>OY992533.1:15854877-18354877 GCA_963921185.1 Dasysyrphus tricinctus | reverse complement strand
GCTTAAACAGATGCTTCATGAAATTCACTCAAACAATTTTATTTAAAACTTAAATAAAAAAAGAAATTTTTGACTTTACAAAAAGCATGGCATTAAGTGTTACCGTTGTTTTTTAATAATATTTTCTATTCATTTTAGCCATTTGAAATCGCAATGTCTTGTAACCGATCACTTGTATGGGAAAAATTGTGACAATCTTTTAAGTAGACCATTTTGGCATCTACGAACTGAGCATGAATTTATTTTGAAAAACTTCGTCATTTATGATTAAAAATCGGACAACATTGTCAAAGAGTTACTCCCGAAAAACCGATATTTTCGACGGTTAAACTTTTTTTTAGAGTGCAATATTTTTGAAACCATCGATCTTACGAAAAAAAGTAAATCTACAAGATTTACTAAGGCTCCTATTATGACTTGCGATTCACCGAGTCGAACGTTCGACTCAGCACGAACGTTCCACATTTCAAAAATAAAATCTGAGATTTTTTTCAAAATCTCCAAGAATTACAGTTCCACTACGACGATACATTCGAACGTTCGACTGGGCGAATCACAAGCCATAATATATGCCTAACACATATTTTCGATAGCATTCATGGTTTGAAAGTTATAGGTGAAAAGCCAACTTTTCGACACTTGACCAGTCCTGATTTAGGGCGCTGAGTGTTGGGCGATAAGCAAAAAGCTGATACTCCTTCAAAAGAATAATAATTCTTCGAGGGATACCTACTTGGTCATGTATTATAGGAGGGCGAATTGAGGAGAAAATACAACCACGAACTCTATGAGCTGTATCAAGGTGTGGATGTAGTCCAGAAAATCACAACACGTCGACTACATAGGCTCAGCAACATCTAGTGAATGGACAATAATGGTCCAGCCAAGAAAGTCTTCGGAGCGCATTTCCCAGGTTCGAGGCGACAAAGCGAACCCACGGTTTAAGCAAAAAAAGCCATCGTGGACGCCAAAGCACGTGGCCAGGATGAAATGAAGCGATGGAAAGGCGCCGTGTTTCATGAATCTGGAGCCGGATATGTATGTAATAGACCAAAAGCCGACAGCAAATTTTGGGAGTGGAGGTATAACCAAAATCAGAGTATGAGGGTATATATGTATCGTGATATGGAATATGAAAGTCTGGCAGGTTGTTTTCTCAGCCTTTGGTGGGGGCGGGGGTTTAAAACCCGCTTGGTTTCCTGTGTATATGGTATGGTCATTAACACTTCAATTCACTTCTAAAAAATAGGATATGATGCTCTGTCATTTTCCCTAAGTCTCAAGACTTTTATCTTGGTAATCCGATAAATAGGACCCATGATTTAACCTTTTAAGCAAACCTTATTGGCGTTTTTGTGGAGACTTTATCTGTAAATTTTTGGCTGAAAGCAAAACCTGCTTGACTTTGGTATTTGATATCACGATACATGTACCAATAATCTCTCGTACTCCGATTTTGGTTATACCTCCACTCCCAAAATTTGCTGTCGGCTCTTAGACTATAATGTACATATGTGAGTACTCTTTCTGATTTGTAGATAATGTAGGTAAGTCTTCCCGAAGTTGTATTAAATATTATTCTTAAATCGTTTACAAAACTTTAAGAAATTCAGCAATAAGTTTCGTTACATTAAACTTTTTCAGCGCTATTAATAAAAAACGCTTATTCTACCTTTATTCCACGATTTTACTAAACCACGGAATAAGAGCTAAGCCACAGGTTAAAATTTCTCATTAAAAAAAAATTATATTCGTGGAATAGTAAAGTGACGTTTACCGTGCGAGGCCTGTTAAGTATCTTGATATTTGTACCAAGTTTCGGAAACTTGGGTTTTTTCCGTATGGGTTTTGACATCTTAAAATTTCAAGTAACCAAACACACCTAAGAATTTTCTTGTTTATGTTTATCTAAAATTTTAGCAGGTATTATGGTAAATTTAATTAAAAAAGAAAAAGAAGGGAGAGTTGGAGCACCAAAGACAAAGTAAGCTCATAAAAATAAACTAAACCATTTATAAATAACCTTTTGCTTTATATTCTTCACGAAATCATAGCGAAATCATCGTGCATAGAAAAAAAATGTTATTGAAAAGGTTAATCTTCTGATACCAACACCAATAAAAAAAATAGTCTGGCTGCTTATTCCTTCGCTAAACCATCTGCTACGGTGGTTTAGCATAGTTAACGTCACATAGCAGAAATTTTGTTTTATTAGTAACATTTTGCACTTAGTCCATGGAATAAGGCTAACCCTTCGCTATTCCTCGTTTTTTAATTTGGCTGTTTAAGTTTATGGAAATACTTTCGAAGCTTTATAGAGGCTTCTAACCAAACTTAAGTTAAACAAAACTGAAATTTCTACAGTTTCTGGAGGTGCAAATAAAAATGAGAATCAAACGATTTCAACAATAACAATATGCATAATATAAATTTATATGAAATGAAACTTACCTTTTCAAATGATGCGCACTTTTTCCTTGGTAAGTGCAACACATCTCTTGACATTTAAATTCCGTCTTCACTTCATGGCTACTCGAATGTATACTAAGAGCGGAACTATTTCTTCCAACATATTGACAGTTCTCCACTGGACATATAAATTTCCTATCACGTTCTGTGTGAATGTTGATGTGCATTTTCAGGGAGTACCTTCGGAGATGAGAAAAAAAAATGTATAAACCCCCATTTTGGTAAAAGATTCACTTAAACGCCAAGTTTGGTCGTAGACCATTATTATCAGACATTATCTTTCCCATACCTAACTCTCACACCTCTAAGGCTGTGAATAACAGTTTGGAAGGTCCGAACTTGGTATTGTCCTCACCGTCATACCATATGACATGCAAGTGCATATATGTTTGCTTTTTATAATTAAATTAATTAAGTTGAACACACAGAGAGCAAACGAAAACCGGACACCCCATCAGGACAGGATAGATAGACCGTATGGTTGTTCGTTGTACCCTAGAGAAGAGAACAACCTTCAAGACGTGGAAACGTACACATATATATCTCTCGGTCATGTGCACTTTTTTTGGGAGCATACAACATGATTTTGCATTCAAAACGTGATTTTTCAGCTGCGAACTTGAACAGAAGACCTGACTACACTGACTGCTTGCTTCTTGTGTTGTGTGGGTAGAAGCAATTGAATTTCATCCAGGAAAACTAAAATTGATTTTGAGAGATTTTCTCAGTTCTTTGTCGAGAAAAAAAAATAAATAACATGAAAATATTGTATATCTATCTGTTGAAGGTGCGACCATTTGGGATTCACAGATAGTTCAGATGCAGAGAAGACATCTCTGATTAATTAGCATACATAATTGGTGGTCAGAAAAGTTTGTTCCTTTTCGTCGTGTCTGTCGGTTTTATGTTCTTCATATACGTGATGATGGAACATGAGTGTTTAGTTTTTATTTTATTTTGAGATGAAGGATATGTGTGTGGTGTATATGTAGGTACATGAGCTGAATCCATAAAGTTGTTTTAACTTTTAGTTTTTGAATTTTAGAATTTTGTCACTGTTCTACCAATTACCTAGATTAGTTATGTGCTTGAAATGCAAAATGTGTTAATTTTAGTCTTTTTGAGAGATGAAATAATATATTGAAATACTTAAGGAAAATTCTTCATGTGATTTCATAAAAGCAGACGAAAATGTAATCTATTGTACGTTTAGAATAAACCCTAGATTTTTGTTTGAGTTGTTAATTTCACTTTTTTTTTAAATATGCACAGTGATCAGCGGCAGTAAGTTGTGATTCTGCACATCTCGCCGGCTTACCAACCATCAAACAAATATGGAGATAGGTTGAATACTATTTGAGAAAATGGTACCACCAAATTTTTTTAAAGCTATTTACTATAGATTTTGAACAAAGGGATTTACTTCGTTTTAACTGAAAAATTTGTCAGTACCATGAATTTTGGTACCTAAAATTGATTTGGCCATAAAAACTATTTTGAATCAATAATAAAATATAACACAGATCTATGTTTTTTTTTATACATTTAATTTCATGGTTTTCTTTAAAAAGATCTTCATTTTTAGTATATTTACCATTGCATCATAATTTTTTATTTCGTGTGTCCTCCTCTGGCTTTTATAACTGCTACTATTCTTCAAGGTATACTGATAACAGAATTCTTAATAGTTTTTTTTGTTTTTGTGTCATTATATCACATATCCTCAATGTTTTTCTAAAAATCATTAACTGTATTATTTTGGTGGTCATGTGCACTACTTTTTTATACGCTCCTACATTTTCCAATTGGTTTAAGGTCGGAATAATTTGCATCCCAAGGCAGTTTTAATGAGTTAAAGTAATGAATGCTTCCTCGTGGCCTATCACAAGGTACACTATCCTGCATGAAAGTGTATTTGGCCTTTGGAAGCCTTAGACTACCCAAGTAAGGTGTTAAAACAAAGCTTAATGCATTTACTTATTGCTTGGATCGAATTTTTCCTTCTACAAAATAAATAGGACAACGACCTTCTTCCGTAAGGAGCTCCAAATCATAACACTCGGAGGATGTTATACCTTCAAAGCCACGCAACAATCTCAATATCGTTCATCCTTTCTACGGCGGACAATTTTTTTTTGTTGACGGTTACTACTTCAAGCCGACACTCGTCGCTAAATAACTTTCAAATAAAAATTATTTATAACAAAGAGTCCGCTTGAGATAAATAAATAAAAAAAATAGTCACGACTCAATTTAAACGATGCAACTGGCCATAATATTTGGCAGACAGGACCCTTTGCAATAGGTATAGGCCACTGTAAAGGTTTGACGAGCATGGCTTTTGTAAGCTTTGGCTTTTCAGCAGTGTGCCTACAAAAAAGGTTATTTTCATCTAAACGTGGTTTCACTGTTCTGGCTGATACATTAATACCAGAAGTGTGAATTTCTTGGAAATAATTTTTGTTGGTGCACTTCGAAGCCTTAAAGAAAGATTGACTTTTTTTCTATCTTTTCGTGCTGTAATTTTGTTTTTATGGAATTTTTTGTGAGCTTCATCATCATCAAGTCCTGTAACCCCGGTTGGGGCATAGGGCGCCAACAAATCGTTTCCATCCTTCTCGGTCTGCAGATAGATATTTTAACTGTGGCCACGTCTTTCTCTGGGAGTCTGCTTCTGCTAGAACTGTTGATTTCCATGTTGTTCTTGGTCTTCCAACCCGCCGTGCACCCTGAGGATTCCATTCAAATGACTGCTTTGCAATTTCATCGTTTGGTTTCCTCAGTGTGTGACCAATCCATTGCCATTTACGCTTTCTTATGTCAACGTCCAGCCGCTCCTGGCTTGTCCTGCGCCACAATTCCTCGTTTGATATAATTTGTGGCCAGCGAATTTTTAGAATATGGCGTAGACAACGGTTCACAAAAGCCTGCAATTTCTTTGAGATGGTAGTCGTGACTTTCCAGGTTTCGCAAGCATATAACAGCACGGATTTGACATTGGATTCGAAGAATCTCAACTTTGTGCGCAAGGAGATTTGACATGAGTTCCAAATTTGGGAGAGAGAACCGAAGGCTGCGCGAGCTTTATTTATTCTACTTTGAACGTCCAGATCAGTACCACCATTTGCTGAAACAATACTTCCAAGGTAGTTAAAATGTTCAACCTCTTCAACTGGCGTCTCCTGTATTAAAATACGCTGATGTGTGGAGCGGCCTGTGAGCATTATTTTTGTCTTTTTGCTATTTATTTTAAGACCACTCGCCTCTCCTTTTAACTTCAGAGCTTGACACATCCCGTTCAGCCCGCTGATGTTATTTGCCAAGAGACATATATCATCGGCATAGTCTAAGTGGCTAAGCCTTTCAAACGGTCTCCATTGAATGCCCTGCCTCTCTGATGTTCCAACGCTGGCCGTCAAGACATCGTCAATCGCCAGTAGAAAGAGAATTGGCGATAGAACATCTCCCTGTCTCACACCCTGCCGCACTTCGAAAGAGTCGGATAGCTGCCCATTGTGTAAAACAAAGCATCTTGCGTTGTTATAGGACTCTCTTATAATGGCAACAATTTTTGGGGGAATTCCTCTACCAAGAAGTGATCTCCATATACATTCACGGTTGACTCGGTCAAAGGCCTTCTCAAAATCCACGAACATGAGGTAAAGCGGTGATTGAAACTCCGCAGACTGCTCAAGAACGATACGCAGAGTGTTGATATGGTCGACACAAGACCGCCCACTGCGGAAACCAGCTTGATGCCTCTTGAGTGTAGACTCGATTCTAACCTTTATCCGCTCCAGAATGATGGTTGCCATTAATTTTGGAAAAACGGACAAAACTGTAATACCTCGCCAATTGTTGCAATTCTTAAGATCACCTTTCTTTGGCAACTTAACAATTACACCATCCTTCCAGTCGCTGGGATAGATTTCATTTTCCCACACAGCTTGTATCAACGGGTGTAGAATACTAGCCGTTCTGACAGGGTCAGCTTTCAGGAACTCAGCTGGTATACCATCAAGTCCAGCTGCTTTGTTGTTTTTGAGAAGATTTATCGAAGATTGAATTTCCAGTACTGTAGGGGGCTCGATGTCAATACCCCTATATGATCTACGCATCTCGTTAAGCTGGGGCACTTCAGCACTCTGCTCGACAGAATCCTCATTAAGCAAGGCACAAAAGTGCTCCTTCCACCTGCGCAGCTGATCCTCGATTGATACCAAAAGTGTACCATCCACATCCATTACAGGATGATTGGTGTTGGTTTTCTTCCCGACAACTTCCTTGGATATTTGGTACAATTCCCTCATGTCTCCTCTTCTTGCAGCGTTTTCCGCATTTTCTGCGAGACCGTCTAACCTCACCCTCTTGTCTCGTCTCACACAGCGATAGACCATCTTATGTGCTAAGCGATACTCTCTTCGCAATTCAGCCTTTCGTTGAGCATCTGCTTCGGCATTTATTTGCATCTTCAACGATTTGCGAAGCTCGATTTTATCCCAGGTGTCTTTGGATATCCAAGAGTCTCTAACTCTCGACTGCTTGGGTACAGTTTCGGATCCAGCATCCATAAAAACACTTTTTATATCACCCCACATCTCATCAATTGTTGAATGTTGTATTCCATTTAATGACGAAGCTCTGTCGTTAAGGTTGGTGACATAGTTACGACATATGTTGGGATCACTTAAAGCATTTGTATTGAACTTCGAATTCCTTGCTGCACCCTGTGATTGACGTTGTACAGCTGCCGTTCGTAGCTTGAGACTCATGAGAACCAAATGATGGTCGCTTCCAATGTCGGCATTTCTTATGCTCCGAACATCGCACATTGACTTCCTCCATCGCTGCTGAATCATGATGTGGTCAATTTGGTTTTCAGTTTGACCATCCGGATGTACCCAGGTGATTTTGTTGCAAGTCTTATGTTTAAACACAGTTCCACCCAGTACAAGACGATTAGCGTTACAAAAATCGACCAGCAAATCGCCATTTTCATTTCGTGACCCCAAGCCATTTTTCCCCATGACGCGTTCCAGACCGTAGTTGTCTGATCCGACTTGGGCATTGAGATCTCCCATGACAATTATGATGTCGGCTCTTGGAACACCACTGTAAACTGAGTTAAGATGCGTGTAGAAAGCGGTTTTGTCTTCCTCGGTCGCTTCATTTGTGGGGGCGTAGCACTGAATTATTGTGACGTTGCGAATTTTTGAACGGAACCTTGCTGTCATTATTCTTGCAGAAATGGGCGCCCAGGATATAAGACTACGCCTTGCTTCTTCGTTCAACGCTCGTATCTACCTTCGCCGTACAAGGATCGAACGTTCCATGCTCCGATTTTCGTACGTATGCGGTAGCCAAAAGTATCATTTGCTCTTCTTAAAAGACTTCTTCTATTTGTTAACGATTCATTTATTGTTATGGCGTCTTGATTGACGCTGGTACACGAAAGATGCCGCACCCCCAAATCCGATGTGCGGTTTACAGCAGCCGAAGCTGCAGAAGGATTCTCCATAAAATGGTTACCTCTTGGGGACTCATTTCCAATTGTTGTCATATTTCATGTAATAGCATATATCCTTCCACCATGGTGTTTTCCGAGATACGATTAATAACATATATAAGCTCAGATTTGACAGGCACACCCGCCTTTTGTATGGTCAAACACATAACTGCTCGAGGCCGCCCACTATGGGAAAACAGACGCCTTTTGTAGCCGCCCAATATGGGTTACAGACGCTACCTGCTGCTGCCGTTGGCCTTTTAACAAAAACGCTCCTCCGCCACCAGACTATCATGCCGTTGACCGCCACCTGCAGTTCATCCGTCTTAAGGGGGCTTTTAACCATCCCAAGGACAAGTTTGTGCCCTGACCAGCAAAGCTGGGTTGTCTGCTTATCCCGGCATCCATTGATGATGAGCTTACTCACACTTAAATCATCGAAATTACTGTGTTTTTTTTTAAGATTAAGCAATATTCACCACTTAAGCCTTTGATATTCCCCACTTTTTGGGCTTTTGTTAATAGAAGCAATCGCACTATTTAAGCAAAAAGGCACCCTGAATCCTTTGGGTGTGGCAGGTCACATTTCTGTTGCCAACTGTGATGTCAAAAATGTTAAGTTACTCAAATTTAAAAGCCACTAAGGAAAAAAAGAAAAAAACTTCCAATGTTACCCAAGAAGAACTTAAATTGCAAAATTAACCAATTTTAACCACATAAACTATACTTCGTTTATAAAATGGAACTAAATTTGCCGGCTAGGCTAACGCATATTAAATTTTTACAGTTCTTTACTGTTCCAGGAATAAATATTTTTCCTACAGCTGCAACGTCGAAAACAAGACGAAATACACTTAACAATACAGGTTTTTATGGCGAACACGTCAAAATTAATATTATATATACAAAGTATTATATCGTTATATTAAGAGAGGGCAAAGTCAAGAATTAATGAAAATATTTATCGGTCATAATTGAGTGGCCACCTACTGTAGTCCAATCCTTAATATTAAATCTTCTATTTCAGTAGTAGGTATATAGAATTTGTATTATAAAAAAACGCCTTTTTATAATATTAAGCGCTTTTTGAAGTTTAGTTTCTATTACACCTTTAGTTCGTGTGAGGAAAGTATTGCCGTATCGTCTGGGTACATGGATGGTGTATTCACAGTCAGGCATATTAGGAAAATTGGCTGTGGAAATATTATATAACATAGGACCAGGAACTGATCCTTGGAAAACCCTGCACCCACGTATGCATTTAAACAAATTTAATACCGGCAACTTCTCGATTTGTATTTTAAAAACGTTTTTTCGTAGCGAGATCATCCTGTTGTCCGTGTTAAGTCTGAGTTAACACTACAGAAACATTTGTTTCAAACAATGTAAATTGTTTCCGTAAATTAATTCCGAGTTAACTCCCATAATTTGGTAAGTGAATTTAGGGACTAAATTGAAGGCAATTTTTGTTGTGGCGCCATCTCGATTTGGATAGAGGAAAGTGATTTAAATCTTTCGATTGTGAAAGGCGGAAAAGGGAGAATAGTTTCGCACACCGATTTCAACAGATTTCTGACAATTGAAGGTAAAAGTTAATCCTCAACTGAAAATCTGTTTCTGAGTTAACTCGGGGTTAATTTATTTTCAGAATTATCTGAACCCTGTTTTTACTCGGAGATAGACTCTGCATTGAAAAACTGGCCCAAGCAAATGCAAAAACACATTTATGTATCAGCATGTTTTTCATAAACAAAATATGAAGACTTTAGTGACAGCGTTTCAAAAATCTTAAGTGTGCAACCTGTGGACCTGAAAAAATCTGATCTGATCTAAATTCAATTTTTGTCGCTTGTCACTCACTCGATTTTAAGAATGTTTTTGTTCAAGAAACTTTCTTAATAAATAAATAAATAAATAAATAAATAAATAAATAAATAAACAGCTCGTGGAGAACAAAGATCTAGTGACTTACAATTCTCAACCATTCCTGTGTGCGTGTTGTTGGCAGACCTTCGGCAAGATAGTCCAACGCACTAACCAGTAAGCCAAGAGGTACTACCTTTTTACCACTTTTGGGAATAGCTTAATGAAATATGCAAACCTTCGATTGTCATCGTCAGACCAAAAACTGATCATTCAGGCGCATTTGCTTATACAAAACTTAAATATTTAATTTACAGTTTACGCAGAGGAAAACGTAGAACATAAGTTTTCTTATTAGAACATAAATGCTTAAGTTTCGTATCAGCAAACGGGTCTTAATCTCTAAAGCAAAATAGTATGACGTTTTTTTAGAATAAATAAACTTTTGGGCTCTTGGTTTTTAGATATTTTTCTTTTGAACTTCGTATGTGGACTACAATTTTCACACTCCTTTATCTCGGTTTCTAAATAATTTTCTAACAAAAAAATGGACGTTCCTAAATTGATCCTAATGAAGATCTCCCAATCTCTTCTATATCGTCTTAGCTTATCGTAAAGATGTTTTCCCTAAATCTACTCAATGAACTGAAAACTTATATAAATAAAGGTCTTATCCATTTGGCAATTGCATTTCCTGTATAAATATCCACCGCTTCACTCCTCTCGATTTTCTTTTCTTTCAAATAAAATAAAAACAGCTACATATGTTCTTCTTCCCTCGCTAGTCATAAACATGCTTTGCAAAAGGAGACTTAAAGTTTCCACAATTCTCTTAAATGTATATCGCCTTCGCTAGCGTATATATAGTTAAGCATATACATAATACATAGTAGTGTGTTCACATTTTTGTCGATTTTGTCCATGTCGACGCCATTTTATTTCCTTAATGCTCTCTCCACCAACTGCATTTGACATAACCACAGAGCACAGAACAGAAAACTGCAAACAATTTTACCCAAAAGCGAGATCTTCAAGGCAATTATCATAACTCGTCTAAAATTCTGACAGAATTGCAACCAAAAGACCTCTTCCCATACCTATTTAGAATTTTGGATGTGTCGTCCTTGTCGTCATCCTTCCACGCGCCAAAACCACCCGAACCAACAATCGTTCGTCTCATTTCCCATTTTTCTCCAACAATACAATAAAAAAAAAAAGTGTAGAGATGGAAAATTTTTGAAAGTTGGATTTGCCAGTTAAAATAATATCCCTCCTCCTTCTTTTTCTATTTAGGTAGGTATATGAACAAAGTGGTTCATGTTATGGTCCAGACAAGGATTACATATAAAAATATACAAGGGATATAGAGAGATAGAGGAGTTTCATATTAATTTAGAATTTTTCGTCCTTTTTTCGTCGTTTGATGCAAATTCGAAAATGCTTCCCATCTTCTTCCAAAAACCAAAAAGGATGTGTACCCAAAAGGACTCGTATCGTGACGAACAAGAGAGAAATGAGCGCCAACATCAACGATGCCGAATCACTGGATCCTGGATGATGTTTTGTGCTTCCACATCTCGACATTATATCACATTTATTTCTGTTCTTTTTCGTCCTTTTTTGATGGTTGTTTTGTTATAGTGGTAGTAGGTAGTAGCAGTCGGCATGAACTTCTTCTATACGATACCATAAGGCTGGAATAAGTTTTATTTTTTGAAGGGAAATGGTTGGGTTGTAGGAGAAGTCATAATCCAAATATTATCCGTAATGACGAGAGATGAAATGAGGACCAGAGCCAATTTGAGAAGGACGACAGATATACGAGGGTAATATTCATAATTTAGAAATGTATAATGTATTTTTGTCTGTTTGGATATTTCAAATGTTAATGTGAAACAGGACGAAAGATACAAGCAAAGATGGAAAGAGCGAGAGATCACATAAATGAAGGCATTATACAGTTTCTTTGCTTTAGAACTTCAGGATGCTGGCTGATGGAGAAAGAATTGAAGCCGTTTTTTTTGTTTGTGCCCTCATTTTGATGGGGCGGACATTAGTTTGTTTCATGAATTTCATAAATTCCAAATGAGCTGTTCAAATTAATTCGCACGACGATTACTATGTAAAAAAGACTTTAATAGTTGGTAGTAAAGAATTTCGAATGATGCCACTTAGTTTTGATATGGATCCAGCTAATTGAATATTAAGACTTAATTTGACTGCGTATTACAATTGGATTTAACGAAAATTATTTTCATTTAAATTTGAATTTCTGAAAATAATATAGGTAAGCCAAAAACCCACTAGTTTTGAACTCATTGAAAATGTAAAACATATTCTGAACTAAAGAGATCGCACTGAGAAGGGTTAATACGCGAATTGAAGGTATTTGAATGTGTAATGGCCTCGCTTTTCGATTTCGTATTAAGCTTGTTGTGCTTCCTGTGGAATAGCCTTCTGTGTGAAGTGAACCGTAAGGTGGGAAAAGTCAGATGTGTGACGTAAGGCAAAACTGTTATGAAACCTGGGCAAAATGCTGCCGTATGTCTTTGGTGCAATCTTTGCTAAAGTATGTTGTTTAGAAATACTGCTGTGCGAACACATTTTGCGCTACCTGTGTGAAAGCCTGCTAGGTGATCCGGGCAAACACTTAAACTCGCTTATGGCACGCACCTGTGCAAAAGTCTGATGTGTGATTGAACAACATTGTGTCAAAACCTTTTGAACAAACTTTATGATAGTTTTTCGTAGTGAGGGCACAGATTTCACAGATTTGACGATGACCTGAGCCCTTAGACTTCTACAAGAATCTATCTACATAACCAATGTGAATGCCTTGTATGAAAGCCTGCTGGGGGTATTAGAGAAAGCCTCTTGTACAATATTTGCGGAGACCCGATGTTCAACGAAACCTCTTTGAAAGCCTGCTGTGCAACATCTGAACAAAACTGTTGAACGAAAGTGGAAAACCTGCTGACCAACCTCTGTTATAGTCTGTTGTTGAACCTCTTCAAGGCTTTATGTAACATGTTTCATAGTCTTCTGTGCGAGCTACATTTACAAAGCTGTGCTGGAGACTTGAGCAAAAACTTTCGGTTTTATCTGTGATAAAGTCTGCCATGCAACTTGAGGTCAAGCTTTTTCTGCGATTGTAAAACTCTGCTATTTGACTTAAACGAAATTATGATGTGCTACTTTCAAAAGCTGTGTGAATGCCTTGTGTGCAATCTAACCTTTAAAAAGGTAATTCAAAGTTAAAAGTTCAAGTGAGCTCAACTCCATGATTGCGTTTCGCCCAGGTACGATAGTTGGGCGAAACGCAATCATAGAGTCGAGCTCACTTGAACTTTTAACTTTGAATTATATATTCGGTCACTCCACTTAAACAGAAGAATTTCTTTTCAAATTTTCTTCATATTCAATTACTTTAAAAAGGTATGCTTGGGAAAGTTTGTTATGCGTGATTTAGTGAAAACATAGCTGTGTCATTGGCAAGAAAACTTAATGCAGGGTCTGTTTTCATTTGAGTTAATATTTTAAGAAAGTCACGGCTGGTAAATTTAGTCCCGTTTGCTGATACGAAGCTTAAGCATTTATGTTCTACTTAAAAAGCTTATGTTCTACTTTTTCTTTTGAGTAAACTGTCACATAAGCCCTTATGTTCTTCTTAAATATTTAAGTTTCGTATCAGCAAATGTGCCTTAGTGACCTACCTATGAACTATTAAAGCTAAGACAAGAGAACATCACAGTTTCTACTTACTTTACATTTACTTTTAGATCAATGTCTTTTGAAAACGTAACCATAGACGGCAGACAGCTATATCATCAAGGTACTTAGAGACTTTGGTCCACCTAAGCTCCACTATTTACTCAGAAAGCAAAGCCCTTTCTCGAGCTTTTTAAGAGTCCACTTATCATTCCGATTTTCATATAAGGTGCAAGGGCACCTGTTGAAGGTGTACGAGAACGCTTTGAGAAAAAAACTTTCTTCAAGTGATTCATGGTACCATCTGCATATCCAAGGTGTGGAAGATACAACAACAAGTGCAAGAGTTGTACAATGCACATCGAAAGCGACCAAGCCAAAAAATTGAGAAGCTAACGATTGATGTTGCTCCAGTAGAGGAAGATCGCAACTCAGATGGGGCACACAAGTGAAACTCAACCAACTTGGTGTGTGAAACTGGAGACAGCTGGCTAGAGAGGGACCGAGCTCACTGGAAGAAGCTTGTTGGATAAGGCCTGGGGCCCGACTGTAGCACCTCTTAAAGTAAGTGAGTTAAAGTCTAGGGTGGACGACGGTCTGAACTTAGCCTCCTCTCTAGTCCACTTGCCAGCTGCATCCAGTTACGTACACTAGGTTGGTTGAAATGTTTCTAAACCTAAGATAGGGTCTTCTGCTGCGGCGAAGGCCATCAGTGGTACGTTCGAAGACTCGTGAGGCTGCTACGTATCTGTCCATACTCTCCAGGTATCTCAACGATTCTTTTCCGATTTTTGACTAAGCCCCATCTCACTGTAAGGCTCATTTTTTCAATATTTTACTCCACACTCCAACGTAACATACACCGAATAATACGCGGCGAAACTTGCCCTAAAGCAGTCAAACAAATTTTCTTCCATTCATACTCCTCCTCCATTCTTTGGGGGTGCTCATATGGTCCAGTAGGCTTGCCAACATGACTTGGCCAGCCGTTTACACCAAGCGATGTTGTCAAGTATGCTGATACTTGTCAACACCCCCTGGGTTGATCGATTGAAAAGAGTGATTCTTCGTTTGATCACTGGTGTCATTTTATTTTCGAGGTAAGAAGCCTGTAGCTTTTAGTCAATTTCTTAGTCTCTTGAAATAGTTTAGCCATTTGACTTCATTGTTCAAATCAGCCACAGTGTGTACGTACACTCGGGGTCCTATAGACAAAGGATCAATCTTCAAAAACTTTTCAATTACATCCAGATACCTTTCAAAGAAAAACTTTCCAAAGTCATCTTACTTTTAACTACATAACATACACATCCTTAGTTCAAAATTCTCCATTATATGGATTTAATTTTCTTCTTTCCAACAAAAAAAAAAACCTATTCGCCTATCTTCTCTCCGATGACACCGTTAACAGTTACCAAAAATGCATTTTTACCACACAAATACTTTTAGTCAAGAGAGCACAATAAGCAAACTGTTTTGTCTATTAATAGTTTCACTTGTGTCTTAAACTGCTTTGACAAAACAATTGCCAATGTCATTTCATCGTTGTCCTTGTTGCAGTGCCTCATCATATAGCCATCCTCATCCTTTTAAGCATCACTAACTTTAACCACCAAAGAACGACACATAATATCTCCGCGCACACAATGAAAATGTGATATAAGACGATTAAACGACAATGACACCAACTTTTTGCAGGATATATCCATGGTATGGCTCTTCTACCTATGGAGTTCCCAAAAAGTTTCTCAGGTGATTTCCTATGCAGTAGGTACTCTTAGGTGGTCCCAACACACGCCCACCCCCATCCCATACCCATAACCATCTCACAAAACACCTCTTCATGATGCAGGCATGAGAAGGATATAAAAAGGACGTTGATGGCACTCAACAATGGCGCATTACGCTTGCACCTCTTAACATTTCTACCTCAGCATCGCCCCTCAAAACAAAACTCAAGAATCCAAGAAGATGAAAAAAAAAACGAAAAAAATTGAGTTGGAAGCATTGGCGACGAAACAAGAAACACACGGCCATAAATATTTATGCTCTGAATCTTCTGGCTGATGGGCCAGAGTCGAAGCGGTGGAATGAGGTGAGGAACTTTGAAAACGACCTCTGGGTGCAGACGAAGATGGCGTTGCGACAGACGCGCGATGCCTCAGGATTCAAAGATTGAAGCGAATCAGGATAGAAAAGGAGTTACGTGCCATATCCTGACTCTTAATATCATCACACCTTGAACTGTTGTGGTGTTTGTTTGTAGAGCAGGGGCGCATTCTAAGATTCAAATTATCATTTAATAAGTGGCGCCCAATGTGGGAACCGCAACAAAGAGATACCCATTAAGACCCTGGAGGAATATTGACTAATCATTCACTACTGAAAAGGACACTCTCTTTTAACAGATCGTCAGTTGATAAAATTAGGTCCCACATTGGGCGCCATATGTGTTAAGTGGAAAATCCTACATAATGCTTTCAAAACAGATATTTTGGCGGAACTGACATTCAAATTAAGTTCGCTCATGTAATACTCAAGGTGTATCTGCTCAGTTGTTCAAAGTTATTTAGAAAGAAAGGCCAACCAACGACGAACGAAGGAGTCTCCTCTTTTATACCTTTGTGGACAAAAAAAAGAAGATCCTAGCCATCTATTATTAGTTTCCATCCTCAAAACGTATAAACAGCATGATGGTGTATCTCTGTATCCGTTTGTCGCAACATCGGGTCGCGCAATGATAGCACAATGACAATGACGGTGTCATAAGAGAGGTAGAGATGTAAAGTTCGCTTTATAAAAATATACTACGAGTATATAGGAAGGTAAGTGTGAACCTGGCTATGTATCATGATGATGCAATGCGATATTTTAGGTACGAATTCTTTAGAGATTCTGGTCCTTGTGCAAGGTGTCATTATAATATTCTCCATCCCCAGAACTATCCCTGAATGAATAAAGGTTTACTTAAGTATACATTGCATTATTTGGCGTTTTGCTTCTCATCTTATGTTCACCTTCATTTATTAAGGATATGGATTTCTGACTTTTTGTTTGTGTAAGGATATTGTTCAATGTTCATGTGAGAATGTATGAGAATATGGACAGGGAGATAGAAATTCTTGTGGCATTACGAATGCATGAAAAAGTTTCTGCTGTGTTGTCATATGGAAAAAGTCGACTTTTGATTGGATAAGAAGTTGTTTAATGGTGTTGTTAGAGTTTGTGTTAATTGAACATAATACCCGGGACCCGGACACAATGATAAGTTGTAAGAAAACTCATTTAAACAACTCAGGTTTCGGTCATCAGTCACACCTAGGAAATCTTGTAATCTCTAGATTCTGGAGTTTTGGTATCCGTACATTTGGTTAAAAAGTAGATAACATGGGGTCGGCACTCTACTGTTATATGTTCTGTGATAGAATACGAAGCGATGTATTATATTTAATCCGTCTAAGTTCAGTCAGGGATGAAATCCTGACGTTAGAACCCAGAATTATAAATTCAAAATTACTTCAAACTTCAAAATTTTACAAATAAACACTTTGTATTACTATCTGAGACTTGTCTGTAATTTATAAATTTTAATTAAAAAAAAATACTTTCAAGAAATATGTTTAAAAATTCAAAGCAATACCGGAGCTGTTCGGCTAGTATGTCGATATATTTTTAATCCAAAGGAAAGAAATAACAACAAAATCTAAACAATAAATATATTTTTATGTTTCTTACTGCTCTTTTCTAACAACATTGACTACTACAATATATTCTTTGAATTATATAATAAAACTTAATGACCAGAGAGCAAGAGAGAGCGCATAAAGAGAAACCAAGAAATCATCACAAAACTAATGCACACTGAATGCAATTGCTTTCGACAAACTATGTTGCTTCGAATTCAGATGTATGTATGTATAATGTATATCCTTGGACTTTAATACAAATGCACAACCCAACAAGGAAACGAATCAGATCGAGAACTCAAATGGTCCAAGGAAATAAGAAGAACTACAACCAAGGAATTTATAATGGAAGTTTCTTCTTCGTACTTGTTTGCTATGGTTATTATTATACAAGAATGCTGATTTTACAGAGCTTAAGTTTTTTTCTTTTTATTTACCGGTGTATTGTGATGTTAAGAGGATATGCCGATGCTGTCATCGCAAATGACACACATTGAGTTATAATTTGTCTGGATCATTAAATGAATGTCCAGAGATGTCCTGAGAAAAACAAGCAATATCTTGACTGCAAAATATTCATGTGAAGTGGAAGGATAAAATCACTTCAGATAAAAGATGTACAATTTAATGATGTCATTTCATAAATGAGTATTTTCGTTTAAACGACTTTAGATTGCTGATTGTTTCAGAAACACTACACGAGCCACCATTTTCATTGCAAAAATTGATATTTTCTAGAAAATCGAGTAAACTTACTTCAAAAACAACAAAACAAAAGTAAAATTTCATGACTGAAGTAAGTTTGATACAGATTTAAAAATGTTTTGAGAACATTAAGAACCTACTACTGCAGAAGTGGATCGCATAATTTTTCATTTCTTAGTTCAAACCACAAAAAACGGGAATTGAGAAGAAAAAACGACCACATCGTGATGTTGTGAACTTTAACAGACCTCAACTCGAAGCAAGCCACCCAAGGAATTGATGTCGAGGAAAGCTGTTGTCTATTCATCATTAGTTTTAAGGAGAACCACAATCCTAATTTTGGGCTTCTTTCACGCTATCAGCAATGCTTAATGCTAGCGTAAGTAACAGCATTTCTGTTCTCTTCGGATTTGTTCACCTTTAGATACTTGGAAATATCAACATGTCACATTCATCATTTAGCGTTCTACTTTTCCTTCAGCAGTGCGCTGTTCGACGAGCAAAATTTATAATTGCAGCACATTATTTGGAGTTGTCTACACTCTTTTTTCGCACACAATTAATCATCCAAACAATTTATTGTGTGCAAACATTTCCTTGTATTGGTGAAGACCAACTAAAAATTTCGTTTCCCATCAGCACGGTACTAGGCTTTACGATTAATACTTCAAAAAGAACAAAATGAGAGATTTTAAATTTCAATATCTCGATTTTCAAGTAGTTTATATTTTTAAATACCAAACATTAAAAAAAAACAGTTAATCAAACATGGACCTAACGCTTTCAAGAACATCAACAGACTAATCGGTAAAAAATCACCAATTCCTGAGATGATCACCACCAACAATGGAGAAGCAACAATGATACAGGATAAAGTTGAAGCCTTCGCTTCCCTTTTCGAACGAAACTTCACGCCAAGTCCATCTGATGATCCAGTCTTCCTTGGTGCACTTAGATAGAGCAATATTTCACGACACCAATCCTGCAAATGATCCAGTCGACAGCCTAAACTTGGGCACCCCAGAGGAGATAACTCAAATTATTGGTGTATCCAACTTTGTTGTAAAAAGGCCTTCACAAACAGCGATGCTGTTTTAAGCCATCATCTTCAACAACTGCATCAACAACAGTTACTTTCGCCAGAAATGAAAAACTGCAAAAATCGTGGCAATTGCCAAGAAAGGTGAAAGGAACAATTAAGCTCTTGGAAGAGCTGATACTCAGGAAGCTTAAAAAGTACTGCGGCGGAAACAACATCGAGTCCCGGCTCCCGGACGTGCAGTAAGGTTTCCGGGAAAAGCCTTTCACCCTGCATCCACTCCTAAAACTTCATCATGAAATCACCACAGCTTTAAACAACAATCAAGTTACTGTCGGATGCTTCCTGGATGTCGAAAGTGTATGGATTAAAGCCCTTATCTATAAACTCCACATATATTCTCTTCTCTTTCTTCCAGGAACTTTTCCGTAAAACTGGAGAACTGCAAATCGACAGTGAAGAGCATCAGGGCTGGAGTTGCCAAAGGGTCGAAACTTGGACAACTTTTCTATAACATCACGACCTCTGACCAACCAATTTCAAGTGAATTCGAGAACCTTGTCTTCGCTGATGGCTCACTTACATATTATTGCTCCTCATTCTCTCCATTGATAGCTGTCCGAGAATTCGAGGCCCACATCCGCAAACTATTCCAATTTACACCAAATGGGGTATACGGATCAACTACTCCAAATCGGAGCTTGTGTGGTTCAGAAGACCAAGGGGGAGACGCAGTCACACAGCTGGAAGCTGCACAAGCTTCACCCAAGCACTCCCAGATGCAAGCAGATTATCAGCCAAACGCAGCGCCAAAAACCTAGGCATAATCTTTAACGAGCTGCTGAGATTCAACCTTCATAAGCCGACTGTCATCAAAAGAGCCAATTTGCTTTCCACCGCCCCTACCCGCTGATAAAAAAGGAAACTGGGCTAAGCCTACAGACAAAGGTTCTAATCTATAAGCAATTCCTGAGAATTAGTTATTCAGTTATTAGTTACAGCTTTCAAGTTTGGTGCACCATATCCAAAACGGCTATGAAGGTACTGCAAATACTCGAGAGGAAAATCCTAAGAATCTGCACTGGGGTGAGTCCATAAAAAAAAGTATTCCATGCAATTTGAATGGCATTTTCTGCAAATTTTGTCGAACATCGCAATTAAAATGAATTCAAATAATGGAAATAAGAAAAGTATTGAACTATTTCGTTGTAGCGTGTCACGAAAAAATTGCCTTATCAAAAAAGCACGATCGAGTCACTTTGGTTTGAATGGGAAGAAACTCGTTTACTTTTCAGAGTCGTTTATGTCAGAGTGAGCTTTTGGGTTTTGTAGTTTTTGAAGCCTTTAGGGAAAATTTTATGAATTTGAAGGTGTTTAAAGTTGTTGGAAAACCTTTGGTGGATTTAAAGAGATCTTTCTGGATATGTTGCAAGCGTTTGGTTTAAAAGTCTCAAATTCAAATTAAGACTAGTTCAAACCAGGACTTTATAAAATTGTAAACGAATATTCTAGAAAACAGAATTTTTCACGTTAGACACGGAAATTAATATTCAAGTATCAAAGATATATTGGCTGGGGTGCCACAAGGAAGTGTTTTAGGTGTCCAGTCATATAATTTCTATTAAACCCCGATAAACCTCAAACAAAAGACACTACCTTAGCCCCGTTTGCTGACGATACTGCAATAAATTTGGTGGCGCAACAGTTCGTGGAGAACCAGGGCATACAGACTTAAAGTTGTCAACAATTCTTGTGTGCTTGTTGTTGGCAGGAATGGAGTTGACCTACAATTTTTTGGCAAGTCCGAACGGCTAGATGAGAAGCACTTATTCGATGTATACTCTTGGAGGATTTGTCAGTTCCTCACAAGAAGCAGTACCTCGGAAAAACGTTTTTGTTTTTTATAGATGGCACCCACTGAGAATCAAACCTTCTGCAGGACAGTCCAACGCACTAATCATTATGCCACGAGGTGCTGCGATTAACAGAAAAAAACAGTTAACGAAGCTACATTTAGATTACAAAAAACTTAATACTTAAATAATATAGGTGGAAAAACCTCATATGTATATAAAAATGTTTAATTTGGTATTGTGATACACTACTTTTCTTTTAGTATTTTTCATGCAAATCCGGCTGTTATACTGATTTAATGGTAAAAAATTTGATCTCTGCTGAAATTAGGGGTTAAAATGGACCATTGAAATTTTGAGCCCTTAAAGCTGATGTTTTCCATAATTCCTCCATCACATGAATTATTATTTAAAATTTTTCTTTCAATGTACCTAAGAGTATCTGATGAGAAAATAGTTTTCCCCATTTTAACAGCAACAATACAGCACAAAATCAAGCCAATATTTGGACTGCGGTTGTACTTCCTGACTTGAGTACACTGAGGGAAAAATGAATGCACTCCGTACAGAACCATAAATGTAAATTGTATGTACCGATGTTTGCAAAGGATTGCCATCGAAGGTCTATTCACTAAGTAAAGTTAATGTGTATTAGTTATAATTCAAGTTATTTATCGAATAAAACTAACAATCTAGAGTACCAATTTGTGTATTGGATACAGACGTAATATACTCATTACAAAACTATGGACCAGCTAAAGTCAAATATGTTTCGATTTAATAAAATTTAAATTTAAAAATTAAGCTTATGTGCTGAGTATAAGCAATGTGTACTAAGTCTATCTCGATATTTATTCAATAGAGACGTTTAATACCCAACACATATCAAGTGCCAGCCATCTAAATAAAAAATTATTAACTACATTAAGTTATGTGCTGTGTAAATACGACGTGTACCAACAATAAAAAACATTTGATACATAAAGTTATATACTGAGTATATGCAACGTGCACTGAGTCTATAGTGACATTTATTCAATGCAAACAGTTTATACTCAAGCGCCAGCCATCCACCAATAAAAAACATTTATTACATGAAGTTATGTACTGAGTAAATATGACGTGTACTGAGTCTATGTCGAGATTTATTCAATGCAGATGGTATTTACTCAGTTCATATCAAGCACCAGCCATCAAAGTATAGGAAACATTTATTACATGAAGTTATGTAGTGAGTATATGCAACCTGCACAGAGTCTATGGTGACATTTGTTCAATACAGACGGTATATACTCAACACATATCAAGCGCAACCCATGCAACGGAAACTGAAATACGTTACATTAAGTTATGTGTTGAGTAAATACGACGTGTGTGCCATTTCGACATTTTTTCAATACAGACGGTATATGCTCAATACCTACACATGTATCTATTGACTAGCTACAGTGCTGAGTCCACGCAACTTGTACTGATTCTATGTCTATATTGAGCACTTCAGCCATCCAAGCAATGAGTTTCAACTTATTCAGTTTTGGCACCAGTTTTTTGTGCCCCCAAGTGGCCTAATGAATGCGTGCTATCTTCGTGTGTAAAAGGTTCCCAGTTCAAATCCGAGTAAGTATCACAAAGTATTTTTAAAATAAAATAAATATCTAAAAAATAAACTTTCAGAATATGGTGAAACGTTACAGAGGATTCTCTTAAATGTATACTCATAACATAAATGTGTAGTGACATATGGACTCATTACACAAATATGTGGAGTACATAGACATATTACATAAATATGAATTGAGTACATAGACTCGATACAAACATATGTAGTGAGGACATACACACATGGAGTACATAAACATGTGGACTCATTACATAAATATGTACTCATTACATACAAATTTGATCTGTCCTCACTACAAAGAATCTGTACTTATCACAGATAGCCGGTTTGTTTTAAGTAAATGCATACATAAAATATTTATATTTATTTATTGAGTGCATAGACACTGTACTAATCGCAGAAAACTAACAGTTTTTTCAAAAAATGCCTAGATAGATTTATTTACATTTATTTAATAAGTGCATATGAGCTATACTCAGTACATCATCATGCGACAACCTACACATAATTATTTACTGAGTCCATGGAAAGTTTATATTTATGCAATGATACCAAAAACTAGTGCATAGAATCTATTCTCACTGCATAATCGTAAGCTGGCATGGTACATATTCGTGTAATGAGTCTACAGAACTATTTAGTAGCTGCTTCACTGCTAAAAGGTTTATGTTGTCAGTATAGATTTCATTAGGTAATGAGTACAGAAAAGTATGTGTGCAGAAAAATATGGGATGAGTAAATAAAATGATGTGCTGAGTGCATAAATTTTTCCCTCAGTGTAGCCATACAAAAAAAGCTCCACCTTTCTAGGGTCTGTTTTAGATATTTCTGGCAGTCCTGTTAAAATTTTATAACCAGGTTGTACCAGTTTTGGGATCAGTGAATAAAAATTCAATTTAAGAAATAAGATAATTACTCATATGATATTACTGAATGATACCACTTAGAGGTTTTTTCCCAAAATCGAAGGTTTGGCCCCACTGTGCGCCACCGCAGGCCGCCTGCGACGAACAAAACCTTCTGACTTGGTGCTGTGCACGGAAAACCACTTTATCGATCACGAGATAGGTGGAGGAATTTTTAACTTTCAGTTACAAACAAATTGCTATACAAGTTTCAACTTAGTTGCAATCGAAAGGAAGAAGTTCAGTAAAAATCTCGTATCTACTCCTATGACCATTTTTTTGGTCCTCATAGTTTTCTGAAGGTTTTAACGGGAACGGGTCGTTATTCTGTATTCCAAAATTATGTACGACCAAAATTCTGTGTATGGATTAAAAATTTCTGTTTGAACATAACTCATTATTCTGATATTCCTAAATTCTGAAAAATCCAATAATCTGTATTTTAAAATTCTGTATTATCCACAATTCTGCTTTTCCAAATTCTGTAAATCCAATTTTTTGAATTAAAATTCTGTAATAACTTTGAACAGGTTTTTTGTATTTGTATATTTTTAAATATTCAGTGTGACTTAAACCTCTTCCTTTTTTAATCAACCAATAAATTTGATTAGTTTTGAGTATGGTTTTTTTTTTGCTTTTAGGAACATGTTCCCCGTTCTGAGTTCTAGATACTTGCGCTTTTGACCAAACAAGTCAATGAGCTTATAAATTCCGGCTTAGCTTACTTTTTCCTGCTAAAGCCTAGTACGCTGCTGATGCGAAACGAAATTTTTAGTTGGTCTCCAACAACACAACGGAATGCTTACGAAAACGCAGCGAAAAAATATTCATTGACAGTTACACCAATTCAAAAATTCAAAACCAATGCAACTGAAAAAAAAAGAACACAGACAGCCACGCTGTAATGAAAGAAACAACAAAAATACCCACAAATGTCATTTTTCCGCACACAATAAATAGCCTGGGTAATTAATTGTGTGCGAAAAGAGTGTAGACTTCTCCAAAAAGTATGCAACAATTTTTCAATTCCGTTCATCGAACAGCGTACTGCAGAACGAAAAGTAAAACTAAATTTTTAGTTTATGATTTCGTTGTGTCATTTTTGTATGGGATTTTTCGTTTCGCATCAGCAGCGTACTAGGCTTAATAGTCTAAGAGCCGACAGCAAATTTTGGGAGTGGATATATAACCAAAATCAGAGTAGGAATATAGGAGTATATAAATAGGAAACAAAGCGGGTTTTAGTGCTGAGAAAAAAACCTGCCAGACTTTTGTATTCCATATCACGATACATGTAGGTACCTATAATTCCTCATACTCCGATTTTGGTTATTCCTCCACTTCCAAAATCTGCCGTCGGCTCTCGGCTTATAAGACTTTCAGGCGCCTGTGCCAAGCCTCGATATTATTTGGAGTTAAAGGAAAGGTTTCCGTTCTAAAAAAAATACGCACTTATGTACATATTTTTCATAATCGAAACATTTTCTGTATTAATTCCAAGATTCTGTAAATGATAAAAGAAAAATTGGTTTGGTGGAAGAATTTTGAAATCCAGAATTTTAGATTTACAGAATCTTGAAATACAACATTTTGGAAACTGAATTTTGGTACTTACAGAATTTTGGATATACAGAATTTTGGAATGCAGAGTTTTGTGGTCCGAATTTTGACACATTGGTCAATATTTCAAAACATTAATATTTTTCACTCCAAAGTGGATCCTCGCTCAAAAGAACCTATTTTGGTAGATGAACAATTATGTCTCTTATTAACTCTATAATAACCACTTTAAAACAAGGAGTCATAACATTTGATCAAATCTAACGGTTTTTTAAGGCCCATTTGCTGATACGAAACTTAAATCATTTAAGTAGAACATAAGCGCTTATGTGACAGTTTACGCAGAGGAAAAAGTAGAACACAAGCTTTTAAGTAGAACATAAATGCTTAAGTTTCGTATCAGCAAACGGGTCTAAGTCAGGGAAGATACTTGTATCAGGGGAATGACAAACATTTATATTTACTCCGTTGATTAGATGGATATTTAATTTTTCGAATGGTTTCAGGAGTGTAAAGAAAAAGGAGAACAAATACTAACATGAAAAATAGCATCCACGACTATGTTGCACGAACTCTTGCTCTCATGATTCAAGAATTTTGCGAGACTAAACATTTTATAGTAGTATAATCGTATTTTTTACGATATTTTGACCGAGAAAATGCGAAAAAATTCAAAACTACTAAACATAATGTAAATATGTTTAAATGTATTATTATTGATTCTTCTAGAATTACCAAAACGCAATCAATCATTATAATGAAAACTTGAAATTCAGGGGAATGACACAAAAAATGATGTTAGGGGAATGACTCCGAAGGGTGTTTTATGAGAATTAAATGGAGGTTATTAGAAAATTAGATGTTTTATATTATTTTTCACGTAGGCCCTTGTAAAAGACACAGACGAGTAAAACTTTTTATTTTTTATACCACACGGTTTAGTAAAAAAACACGCGTTAGAGGAATGACAATTTCGCTTGACGAAAAACAAAATCATTGCCTTAACTTGAAATAAAAAAGAACAAAGTTTTTTTGAAACCCTTACTTCAATTTTCATAAAGAGCAGTTCTGTACCGTTAAACAACAAAAAAATCAGTTTTCTATTGGTGGGATAGAAATGATCAATTTATGGGGGACACTTACTTAATAGCTCCTATTTAAAAAAATAAAGCAACATCATTTAACTATTTTTTAGTTAGGATGCATATTTTATTAAAAAGAATGCATCATTAGATTTTTTGTATCGTTTTTAGTTTCGTTGCTAAAATTCAGACAGTGTGGTAAGTAGGCCCGGGGACACGTCAGGGGAATGACATTTTGGGTGTTTAAATGGAGATAGCGGGTATGATATTTTTTTAACTTTATTTTTTCTAGAGCGAATATTAGAACCCGTTTATTTCAAGCCATCCAATTAACAAACTTATAATAAAATTTTGTACTTCGGTTCAAAAATTAAGGAGACTGAAATATTAATATTTTGAAATATTGACCCACATACAGAATTATGACCCCAACTCGGTTTAAGCACCTACCCAAGGGAAAAAAGTAGGCACTTGCTTATGCAAACAATTTCCACTATAGACTGAGAGGTAGTGGTACAATTATTGTTGAAAATTGTATATTGGAAATACAACACTTTTCGATATTCCCTTTTTATATCAAACATTAAAGTTTGTGTACTAACAAATGGTTTCCACTAAATATTCGCTATGTTGTGTTGTGCAAAATAAAATTATTCTCCAGCAATACTCAGCAAACAAATGTTCCACATACGCCACCGTGCACCGTCAGTAAGAGTTAAAGAGAATACTTTTTAAAGAAAGTGTTTTTTTATAATACAATTCTATATACCTACTCATACTACTGACATAAATCAACCAAGTAGAAGACTCAGCATCAAGCATTAAATAAGGGTATCATTTAATCTTCAGTCTTTATATACATGTTTTTTACTTGCAAAAAAAAGTCACTTTCTACTTGGAATAGCACGTTTGCTTGGTTTGCTTGATCTACGAATTTTCTACTTCGGATATGTAACCCA
Organism: Dasysyrphus tricinctus; assembly: GCA_963921185.1. NCBI lineage: Eukaryota > Metazoa > Arthropoda > Insecta > Diptera > Syrphidae > Dasysyrphus > Dasysyrphus tricinctus. The sequence continues at coordinate 18,327,921 of OY992533.1, read as the reverse complement.
CATAGTGACATGCAAGCCAATGATTAGAATTTGTCATTATTTCACGGCAACACTCTTAAAAACTGATTTTCAACTGAAGGAATATCTATTTGAGACTTGAAATGAAATTGACCCTGCTTTGCAAAGGCAGGGTGATGCATGTAAGTATCGAGTGAATTGATTGACTGTGAAGTCATTTTAATTATCGTTTTATAAAAAATCATTTTATCGAAAAACACATTTGTTAATACTTTTCATGTAGGGATTAGGCAAGATCAAAACATATATTTTATTTAAAAATTTTGACTGTCTTTGAAGGCCCAAACCCAATCCACTCAAAGTTTTTTGCCGTTTGTTGTTACGTATTCTTCTGTTATTGTTAGAGGGTGTTATAGGCGTAAATGGTGTAACTTTGTTTAAAGTTCAATTTTTACGGTAAAATGGTAGATACATAAGTTCAATTTTAATAATTTTTCATATCAAATATTTGTCTATTTAACTTTTTGTTTGGGTTAAAGCTTAAATTTCTACTACAAATACTATTTGAGGAGTAACATTGACCTTACAATGGCGGAATTACATTTGAATGTATTTTCAAAGCGATAGAACGCTATAGAAATAATTATAAGCCTTCGCTACCAGCATTTAAAAAACATTCTCTGACATTTTGTGATTTCTTCCATTTTCTACTCATTTCAAAATACATATCCAAACTGGAATAACCATTAACAAAGATTTAGTCAATAAAAATTAACAACAAAATACATTTAAAAGAAACCAAACCTTCTACACTTTGTAATTCTGTAACAAAAAAAAAAATGAAAAAAAAAAAACTAAAACCACTCAACATAATGATCAAACAACTCACAGTGAGACATCAAGTGCCATATCTGCAGTAAAGTCTGTTCAGGAGGAACCTATATACTAGTAACAGGAGGTATCTGGAGGGCTTGAGAGAAACTATGCGCTGCTAGCTATACTCTATACAGTATAGGAAGTAAAGGTATTACTTTTCAGAAAAATCATCAACATCATTCTGCTGCAAGTGTTTTGCTCTTGTGTGTGCACAAGAAAACTAATTTAATCCTGAATAACTGTTATATCCATCCAACTCCATACCATTTCCAGTCCCAGCACCACCAGCTCCAACTACAGTCAAGCAATTGCAATTTCTTTCCTTTCCTTTGGAACAGAGTCATCGCATTATATCCTCCTCCTAGCGTGTCATTTCACACCACTCACAGTGCGCTACACATCGTCACAATTACAACATCCAATTGCAACAACGTTGAAAAAAACTCCTTTCCGAAGTGCAGATTCTGAAGCCTGATGGCAGAAGGATGTGCACAACATCATCAGAGAACAAAAAAAAAAGAAAGATGGAGAAGACGAAGAGTTCATTTCGTCTAACTGGCTCCCTGGCAGTGTTGATGGGATCCTGATGGATATAAAACTATGCATCAGAATAGTGCTGCAAAAGTGCATACAAAAAAACACACACACACAAACACACCAGCAGCACATAAAAAGAAACTCTTCCAAGGCAGAATTTATATATCACGATACATATCTTATATCCAGAATTGGAATTGGTAGGTGGATGCAAGTGGTGGCAATCACATTCAGTCCTTGCCATATACACTTGCAGCACAAGCTTCAGCAAACTGTGAAAATGGAAAAGTTTATTTTACTTTTGCTGCTATAGGTAGGAATATATCCTTCGCTTTATTTTTCTTTTTATTTATTTTTTCTCCAAAGTGTGACAGGAAAGGATCATGAGCAGATAGTGTGACGAAATAAGAAATCCTAAACAAACATCCTTCTATCCTATCTCGCTACTATATGGCGTTCATGGAATCGATCCAATCCACTTGTGCGAGGACTTAACGAAAAGGATTTGTGCAGTGTCTGGCTATATACTTTAGAAAAGGCACAGCTAGACGAGAAAAGACATTTGAATTTGATTCGCAGACGTTATCCTTGGCAATTTACGTTTTTGTTTGGATGATGTTAGAAATGGAATTGAATGGAATAACAGTGACGGCCGGTGGATTAAAAAACTTTTATAGAGGGCCCATCAAGCACAGGAAGTTTTTTTCTTATAGATTTCCGCTCTTTGTCTTGTTACGCCACTAAAAACAGTCTAAACAAAAAAAAGGAGGTACATCAAAGAAAGTAAAAGGCTGGACTTTGTACATACATAGTACGCTAAAATTTATAATGTCCTCAATACTTTGAAGAACAGCTTAAAATTGTTAGATATTTCTGTGATTTTATGTTTGGTTTGTTTGACAGTAATAAAAGAGCGAGGTTCGGTATCAATTAATCAAATTATTAGGGTAAGGCTCCGTAACAAGTTAGAAACGTAAGGCCTCAACAGTCTTCAGCCCTACAAATCCACTACTGACAGCAATTCTCAGTCTGTTAAAATTTAAATCGATTAAACAGAAAACTGTCTCGAAAGTTTCGGAAATGCCTCAATTGGTAAAGAAATCTGAAATCATTGGGAACGATCTCAAAGATTTATTTGTTAAGAGAAAAATCCGACATCCTGTCAACACTCTTTTCACTTTATTTTTTAACACCAAAAACTCCCGAGACAAAAAACAAAAATATTTGCACTTTTCTCTCTGTCAGACAAAGGATATTTATGAAAGGCTGACAGCATTACAACGAAAAAAGGACACAACATAATCAAGTGTAATTCTTTTTCTGTTATACTGAAACAAAAATATTTAAATACACAAATATCATAAATGCAAAGAAAATAAAGGAAGACATATAAATGCATATCCTTGCAGGACCTTTATATACATAGGTATTTAAGAGATGACTTCACATATGAAAAAATGTTTTTTATTTTTAAATCCTTGCACTTAATTGTGTGCAAATAATTTTGTTGTTTTTTTCTGTTATTCTTATTATTTTTTTTGTTATAATTTCTTGCACAGAAAATATCCCTAATGACCACCATCACATGTATCATCACACACCCAAAAACTCGGGGTGTTATAATAGTCCTGGCGTTGGTCATAAGCGTGATTTGTTGTGAATTGCATGTGCTGCAAGTGTTCAGGATCTAATGAGTTATTTTTGGGTTTGTACATATATCTTTCTCCGTGCATATAAATGAACATTTTTACTTTCGTTTCGGGTGCCATCTGCCTGCAGGATGTGTTTTTTAATTTATGATTATTGCAATTTTTGTGTTTTGTGTTTTTTTTAGAGAGCTGTTGTTACTCTTATTATGATTTTTTTGTTTTTATTACTTTGCATTGTTTCTGCTTATGAATTTTCTTGAAGGATAAGATATTGTGCCCTCTGGGGGTGCATTTTATGATCAGAAAATTTGACGTCATACATAGTTTTTTTTGTACCGAACTTAGTAGTTGTTTTACAGTTTGATGTTTAATGTTAAAATGTCCTTTAAATGTTTCCTTTCAAAACAGCAAGTTCACAACGCCTGAATATTTTAGCGTTATTGAACTATTTGACCAATTCCAGTAAACAGCTGCATTTTTCATAATGACATTTCTACTCTAGACTCTTATTTACCGAATGTTCTTGCCTTTTTACATAGTGTCCATTAATATACCGAAATTCTTGTGATAATTAAGGTTTCTATTGATCATGTCTTTTGCAAATACCTTTCATTAATCACTTGCCATAATATTATACATATTTGCTTTAAGCATGCCATCAGTACCCGTTTAAATGGGAAGTTTCGGAAAGACACTACCACTCATAGTAAAAAGCATCTACATATGTATATGTCTGCATATATAAGGTACAAAACTTCCACATACAAATACCTACATTTATGTAGTCAAAAGTACTTACGCTCGAAATTGAATTCTAGCTAAATTGTATTCCTAAAAGCAAAAAACAACCACTCATCGTCATTTTCCGTTTCCTGAATCCTAAATCACCAGAGACTAATAAAGACTCCAAGAGAGAGAAGTCCAAGTCCATTTCCATTCATTTTATCGTTCAAACACACACACGCACACAAAATATTCTAGAGACTTCAATATTGAACTTTTCGATTTTTCTGAAATGTCAATGATTTCCTCGGAATCCTTATTACGTTGCACGTTGCATGCCACTCAATTTTTCTCATACAAGTTTGTATATAAAGCGACGAAGGACGACGACGATGCCTAGGCATCGTGTCGTCCTCCACTTATCCTCTAATGCACTTATACACTCAAAAAACTAGAAATCGAGATCTCCCGTTTGCATCACAAGTTTCTCAATGGGGAATCAATACCGATTTTCGAAACCTTTTCTCCCAGGCAAGGATTCCTCCGGCTTCAGTCAGCCAGGACATATTCACATTTTTCGTCGGAGAAAATGAGGTCTGACTGAAGAAAAGTTGATTCGATTTTCAGAGTGCTGCGACATGGCATATATATCCTTCCTTTCCTCGGGGAGCAAGTTTGGTCACTTCAAAAACTATATGAGATGGAGAGCAAATGGGGGTTTTACTTATGGTGTATTTCGCCACAGTTTTAGAAATGGGGTTAAACGTTAATATTTAAAACTTTAAGCTTACTGATCCTAGTGACGTGATGAAGTTTTCAAGGAATTGAACCTTCCTTAACCATGGAAAGAAAATCATCAGTTTAGTAGACTGGTGGTTTCATGGTAAATTTATTACAATTTCAACTTGATTATGATTTCACCAAAAGAATACAAAAACTATAGAAGCTCCAAACTACCACAGTTGTGAAATTCCCTCTATGGGTAGATACTTTAAAAGGCTTAACAAAAGACTGCTTATTGAATCTGTTGCAATGATGCAAGCGCCCTCTATTGGGTGTGGCTGATATTATTGTGTATAAATGTAACTCTGGCAAGTGCTCATTGCATTTACGTATTATTACGATATAAAGTAGCTTTTTATGGGTTTTCAGGGATTTTATAATGTTTGATGTGAACATTAGAAATATCGAGGTTTGCAAGAAGTAGAAGAGTGCACACAGCAAGCGAGGACATCATCGCATCGTATAGTTGCTCCATTTGCAAAGTGAAATGTTTCACTCTATTTCTATGTATGAAAAAGGCAAATCGGTGGTGCTAGTGGGTTGCTATGGTGGTGTATAGCGCATTAAATCGGTTAGTTTCATTGCAAATTTTTCACCCACTTTTGCTACTATATATATGCCAAAGGCCATTAGGACTCTTTGGCAATTGCATTTGAAAATGGAAAAAGCTTTATTGGAATACCTACCTATGTGTTCGATGCTGGTGGTCCCTCCTATGAACATATAGAAACTACAGCAGTATATTTGGTGAGTACATCAAGGACCAGCGCTATTCCAGTAGATATTCGCTCAATAGTCGTTCCGTAAGTGGACGATTGAAATGTTTTGTTTATTACATCTACTAGTATCAGTGTTAATGTGAATTTCACCATAATGCAATTTGGCAATCACATTTAACGATAAATTCCCAAGTTTACATGTTTTATAATTATGTATATATTTCAACCATTATTACTGTTGATGTTGTTAGAGAAAGTGAGGGGGTGAAGGAGTCACAGGGAATATAATATAGCCAAGAAGAGAAGTATGCACATAAAATTAGAGTGCTGGAGACATATAGTTTTGTATTTTCAATTGAAATTATGAGAAATTGAAGAATATTTCAACCTCACATGAAGAACAAAGAATCTCGGATAAAATTATGTAAATAATAATTGAAGTTTATCCAGTGACGAAATATAAATTGATCCAAAACAAACTTTCTAGGAAAATGCCAAGTTTCACCAAGAACTAATGCAATTTAGTAAATTTAGAGAGATGGAAGACATTTACGATTAAAAGATTTTAGATTTAAAATGTCAAGTTCAAAACACTGCGCGGTCTATCAAGATATGAAGTTGATATTTTTCGCACACTTTCATAATGCCACCGTTTACCAAAAATTATGCAATGTTTCATTTAAATATAACAAAACATATATGAAAGATGGTAACGGAGAAGACAGCTAATGGTAACGGAGAAGACACGTTCGATCAAAGATTCTTTGTTATTCAATTATATTGTAATTTATGTTTTTAAACTATCAGTGATAAAAATGATCAAGGTAAAACAATTTGTAGAAAATTTCGACGAAATCGGTTTATGTTAGCACGTGCTAGCGGTTTTGACAGTTTTTTCTCTTTAAATCACAATTAATATTCATATGGGATCTTACTTCAAAAAACTGTACTATTTAAGAACCTATAAATATAACAAGATTCTGAGTGGGAACTACCTACGTAAACAGTCATCTCGTTTTTGAATCAGTCGCAGATCCAGGATTTCGTTCAGGGGGGGGATAATATTTTAGTTTGCTGATCATGTTCATTACTAGTCTGTTTGAATAATATTTGCCAGTCTCTTAAAAATAGTAACTAAATAGTATCTGGAATGATAAATGTCAGCTGAAACACATTCAAGGCTTCAGGTTGAAATGTTTTTCACAGATCGGTGAGTACAAACACCAGTATGAGTACGTATACTGATATCCTGTAGTATAATATTCCCCAGCTGAGTTCATTTAATAATTGGAACATCAAATATAACTTCCACCATGACGAGGGATTCGAAGAATTTTCAGGACATTGGCATCACGCTGCCAGACATTGTTAGAACTAGTGTCCATATTCTCCCGGTAACTAGCAAGAACAGAAATTGTGTTCTCTAACTGCATAGGACTGTTATAAAGATCGAGCGCTGATGTTTGTTGCAATTTTCTCAGAGGCTGGGTTCAGTTCACATTTTTTAATTTTTCGAGTTTTTGATTAGCCAGCTTTCAGGTGAACATTAAAAGTCAGTACCACATGTTGGTGCGTTGAACGCATCGGAATCTTATAACAGTTCAGTGCTCAGATGTGTTTCAAAATTATATCGGAGAGGTGTGATCATACTCTCTCTACTCGGAGCTAGCTCCGATAGCTCGAGCTCTCCTCCATGCTCTGCTCAGAGCTAAAAAAGAAAAACGGCATAAGCGTCAAAAATGAGCTTGCAGAATGTTCTCAAACGCAAACTGCAAATTTCTTCTATTGGAAAACGAAAATACAAATTTTTATGCATTAGCATTGTGCTCGATAATGCAGCAGTGTAGTACAAAAATCGACCTGACGAACAAAATATTGAAAAGCTAGAGAGCGTGTTTGTTCGTCAAATGATCAAACCAATTTTGACCAACTGCATACTTGAAGATCGCAGTATCTGCGTCAACAAATTACGATCGTTTTTTGACGATCAAATAAACTTCAGTAGTATATAGAATTTGTATTATAAAACCTTCTTATATAGAAACTATGCCTGGCCCAGGGCAAAAAAACTTCCAGCTTAATGATTAGGAATTCTAATCTTGTTGGATATAGTTTACAGTGGATTTTCGTTGAAAAATTCATGTAAGTTGAACTGAACTTAATATAAATTGCGTATGACAAAGCCCTCACTATGTCACTGATGAGTTCAAGTGAGTAAGCCGAACGAAACGCCAATTTATAGGACTAAAGGCCATAAAAAGCTATTTTGAAATTAACTTTGATTTGACGTTTTCAAAAATGGCCACTTTCCCTATATTCTTCCACCTTTTTAAGACGTTGTTTATCTTTTCCAAGTTGGGGTTTCAATAGGTTTGAAGGAAGGCGGTCATTTTGTACGGCTCGTTTGTGATACATATTTTGGGGATCTGTCTCCAGATCTTTTTTCTTTCCATCAATATCATTAAAGTTTATCGAGGGTTTTTTCATTAGCTTTTGTACAGTAAAAGTTTTTTGAACACAAGCAACAAAATAGACCTTATTTCGTATGTGAAAACCCAAGCCAAGGATATTTGCTAGGATACTTGTGGCCGAAATGGCTAAATGTCCTTAGCATTGAGCAAGTTCAAAGAAAATGGAAACTGGTACTCCTCCTTGGCTGCCAAGAATAAATTTTATAAACGTAGAACAACACATTTCTTATAACATTTTACTACATTCTCTCTTGCCCAGGGGGAGGGGTGCGATTCAACCCATTGCCCCCCAATATCAGCTTTGTATTGAATTATAGACAGATTAGTTCCAAAAGAAAATTTGAACTTAAATACAACTTTTTTCCCACTTCCACGCTCAAAATACTAGAAATTTCTAGAATCTGATGGAAGAGCCTTTCACATCGAATAAAGTCGAATTTTAGCATAAAAACCCAGGTCACCTGATTGTTCTGCTTAACATAAAATACAAGAAACAACTAGCAACTGGGATACCCCGTTAGGTGAATATGGAGGTTTGCTTACGGACTTTCACATCAACCTTCATAAAACCATTGGCACAGTGAAGGCTGAAATTGGGTTAAAAAAAACAACTGTCAGTGATTAATGAGTACTCAAAAATATAACCCCCCTAGAAAAATGGCAAGTTATAGCCTTTTCACACCGAACCCAAAACGCGGTTTTCGCGAAAATATCGGTTTTGGGGAAAAACCTAATCGAAAACACTAGTTTTCTCATACATTTTTTTGTAGCTTCAGGTTTTCGTAAAACACAAGTTTTATATAAAACCAGTCGAAAACATGTTGGAATTCAGAGATGAACAAAACAAACATACTTTTTAATAAGTTCAGCGCCTATTGAAGTGTCAAAAAAGAAACTGATGGGATGCTTTCAAAAGAAATTGAAAACAGCTGACGAAATTCTGTCATATCAAATATAAAAGTTGAGTCTCAAAATAGATTATTTTATTTAAAATTGATAAATAATTGTGTTTGGCATAAGTCAAATTGTTCACATGGATCCTCTTTATAAAAAAAAATCACCGATTTTATTTCAAAAAAATTGAAGAAAATAAAAAAATGTGCGTGATTTGTGTAAAAAAAAACTGGAATGTCAAACGAAAACGTGTAATGTTCAGTGTGAAGGGATTTCGCGTTTTTGAAAAGTTTTCGCCGAAAACCGGTTTTGGGGTTTGGTGTGAAAAGCCTATTATTTTCAAGTTTAATCGAGGCCCTGAAAAGGCTTCGGTAGGGGAAATCTAGACAAGGCAAACTTGTCAAATACTCGCGAGGCCCTCGCTAGTAAAAACTTGTTGGATAAGTCTTGTTATCAAATCACAAATATCTCATATATGTATGACAAAAACAAAACAACAAATATTTATACCCATCAGAAAAATTAAATTATATAGTTTTTCATTTTGAGCATTGCACAACTGTATTGCGAAATAGCTCAGTAGTTAAGGTATTAGACTGGTAATCAGAAGATGGCAGGATCGAGTCCCAGTAAAGACAACTTTTTATTGTTTTTTGCTGTCCTCTCGAGGTAAAAAGTTACTTCACTGGCGAGGCCCTAGAGAATTTCTAGAGTTACCCTTGCTGGGCTCTTGCTAGTATCTATGTAAAACTTACTAGCCCATCGCCAAAAACTAGATTGTTTTTCCAGTCGGGAAATTAAAAAAACTTAATTTTTCCAACCAAAGAACATAGCAAAAATCTTAAACTATCTTAATTTTTGTAACGGTTCAAGAATATTATAATGCGAATTTATAACTGTCCAAATTGCATTTTAATTTTGTTTTTAATGGTGACGATTTGAATTTCGGACTGGAATTTCATTGAAAATTTCCAGACATTTATTTGATGTACTCGTATTTTAAGATATCACAAAAGATTTCTAACGTTTGAAAATAGCTTTACTTAATTATTAACAATTAAAGTTTAGGAAAACTCAATTAGTCCCCATCTAAACCTTAATTTGTAGCTCTTAACTGCTCTATATTTGTTATTTTTATTCTTTCCATCATACTTGACAACATTTTTTAGGGTCAGATAGGAAAACCACGCTATAGCGATGAGCATTGAAACAGTGAAGGGATGTGGTTTTATCTTGATAAAAGAAGAAGCCTTATTTAGCCACAATCCATAGCATGCAATTGAAATTAACAAGAGTAGTTTTGAGCCTTGTCCGAAAAATGTAGTAAAATAAATTTGTAACTAAGCAATTTCAAAAAGGACACGCATTATACAATTTTCAACTTCATCGCACATAATTGAGTAATTCCAAAATGTACTCAATGTAATTTGCAGTTTGGTTTACGCTTTTTTATCACATCGATGCTTAAGCAGCCCTACCACACATTATCTTATTTAAGAAATGCAATAACAAAATTCTATTATTACTCACTTTGTCCGAAATATCTTGCCACATGTATCGCATATAAAATGCTCATCCTTCGACCGTCCACCCTTGTGGCGTTTCCTTACTGCACCCCCAACCGAATGCACGTATTCCATGTGCTCCTTGTAATTATGCCGCCTCGAAAATGACCGTTTACAAATTTCACATTGGAAAATCTTTTCGTTGGTATGCTGACGCAAATGATGCCGAAGTGAATGCTTGGCAAATGATTTCTCACAAAGTTGGCATTTAATTTTTGTGCCAGACGATTCGAGTGCCTCCAGACCACCCTCCGAATGGATAATCCGATGGAATATCAACTCCGATTCATAAGCAGAGCTGGAATTTTTCAATTAAATGTGAATTTATTATTATTAATATTAGTATTTGAGGATTTTTTGTGTTGGTTTCTTGCCTAAATGTGCAATCTGAACATTTCCAGGATTTCTTTGGATCATCGCGGGATGAGGTTGTAGTTTCAATGACCACTGATGGTTTTTTTGAAGTTGAAGCCACACATATTTTGTATCTTCTATGGGAACCGAGTTCTTGAGGCAGAGTGAAGGCTTCTCCACAAAGTGGGCAGATGTGTTTGAGCTCCGGGTGGACCATATTGAGATGAGCTTTCAGCTCAGATTTAGTTGGGAAGGAGTCTTTGCAGTATGAACATTTTCTCCAAGAGCTTTTGGTTGAACCCTTTTTAGATTTATCTGGTGGATTATCTTTAGGGTTATTACAGCCATCAGGATGGCTTATTTGATGTAACATGGCTTCAACTTCCGAAGAAGAGCTATGAGATAAAAATTAAGTTATAAAGGCTTGAGATATATTATAATGAAACACTTGATATATAATTTATGTGTACCTAATTTGACTCTATTACTTACATATGGTTACACTTTTCGCATCTCAAATCCTCTCCGATTTCCTGTTTGGTTTCGATGATTCTCTCCTTCTTTGTTTTATTCAACTTTGCTGTGGAGTTTTGTCGATGCAATTTGGTCTTGCGGTGCTTAATAGCGGCTTCAGGGTTATTGAACTCTTCATTGCAAATCGAGCAAAAGAACCGCCGTTTATTGTGCTTGAACTTTTCATGCCTCTGAAGAGCCATCTTAGACTTCAGAACTTCATCAGGGCACAAGGCGCATCGAAACCTTGATTGATATTCATCCGATGCTGTTCCGATTGCTTCTGTCTTGAACACCTCACACCGAAGAGCATGCTGACGTAGTTCCATATTATACCGAAACCTTCGATGGCACTTGAGACATTCGATGGAAACCTTTTTGCTTATGATTATCGGAACCGATCTATTTATAGCCATTATGACTTCCCGATGGTCACTTCCGAGTAGATGACGCCTCATTTGATTGTTGTCTTCACATTCGAACTGGCAAAAGCTGCACCAAAACCTGCCAGGGCCTTCAGTTCGATCGCGATGCTCCACAGAATTCCAATGGTTAAGGAAATGTTCTTCGTCATTGGCATAGAATCTACACGGACTACACTGGAACGGCGATTGAAGGACTATCTGATGGATGTTATCAAGAACCATGCCATATGACTTCGCTAAATCTGCACGTCTTCGGACATAGTGGTAGTGAGATATTAGATGTTTGCCCATTAAATACCTCTGCATGCGATGTTTGCAGATTTCACACTTAACAAACGTTTTTCGCCTTTTTCGTTTGTTCGGATCCGGTTCGGGAGAGATATGTCGTTTTAATAGAAATTCTGCGGGAGCAGGTGTAATCGTTTGTGAAGAAACTTCAAGTTTCCTATTTACCCCAGCCCGTTCTAATTGCTCTTCGGTTTCTGATTTTTTCAAATGCACAGCTGATTTGAGGTGTTTTTCGAAAATTGTTTTTGTCTTAAGTTTGCGACAGCATATATTGCACCAGTAGTCTTGAGGTGCTGAGGGAAGATTCTACGTAACAAAATAGGAAATTATTTAAGTGAGGCGGGTCTTAGAGAATATGAAAATATCCATGCAAAGCAAGAAATGTGAAGCCTAGTAAACAGTAAATGAGAATGAAAACTTTATACAAAATTGTCAGCGTGAAGTTTTGAACTTTACATTCCACAGCTTCTATTTTAAAACAAAGCTAATTAATTGTTAAATGTTCAACTTTTCTACAATCCGTCGGGGTTTCTATTCCATACTCAAGATTGAAAAAAATCAAATTCATAAAGAATATTATGGAATGCATCTATTTCAGATTTCACGGAAGGTGAGGACTAGGTTCGAACATTAAAACCTAACATCCACAGGATTATATTCAAACTAAAAATTATACATTGATAATGTTCAAGCTCTTGTAGGCTCTTCTATTGGAAATATTGTGTGGAAATAATGTGGAACTTGAAGACATGTCAGTAGGATCATACCGCGTTTGGAAAAAAAAAAATGTGTTAGCATCAAAACTGTCATGGTTTTTCACGTCTTATGAAGTAAAAAAATAACAGAAGATCGAGAAAATAGCACTCTCATCCAAATTGAAGGCGTGAAGTTTGATTGTTTGCATTCTACATTCTGTTTAATGAGAATTAGTTCCACATTATAGCAGCTGTTTCCATTATGCTAACATGCTCAGAAGTAAGAAAAATTACCAGACAAAATTTTGTGGAGTGTATCAATTTCTTAATTCCACGAGTGTTGAGAAGCAGGGTCTTCATTGGCGTTGAAAGATTGTAGAATATGCATTTTTTTCATTTAAACAAATATTCTAACAAGGAAAAAAAAGATTGTGGAACGTAGATATTTATGCCTCCTTTCATTTGAGATTTCATCAGCGCTAGAATTATTAATTACAAGTAACTTACCTCATCTTTGTAGTCGATTTTCTCAAATTTTGTTCCTGGAACCCATTTGCCTTTGGTGTGCTCAACTGGAGGATGCACACTGTCGACATCTTCCCATGCGTCTGTTGGCTCATCCCAACCTGTTACACGTTGTGCCGAAAATCTTTTCGAGTTGACTAGATCCCCTGGCTTCCATTTGCCACTAGTTGATGGTTCATCTTCAGCTTTCCATTTTCCTCTGGTATTTGCTTGTATTTCTGGTGAATCAATGTCTTCAGACGGCTTCCACTTGCCACTTGTTGATGGATAATCTTCTTCATGTTTCCATTTGCCTCTAGTGATTGCTTGAATTTCTGGCGACTTATTCTGCTCAGAAGGCTTCCATTTGCCACTAGTTGATGAAGTATCTTCAGGTTTCCACTTGCCTACAGTAGATGCTTCAATTTCTAGTGATGTAATGTTCTCAGATGGCTTCCATTTGCCACTAGTTGATGGATCATCTCCAGGTTTCCACTTGCCTCCAGTAGATGCTTGGACTTCTAGTGATTCGATGCCCTCAGATAGCTTCCATTTTCCGCTATCGCTTAAAGTAGTTTGTTGTATTTTCAATGTTTTCGAGCCTCTCGGTTTCCACTTACCGCCGCTTTGAGGAACCTCAGTTGCTGAGTAGGCTTTTGATGGAATATCTTTCTTGTACGCAAGCTTTGATCGATTTTGATGGTAGTCCGGTTCCAAATACTTTTTGAAAGGTTTCCACTTACTGTTGTCATTAGCTACAAACTTGTTGTGCCATTTACCACCTGAAGTACTCGGAATTGCAAGATTTTGATGATGACTCTTGCCCTTCCATTTGCCACTTCTAGGTGGTGGTGGCTGACTGCCAGGTTTCCATTTGCCTCCAGAATACGGAGTTGGCACATAATCTTCATCATCGTCATCGTCATCATCGAACTCATCAATATCTTCTTCTTCGTCGTCACTTTGCTCGGGCTCTGGAGATCCGTGAGCAAAAGCAATAGGCTGAAATATTGGTTCGTATTTTTTTGTCTCTCCAATATCCCTCACGACCTTCATCAAACTATCGGAATTATTTTGTTCCTCATCTTGCCAGTCATCACCTTCGGCTTCATCTCTGCCAGAGCCTGAAACCTTTGTTGCAGAAATCTGCTGAATAGAACTGGTCTTCCCAGCATTCCCGGTTCCACTTGCTTGGACGCTTTGAAGCTGTAGCGAAGAAAAGAAGACATCTGCACCCAATTCATAAGGCAAGTCATAAGGATCGTTAAGGCTCTTGGAAGTCTTGCCTCCGACAGCTTCTACATCGCTCTTCACATAGCCCGAAGGCCCAGGATACACAAAACCTTCATAGGCATCGGAAACAATGGTGGCTCTTGTCCCAGTCTTCCCTCCAACACAATTTGTTTTGCGATGCTGGACGTAATTATCGAGGCCGACAATCGTGGCACTACATTTGATGCACAAGTGTGTATCATCGAGGTCTTCTTCAAGCATTATAATTTAGTGTTTCCTGCAGAGAGAATGAGAATACAAGAGACCAATTAAAAACATCCTGCTTATGGTTTTTCGCTCTTAATCACTCATCCACCCTAGCAAAATTAACTACATAAACATAACGCACATTTCGTCCTTATCGTGTCGTTGTCGTCATAACGAAAACAGACAAAAAAAATCTCTCTCGAATGCTAATGTCCTTGCAGTGAAAATGACAGAAGGATGAGCGCGGTTTTCTGTCGTTTGATATTGACATATGTTAATAGTGGCTCTCTAGGCTGTATGAGCTGTACAGGGGAGCAAAGATTGCAAAAGCTGGTTTTAGGACTTCTCCGAAAAATTAAACCATTATTCGCATTTGTCACCCTTTTGTCGTTCTTAACATTACGATTAGTTGTGCAAAGGGGGATGCTTAAGAATGAGCGACTGTTAAAAAGCAAAGCAACAAACAAACACAAACAACAAAAAAACTGCACAAAACCATTAAGGGCGAGTTATCACCCAATTTACCACCACAAGCGAGTTTGTGACAAGAGTTTTTTTTTGCTATGTTATGCTTTTTGTATTTAAAAGCCAATCTTACAAAGCACTAGGCTCTGTGATTTTGTCAAAAGAACATCCAGGAGGTAGAGGAGTGTGGTTGACTATGGATGATGTTGATGATGATGATGGTTATTCACTTATTATCAGTGAGTTTTTCCCTTTTTGTGGTTTGTACAACAGATGGATTTTATTTGTCCAAGGCAAGTCTTGGATTAAAAAAAGTTTTTTTTATCGTACACCAATTCAAAAGGCAGTTTTTGGAATTGGTTAAGAACTCATATAAAATTATTAAAGATATTAAATAACCTGGAAGTCGAAGAATATAATCTTTTAGGTGGACACGCGGAAAGAAATAAATCAAATGCAAAGTTTTAAAGATTCTATATTATATCTAATAAGATTTAGATTGTATTCTCTATAAATGGTAGTTTTAACATTATTTATAATCCTTATAGTATGGCTTGGCCATTTGCCTAAAAAATTCTATAGCTTCACATTTGACACCATATTTTATTTGTATTTTTATAATGCTTCTTGGGCCGTCTGACAATCATAAAAACAAACAAGGTCACAAATATACTTAAAATCTTAACTTTCAATCAACTTTGCAGCTCCTGCACCACTCTGTGCAAAACGCAAGCATGAAAGATATTTTCAGTTAACTAATACTTCAAGGGGGTAGAGTTCTAAGTCAAAGCACAGTACAACAACTCTTCCCCTTATTAAACAATTGATTTATCGATGACATTAATTTTCAATGCAGCACATTATTAGCACATTCTCCATTTTATTGAGAATCGTATGTATGAAAGACTCCAACTTCTATATTGACTTCAGTGCAATGTTTGTATAATTTAAGAGACGTTTCACTGTAGGTATAAGGCACGCTTTAAAACCAAGTTCCATACTAAGATGCATCAAATAAAGACAACCGGATTTGAACAACCCGAGATGAATCATCTTCATAGTATTAAATAGTATATAACCATCAATCACAATCTTTTAAATAATTTTAATAAAAATAAAACAATGTATAAAATTAGGCCCCTTATGTGCCAAAACAAATTAAAATGTCAATGTTATAATAATATACAAATAGAATTAAGAACCAATTGTAAATATTAATTTCCGTTCAATGAAAACTAATGTAATGTAAATGTACTAAGATGCATCACTTAATTTGCTCTGACAAAGACCAACATAATCACATTTACCATAGTCCATATAATTATCTATAAATTTGTCAGCAGGTGATTCAAACATCGCTGAATCAACAGTTAAGATCATCAAATAAATTTCCTAAAAAAAAATCATCCATAGTGGGATGGAAGTGGTGCCTCCTGCTTAGTCCTTTTACTCATTCCTTTTCCCCTCGTTATGTGTATTTTTCTATCAGGAAATTTATGAGAATTTCTGTTAAATGAACTAAATAACTCGCTTAACAAAGATACGTGTTTGCGATGCGGTGCATACAGTTGGATGCAACAACATCAGAGTTCTCCAAGTCATTGAGTCAACGTTTATTGCTCAGGAGTACCATTTCGATGGAACATTCGATTGGTACCTACCTTGATTAAGTTGAAATTATGACTGATAAGATGAAGTGGCTCTCTTAGGTGCTATCTTCTCATGCAATTATCATTACTATGTAGGTAGATATATATGATGATTAAGAGATGTAGTTGTGGCGGCAGTCTTAGGTTATATGGGAAGACCATAAACGTGGGTAGATAGAGCGCGCAACGTTCTTAAAAGACCCACGAAACTAATTGAGTTGCCTTATGTGAATAGTTATGTCTATGAATATTTATTGTTGATCGTTGAAATATAAAATTGAGACATGAAATTCATTTGATTCCTTAAAATTAAGCTACATCAAGAGAAAATTGCGAGAATAGGCAAATCGATGAGTAAAAAAGGTTGAAATTATCAAGTAATGTCCTGAAGTTGAAAAGATATATAAGAACTTTTTTCCAGACAAATTGAGTAGATAATGGTTTTTAAGGATTGATCGGGTTTTTTAGGTTGTTTTCAGTTGATGTGTCTAATTTTAATCGACGCCGACGTGCCACGGTGGTTTCAATTGAATAGAGACGGGCTCAAAATTAAATCTTAGCCGCTCACATAATTTTGATAAAACTTTCAGGTATGATGAAAGGTTGCAAAATAAATAATTTCTAAGCTACCGTCTACTGACACGAACACTTTAAATAAATTCAAAGTAATAGTCTAAGAGCCGACAGCAAATTTTGGGAGTGGAGGTATAACCAAAATCGGAGTATGAGAGATAATAGGTACATATATCATGATATCAAATACCAAAGTCTGGCAGGTTTTGTTTTCAGCCTTTGGGATGGGTGGGGGATTAAAAAGTGCTAGATCCCCTGATTTATTTTCAGGATTATAACCTCTTCAATTCATTTCTAAAAACCGGATATTATTCCCTGTCATTTTTTCTAAGCATTAACACCACAATCTTGACGTTCCGATTAATAGAACTCAAGATATAACCATTTTACGTGAGCCTCATCATCCCTTTTTTGGAGATTTTCAAAAAAACAAAGAATCAACAAATGAAGTCTCCACAAAAAAGCCAATAAGGTGTGCTTTTAAAAAGGTTAAATCATGGGTTCTATTTATCGGATCACCAAGATAAAAGTCTTGAGACTTAAGGAAAATGACAGAGCATCATATCGTATTTTTTAAAAGTGAATTGAAGTGTTAATGACCCCTTCATATAAATAGGAAACCAAGCGGGTTTTAAACCCCCACCCCCACCAAAGGCTGAGAAAAAAACCTGCCAGACTTTCATCTTCCGTATCACGATACATGTACCTTTAATCCCTCATACTCCGATTTGGTTATACCTCCACTCCCAAAATTTGCTGTCGGCTCTTGGTCTATAAGGAAATATCCAAAATTGATAAGTGCTTGGGTTGTGTTCTTAGACAATTTTTTAAATGATGTCCTTATAAGCAATTCGTTCATATAAATATTTGTGTCCCCGTTTTGTGGGTTTTTGACAATTTAGTTTTTTGTTCGTATTTAGGTGCAGCCTTAATAACTCTATAAATTCTAAACGACACAACCGATTTCGATGACATTTTCAGAAATGATAAAAGATATGAGAAATTATAAAACAAATTTCAAAAAGTTTAAGTCAATATTGATGATTACAAGGTGTGGATAAAAAAATCGATTTTCTCGAAAAACCAAAGAAGAGTCAAGTCCAAATTTTACTATTGAAAGCTTAAGAGTGTTCCGAACTGAACAAAATCAGTCATTTGCTAACTGTTTTTTTTTTGCGTTTATAAAACCGTTTTTTTTCATTTTCATCAGAAGACGGAGAAGACAATCTGACGCTTGTAGTAAGGTTTTTCTTGTTAAGAAATTAATATTTTTTTATGAAACTCAGTGGTTTTTAAGAATTAATCACAAAGTACACGACACAGAAGTTTCACCAAAAAATTATGAAATTTAGTAAGTTTATTCAAAAAAATAGACGGTAACGGAGAAGACACGTACCATTTAAAGATTTCCGACCATTGCCTTGAAGTTTAAAATTCTGCGCCGTCCATTAAGTCCACTTTCATAATACCAACATTTATCAAAAACCATCCTTGGTTTAATGCCAAGTTTCATCTTACTAACAGAAAAAAATATGAAAGATGGTAACGGAGAAGACAGCTAATGGTAACGGAGAAGACACGTACGATTAAAGATTTCTTTTTTGTTCAGTTATATTGAAATTCGTATTTTTAAATTATTCTCATCAATGATAAAAGTGATTCAGGCAATTGAAAAAATGTGTAAAATTTCATTGAAATCGGCTAACGTTAACACGTGCTAGCGAGCACTTGAAATTTTTCATTCAAAACACATGGGGTTTTCACAGTTTTTACTCAAAATATCAGCAAAATTGTAAAAGTTGATGGAAAATCTGTAAACTTGGCACATAAATTAACTACTGTTAGGAGTTTCAAAAAAAAAAATATTTTCAATAGTTTTGCATAATATTAACCCCATAAAAAAATTAATTAAAAATCGTTGTTTTTGTGCATTTGTTGCTATTTTAAATAGAGTAACTGTTGTTTACAAAAATAAAAAAAAATATATTTGTATACTCCTTATGGTATTTAGCATTTTTGCCGAGTTTAAAGTTTTTCCATCAACGTTTACAATTTTACGGGCCCTTTGAGTAAAAGACTGTCAAAACACCATGTTTTTAATATGAAAAACTTCAAGTGCTCGCTAGCACGTGTAAACGTCAACCGATTTCAATGAAATTTAACACATATTTTTTTTTAGTTACCTTGATCCATTTTAAGCAAAGGGATCAAAGAAATTCAGACTTAAAAAAAAAAGTGCCTGTGAGTCGTTGAAATTTGGATGAGAAAGAGCAATTTTGCCTTCTCCGTTACCCTGTTTTAGACAGTAAGACATGATTTAAAAATCTATAAAAAATCCACCACAATCCTTTTTCAAGTCTTGCTTTGTATGCGGAATAATTTAACAAACACTAATATAGTTCACCATTTATACCAACTTTAGTCATTTTTCGGTAACGGAGAAGACATGAAATTATCAGTCATACTATTTTTACAGCACTCCTATCAGAAAAATAGTTCCGAATTTAAGTAGTGTATTGAACACACTTATAAAAACCCAACTGCACATCGCCATTTGCATCACGATTTATGGAGAACTGATAGCGACAAATTGCCGAAAAATGCCCGGATACGAAAAATAAAGTATGAGCTTTTTTGATCACTTGCCTATTTTACAACAACAAGTAAAATTTTAAATTTACAATTTTTTCGTTAACTCTTACATATATATATATATATACTATAAATATTGGCATATTTAAATATATTTTTTTCCTTAATTTGAAATTGAGTTGCTAGGTTTCGAAATTTTTGGAATGGCCGTGTTATATAAAAAAACGTTAAAATGCAGTTACCAAATTTTAAGCTGTTTTCTTTGAAGGAGAACATTATTTGCATAGATTTTTGTATCGCGAGGTGAAGTAAAGTATTTAATATGTAAATTGTATTTTTAAAAGGTGTATTTTTTAAGTTTTGTGCAATTTGTGTTTTTAATACGGGTATACATTTTGTGTAATTTGTGTTTTAAACTCGTGTATTTGTAAAGAGGTGTGTTTTTTTTAGAGTTTTTTGCAATTCGTGTTTTTAAGTCGTGTATTTTGTGCTTTATGTAAGTAGTCTGAAATGGCAAAAATGAAATAAAATAAAACAATTAAATGAAAATATCTATTTAAAAAAAGGGCGGTAACCCTACATACTATTTTTTCATATTTGGGTTCATGCAACATAAACACTACGACAACCCTGTGAGAGCGAGGCAAACGCCCTATCTTGCCTACACTGTCTATTTTTGTTGGATGAAGTATAGTAGGCGTATTATTGTACTAAAAAAGCATTTTGTAAAAGTAACTGATTCTAACTTCCAAATTTACATAAATTTTCTGTCAAAAAGTGGTTTTTAAGAATTAAAAATTTCAATATCAGGTGGATTATTATGAAAATTGTGAAAAATAAATTGAATTTATATTATAATATATGTAGTTATAAAAAATTTACTGTTAAAAATGCGTTTTTTTTTTCAAAATTTACAAGCATTTTTATTTTGTATTACTAAAATTTGTATTAGGTACAAATTTAAAAATTTTCTCCAATAGTGGCATAATAAAAATATGGAATTTTATGTTATTAAACATTGTTTTGCAAAAAAGCAATGGCGTAAGCTACATTTGCTTTGAAAAACAGCTATTTTTGTCATTTTCTCGTTTTCTTAGAGGCTTTTACCAAAAACAAGAGCACAAAATTAAATTTTTTTCCAATGATGTCTTAGAAAACAAGTTTATCTGTCCATAAACACCTTAATCGTTTTGATCGGAAAAGTACACGCTTCACAATCTTTTTCATGAAATCACCATTTCGGTCCGGAACACTCTTAATGGTTCCATATATTTCTTGCACTTCGAACCTGCGTCGGACATTCCAGATTCAATCTTTCTTTTTTGTATAATTTTAAGTCTGGTTGATATTGTAGTGTAATAAAATCATTCTCTCATTTCATTAACGTAAAATCATTTCTCAAACGTAAACAAATTCACATGTCGTTTTCGGTCGACACAATTGAAATAGTAATTTCATTCATATTCGAAACTATAAAGTAAAAATTTAAATTCATTTATTTGTTTGTTATTGTAAAACGAAACTGAGTGTTATGCTCCAGAGCATTGCCCCTACTTGATGTGACTATGCACATGATGTGGCATTGAAATATTTTGTTACACTTAAGTCCAGATTCATAATTTTATTGAGTTTGACCGCCCCAATATTTTGTAAATAGTGCTGAGGCAGCATTTGTAATATAGTTACTTTAGCATAGGTGGGGAAAGCCCCATAATCTTTAAGTAGTATAAATAGCTAAGATCTTGTAAAATAAATTAGTCTTAAAACTATCAACATTTGAAATTCATTTTAATTGCGGCTCCTTAGCACATTTATTCAGCGAGCTGCGCTTTATCTAGCAATGTTATAGGACCATGACAATATCTGCAAACAAAATTATAAAGATTTGATGTATGTGCCTATGTATTTTCACTACTCAAAAAATTGTTCAGTGTCTGATTCCCAGTCTCAGTTGGTCACCAATAAGACAACGAAATGTTTACAAACACGAAGCACATAAATATTTAGATAGTTAGCAGTACAAATAAAAAACAAATTCAAATGCTAAAAATCACAAACCATGCTATAATGAAAGAAAAATACACAAATATCATTTCTCAGCAATACAGCAAATAATAAATGGTCTACACTAATAGAGGTAGGTGTATCTACTGCAAAACAAGGCTAAGATATTAATATAAAAAGTCAAGAAATAAAAAACCAAACGCTGTCATTTTTTCATTCTTGAGCAGGTAATGTGCGAAACAAATTTTAATTCGAATAAGTTTTTTTTTTTTACAGGAGTTTCCAAGTATCTTTTGTTGAATAGTCCCAAGTATCGGATTTGTCTCAGAACTCAAAAGTATCAAGTTTGAAAACTGTAAGTGCATGTAGGTTTCTTCAATCACTCATACTTCCAATTAAATTTCTAGTGTCGAACACAAAACTTTATCTCAATAGCAACTAAAGAAGAAACATTACTATGTAGCTACACCTTTTGTTCCATCAATAGGAAACGATCAAAACTTTTTTTTTTTATTTTCAAGGTCCATCCAATATCATTTCAATGCAATGCTGTCAAAGAAAAATAGTTGAACCTGCAGCACGTTTTAGTAACAATTGTAGATATCTATCCAATAATAGCTATTTATTGTCCGTAATAATTCTTAATCATATTGACACGAAAATATTTAGAATTTTTATGATGCCCATAAAAAAGAATAAAATAAAATAAATGCCCATACGACAATAATTACGAGAAAGAATAAAAAAAAAACAGCAGGAAACCCAGTTGAAAATTTTCTTCCAATTCCCACACCTCAATGAACATATTTTAGATTAGGCAGGTAGGTACATACATAGGAAAGGTACATATGTCTCATTTTTGATTGAGAGATAAGCATATGTATATGTATATATAAGCGGCAGCAGGTTGTGTTTTTTCTCTTTTTTTGTTCCTCAAAAAATATTTAAATTTGTTTCCATCGACAATCGACATGTCAATGTCAGAAGAATAAAAAAAAATCCAAAAATACAAATACAGAACATTTGACAGGCAGCCATTTTTATAATTCAATTTTTTCCCCTTTTCGATTTTGCTATTTTATTTTTTTTTCTCGTTACTGTGTTTTCCATCATTGATACGGTATCTAAAACTGTCACTCAAATCTGACACAATCCGCCGCCATCATTGGAAAACTGTCAATTCCATCCACTGTAACAATTTGAAGGGATAAAATAGAAATTAATCATTCTTTATTTATGTAGGTACATAAATGTATTTGTATCTGGGTTTCACAGAAAATGGGGGAAGTGAAATGACAGAAGATAACAAAAAAAAATGGTTGAATTGTATCTTTTCTTTTCGTACATAAATCCTTCATCCCCCTTCAGTCTTTTGTTAAGTTGTGTGAAACAATTGAATAATGTCTGTCAAATGGAAGAAAACTTCGTAAAACGAAGAAAAACAGAAAAACATTTTTAAAGAATGAGCAATGAGGGTAATGTGGGCTGATGAATATTCGTAACGCAATTATTTCAAGGAGGTGACACAGTGAAAATATTAAAGGATATGGGTGTAGTTGTAAATTAGTCAAAACACCCGGGGTTTTCTTATTAAAAGGGGAATTTATGTTTTTGTTTGATTATTTAATCTATATTTCTTCGATTTTAAATTCAAAACTTTTACATCTATCTTTAGAAAAGACATCTTAATTTTGGATAAACTAAATAAAAATCAAAAAAGCTAATACTACTTTTGAAGCCAGAAGTCATAACTAAGACCAGAGTTTTATTTTGACATCAAAATAAGCACTGTTTTTGCTTTCCAAACGACTCAAAATCAATTATTAAAATTTTCAATGATCGCTATGTTAGGGGTGTCCGAATTATTTTTTATTTTGTATATTCAGGTATGGTGGCTCTTGTAAAGGGTTTAGAAAGACGAAATTTTTGTTCTGGGACATTTTCCAGAATCGAATTTTGAGACCCCGCGGCCGTTTTTAGTTAAAATACAGCACAATTCGAAAAAGTGGTCAGGAAAACCAGTAAAATTTGCGTTGATATGTGCTCAAAATTACTTATAATTATTATTTTGGATTTCTTTTCTCATTTGTATTGACCGAACATCAATTTAAAAATGCTGTGTGTTAAGAAATAAAGTTTCAACCAATTCGAGCATTCCATTTAGACAAAATAATCGAAAACATCATACATAGAAAATCGATCTATGTTTCGGGGGATTTAATGTAAAAAGTTATGTCATGATATTTTGACAAGCAGATTTTAATGCAACAGGTTACAAAAGCAAAAAAGAATCATTTTAAGTTACTGTGATCTCATATAATATTGGTTTTTCAGACCACTTTTCGAATTGAGATTTTTTAACCTAAAAACCGACCGCGGGTCATTCAATTTTGCAAAATGTCCCAGAAAAAAAATTTGTTCTTTCCAAACCCTTTACAAGATCCACAATACCCATTTTGAATATAAAAAAATAAAAACAAATTCCGACACATCTAAGCTATATACATATATCTGTGGCCTTACTAATAAGTGAATTTTTTTTTTAATTTTGTTTATGTTTGTGACTATTAATTATAGATAGTAATGGTATTCATTAGGGTGGATGGCGTTTATTTAAAATTTTTTTGAATTTCTTTCGTCCCTCCCCCTAAAAGTGATGGTTATTAAAAACAAATCTGGGTACATTTTTATTTTTAATTCGGTTTGGCGTTAAAACGTGGTACAAGCACTTGAAATTTCCCATACAAAATACATCGAGATTTCTCAGTCTTTTACTCAAAAAAGTGTGAAAGTCGATGGAAATCTTGAAATTGGTACACATGTATGCACATCAATTTTTTTAAACAATATTTACAGCTTTAAAAACAACAGTATTTGTTGTAAGAAAATATTGTAAAAAAAAACCTTAAGTGCAACAGAAAAAATTGTTAAAAAACACGGACAAACTTACAACAATATATTTTAGCTTGTTTGAAAGCCAGAAAACTGTTCTTTCATTTTCCAATCGAGATCTACCTATTGAAAAAAACACTTTCCATCTAGGGACATACAGTGGTGGCCATAGAATTAGAAACAACAATTCTAAACGCACTTTATCAACCGTAATATTTTGTGTAAGCACCAGCGTGCGTGGCTTGTGTCGTTGGTCTTTGACAGGTGACATGTTTGTTCTAAATATGAGTTTCCTTGAACGCGAACAGTTTATAAAACACCGTTATTTTAGAAAATTAATTTATAGTCGACATTTTTGCTGGACACGAAATTAGAAACGACAAAAGAATTGGTAAATTTAAAAATAAAGAAAATTATTATCAATGTGAGTTGATTGTTTTCAGTTTTTTTTTTTTTATTATTTTTATAATATTAATATTAATTAATTAAAAATACAGCGACGAAAATGGGCAAAAATAAGTCTTGTAAGCCAGAACTCCGGAAGCTAATAGTGCAGTGCTATCAAAACGAAAATGAGTCAATTGATTCCATAGCAAAAAGATTTAGTTGCTCGAAAAAGATGGTATTTGATGCTATTCAAGTCAATAAAAGGACTGGCAGCTTTGAAAACCCAAAAAGAAAACCAAAAGATCGAAAATTCACGCCAAAAGATGACAGATTGATATGCCGAATTAGCAAAGCTAATCCTTTTTTGACTTCTGCAAAAATAAAAGAGGTTGTTTTGCCCCAATTTGGTCAAGAGCTATCAGCTAGAACCATAAGGCGCCGACTTCTAGAACATGGGCCACGTGGATGCATTGCCAGGAAAAAAACACATGTTTCCAAAAAGAATTTGAAGAGGCGTTTGATGTTTGCTAAGCTTCACGCAAATAAAGCCATGGGATTCTGGAAAAACATACTTTGGAGTGATGAATCCAAATTTAACTTGTTCGGGTCAGATGGTAAAGTGTATGTTAGACGCCCTCAGAAGAAGGAATTGGATCCTAAATATACTTTAAAGACCGTTAAGCATGGAGGAGGAAACATAATGGTTTGGGGAGCGTTCTCGTGGCATGGAGTTGGCCCAATAGTAAGAATAAATGGTCGAATGGACAAACATATTTATAAAGGCATCTTGGAAAATGTCATGGAGCCTTATTCATTTGCACACATGCCCATTAGTAATGTTTTCCAGCACGATAACGATCCAAAGCATACCAGCACAGATTGTTAAGCAGTGGTTTTTTGATACAAAAACTAATGTTTTGGATTGGCCCGCCCAAAGTCCAGACTTGAATCCTATCGAGAACTTGTGGGCAGACGTGGAGAAAAGGCTAAAGTCCAAGAACCCAAAAAATTCTGAGGAACTTTTTGAAAATATAAAGGAGCTCTGGGAGAGTATACCCCCATCAAGATGCCACGCCTTGGTAGAAAGTATGAAGGCAAGATTAGCTGCAGTGACAAAAAATAAGGGATTCCCTACAAAATATTAATTTTTCATCGAACATTTTTTATGAAATACCAATTTTTTCTTTGCGTTTCTAATTGTATGGCCAGGTGCGATTCGGGTCTAATAAATAATATTAATTATCTACTGTTAGTGTCACGCTTTTTTTTTAAAAAATATTCAGAAGTGTACTATATGTCATGGTCTATTAAAAAAAATCACTAACCAACCTCAACAAATTTCCTAAAAAAAAGTTATGCAATTTTACATTGTTACAAAATTCTTGTTTCTAATTCTATAGCCACCACTGTATGTAAATAAAAAGTAGTTTTTGTACTGACAAATGAGGCCGAGATTGCCATAGTGGCCTAATTGCATTTTCATTGTTTTCGGCGGAGCAAAAGAAAGAATTATAGAATTTAAAACACTCTAGTTTATAAATTTTGATTTTTATTTGCAATATGATCAAAAAATATAAAAAATATAAGGTTAGCGATTTGTATTAATGATCCTTCAAAAAACCGTTATAACTGTTCAGATAAGCCACACTTATACTAAAACTCTTAATTTTTTTTGTAGTTGGCTTCTAAGTGCAAAAAATTCTATATCTGGAATGAAGCCTTTTATTCAAAAAATTTAAATGCAAAAATATTATTTAAAACCATACAGATTCAACTTTCGTTATAAGCTCAATTTCAATAGAATTGCGGTCATGTCAGGCCACTATGAATCACGGCCTCAAATATAAATCGATTGAAAAATTTTATAAAACAACGGATTTCAAACAGAACAGCTTTCAAAAAAGCTATAAAATTAAAAAATTGTTTAGGATACAAAAAAAAAAAATCCGGGTGGTCGTATTTCATTTACACTTTCCAAAAATTCGTACAACAAAAAATTAAAACTAAAAAAGCGAAAATACTAACGAAATGACAATTTATCGCCAAATCCAATTAAGGAAATTTGACAAAACCATTCATAGCAGTCGGTGGCTGAAATTGATCTCAATTACCCAGTTTATTTCCTTGTGTTGGGTTTGGCTACTGCCAAAAACTTGTATTTTGAAAAAGAAATATTTTTTACTAGAAAATAGTCCTCTATTATGTCTTCTAAGTCTATAGTTTTGTTTCTAAACGTTTGCTTTTAACGGAGAAACACTTATTTTGGTCCAAAGTAGGTTCATGTATTGCATAGAGCATATCACTACTTATTAATCATTCTTAAGTCATATTTGAGGTTATGTTTCATCATTATATAATTTAAGGGAATAGCTTATGCAAAACCAATTTGATTCATATTCATTCATCAGTGTGAATGCGTTTTTATATGATCTCACAGTGCGTTAGAAAACTAAATATTTTTTTTTTGTAAACAAAGACTTATATTTTATCTAATGACAAAATCTAAAGAAAAGGCTTTTTGAACATAGAGTTATGTAAGTCCCAACGTTCCTCCAGTACTAACTCTATTCCCAAACTCCGTAAATCCAAACATTTTTAATTATTTGTCATTGAGACCCGTTTGATGATGCGAAACTTAAGTATTTATGTTCTACTTTTTCTTCTGCGTAAACTGTCACATTCATAAGCGTATATGATCTACTTAAATATTTAAGTTTCGTACCAACAAATGGTCCTGAATACTCGCTCATGAATATCAATTTTTATATTATTTGCAAATATTTCAAATTCAATCCTGGGTGCGATTGGAAACAACACGGTTATTGTTTAGAAGAAGGTTATATTTTTGACTTCGGAGATATCCATGCATGCCGCTATAATTTTCAACTGTCAAGCTTTTTTATGGTTTTTTCTATGTTTTAAATGACCAAACTTTAAACTCAACATGTGATAAACAATAGTTTATCTACATATAAGCATTTTCATCAGTCTCCATCATTATAGGGGCGTGGGCACATGCTGTCGTCCAATGATGCTTTTGGTCATCTGATGGTAGACAAAACACAATTTCCGGAACAACTTAATCCTCTCAGTGCATCCATCTTCTAATTTATATGAAAAGTTTGACAATTGTCGCCATTACGATGCAGCGTGCCAAGCACCAAGCATCAGCATTATCGTCGGCGTCGAGCACGTGGGCATACTCCAAATGGAAGCACATCCTGCACCGTATTTAAGAGGAGTCACCGCTCGCCGCACCATAACCACATTGGAGCCCCATCAGAACCACAACGGTCCATCGCATCGGTCGTCATCATATTGTTGTCGCCCCAATCACTCGCACGGTTAAACATGAAAATTAGATGATATACGATCGAGATGTTAACAAATCTTCTGTTTTTTTTTACTTAATCCAAAAAAATAAAACGAAACAAACCAAAATTATTCAAATTGCTTGAATTTGGGATTGGAGAAAAATGGGGATTGAGAAGAAGAAGAAACCCTGTTGCGTGGTCCAGTCTTTCAGTCGTCGAACGTCGACATCAGACAGAGAGACTTCTTCTTTATGGGCTTTTGTCATCCGTAAATCATGTGTTTAAGCGTATTTTTATGTGTCAACTGATTAATTCGATGATGTGGCCATAAAAATGTTCTTTCCTATATTTTCTCTCCCATCAGAGTTCAGAGACGACACCAGTAAGTGGCCCTGGCCAGTCAATGATGGTGAAGCTGAAGCTGATGGTGCTATGGTCATTTGGATTTAAATTTTGGACTCTGGAACTGGGATGCGCTATATTCTGTAAAACCTACGCAAAAGTCCCAGATCGCGGCAGGCAGTGACGAACGGCGGCTCGGCGGCGCGGCGTGTCCCAACTCAAAAGCGAGGGCGATTATCGTAAAATATTGAATTAGGAATGTGTGTATTGCTGCGGATGGACATGACATGATACATGGGATAGAAGAGTCATCCCCCCATTACCGCATCATCTCCAGGATGATATGTTCGGAGCCAATCGAAGACGAATAAAATCTGAAGACAATCAATGACGGCAACGACATTCAGAAATGAAGAGTTTTATGGATGTTTCCCAGTCCGGTTCGCTTCGATTCGGATTTCTGATTGCGGCTTTGGGATTTTTTATTGATTTTAAAGAGCCATTATCTCTCTCTGTCTCTCTTCCTCTTTGAATACTCGTTGTGTGTTAATTTTTACCATGTGTCATTTTGGGAACTCATTTTTAGGTTTTTATAACTTTTTGATTTGATTTTGAAAATTGTACTCGACTTATCGCTGGATGGGGAATAAAATTAAAGAATTATCACGCACACATATTGTCACATGAAGATGATCGTAAAATGGTAAAAAGTGAGACAATTTATCAGACAGAGTACAGGGGGTGAGGAAGAGAGTTTCAATGTAATATTGATGAAATAAGCCTGTTTTATTGAGCAATAAATTTGTACAATGGGTTCTCGGGAGACGGACAAATCGCTGTTTTTATTTGAGTTATAAAAATTTTACATCATTTTGTTGGGGCTTTAGTTTTTTTTATAAGAATTAACTGAAGGTTGATTTGATACAGAAAGGGATTACACCGCATGTTGTATTGACCAGCTGCGATACTGTTTGTCAAGAATTTAATATGATAAGCTTTGATGACATCCATTTCGATCTATTAGTCAGTTTTCGATGACTCAAATCTTTCCAAGTTAGTAGCCGAAGATGTTTCTAGGAAGTATTATGGCGTTTATCGGTTGGTCATCTTACCCTGAGGCAACACGAGCTAGTGCACTCGCTAGAGAGTTGGGTTGTCAAATAACTCGCTCCTCAACTGGCTTCCAAAAAAGGCAAGCGAGTAGGAAAAGTTTCTATGTATTAGTACCTCGCTGCCGATTGAATGAATTGTTGCACTGCGACCTTAAGATCTATTGTGAACCCACCTAAAAACTGAATGAGATTGCTCACCTTATAGTTCTTCCTCCAACTTTATTGGGAGGTCGCTCTCTTCCACCTGGTAGTGTCCCAGGTGTTGTATCCTTCGATGAATGATTGCATCGCATTTACCCAATATATGGTTTGGTGTTTCCTCCTGTGCGTAGCAAAATCTGCATGTTGGACTACTAACCAGACCAAGAATGTTTAGGTGTCTTTTTTAGTTTGCAGTGGCCAGTGAGGACACCAGTTATTTTTCTTGGGTTGTTCCTACTGAGGTTGATGGAGTCTGTAAAACGTACTCGGTTGTAGTAACCAAGTAATAGTTTAGCCTGCCTCAGCTTTGGGATTTCTTTCCAGATTGTATCGATCGTTCAACCTCCTCTAGTTTTCTTATTTTGTTTTTTATCATATTTTCTCCTATGCCACAATAGGGTTACAGGCCCCATTAAGGGATTAATTGCTCCTTTCTTCGCTAAGGAATCTACTTCTTCAGTTCCAGTGACACCAACGTGACCAGGGGGTCAATTCTCGATCTGTGAAACCGTGAAGTCTGTGAACTGTGAACGCCAACTACGAATTTCGAAGTGTAAAAAAATGAAAACAAATATTTTCATATGATGATTCTTTTATCACAATCAGTTCATTCTGTGAAAAGAAAAATGATAAACAGAAACAAATTGTGCTTATTCGATACACGCAAGTCACCACCTTGATCTTTCCATGACGTCACAATCATCTTTTTCTATGAGAAAGTGGTGGCTTTGTTCATTTTAGTACTCACTTTGACAGCTGTTTCTCATAGCAAGTTCGGGAATCGCATTCTGCGTGTTTGTGAAGTGATAAAATGAAAAACTCTGTGAAAACTGAAATGACAACTTTGTTTTCATTTCACAGTTTCACAGATCGGGAATTGACCCCAGGTTCCCAACGAAGTGTCACACTGTTGTTTTTGCCAAGGACACTCAGCTTGTTCACACACTCCCAAGCTAACTTCGAGCTGATGGCGTAAGAGCTCAGTGCTTTGAGTGCGGCTTGAGACTGTCTGAAGTCTGAAATAATGGCAATGTTTTGGTTTCGGGAGTTTCTTTCGAGATTACGATCTGCGCATTCCGCTATGGATGGCGTGAACTTCCGCCTGAAAGGAAAGATACTGGTAGATCGCTGCCGATTACTCGCTCGTGTTGCCTCAGGGTTTAAGCCAGGGGTCGGCAATTAATTTCAAGTGCGGTCCAGATGATGCAACATATTTCATACGAGGGTCCAGAAAATGTTATATAGAAATTAGGGAGCACAAATTTAAACCCCGTTAGTAAAGACTACTTCCATTAAAAATGATTTTTTTATTTATTTATTTATTTATTTATAAAAACAAAATTATATTTACTAAATTATTCAATATTTTCCTTTTGACGAAATGCAGTAACACTCTGAATAAAGTCACATTTTAACTCACCAATAAGATTTGGAGAAAATTAGCATCAACTCAGAATTAAAGGCATTTAAGTATGAATGAATTTAAGAATACTTTTAAGAAAAACACAATTATTTACATAATATTTTGATTTTGTCATGAGGACATCAAAAGCCTGGAATATGTTTTGTCTATTTTGCTTTTAAAAGTCAATATTGCTAGCAACGCTTCTATAAATATTTTACCCTTCTTCTAATGTCAAATACTCGCATACAAATGGACATCTATCACGATACTTCAAATACAAGGGCGCATGGGTTTTCTGGAGCCAAAACGGCTTTAAGACTGGCACTAGTGGTTCTTTACTGGCACTTTTAAAAATAGTCAAAGTTGTATTGCTGGAGCCGCTCTAGCCCACCCAGATAGCGTAATAAAATGGTCGATTCACTCGCTAAGAAACTTTCTTTTTTCACTATAGACTTTGCGCTTTCTGTGATTCATTTTGACGTCAAAAAATCACGTAAAAACTCGAGATTGAGTTGTAAAATAAATAGTATCTCGTAAGTGAGAAATTATTTTTAAGAAAAAAAAATGCACAGAGGTACATTTTGAGCGATATGAAATTTTTTTGAATTAAGGATCGGTCCAGATTTATATCCTTCGCGGTCCGGATCTGGACCGCGGTCCGCCAATTGCTGATCCCTGGTTAAAGCCATCTTGTTCGACTGTGAAATCAAACACAGAATCATTTCTCTTCTTTTTTGAAGAAAAAGTGTAATTCTGAAGGGGTGCAGGAGGCTTTTCGATGACTTAACGAAAACTCCAGTAGTCTTAAGACATCGCGACATCGCGAAGATGGTAGGCTTACATCAGGCACCCATATATGATGATGATGCTACAACGCAAGAAGGGACGAGTTTTCAATCAAGAAAAAAAGACCCTGGGTAGACAGAAAGGCACGTTCACAGTCTCCCAGCTCAAGACAGGCACGGATACAGGGGGGGGGGGCAATGGGTGCAATTGCCCCCCCCCCCCCCCCCCTGGGCAAAAACGAGCGAAGGACAAAATATGAATTTAATAAAATGTAATAAAAAAAGGTTATTTCGTTAAACGTTTATAAAAATTTTCTTGGTAGCACAGCGTTGCAGCAATGAGTGGTTGTTCGTTGGCCGCTGGCTTACCAGGTTCAGTTAAGAAAAGTTCCACTATGCACAAATAGCTTTCAAATCGACTAAGTAGAAAGCTTATATCTTCGGTTTTAGTTGTCCGATTTTCAAAGTTTAGGTCTTTAATTAAAAGATCAATGTCAGGCTTCATTACTGTATAACATTTTATGAGAAAAGTCAATTTATTTCATACTAGGGAGCAGGTTGAATCCCAAATGGATTTCATTTTCACTTCGCAAAATGCTTGGAATGAAAAATGTCAGTTTGCAAAATAATGTTTTAAAAAGTTATTGCTCCACCTCCAACCCTACTCTACAAATTTGTTACAGCCCTATTATTGACACGATTCAAAACTAGTTTTAACGTAAAACTAGTTCTATATAGTCTGGGAGCTGTTATGAGACGTCGTAACAGCCAAAAAAAGTCAGTCCGACCAATGGTATCGTGTAGAGGACAGTCATAGCTTTCAGTTGATACCCCATTTATAAAAGTTGCTTATTTTATAGGTACATTTAGCGGAAAATGCAACCTGAAAAGTGCATTTTCTAACCATTGCGACCAGATATAGCTTGTCCGACCAGCAGTTTTGTAAATGTTTGGACTAAAGCTATCGGTTGGCATCCAATTTTTGCGTGGCCACGATGAGATAGGTAATCATACGGTGGGCTCCGGGACTATATAAAACTAGTTTTATGTGTCAATAATAGGGCTGTTAGTGTTTTTTTTATAGTTAAATGTAACGGGAGAGGTGGCAGGGGCACTTATCTAAATTTTCAACCTTAAATTTGATTTTAATTAAAAAAAAATAAATCTTTAAAATACATACGTCGATTTAATTAGCTTCAAAAATTTCTGAATTTGCCTCAAATGCTCGGATCTACTGGATGAAAATATCTAATTAAAGTTAAAATTATAAACTACATTTGTGTATAAGAGTTTTAGAGAAATATAGTTTTTTTTTATAATGAATATTTAAATGTGCGTTTCCACTGAAGGAATACTTTCACTAGAAAACTCTCGAGAGCAACTCTCGGATATCTGTCTTTCCCTCTGGTGTTTTACTAAGATACGTTTTTGATATAAATGTAAGTACTCCTGAGGATTTTGTCGATTTCGTGGATGAGTCTTAGGTACTTCCGTGTTCCATATCACTAAACTGCCGAAGAGTACGAATCCAACGAAGAAGATTGGAGAGAAAGCAGGAAACGACTACAGCAGTCACTGCCGAAGAGAAGTTCGATGGAACTTTTAACCTAAGGAAAGTATAGTTGTTTTGTCAATTCGATTGTCAAATGATCGCCATTTTTCGACGCACATATTGCTTTGTATAGAACTGCATGTGTCTGGCAACTCTGCAGTCTATGTTTTGAGCTTATATGAAACAGTTATATTAAACAAATTTAACGAAGGCTAAGTATATTGTAAATGAAATGAAAAGAGGTGTTTTTTCTTTGTATTTTCCACTATGATCATTGTGTTTTATTTAAATGTCAGAAAGTTTCATCTCGGCTTTGATCTATAATTCTAGTTTAGCTAAAATACAGCTATTAAATTAATGCTATGGTTTTGTTTGCACATCTTAATCTTTTTTATCAACGTCCTTCAATTTTCTTGCAACGCATTTGACGTTTATGAACACGTTCTCCGTATTCTAGCGAAGAAGCCATTTGAATGAAATTATTTTCCATTATTAACCGGAAAGATTGTACTTTCAAATAAAAAAAGAAATTTGAGAAAATATTCAGTAGTTTTATTTTATAGCATTTTCAAAAAAAAAAGAAGTTATTTGGCGGACCCTTTATTTGCCTTTTTGAACAGAAGACTCTTGCAGTTTGCGTTTGAGAACATTCTGCAAACTGCATTTTTGAAGCTGATGACGTTCTCAAAAAAGGCATTTTACTGACAAGCCTAGGTTAGGTTTTCCAAGCTAAAGAAGAGGCTGGAAATTTCACTTGAACTCTAACGTCATGTGTCTGAATAGGAGCATACCACTGTGCCATTATGTTTTCCGAGCATATTATAGTTGCATTACGCAGATCCAAAGGGAATTCAAAAACGCTGTAAAGAAACCATGCTATAGCTACAAACTGCAAAACTTCATTTTACAAAGTTTTCAAAGTATCCGCTGTTCGAGACACTGTGGTAGTTATGAAAGAGTTAATTGCTTTCATCAAATTTCAAACTCATCAACTCACATTGCTTTGTGTGACCAGGCGTGTAGAGCGGTATGAAGTGTACTAAAATTTTCTGTAGACCTCATCAAGATTTTGGAAACTCACGAAAATTGCCCCCCCCCCCCCCCCCCCCCTGAACGAAATCCTGGATCCGCGCCTGCCTCAAGAAGATCGAAAAGTCTCGTGATCGAATCATCAGCCAGAGGTTTTGAAAAAAGCTAACCAACTCAAACAAACAAACTCGGTAACATGGCACCTCCCATCTCTCTGTTATTGTATTCCGCCTACAATTAAAAATCAATTTTTTTTTTCATTCTAAAACGTGACTAGCAAAAACTCTTTCTGGTACTCAGAGGGGCAAATTGTCGTCAGGCCTCAACATCCATCTCCGATGACTTATTGAAGTTTTTTAGTCTGAAACCTCATAAACTTCTTTTAGCAACTCACCAATAGTAAATGGAGTGACATATGTAGATACATAAAGAAAACAACACTCAAAAACCCACTTCTTCAATAAGCAATAACATGACGGATGTTGGTGTATTTTTAACGATTAATGAGTGGCTTCCGTCTTTTCTTACACAAAACGGAACAATACAACGATGGACGACGCGTTCAACCATAACACCCTAACATAAAAGGGTTATTACTGCATTTATATGAGGGTTATAAACTTATTTTTTTTTTTATTAATTAGCTGCTTAGTATTTGTAACATATATCATGTGTCCCATTAAAAAAAACTCATATAACTCAACAATAATGAACTTATTTACATGTTTTTAATGTGCCTATATGTGAATGTAATTGGGTTTTATGTAGGTATATACTATAAGTTACTATACAGCTCATCAAATATATTGACAATTAAAAAGACATAAAATGTTTAACAAAACAAAATACAAGAGACACTATTTATCGTTCAGAGACATCAAAATTTTACGTATAGCTAAGACAAACTATGCCAAGATAAAGATAGGGTCAGATTGAGGTTAAATAATACATAGGGCTCTCATGAAATTTAGGGCGCTTTTTGCATGTTTTTGTCTAAACACTTTTTTGAATCATAATTTTATTACCTCTATAGGGCCGCAGTTTTGGTTTAATGTCATATCGAGCTTTAGACAAATCTAACACTAGATAATAAAGCAGTCTAACAAAGTGGATTTTGTTATGACGTCTGTTGGTCTGTGCAAGTACATCCACTTTTTATCAAGCTAAAGGTGAACCGACTTACTTCAAATTTTGAACAGAGGATAAGTAGGTAAGGTAGTACGCAGGATAATAATTAGGGGGGGGGAGGAACTCATTAAAAATATAGTATTATTTTAAAAATTTAACTTTGAAGTGCATCCATAAGAAGAAAAATAATTTCTCTCTATTTTGAAAAAAAAAAATCAAGGCTGGGCCGCACGTTTACTTGATCTTATGTTCGCTCAAACAACTTGATTAAAAAAACAAATGAAAGAATGGAGAATTAGCTTTCAAAAAAATTATAGCACATCAGTGACATAGTGAGGGCAATACGCAATTTATATTAAGTTCAGTTCAACTTACATGAATTTTTCAACGAAAATCCACTGTAAACTATATCCAACAAGATTAGAATTCCTAATCATTAAGCTGGAAGTTTTTTTGCCCTGGGCCAGGCATAGTTTCTATATAAGAAGGTTTTATAATACAAATTCTATATACTACTGAAATAAATCAGCCAAGTAGAAGACTTAGCATTAAGGATTGGACTTGTTGAATTATTGATTCAAAATAGCTTTTTATGGCCTTTAGTCCTATAAATTGGCGTTTCGTTCGGCTTACTCACTTGAACTCATCAGTGACATAGTGAGGGCTTTGTCATACGCAATTTATATTAAGTTAAGATGAGATGCAACTTTCCAGAAAGTATTCCTTAAAATATTATTGACGAATTAATGTATACCCTGTTTAAGTGACACTCCCAAAACTGATTGATTCACTGTTTAACACAAGTTTACACCGTTCTTGACACGGCTAGATAAATCTCATTCCAAAAGCATGTTTTGGTAATGAACTAACAATTTAAGATTTCTCGGAGAGTAGAAATAATATTGAAAACATTTAAACAAAAATTTGAAGAAGACGATTAGTAGATATACTTTTATAATTGCAAATTTAATTGAAACAAATTACCTCTTGGTGTTGCATAACCTCAAAAGTTGCGACAAAACGGTTTAGGTATTTTTTTATTTTCTAATGAGAATGTCTCTAAGCCCCAGCTGGTGGTGGAAAACGGATGATGAATTTGAGCTGGTAACTCCCTAAAGAAATGCAGAAAATATTCTTATCTTGTCGTGTCAAAAAGTTAACAGCTTTTTGTGCAATGTATTGGCTTTGAAAAAAAAATTTTAAATTTCGTAAACCACGTTCACGTGGAAGTTTATTTGTACAACAGGGAATTTCGCGACTAACTGCTGGTGAGCACGATTCCATAAAACATTATGCACCTTGACCAAATTAAAGGATTTATAAATAAAATGCCTTGGTTGGCGCCTTACAATCGGGATGAATTCGAAAACTTTTCTAGGGAAAACGTTCAATATTCCGAATCTGATTTAATTTTTTTTTCTGTTGCCACAATGAATAAGAGTTGATACCAAAAATTGAGAAATCAGCCTCGTATTTAAAAAAATAAGAATAAAACCGTCCCTGTTCAGATGTGAATCTTTGAAAAAAGGGCATTATTCTCTGATTACAATAGTAGAATAGTCTCAAAATTTATGACCTAACATCGTAAATTTTTGACATTTACTGCAAATCAATCACATCAAACGACCTTCTGTTGTACCTACAATAAACATTCAATATAGAAACAAAAACCCTAGCTGAAACCCATGTAACATGCAGCAAACGAAAACGAGGTTATGAAGTTAAAATACACTTCGGAGGTCGTAAACAGTTTAGGGTTTTTTTTTACGACTGACCTATCGCCCATCGGAAGGATGGATTGTGTAGACGATTAAAATTATCAACTTTGACTTTTTAATCTGCTCAGGAGGTCTTCGTTGGGTATGTGTATTGTTTTCAAGTGTTTTGTTATGTAGGAAGGTAGGTACCTACTAGAAATTTCACTGGAGGTGAAAAAACTTAATACAAAAATTCGGACCAACTTCAATCAAAAGAATATCAATTTATTATTAAAATTAGACTATTTTGCGAATTTGAAGGCAGACAAAACAAGGAACTTCATTTTTGTTTTAAATTACAAACAAAAAAACATACAGTTCATTGACGAAGATGTTCCTTAGGACTAAGGCCATTAGAACAAGGGTTTTTATGAACTATTTAACACTTCGAACTCTACGTTTAGATTCAGTATTGTCCAAGAATCAACAACTGTATTAAAACAAAAGTGATGCAACAATAACCATCACACTTAATGTTTTGCGTAAAAACTTTCTCCGCTCACCTAATTTCCTCTTCATAAAACTGCAACGAATTTCTCTAGAAAAATTTTAAACAATAGAATAATTCTCTAACATTGTCACGAAGAGTCCTTTTTTTGTCAATGAGCCATGTGTCGCGACGGTCGTTTGTTTTTACGTCAATTATCAGACCATAAAGTGCGTTTTCAAAGGACATTTTATGAAGGTGGCCGCCCGTTGTTGTTGTCGCGCAGCACCACTGTTGGGCCATGAGCTCATTGTCACCCCATGAAACAAAACAAACACGGATAAAATTAAGGGAATTACAACAATAACATTATCAAAAAAAAAAAAAAGAAATACATACACATAAAGGTTAGAAAAAAGAAAGAAACATGCCATTCTCATCGTCATCGGTCCTGTTGGTAATAAATCACTCACTCCTGTGGCAGTTCAATTCTTTTTCTTTTCGTCCTTTTGTATGGGTATTCCTTCTTCAGTCTGTCGACTTTTTGATGTACGCATTTCTTATTATTGCGTAAAAACAGGGGT
Source organism: Dasysyrphus tricinctus (assembly GCA_963921185.1). NCBI lineage: Eukaryota > Metazoa > Arthropoda > Insecta > Diptera > Syrphidae > Dasysyrphus > Dasysyrphus tricinctus. Next base: position 18,289,290 of record OY992533.1, on the reverse strand, counting down.
GACATTTTTCTTACGTTATAGCTGGTGGTCCTATGGTCCAGGCGCGTATTTTTTGGTGGGGCAGTGGCAAAGTTTGAATTGAGTGAATTCGTTTCTTACCAACCTACAACAGGGAAAATGTCCAGTAGTTGTTCTTATTATTTGTGTGACAGAAGAAAAACCATATTTGGCGGTTTTGACCACCTGTTTTATCAAAATATATAAATAATAAAATTATATGCCGTAAAATCTACTAGTACTAGAAGACTCTTACAACAACAAAAAATACAAGAAAAAACAATGTAAGCCAACAGTATTTAGCTAATCCCCTCCCACTATCCGCCCCTGATTATGTCTTAGGTTTGGCGCGAAGATATTTTCGCAAAATCGACAAAGAATTCTTTCGATGGTTTTCTTTCCTTCTTTCTGTCCCGAAGGACTTTAAGGGTATATTTTGACGTCTGCTGATTTGCTACTTTTTGTTGTAGGTTGGTTGCCATTTTGTGCGATGTAGATATCTCAACGACTTTTCCATCAAAGCCCGTCAGAATGTTGTAATTCAGTATTCAAGGATTTAGTGTTTTCCTTAAGGGGGTAAGTTATGGTAACATACATAAATGTATATAATACTATACAGACATTGTATACATTTTAAGGATAAATGGTGGTGGTCCTTTTTATACGGGTGTGTTTACGTGTGTGTATGTTTTGTTTTTTGACGTGCTATATCCGTGTAAGTTATGTTTATGTTATGTACCGTGCGACGGAAGTTGTGGGCCATGTGCTGATGGTTGAGAATGGATGGATGGATGCCTTGGATGGCAGTGGATGGAGATGGGTCGTGGTGGGTGTGTTTTTGGTTCATGATGACGGTTCTAAGAGAGATAATCACATGAATCATAGTTAATCTCTTCTTTCGGGGATAATAATTTAGGTAGTCGGATAAAATGTTGGAGAACTTTTTTTCTTTATTGTTAATTTATTTATGTTTTATTTAACGTTGAATGTTGTTTTCTTTAGGAAATATATACCATAGCTCGTAGAACCTAAGTCGAAAAACATGGATATAAAATATGTGATAAGTTTAAAATTGTTTTGTGCAAGGCAGCGTCCATATAATATTGATCTGAGTGAATCAACATCGTTGGCCAACAATGTTTATCACATGAGGAGGTGCTAATAAACAACATTGTTTAACTTGACTCGAATGGGTAGTATTCAACAATGCTGTTAAACAGAACAATAATTTTTAAGTCTGGGAGTGTTCATCAATGGCAGCTATCTGTTTAATTTCTTCAGTCAATTATACAAAAATTATTTAAACGCAAATGACAGCCTGCACGTCAACACTGACATGTAGACACCAGCATGTTTATCGACAGTGTTAACCAACAATGTTGATCGATCGCTGCTTAGGAACAACAAAAACCTACCTGTTATACCTAGTATTTTTGCGCATTTCAAGAAAAAAATTAAATGTTCACAGTTCACTACTAAAACTGTTGGATTTGTATTTTTTAAATTATTTTTCTTTGTAAATTTAATATATGTTTAAAAAAAATTCTCGGCAGCTAAATTCACAAATTAATCTCGGATTCTTCAAAAAAAATAATTATGAAAATTTTACAATATTTTGTATTTTAATATTAGGGTGGTCCCTAAAAGGTTATTCTTTTTTTTTATAAATGATGCACCCTCCCTAGTTTCTTCCGAATAAATACCAAAAAACATTTAAAATGCTCAGTCAAACTTTGAATTTTTATAACTTTAGTAATAGAGTCAAAATCGCTTATAACGGACTAACGAAATCGGTCATAACAATATATATGTTATTGCGAACTAATTTTGAAGTCCTAGCAGAGGTTCATACAAATTGTTCCAATTGAATATCGCTTTTAACGATATCACTTATAACGAATTATTGCTCATAAGTTATTATGAACAGTTTTAAATGAAAAACTTAAAAAGTATCGCTTATAACGAGTAATAAATAAAAATTAAGAAGAAATTTCGTGCAATTAAAAACAATAAGTGGAATAGTCACATTTTATACCAAGAAGAGTTAAAAGTTTTTTTTTTGGAAATTAGGTTCAAACGTGGATTTCTTACTATTGAAGAAAAATCTATAATAACTTCAAGGTTCGAAGCTAGTGATTCAAATTAAAGTTTTACTAAACAAGTTTGTCCTCTTTTAAAAAAAAAAAAAAATGGAAAATCAGTTTTAGCAAAACAACGGATAAAACAAACAAATTCTTCATTCCCATCGAGTTCGTTATAACCGATTTTAACTGTACTTAATAGAAAAAATTAAATTTTAGTACAATTGAAGACTTAGACTTCATCTAAGATTCAGTAGAAAAATGGAAACTGAATATTTCCTCAAATAAAACAAATAGCGGAAAATAAAAAAAAAAAAATGTTTCTCATGTAAGAAAATAACGGTTCTCATGTAGGAAAAAAAGGGAGTTTTCACAATTTCCAATTGCCTCAAAACTAAGTACCCTACAACCGTTTCGTTTTCAGCATTCGACTAACACACAGTATTGTAAGTATTTCGTTGTTTTTAAATAAATTTTTATCTATTTTAAATCATTGTTTAAGGAATCAATCTTTTAAAAAAATACATCCCCTCCTATATGAATTTCTTCTTAAATTATGGCTTAAGATAACTTCGGGAACGGGTCGTTACTCTGTATTCCAAAATTCTGTATGAGCAAAATTCTGTATTTGAATAAAAAATTCTGTGTGAACATAACTCTGTATTCGATTATTCTGCTTTTCCATTATTCTGTAATCTAAAATTCTGTAAGTCCAGAATTCTGTATTTCAAAATTCTGTAAATCCAAAATTCTATATTTTAAATGCTGTAAATCTATTATTCTGTATTTTAAAATTATGTTCATCCATAATTCTGATTTTCGAAACTCTGTAAATCCAAAATTATAAATAAAAATGTTGTAATAATTTTAAGCAGGATTGTCTCCGTTAAACAACTTTTATTCAATTAACAAAAATTACGAAGTATTGCAAAGATAAACGTTCAATAGATAGCACAAAAAAACAAAAAAACAACAACAAAAACAAAACAAAATGTATAACTATGTATATAATTTAATAAATACTATATTATAAAGATGAAACATTTATTTTATTTGTTTGTTTGTTTTACCTATGTATGGGGTACTCTCTGGATATATTTAACCGATCCTTAAAATTCTTTAATAAATGGAAAGATAATGTCCGTGAGCAACATAGGCTAAATTTTATTTGGACACAAATTAATTGCAACGTTAAAATCTAAATGTTTGTAGGTACTTTTTTTGGGGTATTTGTGAGTTTTTGATTTTTATATTTCGAAATTTCAAAATTTATATTTGAGTTTGAAAGGTTATACTAAGGGGAAGGCTTAACGGTTAAAAAATTCAATTTGTAGGGATAAATGGGGTAAAAACAAAAATGGTATGAGATAACAAAAATTATTTTTCTGTTTGATAGAGTTTACTAAGAGGATGTTGTCTTCATATGGGGTAGAAATAAGAAATGAGTATATGATTAAAAAAAAAAATTTAAGTTGGGAAGGTTATTATTAAAGGCTTAAGGACTGGAGACATTTCAAAATTTAAATACTTATAGTGTGAAATGGGGTATGTATATGATATGGGATCGGATTTTAAACGTACTTTTTTTATTTGAAAGGTTATATGTAGAGGAAATCATTCGAAAATTTTGCCTAAACGAGCAAAGCCGGGGCAGGCCTGCTAGTAACCTAATATAGATGAAGATTCTTGACTAACCTTTTTAAATACTCAGTCTCACTTAAAGCTCTTCTTTTTTTGATAGTAAAAAAAGTGCGCACTTTTGTTCCGAAATTCTGTAAATGATAAAAGAAAAATAGTTTTGATAATGAAAAAAAGTGTGCACTTTTTTTCATTATCCAAATTTCTGTATTCCAAAATTCTGTAAATAATAAAAGTAAAATAGTTTTGATAATGAAAAAAAGTGTGCACTTTTTTTCACTATCCAAATTTCTGTATTCCAAAATTCTGTAAATAATAAAAGAAAAATAGTTTTGATAATGAAAAAAAGTGCGCACTTTTTTTCATTATCAAAACTATTTTTCTTTTATTATTTACAGAATTTTGGAATACAGAATTTTGAAATCCAAAATTTTGAAATACAGAATTTTAGATTTACAGAATTTTGGAATACAGAATTTTGAAAACTGAATTTTGGCACTTACAGAATTTTGGATTTACAGAATTTTGAAATACCGTATTTTGGATTACAGAATTTTGCAATCCGAATTTTGACACATACAGAATTATGACCCCAACCCGATAACTTCATAAGGTATTGGATAGTAACTCGGAAATATCAAGTGTACCACTTACCTTTAAAGCAACAGTGTTTTTTTCTCATATGGAAATAAACCCTGTATCAAAATATTAAATAAGGACATTTTAAATGCAACTTCTACCTTCCTTACACCCCAGCTTTTTCTCATGCCGTCACTGGAATGACCACGAATCAATATAGTACTTACTTTTTCCATTATTTCTGGGTAAATTGATAATAATTGATTATGCAAAACAATAACATTGTTCTTGAAATGTTTGTCACTTCTACTCTCCCCATCTTTCTTAACCGTACTCCTACCGAAAATATGAATACAACTTTTTTATAGCAAATTTAATTATTTTATTTTGTAGTGTACACTTTTCTGCTTATACGCTTAGTTTTCAAATTATTCTTGAAAAATTACAAACGGGGACATTCAACCACCCCTTCTGTCTAAAGCTCGCGGCCCTAGGCTGGGGACTTTTAGTATGTTATACCTGGGGGTCACCCCTACCACATTTATTTTTCCTTCGTTGACTAGACTATTATTGCTATTAAATAATTTTAGAACTTGAAAGCTGTAACTTAATGGTAAGTAAGAAATTTCAATTCTTCATCCCCAATCTTAATTAATATTTTCTATCATTTCCCAAAACTTCAAGCTTCTTAACCTAACCCTTAAAGATATGAGAATTGTAAACTGTCCAAAATTCTAATACGTACCTCAACGGCTTTGTACAAACACGGTTTTTAGTTCGTTCACATCTGGGAGATAAAACCTTTCTAGCGATCTATTGAATTGCCATCCGCCTAGCAGCCTTAATAAATGTCTCAAAATCAATCATTAAACTTTTCAATGATGAGTTTCAATGATAGCTATAACAGGCGCCTTAAAGTGGCAGTAAGAAAAAATACCAAGGCCCCCAGGGCTTTTGCTTTTCCGAATTAATATTTTCATTTAGTTTTTTTTTTTGTGTCAATACCACTACCGTAGGTGGCTTGCTTCATAGGATCAGAAGATTTAAACTCCAATCAACAAACGCAACCTTGCTCCAATCATAGTATGTTAAACCGTTAACTTTAGAATCAAGTTCATGATCAAGTTTATCGTAAGATACTTTTTGAAACTTCTCAAAGAGCATTTTTAAGATCCAATTGAATTCTACAACGTTCCAGGTTCAAGAAAATTTTACAACTCTTCTATGAAAATTCTGTTTTAATTTTTATTAAAACTATTTCTGTAATCTCCAATAATTTATCTGTTTTAAAAGCCACTCCAAAATTATATAACGCGTGTTCGAATCGAATATAAATACGAAAAATAAGCCTGATAATAGGGCAATTGAGTTCAAATCCAGCCATTTGCCATAATGAAATAACAAAATTTATGTTTAATCGTAAAAAAATAAACTACTTTCAATAAATGTATAGGCTGATGCTCGTAGCACTTAGAGGCACAAAAATACAACAGCCATATCATTCCATCAGAATATCAGGACATCAAAAAAGAAAAACAAAATAATGTAACAATTTAAACACCCTACAACAACAACACAACAGCCACAATGATGCGCGGAACAAATTATCGTAAAACTTCCTCAATTCACTTGGCAAATAAATAAAAACTTTAACGACATTTAAATTGTATATTAAACCCATCAATGCACAGTGACTGTGACTGCCCCTTCACACCATCGGCCCCTTATTTGCTCGCTGTTGATTTAGCATCATTTTCTGTTTCAGCCCCTGCTGCACTAAATGACAACAATTTTTATATTTATAATCCTGACAAAGATGATGATATCCATTTTAACGATCAACCATCATCGTCAAATTCTTCCCCACCTGACCGACCATATCAATATAATGTCCCAACTTCCATCTTATCCATACAACTCAAAGCGACTACTCACAGAGTCATAAATAAATTATTGCAAGAAATTACATCTCAACATGTTAAGGTTTCATTAATTTAATAAAACTGCCGCTGCAGCCTCCTTTCGATATTTTCAAAACAAATAAATGCATTAATATTGTCCGCCTCCTCAGCCGCCTCCCCCTTACTCACCTTCTTCTTTGTCTTTCTACGGATCAGCTTGAAAAAGTCGTAAAACCTCCACGAATGGAATTCCATCAAAATGAAGCTGTCTTTTCATTTACCCAATAACCAAATGAGGTCTTTTTGTTGGGATGTTAGGTATACCTACCTCCGATGAGCCAGGTCTGCCATTAGTATCAACTTGGATCGCACATCATCTGGAATGAGAATCCGACGATGGGTTCCTTGAACCTGTCAAAACCATTCAGGACAGCAATAGTGATGATGATGATCACATCTCAGCTGCAGTGTTTTCGAAAGAAAAAGCTTCATCAAACGTGATGATGGGACACAACTGGGAACAGGGGGCGCTGCTGTTAAAGGCTTCTTAATGGAGGAGTGATAAAAATATTTTAATAAAATTGCCATAAAATAAATATCCATCGTTAGGTGGTATAGGTTGTTATTGGAGTATGAAATTTGAGTTTCGCTTGATGTCGCTGATGACGACCGGTAACGTTGTCGTTATTAGTGATGTGCAGTACCTTCATATAGGTATACATATGTATATATGTGTTGACCATCAGGCCTTGAATTTCCAGAGTTGGGGTTGTTAATATTCAATAGTAGGGTAGTTTGAAAAATTAACACATTTTTAATGATAATTGCTCAAAAGTGATTGGATACGATAAATTTAAATAAATGTATTTTTCTCTCTCAAACTGACAAATTTTTGTTTTTTAGGAGGTATGTTTCTGAATTTTAAGTCTTAATGAGGTCAATCGTATTACAGCCCAGTAACAACCGATATTTTTCTGGTTTTATGTATAATTTGAGAAGAAATTGTACTGCTATTTGTAATAGCGAATTTGTTGTTCACGAGAAGTCTCCTAATTTTTTATTTTATCTACAAAAACAGTGTTTCTGATTTTTGTTCATACTAAGCATATTTGACGTGTAAATAAAATACATTTTCATGCAAGTGTTTACAGAAAAAATATTTTAGCCTATTTTTGTTAAAGGTTATTATTTGTTAATTTGTCCTAATATTCAGCCCTATCACGAATTCCATCGTTATCGGAAAACTGTTGCGAATCCCAAAAAAAAACTATCACAGCATCCATGATAGAAAGTGAAAAATCTCATACAATTTCCCATTTCGAATGGATTTGGTGATAGCTTTTACCGATATTCATAAAAGTTTCGAAAGATTACGAAATCTCGCAATACTCTCGCTATTCAAAATCTCACTTTTTAAAATATCGCAATTAAAAAATCCCGCTTTTAAAAACCTGGCAATTACAAAATCCCACAAACTAAAAACTCGCACTCAATTTCCGTTGATATTTGTAAGATTTTTTTGGTGTCAGATGTAAATGCCATTTTGTTTAAAGATTTTGCAATTGCAAGATTATGAAAAACGTTATTTTTATTTCGCTACTTGAGTTGAAATGAAAAAAATAAAGTAACTTAAGTAAGTTAAGTACTTGTATTATGATGAAGAAGCTGGTAAATCGTCAAAATAAAGTTCGTACAAAACAGGGCGTTTAAAAAAAAGTCAACATTTTACAACTTCATTATTCGTTGGGTGATTTCAATTAAATTGACACAGGAGATAGGTTAGGTTAGGTTGGAAGGGGTGATAATACGGCAAGCCGCACCATCTCACTCGGATCTCAGTGTATCCATTGCGCTCCCCGGGGTATAAATGGTTAGTGAGGAGGGATAGGAAGGGAGTTAATAGGAAGTTTTAGGTGTGGGGGGCCTCCTTGAACCATCCTGAGTTCTGAATGAATTTCAGGATGTTCTTTAGTGGCAAGACAGAGATGTCGCCCAGTTTGTCGAAGAAGTATTCTCCAAGGGACTCTTTTCTAGTTCTAGCTAGACTGGGGCATTCGCAAAGGAAGTGAGGGGAGCCCTCCTCTGCCTCTTCATCATGACACCCTCTACATAAGTCCGATGAGCTGATGCCCATTCTTTGAGTTGTGGCCCGTTAGGACACCAACCATGAGAGATAATTGAGGCATGCTTAGATTGAGTAAGTAATCAGTTTTTTTCTTTGAAATATTTGGCTATAGATTCCTAGAAACCCGACAAGTGTCGATGGATGACCATCCGACATTTGCAGCCTCTAAGAAACTCTGGTGTATTCTACTTTTTTCTTGCTCCAGTGGCATAAACACCGAGAAGTCGGTTTGGCTCGGATCAAGAGACGATCCGTTTTTGGCCAGCTCATCCGCCATTTCATTCCCATATATATCACAATGTCCTGGGACCCATCTAAGGGTGACTGTGTTCGTTGCACCTAGTAAAGATAACATATACCGGCAACGTTTTATCAGCTTTGACTTTATAGTGATTGATGAAATGGCTTTGATTGCCGCCTGGCTGTCTACAAAGATGTCAATATTTTTGTTTATTACTTCGCGTGAGGAGAGATGTTTTGCGGCTTCACAAACTGCAAGTACTTCCCCCTAGAATACGCTGCAAAAATCTGGAAGCTTTATAGATCTACTAATAGGTGGGTTATCTGAGTAGATACCTGACCCAACCCCCTCTAAGGTCTTGGGGCCGTCAGTAAAGACCGAAACATGGTTTTCATTTATGACCCGGTTTTCATTCCAGAGTTTCCTGGTTGGGATATCTGTTATGGCAACTGGGTTGAAATCAATGTGCGGTGTAATGTAGTCTGTTTGAATGTCTATGTCAGTGAACTTCACTATAGTTCTATGACCGTAGTGGCCCTTTTTCCAGTTATTACACTGCTGAAGTCTTAAAGCATTTTTGGCCGCTAGCTCTTTCGTAAACAGATCGAGCGGGGCTAGTGAAAGGAATGTTTCTAGGGCTGCCGCAAGTCTTTGAATTTTAGTCATGGTTTTTAGATTGGTTTCCTTTTCCAAGGCTGGCCACCAGACCAAACATGCGTACGTTAGGATTGGCCTTATTATGGCTGTGTACATCCAATGAATGGTTCTAGGACAACACCCATCTTTTACCAAAAATTCGACTGCAAATGTAGAATGCAATTGATGCTTTTTTCTCTCTTTCTTTTATATTATCTTTCCAGTTCAGTTTACGGTCCAGTACAACACCAAGATATTTGGCGGTATCCGAGATTTGAAGCGGAGTTCCGTTAATGGTTGGCGGGTTTATGTTGGGAATATTATTTTTCCTTGTAAACAACACCTATTCTGTCTTAACGTTAAGTCCACAACTATTGGCCCAATTACTGAGCTTGTCGAGGGCTGTTTGTAGGAGATCGCATAAAGTTGGGAAAATTTGCCCGAGGTCATTAACACAATGTCATCGGCGTATGCAACGACCTTGATGCCACTCATACTTAGTTCAACTAATATCTGGTTAACTACAAGGAGCCAAAGCAAAGGAGATAGGACTCCACCCTGTGGAGTTCCTCTGCATGTTTTAACTTTTATCTTGATGTTACCCATTTCTACATTTATAAGTCTTGTCTGAAGCATGGAGTTAATCCAGTTTATCAGTAACGGATCGATGCTGATGGAGTTCAGGGCTTGTCGAATTGCATCGTTATCAACGTTGTTGAAGGCCCCTTCTATATCAAGGAATGCTACCAGGGTGAATTCCTTGAATTGGATTGACTTTTCGATTGTGCCGACCACTTCATGAAGCGCTATCTCGACAGATTTGCCCTTCATATATGCATGTTGGGCCTGTGAGAGAACACCATCATTCAGTTTTAGGCGAACATGTGTCTCCACTAGTCTTTCTAAAGTCTTGAGAAGAAAAGAGGATAGGCTTATAGGCCTAAAATCTTTCGGTTCGGTGTGGGTGGGCTTGCCAGCTTTCGGAATGAAGATGACATTGACCTCTCTCCAACTAAAAGGAACATAGGTGATGTTAAGACAACCCCTAAAAATGTCCACTAGAATTGGAAAAATTATGTCTTTAGAGCTTTGGAGCATAATTGGAATTATTCCATCAGGCCCTGCAGACTTGTATGCTGAGAAGGAGTCAATGGCCCAAGCTACCTTCTTTTTATCTACAATTTGGTTACCTATGTTAGAGATTACACTTAAGTTAAGGCTTCTGTCCGCAGGAGATGTATCAGTTGAACATCCTGGGAAGTGAGTGCTCAAAAGTGACTCTACAGTCTCGGAGCAGGAGTCAGTCCAGGTTTTATCAGGTCTTTTTAAAAAGCCCGGAGGAGTGTAAGCCTTAGACATGACTTTCCTTAGCCTAGCAGCGTCATTTGTTGACTCAATGTCAGTGCAAAATTTTTGCCAGGCTACTCTTTTTGCATAGGTTGTCCGGTTTTTGTACATATTTTTGCTGATCTTAAAAAGATCCCAGTCAGCAGGTTCATTACTGTGTTTTGCTCTATTGAAGGAGACAGGAGATATCTGAGATAGAATTTCAACAGACGAAAATATTTTCAAAACAGAGTGTTTAAAAAAATTACGACATTTTGCAACTTCGTTGTTCTTTGAGTGATTTCAATGAAATTAAAACAATTTATAGCTGAGACAGAATTAAAAAAGAAAAAAAAAATGATTTCAAAACAGGGTGTTTCAAATAATGTTAACATTCTGCATTTTTATTTGTCCTTGAGTGATTTCAATTAAATTGACAAGGAATTAAAAGAGAAAAAACCAATTTTCACTCAAGTAACAATGCAGTTGCAAAATGTTGAAAGTTTTTTGAATCACCCTGTTGAAAATATTTATTTATTTCTAAGCTGTATGTCAGCTCCTAACTGTGTCAATTTCCTTGAAATCGCTAATGGAACAGCGAAGCTGCAAAATATTGACATTTTTTGAAACACCCTGTTTTGAAAATATTTTTTTCCTTTTAATTCAGTCTCAGCTATCTGTGTCAATTTCATTTAAATAACTCAAAAAAAAATAGTTGACATATTTTTGAAACACCCTGTTTTGAAAATATTTTATTCTGTTGAAGTTCTTTTTCAGTTATCATCTGTGGCACTCTCATTGAAATCGCTGAAGAAAATATTGAAAATATTTTTTTCTATTTTTTCTTATTTGAACGGATCGTTAATGGATCTTCAATAGTTCCCGAATGATAAATTTGGTATCGAACCATATTTTACGGATAGCAGCAAATTCGATTCGATCATGATAACGAATTTTATTTTAAAAGATTAGTTTTAAGGTTGTATCTAGTCATTTTTTTTTCTTTTAATCTAATGAAGGTTTTAATCATAGTGTTCTTTCAAATATAATATTAAATTCAAAATCAATTTCATAAAATGTTTATACATATTTCTCAGTTGTAAGATATACTCAAATCTCTGTGCAAGCTGCGTATTTTTCTTATATTTGTAAAGCCTTGATCTATGAAAAAATAAAATATCTATCTATCTATTTTAAAAGATCCGAAAAATAATATTCGCGATCAGATCAAAAATAAAATTCCCTTTTAACTTAATCAAGAGAGAACGAATCATATTTTATGGGTCTTGTTGAAAATTATCACTGAAAACTTTAATGATTGATTGCTTGAGTTTAAGACGTTTAGAAAGTGAAGTATTTTAATGCGAAAGTAAACCTCCTGTCTTAACATATTATTTCTAGTGAAAAAAACTTATTTTTAGGCCAACTTTTCACATAAAGTGAGTTTTATTATTTTAATCAATGTATGTACTACCTTCCTATGATCATTGAATTTTACAAGGCATTTTATGTGGAAGGTTGGTCCTAATTGAAATATAAATTCAGTCTTGAGCTTCAACTCTCCATCAAAATAGTAAATTATATTTTTTTACTAAGCACTTCATAATGGAAGAACAAAATGTTCAATGATAGCTATTTCTGGGGCATATTTAGGTATAAGAATTAGTTTTTGTTTTTATATTGTTGTCTTCCTAACTCAGACTCACTTTGAGCGAAAACTTAAATAAAGAAAAAGTAGCTGTATTCGACCAACAGATTCAGGGATTGCACAACAAGTAAGAATAAACATGAGATTTGATAGCAAAAAAATTTGATTGCGCTTAGGCCTGGCCAAAAGACCAGAAAAGTCTCGGTATCGTCTTGTGAAACCTAGACGAAACCAAAACAATACCACATCCAAAGCATTCGAGACGAAAATGAACTTAATACATATTTGGAATTGCAGGGCTATGAAAAGCGGGATTATTAATTCCCGAGATTTTGTTTTTCGAGATTTAAAGAAATTTAATTTCAATATTCACAACGACTGCACACAATTATTTATTTTAAGGCTTCGATAAGTTTAAAACGTCTTATCTTTATAAAAAAGGGGGGTGAGTCGAACTATCGACCAATTATTATCATTCTGCCAAGTTCTTCCAAGGGTTTGGATAAAATGATAATCAATAAAGCTTTCCCAATGACAATTCTTTTTTCAACTATGCAAACTAGTTTTTAGAGCTCTAACCCTCAAAATTATTAATGTTAAGCTAGCTCAGTTACTTATATTCGCTATTCGAAAAGCAATTTCGTGGATAATATGCCGTTAATTAATAGTTAATTATCTGTGATGGTTTGGTTTTTTTGCAGCTTTCCTAACTTGGTATCAAGTTCACAAAGCACCGTCTCGAAAGGGAGTCTAAACTTTTCATATGCAATTGTTGTTAATTGTGGTAAATTAGTATAATTAGTTCAATCTTCAATTTTTCAGCGATTTTTGACTGCCCAGAGCGGCGATGCTGCTATCATCATCTGAAACTCATAAAATGTTTTTAAACTAGCCAAAAAGAAGCTTTTTGCATTGGTGTCCCTCAAGGCTGATTCTTGGGGCCACTTCTTTAATACCAAAAAAGATTTAAAAATGTGAGGCATTTAACATTGAGGGATTTTTGACATTAATATTATTATTATTATTATTATTATTTGTAGAATTATTGAAACATTTTAACGCGTTTGGCAGTGGCTAAGCGATCTATTTTGTAAATGTGTTTTTAAACTAAAATTTGATGGTTTAAACACGTGTCATTATTGACAGATGGTTTAAACACGTGTCATTATTGACAGATGGCTAATTTACAGTGTTTTCAAATAGAAAGCTCGAATTAGACAACATTAACTTATTTTTCGTTTATTTGCCAACGTTATTTCTGTGTGCTGTCCTTCAGATCAATCCTTAACTTTACCTATGTATGTCTATGTTCTCTCAGCATTATATATGAATAACTCCTTAACATCCAGCTTCAAATAGATTCATGTAACTCATGTCATGTCTTAAAATATTTTCTGACTTTTTCATTCATGTGAAACCCTTTTCAAAAAATAACCACCAAAAACAACAACAACAACCAAAAGTAGTATCAGAAAAATTACTTGCAATTAATTAGGTATGCTTATTGAAAAACCTGCCCCAGCAGAAGCAGTATAAATGTATGTACTCGTTACCTCTTCCATACATATGTATGTTTGAGACTACAATCAACATAATACAACCAACAGACAACAAACTTCAAAGTGTCTTCTTCTCTTCTGGCCATCCATCGAGGGCTCTTTTTCTGATTAAGTTGTCCTTTACGTCTGTGGTCTGTCCATCCATTTTTTAACTGCTCACGCTTGCACTCGCACTGCTCTCAACATTCACGCCAACAGTCAGGCGGCTATTTTCAATGCCAATAAATCGTAATCGTCCTGCTGCTGCTGCTGCTCCTACTTGTGAAGATACATAACTTGTGATGGTATAAAGAGTGTTCTTGTAGCGTACCTGCTTCAGGACCCGTGTGAGACAGAATCAATGCACCGAAATTTATTAATCAAGCCTCAGAGTCAGTTTATTATATTATATAGTTGATCGGAAGAGCAAGGAGCAGCATCACGAGCTGTGGACGACATACTGCTGTGGCACATTCCGCCTGATGGCCAAGCAGAGGATGTCATAAAAATTAATGTGGCTTCTTAAAATTAATGATTTTTATCTTGTGGCATTGCTTGAGAGAGATGGTAAACACCCTCTGTCACATGGGCGATCTATGTGCTTGCCATATTTTGTCTTTCCTTATAACTCCTTTTGGTTAATTTTTCAAAAATAAAAAAAGGATCTCAAAAGATCCTAAGAGCATAAACAAATAACAATGAGTAATGAGCTATTTCACTGCAACGACGAGGCCGACGACGATGTTGAAGATGATGATCTTCAAAGAAATCTTCAGCTGAGCTATACGATAGATACTTCTCTTGGGCATCATGGTGATCATCATCATCATAGTCGTCGTTGGTGTTGGTGATTTTGTTAAGTCGAAGCACGGTCGTCGAATGAGAAATCTTAACATGAAATTGTCCAATAAAATCGTATGATGTACTTGCCCGTTCCCTGACTGGATTCTACTCATCTGTCGTCCATTGATGGTGAAGTGAATAATTGAATGATTAAGCACGATGAAGGAGAATAATATACCAGGAGGGGCTTAAATAATGTTCGTTGACATTCGAAAGATTGTTGTTAAACACGAGCGAAAACTTGCAATGGCATTTTTAGATATAGAAGTTTGTTAATTAATTTTGCTGATTTATTTGGCAAATTTGAAGAGTGAGTTTTGAGCGTGGGTGCCGTGAGATAAAGTGAGTGTCACAAGGTTTCTTGAGTTTGAACTATTATATAGCTAAGGTCATCACACGGGGCGCAATCAACTTTTTTTTTCCGACTTTCTCAGCGACTTTAACATCCTATAAAAAAATTCACTGTCTAGTGCGGATTTATCAGTTTTGTGAAATCATCGTATTTCTTCTAAAACAAATTTGGCATAGCTTTAACCCCCACCGGTGAACGCTGTATATTGATCATAAGCAACTTGTTGTAGTTTCAACTGCATTAAAATACCAATGGCAACTGGTTCTAGGGCCTTACGCGATTATGTTCAAGTTTTCGGACGCAGTTTGGTACCTTTTTAAGTAGATCACCATGAGAGAACTTGGATTTTTCAGCAGGACAATGCCAGAACCCATATCAATAGAGAAACAATTTATTGGTGGGGAATAAATTCTATTGATTTAATGAACTGGCCCGCATGCTCTCCCGATGTAAACCCTATTGAGAATCTTTGGAGTTTTTGTCAGAAGAATATAAGAATATACACGGAAAGAAGGACGTACGATCAGAGCTTAAAGACGCTTTTTTTGATGAATGGCTTAAAATCAAGCCAGAACTTTTGGATAAATTGATAGAATCCTTGAAAAAAAAAGAGCTTTTGACTTGATTCTTGCCAAAGGTTCCCAAATCAATTATTAGTTTCGGTTCTTCATTTACTTTTATTAATTATTGATATAAATTTGAAACACTTGATTTTTTTTATTTTTGTATTACTAAGAAATAAAAATACACTTGTTACGTTTTTGAAATTAACTTGTTGCTGTAATTAACTGCCATGACCTATTACTATTATTTCCTATCATTTTTATTTTTAATCATTTATAGACGACCAAAAAATTAACGATTTTTAAAGTGGGTTATAAATATGAACCGCACTGTATAACGATAGGTATCCAGCAAATTCATTAAGGGCCAGTGGTACAAACTAGGTTCAAATTTAGATCCGTGGCTCAGCAATTTTTATTCATCGATTTCGATAGATTTTCTGAGGTTGGACTATGGTTCAAGCATTTAATTGACTTTATCCATACACTCCTGTTAATTGCATGTATTATTAAAATTCCTAAGTGAAGTAAGGTTTCAGAATTTCTGAAGAGAATGAACTCCAGAAAAAAACACTTTTCTGTACCAAGAAACACGATTTTTCCAAAGCTTTCAAAAAGCGTCGTAAAATTGATTTTGAATAAAGGCAGTTGTGAAATTACTTGCAGTCGTCAATATTTCTTGAGGAAACTAGTGCAAAATTATAGTTCAGTGAAGTTAACGTGAAATAGACACATTTTAAAAATGGGAAGATCAAATATTTTAAAAGCCGAGAAGGCAAAAATAGACGTTTACCACGCGGAAGGTTATTCAAACCGCCAAAATGCAAACAAAAATGAGCGTAGTGCAATTTGTGTTGACAATTATTTAAAAGATACGCTTTCCTATGGAAACCAATTCAAATGAAGGATATCTACTGTGATCTCACCATTTGACAGACGTAAAATCATTCGAATTGCCTCCAATTCCAGATCAAATTCGAAGCAGGGGTAAATACAAGAAAATCGACTGTTCGGCGTCTGAAAAAAACCCTGAATGCCGTGCGTAAGGATCTTCGATTTAAGTTTGGGAAACATCATATGGCTTGGGCTACAGGCCAGAGCAAAACTAAAAATGATTGGCGAATGGTTGTCTTCAGGGATGAAAAGAAGTTTAATTTAGATGGACCGGATGGCTGCAACTTTTATTTTTATGATTTGCGCAAAGAGGAACGACTTTTAACACGCCATCATAGCCGAGAGGGTGGAGTTATGGTCTGGGGTACGATCATGTATTATGGAGCACTGGAGCTTAATGTTCAAAGCACAAAATTACGGGAATAACCTAAAAGGAAGTATTGGAATCAGCTTTTACTGAACTGAAGGACTTTTTTGGACCTTTGCCATATATCTTGCAACAGGAAAACGCACCAATCCATACTCCTCGTATATAGCAAGCCAATAAGTTGAAGTGATGCATTGGCCACCGTATTCACTTGAACTTAACACTTTCGAAAATGTCTGGGGGTGGCTTACACGCAAGGTAAACAAAGGAGGGAGGCATTACGAAAATAAAGAAGGACATGGCATTCAGCCGGCTTGGGCTGAAATATCGCTGGCCTTTATAAAATCTTTGTATGACTCAGTTCCAGATCGGATTTTTGAATTAATTTCAAAAAAAGGTTGGTCATACCCAGTACTAAATTATTTGTTTCTTCATTGTTTATAATAATTACCACAAAAAAGAATCAATAAAATCAACATGTTAAAACTTTTCCACAATTTTTGCTGTTGCCTTTATTCATATGTGAACCGATTTTACTGCTTACTTTTTAATAATTGTTGGAAGTGTATTCCATGGAGAGATTAAAAACATTTGCTTACCGTCAACACATAAGTTTGTTATGGCCATGAAAGTACAATTTTATTTTTGCCTTTATTCAAGTGAACTACAGTGTACATACTTGAATCATGTTTGAAGGTCAATTTACTCGTCGCAATTATTGAGTTAAAATTGCTGAGCCACGGATCGGAGTTTGAACTACATACGTTTATACAACTGGCCCTTAGATTCATGCGACAAAGTCATCGAGTATTGGATCTCTTGAAAACGTTTCGCCAAGCAAATCCACAGAGCACATTTGAACAAGTACGTTTCCACTCTTAGAGCCAGTTTGTTAAAATCAACATTATTTTATTCGAGAAATTCATAGTTTCACTTGTTAATTACTGAAAAGGTTAATCAGCCGATTTTGGTTGAAAAGCAATATTAAATCAGAACCCGCAAAGGTCATTTCACATAATTTAACCCTCTCGCTGTAACTAAACTGGCTATTAATATCGTTAAATGCTCTTTCACATCAAAACTTGATTTAAATAAATAAAAAAATAAAATAAATTGGGTGGCGCAACAGCTCATGGAGAACCAGGGCCTAGTGACTTACAACTCACAACCATTCCTGTGTGCGTGTTTGTTGGCAGGAATGGAGGGGACCTACAGTTTTTTGCCGAGTCCGAACGGCTAAATGAGAAGCACTTTTTCATGACAAGTATACTCTTGGAGGATTTGTCAGTTCCTCGCAAGAGGCAGTACCTCGAATAAAACATTTCTGTTTTTAGGTGGCACGGCTGGGAATCGAACCCACACCTTCGGCATGACAGTCCTACGCACTAACCATCAAGCCACGAGGTACTCTGCCAAAACTTGATTTATTTACATTTAATTCCTAATAATCTCCACCATTTACAATAATTAAGCATTTGGCTAAAAATTCATAAAACAAACGAAAAATGGTGATGACATTGTTAACTTGCAAGATCTCTCAAAAATGTTTGACGAACAATTTTCTAAATGCCAAGTTGACTCGACTCACCCAGAGCTATTAAAATAAAAGGAACACAAAAAAACTGCTTAATTTAAATTTAAACGACAAATAACTTTTGAATGACATTAAAACTGACAACTCTTTCTGACTTTGTGCAATAAGTTAAACAGTCATGATGACACTTTTCGTTCTGAGTTCAGACAACTTATACAAAAAAAAAAAAATATAAAAAATTACTCCTTCATATAGTTTGTGTCAAAAACTTATATCCCTCCAAATGAGTCTCCTTCAACTATTGCAACAGACATAAAATTGTTATTTTTTTTCTTCCACTGTCTTTCATCCTCCGAAGACCTTCTGGTTCGTCCTTTAAAAACTTTTATCTCATCATTTAAAATAAAAAAAAAAAACAAAGTGAAAATATAACTCTGTATCCGTATAGTTGAAAATATTATAAGAAAACTCCTCACAAGAATGTCAAACTGAATATGAAGACACAACCTGCTTAGCGCATCTCTAAGCCCAAAAGCAAAGCAAAAGCAACACAAAAGACGGAAGAGACAGTGAAAATGACAGCCATAAATTTCCCACTTTGTTTTCATCCTTATGCTGCTGGGCTCTAAGATGAGTCTTTTGTGTATAGTTGTCTATCCCGCAATCCCATTCCCGAAGCTCAATCCAATCCACTTCTCTGTGTATTTAACTAACCCTGACTATACTCTATATTCTCTTGACCATTTAAAGGATACCTAAATGAAATGTTGGAGCAAACAAATAGAATCTGTCCAAGAAAATCCAGAAAATGAAGAAATTAACGCTCAAAACCAGGAAGACATTGCCATTGCCATCGCCATTGACACAAAGAACAACAAAAAATGGTTATTGCATTGGAATTAACCATTGGATATTGAAAATCTGACAGTGATCGGTTGTGATGAGGGTCACACTATATGGAATGGATGCACCAATAGAGACGGGTTTGGTTGGTTGAGTGAATCCCCATCACATATTAGAAGTATCATCAGCAGCTTATGCTATCCCTCGCTGATTAGATGCCATATTTCTCTCCCGGCCGACCGGCCGGCAAGGCAACCATTACCATTTAATTATTGATTGGATGATGGTGACATTGAATTATGTTTCTGGAGAATCTATTTTCGACGTTTGCGTCTGTGAGAGAATTTTTTCATCCAGAGCAGGTAATAAAATAAATAAATATTATAGTTTGGGAGGTAGCGTTATCAACTGGATAATGAGGTTTTATTTTATCGAATAAATTTGATGAAGAGGTTGTTGTTAGTGAAAAAGTTGTAGTGCCGTCATCATTTCACTCAGAGAAAAAAGCATGTGTAATCAACCAATTTCTGGTTAACTATACCGGATTTTCAGGTTGTTATTTTCAACACGGTTGCTCAAGTTAACTGCTTAACTAGATACCTGATTTAAATGTTGGTTTTAATCAACAAAGATTGCAGGAAAAATCTACATGACACCTTGTTAATTTAATACTGCAACAAAAAAGTAATCCTGTAAGTTTTACCTGAAAATATCGTTAATTTAACATGACTCAATGTCCTGTAAATTTAACCTTAAAATCTATAGATATAGTTAACAGGTTTCAATATTGAATCAACCCTGTATCTGTGTCATGAATCTATACGTCTAAGAACCTCATTTATTTTAATTTAAAAATTATTTGTAATGCTAACTTCAGTTTTGAGCTGGGAGCCTTCCACACACGGAGATAGCGCTCATCTACTGGGCCAATTCGCTACACAAAAAACTAGTGCCAAATATCAATAATATGAAACTAATTGGATGGCTTGTGTGTGTGTTTTAACACTAGTGTCAGGTTTAAATGAAATGGCAGAGTGCTACTTTAGCAGGATGCCAGGTTAAATTAAAATAATTTTATTTGAATGGCCTGTGTGTGTGCGTTTCAACAAGGTGCTTTTAATCATGAGACCAGGTAAAATACAACAGATAAAAATTGTAAAAATAACCACATCAAACGTTAATTCAATCTGATACGTGGTAAAACAGAAACTCATATCATACAATGTTAAAAAAACATAACCTCGGTTGAAACTATAGCTATATTCTTGGTAAAATTTCTTATTTACAAGAACTTAGTATTAAAATAACGGATCAGCTTCTTAAATCAACTTGAATATAGTCAGAAAGTCCACCTGGTTGATTTTACGCTGAATATAAGGTTATTAAAATCACGTAAATTTTTGAAATGTCTGTAACTTTATATGGGATTGTGCACCTCGTGAATTTAACAAGGACCAGGTTAATTACTTACCTGACGTTTTTCTTTGAGTCTTGAAATAAGGGGTTTCAAAAATATAACTTAAAATTAACTTTTTTAATTAAAGTATTGGAGGGGGTTAGGGGGTGAAGCTGCTAAGTGATAAGTGATAAAGGAAATATCATTTAAGTTTTCACAGTATTTTTTTATTTTATCACTTCACTAACACCCCTTATGAGCACAGTACACGAATCTAAGGTACCTTATATACTGCGGAAGTTGAAAAAAAGTCAGATTCTCTATTAATTGTGTACTAAATGATAAATCCTGACATACATATGTGTGACATTTTTTAAAAATTTTGTTGTGAATTTTGTATAAAATAATTCGGTAATGGTAAACTAAGGACGTCGTCCTTGAAACAAAATTGAATAGTGCGGTGTTCAAAAATTGTGTTATTTGTTTGACTTTTCAAATTTTCTTCTACACAGTTTTTCACAGAATTGATGATGCTAAATAATTTATTATGTGAAGACGTTTTGATATTTCATATTTATCACTTCACAGATCGAGAATTAACTAGTTCACTATGTTCAGTAGAGATTTACAAACTAGCTCCCAAAAGCGTTAAGTTCCAAATAATTAATTACAGCCAAAATTGAGACTTGGTTCATATAAACTAACTCCCAAACTAAGGCCCAACCGTAAAATGAACTCCGTCTTAAAACCAAAATTATTTAAGCCCCCCCTCCCCCAATCCATGACTTTGTTTTATTATTTTTGTTTCATTTTAACTCCCATTTTAGCCTGATTTGTTGCTTCCCTCAAAAAAAAAAAATAATAAACTAACTCCCCCTTTTTTCGAGCTGAGAGTAAGTCTATTGGGACTTCGTTCGTTATGAACCGAACTTACACCTAAATTTATGAGTAAAGTTAAAAGTTCAAGTGAGCTCAACTCATGGAGTTGAGCTCACTTGAACTTTTAACTTTGAATTATATATTCGGTCACTCCACTTAAACAGAAGAATTTCTTTTCAAATTTTCTTCATATTCAATTTTTATGAATAAAGTCCCATTACATATTTGGTGGGAGTTAGATAATTTTGTCAAGTGTCAGTTAACTGTTTAAGGAGTTGGTTCGTAGGTCTGCAGAATAAAGTCGACAAACTCTTTTTTAGTACACATTTTTAGAATGTAAGAGATCCTTAATCTAAATATTGGAAACGAAACTTTCCGATTTTAGGACATTTATTCCTTATGAGGTTTGGTTCTTTTTATCTGAAGATTGTGAAGTAAACACGACCTCTATTTGGGAGAGGATGTGACTTTTCAGTCGCTGATTGTGTGATGAGTATATCCAGCTTTCTAACAATTTTTGCAACCATTTTTACTTGTAAGTTACGATGATGATCAGCATTTGACACCCTTATGCCAGATCCAAAATGCTGTGCCGACATCGATACATTCTCACGACGATCAAATATTTGTTTTTATAATAAACACTGAGAGGAACAAAAGGGTATCGGGTGTTGATGTTGTGAATATATTCATTATTTTTTCTGTAAGTGTATTTTAACGAGACTTTATCGAAATCAGAACTACAGTAAAGGAAATTCCCATAAAAACACATGGATTTTACTCATGTGACTTTCAACGAAATTAAGCCTTGCTGTCTAATGGCTGCATCTAAAGGTGGCTTCTTAGATCTTTTTTTGTAAATAATGTTTAGGATGTCTTACGCTTCTCATACAAACCAACAAACAGGCAAGTCAAGTTTGGCCTTAATTTGAGAATCAAAAAGCTTGTGTTTGACCGCTTCACGTGAAATCATTCGAATTTGACGGGTTGTTAGCCTTTATTTTGAGCGTCGTTAGCATTGTTTCCATAATTTTCGCCTAACCTTAAACCTTATCGCAATTTTTCTGTCAATTTCACGATCAGAAAGGCCACAATCTTTGTATGAGGTATATTTTTTTTTATATTTCTTCCGCACTCAAAGTTCTTCCACGAGGCATGATTAAATTCTACAAATAAATGTCTGATTAAAACAATTTAAAAAAACTCTCAAAATGGTTTTACCACTTTCAATAAAAAATTCAAGCCACTTTATAAAATAACCATTCTCTATTTGTCTGTTTTTATACGAATTTCTACCTTTGAATATCACTTTTTAGACGTTATTTCGCAAAAAAGGAGGAATAATGTTCCACGTTGATGAAAAAACGTTGAAAACATAACGGTTGTTTTCGCATTGACTTGGCAGATCACTGTGGATCCAATAAAAAAAAGTGCTCCCAAACTTGCATTCGGTACCAAAAATTATGCCATGGATAATTGCAGTGTTTTTAAGCCAATTTCCACCACTGTATAATGTGAATCTGGCATTTCTGGATGGTTTCTTTTCGTTCTTTTTTTGGACAACCTAATATTTGAATGTCATAATAAGTCAATTCAGGTGTACCTCAAGGTAGTCATTTAGGTACACATTTATTTCTTTGTCATCAATGACGTGTCCTTTAAAAAGTTATTCACTTTTTATCACTTATTCGTCATGCTACCTACTGACACAATTGTTTAATTCAACAACTAATGCTTTGATTCTATCGTTCACCAACATGGCCTCGTGGTGATGCGAGAAAAAATACTTCATACCTAAAATTGTCACACTTGCATTCAAAACTTTCTTGCCTAAAAGTAACATAAACTCTCCTAGACTGTATCTTCTTCAAAACCTTGGACTTCCCATCATAAGGGTCCTGCTCTGTATCAAAGAGATTAAAAAAAAATAGTTTGAAATTGATCTAAGATTCAACTCTCACGTAGACAAAAATCAAAAAAGATAGGTAATAAATCTTTTAAAGTCTTGATTAAAAAACATCGCATCATCGCACCGCAACTAACAAAACATAAATCCAAATGAAAAAGAGATTCCAAAAAGTTGCTGTGTCCACAACTTTTAATCAAAAATTCGTCTTTACTTTTCCAGCATGTCGCGGTGATGATGCTTAGTCAGCAGCCGCTTGTCAAAATTGAATATTCCTATCCCCCAATTAATTTATGTCTACACATAAGATTTGTAGATACATTTTGTATATAGATAGATTTTTCCTTATTAAGATTTGAAATGAAACAAAAATATTAAAAGAAAAAAATATATAGGAAACAAATAGAACATAGACAGAAAGCCAGAAAAGAATCATTGATCAAAGTCTTAGCGAAGAAATTCTGACAGATTTATTGATATAATAATGTATCTAAATTTTTGTATCTTTCTATAGGAGTGTGTGTATATATGCAATAGCGGCTTTTTGGTTATGAATCTTCTTACGTTTCTTCCCCTCTGCGCAATATAACTTGGATTTTATGATAATTTCCTTGATATATCTCTTCTCCCTTTCCCTCTCTCTGTTCCTGCTGATTCTACTGTCGAAAACGACGACTGCGACTACAACGACGACGATGAAAATTGATGGAAAATCCAATGAAGAAAATCGACAGAGATGTTTATTTATCGAATCAAGAAGAAGATGAAGAATATTAAGAAGACGAAGAACCAGCTTCATCCCAAGATGGAATCCAAGTCAGACGCCATAATCTCTCACAGTCGTCGTCGTCACTCGTCGATTATTATACACCTAGGTATAGCAAAGGATTGCTGCGGATTCATGTGGATTGGATGTGTATCTATGAGTTTCAAAAGTGCCTGATGCTATGCTGGCTGCTTTTGTGAGCCATATCGAATCCAAATCTGAGTTATTGATATGACTTGGTGCAGAGTAATTTTGTTTTCTTTATCTGAGAAGGTATTTAGGGATTGAAGTTTGGAGGTTTGTGGTAGTAGAGAAGCTAACCGCACAAAATTGAACATAATTTGTTGCGGTTATGATATAAAATGAAAATAAAAAAGAAAAACAAAAAATGAAAAACAATCTGTAGTGGAAAATCATATACCTAGACAGGAAGCCGATGAAAACCGATATAAATGGAGGTTCTGTATACTGTATTAGATAATTGAGTTTTGTAAGGTTAGGTAGGTCTTATGTATAAGAATACTCGTACCTACGTAAGCAGGTGCTGAAGTGAAATAATGAAAATGATAAATTATTCAATCAGGTGGTGATTTGAATTTGCTTTGGAGGGGTTTAAATTGACATCATCATGGGAAAACTAGATTTTTTTAGATTTTAAATTATTTTCTTTTACTATTGGATAATAACATGGAATGAATTCGAGGCATGAGTTAGTGTGAGTCTTGGCAGGTGTACTTAGTGATAAAAGAAGAAGAAAAATGCTTTGTATGGTGTTAACGTGAAGCTATTGACAGTTAGTCAACTTGCCCTTGGGACCGACTCACCCCCCAAATTCTTCTAATAAATTGGCCAAACAGAAATCTTAGTACTATTTTGTTGGACTTGTTGAATTATTTCGGTGGACGAAGCACTAATTTTTGTGGACTTAAAGGTTGTTAAAAGCAATTTGGACAATATTATTTGAATAAATCCGACCTGTAGTTTAATTGAGTACACTAGCTTCGGAGATTCTTCAGTAACCCATGGGCGATTTCATTATCGCGGGTGCAACGTTTAGACTCACTTTGAGTATATTTATAGTAAAATGCAAACTTATTTTAATGAAATTATTACTTGGTGGGTATCATTTTGACCTATTAGTTTTGGGTTCATTTATATAATTTAAATTAAATAAATAGATTTGCGGAAAAAAGGTTTCAAAGTGCGATCGCGGGTACAACGAATTTGGTCCACCTTTCTGGATCATAGTACGAAAAACCCAAAAGTCTGTTAATTGAGAAACATTTATTATATTCTTCTTACATTTTATTGAACGACATATATCCAAACAACTAAAGAAATAAAAATAAAGTTAGAAAATAAAATTAAATAACGTATTTTTCGATCTTAAAGCAATCGCGGGTGCAACATCAAATTATCGCGGGTGCAACGCGTCTAACTTTAATGAATATTTACATAAAACAAATGACATAGCGGAGCTCGATTAGAGATTAAGTGACATAAAATGCTAGTTAGAACACTTTTCTATAAATTATTACCAAGTTCTTATCAAACATGTCAATATTTTTCGAAAATACTGGGAATATATTATTGCCATCAATGATTTTTTTTCTGGTGCTTGCAATTTTACGATCGTCTTTAATTGGCATCTTAAATTGTGATCTTACAACTCCCCCTTCAACCATATCGTTTAGACACAACCGTACGTAACAATAAAGTGTTATTTTTCTGCCGAACTTGCAGGGTACTGTAAGAGAACATAGATACAAACCCGCGCAAATATCTTTTGGCAAGACTATTGCAGTGAAAATAGAACAGGTTTCAAGGCATGCCTCTGCTGGTAATATAAGAAGTTCAAGCGAGGTTGTTGGAGATTAATCTTCTGAATCACTAAAAACATCGGAGTAGTGCAGTTTTAGTTTTTTAATGAGGAGGGATTGGCCCGATATATTATGTACGTATGAAAAAGGAGCAGATATACATATATCAGAAAACAGAATTTCTTTGTGCACTGATCGTATAAGTGGCTTTAAATCATCATCTTCCATAAAACTATCTGTTTCGATGATGGTAGATTTCAAAATATCTGTGCTTTTGAAACGAGGCAGTATAAGTTTCGTGTCACAGCTATGTTGGTTCCGTCTTGTGATTTAAAAAAAAATTGATTGAAAGCCCAGTATGTTTTTCAATCGTTACCATTTATGAACTAACACGTCTTTCCCTTCTTCAATTTACTGTTCAGAAAAAAGTATCAATTAGATGTTTTTTGATAGATTTCGTGCCAGGTTGTGAAATTCCTTGTTTCCCTGCCATTAAACTTATATTTGTATAAAAAAGAACAAATTATTATATTAAAATGTTAAAAAAAATCAACCTTGAACAACGAAAATTATAATTCAAGGCATATTTTAAAATAAAATATAAAACATCACTCAATAATGGTAGTTGTCAGTAAGTTGCACCCGCGATTCTAATTTCACGATCGCGGGTACAACCAATTTGAATCAATGTTTTTTCAAAGTTCAATTTACAATTTACTCCTGGTACAACTGATTTAATTTTGTTTTTGCTTTTTTCTTACTTTCACAAAGTTTCAAAACGAAAGCACCTTATTTTTGTAAAAAAAACAAACTTTTATATCTTTTTTATCGCGGGTGCAACAATCTTACAATGTCTTTTTGCGATAAATAATACTAAAAAAGTAATAACAAATATTTCAATGTTTTTGGACAAACGAATAAATCACATTTGTGACCACAAGTCTTAAAAGTGAATCATTACCTCAAACTGTCGGTAATGTCTATTTCGCGCTTTTTTTAACAGTCATGATAATTGCAGTTTGCACCGGCCTTTCGTATGATGCTTTGCGAGCGTAAAAAAAATGTTTTCTTTAAATTTGGTGAACAAAATTTTTTTTGTTGATAAATAGAGTCCTTCTACTATGCATTGTTATCAAAAAAAGTAAAAAATATTGTATTTTAAAAATTTATGCCGAAAATCGTCTCCAGCGGAATCGCCCCCATACTACACGAACGTGGAGTCCTTAACCCAGCTTAATTTCTCAATCCTATTTCAATATGACGACATTTTAGGCAAATTTCCATCGTTAGATATCTCCTGTTAAAACGATCCCTTTCGATTCCTAAAAGATCACACTGGTGCGCTTTTTCAAAGGCTTTCTCCATGGAGCAAAACTTCAGCTTACTGACGGACGTAGTTAACTTTTGAACAAGCTGCATTTTTTAAGAAAATATTTTCAATTCGGCTAAAATCCATTTCATTGATATCCTCCATGACTTTGGAAACACTACTTTTTTATCTTCCTGAACTTTTCTTTTTTGAGTCTTTGTTTTTGAAAATTTATCTTATGAAACTCTGGCGGGTTCTTGACAGTAAAACCGTCCCTCCAATCTTTGGAATGGGTAGGTTAGAGCGGGGCTAGTTGGACCGCGGGGTAGGTTGGACCACGCGAATAACTCAGAAGCCACAAGAGCTAAATGAAGACGACCTTACACAAATGAAGCATAGTTACTAAATCACACGTGCTAAACCAGTTTTAGGTGGATTTCTTCTGCCAAAGAAGAACCACGCGCTTATTTGTATTTTTTGGGTACGAAAGTTAGAAAAAGGAATTTGTTTCTTTTTGTGTTATTGTGATAAAAACGTGCTAGTTTTTCAACAAAGTACAGTAATATTGGGTGTTCTGTTATTGAATTGTTGTATGCCATTTTTGAAATTGTAAAATTTGAAGTTTTTTTCAAAGTGACAGAACATGTTAGACCAGGTGGACCAACTTGCCCCGCTGCTTATGAGACTTCAAGTAAAAAGTGGTCCAACTCGCCCCGTTCTACCCTACTGTTCTCTCTTCGGGATAGACCTTAATGAATCCGACAGGGCATGTCGTATGTTAAGTCCAAATGCTTTGTTAGGTTTTAGAAAATGCATGTTGAATTTCTGCACCGACAATATCCTTAGTAATTCTATGCAGGTCTCATGGGTCTCCTCTTTCTTCTTGTCAAACCTTCATTAAATAAATTCTTAAAACATTTCTTCAATTAATCCAGCGTCAACTCAGAAATTCGGTGGATCAGCTCCGGCTGAGCTTAAGTTTTAAATTGATTCAAACAAAATTTAATATTAAAGGCTCAAGGTCCTATCCTAGAGAAAGGTTCAAGAAACTAATTTTTTAGGATTTGAAAAAGAAAAAGTTTATTTTAACCAAGCCACGCTATTTAAAGTTGAAATAAAATAAATTTTCTTTCTTAAAAATCCTTTCAACCCCAAGGGTTGGTAGACTTAAGACACTCTTGTTTTTTAAGTCTGTATAACTTTACCAGCCATTTTTAATTCTAACTTCAAATTTCAGTTTTTTAATTTCACTAAAATGCCACATCATACCTATTATTATCACTAAAAAAAAATTATTAATCTCTCTAAGCACACAAACACTCAAATATACCATCAGAATGCAAAAAACAAAAAAAATAAAATATATCCATCCAGTAAAACTTGATGTCATTCCCATTTACAATTCCTTGGATAATTTTCCTCCATGATGTCCATGTCCATGGGCACGCATAAATCACTCATTATGAAGCATAATGAATGGCTGGCGACCTAAATATAAATCATTAGATTAGGTACACGTTAGGTCTCTTGATGTATACAATTATATATATGGATATACGTACGTACACTCTAACACACTAACAAACATCCTTTTTCACCCAAAAAGACATTTTAACTCCCTTGAGTTGTCGTCGTCACCACTACTATACCAACATTCTATTGGTGTTGTTGTCTCCCAAAAAAAAACAAAAACAAAAAATCGACCCACGAGACGACAAACGAACATTTAGTAATTCTTTTAATTGTGATCTGATGGCACATCACCAAATGCCCGGAAGGGGTGGATTCTGGATTCCTTGTTTGCTCGTTTTCTATGACTATCTCCAACCCCCCCTAACCTTCTTCTGTCTTGTCATTCTTTTAGTCCTATTTATATGTATTTATCTTTACATACATTAGGGGTGGTAGAAGTCCCTTATTTTTGTTTTGTTTTGCCTTTTGTTCTCCATTTCATCATGGTAATGTTGATAACGGGCTTCGTTTTCAAAAAGGACAGTATGCTTGAGGGAAGGGGCAGGCGCGGATATAAATTGTAAAGGGTACCTTATTGAACTCTTTCACCTTCCCTGAAACTTGAACCAAATTACAAAAATTGTCGTTAAATTACTTTAAATGTGAATGTATCTAATTACATCAATTGTTGTAGTTATTCAATTGATAGATTCGTCGGTGTTATACTTCAACCACCTCCCCCCATCCCTACAAAACATGAAGGTTTTCTAATGAACATATTCCGTCAAAAATTACAATTTAAATAAGGTAAAGGGGGGGGGGGGGGGTGTGCGTAACACAGGATTTTAATTTACTGATTTAAAATTAAAAACATTTAAGACTTTACACGAAATATTATGAGGTATGTTTGCTAGAAAGCGAGATCTGAACCCTCCCCACCACAAAACATATTTTGAAGTTGTACGATTTTTTAAAACTAAAAACAAGTGATTAACACTTTTCCCTATTCGTGGTGGGACGTGTGGTTTAAATATCGAGTTATATTCCTAAGATAACCTCTCTCCCAAGCGAAAACAGATTTTGAAATTTTTAAACCCACTAAGCCCTCGAATACATGCACCGGAATGAGAGAATTGGAGAGGGGGCGGGGTGGAAATTTTCATGAATTCAATTCAATGAATGAAGAAATAGTTCCGAATTGATTCGTACATCCTCTAACAACTTAAAATTATTGTGCCAAATTGTCCCTTAACCATATATCAACAAAAATCTTGATCCGCTCCTGGAAAAGGGAAGTTGGAGAGTAGGTAGGTTTGGATATACATAGATGGATGGATGGTCGGACGGATGGAATATAAAAAGGATAAACTGCTCTCTCGCGAAATAGCAGATGAAAATTGTGTGATGCTTTTCTGTTTTCTTAATTGCTTTCGTTGCCGTTGGCGATGGCGTCCTTTTCTGACCTTTCCATCACCCACATTTGTCCTTTCGCCATCATCACCATCCTCGACATGGTAGTAGTCGTCAGCGTCATCCTTGTCACTGTAATCGCTGTGCCGTCAACATTTTACGCCAGCCTCTTCTTACACCATCACACAGGACCAGCATGATGGCCAAAGGACATCACTTGCCAGAGAGTGCGCGTGACCTTTTTCTTTTTGTTGCTGCTGTTGCTGCGATGAGAGTTCAATTTCTTCCTTTTTTCGCGGGTGAAAGTAATTTATTTTAGTCCTTTTTTTTTGGAGGAATATATTGTAAGTATTTGCTTGCTGCTTCTCATTTGTTAGATTTACTTGATGGCTGCTGTGTATCTGCGTTGGGTGTTTTTTTTTTTGTTCCTCTTCGTTTCTATTTGTATCTTATTAAACGAAACAGAATATTCATGAGGAGATTAGAATTATTCAAAAAAAAAGAAAAAAAAAATGTGAGGAAGGAACTCTGGCAGGCGGGGGTGAAAATTATGATTTGCTTTTGTGAAAAGGGATTAAAGTCTCCTCTCTCGCCCACAAGCATTCACCCAAGATGGAGGGTTTTGTTTTTTGTTTTTATTGTTTTTGGAAAAATTTTATTTTCCAAAGGGATTATTTTTGATGTGTTTGGTGAAGATCTTGAATTACTTCTGCTTTCATTTTGGTTGATGGCGTCCCTCATTTTGGGGGCTTAAAAGTGATGGTGGAGAAGATAAATATTTTTACAAAAATTAAGTCGGTAAACACAGAAGAAAATAAATTTGGAGAGAGGGTGTGAAAACTGGGAATGGAAGACGATTGCTGAAATTTCTTTCCGCGTTAGATTGTTCAAAGATCCTTTTCTCTTAATTGGTTGTAAAAATCAATACCTAAGTAGTTGGAATTTTTTCATTGGTTTTATATAGGTATCATAGTCGAGTTAGCCATTTGTGTATATAATTATTGCTTAACTGTTCTGCTTTTCAAATAAATAGAATCAACATTTCAGCTTTTGAGGGGAATAATGGGCAAGCACCAACAAATTTTCTGTTGAAAATATTCCAATTTCCAATATTTTAACACTTCCAACTGTCGGTGCGTCGCCTTTAACTTCCTCAATCAAAATAGAAAAAGCAACGTATTCTCTATCAGCCTTAAAAGCTCCATTTCACTTGTGATTGAATTATTAATGTGCAGAACACAATTTGATAACAAATACAAGCACTTGAACTTGATTTGTTTATTCTGTGTAAAATGGTGCACAATTAATTTGATATTGGATGGTACAATTGCAGGCACTTGAAACCTGAACTGTATGTGAAAAGTGGATCAAATTACTACTCAACGAATTGTTTTAAAATGATATTTATTTGTGGGCCAATGCCTCTTTTATACTTATTATTAATTGCATAAAATGCTTACAATGGATAAATAAAATAAATGCTTACAATGAATAAATATAATTAAATATGGGTCGATATGCAACGATCGAACGCCACCGCGTTCGTTCGTTGTATCCATTTCAGAATGTAATACAGTCAGCATTATTGTTGTTTATGTTGTTTAACATACTTCCCCGCGTTGAATGGCTCAATTCAACTGTATTCTCATATGACGTTGACATCGTACTGTATTCTTGGTTGTGGAACAGGTGTAGAATTAGTGGCTGACGTCAATCTCTTCCGGAGTTTGCAAATAATTACAATTGCAAAGCTCATTGAAAGAAGAAGAGCAAAATAACTGACAAAGTGGTGATGAATGCTATTGAAGAATACCTTGTCGTTCAGCTTAGGAAGACCTTGATGTTGTAGGGTAGAGAGTTGAGTCTGGAGATGGTTTAATGCTTCTAGATGACTGTTGTTGAATGTTGGAAGTGATTCCAGAGCTGCGTGCACATCTTTGGGTTTGGCAATTAAAGATATGTTCCCAAAGCTTATGTAGGATGATTGTAGAGTGCTGATCATCATCTGATTTCCTTCAATGGTAATGAGATTGTTTCTCAGTATACAATCATTTTCCATTGATAGAATGCCGGATCCAGTGAGTTCAATTTGTAAGGTTTTTGTTTTGCATACAGATGGTAATTGAATATTATAAAGAGTTCCGAATACCCATTGATTTCTGCTATTCAGCTGGGTCCAAATTAAGTCATTACTTGGTTTAAGTATGCTACATGATGGTGCGGTATTGTTGTTGAAGAGATTAAATTCACAATTGTATGCTTGTGAACCAGCATGGTATTTTGCCTTTCTGTTGGCGCAAAAAAACTGCATGTCTTTTCCCTTGTAACAATCCTTAAGCTCGGATGCTGTCATTGCAAAGTATTGGTCTCTATGACGATTTATAGCCAAAATTTCCATTGCCGGACTGATGATGAGGAGCGTGTTATTAACGATTGACGGAAAGGGTGTGAGTTGAAATAGATTGAAAGATTCTTGTTCAACTAGTGGAATTTTAATGACAAATAACAGGTGATTTCCAGTAGCCTGACCCTTTGTTGTTGATATCTTATAGAAGTGGAGCAAGTCTTCTTGCTCGAATGGTAGTTTTTGGGATTGGGGTAAATTGTTTTTGATGTTGATAATTTCCGCCCTCAATTGAGCTGGTGATAGCAGGAGGGGACTTATGGTTCCATAATGTACGTCCGTAAATGTGTTGCGAATAGCGTTCTCAATTTGCTGCAGGTTTGTAGCCATAAGCATTAATTGCATTGTTAAAGACGTAAAAATTTGAAAGATTCTCAACTGATCAGTTGTGTCTCCAATTCTCGCAATGATGTGTGTCACTTGATTTTGAAGCGTTATCATGCGTTTTTCTCCTTCGAGATAATCTTGTTTCATTATGTTGATGGTGGAGTCTATGATGGAAGTCTGATTTTTTAGCATTTTTAAAAGATGCGCTTCATTTGTGTTAACTTGATTGATGGTTTTTGAGAGTTCTTCAGCGTAGTCAGAATCAAGCAGTCCAAATAACGAATGTGCTAAATTGCCGACTATGTTGATTGCCGCGCGTGGAGTTCGATGTTTTGAGATGAGGTTGGTGTCTGCTTGTAGGGTACTCCTCATGTTTGTAAAATGTGTTACTAGTGCACTGCACGTTGTCCTTAACTGTAGTTGGTTGCATAAATGTTCAAGAGCAATTGTTCCATTGTTAAATGACTCTAATTCTGATCGAATGGGTGCTAGATCGTAGTAGACAATAATTTTCCATTCGTTGGCAACTAGATTTGTGGATCCAAGATTTTCGAAATATATTCCTGGATTATTGTCAAATCTTGATATGTTAATCGGCGATGCACAAACTACGGGTAGAAGAAACAATGACAGTATAACGGTGGTGATTAATGACACACATGACGTCCTTCTTCGTTTTGTAGGCGTTTCTGTCGTTTCATTCATTCGAGATTCGGATTGTGAAGTTGCTACCTGTGCCTCGTCAGTGTTATCCTTGTCATCAGTACTATCAATGTCTTCGAACAGTGGGGCTAAGCGATGAATTGGTCGTTTGAATATTCCAGATTTGGTTTTGACATTGACTACTCGAACAACATTGTCGTCGCCCTTGAAGATTTGGACAATTCTTCCCAGTGGCCATTGAAGCGTTGGCGTGTTGTCTTCTTTGATGATAACCATGTCGCCAACTTTGATGTTTTCCTTATGCTGATTCCATTTGTTTCTTTGTTGTAATTGATTTAAGTATTCACTTGACCATCGTTTCCAAAATTCATGTTTCAAGTAGCAGATTGAATTCCATCGATTTCTCAGATTTATTTTTTCTGGAGCGCTGTCGGGATCAACTTGAGCAATCAATGGTTCACCAATCAGGAAGTGTCCTGGTGTCAATGCAGCCAGATCGTTTGGATTCGATGAAAGTGGAGTGAGTGGTCTTGAATTTAGGATGGCTTCAACTTCGGTGATTACGGTCTCCAATTCTTCATGCGTGAGTGACGATATGGAGACTGTTTTGACTAACAGATGTTTGGTTGATTTGACTGCTGCCTCCCATAAACCGCCGAAATGTGGAGCTCTTGGAGGGATGAATTTAAATGTTATTCCCTTGTTGCTGCTAGCCTTGATTATGGCTTCCTTCGCTTCGGGGGTGTGCAGTACACTGTTGAGTTCATGAAGCTGATTCCTTGCTCCCACGAAGTTGGTGGCGTTGTCACAGTAAAGAGTTTGAATTCGTCCACGGCGGTTGATGAATCTTCTGAGTGCTCCAATGAATGCCTCCGTCGTTAAGTCAGTCACAATTTCTAAATGTACTGCCTTGGTGGTGAAGCAACAAAAAACTGCTAAGTAAACCTTGTGTGGCCTTTTTCCCCTGATTTTGTAGTGTACCCATAGGGGGCCACAAAAGTCTACTCCGGAGTTTAAGAAAGGTCTATTTGCTGTGACGCGATCTACTGGCAGATTACCCATTACTTGAGTCATCAACTGTGGTCGGATTTTGGTGCATCTGATACATTTATGAACTGTGTGTCGAGCCATGATCTTACCCTTAATAGGCCAAAATTGCTGCCTCAGAATTGATAACAATGTTTGTGGTCCACAGTGGTTGTGTTCGTCATGTTTCATTTTGAATAGCAATTTTGTGATGGATTCGTTGTACGGCATCAATATGGGATGTTTGGCATTAAATGAGATTGATGCGGCCTCTAGTCTGCCTCCAACTCGTAGAATCCCCCTTTCGTCTAAAAATGGAGCCAGGGTAATCAATGCGCTGGATTTGCATACTCCTCTGTGACCTTTAAGATCTTGTATTTCATTTGTAAATTCAGAAGATTGTATTTGCTTTACGATGACCAAAAGTGATTCATTGAGTTCCTTAGGTGATAATGCTGTTTGTTCTGCTGGATTTATGTCCATTTTCCTGGCTCTATTGGTGAACCGGAGAACATAGCCCATTGTACGTTGCAGAAAATTGAAAGAATTTCGATGTTTTATCTGGTAAATTAGGTCAATTGTAGGGTTTTGTTGTAGTGCTACTGCCACTGTGTGTTTTCTTTTCCGTTCTAGATCGGAGGGTATTTCTAGCTCCTTTACGAACGGCTGGTGCCATGTTGATTCGTTTCCATGCAAGAAAAACGGCCCATAAAGCCACATGTTACATGACATAAAGCTTGCTGCAGATATTCCCCGAGATAGTAAGTCTGCTGGATTCTCTTTGGATGGGACATGACGCCACTGAGTTGCCAGGGAACATTCTTGAATTTTTGCAACTCGATTTGCCACGAATGTGTGAAATGATGACGATGTGGAATTGATCCATGATAGTACGATTCGTGAATCAGTCCAAAGATGTATTGGCGTGTCTCGCAGTCGTAAATCTTCTCTGACTCTGCTTGTTAGTTCGGCTCCTAAGACTGCAGCGCATAATTCAAGCCGAGGAAGGGTCTGTTGTTTTACCGGAGCAATTCTTGACTTCGCACAGAGTAGTCTGACGATGATTGTGCGATCTCTATAAGTTGAACGAAGATACACAGCTGCACCATATGCTTGTTCTGATGCGTCAACAAAGGTGTGCATTTGTACGGATGTTGGATTCTGTTGATTAAAGATGTGTCTGGGAACCTTTGCCTGATTGAGTGTTGACATGTTGTTCCTGAAGATTATCCATTCCTCCTTAAGATGTTGTGGTAGTTCGTCATCCCAAGACAGTTTTAGGTGCCAAAGCTGTTGCATGAAGATTTTGGCTTTAACTACTACTGGACCAAAGAGTCCTAGTGGATCAAAGATGCGTGCTATGTCTGAGCTGACTGATCGCTTAGTGATTGAGATAGTATCAGATATTTGTGCTCTTCCACATAATTGGTCTGATTTTGGTTGCCAGATTAGACCTAAAGTTTTGATTGTGCAATTGATTGAATCGCTGAAATCAAGGCTGACTTCTTGGTCCTCAGCTGGGATATCCTTTAATAATGATGGATGGTTTGCACACCATTTGCGGAGTTTGAGTCCAGCACCATTGAGTAATGAAGAAACCTGGTATTGTGCCTCTTTCGCATGAGCGATGCTGTCCGATCCACTAATGCAGTCGTCGACGTAGAAGTCATCTTGAAGTATTTGAGCCCCAATCGGTTGAGTTATTTTGTTTTGGGTTGCTAAGTATTGCAAGGATTTAGTTGCCAAGTAAGGTGCGGATGATGTTCCGTAAGTTACTGTTTTCAATCTATAGTACCTTATCTCTTCTGATGATCTCCGTCTCCACATGATGAGTTGATAGGGTTGATCTTCTTCATGTACCAGAATCTGCCTGTACATCTTCTCAACATCTGCTGTAAAAACGTACTTGTGCAGGCGAAAACGAAGTAGTATAGATAATAGTTCACTTTGAACTGTAGGCCCAGTGTGGAGGATGTCATTAAGCGATAGACCAGACGAAGTTTTTGCTGAGGCGTCGAAGACCACCCGTAGTTTTGTTGTACTGCTGTCAGGCTTCAATACGCAATGGTGAGGTATGAAGAAGTGGGGTCCTTGAATGCTGTCTTGTCTGATTTCTTCCATGTGGCCAAGAGATTCATATTCGTCCATAAATTTGACGTAATCTTCTCTTAGTTTAGGGTTTTTGTTTAGTCGTCTTTCTAGTGACATAAAACGATTAAACGCTGTTTGCATAGAGTCACCTAGTGCTACGCCATTTTCTCGAAATGGTAACCTAACGATGAAACGCCCAGATTCCGATCTAGACACATTTTGAATGAAGTGTGATTCACAGTATTTTTCTAATGATGTCATCTGTTTTGGTGTGTTTTCAAAGTCATCAAGCCTCCAAAACCGTTCAATAAGCTCGTTGGTTGAGTCTTCTTCGCAAAAGATGCCACAAGTAGCAGTGTTGTATGTCGTATCTTCAATTTTCCCGGTTACTACCCAACCAAATACTGTGTTTTGTAAAATTGGCATTTTGTCGCCGATTTGTATTTGTTCGGGGCGGATTAACTGATGATAAAATTCTGCTCCCAAAAGGACTTCAATCTTACTGGATCGGTGGAAGTTGGGATCTGCCAAGTTGATGTTTTCTGGTATAGACCAGGTAGAAGTATCTAGGTTTTGAGTGGGTTGAGGAGATACGATGTTCGGAAGTATGAAGGCTTCCAGTCTGCATGCGAAATTGCCCATTGTTGAGTGAAGTTGAATGTTTATTCGCTGTGTTGTGTTTCGTGTTCTTCTGCCGATGCCCTCAATGCATAGAGATGATGGTGTTGGTGATAAGGATAAGCGTTTAATAAGTCTCTCAGTTATAAGGTTTATTTGAGAACCGGAGTCTAAGATGGCTCTAACTTCACATGTTTGTCCATCATTTGCTGTGATTAGAACCCTTGCGGTGGCCAAAAGAACGTAACCTTGCTTGTTATTCAATTGTTGTATAGTGGCAACCGTGAGCGGTGATGAGCCTCCCACTTCTGATGACATCAATTTGGTAGGTGTAGCACCTGCTACGATGGTTGTAGATGGATTGGATTTCCTTTGATTTGGACTTGATGAACATGCCTTTTCTAAATGCAGTAAGGTATTGTGTTTACCTGAGCACTTAGTGCAGCATCGTGATGAGCATGATTTCGCATTATGATCAACCTTGAAACAATTTACACATAGATGTCGTCTTTGGGTCCACTTAAGCCTTTCAGCAGCTGACATTTTTAAGAACTTCTCACAATAGTAAATAGGGTGGCCTTTTATCCCACATACCTTGCAATTTTCCGTGTTGGACGTGGCTATTGTTGTCACCGCCTTGGCCTTTTCTTTTCCGCCAACAGCTTCTAAAGACTCAAATCGGTTTTTTAAAAATTTGAGAAATTCGTCCATCGTCTGAAGCTCTCGAGGGTTTTGAAGTGATTGTTCATATAATAGGTGGCTTTGTCGATCCAACTTCTTTATTAAGAGATGAGTGAGTAATGGGGCCCAAGATGCTGTCTCAATGCCAAGAGTTTTGAGTGCTGCAAGACATTCATGGATTGCGTCATGAAATTCTCTGATGGCCTTCATTTCTGGATTAATGTTCGGCAGACTGAGAATTCTCTGGATAAGTGCTGAGGTTTGCGCCCTTTTATTGCTGAAACGATCCTGGAGGATATTCCAAGCGATACTGTAGTTGTCTTCAGTCAGTTCAAGGTGGCGCATCAGTCTCTCTGCATCACCGGACACATTTGTCTTCAAATACCACATTTTTT
This sequence comes from Dasysyrphus tricinctus, assembly GCA_963921185.1. NCBI lineage: Eukaryota > Metazoa > Arthropoda > Insecta > Diptera > Syrphidae > Dasysyrphus > Dasysyrphus tricinctus. The sequence continues at coordinate 18,251,041 of OY992533.1, read as the reverse complement.
GGACGGGTGGTAATGGTTGTTCATGTATCATCTTAGTGAAGATGTCTGAAAATGTTTGCCATTTTAAATAATCGCCGTCGAATTTGGGTATCGACATTTTAGGCAACTGAATTGCCGGGCGATCAGTTAGCTGTTTTGATGGCTCGCTTCTTTGAACGCTTGATGATGTTTTGCTCAAAGAAGCTTGATTTTTGAGAACTGATGTCTCTAATTCGGTGTACAACTCCATGTTGTAACCCTCAGATTCCGGATCATTGACAGCTTCCCAAATTGAGTGATGAATCTCCTCAACCTGGGTCCAAAGTCTGTTCATAGACTCCAGACATTGGATGGGTGCTTCTTCTTTTATTTTTCCGTTGATGAGTCGGGCTAGTGAATTCATAAGTGCCTTTTGTCTTCTCATCAGGGTATCAATGTTTGGGTTGTTATCTTGTTCTTTAAGAGCAAGATTTTTTGTTGATGTCAATGCATCATTAGGTTTAGATTGGTTATCTTCTGTACCCTTTGGCACGACATCAAGTTTGGTGTTGTTACTGGCCTCTATCTGCGCCAGTGAATCACTCAAGATTTGCTTATACTTTTCGTATAATGTCTTGATTTGGTCAAAATACTTAGAGGTAAAGTACTCGTGGTCTAACGATATGTCTGGTGTGTCGCGAATTCTGCCATCTGTAGCTTCGAATTCTTCCCATACGGTGTTTAGACGATTGAGTCTTGACGTGAAGTATTCTCTAGTTGTTTTGCGGGTGGAGGAATCTTTCGAGAAGTTGCGGATGATTGATTGTATCTCCTCTCCAGATATGCGTTGGCTCCTGGCTAAACTATCCATAGTAAAGCTGATGTTCTTTGAATGTAGGGGTCACCAAAAATGATTGAATTATTAATGTGCAGAACACAATTTGATAACAAATACAAGCACTTGAACTTGATTTGTTTATTCTGTGTAAAATGGTGCACAATTAATTTGATATTGGATGGTACAATTGCAGGCACTTGAAACCTGAACTGTATGTGAAAAGTGGATCAAATTACTACTCAACGAATTGTTTTAAAATGATATTTATTTGTGGGCCAATGCCTCTTTTATACTTATTATTAATTGCATAAAATGCTTACAATGGATAAATAAAATAAATGCTTACAATGAATAAATATAATTAAATATGGGTCGATATGCAACGATCGAACGCCACCGCGTTCGTTCGTTGTATCCATTTCAGAATGTAATACAGTCAGCATTATTGTTGTTTATGTTGTTTAACAACTTGGATCACAATGGTGTATGTATTTTTCTTACAAAAAAAACAGCTCAAAAATCTGTACACGTCCGTTGAAGAGCATTTGGTAAGGTGAAAACGTATCTGTTATTGTGACACTCCGAAATATTGATGAAAATCTAGAATTTACCGGTAAAACCTAGAATTTTTTAGCAGCAATAATAAAAGTCTGAAATATTTTATTTTAATAATTTATTCCAGACTTTTTTAGGACAACAGTATTAAAAGTGGCCCGCTTCGAGTGTGCTTAGGAGTTTAACTCCCTTTGTGGATTCTGTGTTCTACTCATGCAACTTCGTTAGCGCCAAAGTCAATATTTTTTTTAAACATCAACTTAGTAGAACCGCTTACCAAATGAATGAAGATAGAAGTCTAGAATGAACTATGAAAATAAAACAATTCGGACCTTTACCAGTGCTGCTGAAAAATTTATCATCATCATCATTAATCAATACTTCGGAGTTAAATATTCATTAAAAAGAATGATAAAATCGCATTGATAAAATCAGGCGCAAGACTCTCTGGTCACCTTGACTAAAGGCAATTTTGGATTTTAAAAAACCCGTTGGAAGCATTTCCAAATTTAAATTTAAATCCTTTGTTCAGCACAACACTTACGGAAAGCACTGGACAGAACCCTCTCGGAGTTTCTTAAGTACCGATCGGAGGGAAAGATTTTCGGAAATTTTTAAAGGAAATCTACATGTTGGGAATAAACGGGCTTAACCGTCGCAAGGTATCTTGTCCAAAAAATAGACTCAAAGAGGAAGACTTTGAAAAGAGGTCTCGGGCAGAAGTCGTTTTATGAAATTCTTGTCTGCAGCTAGGATACAAAACTAACCAGCTAGGGATAAAAGCAAGCGGCACCCTCTCGGAGAAAGCCTTGAAGAAGCGCTCTGGAGAAAAATATTAGGAATTTCAAATGAGAAATTTAAAATTAACTAATCACCAAATTTGAATACACTAACAAAATATTTAGATTAGCTTCTATGGAAGAATAAAACCACTACAGCTCACTGCCTGAATAGAATGGGAGACGGACTTGAAATAGAGTCTAAAATGCTGCATTAACTCACAACAAGTTTCATATACAAACCCTCAAAATTGTATACAACTTCAAAAATTTAAACTCGACTTTTAATGCTCTTTTTGCGAAACTCTGAGTCATTGATCAATAATTCAACAAGTCCAATCCTTAATGCTAAGTCTTCTACTTGGCTGATTTATTTCAGTAGTATATAGAATTTGTATTATGAAAACTTCTTATATAGAAACTCTGAATCAACCGATTATTCAAAATTTTATTGTTAAATTCTGAACGACTCTCAACGGAAAACAACTCCCCCAAGACACACAACACAGTTTCAATATCCTTAACGACATGTTATGTTATCCTTTTGTAATTATTTGAACGAATTTTAACGAAACTCTCCACGACTTCAATGATTACCACGAACTTCTTTTCTTAACTATTCCCCCAAATAATCTAGATACGCGAAACTCTTAACGAGTTTAAAAATTTCGCACGAAATTTAATTCCTTTGTCATTCTGAACAAACTTAAACAAAACTCTGCATCAATTCCGTAAATATTATTTTATATTCCCCAGACATTCGCACGAAATTATATTCTTTTATCATTCTGAACTAACTTAAACGATAGGTACTTCATCAATTCCCTACAAATTAGTAGATATTCCCCAAATATTCTAGTAACCCACAAAACGTTGAACGAGTTTTTGACGACTCCATACGACAATATTTTTTTGGGAAAACTTTGAACGGCTTTCAATGAAACTCTACACGATTTGTTTTAATATTTTCCAGATAGGTTAAATACAACTGCGAAACAATGAACGAGTTTACTGACTTGATTCCGCACGGAAACCTTTTACTTTGAAACTTTTAACGAATATCTTCACGAATTGCATAAAAATTCTTGGCATTCCACCCGGAACGAGTTTTTTAGTACCCCGGACGAAAATCTTTTTTGAAAGAAACTTTGAAAAACTTCTAACGGATGAAAATATTTTTATTTTTTTAATTCTGAAAGAATTTCAACGAAACCCTACACGAATTCCATAAAAACTCTTTGATTTCTAGTCCCCCCCACCCACAAATTCCACGTTACCTATTTCAACATCTTAGACTCTGAACGAGTTTTAGTTTTTATGAAATTTTAAACGCGTCGAAATGATTCTGAACGAATTTAAATAAATCCCTTACCAAAATATAAACATTTAAGCCAAAAGTTAACATAATTAAAAGAGAGCTAAAATTATTTGAAGAGTTTCACTCAAATTCATATTCGGAGGTACACACGCTGATCACGACTTAAGGGCCGGCAAGGACGGTATCAACGTAAGTTTTTTCAGCCAAATTTCGTCAAGTCAAACAAGCACTTGGGTATAGGCTTCAGGTCATCAGAAAAAATGGCATACTTACTTTTACGCTTTCCAAGAAAGCGCTGCGACGAAATGCCCAAGCCGTCAATACGGCTTTAAGTTTAACTCTTCATATCTCTTCAACCCTCCCCCAAAATCTTAGCAAACATTTTTGCTTAAATAATGTTTACCTGCTGTTAGTGATAGATACTTTTATTTAAAATTTAATAAATATCAAATGATCTGTACCTACTTTTAAAATTTTTTCTTTATCAAATTATGAACTTAAATTATAAAAATTCCTTGCTATTCCCCCCGACAGTTTTAACCAATTCTTAGAAAGCTTGAAAGGAATAGTAACCAAAATCTTCATAAGAACTTTCTGATATTCCAAAACTCTAAACGAGTTTAAATACTCTACTCCTAATAATATTTTTCTTTTTTTGAAGCTCTGAATGAACTAACGAATTATACCGAATTTCAACGAAACTGCTTCCCCAATTCCATAAAAATTTTTTGGTATTCCCCTAGACATTCTAGGAAACCACAAAACTTTGAACAAGCTGCACTATTTTGAACGAAAACATTTGCTTATATTAAACTTTGAACGAATTTTAAAGGAACTCTTCACGAATCCCATCAAAATTCCTTGATATACTCCCAGGCATTCTAGACAACTGAAAAATTCTGAACGAGTTATAACCAATTCCACGCGTAAACGTTTTTTTTTGTAATACTCGTACCAATTCTGAATTCATTTCATCTGAACATTTCACGATTAATTCCAAGTTAACGACGAAACTCTGAACGAGATTACCGATTACCGCGCGAAAGCTTGTTTATTTATAACTTTTTACAGTGGACAGCTGTGTTTGTTGATTAAGACAAACAAATACGACTGGCTTTATTTAGTTTGAGTTTTGCTTGAACTGAACTTAAATCTGCTAACTTCATATGCTAATCTGTCTATTTGTCAGTCAATCCGAACCTGTGTCCTCTACTACATCCTAATTGGTATCTTCTACTGGACGATTAAAAAAGATAACTTAGGTACGTGGCTTTTTTTTGCCTTCCCTTTGATAGTTTTCCCTGAAAGCAAGTTCGGAATTGAGAGCTGAACGAAGTGATAAAATGTTCATTTATTTTTACATGCGATTATAGGTATACTATAAGGCAAGTTTTGGATTCGTGCAAAAAAAAAATTTTTAGATAACAATCAAACATGATATTACGATGATAGAGAACACCAAAAAAGTGGGTGGCACAATTCTGTCTGTCCGTCTTTCTGTCTGTCTGTTCGTCTACAGCCTAAACGGCTCGATCGATTTTCTTCAAACTTGGTACATAGTGGTTTTTGGTGATTCTGCAGACACGTTTTTTCATTTTTTTTTTAGAACCAAAAATAACGGTACCTGCCATACATTTTTTTTGTGGCAAATTTACATAATCGTATTTTTCTCAAAAACGGCTCCACAACTTTTCTTAAAAAAAATTCAATAAATTTATTTTAGTAAAGGCTTTCTTTGGTTGGAAAACCATTTTTCAAAAATGGTTATTAATGGTACCTCCCAAGGAACCATTTTTTTAATTTTTGATTTTCATCAAAATGGTATGACCGATTTCAATTATTTTTTTTATACAGAAGCTTCCAAAAAATCTTAATAGTTTTGTGTACCAATATTTTTGAAAAAATATTTTTTGGATTTTTAAAAAATTTTTCAAAATTTTTTTTGGAAAACCAAATATTTCGAAAACGGCATCATAGATTTTTTTTGAAACTCGATATTTAAGACATTTTTAGTACTCTCTAAAATATTTTTAGAAAAAATTTCCATTTATGAAAAAATAACGGTACCTTCCATACAAAAGTGAAAAAACCGCAAAGGAAAATATTTTTTTGCTCGAAAACGACTCCTATGATTTTGATTAAACTTTTTTCATATACTAAAATTAGTACGATCTACCATTAAAAATTATAAAATTTTACACACAGCAACTATTAGTAGTACCTGTCATAGAACGTATTTTTTTATTTTGAGTTTTCTCGTTATCAGCTTTACGGATTTAAATTAATTTTTTTATTTACAAATTTCAGATAAGATTAAATAATATTGCATATCAAAATTTAAAAAAAAGTTTTTGGATTTTTAAAAAAAGTTTCAAACTTTTTTTTTGAAAATTCGATATCTCAAAAACGATATCGATATCTCAAAAACGACAATTTTTTTCAAATTTTGTTTTTATATACACATAAATAAATAGTTTAAATCTGCATATCAAAATTTGTTCTTAAGAATGTTTTAAGAATTTTATATACACTAGTCAACAATATTAAGAGTGTTCCGGACTGAAATGGTGATTTCATGAAAAAGATTGTGAAGCGTGTACTTGTCCGATCAAAACGATTAAGGTGTCTATGGACAGATAAACTTATTCTCTATGCCATCATTGGAAAAAAAATTTAATTTTGTACTCCAGATTTTGGTAAAAGCCTCTAAGAAATCGAGAAAATGGCTAAAATGGCCGTTTTTCAAAGAAAATGTAGCCTACACTATGACATTTTTTGCAAAAAAAAGTTTAATAACATAAAATTCCATATTTTTAAAATGCCACTATTGGAGAAAATTTTTAATTTTGTACCTAATAAAAATTTTAGTAGTGCAAAATAAAAATGCTTGTGAATTTTGAAAAAACGCCTTTTTGACAGTCAATTTTTTATACCTAACGGTATTTTTTTCATATTTGTTTTTGCAGTGAATATAAATTCAATATATTTTTCACGATTTTCAAAAATTATATGATCATAATTGAAGCGTTGAGAATGAGAAGGGGTTAAGTGACATTTTTGATGTTTTGAGTTATAAGCGTTTAAAGTTTTACGTTTATAACTTTTTTTCTGAAATCGAGAGAAGCTTATAAAAAAGCCATACAAAAAGAAAAAAAAATGTACAATTTTAGTAAATCACCCAATTTTATTTAAATTCATTAGAAGTTGGTGTTTTACAAACAATTCAGCACTTGACCCCTTTAAACGAAAATTAATTTAATTTATTTTTTTAGGAAAAAGGGGTCAAGTGAAAGGTGGGTATTATTCTTGTATTGCATAAAGTGAACATGTCTGTTTGCGTAGCTCCCAAAACAACGAATTCAGCCCAAAGTTCTGTCAAAACTCATATAAAACAAATAAAATTCGAAGAAATTCGTAGTTTTGGGAAGTATACGAACAGACATAACAAGTGTGCACTTACCACCTTTATGCAGCAAAAAAAAATATATTACTTCGTATTTTATCTTTCGGCTACTATTGAATTAAGGGGTTAAGTGGGTGTTAAGTGATTTTAACCCCTTCTTGCATAAAAAAACTACAAAACAATCGTGTAGTTAACCCCTTTGTCTGAAGCTAACTTTGTAAGTAATAGCAATAGAGACACAAGAATTAGACCAAAATTTAAGTTGTCGCTTAACATCATTATTGGTTAGAAAAAAACGAAAAATCGAAAAATGTCACTTGACCCCTTCTCATTCTCAACGCTTCAATTGTATCATTTGATATTGAAATTTTTAATTCTTAAAAGGCAGTTTTTCACAGAAAATTTATGTAAATTTGGAACTTAAAATCAGTTACTTTTAGAAAAAATTTTTTTTAGTACCATAATACGCCTACTAGTGACCAATTAGTAAAAATGCAAAGTTTTATAAAACAAAGTATCTGATGAAAGTGAAAAAAACCGGTCTTATATATGCAAACAAAAAAGTTAGCAAATGACTGGTTTTGTTCAGTTCGGAACACTCTTAAAGGAACAAATTTTTTTTCAATTTTTGTTAGCGTTTTTTGAAGAGCTGTATCTTTGTGACGAGTGGTCGTATTGAGTTGAAATAAAAAGCATTTTACAGCTTTATGTTTTTTGTTTTGAGATTTGTTTGCAAACAAATTTTTTTGAAGTACCGTTATTGCGTTATTGCAAAAAATGAGACGAGACAACAAAATTATTTTGTTTTTATTTTTTTTGAAGGTCGTCATTTCTATGGATAAATTTGTTTGAGTCAATTAAATGTCATAATCAGATACCTTGTTTATTCAGCTTCAATTCAGTTTTTTGTTGTTTTCGTACGATTTTTTTTGACATGGTTTATCTGACTTTGAATGAAAAAAGATACTTTTAGCCTTGATTACCAATATCTCAGCAAATAATGACGTTATAAAAAATTTAAAGACAGTTTTGGAAATTTGAAAAAGCGGTTTACAAGATTTTTTTATGATTTTGTAGAAATTATTTTTTTTTACCGTTCACCGTTAGTTTAAAAAAAGTACTAAAAACCGACGTTTTGTGGTCTTTTCGTAAATCTTTTTTTTTCGTTGCAAATATTGATTGCATGGCTTGCATTGGTATGCAAATTTATAGACTTTTAAATCATCAATATTCTTGTAAATTTTCAAATTGATTCATCGAACCGTTTTTCCTCACCAAAACTTCAAAGTCTTACAAACCAGGTAAAGGAACAAATTGTTGTGTTCCTAAACAATGCGAAGTTGTCATCAAAATGACAAATGCAAAACTGTGAAAAAAATCCACTGGAATTGCGGTTTTCTTGTCATTTTGATGACAACTTCGCATTGTTTAGGAACACCACAATTTGTTCCTTTACCTGGTTTGTATATACAATTTTCTTAAACTCGCAGTGTCTTGAACATAAGAGCAAGTACGTGCGACCCAGTCGTGCATTTTATTATAAATTAATTGATACTACAAAATGTCACAGCAGAAATTTAAATTTGAAATTTTCGGTCTCAGAATTTCTGAAATCCTTCCAAATAAAACTATATTGGACTATATCAAAAGCTTGGCAAAGTCTCGTGAAATTTATTAAAAGTTAATATTATAATCCAATTTAGAGCTAAATTTGTAAACCATTTCAGAAGAATTATAGGTATAAATAGGTTATTAGCTTTTTTGAAAACTAAAAAGATAATTTTTATAATTTCTTAATGCACTCACGCAATTGTGTTCACGTCCTTGACCGAAAAAATATCTTCCAAAAATAAAAAAAAACATTTGAGTTTCATTTCTTTAAAACACAAAAACACATAAAGAGAGCTGGCAACCTACCCGGTTCATTGAACTCTCTTCCCGGGTAATAAAACATCAAATTGATTAAATTTTGTATTAATTTATTTTAGGTACATACTCTTCAAAAAAAAAAAAAAAAAAAAAAATAGCAACCCTCGTACAAAGTACATCGTCGAAGACCGCACATTGAAAAGAAATCCAACACGATTCAGAACCAATCCTCATTTTTTTTTCAAACCGAGGAAAAAATCATTCCCAATCAATCCAATTCAATTGAATTGATCTCTGGTAATGTAACAAAATATCTTTTTTCCAATATTTATTTGTATTGTTTTTATTTTTATTTTGTCTTTTACTCTACTCTGAGAGTAATCATTATTTATGACTCATCCCAGTCATAAATTTAAAATTTATGAACAAAAACAGCAGAACCGTCATATTCCGTCGTTCGGGGTGTTTTTGAGAGATTGCCGCGAGAATGCTGACACGTTAAGTGTTTGAACTTTCTGCTGGTAGTACAAAAACAAGTATTGGAATCCAAAAGATAAAATGACAAAAAGTAAAAGACGAAAATACACATTCAGAGATACTTATACCTACCTACAGTTTTTTTTCTTGATAGATGAGTGACATAATTTATTGTCAATTGATTTTTATGACAGCGCACATTATGGCACATCGCCATTTAGAAAGAGAAAAAAAATCTTTAACATAAAAAAGGAACTCAGACCCATGGGAAGGGGTTTTTTTTGGAAATCTAATTTAAATTGCAAAAGCAGTTTTCTCTGATGATGTACCAACCTACTTCGTGCCTTTTGCACCCTCAAACCCGGCGCCATTACTCAGGGCCAAAGTAATTAAGAAGGGTTGCGCCAAGCTATGCCACACAACCCCACAGCCGCCGCCGCCTACCTACCTATAATAATTCTTTTTGCGAACAAACTCTTAACGCGCATTGTAGTCGTCGCTCGTCCTCATCGTCCTTGTCTCGATGTTTGGAAAATCTCCCAATGGCAGCTCAATCAATCAAAAGTACTGACATCCATGCCGTCTATATTTTTTTGTTGGCTCCCTTTTCTTGCAATGAGTTTTGAGTTTTCTGCTCGTATTTTTGTTGTTGTTGTTCTATTTTATTATTTTAGGAAAATTATACAATGAGGGTTGCTGGTTGCTATAAGTAGGTACGTATCTCTTATGTTTATATACATTTTTAAGGGTAAATTTGCCGTTCGGGGACTTATAAATATTTTTTAATTGCCCTTTACATACACACACACAGCCATTGAGCGAACACAAACATACGCACAAACGATTTATACAAACAAGAGGGCAATAGAACATCAAATGGCAAAAGAAAAACAGGAGAAAAGTAGAAAAGTTTGTCGAAGGATTTTCATTTCTATAAATTTTCCAACTTTTCATTCTTATAAATTTCTCTCGAATTGAAGAAACTGGATGCAGGAGGATGGATTTGAGAATTTCAAAAAAGTCAGGAATACAAAATTTCTAAAAGGGCTCCAAGTTTTAGATTTGTATTGAAAAGAATTCTCAGTAAGGTGTATGTACTTTGTTTTATTTGCGAGGGCTCATCGATAAGTCAGTGACTTTTGCCGCTCGGATCTCATGAACTCAATGCCAATATCAATACTATCCCAATTTTGTATCACTAAGTGGAAACATATAATTTCGTGCCTTGATATATCACTTTTTTTGTGCCGAAACCATTAAACAAAACAACCTACGAATATTCTGAAGATTCTGCCTCTACTTTATTTCCTTCAAGCCTGATTCTTAGCCAATCTTTGCGCCGAAAAAAGTTATTCACACTTTAATAAAAAGTCTAGAATTCAATTTTGTTGGTTGGTTTCTGCAGACTTTTTCCTGCATAATTTTTTCTTTCTAATTTCATCAAACTGAAAACCAAACTGACAATATCATGATTCAGCAGCGATGGAGGAAGCCAATGTGTGATGTTCGAAGTATGTATGTATAAGAAATGCCGATGTGGGAAGCGACCACCATTTGGTTCTGATGAGTCTCAAAATACGAACCGCTGCCGTACAAAGACAAGCGCAGGATGCAGCAAGGACTTCAAAATTCCATGCGAATGCTTTAAATGCCTCCAACATTTGTCGTTACTGAGTCATCACCCTTAACGACAAAGTTTCGTCACTAAACGGAATTCAACATTCAACAATTGATGAGATCGGGGTGAAATAAAAGGTATTTTTAGTGAGGCTGGATCCGAAACTGTACCCAAGGAACGATCATTTTTGTGCCCTGTTAATTGAGAATTCCGTTGAGCAGAGTGCTGAAGTGAAAACTACAGGTAAATTAATATTCACAATGGAGGCTTTCGTGGATAAAATTGTTCACGGAATATCTCCCATCTTCTAAAATTGTAAACGCCAACAATTTTCCACTGTTCCTTGCAATGTGCATTCATTCACATTTAAACTAATTTCTTCTACACATACATATATTAAGAAACCCTCACGACAGCAAGTGAAACAGTGATGAGGCCAAGTTGTTCAAGTACTTAGTTCGAAGCATTTGCAGGTGTTCCAGAGGGATGCATACTGAGTCCTTTACTATTTTCATTTTATACGACAAAATTTGTGACAATATTCTTGGTGCCATAATCTTTGTAAGCGCACATCAGGGTGTTATTCATATTGCAAAAGCTTTAAAAAAGATCAGACACAAGAACCTGAGCTTTGGGTACTTCCCTTTCGAATAAATTTAAAAGATGATTGTTTTTTTTACTATTCTTGTTTGTTTGGTAAAACAAAGTCGTATGACTTCCATGCATTTTTATAATTATAACGATTCAATCTCTCAATCTATTGAGCAGGCATAAGGTTGTATTTTTTTCATCCCCTGCGCCTTATGAAAATACCATGTAAAACAAAAACACAAGTCCTACCATGAAATGAATCGCTATCCTTCAACAGCAAAACTTCATATTCATTTCAGCCACTTGTATACTCTCTCTGAGTTGCCCCAATTTACAATAAATTTGAGCTAAAGAATAAAAAACAAGTACCTACCCCTACTCTTACGCTACACTCCTAACGCCTTACTCAGTTAAACGTATTCTATATACGTATATTTCCATAGTTGTTAGCACAAGCAAGTCATAGACAAAGAAAAAAGAGGTCCTTTACCCGCGCATTTGCCTTTCTATCAAAAACATTCAACTGAGTGATTGCGCCCCGCGAACGGGGCAAGGGGAGTTGGCTGGAAAAGATCCTTGTCGAGTTCGTCCTTACCCATCGCATCGTCATCAGACTGAAGGTGGCTTGTGGCATGGGTTGCCGTGGCCGTGGCCGGGCCATGGGAAATATAAGAAAAACTGATAAACTGCCTACAGAAGCGAGAAGCCCATCACCAAGAAATCCAGAGAGTAGCTTCTTTTTCTCTGACAAGACTGACTTGTGCTGTGCGAGTGAGTGTATTTGTGTGTCTATTTGGCAAGAGATTTGCAAATGAAAAACACTCGTTCCTCGCCAATCTCATTTGTACCCATCCCTTTGCGAAAAGCACCCGCCAAACAACCACTTGGTTTTTGTTTAATTTTCTACCATCGGGGGTCGTGGGCGACCGACGACGAAACGGTACATAGGATGAGTGATATTCTCTGTGTATCTGTGCTGTAGGGTGTAATAATTCAAGAAAATAATGGCCGTTAATTTTCATAGCTTCTCTGCTTCGAGGACGAGTGGAAGGAGTTTGAAAATCGGATCCTGGCCTGGGATTCTCTATATATTTATACATTTGAACCGGTCAGAGAGGGTCGCTCGTCGCCCGTCGAAATCGTTGTAGTTCTCGTCGTTTTCTTTAGCCGGGCGTCGTAATTGGAGCTCCACCATTGCGTTCGTGTGGGGTTCGGGATTCGAGATTCGGAGAGGAGGTTGATGGAGGTGGCACTGTGATGGAAATGAAATATCTAAGCAAAGCTCTGATGGAATAAAAGTGCAGGAAGTCAAGTGACAAAGATTTGTGAGCCTTGAACAAGAGTCGAGAGAAGTATAGGTAGTGGTGGCGACAGAGAGAAGTTTGGTATTGGTATGATGGTAAGTACGTATTCGTAAGTAGGTTTGAGCTGAAATGACTTTTTGCCTTTATTTCTACCTTAAATATATTATTATGATGAAAATGGAAATTGATGTGGATAATTAAAAGGAATAAATGGGTCGAAAACTCTATATACACCAATACAAGCGCATAAAATTGAGAAAGAAAATTGGAAAATTATTTATGAACGAGGAATAAATTGAGTTTAAGTAAGGAAAGGTAAATCGATGGAGAAAGGACAGGTTTAGCATTTGACTTGATTAGGGGTTTTTTGAATTCAGTAACTAATACTGTTTTAGCTTTTTATATCCATATTTATCATAAACTTAACTTTTAACATAGTCGCTTTCACTTCGAAACAAAACTCCGACCAAGTTGGATTTTATGGAGACTTTTAAGCATAGATATCCAAAACAGTAGCAACCCTTAATTTATTGATTTCTCTGGAAAAGGCGATTTTGTGCTTTCGGCTAACTTTGGAACTAAATATTTAAAATGCAATTTTTCTTCTACCTCTACTCTTAGCTTTTATTAAAATTTAGTATAATTACATAACGTATGTAGGTACCTACCTACAAAAAAATTTAAAATAATAAAAAAGTGGCTCTATAGCTCTTGGAGAGTTCCAAGTGACTAACACTAAGCAGTACCTACTCCTTAGTTTTTTTTTTTTTTTTTTTTTTTTTTTTTTTTGACCGTGGGTAGGCGCAAAACCTGCATCAGGCTCTATGAGGACCGGAAAACGCGTGCTCATAGAAGTGTGAGATTCTTACTACACTAAAACCACCTCCACTTCCCGATTGCAACTAAGTTGAAACTTATCTAGCAATTTATTTTTAACGAAGTTAAGTAACGTGTTGCAGGTAACTTTCCGGTGAAAGTTTCTGCTTATTCCGCGATTTTAAAGCGGTTTTGTGTTCACCGCACCAAGTCGGAAGGTTTTGTTCTTTGCAGACGGCGTACTAAATTCGACTCGTCAAGAATGTCAATAATCGTTGGATTAGCGTGATCTAATAGCCGATTTCTATGTTTTCGCGCGAAACTCTTAATTTCATCTCGAACCGTAGGAATCCCGAGATCCCTGTGAAGATCTTCGTTTCTTATATACCATGGTGCATTTACAAATGACCTAAGCAATTTATTTTCAAACGTTTGTAATTTATTTAAATTTGTATCGCAGGTACAACCCCAGAGTTGTATACCGTAAGTCCAGACAGGTTTAAGTACCTGCCTGTATAAAATCAACTTATTATCAATACTAAGCTTGGAATATTTACCGAGTAGCCAGTTCATATCTCTTAATTTACTTTTTAATTCTTCGCATTTCTTTTTTACGTGCGGCTTCCATTTTAATTTCGCGTCTAGAGTCATTCCCAGATATTTTGCTTCATTCGCAAATGGTACACGACCGGTATTAAGAAAGACGGGCAATCTATTTATTTTTTTATACGTAAAGTCCACGTGGACTGACTTTTGTTCATTGAGCGCTATTCGCCATGTTTTTGTCCACTCATTAACATTATTAAGAGCATTTTGTAATTTAATCGTAGCTTCGTTAATCGTTTTGCCTACTGCTAGTATTGCAGTATCATCAGCAAACGTTGCTACGAAAGTGTCTTCTGTTTGAGGTATATCACGTGTAAATAGAAGGTACAGAACTGGACCTAAAACACTACCTTGTGGTACCCCAGCCACTATTTCTTTGAAATTAGAATATTCATTTCCGTGTCTTACACGAAAAAGTCTGTTTTCTAGATATTCGTTAAGAATTTTATAAAGTCCTTCAGGCAGAACTTGTCGTAATTTGAATTTGAGGCCTTCGTGCCACACCTTGTCAAACGCTTGCGACACATCCAAAAAGACCGTCGAACAGATTTTCTTTTCTTCAAGAGCTCTCTCAATTACGTCAGTTATTCTATGCACTTGATCAATTGTTGAATGCTTGCTTCTAAATCCGAACTGATGTTCAGGTATTAATCGTTTCTCTTCTATTATAGGCTGCAGGCGCAGGAGTAGTATTCTTTCAAAAACTTTCGATATTATTGGAAGAAGCGAAATCGGTCTGTAAGAATTCTTTTCGTGAGATGGTTTACCAGGTTTCAAAACCATTATGACTTCCGCAACTTTCCATTGGCTTGGAACATATTCTAGCCTTAGAGCGGCATTTATTATATAAAGGAGGTTAATTAATCCTTTATTAGGAAGCATTTTTAATATTTCCGCTGTTATTAAGTCATACCCCGGAGCTTTATTAGACTTAAGCTTCTTTATTTCTCTGTTCAATTCAGCAAGCGTAGCATTTCTGGTTCTGTAATTTTCACTTGAGCTAAAACTCATATTAATATTTTCATTGAGTGCTTGCCCATCGGAAGGTTTAAATGTTTCTTCCAGGTAATCGGCGAATACTGCCGCTTTCTCTTTGTCACTTTTAGCCCATTCGTTTTGGCTTTTCTTAATCGGGGGTACTGGAAGCTTTGGTTTTTTCGTTGTTTTTATAGCTTTCCAAAGTGAGTAGTTGGATTCTTTCCCAGCTGACAAGCTTTCAAGGTAATTTTCAACTTCACGGTTTTTGAAATCTGATATCGCTGTTTTTAGCACATTACACAAGCGATTTAAATGAGCTTTGTGTTGAGGAGCACGGGTTCGCTGCCATTTCTTACGTGCTTTTCGTTTATCTTTTATTAAGTCTTTTATTTCCTGCGGATATTTTATATCTCCTTAGTGATACAGTCATTTTTAAATAATTTATTCGCATAGTAGTGTTTGTAAATCTGGTTTAGTACCAACATCACGGAAATGTTCTAAGAAATGTTTCAAATATTGAAGACATAGTTTCCAAAAGAAGGCCGAAAACAAATAAAAATAGAAAAACAAGAACCGTCTTATGCCTTCAGCGGCCCATACATTTGTGTGCACACTAGTGTCAGACACTCCACCACAATCATAACAGCAATCGTGATACCGAACGAAGGAAAAAATATTCCCTTACCTCAAAATAAATTCAACAGTTTTGAAATTTGGCTTATTGAGAAATCGATGAAGTATACAAAAGAGCAACTGCAAGTGCCATTCTCCTCTATGGAGCACAAGCTTGGGGATACAGATCTTTCGAAGCAGTTGAAAAGTTACTCCGTTTTCTTACCAGAAGATTTTTTAGATTACCCAGCAGTTGCCCTAACTATATGTTACACCTAGAGACTGGTATTCCTCCTATGTTTCTGGATACTCTTAAGCTTCATTTCAACTTCATATTTAGAATAATGGCAATGCCGGAAGAAAGAATAGCAAAAGTAGTACTAAAACATTTGTTGTTAACTGAAGGGGGATGCGTTCAAGAGTGGAAGAAACTGGCAACAGAGTGTGGAGTTAGTTTGTTGATTGCAAGTGACGAACAGCTGGAGTCGCTAAAACCAAAACTTGAGGATTTGCTGAAGAAAGCTGGTAATAGATTGTATGACAAGTTCATGGAAGAAGCTCAGAACTCGCAGTACAGGTTATACTATAGCAAATTAGACCACTTCTTAAATGAAAAAAGTTACTTTTTAACAATCCACTCAACGGAAATTATAAGCACAGTATTTCGTTTAGGAGGTGAACTACTTAATCTCAATTATATACCACACCGTCCACCGTCCTATCTTATGTTCCTTATGCAACCGCAAAGAAAGAGAAGACGTGTTCCACTTTATTGCTGTGTGTCCGATTTTAAAGGAATTTCGAGTTTATTATATTGGAGCCCAATCATTAGACTTAGAGGAAACACTTAGAATTTTAAATGGAGCACGTGGCTGGCTCATACTTTACAACAACACTGTAACATCTTTACGATATCGAACCTGTATTGTAAACGAAAATTTTTGAAAAAAAAAATGCAAAACATAATCAAAGCTATTGTAAAATATAATGTAATAATTATGTCAGTCTGGTAGACGGCCTTCGGCCAAACCAATAGACTTTTCTGTCAAAAAGATCAATGTTAATTTATATTTATTATCTTTTTAAGTCAATAAACTAAACTATACAAAAGTCCCCATTAATCCGAGGCGAGCTCTAGCGGCAGGAATGAGAAACATTTTTATTTTTGGAATATATATTAGAAATTATTTTCTTATCAAAAAATCCAGACAGCAAAAATGTATTCAATTATCTACAATAATGAATATGACCAAATTTTTCATATCTTTTATAATTAAAAAGTTATTTGGCTCAAAAAATTGGTATTTTTTTCAATTGCCTCAAAATTTATTAAAAAAAACTAAACTAAACTAAAACTTTCCGAGCACCCAATCGCTAACGTTTTAGGAGTTCTACTTCTACTTTCCGAGCACCCAAGGATTTTGCCAGGCCCGTCCATTTATTTTCACATCCACTTTACGAAATTTATTTCCTCGTGGCATAATGGTTAGTGCGTTGGACTGTCATGCCGAAGTGTTGGGTTTGATTCCCAGCCGTTGCCACCTAAAAACAGAAATGTTTTTTTCCGATAGGTACTGGCTCTTGCGAAGATCTGACAAGTCCTCCACTTGTCATGAATAAGTGCTTTTCATCTAGCCGTTCGGACTCGGCAAAAAGCTGCAGGCCTCCTCCATTCCTGCCAACAACACGCACACAGGAATGGTTGAAAGTTGTAAGTCGCTAGGCCCTGGTTCTCCACCAGCCGTGGCGCCACACAATTTATTTATTACTTAATTCACTAGGCGCTGGTTTATTTATTTATTTATATTTATTTCCTCGAAATTCTATTTCAGAAGTCTAAAAGCAAATCACAGAAAGAAGGAAAGTCGACAGCAAATTTTTGTATACGACTGTACCCTTATTCATGCATGATAATTTTGGAAATGATGAAACATGAACTGAACTTAGATACTACCTATAAAAATTGCGTATGAAAAAGGACCTCCCCATCTATAAGTAGGATAACCTATTAAGGATACCTAGCTGTGTATGTTTCTGAACGACCAAAACCAGATAGGTTACATTTTTCTGTAAAAACAGATTTTTTGTCAGCTGTCGTTGACATTGGGAATGTGAACGTATAGCTTCGCATCCTTAAATTTCAAATAAAGCTTGATACAATATACATGAGATTTGTTCCATATTTCAACGTTTCTCGACTGATTTTATCGATGCGGAGTACGTAGGCACTTGGTCTAAAAAATAAAATGCTTTTTTCGGCGTGAAAATCAAATTATATTTTGCCTAGAGTTTTTAATGTGCTATTTTCGAACCCTACTCCGCTCGAATTGCGCGATTGGTACTAGTTTTTGAGATATTCGAATGTGGAAGTTCAAAAACACCTCCTACTCATATGTTGCTTCCCGTTGCCAATCGAAGTAATTAATTTTTTAACCAAAACTCGATAGGTAAGTCATTTTAACTACTTATGTTTATTTTCCCCGTCAAAATTAATTTTCTTAACAATATAACAGGTAGGTGAATTATACCTACTATTACTGTTGCAAATATCCTTTCTTAAAATTTATAAAATTTTCATTCAAGTGAAGGTTTTTTAAGGAGGGCAAGCAAAGAGTGGCCGCTTTCATTCCAAAATCTGAATATTCAGATATGCAAATAGAAAAAACTATCTCGCTGAATGCAAACAAAAATCTGAATTTTCAGTCGAAAGTCAGCTGTTTTAGTTTTGTCAAAATATTGCATTTACTTAAGATTTTTACATTGAAAAGAGTTAAATTATTAGGAGGTGTTTTTATTTTATTCGAAATTAAATTAAAATTCAGGATGAGTGCATCTGAGAACGAAGTTATCTTTAAGTTAACCAGTGAAACGTAAGTTTAGCAGTAAATGTTGACTAATATTTTTCCGAAACCGGTCCAAGCATCGCTTTTCACATATAATAATTTTTTTGGGTTATACATATGTACATTAGGGTGGTCTATAAAAAAAATGTCATCGCGGATGGGCCTAAATCGATGAACAAAATGATGAACAAAAATTTAAAAACTTTTTCAGATTTTTATTTTCATCCCCTACAGTCGTTGTAGGGGTAAATTAAATGTCCCCTTTTTTTTGCATACTAGGAAATTCGAGTAAAGTCCCGCTTAGACGGGAGGTGCAATTTAATAAAAATAATTGCATAAAATAGAAAAATTGCAATAATGTTTTATAGCTTTTTGGATGGCCAGAAATTCATTCTTACGGTTTGTATTGAAATTAAGTTTTATTGATGAACAATTTTGGCAACAAATTGTTTCAAACTCAACATTTTGAAGACAAAATTATGTTTTTATTTTCAAAATTTTAGGTTTAGACAGTTTTTTCTGAAGTTGTTTATTCAAAGAACTTTATTTGAAAATAAACAATAAAAATTGACTTCTGGCTTTACTGTAAGTGTTAGCGCTGTTTTTTAATTATTTTTTTTCTATTTTATGCAACTATTTTTTTTAATTGCCCCTCCCGTCCAAGTGGGGGAAGATATTACCCCCCTCCCGTAGGATTTTTTTCTTGTCTACTTCCGGACTACATGCTCTGAATATTTTGGCAGTTTTTAGGTGAATTACTAGGAAATAAAAAAAAGCGGGAATTTAATTTACCCCTACAGTGACTATAGTTTTCTTCATTTAGAGCCCAATTAGGTCCATCAATAATATATAAACTCAAAAAAAAAAAACTATTATAACGACCACCCTAATGTACATAACACAACTTCACTTGATTTCATAGCTTTTCTGTTCAATAAATTTCACTTTTCGCAGTAAAGTCCAATTCTCATTTCAATTTGTGTACGCTTATTTTTGCTAAACGAAAATCCAGAAAAAGCGTAACAAACATAACTAAAAGTCATCGAAAATTCAGAAAAATTCAGATATCTGAGTCTTTGAATGCCCCCAGTTTCAATTAAATGAAAAATTTCCCGAGAAGGAACTAAATGATTGAAAATTAGTTTTAAAGGGGAAGATGAGTACTTTTAGATCCCACGACGCTCGCGACGTATTTTTTGCAAACAAATTATTTCGTGATGTAACAAAGGTAAGTTGGAATATCCAAAAAAAAAAAAATTGTATTCGAATTTTCCGATAAAGGTCTTCAAAAAGAAAAGATTACTAACTTATAATTTATTTGCCAGTTTAAAACTTTAATAACAATCAAATTTTGACGAAAACCTCCAATTTAAAGAAAAAACAAAAAGTAATAATAATTAATTAATTTGTAGTAAAACTTCAGAGCTTCTTTTTTAATATTTAGATAGAGAATTAAAAAATAAGAAAAATTAATAAATTATAATCACAGATCAATATAATCACTTTTTTTATATTCTGATACAAAAAGGGGTTTATAAGTACGTAAACAAATTAGAATTGGCGTTTCGTCCCATAGGTTGTAACACTTTACGACTTATATTATTGGAAAGGTCTCAATGAGTGCTATTGATTTTTGTATGGACATAAGTCTGTTGTATCTCGTGCAGGGACAGTGTTATACAGTTGCACTGCGCTATAACACCTATAACATTTAATGGGCTATAACACTTTCCCGGCACGAGATACAGACTTAAGCCCATACAGCAAAAAATAGCAATAATTAAGACCTTTCCAATGATATAGGTAGGTCATAAAGTGTTACAACGATGGGACGGAACTCATACAGTTATGCCCATTCTCCTTTAATAACCAAACGAAAATAATAATCAAATAATTGAGAAAAAATTTAATTTTGAAAAAAAGTAAATAAATAAGGATTTTTTTTGTGAGGATTTTTTTTTCTCAAAACTATTTCAAAACAAAGAACACGGCAACACATGCCTTCTGCTCCTCTCATGCAAAATATTCAACAAAACAAAATCTGATTCAAATCTTATAATTCCCCAATGCGCCTTCTCTTTCTGCGAAAAGTATTAAGTTATTTCCCCTTTCCCGGTTGTTGCTTTTTTACTTCTGCTGTTGTTGGTGCGGTTGCTTCTTTTTAGTTTGAGTTGAGTTTGAGTGCTGTGTTGTGTGTGCTTCCCTGCTACTGTTGCTGTATCTGTATCCGACAGATCCAACAACAACACTGTGAACGTGAATTGCAGCCATCGCTGGTTTCTCAGCTGTCACTCAACATTATTTCACCTTTCGTCTTATTCTGGTTTGCACAACCACTAACAAAAAATTTGCAATAGAAAATAGAGTGAATGAAGGCAGAAAGTGGGAATGACCAAACAAACCAGAACCAACAACAATATGGTTGGAAGGAATGAAGAAAAGCAATAATTGGCATTTCTACCACTACGAGTACTGTACTGTGCATGTGCTGCTTTGCGGGAGTGTGTACACTGAGAAATCAATCATTTTGACTTTTTGAGATGGACAAGTAGTTTGGCTGCTGTGATACTCAGCGTAAAGGCACCGCCCCTCTACCAAGGTGGGATAGTGTAAGTAGGTAGGTAGGTATATTGTTTTATTGTTGTTCTTTTGTTTGTTTTATTATGTTACGGGGCAAGTGCCATAGTTTTTGTGATTTTTAATGGGAGCTAATATAAATTTTGAAGATTATCATGATAAACTCTCACACCTTGGTATTTCTTTTGGTTGTTGGAGGAATTTGTATTCGATGTGAAAAGTAAGAAAAAGGAGTTAAACAAAATTGATAAAAATTTATTTTTAATAGGTATTTATTAATTAGATCGATGTTACCATTGTGTTAAAGTTTGTGTAGGAGGCGAAAAGTAGTAAAGCACACCCTGGGTAAAAGCAACCCTCGATAAACGTATTGCCTCGGTTAAGGCATTACCCAAATGTTTACCATTAGTGACTCATTAATTGCAACTTTTCAAAAAAGTGTGACTCAGTAAACGGAACTTTCCTTCCAATTATCGTCGGTTCAAAGGTAAAACTCACTAACTGCAGAAAAAAATGTTCAAGAAAATGAGAATGAAATGCATTTCTTTAACTCAAAAAGTCTCATTTTGCACGCTTATTATAGGGACATTTAAAGGTATGCCCGGGAACTTTGTTTAAACATTTTCGGAACGTGACTTTTCAGCTTTAAAAAGTATGTTTCAATTAAATTTCCTCCTAAAGTGTAATATGTTAGTTAGTGAGTTTTGCCTTTGAAACGACGCGACGTAATCTCCTATTACATACTTAGTTTGATCAATATTTCCATTTTCTCTGTTTTTTTTTTCTAACGGGCAGATATTTTATAGAATTTTGTACAGTAATAAATCATAGGTGAATTGTACTTTCGTTTTGATTAACCATTGTTCAGCTATTTTTCTAAGCCAAGGCTCAACTTTTTTGTGACTCGGTTATTGCAAAAAACTCAATACCAATAACCAAGGGCCTACTGAAATTTAACTCAGTTGACTGTCGGTATAGAATAAAACCATTATGATATAACAAAGGACATTTTAGAGTTGACAATCCAATTTAGTTCAGAAAAAAATAGTTGTTGCTACGTGGATAATTTATCCGTTATTATTCGTTAACTATCAGGTAATGGAGTTTTTAAATTATTTTTTCGCTTACTATGTTTTTTGGCTGTTTCAACAAGTTGATGGATATCAAGTACGCAAAGCACTCAATCGATATAGGGTAAAACTGATTTAGTAAACAAAAATATTGAACGACAAAATTAAAATTACAAGAAAGCACTATGAACCACATCTGAACGACTGGAAAACTGAAACAGACAGTTTGCCAATCGCTTAAAAACGGCACATCATAACAAGTAGATAACGGCAAGTTCTCAGGCAACAAACCCTTAGGTTAGGTTAGGTAGAAGTGGCTGTCAGTACTAAGTACTGACACACTTAGACCAGAATTGGTCCGTTGTGATACCACATGAATCTTAAAAACTCTTTCCTTACTCGCTAAAACCACTTTGAGCTCCTGACGAAGCGTGTGAGACTATAAATGTCTGTGTTTGCCAGATCACTAGGATCGTTAAAGAAGTAAACTCCTAAATGGAGCCTACGTCTGAGGGAAAGAGCAGGGCATGTGCAGAGAAGGTGAGGAATCGTTTCCTCTTCCTCCTCGTCCATGCAGCTTCTGCAGAAATCGTTTGAAGGTACGCCAAGCCGCGCTGCGTGCCTGCCTATTAAACAGTGTCCTGTTATGACACCTACAATAGAGCTAATATGCATTCTATTTAGAGATATTAAACACTTGGAGCGTTTGAGGTCAAGGTTTGGCCATACTTGTTTTGTCGCCAAACAAGTAGTGATGTTTTCCCACCTTGTGTTTGTTCTCTTCAACGCATCTTGCTTCAGTAAAAGCTTACACGTAGCGATGGGTATACCAATGTTTACCTTTTCAGGTAAAATGGGTAGTAATGTTCCACTTCTAGCGAGTTCATCAGCTTTACAATTACCTGGAATGTCACTATGACCCGGCACCCAACAAAGGTGAATATTAAACTGTTTCGCCATCTCCAACAGAGATGATCGACAGTTGAGGGCTGTTATAGAGTTTGTACGGACAGAGTCCAGGGATTTAATGGCGGCTTGACTATCAGAGAAGATGCGGATATCCGAGCATGATATCACGTTTTCTTTGAGCCAAGACAGTACTTCTTTTATCGCTAGAAGTTCCGCCTGGAATACGCTACAGTGATTAGGAAGACGGAATGAGAGACTTAAATTTAGTCTTTCGGAGTACACTCCCCCACCAACCCCATCTTTGGTCTTCGATCCGTCAGTGTAGAAGTGAATTGATTGATCTTCTAAGAATTCCACATCCTCCCAGGTGGATCTGGAAGGTATGGTCACTTCAAAATTTTTATCGAAATTCAATTGTGGGATTGTGTAGTCAGTGTTACTAGGAAGTGTTCCGAATGAATTCAGAATAGCGGAGTGACCAATCTCATTATTGATCCACTGTGAAGAGGCTTTGAGGCGAATGGCTGTGCTCGCAGCCGTTTGTTTGCTGAAAATATCGAGAGGTGTCAGATGGAGAAGAGTGTCTAATGCAGCGGAAGGAGTCGACCGAAGTGCTCCAGTAGTACATAGACATGCTGTTCTTTGGACTTTGCTTAGTTTGTCGCGATGTGTCGCTTTATCCAAGGCAGTCCACCATACTGCCACGCCGTAAGTTAGAATCGGTCTAATTACCGAAATGTATAGCCAGTGAGTGATTCGAGGTTGGAGGCCCCATTTACTACCTACGGCTTTTTTGCAGGAGAAAAGTGCCACTGTGGCTTTTTTCACTCTTTCTTGTATGTTAGGTTTCCAACTTAACTTCTTATCTAAGATGAGACCCAAGTATTTAGCTTCGTCTGAGAATTTTAGTGGAACACCATTAATAATAGGGGGGTCTGTTTGCGGAATTTTGTATTTCCTGGAGAAGAGAACAAGATCTGTTTTATGGGGGTTAACTCCAAGTCCGCATCGATCTGCCCATCGTGTTAGCTTGTTTAGAGCGTTTTGTAGAAGATCTCTTAAAATGTTAGGATGTTTTCCTGATACTGCTATAGCAACGTCATCCGCATAGGCAATCACTCTGTAGCTCTCTGCCTCTAAGGTATTCAGCAGTTCATTAACTATCAAATTCCAAAGAAGGGGAGAAAGCACCCCGCCTTGCGGTGTACCTCTACTGACAGATCTTCTTGCCGAAAAGCCGCCCAGTTTTGAATTGATAACCCTGCTTGTAAGCATCTGATTAATCAGTTCACCAAGCGACCCATCCACATTCAGAGAAACCAGTGCAGATATGATTGCAGATGTATCAACGTTATTAAAAGCACCTTCTATATCTAGGAAGGCAACCATTGTATATTCTTTATAATGGAGGGAATATTCGATGGTACGAACTAGTGTGTGGAGAGCTGTCTCCACTGACTTCCCTTTGCAATAGGCATGTTGAGCTGTAGACAATAGTCTCGTATCAATGCTTGACCTTAGTTCGATATCAATCAGTCGTTCAAAAGTTTTTAGAAGGAAAGATGATAGGCTAATAGGTCGTAAATCTTTAGGGTTTACGTGGGAACATTTACCGGCTTTGGGTATAAACACAACTTTGACTTCTCTCCATAGAAGCGGAATATGGACCAGATTTAAGCAACCATTGAAGATGACTTCCAGAATCGGCAGAATTACTTCTAAGTTCATCTGTAGTTCAGCCGGAATGATGCCATCTGGCCCCGCCGACTTGTATGGTTTGAAGCTATTGAGTGCCCATTGTAATTTTTCCCTTGTAATCAGACCTTGTGGAAATGTTAGTTTTTCGCTTGTCCTGTAAAGGGCAGTGCTATTAACAGTCTGTGAGCTGCCTGGAAAATGAGTATCCAGTAGCAAATTGAGCGATTCTTCGCAAGAGTTGGTCCAGGAGCCATCAGCATTTTGAAGGCAGCTAGGCATAACTGGATTTGTGGAGAGGATTTTTCTTAATCTTGATGCTTCTGAGGCTTCTTCTATATTGCCACAGAATGTCCTCCAAGAAGATCGTTTGGTTTTCCTCAATTCTTTTTTATATAATTTTAGTGATTCTTTATAGGAATCCCAATCGGACATTACTCTAGTACTTTTAGCTCGATTGAAAAGTTTCCTACAGTTTTTTCTGAGCGGTTCGAGCCCCGAAGTCCACCAATGTGGCTTCCTTTTACCCCTTATTAGAATAAGAGGACAGGAGGTTTCTAATGATTTGTTTAGGGCTAAAGTAAGATCATTGACTTTGCTGTCAAGATCGTTTTTGTTGGATGGAACACTTAAAATGTCAGGTTTAATAAGTCTCTTAAGTGTTTCTCTGTACTTAGGCCAGTCTGTTTTCCTATGATTACGAAAAGTTAACTGGCCAGGAGGTTCATCGTTCAAGCTGAATTGAATGTATCTATGATCAGAGAACGAGTGATCACTAGAAACTTTCCAGTTTAAAATCATCTGATAGATGTTGTCGGAGACAAGTGTTAAGTCTAAAACTTCTTGTCTGTTTCTGGTAACGAAAGTTGGTTCATTGCCTACGTTACTTACTATAAGGTTAGTAACAAACCCTTAAATATGTAAAGAAGTTTCAAAGGATTTTCGAGCGGGTGTTTCGCATACTTGATAGATAGGTACCAACATAGCATTGCTGGAAAAAAACATAGAATTGAATGACGAGTTCAAAATTGTCGCAACTAATTAACTTTAAATTTTACCACTTTTTGATAAAATTATTTAGCAATAAAATGGGTTGGTAATATCTACAAGAAATGTGTAGTACCTATCTAACTTAGCAATAAGCAGAATTCAAAATTGTCAAATCTAATTAACGGCAAATTATCCATTAAATGATTTTTAGGTTGGGGAATGCTGCATCGCAAATTAAACGCTAAAATGATGTTCGGAAATAAAAATTAATCAAAACCTAAACAAGCACGATTCCCCATTTATTACCTATATTCTCTAAATAAAATTTTACATTTTTCTTTATTTATTTAGGTATTCGTTTACTTCAAGCTGGTTAGATAAAAGCAATAACAATACCTACGTATTAAGATAAATTAAATACACACCTCCAAGCAACGGCAACACTTACCACCAATTAACAACAAAAAATATACCAAACGAACTCAAAACATCAGTCTAATCTCATACTTCTTTTCTGGCTACTCTTTCTCCTTTTATTTCGATTAACAACAAAACCAAACAAAATAAAGAAAACGAGAGCTATACCAGCAGAACCAGATTAAAATGACAAGAAACATCAGAGAATAAGAAGCAGAAAATCATCCTCCATGCTCTTTTATCATTTTTCATTATTATTTTTGTTAACTCTATCTCTGTCTTTTTCATTCTGTTCCTTCTTTTTTTTTTGCAAAGAAATAAAACCAAAGAAGCTCTCCAAGAACGAGACAACATCACACCCAAAATGATTTATTCACACATTCAAACAATTTTTCCTCAGTGCTCAAACTCAACAAAAACACATTTCGAGCGATTTAATTAAAAGCAAAGTTGAGTGACAAGTATAGAGACTAACGATGCAACAAACTGATGGAGCCATGTCATAGCCATTTCCATAATACAAACGCACATTCAAGTGAGACAAACCGAGAGGTGTTAACGAATGCGATTTTGTATGGCGGCTGCTTTCGTCGTCGTCGTCGTCGCATGTGTTTGTATGGCATAATACTTGCGAGAATAGCGCAGGCGAACGAGTAATAGTAAAAAAGAAAAAGAATAGAGAGACAGAAATAGGACATATTTGTATGCATTCATGATGTGTGACGCGACGATACGAGGAAACCCAGTTTGATTGATTGATTTATAAAAAATGAACTCAACAAAAATAGAGTGAGAGACAACATATTCAAGAGTCAAAAAAGGTCGAGTGGTTTCCAGCGAGTGGGAAATGAGATTCAGAACAAATGCAGAATGAAAATAAACCATAAGAGAAACTCAGCGAAAATTCAACATAAGCGAACAGGAAGAGAGTGTGAGTAACAGAGAATTTATTTTTGGCGGCGATTCTCATTTTATCAAACAGCTGTTTTAGCTGTCATTTGATTTTGCCGTCGGGGTTTGTGTTTTATTTGCGAATTAATTTATTCACAAAATTGTTTCAAAAATATGAATTCCAACCTGCTTTTTTAAACAAATTAATTGAGGATTGTCTAAATTTACCAATGGTAATAATTAAATGCGAAAAGCTCACCCCAAAAATTCAGCAAACTCCCACCAAGTTTTGTACTAGTATCGCAGGTGTTACCGCATTTGTTAATATTTACTCAAGTTTTGGTTGGAATTTCATGGTATTTATAATCTTTTTCAGTTCTTATTTCACTTAAACACAATTCCACTGCAAACAATTCGATAAAAACACAGTAAAATTAACTTTTTATCAATTCACTTTTAACAAGCGGCAGTAGGTTGGAAAAATACTCAGTCTGATTTGACAGATGACAGATGGCTCTTGAATGTGGTGTCAAAGAGTAGAATTTTATTTTGATAATTTTTTAATGAAGAGATAATTCCGAAGAGAGCAAAGAATAAACTTTAAGCGATTGCATTGCATTGCAGTAAACGGTTTTATTTTGAATTTTCAAATTAATCAGAAAGATTCTTGCATTTCTGTTTATAGGAACGAAGCATTTGGACTTTTAGACGAATAACATTTAAGTTTTTGTTTCCTATTTTTGTTAAAGGAATTTAAACAAATACCTACATTACGTAGGTACTGCTACATTTATGAAAATGAGTTTTATTTAAGAATCTCTTACATTCGAAATTAAGTTCGAGTTTATTTAGATTGGGGATGGGGGCTGGAAATTTACTCAAATTTGAGTATGTGGAATCCTTGTACTCATCGAAATACTGGGTTTACTGAGAAAAAAATAGGCCTGTTTTTGGTGAATTGTAATTGAAAGAAAAAACTCAATCATCAATTAAATAAAATTGAAAGAATCACAAAACTGAGTTACCAGCCAGTATCCATTTCAGTGAATTGTCAAATGCCATCCACACAATCATGTTATTCTCAAATGGTAGGTTAGTACATTATATATCTACATATAGATAACTACAGGTGAGGAGGAGCGGATAGGGGTGAATCTCCCTAGGCCTGAGGTTTTCAGTATTCCTCGAAAATTTTAAACGATTGATGTTATTAAATTTTTTTTAATTGATTTTATTTTTTTTGTCAATTTAAATTATAATTTTCGCTATCGAATTTAAGTTTATAAAAAAAAAATATTCGTTTATTCCGGTAGGTACTGTGAGTTTTCACGAATTTCTGATACCCAAACAGGTTCCGCACCTGCTTAAGGATTTCGTACAATTTCTGGTAATTAGAACTTACTCCCAAAAGAGTAAGCAACCACCACCCGAATGAATTAACTCCCACCAAATTTGTTGGTGGGACTTAGTTCATAAATTTGAGAGTTGGTTCAGTTGGGACTTAATTGCTGCTAGGACTTAGGGCCAGTTTGTTCACAGTGGGTTAAATCTGCAATTAGATTATCACTGACTTTGTTAAATCCTTTGTTATAAATCTGTGATAGTCAAATAGTGCTTGTTCACTCAGTTTTCAGTTCGATTAATAAATCATGGTGTTTCCAATAATCTTTCTGCTTTCCAGTCTATCTGTCAATGTCAAATCGATTGTCAGGCGTTCTGTCATTAACTTAGTTTAGTGGGAGTGAGCTTCTGAAAGAAACACTTTTTGTGTTCAAAAACACGTCTTGCAATATAATTTTGTGTTTAATTTAAGATTAATTTCTGTAAAATTACTATACAGAATAACTTTCCACGTGAAATTTGTTTTTAATTCAATACGGGTTCAATGATTTCTGTTTGGCAACTTTTCCAAAATGTATTAGTTGAAGTGTAGGTAGTGCTGGCATTTTGTGAAACCTAGATCCCAGTTGTAGTTTTTCTATTCATTTTAGGCCTAGCAAAAAAGCATTTCTTTTTGGATACTAAATAAAATAACTACAACTAAGGTACCTAGTAAAATCTTAACAAATTGTTTTTCTTTTGCAGGAATTGAATAGATTTTGTTTCTCTTTGGGAATTAGCAGTGTCATTACCAATGATGAGTAAACGAAATTCCAGAAAATCTTTGATTAAATCGTACTAATCAAACAGAATCGGCGAATTAGAAATTTCTCCAATTAAGTGCTCAAATCATGGATTCTTCGTTTAAAATTTTGATGAACAAACGGACTCAATGATAATCAATTGGATATCATTGACTACAGTTGACAAGGTGTGAACAAACTGGCCCTTAGTTCATTTCCATTTTAGGCCTTGTTCGTTTTTCGGCTGGAATTTTATTCCTAAAAGACATGGGAGTTCATATGAAACAAGCTCCAATTTTGGTGGGAGTTTGTTCATTGTGTTAACTCTTTTGGGATTCCGTTCGTAGGTCCGAATTTTTGCAAAAGTAAAATTCGAATGCATTTTCTATTCGCCAAGCGCCGCGCTGGTTTGAAAAATGGGTCGTAATGTTCTGGATTGTGAGTATTTTCAAATTCTTTCTTGTAGATATGTATGTCGTATCATTTATTGACTGTGTCGAAAAACTACAACAAAATATTGCCTATAAATATTAATTCGGATTTGCTGGTCGCAGCTCATGTGCACTCAAATCTTAAGGTATGTTTAATTGAAAATGAAATGTTTAATATTTTGTCCTGCATCTGCATCGTGGAATCAATATTCCACAGCTTATTTTTAGAAAATGAAAACCTTGTCCTTTGAAAATAGTTGCGAAGCCAAAAACTTAACAACTTGAACAAATTTTAAAAAGTTGATGATCACACTGTTAGCTTTGAATTTATTCCCTACTATGAAACACAAACAGATGAATAGAGTGTAGGCTTGTATGTGCTTGATGTTGATATTAGAATATAAATTGCTAGAGGGTATTTTTTTGAGTCGATTGTTTTTTTTAAGAGAAAAATTCAAAAATTCGACTTAAAGGGATTCAAAATTGGCCAAAATCGAAAGAATATGTTCGAGTTAGAGGGTATTTCGACTTTGAAGG
The DNA here is from genome assembly GCA_963921185.1 of Dasysyrphus tricinctus. Classification (NCBI taxonomy): domain Eukaryota; kingdom Metazoa; phylum Arthropoda; class Insecta; order Diptera; family Syrphidae; genus Dasysyrphus; species Dasysyrphus tricinctus. The sequence continues at coordinate 18,220,836 of OY992533.1, read as the reverse complement.
ATGGTTTTTGTATGTAAAATTGAGGGGAATGTAAAAATATGGCGAAAACATTTGAGTTAGGGGGAAATTCGACTTAGAAGGAGCCGACTGAACTTATATGCTTCCAAAATCTTTCTTATTTAGAGTTTTTTTTTTCAATTTTGACTAACTGCTGCAGGGTAAAAATTTTCGATATTATTATTTATCAATCAAAATTGTTGAAAAAATCTACCGACTGACCAAGATGACTTCCTAAGTTGTGAATTTAACGTCGCTCCCGTCGCAGATCTTACAACAAAACCTCCTTTTCACTTAAACTTCAGATCAGAGCATTCACCAAAATCATTCCATTCAAGTCCCCTTTTCTCAGCCATCTTATATAAATAACAATCACAAAACCTCACGTCAAAAAATTGTTGTTGTTTTTCATTTTCAAAAGCTTCATCTCAGTCCCGGATCTTATAGTCAGTGACTTTTATAAATTTACACCAATTTGCACGCTTCCTAGAAATCAGCCTCTTTCATTTTGTTAGACAACTGCGAAACAAATTGACAAAATTCATCTCAATCAGGATGTCCATAGACGAAAGAGCGAGAGAGAGATTGCAAGTCGGTATCGTGTGCAATTTAAGCCTCTCAAATCATTTGACACAGCCAAGCCGATCCGATGGAAGACGATGACGACGACGAGGCCAAGAAGAACGACACCGTCATACATATGTCGTTGTGGTCTTCGTCTTCAAGTTGATTCTCTCTGATGTCGAGACTATCTATATTTTGCGCCGCGCGAAAAAGCAACGGAAATTGACTAAACAATGAACCCCTCCGACAGATACTAAGTGCGCCCATTAATTTCCACCTCATGCACTCCTGCTGTTGCTGCTGCAACCAACGGTGCTCTAAGCCATTTACTCCAACTGGCCAACATGCAAATCCTAAATGTCATATTCCTACATAGCCTCCTGATGATGATTATTGCCCACCCCCTCCCGCCCCGTTCCCCCTTCTATGATTTTTGGATTCTCATCGCAATGTGTACCATAGCTTCAGATGAGGCTTCACACACGTCGACTTTTTGAAATAAACCAACTGCTCACAGTTGAATCAGGCCCCAAGGAACAGTTGTTCGGATGTGTTGGCCAGGCCGGGATCCACGGCAGATGTCCGCTACATGTCAATGTCTTCTTTGCTCGCCGGCACAGATCTCTTCGTGCGGGGTGGAACTCGACGTTTATATACCAATCATTGCCTACGGCCGGCTGGTTGCGCCGGTCGCTACACCGCCACGCGGTCACAACTGCAATACTGGAAAACCCTGATCGGGATGGTGTATCTTTGGTTACATCAAAAGACAGCCCACTCTAAAGGAAGCGTCTATCATTTCTATTCGCAGCGACCGACGAGCTGCGTCGTCTGTTATTAAATCAAACATATATACTGACGCACGCTTTGCAAAGGACACAAATCAAAATTGCTTGAGGTGAAGGGCACCAGCACCACACACATCCATTTGGCACTTCTTCAGCAACAATAACAACAAGAAATAGGGACTCCAGTCGATTGTGAAACAATAAATTATCCAAAGCAATGCAAAAACAACAAAAAAGAACAATTTTTTTTTCAAAATGGGAAAGGGAGGTTTCTTGTTTCTTTTGTTTTGCCCAAAAGCAAGGACTCAATTCCCAACACACACACACACACACACATACACACGACACAAACAGAAAAGACGAAGAAGAATGGATAGGTATGTATGTATGTATATCGTATATCTCTACTCATCCTCTCAAGCCCAAGATATGAACTGAAAAGGCATTAAAAAATGACAATAAATTTTATTCCATTTCGGTGATTTCATATTTTAGGGTGGAGACGATAATTCTTCAAATTTGACACTCAACAGTCGAATATGTGAAGGTTTCTTCTTGGTTAATTCTTATAGGTTTATGCGCCCTGAGGAGGATATATTGAAAAGTCAAAGCTGAAAGCCTAGAGATTTTTAATGCACTTCGAAAATGAAGCGATGATGCCTTTCCATGGAGGTTTTGAAGTTCGAGCTATTTTTTTTGTGTTTATTTTGAAGGCTGTTATTTAAGATAAGAGATTGTAGATAAGATTTTGCGGTGAATCATGCATCAAGGGCGGATACAGGCTTTTGCCCAGGGGAGTGGGAGTCACGTTCTTCAAAATTCAAGGTATTATTGCACTAAAGCGACTTAAGTAACTGCTTTGTTTGATGAAGTCCCCTACACAAAACAGGTACGTCACCATATCAACAAAAAAACGTTGAATTCCCAAGTTGCAAATCCTCCCGTAAATCGAAGCAAAATGCGGTGGTAATTGCAATCGAAAAAAGGAATTCGCTTCCGCAATTTGATTTTCAATGTCACCCATGATTTTTGGCACCTGTTTGTGAGATATTCTCAAAAAATGTGTAACACTTACAAAATAGCGCAAACCAAAATCCTGAATAACGAAGTCTCACATTTTTTCAATAATCTGAAAATTAAAAAATTCCTTTTTTAACAATATCTCATTTACATTTCGCAAAAAACCAAAATCTCGAAAATTAAAATCTCCAATATCAAAATCTCGCAATTCCAGTTACATTCGCGTCGAGTTTCGAACTGAAAAAAAGAAGTTAAACACGAATACGAACCTCCAACATAAAGAATCTGACCCAAGATTTGAAAAATTTTTATTTGAAAGTGTATTTGCTACAATGCAATTAAGTTTTGCTTTAGAGATTTAAGCTTGCGAGATTTAGTTTGTGTGGTATTGTGTTGCGATTTTGTAATTGCAAGATTTTGTTACGCGGGATTTTAATTTTCAAGATTTCTTACCCAAACAGAAAGGCCAGATTGTGATAAAAGGTATACTAGTTTCAGTGATTGGTTAGTTATGTACTGTGTCTAATGAATCTTAAGTTTTTTCAAGGCCACTCAAGGTCATTAAAAGATTAATAATAGATAAATTGTTGGAACCTCATTTATGTTATCTGAAAAAACAAGTACCAATGAAAGGTCACTGAATGGTCATGAAAGGTCAGTTAGTTTCAGTAATTGGTCAGACATAGCTTTTTTTAATATCATAGTGGTTTTTGGCACCTCATTTATGGGTTTTCGCTAAAAATCGTACACCTGTCATCCGAAAGGCCACTGAATCATACTATGGAATGGTTTTTTTTTTTTAAATTCCTAAAAGATTTCTATGCCTGACCAATTACTGAAATTAGCAGACTTTTTATGACCATTGAAATGCCACACATATAAGGTTAAAAGATTCCAATTTTGTCCTCTGAGTAGTGAACCCATTTGTTCATGATGAAATAAATATACATATTATAAACTTATTTATGCTTGGGAAAAGTCCCAGGGGGAGTTATGACCCCCGTGCATCCCCCTCCTGTATCTGCCTATGTCATACATACATTCATATGTGCAGAAAGGTATTTCGGGATTTCTAAAAACTGGAAGAGAATGAAATGTTTTTGCATATTTTCTGACCAATTGTTCAATCGAATTTATTTGATCTCAGAAGTTGGGTTCGAGAACAGTTAGAAAACTGAATCAGGGCCAACTTATTAAATGACTCGAATGAAATCAACCCGATTTTCATTAGGGAGCGGTACGAAATTCCGCAAGCCAAAATCTTGCATATCGAATAAAATGTTGCAATTATTTAATATCTCGCCGGCTTTTCAGAACCTCTGGCAATTACAAAATCTCGCTTTTAACAATCTCGCATTTGCGTCTCGCACCAAAAAATTCTCGAAAATATCAACCGAAATCTCGTAATTTAGAATCCCATTAATACAACAAGATATTCATTTATATGTACAGCTGCGGTCAAAATAATAGTAGTACTCGTTAATAAAAAATCAAACTTGAAAAAAAGTTGCTCCCTTAATTTTTAACAAATTAATACCCATGTGATTTTCAAATTGGTGTTTTTAAGCTTTTATTTTCGAAAAAAGAAAAAATTCCAAATATAATATTTTATAAGATATTTTCAAATTTATTGAAGAACTTTTGAAGAACAGCGGTCAAAAAAATAGTAGTGCGCAGATAATACACCTTAAAATATCACAAAAAATCAAATTTAGGGCAAAATTTGTATCATCAGATTTAGTTGAGGGTTTGAACCTTAAACTCACAGTTAGTCGCAAGTCCCTTGTTGGAAAAAAACAGCAGCACAACCGCGTTACACCGAGTTTATCAGGTTTTCGCACCTTTCTACGCTTATCGAGCTCCATGAGTGCTGTATAGCTTCCGAAAGGGCTTTATTGTTAGTTGGATGGCAACTAGCAACATATTTATTTGCATCGCACAACAAGTTCTCAATGGGATTTAAGTCGGGAGACTGTGCGGCCAGTCCATCACATCAACTCTATTTGCCTGGAATCATTGCTTCGCAAGTTTACTAGTAGGCTTTGGGTCATTGTCTCACTGAAAGACACGTTTCAGTGGGTTTTTCATCTTCAGCATAGAGTAGCATTACTTCCTGGATGATCTTAATACAGATTTCCAAATCCATGATACCTTCAATTTGGTGTATTGGAAAAACACCATAGAAGGAAAAACATGCCCGAACCATTATGCTGAGTCCTCCGTGTTTAAGTGTTTTTGCTTTGAAACGTGGATTATATTCTGTGTTTTTTGGCCTTCTTAAATATTGATGAGGTCAATTTCCACCATATAAAACAATCTTGAACTCGTCTGACCACAGAACATTACTCCGATTTGATGCAGGCCAGTCAAAGTGGTTCTTTTGCGAATTTCAATCTTTTTGTTACATTGTTTTTTGTCAACAATGGTACCCCTCCAGGCTGTGGGCGGCTTGAAAATGTTCTCGGGACTTTCTACGAACCGTTTTATTGATGACAATAACATAAAATATGCCTTTAATTTCAGAAGCTGGCGTAACGGGAGTGATTTTTAAATGCCTGATGACTCGTTTCATCAACTTTGGTGGCAAAAGCGGCTTCCGCCCGCCATTTTCTGACTTTGGCAGTTAAATAATGACTTTTCTTACCATTGTTGGTGAGCATTAAACTTGGCATTGAACCAGCGCATAAGTTTTGCCTTTCGATATCAGTCTTCTAACTAAGACACGCTATTCCGGTGTTCGGTGTTTGCCTCTGCCCATTGCTGGCAAAATATGACCAATTTTTCAATAAAAACTATGAAGAGAAGATATTATGGATAAACAAAAACCAACGTTTTTTTAAATGTTTAATTTAAGAAATAAGGGAGAAAAATAATATTTCTTCACATAAACCGTTGCACTACTATTATTTTGACCGCCAGAATTCGTAGCTTTGATTAATAACGGTTGCTTATTTGTCATATTACCGTTGCAAATAAAAATTTATGTGTACCCGCTCATTAAGAAAATGTTATTAAGTCAAAATGCAACAGTTTGTTACTATCAGCGCAATATAAAATTTACAAAACTTAAGTTACGCAATTCTTTAACTTGTACTACTATTATTTTGACCGCAACTGTACATATGTTCTCTCAACAACTAAAGCATAAACAATAACAATTATAAATAACAGTATGGTCTGAAAGTAGGTAGGCACTTGATTTATTAAACTGAAGATAGGAAGTGTGGCGAACTTTAAATGAATTTGTTTCCTGAATTTGCGAGAATTCGATTAAACACGTTTATTTGATGCTATGCAATTAAATTATGCGAGTTTTTAGTTTGCGGGATTTTTGTAATTGCGATATTGACAAAATCGGGAATGAAAAATAGATTTTGTAATTGTGAGACTTCATAAAGCGAGATTTTGAATTCGAGATTTTAACAACAACACCAACACAAAAAACTACAGAATTTATATCTTCTGCTGCAGACTAATATCACTAATACGAATCATAGCAAATATTTTCGAAAAACTGCATTAACGAAACAGCAGTTAAGATTTTCCAATATGGACCAAGTGCATCGAATTACGGAAGAGGAACTTGAAAGAAAACAAGTATATATGTTCCAGCTCTATTCTGAGGTAATTTTGAAGTCTTTGACTTCACTGCTTTCGGCAGTTGAGAGTTGAGACTGCATGTATGGACCTTCCAGGCAGTACCTACTACGAAATACTGAAATCGAACGTTACAAACCGGCTCGGAAGTGTACCTACTAAGACTTATCCTGTATTTTGTATATACTGGGGAGTAGGGATATTCCAATCAAAAAAGACATCAACGCTATCATAGCCACACTTGCTGATGATACTGTAATATTGCTGTCTAATAGATCCGTTTAGGAGGCTACCGAAAAATGTCTGAACCTTACGCAAATGCTGCCAAATACCATGAAAAGACTTTGGATACAAATCTTAAATGGAAAGAGCACATCAAAAAAAGGAGAGCAAACTTGAGGTACAGAAAAATGTCGAAGTGTAGAAAAGAACTCTGACCCATATATCCAGAACAAATTAAACCTTTTCTTCACCCCAACTATTTTCTTTGAAAAACTCCTTTTTTCGTGGGATATGTACTTTATCCCACTACGGTTAGGATATTAAGCCGTTTGGGTGTTATTACCTTCCGAGTTTATTTTCACTGAAATCCGTTTTTTGCCGGTGTTATTACCTTCCGAGTTTATTTTCCCTTATCCATGCCTATCAATAAAAAGAAAAACCGCTGAGCAATTTGTTCTGAAAATTCCTTCAAAACAATTAATTCACTTTATATAGGTAGATACGAAGTGGAATATTTATTCATCAGTGTTTAATCAGCTTTGAATTCTCGGCTTTCAAAAAGGTTTCAATCTATCTCGCTGAAATTAATTCCACTGCAAAGGAGGAAATTCACAAACTACAGATGGAGTCGTGGAGTGGCAACTTATACAACTCTACGGCATCGGCACCCCAACAGAAGGTCTATAGACAAAAAAAAGAGAAAATCCCATCGACTGCCACAGAAGCACTTGATTATAGTAATTTTCCACTTCGATTGGCCATATGTCTGTGTTGTCTGTCTGTTTATGGCCACAAATTCTCGACCAATCTGTCCATGCATTTGGTTCGTTGCTGCTGTGGCTGTTACTGTTGCTGGTTCCATGCTGAATGCAATAATGGCCATTCGATTCTGCAACACTACTACTTCCCTCTTGATATTTGCTGTTGCCCCTCAAACTCCCATATCGATGCGAATTGGAATCAAATGATGATTGCGTGAGTGCGCGCGCTTTTCTGCCTGTCGAATGTAGACGCGCGAAATTCTCACCCGCAGGATAGAACGTCGTACTCGTACTCGTCCTCATCCTCAACGTCGTCAGTCGTCGTAAACCTTAAACCACATCGCTGGATCGTTGGTCTGTCTGTCCACCTGACGGACTGAAATACCACCATCGCACAACAGTCAGACACGAGAACTGATTTATTCCAGTTCCATACGGAGACGGAGAGTGTTTTTCAATCCGTCCATCCCAGTTCTCAGTCCTGAGACTCAAAGCCAGACCCCAGCTAAAGGGCCCAGTAATTATGCGATTTGTTATATGAGATTTAAAGGATTCCACCATCATAGTGATATATTTTTCCAAGCAATCCCAAGACATCAGACAGAGACTCCATTCCCGATGGACGACGACGATTACAAGTTACTGCGGATCTGCAAACTTGGAGCTGGGAGTTTGAATTTGATTTCAATTTCGATTCGCATTTCATTCTCGTGGTCAGCTCAGCGAATTGATCACCGCCATGCCACCAACGGCAACGTTCGTCCTCATCGTCGCCGTCCGTCGCATCGCTTGAATGATGCAGGTGCAGGTATCAGGATCATCGATCGCACCAGTCAAATTCTACCACTCTCATGTATACACACACGTGTATATTGATAGTTCGCCTCTTTTTTGATGGGGTGGAGGTGTGCCGGAGGAGGCAGCTATTAATTCTGTTATTAGATTGGAATTTTCATTAAGATGGATTCTTCATCATTATGGTGCGCGTCTTCTGTAGGTATATAGCTATGTATCTCCATATGCAGTGGAGAGCGTCTGGTTTGTGAAACGAACTTTACGCCAATTCGAATATTATAAATCAACTATGAGTCCTTGATTAATAATTAATTTGCGGTTAAAGATTATTTATGACTGGCAATACCTTCACATGTGATGGGACTCTGTTTCTTCTAGATATCGGCTGCGGCGTATATCGAATCCAAGACGATGAAGCTTATAGAAATGATTTGTTAGTTTAAGAAATTTCAAACTCCATGATGATTGGTTTTTGAGTTCTGAAGAATTTTATGATTTTGATCTCAATAAGAAAGATTTTTTGTGAATTCTTAGGAACGTTATGAATTTGGAAGATGATTTTCCCACCGTTGGTATTTTGCATGATTCGAGTTTCATTCTCTCGGTAAATTTTATTTATTTTTAGGACAAGTGAAACAAGTATCGAGGAAATACAAATGCAAAAGAATATATGTACTGCGTGCAAAAGCGCGATCAAAATTACCACCGAAGCCAGAGGTTTAGTGAAAAAGGCCAAACAAATGGTTGACCACAATACAGAGTTTTCAAAACAACGAGCGTATACAAGGCAACGATGCACAGATCAGAAGGAATAGAAGTCATATTTAGATACTGCGTAGTGGGAATCGTGTGCAGCGAGTAATAGAAGAAGAAGAGGCCTAACCTTCATCAATGAAGACAAGGGCGTACGCCGGATGTCAATCAGGGGAGGGGGTGTGGCAAACTCATTCAAAAAATAGTTTTCGTAAAGAAATCTAGCTTTGAGATGCGTTCAAAAGCGTACAAAATAGTGTTATGTATGGAAAATATTTTGATTACGGGGTGGGGGGCAAGCGACCCTCTCTGACCCCCTCGCGTACACCCTTGAATGAAGACCCAGTTCCACCCACCATCTTAAAAATTTTGTCCTTCTGTATCAATGGAGACATCCCTATTCAACGTCCACGTCGCATAAGAGATTATACCAAAAGTTCTGTTAGGGTGTCTTAAACCGTTCTGCAACACCTAAATGAAGAGTACCAGTAATGCTCTCGGCTGATTGACCATGAACCAAAAACTAAAGAAATTCAAAAAATTTAAAGCGCATCCTGACCTAAAATTAACCTAGTTTTCGACGGGGTGCAAGAGTGTTTTGCCTAAATCTATCAAGGAGTTAGCAAGGCTTATTAATTAAATTGCCAACTTTTGCTTCGAGCAGCACCAAAAAAACGGGTTTCCTATTTGGGATTCGATGCTGGATCTGTTTACCAGTCCATGGTTATATTTGGGAAAGCAACATTTGCCCAACGAGTTTCAACTAGCAAGGGCTTCACGAGTATTTGACAAGTTAACTTCGTCTAGATTTCCATTACGATAACTTGTAAGGACTTGATTAAACTTGGAAAAAAACTTCCCATTTTTCCCGAAAGCATTCATTATCAAGATACAATGCCAATTCGCCAAAAACGAAAAATATGTCAAATCACACAAAATAATATGGGGCCATTTGGCTTCTTTAAAGTTTTCCAAACATGCAAAGGGTTTCAGCAAGAGAATGCAGCACTACACCATTTTTTCAATCTCGTCTTGGAGCAGATAGTGCACAGGTCAAACAGCAAACTTTAATACAGAAGGCACAATCTTCAACTAACAGGGTATGTGGACAATAGCTGGGTTTCATTATCTTCTATCGGGATCGGGATCGAGATCTGGGTCTGGATTACAATTTTGAAAATTTCTTTTTATTTTTTTGTTTGTAGTATTACATGTTTAAAGTAAACCCAGATCTAGATCCCCATAGATAATAATAAAACACGGCTTATATCGCCTTCATCGTTGCTTAGATTCGTATACCCAAATTACGTGTTCAATACTTCAACTGAGTCATTTGATTTCTTTTTCTGGTGTCCCTGCATCTTGTCTACAAAATATTTTATTTAAAAGAACAAAAAAGATTGTGCTTGACAAAAATCACTGGCTAACCCCATCGCACACATGTTAACACAGTAGGTACTTAAATAAACCGCAAGATACAGCAAAAATGCATTTGTGATTTGTATCTTTTTCCAGATTCTTTTGATCTAATTTGTGGTTAAATAATTGCAATTTGTTCAAGTTCCCCAAATCACTCGTAGCACGAATTTGGATACTGACCACAAATTAGCATCTGTAATGCTTGAAAATTACCATAAATTATATTGTTACATGTAGATCACAGTTCTTTCGTACAAAGAGAATATCCTGTGTCCACCTTGCATCCTTAAACAAAAAAAAACAAGAAGTAAAATAAAAGAACCTTGTCTTGGTTTCTATCTCAATTATGTACAGGTATTGTGTTTATTTTTTATTTCTCTTTGAAAAGTTATTTGTATGCTTCTTTTTCTTAGGGTAGGTACTTTTGTTTTTTTTTTTACATTTTTTTTTTCGGTTTTGAAATTGAATGTCCTAAGGGCGTTGCGTTCAAAATTCGCTTTTATTTAGTGTAGATAGGTACTCTCACGAAGACGATTGTGTGTGGATAATCTAAAAGGATGTTTTGAGCAGCAACGGAAGTTATTTCCACACTACAAAGGAAGTTATTTGTTGAATTATTATATTTCAACAACCCACACCCCTATACACCTACCTATATCTAGTCAACCATTTCATTCTGTTTCTTTTATCATTTTTGTATTTTTGTATATAATTTCACTGAATCTAAAGGGAGGAAGGTGAATTTTCATTTTTAGTAAATTTATAATTTTTGATACACATAAACGTATATTTAAAAAAACGAAACATTTTCTTTTTCTCATTTTTTTTTGTTTCATTTGATTCCGTTTCCCGCGCGTAGTGCATGCAAATGACATTTTTAAAATTATTCGTTAATATTATTTATTTGTCGGTGCTTTTGGCGGTAAAGGTAAAAATTTCAAAAGTGATTCCATTCCATATTCTGGCTGGTATGGTGGATGTGGTATGGTATTGTAGCATGCTTGTTGGCATACCTGCTGAATGTGCTGGGGAAGAAAGACATATCAGCGAATAGCGAATTGTTATTTTAATTTTTCGACTGTCAAGGATTTCATTATTCCTTTGTCATGGTGGCTTTTGCAGAGAGAGAGAGAGAATTGAATGAGGGTTAATTTTTTGTTTTCATTCGTATGCCTTGATTTCGAAGTGAAATGAAATAAAAGAAAAATGCATCTTAAAAAGCAGCATGGAATTATACGAATAAGGTGGGTGTTTCAAGAAAAAGTAAAAAATACTTCTTCTGATTTAAATTTAAGTTACAGAAAATGTATTGAAAAGTTATTTGATGAAAATGATCATGTAAGAGAGCTATACATTCCATGTAGATAAATATGTAAGGAGGAGAAGTTGGATTAGATTCATGCCACAATACCTACGTATCTAAAAAATAGTGTTTTTGAGCAATCTCGAAAAGGATTTGTTTTCAGTCACCCAAAATCAGGAGCCTAATTACCTTATCAGTTTTCGAGTAGTCGTTACTGAACTATGTGAGTTTGGTTCTACCACTCATGTCTCGAGCAATCTATACCATAATTTAAAGTTTTTACTCGTTCATTGATGACACTCATTCCCTCGGTCATTGAAGCGGTAATTCGGCCCCAGACTAAAAAATATTAAAATTTGTAGCAACGATGGGTGATATGAATAAAACTGAGCACTTGCTCAAAACTCAACTTTTTGGAGCAGGTGCTTTATTTGGATGAATAAAATACTCGAGAAGGTGATGAGTGATGGTGATGTTTGATGAGTACCTTCTCAGGGTAAGTAAGCCACCTGTTCCATTGAAAGGTATGCATAATCCGAAGCATGTGCTCTATCAAAAGTAGTAAAAGCTCCTTATTTGTAAGTTAGCTCAGCCGGTTGCTTAATGTATAAGAAAATATCTTCGAATACCTGCTTCTTCATAAATGGCTTAGCTTATACCAACTTTCAATCTCAAGGTTAAATTTATAAGAGAAGAAGAAGAGGATTTGAAAAAAATCCTATGGCATTCCATATAAATTCAGCACAGAAAATGTGTACTGCTTAAGCAACTATTTCCTAGAGAGTAATTTAGAACGGAGGGTGCTAGGGCTGGCTACGATACCAAACCGAACTATACATTTGAAAGTATCGTCTCGGTATCGTCAAAATCCAAAAATGTTTGGATTGTCTCGGTATCGGTCTGGGTCTCGTATAACTCAGTCTCATCTCTGTCTCGGTATCGAAATTGGTATTGGTATCAATCTGGTCTCAATCGCAAACGAAAATAAAATGCACGACTGGTTCTATGTTTTGAACTTGTAGATGAGCTTTTTTATTTTTTTAAAGATTTTATAAAAAAATCATTATAAACTATGCATACCTACCTAATGAATGAAGGGCAATCTTTTTAACTTAAGTTCTTTTTTTGTTGACGTAACAATTCTTAAGGGCTTGTTTAACATTGTCTAAGAAGAAGTTCCGGCCAGGTATCTCCGACAGATAAATTTTAACGCAGGGTCATAAGTTCAACGCAAAACAATTCCCAACTATTGTAATGTTCATTTGAACGTGTTTTAAATCGAAAAATTAATTTATTTGACTTGTAAGTCACTTTCTCCAGCTTAAATTCTGAAAATTACATACAAATAGTTGGTTTCAGAGAAATCAAGCATATAAAAAAGGACAGTGGGTGGTTCTTATTAAAATCTGCGCATAAACCTTCTCGCTGATAAAGAGAAAAAATTGTGAAAATGTCATCCGACATGGGGAAGACATTAAGGTACACCAGGGGCTTATTTCATAAAACTACAAGACTAATAATTATTTGTAAATTATAGTCTGGGAGGCAATCGGGCTCGAAGTAACAACCCACAAAACTCTGTCCGACCGTCAGGAAAGTATAAAGGACAGTTTTAATTTTCATTTGATTTCCAATTTATAGAACTTCCTCATGTAAAAGATATACCTAGTCAAAAATACAACCCTGAACAGTGCATTTTCTAACCTAAGCAACCATAAGGTTTTCTCCAATCAGCGGTTTTGTAAATGTTTAGAATCAAGCTATCGGCTTGTATCCTGTTTTTCAGAAGCCGCAATGAGATGGGAAATTTTACGGTCGCCTCTCGAACTATAATTCACAAATAATTATTAGTCTTGTAGTTTTATGAAATAGGCCCCAGTCCACGGAATTTTAAACTTTTTATTTTGTAGTTCAAAAATCATACAATTGCATTCAATTACCTACAACTACTGAAGAACTGCAGATTCTAGACCAAGATTGGCAAGAAAAATACCATTTTCTTCAGCAATACTTAGTTCCATATGATTGCACTTACGAGTATATAGTACAACCAGTTTTTCATGCAAGAGAAGAATTAACAAAGCGTTGACCTTTTTGCCAGGATCGGTGCATACAAATCTGGAGAAGGATAGTCCTGAAAAAACTCGATTAATAATTTTTTAACTCGAGAACGTGTTGTGTACAAGTTAAGTAACGTTTTCCCATCTTTAAAAATAAAATGTGAGTCAAAACAAACAAGCGTCCACCACATCTTAATACACAACATTTCAAAAAACTAATGATGCAATAATTTGATGATAATTTTGGGCTCCTCAAATGGCGGAATTTCAAGTTCCTCAAGTCCATCCTTACCACTTAACCGATATCAAGCGAGCTGTGTAGACTTTTCACCACAACGGAAATTCAAAAATGTAATGATGCAATAATTTGATGCTCATTTAATGATAATTTAGTACCGCAATCCCGTCCCGGTACTAAATTCCCTTCCCCCTCAAACTGGTGGGGGACCCAGCTTGACGTCAAGCTGCGTCCACCACACCTTAATACACAAAATTTCAAAAAACTAATGATGCAATAATTTGATGCTAATTTTGGACTCTTCAAATGGCGGAACTTCAAGATCCTCAAGTCTATCCTTACCACTTAAAAACAGCTCGATATCAAGGGAGGTGCGTAGACTTTTTATATACGACCTTTGAAAAAAAAAATAAAAAAGTGTATAAGACGTAAAACTAAGTAATTTGAGAGATTATAAAATTTTGTTCTTCTATCCCCAACGGTTTGGTTTTTACAGACAAAAAACCGAAATATGATGACGTCACTTGTATGAAGCTGCTTCCACCACAACGGAAATTCAAAAATCTAATGATGCAGAAACCTAGTGCTTCTTATGGGCTCATTTACTGCTGCAATCATAAATTTTGGGCTCCATGGTTTGACCTTAAAATCTAGTGCTGAATATGCAAAACCACGTAGACTTTCTACAGAACTAGGTCATTTGAAATAATAACATTTTCCACCCCCACTCTCAGATCTTCCATATCCATTTATTTTCTTGGAGACAACATATCAACAATTTTGTAACATTCCTATTACATATATAATAATATAATTTAACCAATAAGGTCGCGAACTCTTTTTGATATAAATCATTCATTGATGAAAATTCAACTAACACATACAAATCGTAGCTCAGACATATTCTACTTCCTTAAAACAAATAAGCAAATGAATTTCTTTTAAAAATTACACCTACATTACATACATTTCTTAAAAATATCTATGCATTCATAAGTTGATTTTTATTTTAGCTCCGCTCCTGCACGGCTTTCTTTGATAAAAAAAAAAGATTTACTATATTGAACTACATATGTAAAGTTTTGATTTTGATTTTAGTGGGTTTCTGACCTCTTAAAGGAAAGGTTGGGTGTACTCAAGCTTAAGAATATTTAAATGCAAAAATATTACATTCAAAAATTATTCTGTATAATATGTATAGTAGGTACAAGGTACCTTCATTCTTAAGAGTGTGTACCTACCATTCATGAAACATTGCAAAAACCTTTCATTTATATTGAGATTGAATCAAAAGAAATTAAAACCTATACTATGAATACCATAACTATATATGTGCGATATCTTCAACTAAAAATACATACATATGTAGTTTGTCATAGGTTACAAAACATACAAACATAGGTATCTATCCAATCTTTAAAGATCAGGCGCCAGCAAGTTGTTCATTCGTCATCGTAAATATACAATTACGTTGATTGATTTCCATGCACCATAAGTCGTAGGCGTGTACTTGCAAGTCTCCCACCACATTCTCACAGTAATAGATACACTGCCATCTATTGGACGCCCATGCAAAGTTTAAATAATACAAATCAGCTCCCCCTTCAAAACAACAACAACAACAACAACAAAAACCTTTAGCAAGCAACTTGATAATCGCAAAGCCATAATAACACGTTCAAAAGTTATGGCAGTGACGAGAAGGAGGCCATCAATCAACAAAACCCATGAACCCTCAGGCTAAATAGTGAATTCGCAACTTGCAAGTAGTTCCGAGATCTGTGAACCAGCTATATCTGGTGTCCGAAGACCGCGATCGCTTGGTTTGCCACTGTTGCGGTGAGGCAAATTGCAACTTTTCCATCAGAGAAGTTGTGCATTTTGCAGTCTTCTATGTCTCTGTGTGGTTTAGCCCAGGTTGGCCTCCTCCAGACTTGGACTTTATAATTGAGAAAGAGAGATGGAGATCTATGCTGTAAGATTAACTAATAATAATAGGTTATAGAGTTGGAGGGCGTGTGAGAGTGTGTAATAGAGAATCGCACTGCAATAAATAACCACCAACAATGAATGATACTGCGATAGCTTGAGGTCGATAAGCTCCAGTCGAGTCGGGAGGTTATAGATATAAGAAAATATCCTAAAGATTGGCAGTCATCAGTTAAAACAAAGAACACAAAAAAAAAAATGAAATATGATTGTATCTAAAAAGCAAATTCAAATTGTTGTTGTATATCTGTCTTTAGTTGGATTTTCTATAGTCAGGTTGTTTAATTTATTTTTAATGCAAATTACTTCGATTTTTCCTGGGCTAAGTTATCAACTCATCGGGGGGTTGCGTGCATCCAAGTTATGCATGTTATGTTGTGTCAGCTAATTCCAGAGAATCGAAAAGACACACACAACTTTCCTTTATGTTTATCGTTGAAAAGCATTTAATTTGAAATGACATAAACATTTTGTTAATTGTAATTAGGTATTATTAATAATTTTTCCTTGTCATTCTAGGATTAGATATGCGGGAACATGACATATGGGGATTGTATTATCCACTGACACATGCTCAATGGGATGTTTTTTCGTTCTAATCAGAGGTGTTGTGGTGTATATTTCGAAATAAAATATTTTGTAGAACATTTTAATTTAAACTTAAATTAAGTGTTTACTTTCAATTTCGACCATAATTCGAAGCTATAAGCCTCAAGTTCTACCAGGCTGGCACTCAAAGACGTTCTTCGGGCGTCCTGATACAGTTTTCTATTTTTACTGGAAGGTGAATTATTAACTCTCAAGAGGAAACCCCAAAACTCTATATCCCTTTATAAATCGAAAATCCAAACTCAGTAATGAAAATAAGCTCATGATCTACAAAGTAGTTTTTCAAGCAATTATGTTTTATGGATCACCAGCATGGGGCAAATGTGCAGTTAGTCATATTCGCAGACTCCAAATTGCTCAAAACAAGGTTTTGAAAATGATCCTAAAGCTCCCATGGTCTTTTTCAACAGCAGAACTCCATGAAATTTCAAATATGGAACTGGTTTCGACAAGAATTTTTAAACTTAAGGAACGCTATACTTTATCTTGCTCATTCTCAGATAACTCGTTGATTTCCAACCTTGCTTTATAGTTATAGTATTATTATAATAGTTAATTATTATATAAGCATATTCTGTGATATTATTCAACCAACTAATTTATTTATTTATTATTTTCAATTTATTAATGTAATTATTTATTTATTTATTTATTTATTTATTGATTGGTTGATTGATTTATTTATTCATTTATTTATTTATTTATTTATTTATTAATTTATTTACTTATTTATCTGTGATTTATTTATTGAATTTTATTTTTGTTTACTATTATTTATTTATTTATTTACTAATTTATTTGTGATTTATTAATTTATTTTTATTTAATATTATTTATTTATTTATTATTTATTTACTCGTCCATTAATTTATTTATTTTGGTGATTGTATGCATTTTTGTATTAATTTTTTTATATTTGGTTTGTATATTATCTAATTATTTTGTTAATCAATGTTGTATATATTATCTTGTTTGTTCACAATACATATTTATTTACTTGTTAGTCATATCCTATTATTTCTGTATCTTGTTATTTATTCATTTACATTCCATGTGAAACTTAAAGTTTGGTTGAACTGCACCGCCCACCCTTCTTCTCGAAATTCTCTAATAGACCTATTTTTATTTTAATGAAGGTTTTTATGTAGCTTTTCCTTCAAAATATTTTAATTCTTGTTCTTTTGTTTATTAAAAATTATCAAATTGTCAGTAGTAAGGTAGATTTATACCAAAACTCTGTAAATTGTGCAATATAGTTTAAGAAAATAATGTATAAATATTCTGCTACAATAAACAACAAACAACTTCAAGAGGAAACCCCATGGTATAAAGCTGGCATAGTTCTTCAAAAAAATAGCAAACATTCCTAACTCTATTCACTTGGCTTTCACATGTTTGACAAACTCACTAGCAAAAGGTTTTTTTTTTAACAGCTGGAAATTACTGTTACGACCATAACAGAAAAATTGTTACTTGCTAACTCACATAAAAAGCAAGCTTTCTAAGATTGAATTAACGGATGCTTCATTTTACATCGCTTTACTCATAAAGATATCATATTTGAAACCGATAATAATGGTTGAACAGAACACTCATGCAACAATAAAATCTGCCATTATCAAAGACGAATGATCTTATTTCAAGATCAAGAATGACGGCGATCATCTTTTTTTTAACCGACCATTTCACGCTAATAGAGAGAATTAATCATAAATTTAGGGGGCGATACTTTGAGCTCCATGTTTTTTTTATATTTTCATGGCAGCCATTATTGTTTTTAAAGACGAAAGAGGGTTGGCAGAGGGTAACTGCGATGATTGGTGTTGAAGGCGTTGACTGGCTTTGTCAGAATATTTTCATTTGCAGCTCAACAATCGAAACAATATCGACGAGTGAGATTCAATTCGTCAAATGCAAATATAATTTGTTGAAGATCATTTTGTGTAATGTTAACCCTTAGATTGGGTCTAATAAAGATAAGTTATAGATTGAAGTGACTGACTGAGAAAAAATAAGAATCTATTAGACTAAAAACCTACAAAATCCTTTTGGGCTCATGGAACTTTTTGTTTTCAGTGATCTGATATAAGAAATCTTGTTAACTTTAACAGAAGTTCCAAATGATTTAACAATTAGGAGGCTTCTAGAGCCCATAGCTGATTTTGGGTGTAAAGGATAGCAGCGAAAAAAGAAGTATATCTAGGCGTCGCGTCATCAAAGTCTTGAAGTCCATAACCAGGGCTTTAGTTAATAGTGAATTATAAAAAGAATTGCAACTTTGTGGGTAATCGCGTTAGCCGAAAGGGGTTTTCCCCATTCCCTCCTAGATAATGCTCGTTTGGTCACAGATCACGGAATCTTCGACCATTTGAGTGTTTATAGGCTTACGAAATTCACAGTTTAAAGTGAAAAAGGGGTTTTTGAAACGGTTGGGCATGTCGAATTATGTATACACTCAAATGATCTTGGAATTCGTGATATGTGATCAGAAAAGCATTATATAGGGAGGGAGTTAAATAATATGAATACAGTTAAATTTTATATATTACTCAAGAAAGAAATACAAAAAAAAAATTGTTTAGAAAAGTACCTATATGTAAGTTTTTAAACAGCCAGTCATTATCATTATCTAAGCTCTTTCCAGAATAGTTTGAGCCCAACTTTGAACAGTGTTCTGCAACTTACAGCCGAATCGGATAGATCAAGAACTGCATGCCGTTCAGAAACCAAATAATTAAAGCGAACTGGTAAGAGATCAAAAGTTCTTATTGAACGAGTAAAACAAAGTCTATTATAGAGATACGTGTGTCGGTTGGCGTATTTGAAGCACATTTTTAAGTTAAGTCAATATATTCAGCCTAAAAGACCGTCAAGACTGACACCATAAATTGATTTGGAAAAATATGTTTAAGCATTTTGATTCCAAATATATATCGCGCGATACTATTTTAAGCAACCTTCAGACTCAGCTTATGCTCGTAGTCACAATTGTTGAACATTTCACAACCAAACAACATAATCGGAACGTTTTAGTCAAAATAAGTCTTGTTCTTGAAGGTTTAACTTTTTGTGTTGCCCAAAGCAAGCGAAGACCTCCATAAGCCCTACCTACTGTCAGTCTGATGTGGTTATTCCAAGAAAGAGTTTTATTGAAAATTATACCGAGATTTTTTGTGGACTCCACAAATTCGATACTGCTATTATTAAGATAGGTATACTTTTGGGAAGTATGAAGTATCAATCAGTTTCCTGGAGATAACATTTTTACTTGGATGGATTTAAACAAAGGCCATTCACTCGAGACAAGCACAAAATCATGTCAAGATCTTCATTTATTTCACATGCTTCATTTTCCACAAGGCCCAAAGGAAAACTCTTCTGAACCTGAACATCGTGATCGTCAGCATACATATCAACCGAGGAACTTAAGATAGGCCATTTATGTACATTGAAAATACTAATGGTCCAAGTATTGAGCCTTGTGGAACACCTTAATCTAGTGAAAGTAAGTCTGATACGAAATTATTATTAACTACTGCCTGAAATATCTGATGTAAATATGAGGCTATCAGCTTTGTTGATAACACAGAGCAATTAAATTTATTTCGAAGCTTACTACAGAGAACATTCTGGTTTACGGTATCAAACGCTTTAGAGAAATCAAGCAAGATAAGAAATGTTACTTTGTCATTGTGTACCGCTTGTCTGATGTCTTCTGTAACTTTTATTAATCCAGAAGAACAAATATATTTTGGATCCCAAATGCAATATTCGTTGTCATTAACTTTAGAATAAAATTAAAATAATATTTTAATTAAAAATAGACTCAATATGTTGTTTATATGTATGCCGAGCGTGTAGAAGTACCAACTTGCGAATTTCAAGAAAATTAGAAGTGTTTCTTTCCTCTTGATCTACCTTGCTTTGAGATTTGATTGAGTGTTTTTGTGCGAGGTGTTTATAATGTGTTAAATTTGCTTTATTTTACAAGAAACATTAGTTCAAAACATTAGCTGTTTCGGCTTTCAAAAGAAGCATTTGTGTTTGACTTAGTTGTTGGATGAATATTATTGAACGTTGAAAATTGTTACTGGTTCGTGTGTTGATGCTTTGAGCTGCTCTCCTACAACATGAAGTGTATACAAAAAATTTAGTTTATTCTTTTGGTTTGTTTTATAAAAGAAAATAACAATTTAACTCACATTTTTGTTTATTTTAATTAAAACAATGAAAAAGCTATCACTTTCCCCTCTTCATACACCAATCCGCAAAAAAAAACCTATCGAAAATTTAATTTCGCATTCGCTTTCGATTTCGAAAATAGGACGAATGTTAAACGACAGAGGCGAAAGCGAAAGCAGTAATATCAAACCTCATTTTCGCCACTTAAAAAGATTAGCTTCGTATTCCCTAATCAGTTGACAGATTAACCAACAGTTTTTTTTTATAAAAAAAATTGCTGAAAATTAAAGAAAAAAACTTTTCGGATCGAATATCTTGAGAGTAAACAATGATTGGCTTCGGGGTAATTTTATTCTATACACTAGTTTATAATTAATAAATTGGTGAAATTTGTTAAAATATTCAATACAAAGTTTTTTTAAGCTAGAAAAACAACAAGAAACTTTACCATAAATTGTTGAATTTTTGTTTCGTCTAAAATATATTCAGAACAAAACATGCATTGGGATAATGTTATTCAACACAGTTGATAGATACTTAATAAGATTTTTATAAAAACTCAATAAATAGTTCTAAAAAAAAACTACAAGAAACTTTACCAAAAATTGTTGAAAACTTTCTTTTCGTCCGAATATCTTGAGAACAAAGAATGATTTCTAAAAAAAGTACTAAACGGTTTTTTTTTTAAGGAAAAAGGCTACAAACATATTATTCAGCAAATTGTTTCTAGTATTCCGAAGGCAAACCAATCTTTGGTCTTCACTTGATTACATACTAAACATTTGAAAACTTTTTCGAATATCTTAATTTGGCGATTTTTTAATAATAAAATAGTCTTTTAACTCAGAATTTCGGTAAAAGTGTTAAAACGAATGGTATATTGAGTACCATAAGGAGTATCTACATACCTATACTAAAAAATTATTTTAATTTTTTTATAACGATATTTATAACTTTAATTAAAAATAAAAAAAAATACACTTAAACAACGACACTTCCTGTTATTTTTAACGGAGTAAATATTGTTCAAAACAAATTGCTCATTTGTTAGAGTAACTATAGGTATTATTATTTTCTCAAACACTGAACATGACTCACAATTTTAAAACCCATAAAATTATTTTTTTTTGGAATCCTTGCCTTTTTTTCTGTTTAAATTAAGTTTAAAAATACATATACAGTGAAACCTCCTAGAACGGACAGATCCCTTAAGTGGAAAGAGTTTAATTCTCTTAGCCGGACAAAATTATTTTGTAACATGAAATTTCTAAGAATCAATCGCATCACGGCTTTTTATATCTGACTTTTTTTTTATTTTTCTGTTGAACTGACAACTCCCTTAGACGGACAAAAGTGTCTTGACCGTCACTGTCCGCATAAGGGAGGTTTCACTGTGTATCTTCGTTTAAATGTTTAGATTCAATACATTAAGGAAACTTCCCCCAAATCCTTATAAACACAAATTAAGGTCCATATCACGTTCTCTGCTCTAATTAAAAGGAAGCATCCTATCAACACCACTTATTCCAATCAATCTAATTTCAAAATTGATGATCCATCAATCTATGAAAAAAATCCGGAACCTCCTTAAAAAAACCTATCAATTTAATCGTTAAAGTCACGTGCCTCTCACAAGGCTCTGCGATACACTTTCAGAAATACAAAAAAAAAGTGAAAACATTTCCAAAGATATTACCACAAACTTTTCAGCCCATTACGTATGCATAACATGCTACCTTGTCGTAGATCGTAAATTCATCCATCACTCCCAGGCACAACACATGCAACCAACAACCAAACGCATCCATATCCGAGCAACCGCCATCATTAAATTAAGAAATCACTGTCAAAAAATCACTTAAGTCTCCTCCATCTATATACGACCCGAAAAGAGAGGAGTTCAGTGTGTCCAGTCCACCACTAGGATTCTTAGCGGAGCCACCAGGCACGCAGTCACCATCATCACTGATGGTCACACTCCTCGACCGAAAGCGGAACCTTAAACAAACAAAAGAACTTTCCCTCTCTTTTTTTATATTTTTTTGTTTTGGGCCAAAACCTATCATCAAGTATTTCGCTGGTCTTATTTCTTCGGAATGGTTGCAAACAAAATTGCAAATAAGATACAAAAACGCAAAAGCTGAAGAGGATCAACCTGACTCTGATGGGGCTTGGGCTATATCCACTGACAGCGAGAGGACTCCCTTTTTGGACGCTTGGACCGATTAACTGTGGACTTAACTATTATGGCAGCCTGCTGCCGTTTCGCGCTGGTGGTGCATAAAAATGATTGCTCCAATTTTCTCTCTTGCGTTTCGCTATAGCTGAACATAGGTGTGTATTTTATTTTTTTAAACTTTTCTGGTGGTCCTGTATCCTGTTTCCTGTGCCTGCTTGTCTGGCATGTCATGCTTTGGTGGTGGAATATATGAACGCAAAACAAAAGAAAAAGAAAAATCCTGTCGCGTGCATTTCGCTGATATTTCTTTCTTTTTTTTTTTTGAAGTGAAAAGAAAATAAAGTAGGACCCGAGTTCCGGACAAATAAAATTAAGATAACAATAACCGCGATGCCAAAATCTCGTCAAGCTCGTTCAAAACGAACAAAAAAATATACGCGAGGCTCGATGAAAATTGTTTTTTAACGGCCAGTCGTAACTTGTGCACTCTGCGCGTCTGCATTCCAACCAACAAAGTGAAATGTTGATGAAATAAATAACAAAATAAATGGCCTCTAGGGCGCTTATTTGGGGCCTTATGTGAAAGACCAGAGGGTGTTGAAAGTTTGGCTGTGGGGTGTGAAGAGGGGTTTGTGGGATTTGAGTGCCTATTTGGGTACAGATTGAAAAGGTTTTTTTTTATTTGGAACATAATTTACTTGGTATATTTTTTGTTTCAAAAATTAAATTACAGAATTATTCTTGTAGGCATATTGGCCGTCAACTGATATCACTACAACAGCTTACTCGATTGCACTCAAATATTTTATAATAAATATTTTCTTCATAAAAATTGCCGATGAAATTCTATAAGCACAACACTTATGTATAGGTATGTAGGTCCAGTTGTACAAACGTGTTTCAAATTTTGATCTGTGGTTCAACAATTTTTACTGGCTGATTTTGGCGGAATAACAGAGGTTCAATGATGGTTCAAGGTTCGAGTATGTTATAGTAGCCAATGTAATGCCTGAACTATGGTTGAACTTCAGTTAATTCGCCAAAGTCAAAGAGTTAAAATTGCTGAACTACGAGTCAAATATTTGTGCAACTGGCCCTTACGTATTTAAGTTAACACAACAACAAAAATCAATTAAAAACATTGGCCCTGAGTAATAGATCCGAATCTAGCCTAAAGACTTTAAGAAAAACATCCGTAGAAATAAAACACAAATTTAACTTCCAATGTAGTACCTTGCGGCATGATGGTTAGTTCGTAGGACTGTCATGCCAAAGGTGTGGGTGCTGCCACCTGAAAACAGAAATGTTTTATCCGAGGTACTGCCTCTTGCGAGGAACTGATAAATCCTCTAAGAGTATACTTGTCATGAAAAAGTGCAATTCATTTATTTATTTTTTGAATGCTTAGATTAGATCATTTTAAATTGAGGTGCTTCTAAGCATTTAGAGTTGAAATTTGTGTTTTATTTCTACGGATGTTTTTGTTAAAGTCGACTTTAGGCTAGATTCGGATCTATTACTCAGGGCCAATATTTTTAATTGATTCTTGTTGTTGTGTTAACTTAAATACGTAACGGCTAGAATTTCAGGGCCATTGAATATATAATTTTTGGTACATCATTCAATTAGCTTTTCAACACGTTAAACTTGGAAAAAAACAAAAATGTAAGATAAGTACAAAGCTTTTCATGTACCTTTTCTAATGTGCCGTACAAATTTCAAGTTTTAATTGCCACGCTACAAGAGCAACGATGCAAAGTGAAATTTTGAGTAAAACTGAAGAAAAAAAACGTATCTACGCGTACAGCACTGAGATGAAAGTCCAGCAATCACAGAAAGTGGGCGAAAAATTTCCACGCTCAAAAACCACAAAAGGTTTGATATTTTGACAAGGTGATGCAATGTTTTTTTTAGAAATGCAGTTATGTACTTAAAGCTTTTAGCCCAAGGTTCAAGGGTTGACTACTTTTAATACTGTTAAAGGCAGATTGAAATGGCTGCGCGAAAAAAATTTCCTTAACAATCTACAATTAAGGCCAAAAATCTAAAGGTTTCTTCTAATGCTTGTTAGTTTTGCAAAAAAAATAGATAACGAAGGCCCCAAAGCTGCGCCCAAGATCTTGAGAGTGAATATTTTTTGTTGTTTCTTAAACCCAAAGCACTGCTTAAAGGACGTCACCATGTTGACTGACCGATTCGACTGGATTGATAAAAAAATTCAGAGGGACTAATCAATATTCCAAAAGGGCTTTTCAATTACCAAATTAATAAGTGGAAACACACCGCTAAGGGCTCGGCCACGCATTGAGCAAAAAGCGACAGAGCGGTAAAGAGACATGTTCAAGCGACAACTGGCCATTAATTAAGCTACAAATCTTGAGGGCCTAGCTGCGAAAATGCTGTTACTAGGCATCCTTTACCTTGGAGCTTTTCCATAAAGTCATCTTCAAATTTTAAAAACTATACTGCCATTAGGAAAAAGTAGATTGCGTGCTCATCCAACTCACGAGTGATGTATGTCTTCGTTTGCTCTTCTCGTAGTCACTATAGTGCATCTTGTTTGTAAAAAGAAGTTAAGGTTCCATAAGCTTAGAAAATGGTAAAACAAGGTCTTCCAACAAAAGGTTTCATTTTAAATTTTGCACCATTTTTCAACCGTCTTAAGTCCACTAGTTTCACAATATTTGGACAGTCACAATAGATTTTTTTATTTATTAAAAAAATCCATGGTTGACCTGACTTTTAAAGTAAAAAAGGCTACTAAGGCCTTACAGAGTTTTCAAGTAGATAAACCAAAACATAACAATGCAATGTAGCTGTATATCTACTGATGGATGCTTTTTTTTATTATATTTTTAATCAATAATTCCACATAACATTTCGGATTTATTATTTATATCTTATGCATTATCGAACACGACTTTTCTCCGCCATTGTCATCTCTTTTCTTGGCTCATTGGCATTTTCAATTCCAATTCCCTCCAAATAAAAAAAAAAAACCGACAAATGGATGAGTCCCATCCAAAACAATAACTCACAATTGAAATTGCTTGTGATTTTTCCCAAAGCTGGACAAAGACTTTTGAAAGACATGAATCTCTGTTTCTCTGGCTTATAGTTGGTATACACCCATACCCACCATATAATCGCATACCCGCACTCATACAGATATCCACACCCCGCTTTCCTTTTAGCAACAATATTGTCTATATTTTTGGCGGATATCTCACAACGTTCGTCCGATAACGAAAATGAAAACGAATATTCGTTGTGATAAATCAATTTGATTTATTGCCATCGAAACAATAAAATACCCCGCGAGATGAGAAAATGCGAAAATCTGGTGACATTATAACCCGCGCGCCTCAAAATCATGAGATCCCCTGCCGCTCGCTATTTATGGCTGATATTGGATTCCAATCGCGCGGCCACCGCAGTCGACGTTGTCGTCATTGTCGTCGTCGTCGTCGTTCGTTGTGGCGGTCTCATCGATTCGCTTCTTTTCCGATAATCGCAGAGGCTGACATAATAGTTGGGAATCCACCATCAACAGCAACAATAACAACAACAAACAAAAAACTTCATTGCGGTTATAAACAAAAATCTCGAATTCCAAATTGTCCAGAAAAACCGAACAGGATAATAATTATCCTTTGGACCTATTCGAATATATGCCTTTAGCCCCACCACACCTCACATGTTGTAGCTCTATAGAAAAACGGACATTTAGCGGAAAATACCACACACATCTGATGTCAACATAAATACTACGACAAGGACACTACTCTATACCCTACTACTCGTGCCATATAGTGCCTGTTGGTTTGTGTCCTCTCTGTCTCTCTAGAAATTCCATTCCTACAAATTCCCGGTTTGAAGTTTATGCCATCCGAGGACGAGTCAATGAAAATGCAATTCACATTCACAAATTGCAATTCGCAGAGACGAATGGACGGACATACGATGAGCTGGACAAAACACAACCCAGAAACAAGGAGTGTTTTCTATGCCAAAGGAGGTGGAAGGTATACCATACTAAAAATCCTGGTATTGATAGGCATAAGGTATATAGTACCTTCTACCACCGACCACCAACCGGTTCCGGTCGTCCTCATGTCCAAAATTGTTGTTAGCCTAGTTTGGTGATATTTTTTCCAATTCACCAGTACCTCCATTCATCTACACCCGGAATTGGGTACTCTCCCTTGAAGGACAATAGTAAAAAAAAAACGCATTTAGCGTTTAGATTGGCATTAACTTGTTGGCATAGTCTCCAAAATACAAAGGGTTGGATCTACTACATTCTTTATAGCGCCTTACAAAGGTATTTAGTAAGAAATCGAGCTCTTTCAATTGACTGGCAGTTTTTGAAGAAGTGATCTTTAATCATACCTTGAGCAGCTCAATAAATGTGGAAAAAATGATTCAAAAAAGGAATCCTAAAATTAGGGCCTTAATTTTGTTTTCTGAGTAAACACTATGACCATGCCGATACGCATTGCATAAAGGAGATTCAACTAAACATTTCTTATAGAAATTTTTTTAACAGCTAATACGTGAAGAATAAAAGTGTTCAGAATTCACATGAGAAGAAAATGATTCAGCAGATTTTGTTTTCCTCTTTGTGTTTTTCGTAATTTCATAATTGAAAGGGAACGTCAATTTTCTACACCGAATATTTTCAAATACCTTAAAATATTTCAAGACGGAGGGGCTCTTCTGCATGTTACCCTCACCATCATAAATTGTAGAAAATGCTTGAATTTCTTCACGTATGATCAGAGACATATGAATTTCTCTAAAGTATAAAAGGCGAGATTTTCTATTTCTGGCGCCTAAGGCCCTGCACCATAATGAATGTCTTTCAATTAAATGTTTCTACCAATTTAGTGAAAGGTTTTTTATTGAGATCCTTATAAAACTATAAAACAGTTCAATCAAAGAAGATAGAATTCTTTTGGTTAGCGAACTATTTAGTTCTGGGCCCCCTGATTCTGATAGCCTATTAACTAAATACTAAAAATCAAAGACACAGGGAAAAATGAAAATAATTAGGTTGGCTTCTATTTCCATATAGCCTTAAATTTGGACCCTTTTTTAAATGCGTTTAACATGAATACATTCGGTTCTGAGCCCCCAAAAACGTGTCACAAAAAATCGGCGAAATTTGCTTCTTTAAAATAAAAATGGTCTTCAAAATACCAAAGGGAACGATTTTCTACGTAAGGCGCCCTTTTCCTAAACTATGGAATTCAATTATACATTCTACTTAATTTTAAATACATAGTATCCTTTTATTTTGGACATAGTAGCTTTTATTTTGGAGATATTGTTTGTAGTAAAAATAAAATGCTCGACTGGATCGCAAGTACCTACTTGCGCTTATGTTCAAGTTGCTTGGACCTTATATGTAAATAATTATAGAAAAAATAAATAAAAAAAACATTTAAAATAAAAATAGCGCTCAAAACCAAGTATGCCATTTTATTACTTGATAAAAAAAGGAATACATGCAAAAAAAATTAAAATCGTTGGACCGGTTTTCCTGAAAACAGATGCCAATTTTCAGTACATAATGAAAAACATCTATGCCTAGTATCAAAAAAAATTCATCAACCCATTTTTGAAATGCTCAATTTTCAAAAAAAAAAAAAAAAAATAGTATTAAAAATCCAAGACTTATCTTTTTCAAAATTTTGATATGCAACATAATTGACTTTTTAAAGGAGTTTTTGCATACATTTGTCTATTGAAATCTGTGGAGCCGTTAATGAGAAAATAAAAAAAAAAAAATTATATAAAAGGACCGTTAATAACAGTTTTTGGTAGTTTTCTTTACCACAAATTTCACCATACCTATAATAATCCACTACTTTATTTTATGAAAATCGTTTTTAAGATAAATAATGTTTTCATCAATGGTCGTATGGCTAGTACCGTTATTTTTGGAGCTTAGACAAATTTCAATTCGCCCTCTAGAGAGTTATAGACCAAGATCCCAGGGCCGCCAGACATACGTCATTTTATCATAGCTGAATTTTTTTCTGTGAATGAACGAATGGATACTACGAACCTTGAACCCGGGTGCGTTTCGGAGGTGTTGAGTGCT
Organism: Dasysyrphus tricinctus; assembly: GCA_963921185.1. Lineage (NCBI taxonomy): Eukaryota > Metazoa > Arthropoda > Insecta > Diptera > Syrphidae > Dasysyrphus > Dasysyrphus tricinctus. The sequence goes on along the minus strand of OY992533.1, from coordinate 18,192,251 downwards.
AAAAGTGCATAAAATGATGGAAAATTACGTTATTTTATCAGAGCTGATTTTTTTATATGTTTCAAAGAAAGTTATGATAAGCTTTTTTTGACACTTGCCAGACACCTGCATGGGGACCCAATGTCAGCCAGACACGTTTAAAGGTGTCAAAAAAGTCGTCAAATTTACGTTATAGTATCAGAGCTGAATTTTATATATGTTCTTTGGGCAACTGTTTCAAGATATTTCCCAAGCTGCCAGACATCTACATGGGGACCCAATGCCTGCCAGACACCTTTTAAGGTGTCAAAAAATCATTAAATCGCGTTATAGTATCAAAGCTAATTTTTATATACATATTTTTCTATAGACAACTGTTTTAAGATATTTCCCTGCCAAACACCTGCAACAGTGGAACCTAATATCAGCTGACAGATACAGATTTAAAAGTATCCGAGATATTCCCCAAGCTACCAGACACCTACCTACATCTAAAAGTATTCAAATAATCGTGTTTCATACGGTTCAGTATCAAAGCTATTTTGATCTAACGAACAAAAATATGTTTCTTGGATAATATTATTTAACAATATTTTCAGCCAATAGTGCGAATGTTATCCTTAGGTTCCAAAGCTTCACTGGTGCGTAAATATATCTACCCAACAACATTTTCTAAGCATTTATTAAAAAAAATATTTTCTTCTGCTACGAATAACTTGTTACCTAGCAACAAATAAAGAAATTACTTTGGAAATGCCCAAATTAGTAAATTAAAATAGCCAAATGGGAATTTAAACCCAAAATAGGAAAAATTGCCAAAAAGCACTGCAATATAAGGAAATATCGCCCATATGTGATCGGGGCAATTGCAAACATTTTTTAAAAGCACCCACGGGGCTTGGGCTCACTTTAGGATTTGGGGTGGTCTCGAGGTTGGGTATATGCAAAGTTTCTTTTGCATTTAAAGAATCTGAACCCGTGGGTGTTTTTTAAAAATGTCTGCAATCGCCCCGATCACATATAGGCGATATTTCCTTATATTGCAGTGGTTTTTGGCAATTTTTCCTATTTTGGATTTAAATTCCCATTTGGCTATTTTAATTTACTAATTTGGGCATTTCCAAAGTAATTTCTTTATTTGTTGCTAGGTAACAAGTTATTCGTAGCAGAAGAAAATATTTTTTTTAATAAATGCTTAGAAAATGTTGATGGGTAGATATATTTACGCACCAGTGAAGCTTTGGAACCTAAGGATAACATTCGCACTATTGGCTAAAAATATTGTTAAATAATATTATCCAAGAAACATATTTTTGTTCGTTAGATCAAAATAACTTTGATACTGAACCGTATGAAACACGATTATTTGAATACTTTTAGATGTAGGTAGGTGTCTGGTAGCTTGGGGAATATCTCGGATACTTTTAAATCTGTATCTGTCAGCTGATATTAGGTTCCACTGTTGCAGGTGTTTGGCAGGGAAATATCTTAAAACAGTTGTCTATAGAAAAATATGTATATAAAAATTAGCTTTGATACTATAACGCGATTTAATGATTTTTTGACACCTTAAAAGGTGTCTGGCAGGCATTGGGTCCCCATGTAGATGTCTGGCAGCTTGGGAAATATCTTGATACAGTTGCCCAAAGAACATATATAAAATTCAGCTCTGATACTATAACGTAAATTTGACGACTTTTTTGACACCTTTAAACGTGTCTGGCTGACATTGGGTCCCCATGCAGGTGTCTGGCAAGTGTCAAAAAAAGCTTATCATTACTTTCTTTGAAACATATAAAAAAATCAGCTCTGATAAAATAACGTAATTTTCCATCATTTTATGCACTTTTAGCACTCAATACCTCCGAAACGCACCCGGGTTCAAGGTTCGTAGTATCCATTCGTTAATATTTACCATAGGGTTCATTCACAGAAAAAAATTCAGCTATGATAAAATGACGTATGTCTGGCGGCCCTGGGATCTTACTCTATTAGAAAAAAACCTTAAGTTCAAAATTTGAAAAAATCGCTTCAGTAGCTTAGGCTGTAGGTCGAGGTTCAGACAGACAGACAGACAGACAGAAAAACGTGATTTGTTTCTCCGATTGACAGTAACTTATTGGCACGGTCATGGTCTTTGAAATACAAAAGGTGGGAATATACAGGTCTTGGGGGCCAAAAGCAAAGATTTATAGAATTCTATTGACTATGTTTTTAACCAACCTTTACCAATATTTCACAGGCAAGCGTGAATATTTCTCTTAATTCGAACACCGAATATTATTTTCTGGGTTCTAGTTTTGCTCATATTGATGTACCTACAAGGCAGGAAGATTTTCAGATTGATAAATTTTGGTCTTGATTGCAAAATCCAAGTCCTCTGGTCCACAAAAATTGGCCGTGGAATCATCAGCTGATTAGTGAAGCGACTTCCCTTATCCAGACGCTCAAAATAGTACAAAATCGTATTTTGCCTTTAATGATGGTAATGTTCTTGAAATTACCTGCATGTTCTTCCACTCTTGCAGAAAGTTTGCCTTTAGTAACACCTATTTGTGAAGCCCTTTTGAGGAGGCCCTAATTTATTGGAAAGTTTATACTGAACATGCAATGTCCTCTTAGAGAATTTTTCAACGGTTAAATTCTTCTTAGAATAAAAGTCTATATATTGTCTTGTTAACCCTAATCCGCTACTGGAATATCATAGAAAAAATCATCAGTTTTTCGTTCAGTTCTCATGCAAGCCCTTCAACTGCTCTTCTGCACTTGTATAGACTCTGAAGCGACTACAATAAATGACTTGATTGGATTCATTTCGTGAGTTTTTCCGTGAGAGTGAGTTGGATGTACGCATAATTTTTCGTAACCCTTCGTGTTATAGCGAGGGGATGGACAAATCTCAATGAATCTAGGTTGTGCATACGCAGCTGAGAATAAATTCAACTATACCACCACCAGAGGGAGAGACAGTCACAATCCACCAGCAAGCTAGATAGCTAGGCGAAGAGTTAGATCCACTTGTGGTTGAATTGATGCTACTGATGCTGCTGGTGGTGCTGTGCTGCTACTGCTACTCTTAGCGATGGTGATGGTGGTGTAGTGATGGTATTGGTGCGTGTGAAATTTATGAAAATTGCCATATGATAACGGTAAATTCAATTCTCTCTCTTTCACATTTGGTATTGCCATTGCCAATGCAGCAGCTAATTGCCCAAATGTGCGCAGCCAATTGTATCCTTTTTATGGCATCACAACACATGCAGGCCTATATGTTTATACACAAAGATAAATATAGGTATATAAATGTGCTTTCCTGGTGTTTATCAAGCCTATTGATGCTTTGAAGACTCGCATGATAGTCAGCCCGGGTTCCAGGGGGGTATACCAACACTGTCTCTGTGTGTTCAAAATCGCATAGAAAATTATTTCCGCATAAATTTAACCGAAAGTTTTGCGTGGAGGACTTGAGTTTGCATTTTGCGCCATTTGACTAGATTAGTATGGGTTAGAGGGTTACTTATGCGATGAGCTGAAAGTTTTTTTTTGCTGTTGTTGTTGGGTCTCTAAGTGATCCATTTGTATGGTTTATATCCTGGAGACATATGCTAGGGTTATTTTAACGAGGTCTCATGTTGCACTACCAAAAGAGTGGATTCTGAAGTTAATGGAATTGAGTTTCAGAGGATGTATCATGGGACTTTTCAAAGAACCATAAAGTTTTATGAGATCCCTAGGTTGAATTTCAATTAAAAAAATTCGATCTTACTTCTGGGAGCATTGTTAGTGAAGTTAATAAAATGTATGATATTTTTTAATATCGACAAAAGCATTTTGTTTTTATTTTTTTAATTGATTAAAACCAAACCAAAAACTGTGAGAACTATCAAGCTGCTCTCGAGAATAAAACTCACCAGTGGACAATCATTCCGTTCGGCGATAGAAACAAAAATTTAAAACTGAGCTTTCAGTTTTCTCTTGGAAAGGAAATAAATGAACTGTTCACGTAAAATGCCTTACCAGATACCAGAAAATGGTGTTACCAAAATATCCTCATGTACTGGTATGGCTACCCTTCAACTTCACTTGATGTCAGACCGCAAAATTTTCAAAACTGTTGAGCACCTTCAATTTGAAACGCACTGAATTGGCAATGGCAGTTTATTAATGGCTTAACCCATTATTTATTTTAAATTTTTAAAGAATAAAGCAGCTGCAAGCTTTTGCTTGTAAGAATATATGTCACTTTTACTACTCCCAACAGAAAACCAGCAGAAGAAAGATAGCTTAGCTATCAACAGGACACGTCTATGAAAGTACTCTCATGAAATTAATTCTACAAATTCCCAATTTTATTGAAATCGTTCTTGGAAAAACGAAGTTGCAAAATGTTGACAATTTTTAGAAACACCCTGTTTTGAGAATACATATTTGTTTCTGTTTGAATTCTGTCTCGACTATCACCTGTGTCAATTTTATAGAAATTGATCAAGAAGTTGCAAATGTTGAATAATTCTAGCTCGGCTATCATCTGCGTTAATTTCATTGAAATCGCTAAAGGAACAACCATGTAACACCCTCTTTTGAAAATATCCAATATTATTAACGAATTGCCCTTAAATCACCCTTTTCCGCAGCAGCAAAAAAACTTTAAACATTTCTGATTTCTTAGATGTTTTTTAATGCCTCGACATCGTAGCCATCCTTCAATAGAATTTGACAATAAATGAAAAACATTAAGATGTATACCCGTAAAAGACAAATACTGCATTTCCTAACGCCTGGTGCCTGCAAACTGCCAATCGAGTGTCTACTGCAGCCAAACGTAGGTAACGTGTAGTTTAGTGAAACGCCATCACTAACACTATGATCATTTTTGCGTTATTAACTAGAATATATCTTTCAACCTTGTATTGTGCAATCTATTGAGTCTTCATATCAGGAAAATTAATGCAAACAAATCTAAAAAAAAAAACAAGTATACGCCATAGTGTTTCAGTTAAATTTAAGTCAAAATAACGACACCTCTTTTAAAAACATTAAGCGGCTTATGTAAAAATTATAATAGCCGTTCTTTGGTGAACGTGTATATAGGCTGCTAAATAAATAAAATTATACGCAGAAGATAACAAAAAAAAAAAAAAATTATCAAAATGTTCATCCATGGTCATAGTGTTCATTTTTTTAGGAGAATAGTACTTGAGAACTATTTTTGAAAAAAACATCATAACATAGTAGCCCCTGGGAAAATATTTTTTTATATTTTTTCCGAGAAGGTCATAAGGCCTCCTATGACCAAATGCAAGGTTATCCATTATTTACACCCTGATGTATACATTTTATAATTGTTTTTACACAAAACTAAAAGTTAATAAAAATAATTTATTACTCTAAAAATTTGCTGAGCTGCTTATACACACCCACCAAAATACGGTTAATATCATTGCATTCATTGAACCTGGCTATACCCTCACTCCAGTGACAGCTTCAATCTTGCAATCTTCACGCCTCACCATAATCGTAATTTTTTCAGGGACTACTGCTTATATTTGTGCCTGAAAAATTACATTACCAGTTTTTGTAGAACTTCAAGTACATTTTTCTAATTCGTTGTTTCTTAGACCAAGACGCCTATGAATAATCTGAGTTTTGAAGTCTTAAAACATCGATGTTGCACCTAATTAATGGATGAAAATAAGCAAGAACACTTTTCACGTTCACCAATAATATTATCATTAAATGTATCAACTCCAATAAAATTAAATCGGTGGTTGTTATCATTCAAATCATTTTTCAACTTATAGGTCATTTATTTTTGTTTTACAGCTTACCAAAAAAATTAACCTTCTGGAACCTCTTAGAACTACTCATATTAAATAAGTCACTATCTATAAGAACACTATTACAAGAATCATTACCAACAACCACCAACTTACAATTTTATTAAACTTTTCATGAAAAGAAAATTTGGGAAAGAAAATCAAAATGACTCCTGTTTCAAGAATGTAGTCAGATCAGGTATAATTCGATGTTATGAGTGCGTTCAGTCTTTTTGGAAATACCTCAAGATACCATCTTTCCTCATTCCAATACTTCTGGGCATCTATGTAAGAAATGTCTATTGCTGGACCTCTAATTTGTAAGATTATTTAATACTGAAAGCACTACGTATTACAAAAAACATATTTTTTTTAAATTTATTTTTAAATTTTGAGTTTGAAAGTATAGCGACGGCGCACAGTGGAACGATCAGTACAAATTTCTGGTCATGAGGTGATTTTATTTTTTTGTGATATGAACATAGTTCTTATATGTGATGTTTTGAAAATTGTCCACTCTTTCATAAGCTATAAAATTTTTGTTTGTAAATATAAAGGTTTTCATGAAATTGTGGCTTAAGTTAACACTTTTTTTCTAAGCCGAAAAAAATGTGATATTACATGTTTTTGGTTTTTTGAGTCTTTCATTCAATTTTTGAGATAATCTAGTGAAACAAATTTTGTTCGACTAAGGAAGATTAGTTTAAAAAAATTAAATTAAAAAAAAAATCAAATCAAAGATTTGTCCATTCGAAAACGCCTGTTTTTACAGTTGCTTTTAAAATATAATATCTAGAACTTCCATCAAGCTTTTAAAAAAATGCTTGCATATGCCTGCTTTCTAATTCACCTTTAGGGAATTTTATGCTATCGGTGAGTAATATTTAACAAGAATTGGATCCGACCGGATCCGACCCCGCTAACCTATGAGCTTTAAAAAATCTCTACCTTTTATACTGGTCATTGCTCAACTGTCTTCTTTTTTTTTGTAACAGAAACCAATATATACTTTTACAGTATTTTTAGGTGTGCTGAACTCGAATCCGAAGTCAGAAAAATTCTATCACGTCACGTTTCTGGGATATAACCGTTTGAAAATTGAAAATACCCGTTTTTCGCTGTTTTCGTAACAGCGCTTTAACATAACCTATGTTAAAGCGTGAGGTTACTTGTTTGAACAAAATGTGTAACGGTTTCTAGAAGAACAACATTTTTTCTTTTAGATTCCTTTCAAATCTTCCCGGTGTCTCTTTTCTTCTCCGAGAAATCCATCGGATCCGAATGACGATATCGAGAGTGAAAATAGCATTTAAAGCTTATTTTTGATTTTGAATACTATTCTTTTGTTTTTAAATTTACTTGAACCTTTTTTTTCATTTATCTACATGACTTAATTTTCCACAATTTTCTTAAAGACATTTTGTGGAATAAAATGAATGCTTTTATATAATTCTAAGGCTCTTTATTTGGATTTAAAATTATTTATGTAAGTTTTCAGCAATTTGTATCGGGAAACAATATTTGAAATTGATTGATTTTTAAAAGCGATATAATGTATATTGTACGTAAATATGAACATAGATTTATGTAATATATGCCACTTTTATAAATATTCTAGAGAGGGGTATTTGAAAAAATGTTCTTAAGAGAAAAAATATCATTTTCTCTTATATGACAGTTGAAGAAAAGCTCATTTTCAAAACTGTGCATAATTTTGATAAAAATTTTTCTAAAATTCGATATAATCATAGTATTGGATACAATCATAAGTATCTACCTACCTTAACTATAGTTAAAAGAAATAGAAAAATTGTTTTAATATTTCCTTTTATAGATTCAATTTTTGAGGATTTTTAAATTTATCGGTAATAGGTGTATCTATGGTTCTCAACAAAGCAAATATTTTTTTTTTACTCGATTATTTGAGGAACAATTTTTTAAATATAGAAGTATTTAGAATTTAAATGAAATATATGGTAAACTTTAAAATTCGGTTATTTATGTTGGTTATTTTATTTTTCAAATGCACTTTTTACTAGATATGGAATCGTATACTTTATGAAATATTTTTCAATGTTTTATTAATCTATGGTATTTAACAAACACAATGGCGAAAAAATCATCAAAATCCATCCATTTATTCAAAAGTTACAGCACGATGTCCACTTTTTCAGCTTTTCGTTCCACTGTGCGGCGGTGGTGATCGGGGCACAAACATGCGTCTACCATTATGGGAATGGGAATTAGGAATATGTTTCATCAAGACAGACTTACGGCTCACATTTATAGGACATCGATGGCTGTTTTCTGCCCTTAAATAACTAGACTCTGTTTCTACAAACTCCGTAACTGCCCGAAATTGTCGATCGTCTCTAAGGGAGATGACAGAACAGTTCAACATTCACCTTTTCTGGGTGCCGGGACACAGAGATATTCCAGGAAACTGTAAAGCCGATGAACTCGCCTGGATGGGAACTATTACACCAATATTATCTAACAGGGTGAATATTGGAATACCAATCGCTACTTGTAAACTTATGCTTAAGCAAGATTCCATGATGATGACAAACAGCAGATGGACATGTATCACTTCTTGTCTGGCGACAAAACGGATCTGGCCAACACTGGATTGCATATTAGCTCCACAATTGGTGTCAAAATTGGACACTGCCTCATAAGCAAACACGCCAAAAGACTAGGCGTTCTTTCAAATTATTTCTGCAGAAGCTGCATGGACGAGGAGGAGGAAGAAACTATCCCGCACCTTCTTTGTTCATGCCCTGCCATCGACATTCACAGTCTCCATCGCTTTATTAAAAGCTCCAATTGGTTTAATTAGCGAGGATCATCTCGCAGTCTTTATGTGGTATCACAATGGGCCTATTCTAGCCTAAGTGTGTCAGCAGTTTTCCTGGCAGCCACCTTAACCTAACCTAACCTATGGCTGTTTTGAGGGAACCCTTTCCAAAGCATTTCATCTCAGTAAAAGTTTGTCCAGGCCTTTCCTCCCATTCGGCCCCGGCGATATTTTTCTTACCCTACAATACCTCGAGGACCACATCCGAACCGAAAGTTCTAAGATACTCGCTGTTATGCTGGTAAAAAGTCATAAGTCATGACATTACAAATGTAAGAAATACTTTGGTCAATGATTATCGACACTTAAAGAATATCGATAACCAAAGTCTAGCTGTTTTTTTCTCATCTCTTGAGAGGGGTTGAAAAGAATTAGTTCTCCTTTTTTTTCTGGTTATCCACACTTAATTTGTTTAAACAAAAATTGTATAAGATGCTCTGTCATTTTTCCTTCGCATAAACACCTCAATCTCGACGGTCCGATTAATAGAACGAACTCTAGATATAACCATTTTGCGCGAACCTTATCTTAACTTTTTGGAGATTTAAAACAAATACAAAAATCAACAAAATAAAGTCAGCAAAAAAGACCGATAGGGTTTGCTTAAAAAGATTAAATAATGGCTCTCATTGATGGGATCATCAAGATAAAAGCCTGAAAAATGACAGAGCATCATTTCCTTTTTTTAAAACTGAGTTGAAGTATTAATGATCCTAACACAAATCAGACTGTTTTTAACCCCCTACCCTCCCAAAAGCTGAGAAAAAAGCCTGCTAGACTTTCATATTCGATATCACGATACATGAACCAGTAAACCCTAAGCCCAGATTTTGGTTGCTGTCGACTCTTTTACTATTTGTGATACAAACATTTAATCTTCAAATAAAAAAAAACGAAAGTTTACCATCATACAAAAAAAAGTTAACTTTTAAAACAAGACTATTAAGTATGACTTGGTTATCGCAAAATCTTAGACTAAAAGTATGCATAAACAATTAAAAAAAACACAATAAATTATAATATTGATTTATGATGTGAATTTAAAAACACAGATTGACAGTGCCAATTTCTCGTTTACCATGACATCATTTTGCTATAATTATACACAAGCTTGAGAAACAACAGTCTTAATTGCATGCATGTAATTTTTTTTATGGAAATATTCCTGATTTTAAACCGAACCCAGTTGTGATTGATGGATCGGCATAACCTAGTTGATTGACCACTGGCTATATATGCTAATCGCCTTGGCACACCTGAACTCCAAAGTGTACCAATTCACATCAAATGCAGCACACGAGGTTTGTACTCATTTTTAATTGACTTACAGTTAATTGATCAATCACATACCTATACATACTTGTTTTGTACTAACCCATGAGAACGATTCCATCCATCCATCAAAAGTTTTTATTTGCTGCCGCGCCGCCGCCGCCGCCACACCGTGCGTCGTGGTTACTGTGACGGAGTCACTGCAGCTCCTGCCAACTATCTTATAACCAAAGAGAAATCGAAAAAAAATAATTCAATAAAACAAAAATTAAGAATCAATCTGAAGCATTGCACCTTTTGATCGATCATCTCGGGCCCAGCGCACTCTGGACACACAACTGGTCAACACCTCACCTCTCCCTTCGGTCGGTCCCAATAATCTTGCACAAAGTATAGGTACCGTGTCGATCCACCTGTCATAATCAATCGCTCAATATGCAATCTTTACGATCACGCCGCACCGCCGCGCCGCAATGCTGCTGCGGTTTTTCCATCAATCTATCACCTGCGATACTGGATGAGAGCAACACATCAAGGTGAACACTGATAAATTCATTGAACTCCAATTTGCAAGCCAGAGATCCCTTTCTATACGCAATCGCACACTTCGCATCTAAGGCGACAGTTCTGAGTGACACATTGCAAATTCCGGTTTCGCAATGACAGCACCAAATGAGAGCACCAAGTGTCAATGTCATCAGGTGTCAAATGTATTTTACAAATGATCAAGTGTGACGGGCAACGCAACGTACTATCCATATAACTAACAAGGCGGCCAAACCGATCTTCGACCGGCATATATTTCAGATGAGTGATTGTTGTGTTCACACGTGTTGTTGCAAATACAAAGGCTGGAAGGAGGGGGGGCTCCTTCCTAAGAGTGTAGCACTCTGGTCAATCTCCAATGTCGTTTGAAATTGCCCCAGTGCAGCTAATTGAACGCGAATTCGAGCTGTGATTGAGGCAGGTTTGACAGATTTCATCTCTCTCATGGATGTGTGTGAGTAAATGTGCATTTTTAAGCCGTCCGATCCTGCTTCGGACACTGTCCAGTGTCCACCGTGAGCGCTGTCAGAATGTCCGAGTGATTATGATTGATGCTAATGCAATGCAACGGCGACACGTAATAATCCATCAAACTGCAATTGACAATAATTATCGAGGTGAAGTGGACTCGAGTTTGCACCACGGTCAATCAACGCAATGACTCTGGTGGAGATGGAACGTATTATTACTTCTTAGATTTGCTTGGCTTACGAGAGGAAAATGCGTTTTTCGTTTGGACTGAATGGAAAATGTAGGATTCATAACGAGAGTATGTCTGTTGCTTTCAATTGCTTTTTCTACGCGAAAGCGCATTAATGATAAGCTCTGTTTGTAATTAATTCATTTAAAGAAGGAAGAAATCCAACTTTTGTAGTCTTTTTGTTTACTTTTAAAGATTGCTCAATGATTTAACAAAAAAGTAGTTGATTTGGGATTTATGGACAAAAGACGATTCATAATGAAGATAATATAATTGTAAAAAAGTTAATTATTATTTTAAATATTAATTAAAAACCATTGTTATATCAAATTGAACAAATAACAGGGAACTCAAAAACAGAGAAGAAATAATAGTATGTAGGTACGTTAGGGTGTCCGTTATTTCCCAAATCGTTTTTAAATAGAAATTAACCGAAAACGGACCGAACCGAATGAAACCGAATATGTGTGAAACAAGCCTTACACCTCTTTTGCACTCACATCCTCATTTGGAGTTTACCTATTGTAGTATGTGTGCCTTTCAATATCTCATTTTCTTTTTGAAGAACATGGTCTTCTTTCCTTACCTCTTGGTAAAGTTTCATAACCCACTTCAAGTCTTTGTCGAAGCTAGTTATTACCTAACACCCCTATTACGGTTCTCAATTATCAATTTGATAGTTGATAAATTTAAAACTCAATGTTTAAAAATCCATCTTATAAAAGTTTTGATCATTTAAAAATGATGCAGACAGTAGCTAATAACAAGAAAATTAAAAAAATATAAAAGAATTACTGACCAGTTTATTAATAAATTGAGTTTAAAAAAACCAATTTTCAAGGTTTATCAACTATCAAATTGATAATTGACAACCGTAATACGGGTGTAAGTCTTTTTCAAGATATTCTGTTTTTTCTGAGTCTTTTTTGACGAGCGCTGGCGTGACGGGTGGAGTATTATTCCTGAAGACGCTCAATTTAAATGATGGTGATCGAGATACAATTCAACTTTTTAGGAAGAGCTTTATTAAACGCAATTATTGGCTGAGAAGCCTGCGATCGAAGAAATAGAGGGATGTCATTGCAGGAAGGAAGTTCGGAAGTTCTACCAAAAAGTAAAGAGAACCTCCCAGGGTTGCAAGGCCCGAGCCGAAGCCTGCAAGGATGATCAGGGGAACATTCAACCATTCAACCTGGACGAACGTAGGCCAACAATTCCGTCCACCCGATCTCGACGAAGTAAAGATAGCTACATCTAAACTTAAGTCCAATAAAGCTGCTGGAGCTGATGGCCTTGCGGCTGAGCTATTCAAAAAAGCTAGCGATGAATTGGTTAGGAGTATGCACCAGCTCATCTGTAAAATATGGTCGGAAGAAAGCATGCCCGATGAATGGAACCTCAGCACTGTTTGCCTGATCCTCAAGAAAGGCAATCCTCTGGACTGCACCAACTACAGAGGCATAATTCTTCCTAATATCGCCTGCAAGATCTTCTCTGTCGTACTTTGTGAACGCCTGAAGCCATTCGTCAACAACCTGATAGGTCCATATCAGTGTGGCTTTAGGCCAAAGAAGTCCACCATCGACAAAATATTCGCACTACGGCAGATCTAGGAGAAAGCCCAGGAGTTTCAAATCGATACCCACCATCTTTTCATCGATTTCAAGGCCGCGCAAGTTACATATTTGTATGGTGACCTCCGTCACCATTAGTACAACAACCTTTTATTTGTAATACGAATATGAATAATAAATCAATTCGTAAAATGCAAAATAAGCATATAAGTATATTTTCATATTGTAAAATAATATTGCAAAATAAGCATATAAGTATATTTTCATATTGTAAAATAATACATTAAATTTTGCTCAATCAGCATAATAATAATCAAAGGGAAATAAATCTGATTGAACAAAATTTAATGATATATCTAGACTAACAGTCGTTAAGATACCTCGAAGAAATAAAGTCGTCGTTCGAACTACACTAAAAATAAAACTCTTTTTTTTTAACTGGCGCAGTCGGAACGGAATCGAGTAAACGCGGAAAAAAAAAAATTGTAACTACAAATCAGTTACAAACATTTTTTTTAAATTGTTTTGTTTACCGTCCACAACCCCTCCTCCACCCGAATAAAGTACCAACAACTATTTGTCGGGAATTATAAAAAAAAAAATATATTAAGTTACTGTTGTAGACTACAAATCAGTCACAACAAAGAAACACAAAATAAAAAAAAAAAAAAAAAAAGAAGAAGAACAAACAAGTGCAGTGCGAACTAAAAATCAATAGTGTTTTTTTTGTGCGAGTTTTATTAAAATACATTTTTAAAAATTTCGCGACAAATTCTTCACGACTCCAGAAGGAACTTGCAAATAGAGAATACAAACGAAATGGCAACCGACCAAACAAATCTTTTAAACACAATGGCACGAGTTTTGTTGAGATTAGAGGCGAATTCTCAACAGCAAGCTGATAGTCGAGCCATAGTGATTATGAAAGAAATTTCATATATTAAAGAATTTTCCGGCAACAGGCAAGAGCTGACTCAATTTATAAACGTTGTCGATAATCACATGAGCTTGACTCCAGAAGACAGAAGAGCTGCAATGTGGACTGCTATTTCACAGTGTAAGGTGATAGGTAAGGCAAAGGAACTGCTACTTACCAACAACATGAGCACATGGGAAGAGGCGAAGAATATACTGAAGCTGTCATTCCGGCCAAGCATCGACCAAGGGGAAGTTACCCGCCGGATCAACAATCTTAGAGTGAGTTCGGTATTAGATTTAATTAACAAAATTGAATATTTACTAACAGATATTCATACTATTATTATGTATGAGAATAATAAAGATAGTCTGAAAACAATGTTATATTCACTAGTAATTAACAAAATAAGAGAACTAGCTGCAGGCAACTTAGCAAGAGAAATTAGGGATGAATATGATCTACTTAAAGTCAAGAGTATATTGTATTCTTATGTAGGGTTCGATGTAGGTAACGTCCTTACTAACGGAAATAATACTAGAAGAAACCATGATTTTAGGCCCGCAGAAAGGACATACCGACAGAACAACCAACAGTTACGAAACAATACTAATAACAACTCTAGACAGACAAATCAGCAACAACAAAGTACTGATTATAATTTTACAAGAACAAACGACACAGAGAGACGACATACATACAATAATTCTGGCCAGACAAGCCAAAACCAACTCAATAATACCATACAAAATAGCAACCGAACACGGAATAACTATAACTATAACAATAACAATTCCAGACAGACCCATAATAGACAGAATGTGGAACCAATGGATATTAATAATATAGATCAAGGATCTTCCGAAGTGGTTCAAGAAGAAATACATTCAATAGAAGCTCCGGTTTTTCTGAATGTAGCCTCTCTGGTAGGAAAACACAGGTAGTATTTGCGTTGAGAAACCAGAAACACATATGCTTACTAGATACAGGGTCTACAATGAGTTTAGTAAATACAAGTAAGATAGACTGTAGTTCCTATAACGTACTCGAAGAGCTGACTTTAAACTTGTCTACCGTAAACAGCCAAAGTATAGAAACATTAAAAATTTATCAGGTCCCAGTACCTACAGAATTTGGCTACCCAGAAAATGTCTTCGTTAGAGCATATGGAAAGCCATTAGGAGAACAAAAATATAGTCTCTTGTTAGGAATGGATGTACTAGGAAACATGGTCGAAAGCATTAACTTTATAAAAAAGGAAGTACTTCTACAAAACAAAACTATACTCCCAATGGTCATTGAAGTAGAACCATTCATAGAATGTTATGAGTTAGAGGGTAGTACTGAAGTTAATTTACAAGATTTGAAAGTATTCGAGAAACAAGAAATACAAGATTTGCTTCAAAAATATAAAAATCTCTTATATAGAGATGGAGATCAGCTTACTAATTGCGAAAGTATATTTCATGAAATAAAACTATCCACAGACCAACAAATAAACGCTAGACTGTACCGTCTGCCTCAAAAACACGAAGAAGAGGTAAGAAACCAAGTTAATGATATGGAAAGGCAGGGCATAATACGAAAATCAAACAGTCGATACGCTTCACCAATCGTAGTGGTCGCCAAAAAGCCCGATAGCGAAGGAAAAGTTAAGTATAGAGTATGTGTCGATTATCGCGCTCTCAATGATATAACTGTAGACGATAAATATCCATTACCAAATATCGAAAGTATTCTTGATAAGCTAGGAAGGTCTCAGTACTTCTCAACCCTTGATTTAGCCAAGGGATATCATCAAATAAAGGTGCATCCTGATGATATACATAAGACTGCATTTGTTACACCAAACGGTCTATATGAATATACCAGAATGCCCTTTGGGCTGAAAAACGCCCCAGCGACATTTCAGCGTCTAATGAATGAAGTTCTCAGAGAGTACATAGGCAAAATTTGCATAGTTTATCTTGATGATATACTTATTTTTTCGACCTCATTTGAAGAGCACATAACATCGTTAGACAAAATTTTTCAAAAATTAGCTGACTACAATCTTAAGATACAACTAAGTAAATGCTCTTTTCTTAAGAAAAATACAGAACACTTAGGTCATATCCTTACTGCAGAGGGAATGAAACCTAACCCAAATAAAATAGAAGTAATCCAGAAATATTCACTGCCCCAAACAATTAAGCAGTTACAAGGATTTTTAGGTAGCACTGGATATTATAGGAAATTTATTGCTGATTACTCCAAAATAGCGTACCCGATGGTTAAATATCTAAAAAAAGATATGAAAATAAATAGTAAGGATCCGGAATACATTCAAGCATTTGAACGATTAAAAGAAAATCTTATCAGACATCCAATACTCAAATTTCCAGATTTTAACAAACAATTTTCCCTATACACTGATGCAAGTAATTTTGCGTTAGGAGCTGTTCTAACTCAAGAAGGGCAGCCAGTATGTTATGCCTCCCGAACATTAAACGACCATGAAAAAGATTATTCTACAACAGATAAGGAATTTTTAGCAATAGTATGGGCTACCACATATTTTAGACCATATCTTTGGGGTCAGAAATTTAAAATAATCACTGACCATATGCCTGTAAAATATTTAAATAAAAAATATAATGGAAAGGAGTTTAGTCAAAGAGTCCAAAGAGGACTTCTTAAGTTGCAAGAATTTGAGTTTGACATTGAGTATATAAAAGGGAAGGAAAATAAAATAGCAGATTTCTTAAGTAGAATCCCAGAGGAAATAAACGAAACATCAGAAACTGTACATTCATCGAATGAACAACTTTTAGACCATATACAAATCAAAGAGGGAATTGTTAACATTTACCAAACTCAGCTAATATTGACTTATTCTGTGCAAAATGAAATAATAAAAAAACAGCACACTAAAACAATAATTCAGGTTGATATGACGAAAAATGACAAATACTGGAAAGATTTATTTAAAAGAACTATTAAATCAGGAACAGTAGGAGTTTATTCAGAAGTAGATGATGCTGAATACAATAAAGTACAAAAAGTTTTAATTGAAATGTATGGACACGACAAAGAAGTAAAATTCTACAAGCTCACTCAGAGAGCAAGAGATTTAGAAAAGGTTGAAGAGGCCCATAAACAAATATCCTTATATCACATAGAAGAGAGTAATCACTCAGGTATAGTTGAGACATATCATAAATTAAAAAACAAAATATATTTTCCAAAACTTATAAAAGAAATTTCTAGAGTAATAGGGAATTGTCAGACTTGTCAAGAAGGTAAATATGACAGAAAGCCAATAAGACCAAAGTTCAGACTAACAGAAACTCCAATTAAAGGAAACGAAATTTTGCATATGGATGTTTATCATTTCAATAAACTAACATACCTGACATTTATTGACAAATTTACGAGAAAAGCTTATGGATACAATTTAAGTAGTAAAAATTGGACAAGTAAATTAGAATGCATAGACGAACAATTAAGTAAATTCGGAAAACCAAGAAAAATTATCTGTGACAATGAATTTAATTCAGAAAATATTAAAGAATACTTTAGGAAGGAAGGAATTGAAATGCATATGACAAAACCAAATTCGCATACTGGAAACTCAGATATAGAGAGATTCCACTCTACATTACTTGAAATTTTACTAACAATTAAAAATACAGACATTTCCACCAATAGAAAAATTCATAAAGCTATTCAGATATACAATAATAGGTATCATTCAACATTAGGTATGAGTCCAAACTCAGCAGAAAAGACAAATCAGTTAAATTTAAGAACAAAAATAGAAGCTAAAAAGGAAAAAATTAGAAAAAAGAGAAATATTTCTAGGGAAAATTATGATGAAAAACGCAATGAAGGCTACATAAGGAACTATAGAAAACATAATTTAAAAAATGTTGACCCAACAAATATTAAAAGACCAAATCAATTCGCAGGTAATCTTTTGGCTGTATCAGGTGATCTCCTGGCTGATAATAATGCAAATAGCGGAAGCAACACTCATAATAACACCGATACAAACCAATAAGGGATATACTACATTAAATTTAGGATCAGTAGAAATAATTAATAATAGCCAGACCATATTACACATAATAGATACTAGGGATTTATTTTCAACAATCGGAATGATAGAAGTTAATCTACAAGCTTTACAATTAGAAAACAATACCGAAATAAGTAATGAAATTTTTAATATAAAATCTAAACTTCAAGCAATAGTTCCACTAAGAAGACAAAAAAGAGGACTTATAAATATTATAGGAACAGGACAGAAATGGTTGTTTGGGACAATGGATGACAACGACCGACAAGATATTATCGGACATATGAACACAATTGATACTAATAATCATGCAGCCATAAAAAACCTGAACCATCAAATACAAATTAACGAAAAATTTATGGACTCTATTAATAAATTTAAAAAAACAATAGAAACAGATAGAGAAGTTTTATCCTATACTTACCAAAGTATTGCTTCGAACCAAAAAGACATTATTAGAAAACAAATTATTACAGACCAACTACTAAAACTTCAAATATTAGAAAGCAAAATTGATAGCATTCTAGATAACATAGCATCTGCTAAACAAGGTAATATCCATCCAAGCATATTGACAGGAGAAGAAATAAGGACATTAGGGATAGACTTTTATAAACTTGAAAACGCTAGAATAGGACTTATGAAACTCGACCAAGACAGACTTATAATAGCTTTGAAACTACCAAAAGACTATATTTTGACTCAGTTAAAAATGATTATACCAATGCCAAATGATAAAAAAAAAGAAATAGATATGGAAAATTTACAATTTATAGAAATAAATAATGTACAATATGAGTATAATCCAAGAAACATTTACTTGAAAGATTTAAATATAAGTAATTCATGTATAATAAAAGATTCATGTACTTTTCGTTACAATAAAGAAATTAAAGTAATAAAAATTGACGACGATACTTTGATCTGCAAAAATTTAGAAAAAGAAAATGTTTATAATCACTGCGATGATAGAAAATTAATTTTAACTGGAAATTTCATGTTAAATATTAATAATTGTTCAATAAATATATTAAATGTAACTATTTTTAATTATCAACTAGAATTTATTCAAAAATTTTCATTATGAAGAAGAAACAAATTTAAATGTAACTGACAAATTAAAGTTTGAAGAAATTTCAAAAATGCAACAAATTGAAAATTTACAAAAAATTAATGAATTAACATATCACAGAACTATAAGTCAAATCAGTAATATTACAATGTTCTTAATAATTATAATTATTCTTATTGTAATATTTTTCATTAACAAATCAAATCGTAAATTGCAAATTAAAATAAATAATGTTACTAAGCCCCAACCAAATGTTAAAATTATGGAAATTCCAACGATTCAGGAGAATCTTAAGAATAAGGGGGGAGAAGTTACATATTTGTATGGTGACCTCCGTCACCATTAGTACAACAACCTTTTATTTGTAATACGAATATGAATAATAAATCAATTCGTAAAATGCAAAATAAGCATATAAGTATATTTTCATATTGTAAAATAATATTGCAAAATAAGCATATAAGTATATTTTCATATTGTAAAATAATACATTAAATTTTGCTCAATCAGCATAATAATAATCAAAGGGAAATAAATCTGATTGAACAAAATTTAATGATATATCTAGACTAACAGTCGTTAAGATACCTCGAAGAAATAAAGTCGTCGTTCGAACTACACTAAAAATAAAACTCTTTTTTTTTAACTCGCATGACAGCATTTATATAGCGACGAGTTATATAGAGCAATGTCTTGTTTTGGCATCCCTTCCAAAACTGTCCGTTTGTGCAGGATGATGATAGAGAATGCACGTTGCTCCATCAAGGTCGGCAAAGACCTCACCGACACCTTTGATGTCAAAAAAGATTTTAGGCAAGGCGACGCGCTGTCTGGCGACTTCTTCAACATCGTTCTTGAAAGAATAGTGCAAAACTCTCACGTCAACACTAGAGGCACAATCTTTCAAAAGTCCGTCAAATTACTCGCTTACGCTGACGACATTGACATAATCGGACGAACAAAGCGTGATGTCAGTGGTGCTTTTGTGAGTATTGAGAAAGAAGCCAAGAAGATGTGTTTAACGGTAAATGAAAGCAAAACGAAATATATGTTGTCAACAAGAAAGGACACCCAACACCGACGTCTCGGACAGAACGTCACTATAGACAGCTATAATTTTGAGTCAGAGACTTTGTCTACCTAGGATCCGCTATTAACTCAGCGAACGAAGAATTACTCTTGCCAATCGCTGTTTCTTTGGGCTAAGAAGGCAATTGAGAAGCAAAGCCCTCTCTCGAGCAACTAAACTGTCCCTGTATAAGAAGCTTATCATCCCGGTCCTGATGTATGGTGCAGAGGCATGGACACTGTTAACGGTGGATGAGAACGCGTTAGGCTGTTTTGAGAGGAAAATTCTCCGGGTGATTTTTGATCCCATCTGCATAGATGGGGAATGGAGAAGAAGATTACAACAACGAACTGTACGGGCTGTACAGCGACACCTACCTAGCCACAAAGGTGAAAAGTCAACGACTGAGATGGCTGGGTCACCTAGAGCGAATGGACACCAATGCTCCGGCCCGGAAAGTCTTTGAAGCCAACCCCGTGGGACAGCGCAGTAGAGGTGGACAGCGTAAAAGGTGGCGCACGCAAGTAGAAGAGGACCTCAACCAACTTGGCGTGCGAAATTGGATACAGCAAGCTAGAAACCGAGCCGGCTGGAAGAAGCTTGTTGGTCGAGGCCCTGGTCCACCCCAGACTGTAGCGCCACCTTAAGTAAGTAAGTAAGTAAGCAAGTAGGTAATAATTGGCTCTCCCCAGAATCCATAGAGCCGACCTCCGGAGAGGGTGGATTTTCCAGTGCACCTGAACTTACCAACTGCCAAGAAAAATAAAACAATTATACAAATTGTATATTTGAAGACTCAAGGAAGTTTCTGAAGTAATAAACGGAGCTGTTTTTACACGGAAAGAATTCTTGGATCATATCACGAAAAATGAGCTGCAAATTACGAAAAATGAATCCCGATTTATACCTTGGCTTCGGATTTCGTATATTACGACTATTTGTTTGCAATTTGCAAAACTGAGCAAAATGAAGATATTGATACTCAAAAATCGTAACACAACCCTCTTTAAGTATCAATTATGCTATCGAGAGAAAACAAAAATTGCGAAGAACAAATCACAATTTGATCCAAATATCCCTCAATTGCACAATTTGTAAATTTGCAAAAAAGATTTGTGATCACCACTTTTCTTTCGTGATATTGCAACTTGGAAAGATCAATCCTGCTCTACCCTTCATTTTGCAGGTATACACATTTAATTTATTTTATTTGAAATAAATACTTTACGCTTACTCTACTTGGATTTGAACTCGCAACCTTCTAGTTGTGGAGCGAGCATGCAACCACCAAGCCAATTTGCATTACAGATCCTTGGTGTCACACATTGATGATTAGATACCTGCCATGTCGTGGTGCTTTATTTCTTCGAGAAGTAAATTGCGACAAGAAAGTCGTGATTTAGGAATTTTTTGTTGGTGATTTGCAACTATTCTCATGGAGTTGCAAATTACGACAAAAAAAACGTAGTTCAGTGATTGTGTAATGTTAATAACTAAATATTTATCGCAAATCAATATTTTTAAATGCTGTCTGTGAAATTATGCTTTTGGAGAGTAAATTACGCCAAAACAGTTGTATTTTGCTATGAAAAGTACAAACCTGAATCATGGATTTTAATTGCAAATCACGAAGAAACAAATTTTGTAAATTGCTACGTTTTGACTGTTAAATTACCAATTTTTGTATTCATTTGGGATTAAAATGTCTTGATTTACGAATTAAACATGATTCGTAAATTGCAACTGCAAATTTTTCAATTGGTGATTTTTCAATTCTTTCCGTGTATTAACTTGATTATTGAGGAGTTTTTTAGGAGTTGAAATTAGGTACGAGTTCTATGTTTTTTTTACATTTTATGTTATTATTTGCAAGTTCTTATCATCTTAAGATTCTAGGAATTCTTCGAAAAGAATAGACTTAAAAACTTTGAATGTTAGGAGAAACATTACCTCTTCCAGATCAAGAAATACAATTTTTAAAAAGAGTTATTTCATTATGTAATAAACCTCAAAAATACCCAAAAATACGTGACTTTAAGGTTAAAATCGTTCCAAAAAGTTTCGTCTGGTTCAAGATAAAAGAAATTTTGTTGAATAGAAGAAGAACTTTGGGGAATGAAGCAATAATCAATTCGATTTCTTGTATTCTTAATTAAAATTTCAGAATTTCGAAAAAAAGCTTAAACAATTGCTGTCCCAACCGTCCTCTGAACAGTGGTAAATTAAGCTGGCGAGCAGTTACGAGTTTCTTTTATAGAATTTTGAAAGAAAATATACCATTTTGATTTGAAAATATTTGTTGTATTTCAAAGCAAGTTCAAAATCTAATAACAAATAATTCTTGTTAATAATTTTTCACACTTGTTATGAACTAAACCTTATTTCTTCAATACTTAGCTTGTTAATGCCTTGAATACAAGAACAAACATGCGGGATTCAGTCATGCATTTTATTTATGAAAGCAGACACATTACATTCTTCAAAAGTTTATATCCAATTATATTTCTGAAAACTTTTTCTTTGAAAGTTTCACATTCTGATCAAAAGCAAAAAAAAAAGAAGATGTACTTTTTTGCAGTAAAAGAAAATGATAAAAACGACATGAGTTGGGTCATCAAATTTACATTCAGCAAAAAAAAAACATGCCCAACATTGCCACAATATGAGAAAAGGTACATCGTGTCTGCATCAGCCAGTCTTTATCCATCACAAAGTCAGTCCATATCGTTGTCGTTCGTCGGCCCAATGCGGCGCCCCAGTCCTAGTTGCACCAAAAACAACACAGCAACGCATCATCTGGCTAAACCAACATACAGAGCTCCAGCAGCTTAGCTCTTCTTCCATACTCAACATCCTATAGAGGTATATGTACTAACTCGGGAGTCGGGACATGATAATTGCGAAGTAATTTATGGGAAACTGCGTTCGTGTTCATTCCATCCAATCCAATTCAATTCAATTCAGGAGCGCACCGAGCTGACGCTATAGGGAGAGACTGGAGACGAGAGCAAATATTTCAATTGGCTCAGCAGACAAGGAGACCATGCAGACCGAACCATGATGTGTCCAGTGTCCACATGGTGATGGACAACAATGTTGTTGATGATTGGGATGACCATGGTTTGCGATATCGAATGGGAAGGGGTGGGATAATAACAACAAAAACATGAAACACTAAAGCGTGGCAGTCGTGTTATCCTTGACAAAGTGCTGCGTTGCAGAAAGGACGAGACTTAAATAGAGTATGGGTATGGGGACTTAGTTGTCGGAATTCCAGACAATTTACTGCAAACTTTCAGAGATGAAAATAGCGCTTGTGCAATTCTGATGGTTCATGCCGGAATCGGTTGATTTCATGGTGACAGTTGAGGGCATTCAAGCGCTGGACAAGTGTGTCCGCAAGTGGGAGGAATGGTAAAGCAAATGTTTTTCAAAACAGTTAGTAGCGATGATTGATGCTATAAGCGAGGATGCCGTGCCCATATGCTTTGACCGCTTTCAGTAGAGCATCAATCATGTGGGAATTAGAAGATTATTTGAATTTAAGTTTGTAACAATAAGAGGCGTTTGCCATTTTGCAAATGAAAATGAGGGTAGTTGGTCTCTTACGCTTAAAAATTAGGAGAGTTTTTATTATTTTTTTCCACTGAGTCAAGAAGTTTCATAAGAACTTCGGTTTAAAGTCAAATGTCACTGAGATAAATTCTGGCAAAATAAGTACTAATAAATAATACCTTTGAGAACTTAGGAGCTAATAAGCTCAGCATTCTTGTTAAAAAAAAGCAGAACATTGTAGTGTACGGCAGCCGCAACCTGTTTCTGTACAGAAAGAGCCTTTATGCTGTAAGCTTATAGGAGCAAATCTCCGAATAACACCCTGTAAAAATTCCTGTGCGAAATTCGTTACTATTATCGGTACAGCTCTAGAGATTGAGGAAGAACTTGACGATGGTAATAATATATAATGATGACAGCGTGAGCACTTCACAATGGTAATACAGTAGACGCTCGGTTTAGTGTAGTTTGAGAGCTCTGAGGGATTGTTTCTGTTTAAACCTGAGTGACTGACTTGTTAATTAAAATTAAAAACATTCACATCGAACGAACTGTGTATTTTGGATCAAATACATCTTTAAAAAAGCCTTAGAAAACTTCTACTTGAAAAAGTGAACCATCCCGAAAGAGTGAACAGGTCTGGTTTTTATTACTTCACTATATCGAGCGTCTACTGTAATATATGTATAAAGCCGCGTCCACATTATGTTGAGTTGTGTAGATCAACGTCGTTGATCAACACTGTTGAGTAAGTGTAGACGTGTTGATCGACAATGCCAATCAACAATATTTGTTGACCCGAACGCAACCCGATTCAAATGGATAGCAATCGACAAAGTTGTCCATAAATTCCATTTTATTAATTTGTAGGGTTTTAATTTCATGATTTTTATTAGATACAAAATGCAATTTTTGTTGTGAATGAGTATTTAATGTTAATAATATCGTTTTAACTTTACTGTTCACAAAAAAAATAAAAAAAAGTTGGGTACCCCTAGGATTCGAACCTTGAACCCTTTGTTTGAATCCTGACGCATCGATCAGAAAATACCAATCCACACTAATTGTTGCTACGAAAGTTTTAAGCGTACACACTAGCATGTTGATCGACAATGTTAACCAACAATGTTGATATCCTTAATCCGTAAGGCGCGTCCACATTATGTCGAATTGTGTAGATCAACATCGTTGATCAACAGTGTTGAGTAAGTGTAGATGTGTTGATCGACAAAGCCAATCAACATTTGTTGACCCGAACGTAAACCGATTCAAATGGATAGCAATCGGACAAAGCTGTTCAACAAATTTCATTTTATTGAACACATTTGTAGGGTTTTAAATTCATGAACATAATTTATTGGTTTTGTGCGTTATTAATCACATTATTGTGAATAAGTATTTAATGATAATATCGTTTTAACTTCATTGTTCACAAGAAAAAATAAAAAAAAGTTGGGTGCCACCAGGATTCGAACCCTGAACCCTTCGGTTGGATCCTGACGCATCAATCAGAAAATTCCAAACCACACAAATGTTTGCTACGAACGTTTTTAACGTACAACTAGCATGTTGATCGACAATGTTAACCAACAATGTTGATCGGCATAGTGTGGACCGTCCTTTAGGATGACAGCGTGAGTTAACACAGCCAAATAGAGCTATCTGACAAATACGAAATTCACTAGGGCACTGGTAATACAGAGATTTCAACCACGACGAAGTTCCTCAAAGAGAGGGAATCGATTGGCAGTACCCTAATTCCCACGGGATTTGTTCCTTCTAGTGTCAAATGCATCAGCAGTGCTATTGAGGTCTGTTGCAGCTTAAGCATGGACAATGTAACGAACCATTTTTGGGTATTCTTCGGATTCTACCTCGATGTCGAATAAGCCAGTTTGTGCAGATAATTTGCATTGCAGAGCAATACTGAGGGTAAAAGTCTCCACTCCATCCACTTTTTTTATAGATTTCGAGGTGGCTTGCATGGGAAGCTCATATGGGAAGTTGTGCATGTAAAGGATATTCCTGACAAAATCATCGCTCTTATAATGGATACAAACGAAGGTTCAAAATGCCGTACCCTATTATATCGGTATTTAATCAGAAGCTTTTGAAGGCAAAAGTCGATTCCAGGGAGGCTTTAATTTACCACTGTTTTGGTTTCAGTAGATAAAAAGCGAAGTAACATTTATATTACGCGCGGCAGTGTCAGAAAAAAAATGGAAGAGTTGATGGGATACACTGGGATTTGGACGTTGGACCTACCCTACAGTAGATCAGTCAGCACCGGGAAGTTGAAGCCAGAAGTCGAACAGGCACCGAGGCTATTTTAGGCTCTTCACCAGCATAAATCACAGTCTCAATTTCAACCTTACTGTGATGTGAGGTTCAAAGAAATTATTTCTGTTCTATTTGTAAAAATATTTAAGAACAATGGAATGTATGCAGTTATAGAATTTCTTGTCTGTCCTTTTCCCCTATTGTTAAACCAAAAGCTTAAATCAACAAAGTGAGAAAAGACGACACTTAAAATGAGTTAGGCAAGATTATTCTTCATTTTTAAATCCAACCGAAAAGATTGACATTGTTTTTTGGTGCGCTATGTATGAAAACTCAGAGTACAGACTTATGTCTCCGATAAAAACACCCAAAGCAAGAAGTTAAAAAGGTCTCCTTATTCTAGTTCAAGATTTTTACCATCAAAATTTTGATCTCGCCCTGTATTTAGCAATGGACCGACCACAGCCATAATTTATTAGTCAATCCCTATATTATACAGCCTAAGATCTGCAAATATAATTTTGAAAATCCCATATCTACCCCGCATTGTGTTCTTCTTTTCTTACTCCCTTGGCCACTTTATCAATCAGTATAAATAAATCCATTCCACAAGGCCAATGTAGTAAATCACATTAATTTGCTTGGAAATCCTAAACCGTCAAATCCTCACATCCGCCATCGTCCTCGTGTCGGTCGGTCGGTTGGTCGGTTGGTCGGTTGGTTGGGTCTTCAACATTCAATCCTTCCCCGCCCTTCAACTTCTTCTTGCTCTGAGATTTCTGTTATTTATTTTCTTATCCACATTTCAGCACTCATCGAATGTAAATCACTCTGAAAATGACAATTTTTTTGTTCCTTCCACCTCCAACCCGATAAGAGTGAGTTTTGGTTGGATGGGGATATTCGTTCTCACAAGGAACCTTTTAACTTCCACAATCATCATCATCATCAGCAGCTTCGACGTCGTAGTCGTTGTCATTGTCATTGTCAATGGTTGACGTCATAGAGCACAAAATATACTCTTCTTCGAATAACAACCACTCATGATGACAGACAACATGGGTGATTTATGGCCATAGCCATCAAATACCCCAAGAAGAGGCAAAGGATGGATGTGTTTCTCGGTGGGTATTATTCAATGCTCTGAAGGGTTCGTCAGCCTAAATTTCCTTGGGTTTGTCCATGTCGTCGTCGTTGCTGCTGAGGCAACAAAAAAAAAAGACACTCCAAGGATACTTTTTCGTATATGAATAATATTTATGATCACAAATGCTCCCCAAAAGAGGCATAAATATGTCCTCCGACCACCATTGCCACACCACCCCCAGAAATCAGGGAAGAGCCAAATAGTCAAGGCAGAGAACGAATCAATGGGCCTTACTAATAATCAAATTTAGTGTTAAGCTTAAAAGAAAATCTCCAGATTTAAGAAAATCCACATACCAATAACGAATTTAATCTCCAGTTTAGTCGTTAGCAATATGTCAAAATTTAATACATAGAAATCCATGATTAAAGTCGAACACTAAATAAAAAGTGTTGCCTTAGTACTGTTTTATGGTATTTAAATTTGTATTAATTCTTAAATCTGTTCCCAAGCTATCAGGTTGATTTCAATAGGTATAGGTATTGATAAATAATAAATAAATAAATTGGTTGGCACAACAGCTCGTGGAGAACCAGGGCCTAGTGACTTACAACTCTCAACCATTCCTGTGTGCGTGTTTTTGGCAGGAATGGAGGGGACCTACAGTTTTATGCCGATTCCGAACGGCTACATAAGAAGCACTTTTGAATGACAAACATACTCTTGGAGGATTTGTCAGTTCTTCGCAACAGGCAGTACCTCGGATCAAACATTTCTGTGCTTAGGTGAAATGGCTGGGAATCGAACCTACACTTTCGGCATGACAGTCCTACGCACCAACCATCATGCCACGAGGCATTGAATTGATGGGTTGGTTTATATCTTCAGATTTTAGTTTTACAGTGAAAAAGAAGAACTTGAGTTAGACGTATATACTTTATTTATTGTTTGTATGATTATGTATTGCAACAGGAATAGATTATTTAATTTTTTCGAAAGTATTTGGTACGTCTGGATCTTACGTTAAATACGCGGTTGATTTGTTTATTCCGTTTTATTTATTTACATACCCAATTACGTATATCTAAAAAGTAATTTTTTGTGTTGAACGGCAGTCAATTTAAGATTTTTTCAGGTGTATAGAGCACACCTTTACACGTAAACATACCTAAAGTCATTCTTCGAATTACTTGTCAGAGAAATAAATGTTTGAAAAGCGTTTCTCATAAAATGGCGTGGTTTGGTAAAATATTTATGAATTCGGAAAGGCGTTCGTTTCATATTTTACTATAATTGAAAAGAATAAAACGCGAGAAAAAACAGTGGAAACAACAGAACTCTGACCCCTAAAAAAATATTAAACAGATTGGCAGGAAGAGAAATATCACTTAAAATCCCGAAAGAAAATAATTTGTTGCAATTTCGTAGGTACTGATATGCGCATATGTCAAAAACCATTAAGTTAACTCAAAATATGCATGTTCTTGTATAATGTTAATCAACTATGTTCATAAAATAAAATTAAAACCGTCCAAACCCTTTGAACTTATTGAATACTTTAGTACTGAAAAAGGTGCTGTTAAAAAATAATACGGCAATACTTATCTTCACTCTTTGAACAAAAAAAAAAAACAAATCGAAATTCATCTGTCATTTTGCCGAGCAAGAGGAAATTGTATTAAGATTTCAAATCGTTAAACTAGTGAAAAAAGCTTATTAAACTAAATAAAAAGTGTTATATAATTAGTGTAATGAACACTAGAAATACTTTATTAAACAAAATATAAAAGAAAACACGTGGTGCTACGAAAAATCCTGTAAAAATGCCTATATTAAAGAGTGTACAAATATTTCATTGCACAAGCTAGTTTTTTCTGATATTTTTACATAAAGTAATGTGAAGTGATGTTCTTAAAGTTATTATATGATCGTAGAATACTTTTAAATTGAGATATTTCATGAAATTTTGCTTAAAAGAATCTAATTTGTTGCAAATTAAAATATACTTCATTCGAGTGATTTAGTTGAGATTCATCTGTCAAATGAGAAATTCTCGTCCAGCAGGGACGGATTAAATTTTGTTGGTGGTGGCAAGGCACTCAAATCCTATTAGCGCTTCATGTGCAGAGTTATTTTTAACGTTTTGAATGAAATATTCTCAAAGGGATTTCTACTGTTGGCCTGGCCTTTTCTATCATACCAGTTTTGTATTTTAATCAAGAAGTCAGCTTGAAAGTATTCTATGATAGTGTATTAACCTAAAAACACTACTTCACATAATTTGAATTGATATCAAAAATTTGTTCACTCCGCGTTATAGGTGTTTTTACATTGTTTAATGCCGCATGTTGTCTTTTATATTTTTTAAAAATAAGAATGGCAAATATTCATTGTATTTTTGTTTTACTTTTTATTTAGTTTAAAAAGCTTTTTTTTACTATTCTTACTATATAAAATGTCTGAACACTTTTTATAGCTCGGCAAAATGATAGAAGCACCTCAATGATTTTTTTCTTTTTTTTTGAAATGTTGCTTTCCTTGAGCGCCCCATAATTTAGCCATGTAACTGCACGTCGACCCTGTGTCATTGCATTTGTGTTTGTTTATTTCTTCTTCTTTGTTTTTACTTGAGTTATTTTAGTGTATGTTTTTTTTAGAGCATGTTTGATGGAGTTTGATGGAAATTGTAGTAGATTAAAGGACAGTCGGAGGATTTTGTTAGCAAAAGGGTAAAATTGATTATTGGTAGCATATTGTTAAAGCTCCACACTTAACTTTGATCTTAAAGTTAACTAATAGTCGACATTAGTGTTTGATTATTAGTAAGGCCCAATGAGTTTTTCCAAAGGAAGAAGCCACCATAAGAACTATAGTGGCGTTCGTTGTACTATAGTATGAGAGCGATTTCACCAAACCAAGTAAAATGAACCAAAACCAAGAAGAAAAAGAAAAATAGAGAAACCTTGGGAAGGTGGGGAGAGAGAGAGATCGTCATTTTCGCTAAGGCGAATCAATGACAATAAATTTTCCTCCGTTATCTAATGTCCTGATTGCACACCCTCATTTTGCTTGATGTACATTTCAGGGCGGACAGAAGAAAGTGGGAAATATAAAGTATACTATAGTTTTGGCCCCAGAGAAGCAGCAGCAATGATGATGATGATGGTGCGAAAGAGAGAAAATAATTTGATTGATAATCAAGCGAACAAAACACGGTTCAACGGCGGCGCTAACGGTATTTGGTGCTTTAGTTATATATAGGAACCATGATTTATGTTATAATGCAGCTTTAGCTAGCTAACTCTGGTTGCAACCCCCTTATGACGATCTTAGTTACTTGCAAGTTTCATAGTCACCGTGGTCGTCTTCGTTCACGTCTACGTCGCGTCGTCGTCGTCATCGCCCTCAGAAGACACATCGACGAAAAGGTGGTGGTTGTTCTGATTCCTTCTATATTATTCTGGTTCTGTGCACTTCTTTCATTTTTGTTGAGACTTACTTAACAGTAAAACCAAGGAGTAGTTAGTGTTGCCATTGTTGAATTATTATTCAAAGTTTTTGTAAAAGGTTTGTTAAACCCGCGATATGAAGGCATTTAGAATTATGATTGGATTCTACAAATTCATTATTAGACCACAATGGTCTTTTCCTTTTCACGAGGACGCAACGATTTAAATCCCCTTAAATTTTTTTAGTTAAATCTGTTTTCCATTTC
Organism: Dasysyrphus tricinctus; assembly: GCA_963921185.1. Taxonomy (NCBI): domain Eukaryota; kingdom Metazoa; phylum Arthropoda; class Insecta; order Diptera; family Syrphidae; genus Dasysyrphus; species Dasysyrphus tricinctus. The sequence goes on along the minus strand of OY992533.1, from coordinate 18,161,753 downwards.
TGTAAATTAGAGGATAATGAATACATTTTTATTAATAAAATTCAATGCAAGTACCTCCAGAGCGTTCTGAATTGCTATAACGCTTGGGAGTCTGCCCTTTCCTTCTAAAGAGAGTTAAGGAAGATACTTTGCAGTTCTGCTTCCAGCAGATGTATTGTATTGGTCTGGTAAATAGTTTTCCCGAATGGGGGACAGTCAGAGCCTTCTATCACTGGGATACTGCAGCTCGGATGTAGCTGCAGTTCCCATTCAAGCCAATCGCAGCGTTCTGACAAGAATTTCAAATAGGTATTGGTAGTCAGAGTCATATGCAGAAATAGTCAACACCGTCAGCGGATACAAGCTGTATTCAAGACAATTCAGAAGATACCGAAGTTTCCTGACATGACTTTACCAGATTTTTGAAAATAATACTCCCTCCCACCAATTGATAATTAAAATTTCTGCTTTCTGCTTGGTCGTTAAGAAAAGAACGTGCTTTGATGGAGAGATCCTCGTTATTGTGTTCAAACTCATTCGAAAAGAAGTCGATGTTTGCCTTTCGAAGCCAATTACTTTAACTTTGAATAGTCGAATCTTCAAGAATAAGGTATTATGAACTAGAAAAATCAGCCAATTAAATACCAATTACATTTTGGCATCTTTAGGGCCAGTTCAGGTATAGCTCTGAGTTAAATCAGAGTTAATCCTGAAAATAAATTAGCCCCGAGCTAACTCGAGAACAGTTTTTCAGTAGAGGACTAACTCTATCTTTCAGTTGTCAAAAGTCTAGGGACAACGATGTGCGACACTATGGATGTCACCCTTTCTACACCTTCCACGCATCGGAATAGAGATGGCGCCACAACCAAATTGCACTGACAATAACTGTCCTTATCGAAATCGAGATGGCGCGACAACTGAAAAGGCCCTCAATTTGGTCCCTGAGTTAACTCACCAAATTAGACGACCTAACTGAGAGTTAAGTTATGTTTTCAATTGATTTTAAACACGTTTATGGAGTTAACTCAGGTTTAACCCCGAGACTAGGATGATCTTGTACTGGAAAAATTGCCTTTAGAAACTAATTGGGGTATACGTTCAATTTAAAACAGTTGAATGCATTATTTCTAAAGCCCCAGTTTGTGCAGACCTTTTCCTTTTGCTTCATCTTAGCCGATTTGACTAATACTTAAAAAGGGTTTATTTTACTTTTTTTCAAACAGATAACAGAAGTAAACACCAGAAACGATCCTGCCCTAAAAAGGGTTTATAGAGGATGAGAAGCCAACCAATTCGGTTAGATCAAAAAAATAGAAATAAAGTTTGGGTATACATATGTGTGTCTCCTTTTTTAAATTGCTTTGTGTAGGGCTCAAGATTAGACCCATTGCTTGTAGTAATAAAGTAGTTTTAAACATTTCTAAGCTCTATGAACTCCAATGGCACCTTTTAAGTTTTTGGATCTACTGAAAATAAACTAACTAAATGTAGATATGAACTCATATTTTTTTTTTAATATTCTTAAACTTCATTTTTCAAAGTGGGAACTCGCTGATATGCGAGAAAGAAGTAGCTTCTGATGGTATAGTGCGGTAATGGTGGTGGTTCCGCTTGCACATTTCATCGATGTCAATAAATCCTGTGCACAAGAAATACAAAAAAAAGTCATGAAAGAAAGTAGAAAGGAACTGCTACGCGATAGCAGTTAATGTCAGACCAACGAAAATATATAACAGTTGCAAAAAAAATATAAACCCCTAAGAACCCTGTGTGCATATTCCCATTCCCAACCCTCATATTCAGAGCTTGTAATGATTGTTTGCCAAAGGAATGAGGTAAACTGACAGGACTTCGTGTCGGTGGGACTAAAGGTATAGGAAAATTCAAAAATTCTTCAAAGAAGGTTAAATGCCACCTCTGTGCCATCATCAGCGTCGCGTGGTCGTCGTCAACCACCCCACGTCAAGAATCTTCACAGTGTTTGTCAGTATCGCTCTTGTATCAGTGTCGGAGTATAACAAAACATCCCCTATTGTTGAGTTTCCACGAAACACTTTAAGTTGCAGTACAGGTTCCGGAACTAGAATTGTATGAGTGTGTGTCTTCTTATCCCGTTTGATGGGGTGTTTCGTCTCTTCACTTCAATCTCATAGGACGAGCGAAACGATACAACGTCAAATGTTCCGGGATCCGGAATATGTCCTTTTTGGGGTGTTTTTTGTTTTGTGTTGCTTTTTCTTTTCAAACCACTTTGTAACTGTAACTGTATTATACAGACTAACACCCACCCTTTGTAAGTGAATGTGCGAGTAGCTGCTCAGTTTGAAGTGCTGCTTTGTTTCTTTTGCTTTGTAATTTTTTTTGTTTGAGTTCCTTGAGAATTCAAAATGGCAGTTGTGATGTACACAAGATTGAGTTTTGTTTTCTGTTGATGCGTTGAGTGAAGTATACTTTTGGGGGTAATATAGGAATAAATCATGTTAGCAAAGGGATACCGAGCAAAATGAAAAATTTCATTTGAGGCTGGGTCTATCCAACCAACTTCCAAATTTTAAAGAATTGAAGAAATACTTGAAGCTATGTCAATTTCTTGTTGTATTACATTTCTGTCGAGTCCCTCTGCTCAAGTCAAAGACGATAAAAGGGCTAAGGTACTAAATAAAAGTCAATCAATTGACGTGATCATTGAACGACAATCGCCATCAGATATCTAAGATTGCATCTGAAGTACTTCGAGAACTATTTCGAATTCGAAAAAAGAACTATGTGGCTGCACTCAACACTTTCGTTCTTCTCTTTGTTGGTAGTTTAAGAAGTCTGAAAAACAAACATCGGCAGAATGCAGATCACCACATGAACGACGAAAAGACGCGATGGACGGACGAAACCTAAAGCTTTAACTCACTGAGCAAATGTGCCAATGTGCGTAATTTATAGCTACCAACGATTAAAATATCGAGATCGAAACCTTTTGATAAGCTGCTTAATTCCGTGAATTGAGACACAATTTTCTGTGGTTTCGCAATAAGCCCAAAAAAAAAACAAAAAACAAAACAAAAATGCCACTTGTCCACGGATACCGGAATCGTAGGAGCGAGGAGCCACGCCATCAAATGGAACCAAGATAAAATAAAGCAAAAACAAAAAACAACATAAGGAATCACCCTAAGATATCGGGCGATCGGGAGCTGTGCCAAGCTTGCAGAACTCATATCTTTCACTTGATCTACTGTTTCTACAATGTGATGATGCTGCTGCTACTTTTGCGCTCTCTTCATGATGATGCTGTTGCTGATGATGATGATGATGATGAGGTTTAAGCCCTGGTGAATTTAGGGGATGCCAGAAGGTGGAGTATTGAAGGGGATCAGTTGGGCTTGTCCTTGCGTCTTTCGTGCGATGTAGCAGGAAAGATTGTTTATCTTCGGGAGATGTTCGAGTTTTTTTTGTTTGATTTTTTTATTTTCAAGTTCAATCTCTTGGAATTGCGCACTCTTGCTAAACTATTTCTTGGTTGTTCGTTGGTGTGCTGCTCCGTTTGTCGATCGCATCCATCGAAGACGAACGACCGACGATCGCACCAAGACGATCGTATATAGAAGTACATGTCGAATATCTGTCGAAACATTTTGTATTGACCCGCTGCACGTAATGAACGTGAACATGAGTGTGTAGAGTTGGTATGTTGCGCGAATCATGTTACGCTGTCAATTTGTTGTGCGCTTGCACGTTACCATCAAGACGAATCGGCAGCCAAGCCAAGCAACAGCAGCAGCGGCTGTAGTGTATTTTACTTTTGGGTTCAGGTACCTTCGTCCATTTCATACATATTAAAGGTATTCGCATGAAAGATGCTTTGAATGCGTGCAAGGCAGGTGATGTGGGCATTTTTTACTCCAGATGTAATGTTAAAATATGTTTAACCAATTTTCCGTGGAATAATACCTTTTATAACAAAAGAATTTACCATAAAGGCTTTTATATAGGTATACCTAGGTTAAGGTGAGTGACGAAAAATTAAGCGAAGAAATTCCATGATACAAATACTCAGCTTGTAAATTATATTGTTCGTAAATTTAGAAAATTTGATCTTTTTTTCAATTTCTTCACATTAAACATGCTTTAAGATGTTTTACGTTTTTTCAATAAAAACAAGAACAAATAGAAAAAATTATCTCAATGACCATGAAGAACTGAAGAACAACAAGGCCGTACGTCCATACAGTATTCTCGCAGCCTTTCATAACCTCATAACCGAAATCCAATACAAGCTATATGCTCACTGCAAGTATTCAGGGTATGACCTCAGCTGCTTAAAGAACTCACCTTCTTCTGCAATCATCAGATATTCTCAAAGGCATGGATGAGAGTTGTTGCTCGATAAGATCTGATTCTCTACGAATTGTAACTTCGCAAAATTTATTTTTTATTTTTTTCCAGGATCCTAAAACTGAATTTGTTCCAATCGGCTTAGGAATATTCCAGCTACCAATCGTAACTAACTGATCGAACTCTTCTAAGCTTGAAAGGAATTCAGGATCAAGAATTAATCTTAGAAAGCATTATACAAACAAATATTGAAATATATAATAATTTGGCCAACCACGCCCCAAAAAGTGGGCGTGCCACAAAACTGGCGAATTGTGGAAAAATAATAAAGCATACAAATATTTCAAAGAAAACAATGTTAAAATCCGAACTATTTTGCTCCGACTGCTGGAAAGGGGACACAAACCTTGACCAGGTTGTAATACATACAGGTTATTGTACATTTTGTATGTTGCAGTATGTAGTGGGAAATTCTTGTTGTGAAATATTAATGCCCCTTACCACTGGTGGGGCGTAGTACCTTGTGGCATAATGGTTAGTGCATTGGGCTGTCATGCCGAAGGTGTGGGTTCGATACCCCACCGTGCCACCTTAATACACAAATGTTTTATCCGAGATACTGCATCTTGGTTTAGATTCTATAAGAGTACGATCTTCTTTCCATACAATCTGTAAAAATGTGCACCCGTGCGTCTATGCGTTTGTGCGTCTATAGAGCTAGAGTCGAAACGGATGAACGAATTTGTTCCAAATTTTGTACAGAACATTCTTGTGATTGTGATGGTTATCTAGATAGCTGCCCTACACTTAAGTACATTTAAAGGGTTTCAAGAACAGCTCTAACGATTTTGACTAATATTTGAGCCTTTACTGTCTAATCCAGTTACAGAACTACGCATTTCAGGTTTTTGGTTAAAAATTCGCATTATGGATAAAATTTTCAAGAGATATTTGTCAAAATGCCTATTTTTCAAAATTCAGGCATAACGCATAACCCCTAATAGCCTGCACCCTGTCAATTTTTCATATACTCGTTAACGTTTCACTTCTCCATTCCAGTCATAACATACATAGTGCCGAGATAGGGGTATTAATTCAGTTAATACGTAAAATTATTAAGAATAAACTTAAACAAAGTTTTCTCACACACGATAGAGCTTTAAAAATATACGCAAAATTACATTTTTCTGATCACATTAAAACATTTTTTTGATTCTTATTATTGCTTCTGTTATATTTTTCAAACTAAACAGCCTCCTCATAGCGATGCCAAAATAAAATAACAAACGTCCTTGCTCTCAAAAAGGTTTCACCGAGCCACAAAATTGATATCTAAAATTAAAATCACCGGACAATAATATTGAAGCAGGCAAAAATATCAAATCAAATCCTCCATATGCTCATTCTATTTCTTTACTCTCCTGTCCTACACTACATACATACGTTTAGTTCCAACTTCAAATAGTAGATTTGAATGAATGGCTTGAACCAGGACATGCAGCAACCAAGAAAAAAAAAAAAAACAGGACAAATCAGAAAATGAGATGTGTATTCTGCAGTGTTCCACCTTCAGCCACAACCCCTGGCACGTCCATCTATTACCAACCGGTATAAGCAAATTGCAGAACATACCTATCGGTGTGTCCACTTTAGCAGAAAATATGAAATTTCTTATCTCTTTGGGTATTGTTGTACACGAGATGCACCTCTCTCCTCAGGCTGATGTGTGGTGGTCAACCAAGGAGACAAGAATGCGGATTGAGGTTAGAAAATATTGGTTACCTGACAAATCCTTAAAACGGCATTATGAAGAAAATTCACAATTTTCCCATTGAGAGAGAGAGTGGTGACCAGGATGGCCCTATACAGGACACCAACTTTTCTCAGAAAGAAGAAGCAGATGAAGGAGTTGAGAGGAGAGGAGCATCTTTTGGCAGATGAATAGATGAGTGCATCCAACCCTGGATCATATAACAGCAATAATAAAGTTCAAAAATGAAATTATCTGCCCCGGGCGATATCACGAGGAACAAGGACTCTCTTGGGACTGTCTGTTGCATCAACATATCATAAAAAAACAAGGAGAAGAAGCATCGGAGAGGGCAAGTAAGAATATACTTGCTAACTACAAAACGAATGCATCTGAAGCCAAAAAGAAATTGAATGAAGAAATGTGAAAGAACTTGTATCCATAGTAGATTCCCATCCAGAAAAATCCAGGACAATATTTTGAATCTTCATTTTAATAGTCAGTCCGGTTCCAATACTGAATTATATATAGAGTCCACCTGATGATGATGAGGAGTTTAGCTTGAGCTTCTGGATGGGACAAGTTTATATTGTGGCAGGGATTTTCCTAACAACAAACGAGAAAAGATATGAAAAGATAGTCATGTGCATAAATTGCTCACTATAAAAGGATTCATTCTGTCTGGTGGGACGAGTGAAGATCTCTATATAATGGGTTGGGTTACTCTATACGCTTTTGGTTCAAGACGACCACGACGCCACGACTTGAACTGCGACGACAATCCAATATTTTTTTTTTTTTCATTTATTTCAGATGATACCTTCAGAGATTCTATAACATATCCTTAATGTATACATTGCAATAGTGAACAAGGACAATATTTATTGAAAGATGATGACATTTTTGAGCAAAACATATGCATTCTTGCTTTTTCGAAATGGAAATGCTTTCTTAATTTTCATATTTCTACATATCTAACATGACTTCATTCACTTTATATTGAAAATAAGATTGCTTTCGTGTACAATGTCTACTTGTACAAGCATCGGCACTGGACAGTCAATTACTATCTCAGGACATCTTTATAGCAAATAACCATTTATTGTTATGTCCACAATACACACACACAAAACGATTGAATTGCCAATGGCCAAATTATGAAATGCTACCAACAGGAGAGAGTCCGAAATAATTCAATATCATGAAATTCAAATTAGATTCAACTGTAATTTTAATAGAGCAGAGCATAGCCTGATAAATTGTAGTAAACAAATTTTAAACATGTGCTTTCCCATACAAATATCTTCCTTTTAAATCATATTTACGCTAGAAACACTGAAAATTATTATGAGTACTTTACAAATGAATACTAAAAAGACATGGCCCTAAAGTTCTGTCCTGAGGTTGATCATATAGCTATGCATTTTCATTCTAGGTAAAAATGGGGCTTTATATTGGCGATGAGTTTCAGATACTTCCGAGAAATCAAGACATCAGTAACTGAATGGTGTTAAAGCTCTAGTTAGGGCAAAGCTACAGAGCTCTTCATATTCATCAGTAAGTCATTCCATACAAAACTGGTAAGTAAAATAATGTCAGTAAATGTCTGAAATTTCTCATCATTTTTTTGAATTTGAAAAATGAAAATTAAACGTATGGGAAACTCAATCCTTTTTGTATACACAAATGTAGCCAGGCATTTAAGCCAGATCTTTGAAGATCTGATAATTAGAACAAAAGTTTTTTTTCCCTAAGTCGAACTAATTGGTCGATTAGTTATTTTGTGCACAACCGGATTATCATCTACTGAAGCTCAGCGGATGCCGACAAGTCAACCGCTTGAATTCATTTTTATCACTTAATTTAAAAAGTTGAATATGTTTTTCTTTCAATCGCTAACTTGGCTTTATTCACGCAAGAAAAATTTTATGTACATTAGGGTAATCAAAAACAATTAATTTTCAATTATTTACGGTTTTATTCTTAACATTAGGGTAATCGTTATATGGGTTTTTTTTTGTTTTTATATTTGGATGGGCCTGAAAAATGGAAAAAAGGTAATAAAAAATAAAAAAAAAATTAGTACCATCATGAAACTTGGTGAAACTTGGTATTATGAGAATGAAAAATCAAAAGAGTCTATACAAATATTTCACATGGAAGGGTTTTTTTTTAGGGGGAGAGGGGGGAAGTGGCGGTGTATCAAACAGAAAATTAACTTTGGCGCAACATAAGCACATGACACATGTTTTCAAAGTAGTCTTAAATGCTGAATCAAAAGTTGTTGTCATTTTTATGTTAGGATGACTATATTTTCAGTATAAAGTTAAATATTACCGAAAACCAGTTGAAAATAATGGTCCGTCGATGAAACTTGCCATCAATGATTCATTTATCATGAAAATCAATAGTAAGAAGTCTATAAAAATATCTGTGGTTAAAGGGTGTTTTTTTGCTGAGTTGGAGTAGTGGTGGGAGTATTACCAAAAAACCTATGAGAAAAATGATATCCCCATGAGATTTTGTTAAAATGTGCTATTAACTTACAAAATGAAGAATCAAAAGAGTCTATAAAAATTGTTAAGTTTATCTCTTTGGATAAACAATTTCAGCAAAAACTACTGTTTTCAAACTTAAAATAAAAAAAAAAAAATTGTTCTTCAAAATTTTGCCAAAACTGTTCATCAAAAGAACATAAATTGAAAACAAACCGTAAGAATGGACTTCTGGCTTTCCAAAAAATTACAAAACACTACTGCAAATTGTTGCCGTTGTTTTTTAATTTTTTTTTTTTTTTTGTTATTATTTTATTAAATTTCCCCTCCCGACCAAGCGGGGGGAGATATTACCCCCTCCCGTAACATTTTTTTCTTGCCTACTTTCCACCTACATTCCCTGAATTTTTTGGCAGATTTTACGCGAATTTCCTAGCATGAAGCTCTCCACATAGTGTAGCGGGATTAGGCTAACGATTTCAGATGTATGGTTAATTGTCTTTTTTGGGTAACCAGGGGCGGATCGATACAATTCTGTCACTAAGGCATAACACTAGTGATAGATTGTTATTGAAAAGTTCAAATTGGGATTCAAATTAGAGATTTAATTTAGATAGTTGTCTGAATTGGTTTTGATCTAGTTCTGCATTTCCAAATGGCTGGTAGGTTTAGAGTCGATTTTTCCAACATTCGTGGGTTGAGAAAAAATTTCTGTGCCGTGTACGTTTATACTGTACAAAACAGGCCAGCTGTTTTGGCACTAAGTGAAACTCAGATAGGGGAAAATTCTGATTTTTCAGAATTTAATCTATATGGGTATAGCTTAGTGCCATTATTCTTTTCCCATCATGGTCTCGCCGTCTACATAAGAAATGATGTTGCGTACCAACTCCAACCACAATATGGTTTGTGCTCAGACACAAATTTCAACTTCGTGTGGTTAAAATTCTCGGTGAATAAGCGCATCATTCATACCTGCTTCATTTATCGGAGCCCAAATTTGGACAGAAATTCAACTTTTAACGAACTTGATTCTCTGTCCGACTCCATTCAAAGAATTGTCGCCCATTATCCTCACACTGAAATCGTTATTGCGGGCGATTTCAATGTACTCAATTCTTCGTGGCTTCGCTTTTCTGGCCAGACAACACCCGAAGGAAGGTATGTTGAGGTCTTTGCAGAGTTAAACCAACTAACTCAGCTTGTTGCCGAGCCAACTCGTATCCCTGACGTTTCAGGTCAATCCGCCAACACTTTAGACTTGTTTCTTACCTCTGACCCTGATAAATACACTATTAGTGTACTATCGCCTCTAGGCACATCGGACCATGGTGTCATATCTGCTAATTTCTCGTGCCAAATCAATCCAATCCTATGAGAACTGTTTGGCAATACGAGAAAGCCAACTGGGACGGTCTCAATAATTTCTTCAGGAACTTTAACTGGTCACTATGCTTCCTCGGTAGTGACGTTGACTCCAGCGCAGATATGATTACAAATTTAATTCTTCACGGCATGAGAAATTTTATTCCGAACAGGATAAAATCCATCAAACCCAAAGAGAATTCACGGTTCGATTCGAGCTGTAAAGAGGTTATCAGGGTTAGAGAAGTAAGTTTCCGAAGATACAAAGCCAACCCCACTGAGGACAACCGGAATAAGTTCAAACAAGCTCGAAAGACCTGTAACGTTCATATTCGAAGAACCAAATTTTTGCATGATCAGAAATTAAGGCAAAAAATACTACAATGTCCCAAAGGTAGTAAAAATTTCTGGTCATTTGTAAAAAACGTACGTAATTCTACCTCGTCTTCGGTTCCAACGCTCGTCTTCAATGATACTCCTGCTGTCAGCTCACTAGAAAAAGCCAATTTGCTTGCAGCACAGTTTGCTGTTAATTCGACGCTGCCAGAGAGTGTCATAACTCCACCTGTACTTGAGAGCGGTAATGATTTTATGGGACAAATCTTCTTTCGCACTCGTACAGTAGCTAGAGTTCTAAAAGATCTTGATGTACACAAATCTGCTGGCCCGGATAGTATCCCTCCTATTGTTCTGAAGAGGTGTTCTTCAACGCTGGCAAAGCCACTGCGTAAGCTTTTCCATCTGTCCTACCTTACTGGTCTCTTTCCGAGTGGATGGAAAACAGCATTTGTCCAGCCTGTCCCTAAAAAAGGTGAATCTTCGTCTCCCTCCAACTATCGACCAATTGCACTTACGTCCCTTCTTTCTAAGGTCATAGAAACGCTGATTAATTATCAGCTTAAGAAATATCTTGAAGAACGGAAGCTTCTTAATGACCGGCAGTACGGCTTTCGTAGCAATAGGTCCACTGGTGATCTGATGGTATATCTCACCGAGCAGTGGAACAAATCTTTACATCGTTTTGGAGAAAGTAAGATTTTTGCACTTGATATTGCAAAAGCGTTTGATAGAGTTTGGCACCAAGCTCTATTTTCGAAAATGCGTGCATTTGGTTTTGATGAATCTCTTCTTCGTTGGATTAGAAATTACCTTTCGGACCGTTCAATACAAGTTGTGCTGGATGGTTTCAAGTCTGATATTCATAAAATAAATGCTGGTGTGCCCCAGGGCTCCGTTTTGTCTCCGACTCTCTTTCTCATTTTCATAAATGATCTCCTGTCTGAAACTTCTAATCCATTAAACTGTTTTGCTGATGACAGCACCCTCAGCTTTTCATATTCGTTTCTTGATTCACATCCTTGTCCTTCGGATGTGGAACTTGAACGGCAGCGTATGATAAGCTCATTAAATTCTGATCTTGACAGCATTGTTCAGTGGGGAATAAGAAACCGTGTAGAATTTAATGCTTCAAAAACACAATGCTGTTTGCTGTCTCTAAAGCAGAACCCACCCCCTATGCCACTATCCATGGGTGGTACTTGCATCGATGAAACTGAACAGCTTTCAGTTCTGGGTATGTGCATCTCAGATCACCTTCTGTGGAATGAACACATATTCAATGTCGCCAAAAACGCTGCTAAGTGTTTAGGTTTTCTTCGAAGATGCAAGAAATTTTTCTCCCCTTCTGATCTGGCTGTAATCTACAAAGTTTTAATTCGTCCAAAGCTTGAATATAATTCTCATATCTGGGCAGGTGATCCAATAACTCATTTAAGCCTTTTAGATAGAATCCAAAAAAGAGCTCTTAAAATGATAGGTGACTGTAATATAACGGAAACATTCGCATCTCTTGAACACCGTCGTAATGTTTCATGTCTCTCCTTATTCTATCGCTTTTTTTATAAACAGTGTTCTAGTGAAATAGCCAGTTGCATTCCTCCCCTAAAACAATTCCACCGTAATACTCGCACTTCCAGGAATGCGCATCAGTTTACTCTTGAACCCAATTTTGGACTTACTGTAAAGTACAGAGATTCTTTTTTCAGCCAAACAACACGAATGTGGAATGCTTTACCCGGCTCTATTTTTCCCCTCCATTTTGATGTTCAGAACTTCAAAACTAATGTGCATCGGTATCTCCTTTCAAATCCTTCCCTATTTTCCTAACGCTCGCACTGTGTTCAATCATTTTAAGGGTAGTCACAACCCCTTTAGTGCGCGTATATTATAAAAAAAAAAGCATGTGTGTACATTAGGGTGGTCGTTATAATGGTTTTTCTTTTAGTTTTAATATTTGGATGGGCCAAAAATCTGCTCTAAATGAGGAAAAAAAGATTCCCTAATTTTTTCAGATTTTTATTTGTATCCCCTATAGTCGCTGTAGGGGTAAATTAAATTTCCATTTTTTTTGGGAAATTCGCCTAAAATCTGCCGAAAGATTCAGAGCATGTAGGTTAGAAGTAGACAAGAAAAAAATCCTGCTGGAGGGGGGTTATACCTCCCACTGCTTGGTCGGGAGGGGCAATTTAAAAAAATAATTGCATAAATAGAAAAAAAAATAATTAAAAAACAACGGCAACACTTACGGCTTTGTAGTGTGAAAGCCAGAAATTCATCCATAGTCAATTATTTATTGAATAAAGTTCTTTGAATAAACAATTTCAGCAAAATCTGTTTTCAAACCTATAATTAAAAAAAAATAATAATTTTTCTTCAAAATGTTGAGTTTGAAACAATTTTGCAAAATTATTCAACAAAAACAAGCCATAAGAATGGACTTCTGGCTTTCCAAAAAGCTACAAAACATCACTGTAAGTATTGCCGTTGTTTTTTAATTAATTTTGTTTTGTTTAATATAAATATTTTATTAAATTGTCCCCTCCCGTCCAAGCTTGTCTAATTCCCACCTACATGCTCTGAATTTTTTTGGCAGATCTTACGCGAATTTTCTAGTATGCAACAAAAAGGGGACATTTAATTTCCCCCTACAGCGACTATAGAGGATGAAAATAAAAATCTGAAAAAATTAGGGAATTTTTTTTTCTTCATTTAGAGCCGATTTGGGCCCATCCGAGATGACCTTTTTTTTAACGACCATCCTAATGTACATATGTATGCAAAACAAAAGAAAAAATTTCATTAACCCCTACAGCAACAACAAGGGATGAAAATAAGAATTTTTTTTCTTCATTTAGAGCTGATTTTAACCCATCCGCGATGTGTTAACGAGCCCAGTGTTGTTTTTTCCTTGGTGTCTAATTTAAGAACTAATTTTCAGTACAAAATCTGTCAGGATATATATCACCCTCTGTGGTATTGCTAGTACAATGGTATTCGTACTTAGTATCTATTCTATACCACCAGTGTGTCCCTATGATCCCCCTGAGGCTATCCATATAATTTTCTTCTCTTATAATAATTTTGTCACATCCAAAACTGTCATCAGAAGATTCAGAATAATTTGAAGTAGTTATAATTAAATCAACCACCCTTTATTCGTTGTTTCAGAAAGTCAGAATACACCCAACCCAACACCCAATCTTAGAGATCCATTGGTACACGTCTACACCCAAAAAGTTGACTAGTCCACCATGGATTGGAAAATTTATAGTCTCAATGAAAAACCTATTCAAAAACATTTGCAAGGCTAATGTTTGTAGCAAAAAAAAAACTAAAACTATGAATTTTCGTCTCCAGAATGGACGAATCATTTCACAGTAGCAGTAAGTTGGGTCTTGGGTGATGTCGCTCGCTCACCAAGCAGCATTTAACCACACACTCTAAAAACTGAGTTAAATTTGCTATTGCTGCTCCAAAGCCGAGCCGCCACCATGCCATTGTTTCCTCAGTCAGTCCAACTGTCCAGACAAGAGTATCTATCTTTCGCTTTCGCGTTCCAAATGGAAAACTACATCCCGTCTGATTTTCTCTAAATGCCACATAGACTCATACTCTTCAAGGAACAGAACAAACCATGGCAATGGCATACAGAAACGAAAGGCAAGGCAAGGCAAGGAAAGGAAAACTTTTTCCCTACAAAACGTCCCAGATATTTCATAATGTCAACGAAGTAGTATGGTGGTTCTATATTGCATCTAGAAGAAGAATAACCACGACCGGAACAAAAACCGACAACGAGTGATTTCCAAAGAGTTCCTCGGAACCGGGCTCATACCTATGTTCATAGAACAGCCCCAGCAGTAACAGCGGCAGTTCCATCTTCTTTCATTGAAAACTGCTGCAGCACCAACCAGGGCGAATGAAATACTAGCTGTCGGAAATAAATCATCACAGAAATTACCAAACAGACTTTCAGCCACCAAAATATGGGCGACGGTGAATTGGTGGTTGAATGTTTCAAGCCAATACCAGGAACAGGACCAGGACCAGAACCACCCAGGCCATCAGGACCACGTAGAACCCAGTAATCAAGAGTATACGAGTATATTCCTTCCCCAAAAATAGTGGAACATATTTTTCTTTGTCATTTTCGAAAATTCATTTTTAAACTGTGTGGCTTCAACTTCAGGTTGGGAAAATAAATCGCTGTTGATGACCTCAAGGGAGACGAACGGCAGTTTTACCCACTTTTTTGGCAACAATCTTCTAACTTTTTTCTACGGGTTTGAGTCTCTGCTAAAGAGTGCCCACAACAACCACACTAAGCTGCATGTGTAACTTTATGTTCCATGATTGTTTTTATGCAATGCCCTTGAGCAACTTATAAGCAGCGACTCCTGCTAACATGGATTTGTCCATCTGACTATGCCGAGTTCATGTCTAATCGTCCATCGTGTAAAGTTCTCGATTTTGAGATCATCATTTCGTGCCTAGTCGATGCCATAAATATCAAGAACCAAACGCTCATGTATGTATGAGTGCACAGAATGGATGTGCTGGGTATGATGAGCTTAGAGAAGAAGAAGATATAAGTTATGAATGCTTGCATAATCGAACAGTATGAGAAGCAAGAAATGTTCAAACATTGACTACTACAAACAAAATGCCCTAATTTGTCTAATATTCTAGCCATTTAGCGATATAAAGTATTTTTTGCGTGTGAATCTCTCTTAAAACAGGGATATTTATTTATTTAGCTTAATACAAGCGTGCCTTAAATCTAAACTTAGATCTAAACTTAAATTTTAACTTAATTCTATGGTGGGTTTTTCATTGTTTTTCATTGTTTTTTTAATTTAATTTTTGACATGGGCCCGTAGGCCCACCCACCAGTTTTTACATACAAAAACTTAAAGATTAATCCATAAAATAAAGACAACGTGGGGCTTTGGATTTGGGGCTTTGAGTTATTGGTGTGGTTGAGGTTGGTATAGAGAGAGATTTTGAGAGAGTGTTTGGAGGAGTGGAAGTCGAAAGAATTTTGCATAATGTTAGAAGTACGTAGCATGCGGGTCATTGGTTCGTTACTACCATAATTAGTACGATGAAAGTTGACATCAAAGAGTGACACTAATCTAAGACTTCTAGGGTTAGTGTGCAATGCAATATTTTGACACATTATGACTAGAAAATTTGAAAACAGTCTTCAGGATTCAGGTATCAAGGTCTAAGAATCTGTGACTTCTACCGAGGGAATTTTTCTATTCATAAAGTATGCAGCCTTTAAAACATTTACAAAAAAACACTCCCAGGGACTTTTCTTGCCAGACCTGCTGTTAGAAGGGCCTCAACATCCACCATTGAACTTTAGTGTTCAATGTTCTTTCTATAAAGAGAAAACTGCTGCGGCTGCTGCTGTTGTGTGTAAATTTGGTGATTCCTTCGCAAACTACGGCACACTGGGATGGATGATGAACTCGAAACTGTGTGTGGTGGTCGAGAATTTTATGGACTTCCCCACTAAAAACAAATAAAACAAAACAAAATGTTTTGTGTACGCCAAGCAAATGTCACTCCCCGAAGGATGAAAAGTTGATTTTTATGATGAACAGAGCGACAGCTGGACAGGGACACATATCCACTCGCTAGCTCCTTACCTCACCTCATCTCAGTATTGCGTTGCTTGTGGCTCTTCATGTCCAAGTTCCATGTTATGATATAGATTGCCCCTCGGATGGAATCTAGTGCATGAAGCATGAGCATAAAACTTGACAATTTATCGCGTTCCCAGTGTTTGGAATGGCACACAGTCTGCCTATTGGGCTGGTAATTTTTTGGTGTTGTTGTTGTAGTTCTTGAACGCTGCGGACTCTCGAGTTGCAAAACAAACAATCGTAAAATATACTACGCGCAAGCAGAGCAGAGAGTCAGTATATTAAAAACCAAACAAAAAAGAAAGCCCATCAGCACAGCCAGAAGCGTTGGTACCAATGGACATGACCAGCATTTTGGACATGAACATTGAGATTCATTGCTATGGTTTGCTTCTTCTTCATGTTGTTGTTGTTGGTAGTGTTATGTTGGATAAAGAGGCTGGCTGAAGTGATGTTGATTTGTTGTTTTTTTTTTGCAGCAAGAGGATTCGTGTTGCATGTTTTGATGTTGGTTTTGTGTACTTAGTTCTGGTTTTTTTTTTAATTTTCTTACTTGAGTTATTTAGACGGAGCGAGCTCATCGAGCGCCAACCGCGCCAGCTAGTCGTTAGTGTCAATCTATGTTGGCTGCAGATCAAATTATGATTTGGGAGTAAGACGATCGATGTTATTAATTTTGGTAAAAATAATATGCAGTCATTTATTTAATCAAGAGAGTGGACAAGACGCAAACTAGCTCAAGTCCTTAAAGTATTGCCAGACAATACTGGATTGAGATTCAAATTTTTATATCATTTTATTATTGAGCCAAAAATAAAATATTTTAAGGTTAGTCGCAGCGCCAACCAAACTGACTTTACAATTCACGTACCTAACTCCTTATAGACGCGTGTAGATTTCTAGGGGAAAACGTTGATTCTCACCCTTTCCTGATTGCGCGAAATTCAGAGCCCAACAACTGACAACATTAAGATAGTCTGAAATGCGTAAAAGAACTTGGACGCCTTAGCCTCCACCTGAAATCGCCTCCGTCTGAAATAGCCAGAGAAAACACTTGAACGACAAGCGTTTTAGGTTGTGCATTCACCTAACGCAAACATCAACAATCAGTGGTTCTAGGGTCCAGTAATGCAACATCAGCAAAGTGGAAGTCGAAACCAACCTATGGGCCACCAGTCACCCTAGAGTATCATCGACCGTGGGAGAAGAGAGGAAGAAGGTCGTAATTAAAAGAAAAAATGCATAAGCAGCCTTATAACTTGGAACCTAAACTACACCCAAACTAGTTTTTAGAAAAATTCCTGGACTGGAACGCATAATATTTGCGACTGCAAAGGTAGCTCATCACCAAGGCACGTGTGTTTAAAGAGATGTTTTTAAGCTATTGCTAAAATGGGAATCTCATCAAAATAAAATGGGAATCATGAAGAGTGCGTGATGATAGCGCAAGAATAAAACCCATAGACCAAATCTTCAGACTGATGAGGAAAATCTTGGAAAAAGATCAAGGAATTTTACGTAGAGATCCACCAAATTATTATCATTGACTTCGAAGCCACATATGAAATCATAAATCGCCAGAACTGCTTAATGGCGATGGTCGAACTTGAGATCCCTGGAATACGAATCCATGTCGCGAAACATAAATAAAAACACAAGCACTGTGCAATTTGGGAATAAATTTTTTGAGCTATTGCAACCATGCAAAGGGGTTTGACAAGAAGATGGGCTATCATGTGCTTTCTTTACTCTCGTTCTGGAACAGATAGTTTGCAAGGCACTATTTAAATCAAATCCGTTCAATTAAGAGGGGATGCCGAGGATATCGACCCCACCACAGCCGCTCCTAACGTGCCCCGTTAAAGAGTCCTTCCTGTTGATTTTTAAACAGGCCAGGAAAAGACCCAGTATCTGCTACCAACAAACAAACAAGTATGTGTCGATCGGCTAGGACACAATGTCACTAATGGTAGAAGCAAATTTGAGCTAGTTAAGGGTTTTATCTATTTCAAAGTAAACACTTGATTCAGACAAAGAATTACGCTAAGGAAGCCCCGCCCCCCTACATCGGTTTAGGGAAACAAATGGGTTCTGTGAAAATTTGAAACCAAACATGAAAATATTTCACGCCGTCATGTAATTTGAAAACTAATACCTATTCAAAATTAAAACATGAATACGAAAAAAACAAGTAAAAGTTCAACCACATACGCCTTCTCTGCCCAGTTCATAAAGTAAAAAAAAAAAAAAAAAAAAAAAAATTGTGCTGTTTTCAGGAGAAATGGTAAAGTGGTTCGAGCATCAGGGGCTAAGTTGCCAGCATGCTTGGTCTAGATCTAGACTCTAGGTGATTGAAAACGGCGTCCTCGATTGGATTCTGTGCCACCCTTCACAGTACGGGAACCTGATGCTTCTTACTGTTGGATATCTCCATCCCACACTTGTACAAGAATGGTTGAGGGTTTTAAATCAATCGGCCCAGGTACTCGGCTCTGGACCTTTGGTACCTCAAATGAGGGAAATTTGATTAAAAAAAATGTCATTTTAATTGGTCAGAAAAGGTCAATTAGTCACAGAAATTGGTTAGCCCTAGGTAACTTGTAACAAAGGCTTAAATTTTCTCAAGGTCACGCGCGATTTTTGGCACCTCATTTATGGAAAATTTGCAAAAAAAAATGTATACCATCCAAAAGATTTATAGATAGTGATAAAAGGTCAACTATTTTCAGTAATTGGTCAGCCAAAGATTTTTCTTATGAATATTTAATGAATTTAAAAAAAATTTCAAGGTCAAAACGATTTTTGGCACCTCATTTAAGGGAAATTAGCAAGACAGCTAGTTTCAGGAATTGGTCAGCTATAGATTCATTTTTACGATTTCTTAGAGTATTTTTTTTCAAGGTCACGAATCGTTCATGACCTTGAAAAAAAAACTCTAAAACTCTAAAAAATCGAATAAAAGAATCTATAGCTGATCAATTACTAAAACTAGCTGACCTTTTATATAGTTCTCAAGGCCTTTCTGTGTATTAAATTTTTTCAAATTTCCCATAAATGAGGTGCCAAAAATCGCACGTGACCTTGAGAAAGTTTAAGCGATTGTTACAAGTTATCTAGGGCTGACCAATTTCTGGGACCAATTGACCTTTTCTGACCAATAAATGACCAATTAGATGGCATATTTTTAGCAAATTTTCCTCATATGAGGTGCCAAGGGTCCAGAGCCCAAGTACTCTACGAGCTGTTGCGTACTCAATTTTAAAATCCCTTCTAAAAACTAAATTGATATCGTCACTAAGTCCCATTTTCTGGTAAAAAAAAACTTAAAAGGCTATTGAATAGACCTTTTGAAAAGGAACAATTAAGTGCAACTGTTTTTATAATTGAATATTTTGTTAGGCCCGTAAGCATGCTTAAAACCGAAAATGCTACTAAATTCACTCATGCGTTTCAGGGAGAATGGTAACACTGGCCAATTTTCAATAATTTTGGGTTTAATTGGAAACTAAGCCGAATTTTACAATTTTGCACTCAAAACTTTTTGTTCAAAATTAAATTTTCAATCGAAATGGATATTTCAGAAAATTTTATAAAAAAAATTAGGCAAGAAAAATTAACCAAAAACAACATTAAAAAATCGAAGATTAAAGATTTTTAAATTTTTTCCTTAATTGCGCTTATTTTTTTTTTCAGAGCAAAGATCGACTCAAGGCATACTTCAACAAAAAAAGTAGAGGCTAAGTTCTTTAATTTGACATGTTCAAAAAGTAGTTTTTATTATTGACAAAGATATAGCTTTTCAAAACTTTACCGTTTCTTATCATTTTTTGCAGTTCTTGTTCGAAACCCCATTTTTTGGTACGACATGACAAATTAAACTATCCTTATAATCATCGGTCCAGCCGTTCAGCTTGTAGTTCTAGAAGCATTTAAAAACAGACGGAAAACAAAATTGAGGGTTTACCTACTTTTTAAATATTCTCAATAATCGTAATGTCATATTTCACTAAAATCTTAAGTTCGAATATTTTTATGAATGTAAAAAATAAAATTTGCCTTAAAGTACCGAAAAAGAGGCTATCTCGCCAAAACTGCAAAAGATATAAGAGATGGTAAAGTTTGAATGCGTTTTATCGGTCAATTTTGAATAAAAATTACTTTATTTAACATGCCATATTAAAGCCTTGAGCCTCTTCTTATTCTTGCTCCAAAAAAGTTATGCACAATTTGATCAAAAATTTAGAAATCTGAAATTTTTCGATTTTTTTTTGCTGATTTTTGTTAATTATTCCTGCCAAAAAAAAATTATATAATTTTTTAAACCATTCATTCCGATAGGAAATTTAATTTTGAACAAAAAGTTTTATGAGTTAAATGGTCAAATTCGGCTTAGTTTCCGAGTTATAGGTACCTAACATATTGAAAAGTGGCCAGTGTGACCATTCTCTCAGAAATGCAATAGTGAATTTATTAGAATTTTCGGTTTTAAGCATGCTTATGGACGTAACTAACATCTTAAATAATAAAAACCCTTGCTCGTAATTGTTCCTTTATACCCCTCATTTTCCGGTCTATTCAATAGCCTATAAATATTAAAGTTCAATAACTGTCACAGAAGCTTCTTATATGACAGTTAACGTTGAACATATGTAAGAGTTAAAGTAAGTTAAATATAAATATCTAAATTTCGTTTCAGCAAACGGATCTTAAAGTGAGATAAATAATTATGTGTTGGATTGAAATCTCAAGATGTTTTTTTTTAGTAACGAATCTTCATTTTCTCCCTGAGTTGTGAAAAAGAATATCTGATTCAGACATCAAAACTTCAAAGAATTAAAACCTTCAGATGAATCATCTTTCTACAACAACCTGACCACATTTTATGGGGTTTTCGCATTACGAACACGCAACTCCAATTCCACATTAGGTATAGGTATATGCATATGTATATGAAGACATCAACCAGACACCAAAAGAGGTCACAAATCAAAATGTCCACCAGCAGCATGTCACACACAATCTCTTCCAAATATGTGGCCTGCGGATATATTATATCGTCGTTGGTCGTTGCAAAGCGTCCCCTGCTCGTTCCGCGTTCAGTCCTCCGTCTGTCGGTCGTCTTAATTAACTTGAAAATTAGTTTATGGGAAAATTAAGATTTGCCATCGCAGAGTTTGAGTGGTCTTAAAGCTTAAGTGCGATCCAAGCCTCGAGCTAGACTCGGTTGCAATATTAGATGCCAGTGATCGTCAATGTGTTGGATGTCGTGTTAGAATTTCAAACTGGAGTGTGACTTAAAAATTTTTGTAGTAAGTTGTTTGTTTTTTTTTTCACTTCAGTTTCTGTTGATATAATTCCAAACAAATTAATGAGTGCGTTGTGATGATCTCAGGGCCGGCCGACTGCCACAGTCTCATGCTGGAAGAAACTGATATGAGACACGAATGACTTTTTATATAAAAACCAAGCGAATAATTTATCCAGTGAACGCGATTGAATGATTTATTGCTGAGAGGTTTTTGAATTGAAATTGAAGCTGTAAATCAACTGTCAGTCCACAGACGGGCCAATATCACACATGCATATTTCTGTAATTTATATCAGACGACAGGCCATGTGTGTGAATTAAAATTAAAAGCATAATTTTCGTTTTTCTTTTTTCAGTTACCCTCTCAAGATATGGATGCTTGTAAGTTGGTATTGGAAAGACATTATTTTGATTTGTGAAAATAATTATGAAATTGAATTGAATATGATGTATGAAAGGATTAAGTAGTACGTCATCAAAGAGTATTTTCAAAATTGATTAAAATATGAGTTTTTCGGTACTTTAACAGAAACAATCCGTTACGTTAAAAGTAGGTATGTATGTATTCCTTTTTGGTAAAATTTAAGTTTTTTTTAATTTGAATTTTCAGTCCATTTGGTGAAAATACGCTGATTGTTTATGACATTTTTTAATTTTTTCGAGTCTACTATTGATGTCTTTTAGTTTTATTTCACTTTAATTTTGACCTTCAGACGCCAACTTGCTAGGTAACCCTCTAACATCCCTTCATGGCAATTGCAGAACAAAAATTACTTGCCGCAAACTATGAACTGTACTTCGATGCAGTCCAAATAATCAGAATACGTCAACTACAATGGCTCCGCCACATCGAACGAGTATACCAATGCTCCGGCCAAAAAAATCTTCGAATCGAGTTTAAGGTGGCAAAGAAAACCGAGCATCCGGTTTAAAGGCTGAAAATTGTAAAAAGCGTTTTTAAAAAATATTCAATCATCTTTACTTATAAGGATGTTCTAGTGAGTTAAGTATAAGTTGCTATATTTCTGCCTGAAGAGGCTCTAATTAGCAGATTGTTTCAGCAAGTGACATTCTATTTCAGTTTTCTGATCGGGTATTTGAGTAGGTACAAAAAAAAATGTACTCCAATTCATAGTTCTATGTACCTACCTCGAACTTTATTCCTTCAAGACTTTTCGTTGCCAAAACTGTAGTGATCACAAAACGCTGATGACAACATCTATGATTGGTTCCATATTAAGCCTAATAGGGTAGAGCGGGGCTAGTTGGACAACGCAAATATAACTCAGAAGCCACAAGAGCTAAATGAACACACGAATGAAGCATATACGTACTAGCCCACACGAGCTGAACTGACTTAAGGTTGATGTTGTCTGCCAAAGGAGAACAACGCGCTTATTTGTGTTTATCGGGTACAAAAGTAAAAGAAAACGAGTTTTTTTTTCCTTTTGTGATACATATTGGGATGGAATCGGTGCGAATTTTTAATTTTGTGAATTCTGTTAATGAATTTTTGTTATTCCATTTATGAGATTGAAAAATTCTAAGTGTTTTTTTCAAAGTGACGGAATGTATCCATCAAGCTGGGTGTGGGGTAAGTCCAAACAGTTGTTTATTTTAAATGCATATATTCCTCCAAAATAGACCTAGAGCCCACAGCAGATTTTGGGTGTGAACGATAGCAAAAAAAGAAGTATAGGCGTCGAAAGCTTCATTAAAAGCTATTAAAAAAATCAAAGTCTTGCAGTCCACAACTGGGGCCTTTGCGAGAAACAGTGCATCGAAAAAAAAATATGAATGCAACTTCGATGATTATCGTGTTAGCCGAAATTGGTTTTCACTCCTCCCTAGAGAAGCTCCTCGGATCACATATCACGGAATCTGAGACCAATTGAGTGTAAAGTTCGCTCTACCGGACCGTTTAAAAAATTCAAAATTCTAAGTGAAAAACGTTTTCTTAAACAGTCTGACAGGTTGAATTAAACACTCAAATAATCTCAGATTCCGTGATATGGGATCCGCCGAGCTTATCTAGAGAGGGGTGCAGACCAATTTCGGCTAACACAATTATTATCCTCGAAGTTGCATTCATACTTTTTTTTCGATGCACTGTTTCTCGCAAACGTTGAGGACTGCAAGACTTTGATTTTTTCAATAGCCTTTAATGAAGCTTTCGACGCCTATACTTCTTTTTTTGCTATCGTTCACACCCAAAATCTGCTGTGGGCTCTTAGTCTAAAAAGTTCGGAGGCAGTTTATGTTGAACTCTCGAAGGCCTTAGACTTTGTTATTGACTTGTCTTGCTCCAACAGCAACATAATACTTCCTGGTGATTTTAACTTACCTCACATAGAGTGGGTTCCCTCTGATGACGAATTGTATCAAGAAGCTTCCTTAACTTCTTCTCAAAATGAGTAACTACTTCTTGATAGAATAATTTCAACTGACTTACAGCAAATAAGCTGTATTAAAAACTCTAAAAATCGAATTCTCGATTTGGTATTTTCTTCAGACGCTAACAGTACTCCGGTTCTAGAATTTAGTTCCGGAATTACTAAAATAGATAACTATCATCCTCCTTTGGATATTTTTTTTTTACAGTAACCCTTATGATTGTTCATATAGTTTTGACTTAAGAAAGGCAAACTTTCAGTTGCTCTCAGATGAAATTGCTAGGTCTGGTATTGAGAATATATCAGTGTCTGGCGATATTGACGAAGCAGTTTTCAAATTCAATTATATCCTTAACAACTGCATTAACAATACTATCCCTTTAAAAGTACCAAAAAATAGAAACTCTTGACACTCATGGTATACGAAAGAGCTAAGAACACTCCGAAATAAAAGAAACAAAGCATGGAAAGTGTACTTGAGAACTCTTTCGCCAGTAGACCACAACTCATACATTACCCTTATTGAAGAATTTAAAACTCTTTCAAAAAATCTATACACTAACTATGTAAACGAAATGGGTAGTTCTCTAAAAGATGACCCAAAGACATTTTGGTGGTTTGTTAATTCGAAAAAAACTCAGATGGTTATCCGGCAAATTTCATTTATGAAAATTGTTCGCTGAAGGAAACCGTTGATATTTGTAACGCTTTTGCCAAAAATTTTCGTAATTCTTTTATAGACAAGCCCTTAGATGTTGACGAACATTATTTTAGAGATTTACATACATACGCCCAAACTAGTTGCAATAATATCCCAGTACCACCGAGTACTGTTCTAAACCTTCTCTCATCATTAAATGATGATTACTCATCTGGTCCATCTGGTATTCTTTAAGGACAGGCAGTTTTCCCCATTTAGCGAAGAAATCGTTTCTTACACCAATCTTTAAAAAAGGCGAAAAAATTGATATAAAAAACTAAAGGCCCATAGCAAAGCTCTCTTGCATTCCAAAACTATTCGAACAAGTTGTTTGCGAGAGCTTAGCATTTCATACTTAGAATATAATATGTGATCAACAGCATGGCTTTGTGAGAAAAAAATCAACGGTTACAAATCTTCTTACGTTTTTGCATAAATGTTCGCTTGCATTAGAAAACGGGAATAAAGTTGATTGCATGTACACTGATTTTTCTAAAGCATTCGACCAGCTTAGTCACAACATTATTATATTCAAACTCAAAGCTTTTGGTTTTCCGATTTTGTTTATAGCATGGACAAAATCATACCTTGAGAATAGATCTTACCAAGTAAAATTTAGAAACGTCCTCTCAAGCTCATTCAATGCTCACTCGGGTGTTCCCCAAGGAAGCCATCTGGGCCCGTTACTTTTCATTCTTGCTATAAATGATGTTGCCCTCTAAAAGTACTTGAGAGTGCTAGGACGCCTAATGGCCCTAGGCTCAATGATAGGAAAATCCCTATGTACACCTCCGCGTGGTAGAGGGCGGGTAACGCTAACGTGCAGGCGGACCGAATGGATGCCGGGATAAGCAGACAACCCAGCGATGCTGGTCAGGGCACAAACTTGTCCTCGGGATGGTTAAAAGCCCTCTTAAGGCGGATGAACTGCAGATGGCGGTCAACGGTATGATAGTCTGGTGGCGGAGGAGCTTTTTTTGTTAAAGGGCCAACGGCAGCAGCAGGTAGCGTCTGTAATCCATATTGGGCGGCTACAAAAGGCGTCTGTTTTCCCATAGTGGGCGGCCTCGAGCAGTTATGTGTTTGACCATACAAAAGGTGGGTGTGCCTGTCAAATCTGAGCTTATGTATGTTATTGATCATATCTCGGAAAACACCATGGTGGAAGGCTATATGCAAATACATGAACTATGACAACAAATGGAAATGAGTCCCCAAGAGGTAATCTTTTTATGGAAAATCCTTCTACAGCTTCGGTTGCAGTAAACCGCACATAGGATTTTGGGGTGCGGCATCTTTCATGTACGAGCGTCAATCAAGACGCCATAATAATAAATGAATCGTTGACAAATAGAAGAAATCTTTCAAGAAGCGCAAATGTTACTTTTGGCTACCGCATACGTACGAAAATCGGAGCATGGAACGTTCGATCCTTGTACGGAGATGGTAGATACGAGCAAGTTGAGCGTGAAATGCTTCGCCTAAAGATCAGAATCCTGATGGGCATAAGCGAAACTAAGTGGAGAGGAAGAGCTGAATACAGATCAGACACTGGACAGACGAGAATGCTGTATTCCGGGGAAGATGAAAGAGAGGGTGGCCAAAGACTGCATGTTGTCGGAATTATGTTGAACGAAGAAGCGAGGCGTTGTTTGATCTCATGGGCGCCCATTTCTGCGAGATTAATGACAGCAAGGTTTCGTTCAAAAATTCGTAACGTCACAATTATTCAGTGCTACGCCCCCACAAATGAAGCGACCGAGGAAGACAAAACCGCGTTCTACACTCATCTTAACTCGGTTTTCAGTAGTGTCCCGAGAGCCGACATCATAGTCGTTATGGGAGACCTTAATGCCCAAGTCGGTTCAGACAATTACGGACTGGAACGCGTGATGGGAAGAAATGGCTTGGGGTCACGGAATGAAAATGGTGACTTGCTTGTCGATTTTTGTAACGCGAATCGTCTTGTGATTGGTGGGACTGTATTTAAGCATAAGACGTGCAACAAAGTTACCTGGGTGCATACAGATGGTTAAACCGAAAACCAAATTGATCATATCATGATTCAGCAGCGATGGAGGAAGTCTATGTGTGATGTCCGGAGTATAAGAAATGCCGATGTGGGAAGCGACCACCATTTGGTTCTGATGAGTCTCAAACTACGAACCGCTGCCGTACAAAAACCAGCGCAGGATGCAGCAAGGAGCTCAAAATTCATTACTAATGCTTTGAATGACCCCAACATATGTATGTCGAAACTATGTCACCACCCTTAACGACAGAGCCTCGTCATTAAACGGAATCCAACATTCAACAATTGATGAGATGTGGGGTGAAATTAAAAGTGTTTTTAAGGAGGCTGGATCTGAAACTGTACCCAAGCGAACCAGACGTAGAGACTCTTTTATATCCCAAGACACCTGGGATAAGATCGAACTTCGCAAATCGTTGAAAATCCAAATAAATGCCGAAGCAGATATTCAACGAAAGGCTGACTTGCGAAGAGAGTATCGCATTGCACATAAGATGGTCTATCGTTGTGTGAGACGTGACAAGAGGGTGAGGTTAGATGGACTCGCAGATAATGCGGAAATCGCTGCCAGAAGAGGAGATATCCGGGAATTGTACCAAATAGCCAAAGATGTTATCGGGAAAAAAAGCAACACCAATCATCCTGTAATGGATGTGGATGGCACACTTTTGGTATCAATTGAGGATCAGCTTCGTAGATGGAAGGACCATTTTTGTGCCCTGCTAAATGAGGATTCAGTTGAGCAGAGTGCTGAAGTGCCCCAACTAAACGAGATGCGCAGGTCCTATAGGGGTATTGACATCGAACCCCCGTCAGAATCGGAAATCCTTACATCAATAAATCTCCTCAAAAACAACAAGGCAGCTGGACTGGACGGAATACCAGCTGAATTCCTGAAAGCCGATCCCGTAACAGCGGCTAATATTTTACATCCGTTGATACAAAGCATTTGGGAAAACGAATGCTATCCCAGGGATTGGAAGGATGGTGTGATTGTTAAGTTGCCAAAGAAAGGTGACTTAAGGAATTGCAACAATTGGCGTGGTATCACCGTTTTGTCCGTTCTCCCAAAACTAATGGCAACCATCATTCTCGAGCGAATAAAGGATAGAATCGAGTCTACACTCAAGAGGCATCAAGCTGGCTTCCGCAGTGGTCGATCGTGTGTCGACCATATCAACACCCTGCGTATCGTCCTCGAGCAATCGATGGAATTTCAATCACCGCTTTACCTCATGTTCGTGGATTTTGAGAAGGCCTTTGATCGAGTTAACCGAGAATGTATATGGAGATCGTTGCTTGGTAGAGGAATTCCACCAAAAATTGTTGCCATTATTAAAGAGTCCTACAACAACGCAAGGTGTTTTGTTTTGCACAATGGGCAGCTTTCCGACTCCTTCGTAGTGCAACAGGGTGTGAGACAAGGGGATGTTTTATCGCCAATTCTCTTCCTGCTGGCGATGGACGACGTATTGACGGCCAGTGTTGGTACAGCTGAGCGACAGGGCATTCAGTGGAGACCGTTCGAAAGGCTCAGTCATTTAGACTATGCCGATGACATATGTCTACTGGCAAATAACATCAGTGGGCTGAACGGGATGTGCCAAACGCTGCAAGTGAAGGGAGAGTCGAGTGGTCTAAGAATAAACAGCAAAAAGACAAAAATAATGCTCACAGGCCGCTCCACACAGCAGCGTATTATTCTACAGGAGACGCCAGTTGAAGTAGTGGAACAGTTCAACTACCTTGGCAGTATTGTTTCTGCAAATGGTGGTACGGATCTGGACGTTAAAAGTAGAATGAATAAAGCTCGTGCTGCCTTCGGTACCCTGTCCCCAATTTGGAAATCCAGTCAAATCTCCTTACGCACTAAGTTGAGATTCTTCGAATCCAATGTAAAATCCGTGCTGTTATATGCTTGTGAAACCTGGAAAGTCACGTCTACTATTTCGAAGAAAATGCAGGCTTTTGTGAATCGCTGTCTTCGCCACATCCTAAAGATTCGCTGGCCACAAATAATATCAAATGAGGAATTGTGGCGCAAGACAAGACAAGAGCGGCTGGACGTCGACATAAGAAAGCGTAAATGGCGTTGGATTGGTCACACACTGAGGAAACCAAACGATGAAGTTGCAAAGCAGTCGTTTGAATGGAATCCTCAGGGTGCACGGCGGGTTGGAAGCAGCGTTGCCGCCAAAAAAAAATTTTTCGTGCCACATTTTTTGAAAAAACGTGCCATTTATGAAATTTTCGTGCCATATGAAAAAAAAACTCAATTTGTTCTTTAAAAATAAATTTTAATTCAATACTATTACTATTACAAAAACAAAAATCACTTCCTCTATTCGTGTAGGAATTGTCCAGAAACAGAAGTTTTAGGCAAGTTCATAACTACCTAACCTATTTCACATCACATTATGAGTATTATTATTATTTAAAAATATAAAGACGTAATAAAGCTTTGTATGACAACTGAATATTGAAAGATCTACGCTCTACTACATTGTAGTGAAATAAGTGTGTTCATACTATGAGTTAGAATGGATGCATTCAGTTCTGTTGAGGTGATAAAGTAGACACGTCCAGTTCTTTTGATGAATATTGACACTGTGTTTATGCTATGAGTTTAAATTTATGTAAGATAATGAAAATAAAAAAAAACGTGCCATATTGAAACTTTTCGTGCCACCGTGTTACGAGAAAATTTCCGTGTCAAAATGGCAGGATCGTGCCACATCGGCAACGCTGGTTGGAAGACCAAGAACAACATGGAAATCAACTGTCTTAGCGGAAACAGAATCCCAGAGAAAGACGTGGCCACAGCTAAAGTACCTTGCAGCAGACCGTGAAGGATGGAGACGTTTTGTTGACGCCCTATGCCCCAGCCGGGGTTACAGGACACGATGATGATGATAAATGATGTTGCTTCATGTATACACTTTAGCGATATTCTTATTTATGCTGACGATATGAACATTTTTAAAACAATACAGTCTAGTCCTGACCACATTCTCTTGCAGGCTGATCTTGACAATTTGAATGTTTGGTGTGTGAAAAATGGTCTTTCTCTTAACCCAGTTAAATGTCAAACTATAACTTTCTCTAAAAAACGAGTAGTGAGTGCTTTTGATTATTCCATTTCACAGCACACACTCTGTCGTGTTTTTAGTTTCAAAGATTTGGGTGTTCACTTTAGTTCTGATCTGGGTTTCATAGAACATATTAATTATATTGTAAATAAGGCAAGTTCCATGCTTGGATTTATAAAACGCTGGGCAAAAGAATTTAACGATCCGTATGTTACTCTTTCCTTATACAATTGTTATGTACGACCCCATCTTGAGTATGCCTCCCAAGTATGGGCACCCTTCTACGAAATTCATAAAAGTCGTATTGAAGCAATACAACATAGATTCATTCGGTTTGCCTTGAAAGGTCTACCCTGGGTCGATCCGTATAACCTTCCACCCTATGAACACAGAATTCAGCTTCTGCAACTTCAAACCTTATATCAAAGGCGTGTCAATAATGATTTGGTATTTTTTCATCAACTTATCAATGGTGAAATTGATGCGCCTGACTTGTTAGCCCATGTAGGCATTAATGACCGCGGAGGATCCCACCACCTGCGAAGATTTGAACTTTTTCACGTTCCTTTTCGCAGAACAAACTATGGCACACACGAGCCTCTCAATCGCATGTGCAAACTTTTTAACTTGATCGCCTCATCTGTTGATTTTAACATGAGTAAAATAGATGTATATAAAGTTAGCAGGAAACTTTTGGAAATTCATGTTAAAAACTATCCTATCATTAGTTGCTACTTAATTGCAAATTAGTTACGCAAAAAAAAAATGTGTGTACATTTTTGGTTTGCAAAAAAATAAGTGTCCTGCTAACTTCATATGAACTTGGCAGGGCACAAATTTAAAAACGCAATACAAATTTTTTTGCGTAACTAATTCGCAATTAATTAGTACTCAACAACCAAATTTTTTCAGCTCGATTATCTTCATTTTTGAGAAAGTTGTCCTGCTAGGTTCATATGAAGTTAGCAGGACACCCATTTTTTCGCAAACCAAAAATGCAATTAATTTTTTTCTTGCGTAACTAGTTCGCAATTAATTAGTTCTCAATAACCAAGTTTTTTCAGCTCGATTATATCCTTTTTTGAGAAAGTTGTCCTGCTAAGTTCATATGAAGTTAGCAGGACACCCATTTTTTCGCAAACCAAAAATGCAATTAATTTTTTTTTGCGTAGGTAACTAATTCGCAATTAATTAATTCTCAATAACCAACTTTGTTAGATCGATTATCTCCTTTTTTGAGAAAGTTGTCCTGCTAAGTTCACGTGAAGTTTGCAATACGCCTATTTTTCGCACACGAACAAAAAATTCATTTTTTTCTGCGTAACTAATTCGCAATTAATTAGTTCTCAACAACCAACTTTTTTCGGATCGTTTATCTACATTTTTGAGAAAGTTGTCCTGCTAGGTTCATATGAAGTTAGCAGGACACCCATTTTTTCGCAAACCAAAAAAGCAATTAAATTTTTGTTTGGGTAACTAATTGCGAGGAACTGACAAATCCTCCAAGAGTATACTTGTCATGAAAAAGTGCTTCTCATTTAGCCGTTCGGACTCGGCGAAAAACTGTAGGTCCCCTCCATTCCTGCCAACAAACACGCACACAGGAATGGTTGTGAGTTGTAAGTCACTAGGCCCTGGTTCTCCACGAGCTGTTGCGCCACCCAATTTATTTATTTATTTAATTCGTAATTAAGTAGCAACTAATGATAGGATAGTTTTTAACATGAATTTCCAAAAGTGTCCTGCTAACATTACTTCGAACCAGTGCTCCACTCTCGTTAATGTATTAATAATTGTTTTAACTTTGTATATTTAGTCTAAATGTTTTATACTATATTTAATTTTGTATTTGTTCTTATTTTGTAGTTATACATGTGCTTGTGTTATTTTGCTTAGTTCTATTAACCACTTACACATGTACTCATGATGAGCCTCTGATAATTTTGTATTTGATCTAATTTTGTAGTTATACATGTGCTTGTGTTAGTTTGCTTAATTCTACTAACCACTAACACATGCACTGATGATGAGCCTCTGATTGTAGAATGCAGCTTGCTCTAAGCTCACTACAACAAAGAATCTGAAGTGTAAAAAAAAAAGTTGGAGCAGGCGGACCAACTTTCTCCGCTGTGTGTTTCATAATGGAAAATAGTATGAAACATTTTGGACACATAAAGTTCCAAAGAGAAAGGAAGAATATTATTGCTACATGTTGTTATCAATGTGTATGGAAGCCTATTTCGATGACAAGCGGGTGCAATGCCATTCTAGCTGATTTTCCGGCCTATAAGATTTTCTTCTACTGGCCATGGATTCACAGAGTCATTTAAGTTGTGCTTTGAATAAAATTTTAGTTTGGGATCAAATTAAGTCCAAACTAACATAATGTATGTCCTTAACAGAGCTTCTTTTTCCACTTTTTAAGCTTTGGTCCAACTAACCCTATCGACTTGGACTTAGTAGTCTTATTCCGATGTTATGACATATTTTAAATATTTTCATATTTATTTAAAAAGCCGAAGTTACATTCTTTCTATAGATTCCAGTTTTTTGTATTATGTTATGAATAGATAAAAAGTTACGAGACTTAAAGTTTTTATTTTATTTTTAATCAACAAAAGGATGTGCCAAATAACGACGTTTATTTTTAAGAACATAGTTTTAATGCACACCAGCTCACGGTACGCGAAAGTTAATCGTTTCTTTTTATTAGCATCCATTGCCGCAAGCCAGATTGAATCCTGCAAGAAAATCCCGCATGTGAGCATTGCATTGCGGCACCGCGCGTTAAAAGAACGCGTGTGTGCACCAGGCCTTTTACTATGTCTGTTCGCATACTTCCCTTAAATACAAATTTCTACGAATTATTAGCTCAAAATTCTGTCAAAGTTCATTTAAAAAATGTTAAAATGTTGTATCTGCTTGCCTACCAGTCTTTGATTTCTTGTTTGGTTTTGTACCTACGTTAGTGAGCTCCATATCGCTTTGCCATAATTAGTCCAGTCATTTTAGACTTTTTGTTTGATAAAAGATAGGGGAAGCAATTTTTTCTTGATTTCGTTAATTTTCGACCATCAACCCCTTGCAGGGTTGCCGCTATATTGATTTAAAAAGTGAACTCGTTTTCAACGAATAATATCCGTAATCTTAAATATATCGAAAAAATAAAAATGCATTTCCCAACAAAAAGAGTAAGTTCTACAAATTTGAATACATGGTATTTTTCCATGTTTTGTGATTTCAAAGAGTTATAACCAAATGTAAGCCAAAAATGGGGCTCACATATTTTTTATTTAATTTTTGTTGAAAACTTAATAATAGTCTTTTAAAAGGTTTTCAAAATCGTTAATTTACAATTTTATCTAAATGTTTGTTTATTTCCAAACAGTTGTTTATACTTACTGTAGCACCAGAACGGCTTCCAAACAAAGCATCACACTAAAAATATTGCAAGCAAAATTGTACCTTCCTAAGTTTCCTGTTTTGATTCTAAACAAGGCTCGGTTGTTAGTTGCGGAAACAGAAGTTACTCTTTCACTCAAGATGGTGAAAGCTTGCAGAACAAGTAAAATCACGTATCTCCAAAATAACATTTATATATTTGAAAACCCAATTTAATACATGCTGGCACTTTACACTTATAAGCTGCTATCTAAAAAAAATATGTAATGTGACTACTCTGCGCTCAATATTATGGGATGAATCGATTGATCAAAAATAGAGAGTCCCCATCATTTCTAATGATTTCCGATTCTTAAACCCATCCGTTAAAAATATAAAAATCAAATAGGTACTTGAAAAAATTGATCTCGAAAAATTGCGATTTTCAAACAAATTTTGTCCCAAAAACTAAGACATCAATCAAAAATTCCTCGAACATGGGTAACATAATTTTTGTTTGCCTTTCCAAAAATATAAAAACTTCTAACAACAAGTATCATCCTGATTTATTGAAAATTATTTCTTAGCCATCTACTTCCTCGTTTTTGACTTTTAAACGTTCATATCTCCATTCTTTTATTTTACCGAGTTTTCCATTACTCTTCCGACTTTCTTGTAATTGCTAAATCTATCGAATACAGAAAAAACATCATTATACCTTTCCCCGTTCAGAAAATAGCCCAAATCGAGTTCACTCTTTAAATCAAGATGGCGGAAATTCTGCAAAGGTTTGATACTCGAAAACTGGGATTTAAGCTTCCTATAAAGTACCCTAACGGTAACAAGAAAAAAAAGTCTTCCCAAACGTTTAATTAAATTCGCATAAGAGCTATGACTACCGCTACTAGAATAACCAAAAAAATTGATCGATTTTCTTCTAATTTTGTAAATAAAATTAAAAAAAAAAAAATCAAAAAGAAAACATCAACTGTCAAATTTTCGTCAGCAATAATGTGAAGGCAAATAAATTTTATTAGGAAAACAGGTGGATATAATAATCCACCACGATTTTCAATTTTATTGACATTTCACTATGGAACGGCGCGGCGGCGGCGCGGCGTAATTCAGAACGAAAAACACAACAACATTTTTCATTAATGATTTCGTTCTGTTAATTTTTGTATAGAAATTTCAATTTCGCTTGAGTTGCGTACTGTGCTTTAATCAAAAAATCATCTTTACTTAAAGCTTTCTCTTTCAACATTACACTATCTTCTGTGTCATCAAGCTACATACCTAAAACATAGATATGACCTATGTTCTATACTTCATAAGCACATTAAATCCATTAATCCTTCCCAATCCCTTTTCATCACTCACTTCCACAATCCAACAATGATACCACTTAAAGCATCACATTAAAAAGCTTTTAATTCCTCATCTTCAGCTTTTTCCTCTCACACATGGCACAAAAAATAAAAATAAAATATAAAAAAATGAAATGACAAACCAAAGTCAATTTTATTTCACAAAAGCAAACAAAAAATAAGCCCACCTGGTTGAGTTCTCAGGAACTCATCATCGTCATCATCATCATCAACACAATTCACCACTCTCTAGATGCTGCAAATCGGGCATTGAAAGGCAATTGAATTTCAGAAGCAAAAGAAAAAAAGTAATGACAAGATATTCTCCAAAGCACAACACTCAGGGAGAATTCAATGTCACAAGCAGGATAATAAGTAGAAATACTATTAAAAAAAACTCTTCAAGCCAAAGAATTTTCCATTTCATAAACACCACCCTGAATAGTGTGGTTGACTGCATTGGACATTGAGCAATACACAGCACACTCACTAAAGATCCTTCGATGAATCGTAAATCAATCAAAAGACGAACAATGGACTCCCCATCTTTCATTCAATAGGCTCTGAGTCCTGCCACCATTCATTTTGATTAGAAAATGATAATATGATTCTCTGCTCAACTCAACTAGCATTAAGCATCCTTTTGTCCATAAATCCCTAACTCGACATTTGATGGTGTTTGGACGGTGACTTTAGATGCACATGTTAGGTACGTATACATAGTGATGATGATGAAGGATACTCTTTGGATGAAAATGCACATTTCACTGCTGCAGCAACTTCGCTCATAAAATCAGTGAGACCTTTTTATGATCGATTTATGGCATGTTTTGTGTGTGTATCTGCGAGGGGGACGGATTTTGCAGTGTCCAGGACTCATCCGCGTGAAAATATAGACAAGCGCATCGAGTGTCCTTTTATGGAAAATTATTACACCTCGTTTTGCAAAATTCACATTGACAACAATCCTCGATTCGAATTATTTCCAATCCGCAAAGGCAGCAAAGTGAAGTGAAAGGCAGGACATTTCGTCCTTCTATATACATAACTTTGATTTTTGGGGGTAGATGGGTGGCAGAAATGCAAAAATAATTTTTCGTGCAGAATTTTGATTTATTGGGTCAAATGTGTCAGCGATAACGCGATGCATTTTCGATGGTGCAAACGTAGAGATTCCTTAATTTGAGAAAGGATATCGCACAGAACAGACATTCAATGCATTATACGCGTTAACGATGATTATTTCGCCGTGATATCTCTCAATGGCAAAACGACATCGACAACGAGGACGATGATGATGATGATGACTACGGCGACGATGGAACCAATGATGATAACTAGGATGGACCCATATATCTATACCTATCATCTGCTTTATTGGGTGTGGGTGAATTGCTCAAAGGACATAACCATAGGACAACGATGACGACGACGACGGACGATGCGATGGCAGCGCTTCATTACTACCATTATTACAGACGGCAATCAATTTTTTGTTCGGAATCGAACTCTCTCCATCTCTGTCTAGAGATACAGTCAATGCAAGGATAGATGGAAATGGTCAGTTTTGTATTGTGTCCTGATTGTATATCCTAGAATAAATCGCTGTCGTTGCATATACGGCGGCGTTGGTTGCCATTGAGAGATCGACATAAAATTTTCGATTGAGATTCAATTGCATGTGAGAATGTATGAGTGCGTTTACTTTTTTTTTGAAAAAGAGACTGAAGGTAAATTTATGTTATGACAGGACATAACCCACCCAATATATTCGTACCATCATCATCATCATCGTTGAAGAGAGAAATTATAATTGCAGAGGAATCACAGGAGTCATTAAAAATTATGCCCCCGATGCAATTGTCAGTCGATATTAAATGTGATCATAAATTTCTGATGAAAATGTCCATTCTCCTTTTATATTAAACAAAAAAAAAATACATAAAAGACAGACAGACAGAATGGTGGCGGCTCAGTTTGGCGGCAGCAGTTGAATTGGAGCTTTATGTGATTGTTGTCGCACTGTGATTGGATTCGTTGAATTAAGAGAGAAAGAGTGAGGCGGCTGGCGGAGGAAGTGGATAGGTATACTACTAGTTACTACTGTATACATACATATATTGGCGATGGGTGATATCCGCATATAATATGGCACCAGAATGACTACTCAACTGAATATGGATAATGGCCTATTGTATAAAGGATGTAGTGTGTTGCGATGAATTATTTGACTGCAATCGAATTGATCGACATATTATTATGAAAGCAAAATCAACTTCATTGAGTATGAGGCATGTAACTACCCGAATTTACTGTTTAAAACAGGAAATATGTTTTTTAGCCTTGACACAAAAATAAGGCTGTTTACCCGAATTATTATTTTTCCTTATTTTGTAGAATGTAGTACCTCGTGGCATAATGGTTAGTGCGTTGGACTGTCATGCCGAAGGTTTGGGTTCGATTCCCTGCCGCTGCCACCTAAAAACAGAAATGTTTTTCCCGAGGTACTGCCTCTTGCGAGGAACTGACAAATCCTCCCAGAGTATACTTGGCATGCATAAGCGCTTCTCATCTAGCCGTTCGGACACGGCAACAAATTGTAGGTCCCCTCCATTCCTGCCAACAGCACGAATACAGGAATGGTTGAGAGTTGGAAGTCACTAGGCCCTGGTTCTCCACGTGCTGTTGCGCCACCAAATTTATTTTTATTTATTTTGTAGAGTAACAGTTGATAAAATGACTGAGGCCCGAGAAAGAAATGGTTAATGAGGTGGTTTCAGGCTGTAACCACCAGGCAACAAAGGGCTAAACTATTCGAAATATGCCACTAACTCAGTTTTTTAATTTTGACATTAGCAGTTCCTTGTCCCAGCTCCTCAAACTAGATTAAATGACTTCTTTTCTTATCCACCGTTGAAACTGCAACGGATTTCTGAGAACTAATAAACCAAACACTTTTGTATTGATGCTTAAAATGTTTACTGGCTTGATAACTTTTTTTTCAAAGAAAGTCCACACCTGCCTTCTACAAGATTTTCGACATTTCAATACACAGTGAAGTTGCTTCTTGTATTCCTTAAAGTGTTCCCCAACCAAAAAAAAAAAGAACAACTTCAAACAATATTTTCGAATATTTTATTTGTCACCTTCTCTGACTCCAAGATGCCATCATCGATGAGTGCAGCATATCCTCCGCTTCAGACTCCTGATGATTTACCACATCCGCCCAGAAAAATTTCGCTGATAAAACAAATCGACATGGACCCACAATCACATTGGGGGAACTCAATTCGAAAGGTTTATTTTCCTCCAGATCACAGCTTGCAACAACAGCACCAGCAGCAGCAGCATCAGTGTGGCTCGTTACTTTGATGGAAATATTATATTTTTTTCGTTGCAACTTTTCGATTATTATTATTGCTGCTTGCAACTTGGAGAAAATATATCGAGGACCAGTAAGGCTCCATCCGCATGTACATACTCGTCCTCGAAACGAAATGAATCTTAAAAGTTTCTCTGGCAAAAATGTTGTTGTTGTTGGGTCTTTTGAGAGAAACGAACAAATTCGACAGACGGACAAACTTCCTTCCAACGAACCAAACAACCAACCAACCACCAACCAGACCTGTGCGGCACAATGTCATTATAAAGTAACAACTTTATTGACGGGTAATTTATTCTGGGGCACAGCAATAAACCGGCCAACTTTATAATGACGGTTGTAAATTAAAAATAAAATTCTTTCGAATGTTTATAAAGATTTTGAGCGAATGTGAATGGGTGAGTGGGAGAGCTATATCAGAAAATAGAAGAGAGAGAGAAAGAGAGAAAATGCAAACATCTATACAGCACTCTGTCACTTCTTGAGATTGAGCTGGTTCATTCGCGACCGTCTTTGTGATCCGAAACTCATAATTCATCGAATTTATTTATCCATCGCAATGCAGAATGCCACATTATTTAGAGCCAACCAAACAAAAGGTGGAAGGTTGTGGTCTAGGTTGTTTGCTGCTGGCTGCTCCATCATGTGTTTGTTTGAGATTTCGACAACACACAATCCACAATCAAATGTGTGATAATGACAATTATGATGATGAGGATACCGCGAAGCCCATTTGTGTGCCTCGCAGATGTATCAATAATATAGCATCACATTTGACGACAATGGCAGTCAATTTGGTTTTGTTGAACCTAATTTATTGCCACGAAGGGTGTGGACATAGCATTTAATACAATGTCGCTGTTTAAGATTTTGTTTAAAGTCGTGGCGAAGATTCATTTTAAGAGGAATACAATTTTCACTTTTTTATTTTGCTTTATATGAAAAGTATTGGTTTCGAGTAAACAAAATTTCAAGGTCTCAATCAATCTTAGCATTTCGATAATGAAGAAGTCTCAAATAAGTGGTTTTCGTCAAACCATCTATCGGTTTGTGGTTTAGTCTAGTGTACACTTTAACGGCGATTTAATCGACTGGCTTGAAATTTGGTTCAAACAATTCAAATTTTTATTTAAGCTCATCTAGAACGACAAATATAATAATACTGTGCTACAGGCCTTGGGTAAAAATGCACATAACTAAAATTCTTCAAACCAGTCTATGCAATCCAGTCACACACAATTTTTAAATTTGTTTTCTTACGCCTACAGGTACTTAAAAAAAATTTAGCACACTTTGCTTTGACCTCAAGTCATGTTCGTAATAAAAAAAAAAACAATTTAATGGTTTCTTAAATATCCCGCTCAGTGCACATATAAAAATTTTATATTTATCAAACCCTACAAATGCACCTTCTCCTTCAAATTCGTTTGAATGAAAATGTCGATGAATTTCATTCATAAGTCTCAAATCAGATTTAGAACCAAAGAAAGGAGAATGGGCGTTTACTCCCATATGTTTTAAAACCTTCTAACCCATATCACAGGAAATGTCTCAATGAGTCATACAATTTTTGTTTGGGCATAAGTCTGTATCTTCTGCAGGGAAAGTGTTATAGTCACATAGCTGTGTCACTGCGCTGTAACACCTATAACAGTTATCAGGCAATAAAACCTTCCCTTCACGAGAAACAGACTCATGCTCATACACCAAAAATAGGGCGCATTGAGGCATTTCCAATGATATACATAGGTACGAAGG
Source organism: Dasysyrphus tricinctus (assembly GCA_963921185.1). Taxonomy (NCBI): domain Eukaryota; kingdom Metazoa; phylum Arthropoda; class Insecta; order Diptera; family Syrphidae; genus Dasysyrphus; species Dasysyrphus tricinctus. Next base: position 18,122,429 of record OY992533.1, on the reverse strand, counting down.
TGTTACAACACTTGGGTTGCAACTTGTGCAGGGAAAGATCAACAGTATTGTGCAACAGTAACTATGGGCAATTACACCTTCCCTGTATGAGGTACAGGCTTATATCCATACAATACAACAATACAAAAAAGCACTTATTTGTACCTTTCCATTGATATAAAACAGAAAGTGTTACAACATTTGGGGCGCAACTTGTGCAGGAAAGGGTTATACTTGAGTGAAGCAGCTTTTGGGCTATAACACTTTCCCTGCCTGAGATACAGACTTATGTCCATTAAAAAAAAATAACACTCATTTAGACCTTTCCACTGATAAAATTCAGAAGGTTTTACAACACTTGAGACGCGACTTGTGCACGAAAAGAGTTATAGTGCAGTGCAACACGTGTTAACACTTTCCTTGCATGAGATACAGACTTATGCCCATAAAACATAAAAAAGCAATCATTGAGACGTTTCCAATGATATACGTCGTCAGAAGGTGTCACAACACTTGAGATGTAACTTATGCAGTGTTCTAGTGCAGTCAGACAGTATTGTGCTTTAACACTTTCCCTGCGCGAGATACAGACTTTCGTCCATACAAAAAATAAAAGACATAAAGTGTTACATCCATGGGACGCATCTCATACAATTATGCCCATTCTCCTAAAAGTCTCAGTAATACCTTCTTGAGCATAAGCAAAAAGTGGAGACTATGGCTGTTGAATTTGTCTTCTTTTTATAAAATATTTATACGCCTGTAGATAACTAAATTAAGTCCAAGCGCAATGGACTTAGTTTCCAGAACAGAACTTTAACGTAAGCACAAAATGCAAGCTAATTTGTACGAAGCAAGCGAGGTCTATTGTGGGGCACACTTCGCACACGAACTTGACCTCGCTTCAAATACTTTGCAGTATTTTATATATTTTCCCCTTCGACGAAAAAATTCCCAGCTACAGAGCCTCAAAATAAATTAACGACTTTGCAATATGTGATTTTTTCTTCTTAAATAGCTACTGCTATTTTTTTTAATGCACAACACGTTCTTTTTCAAAGGAAACACAATTTCAGCTTTCGATAAAAATGTAACATTACTCCGAACTGCCTTTAATAATATAGTTTAATGACTTACCCCGCATGATGACAAGATGTGGTGATTTCAAAACAAAATATCTTCCTTGCATCTTTACGTCAGTTTTCAATTTTTTTTGTATTCTTTTGAATAGTCACCCTAAGGATTCCTTTTGAATGCCATACGAGTATTACTCAAACTCACAAAACAGAACTCAAAATGTCCTCGTTTTCCAAGATCCGATCAAAAGCAAGGAAGAACCTTCGTCATATCGTTTGGCATATGTTTGTTTGTACAATAATCACAGGGTCATACAGTGGGACAGTTTACTCAGAAAGATTGAAAAAATGTAGCCGAAGAATTAGAAAATTTGTTATAAAAACAAAAACCTAACAGCATTTCGATTTTGTACTATATTTGCTTAGTTTTATTAAAAAAAAAGTTAAATTTTTTTTTGAAAATTTGTATTCTCCTAATTTTGTCATGTTTTGTTATCAGTCCAGAGTGATCTTAGTTACTTAATACTACTTTTTCGAAAATGTGACTAGGCATTCTGTTATGATTAGCTTGGTATTCATTATTTATAAAAAAAAAATAATATCAATTAACGCCCACTGACACGCCTTTATTCATAAATTATTATAAAATTGTTGATAGAAAAATTAAAAAAATTTTAGATAGTTTTATTTAGAGTAACTCTCAAATATTTATTTATTTATATTTTTCCATGATTTTGATAGCTATCAAAAACAATTTGATAAAAAACTTACATCGGAGCCTATACATGACTTTTTGTGTGAGTAAATATCATTCTCGTTCTTGAATTTTATAAAACTAGTTACCTTCCTAAATTGCAATTCCTTACTCGAATGGTAGATTTTATTCCAAACTCATAGTCCTTAAACCCCACTGTGAGTCGTAGTTTAGAATGACATTCCATCACAATGTATCGCACGCAGGCTAGTAAATTTTTATGAAGCAATATTCCCCCAGCAATGTGTATACAATACCAATACATTCATACCCTCATTCACCAATTCAATGAGCATAATAAAGCTCGCGGCGGCCCAGCTTTGCACACCAAACTTTTCACAACCAACCAGCCAACCACTCTACCATCAACACCGCCCCAGCGCTATCATCCGTCGACATGACAAATAAAATAAAATTTTATTCATTTTCATTTTTCGCTCAAAACATTTCATTAGCCAGCGATTGTGCTCGGAATTTTTGATTTTTTTCCCACTCCCTTCGCTTCCTTGAAAATGAAAAAATCCTCGAGATAAGGTGGGTTAGTTTGTTTCTTTTTTTGGTCTTCCTTTTTTGGCGCTGGGAAATCTCTAACACTTAACTTGTTTCATAAATAAAGCCAGATGGATGGTGGATGTGGATGGATTCTTGAGGCGGTGAATTGGGCTTAAATACGATGCTTGTGTGATGAGATCTCATCTCAAAAAGTCTTTGGCGATATGCTTTCAAATTTCATGATGGAATGAAACATCAATACACATTGCCTAAAAGGAATTTTTGAGCAACAGTGTGTGGAGCAAGTTTTTTGTGATTGGAAACCCAATACAAAGTTAAAAAATGGGAGAAAAATTTCGACATATTCAGTCAACAGAATGATGCGCATATTACTAAGACTAATTTTAAAGTTATCGTTATTAAAGACTGGGTGGGTTTTTTCGGAAAACGTTAAATTTCAAAGCTATTAAATTTGAGATTAATTAATTTTTCTAAGACTGCACTTATGTACCTGAAAGTGAATAAATAAATAAATTCAGTCGGAGAGTAGGTACAGCTAACAAGAGACAATCTCCAATGAAAGATTCAGGCTTTAATTTTGCTGCCAGTAGGCCAGTTGACAGAGAAAAAAAACAACAAATGTTAATGGTTCAAAAAAGTGTACCAATTATAAAGTTTGTAGGTGTGCTACTCAAAAGAATTAAAAAAAGGAATGGTAAGTGGTGGGTTTTTGGCCCAATTTTGAAAATATATTTTACCCAAAAGTTTGAAATACAATAAATACAAATACAAATATCAAGTTACAAATTTTTGTGACTTTCAATCATAGTTTGACTGTTCTTTTAGTGAAAGATAATGATTAAAGGCTACTTCTAAGCAATTTAAGCTTATAAGGTCAGGTTACAATTTTATGATTTTAAAGCACTAAGCAACATATGGATTCATTTTTTATTTTATTTCGTCAAACATTCAAACATCCTATTTGAAAACCCTACTGTTAAAAGCTGTGTATCAAACATTTCAGCAGAGTGTTGTTCTTTCTGGTGGCTAAATAGCCCCCTGTTCTTGTGTAATGTGATAAAATTTTATGTTATAGCTCCATTCCTACGAACGACTATACTTTACAACACACAAAGATCCCCAACAAAACTCAATATCGACAACAATGCTGCATCAATATTCCTAAGCATTCGCAAAAACATAGAAGTGGAAAATCAGCTTCTTCTTCTTTTTTTCCTTGTTAAAGAGAAAACAAAATCCAATCGTTTTCCCCCATCACAAATCCATCTGGTTTTTACGTTTCTATATCTTTTGGATGGATTAATGAAATTGATCTCTGTCCCAGTCCCACTGCCAGGACCCAGAGTAACATATTCAGAGTGTGATGATATTAGATTTGATGAAATGGCTAACAGGCATTTACGCAAAAGGACCTGTTCCTCGTTCGTCCTTGGCAAATCCCCCAAAATTCATATACAAAGTGAGGATTGAGAAAAAAGAAAAAAAAATCCATATCGCCAGTCGTCATGGTCTAAAATAAAATAATCATTTTAACCTTATGCATGCATATACCTACTTCAGATACATGCTCAGCGCCCATAGCCTACCCACCCAACCACCACTAATATTTGTATGTATTTGCTTAACGATCTGCAAAAAGGGATATGATAGCATGCGATTTTATTTGCATTTTACTGGGAAAGGATTTGTTTGTTGTACCATCATATAGAACGATATACCCAAGGGTCTGGGTCTGGGTCAAACAAGAAGATACGCACAAAGGACTTTCTGCAATTGCCAAGTTCATGAAAATGAAGATGAAATAAAAGAATAAAATTGTATCTTAAACATGTGTTACTTTCAGCAGCAGAAGCAGCAAGTGGTGGATTCAAATTGACCATGATTGCAATTTAGAGGGTTGTTAGGTAAAAACAACAACCTATATCGATGAAAATAAAGGGGTTTTGAAACAGCTCATCCGAAATCCAATGCTCTGTCTCCCCTTCCTTTCGATGGGAGCCCCTTTTTTCTTGTCTTGAGAATGAAAACAATAATATCGAGGGTGTAAAAAGTATAACAATGATGGAGAACACCTTTTAAGTGCGTGCCGAAGGACCATTTTTTCGATTTTCCAGTGCTTTGAATTTATCGGTAGTTTTTTTTGCATGCTCCTTCTCTTAAAATACCGTCTCAAAGACACCTGATGAAAGGAAAGCAAGTATCACATAAATACTAATTCTTTCTTCCCTTATTTCTTCTTTGGGGGAAAACTCTTACTGATTAAGCGCAAAAAACACGTCTCCGTCGTCATCGAAGTATTTTTTCTTGGATCATTAAATTTAATCGAAGATTGAATTGGAAAGGATTCAAAAATCTAAAATGGGCCTTGATGAGATTGGCAGGTCAGAATAAGTATATATTTGGTATTTGATTATTATCAAATTGAAAACAAAAAAATATTAAAAGGGGAAAACATTAACGCATATGTTTTTTTTTTTTTTTTTGCAATTCTCGAGTTCACAAAGTGTGAAACTATATTTTTTCAATTGTATAGACTCAGTACCTTATTACGGTTCTTGAATCGAATGGTTGGCGAATGAATTGAATCGCCAAAAGTTCATAGCTGCCACGAGAAAAGTTCATAATTATGACATTGTTCTGCGACAGTTCTCAAATAAACATAACAACAAACCATTAATAGTGCGAAATGCTAGCAGATTCTTTTTTAGTTCTTTTTTCAATGATTGAAAAACCATTGGAAGTAAAACGTTATATATATAAATCAACAATTTTCTTACTGCAAACAAAAAATCAATCCATGACACTCCGTCAGCTTTTTCAATTTGTTAATTTGATGTTTATTTTAAGTTTATTTTTTAATAATAAAATTCGATGGTTTTATATTGGCGTTTTTGTTAATTATTTTTGATTGAACAAAATTGAAATATATCATCTTTTATTACAAAATAACATTTTATTCTAAGAAAATCGTGTTTTAATTTTCAATCGCGCCGGCCAGTCACTTACAGCCAAATTAAAAACGTGGAATAGCGAAGGGTTAGCCTTATTCCATGGACTAAGTGCAAAATGTTACTAATAAAACAAAATTTCTGCTACGTGACGTTTACTATGCTAAACCACCGAAGCAGATGGTTTAGCGAAGGAATAAGCAGCCAGACTATTTTTTTTATTGGTGTTGGTATCAGAAGATTTTCCTTTTCAAAAACATTTTTTTTCTATGCCCAATGATTTCGCTATGTTCTGAAGAATATAAAGCAAAAGGTTATTTATAAATGGTTTAGTTTATTTTTATGAGCTTACTTTGTCTTTGGTGCTCCAACTCTCGCTTCTTTTTCTTTTTTAATTAAATTTACCATAATACCTACTAATAATTTAGATAGACATAAACAAGAAAATTCTTAGGTGTGTTTGGTTACTTGAAATTTTAAGATGTCAAAACCCATACAAAAAAAACCCAAGCTTCCGAAACTTGGTACAAATTTCAAGATACTTAAAAGGCCTCGCACGGTAAACGTCACTTTACTATTCCACGAATATAAATTTTTTTAATGAGAAATTTTAACCAGTGGCTTAACTCTTATTCCGTGGTTTAGTAAAATCGTGGAATAAAGGTAAAATAAACGTTTTTTATTAATAGCGCTGTTAAAATTTAAATTCGCTTAATTTTATACACTAGTCAACGAAATTAAAGGAACATTTTTTTAAATTTTTGTTAGTGTTTTTTGAACAGCTGTATTTTTGTGACGAGTGGTCGTATTGAGTTGAAACAAAAAGCATTTAACAGCTTTATGTTTTTGTTTCGAAATTTGTTTGCAAAAATTTTTTTTGAAGAACCGTTATTGCGTTATTGCAAAGAATGAGACGAGACAAAAAAAATATTTTTTTAGTTTTTTTTTCAAGGTCCTCAATTCTATGGGTAATTTTTTTTGAGTCAATCAAATGTAATGATCAGATACCTTGTTGATTCAGCTTCAATTCACTTTTTTTTGTCGTACTATTTTTTTTGTCCATGGTAATCAGACTTTGAATGAAAAAAGATACTTTTAGCCTTGATTACCAATATCTCAGCAAATAATCCCATTATAAAAAACTCAGATAGTTTTGGAAATTTGAGAAAGCGTTTTACCAGATTTTTCTAAGATTTTGTAGAAATTGTGTTGTTCCTAAACAATGCGTAGTCGTCATCAAAATGACAAAAAACCGCAATTCTAGTTGATTTTTTCACTGTTTTGCATTAGTTAGATACTTTTTTGACTTGAAATGAAATAAAAAGTAAATTTTTCCAAACAAAAAAATTAAAAAAAAATCAAGTTTTTTAGTTTGAAAATTTTTTGAAATAACATTTTTTTGAATTTATGAATTTTCATGAATTTATTCAAATAAGCCCTTTTTTCGGGCTTATTTGGTAAAAGTATCTTTTGTTTTTTCTTAATTTCTCAAAAACTAAGAAGGATTTTTACATTTGGTTTTCGGTAATGGACTAAAAAATAATGAGGGCAATGAATATTGAACACAAAAAAAGCACTTAATTACGTAAAATTTTGAAAAATATTGACCTAAGAAAAAAAATCACATTTTTTTTTAAATTCTTAATTTGAAATTTAATTTCTCAAAAACTACTCGCTTAAACAACTTGATTTAAAAACCAAATGCAAGAATGGAGTATTAGCTTTCAAAAAAATTATAACACATTATTGAAAGTGTTTTCGTTGATTTTTAATGTTTTTTTTTAGCATTTAAAGTCAATGTTTCAGACACTGCCCCCCTGCCTCAGGGAGGGGACATACAACTTTCCCCTATACAATTTTTTTCTTAGAATAAGAAATCTGAAACGGAATAATTTGATGAACCTAATTATTCACAATCTAATTACACTTTTTGGACTTAAGCTTATCAGATGCCTATCTAAGCGAGTATTATTATAGATTTACAAGATTCATCAGAAAAATCGAAGAATACACTTCAAGACGAGTTTGCAAAAATGTATTTTTAAAAAAATTATAAGAGCATAAAGCATGTTTAGAGTCTTCACATTTTTACACCCACCCTGTGAAATCGCGTGCGTGACGTCGCCTAGTAACCCTATTTAATTTTGTACTCTAATAACTCACAAGAACTTAGCCAAATATTCAACACAAGCGGCACTAAAAACAGTAATGAAGTTTGATAAATTGAAAGAATATGAAATGAAGTGCTTACAATGTCATCATCAAAATACACAATATTAAGCACTTTCATTAAAATGTCTGCCAATCCAAATGATCGATTGAAAGAGGGACAGACAATTCATCAAACTTTGAGTTTTTAAGTGAAAATTTAAGTCTTCAGTTTTAGGCCAAAACTTAATTTTCAATCGACTAAACTTCTTTTAGAGACGGTAAATATACAACACACTTACTGTTATGTTAAAACTACCTTCGATCACATTTGAAAAAAGACAAATATGAAGTGTCGAAGATATGAGATATTTTTGATTGAATGATCGAATTTTAAGCAGTATCTAGTCTATTTTGATTGATTTTCTTTATCATCGTAAGTTGAAGTCTATGATTGATTGAAATTTTATTTTAATTAAGCTATTTTTTATTTTATTCGGTAGACTGATTGGAAATTCTCTTATCTAAATCGGAAACACTTTGATGAATAATTTTGATTTTTAGTCCAAAATATGATTAAATTGTAATATAAATGTTTGATTAAATATAAAATCAAATAAATTCTTATAAGAGTCAATGGGGCGTATACGTAACAAAAATCAGTTTTTGTTTTGAAAACATCAATTCTAATCATAGTTCTGTAAACTTGTGCTCAAATATATGTACCCTTAGCGAAAAATTGTGGAGTAGTTTTGATTTTATCCCTGTTTTATGTTTTCGGGGGTTCTGAATCTGAATCTGAGGTTTGCGACTAAAATTTCGTGACGCAACATGAAAAAAAAAATGCTAAAACGTATTTTTTGGGTTTTGATGCGATGAGTTCGAATCTGGCCTTGGAATCGGTCTAGTACGTCAAGTTTTTGAGATATTTGAATCTAAAAATAAAAAAAAGGCGTTTTTGATGCAAATTCGTGGTTATATTATTTCTCAAGGTACTTTTTTCGAATAAATCTTTAAAGTCATCCTGAAGTATAAACATTTTAATCTGAAATTTTTTTTGAATCCTTCAAATACCGTCATTTGTCTGAAATAATTAATAAGTTGTTAGCCTTCGTTTTAAACTACACCTTTTTAGAAAATATGCTATTTTCATAACTTTCAAAAGAGGATTTCTTAGAGACAAATAGGAATGCACTGTTGCAGAAAAAAACTTTGAACTAAAATTTGTTGAAAATTGTTTATAATTTCAATTTTTCAGTACCTACCTCGTGGCATAATGGTTAGTGCGATGGACTGTCACGCCGAAGGGGTGGGTTCGATTCCCAGCTGTTGCCACCTAAAAACAGGAATATTCTTTCCCAAGTACTGCTTCTTGCGAGGAGCTGAAAACCCTCAAAGAGCATACTTGTCAAGAATAAGCACTTCTCACCTAGCCGTGGTTGTTCCTTTATACCCCTCATTTTCCAGTCTATTCAATAGGCTAGTAGTCAAATACTGAAAACCACATATAAAAAAAAAATAACTTTTCATAATTAAACCTTTTTTTCAGTTTTGTTTGTGAAGTAGGTACTTTTCCATTTATTTTTCAATTTCTCAAAAACTTACTGCTTTTTGAAGGGTATTTGGCTAAGACTTGATAAGAACACTGAAAACAGTTGTACTTAATTTCGCAAAATTTGGAAAAAATCAGCTCAAGAAAAAGAAATTGGGGACAAATTGTATAAAAGTTGGTAGTCAAAATATTTCAGTTTTTGAAAGATGCAAGGTGTCATGAAGAAATATATACCCAAAAATTGACTTTCAGTTCTGGTAAGGTAGGGTTTTGACAACTTCATGTCGCTGAAGCCTCACCACGGTCGTTCATACGTGGTTTTCAGTATAGCAGTCATTCGTTTCGCTATGGTTTTACCGTGCTGGTTTTCAGGAGGTTTTATTGTCACGATTTAACCGATCTGGTCTCGCTTTGGCCTCGCAACATCTACACGTGGTTTTGTTGTTGTGCATGTCTTGTCATCGCCTCGCTTTGGTTTCGCTCGCGTAGGTTCGGCTTTTTAAGTTATTAAATTTTGATTTTAGTCTAGAAACTTCATTTCTCAAGCTACTTACAACGGTGTGCCTGGCTGGCGCAAGAAAACTGTTGACATTGACGCCTACCTTTCAACTGGCAATACCTTTTATTTGAATTGAAAACTATAGTTACGAATGCATTGCAAGCAAGAAGTATACCTAATGTACATCAATTTACATTGAAGGAATAATGTTTATTCATTGAAATCAGTTGTTAAAATAAAAGTTTTGAATGGAGCAATGTTAAAAAAACCAAGTCTTAATTGTTTCAAAATTTTTAATTTATTATAGAAATTTGATCTCATGCCTTGGTTTTGACCTCAATCTTAGTTTCTTAAGAAATTTTCTTGATAACTTCCAACAACCTTTAGCCAAAATACACAAGTTTTATTTAATTTATTCCACTATTATTTATTCCCAATTGTTTGTTCAAAAACACTCATCGTGATTTTACGATCCATCTTTTTGATCGTAAAACTTTTATACCCTGCGCCACTGCGTTGCATATTCAGCTCAAAGCTGTAAAAGCCTTCCATTCCAAATCGAAGCGTTTCATTCAAAAAGTCAATGCAAATAAGGCGTTTATTTAATTTATGTGCGGCAGTAAAAAAAAACTCTACGTTTCCTTAGCCCCGGGATAAATCGGATCCTAAAATCCAGTAAAACTTTATTTATTGAAGGAAGCGTAATCAACCGATTTTTTATGAGTGTATCTGTGCGATGCATTTTCGATTTTTTTTATTGATATTCGATATGAATTCAATTTAGGACGCATCAGGCTCTCATAGGAGTCGGGTAAATCTGAGGTGTTTCTTTAAGTATTTTCGTTTTATTTGAAGTCGTAAAAGTCCACAAAAGCGGATCTTGTCAAAATGCTTTTGATTATCATACATATGCACCTTTACAAGACTAAAATACAAGGCAAAATAAAGCTAATGATCCTCTTGAGTCGAGTGGAGAAGAAGAATCTGAATTCCGATTATAATTTTATTATATGCATTTAGAAGTTTGTTTTATTGGTTGAAGTTTATGGCTTGTTTTTTTTTTGTTGTTGTTCTTGCTGTTGTTGTGTGTGAATCGAATTTATAGAAAAAATACATGTGTAGGCTTTTCTTACACATCACATTATTATGGTTGTGACTTGTGAATTTATTTGACGCAGTAGCTGCTGGACATAAAGCTAGCGCTATATACAGAGACAGAAGGGGAAATGGTAGTAAATTTGTCTTTTTATTTGGTCGTAAAAGTTTTGTGGCATTTAAATCTTTAAGCTCTCAGGGTGAAGTATAAATATTTAAATAAAATTGATTGATTGACACTGATTGTCAGAATTTTATAACTGCCTAATGATTTTGATTTGAATAAAACATTAAATTGGATAAATTAAGTGAAGCTTGGTTGGAGACTAAGAAGTTTTTATGAAAATATACAAATCAGTGTTCTGAGAATATTTTTAAATTCTTTCCCAATTTTATATTGATGAGGGATTGTTTAAAAAAGGAATTCGGACGCAGTTTATGTGGAACTTTCGAAAGCCTTAGATTTTGTTATTGACTTGTCTTGCTCTAACAGCAACATATTACTTCTTGGTGATTTTAATTTACCTCATATAGAGTGGGTTCCCTCTGATGACGAATCCTATCAAGAAGCCTCTTTAACTTCTTCTCAGAATGAGTTACTGCTTCTTGATAGAATAATATCAACTGACTTACAGCAAATTAGCTGTATTAAAAACTCTAAAAATCGAATTCTCGATTTAGTATTTTCTTCAGACGCTAATAGTACTCTGGTTCTAGAATCTAGTTCCGGAATTACTAACATAGATAACTATCATCCTCCCTTGGATATTTTGTTTGACCTGAGCAATCACCTTACTGAAAACAGTAACCCTTTTGATTGTTCATATAGTTTTGACTTCAGAAAGGCAAACTTTCAATTACTCTCAGATGAAATAGCTAGGTCTGGCATTGAGAATATATCAGTATCTAGCGACATTGACGAAGCAGTTTTTAGTTTTTACTCCATCCTCAACAACTGCATTAATAATACTATCCCATTGAAACTATCAAAAAATAGAAACTTTTGCCACTCATGGTATACGAAAGAGTTAAGAACACTACGAAATAAAAGAAACAGAGCATGGAAAGTGTACTTAAAAACTCTTTCACAAGTCGACCACAACTTCTACCTTAGACTTTTTGAAGAATTTAAAACTCTTTCAAAAAATCTTTACACTAACCATGTAAACAAAATGGGTATTTCTCTAAAAGATGACCCAAAGGCATTTTGGAGGTTTGTTAATTCGAAAAAAAACTCAGATGGTTATCCAGCAAACTTCATGTATGAAAATTGTTCGTTGCAGGAAACCATTGATATTTGTAATGCTTTTGCGAAAAATTTTCGTAATTCTTTTGTTGACAAGCCCTTAGATGTCGACGAAAATTATTTTATGAATTTGCATACTTATGCCCAAACAAGCTGCAACAATATCCCAGTGCCACCGAGTACTGTTCTGGACCTTCTCTCATCATTAAATGATGATTATTCATCTGGTCCAGATGGAATTCCGCCTATACTATTGAAAAAGTGTAAATTTATACTAGTTCAACCCCTTCAATTTTTGTTCGAGTTTTCTTTAAGGACAGGAATATTTCCCAATTTATGGAAGAAATCGTTTCTTACGCCAATCTTTAAAAAAGGTAGCAAATCTGATATAATGAACTATAGGCCCATAGCAAAGCTCTCTTGTATTCCAAAGCTTTTTGAGCAAGTTGTATGTGAGAGCCTAGCATTTCATACTAAGAGTATTATATGTGATCAACAGCATGGATTTGTGAGAAAAAAATCAACCGTAACAAATCTCCTTACCTTTTTGCATAGATGTTCTAATGCATTAGAAAACGGGGATGAAGTTGATTGCATATACACTGACTTTTCAAAAGCATTCGATCAACTAAGTCATGAAATTATTGTATTCAAACTTAAAGCCTCTGGTTTTCCACCTTTTGTTACATCATGGATTAGGTCATACCTTGAAAAAAAATCTTACCAGGTTAAATTCAGAAATTGTCTTTCAAGCCCATTTAGTGCTCACTCGGGTGGACCTCAAGGAAGTCATCTGGGCCCGTTTTTGTTCATTCTCGCTATAAATGATGTTACTTCATGTATCCGATGTAGTAGTATTCTTATATATGCTGATGATATGAAAATTTTTAAAACAGTACAATCTAATCGGGACCATATTCTCTTGCAGGCTGATATTGACAATTTTAATATTTGGTGTGGTAAAAACGGCCTTTCTCTTAACCCTCTTAAATGCCAAACTATAACTTTCTCTAAAAAACGAGTAGTAAGTGCTTTTGACTATTCCATTTCACAGCACACACTCTGTCGTGTTTTTAATTTCAAAGACCTGGGTGTTCACTTTAGTTCTGATCTAGATTTCAAAGTCCATATAAATTATATTGTAAATAAGGCAAGTTCCATGCTTGGATTTATAAAACGCTGGGCAAAAGAATTTAACGATCCGTATGTTACTCTTTCCTTATACAATTGTTACGTAAGACCCCATCTTGAGTACGCCTCCCAAGTATGGACTCCATTTTACGAAATTCACAAGAGCCGTATTGAATCAATACAACATAACTTCATTCGTTTTGCTTTGAAGGTCTTCCTTGGGCTGATCCGTATAACCTGCCACCTTATGAACACAGAATCATGCTTCTGCAACTTCAAACTTTATATCAAAGGCGCGTTAATAATGATTTAATATTTTTTCATCAACTTATCAATGGCGAAATTGACGCTCCTGACTTATTAGCCTGTATAGGTATTAACTACCGCGGGGGATCCCACCACCTACGAAGATTTGAACTTTTTCATGTTCCTTTTCATAGAACCAATTATGGTAATCACGAACCTCTTAATCGTATGTGCAAACTTTTTAATTTAAACGCTGCCTCTGTTGATTTTAACATAAATAAAGTAGGATTAAAAACATTGTTGCGAGCCAGTGTTCCACTCTCGTAAATGTCTATGTATGGGTTATTTAATACCTTATTTAATTGTTTTATACTAAATATATTGTGTCTAAATTTGTTTATTGTTTAATTTTGTTAATTTTTATTTATTTATGTGCTTGTGTTAGCTTTACTTAATCTACTAACCACTAACACATGCACTCATGATGAGCCTCTGATTGTAGAACGCAGCTTGCTTTAAGCTTACTACAACACAGAATTCTGAAGTGTAAAAAAAGAATCAGAGTTAGCAGTAAATTTGTACATAGCACTCTCGGCTTTAGTTCTTTTTCACAAAGCAAACTTAGAATCATAAAAGCCATGGCTGTTAGATAAGTTTTGGGGTTGCATCGAAATTATGCTTTATATCATCTAATTTCTTCAATTACTTAATGAAGAAAAAAAAATGAAAATAAAAAGATGCACAATTGCGTCGCACGAACTTGCTTTCAAAGTTCAAGTTTGTTTTTTAGGCTTAATATATAAAGTGATTCAACAAGAAATAAGTTAAAAATCAAGCTAATAGAAAAATCCAAAATAGTTGTGCTATATTAATTTTAATCCAATATATGTAGGTACAAATCTAAGGTATATTAGAAAGTTACTCAAAAAACAATTGTCTTCTTGGAAAGAACTATGTATCTTAAAAGGACCATTAGAAAACATTGGGTGCAGGTTTGTGGACGCCATACCTACGGAGAAATCCCTCATTTTGGAAAACGCGATTTGATCTACAATATTTAAGAAACTATTCATTTAGTCGAGAAATTGAAGTTCCAAAATTGTTGAGAATACAATTTTAATTTATTTGTCCTTAACTCTTTAAACATTCTTCTCGAATGTTTCTTGTTTTCTAAAACAAAGTTCTTACTCTTACAATAAAATAACACAAAGTGTGTATATGGGATGATACCCGAAAAACCAGTATTTCCGCCATTTTACATAATATTGCATAACCTAGAAAATTTAGTCAAACTTCTATTCGATAGCATTCGCCGTTATTTGCAAATAACTGATTTTTTATGCCCATGCCGGATTACCGGGACTTATTGCGGTTTCTTTGTTATACCAAAAAGAATGTCAGTACCAATTTTCGATCTAATCGGAATTTTGGCTGGGTCAAATGTCTGTTTTGACTAGACTCTTAGTTGTGGGATAGAAGAAATTTGAGAAAAATTATAGTATTTACATGTTTGTTAAAATTAAACTTAAAAAGCTTCACTTTCGTCGTGAATCCACAATATTTGTATTCCTATCAAAATAGTTGGACAGTTTTTCAAAAAAAAAACTTTTTTTCTTTAAGGCTGTAAATGTTACAGTTGCAATTATTTTTGATGCCAAGAGAAAAATTTAAAAACGTATCTGGGTGGTTCTCAGCAAGCCGCTAATCGACGATTTTAGGTATTTACTTAGCATAGATCATGTGTTCGATATTGAACCATTGTTTTTGAAAGTGGTATACCTATGTTAGTCCATTTTTTCATGTTTCGAGATATTTAAGGTTTTGCGTTTCAATGTTTTTAAAAATATAGGCAAATGCTAATGAATGCAGTTGAACTATTTTAAATTATAAAAATGATGAATTTAAAAATGCAGTAAAATCTATTAAAATTCTCAAAGAAAGTTAACGGGGCTAAAGCCCAAAATGGACTTATTCCATTTTCAATAATAACAAATAATAAAAATAAAAATCAATCAAATTTAAGTTTATATTTTTATATAGGCATTTATTAACTTAAGAGATTTTGTAGTGTTAAAAGAAGGTAATATTTTAACAAATATGATATATTCGTTAAACCCTAGTTCCATTTACTTTCCACACAAAAAACTTTGATGTGTTCTTTAAATTCTAAAAATTCTTTTTTTATTTTGAAATGCAATACATAATACTTGAATGGAAGTTCAGCATACAAAAATTATTGAAATCGGTAGAGGAGCTAATGGACAAATCGAAAGTAAAAATAAACGTAATTTGACAGTTACCGTCTATGACAGTTCTTGGTATGACTAGTCTAATTAGTTAAAGTAGACCATGCCAACTCACAGATTTTTTTTTTATCAATATCATAAGAAGTTGGTTTTGAGATACATGTACATGTGTAATTTTTTTAATTTTTAGACTTAAAAATTTCTATAGGGAATTACCAAAGAAACTTCAGTTCAAAATTTGAATAAAATCGCTTCAGTAATTTAGGCTGTAGCTTGACATTCAGAGAGATAGACAGACGGAATTCCTCACAATTTTCAAAAAAAAAAAAAAAAAAAATGCAAGCTTTTTTGGTTGAAAATTTTTTGAGCTACTTTTTTTTTTTTTAATTTACTTTTCATTTCATAGCATTTTGGTGTGTTCTCAAAATTCCAAAAATTCTTTTTCTTTTAATTTTGAATTAATTATAACTATTGAAATCGTTAGAGAAGCTAATCGTCGGCTTAGAGTGTAAACCTGCTAAATCCAATTTTTGTCAAATTTGAGATAAGTATGCAGTTTGAAAGATCGAACGAAGACGCATCGTCTGACATAATTATTTTTGTTAAATTCGGCTTCTTAGCGGGCCAAAACGCTTGATGAGTAAAACAGCTAAGTCCATAACATCCAAATTCACCTGCTAACTCCATAACAATTAAAAATACCATATAAAATTCGAATAACAGGACAGAGAGGGGGGAACCTGATTTTTAAGAAATAATACAGTTTATTATCATGATAGGTATTCTATAAAATAATTTAAAAAAAAAGTACAAAAATAGTACCTCCGTTAGTACCCACATACTTTGTTTCGAAATGTACATTAACATTGTGTTTATTAAATCTCATGGTAGACACTACCAATGAACCTTTGTGTTAGCGAAAACACTACCTTTTGAAATGAACCCCTATATATAGCATTCGTAAACTAAATTAACAAAATCGCAAATAGGTTTAACCTAAACTCAAATAAGTTTCACCCTAGCGCAAATAGATTTAACCCAAAACCCAAACGCAAATTGAACCAATCGCAATTCGATTTAAACAAAACTATACGCAAATAATTTAAGCTATTAACAAATCATTTTAAGCAAGACGCAAAATGGATTAACCCAGACTCAACTTATTGTTCCAGCTGTGTGGTGAAGAAATGGAAGGCTTATAACAGTATTGTAAATTCCACTAGTTCTGCGTGTTTTTCCAAGAACTTACCGAACAAATAAAAGGCCAATCCCCTAATAATAGCTTTTTAACAATTATGGATAATTCCAAAATCCATTAGGTCCAAAAAGTACAACTGGATCAATAATTCAAGGTTAGATTAATTCAATTTACGTTTTTGTTAAAATTATTTGTAAATTGTTTAAATTATTTGCGTATAGTTTAACTATATTTGCGTTTTGCTTAAATCGAATGGGGTTAGTTCTAAAGGGTCCGCCAAATAACTTTTTTTTTTTGAAAATGCTATAAAAAAAAACTACTGAATATTTTCTCAAATTTCTTTTTTTATTTGAAAGTACAATCTTTCCGGTTAATAAAGGAAAATAATTTCATTCAAATGGCTGCTTTGCTAAGTCGGCCTGCGATCGACTTAGAGAAGATGCCGATTTTGCCAAAAAAATCATCTTTTCAGATGAAGCTCATTTTGATCTTGGCGGGTATGTAGACAAGCAAAATTGTCGCATTTGGGGCACAGAACACCCGCACGCATACATTGAAAAGCCGATACACCCAAAACGAGTCACTGTTTGGTGCGGGTTTTGGTCCAGAGGCATAATTGGGCCATTTTTCTTCGAGTGGCCGTTACAGTCAATGGCGATCGTTATCGGACAATGTTGAACGAATTTTTGTTCACAAAAATTGAAGAGGAGGATATTGACAACATTTGGTTTCAACAGGACGGCGCTACGTGCCACACAGCCGAAGCTACACTCCATGTAGTAGTAGCATTTTCAAAAAAAAAAGGTTATTTGGCGGACCCTTTATTTGCGTTTGGGTTAAATCTATTTGCACTTGGGTGAAACTTATTTGTGTGTAGGTTAAACCAGTGGCGTAGCTAGGATATTTGCCGCCTGGGGCAAAACAATAATTTGCAGCCCCTTCGGTCTAACCATAATCAAACAAAATTTTGTCAAACTATTTTTTAAGCTATTTAGTTAAGTTATGGGAACCTTCATACTTAAAGTAGCAGACAAAATTTTGACTAACATTAAGCCGTTCCTATGAACTAATAGTTTTTTCGTTTTATTTTTTTATGTTTTGAAAAAAAGCAACGGTAGGTTTATTTTTTTTTATTCATTTATCAATTTTGTTAAAAATAATTATATTTTTTCTTGAAAAAAAAACGAAACAACAAATCTTCTGCAAAAATATTCAGGTTACAGCATTTTTTTTTACTTTTTTTTACATGTCTACCGCGAAAAAATTTCTGATTTCTGAGAAGTGTCAACCCCTCTGAGCTCTGAACTGAAATTAACATATACAAAATATAAGCTACAAAAGATTACTTAGAGTAAAAATTTTATTTTCTAATATAGATTTAGTTAAATTTCCAATTAAAAAATTTGTTTACCTAATTGGCTTACAACTTCCAACGCACAACGAAGTTAATTTTGCCGTCCCTAACTCCTGGTGCCCGGGGCAGCTGCCCCCTTCGCCCCCCCCCCCTAGCTACGCCACTGGGTTAAACCTATTTGCGATTTGGTTAATTTAATTTTCGAATGCTATATATTTTATTTTAACATTATTTATACTCAATAAAGCTATCGATTAGCAAAAATCCTACTCTATTTTTGATTGTTCTGGAAAAACGGCTAAGTCCATTATTTTTTACATTACCAAAAAAAGAAAACCGGCTAACTTACAAAGATGCAAATAAGTACAAAACTAAGATCCTGCTTGAGTTGTTTTATGTTTAGAAAGGAAGAGTACCAACTAACACATAATCCATGTTTTGGATTTTATTTTCTAGCAACGATAAAAGTTTTTGCGAAGTTTTTTCTTTCTCCTGTAAAATTTCCATTTATGGAGTTAGTAGGTTTAAACTCTAAGCCGACGTAATGAACAAATCGAAAGTAAAAATAAACGTAATTTGACAGGTACCGTTTATGACAGTTCTTGGTGTTTTTTTTTATCAAAATCACAAGGAGTTGGTTATGAGATACATGCATGTATGTACATGTACAAGTCTTTTTTATTTTTTATTTTTATTTTAAAAATAATCAATAAAATTAATAGACAATGTTTTAAGGCACTTCAATTTTCAATTCACTACCGTTATCACTAATTATTTTGATTCGATAGGATTCGCCGTTTCGAGTGGTTATTTTAGCGAACGTTCGCTATTCGTAATCCGGCGATAGCCAAATTCGCTAAAGTTTTGAAATTTAAAGCGAACTTAATTTGCGCGATTCGCTTTCATAATACGGAATTGTAGATCTCGCAAGGTTTGAAGTTTGATTCGCTCATGATGAGGGCCTTAATATTCCCATTAAGAAGATCAACAAAACACGCCTATTACATGTTTGCTAACTTTATTTAGTTTATTCAATTAATTTCTTTTATTTTATTTTATTTTATTAAATTTCACAAAATAAAACCTTGACGAAATGTCAAAAGCACGGTTTGCTGCAACCAAATAGATCGACGCTTCTTTCAATATTGATTTTATTTCTTTTATTTTGTATTATTTTATTTTATTTTATTTTATTTTATTTTATTTTATTTTGTTTTATTTTATTTTATTTCATTTTTTGTATGGATTTGCTTCAAAAAAGAAAAGACGAATATTTTGTATTGTATCCTGGGGTCGACAAATAAATTTGTTTGATGGATTTTCACGTGAAGTCGGTGGACAAACGAACACACTGGTGGTTTGCTTGTGAGCATTTTTTTGGCTTACGTGCAAAAAAAAAGTAGAATAATTGTTTCCTTTAGGGTGGACAAACGAATATTTTGTATGGATATGGTGGACAAACGACCCCAATCGGGTCGGGGTTCTTACTTCAGATAGCTGTATCTAGAAGTTGTCAAGAAAACACTAAATGCCAAGTAAAAGACAAGCAAAGATAGTTTAAAACATTATCCTTTTTACTAAAGCAAAAAATTAAATTTTGGATTTGCGCAAAACAACACAAGTCTCAAGTCTCAAAATACAATATTTCCACGGCACCGTAAGAACCATATTGATCTGAAATATTTAAATATCGTTCCTACTAATTCGAAATTTCCATTAAATTATTAAGTAATCGAGTTCGAATCATATAAAGTTATAGTTCCAGTTTATTAACATTAACTCTTCTCTCAAATATTCGAAGAAAATTAGCTTATACACATCATTTAATTTATAATCTTTTAACATAATCCATCCATATCAACCACATGCCTTAAAAACAATATTGTTCATTTTTTCCTGCACACTTAAGTGGGTTTTTGATAAAAGCTCTAAATTTATTATTCAACTTTGTTAATTAAAATAAATTTGTGTCAAATTAAAAATGTCAACCAAATGGGAACTTATTCAAAATTTATTCCAAATTTTATATTTTTTTCACCAAATATCGCTTATTTTAATAAATAACAATCAATCAACAAGTCAATAACCTGATTATTATTGAAGAAGAAATAACACAAATGTGTGAGTGAGTGCTAAAAGTCAATTTGAAAATTTATTTTTTCCATGATGACATGCTTGACAATCGGTCATAAAACAATTTTAAAGAAATGACAAAAAGAATACAAGCTCCATTTTTTTTTTGGTGAGACGGTTTCTCGATCTTGTAAGATAATTTACGTGAATGTTTTTGGGGTTGAAGATCGCAAAAGCTTTAAATGTCATTTTCATTTCCTCTTCCGACCACTTCGCTCTTGATGCGTGTTCCATGCCACCACTTTGTTGTGAGTGTCCTCTGGAATCAAATTTTCGTTTTCGTCATTTTAATCGTGTTCTTTTTTTGTCTGATGATATGTTGAGTAATTTTGAAATAATACTTCATCAAGAATAAAACTGCGGAGGGGGAAGTGATACATTTTAATATCCCCACACGCTGAAAAACTCAAAAAGTCCGAGCAAAATGTCTTAAATTAATTAGTGTCTTCAAAATTTATGAAGAATTTATCATTGTTTATGGTCATTTTGGGTTATTTGCCCGTTTGACATATGAATTAAAAACTTGTTCTTAAGCTTAAATTTATTTATGTATGATAAATTTTTTTAAATTCATTGGAACGGAATGCAAATCATTTTTTGTTTTTAATTAAATTTTAAGCTTTTTGGTTAGACAAATCATCACTCACTCAAAAAAACAAAAAAAAAATGAAATGAAATGGACTAATGACAATGACCTACTGGTTTTGGGTGTTTTGAGCTTATACATATTTTAGTAGGTGCTTTTGCCAAAATTGGTTGATCTACAGCCTCATATCTCATTGCTGGATATTAAAGTTAACAACTTCGACAAAATTATTTTAAATTGATGTGATTATTACTGTTCTTGGAAAAGTTTGACAGCGTTAATAAAAATCAGGTTTTTGTGCACAGTATTGGAGGAATTCGAATTTGGTTTTCACTAAACCTTTTTTAATTGGTTTAAATATAAATCAGTTCGCTCAGAATTCAAACTATAAAATTAATTCTTTATTGTCAGATTCGCTTGTAGTACCATCTAGTGTCCCTCAGGTGAGCCATTTAAGACCTATATTTTAAGTGTTCATAAATGTTCATGCACTGAAGGGCCTGCATATCTGCATTGGAAATGATATTTTTTTTAAATAAAGGTTTTAAAAGTTCTATACAGTATAACTACCTATCAAGCTACCTAAACGCTTCAGCGCCAGCGTAGCGACAGGGACTCAATCTAATTAATATCAATAAGGAAGCTGGAACCAAGAATTATTTTCAGTTATAATATCTCATGAAGTTTTAAAAGTTATGATCTTGATTATTGCACACGTTCTTTGTTCAAAAACGTAACCATGGAGTCTGTTCAACACACCACAGATACAACCAACAGCAACGGATGTCCACTTTTACATATATAGACCTGCTCCATCAAACATTGAGAAGCTGTAATAACTGAATCGTACAAGACAAGACGACAGTTGGAATGATCTGGCTAGAAGCGTGCAACGTAACATTATAAGTAATGAAACGGTGGCCGTATGTTTTCGCCAGCCAACATATTTTCTTGTATCAACCAATGGGCACCAAACCCAACGGAATTCTTGATTTTCAAATATTGATCACACTTGGTGCATTTCATGACAAAATTCAGATCTATACCGTCATGGCCGGAAAACCAAATATTATGGGCAGGGATAGGATTTTGCCAACTTTGAATTTTGTGTGCGTTATCGTATGAAAGTTTTGACTTTAACAAATACGTTTCATGTCCTGATTCCAAAAATATTTAGTTTATTTTGCCTTTTTTATCCGTTTGTGCCTTTTTTGCTTTATATGCTGTTTTTACCAATTTTTCGTTTTTTTTTTCAA
The DNA here is from genome assembly GCA_963921185.1 of Dasysyrphus tricinctus. Lineage (NCBI taxonomy): Eukaryota > Metazoa > Arthropoda > Insecta > Diptera > Syrphidae > Dasysyrphus > Dasysyrphus tricinctus. The sequence goes on along the minus strand of OY992533.1, from coordinate 18,100,469 downwards.
AGTTAATTTTTTGTCAAGACAAAAAAAAGTTGTTTTGTGTCTGTACTTTTTTTAACTTTTTATTAATTAACATTAATTTTGTTGCAAAAATTGACCAAAACGTCTAATGTGACTATATTTGGCAGCAATATTAGTCCAAATTCTGTTAGAAACTGTTTGTTTTGGGCACAAGAGAGTGAAAACCAAAGAGTCTCTGATGAATTCTACTGTTCTTCTGTCAGATACAAGAAAAAGTATCTTGCCAAAACTTGCCAACATATAGGGTTTTAAATGAGACTCTTTTTTGCTAGGGCTTTAAGCTCCTTCAAGGCGCTTTTAAGAAACCACCGTAGAAAGCTGTTACCTGAGAACTTTAAAAAGCTGTTTTTAGTTTAGTGCCTCTATAATTGAACGTTAACTTATATCAATACTCTGGAACGGCCCCTTCCCATCCCCAAAAGTTTTATAACTTTATTAGCTTAGTACAAGCAAAATCACTTAAAACCGATTTTACAAAAAAAAAATTAAAAACTATCTTTCGATTAATTAGCTTAATTTTGAAAAAGGGAGATCGAGACAATTGTAGGGGAGATTTAGGCCTGGTTCGTTCGTTCGTCAATTAAAGTTTTAAGGTTTTCTTTGCTTAAGTGGTAAAGTCAAAGAGTTTTTCACGCTATTAGTTAAGCGTATCATGTAGATGTAGGATATAGGTCCGTTGGCTAATTAAATTTAAAGAGTATGTAAGATCGATTGTAGTAGATTACATATTAGGGTTAGTTTGGAAAGAATTTTTTTGGAGAAGAATAGGGCAGTCAATATTTTTCTTTAAGGGCTGTTGGTTTCAGACAATGTCAGCTACTTGACGTGTCCGTTGAATGTTTATAAGCCTAAGACAGTCAATATAAGGAGGAAGGTTGTACGGACCATTCCAAGGCAAATTACGTAAGCTGAAGCGAACGAATCTACGTTGGACAGTTTCAATAAGGCGGGACTGAGAAATGAAGTGAGGAGACCAGACTGGACTTGCATATTCGAGTAGTGGCTTAACAAAGGTTGCAAAGAGAGATTTAGTGACATAAGGATCAGAGAACTCTTTAGACCAGCGTTTTAAGAACCCAAGTGCAGAGTTAGCTCTCTTAATAGACGTACCTATGTGGCAACGAAAATTAAGTTCCTTATCACAGATAACACCAAGATCACTCAGCGATTCAACCGTAGTGATAAGATTATTGTTAATAAGAGGAAGATGTATGCATTTGAGGGAATAGGTTATTGCTTAACACTTGAAAACATTCAATTCAAGAATTTTTTTTTTGGCACCAGGTGGAAAATTTGGGGAGAATATTCGCCTATATATTTTTTTGTCGTCAGCATAAATTGAAATCAATAAGTTCCGAATAATACATTCCACGTCATTGATGGTTAAAATAAAAATCAAAAGGTCAAGATGGCTACCCTGTGGAAAACCAGAGCTTGCTTGGTCAGATTCAGTGATTCTAAAGATAACTTTATAAAAGCGATTTTCAAAATAACACTCAACCCATGGTTGAAATCCCAAGCCCTAAGTTCAAAAAAGATCAAGGAATGGGAGATTTTATCGAAAGCTTTACTAAGAACGGTTGCAATTACATACATCAACTTCATTACCATCTTCAAGATTACGTATGTTTTCAAAGACAAATTCAACTAAGTTGGTGGGGTGTGAACAGAAATAGCCTCCATAAATAGACAGTTGTGCCTGTTTGGAGATTTAGGTTAACCTAATTGGGTAGGCCTTTTGCAAACGGTTTCACGATATGATACAATGACATCGGTTTTTTTAAAGATTTGTAATTGTTTTTCCAGATCCTTTAAACGAATTTCGAACTATAACTAACTGGTTACATAACAGAAAAGATGTGCTCTCCCGGTTGTTCAATGCTACATTGTACCTACCACAGATTCGGATTTGGCCAAACTCTTAAGGCAACAAGTTTTTGACTATCAGCTGACTTCTAAGGTTTGAAAACAACACACACACAATACAGAAAATTTCATGACCTTTACGTTAAGAATGTCCTTGCTGGGAAGTTACTGATAGTTCTGTTTTTGATAAAAAAAAGATCAACTCTACCAAGACCGCAAATGGATCCAGAGGGAACATCTTCAGTTGCATCAGAAAATAGACCCCTCATTAAATGGAACGATGGTCTTTTCAGCAGGGCCAATGTTGCGTTCCATGCCTTGGAGACCAAGGAAACGGCCATAGTATATATTCTATTATCGACGTGAGCAATTACAGAAATATTACGGATACTCCATATTTTGTTCACCAGCCATGGATTTCATATATACGCTGGAGAATTCTATTTTGGATGTATGTTGCTTACTAACTACTAACACTACACTAAGTGATGAGCCTGATAAGCACTTAATTTGTGTTTGGCAATTTCTTGGTCGCAAGATGTTGCTTGTACTAAGCTCTCTTCGGCAAAGATCTGATAGTGTAAAAAAAAAAAAAAAAAAAAAAAAAAAAAAAAAAATAGTAGGGTGTCCGTTATTTCCCAAAATCGTTTTTATATATCAGACACCCCCGAAATAAAAAGTTTATGCCCTGAACAAAAACTTGGCCAAACAAAATTTTGTCCGAGGCCATTTACACGTGGCTCTAAGCCCATACTTTTCCCATACAAATTTGTATGGGATTTTCACTCTTTTCACGTTTTATTATTTTTCTCTCAAATTACTGCAGCTATTCTAATTTTGTTTGCTGATTTTTGTTCTTAAATTACCTTTAAAAGATCTCATTAAAAAATTTATCAACAAAAATTTTAAATTAAATATTAAGACGGTCACTTTTTATGATGCTTCTATATGAGAATTCCCATGGTAATAATCGAGACAAAACAATCGATATTTTTTTTTTTAAATAAATTTTTGAATGAGGCCTTTTAAAGGGATGACTAAAGAACGAAAATCAACCAAAAAAATTAGAATAGCTGCTGCTATTTGAGAGAAAAAAAAAAATAAAACGTGAAAAGTATGGGCTTAGAGCCACGTGTAAATGAGCTCGGATAAAATTTTTTTTGCCCAAATCTTTTTTTTAAGGCATAAACTTTTGATTTTGGGGGTGTCTGCTATTTAAAACGATTTTGGGAAATAACGGACACCCTAATATATAGTGATACACCCGAATTTGTAAATCACTACGTACTTTTAACTTGCAGACGAAACCCCTGCTAAAAAAATAAAAGGTGATGGCCATAACTAGCCGAAAAACCTCCATAAACTATGAATTCCGAAAGAAATCTTAAAAATTGAAAATGGTAAGTGATTTCCTTACCATCCCGTATGAATAAGCCTCTCATTTGTACTATTTTTGTATGTTAAACTTTCACAATCTACGAATGATACTGGACACCAGCCGTTCGTTTTTATTTTTGCACTTATATTGCAAAAATAACATTTCAAAAAGGATGAGTAAAAAAATCGAGATCGAAAATCAAGCACAATAAAATAGGTTCCAAAAATCAGGTTGAAAAATTTAACCTTCACCGCTTCTCCATAATTTCGATTCTTATCTACTTATTGTATGCTTAAGATCTCATTTGACTTATCCCATTAGAATCCAGGTTGCTTCAAGTCAGCATTGTCCTTATCCCAACTTCCCAACCAATTCCCACGAAACGAAAAAAAAAAAACAAAACGATAACAATTGCTTTAACAAAAATAAGAGAAGGAAAGAAAAAAATATATACAATTTACTTTTATAGTGACCGATATAAATTCTACCACACCTTCTTCCGGTTTTGACAAAAAAGAAAGAACAAAACAAAAAAAAAACACGGCCATCTTATTTTCTATCCCAGGTGTCAACCATTTCAAAAATGTTACTTTCCTTGATGGTGCGGGGCGGTGGGTGAAAAAAATGGAAACTATACTGCTCCGACACACTATGTACCTACTACAATACAGAAAAGCAGTCCCATAACCTTTAACTTATCACGTCCATTACCATTACTCGCTGTCTAATAAAACTCCGTTTGGAAGTTCCCAGAATGTTATATGTGTGGCAGGAGAGAATCAACTTTCCTCTCTTTTATAGTATCTTATACAGAAAGTCACAATCTATATGTAGGTTGCTATAAGTATATCCCCCGTCCAAGACCAACCAACCAACCAACCAACATCGCCGTCCTAAAGTTCAAAGAAAAATCCTAGAATAACGTTGAATGCTGGTGTACATACATATATAACTGTAAATAGATTGAAGTAAATCACATCACCGATAAGATCGAGTAATGCTAAGAAGTCGCATAAAGAAGATGCTATCTTGAAGGGTACCGTTCACTGTGCTCTGAAAGCGACAGCTCTGCCATAATTCTAGCTGCCACCCAAGGCGTCGTTGTCGCCATTTTCTTTGTTGTACCCGTTTAGAGCCACAACACAGAGCCTTCATTTCCCATCCTCCTCAGTCCTCAAACCCCACCACGAGACGGTCCTTTTTTCGGGTGAGCTTACAGATTAGTTTACGTTATGAGCTCATCAATTTTAGACCGACAAGGATTTGGAAAGGTATATGACTTTCACCCCTATATCCAATTTTATTAGCAAGGTATCCCTTAATTACCTTCAGGGGATGAAAAAGGCAAAGCTCTCGCCTGCCACCCGCATATCAAACAGAATCAACGTTTTTGATCAAAGTGTTGCTGCTGTTGCTCTTTATTCAACGTTTTTATTTTTCCCTATACCCCACTTTGATTGAGGGCTTGAAATTTTACAATGAAAGGAGCTTTCGGGACCAGCCTATATCAACCTTGAATGCACGAGTGCATTCAGCTGCGACAAACAGAGAAAACAAACAAAAACACATGCAAAAAAACGAGGTCCTTCGTCCTGGCATGTCCAAAAGATGGACTGGCAGAGCATTCAGTAAAAGGATGCGTTTCCAGGCAACAGGGTATGTAGAGTGCAGTGCATGACGGCTTCCTTTTTGTTTTTTCGTTTGTTGTTTCCATCTGGTGGTGTAAACGAAAAGTGGTCAAAGTGGAAAATTGCTTTAATTAAATTGAATCGGGAGAATGACTGAGTTGTTGTTGTTGAAGTTAAATTTTTTTTTCGTTTGCATTTTCCCTGCGGAGTCAGTTTCATCATGGTATATCGTCCTGTGAGAAGGAAAAATTGCATTTTGGACAAAGGAGGACAGCAAAAAAAAAATCCCAGCTCCATGATAGGGATATCAGGTCGCATGTGATAGGTGTGGTCAGTCACGTTGCGGACAGGTCTGTAACCAAATTGTCGTGTGTGCGTGTAATTGAATTGTTTTAAAAAGAATGAATTCAATCAGGCACGAAATTTTGAACAGGTTAATGGAAACACGATCTTGTGGGTTTTAATTTAAGGAAGGTCATATCCTTGACATTGGCAAATAAGTAAGTACAGTATAAATTTTCACTGTAAAATGATGTCCTAAGATTTGAAATCACTGTATTACGATCTAAAACTATGCCGTCAAAGACATTTCCCGTTTCCGACTTTAGCATTGAGGTTCTCAAATACAGTTTTGATAACATACTTCAAGCAGGTTTCGAAGGTCGAGGTCATAAAACTAGTGCCGTGCAATTCAGGTTGCATTTGAAAGACCTGAGGTCTTACAGGCATATAGTTGAAAAAAAAAATGTAGGAACATTTTAGGCTTATGCCTTGCAAGGTAGCTTTGGTACCTACGTATCATAGCCAGGGGATCACTTATCGGCTTGAAATCAATAACAATACCACGACCGAGGAGTCCACATTCTAACACACTCACGTTCACCGTATCTACTGGTCTGTGGAAATGTTTGCCTATTACCTATAGCACCTGGGGCCTTGTAGACATTTTAGTGTTATCATTATCGGAGGGTCCTCGTGCATGCTCTCTCCCGACCAAAGCACCGTCCAATCAGAACTTCAAGTTCCAGCTTCACCGAAGAACAGCAGGGCAGATATCCGATGCCAGTAACCCATGGGGATGTAAGAACTGACTAGTTGTTCCATTAAGGGATAATCCACTACCATCACTTTTTCGGCACCTTAGGTAGACTTCAAACTCCTCAGACCTCAGCTCTAAGTATGTTAAACCAAGCAGCTCACGTAAGGTGTTCACCAAGTAGTTCGGAATTATTAGAACTGTTGACTTTATTTGAATAATTCTTCCGCTTTCTGTCTTTTCGAGTGACTTTGTGGGAATACAGTTCTCCTACTTAACCTGAAACATCGCCCTTTTAATAGTTGAAGTCGAATAACTTCATGGCTTCGTGCTCAAGGCGGAGGCATCATTTGAAATGTATGGCCTCATGCGATGGGCGCAAAACAAAATTAAACTATATTATTTAAAACGTAATCATATGACCCACACACACATCCATAAGTAACGTCAGATGTGTGGAAATCTATTACCACCCAGGAGTGTGGTTGAATGTGACTTTTGGCGCTTCCACCTCTGGATGAAAACATAGAAAACTAACCAACAAACACTGCCACTAAATTTGACCTAAACTCAAAATCGGTACAAAAAAGTTTTACCCAAATCCAAAAACCATAAATTTATAAATTACAAATCCGCCAGCGTTACCTTTGGCGGATGTGGCAGTAGTGGCGGTTGCGGCACGCGGTGGACATTAACAAAAAAAAAAAAAAACACCAACCACACACAAACAACAAACTAACAGCCGTCCAACATTCAATTTATTTGGGACAAAACTCTCGGCGGCATAATTGTTTCAAAATATAATTATTATTAATTATTATGGACATGAATGGCACGGTGTCGCTGGGGATGGTGCGGTAGGCGGGACAGCAGACATATACTGGTGGGTGTGTCATACTATCGTCGCGGTTCCTGCTTTTCAATCGCGTCGCGTCGTCCTGAATCCAGAACAAAAAAAAAATTATTCACCACCATCATAATGGCTTGCATATCAGTATGTAGTTAAGTTAGTAGGTACACACAGATACAAATGGGACAAAAAAGTGACACTAGGATACCCTACTCTAGGATGTAGAATTATGATTATGACAAAACATGAATTTGTGGGTCCTGGCGATGAGGTTTTGTGTGTGTCTGGTTTAATCGCATAACATGTTAATGAAGTGGAAAATTTATGACCGAACTATAATACACGCCGAAACACTGTTCCATCGATGTTATGGCAAATGCTGCACGCTGCATATATTCAAAAAAAAAAGAACAGCGATAGTGTTAGTATATGATGCGATGGAGGACTTTTGGCGAAAATCACCTCAATTTGGGACATTGGGTACATTAAAATATTTATATGCAATAATTAAGTACCTGTAATAATTAATATTAGTCGCAAACCGGAGATGTTAAAAGGTATGGTGGCTCGGTGTATAGGTAGCAGTGTACAACTACTCGCTCGATCTGATGTTACAATGTAATAATTTTCCATTGCAATCACAAATTTCAAATCTATGTATAGGGATAGGTTGCATAGTTCATACTCATAAAGGTGGTCGTTCAATAGAAATTAAGTTGAGTATTTGAATTTTGAAAATTTAATTTATGATTTATATTTTAATTAAAAACTCTTTGTGTTTCCTAAAGCTTTGATACAAAATGAGAATAGACGTTGAAACAACAGAAGGAAATTACTTTCCCGGGTTTTGAATTTTATGTTTTGTTGTAATTTTGGCACTGTATCCTTAATTATACCTACAGGAACTAAATCAGACTATTTCACTGGCTGGTTCCAAAAATTTTTAATATTCATCAACAATTTTAGAAATTTAAGGTTTACGAGTACATTTGCGGCACTAAGCAGGCGAGGAGCCAGGATTTCGTTAAGTGGGGGTGGGGGTCCATTTTTCTTTATTTAGGTTTCAAAAAAATCGACAAAATTTTAGTTTGTTGCCCATGATCATTGAATACTAAAATCTGTATAAATTATGTTCTACAATAGTCGGAAAAGGTATTTTGACAAAAAACAAATATTTCGCATTTTTCTTTATATCTGTCGTTTTAAGGGCCCTGGAGACGCTCGAACATGGTGCGAGTGAACATAGTTCGACTTAACTCCGCAGACACTGAAACCAAGCAGAAACCAAATTACTCGAACTTCATTATTCTTACGACTTATATGTCATTAAAAATATTCACTGTCACATTAATTTTATTTTTATTCCGGTTGTTTGACATTTTTCTTTTTATTTTTAATATTGAAACTCAAAATTATACCAATATGTTCGAGTAAACATACGAAACCGGTCCGCAAACAGTCGAATCTGGTACGACAAACGATTAGCCCCGCCCTCGAACTTCAATAAATATCAAACTTCTTTTGATTTTGGTGAGACCAAATTTTTGTTTAGTGACACCAAATAATTGGTGCTCGAACCAGTCCGCAGACAAGTAAAATCAACTCGAACGTAGTACTCGAACCATGTTCACTCGCACCATGTTCGAGCGTCTCCAGGGCCCTTTATAGATAGAAAAAATCTTAAAAAATTATATTATAATGATATCAAGATGAGCTTCCAAAAAAACATACAAAAGTTAGATTCATAGTTATAGTTTCGAAAATAAAGATTTTTTTAAAAAACATATAGGGAAAAAAGTATTTTGAGAAAATTTAAAAGGCTAGTAAATACCGGTTTACTTTTTAGTGCAGGCAGTGAGGATTGGTCTTTAGTATGTTTTTAGATGCTGAATTCAAATCCGTTTTTGGCTATCAGCTCGGGTTTTTAAGAAATTCCCGTTAGAAAATGACCAAAAATAGTTTTTTCGCTATTTTGAAGCCTTTCAACATATAGAAATAATTATTTTTTGACAAGTTTTGCGAAACTATCTTCAAATATCAGTTTATATCTGTCCAATATCTTCTTTCCTCTCTGATCAATCCTTTGCTGAAATGTATGCGTTTTGCATATTTTACCATATACGGTTTATTTTACATTAAGAAATATCGAGTGAAGACTAAAATCTTGCTAAGAATTTCTCAGAAAGCAAGTGTGATATCGAAAAGATTTAAACTGATATTTCAAGAAGAAGATTAGTGTTTTTTTTTTTAACACTTCTATTGATTTTAACATAAGTAAAATAGGATTATACACTCTTGTGTATTTGTAATGTCTTAGTTTTATACAACATTATTTAAATGTTTTATAATATAATGTGCCTAATTTTGTATTTTGTTTAATTTTGTCTATTTTTATTTATTTATTTATGTGCTTGTACTAGCTTGCTTAATATGCTTACCACTAACCCACAGTGCACTCATGATGAGCCTCTTTTTGTAGTATGCAGCTTATTTTAAGTTCTCTACAACAAAGAATTTTGAAGTGTTAAAAATTAATACGACTGAATACAAAAATTTAGCTGAAATTCATCCAAGGTTTCAGGCTGAAATCTTTTTCGCAGATCTGTGAGAACAAAGTCAAGTAAGGCTGGCCATACACAAGAGAGCGAACGAGCCATATGACCCCGTGCTGATCGAAAATTGGTCGTGTGTGGGGTGGATCGTCTACCGATCCATTTGGATTTTCAGCCAATCTGAAATTTAACCGAGCCAAATGGATTGTTTCCATAGATTCCACAATATTGACGAGGTCAACAGATTGGAGAAAACTGCGTACCACTCTACCCACTTGGTCTCACAAAGCGAGTGGATGAAGTTTAGATTTGAAGAAAGCAATCACCTCTTTCATAACTGCCACAGAACCACGTCTTCGAACAACGAATACTTTGAAACTTAGCTAAATGAATGCAGTTTGCGGTTGCAGCATGGTCTCCTTACAGCATTTTGATTTCTTTCTGGATCTGTCTGGTGTTTGTTCTGCTGAAAAGTCCCGTTTTTACCATAACACCATCTTCTCAAATATGGTGACGTGCTAAAAATGTTTCTTTTTCATAAGGGCTTTCAGAATTAATTTGTTTTTCATTCCCATTTTTCCCAATTAATGAGCTACTCTTGTCATAAAATATATATTGGAAAGAGTTAAATATAACAGTTTTTACTATAGGACGAAGGCATTGCCTGTTTTTTTCCACCATTTCATTTGTAATTTCCAAGTTGGGGTTACAATAGGTATGGAGGAATGCGGTCGCTTTTTCTACGGCTCGTTTGTGACAAATTTTTCGAGCATGTGTCCCCAAATCTTCATTCTGTCCAGCAATATGCTTAAGGTTTATCAAAGCTTTAGTAAAATAAAAGTTTTCTTGATCAGAAGCAACAAAAATAACACTTATTTTGAATGTGAAAACACAGCCAAGGATATTTTGCTAAGATACTTTTGACCAAAATATGGCCGTTTTCGAAAACGCCAAATCAACGTCAATTTGATCGTCAAATTATCGTCTTTTTTTAAGGCAAACATTGCTATTTTCAAATATGCAATCGTCCTGTTTGCACAAAATCTTTTTGATCAACGTCTGTCAATTTTCATGCACTTGAATTTGACGTTTACAGATACGATCTATGGCTTCTCAATATTTTTGTCTTTGACTCAATTCTTCACTGTAGAATTGCACACCAAATGATATTTTCCAACATGCGACTTACCAAACTGCACTATCGAACACAGTCAAATTTGAATTTCCGTTTTCGAACAGAAGACTTTTGCAGTTTGCGTTTGAGAACATTCTGGACATAAATTTTTGACGATTGACGCATATGACGTTTCGAAAACGACATAAATATTACTTAATGTCCTTAGCACTGAGCAAGTTCTAGGAAAATGGAAACTTGCCAAGAATAAATTTTATAAACGTAGAACAACCTTTTTTTTATAACATTTTATTACATTCATATTTGCTGCTTCATTCGTTTTTTCCAGAGGGGCTGGGGCAGAAAGGGGATCAATTGCACTCATTGCTTTCCCCATGTATCCACACCTGGCACTAGAATTGTATTCTCTTGTATACCACTAACTCATATTCAAGATATCAGAATAAAACCCTTTTCTTTATCGATTCGTAAATTATTCTTTAATTCAAATGTGAATTTTAGGTGTTTGTATTACGGTTAGAAATAGAAACTGAGCAGCACAGAAGACAACCAACAAATCTAATATTTTTAAAAGTGGTACACTTTGTAGTTAAAAGGTAAAGTAAAACTGGGTTTTAACATAACAAAAATGTGTAACTCACTGGACTTACTATTTTACTGTTTTTCAAGTTGAAGGCACGCACAAATCTCTGTCGTAAAATTGACTGCTAAGCCTAGTATATTAGTATATTATTGTGAATCATATCGTGAATCCACCAAAGTTTGGATTTGTATTCACCCGAGAACGTGCTCGTGAAGCTGTGTGGAGAGTTTTCGTTCACGAGCATTTCCCGTTCAAAATGAACGGGAGCGGGGACTCTTGGTGATTACAAGTCATTTGAGGCATTGTGGATTTAAAAGTCAAACGTTCACAACACATTCGCAAGTCTGTAACAGTGAGAAATGTCGAAAAATCACTTTCTCCACTGGCGATTGTTCACTTTACGAGGAGGTATGTATGTATGTACTAGGCTTCAGTGTCTTAGACCGCATGATAGGAAACATAATTGAGTATCATTCAATTTTGAGGTGAGAGTATCGTTGACTTTATACCTACATGTGTACATGTGTACATATGTATCTATTTATGTGTATTTGTTTCAAATCCACAATATCTCTGATATCACACTCAAGAGGAAGGAACAAAATCTCACACCTCGGTGCAAGATTTGTTTGCATTTTCTTGGCACAAAATAAAGCTGCTGGCAGGTCAAGTGTGAAACTTTTAACACCCAAAGAAAAAAGTTTGCTATAGAGAATATTTTGAAACTTGATTTATGTGTTTTGTTTACATAATTGATTTAAGAAAAACTATGCTAATAGATTTGTGCAACAATATCGTGTGTTCTAAGCTTTGATGGAGGTAACAAAAGGATTTTGTGTAATGGATGGTCGTTTTTATTCAAACAAGCAGTGATAAGCCATTTAAACTCTACCATTTCTTAATATTTTTCGCAGTCTCTGCCTGAAAGCCTCATTTTTGGTACATATGTACATAACAAAATCGACCTAAAACTAATCATTATTGAAAAAGCTTAGTTTCTTTTAAAGTCGTAGTGCTTACTACGAAGACCACATGCCTTTTGGGTATCGCTGCAAATAATACTTATAAGTTAATATCAAATTTTATATCAAAGTAATAAAATAACTCAATGATAAAAAAGACAAGCTTTACCCAGATTTTGCATTCAGGAGACGAAATGAAAAAAAAAAAAGAAAACTTTATGACCCAAGCACGTGAATGTCATAAATATTAAAATTCAATTTCTATTTATCAATCAGTATTTTCTTAGTTACGATATAAAACTATGTTTTGGATTCATAAAAAAAATAATATTGAGACTTAAATCAGACCCAGCTTTAAGATGATAAATAACTTGCCCGTCTGTACCTTGAAGTACACCCTTAATCACTAAAGTTATTTCTTTAATTTAGTTTTGTATGTTATTACTAAGCAACCAGTAACGTGCGGTAGTCGAAATAACTGGGTAGGCAGTTATAAATTTAATTTAATTTATTTTACATCCAGTCAAAAATAAAAACTCTTAACGTTGTCCAAAATACAGCGTGTTTCTCTTTGGAATCAAACGTTAAGCCTTCACACAAGACTTCCCAAATTTGTATAAAAAAAATACCTATTTAATACAAGAATAAAAATTACAAAACATTGTACACAGGTAGGGATATTTATCAAATGTTTGTATTTTTTGGAAACAAACGTTGAAAGACCAACATAAGTTTAGTCCTCATGAAGTTTTAAGAACATCTAGTTGAAAATTTATTCAAGTCTTCAAAACTATCCTTGAAATTTATTTCATCCTCATTATTCTTTCTTGAGATATTGGTGATCGAAAACAAAAGTGCATATGCTTGACTAAAAGCTTTATATACACCAATCTCTAGCAAATAAAAATTGTAAACCTAAATAAAAGATGAATAAAAACTTTATTGATTTATAAAAAAAATATAAGAAACCAATAAAAAGAAAATAATAGAATATTTGATTGTCGTACCATTTCTTACAATTTCGCAATAACGGTACCTTACAAAATAAATATGTATTTGTAAAACAGTTTCAAAACAAGAAGAAACATAAGGCTTCAGAATGCTTTCTGTTTCAACTCAATACGACAACTAATCACAGAGATACAGCTCTTCAAACCCACAAGGAAGAATTATTGTTCCCTTAATTTTTTTAGGTTTGGCCTACTGGCCACTGGACAGTGAATGACCGATCAACGAAAAAAAAAGTTCCAAAGTTAAATGAGAAAACAAAAAATAATCCTCTTTACTCAACTCCAAAAATAAAAAAATTAAGAAGTTGTTCTCCTCACTCAACAGTCAACCAAAAGTTTCGAATTTGCTTCAAAGTTAAAAGCAAAATAAGCAATTAGACAGATTTGATTCTGTCTACTTGCTCCACATAGAAATTATACCTGGGCAACATAACCCACTGATTTTGTTCTCATATATTTTAGTTGGAACGAAGACTCTGTCTTCGTTTTCGCTCGGGTTTTCCCGAAGCACGTAGCAGAGTGCAGGCAGACTGCAGATGCAGAACCATAGCGAAGGGATAGTGAAGTGATATTTGATATTGTGTATTGTTTTTGAGTATTGAGAATGAAATTTTTGTGCTTTGTGGTTGTTGCCTGTTGGTAGAGGTCAAATTATTTAATTTAAAAGTAGGTATAGAAAATGTGAGTGTGTGAATAGTAAGGGATGAATCTATGATTAATGTTAGTTATATAATAGGTGTTGACAATTATATGAAATAGGTTTATGGATGTTAGGGACATAATGCCATGAATGTAAACATCTTTTTCTTGATCGTAACGAGTAGGTAGGTTTCTTTTTTTTCTCTCCTTACGGTAGGGTAGACACTGTCTAAAACGTCTTATTGACGCACCGTCCCTGTAAGCAACCAAAAATATGATCAAGCATATTTTTCTGTAGCATTTCTATTTAGATGAGACAATGAAAGTGAAGTGATAAATACTGCAAGGATATCGCAGGTTAAATGAACACTTAAATATGGATCTGGACCTTTGGCACCTCATATGAGGTAAATTTGATAAAAAAATGCCATCTAATTGGTCAATTGCTTAAACTTTCTCAAGGCCGCCCAAGGTCACGCGCGATTTTTGGCACCTCATTTATGGGAAATTTGCAAAAAAATCTATACCATCCGAAAGATTTCTAGATCGTGATAAAAGGTCAACTATTTTCAGTAATTGGTCAGCTACAGATTCTTTTATACGATTTTCTTAAAGTTTTTTTTTCAAGGTCATGAACAAGACCTTTCGGTGCAGGGAACTAAGTCCCCGGGAACCAAGTCCACCGAGGGACTTAGTTCGCATTTAATGGGAACTAAGTCCACTTCAGCAAAGTGAACTTAGTTCTCATAGAAGGTGAGAACTAAAATCCTCAAAAAACTGAGTGGTTTTACTTCCCTTTAAATGTGAATTAAGTTCCCACTTCCAACTAAAAAAATCAATCTTATTAATAAAACAGAAATACTTTTCACAATATTGTTGGATATAACTACATAGGACAAATTCAAAGTTTCTTTAAATCCAGATTCTCTAAATGCAAAAGAAACTTTGCATACACCCAGCCTCACACACACCCCAAATCCTATAGTGAGCCCAAGCAGGGGGGTTGCAGGGGGGCAGCATGCCCCCCCATACATACCTCACTGTTTATTCGCCGAATGCTTTGTCTTACCATAATACAGTGCTAGCACCCAGCATTACGGCGAATAAACAGTGAAGTATGTATGGGGGGCATGCTGCCCCCCTGCTTGGGCTCATTATAGGATTTGGGGTAGGTGCGAGGCTGGGTGTATGCAAAGGCTTTCACACAATTTTGAATGTTTGTAATTTTTATCGTTGAAAGTTAGTTCCCTCTTCATATTTCAAAATGTGTACTTAGTTCTCATAAAGAAGTGGACTACTTTCTCACCTTACCTGGGAACTAAGTTCACTTCGTTAAAATGGATTTAGTTCCCATTAAATGAGAACTAAGTCCCCCGGGGACTTAGTTCCCTGCACCGACCTTTCATAAACAGCTAGAGATCTTTCAGATGATACACATTTTTGGCAAATTTCCCTAAAATGAGGTGGCAAAAATCGCGCGTGACATTGAGCGACCTTGAGAAAGTTTAAGCCTTGATTACAAGTTATCTAGGGCTATTTCAGGGATCAGTTAATCTTTTCTGACCAATTAGATGGCATTTTATTTTAAACAAATTTCCCTGATATGAGGTGCCAAAGGTCCAGAGCCTTTGAATTCAAGGGTTTATTGAATAAGTTGTTTGGGGCATGCATAAAACCGAAAATGCTTCTAAATTTACCTGTGTTGCTGAGAGAATTGTCAAACTGGCCACTTTTCAATAGGTTTGGTATAGTTCGGAAACTAAGCCGAATTTGACAATTTAACTCATAAAACTTTTTGTAGAAAATAATATTTACTATGGAAATGGATGTTTTAAAAAAATTAACATTGAAAGTTAACGAAAACCTAAAAAAAAACAAAACGATTATTCAAAGATTTCTAAATTTGTTACTAAATTGCGCACAAGTTTTCTCAGACATTCTGAAACGAAATAAAATAGAGGCTTAAAGTTTGAATAAAAATTAAATTTGGTGGCGCAACAGCTCGTGGAGAACCAGGGCTTAGTGACTTACAACTCTCAACTATTCCTGTGTGCGTTATTGGCAAGAGTGGAAGGGACCTACAATTTTATGCCGGATTCGAACGGCTAGATGAGAAGCACTTTTTTATGATAAGCATATACTGTTGGAGGATTTGTCAGTTCCTCGTAAAAGACAGTACCTCGGAAAAATAATTTCTGTTTTTAGGTATGGCAGCGGCTGGGAATCGAACCCAGACCTTCAGCATGACAGTCGGACGCACTAACCATTATGCCCCAAGTTTAAATATGATCAGCGCTATTAATAAAAAACGCTTATTCTACCTTTACTCCACGATTTTACTAAACCATGGAATAAGAGTTAAGCCACAGGTTAAAATTTCTCATTAAAAAAAATTATGTTCTTGGAATATTAAAGTGACGTTAAGTATCCTGAAATTTGTACCAAGTTTCGGAAGCTTGTGTTTTTTTCCGTATGGGTTTTGACATTTTAAAATTTCAAGTTACCAAACATACCTAAGGAATTTTTTGTTTATGTCTATCTAAATTATTACTAGGTTTTAGGGAAAATTTAATTAAAAAGAGGAAAAGAAGCGAGAGTTGGAGCACCAAAGACAAAGTAAGTTCATGCAAACCAAACCATTTATAAATAACATTTTCCTTTATATTCTTCATAACCTAATGAAATCATTGTGCATAGAAATAAAATGTTATTGAAAATGTAAATCTTTTGATACCAACGCCAATAAAAAAAAGAGTCTGCTGCTTATTCCTTCGCTAAACCATCTGCTTCGGTGGTTTAGCATAGTAAACGTCACATAGCTGAAATTTTGTTTTATTAGTAACATTTTGCACTTAATCCATGGAATAAGGCTAACCTTTCGCTATATTTAATTTATTAATTTGGCTGGATATGTTTAAAAAGTCGTTTTTATTCAAAGCAGGCAGTGTGACCTTGTGTTTGTGTGACAGTGTTTTTTATTAAAAGGTATATTCACTAGCCTAAGCGATGAATGACAAAATTGAAAGTTCATGTTGTGGAAAATTTGTGCAGCAATCAAACACATGATTAAAGAAGTAGCAAAAACAACGTCCCCTTTAGTTCGAAAAATAGTGCAGCAATCCGTTTTTGATATTCATTATCACTCTCTCCCTTGAAAAAAATGCTCAAAAACATTTTTGTTTGAGTATTTTCTTGGTATACGAGGGGGGTCAATAAGTACCTGAAATTTTACATTTATCATCTTGTAATCTCAAATAATTATCATAAAGAATATTTTAAATTACTGAAATTTGTATTCAGATCTGTCAAATAGTTTTGTTGTTATAGCGGTTTTAGTCAGAAGCAGTCGAAAAGTAAAAAAAAAATGGAAAAATCCCAGCTTCGCATGTTAATAAAGCATTATTTTTTGCGCAATAAATCCATTACGGAATAAAACATTATTTTTTGCGCAATAAATCCATTACGGAAACAAAACAAAGCTCCTAAAATATTATGGGGACTCTTTTCCATCTATTGGATTTTTCCACAACTGGTTTAGGCTCCAGCACAAATAACGCTCTGGTCACCCGATTGAAGTTTTCACTTTGTCACACCGGAAATGGTCGACAAAATCCACGGTCAAATATTGGACGATTGGCGAGTGAAAGTGAGGGAACTCTAGAAGTCTAGAGGCTTATCACACGGGTAATTACAATTTTGCACAAATATTTAGCATTAAATATTATGAAAAAGCTTTCCGCAAGATGGGTGCCACATTTGTGCTTAATCGATAACAAACGAAACCGATTAAACATTTCAAAGGGGTGTTTGGCTATCTTCAACCGGAATCCAAGTGAGATTTTGCGCCGATTACTGACTGTGGATGAAACATAGATTCATTACCAAACACCAGAGACCAAAGAAAAGTCTAAATAGTGGGCTTCTACAGGTGAATCCAAGCCAAAGAAAGCCAATGCTGGATTATCGGCAAACAAGGTGATGGTGACTGTTTTTTGGGACGCGCAAGGTGTCATCCATATCGATTACCTTGAGAAAGGAAAGACGGTTACCGGTCCTTATTATGCTGACCGGTTGGAGCGAGGAAAAAAGTTCTTTTTCATCAAGACAACGCTCCTGCTCACAAGTCGTCAGTCGCGATGGCAAAATTGCGTGGTTTAAGGTACCAGTTACCCCCCCCCCCCCCCCCTGCAACTTATTCTCCAGATTTGGCTCCCCTGTGACAATTTCTTATTTCCCGATTTGAAGAAATGGCTGGTTGGAAAAAATTTGGCTTGAATGCTGAACTTATTCAAGAAACAAATTAATATTTTGAGGCTTTCGAAAAAAAACTATTTTTTGGAGGGAATTCAAAAATTAGAAAATCGTTGGATGAAGTGTATCCAGCTAAAAGGAGTTTATGCCGAAAAATTAAAAGTTTTTTTTTTCTGAAAAGAGCGTGCCTTCTTTCAATCTTCAAGGACTTACTGACCCGCCCTCGTAGGAGTTATTATTTGAGAAAAGACAGAATAAGCAGAATTTTGTTGTTTAAAATTATCAATGACTGAACTTTGAAAAGCAGAATAACAACAGACAAACCTGAAAAAGCTTAATTTTGAAAAACAAAACTTGCATAAAAAAAACATAATTTTAAAAGGCAAAATTTTTAAACGCCAAATTTTGAAGCCAGAATTTGGACCCACTCCCACAATGTTCTGTAACTAAACTCTTAATTTTGATGTAAAACATTTTTTCATCCGTTTACTCATACGAAAATCCTTTTTCTACTAAAACTCTTATTTGCTACTTTTCCTCAGCGTAAACTGTCACTTAAGCGCTTAATGGACCATAGTCACTTGAACTATAAGAGCATGTTTTTGCGACCCCGTCGTGTATTTTATCTTGTTTTGTTTAATAGATTCCTGCCATTTAACGATTATCATGCTACCTTCCCCCTAAATGTCTTATGTATACATTTTTGTAGCTTTATATTATTTCTGTGCTAATTTTCGAATTTTTGACGAAAATTTATTGCCCTACAGATATAGAAGCATTTATTATAATCTTTTTTTTTTAATTTTTGATTTCGTTTCTGGTTTCGAGGAAAAATATTTTTTTTTCATAAATTAATTCACGATAGCTACAGATTTTGTTTCTGGTTTGGATTTATTGGCATCGAAGCCATCAACCAAACCGATAGACTGCCCAGTTGACAGTCGTACAAGTGGGCTATTAAAAATTCGAAAAGATGACAGTGTCGTCAATATGGACATGGACACGGCAGAGAGAAATGCAAGAGGAGCCACGGGACAGGTCTATTAAATTAAATCTCACATCACCAACAAAGTGAGAAATGAATCAAAAAAATTTCAATCTTTTCGTAATCATTTGAAAACTGGAACCGAAACAAGCTCTCGTGTGCTCTCAATGAGTGGGTTGCGCACAATGTATCTTTTTGGCTCATCAGACAAATCAGAGGCTAACTATAGAGAGATAGATGCGGTGAGGGAAATTAAAGAGTTAATTACGATCGTAAATAAGGAATGCTTTATTGTCATATGATGTAGATATATGAATTTTAATTTTCCTTTCTTTTCTTTTTTTGCTACAAAACAAGAATTTGACGATTTTGGATTCATCATATAAATACTTTGTGGCATCTGTGTGTTGAAGGAGAAATCGAGATATTTTATTGGTTTTTGGTTTTATAGAAATTATGTTCGAACAAAAAAAAAAATAAAAACCAATTAGGTTGTCTTTTTTATTTATGACGATCTATGATCGTGTGGTTGTAAATTTTTGAGTTAAATTGCTGCTAATGGGTTTTTACGATTTTTGATCAGGATGTATGTATATTTTGAGCGTGATTAACCTAGATGTTGACATTTGAGTATTTCTTCAATAAGGCGGAAAGGTTTCCGTTTTTAAACATTTAACAAGGCGATAATGACTAAGCTATGGGATATATGTATGGCTTGTGTGGGCATAATGATTTGTTACAATCGATTTTTAAAACTCATTAACTGCAGAAGCTTTGGTTGTGAATGTGTTTGTCACTTCATATTGCCAAAACAAGGATGACCCACTTCAGAGAGAATATTTTAATTAAACCTTTCCGAAATAAGAGATTCAGTGACGGTGCGTCAATAAGACGTTTTAGACAGTGTCTACCCTACCGTAAAGAGAGAAAAAAAAAGAAACCTACTTGTTACCATCAAGAAAACTGTGTTTACATTCATTGCTTTAAGTCCCTAACATCCATAACCTATCTCAAATTGTCAACACCTATAATTTAACAAACATAAATCATACATTCATCCCTTACTATTCACCACTCACATTTTCCACACCTAATTTTATTTCTTTAGATAATTTGACCTCTACCAACAACCACAAAGCACAAAATCTCAATGCTCACACAATACAAACGCTATCTATAGCTTCGCTATGGCTCTGCCTTCTGCTTCTGCTACGTACTTCGGGAAAGCCCGACTGAAAACGAAGACAGAGTCTTTCGTTCTACCTAAATTATATGAAAATAAAATCAGCGGATTATGTTGCTCAGGTAGAATTTCTATGTGAAGCAAGTAGACAGATTCGAATCTGTCTTATTGCTTGTTTTGCTTTGAACTTTGAAGTAAATTCGAAACTTTTTCGTTGACTGTGAAGAGAACAACTTTTTAATTTTTTATTTTTGGACTCGATTAAAGAGGAGTGGGCAGTTGTAGGTCAACTCTAAAAAATGCAATAGGTTGGAAGGCTGGACTCTTTAGCAGAAGTACACTACTGACGTTTTGAAGAGCTGTATCTTTGGGATTAGTTGCCGTATTGAGTCGAAACAAAAAGCATTTTGAAGCTGTGTGCTACTTCTTGTTTTGAAATTGTTTTACAAATACATATTTATTTTAAGGTACCATTATTGCCTTATTGCGACTGAGAGAAATGGTACGAGAATCAAACGTTCTATTATTTTCTTTGTTTTATGTGTTTCTTGAGTTTTTTTTTATAAATCAATACATTTTTATATATGAAGGTTTTATAATACAAATTCTATATACTACTGAAATAAATCAGCCAAGTAGAAGACTTAGCATTAAGGATTGGACTTGTTGAATTATTGATTCAAAATAGCTTTTTATGGCCTGTAGTCCTATAAATTGGCGTTTCGTTCGGCTTACTCACTTGAACTCATCAGTGACATAGTGAGGGCTTTGTCATACGCAATTTATATTAAGTTCAGTTCAACTTACATGAATTTTTCAACGAAAATCCACTGTAAACTATATCCAACAAGATTAGAATTCCTAATCATTAAGCTGGAAGTTTTTTTTTGCCCTTCCAGCTTAATGATTAGGAATTCTAATCTTGTTGGATATAGTTTACAGTGGATTTTCGTTGAAAAATTCATGTAAGTTGAACTGAACTTAATATAATGGAATCGACCTACAATTTTCTGTTGATTCCACACAGCTAAGATGAGAATTAGTTTTTCCTAATATAAAGGACATAGGTACTTCTTGGAGGAGTTATCTTGCATGAAGCAGTTCTTTAACAGGCAGTGAATGTTGTTTCTTTACGCGGCAGATCTACGATTATGCCACCTGGAATGTGTTACTCTATACGCCAGGTGCTACTCAAAACCTTGAATCCGACATCTCGCGGTACAAGGCAGACATTACCGCGATCCAGGATATACGATGTGATCAGGAATAACGAAAAGAAAAGATTGCGACATTTATGACAGCTGTCATCAAAGACTGTACATGCTAGGATGCGGATTTGTCGTGCGAAATCGACTCAGATCGAAGTCATCGATTTTAAGCCGATTAGCGATCGCCTGGCTGTGATCCGCATCAAAGCTACCTTCCAAAACATCAGCCTAATATGTGCACACGCCCCTACTGATGAAATTGAGGAGTCTAACAAGGAGGAGTTTTACGGCCTCCTGGACGGAGCCTACGGAGTCTGTCCGGAGAACGATGTCAAAGTCGTGCTCGGAGACTTTAACGCTAAGGTCGGGAAGAAAAGTATCTTTAGCGGATTAGTTGGAAAAAAACAGCCTCCACGTAAACGACAACAGATAACAACAGATGCGCTGATAAGTAGCACGAGGTTACCCAGGCGAAAGATTGTTCCAGGCGATCTCCAGATGGTCGAACCGCCAACCAAATCGAACACGGGCTAATTGGCGCAAGGCACGCATCGAACATCTTGGACGTGCGAACTTTTCGGGATGCAAACGGAGACTGTGACCACTTTCTTGCTGTGTCAAAATTCAGAGACCGACTGTCCAACAAAAAGAAATTGAAGACCGCCCCAAGGAAGAAATTCAACATTGCATCCCTTAGCTCATCTGAGAAAGCCAGAGACTACAGTGAGCAATTGACCGTGCAACTCTCTGCAGTACCCCTAGTCACAAGCGTCATCAACCAGTGGAACGAGTATAGCGACATCATTAAAGAGAAAGCCGAGACCACCATAGGTTATTAAACACCAAGAACAAGGAACGCGGGGTATGATGATGAACGCGCGGTAAAGAAGCAAGAGACGGAAAATGCACGAATGCAAATGCTGCAACGGAAAACAAGAGCAGCAATAGAGGAGTACCGTGAAAAGAGAAGAAAGAGAAATACCCCTGCGCAGAAAAAAAGAGTATCCGCCGCTTTTCATCTTGAGTAGTCTAGTACCACCACCAACACCAACACCCGCCGCCAGTTCTACAAAACAAAAAGGAACTGGCATCTGTTTATAGGACCGGCATGCAAGCTGTTTGAAACAGCGAAAGGAACCTAGTCACCGATGCACAGCGAATTGTAGACTATTTAAGCAGCATTTCCAGCAACTGTTTGTGGGCATTATGTAGAGGAAGCGACATGAGAACAAAGAAGCGCGAGACCAGTCAATGAAGATCCAGTCCCAGCGCCCAGGACTGAAGAGGTAAATAAATCCATCCGCAAACTTAAGAACAACAAATCCACACGCTCAGATGGCCTACCTGGAGAGCTCTTCAAGTATAGAGGAGTTGTTCTGGTAGGATGCATGAACCAGCTCATCAGCCAAGTGTGGGAGGAGGAAAGCATGCCCGACGACTGGTCAAATAGCTGTCCAAACCCTAAAAAGGCAATCCTTTGTCCTGCAAAAACTACAGACGCATATCGCTGCCTTATGTTGTCTACAAGATACTATCCAACACTCGTGAGCGTCCAAAACCTTTCTGCAACACTATGATCGGCACGAACCAGTGTGGCCTCAGGCCAGACAGATCAACGATAGGCCAAATCTTCACATTGAGGCAAATCCTGGAAAAGTCCGAATTTCAAGTCACCCACGATTTTTTCATCGACGTCAAGGCCGCATATGATAGCATAAATCGCCAAGAGCTGCTATTGGCGATGTTGGAACTCGAAAGATAAAGTGCACGATACACAAAACGCTAATTTTACCAGTTCTACTCTACGGGGCGCGGCACAGAGTGCTGGACAATAAGTAAAAAGGGCAATTGATAGTGGACACTTTCAAGAGAAAAAATCTTCGGAGGATATTTGGATGTAGTTTAAAGAGCCAAAATAAGTCGACTACACTGGCTCGGCCACATCGATCAAATGGATAACAACGCTCCAGCCAAGAAAATCTTCGAATCCCATCCTCTAGGTTCGAAACGACCAGGAAGACCGAACCTCCGTTACAGGGTCCAGGTGGTTACAGGCGCATGAACGCTTGGTCTTGACAGTTGGAGGGAGCGTGCGAGGGTCCCCAACCCCAAACCCAACCGATGGAAGACCGCAATATCTCAGGCAGAGACCTTCCATGGATCGGGAGCCGTATAAGTAAGTAAGCAAGTACTAAGCGGCAAAGACTGGAAATCGGGTTTTCCTCTGAAGTTTTGTTTTTCCTTCAGGACGACCCTAGGGAGGCCCGCCAGCAGAACCTGACTGGAAAACAAAAAGCGTATCACAATATCCGTCTCAATATTTCACGAAAATAACGTTGTGGTTATGACCTTTCACAAAAAAAAATGTGGGGACCTACACACATTCTACTGCTATTTCATTAAATCAATGCTCTATCAGCGATATAAGAGAACGTTTTGGTCAGCCATTGCCGTTCAGTCTTGAACGCTGATTTCGTTAATTTTATCTTTAACTCAGGATGCAAACCTTTTGTTGAATTTTACCCAAAGCTTACTTCATGCATGGTGGGAAATATCAACATGTCGTAAGATAATAATTTGAAATCCACTCTCAAAGCAAAGCAAATTAAAACAAAATATTTTAAACTCATAAAAGACATCTTTTCGAAAAAAAAAATGCTCATAAAACAAGAGAGAGACAAAAAAATGACTTCCTGATTATTCTTCAAATTCATTAAATTCGAGATTAGAATAGAAAAACAAAAAACTTTAGATTATACGAAAAACTCGAAAACAACATCATAACGGAAAAACTTTTCATCCCCTTGTGCCAATATGCAAAACGAAAGCCTCCCAAAATGGAAATTATTAAATCTACTCTCGCAGCACACATTTCAGCGAGATAATCAGTTTGCCTATTTCTTTTTTCTTTTCTTTTTTGGAGATCATAACATCATTTTCCATATCGAATACAGGAAGCTTCCAACAAACCTTAAAGACAAAAAAAAAACAACGAAAAATAGCTTAAGGCCAAAGCTAATTTAGTTCAGAGCTCTAGATGCGAAAACCATCTCCATAAACTCCTTCATATTTACCATACAGATTTAGAGCCACCTCCAAACATCATCCACAACCACTACCACCATATAATCATCATCATCATCACCATCATCTGCATTATCCGCAAGAAAGGTGCTTATTACTCCATCTTGGTTGGTCATGCCTAATTTAAGCGTCACGAGAAAACGATGCTATGTGGCGATTGTATAAACTTATATCATAAGGAAGAGTCTATAACAAAAAAAATAAGAATAAGAAGTCCACACAGAAGTTTTATCCACAAATAGAGGTCCAATATCTTGACTGCATAAATATGAGAGTTAAGTTCACCGGCTGTTGCACCAACGCAAGCTGGGAACAGTGCTGTCGTATGATAGTATTTTTTGATAATTTATATCAAAACGTTATTTTTACTGGCTTCTATAAAATAATAATGTGGCTTCAAAGTTGACAGTATTGTTTATCAATATGTCAAGTTTTGAAGATGTTGGAGACACAACAGTAATAGAGAATAAGCGGTATAATTTGCAGTTCGTGTTAATTGTAAAATCCATGGTGTAAGTACTTGGACTTAAGATGATCAGAACAAAATAAATTCCAGGAAAAAACCATTTTAAAATACATATTGGTATTGAAAATTGAAAGAAAATCCTGGAAAGCACCTTGCTTATTTTTCGAAAGTTTATATTCTGGCGTGCAGACCTGAGGTGCGACCAATACTTTCCTTACTATTAATATTTACTTATTTTTTTAATTTAATTCAATATTCAGAATGCACTACCTGTTTTATAAAAATAAAATCTATAAGAAATAAATGATTGATTTGATCTTGGACGTCAAAGAATAAACAACTCTGCGTATCAATCCGTCTCATTTTAATGCCAAGAGAACAAACTAATTTTTCGCAAGAATCAGCTGAAATGCAAGCAGTTAAGAGTGTTCCGGACTGAAATGGTGATTTCATGAATAAGATTGCGAAGCGTGTACTTGTCCGATCAAAGCGATTAAGGTGTCTATGGACAGATAAACATATTCTCTATGCCATCATTGGAAAAAAATTTAATTTTGTGCTCTAGATTTTAGTTAAAGCCTCAAGAAATCGAGAAAATGGCTAAAATGGCTGTTTTTCAAAGCAAATTTAGCCTACACTATAGCATTTTTTGCAAAAAAATGTTTAATAACATAAAATTCCATATTTTTATTATGCCACTATTGGAGAAAATTTTAAATTTTGTACCTAATAAAAATTTCAATAATGCAAAATAAAAATGCTTGTGAATTTTGAAAAAACCCATTTTTGACTAATTTTTTTGCAGTGGATATAAATCCAATATTTTTCATGATTTTCATTAATTATATAATCATATTTGTATCATTTGATATTGAAATTTTTAATTCTTAAAATGCACTTTTTGATAGAAAATTTAGAAGTTAAAATCAGTTGCTTTTAGAATTTTTTTTTAATACAATAACACGCTTTTGCATTTTTACTAATTGGTCACTAGCAATAAGTAAAAATGCAAAGTTTTAAACAAAGTATCTGATGAAAGTGAAAAAAACGTTAGCAAATGACTGGTTTTGTTCAGTTCGGAACACTCTTAATAAGCAACATCAAGCTAATAGTCCTGTGATTTTTCATAAGAGAAATATATATTGCTGATTACAGTTAAAATTAGATGGTTGCATACATATTGTTTTAATTTGACTTTATTTTAAGAAATTGCAACTGTCTCTATTTTAATGTCCATATCTGCATACATTTAAACGATTTTATGTGAACAAAATGGGGTCTTCCAACTGATAGCCTATTGAATAGACCGGAAAATGAGGGGTATAAAGGAACAATTACGTGAAAGGGTTTTTATTATTGAATGTTTGTTTGGCCCATGAGCATGCTTAAAACCGAAAATGCTACTAAATTCACCCATGCGTTTCTGAGAGAATGGTCACACTGGCCACTTTTCAATATTTTTGGTGTAACTTGAAAACTAAGCCGAATTTGACAATTTTACATATAATACTTTTGGTTCAAAATTTAATTTTCCTTTGGAATGGATAGTTCAAAAAATTTTACGAAAAATTTAAGCAGGAAAAGTTAACAAAAACCAACCTAAAAAAATCAAAAAATCAAGGATATCTAATTTTTTTAATAGATTGTGCATAACTTTTTTTGAAGCAAAGATAGGGTCAAGACATGCACGGACAAAATAAAGAAGAGACTAAAGGCATTTAGTATGGCATGTTCAAAAATTAATATTTATTCAAAATTGACAGTGATATTCCCATTCAAACCTTATCATTTCTTATAATTTTTCGCAGTCTTGGCCCGAAAGTCCCTTTTTCGGTACAATATGGCAAATTTCACTTTCGTAAAAATGTTCAAAATCAAAAGGATGTAAGTTCGCAATTTCGTTTTTCGGCTGTTTTTAAATGCTTTCAGACCTATAGACCGAACGGCTGGTCCGATTAACATAAGATTTGGTACTAAGTGCTAGGAACGTTAAATTTATCATAAAGTACCAAAAAATAGGCTTTCGGGCAAAATTGCGAAAAATGATAAGAAATGGTAAAGTTTGAAAGGCTATATCTCTGTCAATTTTCAAATAATATGGCTTTTTTTAACATGTCATATTAAGGCCTTAAGACTCCAGTTTACTTTGTTCATGCATGTCTTGAGCGTATCTTTGCTTCGAAAAAAGTTATGCGCAATTTAGAAAAAAAATTAAAAATCTTTGATTTTTCGATTTTTTGTATGTTGGTTTTTGTTTACTTTTCCTCTAAAAATTTTTTAAGAAATTTTTAAAACTATCCATTTCGATAGAAAATTTAATTTTGAACAAAAAGTATTATCTGTAAACTGTCAAATTCGGCTTAGTTTTCGAGTTATACAAAAATACTGAAAAGTGGCCAGTGTGACCATTCTCTCAGAAACGCATGGGTGAATTTAGTAGCATTTTCGGTTTTAAGCATGCTTATGGGCCAAGCAAACATATTCAATAATAAAAACCCTTGCACGTAGTTGTTCCTTTTTAAAAGGTCTATTCAATAGGCTATGAAACCTGTAAAGTATTTGAAATAATTTATTTACTACCCGTACGGAGCAACTAAAAACTAGAAATATTTCAAAGATCCGCGTTTTTTTAAACTTTGAACGCCCGTAACTTAATGAATTTCAATCCGACTAACACAAGCAATACATTGTCGGAAGGAGACAAATCAGACCATTAAAAGTGCACATTTATGTTAATTAGCTAAATTGGTGTTAAGATTTATGCTGGTATCTGGAAAAATAGCCAAGACAATTATTTTTGCGCATACATATCTCGAAAACGCTTCTTTGGAAAAATTAATCAGCTTTATTTTCGTTTTCAGAATCAGTCCTCAAAATATTTTTCTTTTTAAGGACCCTACCACGACCCACAATTTTGTGAACTATGGATTTGTTTAATTTTTAAAATATTATTTCACAACTTAATAAATAAATCCAATTGTTATAAGCAACACATTTCAGAGAGTTCTCCATCATCGGGCGTTTAATGTTTATTTATTTTTTTTTTTTTTTAAGCAAGATAGTGCGAACCAGTCAAGACATTTATTTTATTTATGATAAAAAAGAAATCGTTTTACTAAAAATATAAATTATTAAAAAAAAAAAAACAAAGAAATAAATATTAATTAAATATTCTTTAATAAACACCAATCATCTTACTTTTCTTCTTTGAAGGTAGGTTATCATTGTCATCAAAGTATTGCGGACTCTAGCAAAGAGAACAACTGCGCGCTCTTTTCTTTGATGGTAGGTTTTTTTTTAATTAAAATAAAATAAATAAATAGCATACAAGTTTCGTTAACCACATTAATTATTTCTTTAATCAAAGTCAGTCGTAAACATATAAACCTTGTCAACCTGAGACAGGTCTTTAAATTTTGGTCAGGTGATTTGAACTTCAAAACGTAATTCATACACATTTTTCATAGTTTTTTTTTTAGATGTCTAACTTCACCTCGGAATCTGTTACTATCTTTGCCTAACATTTAATTTTATTAAAAAAGCACAATGTGCAACTATTCTGATTTATCACAGTCTAATAAATCAGCCAATCGTTGAAAGAAATCCAATAAATACGAATGTGTGTGCAATAGGGTGGTCATTAAAAAAAATGTCATCACGGATGGGCCTAAATCGGCTCTAAATGAAGAAAAAAAAAATATCCCTAATTTTTTCAGATTTCTATTTTGATCCTCTATAGTCACTCTACATACATACATACCAGGGACGAAGCGTCCATATAATGAGTGGAATGAGTGCTTCCGTTGAACAAATTAAAATAAAATGCACGACTGGATCGCACGTACTTGCTCTTATGTTCAAGTTGTGTGGGACTTAAGAACTTAAAAAAAATTTTCAGTAATTATAGAAAAAGTATAAAAAGCAAATTTAAATCGTTCTTTTAATTGTATAAACAGTCTGATAAATAACTTAGAGCTCAAAAAAAAGTATGCCATTTTATTACTTGAAAAAATATGAATATATGCAAAAAAAAATTTAAAATCGTTGGAGCCGTTTTCTTAAAAATTAATTTTTTATATATAAAATTTTTGTAACATTTTTCAAAAAAAAATTTGGTATGCCAATTTTGAATATATATTAATATACATTTAAAACTGAAATTTCAAAATAATTCATCAACCCGTTTTTGAAATATTGAATTTTCAAAAAAAAATTTTGAATCTTTTTTTAAAAATCCAAAATTTATTTTTTCAAAAATTATGGTATGCAGTATTATTTATATCCTAACAAAGCTTTTGTGTAAAAATTTTTATTGAAATCGGATGAGCGGTTAATGAGAAAACCAAAAATCAAAAAAACCGTTATATGGCAGGTACCGTTAATAAATGTTTTTGGTGATTTTTTTTCTTACTGAAAGATACATCATATCTACAATAATACACTGATTTTTTTTTATCAAAATCGCTGGAGCCGTTTTTGAGATAAATAAGCTTTTCCTTTAAGGTTGTATGGCAAGTACCGTTATTTTTTGAGCTAAAAAAAAATTTCAATTTCCCCTCTGGAGAGTTACAAAAAAACCTTAAGTTCAAAATTTGAAGAAAATCGCTTCAGTAGTTTAGGCTGTAGGTTGAGGTACATACAGACAGACAGACAGACAGACAGACAGACAGACAGACAGACAGACAGACAGACAGACAGAATTGTGCCACCCACTTTTTTCGTGTTCTCTATCATCGTAATGTCATGTTTGATTGTTATCTCGAAATTTTTTTTTTGCACGAATCCAAAACTTGCCCTATAGTACCTATATCGCAAGTAAAAATCGTAGGAGCAAAGAATTAAATTCGAACTTGCAAATCGTATTCATTTTCCTATTTACCTGTATTTTCTACTACATATAATCAAATCTTCATCCTGTGAATTAGATTCCAACATCATTGTGAGAACATTATCATCTTTTACCAAAATTACCATAGAATGCTTAACTGATATGCATTCTTTACTGTCGCTTTCTTAAATCAATTCCAAAATACCCTACTACTCCAACTCCAACCAAATTGAGAATACAACATAACCCACCACTATTCATATAATGCTCACACAAAAGTGCTTCATAAAAAACTAGAATGCACAACTGCTAGGCATTCCATTATTTCGCATACTTAGCTTAGATCCCAACACAAAGTCAAAGTAATTTTTTTTTGTTTCTCGCCATTTGACCAACGTATGAAGAATGAGTTGAGTGAATGCATTCTGAATATTCCATGAAACAAAACTAGTGGAGATAGAGGTAAAACAAAGATGTATCTATTGAGTTGCGTATTGGCTCAAACTGATAATGAGTTAAATTTCATAGAAGAAAGGGTTAGAAAAGATATTTTTTGTGTGAGTGGGAATAAGGTCTAAACAAAGAGCCGATTTAAGGTGGTAGTTTTTTTAATTAGTTTCGTGGCCGTGTGCGATATAAGCAATCCACCTGTTTTCTATTGTTATATTCTTTTTGGGAATAAATATGAATTCCTGTAACTGCGCTATAGAAAGTATTTTCGATAAACCATTTTCAGCTAGATCGTTTGATGAAAAAAAAATATAATAGATGGTGGGAGACCGAAATCTTGTGTAACTATAAACACCGCACCGTTTCATAGCGGTGTACTAGGCATTTTTCGATGCAATCATATGAAATTTTTTCGTGGTTAAAGGATGTTTTTATGTTGTACTGTTGGCCTTGCCTTTTAGTTGCAAACGAAAAAAGTATGTGGAACAGTGCGGGGTTTAATGATATGAACAATTTTTCAAAATCCGCAAAAGGCATGGAAAAGAGTGCGGTTCATATTTAACTGCAATGGTGTCATTAAAAATGTTTGGTTCTGTTCGCATAGAATCATTTAATTTTAGTTATTTAATTATATTATGTACATAGGTATAAAATAATGATTAAGAAGAATTAAAAAAACAAACCAATGTGATCTTAAAACAAAAAAGGTCTTTACTTTTTGCTTTTATGTTAAGTGCTTCCACTACTTAAGAAGTCACGCCTCGTGCCTGATACATACATACTAGGAATACTAGGAAATAATTGTATAAAATAGAAAAAAAATATTAAAAAACAACGGCAACACTTGCCCTGATAATTTATACATTTTGAGAAAGCCAAAAGTCCATTCTTATGGTTTGTTTGCAAATTAAGTTTTTTTCATGAACAGTTTTGGCAAAAAATTGTTCAACATTTTAAAGAAAAAAACAAGTTTCTGCTGAAACTGTTTATAGCCTATTGAATAGATCGGAAAATGAGGGGTATAAAGGAACAATTACGTGCAAGGGTTTTTCTTATTGAATATGTTTGTTTGGCCCATAAGCATGCTTAAAACCGAAAATACTACTAAATTCACCCATGCGTTTCTGAGATCTATATTTTTGGTGTAACTTGAAAACCGAATTTGTAAATTTTACACATAATACTATTTGTTCAAAATTAAATTTTCTATTGAAATAGATAGTACAAAAAATTTTACGAAAAAATTTAAGCAGGAAAAGTTAACAAAAACCAACCTAAAAAAAATCAAAAAATCAAGGATATCTAAATTTTTTAATAAATTGTGCAAAACTTTTTTCGAAGCAAAGATAGGGTCAAGACATGCACAGCCAAAACAAAGTAGAGACTAAAGGCCATAAAATGGCATGCTCAAAAATTAATATTTGTTCAAAATTGACAGAGATATTCCCATTCAAACCTTATCATTTCTTATAATTTTTCTCAGTTTTGGCCCGAAAGTCCCTTTTTCGGTACAATATGGCAAATTTCACTTTCGTAAAAATGTTTGAAATCAAAATTTTGATATAATATGACATTAGAACTATAGAGAATTTATAAAAAGGATGTAAGTTCGCAATTTCGTTTTTCGGCTGTTTTTAAATGCGTTCAGACCTACAGACCGAACGGCTGGTCCGATTAACATAAGATTTGGTGCTAGGTGCTAGGAACATTAAATTTGTCATAAAGAACCAAAAAATAGGCTTTCGGGCAAAAACTGCTAGAAATTATAAGAAATGGTAAAGTTTGAATGACTCTATCTCTGTCGATTTTCTAGTAATATGGCTTTTTAACATGTCATATTAAAGCCGTAAGATTCTAGTTTACTTTGTTCATGCATGTCTTGAGCGTATCTTTGCTCCGAAAAAAATTATGCGCAATTTAGAACAAAATTTAAAAATCTTTGATTTTTCGATTTTTTGCATGTTGGTTTTTGTTTACTTTTCCTGCTTAAATTTTTTTAAGAAATTTTCCAAACTATCCATTTCGATAGAAAATTTAATTTTGAACAAAAGTATTAAATGTAAAAATTCAAATTCGGCTTAGATTTCGAGTTATACCAAAAATACTAAAAATTGGCCAGTAAGACCATTCTCTCAGAAACGCATGGGTGAATTTAGTAGCATTTTCGGTTTTAAGCATGCTTATGGGCCAAACAAACTTATTCAATAATAAAAACCCTTCCACGTAATTGTTCCTTTTTAAAAGGTCTATTCAATAGGCTATTATTCAAGGAACTTTATTTAAAAATAGACTACACAAATGGACTTCTGGATTTCCGAAAAGCTACAAAACATTACTGTAAGAGTGCCGGTGTTTTTTAATTATTTTTTTTCTATTTTATGCCATTTTATATTAAATCGCCCCTCCTGCCCATGCGGGGGAGATATTACCCACCTCCTGTAGGACTTTTTTCTTGTCTACTTCCCACCTACATTCTCTGAATTTTTTGGCAGATTTTACGCGAGCTTCAAAAAAAAGGGACATTTAATTTACCCATACAGCGACTATAGGGGATACAAATAAAATCTGAAAAAAAAATAGGAAATCTTGTTTTCTTCATTTAGAGCCCATATAGGCCCACCCAAATATAAAAACCCAAAAAAAATTAATATAACGACCACAATAGTGTGTGCATATTGTTCAACTTCATTTTGTGACATTGCTTTACATTGTTTGTTAAATTTTAGGCGCCTTATTTCGTAAACCGATAAAGAGTCAACAATATCGTTTTGACAATAGCTATAGATATATGTATATGTATGCACATAAATGACAGAAATAACAATCATCAACATGTTAGCAATTAATCGTTTTCTATTAACGTATCAAATACCCCAAAAACTTTAAAATTATTATGTGATTGTTAAAAAAGCCCTTTGTCATGATTTTAAAAATATTGAAATTGTCTTTAATGTTTTTCTTCGATTTTTTAGAGACATTTGTGGTTTTGTTTTTTGGTTTCGTTTACACGATTTTTTTTGTTTCACTTTTGAAGAAATTAACTTTGAATGGTAGCCCCACTTATTTGTTTTCCATTTAATTTGTTTAGTGAAGTTGCCTCTATTTTTTAAAATACATATCTACTTTAATTACTTGTAATTCTCTTAAAGTTTTGTCTTATCCGTCAAAAACATTAATACATTCCAATGAATTTATGCTATAAAGTAAATAATATCAATTGAAAAGTAGGTACTAAACTGGGAACCAGATGCAACTTACAAAGTACTATACATAGTACTTCCGACATCATTGATCATGACTCCTGGGACGGGAGTGCGCGATATTGTCAAATTAATAAATTGGAATTAAGTTTTTCGCGCGCCGAACGAGACCACAAAAGGAGAGGGATAGGAAGGGTCTTCAACTTTGCACAAAGTTAGCGTACAATATTGTAGTCGTTTCCATATCAGCTTCTTGTTTTTTCTCTTCTCATTTTCAATTTGTAGTCCTGTTGGCAAAAAAGTCTTAAGTTAGGGATGCTAGATAAAGTAGAATAATACTCTTATTATCATTTTTATACCTACCTACTTGCAGGCGATAGTTTATTTAGAAATAATGACAATGGATTTAAAAAGAATATGAGGAATAAATTTATAATTTAAACTAAAAAAATAAAATAACAACAGACGTGACCGCATCATACAAAAACTCAATTTATTTTTGAAAACTTGTTGACAACTTTCTAATAGTACTTTAGTAATGTATGAAGTTTCAAATGGCTTTTTTTTCAAAACAATATTGGCGCAAAATTTTAAACAGCCTTTTGTTAAGGGTTATGCATGATAACAGGGGTGCCAGGACGTAACTTGAAATAATCGAGTTGAGTTGATACAATCGACCATAGGCTGTTCCTTATTGGGTTCACTAGAATAGAAAACCATCTACTGAGCAAAGTAAAGAACCACTTATACTCGATTGTATTGACTAAACTCGATTGTATCAAGTTACGTGCTAAACCCCCAGCTAACAATTTTCTAAATATTTAGTGATGTACTAGCTCCTCCAAATTTTAAATCCTATTTTTGCGTTTTACTAATGAGTATCATACTAACTCTATTTTATTAAAAACAGTTCATCTGAACACGTCCAAACAGTGACAGCTCGTATAAGAAATCAAATCAAACGAACCCTTTTTAATAACTACAAATGACAAGGGGACAACCTAAATTTTGTTTTTATAAGCGGTGATCACTTGAAATTAATTCTTTGTTTGGTTAAAGTGTCCGGTTTAAACAGAGTTTGTAAGAAACTCATGCTTCGGCTGTAATTGGAATTGATTTACATCAAGACTCTTGTCATCCGCTCAATGATGGTTTTGTTGTTTATGAAGAGTTTTGGCGGAAATTGTTGTAACAAAACAAGAGGACGAAAGAACAGGAAAAAATTTCGGGTATTCGTAGCGACAAATAATTTTGTTATCATTGTGCATTAAAACTGGGTTAATCCATTAGTCCTTACCGCAGAGTGGCTCATACATGAACGAAGCCATATTACTGCATATATTTGAGTTTTTAAATTTTTTTTTTTGTTCTGTGCATAGAGCACCTAATTACTACCATAGACGATCTGAATTTTATTAATAAGCGCCATCTATGCTATGAACGAGCTGTGCAAACTTATTCTGTGTCTGCAGGCGGAAAGTAGCATGTTTTAGAAATTCAAAATTATGTACAAAAGACTAGAAGGTAGTGCTACGATCGTAAAAAATACATTAAAAATACATGCGGCCCACATCGGCAATTTTGTGGGGAATTTTGTTTTCCCCAAAATACTATATTCCCCAGGAGTTTTTTCTGCTACCACGTGAAATTTCCCCTGATCAAAAAATTGTATAAAACGATAACCAAGTTCTCCTGGAAAATTAATTTCGTTCGAGGGAACTTTCAAACATCATTGACGTTCCCAATTTAAAAGGAGGAAAATATTCCCAGAAACATTTTACCCTAGATAACCCCCTATACAAACCTGGGTTTTACCTCTATCTAAGTCAGTGTTTCCCAACCTTTTTTGTGCTATGCCCCACCAAAACTTTTCCATAATTCGTATGTCCCCCCAAAAATATGTATATTTATACAATTTTTAACATTAAAAAATTTGAAATGTTCACTAAAAACTTGAATGATAAAAATTAGGAAGAAATCACCAGACACAAAAAAAAATCTTTGTTTTGAGTCCGGCGATAAATTTTCCAGATATTCAAGACGGCGTTCACTTTGACGTCTCTAATTTTTATCTCACTTTGATCTCTGGAAAGAAAGAGATGGCAAGGTGAGGCAAAGGCTTTTAACTTTTTTAAAAATTCCTGCCTCACCTAGGACCCTAGGGGTGAGATAAAAAAGAGAGACGTCAAAATGAGTCAACTCACTTAACGCTGTTCTGAACGCCGTCCAATAAATCATTGGTTCCCTGTCAAAACCTCGCAAATATTTGAATGCCATTTTAATGTATTTCAGATCAAAACAAATCACTAAAGTAAAATATCAATGTCTCGTAATTTAATTGTGTTATGGTTTCTTTTGGTTCTATCAACCAGTTTTAAAACCTTTTACGATCAAAGAATTCAATTCTATAACATTTTAAATTAGTTTTGTGTGTCTTCTAAGCAATTTTTCAGAACAGACTAACCAGGGTTTGACAGAAAGCCGACGGAATATATTTTTAACGATTTCAGTCACATTTTTGGAGCCAATGACACCTGTCAAAATGTGTGTTGTAAATATCAATAATCGGACCCAAATATCTTATCGTTTTTTTTTCATTTTTCCTTGAAGTTGCTTCTTAGATGTATCTACCTTTTCAAAAACATCGACTAAATAACTCACGAATAAGGCCTTACCATCGACCGTTTACAAATTTTCATTTTAGGTTTGAATCAAAAAGTTCCGCAAATCTTTTCAAACATTTTCAAGAGCCATCTTACTTCAGTGTGGAAGTATAAGTCCCCATGGTTTTTATTTTGTTCCTCACAAAATAGCTGAGAAAATCATTCACAGTTTGGCACAAGCGAAAGTTTGCACAAGTCCAGATTTTTGTTTAATTAAATGAGTGCGAGAGTAAGATCTTTTTCCTCCTTCGTACTTATTAAATAAAGAAATCTAAAACGTTTGAAATGCATCAGAATATAAAATTGCCCCCATTCAAAATCGAATTGCCCCCCTGTGGGGCGTGGGCCCCACGTTGGGAAACACTGATCTAAGTCCTCTACTCCAATACTCTTTAACGCGATTATCCCGGCAATATTCATCATTTTTTAGGCAAGCAAATTCCTATACGCAAGTGTATCACTTTTTAAATTTTCACAGATAGCACTACTTTCTGTATCTTTTTTTGGTTTATGTATATCCAAGATCTATTCATAAAATATCTATAATTCTTTCATTATCATCAATTATTCAAAAACGCTGAGATATCGCAGCTCTGTTTCTCAATCAGCACGATCCCAACAACTATTCGAATTGTTTTTCCTCTCTCACCAATCCAATCATGATTCGAATCCCCACATTGAGGTTAAGGAGGAAACCTAGCTCTGCATCTGTCTTATAGGAGCTGATAAATCTGTCATTGTACCATTTAAGACTCACCCGGAGGCGCCCTCTCGTTAGCACCCCCATCATCATCATCGTCATCACCATTCTCATCATCATCATCATCATCATTGTGTTCATCTTCATCCACCCAGCCAGAACAGAGCAGAGAGCTATTTAGAGCGATCTCGTGCTTTGGAATGCTAAACACAATGTTTTACGTTTTGTAAAATTTATAACAAACAACAAATCAACGATGGAAATTAAAATATTTACAAGAAAACAAGATGAATTTCCATAATTTTGTATAAAAATTCTCGATTTCAAGAGAATTTTTTCTATATGTATAGATTGATACAAGCTACAACTCGTATCTCACACTGAAGCAGAGCAAGGAGAACATTGGCTTCTGTTTCCGCGGTCTCGGTGCATGCCAGTCCCGATGTTGCTGAGGGACAGATGTTCCCACTTTGATGGCAATAATGCGGGGATGCATATAATGTGGAAGGATGTATGTATTGGAGGTACATATGTATATTTTTCAAGACATACCCGCGGTCTTTCATCACAATAATACTTCTTCTTTAGTGAATGGATAACATGAGAGTAAATTACCGAATGATATGGTGAATTTCAACAGCAATATTGTTTGTTTTCTCATCTGAATTTACCCTGAAGTAAAATTGGAAAACATTTGGAGATGTTGCAAAGCCTTGCAAGCAGTGCGTGGTTAGAAAACAACGACTTTCTTAGCTCTATTCGAATGTTCAAAGGGTAGACACGGTGCATTCAAGAGGACACAAGCGTCCACAAGCTTTTTTTCAAAGCGAACCTCTGTCTACCAACTCCTACTCTCACCTCCAAGTGGTGAACATCGGGTGCCTAGTACCTTTAACTGAAGATGGGGTTCCAATCCCTGTGGACGGTTTTAGGGGGCAGCAAACGAGAGAGGGGGGGAGGAGTGTTCCCGCTAAGGCACTTCTCCTTCATCCAGGCGGCAGCGGAAGAATTCTCAAGATGGAATCAACGGTGGCGTCTACAGTTCCAGTTAGGCTGAACTACTTAGTGAACACCTTATACGGGCTACTACGACATATTCGGAGCTCAGGCCTATAAGGAGCGGTGGGATGGGCCGGGCAAGAGAAAACTGAAAGACTGCGATATCTACTACGGTGACTGTTACCGACCACAAGGGCAGCGTCTCTTTGGATGTGGATTCGTCGTTAGAGGCAGACTTAGGCAAGAAGTCTTGAGTTTCAACTATGTGAACGAGCGCCTCACGACAATTCGCATCAAGGCTAAATTCGCCAACATCAGCCTGATATGCGCGCATGCCCCCACAGAGGAGAAAGATGACGACACCAAGGACGAGTTCTACGAGCTCCTGGACAAGACATATGAGCAATGCCCTAGCTATGACATTAAAATTGTCTTGGGTGATTTTAATGCCAAACTGGGAAGAGAAGACGTCTTTGGTGGCACAATCGGAAGATACAGCCTGCACGACACCACCTCCGATAACGGACTCAGGCTAATCGACTTTGCTGCGGGGCGAAACGTTGTGGTAGCTAGTACGCAGTTCCCGCATCTCGATATTCATAAGGGGACATGGCGAATTCCTGGTCAATCAACCGCCAACCAAATTGACCACATTGCGATCGACGCAAGGCACTCCTCCAGTATCAAGGATGTCCGAACGTTCCGAGGAGCCAACGTTGACTCGGACCACTACCTCGTTGTAGCAAAGGTAATGCTACGGATATCCAGACCAAAGCCAAAACAGGGAAATACTGCGAGGAAGTTCGACGTCGGACGGCTACAGTCGCAGGAAATCGCCAGGTCCTTTTCCGATCGAGTCTCTCGCGCCCTCTTAACTAGTCCTTTGCCGCCAGCTGCAAACATCGAGAACCAGTGGAAAAACTGACAGGAAGCCATCAGAGATGCCGCCTCTGACGTGCTGGGCTTTGCACGACCACCACAGCGAAACCCCTGGTTCGACGAAGAATGCCGGCAAGTACATGCAGCCAAACAACAGGCATACAAAGCGGCGCTGCATAGAAGGACCAGAGCTGCTCGCGAGCTCTACGAGCAGAAGAGGAGAGAGGAACACAAGCTTCTTAGAAGGGAGAAGAAAGAGCATGAGAAGCGCGGGATCGAGGAGTTAGAGAGATGCCACTGCAGGAATGAAGTTCGGAAGTTTTACCAAAAAGTAAAAAGAACCTCCCAAGGTTACAAGGCCCGAACCGAAGCCTGCAAAGACGATCAGGGGAACATCGTGGTGGAATCGCAGTCGGTGCTGAGGATATGGAAAAATCATTTCTGCAAATTGTATAACGGCGATGACGAACCGAATTCCGCTAACATGCAAATTGCACCATTCAACTTGGACGACGTAGGCCAACAATTCCGTCCACCCGATCTTGACGAAGTGAGGATAGCCATATCTAAAATTAAGTCCAATAAAGCTGCTGGAGCTGATGGCCTTGCGGCTGAACTATTCAAAGCGGCTGGCGATGAATTGGTTAGGAGTATGCACCAGCTCATCTGTAAAATATGGTCGGAGGAAAGCATGCCCGATGAATGGAACCTCAGCATTGTTTGCCCGATCCTCAAGAAAGGTGATCCTCTGGACTGCACCAACTACAGAGGCATCAGCCTTCTTAATATCGCCTGCAAGATCTTCTCTGCCGTACTTTGTGAACGCCTGAAGCCATTTGTCAACAACCTGATAGGTCCATATCAGTGTGGCTTTAGGCCAGGGAAGTCCACCATCGACCAAATATTCGCACTACGGCAGATCTTGGAGAAAACCCAGGAGTTTCAAATCGATACCCACCACCTTTTTATCGATTTCAAGGCCGCGTATGACAGCATCTATAGAGACGAGCTATATAGAGCAATGTCTAGTTTTGGCATCCCTGCCAAACTCGTACGTTTGTGCAGGATGACGATGGAGAATGCACGCTGCTCCATCAAGGTCGGCAAAGACCTCACCGACACCTTTGATGTCAAAAAAGGTTTTAGGCAAGGCGACGCGCTGTCATGCGACTTCTTCAACATCGTTCTTGAAAGAATAGTGCAAAACTCTCACGTCAACACTAGAGGCACAATCTTTCAAAATTCCGTCCAATTACTCGCTTACGCTGATGACATTGACATAATCGGACGAACAAAGCGTGATGTCAGTGGTGCTTTTGTGAGCATTGAGAAGGAAGCCAAGAAGATGGGTTTAACGGTGAATGAAAGCAAAACGAAGTATATGCTGTCAACAAGAAAGGACACCCAACACCGACGTCTAGGACAGAACGTCACTATAGACAGCTATAATTTTGAGGTGGTCAGAGACTTTGTCTACCTAGGATCCGCTATAAACTCAGCGAACGATACCAGTGCTGAGATCAAACGAAGAATTACTCTTGCCAATCGCTGTTTCTTCGGGCTAAGAAGGCAATTGAGAAGCAAAGCCCTCTCTCGAGCAACTAAACTGTCCCTGTATAAGACGCTTATCATCCCGGTCCTGATGTATGGTGCAGAGGCATGGACACTGCTAACGGTGGATGAGAACGCGTTAGGCTGTTTCGAGTGGAAAATTCTCCGGGTGATTTTTGGTCCCGTCTGCATAGATGGGGAATGGAGGAGAAGATACAACCACGAACTGTATGGGCTGTACAGCGACACCGACCTAGCCACAAAAGTGAAAAGCCAACGACTAAGATGGCTGGGTCACCTAGAGCGAATGGACACCAATGCTCCGGCCCGGAAAGTCTTTGAATCCAACCCCGTGGGACAACGCAGTAGAGGTGGACAGCGTAGAAGGTGGCGCACGCAAGTGGAAGAGGACCTCAACCAACTTGGCGTGCGAAACTGGAGACAGCTAGCTAGAAACCGAGCCGGCTGGAAGAAGCTTGTTGGTTGAGGCCCTGGTCCACCGCGGACTGTAGCGCCACCTTAAGTAAGTAAGTAAGTAAGCTCTATTCGAAGTATATTTCATATGGAAGTACACATCTGACTCCTTTCCCAGGAGGAAAAGAAAATAAGTTTATGAAGATTTTTTCAAGTTTTTATTATCTCTGTACCCACCTAACACTCGAGGAACATATTTTTCT
The DNA here is from genome assembly GCA_963921185.1 of Dasysyrphus tricinctus. NCBI lineage: Eukaryota > Metazoa > Arthropoda > Insecta > Diptera > Syrphidae > Dasysyrphus > Dasysyrphus tricinctus. Next base: position 18,059,688 of record OY992533.1, on the reverse strand, counting down.
TCCTTTTAAAGGCCTCTTGGCCTGCTACTGTTTTTTGAGTATAGATTTAAAAAAAAAAAATCAAAGTCAAGGTAAAATTGTTGGAACACCAATTGGATGGTAAAAACAAAAAACCCAAGTATGCCATAAGAAAGTTTATTTAATGAATAAAAAGGTCAGCTTTTTTCAGTACCAGTTACAGATATACAAATACATAGCCGTCTATAGAGTGGATTCCTTCTGAGGATGAATGTTTTCAAGAAGCATCTTTAACTTCTTCACAAACTGAGCTTCAGCTTTTGGATAGAATTATTGCAACTGACTTACAGCAAGTAAGCTGTATTAGAAATTCAAAAAATCGAATTCTCGATTTAGTATTTTCATCTGACGCTATAAGTACCCTTGTTCTAGAATCTAGTTCAGGAATGTCTAATATAGATAGTTACCATCCTCCTTTGAATATAGTTCTTGACTTGAGTAGTCATATTATAGAAAATAGCAACGCTTATGATCGCTCATATACTTTGGACTTCAGAAAGGCAAACTTTCAGTTGCTATCAGAAGAATTAGCTAGACCTGGTATTGATAGTATATCAGTATCTAGTAATATTGACGAAACAGTTAATAACTTTAATACCATACTTAATAATAATTACATAAATAATACTATCCCTATAAAAACACTAAAAACTACGAACTTTTGCCACTCATGGTATACGAAAGAGTTAAAGTCGCTCTGAAATAGAAGAAATAGAGCATGGAAAATATATTTAAAAACTCTTTCTTCAGTTGACCACAACCTTTACATTGCCCTTTTCGAAGAATTTAAATCCCTTTCAAAGTCTCTATACAACAATCATATAAACGAAATGGGAAGATCTCTTAAAGAAGACCCCAAGGCATTTTGGAAGTTTGTAAATTCGAAGAAAAACTCAGATGGTTACCCGGCAAACTTCATATGAAAATTGTGAGTTGAAAGAAACCATCGATATTTGCAACGCATTTGCGAAAAACTTTCGTAACTCTTTTGTGGACACGCCTTTTGATATTGATGAAGATTATTTCAGAAATGTACACTCCTATGTCCAAACGAATTGCAATAATTTCGCTGTGCAACAGAGTACTGTTCTAGAATTACTACATATCATCGTTAAATGATGATTTCTCATCTGGACCAGATGGAATTCCCTTAATATTATTGAAAAGTGTAGACATATTCTAGCTGAACCTCTACAATTTTTGTTTGAGCTTTCTATTAAATTAGGCAAATTTATTTGTTTATGGGAAACTTAATTCCTAATTCCAAAATTTTAAAAAGGGTGATAAAACTGATATTTCTAATTATAGGCCTATATCAAAACTGTCATGTATACCAAAGCTCTTTGAACAAGTTGTGTGTGAGACTTTAGCATTCCATACCAAGAATTTAATATGTGATCAACATGGGCATGGGCTTTTGAGAAGAAAAGCAACAGTAACAAACCTACTTACGTTCTTGCATAAATGTTCTTATGCCTTAGAAAATGGAAGTGAAGTTGATTGCGTATACACTGATTTCTCTAAAGCGTTCGACCAACTTAGTCACAACATTATTATCTTCAAAATTAAAGATTTTGGTTTTCCAACTTTCTTTATCACATGGATAAAGTCATATCTTGAAAATAGATCGTACCTAGTAAGATTTAGAAACTGCCATTCAAATTCATTCTTTGCTCACTCCGGTGTGCCCCAGGGAAGTCATCTAGGCCCATTTCTATTTATCCTGGCTATAAATGATATTGTTTCATGTAAGTATACGCTCTAGTGATATTCTTATATTTGCTGATGATAAAGATATTTAAGTCAGTAAAAGCTAACCATGATCACGTTCTTCTGCAAGCCGATATTGACAGTTTCAATATTTGGTGTGGTAAGAACGGTCTTTCTTTTAACCCTATTAAATGCCAAACAATTATCTTCTCCAGAAAGCGAATTGCAAGTGCTTTTGATTATTCCATTTCGCAGCAAAAACTCTGTCGAGTCTTTAGTTTCAAGGACTTGGGTGTTAACTTTAGCTCAAATTTAGAATTCACTGAACACATTAATTACATCGTTAATAAAGCAAGCTCCATGCTTGAATTTATAAAACGTTGGGCTAAGGAATTTAGTGATCCATATGTTACCCTTTCCTTATACAATTGTTATAGATGCTCCTGATTTGTTAGCCTGTATAGGCATAAATGACCGCGGAGGATCTCACCACTTGCGAAGATTTGAACTATTACACGTTAATTTCCATAGAACTAACTATGGTATACATGAGCCTTTTAACCGCATGTGCAAGATATTTAATTTAAACAGCTCCTCTGTCGATTTTAACATTAGTAAGACGGGATTAAAGAAAATATTTTGAACCAGTGCTCCACGGTCGTGATTGTTCTTATTTTTTGATACTACGTGTATGACTTAAATATTTTGTATATTGTTTAATTATTATGTATGTATATTGATTTTTTGTTTAATTTTGTTAATGTATTAGTATTTTATTATGCATGTGTTAGATTGCCTTATTTTACTAACCACTAAAACATGCAGTTTTGATGAGCCTCTGATTGTAGGTTGCAGCTTGCTCTAAGCTCACTACAGCTAAGAATCTGAAGTGTAAAAAAAATAACATGTAGGTGTGGTTCTTAAGTATATTCAAAGTTTTATTTTATTTTTTAAGGGCACAAATGATGTAAAATCTTTGGCTGACCAGTGAGACAGTGACCAATTACTAAAACAGGTTTACCTCTTATGGTGAATACGTGCTTGTTTAGATGATAAAATCATTTTGCAAACCAAAAAAAACTCGTGACCTTGAAAAACTTTTACCATCGATTACAAATTTTCTATGGTTTACCAATTTCTGAAATAAGTTGACCTTCTTTTGACCTATTAGATGGCATCCTTTTATTTTTGAGGCCTAGACCAATACTTAATATTTTGGTGAAATTCTCATTTACCAAGACTCAAGTTAGGATGAAAAAGTAGTACCTATACCGATGTATGTATGATGGATTTATGAGGCATTCCACAAAAACACACAGGAGGCAATTTATATGCGCGTATGAGATTGCCAACAAAACAAACTGACGAGTTAACAGAGCCTTAAGTTAGAGAGATCTATGTTTGTACCTTCTTCCTGAGAAAGAAGCTATATCATGATGCTCTCTTAACAAGCTGAGCACAACTAAGGCCTACTAAACGTGGGCAATAAAACAAATTGGAGTTTTACTAAATTAATAAATATACAAAATATTATTTAAAATTATATTTTTTTGTAAAATTTATTATATTTACAAATTGATTATGCAAGGTTCGCGCTCTTTTTAAGTTAAGTTTATGATATCCACAACCCAAGGAGTGGGTGGAAGTTTGTTTCAATAAAATTCAATAAATCTTCAAGCGGATTTAACAAATCAATTTGTTTGGCTTTAAAAATACATTTACATACAAAAAGATATTTTTATTATGGCATCTGAAGTTGTTTTGGGGTTGTAGAAGAGTATAAAGATATTTTTTCTTCTTTTCTTTTGGTTTTGTGTTGATTTTCATTTAAATCTCTCAAAGTCATACTTCTTGGTGGTTATTTTCTTCATGTTTATTTTAAACAATTGGACAGGTGAGGAAATTAATGGAATCTTCGGGAAAAAAAGAGGAGAAAAGATAGATTTGAGATGCATGAATTTATTTCAATGTGATGGTGGGAGATGTTTTGATTAAGTGCATATTGAATGGGTAAATAAATATGTATAATGCAGATAATAGAAAAATGGTCTGTGAAATGTTGAAAGTAAATAAAAATGTAAAAAAAATACAGAGTTAAGGAAGCAGTTGAGGCAGGCTTTAAATAATACATGGGCTTTAAATAATACATGTCAAATTGTCAAGTAAGAGAAAAGGTATGAGGTGAAATCGTCTTTAGTTTCTTTTCTTTCTCATAAATTACTCAGTTTGTTGATTCAGTTCAAATTTTGTAATTGGGCTAGAGACTTATATAAATACCTATGTTGATAGCTCAGAAGTGGAGTGAAACAGGTTTCTTAAAGGTAAGTTAACTATCCCAAAAATCAGTAGAAGGTACCTCGTGGCATAATGGCTAGTGCGTTGGACTGTCATGCCGAAGGTGTGGGTTCGATTCCTACACATGCCACCTAAAAACAGAAATATTTAATCCGAGGTACCGCCTCTTGCGAGGAACTGACAAATCCTCCAAGAGTATACTTGTTATGAAAAAGTGCTTCTCATTTTGCCGTTCGGACTCGGCAAAAAACTGTAGGTCCCCTCCATTCCTGCCAACAACACGCACACAGGAATGGTTGAGATTTGTAAGTCACTAGGCCCTGGTTCTCAACGAGCTGTTGTGCCACCCAATTTATTTCTATTTTTACGCGACAATTACAAAATTATACACAAAAAAAAAAAAAAAGATATGAAGAGAACTAGCACTTTGTTACCGGAATTACTTGTTTTCTTATCTCCCAGAAAAACAGTTGATATGGTGGTTTCAAATTAGAGCAAAAAAAAAAAACGTTTGATGAGGTGGTTTCAGGCTGTAACCACGGGCAACAAAGTGTTAACTGAGAAAATTCGAGAAACATATTTTCTCTCGGACGTATTTATATATAAGAATCGCAAGCTTCAATTATAACAATTGGGAAAACTGAATAGATAGTAGTACCAACTTGAGAATGAGAACTCCAAACATAACATCAACATCAAATCAAACATCTATGTATCTATATTTTCGTTTAAAACTTCACAAAACGTAGGAGTTGTAAATGATCATTCTTTCAACACAATTAACATACAAGATACGAGCTCCTTTTGAATTCTTTAAATCCCGACCGCTTAACGTAATTAACACCTATCATTTAATCCAAACTTTAAATTTAATTTGAATTCTTTTCAAATTTCTTTGATATCTTTGATTTCACTGTCTTCTTTTTTGTTGTTGTATTTCTACCTAGCCACACAAAATCATTTTGACTGAATTCATGTTAAATTGATTTCAAACCTTAAACAGCCAAGACTTAATCATGTACCTATGTGTGTATTCTCTTACCATAGAAATTGCCTATTAGAAATAAAACGATTGATGACCTTAAGATCTAAGCCATCTTTCTTTTCTACCAAAAAATCCCAATCCAGTTCGATGGTCGAAATATCAAAGATTAATTCAAAATATATGGAAATGTTTATTATAAAAAGAAAGAATTCGTTAAACTGCCCACATAAATCTGTCAATTTTATGAAAACCAGAGAAATCAAAAGAAGAACCAACAAAATAATAAAAAATATCTTATACTAGATCCGAACGAATATCAATTTAGAAAATAAATTAAATTAAAAATTCGTTTCATCTAAATTAGTTCAGTAAATCTCATAGATGATGAGATGGCTATAGATTACTTGTGCCGCATAGAGCCCCAAATCGAATGTCTTTTATGAGCGAACGATATTACACATATGCGATACATCAAACATATTTCATCTTCTCAACACACAAGTTAACGCGCTTAGTAGTTTGTCGTTTTTGAATTAATTAAGTTTAGAATAAATTAGTTAAGGTTTCATTTTTCGTTGTGTGTATTTGGCTCCATTTTTGGGTTTTGGTCTGTTGTTTATTCACCTAAGATGACCTTAAAATGTTTGTCGTTAACTATGATTCCGATTAGACTGATTGAGAATCGCATAAAAAGCTTCTTTTATTGATCTTTTCAGAAACATCATTCTTTCTTTTGCCTACCATACTTACTTTGTGTTGGTTTAGATGAACTAGGGTTGCCTGTGTATTCCTTAAGTCACCTTTCGAAGCTATTGTTGATTTATGCTTAAGTCGTTTAGTCAGATTTGGTCAGATTTATTTTGAATTTTTATTTAATTTTTGAATATTTTCGAAACCTTTCAATATTTATTATAGTTCAATGTTCAGTTCAGTCTTCTTCATGCAAAATTATTTTTTAGACTTTGATCTTTCGATTTTATTGATTTGACATTTTTTAGATCTGTGATTTAATTTCGATTCTTTGGAAATTTTATAATTTATTTGTATAAATTTGCGTATTTTCTGTCAATATTCGATTCGATTTGTTTTAATACAACACAAGTTTGAGATCATCAAATTTGATTGAAACTTGTGGAATAAAATATTAATTGGAACCTAATCGGATTACCTAGTATTGAAGTGTGGTGTAGACTCATAATTAAATTAAAAAAAAATAAAACTCTTGAAATTATACCGAATTACACTTATAGGTAGACACCGACACCATATAAAAAGAAGCGCAACATGGTTTCAAGCTCACGGTTCATCCTATAATATACTGAATTACCATATAGTTACTAACGAGTTTTTGACATTTAAATGGAAAAAGCACGTCAATGGTGGGCACACAAGTTACAAGTTATTTCTTAGATAAAACTCCGACCCATAATAAGGTATTTAGGTATCTAATCGTTGTTGGTGTAACAATGAAAATGGAAAATCAGGTACATAAATCAGGTGATAAAGGATTTTGAAAAGCGATTTAAAGTGATAACATATAGGTTTAACATTTTACACGGTTTTAGTTTCAGTTTGATTTTGTTCTGGAGGTATAGGTATGTGTATAACATATATAAGCTTTTAACTTTTTTGGTAAATGTATACAATTTATAGAGTTTGTGTCAATAAAAGTTGACCTTTTTTAGTCCGAGACTATATATTTAAATATCTTTAGCTACTACGTTGAGATTTTAAGGTCAATAAACTTTGAAAAATAAATGAAAACAAGCCCCACAACATATTCACTCTCCATTAAATTCGAATTCGCCATTAAAATGGGAACTTTATCGATTTTAAAAATTCATTGTTCTTCTGCCCTTAACGATTTTAATTGACGCTGATTCTACATTTTGCTTTTAATTTAACACAAATTTTAGTTAAAATAACATTTTAAGTCACAACAAATTTGTATTGTAGCGTTTCAATTTATTAATTTTCAACTATACCTCTTTTGCAAAATTGCCAAGAAAGTTCTGGTGCATATTCTGGAAATCTGGAACTATACCCGCACATTAGTACCCAGCGCAAGCAATTCGGACTAGGAAGCTGTTCAAGTATCGATCAAGCTTTACCAACCGCTTCTACTTAATATAGAACCACCAGAGAGCTTCATCAACTAAAGAAGGTTGGATGTTAATAGGGACATCGAAGACTACACAACGCTTCCACCTTCTTACAGGAACTTGCTGGAATATGAAATCAAAGCAACTAAATAAAGATGGTTTGAGGCAGGCTGTATCTAATGCACTAGACAACCAAAAGCAGCCTACGACGACGGCGACGTCATGAGATATGTACCAGCACCTTCCTGAGTTCGTGTAAAATCTGTATGCGCACAGACAAAACGACCAACAACAACTACCCAACAGTTTGAAACGAACTTCAAGGCGTTCCGGAATTCCATAAAATACCACAGCACCATCCAGTTCCAAAAACGACTGTAAGCGACTAAGCCAGAGCCCGATGCCTTCAAAAACATCAATAGGGTTATTGGAAAGCGGCCACTAATCCCGGAAACTATTATCAACAACATCATTGAAGCAACATTAAAGAAAGAAAAAGTGGAAGCGTTTGCCAATTACTTCGTAGGAAACTTCACACCGAACCCACCTGCTGATCCAGCATTTTTGGACGAAGTTGAAGAATCCATTCTAAAGCCTAATCCGGTGCCATATTCGATGACACCAATCCAACAAGTGACCCAATCGACAATCTGGGAAGGCTAGCAGAGATGATTGGCAATTTGAGGCGAAAAAAGTCAGTTGGACCAGAGACCGGATCATCCAACAACATTAAAAAAAAAAGGCTTTCACATACATATATTGATGATCCTCCTCACAATCATCCTAAATAACGCATCAATAACTGTTACTTCCCCCAGAAGTGAAAAACAGCGAAGATAGTGTCAATCCCGAAGAAAGGAACTTTCAACTTGGTATCCACCTATAGGCCTACATCGCTTCTCAACAACATTATCAAAATACTGGAGGATGCTCAAGAGAGAGATTCTGTAGTTTCAAAAAGAACACTCGACATAGGTACACATGGCAAAAAGACCTATTTACGACAGCAAAACGGCCATTCCAAAGTAACGGAGAAGACAATCGGAAGCTTGTAGTGAGGTTTTTCTTGTTAAGAGAGTAATATTTTTTCATGAAACTCAGTGGTTTTTAAAGTTGCGTCCAGATCAGTACGAATTTACGTTGTGCGCCGTGCGCCTTGAAGTTTGTATTTTTTTGTATTTGTTTATTTAAAAACAAATTTTCACGTAGTATTCCGTGATTGAGTGCTCAGTTTGCAATAAAATATGAAGTCCACATCAAAATACCTGTGCGCCCTTAATTCCTTCGTGCACGCAGAGAATTGAAAAATCACCAAATGCAAAATTTTCAGTTGCAATTTGCAAAACATGTTTTAATACTAAATTATAGTGTTTTTATGACAGATTGATTCAAAAACTGGTAAATTTACAGTCAAAACATAGAAAATTATAAAATTTGTCTCGTTAACGATTTACAATTAAAATCAATGATTCAAGCTTGCATTGTCCATAGTAAATTACAACTTTCTTGGCGTAATTTATTCTCCGAAAGAAGGATCTCAACTTAAAAATTATTGATTTGCGATCACTTTTTATAATTTACATTGCACAATCACTGATTTGCAAACCACCAAATATTTACTCTAGCAAATCATGTTTTCTGTGTCACAATTTGAAACTCCATTGGAATGGTTCCAAATCACAAAATATTTTTTCCTCAAACACGACTTTCTTGTCGCAATTTACTTCTGCAGATAATAAAGCACCACAAAATAGCATGTTTCTACTTCTTAATTTCTGACAGCAGTGTTCTGTATTGCGAATTGGCCTAGTGGATGCGTGCTGGCTCAGTAACTGGAGGGATGCGAGTTCAAATCCAAGTAGAGGAAAACAAAGTATTTATTTCAAATCAATAAAATAAAATGTGTATACCTTCAAAATGAAGGGTAGAGCAAGATTGCTCTTTCAAATGGCAAATCACGAAATGAAATTGGTGATCACAAACCTTTTTAGCAAATTAACAAATATACAACTGAGTAATATTTGGATCAAATTGCGATTTGTTGGTTGCAATTTTTGTTTTCTCTCAATCGAATAATTGATACTTAATAGCTTTGATTCATGATTTTTGAACATCAATATCTTAATTTTGCTTTGATTTGCAAATTGCAATAAAATTTTTGTAAATTACTAAATCCTGAGCCAAGGTATAAACCGGGATTCATTTTTTGTGATTTGCAGCTCATTTTTCTTGATCTGATCCAAGAATTCTTTCCGTGTGTGCGCCGAAAATCCATCGGAATTAGATAGCGTGCATTGAATATGACACAAACATTTTTAGGCGCCCAGACGTCCACATTGACGTATTTTTTTTCATCTACACAAATATTTGCATCAATCAGCATCGAGGTAATTAAAAAAAATATGTGTGAAAATTCATTGAAATCGGTTAACGTTAACACGTTCTGGGGAGCACTTTTCCATACTAGATACATGGGTTTTCTTTGTCATTTGTTGCTATGTTTAATGGAGTAACTGGTGGTTGTATAGGGTTAATTTTTATTTCATAAAAATTCCTTTAAATCATGTTTCATATACTACGGTAATACCATAATCTAGAAACTTGGCATAAATTACTTATCGATAACATTCACCGTTTAATAGTTGGTCGTGAAAAGCCTATATTTTGGACATTTGGCCCTGTTGGCCACACGAGCGAGTAATCGCTACCGAGTTACTAATACATCGAAGCTTTTCCTGCTCGCTACTCAACTGACTAGCCTTTTTCGAAGCCAGTTGCGAAGCGAGTGATTTGACAATTACTGTATGTACCCAACTCGCTAGCGAGTACTCGCTCGTGTGGCCTCCGGGTTACTTCCTATTTAGGTAGTTAATTTCAAACACTACAAACTGAGTATACATTTCTATTGAGCAACACATCAAAGTGAAAATAAAAAAACCGTTATTTTTGACTTTTGACCAAATTATTAAATACCTACAATCCTACATACAGCTGTCAACATGAAAACAGCAGTGGTTTCACAGACATTGTGAAGGCCTTTTATTTTTGGTTCTAGACTTTCCAATTAAAAAAGCAATGTATTTAGTGAAATGCTAAATCATAACCATTATTAATAAAGAGATAGCTTTAATTAGTTTTCCGTCCGTTCAGAATAACGGTAGCCTTAAACTTTAGGGATCGTTTTTGAAGTGAACATTAAAACAGCAGTATTTTGTAAATATTCTACTTCTTTTTTACTTTTTTTGAAGTGCTATAAACCGAAAGCAAGTGAGTTTTGATATTTTTTTTGAAAAAGTAGGCCGTATTAAGCACTTCACTGATGAGCAATGCAAATTAATTCTGTTGCAGCTCAGAGAAGGCAAGTCATACCAGGAAATGCACAACATTTGTTGTTGCTCGGCTTAAATCTTAAATAATCTCAATTTCTATAAAATATGAGGAAAATCCAGAAAGAAGAGACGGAAAATGAAAAATAAAGCCCCATGAAGGAATGGGGATCATGCGATTGAGAGAATCCACAAACATCGACAATTGAGATTCGTTAAGAGCTCAATCTGTCTATGAGTGATATGAACTGGAGAAGAAGACTCCTGGAGGCGAATTTTGGAGTAATCGTGTCGAAGAATAAGCCACCTCTCACCCAAACACATACAGAAAAACGGATGGAGTTTGCAAGAAACTATGTTGGATTTTCTGTGAGCGTAATATTTAATGGGCAGATTAGTCAAAGGTTGTTTCTTAAATACTGGTATTTGATCCTGCTTGTATGTGCAACCTCTCCCCAACACTGAACTTTAGCCCCAGTATTCAACAAGAACGGTTAAAAACATATCATTTTTTCGTTTATTTTTTTAAACCCACTGCTATTTTCGTGTTCATAACTGTACCTATATCTTTCGAATGGTTCATTTAAAAAAAAAACAGATGTTATCATGTAGAGTACCATATAATGTGCAAACTTTGTATAAAGTACTTTATGATAACTGTAACCGTTGAAGACACGCGTAAATTCTATATTTCGACATTTGGCCATTCTTGAATTGCAATACCTTGTAAGCGACCACTCGTACGGGAAAAGCTGTCAAGAACTTTATGTAGAACATTTTGACGTCTACAAACTGAGCACAAATTTAACCTCAGCAAACGATTATGGTAACACAAAAGCTCACGATTACGAGAAGTTGTAATAAACACAGGAATGTGGCGTACCGAACGTAGATCGTAGCGTACCGTATGCAATAAGGCTTTATCTCACTTTTATTTACGGCAGATAGCGTTTCATTTTAGTTCTTCTGTTTATCTTACACACACAACGATAAAACTGATGTTTGAATACAAAAAAGCAAAATACACGTGAAAATGATATGAAGTGAACTGGGGTCCTTTTGCAAATGAAAATTTTTTTTTCTGAATTAGTAGCAAGTGTTGTACCAACCATTTTGAAATCTTGATGAAAGGGCCAATTTTTTAAATAACTTGCCAAGGGTAAAATAGCACATTTTTGTTTAAATACGAAGTGCCGAAGTTAACTTACAATTTGTTTTGAAAGATGACTTAGTCAAACTTTATTTTTCTTACAAAACTTACAATATTTATTCTTAGATTTATAATTGCGATCAATAGCATGGCTATTAAGGATTACGCAAAAATAAAATAACTTTGAAATTTGGAAAATTGTGACCACAGTACCAACAAATTTGGCCTAGGGTATCAATTTTCATTATTTTTCTAAACATTGCTATTATTACTAAACCAAGTGAGATGGATTTTTTTTCTTTTTTTTCCAGTACAGATATAACCTACCCTATAATCTTTATCCCGCTTGACGTTGAATTTCGGGACACCCTGTATAGAGTCAAGTGGTCTACAAACATTACTTGAAACACTTTTTGAAATCATTTACCCTTAAGGGCTCTGGAGACGCTCGAACATGGTGCGAGTGAACATAGTTCGACTTAACTCCGCAGACACTGAAACCAAGCAGAAACCAAACTACTCGAACTTCATTATTCTTACGACTTATATGTCATTAAAAATATTACCTGTCACATTAATTTTATTTTTATTCCGGTGGTTTGACATTTTTCTTTTTATTTTTAATATTGAAACTCGAAATTATACCAATATGTTCGAGTAAACATACGAAACTGTTCCGCAAACAGTCGAATCTGGTACGACAAACGATTAGCCCCGCCCTCGAACATTGATAAATATTAAAATCCTTTTGATTTTGGTGAGACCAAATTTTTGTTTAGTGACACCAAATAATTGGTACTCGAACCAGCCCGCAGACAAGTAAAATCAACTCGAACATAGTACTCGAACCATGTTCACTCGCACCATGTTCGAGCGTCTCCAGAGCCCTTTAAGGAGTTAAACCCAAAAAAACCGATATTTAAATCAATTTACTGTTTTGAAAAAGCTATATTTCCGAAACCATCGGTCTTACAAAAAAGTGATTCCATCTTTTTTGTGGAGAATTGCCTGATCTACAAAATTTTCTCGCACGAATTTTTGATAGCATTTATGTTTTGAAAAAAACAACTTTTTCAACACTTGACGTTGAATAACTTTGTATGCTCGTGTGGAATTGACAAGGACTTTTCGCAGTTGATTTGTAATACGGTAAGGTATATCAGTACCAATTTTCAGCTTTATCAGAATTTTGGCTAGGTTTGCACAGTTGTATGCCTATTTTGACCGGGCTATGTGGTGCTTTCTGAATCCGATGTGTGGAATACCTATGTACATGAAGGTAGCAGGCCTTTGAAAGTCTAAAAATATAGCATCTGGACCAAAATCACTCAAATTCCGGTCGCAATTCTTCGAAATAATGCCCAATTTGACCAAAACGTTAAACCATGTTAACTCAAATTTCCAACAATTTTAACTAATTATTTTCAATCAATACCAATGTGTCTCTACCACCTTAGGCATTGACCTATACCTAGGTCAATAGTTAAATAAGTTGTTACAGGGTTAATGTAGTGTTCTGCTTTCAACCTTTAAGCAGATGCAGCAATTGAAACAAATATTAACATGGTAAACACATGATTAAAAGGCATTTAGGGTACCTACACTAAACTACACATTAAAATGTGAATAAATGGGTACGAGATTTCGATTTGAGTACCTAAGCCTAAGACTTTAAAGCTAGTACCAACCGGTACCAACGCTAGCACTATGTGAAGACAATGGCTGTCGGCCTAACATGTTTGAAGGTAACAGCATTATCTGTTGAGGAAGTAGGTACATAGGTAGGGACACGGATAGAATTGTGAAACCCACTTTGTTCACGTTCTCGGACTAAATCTCGAGTTCCGATTTTGTACGAATCCAAAATTTGCCCTTAAGGAGGTACCTAGCCAACATACCTTCATACATGTGTGTGTATTGTGTATCCCATGTCAAAATAAAATAGCTATGAAGGCCTCTTACCCTTGAAATTTTGATCTAATTTTCTTAGAGCCCAAAGCAACGACCTTTTCATGGTTTCCATTATTTCGAAGCAAGATTCCTTAATTTGACCCACCCTAAGATACATAAAGCTTCTCAAAATATCAGGAATGGTTGTCGATAATAGTAAATAGGTACTTTCTTGATACATACGAAAGATTTCAGTCGGACTGGGCCGAAAAGTCGCATGTTAGAGCCGCACATCCTCACTCACTCCCTAAGACTCTATTTCTAGAACCGCACTTGGTTCAATTTTCCACTCATTGAGGGGGAAGGTAGGTATATCTAACGCTTTAAAATAAAAAAGTCCCGAATGTAACGTTGTGTTTTTATACAAATCCGACAAAAAACTTGCTCGCCCGAATTATGTAACGAGGAGGGTATAGATAAAGATACAGAAATGAGGAAGTAGCTTGAAATATTTCATATGAAAAAATAGGCACACTCCACAGTCCTTATTTGTCCAAAAAGCAGGTAGGTCCTTAGCTGAAATCAGCTTTTTTAAACCGCTTTTATGTCTTTTGTATTGCCGTCGCAAAATTCAAATCGTAATAAAAAAAAGAGCAAAAATTTGTTCAAATTTCCATTCTAAAAATCACAGAAAAGTAAGGAGGCAGTATATACACATTTTCTCTAAAATAAATCAAAAAAATATGTCCACGCGCACCTAACATTACGCACATTTATGTTAATCCGATAAATCCAATGTCCGCAAGTCCATCAACGCCATTAAGAAGAATCAAAAAAATTCTGTATCCCACCTAGGTACCTACTCAATTTAGGAACTTATTTCCATTTATGAAAACTCATACAGAAATTCAAAACTCAGTTATAAAAATTAAAATTTTGATTGATTCACCATCACTAATTTATTTAAAAAAAAAACATGTTTTAACCTCGTCTTCCTCTATTTTCCAATTGCTATGCAAAAAAAACCGGAAAAATATCTGCTCCACACCGCCATCTCTTTCTGTTTGTTTACAAAAAAAAAAAACATGTCTTCACAATGGAAACGTCCCAACTGATACAGTAGCTAACGCGTGCAAGTGAGAAGGCCAATTGTTTTGAACTGTCATAAATCATCCCACCGTTTTGGATGCTGTGCCCTGATGTGCCATAGTGTAGTCGTCGTAGTGCTGCTGTTCAATTCCAATTCGAATGGCAGAAATGTTTTCCAGTCTTATTTTGCACTCTCCCGTTCAAACTATCTCAACTCAGAGTGAATAGATACTCTTTGAAATTTATGGATTTAGTTTTTTTTTTGAAAAGACCAAACAAATAAAAGGGGGGCTACGAGCTCTGAATCTCAGAAGAGCAACAACTGTTTTTCTTATAGGAATCTGGAAACGAAACGGATTTATAAGAGAACCGTTCATCGCACACTTCCACATCCGGCCGAATGTATTGGTTCTGAGTTGGAAAAAAACTTTGTCTATGTGTTGAACCACACACGCGCGCAAAACACCGCCATTGCCCTGGAAGTGGTGTTGAGTTTGAATATCATGCTTTGCCGCAAGGATTCTCTATGCACAACCAAATACGACGACGAAGAGTTTTTCAGTCAACAACAGACCGTTATACAGTGATCATGTCCACAAAAGTTTTATTCGTATTCGTCTTTGTCGTCAGCGATTCCAATTCTACAAAACAAACCAATCTACTGTCAGTGTGAGCGGAGCGGAGTGTTAAAGACAAAAAAAAAAAAAAAACAGAACTACCGAAGAGGGTTAATTAATATCTGGTTCAAGTCCCACACTGCGCGCCTCATACATAGATACACTTACAGAGTATCTTTCTCAGATAGATAGATAGATAGACAGACAAGACAAGCAGCGACTCTTCTTCTGCTGCTTCGGATCAATCAGAATTTTTTGACGTGCCACACTCTTCGTTCGTTCGTATATTCTGGTTTTCGTTCGTTTGTACATTCGTATCATTGTATATCTCTGTGTGTTTTTGTGTCGTCAATGTGTGTAAAAGATACGTTTTTGTGGAGTATCTACAACAACTGTGCTGCTGGCTGCTGTATGTCATTCCGTAGACATACGCGGTACGTTCGTTAGTCGAATTCATTCATTCATTCAGTATTTTCGGATTCTGTCAAACGAGACGTTGTATGTTGTGTTCGTCGTCACAAAAAGAAAAAAATCTAAAAAAAAAATATATTCGTTTGTGCATCACCTTATAATTATAATTGGCCGCCGCCGCTAAGTGGAAGAAAGATATTTTTTCTTTTTTTTTTTGTCTTTAAAGAGGCGTTGACAAGATTTTCTCACGGGGTTTTCATAAAAAATGTTTTCCTTCATTTCTAAACGCTTATTGGAATTTTGAAAATAAAACAAAAAATATTCGCCTCCAAAATTCATATCTAGTCAAAAGTTGATGAAATATTGTTTTAATTTTCATAACAATCATAATAAAAAAAATAAAAACAAACAAAAAAACTTAAAATTTTAATATTACTTAAATTATATACGAAATCAAGACTGATTAAAAACAAATTAAATATAAAACAAAATAAAAGTAAAATGCCAATATCTTCTTAACCAATGTATACGTAAATTTTAATAAAATTTTATTTTCGAATCTTCTTTAATTAAAATTAAAACAATTACCTAAAAAAAAAAACTTAAAATAAATATTTTTAACTCCAAGTTAAATAAAAACAACAAAAATAAAAACGAAGTATACGATCTAATGCAATAATACAAACACAAAACAAAAATTGTTTATATTTTTTCTCTTTGAAGAACTTAAATATATAAAATTATCTATAAATTTAAAATAAATATTTAAGAAAAATTAAGTGTTATTAAATAATTAAAACAAAAATAATGTGAATTAGTGTTAATTAAACAAAAGAAAAATAATTATTCCTAAATAATAAAATAAATTGCAATTAATAGTGATATAAGAAACAACAACAACAAAAAAGTGATTTAAACAAAAAATTTAGTGGTGAACTCATTTAGATAAAAATTAACGTAAAATATTAAATAATTTAAACAACAACAAAATCTACAAAATGTTACACGAAGCATTGATGTTAGAAATCTACAGACAAGCATTAAATGCTGGGTAAGTTAAGCTACTTTTTTTTTGTTATAATAATTTAAAGTAAGAACTTGCATTAATGATTGTATGCATATCTGATGAAAGTCTTTTGAACGCAACCTGCATTTAAGTTAGAAAGAAAAGAAGGGAGCAAGAATTTTTGTCTAGAGAATTTTTATTTTCATAAATTTTTTATGAACATTGCTTTTTAGCTCCATATTCAACCAAAATTTTTATTATGATTTAGATAAAGAGCATTCCTATGACCACAAGAAAAAAATTAACCTAGTGTTTAGTTTTAGAGAAATTCTTCAATAAATCAACAAGTTTCACAAATTGTATAGAAAAATAATTTTAGAAAATTCAAACGATCTTAGATTTTTGATCAATAAAATTAAAGCATTAAGAAGATATTTTAAACCTGCGAAACACAGTCATAATCTGTGGTATCTTACTGTTTGAAATTGTTGTAATAATTCAAAATTTTATATGATTTTTTTAATTATTTTTGTTTACACATAATTGTATTTTTTTAAACATTTTTGAGTCATTTAGTCTCTTGTTATACTCTGTTGCTCATTTACTACTGACACTGCACTAAACGAGGACACAGTTAAACACAAGTTTTGGGCTGACTAGACGCAAAGTGTAGCTTGCTCTTGGGCTAGGTTCTGTTAGTTTGTAAAAATGAGACTGATCATTTAAAAAAAAATTCGTGTTGGGAGTGTGTTCACTGTTTCAAAAAATGATTTTGGTAACAGAGCATTCACAATTTACACTCCGAAAATATTCATTCATCATGAGAGTGGTCGTGACTTGACACCTCATAAGATTTATGAGCACTCATAAAATTTAACTGTTATAGGTACGATGGTGACTAAGTTTATGAGTCTCTTTACTATATTAACGCTCGTTACCTACCACCCCACAGGTGTACATATCATTGGTCTGCTAAGAATAACTCCAAGCCTTGCGAGCCATATTTTTTTTTAGTGAACATGACATTTGAATGCAACAAATATACCTAGCTGGTTTTCCAAGCCCAGAAAACCAAATTTTTTGTTTGCTAAGCTCGTTATTCCAATTAAATTCAGTTCTATGGCTTTATAATAACTTTCTTCGAGAAAAAGATAAGTTACTGAGCATACTTCGTTACTCTAAAAATTAATACAAATAGGGCCCGGCCCATGAGATATTTTTGTCGTTGGTGTAATCCTGAAATTTGTGAGTTATGTTACGAAGTATTCTTATCAACATTAAGGGACAGTTATACCAACGTGGTTCATTCTTGGCTCAAGATTTTAGCTCATCATTTTTGTTTGCCTAACAGACACAAAGTATAAAAAAACTAAACAAATACTTGTTCAAACGCCTAAGTAGGCAACCTCACTTTAGTTTAAAGTTTATTTTTCGATTCTTATAACAAATAAGAAAAAAAAAGAAACGTCAATTTAGGATGTATTTTGGAATTTTGCATACCATCTTCTGCATTTCTTTGCATTGAAAAACGGTTGTGACTCACTGCCTTTTTATCACTCACGAAATCTTTAATATTTTTTTCATTTATTTGGGATGAAATCAAAGATCGAAAAAGTAGATTATAAATAATATCAAGTTTTCTTTGGTAGGTTCATACACACTAAATTTTTTGTCAGTCTATTTTGTATCTAATATGTTAAATACACACACACCTACCTACATACATATGTACATGTTTTACAAACATATTCTGGCGCGCTTTTTATTATTTTAAAGTAAATATAAAAACATTTAACAGATTTATTAAAATTTAAATACAAGGAAGATCGTTATTAAATTTAAATTATGTTCTATTTTAATTTATTTTTTTATATTTAAATATTTAATTTAACAAAAGAGACGGAAATAGAATCTATAAATAGCTTTTTGTGTCGCTATAAATCATTCCTTGGAATTGAAAAAAAATGTCATCCACTAAGAAAATAACATTAATGCTGCTAATAATAAATAGACTTGTCGAAAAGTATTTCCATTAAAAAAATTCTGTATATGAAAATGATTGCGGGAAAGAAAAAGGTGTTCATACAAAAAAACAAAAAAGGAAGCTAAGGGAAATAAAACAATAGGATAAACTTTAAATTTAACATTTTAGTTTTAGTATTAATTAAGTAGTTAACAAAATAGTGCGATATGGAAATTAGTAACCTAAATATGTAATGAAATTACGTTTCCCCAAAATGATAAAACAGAAACCCTATTTTAAAGCTTGTTAAACTCTTGTGTCACCAAAGCCAAACAATAAATTAAAAGATCAAATACATACTTAAATTAATGAACCTCATATTCATAACTTAAAAGCTCACTTGGATTAAAATTCTAGTCCGAATATTGAAGTTTTTGTACTAGAATAACAAGAGACAGTACTTATGTAGAGATACAAGGGAGCAGATGCAATGACAGAATGTTAGTGTAAAAGTTCACATTCATTTACAATATAAATGTGCAGTTGAATTAATATGCTTTGGTAACAGCAGAATTCTTGTTGATTGTAGTAGATTTTCGTTTGGTCCTCAATGTGGATTAGCATCTTTATTATTAAAAAAATTGATTTCGTTAAAAAACTTTTGGTTAACTTGTTGTGAATTAGAAGATATCTAAAAATGTTCATTATTAGGGGTGAATATCCTTTAGAACTTTATTGCTTTGATCACTTAGGGTGTAAGTTTATCAGTTCTGAGTTGAAATAAATCAGAATGATGATGAGGTAATTTGAAAATTTCTACTTTACTACCTTATTTCCCATACAAATTCACATTTCGAAATGCGATAGTTTCAACCAAATTTGCACGAAATTGTGCTGGAAATTTAGTGAACACCCGAAGACAACCGATTAGAAACAATTTGAAGGTCTTTTAAAATTAAAGTATTTGTTTGTCTTCTTAAAAAAATGAGTCAAATCTAAAAAACACGAGTCCCTGAGTCGAAATAAAGCAAAAGAATCCCTGTTGACTCAAATGAGTCCCAGTGGTAACACTGGTTTGGACCCTACTACATATATGAAAACGTAGATTTAAATTGTGAAGCAGGATTACATAGATTGAAGGTATGTGGAGGCAGAAACCAGATGTGATTTTGGGCTGAGGACGTGTAATTTGTAGCTGGTTGGATCAAATTAGGGGCTTTTTTATTTATTTACTCTTCCAAGACTACTCGCACTCAGCCATGGAAATAGCTAAGAAAGTATCTGTGCAATACTTCGTTAGGATCGCCAGACCTTTGTGACATTCAGAATTAACTAACCCAATTTGTTGAGTTAACTCGGGACATAAATAGACTGCAGGCCAGTTGCACAAACGTGGTTTAACAATTTTAAACCATTGATTCCGGCGTATTAACTGAGGTTCAAGCTGAGTTCCAGAATGTGATAATAGCCAATCACAGACCCTAACCAGAATATTTAAGACAGTAATCCCGAAATTTGTGAACAAAAAGTTGTTTTGTAAATGTTGTTTAAGCTGTTGCTAGGCAAATCTGGAGATAATCTTATTGAAACTTCATCAGGTAAACTCCTGCAACAACTTAAACATTGTCTACGAATATTCCTCACGTAGTTTTAATATTTTTTACTAAGAATTTGTTAAAAACATTCATGTTGATGGGACATTTTTAAAGTTGGGATAAGAAATATATTTAAAACAAAATTGTTTCCACTCTAAAATAAAAAAAAATATAATTATTATTTCAATTTTTACTGGAAAAGTATTACATATTTATAAAAAGTTAATAATTTTGTATACTTATTATCTGGATAGCTGCTTAAAATACCAATAAGTTTTAAAGATTTCCCACAAACTTTTGAGCTTCTACTGAAAGTTAAATAGAAATACTCTGAAAACTCACTGCATGGGAAATTCAACTGCTCAGTTTTCCATGCCCCAACGTTAACCGATTTCAAGAAAATTCGGCACAGATATTTTTACATAGACCTACCTTTACCACTTTAAGGGGAGGAGCGGCAAGCGAAACTCAAATATATCTACAACAAGCGCCACCCCAAAACACATTCATAGGGCACTAATAGACTTTGTTTTACAACACCTTGTTGTAATACAATTGAGTCGGTCAGCGAAAAAACAGTACAAGCGCAAAATTATACTTTAAACAAAAACAGACAAACTTCTTACTGCGCAGACAAATAATATATTTTTCTATATGATAATCTAAAGAGGATTGATCATGATTGAGGAGTTCACAAAATTCTATATATTTAAATAAAAACATTTTTTTTTTTAATTTTGCTTCAACCTGCCGATTCAATTAATCGCTTTGATGAATCAAACAGGCTTCTTTTAAACTTTCAAGGTAGTATTCATTTTCTAGTATTCTAGTGGCATCCAAGTTAAATAAAGTATTTCAGCGTATTTATGTTTGGCGCCAGTAAATAAATTCAAAACATTAAAAAACAATTTCCCTAATTTTTATTTCAACCCTTTCGTCTCCCTCTTTTCACTTTAAGTTACAAAATATGGGTAAAGGGTTATTCTAATAACATGCGAAAAAACTCCAGAGCGTACAGATAAGATTCAAGTGAGAAAAAAATCGTATGGGGGGGGGGGGGTCAATTTACCCCAAATCAGAAAGTTGACACAAATTAGAAAAAAATATTAAAAATCAACGGGATATAGCTTTTTTTAAAGCCAGAAATTTACTCTCTAATATTCTTTTTAAATGTTTTTTAAAAGAGAAGTACTAGAATTGTATTTTGGAAAAAGTCTACAATTCAAAAATCGGCGCTCTCAAAAGAATTTTATTTTAAATAATTAAAAAAATTATACATTAATGCACAATTGCTTAAAAAATGACCACCAAACTAGCATTTGTAAATCTGGCAAATAATCTAAAACAAAGTTGTTTACCAGTAAAGACGACAGAAAAAATCATCAAAAATCAAAGAAGGTTGACAAAAAACAGAAAAAACGAGTTTATCTCAAAATGCCAAAAAAGTAGACATGTATTTGTTTTCTTCTTAAAAGTAAAGTAAAAAACCTAAGTTTTCAAATTAAATAAATAATGATTGTATTTAAGAATAAGAAATATTTTAAACAAAATTAAAAAGTATAAATACATGACTTTGTTAATTTTAAAATACTAAAATACTTGTGAGCTTAAATCATTACAGTAGTTCTTGATCCAACCGCTTGTATGTAGAATATAGAAGCGATTTATTGGCCATACAAATCTCGAATAAGTAAAGTTAATCCATAAATTTAAGTAATTTCAACTACTTTAAGCTCGACGCACTTTGTTCTGTGAGTCAGCTAAACAGTTTTGAATATCGCCTCATTTATCTAAAGGCGCTTAAATACTCGTTTCAACGACTTTTATATAAAATTGTAATAACATAATTATTTCTTAGGTGCAGTTCTCGTTATATCAGTTTTTTTTTTTTCATTTTATACGAAGAAATAAATCTTTGATCTTCATACAAGATTGATACGAAATAATAGTAATAGTTTATAGAAACCTTTTACAAAGTTTTGCATAACAAATTTTACATACATTTTACAAGTCAACATTAAAAAGAAAATAAATATTTATGATATGTCAGAAAAATGTAACAGGCTTGCCTTTGATTTTTGATAAATTTTATTATGTATTCCAAAGCGCGTGAGGAACTATGTAAATATTTAGTACGCATTGCTTCTGAAGTGATTTATTGTAAAATAATATTTTAGTAACGATATTAGATTTTTTTCAAAATTTAATCCCTAGTTGTTGGTTTGTTAAGCTGAATTACTTACCTACTTAGTCCAGTCATATTAGCCGAAAAATCAGTCAAATAACGGAAAAAACGACGGAAAGCTAGGTTTTGGTACAAAGCATCCCCATGGCATTTGAACGATTATCTTCGGCACGGTTAATCTTTTTTTTTTACTAAAGTTGTCGAAAAAAGGAGTCGAGGGGCACGAATAATGGTATTTCGCATAAAATGTGACAAAAAGCTAGAGCGTGTAGGGTGAGTTGAGAAAAGAATCGTATGAGAAGGGGGTTAACCCCCCCCCCCGTTTAGCCGGGTGGAGCAATTTTCTAAAAAATTGACTTAACAGAAACATTTTCTGTAGGAAATTTTCTAAGCTACAACCTAGGTCACGTTCGTAAGAAAAATGTTCGGCAACACAACTTAATTCACGCTGCATTTCTTCTGGCAAATATTGTCCGATTTACAGGTTTTCCACTTGAAATGAAGCGCGAGTGCTAGCTCCCTATAGTGATAGCAAATTCTACCAAAAAAGTACATTAATAGTACATACCATTTTTTAACAATTGTTTTCAGGGGAAATTTTCTAATCTTCTTTAACATTTTTTCGGAGAGTTGTCGTTCGGCGTTCGGGAGGTATACCTTAAAAACCGTCTGGGGGCCTTTGACCCCCCGTAAAATTGTAAGTGGCGCTCATATCGATGGGGACTTTTAACAGTTTCCTTAGAACTGAGGAAGCTATAAACGAAATTCAGCTTTCTGCCATTTTTTCCTAAGGAAAAGGCATAAATGACTGGACATTGTCTTTTGCTAGGCTTCCACTTGCCATGAACACTATTTTTGAAACGCAATTTTGTATTCAACCGTTGATGGGATTTCTGTAAAGAGTCTACATATTTATCAAAAAAACACATTTTTTGTTGGGTCAAATGTCAAAATAATTGGCATTGCCGATATTACTTTTCGTCGAGTCAATGAATTTTTTCATTGGGTTCATAGCAGGTTAAGATAAAATTGGTTTGTTAAAATTTTCTTCGATAAGTCAATGAATTAAATCGTTCATATTATTTTCCTACAGATTGAAAATAGCCCTTAATAAACTTAAAAATCAGACATGATTTGCGCAGGTTTTGTTCTTGTTATTTTTTGCATTCGAACTTGTGTTGCTCAGTTTTGACAACGAATTTCTCTGGGCGACCAAATTTTTCGTTGAGTTCGTTGAAAACTAAGTTAACGTAAGGAGTTTCAAAAACTGTATAGAGAATTCAATCATGAGTACTAGTCACACTTAAAAAAAATTATCAAGATAGAGAATTGCTATTTTTGGCATCAGCCAAACGTTTGTTGCTGTGCTAAATTTTGTCTAAGCCTTATACATTGTTCCCCTTAAAAAAGTCAAATATTTATTGAAAACAAAAAATTGTACTTTTATTAATCACTCAAAATTTATTTAAGCTTTAAAATGATTAATGTCATTCGCAATTTATTACTTCCCCATAAAACCTGAAATCCAAGAAATACGAGTACTATATAGATAAGTGTTTCGTTACACGTGACAATAATTTCGGCCCATCATAAATTTTAACTCAACGCGTCTCTCTACGTCTGCAGTCAGATTTTTTTTTAATTTATAATCATATTTTTTGACATATTGCTGATAAGAGTATTGAACATCAAATGTCAATCTAAATCTTGACGCATATGGCAGTGTTAAAATAACACAAATAATTTTTTTTTATTTAGCTTGATTATTATTTTCAGGAAATATTGAAAAAAAATACATAATAGAAATACATTACATACTACAGTATTTTTATGAGTTTATTATACATTATGTATATTATGTTTTGTAATGGTTGTGAGATAAGACTATGTAATTATTGAAATCTATAAATTAAAAAAATTATAATATGTTAAAATGCTCATTACTGACTCACTAACTCTGTAGGGCTGCAAGATTTTGTCAATATCATGAATGTTTAATTTTTACAGCTTATATAGTGTGTTTTAACAAGAGATTTCATTATCAATAATTAAAAAACGAAACGTGTGTTAGGATCCAGAATTAAGTTTTTACATGTCAAAACCGATCGTAGTGGCAGTTGACAATTCAAATATGGCGCAAAATCTAAGATGAAACCTCTTGTTGGAAGACCCTGTACTGGTGGATATTACACAAAATTGTAATACTGTGGATAGTTGAGAATTGTGTACATACATAGGTGCATTATACAAGTAAGTTATTTTTCCCACCAATATCCTAAGCAAACTGTTCGCCACTTTAACTCGGAAACTATAAACCCTTAAACAAAAGTTATTTGTTAATTAACAAACTCGGTCTTCCGTCACTTATTAAGTATAGGTGATACATATTACAAAACGATTTGTTGAGATTCAACTTTTGTGGCTAAATTGAGTGTTGAGAACATGATTCAGGAATGCGAAGTGAAAATTCTCATCGTAATCATCAATGGTTCTATTGACTGTGATCAATCACCGTATCACCATCAGATATAATCTTTTCTCCAGTCACAATAACTAAGCTTCTACATTACAATGTTACCTTTTTGTTCGTTTCGTCTGGTTAACAAAACCACTTTAAATAGGTTTCAATTTCAAAGATTTCTAGCTATGAGTTTGCTGTGTTTGATTATTAACCGTCATTATTGACGCTTGATAGAACGATAAAATCAATGATTAAACAATTGTGGAGTGACATGCAAATCGATTATAAAAAAATTATAGGTACAGCTGAGCTTACAGTATACAGGTTACACAAATATTTAAGAAAAAAAAATATGCATTTGTATCGCAATAATTCAAAATTGTGTTTAAGTAGCTTTCAAGTCGCGTCTTAATGGTTAGGGTGTGATTATATAGCCTGTTTTGATCTTCGTGTTTACACCTTTAAGACAGGTTTTATTTTTTTTCTTATCATATTTTCAGGTCTATATATGAACGAACATGTATGTATGTATGTTGGTATATTGGATTACATTTTATAGGCTTTTGCTTTTGCTTTTGAATTGCAATGCAATTGATATAATATGACGTGATCATTGAGTAGAATTTTTAAAAGTGCTTTTTAAGTGCTACACAACTATACTAATTAGCTATATCAGTATCAATACATAAGACTGCACTTTGAATTTTATTTTTTGTTGCTACTAAAAAATATGTACACATATTTAAGATTAGGTAACATGGCAGTTGGAGGCATATAATTTGATAAAATATAAACATGTCTTTAAAGCTACTAATAGTTGGGGTTAAGCTTTCGAGGTTTTAAGATGGATATTATATCGGGAAAATGATATTGAGTCAATGGGTGGGTTTTTTGGTGCTCACTTTCCGTGATTTTCCTTACTTCCAAGTCACTTTAAAATTTTATACTTGGCGAATAAATTGGCCTGAATTAAAGTTTGATAGTTTTATTATTTCGTTTCGGAGTGTAAATTGTTGATTTTAAGGTCAAAGGATCGGATCTTCCAAGGCTACAAAACACAGAAACCCATACTCAAATAGATTGGAGCCAGTATATCAAAACAAAGAAGTGCCTTAAGATCAAAGGTCCGAATTTGTTATATACTAGGGACAATCAGTGGACAACAACGGCATCTAGCTTCTAGATAATTTTAGGGATGGCATTGCGATTTTGGTGTCTGCAACTAAAAATCGAAAGCCCATCACCAATTACAAAATGCAGTGGGTATTCAAGTAGTACCTAAGAGATTGGACGCCACAATCACGTAGGTAGATATTTTGTATAGCTCACGCACAAATCAAGCAGAGTTTACGCAAAAATAAACTAAATTTTCGTAGACCTTGTATTTCAAAGTAAATTAAAGGCTTCAGTACAGTTTTCAAAGAATGGAAGGATTAAAAATGTAATGAAAAATTTGAAGGTTTAATTAAACAACAATTCCAACTTGATTAGGTTGTTGAAGCTATATAGCTATTCTACTCGTACCAATCCGATTATTAAAATGCATTCGTTAGTGATGGTGCTAGGTTTAGTTTTTATTTATAAATTGTCAGTTGTTGCTGATGGAGTATGGTAATTACAAAAGTAGTTCCAAATGCACACTTGTTATGTGCCTTGCTATGTGGAAATTCCAGAAAATAGTTAAACGGCTAAGATGAATAAAGGTGTTACCATCAACTTTCAACACAATAAAATATATTGCTAAAGAAAGGTACTTCCGAAAGAATAAAGCTTTGGGGACAACTGAACAACTTATTCAATGATAAAAAGATCTGACCAATTCTGTTTATAAATACAGTTGTAGATAACTAATTAGAAACATTGCTTTGCTGCCCATTTACACCTTCACAAGAACAGAAAAAACCTTTCAATTTGCACAATTTATCAAGCATTTTCATAGATTCGAAACATCCTGCAGAGTGGATCGAGCGACTAGTAGACTGGCAAAACAAGACTCGAGAATTAGTTCCACTGAAATTTAACGATAAATTTCAAAAGAAACTCTGATATTTACTCGAACAATTAGAAGAAAATTAGTTGACAAATCGAGGTTCCCCAAAGAAGCCATTAGTAATCTCAAGGAAACGTGGGCTTAGGAAAGAGTTTGCGAGATCCCACCTCCACTGGACAGCAAACAAATGTTGACCGCAAAATTTTTTGGAGTTTCGTAAACTTGATAAAGAAATCTTATGGCTATCCAGTCAATTTTACTTATAATAATGTTATTTTAAATAGTCCTCCAGATATTTGTGATGCGTTTGCTAACAACTTTCGCCAATCTTTCCTTGATACCCCTGTCGATGTTAATGAGGACTTCTTTCTCTCCTTAAAAGACTGTCCACAAACTACCTTCAATAATAATCCAATTATAATCGAAATTTTTTTACATTATATGTCCTTACTTCATGATGATTACTCATCTGGACCTGATGGCATCCTACCAATAATCTTGAAAAAATGTAAATCAATACTAGCACCTCCTCTTCTTACTTTGTTTAATTTATCACTTAGCTCAGGTAAATTTCCAAGTATTTGGAAAAAAAGTATTTATTACACCAGTTTTTAAAAAAGTTAACAGATCTGATATATGCAATTATAAGTCAATCTCCAAACTGTTTTGCATTCCTAAGCTTTTTGAGTGATAGTTTTACATTTAAGTGTAAGAATATAATCTGCAATCAGCAACATGGATTCATGCAAAAGGGAATCGACGATAACCAATTTACTTGCATTCTTGCATAAGTGCTCCACCTGCGTTCGAACATGGTCAAGAACTCGACTGCATTTGTACAGATTATTCTGAGGCTTTTGATCAAATTTCTCATGACATCATCACGTTTAAGTTAAAGGCGTTTGGGTTTCCTCCGAAACTCATCACCTGGGTTTCTTCTTATAACCATAATAGATCCTATCAGGTTAGATTTAGGAGCTCTGTCTCCAACCCTTTCTTTGCCAAATCTGGAGTTCCCCAGGGTAGTCATTAAGGCCCACTTCTTTTATCTTAGATATCAACGACGACGTATCCCTCTATATACGTTATAGTAAAATTCTAATTTTTGCGGATGATACTTTTGCAAGAAGATATAAACCGTTTTGTTATTTGGTGTAATAGAAACAGTTTAAATGTCAACCCTTAAAAACGAGTACCTAGTTAATTTGATTATGAAATATCGCAGCACACATTGCGTCGTGTTGATAGTTTCAAAGACCAAGCAGTTAATTTTACTTTTAATCTTGATTTTACGAAGCTAATCAATTTAACTGTCAACAACGCAAACTCTATGTTAGGGTTTGTTAAACGATGGTCTCAGGAATTTCAGGATCCCTATGTTACCCTCGCTCTCTACAACAGCCTTGTTGGCCCTAATCTTGAATACGCATCACAGGTTTGGACTCCTTTTAACGATGTCCATAAGAATAGACAAGAATCAGTATATTTATACGTTTCGCCTTGAAAGGACTACCGTGGTCCGATCCTTATAATTTCTCCTTACGAACACCGGATTAAGCTTCTTCAGATTCAAACTTTGGCACAAAGGAGAATCAATAATGATATTGTATTCATTCATCAACGGGCGTTATTGATGCACGTGATTTGTTATCGTGTACAAGCCTTAATTATCGTTGGGGAGGTCACAACACTCGTAGTCTAGAACTAATGCATATATCTCAACACCGTACCAATTATGGAATGCATAAGCCTTTTACCCGCATGTGCAACATTCTGAATTTGAACTAAATTTCTTTTGATTTTAATATAAGTAAGAATAGACTCAAAGCTACATTGAAGATCAGTGTACCAAGCTCTTAAATATTTGTAATTGTTTATCTTTTAAATGTCATTGTTTTTGTTATTTTATAATTATTGTTTTTAATTTTATTTTTAAAATGTATGTTTTAAGTAGTTTGTTGCTTACTAACTAACTACTGACACTACACTTAGTGATGAGTCTGATGAACATTTAATTTGCGTTTGGCAATTCTTTGGTCGCAAGATGTCGCTGGTACTAAGCTCTTTTCGGCAAAGATCTGATAGCGCAAGAAATTCTATATAGTTTTTCGTCAATAGCTTGACATAGTGACATCAAAAGCTCGAAATGGTTGGCTTAATTTTTAATGAAAATAGATTAGGTAAGTCTTCCTGCTCAGAAGGCTCAGTTTTTCAGTTCGAGTTTACTCTGAGCTCACTCTCCAAATTTGGTGACTGCGTTAAAATTTATTTTAAAATTGAATTTCCATAGAGGCGCCATCTCGAATTTATAGTGAAACGGCGATATTCATAGTGGCACACCTCGATTTCAATAGATTTTTGTCAGCTGAAAATTTATATTAATCCTCCACTGAAAAATTGTTTCTGCGTCAATTCGGGTTTAGTTCATTTTGGGGACCAGCTTACTCTGATTTAACTCGAGTTAACTTGGCACTAAAAAACTGGCCCTTAAAGGAACGGGATTCTTGCTTCGAGAAATGCAACTATACTTACTAATGCAAAAAAAAAAAAATAGTTTCATAAAAAATTAATTTTTGTAGGCAGTTTAAGCCTACGTATTGACGAAACTTTGTGTTCCTCCCGATTCCAATACACATTGTGCTACATTCGAACATTCTCATGCAAAATTTTGTGCTGCCAAAATCTATCAGTGTAAAGAGAATGGAATTTCAGTAAAAAAAAATTCGTTATCGAGGTTAACTTGCGCATCTTTAAAAATAAACACCAAATTTATGTATGTAAACCTATAATAAACAAAATAAAGCATTTTATCTTAAAATGTTATCAAATGATGTTCTCGTTCCAGCAAAAAGTTCCTCAATTTTGAAAGCCACACATTTTGAATTCCTTCGTTTATCGTCGGAAAATATCTTAATGTACACCCAAATCTCCATAAAATTATAATAAAAGATTGAGCTTTAATAAGGTATTTGTTTAAGATTTTAAAATATTTTAACATGCAAAACATTAATACAAAACTATTTAACTAATCTCTAATACAGTCATTAGCTCACAAAAGCATACAAGACGATAATCTCAACCGATTGATTTAAAAAAAAATTTAACTGAGAACCCATACATTTCCATAAATTATAAAATAAATGTCGAAGCAATTATGTGACTTTGCACAAATACAAACAATTTGTATTTGTAAATTCTCCAGATTCATCTTGAATCTCTGACTGATGATTTCATGAAAAAAAAAAAAAATAATAACAATCCATGCCATTTATGTATCTCTTTCAATTGATCTCGCAAAAATGATCGTGATGCATTCCATTTTTGAACTTCGAACATTCCTGCAGAGTGTATCGAGTTATTTTTTTAATTTTATTTCAAAATCACGTTAAATTAACAATAACTGCTTCGATATCAATCAAGCTATGGATTCCAATATGGACTATAAGATACATTTTATTAACGTTGTAGATACATGTGTTCATAAACTCACAAATGAGAATGTGTGTGATTGTATCTCTTATAGTAATTATAAGATACTTTAAGTTTATTATGGCAATTGTTGTTTTGTTGGTTTTTCAAATAGAATGTGCTCATGATTGACGTTTCAATTGTCATTAAGTCAAACTAACTTAGTACCAACTTGAAAGTATCCAGAGATACAACTTGCATGTCATTAGGAAAAAAATTACTTAAGATAGAAGCAAGAAAAAATTGTATGTAAATTGGAGTGAGTGGGATAGGGTTGCATTTAGATTGGCGCTTTAAAACTGAGTGATGTGCCGTGAAGGGGGCTTTGAGGGGATAAATTGGCGGAGGAGTTAATCGTGACTAATTGTGTGCGATCAAAGGAAATGGTGTTGAAGTAAATATGACGTTAACATCGTTTTATACAAAAACGGGTTGAGGTTATTTATTTATAATCTGAAGTGAGTGGGATTTTTATCCAAACGGAAAACACAAGAAAAAAACAAGATCAAAATTCAAGAGGAGTGACCTTAAATTTATTGGTTTTGATGGAATAACATCTTTGGAGGGGAAAAGAATGCATTTCAATTTTATAGAATTTAAATCTAACCATATATACATACATTCAAATATTTAATTTATTTCACATAAATTAAATAAACATTTTTTAGGATTAAGGAGCACCTACATATATTTTTTTTTGTACATTTTGAATATTGTTTTTTTTTTTAACAAATTTTAAATTCATAATAAATAAATAATCATTTTTATTTCTCAATTATAGTGCTCTTCCTAATCCACGACCACGATCAACTGAATCGGCAAATTCCAGTGAACGTTGTCCATCACATGATTCAACTTCATCAGCCGAAAATGGCAGTGCCAGTGGCAATGCCTCTAATATGCATCCGATTTCACCCAACTCAGCATTTCCAACAATGATTCCACCCTCGCCAAATAGCAATTCAACCCACCACCACCACCAGCAGCAGCAGCACCATCACCATCATCAACAGCAACAACAGCAACACCAGCAGCAGCATCACCATCATCATCATCAGCAGCCACCACCGTCCATGGAAGCATACCTGCATATGGTTGCTGCAGCAGCTCAACAATACGCCCAGTTTCCACTCGGTGGCGGACGAATGCCAATGCCAATTCCACCAGCAGCAACTGCTGATCCACACTTCAAGCTGCCACCACAAGCATCGCCAACTGCGTCGAGCATCAAATCCGAAGCTTTGGACTTCCGGACAAATTTCAAGCGATCGTCATCCGATGATGAGGAGGATGAAGTAGAGGATGCGGAAGAAATGGAAGACATCCAGGAAGACGGGAATCCACTTGATCTATCAACAAGTTCCCGCAAGCGGAGTGCCGACGAAGATGATTCGCCAGCTCAGATTGCACATCAAACCAAAAAGTTGTACAAAGGTACTCCACCGCCGACTACACCACCAGCATCAGCAGCGGCGGCTACGGCTCCCCTTATGACAAGTGTGAATCCATACCTTGCTGCTGTTGCAGCAGCAAACATATTCCAGAATGGTCCATACCCGTCGGGTGGCTGGAATGGCAAGAACGACTTGGTCATTGATCCAACCAGTTGCTTGGAAAAGATGACGGATCTGGTGAAGGGGCCGAGAAAAGAGAAATCCCCTCGTCAGCAAACTCCAGTGCCACAAGCACCACCAGCCGCCGCCCCCATACCATCAGGCGAAGGTGTAATGGCTTCGAAGGGAAGACACAATATCTGGCAGTCGCACTGGCAGAATAAAGGCGTAGCAAGCAGTGTATTCCGCTGTGTGTGGTGCAAACAAAGCTTTGCAACTCTTGAAGCACTCACAACCCACATGAAAGACAGCAAACACTGTGGAGTAAATGTTCCACCCTTCAGCAATCTTCCAAACACTGAACGGCCACCGCAGCAGCCCCAGATGCAGAATCATCAGCAAATGCGGAAGCCTTCTTCGCAACAGCCCATGCAGTCTAAGTCGAACTACAACAACTACCCTTCGAATCGTGATCCCAACACTCCGCTACCAAGGAAGCTTGTTCGAGGACAAAACGTCTGGCTGGGCAAAGGCGTCGAGCAAGCTATGCAGATACTCAAGTGTATGCGATGTGGAGAGAGCTTCCGATCACTGGGCGAGATGACCAAACACATGCAGGAGACTCAGCATTATACCAACATTTTGTCCCAGGAGCAAACAATCTCCATGAAGTCTTCTGGTTCCAACATTGGCGGTGATGGGAAGGACACCATGAGCTCAGAAGAAAGCCGTACTTTGAGTGCAGTGCTCACGTGCAAAGTATGTGACAAGGCATTCTCATCGTTGGGAGATCTCAGCAACCATATGGCCAAAAATAATCACTACGCTGAGCCATTGATGCAATCGATGGCTGGAGGTGGAGCCGCAGGACGCAAGCGTCAGGTTCAGAAGAAACGCGAAAAGTCATTGCCCGTTCGAAAACTCCTTGAAATGAAAGGTGCTGCTGCCGCTCATGCTGATGCAGTCGATGCCATGGAGGCCAAGATGAATCGAAACGAAAAAATGGAAGCTGCGATGTTCGCTGAGCGAATGAGGCAGTACATTTGTGGGGTTAAGGCTGAAGCTGCCCCGGAGGAAATCAATAAATCTCCAATAATGCTGAAGAAATCTCCGGAACAAGAAGTCAAGAATGGTACAGCCAAGCCTGGATCTTCATCGGTTTTAAGTGCAATCGAACAGATGTTCACAACAAGCTTTGATACTCCAACTCGCCATAACAACGCTCCGCAACCAGTAAACGCAGCCAACAAGAATACATCTCCAGTTGCATCGAGCATTCTCAAGCGCTTGGGTATCGATGAGACCGTCGATTACAACAAGCCGTTGATGGATATTCAAGATCCTTATTATCATCACTACGCTCGCTACACCAGCAGCGAACGTAGTGCAAGTGAATGCAGTGCTGACAACCATGAAGCCCAGAAGGCCAAAGCTCGATCTGAAACTCCCGAGAAACTGGAACCAAATCTACCAATCAAAAAAGAAGAACCCGAAGAGAAGGAAAACTCCGAGGAAGAAGAAAGACACGAAGAGAAGCCCAAAATTCCATCACAAGCTTCGACTCCAAATGGTGAACTTAATCTATCGACAACTGACAGAAACCACGAAACCAGTCCTAAGGCAGCTGCAAGCCCAGAAAGCAATCGGTCTGGTACCCCAAAGTCGCCTGCCTCCAGCCATAAGTCATTTGGCGCTGATGGGGAGAAGAAATACCCAAGTGACAGTTTAAACGCTCTGTCCTCTATGTTTGATTCGCTTAGCAGTGTCGGAAGTGGTCGATCCCAACAACAACAGCAGCAGCACCAGCCAACAATTGGCAAATCCGAGGAATCCTTATCGGCGGCTTCAAACTCTTTGGCCGCTCTTCGACAATTCTGCGATCAAAAAGAGAAAACCGCATAAAATTTCGACAAACCAATCAAACCATCAATAACGTCGACATCGCTACGGTCGATAAGTTTAGCTTTGGAATCCGGTCGCCATATCGGCGACCGCAGTAAAGACTCGTCGCCAGGGTCTAAAGATGCTACGGAACGGGCCAGAAATCGGTGTAATGCGGTCGCCGGATTGGCAGCCGGGCATCATAATATTAATCATCGCTATCGCCTTCGTCATCGTAAAAGCATCATCGATCA
The DNA here is from genome assembly GCA_963921185.1 of Dasysyrphus tricinctus. Lineage (NCBI taxonomy): Eukaryota > Metazoa > Arthropoda > Insecta > Diptera > Syrphidae > Dasysyrphus > Dasysyrphus tricinctus. The sequence continues at coordinate 18,025,739 of OY992533.1, read as the reverse complement.
ACAGGTGATGCCGCCAAACGACTTAGGACGGCGAAAGCGACCGGGCTGATTTAGGAGCGGAGGGGGAGAGTTTAAAAACTTCGCCACATGGGAACAAATTCAATGAGGTAAGTCGAAAATCAATCAGTTAACTTTTTTGCTTTTTTATAAATTATTCTTATTCCAATTTCAAAAATCTAATTAATTTTTTTTTTCATTTGTATTTTTCTAGGAATCTTCCTAGACATTCGCCTGATATTGAGATACAAGAAAATTCTTAAGAAAACAAAAAACAAACAAAAAAAAATCAATTAACTACACTGGAACTTTTGACTACACTATTATTTTCACACATGTCTGTTTGATGATAACTGAGAACTTGAAGCCACAGAGAGACGTCAAATATTGGACCAAGCGGTCTTGAGAATGAGTGGAACCATGGACTCTTATAGACAACCAAAATATACTTCAACTTCGGCTGCTGAAGAAGACGCCAAAACTACCAACACTATTATGATGCAGCCTCAGCCCTTGTTAGGGCTCCAAAAGTTTCATTAAAGAGATACAAACTTGAAATTTCAATTAAAACTTAATTTTTCTTTTTTTATGTGAATTATTTTTTTTTTGGGGAATTTCCGGTAAACTAAAAATAGATAAAAATGAAACTCCATCTTAGTCCACAGAAACAGTTTTTAAACACATATTTTTTTCGAGGTCAGAAACATCTCAGGAGAGGTTACAAATTTAAGCAAAATCCAAATTGATTTCGGGACGAAGATAGATAGATTTCTGATTTAATCTTGCATTTTATAGAATTTTTAAATGTTAGAAGTTGAAAACACAGGGTGCCTTAAAATAAAAAGTTAAAGCTCAAACAGACAGGGACAGTGCCAAAATGATTTATAGTTGTACAATCTTGAATTGAATAATAAATCTGCTTGAATTTCATCCATAAGATTACAATTTTGTAGTTTTTGTTTGCTAAAATAACATCAACAGAAAAATCTTAAAAATTAGGGTCTTCGGGATCTAAGCAACTAATTTGGGGGATTTTAAATTAAAAAAAAACTTAACCACCTGAAAAATCGCGAAATGGTCATTAAAGTTCAGCTAGTTCTAGAAATGGGTCAGCCGAATTTATAAAAAGTTACTGGAACCATCTGATTTACTTATTTTAGGGCATACTATTGGGGAATATACATGCTTAAAAAGTCAATAATGGTCTTATTGGCCACTGATGAATGGTATAACTCGGAAACTGAGCGAAATTTGACAATTTTATTTTAATTTTTTTTTTTCGAAATTAAATTTCCTATCGAAATTTATTATTCAATAAATTGTATAAGAAAAAAAGCAGGAAAAGTAAACAAAAATCAACCAACGCAGAATAAAATATTTTTGTAAAAACTGCGCAACTTTTTTTTTGAAGCATGGGAAAGTCATTTTTATTCGAAACTGATAGAGATATACCCAATCAACCTTTACCATTCTATCATTTTCCCCAGTTTTGCCTGAAATTCGCAATAAATAAAAAAAAGGTAGCCGGGGAAATAAAGAAAGAAACAAAAGGTACCAAGTTTGAATAGAATGGACCCAGTCGTTTAGATTGCATAGCTGACAGACAGAGCTGCCAAACTATGATGTGTTTCAGAATTAGGTTAACATTTTGTGAAACTTCAAATTTATTAACTCAATAACTTTTGAAGAAACAAATTTAAAAACTAAGAAAAGTGTTAATATAACAATCAAACCTAAAACGGGCGTTACACCAAACAATATTACTGCCCCAACAAATTTTCAAACATGACGAAAAATTACTGCCCACATTAAGGCCTTTGTGTTGTATAATTCTGCTGACAGAAAAATATTGTAAGAGTTCCACTAAATAGTAAAAAATTGTGCAAACCGTAATAATGTGCAATATAGCCTTTACACGTTCAATATTACTGCGCAATAATATTGCCTGGTGGAAGGCCCGTCACATAAGACATCGCAGAAACGAAGTATCAAAATTTTGTATTAAGAAATTTGTATGACCCTGACTTTGCAGACGATTCGAAACGGCATTCGATTTGTCACGACAAAATCTCGATACTCCATTATTTTCATTTTTTTGTATTTACCGTAGTAAAAAAGTTATGATGAAAAATGAAGGAAGTGCCGAGAAAAAAAAACGAACATTTTTGGACTGGCACCAGTGCCGTGAAAACGCATTGATTTCAAAAATTGAAACGGCAATCATTTTGTCACGACAAAATCTCGAAACGCCATTTTTTGTATCTGCCGTAATAAAAAAGTTATGATGACAAAAGAGAAAAAAAAGTGAAAAGCTGAAAAAAAAACTTTAAAAATTGCGTCGTAAAATGCATCGATTTTAAAAATTGAAATAGCAATCACTTTGTCAAGACAAAATCTCGAAACGCCATTTTTTTATTTTTTTTATTGATCGTAATAAAAAAAGTTACGATGAAAAAGGTAAGAAGAGCCAAAAACAAAAACTTTAAAGATTTTTTGGCTGTCACCAGCGCTGTTAAAAATGCATCGATTTAAAAGTTGGAATAGCAATCAATTTGTCATGACAAAATCGCGATACCCCATTTTGTATTTTTTTTTTGTATTAATCGTAATAAAAAAATTATGATGAAAAAAGCAAGAAGTGCCTTAAACTTAAAAAAAAAACGAAGGAAGAAATAGAAAATGAATACTTCATTTACAATTGTGATTTATGTTCCAGGTGGCTGACAGCTTTTAATCAATTCACATTTCATTTTTGTTGTCATAAGTTTTTACTATGGAGAGTAGAAAGAAATATGGCGTGTCAAAATTTTGTCGTGGCAGTCCAAGTTTTTGAAATAAATGCATTTTTACGGCGCTGGTGACAGTCCAAAAATTTTCAAGTTTTCATTTCTCGTTACTTTACTTCCTACATTTTTCATTGTAACTTTTCTTATTACGGTTAATAAAAAAAATAAAAAAATGGCGTATCGAGATTTTGTCGTTACAAAGTGATTGCCATTTCATTTTTTTTAAATCGAACCATTTTTACACCACTGCACTGGTGACAGTCCAAAATATGATACTCAAATCGTCTGCAAAGTTCAGGGTCATAAATTTGTCTGCATAGCTGATAAATTTATCACCAATTTGCTATGGAACGCGTAAAATGAACATGAAAAACTCAAAAAATACTAATTATTATGACATTTAATTAGAAATTTCACAAAAATGGTTAGTCAATTTTAAAATATCAAAAAGGAAAAAATCGGAATAAAAAAAAATTAAAAAAAAACATTTAAACTTAAAACATAGCGAGAAAAAAGAACTTAGACGATATTATACTCAATTGTATATACATACGTTTTCAGTTTCCTCCAGAGCCCAGAGATTAACAATAATTACGCTGTAAGGCACCACCATCGAGCCGGTACCAACAAATCACGCAATTATTGAGGGAACAGCTGCTTGATTCATTTAACGAAGTACTTATAGATACATATGTAAGGGAAGTTCACGCAAAAGTTTGGCGGAAAGTTTTATTTTTTCTGCAAAGAGGAAATTTATCTCGGTGCTTGAATACTCTCATTGAGAAACCCGAGTTTAAATAATAGTCGGTGGAAAGCTGGATTTTGATACATAATCATCCCCTTGACATTCTGCGCTAACAATTTACCGGGGGGTCAAAGGCACTCCCAAGCGGTTTATAAGAAATATCTCACGAAGGGTAACTCTTACGGAAAAAATGTCAAGGACTAGTAGTCCGGGGGCCGAACGTATCCATCTCATCGAAGCTACGCAAAAATTGAATGCCAACCGATAGTTTTAGTCCAAACATTTACAAAACTGTTGGTCGGACAAGCTTTTTCTGGTCGCAATGCAATAAAATGCACTTTACAGGTTGCATTTTCCGCTAAATGCATCTATAACAAAAGCAACTTCTATAAATGGGGTATCAAATGAAAGCTAGGACTGTCCTCTTTTTTAATCGATTTTCAGTTTTCAAGATTTTTTCGAAGCGTTTCTTACCGGAGACAATTAAATGATTTTTGTGAAGTGTAAGAAACATACAAAATAAAATTTCCTTCGTTCTGAAGTAAGCAAGCTGCTAGTTTAAAAATTTATAAAATCAAGGCACCTAGTATCTACCTAGTTCTTGTAATAACTGGATACTAAAATTTGAAGTAAATTTGTCACTCTTTTAAGACTATATCTCCATCTTCATTCCATGCACAGTGGACGTACGGCATGCATAAGCACACGGAAAGACAGACAGCATGACGGTAACGAAAACCACTTTTTGGACTCCTCCATCATCGTTATTTCCACAAAACCCCATAGAGCAATAAATAAATTTAAAATTTTGGAGATTGGGACGTAGAATTTTATTTAGGTAAGTATTTTTAACAGCCCTATTATTGACACGATTCAAAACTAGTTTTAATATAAAACTAGTTCTATGGGTGTTTTGAGTTTCAGGTATTGGTATTATTCAAACAAAAATTGACATCTTAAACTCGAAATCAGAGTTTTAGATGTCAATTTTGATTTGAATAATACCAATATGTTCAAAATCTGAAACTCAAAACCCCTATAGAACTAGTTTCACATTAAAACTAGTTTTGAATCGTGTCAATAATAGGGCTGTAAGCTTTTTAAAATTAAAGAATTTTCAAGCAGAAATGATTTTTAAGATTTTTTAATTTATTATTTAAATCTCGTTATAACCCAGAAAAAAACTACATAAACATTAATTTAAAAAAAAATACGATTTTGATGTAGAAACTAAATAATTAATAACACTGGTCAACAAAATTTAATTTTTTTGTTACAGAAACCAAAATAAACTTTTCCGTAGGTTTGCTGAACTCGAATCTTAAGTCAGAAAAATTCTATCGGGCCACGTTTTTGAGATATTCTCGTTATAAAATCAAAAAAACTTTTTTTTTGCTGTTTTTAAAGTAGTATTGTAAAGTAAGGTAAATTGTTTCAACAAAATTTTTAATGATTTCTGAGAGAAATAATTTTCTTCTTTTAAAATATGTTTAAATCTTCTCGATATCTCTTTTCTTTTCTGAAAAATCTTCAGTATCTTGTAGGCCTTTTATTTATGATAAAAATACAATGTATAGGAGAATGGGCAAAATGTTTGGGAGCTGGTCCATTTTTCAATACGATTGTGTCATACGTCGTTGAAAAGGTTGTTGTGAGTACATCATTTCATTATATGGCCGTTGGGCTCTAAATCATGGGGTTCATGAGATATTCTAAATATGGAGCTGCATTGTTGTTCTTTTCGGTGCTTTGAAGCCGAATATCTCGATAATCGTTGCAACCAAAGACAAAAAACTATTCCTCAAATTTTTGTTTGAAAAAAAAAGCAGAACCCCTTAAAACCTTATTGGACATTGTGTAATTTTTATCCTATTGTTTTTAAATCTTGGAAATGCAAAATTAACATAACGGCCCTTTCTTACAAATTGCTCTACTTTTATCCCATTTTGTCAGCCCTAGAAGTCTGAAACTTCAGTTTTATAGTTGACTTTTAAGTTTAGTTAATTTGTGGCTGTTGGATGGTGTCTTTACAACGATTTTTAATTTTCCTCGTGTGCGTAACACTTCCTCGAATTTCGGAAAGCTTATTGGCACATCGGTAAGCTCCTATTCCCACACTTGAGCTTAGAGTTCGAGTGAAAGTTACAACTTCTTCTTTAGCTGCGACAAGATTACTTGTCCAATGACCTTGCCAGTTAAAGGACGTTTTCGAAAACGTCATCTGCGTCAAAAATGCAGTTTGCGTTTGAAACATTTGCGGAATGTTTCAAACGCAAACTGCAAAATTCTTCTGTACGAAAAGGCAAAAACAAGTTCATATAAGCATTTTATTCGATAATGCAGTTTGTTAAAGTCACATGCTTGAAAACATCATCTGCGGTGCAATTCTGCAGTAAAAAAATAGAGTTGACGACATAAATAGTGAGAGGACATAGAACGCGAAATGCGCAAGAAAAATGAGTGACGTTGATAAAAAAGATGGTGTGCAAAATGAAAGATTGCGCATATTTGGCAATAGCAATATTCGCGTTAAAAAATTACGATCATTTGACAATGGAATTGTTGTTGACTTTGATGTGCTCAAGAACGGCCAAAAACAGCTATCCTTAGGTGAAGAAGTTCCATCCGACTTCTCTTCGGAAGTTTAGTCGTTTCCTGGTTTTTCTCCTATCTTCTTCATCGGATTTGTACTCTTTGCCAGTTTAATAATATGGAACACGGAAGTTCCTAAAATGCATTCACGAAAGTGAGAAAATCCTCACGAATACTCCCATCAGAAACGTAGTTTGTTATTTTTTTGTTAAAATATTTTAATCTTGTAGTTCCAACCATTGATGTAAAGTTAGTATTTTTGAAGCTACATAATTGAAACGATGTATTTTAAAGATTTTGTTATTTTTTTTAAATTAAAATCAATTTTAGTTATTTTAATTATTTCATTTAACTATAAAAAACCACTTATAAATTATTTTTCAAAATTGAGAAATTGAGGGGGGGCTATTGCACCCATTGCCTCCCCCCTGTATCCGCGCCTGACGGGCTGGGTTCATCTACATGCACTGAGAACAACGACAACTTCAATTGCAAGTCATATAGGAACTTTTGTAAGTACATATTAAACATTAATTTATGTAAGAAATAAATATGTAGGTATTATTTTATGTTGCTGCCGAATTCTATCGTAATCGGAAAATTGTTGCAAACCCCAAGAAGAACTCACAGAATTCAACGGGATTCGTAAAAGTTTCCGATTACGATGGAATTCATGAAAGGGCTGAATAACACATAGAGATCAGAGGAGTCGATTTAATGCAAGCATTGGCAAATTAAATGCATGCCCCGATTGCGGTTGTCGAGTTGCTGATCGATGAACGACTTTTTTCGATTATCGATCGGCCTTCTAAAATTGTAAATGGCTCCTACAATTTTGATCAAATCTGAAAAACTGGTTGACAGTTTTTTGGAAAAAAATAGAATTTGCTTTACGGTTTTTCAACATTTGTATAGAAGGTTTCTGCCGTTATTTTTTTCATTAAAGTCAAATATTTTTAAAAAAAATTTAGTGTCAAAAACCCTAACGTACAAAGTTTGTGGTTGCAGAAACTTAATTAACATTTACCCAAATCGGTTTCCTTCCAAGGATAGCATCGAATAAAAGAGAATATAATTAATTTTTTAAGAAAAGTTATGAGCCGTTTTTGAGAAAAATAAGTGCTTTACAGCCCATTCTATGAATTGGAATGATAAAAAAATACGTCCAAATTGATGAAAAAAAGGATTTTTGGAAATTAGAAAGCAGACGCTGGGCCAACTGGTTGCACATTTCTTAAAAAAAAAGCTGACAAACCATTTGGGCCGGATAAGAACTCATGATTAAGATTTTTTATCTACTCAATCACATTATCAACATTAATATTTATAAATTAAAACCATTGAAATAACGATGGTTAGTTTTAATTTTAACCTAAAAATATTTCCCGCTGAACCGCCCATTAGTTTTAATTTTAAGACGATACTTTCACGGGATTGATTTGTTTTCTTTCAAAGAAGAGTTTTACAAATTTTTTTGAAGTTAAAATTTTCTTGGAAATTATTTTGCTTATTTGCTTGGAGAAGTGAGGACAATTTAAAAGTCAGAACCGTGGCATTTAATTCAAATTGAAATTTAAATAATTTCTTGCATGAATATTTACTGCTTAGCTGTCTTAAACTTATGGTAGCATTACTTCGGAGAAAACAGAAAATATATAAAAACAAAAAAATAACCAAGTACAACGAAAAGGGTTGCCATCCAGTAAAACAGACTACAAAAAGTAAAAAAACAGTAAAAAAAAAAAGAAGTTATAAATCAAAATTTATAATATAACATAATATTATTGTATTTATCACAGCGAGATTAAAATTCAGCCTAGGGATTTGAAGGAGTGGAAGGCAGGGGTGTTTCATTTTTTTTTTATGATTTAATCAGAAGCAGTTATTATCAATCTAGAAATGATAAAAAAGGCCATCCGAGAGGATAGTTGTCCGAAAAAACCATTTTTATTGCATGGGTGCCTCAAATTTATTCGAGGAATATTTATTTTTTAGAAATCAATCGAGTGAATATCAATTATTCATTTAGTAAAATCAAAAACACGAAACAAAAAATGAATGAAGGTTTGTTTAAATGGTGTCATTGAAAAAGTATGGGTGTTTTTTTTTAGAAAATATATGTCTGGAGGAAATCGAAGCTAAGACAAGTGAGAGATGAGATCCCTAAGAATACAAAATCCCAACTGCGAATTGTCCGATCCTAATGAAAAAGTCGTGTTACAGTTTTTTTTTGTTTCATGTTTTTTTTTAGAAAGAAGCATGAAGTTAATGGGATCAACTATGTATGTATACACGTAGGTAAGCCATTTTTGAAAATTTATTATGTTTTATATAATTAAGAAAGAATAATTATAATAATAAACAATAATAATACAAATAATAATAATACAAATAACAATAATATATAAAATAAAAATAATATACGTATAACAATAGTTTAGTACTCACCTTAGGCCAAGCATTAGTAGAGACTCAGGTTGGGTTTTCAGGTAAACAGAAACGGCTGTTGATATGAGCAAATAAGGGTCATATATGCGTAGTAGTTGAGAGCGGTCTCGTCTAGAGACTATTGAACAGCCTGAGTACAGTCATAAGCCAACACACTGCTAAACTGCTCGTTTCTTAAGGAAACTTACTGTGATAGCTGTTGCCCTTAGCGTGGCCGTGGCTCAGGTTTTCAGGGTAATAGTGGTTCGTTGAGTCTAATCTATCTATGTTACCTAAATAATTGAGGGTGGTCTCGTACAGAGACCAGGAACAGCCTGGATACGGTCTTAGGCCAACACACTACTAAACTGCTCGTTTCTTAAGGAAACTTACTGTGATAGTTGTTGCTCTTGGCTTGGCCGTGGCGTGTTAATTTGGGTTTGGTTTGGGTACAATTATAGCAGCTTATGTGCTATATCTATCATGTCTGTAGGGGCAAAAAAAGACAGCTATCATCGAAACAATTCGTTTGATGGTTTTCAGTTGACTAGGATTTTCAAGGTAAAAGTGATTTGTAGGGAATAAAAACAAGGGTCATTCTGAATTGTAGATAAATATAAATTATGGTTAGTAAATGAGATTAGGGCAGTCTCGTATAGAGATTATGAACAACCGAGTACAATCATAAGCCAACACACTGCTAAGCTGCTTGTTTCTTTTTAGTAAAGATACTTGCTGTATAAGCTGTTGCTTTAGCTTGAACGTGACTCAGGTTTTAGTGGTAATAGTGGTTCTAGAGTACTAACTTTACTACCTAAATAAATGAGAACAATCTCGTATAGAGACTATGAACAGCCTGGATACGGTCTTAAGCCACCACACTGCCAAACTGCTTGTTTCTTCTTAATAAAGATACTTGCAATGAGAGCTGTTGCTTTGGCTAGACCGTGGCTTGATAATAGGTTAGTTTTCATAAATTCCTAAAATGTGTCCTAAAATAACTCTTCCAGTGCAAAGGATATGGATCATATTAATTATCATATTCAGGGACATTCAGTGGAGTTTTAATGATAATATAAGAAATAATATAGAAATACATAATAGAAAAAAGGGTGTCCGAAAATTAACGTAAAATTTGAATATGTCGCAATTTCTGTAGTAAAATGCTGGCAACTCTACAAAAAAATAACAACGGTTTGACAGTTGACAGGTTGGGGTTCGTAAAAATAGAACATCATACGAAAGGACAAAATGTTTTCACTGATGAACAATACTTCAAAAATTATGAAAGTATTTGAAAAGTTTAGGGACACTCGATCAATTGGTCATGCTTGGTTGTGGTCCAAAAACAAGCCGTTTAAATGTCAATACATCGAAGCAGTGCGTGATAGTGCTGGAGAAGTCCAGGGACAGCAATTCGGCGTTTTGGACAAGAATTGCGAATTTCAAGAAGCTCTTTATAAAACGTATGAAGAACTGCGTCTCCAAGCCTATCTACAATGTCAATAACAGAAGCCTTATGATCATGTACACAATGAGGAGTTAGTTCGTTGAAAAGATTATTGAAAGTCAACAAGACGGTGCCCCATGGCATGCATCCCGTGAAACTATCTCTCGTTTGAGTGATCAGAATTGGCCCCCTTGAACGTGTAATTTTAAACAAGATTGCAATTATGGGGTTATTTGAAGTCAATGGTGTATGATGGCAACAATACCAGACCCCCAGTTCATTAAAGAAGGAAATTCAAAGCAGATAATCGAGATTCAGCCACATTTATCCGAATGTTTTTGATGGAAAATTTCGACAGAAGAGTGCGTATGTGCCAGAAAAGCCGTGGAGGTCATTTGTTGTACTATTCTTTACATAACCCTATATTGCCAACTTTATGATTCAATAAAAAAAAATTATCTAAAGAAAACAGACTGTTTTGTATTTAATTCAAATTTTAAGCAAATTCTGTGACACCCTGTATATGTATAAAAATAAGCATAAACTAATAAACTTACTTTGAAATAAAAATTAATTTTGACAGCACTCACCTGAAATTAGAAAAGAAAATTTGTATTAATATTTTGTCACGTCCCATTTTGAAAAATAATAGTCAAGAACATATAAATGGAAAGAAATTTATTTGTACTGCTATACGAATTTATTTCATTATATTCTTAAAGTATTAAAAACGGCAGCGTATCAGCATTGTTCGGTCCAATATAACTCAATATATACCTTTTTGAAGAGAGCCTTTCAAGTTTTTTTTTGAGAATTTTGTTTTTCAAGTCTCCAAACATCTCTCGATAAGGTGCGCCTAAAATGGTTATAACTTGAGTTTTATCAATCGGATCGGTTAAAATCTCTGGACTTAGGGACAATCACAGAGCATCATTTCCCACCAATTGAAGTGGTGGTACCTACCCGTGACAGAGAAAATGGAGAACGCACTATTTTCAATATCTCATCCCAACAACGCAACGGGTGCCACAAAGATCCAGCCAGACTTTCGTACTCGATATCAAGATGCATGCATCTTTCCCAAAGCCCATTTCGGTACAGAAGTAAATATTTTTTTTTGTATCTTTATTTAGTTTTTTTAATACACGAGGTATATATGATGAGTATGAACCTGCATTTTTTTAAAGATTACAGATTATTACGGCCACCGAACAAAAAACAATAATTTGCAGATGATCCAACTTTATGCAGCATAAACTTTTAACAACCATTCTTTCGTTGAATATAAATTTGTGGTTATTAAGCTTAAAATTAGAAAGTGTCAAAAATTTAAACAAAAAATATCTACAATGCCGCAAGCTTTTTAAAGATGGACTCTATTTCTTTGTATGGAAATCCATTTTTAATTTCGAAGTTTTTGAAAGTTTTCGCCGTGAAATTTCTAGTTTTGTACAGGTTCTTAGCAAAAAAGAGAAATGTTTATTAATTTCCAATATGTTTTTGTGCATATTTTTACCGTTTTCAATACGTTTTTAGTATAGATTTCTTTAAAAGATATGAAAAAAGAAAAATATCTTTCGTAATCGTAACCAAGAACAGACCATTCTCAGAGGAAGACAACATTATCGGCAGGAGTGTCAAAGTCTCCACTGGACAAAATTTATTAAGATATTGGTCGAAAATGCTTGCTTATAAGAGTTGGATAACCTGGACGAAAAGGAACAAGAACGGTGCGAGATGAACGAAAAATAACGGTAATCTATATAAAAATAGAAAAAAGTTAAGAAGGATATTGACACTTTTTATCCAGGAATCGGGAATCAACATTTCAGATACGACGACGAGCCGACGATGATGCAGTGTGGTTTGAAAGAAATGGGATTTGTTTGGCACCGTCTACCAAAAAGTCAGTTATTACAAAAAAAAGCACACAAGGACTGGACATCAAAAGACTGGTCGTTAGTCCAATTGAACAATGGTTTCTTAATTGCAGAGCGTCGGCAAGATCGTATCTGTTATGTCAGATTTTATTGTACATAGCTAGATTTGTATACCTAACATTTTTTCTAAAAATTAGATTGCACAATTTACAGAGATGTGGTATAATTCTACCTTCTTACTGAAGATTAACAATTTGTATTTATATAATATCACAGGTAAAAGATTGTGTGGAAGGAAAAGCTACTAGAAATAAAATGCACGACTGGGTCGCACGTACTTGCTCTTATGTTCAAGACACTGCGGGTTTAAGAAAATTGTATATAAAAACATAGAAATTATGAAAGAAAAATGGTAGAGAAGCATGAAATACGACATTTAAATTGGCTAAAACAACTCTTTTGACAGTTCGTGGTGAAAAAAAAGAATGCCATCTTTTTTCTTGATTGAATATGATTGCACGGAAAAAAATTTAAAATCGTTGGAGCCGTTTTTTAAAAAATTAATTTCTTATATACAAAATTCTTACAAGATTTTTAAGAAAAAATTTTGGTATGCAAATCTGAAGTATATATTTATTTGTATATAAAACCAAAATTTGAAAAAAAAAATTGTCAACTCGTTTTTGAGATATCGAATTTTCAAAAAAAAATTTTTGAAGCTTTTTTTTTAAAATCCAAAAATTTTTTTTTTTTGAAAATTTTGATATTATTATTTGCAATATTATTTAATCTTATCTGAAATTTATATATATATATATTATATATTTGAGAAAGCTCAAAATAAAAAAAATATGTTTTATGACAGGTACTATTAATAGTTTCAGTGTAAAGTTTTATAATTTTTTATAGTAGATCGTACTAATTTTAGTTTATGAAAAAAGTTTAATGAAAATTGTAGGAGTCGTTTTTAAGCAAAAAAATATTTTCCTTTGCGGTTTTTTAACTTTTGTATGGAAGGTACCGTTATTTTTTCATAAATGTAAAATTTTTTCAAAAAATAATTTAGAGAGTACTAAAAAAATATTAAGTATTGAGTTTAAAAAATATCGATCATGTCGTTTTCGAAGTATTTGATTTTCCAAAAAAAAAATTGAAACATTTGTTTGTACACAAAACTATTTATATTTTTTGGAAGCTTCTGTATAAAAAAATAATTGAAATCGGTTGTACCGTTTTGAAAAAAATAAAAAATAAAAAAATGGTTCTTTAGGAGGTACCATTAATAACCATTTTTGAAAAATGGTTTTCCACACAGAGAAAGTCTTTACTAAAATAAATTTATTGAATTTTTTTTAAGAAAAGTTGTGGAGCCGTTTTTGAGAAAAATACGATTATGTAAAATTGCTAAAAAAAAATTGTATGGCAGGTACCGATATTTTTGAATCTAAAAAAAAATGAAAAAAACGTGTGGGCATAGTCACCAAAAACCACTATGTACCAAGTTTGAAGAAAATCGATCGAGCCGTTTAGGCTGTAGACGAACAGACAGACAGACAGATAGACAGACAGATAGACAGACAGACAGACAGACAGACAGAATTGTGCCACCCACTTTTTTGGTGTTCTCTATCATCGTAATATCGTGTTTGATTGTTATCTCAAAATTTTTTTTTGCACGAATCCAAAACTTGCCTTATAGTACCTATAATCGCAAGTAAAAATCTTTATTTAATAAATAATTTACATTTACTTTCCTGAGTAGAGAGAAGTGGAGCACCGGCACAGGAAAATGACAAAAGATGTTGTTCGCAAATGAAATATAAAAATAAATAAATAAATTAGTAAATAAATAAATAAATTAGTAAATAAATAAATAAATACAAAATAAATATATCACAAATGCTCAAATTAAATAAATAAATATATAAAAGAATAAAAAGATAAACAAATAAATTAATAAATAAGAAGAAACAAAAAAAAGTAAATAATGAAACAAGTTTATATACCTAAATAAATAAATGTGTAAATAGAAAAACAAACAAGTAGATTAATAAATAAATCTATACTATATTTTAAAGATGAAATATTTATTTGTTTGTTGGTACCTATGTATGTAGGGGGTAATCTCTGGAAATATTCAACCGATCCTTAAAATAGGCTAAATTTTATTTGGATACAAATTAATTAAATTTTTTTACTTTTTTTGGGGTATTTGTGAGTTTTTGATTTTTATATTTCGAAATTTCAAAATTTCTATTTGAGTTTGAAAGGTTATTCTAAGGGGAAGGCTAAGCGGTTAAAAAATTCAATTTGTAGGGATAAAATGGGGTAAAAACAAAAATGGTATGAGATAACAAGAATGATTTTTCTGTTTGATAGAGTTTACTAAGAGGATGTTGTCTTCATACAATGGGGTAGAAATTAAAAATGAGTATATGATTTAAAAAAATGGGGAGCTGGGAAGGTTATTCCTAAAGGCTTAAGGACTGAAGACATTCCCAAATTTAAATACTTATAGTGTGAAATGGGGGTTGCAAAATATGGAATCTAATTTTAAATGACATTTTTGTATTTGAAAGGTTATATGTAGAGGATATCATTCAAAATTTTGCCTAACCGAGCAAAGCCGGGGCGGGTCAGCTAGCAAGTAAATAAATTAATAAACAAACTTCTTGATCAAAAGTTTTAATTTATTTCTTGACTTTTTTCTATTTTTTATAAAGATTTCCGAATGATTTGACGATCAAATTGACTTTGATTTGACGTTTTCGAAAACGGCCCTATTTAATTTCAGGTGCTTCACTAAATTTGAACTTCTTAGCATTAGTGGTTCCTGAGATATAGGAGTTAAAAAATCAATGAAAGCGAAAATGACTGCTTAATCACTCACTCCCTCACTGACAGATCATCAAAATTATGGTACACCTAACCTAACCTAGATATGTATGTACATTCTTGCATAACTTGGAATTATTTCGATAAACATATGTATGTACATAGGGTGGTCAGATTTTTATTTTCATCTCCTATCTAGTCGCTCTAGAGGTAAATCAAATTGCTTATTTTTGTTTTGCATGCTATTGGCATTCGTGTTAGAAAAAACTTCAGATTGTATAAGTTAAGTTGGAAGTAGACAAGAAAAAAAATCTACGGGAGGTTGAAATATCTCCCCCGCTTGGACGGGAGGTGCAATTTTATAAAAAAAATTGCTTAGATAAACAAACTTAAAAAACAACGGCAACGCTTGCGGTATTATTTTTTAGCTTTTTGGAAAGCCAGAAGTCCATTCTTATGGTTTATGTCCAAATTAAGTTTTTATGATGAATAGTTTTGGAAGACAATTGTTTTTGTTTGCTTCATTTGGAGCTGATTTAAAACACAAAACTCAGAAAAACCATTATAGCGACAACCCTAATGTATATACTTAATAATAACTCTACCTTTAACTTATAGATCTTTTTCCTTTTTATGGCTTATTTGTTTCACAGATATTTTGTGCATAGGAGAACTTGGCTCTTTTTTTTTAGAAACCGATTGGTTTTTGAAAATAAACCGTCAGCGTTCGTCGAAACTAAACAGCACCCATTTAACTTTATGCTTACGAAATATGTGCGATGAATTAATGTTTTTGGGCCAGATTATTGTTATTTGAAAATTTTTAATTTTTTGTTCGGTTATAATAACACTATTTTGACCTGACTCCATAGAAATTTAATTCATTAAACGAATGCATTCTCTCTGAAATTCCTTGTAAAACAGCTGAAAATATCTTAAATGATAAAATATTAAAAGGGATTGATGCTCATTTCTATTCATAAAGTCCACTTCATAAGGTCATAAGAAAATCGAAAATTTGTAACAACAGTATGTCATACTTTCGCTGCATACACAAAATACCCGGAAGATTTTTTGGTTTCTTGTGAAGCTTGCAATTGATTGACAATCTCTCCAAAGGCTACATAAAATAAGAGCTTCTTCTCTAAGTTCCTTTTTTGTGTCAAACTCTTCTAACAGATTCGTGCAAGTTTTACCGCTACATTGTCTTAGCAATCATTTTGTAGACTTTATGGCACGACATTTTTACCGTTTGTCGGCTTTAGAAAAATAGAATAATAACACACAAGAACAAGCCACTTGAATACATTTCCCACGCCAGTTCTTGATAAATAATAATGAAATTTGGTACACTTTATGATTTGGAGACGGTCAATTCAGAGATATTGCCTATTATTTTGCTTTCAAACAGGGGCTTCACAATTAGGGTTCAAAATTTAGAAGAAGTCTAAAAAAAAAAAAGTTCCGACGGTTTTTAATTGAAAGTTTTTCAACATTGGGAATAAATAAGTGAGCTTTTTTTTTAAACTTTTTATTCGCACGGCAAGTATTTGGGAAATTACAATCCGAGTATTTTTTTTTTGCGGTAGTAAAACTGCTGGCCCTCAGTCTCTTATTTGTTAAATTTAATTATTTTAATATCGTAAACCTTAAGATGTTATGTTGCCAACAGCTTCATAATCTTTCTTGAAATTTCAATTTGTGTGTTTGTAAGCCTTTTCCAACACAAAACCTGTAATTCATTCAAAAAATCAAATGTAAGCCAATTTTGTATCATCTTCTCATACCTACATTCGATACAAGAAAAAAAATAAAACAAAAAGCCAAATAATCGAATAACTCGTAATTTAAAACTCAAAAATGCTTAGATCACGACTTCACCCACGGCTACCCAGAAGCTACCGAAATCAAAAAATCCACAAAAATTTGTATCTTCTCTTAAATACGATAGAAATAAAAATGAAAAAAATGAGCATAAGTAAATTACCCAGCACAAAACACAGTTTAGTGTAGCGCAACTATAAAATAGATACCGCTGCTGGTTTACAGCAACAACAACAGCGGCAGCAGGAAATCCAACAGCAGCAGGAGCAGCAGTAGTGAGCGCATCCTTCCAAGCGCAACCAGCATCATTTAATTTGTAATCGATTGTGGTGTTTCTGTTCAGCGGCTACGATGATGGCGGCAAGGCAGAGGCGGTGGCTGTGAATTCATTTCGGGAGCCACCACCACCAGCACCACCTCCAACCTATTCCACTATATAGTTTTTCCAATGCATCAGTTTCCTCCTCCGCACTGGCTGCTGCTCCATTATCCTCGAACCGAATCTTGGCCATAAATAGCCCCGGTATATTGGTAGTACCAGGGCAGAACATATTACCAAATCGTGACTAGGTCCACGAAAACTGATACAGGTCCGCGACCATCAGTCCGACCGACCAATCGACAACTACAATAACAACAAACACAAACAACAAATATCTTCTTCTACTTTTGCAAAAATGCCTCGATGATGATGCATGGATGGAATTCCACCGTGCTCCAGCTTCTTCTCGTTGTTGTCGTCGTCGTCGCGTTGTTGGAGTCGTCTTTCTGTCCGTCTGTCCATATCTCTAGGTATCTATTATTGCTGCTACCTAATTCTACAGTTTGTGTCCTCCTAAATGTGTGTAAAGATACAAAAACTACACAACGATTTCTTATTTGTTTTTAGTTTCACTGCAAATTTAACAAATTAAGCGGCCGAGCAAGAGGGGATTGGGCACTATTATATTCACTGCAAGCAGCAGCAGCTGAAGAAAGAGAGAAAAATCGTGAAAAGCGCCATTCTCTTGGTAATCCCGCAGTGAAAACAACAACGAGGACAATCGAATAAAATGTATCTATTACAATTTGTTCATTTTCGTGTACAGTTTTTGAGGATGAAAAGTATAATATATAGATGAATAATCCAGGGACGTATTTTGTATTTAAAAATTTAACAGGGGGAAATATTAAAAAAAAAAAAATTAATTGGTGATATGCTGAAGTTTTCAAAGGCAAAAGACGGAGAATTTTTAAATTCTGTATTTTTCAATGCAATACTATGAATTTCCAAAATTTTGGGTTGCAAAATTAGGAATTTTCAGAATTGTTAGTTACAGAATATATGGGGTTGCGGAATTTTGAAAGTTTTGGATTCATATAATTTCGATTAACTTAAAGAAATCTTGAATTAACAGAATTTTGCAAATATACACAGCAGACTTGGTAAATTCTTCAGAGCTTCAGTCATCTCAAGCCCAAGTACTTGGCACTGGTACCTGTACTTCAGTACCCTGTACCAGAATCTTTCAAGTTTTTGAGGACAAATGTCAAGTATTAAATACTTAAATACCACACTACTTGAGCAGTACTTCATGTATAAGGCAGGTACTTTTGAGTAGGTATCTTTCTAGCTTATTGAGTAATGCTAGCTTCAAATTCAAATATAATAAACCCGAAATTTTTAAATCATTGATCCAGCATATGAAGTGAAGCTTACCCATTTTTTGATCCAAAACATTTTTTTTGAGAACTGATCAAGTGCTGGAAGTACTGGTCAAGTAGCTGAAAGCACTGGTTCGCTACTTGGAAGCATTGATCAAGTACTTGAAAGTACTGGTCAAGTAATTGAAAGTATTGGTCAAGTACCTACTTGGAAGTAATAGTTAAGTACTTAAGTACGCAATACTAGGTACCAGCAATTAAGTATACTGGTACTTGGCCTTTTAACTGAAGCACAAGTACAAGTCCCGATACCTGCGAATCAAACATTATAATCGAAGTGCACTGTACCAAGGCCCTCTTAACCCACTATCCGTCAAATCGTGAGTATTTTTAAAACCTCTCTCTCCATCTATGGAGACAATAAAATAAAATCCAGCTCCTTTCGCGCGCATCCTAGACCCAAGGGATATCATCGATTCGCAATCAGCAAAGCACGCGCTCACATAAAGTATCTAAGCTGTACATTGTCGTATCTATGGCCTGGCCTGTTTAGTTTGAAGTTGGAAAATCTTATAGATACTTTTGTTGTTGCTCCTGCTAGTGCTACTTCTGCTTGCCAATGAAAATTATTGTCAATGCAAGGCCAAGACAATGCAAGATGAGAACAAAATAATAAAAAAAAAAATGAAACTCAACAACAAATAACCATGAAAACGAGGAATGTCCTCCTATAAGCCAAAGATGCAATACGCCAGTTGGTATAGTATTTTTGTATTGAAGAATACATCTATGTATATCTTTAGGTATCTATAGAGAAAGAGATACAATTGCACTCTTGCACTTTCCGGTGCATTATCCCAAGCATATCCTGCAGTTTCAATGCTAATTTTTTGTCATCGCGAATTTTTGAGATGCACTTCTTCGTCTTTTTGCTCCCTTTTCCATATAGTTTCCATCGCATCAGCTATAATAAGAGTTGATTTTACAGAGATAAAGTTGGAAGAATTTATTTTACAATATGGCGGGCATGCGGATGCCATATCATTCGGTAAGAAATTGAAGTTGATAAAAAAAAAATTGGATCATCAATGAGACGAACAAAGCATCCATCCATATTGCTTATGTTGGTTGGGTTGACTTTCTCGATTTAGCACTGGTTTATCGATTTTATTGTGAGGAGTTGGTGGGGCAACCTTGTTTCTTGAAAAAAGGGTTTATTTATGATCGTGCTTGAAGACAATGGCTAATCAAGAAATGGGAGGGGATTGTCAAGTACCTAAATACATTTCCTTTCAAGCAAGATAATTTATGTTTATGGCAATTTATATTCAATTTTATCAAAGAGAAGAACGAAGAAGAACTACGTAAACGTTGGAAACGACTTTTAATAATCCTAGTACCAAAATAAAAAATGTATAAAATTGATTCAAAATTTCGGTAACACGTCATTTGCAATTTTTCGATACATTTTTGCTATAAAAGGGATACCCCATGAAGAACACAAACAAACTACAATTTTCTTCGTAGTTAAAAAACTTTAATTCACCAATTTATTAAACAAAAATTGTTTGTAAAGCACTTATTTCGAATACCGTCTGCTCTCTATCAACACCTCGTAAGTCATAAAATAAAATTTTAGTATATTTTCGATTACAAAATATCCTTGAATCTAAAAATGAGTTTTCGCCACTGTCATGATCACCTTTGGCTCTATCAACCAGTTTAAAAATATTTTGGGTTCTAAAAATTAAATTTTAATATTTTTAGAATTAGTTTTTGGGTATAAATAACACGTTTCCATTTACGACTTTTGGTTGATGAAAGTTACTATTTTAGCTGTAGGATTATGTTGTAAGATGTAGTTGGTGTAGCGCTGTTGTAGTGCTTCTGATATGCCATTGGGGATGGAATAAAAATGCTGAGAAAAACGCGGCATCCAAACCTTGGTAAAGCACTCCCTAAACGAATTTCAAAATTGCCGCTTATAGAAGTACAAATTCTCCCGGAGTTGGTTCGCCAAAGCTTACTAACAATGCCCAATGACAGTTTCTCGTAGAAAAAAATGAATTTCTTCATAATGTTGTTGCAACAGCATTCCATCAGACCTTCCATTGAATAGTGTCTCCGGTAATTCTTAGCAATAGCTTCAAAAGCATAAATAAATAAATTGGGTGGCGCAACAGCTCGTGGAAAACCAGGCTTACAACCATTCCTGAGTGCGTGTTGTTGGCAGGAATGGGGGACACCTACAGTTTTTTGCCGAGTCCAAACGGCTAGATGAGAAGCACTTATTCATGACAAGTATAATTTTGGAGGATTTGTCAGTTCCTCGCAAGAGGCAGTACCTCGGATAATTGTGCTGGTGGTTGACACATTTGCAGAAAATTTATTGAATTTGAGCCCTTCTAAAGTCAATAGTTTAGCAACTTCTAATGATGGTAGGTTTCAAGCATCGAGTAAATGCAGGGAAGTGACGGAAAAAAACTCTTAAAATACTGGGATCGATAAATGTTTTCAAAGCATCCACCACTCACAATATGGTCAACAATGTGTTTGAAAAATTACAGAAAGTACGAGAGTAAACTAACAGCATTTGATATGAAGATGATTCACATGACAGAAGTAATTAGAAAGCCTGAACGAACAGAACGTATTATCTCACAGCACAACATTTAAATCACTGCCGGTTCAGCTGGTATCGTAATGTTAAAGAGAGCCCCTGAGAACCTTTTCAAAAAAGGCAATATAAACCATTCTGATTCGCAAAAAGGGAGAGGTTAGAAGAAAGGCAGGCATCAAAACTCCCGGTATAAGGAAGTGCAACGACACCTACATTCACTTGGCTCCAAATGTGGAAATTACTAAGAACTTGATTTGGCGTAGCCAGAAATGTAAACAGGTGGCTCCTTGTTTCATTTCAACCAATACGGATCAAAAAAATGCATGCAAAAAGAAAATGTCCGTAAACTTTAAGTAGGTATGCACTTCGTTCGAGTCCTTTTCCATCTTCTTTTTTTCATGCTTAAAGTCTATCGAAAAACCATTTAATTTCAATTCTCATTCATTTTCGACGACGGCGACGTGTCGAGGGCGTCGGTCGGCCTGTTGGGCAGTCATCGTCGTGCGTAAGATCGCTCGCAATTGATATGAGTCCAGTGTCTCTCTGATGGCTGCTATATAGGGATGCAGTAGCAATTGGAATTTAACTTTTAACAACGAAAATTGGGATGAAAATTGATTTCCAGTGGCGAATCCCGCGAATTAATTGCACACTTCCCCAACAGAAGCAACCCAGCATCAGAGAGACACCATACACAATCGTATACAACATGGCACATTCTCGCATTCGCAGCCGAAGCCCAAGTCGCACCGAGATAGTAATCATCACTTAATTAAACATTCGGATGCGTTTTTCTTTACTTTTTGCTTGTTGCCTGTTTTGTTTTGATCTTGAGAATGCGCATCTTATTAAAATAGACACTCCAAGGAGACCATCTCACAGTTCGGACTTTATGGTGATGGTGATAATTCCTATATACTGAAGCTTGACTTAAGGAGCAAAAAACGACCATCTCACATGCCATTGACAGTAATAAGTAGCAAAAGCGAGGTCGATCCAAAGGACGAGCGAGTGAGTGGGTGAGGACGAAGAGTGGGAGAGAATGGCAACTTTCAAAACCTACTACCTGTTTCATCATCAAAACAATCGCTTCAGACTTCAGGGATCTCTTTCAATAAATTATTCCGCTACGTCCGTCGCCGTTGTCTCGTCGTCGTTCTGTGAGTTATGCACCTTACTCCTGCTGGACGCGTTGGTTGTTTCGTTTCATTTCATCGGCTCATCCAAAACCATTGTTGTTGTTGGGACTCAAGAACGAAAAAAAAATAAGATAACGAAGACTACTGGGATCGTTTCATTCTTCGTCGATCACCAGGAGCAACAACAAACGACCTAGGCTATATGAATACGCTTGCTAAAGGTACTGCACCACACAAAGGACGATGCCGAAAAATCGTGCTATACTGTCGCTATTGTGTCTGCTGATGGACGACATTGTGAACTTTTTACCCATCGCACATCGCCAGGATTTAGCGACGAAAGGAATCTCTACTCCATACAAATGTTCTGCGATATACATATGGCTGGCGTATACAGGCTGATGGAATTGGATTTCTCCAGAAAGATATTGAAGGGCCTGAAATATATTTTTTTCTGCTTCCAGATAATGTAGAATTCTTTATTTTTTTTTTTGCCGCGCTGACATTGATTGGGTTGGACTGTATCAAAAGTGTTTTGTTTAAGAAAAGAAGAATCATCGGATTTTGGGAGTTTGGAATTTTGTAGTGTGATTAATGGGAATCACTGATTAAACTTAATCTGGTTCAAGGTGGTGGTAATATATTGTACAGGATAGGATGAATTTAGATACAAAATAGTTTTGAAAGCAATACAAAAAAAATGGTTGCCTCGGCCAGCTTACTTGCATCATTTATCAAAGAAATTATGACTTATGAGAGAAGTTTGAAATTCGGATCACATTTCTCTTTGTGTTGGTGACAAAGTTCAGTTAAAGATATTTTGGAGCTTATAGAAAATAATGTCAGAGACTCTTTTCTTAAGTGGGATGGAATGACTGCCTCAGCTGGCTTGGCAGTAGGCCATCCTGTGAAGCTCGTTTTTGATGGTTTCGGCCCCTATATCACGAATAGCTTGAACAACATTATAATTAAGTGCCTTAATCATCTGTGGATTGAACAAATGAAGGCGATCTTTCATGGCACCTCCAACGGCATAAAATCGAAGCTTCATGCCAGCCAATACGAATAATGAACTAGTGTCAAATAAATCAAATATAGGACGGCTTGTTTGGCAAGTAGCCTAATCTTGCTGGAACCATAGATACCTAATTTATGCCACAACACACAATTTCTGGCCATACAAATTCTGTTACCATGCCTCGGCTCTAACGTTCATCCACCGTTTTCTAGGAGAAAAACAAATGAGCCATCAGGAAACCGTAACTCCTAAAACCAGATCCAACAGAGACCCACATTCATAGTGCATTGACTTTGCTGTAGTCCTTATTACAAGTCGCTTTTGCTTTCGATAAATGACTTATGTGGAAAGTCCATCATCAAAAGAGTTAATTTTTGAGAAGGAAATGTGAAATTTCTGAACCAAATTTTTCATCAACAAGTCAAAACGAAAAATTTTGTTCACAATAATTGGAGGGGAGCTTAGGAACAAAAGGTGATATTTTCATTTATGGTACTTTTTTTTAAATCGGGTCCAGAACCCTGAATTTTATCGATTGCCAAGAAGATTAAGTCAAGAATATTAACATACATATGTACATCAATGAAAATTCAACTTGAAAAAGCACTTTCCGGACAAAAGGTGGACATTTTTACTTGCTATATTTTTGTTTTGGATCAAAAAGTGTAAATTGAAAATATTTTATTGAATATCAGCTCTCAAAACCCACTGAAAAACTAGAAAATGTTACAAAAATACATTCTGCTTACGTCGTGACACACATTAAAGTGAAAATGCAACCTTTTAAGAAATATCCTCAATTAAGATTTTCAACTCCAACATTAATTTTTATCGTTAATCGATTTCCGACAAGAGTCGGTTATCGAAAGCAAACGACACTGGGTAATAGACTGAAAGCTTACGACATAAAAAGTCAAGTCATTTGCGTAACATTGTAAGTCACATTTTTAATAGCTTTTGGGGTGTTGAACCAAGAACCTCTTGTCTGCCTACCTAAATACGTGACGAACAGGTGTACAATTTGACGTAAATTTTTTACATCGATTTATTTCAATGTCTATTGGTCGGAGGGAAAAAATGTGCATTCAAGAAATATTAAGTAAGCTTGCAATTTTGAACAATTGTTGTCGTTGGTCAAACTTATTTAAACTTTTCGGAACTTACCGCGTTAATTATTAAGAACAACACGAAGAGTGAAATTTCTTCGAAACGTCGGGAAGAAGAATTTATAAATAATTCTTAATAATCAACGCGGTAAGTTCCGAAAAGTTTAAATAAGTTAAAATGATCAATGTCCGCGAAAAGAAAAGTTTAAAATTGTATGTTGGTCAAACTCTCGTTAATTGGTCCCTAAGGACCAAAAATCACTTGTTTACCTGAGTGTTATTTTAGAAAACTTGCCGCTTTCTATCTTTTAGCGACAAACTATAATGAGTTTGACCTATGACAACAATTGTTCAAAATTGCAAGCTTAATATATCTTGTATGCACACTTTTTCCCTCAGACTGATAGGCATTGAAATAAATCGATGCAAGAAATGTACGTCAAATTGTACACCTGTTCGTCACGTGTATAGGTAGGCAGACAAGATGTTCTTGGTTTAACAAATCAAAAGCTATCAAATGTGTGTCTTACGATGTTACGCAAATGACTTGACTTTTTATGTCACTAGCTCTTAGACTAAAGACCCTGTCAGCGAGCCCCAAATTTTGCAATTTTGTTTGTTCACGAAGCTTCCGAGGCGGAAATGGGAGCTAAATCATTATCATCTTCGAGCTGCTTTTAAATCCAAATGCGAAAGCAAAGCTGGTTGTCATTCTAATTCAATTATAAAATGGTCTATTGGACCTTGGTAGTCAATACTCTTTGATATTTATGCGGAATTCCTTCACACACTTGCGTGCAGCAGCAACAATTGATTTAATATTTTGACCCAAGTTTCTATTCAAAACTCAAACAGTTTTGGCAACACAGCACTTTGTATGAACTTTATTATAACATTTAGCGACGCATTTCAAGTGAAAATTGGTCTATTTAGTACTGCGGAAATATAATATTGAATTTCCGCAAATTTTTTGAGGGCATAAAGGCTGTCAGTGTCAAACATATGATTCAAAAAGAAACCAACAGATGAATCACAATCTATTAAAAACACGCCTTGACTCACAACAGCAAGTTTGTGACATCCAGGTATGTAATTTTACAAAAATATCATGTGGGGCAACCTTCTTATTGTGCAGGTTGCACTTGCACATAATAAATTTTAATGGTTTAAAAATAATCTTTCATTCAGAAGGACATACTCTATAAGCGCTAAGTACCCTAAACACACACCATACAACGAACGGTAGGTCTAAGTACACTCTCAGAAATTGCAAAACAAAACTCTTTGTCCATCATCATCCTTGCACAATTATAATAATGGAAGAAGTCCCACCAGCCATCAGAGGAGGAGGAGTAAAGCTTGATGGAACGAACCTTGCGTTCCCTATCACATTCACAGCATGACATGTCAACATAGCACACTATAGCAGACTCTCAAAACCCAACACCACCAGTCAACATCGTTTTACCGCCAACATCATCCAGCAAAAGCATCAGCATCATCAGGAACAACAAAAAATTCACAGCCGGAGCCCAGAGCTCAGAACCAACAAGAGGAGCACTTCCAGATCCAGATTCCAATGGCAGTCAACTCAACTCTTTTGCTTTGACGAGCAGAACAATGGAAAGGGGTGGAACTGCTTTTTGCCCTACGTCTTCTTTTTTTTTATTTTTCTCATCTTGTTTTGTTTGTGTTGGTATGAGTGATTGTGTGTGTGTTTAAATGCACCAACCACCTTGCTTCCTTTTGATGGATTTTATTCTGACAGTTTTGTGATGGCATTGGGAAGGCAAAAAAGGAGCAACAACGACGACAAGAACTCTAAACCGAAGCAAAATCAACAAAAAGCCATCAACAACAACATACATAGGTACAAGTACAACACAGCAACAACAAAAACAGGAGCTAAAGAAAAAGTAAGAAAGGGATGTGAATGGTTGACGTATACAAAAATGAGGATGTGTTGTTTTCCCTTTTGGCTTGCTTGGGTATTGAGGTATACTCTCGCGTCACCATCATTATTGTGGGTCGAACCACCCGAGTTCCGTTGCAGACAAAATGGCGGAAATCTATTTAATTTTACTTACAATATATACGAACACGAAGAAACGAAACAAGTGGCAGAGAAATTAACAACAAAAAAAAAATATAGAAGAAGAAGAGAAAATTGTGGAAAATTCAAATCCACTTGACATCTTAAGCAAATGATTTGGCCCATTAGCAGCAAAGGGATCAAAAGAAGATACGATGCATTTATAGGATCCACAGCCACACCACACACTACATAACATAACATCCAGAGATCCAGAGAAGTGCGTCAAGTATCTTCGTTTTTTCGGGAGGAAGGTATGTAAAAGATACTTTGTGTCTGAGTTGTGTCTGTCTGTCTCGTGCATGGTAGTGGTTGTTTGTTGTTGTAGTTGTTTCACCCGCCGACTGTCTGTCGGGACTGATAATTTAATTAACAATTTCCTCGGGCAATTAATCTTGTGACCCAATCAAATGAAGATGCACCGCATATCGTTCTCATGGATGTGCACCAGCTATATAGCGCGATATCTCAATTTCTTTCTAGAGGATTTTTTTTATAACTTTTTTTCAGTTCCCAGAGACTAGGAATAGGACAACAGACGTGGAAAAGAGACTTTATTTGGATGCACTGCACTGATGATGCTGATGATGATGATGCGAGGGAACTAAACTCCAAGCGAAATATATGTAGGTAGGTATAAGGGAAGAGAAAATAATTACGTCTTGAAAAATTAGCCTGTCACTCTGACTCTTGGTATTAAGCATTTTTTTCCTGTCGGGTTACTTCTGCTTTATCTACATTTTTTTCTTTTTTCAAAAATGGAAACAAGTGGATTTTTCTTTCCAATTTTTGTCTTTTTTTTAGGAAAGGATATCTCAATTTGACAGACTTGAAAACTTCTTTGTTTGAAATGTTGAACAAAGAGGTTGATAAGGATGAATGAAAAGATATCCTGCATATGATACCTTCGTTGTTTTAAGAGTGCCAACCTTTTAAACGGATGATTAATTCTCGGCAATTCATATTATTGTCTTTTTTTAGGTTAAAACAACGATAGGATAACGCTTCAAGGATTACTTAGGGCCAGTTTACTCTGAGTTAAATCAGAGTTAGCTAATCCTAAAAATAAATTAACCCCGAGTTAACTCAGGAACAGTTTCTCAATAGAGGATGGACTTAATCTTTCAGTTGTCAAAAATCTAGGGCCAAAGATGTGCGACAATATGGATATCACCCTTCTACGCCTTTCACGCATCCGAATAGAGATGGCACCACAACGAAATTGCACTGACAATAACTTTCCTTATCAAAATCCAGATGGCGCCACCACCGAAAAGGCCCTCAAGTTAACTCACCAAATTAGACGAGTTAACTCGGAGTTAACTTAAGATTTCAATTGACTGAAAAACACGTTTATGGAGTTAACTCAGATTTAGCCCCGAGACTAGGATGACCTCTTACTGAAAAACTGGCCCTTAGTTGAAAAAACTATCAACCAGTCTGATTAAGTTTACATATTTGGCAAGCTGTGAATTAAGTGTTTTTATTTGAACTTGATTGGTGGGTAGGTCGTAGTTACCTATTCTTATATTTAAGACCAAGCACCTGTTGTAGGAAAAACATTGTCTGCGAACCAAAAACGCGTGAATGGAGGCAAATCTTCTCAACTTAACCTGAAGGCAATACAAAATTGCTGTCAATTGTATAGGCGAAACCAAAGTAAAATATATATCCAGCCATCAAAAACGCAAAAAATTAACGGAGAAACCAAATTTTACAAATATTTGGGTTGAAATAAAATTTCGGGAACTTAAATACGTTCCCTAAATTATCTAGTTCACACACTTTATTGAAGAGACTTTTATATCCCATCCAAGGATAGTTTTTTCTTTAATTTCTTTAAAAAATGGCTCTATTCTGCTATATGTAGGTATCTGAAAACAGAACAGTTAATCCACTCACTTAATCAATCAATTATTATAATTGTTATAATGCAGACATTTGTATCTTAAGCCACTAGCTTATTTTTCTATCTTAAATGCTGATCTCTTCATGCATAGTATTATTATTATTATTATTTGGTGAAAAATACCGTTTTACATTTTTCAACGGACTTTTATTAGGCTGTATTTTTTCGTGAAATGTTAACTGTCTGTTTTTCATTAAAACAAAACATAAAATATTTACAATATATTAAATAATAAAAATGGAAAACGGTACTTTTATGCGATGAGTAAATATCAACTCTGACGGAATAGGTATGGACTGTGATACAGGTTAAGGCCAACGACTAAGTCCTAAATGCCACAAAAAAAGCATGGGGTGACAGTACGATGATTTGTTCCTGGATCCTTTCTATGAAATGGAAGGAATAATGGTACCAAATTCAACAGTTGGCCTTATTTCACTTTGCCAAAGGGAAAAGGCCTTATTGCGCCTTAAAATTTGTGTTTGAATTCTGCTCTATGGTCGGTACAATTATATATTTTGCCTAATGAGACTTTCATTACCATTAAAACATAGCTTTAACAATAATTTCAATTTCGGAGCGGTGTTGTTGAACAAAACTGTTTATTTTCGATTTTAATATCACCTTATTTGCATTTTCGGTCACAAGCGTGACATTGAATTTCAAAAAAACTTTCACAAATTTAAACGATCTGCTCCTAAAATTATGTCCCTTAATTCGTGCAAAGCGTTCCGGAAAAAAATTCTGCCCAAGAAAAGATCAATTTGGGGTGTGAAAACTAAAAATTCGCGCGTATTTTATTACTATACACTAAAACTTGATTGAAAAAGAAAATTAAGGAAAAGATTTCTGGCATTTAAAAAGCTATAGCAAGGGGTCAATTCTCGATCTGTGAAACTGTGAAATGAAAACAAAGTTATCATTTCAGTTTTCACAGAGTTTTATCATTTTATCACTTCACAAACACGTGCAAGGTGATTCTCGAACTCGTTATGAAAACAGCTGTCAAAATGAGTACTAACATGACGAATGCTACCGCTTGCTCATAGAAAAAGATGATTGTGACGTCATATAAAGACCATGATGGCGAGTTGGGTGTATCAAATGAGCACAATTTGTCTCTATTTATCATTTGTCTTTTCACAGAATGAAATGATTGTGATAAACGAATCAGCATATGAAAACATTTTGGCATTTGTTTTCATTTTTTCACACTTCGAGAATCGCATTTGGCGTGAAGGCGTTATCATATTTATCACTTCACAGTTTCACAGATTGAGAATTGATCCCCAGGACTTTGTTAGTGTTGCCGTGGTTATTGCCTCCCTTGCCTAAGCGGTAAAATATACCCTCCTCCTACAATTTTTGTTCTTGAAAATAGAATTCAATTGAAAATTACAAAACAATGAAGGCTGGCCTAAGAAACAATGAATACTACTCATTGTCGTTGGAAATGTGTTTTCGTGGACCTACTACAGTAGTTATTATAGCAGCTAATTCAGAAAATGCACCAAACCACAATCTTAATAAGCCAACAACTTTTTGTCACACAGTTTTTTGTAACGAGTTCCCATAGTAACTATTGTATTACATAAAAATACCTTTCCAATGACATATGCATGATTAGGGTAAGGGCCAGTTTTGACATCATTTATACGGTTATTATATTTTATTGTTCAATAATAAAAGCGCTATCTTGCTATTGTAGTAGTTAAAAACGCTTACGAAGTATGACGTATGTACAAAGAACAATGCTATTTTTAGATAAATTGACGTATCTGCAACTTCTTAAGAAAAAAAGACGTAACTACCTTACTCTTATTCGTAGATCCGGAAAATAATCTAAGCAGGAAAATTTATTTACTTGTACACTCAGAGAAAAATCACAAACTTAAATCCAATACGATCGGGCTTATTTTAATTTATTTTTAATATTATTTGCTTGATCATAAAATAACATTGAACAGAGTAAGCCCTTAGCTGGCCGCACACAAGTGGTCGCATGGGGTCTCTGATGACCCCAGATAACGTAAGCTTATTTAAGGGGTTTGCGTTGATAATAAAAAAAATAGGTTAACTAATGTTTAATTAGTAATAAAAAAATTAACAAAAATTGTTTTTCAACGAGAAACATATCACAAAATAAAAAATAACACCGCAAAAGTATCAACGTTTTGATACAGCTTGAAAAAATCTTTTCTCTGATAGACTTGATGACCCATCTTTTGCAGTTTTTGCACATTCATTGTAAAAAAAATACTGCAGTATTGAACGCAAACAAATTTTGAAAATTTTGCCATCACTTACGTAAGTGGTTGCATGGGGTCACGACACTAAAGAGCAGCAACACGTGCTTACACGTTGACTATCAAATTCCACCTGACAGACGTTGAGGCTGAGGGGGATCTAGAAGCTAGGCAAGACGCGTACACGCTGCGTTCGATATTAAACCATTTATTTTTCATTTTAAATTCTGATGACCCCATGGCCCCAGTTGACAAACAAAAAATGCTTGAAATGAAAAAAAAATGTATTTGAGGTTAGAAACATACATATTTTTTTTTAAAGTTTATTAGAGATCTTATCTTGTTTTAAATTAAGTTCGAGCTAACCTTGTTTTCGTATATCATTGGGTATTGAAACAAGCCGAAACAATCTTAAATACGCAAATGCACAATCAGTAACTGAGTAAGGTAGATAGTTATCAATTTTTAGCATAAAATCTTTGTATGACAATTTAGCTTTGTGGAGGCCGAGTGTAGGTGAAAGGTCATAGTTCAAATCTCAGAAACCCCAAATAAGTAAAACTAGTTTTTTTCCAACAAAACAAAATTGTATGTACGAGGGCGGGTCAATAAGTCCCTGAAAATTTAAGTAGGTAAGGAACGGTCTTTTCAGAAAAAAAAAAACTTTATTTTTCGACATAATCTCCTTTAAGCTGGATACACTTCATCCAACGTTTTTCTAATTTTTTAATTCACTCCAAAAAACAGGTTTTTTCGAAAGCCTCAAAATATTCACTTGTTTCTTGAATAACCTCAGCATTCAAGTCAATTTTTTTTTCCACCATTTCTTCAAATCGCGAAATTAAAAATAGTCACAGGGGGCCAAATCCGGAGAATATGTTTTGATGCGGGAGTAACTCGTTCCTTAAATCACGCAATTTTGCCATCTCGACTGCCGACTTGTGCGCAGGAGCGTTGTCTTGATGAAAAAGAACTTTTTTCCTCACCAAATGGGGTCTTTTTCTCCTTTAATAAGTGTCGAGTCGCTCCAACCGCTCAGCATAATAAGCACCGGTAATTGTTTTTCCTTTCTCAAGGTAATCGATATGGATGACACCTTGTGCATCCCAAAAAACTGTCGCCATCACCTTGTTTGCCGATAATCCTGCTTTGGCTCGCTTTAGCATGTATAGAAGTCCACTATTTAGACTGGTATTTGGGCTCTGGTGTTTGGTGATGAATCCATGTTTCATCCACAGTCACAAATCGGCGCAGAAACTCACTTGGGTTCCGGTTGAAATTAGCCAAACACTCCTTTAAAATGTTTAAATGGTTTCGTTTGTTATCGATGGAGAGCAAATGCGGAAAGCTTTCTCATATCTAAATATTTGTGCAAAATTTTAATTACCCAGCCGTGTGTGTGACAAGCCTTTAGACTCCTCGAATTCCCTCACTTTCACTCGCCGATCGTCAAATACCGTGGATTTTATTGACCATTTCCGGTATGGCAACTTCAATCGGGCGACCAGAGCATTCTGCGCCATTTGTGCTGGAGTTTCCGCAGCGAAATTGGGTAGACAAATTGTGGATTGTTCCAATAGATGGGGAATAGTCCCCATAATATTTTAAGAGCTTTTGTTTTGTTTCTGTAGTGGATTTTTTGCGCAAAAAATAATGTTTAATCAGCACGCGAAACTCGGATTTTCCATTTTTTTAAAACTTTTCGACTTCTGACTAAAACCACTATAACAACAAAAATATTTGACAGATCTGAATTAAAATTTCAGGGCATTCATTTTGAATATCATTTATAACAACCTGATTTTTGGATTTGAGATTGCAAGGTGATAAATGTAAATTTTCAGGGACTTATTGATCCGCCCTCGTATGCCTACCTTCATTTCAGAATGACAAGGAAAGCAGCTACAAAACAATAACAATTATTTGGTTAGGTTAGGTTAGGTTAGGAGGGGCGTGCACAGCGCAAAGGCTGTTGCGTACACGGGGGCCTATTGGTCCATTGTGATCCCCTTACGAAAAGAAAGCAGAGATGCTCCTAAACTAATTATTCAAGTAGACTGGCTCATTTGCAAACCAGCCTGTGCTCTCTATGAACTTCCTCATATTTGCCATTGAGACCTGCGCTAGATCGTCCAGTTCTCCAACAAACCTGTTTCCGAAGTAACGGAGACGATTTGTTTGGAGGTTTGGACAATCGCAGAGCAGGTGTTTAATGGTTTCTTTTTCTTCTACATCCTGATAGCTCCTACAGAAGTCAGGTGCGAATACACCCAGTCTGGTGGCCATTGTGCCAATGGCGCAATGACCCGTTAGTACACCTATCAAGATTCTAATATTCTTTTTACCCAGCGACAGAATATACTGAGTTTCCTTTTCATTAATTCTCGGCCATAAACTTCTAGAGATAATGCAGTCGTTCCTGGTCAACCAAGATTTATTGATTTGCTCTTTCGTTATTAGGTCTATTTTCGTTTTAACCACACCGATCGGGATGTCTAGTCCCATATCTAATTGGTTACTACTGTTTCTTACTGATAATGACCCCTTCCTTGCCAGTTCATCTGCTATATCATTCCGTTCTATATTGCTATGTCCAGGAACCCAGCAGAGTTTGACTCGGTTAGTGTTGCAAATTTTATTCAGTATGCCTCGGCATTTTATCACTGTTTTGGATCTTATAGTCTCACTGGCTATCGCTTTGATAGCGGCTTGGCTGTCCACGAAAAATGTGATCTCCGACGAGCTCAGTTTTTTCTTGTGCACCATTTCTGCCGCTTTTTCAATAGCATAAGTCTCAGCCTGAAAGACGCTACATTCATCTGGGAGTTTATATGATTCTCTAATATTAAGGGCTTCACAGAACACCCCAGCTCCTGTTCCTTCTTCCATTTTTGACCCGTCAGTTTAGAAGGGGATACCCTGTTCACTAATAAGTGAGTTGGGTTCCCAAC
The DNA here is from genome assembly GCA_963921185.1 of Dasysyrphus tricinctus. NCBI lineage: Eukaryota > Metazoa > Arthropoda > Insecta > Diptera > Syrphidae > Dasysyrphus > Dasysyrphus tricinctus. Next base: position 17,992,478 of record OY992533.1, on the reverse strand, counting down.
CATGTCTTTCGGGTATTGAAATAGAGAAGTGTTTGTTAAAATCTATTATCGGTGGTATGTAATCAGTCGTCACATCAAGTCCGACCACTGTGTCATACCTTTGTAAGATAGACCCATGACCATAGGTGCTGTGCTTCCAAGAGCCCAGTTCTTTGAGTCGAAGTGCGCTTTTGGCTGCTGTGCATCTAATGTGCTCGTCTAGGGCTGGAAGATTTAAAATAATATATATTTGGTTATTTTTGCAAAATAATGAAATAACATTGAAATAAAACCCTACAAATGAGAAAGTCAACTTACTTTTTCATATTCTTGAAATGAGTTTTTGTTGGTGGCTATCATTTCCTTAAAGTGTGGAAAAAAATTCATCCAAAAACGAAAGAGGTTACATATAAAAACGCGTTTATCTCAAAAATATAGATAAACTCCTGTTCATTGGAATAGGTACACATTACAGAAAGCGTCCAGTTCAGGAAAGCATAAGAAAATACACAATCTAGATCCTACCGTCATTTAACGTTTTTATTATCATTTCTTTAATTTCATGTTAATATCGTATTTTACCACTTTTTTCGTTCATTTGAATACGGCCATTATATCATCACTTTTGCTTGGAATAAATTGAAAGTCAGACCTTAAATAACTATTTTTGGGCTTTATATTATGGTTTCTTTGATTTAACACAAACAAATTTCGAAAAAGTGGAGAATGAGTGGATGAAAAGCTCCTGGCGCGGTTGGTTATGTGCAAATTCATAGTTTTCATGATCGAGGACTAACGGGACATAAAATTTCAGAAAAAAATTACAGAATTTCTTCTTTGTTCTAAAATTATCTGAGAAATAAACAAAAAGATGGTGTCGATAAGAAAGGATGCAAAGAACCTGCTACCTCCGCAATTATTCGACGATTTCGGATTAAGGATTGTGCCTAATTTTTCGGTCTCAGATTCCGTGATATGTGATCAGAGGAGCTTATCTATGGAGGGGTGGAACCCGATTTCGGCTTAAATGTTTACTTTCGAGGTTACATTCAGATTTTTTTTTCAATGCAATGTTTAATCGCAAAGGGCCCAGTTGTAAACTGCAAGACTTTGATTTTTTGAAGAGCCTTTAATGAAGCTTTCGACGCCTAAACTTCTTTTTTTGCTATCACTCACACCCAAAATCTGCTGTGGGCTCTCGGTCTATTAGCATTTTAAATTATTTTTGCAGAGACTTGAAGTGTGTTTTTGAATTTCCGTATAAGTTTTGCCTCCAGAAAAAAGTTGAGGAATGATTCCCCATTTCTCCGGATTGCAGTTTTTCCTACGCGTTTAAATATGTAAATACTATGGGGCCTCGAAGGCTTACATTAGAACTTGAAATTAATATACTTAAAATAATCACAGGATCAACAAACCATTTTGGGAACATATTGCCAAAACCTTGCGAACACTGCTATTATTTTGACCGCTAAAAAATACACTTTCAGAGCATTCAAGTGACATTTGAAAAAAAAAACCTTTGTCATGAATTTTTTTCTCCGTGAAACTGAAGACGAAAAGTAGTGGAAGGATCTAATTAATTGCTTATATTTAAGATTGTAATAGAAAACGTCAAGCGAAGGTTTACACTGCTGTTATTTTGACCGCAACTGTACGTACTTAGAAGTTTAAAATCATTGAAAATTCGTATTTAATTCCAAAAAATGTATTCGGGATTGTGGGCGTACAATTTTACTAATTTGATATCAAAGTTTTTATTTTATTATTTGACCCTCCCTCAATTTTCTTCCAATTGCAGGTTAAAACTTGAACAAAAATATATTTTGATGGAAGATGACTACGTAAAAATAAGTTATAAAATTGCATGACCCACTTTTTTCACCCAGTTCAATTCAATTTAAATTTAATTCAGTTTTTCAAAAAAAAAAATGTAACTATACCTGCATCTGCTATAAAATGAATTTCAAAACTTGATCGATGAATAGATTTGAACACTAATAAAACGAAGAATCTAATAAAAAGTTAAATAACATTGATATTCTAACACAAAACATTATACCTACTTCCACTTCTAGATCAAAAGCATTCCAAATATAAACAATGCCATTGATTTTAGAAACTTAATATTTGAAAACGATATAACTCATACAAATTAAAAATACACAAAATAATTCTATCAAACTTCGATTGATCTCTCGTAGATAGAGATTTCGGTATAATCATTGAACTTGATGATACAAAATCATCGTAGGAAGAAGAGAAAAAAATCATTCCTATATTTTTCTTTGATCCAAAGCCATTTTTTACCCTCAACATATCACCTAAATATCTCATCGATATTTCTTAGTTTTTTTTTTTATTTGATCGGAATTCGTAAAGTAAACGCGCTCTCTATCTATCTGATAGCAGCCAAAATCATAAAAACAACCTCAAACCAGAGGATACAAATCGATTCATTATAGAAATTTAAAATTTTGGCGCGACACCCCAACAATACAAGCTGCCTTATTGTCGACAACGTCAAACGCGTCGCGTCTGGCTGCATGGCGCACAGTGGGGGTTTAATTTTTTTTTTAAGCCTTTAGTTGTAACATGTGTATGCTTCAGAGGAAAGAAAATTTCTATATAAGTATGAGGTGAGCTTGAAGTGAAAAACTAATTCCGTTTCTTTGAATTTCAACACCAAAAGTTATGCACGTCATTAAAAAAAAAAATGTTTACATAAAACTTTATGCGATAAGAAAAGAATCATAAATCAAAATCATCGCCATGTTTCAATCTTAAGTGCTCCACTGTACTTTACAACCGGTGTTATCTATTTGAAGTTCTGCCGAACACGTAATTTGGGGGGCGTTCGCAATGCATTGGGGCGGTTAATCATTGATTATTTCGTATTTTTATTTTCGTCAAGTAACAGTAGGTAACAGTGTAGCTACACAAAAGTTTAATAGTTTCCGAAGCGAGAGAAAGAGTGAGAATTAAAATCAGCGGCGGTGGCGTGTGTGTTGGACGACCAGTGGATGTGGAGCCGTTTTGAAAGCGATCAAGCCAATAATTGAGTATAGACATGCTAGACCAAACAAATCACCTTCGTCGTTTGCCTTAATGCGCATAAATTTTCAAACTAACTGCTCGAACCAATCAAATTTGCTTGTCATTTCTATATTTTGTTTTTTGTGTTCGATGAATGTATCTGGCAGATACTTTTGGGATTTACTTTTTTTCTTTTCGATTTATTTAGATTTTGGGAAATGATTTTTTTGTTGTTGGTGGAAAGAAGAGAAAAAAGTGCGTTAAGGTCTCGTTTTTGCTTTTTTGACGCATGTAGATACATTTGTATCTTCCGGATACACACAAGGTAGGTATTATAGCGCGATCATTCCAATCAGTTAATTAAAATTATACGATTTGCTAATTAAATGCGATCAGTTTTGTTTATTCGAGGAAATTAAATTTTTGCCAGGCAGGCTGGCTGGCGGCTGTCGGCCGGGGGTTGTGGGCGAAGTAAAAAGTTAAAGGCAAAAGCAAAGCAAAGGAGATGTTGGATTAAAAGCACCAGACAGAAAGTATCCACATATAGACTTGTTGCTGCTTTATTACTGCCGCCTTTTGACTTTTTTTGTATTTACCTACCTAGATTTGTATCCAATGGCGTTTTGAGCTGGTTTGTTGATTGTTTCATAAGACTTGTAAACACATGCGGCATTACAGTTGTTGAGGTTGCCGCCTATTTGCATGTGATTAATCATGCATAACATTTATTATAAATTTCCTTTTTTGTCGGTGTATATAGAGATACCTTTGGAATAAGAAACTGTGCTTTATGGTATTTATGTAGTTATTTGCTAAGATGGAATTATTAACGTACACCTAACTACTGGAATGTTGTTTCTTGAATTAGATTAGGAACATGGTTGTTTGAATTTTAATTGTTAATTGTCTTGATAAGGTATTTTAGCATTTTATAGCGGGGCTTAGTACTTTATTGAACAAGAAACACTGGCTCGATTTGTACCTATAATAATTGGTACCAAAAGTAATAAAATCTAAAATCTACCTAATTGCTGAAGCTTATCAAAAAGGTTATTACGTTTGTATGTAAACTCAGTCACAAAAGTAGGTAAATACCAGGAAAGAAAATGTTAAACTGAGGAAAAAATAAATAGGCAAATGTTATTGACACATATACAGCTACGGTATATAAACAAATTAAAATCCATGTGATTTTCAAATTGGTGTTTTGTTTTCAAAAAAAAAAAAAATACAAATTCAATCTTTGATCGAATATTTTTAAATTTTCTTAACCTAAACAGCTTCTTTAATATTTGAGGAATCGAAAAATAGTTAGGTGGATAATTTGCCGTTAATTAATCGTTAATTAGTTGTGACAATTTTGAATTTGTCGTTCAATGTTTTCTATGTTTTTTTTTTTAGCAAAGCAAAATCAGTAAACACTTATTAGAAATAAGCGTTTATGGCTTAATAATCTGTCGTTAACTAGTTTAAATTAGTTGTGACAGTCTCGAATTTGTCGTGCAAAGTTTTGTCCGTTTTTTGGTTCCTTGCTAACTTGATATGGAGTTGGCATAGCACCACCTCGAAAAGGGGTAAAAGATGCTTAAACCGAATGTTTAATGGCTAGAAAACAAATTCGAAACTGTCACAGCTAATTAACGACTAATTAACGGCAAATTAACCACCAAACCATTTTTCGATTAGTCAAAATTGCTTTGCTAACTTAACACTCATTAGGAAATTTTACTCTGTCTTCATGTAACCAAAAACATTTTTCTCGAAAAATGGTTAAGATATGAACCTTAAAGCAAAATTTTCTTAAAATTCAGGTAACAAAAGTAATAGCCTTTTCACACTGAACCCAAAACGAGCTTCACGAAAATATCAAAATATAAATAATCTAAAACACAAGTTTTCTCATACCTTTTTTATATCTTCAGGTTTTTGTAAAACACAAGTTTTATATAGAACCAGTCGAAAACATGTTGGAATTCAGAGGTGAACAAAAGAAACATACCTTTTAATAAGTTCAGCGCCTATTGTAGTGTCAAAAAAGAAACTGATGGGATGGGATGCTTTCAAAAGAAATTTAAGACAGCTGACGAAATTCTGTCATATATCAAATATAAAATTCGAATCTCAAAATAAATTAATTTATGTTATTAAAATTGATGAAAAATTGTTTGTGGTAAGCCAAATTGTTCATATGGATACTATTTATGTATATAATAAATCACCGTTTTTATCTCCAAAAAATGGAAGAAAATAAAAAATGTAAAGAAAATAGTGCGTGGTTTATGTACAAGAAAAACTGGAATGTCAAACGAAAACGTGTAATGTTCAGTGTGAATGGTTTTCGAATTTTTGAAAAGTTTTCGCCGAAAACCGGTTATGGGGTTTGGTGTGAAAAGCCTATAAGTATACATTACTCGAACTTCCAACATTATCAACTCAATATTCAAAACTAGAACCTTGTTAGGAAAGGTTTTCTCCACCCATTTGCACGTCCATCAGAGCCGTGGATGTTTAATATAACCTTGTCGGAGAGTAAAAGCATATACGGGTTTGATGAACGTACAAAAGTGTGAAGAAAACCAAATACGGCGTTAGATCCTAAGCACCTGACTGGAACATGTTGGTGGTGGGGGTGGCTCGGATATGGTTTGGGGGTGCATGGCAGCATCTGGAGTGGGAAATCTGAAAACACGATGGATCGTTTTGTTATCCTCAAAAATAATCTCCAACAGAGTGGGCAAAATCTAGGTTGTGAGTAGTCATTCATCTTCCAGCAAGATAATGACCACAAGGATACCTCGCAAATCTTCAAATAAAGGCTCTTTTATAATAGGCAAGGTAGAAGCAGCTGTCAGTAATTAATACTGACCAGTAGCAGGATGGGCAAGGGCATGAGGCAGAAAATAAAATGGGGCCTCTTAACAGAAATAGATTTAAGAGAATTGTTCACAAATCAAAAAAGAGAATTGGTCACAAATCAAAACTATAAGAAGTAGATTTCGTTTTTGATTAAAAAAAATTAAAAAGTGAAGAAGACATGTAATGTTTAAGTATTTTGTACAGTAACCGTCAGCATAATATATCCCTAAGGCATAAATTCGTATGATTAGCATGCAGTTTATTTAGAACAGTTGGTGTTAAGAACAAAAAAGTTGGTGGAATGTTTGAAAAAACGTTTGTGTAACAAATATTTTTGGTGGGCTTCACTCAAAAATTTTTGGGAATAAAAATATCTAACAAATATTTTGTTTTTCTTTGAAAATATTAAAATCGGTTAGAAATGTTATCGCTATGTATAGTCCAGTAAGAATAGTTTTTTTAAGGAAAACATTACTAGTTTAGTTAGTTTAGTTTTATTGACCTAGAAAAAATATACTGGATTTACATTTTCACGTTGTTAACATTACAAAAGTCTTAATATGGTATGGCCGAAGGCCATCTACCAGACTGACTTTTAATTATAATTTATAAACAATAAGAAAGTACCAAATACATAATAATTCAATCTTTTAGTACAAAATTTATATAGCAAAACTTTAAAAATCCTCCTCCACTATGCGGGCTCTGTATCTGCTAGCATTTACGGCGTAGTAATATAAAAGGTCCCAACCTCGTTCTCCATTTAGAATGCTGATTATTTCATCAAAATTAAGGATTTCTACTCCAAAGAAGTGCTTTCTGAATTCCTTCAGTATTGGGCAAACTCCCAGGAAATGTAAGACATCTTCACGTACTTTTAGATTACATAGATCGCACAATATTGGTAGCTCTGGACGATGAGGAATGTAGTTCAAACCTATGAGTTCGCCTCTAACTCTGAATATCAAGCTAATTTTCTCAGAAGAGTTTTGAGCTAAGAGGTAAGTGTTGCTGTTTAAGAAGTGGTTCAATTTACAGGGATGCCTCAGCTTCCGTCATAAACTTATCATATTTCCGGTTTTCATCAATAAAACATTACTAACTGGCTGATTTTTGTTATGAACGTTAGGATTGAAGTTACCTAATCTGAGAAAAGTCCTCAACTATCCGACTACCTCTGGGTCAATTAAAATGGGTCAAAGGTCAGGAAAATAAGTTTTTTCCGAACATCTAAAAAACGGTAAGTTTTGGAAATATTGCTTTATTTTTTTCTGTCCGAGATACTGGAGCCGATATTCACAAAAGACCAAAATATGTATGTATAGTCTAACTGTCAATAACTTAAAATTTACGCAACAAAATTGATTTTTCTTTTTGGGCAGACCTCAGCTGTTCGCTTAGTCTCACATATTTTTATACGTGGGGTACACCTCGTTTCAAAGATATTTAAAAAAAAAACTGTTTTTTGCACCCATGAGTATAGGTTTTTTATTTTCTATTGTTTTCCTCTTTTCGATTTGGTTTTGAGCCTGCATCCAAAAATTGTTGGAATGTATAGTAAAGCTGTTTATCTGAATCTGTCTTTTTGAGCTGTATTGCTATTCACATTTCACGTTATCAAAAAAATGCCGTTCATTGCTAAATGGTCGGTCGGGGAAAAATGGCCTCATTTTGTTTTTTTGGGGTAAGTTGATATTTGACATTATTTTGTATGGAAGTTGCAAAAAAAAATAATATAATTTATCAATTAGTTTTCTAAATTCTAGTTTTTATCAAAGTTATTATAAATCCCCAGTTATTTTTTGTGTCTACAATAAGAAGGGGTTTTAAAATATTTCCTTTTTATTTTTACTTATTTATCAAATAATGTTTCTACAGATAAGATAAAATCTTTTTGTTATTACAAAAATGTGAGTAAAAATATAATGTTATATCATATTAATATCATTATTCGGTGTATATCATAGTAAGCTTTATAAAGCCAATTTTGTATGCGAAACGCTGTGAAATAGTGCGCAAAACAAAAGCATAGGTAACTTACCCCATAGTGTTGGCCAACTTACCCCGGTATCAGGGCGAGTTGACCCATTACTGGTCATCCCACAAATTTAAGAACAAAGGATCTTATCATTATCTTTATTCTAATGGTTATATTTTTTTAAGAAAGCTTAAAAGATTATCTAGGTAGGTAAAAATGGTGGCAAGAGCGTAACACTCGCTGTTGCCCAATAAGCACTGGATTGCGCCGTTTTGATACCATAACTCGTTTGACCTGTGTATGAAAGTAGATAAAAGCGTTCCTTGCTTTGAAATAGGACGGCTGTGGAGTATGGTTAATGTATCTTGTGAGTTGGGTCATAGGACACTCACTCGATCGGATCGCATCTCGCCCGAGCTTGCCACATTATGCCGAGCTCGGCAGGTTGTAGAGTAGCAACGAAGCGATCGATCAGATCATGTGGTCATCAATTGCCATTGAGCATCATGAAGCTCCTCAGAAACCCGGGTTCCGATTACTCGCGGACTTTGGATCTGGGGGGGAACATGATGCAGAACGCAACAGATTTCTGTCTCAGAACCATTTCGTGGCGTTAAGAAAAGAGATCAAGTCTTTGATCTTCATTTCGGAAAGTTCGTTTAGGTCGTCAAAAAAAGCCATTCCAAACGATTGTGCTCTCATTCTGGCTAGAGCTGGACATTTACAGAGAAAATGTAGGACTGTTTCCTTTTCTTGCTGGTCTCCACAGCTGCGACAGTGAGTATTGTAAGGAATACCCAGCCTCGCCGCATGTTCTCCAATTGGCCAGTGTCCAGTGCAGGTTGCTACGACCCTGGCTATGTCCCGCCTGGGTTTACATATGAGATCAATTGTTCGGGATTTATTTAAGGCGGGCCAGATCGTTCTGGATATTTTGCAGTTGGTCAAACTGCTCCACCTACGATTAGATTCCCTAAGGAAAATTGACAATATATTGCCCTTCAGAACTCCAAGGGGAATGTAGACTCTTTCCGCAAGTGAGATGTGAAGGGCTGATCCTTGCCTGGCTAGTTCATTATCTATCTAAGAGAGCTTAATTTTTTGTTATACCTACCTGCCTTTGTTTTGTTCTTACAAACAAAATAAAAACGTTGAGTCAACTAGCCCCAGTCTCCCCTACCATTATTTTTGGTTCTCAAAAAATGAAAAACCTGTGGGGGGAATGACCAAAATATTAACGTATGAGAAATAATTTTATTATATTGAAGGAAATTTGACATAAAACCAAATTGGCCTCATGTCGCTTTGCGACGTTACAGAAACACGATTGCAATAATTTTTATTTCTTCCGACGGTGCATATAACTTATATTTTAAAAGGTTTCCAAGCTCCCTATAGTTAATTTTTTTAGAATTTCTTTTCAATAATTCTTAAATTAAAGTGTAGTCATAAAAATATGCTGAAGCTAATAAATTAACTATACCTATTCACTTTCTCATGCTTGTACGAAAGATCGTAAAAATAAAGTGATTTTCATTCGTATTTCCAATCTGATTCTGATTTTTACGAGTACGAGCACTTCCTTAAAAGAATGAGAAAAAAACAACCATCCCTCCTCTCTTGTCAATTTGAAGAAAGTCCTTGCGCGCTAAACACCAAAAGAAATTAAGAACTTATAAAATCAAAAGGCAAACTCCCAAACTATCGCATGCTTTAACTCAAAATCCTCTTATTCGATATCAAAAATCCATAAAATCTACATTACACTCTCGAAAAACGCACTAAACACATCATCATAAAACCCGAAATTCACGGTGTGTGAAAGAGGGTATGGGTAAAGTAGTATGAGGCTTTATATTATTATATTATTATTTGTAAGAGAGTTTTTGGTATAGGTAGGTATTTTGCTGACTTTTCAACGTCGCTTTTTTGTTTTTGTGTTATTCTCGTTTGTCGTTTTGTCGTCTACTCCGTCGCGTCGATCGATGATGATACCATACACGCACACGTAATAAAACAATGTCACGCACTTTAAAAATGTCAAAAACTGAGTGATTTACAACCAACAGACGGACATTTTTAGAAAGGAGTCCCTATACTATACGTACATATAATTGTGTCCGTGTGTGTGTTCCTAGTGTATTATATTCATATCTGTCTCCGAGTATCTTTTTCGGATGATGAAGTAGAATTTTGTTGTCTTTTATCTTCTTCCCTGTTTGACGTATGAAATTTTATAAATTTTCATGCACTTTCTTTCTCTCAGCACGAAAATAGATCAACAAAAAAAAGTAATTATTTTTGAAATTGTCTCCAAGTTGTATACGCTTTGTTGTTGTAAGGTCCTTATGAAATTCACAGTTGACAACATTACATCACGTTTAAAAGGATCACACAGTGGGACATGTGGGCTCTTTGCTACGACTCTCTGGATTTCATCATCACACAAATCCAGTTTGACATTGCTGGATGATTTACCATCAACAGCGTTCATTTCTGTTCGTCATTATTCAGCCAAATGTCGTAAATTTTGTCCTTTGAAGATGAATTATGAAAAAAGTCCTTGAATTTAACTGCCTGTAGGACATACTTTTGAGTTTGAAAAATTATGAAAATATGTTATTTTTATCATAAGGAAAGGACAGAGCACCATAACTGAGAGTCATAAAATTGGGCGTAAGGATGCAACAATAATTTAATGGACCGCATCGGCCGACATCCTGCCATTTTAATAATATGATGGTAATAATTTATTTATTAATTTATGTCTTTGAGAGTTAAAAACATTCAATATAAATGGATTCTAGGAAGACCTTGTATAATTTTATTGGTTGTGTCGAAAAACTATATTTGGAAAGTTATAAGATTGAGTACTCAGAGGTAAAGATAGATGGTTTGAATAATGTAATACTTAAATGTAGATAGAAAATGTGTGTTGAGTTTATGGAGTTGGATTTTGGGCTGTTAAAAGTAAAAGTAAATTTGGCAACTGACAGATGGTTCGTCATAGCCTGTTTCGTAATTTCACCATGAACAGACCTACGCAACAAAGCTGACAAATTTTAATAGCCAATATACGAACTCAGCTGCTCGATAAAGAGATCAAAACTGGACTATACCTACCTTCTACTAGACTACTCCTATGTTCGTTCTTGAAAAAAGTGTTTTTAGGGACTCGAAAACAAAACCCTGCTGGTTTCTTTTTACCTTGTAGTTCTTAATTTTGTTTTTAATTTATTTATTTACTACACTAGTAAAAAAAAAAAATAAAGGTAGGTACAACATTTTTTCCAATTTTTGTTATAGTTTTTTGATGACCTGTATCTTTGTGATGAGTGGTCGTATATTGAGTTGAAACAAAAGCTACAGCTATGTTTTGATTGCGTTATTGCAAGAAACAAAAAATTATTTTTTAAGGTCCTTAAGTAAAAAGTACATTTTTCCAAAAATAAAAAAAAAATCTCAAGTTTTTTTGTTTGAAAAATGTTTGCATTTCAAGTCGAGAAAGTATCTAACTAATGTAAAACTGAAAAAAGTCTACGGGAATTGTAGTTTTCTGACATTTTGATATTTGATGACGACTACGCATTGTTTACACTCAGAAAAAAGCAACGTAAAACAACGTTAAATCAATGGAAACTGTTTGATGCCAAAAAGAAAGACGTGTTACTGCATTGAGTGTTCAACAAGAAGTAATTTATTAAATGTGAATTCATTATGTAATACAGTGTACATACATACAGTGCAAAGAAAAATAGAGAGTACTAAAAACATCGAATAGGAGAAATAGAATAATAAACATAGGGTAAACTAGGCATAATTCAACAGAAACCACTTTGACTTAAATATTTTTTCGGAATGGTTTGGCTTCGAGGACGAAAATCTTTAATTCAAAGTAGCATGACATTCAAAGTGTTTCCCTCTTTCAAAACGAATATGTCTACAATTTGATTTAACCATGTTTTCCTCTTCATTGTCAGAACATATTGGATTTAAGGACGTTAACTTTACTGCATAATAACGGGTGATTTTTTAGCTGGTTTGGTTTTGGCAACACTGGTTTTGACAGCTGACGTGTGTTTAGTACCTAGTGTCACTGTCAAACAGCTTCAGTTTGGTTTGCAATTTAACCATGGATCGTCTTACAAATGAACAACGCTTGCAAATTATTGAATTTTACTATCAAAATTCGTGCTGGCCGAGGATCCGCTTTTTTATCGAAAAATTGTGTTCAGCGATGAGGCTCATTTTTGGTTGAATGGGTACGTAAATAAGCATAATTGCCGCATTTGGAGTGAAGATCAGCCAGAAGCATTGCAACAGCTACCAATGCATCCCGAAAAAGCCACTGTTTGGTGCGGTTTATGGGCCGGCGGCATTATTGGGCCATATTTCTTCAAAGATGATGCGAATCGCAGCGTTACTGTCAATGGTGAACGCTACCGAGCGATGATAACAAACTTTTTTTGCCCGAAATGGAAGTTCTTGACTTGCATGATATGTGGTTTCAACAAGACGGTGCCACATGCCACACAGCACGCGAAACAATGGCGCAATTGCGAGGCGAGTTTGGTGAACAGTTAATTTCACGTTTCGGGCCGGTCAATTGGCCGCCTAGATCGTGCGATTTGACACCATTAGATTATTTTTTGTGGGGGTATGTCAAGGCTAATGTCTATAGGGACAAGCCCGCTTCGATTGACGCACTGGAAGCCAACATCCATGCATTCATTCGTGAGATACCGGCCGATATGTGTGAAAGAGTATGCCAAAATTGGACTCAGCGGATGGGCTACCTGAGACGCAGCCGCGGTCAACATTTGCATGAAATTATCTTTAAACATTAAATTGCAAGGTTCAAACTATCGATTCAAATAAATATTTCATTCATTTTTTTGAATTTTTTGTGTTTTTTTTTTTTTTAAAGTTCTAAACCTCTTAAAAAATCACCCTATATAATGCAAACTCATCAGCCACCCTACCTATACAATCGGATTCCTGTATCGCGATCAACAAGAAATCTTGATCTTGCACCAGTACGATACACTTTTTTGGTATCAAAACGACAATTTTTTACTAACGCTTTTGAGCTGTGGAATTCCCTTCGATTGATAGGTGGCACATATCAGTTCAGGCAGAGACTTTGGCGGCATTTTGAGGCGTTGAGATGATGGTTTCTTGTTTTAGTATCCTTATCCTTTTTATGTTTCTACCCATTTGCTTTTAATAAATATTCTTTCTTTTCCTTAAATACAAAATTTTGTAATATTATTTCATAAAATCATTAACAATCTTTTATATTTTTCTTCTTATCATTGAAGTCATATGCATGTATTGTATTAATTGTATCACTTATCAACCACATATTATATTTACACATGGTATTAAACCGAAGCTTTCACTATTTTTATAAGATATTGTATCTTACAGTGTTAAGACTATTACAGAAATAAATAAATTGAAATTGAAAAATTGAAATTGTCATCATCGTTAATTTGAATTCATCCACCTTTAAAAGAAAATTAATCAACTTTGAGTAAACTACAAGTATCATTGATTGAAATACAGTGAAACCTCCCTTAAAGGACAGCTCTCTTAAGCGGACAAATTCTCGCGACCGTGGATCTAGGATTTAAATTCCATATACATTTAATGTTCCTTTAAGAGGAAACTCCCTTGATCGGACGCGGACAAGAATATCTGTCGTAATTTGTTAAATTTACTTAGGCGGACAAAAACTTTTTCTAGTATGAAATTTCTAACAAACAATCTCACAACGGATTTTCTTTTGTAGTTGTGGTCACTTACTGTATCTTTTTGTTCAATTATTTCCCGTTTGCTAATGAGTTTTATGGCACCAATTTTCAAATTCCTTATTGAAATGAATATATTTTTTTTTGTGACATTAAGTCTTGTTTTTTTATATATCGTCGGCTTAGAGTGTAAAGCAGCTAACTCCACTTTTTTTTGTCATTATAGACCACTTCAAAAGTTGATTAAAAATATATAAATCTATCAAATCTTTTCAATTTCACTGAATTTAGCAAAAGCGAGTGCTGAAAAATAATTAATGTAATTTTGGTTTTATTCAAATAATTCGAACACTTATGTTTAAATAATTTTTTATAAGAAATGCAAAACAGGAGTTAGCTGCTTTTCACTCTAAGCCGACGATATCATTATTTATTTTGTTGAATGTTTAAGGACAATTAATATAACTTAATTTTTGTTGTTATTTTTGTAGCTAAAAATATTTCTTTATACAAATTCAATTTTTAAGTTATTCTTTTTATTTTTTTTTCTTGGCCGGACAACTCCCTTAGACGGACAAAAGTGTTGTGACCGTCGCCGTCGCTGTCCGCCTAAGGGAGGTTTCACTGTACATACATACATATATGTACAACTTCTAAAATACTTTTATAAAACTTTAATTCAACTTCGTCCGGTTATTGATTTAAAGTAAAAAGGGAACCAATTCATAAAACAAATGAAAAAAACAAACATGAGAAAAGTAATAATATTTTTTCGATTAAATGTAGCTGAATTTTGAGTGCGTGTTGAATTTGTTCACAACTGTTTTGAAGATACTTCAAGAAATTACGAAGCGCTCTCGAAATTCTATTATATTAAGCTAAAATAAAATAAAAAAGGAGGTTCAAGAACTTTAAGAATCTTACTTTGACGTTGGCCTAACTTTGCAACACTTTAAAAGTACCTGCTAGGCTATTGATTATGTCCTAAAAAACAGGGCGATAAGGAAGTAAGACGTTCATGGAATTTTATTGTAAAAATCATCAAAGGGGTCATTGAAGATGAGAAAACCGCGGAGTGCTATTAAATTAGAGGGTGCATTTTGGAGAGAGGTGTGCAAAAGCATCCTTTTTGGTTTTTTTTTGCATATAACACTACGTTGAGTGTACTTTAAATGTTACAAAAATTGATTTTAATGTAAAATTGAATACGTTTCGCTTTGACTCTAGGTTGGCATTGTTAAATCTTCGTTGCCTATTTTAAGCAACAGGGGTTCCACGTGAAATTAAATATTGAATATTATTCAACTTTAAATCAAACATTTTCTATTAGATTTTAAATTGCATTTTTTCCCACAGTGTAGGAACAACACAATTTGTTCCTTTAACTGGTTTGTAGGACTTTGAAAATTTGGTCAGAAAAAACGATTCGATGAATCAATTTATAAATTTACCGGAATATTCATGTTTTAAAAGTCTTCAAATCTGCATACCAACGCAAGTCATGCAATCAATATTCTTTAAGAAAAAAAAGATTTACGAAAAGACCAAAAAATGTCGTTTTTTAGTACTTTTTTTAAACTAACGGTGAAGGGTCAAAAAAAAAATAATTTCTACAAAGCCTTGAAAAAATCATGTTAAACGCTTTCTCAAATCTCCAAAACTGTCTTTGAATTTTGTATGACTTCATTAAAAAAATGTGTTTTGTAAATATACGTCATAAGAGAATATTTGAATTGAAAAGAAACAAATTTTATTTTAAATTTAAAAATTATTTTTTTCAAAAAGTATTTTGAAAAACCATTTCATTTAAAAAAAGAAATTTTGAGAATGGATTTTTGGCTTTCAAAAATGCTATAGCATGACATTGCAAGTATAGTGGTGCTCCAGTAAAACGAATGATATAATAACCAAGGTCCATTCGTTATATCGAAAATTCATTATATTGAATACCTACGTATCATTTTCAAATACAACCGAGTTCTAGTTTTATCCCCAAATCCGTAACAAAAATTAAAATTTGAGCCTTTTCATAGTTCAAATAAGAAAACTTGACAGAATAAATTGAGCACAACAAACCAAAGTTCACATTAATTCATCCAAAATCAAGTTTAATTAAAAAAAATTCCTTCCCTGAATTCAGGCCCGTAACAGAAAAATTAATTATTTTAAAACATTTTTGGTTTTATTTTGTGAAATTCGTTATTTGCTCGTTATATAGAATACCTAATGGGCTAGAAAAAAGTGTTCGTAATATCGAGCATTCGTTATATCGGCATTCGTTATACTGGACCACCACTGTATTGCCGTTGTTTTTTGGTATTTTTTTCTATTTTAAGTCAATTTTTTAGAAAATTGTCCCTCCCACGTAAACGGGGAAGAATAGACCCCCTTCAGGACAATTTTTTTTCTTGAATCAATCCAACCTACACAATCTAGCCTTTTGTTATACACCCTGCGCTTATGCAAAACACCCTGCATATTTAAAAAAAACCATTTTACTTAAATTCAAGATGAGGGTCAAAGTTAAGAAGCTGGACGGTCGAAAGCTTGGTATAAGACTCCTTATACTCTCTTGTTTCAACGAATTGAAAAAATATTAAACTTTTTGTTTGCATAGTTCAAAAACGCTTTTTTCGGACTAAGTCCAAAAATTTCAATCGTTATAGAGAAAAAATGATATAGTATATCCAAAGTTGTAGATAATACAATTCTGAACAACTTTTAATAAGTGCATTTTTAATCCAAAGTTGAAAATAGGTTGTTATATACGGCCTTAAGCCAACCCTGTTTTGATAACAAAAATAAAGTGTTATAAAATGGCTTCTTTCCTTTTCTTCCTTTCTCTTATCTCTAAGGCTGGGATCAGCTTAATAAAGGATGGAGTGAATCTCTTCTTCATCAGTAAGTCAAGCCGATCACACGCCTCTAAATAAATAGCTTAATTTACCTATTAAAGTATACTTATATAATTATTATTCCTAAGCTTACTCTTACTATATGAATAAAAAGAATTAATTTGAAGTTTAAGTTTTATTTCATCGAAAGGAAGAACTTAATATAGGTGAGTTATTTAACAAAAACAAATTTTTTTAAAATCCAAGATGGCGGCCAACGCAATTGTGAAAGGAGGCCGAATACTATTTTTTAGACTTTTTAACAAAGAAAAGCAAAAAATACCCCTACCTACTATCTATTTTTTGCATTTCAAATGTGGGTACATTCCGACTGGGCTACTATTGTTTTTGTACTTGTATCTTCCTATAGATCGTTCTTTTCTCTAATTATATTCTGTAAATGTCTTGTATTATGTAACTTGCCGAGATAACTTGTTATATTGATTTTATTTAATTATTAATTTTGCTGTGGGGTTTCCTGTCACCCCCTTTGTCATTTACGTCCACTTTTTTGTGTCTGATGCTTACTTTGAAGCTTGGGTCTTACACCAAAATGGCTTTACTTTGCACTTGGATAATAAAAATAAAAATTAAAATTACTTCCAAACAAGTTTTGAAGCAATTATTTATAGCTTGTTGGCATTGCAACTGGCAAAACATCATATGATGTTTGAACTGATTCCAAATTTTTTATGTGAACGGGGACACTTACGGGCCATTCTAAATATGAACCAAGAGTACCATAGAGATAAACATTCGTCGAAATTTAAGAAGCAGGCAAGATGAACACTGTATCCAAAAAAAACGAGGCAAAAACGTTAAAACTTCTTGCCTAAAATGTCAATTGCCCGCATGCCCTAAAAACCGCAAATTTATTTGCCTTAGGCATACCTATAATGTACTTCGATAAAAAAAATCAACTTTTCTCAGTTTTGTATCAATATAAACATGTGATCCCATACTAAATAAGAATTATTTTACACTATTGTTTTATATACAGTAAAAACGTTAACATGTTGAAAATAAGTTGATAAGTAGGTCAATAATTGAACTTTTCTAATTACCTACAAATATCAACATCACACACAAAGAATCATAATTCGATTGACTTTTAACAAGATTGTGAGACCTGCGAAATTATTTTTTTCTTAAATTTTAATAAAAAGACTAGGTATATGTCAGCATAAATCAAAGATAATCTGCCATCCAGGATCATAATTCTTTCGCCAATTGACATTTACGCCAACGAACAGAAATGAAAATACTATCAGCCAGCACCAACAAAAAAAAAACTCAAACAAAAGAATTCAACTAAGTAAAGTCTTCTGTTGAATCTTATTCTATCAAAACCGGATATCTAATTCCTGTGTGAAATTATACTATAGACACATAAAAACCCAAAATGACAAATCCTATGCGCCATTTTGATACACATTATAATAACCCTATAAGAACGCAAAGCAAAACTACTATCCAGACTCAGAGTAGTATAGTATAATCCAAGAATCATTGGTTTTGGTCTCCTTAAATCATTCGGCTGCCAAAAAACAGACCAAAACCACCACCATCACCGCACCACCGTACCAAGCCAACGTGAATATAATAATATAAATATACAAAATCCCTTTCTCATTCGAATTGAATGTCCTCACGCATATTAAGAATGATCTATGACCATCAGCCTTTTGTTAATGTCGAAGTCACAATTCTATATGCCTCTTCCACTAGTAGAAGTCCATATAAGCCCCGACAACCCGATGAAGAAGATTGAAATGGCAGGCAGCAATCCATCGCCATTACGCCATTATCCTGTGACATGTCAGATACAAATTTAACCTCCCTTTTTAAGTGTATGTGTGTTTGTTCGGAATCCAATCAAAATAACATGGAAATTGAGATGGACGAAGAAGAGAGGGAGATTGATTTGAAGAATACACACACACACCCAAGTTTACAAAAGAAGTCCCGACCAAAGAACGAAAAAAAACTCAAAAAGGGTCCTTTTTTCTATAATTTTGGTGCGTTGAGCCGGGAAAATGATATCATCCCTTATTCCTGGTGTATTTTCTTGACAGGAATAAATCACTCAGAAAAGAAAATGGAAAAAGGACGAACTTATACATAAGACTACGCACACACGTATATGTATGTACCTACCCATACCAATGTATGTATCTGAGAAGAACATGTCCGTTTCGATATTCGTAAATAAATCATCAGATTGGACATAGATATCATAAAAATCCTGTCGCACAGAGTGCTTTTGCTTTCACTCGTCCTTTTTAGTTGCGGACTGTGTGATGCTGTGATGTACGATGATATACAGTAATTGGAAAATCAACCCTGCTGTATTAGATATTAGTTTTTTTTTTCTTCATTTTTGACAGGACATAGTGCGTAAGGGATTAAATGTTTTAGATGCGCATTGGGATTGGGAGACACACGCATTGATTTTCCTAACTTACTCGCACACATTCACAAAATATGGAGTTTAGTTTGTAGATCCAGGATTTTGATGCTGGCTGCTGGGCTATGCTGACGATGTGGATTTTTGGGTATTAGGTAGTCCTGTTTTTTTGTATATTCTATACTTTCACCCTGACTTCGGGTTTATTATACAACAACGAGGTTGACATCAATAAATTATTAAAATGAAAAGGAAAACCCGATGAGAAATGTATTATTCCATATGGCCTGTTATATTGATGAGTGAAATTCTATGTGTGTGCTGTGTGCGTGATGGTTTGATTTCAGGGAAATATATTTTTATCCCGCATATCATAGAATGAAGCCATCATAAATCAATCGAAAAGAGGTTTTCGTTTATAATAAAGAACAAAGAACAATACATACATACACACATACATATGTACCTATGTACATTAGGGTGGTCCTTATATTGGGGTTTTTTGAAATTCCAACTTGGATAGGCATCAAATTACTCTAAAGGGAGAAAAAAAAATTTCCTAATTTTTTCAGATTTTTATTTCACCCCCCTGGTATCCCTTTTTTCACTTCAAGGTACAAATAATGGAGTTAGGGTGATTCTTATAACACGTAAAAAAAAGTCAGAACTTATAGATCAGATTCAAACGAAAAAAAAATCGTACTGGAGGGGGGGTCTATTTCCCCCCGTTCAGGCAGGAGGGGTTGTTTTCTAAAAATTTGACACAAAATAGAAAAAAAATTATTAAAAAACAACGGGACCACTTACAATGGCATGTTACAGCTTTTTTTAAAGCCATGAATCCAGTCTCTAATATGTTTTTTAATTCAAGTGTTTATTGTAAATAGTTTGTGAAAAAAATAATTTTCAAACGCAAAAATTATATTACTTTCGTTTCTATTTTTAAGCTTGAAAATTATTTTTTCAAAAACTATTTACAATAAAAACTTGATTTAAAAAGCATATTAGAGAGTGAATTTATGGTTTTTGAAAAAGCTATAGCATGTCTTTGTAAGTGGTCCCGTTGTTTTTTAATAATTTTTTTTCTAATTTGGGTAAAATTTTAGAAAATTACCCCTCCCGCCTGAACAGGGGGAAATAGACCCTCCCTCCAGCACGATTTTTTTTTCGTCTGAATCTAGTCTATAAGTTCTGGCTATTTTTTTTGCGTGTTATAAGAATCACCCTAACTCCATTATTTGTACCTTGAAGTGAAAAAAGGGAGCCCAGGGGGGTGAAATAAAAATCTGAAAAAAATTAGGGAAATTGTTTTTCAATGTTTTGAATCGAATGAGGGCTATCCAAGACAATGTCCAATTTAAGGACCACCCTAATGTACATACATATAATGTGTCAGATCAGGTTTTGATATCACATTTTTTGTTTTATTTTGGGGAAAAGTGCTGCAGGGTGGATGAAATTTAAGTTGATACCGAAGTAGTTTTGTGAGTCAAATACATGGTTTTTAAATGGATATTGAAAGTGCAAAAGATATTTCAAAAAATAGGGCACCTTATGATAAGTGGCTAACTTAATAGCTTTATGTATACCTAAGGCCGTGTGCCAATTGCGTTAAAATTCTCGTTAAAGATCCCAGTTAAATGTTATCCCTTTTTATAGGGGTGAGTAAAATTTAAGGTTTTTGCTGTGTCAATTGGATTAAATGGGATTTTTTTTTATATTCACTTCCCATTAGTTTTGATGTTGCATTTTTCTCAGTAATGATAGTTCGCAAACATATCAGTTTGCAAAATGAATGAATCATCTGAAAAAGTATTTTCAATAAATTTTATTGATTCTTTTACATTAAGCGTAGTACGCAGATCGAGCTAAAATTTCGCTTAAAGGATTTATCTCAAGTTATTCAAACTTCTTCTTGAGTGCATACTTAAATTTATTATAAGGTCTTTGTCTATATTTCTTAATCCTTTCATTTAATTTTAGTTTTTTTTTCCATTTTTCATCTTTCCCGATAGGATTCATGACTTCTTGATAGCAAAATAAAATATTTATCTACATTCATCTCCCTCAGCAGTTTTTTTATAAGGGTTTACAACAACACAAACAAATCCGGATCGCTTAAGATACGCAGCCGAACGCGCCCATAGACATGTCAAAAATTAACCACCGACTAAAATTTTAACGAGCTCCTGAGCAGGTTAAATTTTGAAGTCTATATTCACCTCGGTAATGTCAAAATTTAGCCATGGGATCAAATTTAACCAGGATTTTAACGCAATTGGCACACGGCCTAAACCACATTTGAGCCGTTTATTTTGAAAGTGGTCCAAGTCCATTTTCCAAAAAAATCGAGATAATTGATTGAGTCATCTGAAAACAACCTAATCTATTATTTTAATAAGAAAAAACCACTTGTTTTTATTTGAAGTCACCTAGATTTTGCGAGTCAAAAAATGCTCAGTTAATAAAACGACAAAAAATTTATTTTGAAAATGGCTTAAGTCCCATTTTAAAATTTTAAAATTGATTAAATGTTAAAAAGCGAACAAGTTCAACCCATTCCTATAATAAAATATAAAGATAAAATGGAGTTACTGAATTAGGTATTTACCATAATCATAATCACCATCTTACCATTCTTATTTTATTATCTATTCTGTTCTTCCGGACTTTCTTCCGATTCTTCTAATAAAAATGTTGCTGGAATATTGCTTATGGTAAAATAGTATTTAGTTTAAGTAAGAATTCTAGACTCAAGTGAAGTTCACATAGCTTTTAGCATATTTTTGATGAAAAATTAAAATTCGTACCGTAAATTGGCATTGACGCTAAATGTAACAAGATCCATTATTTTTTGAAACGTACAACGATAAAGAGCAAAATGGTCTGGGGTGGCATATGTTTGGCAACCCACGTGGAGTTACATTTGGTTGAAAATTGGTCCTTGACAGCAGAACAGTAGGTATGTTAGGGATATTTTGGAACCAATTGTTGTACAATTTGCTCAAAGAATCAGCAAAAATTTCATCTTAATGCACGATAACCCTCGTCCCAAACTGCGAACAGGAGTATCTTCAAAAGGCCCACCTGAACACCCTAGACTGGTCCAGCATGTTCTCCTGATCTAGATTCCATTGAACATGTCTAGGACATGCTTGGTAGACAGTTGAACAAGAAAACTCCAAGTTCTATAATTTTGGGGAACTGAAAAGTACATTGCTTGAAGCATGGATCCAAAGAACCCAGGAAACATCGAAAATGTTATTAGAAATATACCAAAGATACTTATTTTCGTCCTTAGAGCAAGAAGAGAGGGAATACCAAGTACTAAACCATCCTCATTTCTACTGAGTTTTAAAAGAATAATTCAAATTTTTTAAGTCCATTTTCTCAGTTAGGTACCCCTTTTTTGATGTTTGTGTCTTTTTTAAGAAAAACAAGGAGCAGAATAATTGTAACCATTTCAAACGTTTCTCAATTCATCAAGACATAAATCTTCATTAAAGAAATAAAGATACAATTAAAATAAACCAACGTTTTCACTTTTTGTCTGCGTTCTTCTAATTTTCTCCGGCAGTGTATATATATTTTGTTTATTGTATACAATTTCTGTTTATTATCTATAACGCTCAACTCTTTCGTTTTTTTAGTTTTTATTAATTTTATAGAGGACTTGATACAATTTGAATAAATTAAAAGACGATTTCATTTATTTTGAAAATGGTTTAAGTCAATTTGCAACTCTAAAAAAATGGTTTTTGTTCAACAATATTTTTTTTTTCTTATTGGGTAAGTAAATTAAATATATTTAGATGAAAAAAAAATCTTCACTTTTGTTTTAGCTCTTTCCCATATTTTTGAATTAAGT
Organism: Dasysyrphus tricinctus; assembly: GCA_963921185.1. Taxonomy (NCBI): domain Eukaryota; kingdom Metazoa; phylum Arthropoda; class Insecta; order Diptera; family Syrphidae; genus Dasysyrphus; species Dasysyrphus tricinctus. The sequence continues at coordinate 17,969,707 of OY992533.1, read as the reverse complement.
TAAACGCAAACCTTTAAATATCTCGAAATAGAAATAAGTGGACTTAGACCACTTTCAAAATAGACGGCTCATTTAATGATATAACACAGGATGTCTCAGTTTTTGTTTTCCAATAGGTACCTACTGATCTTAACTCTGGCACTCTGAGTCAAACCATTGCATATATTATAAATTATTATTAGTTTCTTTCTCAGCATTTGTTTGGAGATTTAAATAAAATTAAAAACATGTTTCAGGAGGAAACTTGAGTTTAAAACCCTTAAACTCGGATGATATCGCACTGAACTTAAGAAAACTATCTTTTCTAGTGAGAAAGCTCCAGATCATGAGTGGTGGTTTCTGATGGTGATTTAAAAGAGAAGTTTCCTACGAGCACCTAGGAGAGTTTGTCTGCCATATATCCAGCGCCGTGTCTAAGGGTGGGGAGTGGGGCAAATTCCCCAGGAGCCTTGCCGTGAAAGTCACCGTACAACGAACGCGTTCCGTGAAAGGCGCCAGCATATCGAAAAGACCGCCACGCTGCGAACTTTCCTAGAAACTAAAAATTTTAGTTGAAACAATTTAATTGACCAACTAAAATGGATTGGTTACGATATTTCGGCTTAATAAATGTGAGGTCGACTTTTATAATCTCGACAAAAAAAATTCTACTAGTTAAATGACTTACTGATAAGAAAAAAAAACAAAATATCGGCAACATTTTAACAGTGATCGACATTTTAGAATCAAGAATTCATCAGAAGACATTTCAAAAGCTGATATTTTGATCAGTTCATGGTTAAAGGAAAGAAGTTTACCGGCGCGCTTAACTTGCTTGCATTGTCATCAATCAAATTAAACGACTGTTTAAAGTTTAACGAGAACATGTACATACACTGAGAAAACTGAATTATGAGTTATTCAAACAGAAGTATGTTTAACTGTTTAAATAAGTAGAAATAGAATTCTATTTAAATCTACCTTTTATCTATTCAGATTCAAAAATACTATTATTTTGGGTAAAGTCTATTTAAATCTAAGTAAATCATGTTTAATTATTACATTGGAAGCTACACGTAACTTTTTACATGAATTCAAGCTTATTTGAGTTTGATTTTTGAAAGACCTGTTAAATTATTTTACTCATTTAAAAATGTTTAACATAAAATTAACAGGCACTAGTTTGTTTCAAATATAATGAACAGAAATGTTCAATTAAAACTCGAGTCAATTTGAATTGAACTCAAAGGAATACAAAACATAACTGTAACTGTCTTATGATTCTTACTAGCACTTGGCGTCTAAAGTAATTGCAAATGAGTCCATTGCGACAACCGGTCATGAAAGATAATGAAATAGTTCCAAAATTAGTGCAACCACCGTAGTATCGTCGCGTGTCGGTCCAAAGGTTGAACTCACTAAGTGCGAAACAAATTATTCAAGAAAATGAGAATGAAACGCATTTTTTCAATCCAAACAGTACATTTATAATTTTGCAAAGTTTTTATAAAGATATTGAAAGCTATGTCCAGGAACTTAATTTAAAAATTTGCCAAAAGTGACTTTTTAGCATCAATCTGATTTCTATTTTTCTCAGTGTACATATGTACAGTTGCGGTCAAAATAATAGTAGTACAAGTACAAGAATAACATTACCTTGGTTTTGTAAGTTTTATATTGTGTTGATATTAAAAAACTGTTACATTTTGACTACATTTTTTTTTGCAACGGTAATATGATAAATAAACAACCGTTTTTAATCAAAGTTACGATTTCTTCCGGTCAAAATAATAGTAGTGCTCCGATTTATGTAAAGACATATTATTTTTCACTTTTATTTCTAAAATTGAACATTTTAAAAAACGTTGGTTTTTGTTTATCCATAACACCTTCATAGTTTTTATTGAAAAATTTGTCATAATTTTGCCAGCAATGGGCAGAGGCAAACACTGAACACCAGAATAGCGTGTCCTCGTTAGAAAACTGAAATCGGAAGGCAAAACTTATGCGCTGGTTCAATGCCTAGTTGAATGCTCAACAAGAATGGTAAGAAAAGCCATTATGCAACTGCCAAAGTCAGAAAATGGCGGGCGGAAGCCACTTTGCCACCGAAATTGATAAAATGAGTCATCAGGCATTTAAAAATCAATCCCTTTACGCCAGATTCTGAAATTAAAGTCATATTTTATGTTGATGCCATCAATAAAACGGTTCGTAGAAGTTCACGAGAACATGTTCAAGCCGCTCACAGCCCTAGAGAGGTACCATTGTTGACAAAAAACAATGTAACAAAAATATTGAAATACGCAAAATAACCACTTTGACTGGCCTGCATCAAATTAGAGAAATATTCTGTGGTCAGACGAGTCCAAGATTTTTTAATATGGTGGAAATGGACCTTGTTAATATGATAGAAGACCACCAAACACAGAATATAATCCACATCTCAAAGCAAAAACAATTAAAAACGGAGCACCCTGCATAATGGTTTGGACATGGTTTTCCTTCTATGGTGTTTTTCAATACACCAAATTGAAGGTATCCTGGATTAGCAAATCTTTGTTAAGATCATGCAGGAAGTAATGCTACCATATGCTGAAGATGAAATACCACGGAAATGGGTCTTTCAGTGACCAAAGCCTGCTAGTAAACTTGCGAAGCAATGATTTCAGGCAAAGAGAGTTAATGTGATGGACTGGCCGCACCGTCTCCTAACTCAAATCCCATTGAGAACTTGTTGTACCATGCAAAGAAATATGTTTCTAGTTGCCAGCCATCTAACAATAAAGCCCTTTGGGAAGCTTTTCAGCACTCATAGAGTTCGAAAAGCGTAGAAAGGTGTGAAAACCTGATAAACCCAATGCAACGCCGTTGTGCTGCTGTTATTTCCAATGAGGGACTTGCAACTAAATGTAAGTTTAAGGTTCAAACCCTCAACTACATCCTTTGATACAATTTTTGTCCTAGTTTTGCTTTTTTGTAATAGTTAAAGATGGATTATCTTCGCACTACTATTTTTTTGACCGCTGTTTTTCAAAAGTTCTTCAGTAAATTTGAAAATATAGGATCAAATATTAAATTTGAAATACTATTTTTTCTGAAAATAAAAGCTTAAAAACACCAATTTCAAAATCACATAAGTATTAATTTGTTAAAAATTAAGGGATCAAATTTTTTTCAATTTTGATTTTTTGATATGGAGTACTACTACTATTTTGACCGCAGCTGTATGTCTCAAACGAAGTCCAAAGAGTTCCTGCTAAAAATGTCAGAAAAGAATCATTCCGTGCCAGCATTTCAAGCAGAGCATTGTTTTTAAGTTACGATAGAAAGAACAATACCTCGTAGTACCTCGTCGTATAATGTTTAGTGCGTTGGACTGTCATGCTGAAGGTGTGGGTTCGATTTCTTCCATTCCTGCCAACAACACACACCCATGAATGATTGTTGTAAGTTACCAGGCCCTGGTTCTCCACGAGCTGTTGCACCACGCAATTTATTTATTAGAGAGCACAGACAAGCTTTCGATTTGTTAAAATGTTAACAGATTAAAATGTCGATTTAAATCAATTTTTAAATGTGCTAGGTAATTGGACAAAATATCGATAAGTCGATAAAAGTCGATATTTGTTCGCTTTTTTTCGAAACAGTCGGCTTTTTGACGTGATTTAAACTGTCGAAATTTTATTAATCAATAAAAAGGAGCTATTTTAACTTTCAAGAAAGTCGAAATAAACCTTAATTTCATCTCATTATTACCCTTATTGTGAGTTACAACTATCAGTTGATAGTTGATAAATATTGAAATTTTGTATTTTAAAACTCAATTTATTAAAAACCTGCTCATTTCTTCTTTGAAAAATGTTAATTTTCTTGTACTTCACAACAATATAGATAATTTTTAATGATCAAAAGTTATATCAATTGAGTTGTTAACTATCGAATTTCAACATTTATCAACTATCAATTGATAGTTGTAACTCGCAATAAGCGTGTATGTCAATTTTTTTGTCGTCTTTCGAAGTCAACCTACTGAAATGTGTAGGTAGTTGATTAATCCTGTATTTAAATGTTTGTATCGAAAAATGTGGCTTCTCTGAGCTCGCTCCAGGTGCTCTAAGGGCTAGGAACGGCACTGAATTTATCAGAACTCAGAATGAAATGGTATGTCTGTTCGCGTACCTCCCAAAACTACAAATTTAACCCAAAGTTCTGTCAAATGTCATTTTTAAAAAAGAAATTGTAGAAGTTCATAGTTTTAGGAAGTACACGAACAGACATGGTAGTAGGTCATTGTTAGTCTTTAAATCGATTTTCGGTCTTCCGGCAACAGAAGGAAGTCACTGTTTGTTGTGGTTTGTGGGCCGGCTGCATAATCAGTACCGTACTTCTTTGAAAGCAAGTAGTGCAAACAGTATAAATTCTCTACGATCGATTTAACGGCATGCATAGTAATCTCATGCAGATGAGAAGTGAACTGGCCACAGTGATGGTGCAATTTGACCACTTTAGACATTTTTCGAGTTTTCGTTGACTCGCAGGCCTTTGTAAATAACATGCAACTGGCTGGGCTGGTGTCCTCAAAGCTATCATAATGCGTATGTACCACCGAGTAGGTATTCTCTTATTTTTTATTTTGGGGCATTATTTTTTTGGGATTCACTTCTTTTTGCTATCAGTTAGAGTTTCATCAATTTCCTCTTTTGATTTCATTAAGGTTGTTGTCTTTGTAAACAAATTTGGATACAAAAACTCTGCTCTTAGCTCCGCTAATTTCACATTAAAAAAATCTTTCTCGCCAAATCCTAATTATCCAAAAAGTTTACTAAGCATATATGTGCTTGTGCATATGTATGTATGTAGATATATTCAGACAGAGTCACCACCAATTAGCTCTAAACATAGCTTCTGTGCGACAGTATAATACTTGCCTCTTTAAAACCACGTTATAGTTAAAGCCTCTTACCACCTTAAGGTGACCGAACAACTCGACTTAACAAAAAAAAACCTACAACTGCCAATCCGTAAACAAGCAAAAAATTAGCACTTACCACTGTTTTCGTAACAACAAATATAGCTTCACCTGTTAACCAACAAAAGGCGCAAATGTGCTTTCGGCCAAAACATTCTCGCTGGCTAATAAGAGACCACACCACAGTTTTACCTATACAACATGAAGATATTTGCTTGGGTGTGAGTGTCTATGTTTGTGCAGCAAATGGTGCAACAACGTTACTAAACTATGTAAAAGAAAAAAAAAACAGAAACTCACAATCGTATATACTTGGGGATATACATAAGTCTATAGTACAATCATCATAGAATCGGGAGTTAGTTTCCTTTTCCGCCGGAGGGCATATCAATCGAAATCTCTATGCATTCGTAAGATTTATCTTATATCCATTTGAAATGCAAAAATTGGAAAATAAATAGCAAAGTTGATGCCAAAACAAAGCTTCGTGTTGCAAGCAAGATGTCTGAGATGCATCTATATAAACTGTGGCACTTGAATATAAAATGCAACACACAGTCTTGTAGACACACACCCGAGACACCAATCAGAAAAACGTAATTAAAGTAATTTTCTACGTTTTTATTCTTGCGAGCGTCTTGCTTGGAACTGTCTATAAGTTTAGTTTGACATTCATGTCAATATTGTCAACTGTCAGAGGTGTGTTACAATTATGGCACCTGTTGGTCCGTTTTCCCTGTCAATTATTCGATAGGTTTTAGTTTACGCTCAAACATACAACAACAAATACAAACTCTGACTCTAAGCCAAGCGATAAGCGAAGGAAATGCAGTAAATTAACAGTTAGGCAGTTTGAATTTAGTTTTGCTCTGTTTTTGTTGTTGTTGGGTTTTTCTTTTTTCCAGCCGTTGAATGAATGACATTCAGTGTGCGATGTGTGACACTTGTGTTACGGTTCTAAGTTTTATACACGAGGTAGGTATATTTTGCAATTGGGTCCAATTGACAGAGACTGACATAATTGACAGGTTAAACGTTAAGAAAAGGAGAGCATTGTGCAACATGGTGGTCGCTTGAGCGACTACTTTTTAAAGATTGTTTTTGTTCTGTTTACACTTGTTGATTGTCCTTGGTAGTTGCAAGCTTTTATAATTGTGAGACAAAAATCAAATTGTGCCGCATGAGAGTGATAAAATTTAAGATATAATGAGTCGAACCGCAGTTGGAAAAAAAGTATTCGATTTAGGTTAAGAGTTTTCAAAGATATCAGCAGAGGGCAGTAAATAGTTTTCTCTGCAAGTTCCAGTAGCGGTGACGTGAAATAACACCAAACGAAATATAGCCAAATTTTGAATTTGGCCTTATTTCCATCTCGAAAACGAAATAACGCCAAATTGGTGTTATTTCTTATGCCCGATGGAAATAACACCAAAAAAATAATCGAAATAAAACCAAATCTATCGCAAGCAGTTTTTTGGCTTTATTGCAATGCGAAAACAGAATTAAGGCCAAATATTTCTTGAGAATCGTTATTTCGGCTATATTATTCAAAGTTTCATAAAATACAGATTCTTTAAATGCAAAAGAAATTTTGCATTCACCCAACCTCGCACCCACTCCAAATCCTATATCGAGCCCAAGCAGGGGGGTTGCAGGGGGGCAGCATGCCCCCCCATACATACCTCACTGTTTATTCGTGAATTTTAAAATTTCACAAACCAAATAAAGGAGAGGATTTATTAGGTTTGTGAAACTTAAAAATACGCGAATAAACAGTGAGGTATGTATGGGGGGGCATGCTGCCCCTGCTTGGGCTCACTATAGGATTTGGGATGGGTGCGAGGTGAGTGTATGCAAAGTTTCTTTTGTATTGTAATAATCTGGAAACTTCGAATTTATTCTACCAATACACTTCTTTTCAATACTCTCCTTATGTCAGGAAACAAAATTTCAGTTTCGGCAGAATTGTTTGAAAATACGAAATAAGTTGAAAACGAAATAAAGCCAAATTGGTCTTATTTCGGTTTCATTAATGAAATAAAACCATATTTAAAATTTGGTCTTATTTCGTTTTTGAAAACGTAATAAGACCAATTTTTTTAATTTCGGCTTTATTTCGTTTGGCGTTATTTTTACATTAGAAGTAATGAGAGAATTGAAATCGTATCAGGTATCGCGTATCGATGATGTGAATATACTCATTTTTTTTGTGTAAGAATATTTTATCTTATCGAGTTTTTATCGATATCAGACTTTAATGTGAATCTGGATCGAGAGTTACTACATTCCTTTAAAAAGATTTCGGTTTCGCTTTTTATATAAAAAAAATTTAAGGTCATCGATTGAGATTTATTTTTTATTAAATTATCATCCAATGGTTGAGTTTTATAGGAAAAATTATATGGAGAAGTTCAACCTTTAAGCTTTTTCGCTGAAATTTTTTATTTCCCGTGAGTAGGTGCAAGATCTTTAAAAGGCTCTATGAGGACCGAAAAAGGGGTGCTCATAGATGTGTGAGACTCTTACTGCACTAAAACCACCTCCACTTCCCGATTGCAACTAAGTTAAAACTTATCTAGCAATTTATTTTTAACAAAGTTAAGTAACGTGTTGCAGGGAACTTTCCGGTGAAAGCTCCTGCTTATTCCGCGATTTTGAAGCGGTTTTCTGTTCACCGCACGAAGTCGGAAGTTTTAGTTCTTCGTAGGCGGCGTACTAAATTCGACTCATCAAAAATGTTAATAATTTTGACTTAGCGTGTTCTTATAACCGATTTCTATGTTCTTGCGCGAAACTCTTTATTTCGTCTGGAACCGTAGGAATCCTAAGATCCCTGTGAAGATCTTCGTTTCTATATTCTATGGTGCATTTACAAATGACCTAAGTAATTTATTTTCGAACGTATGTAAGTTATTTAAATTTGTATCGCAGCTAAAACCCCAGAGTTGTATACCCTAAGTCCAAACAGGTTTAAGTACCTGCCTGTATAAAATCAACTTATTATCAATACTAAGATTAGAATATTTACCGAGTAGCCAGTTCATATCTCTTAATTTAGTTTTTAATTATTCGCATTTCCTTCTTACGTGCGACTTCAATTTTAATTTCGCTTCTTTAGTCATTCCCAGCAAATGGCACACTACCGGTATTAGAAAACACGGCTAATCTATTTATTTTTTATACGTAAAGTCCACGTGGACTGACTTTAGTTCATTAAGCGCTAATTGCCATGTTTTTTGTCCACTCATTAACATTATTAAGAGGATTTTGTGATTTAATTGTAACTTCGTTTATCGTTTTGCCTACTGCTAGTATTGCAGTATCATCAACAACGTGGCTACGATAGTGTCTTCTGTTTGGTATGGTATGGTATCGTGTAAATTAAGGGTACAGAGCTGGACCTATAACACTTCCTTGTGGTTCCCCAGCCACTATTTCTTTGAAATTAGAATATTAATTTCCGTGTCTTACACGAAAAAGTCTGTTTTCTAGGTATTCGTTTTATAGAGTCAGGCAAAATTTGTCCGTTATTTGAATGTGAGGCCTTCGTGCAACACCTTGTCAAACACTAGCGAGACATCCAAAAAGACCGTCAAACAAATTTTGTTTTCTTCAAGAGCTTTCTTTTTCGCTGACAATAAATCAAAAATTGTGTTCACTATTTACTGCACAATATCACTCTAAGTCCACAAGTAGGTATTCATGAATGACTAAAAAGCCAAATTAACTGCATTTCTCCATGCAAGGCTAGCAGAATATAAACATTTTTACTTTGAAGGTAAGAAAATTTTATAGGATTTTTGTTTAGAAACAATTTTGACATCAGCTTCAGATGAAAAGTTACTGTCGAAAGACTGTCAATTTTGGAGTAAAAAATGATTTTTAGGGTTTGTTTCACAATGTTCGAATAAAGTTCTGATTAGATATCCGACACATAAATATTAGCACAGGGTAATAAGTCCACAGAAGAAAAATTCACAATTATTGTCTTATGATCCACCTGATTAAGTAATAGATTCATAAACAATTTTGTTATTTGTGAACATATGACCCTGCCTCAGAATTTATGTGTCGAATAACTAATCAGAACTATACTCAGAGAATGTGAAACAGGCCCTTAGTGTTTTTTGTTAAACACGTAATTTTCTACATTTTTGTATATTTAGATTTTATCTATTACAAAAAATTACTCGAATATAGTATTACAAAGTTGCCAATATCCAGCAAATTATTTCTTATAAGGGAAAACAGTATTTTTTTGTAGATATTGCGAACTATTTTATTTAATTTTACCAGATCATCAGTTTTATTTCTGATCTCTGGGATCTAAGGAGAGTCGGACCTGCATATATGTATGTTTGATAACAATGAAATGTTCAAAATTGCAAAATTTCTCACTGACCAATAGGTGTTGAAATTAAACTACTTAATAAATAGAGCGGCGAGGGCGGGGAGTCAGGCCCGGGAGTAAAATGTGGCAAGCTCATAAATCGGCACTATTATAAAAAAAAAAACACAATCTTTTCATCGATCTTTAACTGAAAGGTGTTGATTTTTGATATTTTGCTATGACAAAAACACAAGTGGTATGGTTTACAAAATTGTATACAACTATATACCTTTAGTAGTTGAACTTCCTTCATCAGGTAAAGTTAAAAAAGTGCGTGCAAGTTCATGCGAAACATTTAACAACCTGCATGCGTTCTCACACCACCTACCGATGTAATGTGTCAAAATGAATACAACTCACTTTTTTCTGCTGTCTAGGATTTCGAGACATGAAAACTACTTCCCTTACCCTCACAGAGAAACAAAATCAAAACTATCCTAAACGACCTACCGACGACACGTTCGGGTCCTATTTTATAGCCCAGGAACAGCAGGGAATAAAATAAAAAAAAATAGAACCTCACTTTTCTTAAATGCATTTGACATGTGCGTTTAATTTGCATGACACATGCCCATTTGAACGAGCAAACAATTGCAACATATACGCACTCTGTTGAAACTTAAGCTGCTACCACAGGTACAAACCACTCTCTCGGTGGCACAACAAATGACATCGCGCCCCATTCCCTCCCAAATCAGAAGTCAACTTTTCTTTTTTTTCTTTTCTATATGGAGATATTATGGACGGTACATTTCTTGGAGCCCCGTCTGAGGTTGCAAGCAAGCTATACACACTTGCCACATACCTAGTACCTACAATCACATGCAATCTTATAAACAGTGATAGTTAAATATTGTGTGCGGTTTTTGCTACCAGTAGGTAGGTAAGTAAGTACGAGTATGTACACTCACAAAAAGCAACCTAAGAGTGAATACAAGTTTGAGATACTTTTGTATCTATTGCCTGAAGAATTATTAGTATTTTTTTGTCCGTTTTGAATCTTTTTCCTTCTTCGAGTTCAACAGTTAACAGGTGAATATCACAAGAATGAATGAGTGAAAATGATAAAGGACCTTTTGGATCCCAATTCTGTTAAGATCTTACAATACAAACTCACACATTAGGAAAATGTTTACGCAAAAGTTACCTTGCCTTAAGATTGTAATTATAAAACTTGCTTTCCTGTTCTATTAAATACAAAACCTCATTCAATTGCAATTTCTAATAATTTACTTATTTTGTAAACTTAGAGATGATGGTATTCAACATAACAAAATAATGCGAAATTTAAGTTTTGCTTGCGAATGTTCTAAGCTCACAAAGAAATGCGAAATAATTGTTTTCGGGAGTTTGTTGATGGGTGACTATGAAAAGTGATGCTAAAATCTAAGGAAAACCAATGAGATTTTATTTTGCTAGAGGGTTTGTACATGCGAAGTTTTATTTTCAGAGATATCGTTGTATTGAGTTTAATTTATTTATCTGTGAATTTTACAGAGTGTTTTATAAGACCGAGATTGAGGTAGTATTTTGTGAGATTTGGTTGCTACTTATTTAGAAGATTGCGGTAAGGATTGAAAGAAATTCGCAATAATAATTTTGTGGTGTCCCGAATTTTTAAAATTTCTTACAATGCAAATGCGAGACAGAAATGTCCAACATATTTTTGTATCCCAGCACAACGAAAACCGAACCAATAATATCCAAAGTTCATGTAGATTTTGCGATGATAAGTTTTTCTTTGATATTTTTATTTGCTGAATAAGATTATTTTTAAAGAATTATTTTGATTTGTATTAATTTCGTCTATTCTGCGATTTGTCACAAGCATTTATGTTTATCTGCGAATGCGAAAATGGAAAATAATGTGTTACATAAATTTTCAACATTACGTAAATGAAAACCAACGAATTTCGAAATTATTTAATATTCACACATAGGGACCTATAAAATCTCGTGTCACGGTGTTTGTGGTCGAACTCCTCGGAAACGGCATGACTGATTTTTATGAAATTTTGTTTTTATATTTGGTATTGGTATGATAATAGGTCGTTAAGTATTTTCAACCCTGTTACCACCACCACCCCATTTTTTAATAGCGATTTTGGTATTTTTGTATAGCCTTGTATAGACACTTTCACCTCAGTTTATCTGCACTGTGTTCGAGGTGTGTTCGGGGCGTGTCGTGACTGAATTCGCTCTCACGCACACCAAGTTTTCTCTACGTTCTGTAACTCTCCTATTGATAAATTTGGTCGAAAAACCGAACAAAATCAGCTGTTGGCAAGAGTTTAATGTCAAATTACTTTGCGAATTTTTATGACGATACTAGCTGACCAGGCATAAACGTTGCTCTGCCATATAAATTGTCAAATAAATCAAACGTAGGTATTAATCAAAAGTGAAATATTAAATTGGAAACTGAAAGTGCGCTGCGTTGTTGGGTGTCGCATAGTTCTGCTCCGGTTACCCCAAGTACGACGATAGTGGACGCAACTTATTCGCCGTTGAGGATAGATTCTACGTGGATATAGAGCAAATACGTTAAGGTTTGACCGTGTTTAGGTGCAATTTATTTGAAAATTCATGTGGCAGAACAACGTTTACCGGGTCAGCTAGTACACTTATAAAATTTTGTTAGTTTCGAATTATAAAGTTTAAGGACTTTTATGTCCCGAGGCAATACAATTGGAAAAAGCACGCAGTGATGTGTTATATTTTTTTTTGAAAGTTCATATTCCATTATTTGATATTATGAGAAATAAAATTTCAAAATCAAAATTTTAAACAACATTTAAAATTTTTATTTTCAAGTCGATTTTTTTCAAAATTATGCATTATTAAGTGCTACGTTTTTTCCCCAATATTCTATGCTCTTATTAAAGAACATATTAGTCAAATACTGAAAGCTGGGTGCAAAATTCATTCTTAGTTTATGACATATTCAAGAAACACGTATTTTCAGGTCTCAAAATCTTATGTGTTAAAATCAAAAATAAATTCTTCGATCACGTATAAGTGTGAAATTTTACCAACACACACTCTCCCTCAACTCTGCACTTTAGTCACACAAAAGAATTAACGCAAGCTACCCGACTGACACTGAAGTGTCTGTAATCACAGGTTCTTTGCTTTCAGCTTTCTGAGCAAAATGTATTCCAACTCGGACCAAACTACATTTGCTCTGATACAGTATACATTCTGCTCTACATTTAAATGAGCACATGTTGTATGTTGTAGAGCACCTGATGTCTATGCTGATAATTATACAGTTTGGCAATACGGGACAAGGAGATTATAAAACGCAGCTTTTTAGTTCCTCACGCAATGGAATAACAATTTTTCAAGATTTTGTAAATGCGGGACCCAATGTTAGCATAGGTACCTATAGTACCTATAACAAATTTGCAAAATTTCGCAACATCGAAAAATGCGAGATATAAAGTATAATAAGATTTTGGTATCGGGAGTCAATGAGAAGATTATGAATTCACTGATTGATGATGATTTTTTTCGAAAACTTTAAGTAAATGCGAAACAAATTACCATTTAATTTTTTGTTTGTTTTTTTTTCATATTTATATGTATGTTTCGCAAAGTGAAAAGGTTTTTCTATTCAAAGTTTGTTTTATTTGTGAGATTTGCCAGTGCGAAATTGAAATTCGAGCCAGTATTATCTGAGATGTAATTAATTTGGAACATTAAAAGAGGAGCCTTTGATGCGGTGCCGTGCACTCATTGCGAAAGTGCGTTCATTAAAAAGTTTATTCTGTCCTTTCTAGCAATAATTTAGCACTGCGATACTTAAGTCCTTTAACGAATATTGTAAGTGTGGTCTGTGATGCGAAGTACAATTTTTAAAGATTATGCTAACGAGACAGGCCAAAATGCGAAACGACAAATTTGCGAATTTCTGCACAATAGAATACAAGATATAAGTTGAAGTTAGAATCAAGATTATGAGCGAGATTTGCAAGATTTCTTTTTCCAATTATTTTAACTTTCAACATCTTGTTATCTGGTGAAACATTCAAGTTCTCTTCTTTCACGGTTCGCATGGTAAGGGGGTCTCTTGCAAGAATAATATTCCACCGCATAGAAAATCGCATTCATAAATTCTGTAGCAAGTGCAACAGATAAACCTATTCGAATTCAATACGAAACTGAAAGAGAAAGAGACAGGAGGGAGAGAAACAAAAAAAATTAATACAATCTGCAGCTGGAAGTATGACACTATTATCCCACAGAATATAGCGATTGACATTCGCTCGATTCAAGTCCAGCAACAGTTTGCAATTGTGCATATAGTGCCCCTTGTTCCGAAGCGACCCTCTGCCCTACTATTGTCCGTCAGTCCGTATGTCCTCCGCCGACCACTAGCCACCGCGCTGCCGCCACCTTTTGACATTTCTCCGGAGAGATCTCAGAGTGGCAGTCAAGTTGCAGCAAAGCAGCGGCAACAGCAGGAATATGCATCACACGGCCCACAGATTGAATGTGGGTGGTTTTGGCGGATGACTATGGCTTATAGATGGTGGATCGCGCCCCGTCCGTCGTCATGGTGTCAATTAAATTGGCCAACTGCACAAAATGTTTTTATATTCCTTCGCCGGGACCATTATTCAAAATCGAGAGCATGGCCAAGCCATCAGAGCAAGACAAGAGGAGGTGGCCGGTATCAGGACCAGTGGTAAGTTGCTTGTGCAGTAAGGTGCACATTTGGTATTCACTTTACGTCTCACGTTGTCGTCGTCGTCCGTAATCGTCGTTGTTGTCGGTGTCACAAATGTCGATGTCGTCGTTGGGGCTTTTGTCTTTTGTACCACACTATATCCAATACTGCAGAATCCAGCGAGAAAAAAACAGAGTCGAAGCTTGAGGTATCCGTATAATGTCGCACAAAGATATACAATTGGACTGCGAACGGGACACGGGACAGACCTCGCATTGAGAAACGTGTGGTGGAAGGTGTCCTCTCATGTCCGCGTTAACGCGCGCGATGGAATTACAAAATGTGTCATAGATAAGTCGCACTTCTATAAATAATAATGTGAAAAGTCAGATGTGAATTAAACATTGTAGGTATACGAATATACGAATGCAGATACGACATCGACTACGACGACTATGACTATTGACTATGATTACAACTATGACTACGACACCGACACCGACGACAATGCGCGCACGAAAGGTCCTGGTGAATGGATCTGTGACTATGCTGTAAGTTGCATTTTTGTTACCTTTATATAAATTCTTTTTTTTTAATTTTATTCGGGACACGATAAACTTTTGATGACAATTGTTGCACATTGCGGTATATGCTACATGTCCAGTATTCAAGTGTTGCCGGATTGTTGTGTTGAAAGGTTGTGTTTTATTCGTTCAAGTATTTAAATGACAGATACAATGCAAAGTGGTGGCATATTCGAATATTGAAGCACACCTACAATAGATGTTAAAACAAAACTTAACAAACAAAAAAAGAATAGCTTGCCGAAGAAATGAAGTTTTGATTGCCATGGCGGAATCGACCCGGCTTATATAGATGCGGATATAGGGCGGGAAGTTAGAGCTGATTATGCGGGAAAGTAGGTATTCATAGGAAAGTGGACTTTCAGGAAATGTTCAAACATAATAATAAAAGTGAAATGTTACTATAGAAAGTGATGTGAAGGTATGTAGATAAATCTAGGCCAAGATAAGCCGATTATTGGAGAAATTATAATCTCAAAAAGGATGGCTAAGATAAGATGGAGTTTTCTGAAATCGGTCTTGCCCTTAGTTATGTGGACTTTGTGAGGCTTATTTTGAAAAATATCAATCTGAGCACTCATGTTTGAAGACGTAGACAAAACTCACAACAATAGAAGCTCCAATTCCACAGCGGACTCTACAAAATCATTGGAAATGAAGCTGACATATGCACGCAGAAATCCTGATATTGAAAATATTTAAGCTAACTGAGCGGTTGCTACAGGATTCCAGGATATTTGAGCCGCAATAATTTTTAGTTTTTGATTTTTTTTTTATTCAAGTTGTTGTGAAAAGTTTTTTGAGAAATTAAATTTTAAATTCAGTATATTTTTAAAAACAATCAACTTAAAAAAATATTCACAATTTTTTCAAAAATGTTGACCTTAAACTTGATTT
Source organism: Dasysyrphus tricinctus (assembly GCA_963921185.1). NCBI lineage: Eukaryota > Metazoa > Arthropoda > Insecta > Diptera > Syrphidae > Dasysyrphus > Dasysyrphus tricinctus. The sequence continues at coordinate 17,954,213 of OY992533.1, read as the reverse complement.
AAAAATCAAATAAAGAATGGAATAATAGCTCTCGAAAAAATTTACTATTATATTCGTACGATGCACGATTCACAAGATATTTGATAAAAGCTGTTTTCCAAGATGGCGGCTGACGCTGGCACTCCTCAGTCCCGCCAGCTTGGATTTATTTTCTGAGGACACCCCTGAACATATTCCATCAAAAAATCAGTTCAGTAATAAATTGCATTATGAACCATTTTTTGTTTGCCCTGGCTCATGGGGTAGAATCCCGCTGGACGAGTATTACGAAGAATTGTTTAGGGGGAGGAATGCAACTGGTTATTTCACAAGAACATTGTTTGTTAAAATTGCGATAAAATAATGACAGACACGAAACATTGCAGCGGTGTTCCAGAGATGCAAATATTTTCGTTTATAGCTCTATCGCCTAACAATTTTAAAGCTCTATTTTGTATTCTATCCAAGAGACTTAAATGAGTTTTAGGAGCACCCGCCCAACTATGGGAATTGTACTCAAGTTTTGTACGAATGAAGGTTTTATAGATTACAGCCTGATCAGAAGGGTAGACCAATTTCTTGCATCTCCGAAGAAAACCTAGACCGATCTGATCATTTCACAGAAGGTGGGTCTGTGATGTACATACCCAGAACTGAAAGCTATTCGGTTTCCACGATTCAAGTTCCATTCATGGATAGTGGCATTGGGGGTGGAATAAGCTATAACGACAGAAGACAGCATTGAATTTTCGAAGCATTAAATTCTACACGGTTTTATATTGGACAATGCTGTCAAGATCAGAATTTAATGAGCTTATCATATTACGCTACCAGTCAAGTTCCACACCCGAAGAACAAGGAAGTGAATCTTGAAACGAATATGAATGAAAAATAGAGGGTACTATCGTCTGCAAAACAATTTAATGAATTTTAAGTTTCATAGGGGAGTTCATTTATGAAAATAAGGAAAAGAGCCGGAGACAGAACGGAGCCCTGGGGCAAACCAGCATTTATTTTATGAATATCAGACTAATAACCATCCAATACAACTTGTTTTGAAAGGTCCGAAAGGTAATTTCCAATCCAACGAAGAAGATAAATGAGATTGAAACCAAGCTCTATCAAACGCTTTTGAAATATTAAGCGCAATAATCTTACTTTCTCCAAAGCGATGTACAGATTTGTTCCACTGATGTGAGATATACCATCAGATCACCAGTGGACCTATTGCTACAGAAAGCAGTACTGCCGGTCAGTAAGAAGCTTTCGTTCTTCAAAATATTTCTTTAGCTGATGATTAATCAGCGTTTCCATGACCTTGGAAAGAAGAGACGTAAGTGTGATTGGGCGATAGTTAGAGTGAGAAGAAGATTAGCCTTCGAGGGACAGGCTGGATAAATGTTGTTTTCCATCCACTCGGAAAGAGAAAAGTAGAGTATGAAAGATGGAAAAGCTTGCACAGTGGTTTTGTCAGCGCTGAAGAACACCTCTTCAGAACAATGGGAGGGATACTATCCCGGCCAGCGGATTTTCGTACATCAAGATAGAACTCTAATTGTCACTGCACGTGTGCGAAAGAAGATTCGTCCTATAAAATCGTTAACGCTTACCTAATATTGCTTCTTGCTAGAAGTGTTGAATTCTTCAAGAGTATCCCTTGGATTTAGCAAGAAATTGAAGATACTTAAGGCATCCAGGACTTAAATTTAGAATTTTTTCCAACTGTAAGTTTTAATGGAAACAATATGTCATTTGCTGCGCATATGAAGACCTACGTGCGCACATCCCCATTATTCTATGTATTCCTTTAAGTTCATCGCGATTCCCTCCCCGGATCTATCTGTTTATCCATTCTTAGCAAAAAAAAAAAAAATACTCAAAAAGATATCTAACCTTGGCCATCTTAAAGATTAAACTGACTGATTTAAAGTTGTCTTCATAGGAATAATGCCCATTCGTTTCTGTCAAACTAGTAACGGCTGCCGAAATTTGCATAATTTATCTGTTTTGACTTTCGATTTTATGAGGAACGTTTTAATTTTTTGTTTTAAAGCTTTTTTTGAATAATATTTTGAATTAGTCTTGACATCTTTATGGGTCCCATCAAATTGAATCAAACCAAACGACTTATTTGTGTAGAAATACAAATGAACAAAAAAAAAAAAAACAAATACACAACAATAATATTTATTCCTTGCTTTATTGATATGAGGAATTTAAAATTTCATATTCTTTCCAATTTTATATCTTTTAATTTAATTTAATCATCAGCTTAATTGGGTTTATAATAAACCAAAGAAATATAAAATAAAAAACTCATAAAATAGAAATAGATTTTTTTAGCTCGCCGTATAACTGTTAAAATACGATGCTGTAGTGTAGAGTATTGGTTTGTAGCTAATAAACAATTTAACGATTTAAAAAAAAAAAAGCCCTATGGGAGAGCTAATATGTATATTTAAAATCAATTAAATTTACGACTTTTTTATTGCATGAACTATTTGCATAAATATGTTGTAGGTATTATGTATCTATGATACGTCCGGAAATTATGTTTCTTTTTTTTTATAGTTTTTTGTGTGGCTTTTTGTCTTTAATCAGAGATCAACATAAAATTTATTGTTCTTTTTTTTATTTGTTGCGTGTCAAGTTAAGCCAGATTTTAAATGTACATTATGCCCTTTTTGACTTCGTACGCTTCAAAGTCCAGTATTGACTTCAAATGAAATGAACGATGCAGTTTTTCATTTTTCAGTAGGACATATATTAACGTTGTCGGTGAATTGGCATAGGTAACAGTTTTCACCTAGTTCAATTTTACCACGAATCACATGAACAGTTTATTGTCTTTTGTTTACATTTCTATTACGGATTTTGGGGTCCCTGAAATAGTAGGTGGAATCGAGTGTACCTACTGCTGTCTTCATTATGAAACAGTGATGCCAGATAAAATTTCTAGAATCCCACCAGATTTAAAAAAAAATCCCACCATTTTTGTACTGGAAGGATGTGTACCTCACCTGTGTTGTATTCAAAAAAAATATTTCTTGAAGTTTCTGTTTTTTCAAGGTCAGGAATGAATTGTTTGCCAAATCGATATATGTAGGTAATCAAACTCGAAGATAGACAGGTATCATAAATTGTGGATATATTAATAAAAAGAGAGCATTGAAATATTTGTTCACCAAATTCAATTTTTCCAACCATTATGGGAACACTGTTGTGAAATATTTTTAGAGCTAAATACACGTGAGCATAAAAACAACAAATTTTTAATGTTTTCAAAGTGGGCAGGTAGGCCTGGACACAATACCAAACCAAACGATACTTTTGTAAGTATCGTCTCGGTATCGTTAAAATCAAAAAATTTCAGTATCGTCTCGATATCGGCCTCGTATTCATGAGTCATTCTCGTCTCATATAACAAAGTCTCGTTTCATCTCGATATCGTTATCGGTATCGGTATCAGTATTGGTATATTAGTATCGGTATCGGTATGAGTATTGGTGTATTGATTACATGTTATTGGTCTTGTTGTTTAAGTCGCTTGCTATTTGTAAGAATGAAAAAATCAAAAAATCATTATTTAAAATATGCATAATGAAGGACAGACATTTAATTTTTAACTTGAGTTTGTTTTGACGTCTTAATAATTTTTCAGGGCTTCTTCCACAATGTCTAGGATAAGTTCCGACTACCACAAGCAGTTTCCAGTAAACCAGTATAAAAGAAAAATAGGCGTGGCAGTGGTTGGGTTGCACTAAAACCACTTACCTAATCAAAAAGGATCAAGTCTTAAAATAGACTTCACATCGTTGGGTTAGGGGAAACCAAGCATTAGAAAAATGGAAGTGGCAGTGTACGGGGAATTCTTCCACCAAGCAATGATCTCCACGTACATTCTCGGTTAACTCGATCAGTGGGAGGATTGCACTTTAGCATTTTCTTAAATTTTTTTACAGCTATTTAAAAAAAATTATGAAAATTTCATCTATTTTCTTCATCTGTTGTATTTATTTTCATTATTTATAACATGTTAACTAACATTATCACTGAAACTATATATTGAGCTTTACACTCAAAATATTTCACTTTTTGACCGTTCTTAGTACTAAAGACAGTGCTGGAGGGTGAAGAGAAAAATCCCTTTCTGTGGGAATTTTTAGTTCAAAAATATTTTATCTTTAAGATTCAATACGATAATATTACCGACGAAATTTTATGTGTTAAGGGTTTCACTTTGGCTAATCAAACTAGGAAATGATTATAAAAACAAACGGACTTCACTCTTAAAAAAAGGTCACGAAAAAAGGAATACATTAAAATGAGAGAATGATTGAAATTTGGTGAAAAGTTTTAAAAGGGAATTTTCTGAACTATTGATAGGATTTTTTTATAAATACGAACAAGCACTTACGTGAAGTTAGATGTGGTTGAAATTTTGTTTTTGTTTCGTTTTAGCAGGCAACATTTTCATGGGTCCATTATCGTGTTACATAATCGGAGTATGTCGTGACTTTCGTTTCCGTGACTATCGTTTTTTTGCCGTTCGTTTCGTTTTACGTAATAAGGGCCTAGCTGCTTTGTTGTTTTTGAGGAGATTTAGTTTGGATTTCCGATACTGAAGAGGGTTCGCCGTCAATACCCCTATAAGCCCTGAGCATCTCATTTGTAATATAAATAATTAATAATAATATTCAAAAATGCATTTTTTGCCGATACCAAACGATACTACCGTACCGCGAGTGTTGGGTAAATTTGGTTTAGAGCTGGTATAGACTGGTAATGGTAACTTATCTTCTCGGTATCGCTACGGTTTTCGATGCCGATATTAAACGAGACTTAGACTTTTCTAGTATCTTTGACGAGTATAGGCCAAAGTTTCTCATAGTTTGGGCAAAATCTAAGATGAGCTGAAGACGTTTTTACATGACATGACTCGTACAGTTGTGAACACGAAAATAGCAGTATTTTTAAAATAAACGAAAAAATGATATATTTTTAACCGCTCTTGTGGAATACTGGGGTGAAGGTTCAGTGTTGGGTAGACGTCGCACATACTTGCAGGATCAAATACTATCATAAAAAAGAAACTTTACATATCTGCCCGTAAAATATTACGCTCACAGGAAATCTAACATATTTTCTTGCAAACAGCATCCGTTTTTCTGCATGTGTTTTGGTGAGGGGTGGCTTATTTTTCGGCATGATTGCTCCAAAATTTGCCTCTAGGAGTCTTCTTCTCCAGTTCATATCACTCACAGACAGATGAGCAGTTAATGAATCTCAGTTGTCGATTTTTGTGGATTCTCTCTAGAAAATCGCACGATCCTCCTTCCGTCATTGGGGTTATTTTTCTTTCTCCATCTCTTCTTTCTGGATTTTGCGCATATTTTATAGAAATTGAGATCATTAAAGCCGAGCAACAACAAATGTTGTGCATTTCCTGGTATGACTTGCCTTCTCTGAGCTGCAACAGAATTAATTTGCACTGCTCATCAGTGAAGTGTTTAAATACGGCCTACTTTTGCAAACAAAAATATTTAAAATGCTTGTTTATGTTCATATTTCTTTTAAAACATTTCTTCTACTACAACTGACTTGCTTTCGGACTATAGCACTTCAAAAAATTAAGATAAATAGAATATTTACAAAATACTGCTATTTTAATGTTCACTTCAAAAACGATCCCTAACGATTAAATCTACCGTTATTCTGAACGCACGAAAAACTAACTAAATAATGCTTATGATTTAGGTTTTCACTAAATGCATTCTTTTTTAAATTGGAAAGTCTAGAACCAAAAATAGAAGACCTTCAACAATTTGTGTGAAACCACTGCTATTTTCATGTTCACAGCTGTATGTATTTTTTTCAGCGGGGAATATTTGTAAAGGTATGAAGTATTGAAGTCCTGACCTCAGCAAACACAGGGAACAAAATTAAATGACCGACATTGATGTATTTAAAATTAACAAAAAATTCTTTAGCCCAATGAAACACTTCATTGCAAATATAATTTGGTCGATGAAGGTGTAATTATGTCAATGAAAGTGCATTCATACTTTTTTCCCTTCACTCTCACTCAATTTGAAAAACATTCATACAAATATGCAAAAATTACCGTAAATTTATGGAATAAATTCAAAAACTTCGTTGTTTGATGAACAGCTCCATGAACATACATATGTACATACGATATACGAATGACTATTCACTGAGCCTTCGAAGATCAGCATAATCGGCTGAATTGCATTTAAAAATGCGTTGAATCAAAGTAGAATTTGGTGGTATGTAAGTAAGGATTTGATTAAGTGAATAACTATTTTTTTATTTCCAAATAAATCTGTTAATATTTTTAATTTATTAGCTGCAACTATTTTTTTTAACTTGTAATGTCTGCTTTGTCCATACAAAACATTTATTTTTTTTTATTTTGTGTGAAAACATTTTTCCACCCCTGATATCACATTAAGAAAGTCCATCAAGGAAGTGAAATTGGATATGACGTTATCCACCTCATGGAAATATTCATATCTTTAATTTCCAGCATGAAAATTATATCAAACCCACATCAAAAATAGTAAGAAAAAGATCAACTTTAAAAGATAAAAACTTGTATCTATCTAAAATCTTTTTTAATTCATATTAAAGCCGCTGTTGCTGTCGCATAGCAATTATGACGGAAAATGAATTTCATTATGATTGCTTGTCGACTGTCGATTTATTGACTCATATTCACCTGGCATGTGGTATGGCATGACGCAGTTGTATAGGTTCATATCAGCCTTTAATGCGGTTGCCTGCGCGATGCATTTTTATTTGTTATAAGCCCGTTCGTAGGTTCAAGACACGAGGTACGACAGATACTTGTTTCTGACTTTGTGTAAATTAATGGTCTACTCTCAGTCAGTTTTTATTTTTTTCTTGTCTATGTGTGTATAGGTTAAAATGAATGGCGGACATCGAAAAGTGATCAAACAAAACGTGATCCTTGATTGGCTGACCACCATTCTGTCATTGGTTGTTGAACTATGTGCGGCAACGGCAATGGAGAGTTTGAAAATAGTGAATGGCACTGACTCTTTGGATCTCTGATGGCTACCTGTGGTTCTTAATTAAGGTGATTATTATGTTAGCCGTGTCATATTTATATTGGGAAAAGTGAAGGAATCAGAAAAAAGTATTTGATGAGATTATACAAACAAATTTATATTTTGTATAAGAAAATAATTAAGTTAAGAGCCTAAACGTCTCTCTGTTTACATAATGTTATATTTTATATATACACAGACACTCGGGATTCAAGCTACCTTGAAGATTTTTTCGTTATTTCTTTTCTTATTAAATTAAATCCTTAATTTCACAATCTTTCCACAAGGAAAAGATTTGATAGAAAGATGAAAACTCTTCATTTTACATAATAAATTGTTTGTCAAAATTACCTACGTATGGAACTATATTTTTTTATGAAAATTTATTTTTTTCTAGTTTTTAGGTTACTGGCTTGAATTGCAGAAAATTCGGGTGAAATATTGAAAAACGTCAACGTGAAATTTCCAAAATTTTACTCTACAGCTTTTCATTTAAAAATATTTAGATTAAACTACTAATTGAAGCATCAGAGCTTTGTAACACCAAATCAAATTTTCTCTATTGCCTTGGAAATGATGACTTGGATAGAATTGTGGAACATTCATTTTTCATTTCACGAGTCTTTCACTATGGCCTTCACTCAGCATTTTATACGCAAAAAAATAGAGATTTCACTTTTCGTCTTTTTAGTGAGTTTCACCCGAAAAACGCGAAAATTCCTCCTTTTTGTGAGTACTCATTTCGGGCGAAATTTTCCATAATTAAGAGCTTAAATTGGCACTTGTTTTTTACGGTGAAAAAGAGAAAAACAGAGGGTGCTGGTGCCCTTTGCCCAAGTTTTTTGTTTATTTCTATGGCCAATAGAAGTTCAGGCCAAACTCATAGTAGCTTTTAAAATTCCGGGGAACAAATTTTCGGGCGAAATATTTGCCATGTGAAACTCATAATAAGGCTGATTATAATTTTTTGTAGTACCTCGTGGCATAATGGTAAGTGGGTTGGACTGGCATGCCGAAGGCCTGTTTTCGATTCCCAGCCGCTGTCACCTGAGGTAGGTACTGCTAAGTCCTCGAAGAGTACCTTTACATGTCATGAAAAAGTGCTTCTTATCTAGCCGTTGCGACTCAACAAAAAATTGTAGGTCCCCACCATTCCTGCCAACAACACGCATAGAGGAATGGTTGAGAGTTGTAAGTCACTAGGCACTGGTTCTCCATAAAATTTATTTATTTTTCAGTATAATTTACTCATTTTTAAAACATTTATCATCGTCTTCGCTACTTTTTGTTGGTTTTTGACACTAGCTTCAGTGGATTTCCGACAATTATAGCCAGTGGCGTAACTACGGGGAGGGAAAAGGGGCAATTGCCCCCCCAGAGCATACTAAAAAAAATTTAAATGTTTGATATAAAGCTTATCTTTACAAAATGTTCCAAATAGAAATTTTAAAAGAAAAGAGCTGCAAATATGACACAACCTAGTCATAAACTTAAAAAAAAACTAGTGATCGTGATCTTGCATTTTGCTTGAATGCTAAATTAAAAGCAAACAATGGGAAAAGTTAGACATTTCATCCTCTCATTCATCGTAATCTTCATGTAATTTTCTGGAATTTGTTCTTAAGTGAGGAGTTTACTCAAATTAAAACCCCCCAGGTGGAGAAATTCCTTTTAGTTATTGAAGTATTCAGAGATACAGCTGTTTGAGCGTTTAATCACCCAATTGCACAAATACAACGAAACCCAAACTTTAGAATCAAAAAAAGTGTTGCAACTCGTTCGCTTGCCATTCTGGATCCGAGAGTTCCGGTGACCTCTTCAGGTTTACTAAACGAAAACCCTATAACAACCATATAACATGTGAAAAAGATCGTCGATATTCTTGCTGAGAAAAGAATTGTCAATTTATAATCATAGAGTTTTCCTCCATACGATTTTTTTCTTAGAATATACCCAAGTACCATGCCCTAAAATAAATTATTGACGAATTACCGGACACCGTATATGTAAATGTTTTGTTTTATATTTGTTTGCGCCTAAAAAACCCCCCCAGAACAAAATCCTAGTTACGACACTGATTATAGTTCTACCTTAAAACTTACAAACACTGCATACATCACTGACACGCTCCCGAAAAAATTGGTATTAGCTGAAACACTGCAAAAAATACAAATACTGCATATTATTGACTTGGTTCGTTTTTGCTTCGAAAGAAATTGAAAATGCAAGTTACCGACTTGGTGTTTTTACCGTTAACTTAGGAACTAAACACTTTCTGACTTAGTTCATTACATACATGAAAAGAGTTAAGGTTTGTGCAGAGCATAGCAGTAATTTTGGGAAAAAAAATTTATGACTTGGTTCGGTACAGCTGTGAGCCCTCCAATTAATAATGAAAGATTGTATTTATTTGTCACATTGCACCTCTCGTCAAGTGAAAAATCAATACATTCCCCAATCTTGTTGGAGCGACTTATTTTTACATTTGGCAAAAATTTCAACTAGGAGGCCTATTAAGTAAGGTATAGATACCTACTTCTACTACTACTTGAATGCATTCCACATTCTTCTAAAGGCCATATTTTGATTTTAAAGAACAAGATACCAGAGCAAAAAGCGAGTTGCTGCTGATTTAAGACATTAAGTTGAGGTTAGGTAGACTAACATCAAACTTAAACAAAAAACCCAAAATGTATACATTTGTACATACATACCTACATACAATCAATGAATCACTCTCATCACCTTTTTGTGTGTCATATAATTCATGATTATGTATGTATATGAAAATGAAATAATATTCCCCCATAAAAAAATAAAGCAACCAAAAATTACCCCCTGAGTCAGATCTCTTCTTATATTTCAACCTTGACAATAAATTAAAAAACTAAATTCCAAACAAATATGTCAATGAATCAACCGTCAAGTTTGTATGTGATGGTTTTCTCAGAGATTCGTTGAAGACGAAAAAATAAAATAAAAAAGAAACCCGCACTTAAACGCAACCAACCCTCTAATTGAGGCAGATGAAATAAATCCGATGCTTTTTTTTCTTTTAAATTATTTTATCTTTGAATTATGACAGCGCGCGGTTCATGTAACATTATGTATACCTACTTTGGGGTTAAGTGTAGGTACATAATGTATAAGTATACATCTCAAGTCTAATGCATCCAACAAAAAAAAAATAAACTATTGTTGGATGGACAAACGGGGATACCCGCTTTAAATAGCACAACGAGACCATATCATCAAGATGCTACAATTCACTCTCTTTTCTTTCATTCCTCTAAGATTTATAATAATACGAGTATTTCAAACATAAAAAAAAAACACAAAAACTATAATAGAAAGTCCTTAGCACTGCAAGCAGAGAGGAAAGAAAAGAAATGGATTTTTGACAGATTTATGACTATCGGAGCCGTCTTAATTTTTTGAATTATAGCCATCGAAATAGACGAAACGAAAAATCCTGAAATGCTTTCGTTGCGCCCTGACTTGCCTTTTCTTCTATTCCATTTTCATATTTTTTTTTTCTTTAAGAATCATCATAGTCCGTCGTCGACGTCGTCATCGTCGTAGCTTTGTTCCGGCGTATTCTGAGATTCTGACTTACAAACGGACGGATGTACTTAAGTATACCAGGCATTGAAGATATTCCAGATTTTTTCCAAACCACTTTTCTACGTCAGAAACTCCTGCTGGTATATAGATATTGTTGGTTGAATCTATTTCGTATACATTTATATAGAAAAGTGCTACCGATATACAGTGGTTCGGGTTCGGTGCTGCACTCTTCCATTCAAGTTGTCAGAATCCATTCTTTTAATAAATCACAGTGTGTGGTACTCTCTGGGTACTTAGTAAAGTTATAATGGGGATTGGGTTGAACTGGAACTAGGGACCAAAAGTGTATATCCAGGACACACCATATTCTACCATGTTATTGAAGGCAATAAACAAAATATCCTTGCAACAGCACCATAACACATATAGCGCAAGAGCCTTCCAAACATGAATCCACTTAACGCGCAAAAATTGCGGTTAGACCTCAATTAGGGATCCCACAACGAGTTCGCGTTGGGTTTGGAGTCCGAGTCTGAGTCCGGTGCACGAAATGCGATATCCCCCAAAAGTATATAGGCTTTTCGTGTATTAGATCCACTTTCGCGCGAGGCACACAGAAAAAGCGAATCACATGTCGCCCATTCGGGATGATAATTGGCCAGTAATTGTCAGGAATTATTGGAACCGATGTAAAGGTTTGAATATAAGCGCGAGAGCGCGCAAAAAAAAAAAACAAAACACAACGAACAACAAGGACCACAAAGTACTATAGAGCTTCGCAGGGATTTTGCTAGGACGACTAGTATTTTGTAGTTTTAGAAATTTGCTCTACAATGGCACACGAGATGTAGTTTAATTTTTTCGACAAAAATTCAACAGTGCACTCAAAGAAAATTTTGATTTTTAAAAAATGTTTCGTTTGAATAAACTTGTTTTTAAATTTAATTTTCTCGAGAACGACTGAAAAGATTTTGATTGAACTAAGTCCAAAGTGATTGAATACTTTTTTTTTGAAGGCTGCATGTTTCCGCCACTCACACAGGGTTTCTGTCCTTACCATCTCAAGTTCAGCCAAATGATAAAAAAGTAATACAAGGGTGATTCCATAATCCATATAGAAATAAAATGCACGTCTGGGTCGCACGTACTTGCTCTTATGTTCAAGACACTGCGGATTTAAGAAAATTGTATATAAAAACATTGAAATTATGAGAGAAAAATGTATAGAGAAGCATGAAATACGACATTTAAATTGGCTAAACCAGCTCTTTTGACAGTTTGAGGTGAAAAAAAAAAATGCCATCTTAATTCTTGATTGAATATGATTGTATGGGAAAAAAATATTTAAAATCGTTGGAGTGGTTTTTTAAAAAATTAATTTTTTATATATAAAATTCTTACAACATTTTTAAGAAATCTGAAATTTGGTATGCAAATCTGAAGTATATATTTATGTGTATATAAAATCAAAATTTGAAAAAAAAATTGTCAACCCGTTTTTGAGATATCGAATTTTCAAAAAAAAAATTGACACTTTTTCTAAAAACTTATTTTTTGAAAATTTTGATATGCAATATTATTAAATCTTATCTGAAATTTGTATATAAAAAAAATCATCTAAATCCGTTAAGCACATAACGAGAAAACTCAAAATAAAAAAATACGTTCTATGACAGGTACTGTTAATAGTTGCTAAGTGTAAGATTTTATAATTTTTGGTAGTAGATCGTACTAATTTTAGTAAATAGAAAAAGTTTAATCAAAATCGTAGGAGTCGTTTTTGAGAAAAAAAAATATTTTCCTTTGCGGTTTTTTTGCTTTTGTATGGCAGGTACCGTTATTTTTTCATAAATGTAAAATGTTTTCTAAAAATATTTTAGAAAGTACTAAAAAACTCATAAGTATCGAGTTTCAAAAAAATCGATCAGGTCGTTTTCGAAATATTTGATTTTCCAAAAAAAAATTTGAAACATTTTTAAAAATCCAAAAAATATTGTTTAAAAAATTTTGGTACACAAAACTATTTATATTTTTTGGAAGCTTCTGTATAAAAAAAATAATTGAAATCGGTCGTACTGTTTTGAAGAAAATCAAAAATTAAAAAAATGGTTCCTTGGGAGGTACCATTAATAACCATTTTTGAAAAATGGTTTTTCACCCAAAGGAAGCTTTTACTAAAATAAATTTTTTTAATTTTTTTTAAGAAAAGTTGTCGAGCCGTTTTTGAGAAAAAAACGATTTTTTAAAATTGATAAAAAAAATTGTATGGCAGGTACCGTTATTTTTGGTTCTAAAAAAAAATGAAAAAAACGTGTCGGCAGAATCACCAAAAACCACTATGTACCAAGTTTGAAGAAAATCGATCAAGCCGTTTAGGCTGTAGTCGAACAGACAGACAGACAGAATTGTGCCACCCACTTTTTTCGTGTCCTCTATCATCGTAATATCAAGTTTGATTGTTATCTAAATTTTTTTTTTTTTGCACGAAACCAAAACTTGCCTTATAGTACCTATAATCGCAAGTAAAAAACATAAAATATGACTTTAAATAAAAAAAAAAAAAATACCGTTAGACTATATTAAAATTTTTCATTTTAAAAGTGAAGTTATCAATAATTTAATTTATCGTCCTTTACTGCGCAGTTGGTACCACTTAGCAGAATAGGGCTCCAAAAATCGTTTTTTTACTAACAGAACCTTGAAGCTCCATTGCAAAAAAGTGACTTTATTTTTCTTAAAAAAACTTTGAAGAGTAGTTTTTTTTATTAAACGGACTTAACCGTATTGCTCCCACTTCCCTTACTAATTGAAAGTTTTTTACATTTATTTGAAAACTATCCGTCCAAAACTGGGATTCGATTCAGAACTAAAAGCCGGGATCAAAGTTAAATTTACTCTCGATGATAAAGGCCTACTACTAGACTACTACAATTGGAACTTTCGGCCAAACATCGGCCAACATATTCAAATTGTAAAAACGCCAACAATTAGATAAAATAAGCAAATTTTATAAATTATTCTGAGTGTATCTGTACCTATATATTTTTGCACATAAAGCTAAGCGCGAATGATTCTGTTCTTAATGAATCATAAATTAACAAAAAACAAGTGCATTTTAGAGCATTTAAAAGAGGATTTTTAGTAACCTATATAGTAGAATCTATAGCATGCTTTTGGAGTATAATATTTTTGCGATTAATTTGGAATTTTGTGCAATTTTGCATATTTTATAGTTAATTTGTTGCATTCATTTTGATTTTGTATTACTTGGTTATATCCGTGTAGTTAAGGATTTTTCTCAAATTTGTTATAAAATTGGTAATGTGGTATGGAAATGTTATTAATGAAATGTATACATTGCTGATTATGGAAATTTTAGGAACTGTTAATGGACCTCTCTTTGGGATGAGTGCATGCATCATGTTATTAATACACAAACACAACATATTAGAGTAGGTACTTAAGGGACTGCCAAGCTCTTGCTCTAAATAATTTAATAAGAAGGATTTGCGGTTGAATTTTCAATTTCAAATATTAAGAAACATATTGATGTGAGGGGTATATTCATTTCAGTTTAAATGAAATTCAATAAATTATGTAAATTTAGTAGGTTTCCCTTGTCGTAATGGTTGGTTCGCTCAACTGTCACGCAGGAGGTCTGGGATCAAACCCAGCAAAAAACAATTTTTCAGAGGTCCTACCTCATGCTAGAAAGTTGAAGAAATCCTTTAAAAAACTCGCTTGTCACGATAAAACACCTCTTTAAATTAACCACAAGGAATGAGAGGCTTGATTTAAAATGTGAATGCATTCATTATGTTACTAATAATCGCAGTGATTAGAAAAAACGAAACTAGGGGCGAATTACCCCAGAGGTTTTCAAGTAAAACGTTCCTAAATTATGTGAATTTGGCAGTACCGTTTCGAGCAATCAAAGGGCACGGTAGTGCCCAGCCAAGTTCGCGGCACTACACCCTTTTTACAGGAACAAACTCAGGCGATTTTCAACCCCCTGTACGAATAAAGTCAGAAACTTCAAATTCGCAGTATTTGCTGAGCTGATCAAACACAGGTGGCTCACCAAATTTCAACTCCTTAGCATTAGTAATTCCCGACATACAGGACTTCAAAAATCGCAAAAACCGTAACTGACTGTCTCACTGACTACTGACTACTGACTCACTGACAAATCATCAAAATTATGGAGCACTTCCCGACATCGTAGAAACTTGAAATTTCGCACAACGGTAGGCCTTGTGGTGCATACAAAGGAAAAAATCGAAAATCTGCAATTTTATATTCAGGGGCGTGACATCCACCCACTTTCTTAAATATGCTCCATATCACTTCCGATTGTTGTAGAACGATGGAAATTGGTAGAACGGTAGGGCTTGAAGTACTTAGAAAGAAAAAAATTGAAAAATTGGAATTTTCCACTCACGGGGCGTGGCATCCACCCACACTCTTATAAACTATATGGAGAACTTCCGATTGTTGTAAGACGATGATAATTGGTAGGTCAGTAGGGCTTGAAGTAGTTAAAAATAAAAAAATCGAAAAATTGGAAGTTTCAGTTCAGGGGGCGTGGCATCCACCCACATTCTCAAAAATTCTTATAAACTATATGAAGCACTTCTGATTGTTGTAGAACGATGGAAATGGGTAGAGCGGTAGGGCTTGAAGTACTTAGAAAGAAAAAAATTGAAAAATGGGAATTTTCCATTCAGGGGGCGTGGCATCCACCCACATTCTTTAAAATTCTTATAAATTATATTGAGCACTTCCGATTGTTGTAAAACGATGAAAATTAGTAGGTCGGTAGTGCTTGAAGTATTTAGAAAGAAAAACATTGAAAAATTGGAATTTTCCATTCAGGGGGCGTGGCATCCACCGACTTTATCAGAATTGCTATTATTTATATGGAGCACTTTCGGTTGTCGTAGAGTTATGAAACTTTGTAGAGTGGTAGGGCTTGATTTTCACATGGCAAAATAAATCTTTGCAAAAAGGAGTGAAATCACAACAAAAACAAAAATGTTAAAAAAAGAGCCAAAATCTTATATGTACAAGAAACCTGTGCATAAAAAGTCAGCCAAAAAAAGTAATGAGATCTAAAATATATGCCAAGTTTTAAGTTCATGAAGCTTAATATCAAATATCTTAAGTAGAGTAATATCAAACAATTCCAAATCATGACAGAAATTTGGTATTTAATGATTACGCACTTGCGACACGTTGTCTTGGCTTGTGATTACATAATCGTGAGACTGATAACCGCGTGTGAGGGCAAGGTCGTTCTTAAGCAAATCCTTTACAAGATATCATTTCATATCATAATCATTTGTTGCAATCCCAACTTAGTAAGATTTTTAGGGGTCATGTGCGTTCATTCACATTTAAACTGTGTTAGATTTTTGGCGACTGAATAATCGTGCGACAGAAAATCACAATTACAAGTACATTCATAGCCTCAACGTTCACAAAAAGTTGGTATTGTACATGAACAAACAAAGATATTTTATTTTGAATAATTTTAATTTGTTTTTAATGATACTTTTTGTTTAAATTTCAATCAAACAAAATATTCTTCAAGATCGTCATAATACTTGTTGGTACCATACTGCAATCTTAAGGAAAAAGGCGTATCTCCATTTTTGAAGTCTTAAGATAAATGCATTTTAATGTTTTGTTTTTCTCGCTTTCATATTAAATAATTTTCAAAGACGAATTCTTATTAAACAAAATGATTTTATTTTACTATGTGCACAAGCCTCCGGATTTTGGTTTG
This sequence comes from Dasysyrphus tricinctus, assembly GCA_963921185.1. Taxonomy (NCBI): domain Eukaryota; kingdom Metazoa; phylum Arthropoda; class Insecta; order Diptera; family Syrphidae; genus Dasysyrphus; species Dasysyrphus tricinctus. The sequence goes on along the minus strand of OY992533.1, from coordinate 17,937,785 downwards.
CTTAGAAAAATGAGCTTCCAACTTTAAGGCTAAGCTTGCTTGAAACTTGCAATAATTATTCCGATTGTGATTTTTAGCCATTTGCAGTGGGAAATACGATTTTTAAGCTGCACAAAGAAACAAGACACTGTTTAAAGGTTCCAGATATGGCATTAACTCAATTTTAGAATTAATGCGTTTACGCTCTTTTATCTTTACAGCAGCATACATGATATGTATGTACATATGTACATATGTACTATACATCAAGCAAACAAAATAGGGTTTGGTACTAAATCAAGAACGGCAAATCCTGAATGGACAAAATCCCGAATGCTCAAAATACCGAATAGCTTGAAGCCCGAATGCGAGAATACCGAACGTCAGAGTCCCGATCCCGAATTTCAAAATCCTAAATGGCAAAACTCCGATTTTCAAAATTCCGAATGCCAAAATTCCGAATTTAAAAATCCCGATTTTTTCCGGATTAATTTTCAGCATCTTTCTTATTGATGGAGAAATCAGGTTATAAATAATATCTCGTCATGAAATATTATTCACCCTTACAATTTTTATTTGTTTTATTTTTGTAATTTTCTAGAATAACTGTTGTAATAGATAGGTGGTAAAATCTAATAGTAGTTATTGCATTTTTTTTATTATAATTTTTTAAAATATTTTTTTTCAGTAAAACATTTATTTTCAAAAAAGTTTGACCACTTCTGATAAACTAAAATTGTATGAGAACATGAATGGCCAGTTACTTAAAAAAGTTGTCTATTCAATGCACTTTCCAAAATGGTATAACACATGCTTGTGTATTAACAAAATAACCAAGAAAATTCGTCAATCATCTAATAAAGCAGCTTTTAACATTTTCGCAAAATGTCTATTAAAATGTTAAAATAACCTCCCAATTTGGGTTGCACAAAGATTTTCTCTTTTGATGTGTAAAGGGGTTCAGTGCAAGTATAAAACTCGATTTTAGGTGTTGAAAGCCTCACCATTTGGCCACCATATTGAAAAACGAGTTCTGAAAAGTTTTCCGTGGCAACTTAAATTTAATTAGTCTTACAAAAAAAACTTTGGTACAAGTTTGTAGCAAATTCAATTCTCTTCAATTTATGTTAACACACTTTTTACCAAAGTTTTTTTTTCTAAGACTAATAAAATTTAAGTTGATGGAAATCTTTTTAGAACTCGTTTTTCAATATGGTGGCCAAATGGTGGGGCTTTCAACACCTAAAATCGAGTTTTATACTTGCACTGAACCCCTTTACACATCAAAAGAGAAAATCTTTGTCCAACCTAAATTTGGAGGTTATTGTAACATTTTGAGAGACATTTTTCAAAATGTTAAAAGCTGTTTTATTAAATGATTGACAAATTTTCTTGGTTATTTCGTTAATACACAAGCATGTGTTATACCATTTTGGAAAGTGCATTAAATAGACAACTTTTTTAAGCAATCGGCCATTCATGTTCTCATACAATTTTAATTTATTAGAGGTTATCAAATTTTTGTGGAAATAAATTTTTGTACTGAAAAAAATATTTTAAAAAATTATAATAAAAAAAAATGCAATAACTACTATTTAATTTTACCACCTATCTATTACAACAGTTATTCTAGCCAACGATGCCAACCGTGATATATCAAAAAGGGTTGAGGAATATTTTGTTGGTGATTCTTGTACATATGTACCTACTAAAATTTTATACATTCGAAATTTTTGCATTCGAGATTTTCTTTTTATTTGAAGATTGTTTGCATTCGATTTCGATGTATTGTTATTCGAAAAAAAATTTATGATCCCGAAAATGAAAAGATGTCAAGCCAATACAAAACAGTCTGGATTCTTCAAAATATGTACCTACCTTGAAGTTGCCGAATGTATTCTGGATTTTTTGGCATAAGGCATAAAGGCATAATTTTTTCCATTCGGGATTTCAGAATTTTATTTATTTGGAGTTTGTCCATTTGGGATTTTGGGATTTTGGCATTCACGGTTTTGGGCATTCGGGATTCTCATTTTTGGGCCTACGGGATGTTGTACATTTTCCAAAAATATAATGAACTGATTTAAAGAATAACTGGAAGATCTTAAAACATTTACTTGACAAAATCGGTTCCTAGTGAACGAGATAGATTATGTAGATTAAAAAGAACTTGAAAACATAAGGAAAAGTTCAAAAGAAGAGGTGTCTAATTCATATGAAAACATAAATAAAGTTAAATTAATTGATTAAAATAATAAAAACAACATTAAAGTGGGCTGCAGTAAGCAGATAAATAACGCAAACTGTCAGTTTTGGTTGTGATGATACTTTATGATTATCACTTACAAAAAATATTCCCCCAGATGAAATAAATTTATAATAACCATTTTTTATTAAGTCAATCAGGGTTAAGTTAATACATAAATTTAAAATAAAACCAAAAATACATTTAAAACAAAACAAAATTAAAAAAACAGAAACAACGAAATCATCTCTCAACCCTGAGACCATAAAAAATAATATTTTATATAATTATTTCCTTTTTTTTTGATTGGATGTCATTTATTTTTTATATTTTTTTTTTTGTTTCTTCTGCTTTATTGTCTTTGGTCTTAAGTGTATTGGTAATAATTTCGATTGATTTATATCGGAGGTCATCAACGATTAATATCGTATTGTATGGTTGGGTCTGGATGATGTTGCCGTGTCGTGTTGCTTTGCTGTCGTTGACTTTGTATGTACATATCTTTTCTTATATGATCCTCCCTTACCGGTTCATATATAAATGATGCCGATTGACTAGCTAGAGAGTGTTTATTATATCCAGATCCAGAGACAGAGTCATATTGAAATATTGAAATATTTGTCATTTTAATCAAAATTATTATCGAACAACGCTGTTGTGCGCAGTGTGGTATCAAAACATGGAAACAAAAACTGACTCTGAGGCCGTTCGAATCAAAAAGGGACATGGGCAGTTGTAGCTTAAACTGTATACCTTAGCTAAGATCAACTTTTGACATTGACAAACTTTTATTTGAAATAAAAAAAAAACATAAGCAGTAGATACCACAGAGTTCAGCATCCCTAAATTATTAAAGTCCAGGTTTTCAGTACTGAGTTATCTCTGAGTTAACTAATCCAGAAAATCGATTCTATTGAAATCGATATGCCACTCTATGGATAGGTATCACACTTTTAAGCCTCTCATTATCGAAATCGAAAATTGCACTTTCCAAAGATTTCAATAACTTTCACTGTCGAAATTGAATTTGCCCCAGAGTTTACCCGGAATAAACTAAGGATCTAGATTAACTGAAAACACGATTCTGGATTCGCACTAAATACCAGGCCTTAAGTGCACCAAATTTCCTTGATTTTCGTCAAGGATTAGTGTGGGGAATGATTTTTGCCACCAAAGCTCTAAAAAAGGACCACTGTATACAGTTTTGCGAAACGAAGTAATTTTCCACATCATTACAAAATAGTATTTAGAAAGATCGCCAAGCTCTTTGCTTTCTCCCAATTTTTCATTTCGCTCACTTTTATTAGCAAGCAACTTGATATTTTGCAAAAAAGATAATAAAATAGAAGGCTGAGAGCTTGCTAAACAAACACTCCTCAAAAAATGGAATTAAAAATGAATAAAATGCAAAACAGGGATAGGGAAAATGATCAATGAAATAAAAAAAGACTAAATTGGTGGCAGATACCCCGCACCAACGGAGTAACACAATAAACAAGTGACAATAAAACCCACGGTAAAAGTATTTTCATGTTGCGAACCAGCTCCAGCTCAATTATCTCAAGCAACTTACGAAATAATAAATAAGGAAGAATGTTGATAAATCCAAATTTCGTTTTGCAAAATAAATTTTGACGAGTATGCAGGTGATATCGAATAAGTTGACTTAACTTAGCAAAAAAACGTGAATAAAGTGAAGTATGGAATATTTTTAATTTGAGACCCCTGAAACCCAAATAAGGTCCCACTGTGTTGAACAACAATGCGGGGATGGCCTGTCATCAATCGAATGATTTGTTTTTCTTAATTTATGTTTCATTAATAATCGGATAAATTTATTATATAGCTTTCTGTATGTTTCGATTTTCTTGTTTTTTTTTTTTTTTTTTGTTAAGAGAAACAGACGCCAACATCTCTCGAAGGAAGAAACACATTCGAAACAACAAAATAAAAAAGCCACACTAACAAACAGAGTTATATACTTAAATTAAAATATGAAACCCCCGCGCCTAAGCAGTTTTTTTCGAATATTTAGTTGTGAACATTTTAAATGGATTTTTGTGTCACTGATTTTTGATTTGATATTCATTAAGATTGCCATTTGATCGATGCTTTGACTTTTAAAATTAATTTGGGACAAAAACAGCAAGACAAAACCAAAAAAACACTCAAACAAAATGGACAAATCGACTGATTTCTGGAATACAGCTCCAATGACAGGCAAAAATAAATTAAGATGGCCGGCGATAATTTGTGGTTATTTGTTACAAAAAAAAAACAATAAAATATTCTGGATCCCAAGGCAAGCCCCATCATCAACCACAAATCATATTGGTTGAAGTTCTTGCATCAGGATCTGTTGGGGCAATCCTACAAAGGAGCCTCCTGCTTTAGTATGATGATTTCATGCAGCGTGATATATTGTATCTGAGAACTTGATGATGTTTCAGAGTTTCTCTCTAATAAAAGTTTCTTTCATCGTGTTATTAATTTTTTTTTTTGTTAATTTTGCAAAAAAAAAATTAATATGAATATAAGAAATCGGGTTTTTGTTGTATATATTGTCCCGGTCTTATCGGCATATAATTCATTGGAATTAATTACCTTTGGGCGGTGTTCAGGCGAAGGGTCAATAATTTTTCGTATATCTTGACACATTCTGACATCAATCTATTGACTCATTTGAGTTTGGATTTGGTTTTCTTTTTTTTTTTGTTATTTCGATTTGTTTCGGACAGAAATTTATGGTTTTCTTGAGTAACAAATCAAATTTTTTATTTGAAATGTCTGTAAGTGTGTGAGAGAAAGAAAGATGGGGGAGAAGAGAAATTAACATTTTGCTATTGAATTTCTATTTTTTGATGAAGATGATATTTGATATGAGACATTTTGTATACCATCTGACCCCCAATGGATTTTAATTGATTTTTGCTTACGAATATATTATTTTTGTAAAGTAGGTAGCAACTTTTTTTTATGTGACAGTCAACAGCATGCAAATAGCGTTTTATTTATTGAATTGACTGAATAAAATTATGTTAAGGTTTACATGTTTAGCCCTCCAGGTATTCAAGATAATGATTCATAATCAAGCAATTTTAAAAAAGAAATTTTTAAATATTATTAGGTTATTTAACGTCAAATGAATGAATTATTTATATTGTTCCCCTTTAAGAGCCCAATGAAGTTACTCATTCTTTAACTCTTCTGCCTCTCCCTTCAGATTGGTTCTTTTTAAGAAGTCAAGTATTTCGGGTATTTTCATCAGAGCGGGTAGTTCTCTTTCGTCTTTCTGGTGACGTCCCTGATATGTCTTTGTCACATTTTTATTCCTTAGTGTGAATGACTTAAAATAAATAAATAAATATTAATGTAAAAAATGTTCCTAGTAAGTTGGTGGTCCGGTGTTAATGTTAAAGAATCCGCTAAGTTTCTCTACTCGCTAAACCAGAAGACTGAGATGTCTTCTTAATTTGCAGTACCCGTGGTTATTCTTAGGCTCTTCCTACTTAGACTTATGCAGGATGTGCAACAACTCGGTTATAGAAGCAATAGTTTGGCCTGCCTCAGTTTTGGAAGTTTTATCCATTTTTTATCATCCGATTTGACTGTATATTTGAACACTTTTTCATCTACACTGCAATAAGGCTCAGGCCTCATAAGGGGGTCTATTCCCTCCTTTTTGGCTAGATTTTCAGCGTGTCCTGGGGACACGATCTGCGTGAATTGACCCCCTGGTACCCAAAAGTGTATGACGCAGTGTTATTTTCGCCAAGTTCATTCCGCCTCCCCACACACTCCCAAACAAGGTTAGAATTGATATGGCGTATTAAGGTATAAAGGAATCAATAATTAAGGTATTTCTATTCGAAGTTTTATCCGCGCATTTCCCATCTGCACAGAAAGTTTGGTTTTTGCACCAATCCCTTCAGACGTTCTCGAACCGTGCATCGGTGTATCATTTGATGATATTTTCCTTGAGGGTGCAGGTTATCGCATCTCCTACCCCCTCTACCTTGAAACTAAGCTCCGTTTTGAAATTTTTCACGAAGTTGTAGTTGTTGATCATGCCATCTCTTGAAATAACAATGAGGTTAGTTACTGTGGACCGGGTATATTTCTCTGTCATAGGTACATTTTCCAGTGCCAGTTCCTTCTTTGGTGAATCTCATGATAGCTACCTGAGCAATATCTTCAGACCACATTTAGTGGGGAAATGTGGAGTATGACCTCCATTGCTACTGTATAGCAAGTTTTCATTGCTTCAATAATGCATATGCATTCAAGCCTCAGTATTCTGACTACTGCTTTCCTAATAGTAGGCAATTCGGTTATTTTATCACTGCCCCATAGGTTATGATGGGTCTTACTTTCATGGTGTGAATCCATCCCAGAACACTTCTTTGTTTTTTCTTCAAGTCTCTTTCATATCATTAGGACCTTTGTGGCTTTCCCGACTGTTAGTTAATTTATTTTTAGGTTAGTCAAGCGGTTTTTTCTAAGCAGTTCATTAATGAAATCAATAAATCCAAAATTCAGACCTTTAAATGTGGGTACGCCAATTCTAGGTATGGCCATTTGCGTTAACTAAAGGGACCTACTATGACGCTTGACGCACGTTGTATCTTTCCGAGATTCCACGTCCTTCCAGAGAAAATACAAAAAAAAATTTTCTATTTCTTTTATTTTCCTTGAGAATTTTTCTTTTTGATTTCTAAAAATGCTTAATTCTTTTGAAAAATAAACTTAATATAACTAAAGATATTTTGTTAAGAAAAAAAATGGATCACATTGGCCCTTATTTCAGTTATAGAATATCTTCCGCTGGGTCAAATACTTTACTTAAGTCAATGTTGTTTAAAATGAAAAGTGGTCCTTTAAGAACGAAAGGTATAGAAATATTTAAGGTTTATTTTTTCAAAATGAGTTATGAAAGGTTCAGAAGTGGAATACGTTGTATTACTAAAACCTCTGCTTTAGAATAATGAATACCTTCTTACGGAAGAAATATCTAAAATAAATGGTTTTCTATGTAACTGGACTGTCTTTTATTTCTGTTAAACTTTTCTATCAATGTTATGAATAGTCCTTCTCAAAATCACAATACGTTCAGGGAGACCAATTTTTGATACATAACTGATCATTCGAAACTATGCTTTAAATAATAAATGCCTAAATTTATAAATTTATAAATTACCCTTTTTTTAGAATTGTTGACTTTTTTGATTGAATCTTTGTTTGATAGACACAATTTCGTCAGCTTTTCTAACCCTGCAGAAAACAATCCTCTTTAATTTACTGACAACATGGCAACCCTTATCAAAATAATAAAATGGAAGAAATACTTCAAACGAATGAATGGTAGTGTGTTGTGTATGATGCACATTCGATTTCAACGTCAAAGTCCGGATAAGAAAAAAATACAAAAAAAAAGATGGTTCAGCAGAAGCCTGTTCATCATCATACTCGATCCCTCTCTGGCCTTAATGATCCCCATAAAAAAAAAATAAAGTATAAAATTCCAAAAAAAAGTAAAAAATAAAACCGTGGATATAAAATAAGTAACGCCAACCGATGGAGTTTCTTCTGGATGCCGCCACCGCCTTTACCAGAGTAACTTACCATCATCAGGCACTTCCAGTTTTGCCTCCATCATGGTTAGGTTATATATGAAATCCATACCAAGTTAACTCAAGACCGACCAAGACTGACGACAGAGACAACGAAGACGACGAAGATATAGGTACACTGAAACTCCACTGAATTTTTATGCAATCATTATTTTATTACCTTCGGTTAAAGGTGATCTGGCGCGATCTCACTTGATTATTGCTGTTTCGGAACCATTCGGGGCGCTGATGATTGCTCAGCTCGACGCGTCCGCGTCCGGATTGGAGGATAGTTCGCGGTGGGCACGAGGGCTGCTATTGAGATACATGTATCCTCATTCACTGTCAGGTAACTTGTTCCATTTGCACGGCTATAAATATCGTCATAATTTTTTGTTTTTCGTTTTTTCTTTTGGAGAGGAGCTGAGCTGTAGATGTAGTTGTAGTTGTATTTGTATCTTTTTCTTATTCTGGATGGATGAGTATCAGGATTCGAAATCCTCGTTCAGCTTCGTGTCGTACCCAAGTCAACGTCATTGATTTCTGGTTGCGCGGACGGTCATGATGAGATTGGGAGTTGTTGAGGTTTTTATGAAAAAAAAGTATCTTATTCCTGAAAGGATGTATCTTTTGTTTTTTTTTTAGTAGTTTTTGTTTCAGAGGATCAGAGTTGATTGGTGGAAATGATTGGAAAATATTTGCACTGTTTTTATTATTTTTTTTCTCCTCGGGATAGCTCAGCTATACATTAAACATAAATACATAGATACACTGGGAATTTCTTTAGTTTTAGTTAAAAATATTTTATGGTGGAAATTAAATTGATATAGGAATATGTGTTGGCATGGAATGTGGATATGTTGGCTATACTCGTACACATACATACCTACATATAAGCGAACGAGTATCTTATGGATTTGAAAAAAGGGATTTTTCTTTGATGCATCCGGAGTGTTTTGAAGTTGTGCGGGATTATTTATATTTTATTACTGTCGTTCATATGGTATACCTATGCATGAGAGTGGAATGATCGAGATTTCTTATACTTTTGTTGTTGTGATTGAGAATTCTGTTCATGTTGGTGGTTGAATTGCAACCAAATGGACAGGTTATTTGTGTGTGACATGTAAAGTTAATTAATTAAATGCGAAATGCAGCTTATAGTCGATAATTATGTTAAGTGAGAATGGATTCGATAGCAATGGGTTGCATGTATCAAGGCAGATATACTTGAAGATCTTAGGGAATTTTTCGTACGTATAGGTAGATAGATATAGCTACTTAATACTTTCATTACTTCAAATTCGCTTATAGAATAGAAATTGGCAACATATTTTGCGATTTTTTGAAAAAAAAACTTTCCATCTAAAATTTTTAATTTGATCACTAATTACTTAAAATTCAATATTAAGCACGAAACTTTATTTACATAAGTGTCTGAATCCAAATATATTCCCTAAGAGTAATAAAATTCACAGTACATAAGCCTATTGAATAGACCTTTCAAAAAGGAACAATTACGTGCGAGGGTTTTTATTAGTGAATATGCTCGTTGGGACCATAAGCACGCTTAAAACCGAAAATGCTACTAAATTCACTCATGCGTTTCTGAGAGAATGGCCACACCGGCAACTTTTCAATATTTTTGGATTAACCTGGAAACTAAGCCGAATTTGACAATTTTAACCCTAAAACTGAAATTAAATTTTCAATGGAAATGGATACTTTAGAAACTCATTTTCCAGTCTATTCAATAGGCTATGTATCTACTGCTGTGATGTTTAAAAGAGTCGGTTAGCATTGATCAAAATTAGCGTCTTAGAAGGGTACGATAGCATCTAAGGGATGAACCCAACTGTCATGGGTACATTTTTGGTAATTTACTTACAATATTACACTGATATTTTTTTATCATCATCGGGTGAGAGCTTTCACGAATCAATAACAAGCTATTTACTTTAGATACCTACTGTAAAAATTATACCATTCTGAAATCTACATTTGTTGCACCAATTTTATAAAAAGTTTGCCACAAGAGTTTCCATACGATTTTTTTGAACTTTTTCATTTTTTTTCTTCAGTTTTTGGAATCAAAAACAAATTTAATTTGTTTTAATAGAAAAAGTCGAAGAGCTATTTAAAATTTGTACCAATTATGTTGTGTAGTGTAGAAAATTGCATTTTTTTTCAAGTTAATATTTTTGTATTCGATTTTCATATTCGTATTTTATATGAATTTTATTCTAAGCCCACCTTTTAGAATTTTACATTTTTCTCTGGTCTGGAACTCAACAAAAACAAATTCAAGTTTAGTAGTTCATTGAAATCTTGTTTCTTTTGTGTAAGGAGGTGCTAGACAAAAGAGGAATTAATTTTACTGAAATTTCATTAGATAAACTCCAGAACTCGGTACTTTAGAAAAAATTCTCACTGAGAGGATTGATCAAAGCCTATGAACATTTTTGTAGTTATTTGAAAGGATACCATCAGATGTAAACGGTTGTCTAAATATCTTAACACAAAACCACCATCAGGATTGAGAAGCATCACAACTTGTCCGTAATATCGACCCAATTAGGCCAGCGGTTCCCAAAGTGTGTTCCGCGGGAGAGTTTTCAGGGTTCCACAAATTTCTAGAAGTATTTATAAACAGTAAAATACAAACGATAAAAGTAAAAATTAAAAATTTCCACAAAAAAAATTGAACAACATTTTTTTTTAAGTTTATATTTTTTAATCGAAGTGTGAACTTCAAGGTCATAAACTGTTTCATGAGTAAACACATCATTATAACTGGGGAAAATGTGTGTTTTGATATACAGGGTGTCCCGGACCTGAGTGGAAGTATTTAAGGGGGTGGTTCTTGGGGTTATTCTAAGAAAAAAATTGTATGAGGGGAAAGTTGTATCTCTCCTCCCTGAGGCAGGGGGGGCAGTTTCTGAACCATTGACTTCAAATGCAAAAAAAAAAAAACATTAAAAATCAACGAAAACACATTTAATAATGTGCTATAGTTTTTTTTATAGGTTATACTCCATTATTGCATTTAGTTTTTAAATCAAGTTGTTAAAGCGAAGAGTTTTTGAGAAATTAAATTTCAAATTTAAAATAAAAAAAAAATTGTAATTTTTTTTTTTTACGTCGATATTTTTCAAAATTTTACATAACTAAGGGCTTTTTTTGTGTTCAATATTCAATGCCTTCATTATTTTTTAGTCCATTACCAAAAACCAAATGTAAAAATCTTCCTTAGTTTTTGAGATATTAAGAAAAATAAAAGGTACTTTTACCAAATAAGCCCGAAAAAATGAATTTATTCATGAATTATCCATAATTTAACCCTTTTTTCGGATTTATTTGGTAAAAGTATCTTTTGTTTTTTCTTAATTTCTCAAAAACTATGAAAGATTTTTTAAATTCGTTTTCGAAAATGGACTAAAAAATAATGAGGGCATTTAATATTGAACACGAAATAAGCACTTAATTACGTAAAATTTTGAAAAATATCGACTTAAGAAAAAAAATCATTTTTTTTTTTTTAATTTTGACTTTGAAATTTTATTTCTCAAAAACTATTCGCTTAAACAACTTGATTTAAAAACCATAGAAAGAATGAAATATTAAAAATTACAGCACATTATTAGATGTATTTTCGTCATTTATTTTTGCATTTTAAGTCAATGTTTCAGAAAATGCCCCCTCCTGCCTCCGGGAGAGGAGATACAAATTTCCCTTATACAATTTTTTTCTAAGAATAACCCCAAAAACCACCCCCTTAAATACTTCCACTCAGGTCTGGGACACCCTGTATGCAGCGGCGCAGCAGCAGCAATGGTGGGAAAGGTTAAAGGGGTTGTTTCAAAAAATAAAAACATTGCTCCTAGAAGTAGCAGCAGTCATTGTATTTTCCACCGTTATGCACTTGTCATGAAAAAAATGCCAACTGATGTAAAAAAAAGTTCTCGGTGAAGCTGTGAAAATAGTAAATTTTGTAAAGAGTCGTCCTCTCCAATCAACATTGTTTAAATTAGTGTGTAAAGATATGGGCAGGGCAGTCAGTACGAATTGCCTTTTCTTCATACTGAAATCCGATGGCTTTCCAGAATTAAAGCTTTATCCAGGTTATTTCAACTTCGTGATGAGTTGAATGTGTTCTAACTGGAAAAAAATATGTCTTCAACTGCAAACCTCTTTGATGTATTGCATGATGAGCAATGGATTACGAAATTAGCAGAAATTTTCGAGAAAATCAACGAAACTGCAACAGCTCTGCAGGAAAAATCAATTACATTATTTTTTGCTAGACACAGACTGGCAGTTTTGAAAAGAAAAATTAATTTCTGGCTAAGAACAATTTTGAGTGTTTTCCAGTTTTACATGAATTCTTGCAAGAAAACATGCTTGAACTCAGAGCAGATATCAGCAATGTTATTGCTCTCCATTTGGTTAGTCTCGAAAGATCCATGCTGGAGGACTTTCCAGATACAAATATACTGATATTGAGTGGATACAAAATCCATTTCTAATGAAAACCAGCAAGCCTATGACCCTGAGTGTATAGGAATACGAGTCCCTGTAAAGTTTGTATTTGATTCTGTATCATTAAACGAATTTTGGATTGGTACTAAGAATTAATTCCCTGAGCTTGCCAAGAAAGCTATATTAAATTTGCTACCTTTTCAGCATAAACTTACACGAAAACAAAACACATATCGATACTGGACGCTGCCCCAGATATGCGAAAACAACTTTCGGACATATGTAGAAGCTAATTTTAAAACAATTATAAATCAAACAATGAAACAGATTCATTCTTCACACTTAATAAAAAATTGATTTTGAAATGTGTTGTTTTTCATTTGTTGCTATTGTCTGGATGGGGTTCCGAAATATATTTGGGCATTGTTTAGGGTTCCACAGCTTAAAAAGTTTGGGAACCGCTGAATTAGGCTATCTTCAGGATCAAAGCTGGTGCCATGAAATAAAATCCAATGGAATAAGCCCAAAATCAAATTTTAGTAATGTATTAGCATAAGGTAATGTATTTTCAAGAAGGAATCTTCCGGGGTTTACTTTTTGGCTGCACTCCCTGAATCATCTATACTTAGACAAACTATAGGCAGTTTATGGACTTGTTCATCAAGAATCAGATTCAATAATTTGATAATCCATAACAAACCTATAATGCGCATTCTCTCAATCATTGCGTACCTACATATTAATGTACGTACCATACTTCCATTATTATAGGAGTATCTTTAAGGAACTATTTCACCGTTAAAAATTGAAATACATAATATCGTTATATTGCGGAGAATGCTCAACTTTTCCGCATGCTCATTATTTTTTAAATTCTGATAATATCAAATTGTCTTTTAGTCTAAGAGCCAACAGCAATGTTTGGGAGTGGAGGTATAACTAAAATCAGAGTATGAAGGATTATAGGTACATGTATCGTGATATCAAATACCAAAGTCTGGCAGGTTTTGTTTACAGCCCTTGAGAGGGGTAGGTGGTTAAAAAGTGCAAGATCCCCTGCTCTATTTTCAGGGTTATAACCTCTTTAATCCATTTTTAAAATATCGGCTATGATTCCCTGTCACTTTTTCTAAGCATAAACACCACAATCTTGACGGTCCGATTGATAGAAATCAAGATATAACTATTTTACGTGAACTTTATCATGGCTTTTTTTTTTGGTATTTTCAGCAAAACAAAAAATCTAAAAATAAGTCTCCACAAAAATGCCAATAAAGTTTGCTTAAAAAGGTTAAATCATGGGTGTTATTTATCGCATCACCAAGATAAAAAATTTTAAATTTAGCGAAAATGACAGAGCATCATATCCTATTTTTTTTAAAAGTGAATAAAAGTGTCAATTGCCCTACCATATAAAAAGACAACCCAGCGGGTTTTAACCCCCCACCCCCACCAAAGGCTGAGAAAAAATCTGCCAGACTTTTGTATTCCATATCACGATACATGTACCTATAATCCCTCATACTCCGATTTTGGTTATACCTCCACTCCCAAAATCTGGCTTTCGGCTCTTGGCCTATTTATCTGTCACTTCAAAAGAAAGTGTATCTCATAAAAATAAATTGCTGAGATTTCATGTTTAATTTTTGCCATAATTCGCCAGTTCATCCCAAACTTTCTCTTATCCATCACTTTCTTGATTTCAAATGTGTGAATTTGACATTGAGACAAATTTGCTGTAAAAAGGGACTCCTACAATATTTAGATATGCCGACAATAGACATCGACCTTTCCCATATTACGTCAAAGTGACCAGATTTCATTTAAGACAATACACCTTTTCCATTCAAAACAGCCCAATTCGTGTCCCTTAGGATCAATACAAATGACATTTGCAAATTTAGGCATTCTTCATTTGAAAATGTTTATATTGCTTAACAAAAGTTTGTCTGAAAACATTCAAATGTCTTTTGTTGAAAAAAAGACTTAGAACAACGAGAAGGACACACCAGGAGACTCTGGAAATTTGCATAATCCACGACAACATTTTGGCAATGAATTTCCAATATACAAAAGGATTTAATTTTCTCCGTTCGACAATTTCAAAGTGTGCTCCTTAAAGTGAATGATGATTTACTGCTCGAACCAGAGCAGTTTACATTTCAAAGAAAAGAAAGATATTTTTGTCGAAAGTAAAATCCTTTATACATAGTAGGTTCCATATATTCAACTTCCTTGTCGAAGTGAAAATTTCACTTTCTTTTATTTGTTGTATTGTCTGTCAAGCATTTTGTTCCTTTTCGTTTAGTATTATGAAAAACCGCAGGATGTGATGTTTAAGGTCCTATTTCTTTTTCTTTACCCGAAACTCAAAAAAAGATGGCATGGATTGTATGAATTGAATCCTTGAGAAATAATGCATAATGGAATATGGACGGACACGCATAATTGTTTGAATGTTTCTTATTTTGAAAAGAACGAAACAGAAGCAAAAAGAATTTTTCGTTGCGCAGGATATTTTAAACAAAAGATTTTATTTGAGTTATTATGCTGCAGTTGAAGGATTTATGAGGCTTAAAGTGACACAATTTTCAGCTACCTACATTATGTTACTGTAAATTTATACAAAAACAAAATGTTTGGGTGATGCATTCTTACAAAATATAAGTTTGAAAAAGATTGAAACAGGGCATATTGTAATGTTTATATTCTTTCAATATTATTTAACTTTCGAGTTTCAACATACATAAATGTGTATGCGTTTACCTAGGATACCATAATGCGCTAAGTATGTGTGTAAGAAAGAAATTGTTAGGTATTCTATTTTAAAACACTGTGGTGAATTTTGAAATATTAAAGATTTAAAGATTTTGTTTTCTTTAAAATGATTTTATTAATTAGAAAGGTAGTATATTAATATAAATAATGGTTTTGAAATCACTTTATATGTGGGTCAGTATTTCAAAACATTAGTATTTTTCACTCGCTCAAAACAACCTATTTTGCAAGAATAACAATTATATCTATTAATAATTCTATAATAACCACTTTTAAAGAAGGGTTCAGAGTATTTGATTAAATCTAACGGTTTTTAAGCCAGGGAAATGACACTTGTATCAGGGGAATGACAAAAATTTATATATTTACTCTGGTGATTAGATATGGATATTTAATTTTGCGGATGGTTTCAGAAGGGAAAAGAAAAAAGACAACAAGTACTAATATGAAAAATATCATGCACAACTTGCTCTTATGGTACAATGATTTCGCGTTACTAAACATTTTATAGTAATAATTATATTATTTTATGATATTTTGAACGAAAAAAAGAGAAAAAATTCAAAACTACTAAAAATAGTGTAAATATGTTAAAATTCAATATCATCGATCCTTCGAGAAGAACCAAAACGCAATCAATCAATATAATGAAAACTTGTAAGTCAGGGGAACGAGACAAAAAATGATGTTAGGGGTATGAAAAATTCGCTAGACGAAAAACAAAATCGTCGCCTTAACTTGAAATGTTTTGCCTATATTTTGTTTTTTAATTTCCATTGGTGGGATAGAAATGATAATTTTATAGGGGACACTTAGGTTAGGTAAGGTTAGAAGGGGTGATGATACGACAAGACACCTCATATTCGGATCTCCGTGGATCCATTGCGCTCCCCAGGATAAAGGTAGGTAGGTGTGAGGAAGGGATGGGTGTGGGACTGAGGACAAGTTTAGGAATGGGATGCCTCCTTGAACCACCCTGACTTCTGAGTGAATTTCAGGATATTCTTTAGTGGCCAGGGTAGAGATGTCGCCCATTTCGTCGAAAAAGTATTCTCCGAGGGCCTCTTTTCTAGTTTTGGCCAGACTGGGACATTCACAAAGGAAATGGGATGAGCCCTCCTCCGCCTCTTCATCTTGACACCCTCTACATAAGTCAGATGGGTTGATACCCATTCTGCTCATGTTGGTTCCCAATGAGTTGTGGCCCGTTAGAACTCCCAATAGGAGCGATAATTGAGGCCTGCTTAGCTTGAGTAAATATTCAGTTTTTTTCTTTGATATGTTCGGCCATACATTTCTTGAAACCCGACAAGTGTCAAGTGATGACCATCTGACGTCTGCAGCTTCAAGGAAATTCTGGTGGATTCTATTTTTTCCTGCTCCAGTGGCATAAGTACCAAAAATTCAATTTGGCTAGGATCAAGAGATGATCCGTTTCTGGCCAGTTCATCTGCCATTTCATTCCCGAGAATATCACAATGTCCACGGACCCATAGTAAGGGTTACTGTGGTTTTTGGGCCTAAGGATCTAAGTTCAGTTCGACAACGATCTACCAGTTTGGACTTAATACTGATTGAAGAAATAGCTTTAATTGCCGCCTGGCTATCTATGAAGATGTCTATATATTGCTATTGACTATTTCATGAAAGGCAAGATATTATGGGGGACACTTACTTAATAGCTCCTATTTAACAAAGTTAAGCAACTAAACATAAACTAACCATTCTTTAGTGAGGGTGCATTTATTATTAAAAAGACTGCATCATTAGATTTTGTGTATCGTTTTTTAGTTTCGTTGCTAAAAGTCATTGCAGTGTGGTAAATAGGCCTGGGGAATGACATTTTGGGTATGTAAATAGAGATAGCGGGTATAATGATTTTTTAACTTTTTTTTTCTTAGAGCGAATGTTAGAACCCGTTTGGTTTGAGCCATGCAAATTACACACTTAAAATATAATTTTGTATTTCGGATCAAAAATGAAGGAGACTGAAATATTATTATTTTGAAATATTGACCCATGTATGTACATCCCGCTTAGTTTGGTCAAAACCCTGGAAAGTTTTCCTTATGGAAAATCAAGACGAGGAAAACTTGCCAAATACTCGTGAGGCCTTTACTAGTAAAAACTTGTCGTTAGAACCGCGTTTAAAGTAAGTATACCCACCTGGAAAAATGGCCAAGTTTTTGTCAAGTTTCATCAAGGCCCTGGAAAGGCTTTGATAGAGGGAAATCTAGACAAGGAAAACTCTCAAATACTCGTGAGGCCCTCGCTAGCGAAAACTTGTGGGATAAGGCCATGGAAAGGCTTTGTAAGTGAAAATCAAGACAAGGAAAACTAGTCAAATGCTCGTGAGGCCCTCGCTGGTAAAAACTTGTCGGATAAGTCTTGTTATCCCATCACAAATACCCCATATATGACAAAAAAAAACTAATATTTTATACCCATTATACAATAGTAAGAAGAATTTAAGCATGTACAAGTACATACATACTTTTTCATTTTCAACATTACGGAACTGTATTGCGAAATAGCTCAGAAGCTAGCGTATCGGGGGGGGGGGGGGGGCAATCAAAAGATCATAGAATCAAATCCCAGTGAAGATAACTTTTTTCTTTTTGTCTCTAGAGGCAAAAGGTTGCTTAACTGGTGAGGCCCTAGAGAAAATCTATAGTTACCCTTGCTAGAGCCATGTTAGGGTCAATGTAAAACTTTCTAGTTCACCGTTAAAAAGTAGACTGTTTTTCCAGGTGGGTCAAGTTATTTATTTTTCATATTGCATTAAAGCTGTATTGTGAATTATCTCAGTAGTCAGTGTATTGGTCTGCTGAATAGAAGGCTCGTGGAACGTGTTCTCACATAAGGGTCTTGGGAATTTCCAGTCACCCTTGCCAGGCCTCGTTAAAAACTAGATGTTAAGCTGAAACCTAGGAATTGATAATTGAGCGAAAAAAGCGACTACCCCGAGATGCGCCGTTTCACAAACAATCAAAGTCTGAAACTCGGATTATGCTCTTCTGAAAACGACCTCATAAAATGGTTGAGAGCTTCTTACTTTTTAAATTTAAAAAAAAACACTAATATTTTGCAATAAAAAAATATGAAATTCATAGCTTCACTTCAAAAATTTTTAAACAAAAACATTTACTGACTCAACTTTAATAAAAAAGAAGTTCAAAATTAAAAATGAAACCTTCACATCAGTAAGAATAAAATTTCAGAAGTCGGTCTTCGAGGCCTTAACCTTAAACACTTACGCCTACATAAACCTCGGAACATGACATAAAAGTATTAGCCACATTTTTCAACCATTTTGACTACTGCGCATTTTTGATAGCTTACCTTCTTGAATGATGGAAGCTATTTTCAGCTTATATCTAATTAATTACAACTTTCAACGGTATATTGATGCTGACAGTGATCTATGGAATCATTTGAATGTGTGCGTGTATAATTTATTAATTAACTATTAAGTCTGTGATTTTAATCAAATAAGAGACAAAGATATGATAACAAAAATACCCACCACACACACATGTACTCAAACAAACACACACAAACAATGACAAATTTAGAGATTTATTGACGATCATTTGTGATGGAAGAGCTCGAGCTATTGGAAATGCCTTTGTGATCAGATGATCGAATCTTAAATAAATCACAATGATTAATAGCAAAAGAAAAGCTAAAAATCTCTAAGTGAAATTCTTAATAAATAGAATTTATTTTGTTTGTTTGTTTTATTTTTTAAGAGAATTTCCACAAAGAAAAGAAATATATGTTAATTAACGATATTTATTAATTTGGAGAATTTCATACGAAAGACACCATAATTTAGGATTTAAAAAATGAAATAATCTTTGAAGATAATTAATGTTCACTGACTGATCATGAATACATCAACAAAAAGTCGTTTCTTAACGACTTGGTTATGTAATTCGAAAAAATATGATTGAAGCATTTTCAAAAACTCATTAAAACTTATAATTCGTACTTTTGACGAATTTATACAAACTCCTTTCTAAGCTTGGTTAAAATATGCAAATTATAACCACCAACAAATTGCTAAATGAATGTAATCGATTTCTATGGTAATTTTATTGTTATAGTGATTTCTAAAGCAAAACAAAATAAAATAATCGAAAAAACACATAAAACGCTAAATTAAATTATTCATCTCAAACCGTAACCAGATTTTTGATCTTTGAGCTATATCTGATGATAGATCTTAATAGGTCCAGTGAATATTGAGATAATAGTCAAATGAGATACACAAAAAAAAGGCAAAAGAGGTGGGTTTGTCACCCGTGTGTTGTGAATGATATATTGGCGATGATTTTTTTTGGTAAAAAAAACCAAGAAAAATGCCAACTGTGTGTTGTCGGATCAAATTGAGGTTTTGAATAAATTTCCTACCTCCATTATTCGATTCGATAAAATACAGAGAAACAGAAGATACCTACGAGATGAAAAATCTTCAAATTTTGTTAATAGCCCCCTAATTGGGTCTTTTGCGTGCGAATAAATGATTGACCCGAACTCTCAGCTTTGATCAGCAGAAGCTAGGAAGAGATAGTAGTAGTGGTGGTAGCAGTAAGTTTTTTGTCAACAGCTCACGTGTATACATTTACTTGTTTCGTTTTTGGTATGTTTTCTGTTGTTGATATTTTGTGATAAATTATATTATTTTGTTGTGTTTTTTTTAATATCATTTAAATTCTAATTTATTGAAGATGATCATCAAAAGCTTCCTCGGCTTTGTATCTGTGTCAGCTGAAGTTTTTTTTTTTTATTATTGCTAACGATTTAACATTAATTTGATTGTGTCTTTTTTTATCTTCTTAAGAAAAAAACAACTTGTTGATAGCTTGACTTGCCAAGTCTATCAAGATTAATGGTGGCTGAGGAAGGTTTATAAAAAATAGGTAAGAAACGAATATTTCTGGTTGTTTTAGGTCAGTTTAAAGTACCTACTGCTACTTTACTTTGGTGTAACCAATGATAAATCTGTGCTGTAATGTAAGCAGTATTTTCCCTAAGGTGAACTAAGGATAATTGAATACATTCAAATAAAGCTTCGCGAAACATATGGCTGTAGGAACACATGTAGGTGAGACGTGTACAAAAAAAATTGTAGTTATCAGGGTTTCAAAAGAACGCGAACTTTCCAACGGGTTCCCATGATTTTAAAAAAACCCCAAATATATATGAATGGTGGGTAACGTTGGTTTTGATTTTTTTTTATAATTTGTTTGGGGCACCTACCAAAAAATGCAATTTGACAAAAAAAAGTCGTTTAGCTGCACAGCCAGAAAGACAGACGAACAGAATTATGAAGTGCACTTTTATCGTCTTCCCTGCCATCGTAAAGCCAGTTTTGATCAAAATTCCAAGTTTGATTTTTAACCGAATGGATAACACCCCAAATAAATAATAAATAAAAAAATACAATTGTCAAATAGATTTTGGAATTCATTGTTTATTAAAAACAAAAATGCCAACCATATTCGAAAATTCCAACCTGTCCTCCTTTGGCTATATATTTACTAATATAATAGCATCCCTTACAAAAAAACTTATCCTTTTATCCTGTTCGAAATGTGCCCACCTTACCTACTCAATACTCAGATATCACATTTTATTCAAACCGAACAAAAATCCCGTTGAATTGTTCTGATGAAAAGTCGTTCCCGAACATTTGATGCTGAACAAAATTTTCTGCGCCTTTTAGCATTTTGATAGGTCGATTAATATAACAGAGCTTTTTTTGTGCTGTTTCCACTCCATCCAACGGATATGAGATCAAAGGTTTTTCCAGTGAAACTTGATGCCCGCCACTCACAGAAAAAAAACAAAAAAAAAAAACTTTATATAAAATTTTCAAATATCTGATCCTGAATCAGCGCATACGCGAACCGGAATCACCTGCCTCAGGACCCAAAAGCTATATTCACTCACGTTTCCAAAAACTCAACCACCCCCTACACATTGCGCGCCACACCATACCGATTCAATACCGATTCCGCCCGACCGGAAAAGGGTTGAAAGAAAGATTGATTAACTTGAAGTTTGCCGCAGCGTGTAAATGAAATCTCCTCACCCTTTGTGTTCGCAGTTCACTTGCTTTGGCTGTACTCGAATTGTAGTTCCAGAAGCAGCGGCGTATATCCACGAGAATGTAAAGGACATGCTGGAAAAACAAACGCCAGGCGTTCATGATGGTGGTGGGTGTTTGAGGTGGGAACTGGTGATTGGTTCGAAAAGGTCACCTGGGTAGACCTTACAATTTCCCTGTTTTACATGATACGAGGTAACGACACAAACAGCCAGGATGAGACACCATCAGGAATAAGCCAAGAGGAACGACCGCGTGAGTTCTTTCTTCTTCGACTTCGATTAGAGGGTTAATTTTAGCTGCAAGCATATTTTGGAAAACATTAAAAAGGGGTGAGTGAGTTCTTGCCTCCCTTCTATTACCAGTTTTAGATTTTTTTCGCTTCGTTTTGTTTTGTTTTCCAAGGCACAACTCGATTTGAATACTGAGCAACAGCAACAAAAAAATAATATTTTTCCAATCGTTTGAACTTGACGATTCTTATGGGTTTAACTCGGGATAGATAACCCAGGGGGAAGATTTATAACAAAAGGTATAGTTTTATTGCTTAAAAACCTGCGACGAAGGGGTGGGTGGAGTTTGGAATTTTGTTGGGCCTTTGATGTGTGTGACACATTTCCTGATGTAGAAGCTATGATTCTTCTTACCCGCAGGGCTTAATACTTTGGCGACTTAAAAGCTTTAGTTGATGACCTTTTCGGTTCATACGGTTATATTTTGAGTGGCATTGTCGTTGTCAGCCAGCGGTGGTGGCGGACGTTTAAAATTAAATTAAATTCGATTCATTTTTAGCTCAAGGCGCATTTAGAAAAGTTTTAATTTGATTTTAAAACCGCGGCGTAGAGGATTTTTGATCGATTGAGCTATGCAAAGGGTAGGCTATCAATTAATTGATGTCAGTTTCAGTTGTATAAATAAGTAAAGAAGCAATTTAAGGAAGTGCATATACATAATTCTCAAAAAAGAAACAAAAATAAAGTTGATTGAAAAATGTGCACATTATTTTGAATGTTTAATGTGCTACTAGGACTGCTATTCGTGGAAAAGGTGGAAATATAAAAATTATGACTAAAATTCAAAGACTTGCATGTGTTGGCAAAACCAGTGCGATTAGAACCACACCAATAGCAGCCCTAAAAAAACACTCCTTTCACTAGCCCAACTCGATCTGTTTACGAAAGAGCTATCGGCCAAAAGTGCTTCAAGACTTAAGCAGTGTTATATGTAATTGGAAAAGGGGCAACTAAGGTCATAGAACTATAGTAAAGTTCACAGACATAAACATTCAAACAGAATAATTTACACCGCACATTGATTTCAACTTCGTTGCCATAATAGATATCCCAGCCAGGGAACTCGGGAATGAAAATCGGGTTATAAATGGAAACAATGTTTCGGTCTTTTCTGACGGTTACAAGACCTTAGAGGGGGTTGGGTCAGGTATCTACTCAGACGACCCACCAATTAGTAGATCTATAAGGCTTCCAGATTTTTGCAGCGTAATCCAGGCGGAAGCACTTGTAGTTTATGAAGCCGCAAAGCATCACTCCTCACGCGAAGTAATAAACAAAAATATTGGCATTTTTAAGGACAGGCAGGCGGAAATCAAAGCCATTTTCGCAATCACCATAAAGTCAAAACTGATAGAACGTTGCCGGTATATGTTAATTTTACTAGATGCATCGAACACAGTCACCCTTCGATGGGTCCCAGGACATTGTGATATATATGGGAACGAAATGGCGGATGACCTATTTTCGGGGAAAAAACTGAATACTTACTCGAGATAAGCAGGCCTCAATTATCACTCCTAGTTGAAGTCCTAACGGGTCACAACTCAATGGGAACCCAAATGAGCAGAATGGACATCAGCTCGTCGGACTTATGTAGAGGGTGTCAGTGGATGAATTGGTGGAAGAGGGCTCATCTCACTTGCTCTGTAAATGCCCCAGCCAATTTAAAACCAGGGAAGTAGCTTTAGAAGAACTGGCGACATCTCTATCTTTTCACTTAAAAACATCCTAAAATTCGTCCAGAATTCAGGATGGTTCAAGGAGGTCCCCACACCTAACCACCTCCATAATCCCATACCTTTCCCTTCCCTCACCTAACTAACCATATTTTTATGGTTATAGCGACACAACTGTCAATTTTTTGGCGAATCGCTCAGTAGTGTAAGGCAAATCACAATGGAAGGTTATAGCGTTGAATAATGTGCGCAAATCATAAAATTTTAATTCAAAAATCAGTGCTTCGTTCGGGAAACTTTGTACACATTACTTCATTTTTCGCCAAAAAAGAACACCTTGAACGACGAGGCCCTCTTTTGGGTGAGCACTTTAGTTTCCAAAACCCCATAATATGTATGTATTCCGACATCGTGTGCTTTCAACACGCCAAAAAGATGGACATTTTGCAATACCGATTTGAGGGAATGCTTATATCTCACTTTGACTTCCTAGAAAATTCGGCTTGACAACCCGGTATCAGCTGGTTGGCCCCTAGCAATGCGACAACCTCCAAATTCCATTTATGCATTTTCAGCAATACATTTGAAAATTGCTTAGTTTTTGTAGATCAGGCACCTTCAAGTGATGGGTTAATCTACATATTCCTCGTGTCGGTTTGTGGTAAGCTATACCTTTTTTTTAATGTTGGCAAAAAAAAGATACAAAATAAAAATAATTTAACATTTTAAAAGTTTTTTCTTGACGGCACAAACGAACCACCTCTCTCAATTGCACCGGAAAAGACTCAAGAACTAAACCCAAGCAAGAAGACAAATGATTAATGATGATGTTTGGGTGTAACTTACTTAAGATTGTTTCTTATACGAGAGAGATCTGCTTGAGCTTAGCAAAAGAAGCATCACACAACTTTTTGGCCCTCAAAATGAAAAAAAAAAAAAACAAACACAACAGAACAGAACATCTCTCTAGTAACACCCCCTTAATGAAATATCACTCTGGCGAACATAACTCTTCAGCAGAATCTTCTCCAGCTTCAGCTATATAAGATTATAGAGGTGTACCTACAAGAAGAGTTTATATAAAGCGCGCACAGCCATTCTGTAATGTTCAGTTTGGCTCTGTTTATGTGACCAAGACGAGAACTCACCCGGCCCAACCAACCCCGGGCCAGGTTGGTAGGAACCCCCATAAGAGAGATGATGAATCCATTCCGATGAACCAACCTCTGCCTAAAGCAAGGAATCGTGTAGTAAAACAAAAACAGTAGAGACATCACCAACACTTGGATGGAATAACCGACGAATTCCAGGCCAGACATAGAAGCAGCCATAAGCAGCAGAAAACACGGAACACCACCACCACCACTACCATCACAAAGTAGAAAGAATACATGTGATTGCCCAGCAGGGTGCATTTTCATTAAGAATGAAAAATGATGAGCAATCAATCATCCAGAGCTGCTGGGAGGGGTGTTCCACATTTTGTATGGAAAAGAAGAGGAACTCACTCTGGTCGAGGCTGTGAAACATAGGTACTTTGAAGTGCCCCCGAGGATGAAGAGTACATCTATCTGTCTATCTAGGTATGTAGATATACTATATGTGATTGCTGGCTCAGTGGGATTGGCCAAAAACTGAATGGGGTTCTTCGTTTTTTTGTTTTTTTTTTTTATGATTCTCGAATCAGCTCTCATTCTGGCAGCAGAAGAAGCATGGCCCATCAACCGGCATACATTCTTAAATGAGGTATGTGCTTCAAAATGAGATATTCTCAGGTACAATCAGCATGTCACAATCATATAATGTTTTCTAGGATGAATGAAGAGGAGATGTGATGGAATAAAAAAAAATGTGGGTTTTGCCGGTGGGGTTTCCCATTTTATTTTACTTTTTTTATGGTTTATTTCGAATTGGGATTCGGAAGTTGCTTGTTGGGGTTGGTTTAGATTTTTGATTAAGAATAAAAGTTGTACTTAAGCAGATAGACATGCACACTTTAAAATAAAGATTTTTGTTTCAAGGAAATTTTATACAAGTTATTAAAATTATTTTCAAAACTACCATAAGCGAACAAATTATCCAATCCAGATCCTTTTTCATTTTTCTTTAATACAACTTCAAAAACCTAATCTCAACTCAATTTCAAAAGACTTCCCGTTCCTTAATAAACTCTTATTATTTGGGTTTTCCCTCTTAAACAACAACAAAAAAAAAAATGAGCAAGCTGTCTTCCATTCGGCACACTCCATTCGCCATAAAAATCCAGCCTTCCGTCACGTCACCCACCCCGCGCTATCGACTTGAACCATTTTCATTAATTTTCTTCCAAAACATTAACTTATCCATCTCAATAAATTCAAACGCAAAGACAGATGAAGATTTTCATTTAGCACATAAATACAAAAACAACAACAACAAAGGACTTAAAATTGGTTCCTTTTCTTACTTATAGAAGAGAAAGAATGTCACACCGCACCACCGTCACCGCCATCGTCACACAGTTGGGTTGGGTAGGTATATTTACTCTTATAACGCCACGGTACCGTTCAATCCACAAAATTAGGCAATTAAAATATGCCATGGGCACATCGTTGATGTTTTAGTGTTGGTGATACTACAACAGCGCATAATAACTCTATGCGCTAGGTAGGTATATACTGTGGGGGTTGGAAAAATACATATTTTTACTGTGATGGCAAGACGCACATGAATCATCAAGACGATTTTTATAAAACACCACAGGGGTTTGTTTGGCAAAAACGAGAGCACATCACAAAAAGAAGTATAGAAGAGTATAGAAGAAGAAGAAACAGAACACAAAGCAAACAAAAAAAATATAAAAGAAAAGGAAAAAATTCTAATCTCTTCTTCCACCCGCCAATTGCACATTTCAGCATTGTCAATAAATCGTCCATAGGACTCTCCGTGATAGCAGTTAATGTCAGACCGACGAAAATATATGGCGCGATTTTCTCAAACCCCTTGTTTTATATACCTACTACTACCATCGCCACCCACACGTCTGCAAACGTTTGCAGCCCTTAATCATGGTTGCCACTAGCAAATAGTCTAAGTAGGATTTTAAGATAGTCGGCTTAAAGCTATCATCAAAATTAGAGTTCAGGTAAAATATTTGAAAAATATATACATACTAGCAGTTACCCACCCGCTTATATTCAGGTCACCGGTTATATTCAGGATAATCGATAGTCGACTGTATTGTTTTTTCATTTTTGAGAGAAAAATTCAAACTTGATTGATTTGTTCAAAAATTACTTGATTTTTGTTTTTCTTGTCTAATATTAAGTTATTTTGGTACCAAATATTGTTTCTCTTTTTGTTTCGTATCATAAAAAAAAGTATCCTATAGCTTCTTCCAATAACATAATAGTCATTCGCTCAAAATTTCAATCAAATCTGTTCAGCCATTTGAGCGTGGTTGTCTAACAAACATCCAAACAAACAAACTTTCACATTTAAAATATTAGTAAGATATCAGAATTGTAAACATATGTATTTAAAACATAAATATACCAATTATTTCTTTGAAAAATTGAGGTCTAAGAAAATCAAAATTCGAAAATTCGGAGGGAAGACCCCGATTTCTCAAAAACTAAGTTCGCGAAAGACAAAATCTCGAAGGGCAAGATATCGAAAACAAAAATCTCGAGAGACAAAATGTCGAAAGACAAAATATGGAAAACAAAAACCTCGAACCCAAAGAATCTCGAAAACCAAAATATTGAATTCAAAATCTTTAATTACAAAAATCTTGAAATCCAAAATATCGAAAGGTCAAAATCTCAAAAAATCTGTCACTTTTGAGGCAATTGGGTTGTCGAGATCTTATTTACACTTTCCTTGTCTTACATAAATACAGTACTAGCACCCATTATTACGGCCTTAAGGAGTAAGGTATGTATTGGACACACTATGGGATTTGGGAGTAAGGTGTATGGAAAGTTTCTTTTGTATTTAAAGAATCTGGATTTAAGGAAACTTTGAATTAGAAACAGAAAACAACCACATAACACTGCATACATCATGTCTCGAGTCACTGCCTCTTAGTTTACCTTTTTTGAAAGCTTTCATTTAAACTTAGAAGTTTTAAAATTATCTTTTTTTCATTTTCGAGATTTTTCCTAGGTTTTGACCCGTTCGAAATTTTGTCATTCGATGTTTTCGAATTCGAGATAATAAGATATTTTCTTTTTTAGATTTTTGTCATTCGAGATAACGGCATGATCCCTCGAAAAATATATTAAGTAAAATATGCATGTTATTGAAATTAACATTCAAAGAGAATTTTGTTCCAAGAACTCAATATCTCGAATCTGATAATCAATGTCAACCAGACATAGGTTTCAAGAATTCAAGAAATTAAAATTCAAAAAATCTTAATAGAACGAATATCAACTTTAAAATATAAAACACACATTTAATTCAAGTTCCAAATAGCTTAAAATTCCATTAATTAGTTAAAAATGGACCTCCCAGTGGGTCCTAAGGAGTCAATATCTCGAAAAATTTAAATTATAAAATTGAAGATAACGAAAAAACTTTTAAACCAAATATCTCGTTTGAATAAGCACCATATGAATGAATTGAATTGTATCTCCGATGTAGGAATTCAAAAATAAATCAATATCTCGAATATTTAACTTCCAAAAAAAATCAAAAACATCAAAAATCGGAAAAGTTATACATACATACATACATATATCGATTTCGTTCAAACTCAACCATAAATAGAAATTGGGTCCCAAAAAGTCAATATCTCGAAACGTTAAGTTTTCAAAAATCAAAATTCCAAACAACTATTAAACCAAAAAATCTGGCTTTATTAAACATAAAACTGGAATTGGTTATCAAAAAAGTAAATATCTCAAAATCTGAGAGCCCAAAAATAGAATGAAAACAAATCAATAACTGGAAGAAAAAAAAACACAAAACTTCCGAGTTTCAAAAATAAAATAAATTAGATATGCAACTTGTTAAAAAGACCATTGAAAAGAAGTTTTTTACAAGAACTTTATAGGTACATATCTGAAACCAACAATCAAAATCAAACCAATCAATATCTCAAAAAATGAAAATTTCAAAACATAATAAAAACAGTGTTATATGGAAAATTACACGAAATTAAAAATCAGAATACTTAACAAATTAAATATCTTGTTCAAAATAACATTTCAATACAGGTTCGGTCCGAAAAAGTTATTTTATCAAAGAATTTAAATTAAAAAATCAAAATATGTAATTGAATCAAATATCTCGCAAAAATGACAATGAATGGGAGTGGGGACACGAAAAGTCAATAGCTCCAGAAATTAAATCAAAATAAATCAATAACTCGGAAACTGAAAATCCCAATAAATCAAACTACGTGAAATTTGGAAATCTTCAAAAAATCAAAAATTGGGTTAAGTTAATAAATCAAATATCTCCTTAAAAAAGTCAATGGTATCTTAAAGTCAATATCACCAAAAACTTAAGCTAAAAAGGTTAATATCCCAAAACATTGAATCAAATATCGCATTAAAATAAACCTAAATGGAGTAAATACTAAAATGAATATCTAAAAAACACTCAAATTTGAATTGAAAAAATTGAATTAAACATTTAGTGGGAGTTTGGACTAGAAAAGTCGACCTATCGAAAGCTGAGAATCCAAAATAAAACAAACTAATTTTTCAGAAAATACATCGGAAAAAACAAATACCTTGAAACATGAACAATTTCAAACCGAAATAGCCAATACGCAAAGACAAAATTCCTTTAAGCTTCAACCAAATATTTACGTTGTTTGAATTCAATCGGACTTGGTCAATAGGTTAGGTAACTTACGAACTTCAAAGCTAAATATCTAAAAATCAAGCTAGTAAAAAACATTTCTCAACAAATGAGAAATAATAAAAATAATGTTGGGTGAGTCAATCTCAAATCCTTAAAATCTTTAAATTTGGACTTGAAAAAATGATAAATAAAAAAATTTCCCTTAAGACTGAAAGACTCAACTCCTCAAAAAAAAAAATTATTAAAATATTTAATTACTAGCTAAAAATATAAAACATTAAAATCTCAATCTCAAAAACTCACAATTTCGACAATATTATTACTTATCTGGAAAATTGGGACGTTAACAGAAAGGAAAGACCAACCTAACCTCTTTGAAAATAATTAAATTAGTTAAAGGAATTAACTTGGAAGACGAGCTATCAGTTGTCGAAAAATCAATATTCCAAAAACCGAAAAATCTCTTATCAATAAAATTTCAAGTTCTGGAAAAATAAGGGAAAGCTATGAATTCAAAACCTTATACTCAAATCGATCGCCAAAAAATCGAAATCAATGCTTCGAAAAATTAAAATCTCAAAAAATCTTTAGAAATCGATTCAAAAAATTGGTATACATTTCCAAAAATTGTGAACAAAATTATTCCAATTTTTGAAAGAAAAAAATTACAAGATGGTAACAGTGGCTTCTGTCACTTGCCGTTCAACATCTTGGAGAGAAAAGATGCCGTTGCTTGTGCTACTGCTGCTGCCTCTGATGCTGTTGCAAAACGATCTGCGGGGGTAAATGATGTTTATATGCGGGTGGGTATGAGTTGGTTCCTCAAACCACCTTCTTTCTGCATTTTTTTAATACCGCGCCGCAAGGAATTCGTCTTGCGTCGTCTTTTTCCTGTGAATGGAGCCAATGAGTTGCACTTGAAAACCCTTTTTTCTTATACTTGCTGCTCACACTTTGTGAAAGTTTGAGAGAGGGTGGCAGGAACCCTTAAATCTTCGTCGTTAGCCGCCATTATTTCTTGTCCTTGTCTCGGGGTCTATAAAACACTTTTATAGTTCCCCATACGGGCTTCAAGAAAGTGCGATGTGTTGGTGGAGAGGTTTTTGTTGGTTGCATGCATTCTACCCTTAAAAAAACAAGGTTTTGATTTTTTTCCAGAAATTCTTTTCTTTGCCAACTAAGATAATTTTTTTTCAGGCATGATATTTAACAACACTTAACCTACAAAAACATGTTTTAAAAAGTGAAAATAAAAGAAGGCAGAAACACACCTGAAAGTCTTATTAACTTCGGCCTCTGTCTCTTCAAATGGAATTAAAAAATCTTTTTTTTTTTACACTGAAACGATGATGCCAATCAAGTCTTTTTCAAGCTGTCACTCAGTCAAGTAGTTGCAGTTGATTCCATATGATTGACATCGACACTCATCGGTTACGCGTATTTAGTACAAAGATAATGCACAAGGGAACATTTAAGGTGGTTTGAATAGCATAGGGTAACTTTACCAGTATTAGGCATTTTTTATTTGGGTAAATTTCGATATGAGTTTAAACGAAAAAAAAACATATTTTCACAGAAGTTATTTAAAATTTTTGAACTTAAGAGATTTAAATGGAAGCAACGAGAACTAGGGCAATAACTTTCTATGATTTTGTTCACTGTGAAATTATTTTCAATTTTTGTTTTCAAGGTTTGAAAAAAAGGTTGCATTTGTGGCAGAATATTATAAGACCTTTAAAATTCGCGTTCATTAATTTTGTTCAATGACTAAGATTGGCTTACAAAATTGAAACAATTTTAACCAAAATTTTTTTTTAACACTCAACTTGACTCAAAATTTTTGAATTTAAAACAATTCAGTTACATAAGCCTGCTTTGTGTGGGCCTCAAGGCTAAGGCAGGTATATTTCAGACACGTAGATATTTTTTCAATATATATGTTTGTTTAGACCAAACAATTAGAAATTTACCCTATATATTCCTTATAATTACCCTCGACAGGCAAACTACTTCCACTGAAACTATCAACTTTGAGCTACAGATCCACCAACAACCAAAAAAAAGTATGATTAAGGCTACCAAGAGTCAACTCATCCTATTTTTCGCGCTCATTCCACATCCATCCATCTATCTCTCTGATGTTTGAATGAAGAGAAACAACAACATCTCTCCCAGGTCCCAGGTATGGAAAAGTTGATGGTATAATAATTTGATCCAAACAACAAATCTGTCAGGATCACTTCATTTACTTGTCTCTCTGATATCAAATGACGTCGGCTTCTTCTTCTTACTCTTCAATTTTGTTATCTCAACGGAAGGTGGAGCTTTTCTGTTCTCCCTCGAGCGTGAGCCTCAAAAGATTGCAAGCGTAATATTTTTTTGTTCATCAATTTAATTCCCTTTTTTTGCCGGCTACAATGATGTTCCACTCGAACTGACACTAAACTCAAAATTGGATTAAAAGTCTAAGAAGCGAGACTTTTGGAGCAGGATATGCTCGTCCGAAGAGTGCTTCTTATAATATGAAAATGCGAAATTCTGTTGGATATTGGATGGCCGAACAAATCTTTCATCATCATCGCAAGTTTTTTGGTGGCGGTTGTTTCACTGATCCGCGCAATGATGAGGATGATGAGGATGCTGCCGCAGTTGATTTTGACATTGATACATTCGTGACAAGTGACGTTAACTGTAGCCAAAGCCGCCACGGCTACCACCAGATTAAGGTGAAGTTCGCCATGACCAGTAAGAGTTTATAAAAATGCTAGATATGCAAATTTTAACGGGTCCTCAGATCCTAAAACAGCGTTGCCAACTTTCATAAAGTATTATCTCACCTAAGATTGCGTAATAATAAACGGATAGCCGTGCCATAATTTCTGTTACAAATGTTTTATGGTGTATATTTCAGAAGAGTTCGCTTGTAATCAGTTGTAATAAAATGTATCATACAAAAAATAACAATAAGGCTAAAAAAAGGCCTGAGTCCGATTGCATTTAACGGGGCATAGAGCGTCGAAAATAATAGAACTCAGTAATAACATTAATGAAGTGAGGAATATCACAACAAAAACATACATGTTAAAAAAGGAGCCAAGTTCTTATGTGTACAAGAAACCTGTGCATAAAAAGTCAGCCCAAAAAAGTAATGAGATCTAAAATATATGCCAAGTTTTAAGATCATGAAGTTTAATATCAAATATCTTAAGTAGAGTAACATCGAAAAAATTCCAAATCATGGCAGAAATTTGGTAATTAATGATTACTGATTAAAATTTGGTGGGTTCACTGGTCAAGTTTTCATACATTTTAAATTTTTGATTAAGTAAGTATTTAAGAGAAAACTTGCCAAGTAAATCCACCAAATTTTAATCAGTAATCATTAATTACCAAATTTCTGTCATGATTTGGAATTGTTTCGATGTTACTCTACTTAAGATATTTGATATTAAACTTCATGATCTTAAAACTTGGCATATATTTTAGATCTCATTACTTTTTTGGGCTGACTTTTTATGCACAGGTTTCTTGTACACATAAGAACTTGGCTCCTTTTTTAACATGTATGTTTTTGTTGTGATTTCACTCCTTTTTGCAAAGATTTATTTTGCCAGGTGAAAGTCAAGCCCTTCCGCTCTACAAAGTTTCATAATTCTACGACAACCGAAAGGGCTCCATACAAATAATAGCAATTCTGATAAAATGGGTGGATGCCCCCCCCCCTCCCCCGAATGGACAATTTCAAATTTTAGATTTTTTTCTTTTCTAAGTACTTCAAGTCCTACCGACCTACCAATTTTCATCGTTCTACAACAATCGAAAGTGCTTCATATAGTTAATAAGAATTTTTAAGAATGTGGGTGGATGCCACGCCCCCTGAACTGAAACTTCCAATTTTTCAATTTTATTTCTTCTAAGTACTTCAAGGCCTTTCGACCTACCAATTTTCATCGTTCTATAACAATCAGAAGTGCTCCATATAATTTATAAGAATTTTTAAGAATGTGGGTGGATACCACGCCCCCTGAATTCAAAATTCCAATTTTTCAATTTTTTTCTTTCTTAGTACCATAAGCCCTACCAACCTACCAATTTTCATCGTTCTACAACAATCGGAAGTGCTCCATATAATTTATAAGAATTTTTAAGAATGTGGGTGGATGCCACGCCCCCTGAATAGAAAATTGCAGATTTTCGATTTTTTCCTTTGTATGTACCACAAGGCCTACCGTTGTGCGAAATTTCAAGTTTCTATGATGTCGGGAAGTGCTCCATAATTTTGATGATCTGTCAGTGAGTCAGTGAGTCAGTGAATCAGTGAGTCAGTGAGTCAGTCAGTTACGGTTTTTGCGATTTTTGAAGTCCTATATCTTGGGAACTACTTATGCTAAAGAGTTGAAATTTGGTGAGCCACCTGTGTTTGATCAGCTCAGCAAATACTGCGAATTTAAAGTTTCTGACTTTATTGGTACTGAAGTTAGAGGGGGGTTGAAAATCGCCTGAGTTTGTTCCTGTAAAAAGGGTGTAGTGCCGCGAACTTGGCTGGGCACTACCGTGCCCTTTGATCGAATTCGTTTATTTTTAAGCTCTCTAACCTCTAGGTATAAATACTTCGTATGTTCTTGTGGGACACAATATAAAGGTTCACAAAAGCTTTTTCGAATACAAAAAACCCGGTCAGGAAGATCTAAAAGTGTGTGGATACGGACAGGTTAAGAAATTTCGTTTTGCGATAAAACAATTTTCTCGATTGAGGAAAAGTACAAGAATTAAAATGAAAACATGTATGCAATGAGGTGTCAAGAAGATAAGAAGTTTGCTAAGGTCCAGGGAGGCCATCATCAGCCTTTTTGATGGTTAAGTGAGGTACAAGCCATAAGAGTGACACAAAGCTCTATTCCTGCGAACAGGAGGTTAATACAAGGGGTTAACTGTATCAAGAAGCCATTCTGGAGAAAGAAGTGGAGCTCTCAAAACGCAAACGAACTTGGCTCCAACCCAAACAGTGAATTTCAATCAGGATTGGTTTGAGCAGAATATTCCCGAGTTCATCAGAGCAAAAATTTGTTTTCTATAAAGTTTCTATTTGAGTTAGTACAAGTTCTGTTCAGATCGATGTGATATATCGTTAAGCTTCAAATTTGTATGCAATATTTTTTCGACTTCTATAAAAATACTCTAAAGATTCTAATGAAGCTTTCTTTTGGACAAATTATGCTAAATATTGGTAGATTTATGTTTAACTTAAAGATTTAAAGATCTCCTAAGAAATTACAGGAGTTATTTTAAGTTTAAATTCAGATTCAGATTTATATAAAGGTTAGTTAAAAATTGGTACATAATATATTTAAACTTCGATTAATATTCTTAAAGGCTTCTAATGGGGCAAAAGAATAGCAATATGCAAAAGAAAGCACAACTCAACTTAAGTGTTGTGTTATTAACTTCAGCTACTATAAAATTTCTATAAAGCTTCTTGGGAGCTTTTCAGGTTCTATAGTTTACTTACAATTTGCCGTTGAAGTACGCACATATCTTTTGAGAACAATTCTGCTTCAAGAAAAATGCTATTCTTAGTGAAGCCTTATTTTGAACAAATTCAGCTAAACATTTTAACTGCAAAGTCGTATGTTTTTGTGTAACAGCTCATAGTTTTCGAGAAGCCACGTCGCACATTTTTGTGCGACACCAGTACTTTAGCTCAGGCCATGTCGTAAGTTTTTGTGCGACGGTATATGAGATTTTATATGGGCTTCGTATTGTGAGGCCTCTGCTGCTCTGTTTGGTGTAACTTACATGACCGTAGGTTAATATTTTAAGGAAATATTGAGAGATACATTTCTTGTTTTTTTTTCACAGCATTTTGAGTTGATTTTTATAACTTTTGTATCAAATATTTTTTGAAAAACATAACAATATTATTTCTTGTAAAAAACGCGTCAGTTTAAAGCTCATATGAAAATAATCAACGTACAGGGTTCGACCCTCTCCTTTCAATAAAGTGCTGAGTTCTTCGCAAACGTTCTTCGCTAGGCCAACTTCTTGAACACCTGTCGAACTTTTTCCGGAGTAAATGTTTGTAAACTACGTAAAACCTTCCATGGAGCAATGTTTGAACAACTTTACACCATAACTATGTACAGTGGGGAGCAAAAATGAGTACATGTTTGTAACTCGCGCACTTATTGATGCATAACAACAGAAATAGTAAAGCAAATTGAAAAATTTTTTTTGCCCTGTATTTTATGTTCAATTCTCAACAAAACGGTATATAATACATAACGGAAGGGAGCAAGTTCTAAGAAAAAAACAAATAAAACAGAAATAAGTCGCATGTACTCAATTTTGCACCAAGCGTTAATCAGCAAAAATATCGAAATTTGCTGTTAGATTTGGAAGTTTTTGGTTTGTTTATGACTTCCTTTATCTTTTGTAGTTTGAGATATGTTTAATTGCGTATGGTTAGAACTTTCACCAGCGTATTTTAATAAATGAAATAAATAATTATAAAAATTTCATTGCTCTTTAAGATTATGAGGAAATTATCATGACAGATTGAGGACAGTATTGTAGTCATGACAAAGAGTGGCTTCTCGACACAAATGACAGCTAAAAAGCTTAAAACAAGCCAATCGGTTGTCATAAAAGTCCAGAAAATGCGAGTTATTGTTCCTAAGGCACAAGTCAAAGGCCGCAAAAAATTTTTGACGGATGCGGACGGCCCTCGCAGGATATTAGGAATGAAAAGGAACAAGTGTTTAACACCGAATCATGCTTCTTATGCAATAAATAAGCCCATTAGCCGAGAAACTGCAAGAAGAACCCTCAACGACATTGGTTATATCTCAGCGGTTAAAAAAACAAAAGCCTGCATAGTCTGTAAAAATGGTAAGGTGCGGTTAAAGTTCGTCAGAAAACACAGAAATTGGACAGTAGGTAATTGGAAACGTGTAGTGTGGTCAGATATCCAATTTCTGTGTTCTCAGTCGAGCTTTAATCACACCTTAGCATTTTTTCCGACAATGCAGACTTTTGTTCTTTTAACCGCTGAGATATAACCAATGTCGTTGAGGGTTCTTCTTGCAGTTTCTCGGCTAATGGGCTTATTTATTGCATAAGAAGCATGATTCGGTGTTAAACACTTGTTCCTTTTCATTCCTAATATCCTGCGAGGGCCGTCCGCATCCGTCAAAAATTTTTTGCGGCCTTTGACTTGTGCCTTAGGAACAATAACTCGCATTTTCTGGACTTTTATGACAACCGATTGGCTTGTTTTAAGCTTTTTAGCTGTCATTTGTGTCGAGAAGCCACTCTTTGTCATGACTACAATACTGTCCTCAATCTGTCATGATAATTTCCTCATAATCTTAAAGAGCAATGAAATTTTTATAATTATTTATTTCATTTATTAAAATACGCTGGTGAAAGTTCTAACCATACGCAATTAAACATATCTCAAACTACAAAAGATAAAGGAAGTCATAAACAAACCAAAAACTTCCAAATCTAACAGCAAATTTCGATATTTTTGCTGATGAACGCTTGGTGCAAAATTGAGTACATGCGACTTATTTCTGTTTTATTTGTTTTTTTCTTAGAACTTGCTCCCTTCCGTTATGTATTATATACCGTTTTGTTGAGAATTGAACATAAAATACAGGGCAAAAAAAAATTTTCAATTTGCTTCACTATTTCTGTTGTTATGCATCA
Source organism: Dasysyrphus tricinctus (assembly GCA_963921185.1). NCBI lineage: Eukaryota > Metazoa > Arthropoda > Insecta > Diptera > Syrphidae > Dasysyrphus > Dasysyrphus tricinctus. The sequence continues at coordinate 17,901,105 of OY992533.1, read as the reverse complement.
ATAAGTGCGCGAGTTACAAACATGTACTCATTTTTGCACCCTACTGTATAAGCTTTATTAGGAATATATTGAGGAAACTACGTCGTACATTTTTGTTTGACATGGGCATTCACGGGAACTTTTTCGGTCATATGGCCACGTCGTACAAAAATGTGCGATACACAAAAACCGTTAGAATTTCAAAGTTATGACTACAAAAAATTGGGAATTGGTTGAGAACTACTTTTCAGGTCCCAAGAAACAGAAAATTGAGAAAAAAAATACTTTGGCCTGGCTTGGTCACTCAAAGTGTCATTTTTAAGCTTTTAAAGAGGTTCCATAGATACTACAGTAATGCATTTTTGAACAAGTTCTGATTCAAATATTTAATGTCTTACGCATCTATAGATTTTCTAAAAAGTTTCTTTTTGAACTAGTTTAAGTTCAAGTTCTGTTTCAGATGAATGATATAAAATGTTTACAGACTTGTAATCAGAATGCTATGACTTCTTACAGCTCAGTTCTTAAAGAGCTTCTTGTGAATTTAGTACAAGATTCAGATTCTAAGACTGTCTTTAAAACTTTCAGTAGAGCTTACTTTGTAGAAATTTTAACTCTTTTCATAGTTCTCTAATACCAATTTTTATTTAGAAAAAGCAACTATGAGCATGTTCAGATCAAAATTTTTATTAAAACAATGTAAATAAGTCTGCAGAACATATACAAGCTAACATCTCTATAAAGCTTGCGATGGTATCACTATAAAAGCTGCCAAACTTTTAGATTAATTTTGACGGATAACACACATTTTTTTTACACAGCCATAATTTGTTACCTATATTGAATTTCTCTTTCTTTCTCTTGTCAATTTCTAAGGAGAGAAGTTCTACTTTTAAATGTTTCAGTTTGACAGGGTTATAGTCATACTTTTTGTAGCCATAATTCTTCATTATCCTCTCTTCTTTGGACTGTAAAAAGCACAAAATACCATTTAGAACGAACCTCTTTTGTGTACAGAGCCCCACCAGTAGAATTTCTTGATATTTGTTTTCTGGTGAAATTCTTCTATGAAATGTAACTCGTTCAGTTCATCAAAACTGACATTGCCCTCGTCTCTTTACATTCAACTTAGATGGCGGAGGTTTTCTTTGCCTTTTTATCCGATTTGTGATTATAATCCGGATTGGGTCAGTTAGACTTAAAGTCCCGCATCTCGTCTGCAAATCCTTCAGTTTTCGGGATGCCATCAATCAGGTTTAAGAAAAATAAAGTTTCACAGAGAACAAATTCTGGACAAGTGTCATTTTCGAGGCTGCAATTTGTATAAATGTGAACCCCGATCAATCAAGCGCAATTTTGATGTGCAGAGATTTTTAATATCCCAAGGTCGTAGTTGTTGGTTGGTAATTTAAATCCCCAGTTACAGGTTTTTTTTTATTGAATGCGCACCGCTGCTGAACGGTCAACGGTGGCGGCAGCTCCTCTTTTGGGATCAATCATTATTTGGAATTTAATTTTCGCTTTTTTTTTGCTAAAGCTGTCCAATCGATTAGGTGTATTAATATTTGACTCAAGACGGTGGAGACTCTGTTTCAGCAGAACTTGATGGTGCGTAAGTGAAGTTGAATGGGAATGAGGTGGCTTGTGGTCCATTGATTGGTATTATATGGAATGATTGATGTGATTCCTTTTTTGTGAGATTTCCTTCGATCACGATCTGTATCTAGGATCACTTGATGGTGATGGATGATGGAGATTGATTGCAAGCTCAAGAAACGGGTTGTTATAACTTTAATCGCTTAGTTTCGCATCGATAAATGCAAAATTAATAAGTATTTCAACTTTGATGAATGTCAAGGTGGCAGTTAATTAATTATGACATTGCGTCTGCTTCCTGGCGCTGGGACTGTAAGACTTTGCTGTGAGAAACGATGATAAAACTTGTTTTGAGAGAATTGATTGAATCATCTTTACAAATCAGATAGATTGAAAGATTCTTCAATATTTCTTGCATAATGCGTTAAGTTTCCCAAGTTACATCCAGCATTTTTATCAGAATGTTAAAGTAAATCAATAATTCATTTAAATAAAATAAAATTGCAACCCAAAAAACAATATATCGGCTTAAATGTGCAATAAATTTCCCACTTACTTATGCCTCATAAAGAATTCAATGTTTTCTGCTGCATATACAGACAAACAGCCCACACTGTCGATCCCTCTGGCGGCAATCTGCTCGATTCCTCCCATCTCGCGCCCAGTAAATCACAGACAATTAAACTTTTGCGCGCCCCCGTGTTAATTTGTTTAAAACAAATCACTTTGTTTATTGTTTATTTTATTTTAATGTTTTTAACACTCCACTGCATGATGAATAGGTGTATGATGTGTGTGGCAACAAAATCTCGGGTACAAAATATACCATATGTCCCCACCAAAAAAAAAAAAAAAAACATTTAAAACAATTTATTCGATCGTTGATTAACCAAAAATGTTTTGTTTTATTATTATAAATTTCTCAAAAGATACAATATCTACAAATCATCCGCTATAAGGCCTGGCCTGTGAAGCAATGTCACTTTGACGACACCAAACCGAATATTTTGGGGGCCATTAAAAACCTTCGGCTCAGCGAAGAGATTTTTATGCTTTGACTAATGACTATGCAGGAAAGAATTAAAGACTGAATTTGTTGTCAACTCTCATGATTACCCCATATACATGTCATGATATACTACATACATAGGTAGCTCAAGTATTTTTAGACGAGACTTTCAAGACTTCTGTTTTTTTTTGCTTCTTTTCTTTATTGCGTGTAGTCATTTGTCGGGTCGTTAGGTCTGTTTGTTTTGGATTTACTTTGATTGTGCATATCTACAGAGGAGACCAATCTTCAAGCTCTTTTTATTTTCTCTATTTATAGCCTACAATCATGGTTAACCATTCCGCCGCCTTTGGTCAATAAAGTCGAAAGTTTTATGACCATTTTCATAATAATAAAAAGATTTTATTACCGAAAACACTCTATAAAGGCGAATTATTGTGCGCGGTGTATTAGCACTTGTACGCGGGTGGAGGTTCAAAAAATTGTGTGTCGTACTGAAAAATCACGGAGCACCAGTCTCCATGTTTTGGAATCGTTAAATTAATAAGCAGGGATCTACAATTAGCGCCGGTACTCTGTGGAAGAATGGCGGTTTTAACAAGAAAGGTCTCGTTTGTTATTTTCGTGTTTACCTTAGATCCCACTGGAATATCAATTAATACAAAAAAAAATTTAAGAGTCATAATCCAACAAATTTAACCTAATTCTCTTGGCAGTCTTACAAGGTTATGTTATATAGCTTCGATAATGAGCTATACGAGAAGGTGCTAACTCGCTAAAGTTCTCTTATAGTACAGGTTAAAGAGGATAAATAAAATACAAAAATTAGTACCATCATGAAACTTGGTCAAAAGGGTCAATAAAAATATTTCACATGGAAGGGTATTTTTTTTTTTAGGGGGAAAAGGGGGGAAGTTGTGGTGCATGAAACAGACAAATTTACTTTGGTACAACATAAGCATATGACACATGTTTTTAGGGTAGTTTTATGTGCTGAATCAAATGACACCAAAACCAAGTCGATATGGCCTCCGTGAAAAAGGGAATTGTCATTTTTATGTAAGTATGACTTTGTTTTCAGAAAAAAGTTCAATCTTACCGAAACCAGTTGAAAATACTGGTCCGATAAAACTTGGCATAAATGGTTCATTTGTTAGGAAAAACAATAATAAGAAGAGTTTGTAAAAATTGCTGTGGTTAAAGGGTGTTTTTTTCAGGGTGAGCGTTATGGTGGGATTATTACCATAAAACCTGTGACAAAAATGGTACCCTCATGAAACTTTACAAACATTTGTTAAAAACTACCAGAATAAAGAATCAAAAGGGTCTATAAAAATATCTAAGGTAAGAAAGCATTTTTTATGGTTGAAGAAAAGTATAATTATTTTTCAAAAAAAAAAAAAATTGTTTCCAAAAACAAATAACACCATCTCGATCTACCCAAACATACAAAAACAAACTTTCTCCCTTGATATATTTGTTAACTCCTTTGATTCTTCATTTTTGTAGTAAATTCAATATTTTTACCAACTTTCTTGGGGTGCTATCCTTTTCTTTCAAAAATATTTAAAAATAACCACACACTTCCCCCTATCTTAAAGAAACACACTCTTCCATGCGAAATATTTCTATGGACTCTTTTGATTCTTCATTCTTTTAGTCCATAGCTCATTTTTATAAAATCTCATCGGGTACCATTTTTGTCACAGGTTTTATGGTAATAGTCCCACCACTCGCCTCAACTCCCCAAAAAACACCCTTTAGCCACAGATATTTTTATAGACTCTTTTTGTTATTGATTTTCATGACAAATGAACCATTGATGTCATTTAAACTGAAAATATAGTCATCCTTACATAAAAATGACAAACTTATTTCACGGAGGCCGTATCGGTTTTGGTGTCATTTGATGCAGCATTCAAAACTACCTTAAAAATATGTGTCATATGCTTAGGTTGCACCGAAGTTAATTTTTCTTTTTGATACATACATTTCGTTCGTTACCTGAACTATTACGAGTAGGTATAATTCAAATTTCTTAAGATTTCCTTAGCTTTCCGCACATTGATTGAATCAATCGTTTTTACGGTGAGTTTGCTAAAACTTTTAGCTGAGGCACCGACCAGAAAGGGCTTTATAAATACAAACTAGAATAAAAATTAAACAAATCTGTCCATTATATATAAGAAAGAGTTGCTATTTTTGCTTATCCGCTCCTTGTTTAGGAATTTAGTTTCGGTAAAGGAAAATAAAGACGTTGAAACGACAGCATTTTATGAATTTCGTATTGTAAGGAAGAAGCGAAGGTCATAAATTGTTTTATTATTTTAATAGAAAAAAATACATAAGCGGACAACTTACTTTGAAGTTTACAACAAAAATTAGATTTGACTGCACTTACCTGAAAAAAGAAAAAAAAAACAATTATCATTATTTTAATTTAACAATTTTTAGTTAATTTAGTTAATTTTTGAATAATAAAAATTTATTTTATTATATTTTTGAAGTTAAGAAACGAGGATTTCTTGTCCCCAATAATCCAATGAATTAATGCGCCAAGAGATTTGTTGTTAAAATTCTCTATCAGCACTCAAATCTGGCTTTTATGTCGGAGTTTTGGTTTTTGTCAGTTCTATGTTTTTGTTGTTTTATTTTATTCATGCATGTATGAATATGTTCGCTCCCCAGCGGGAATTGAGGAAAAACCTGCTTTTTCCTTGAGGAATGGAAGCTTTACCTGCCACTTTTCAGCTTATTCCTTTGATGAATTTAACATGGGCGTGTCATTGGTGGGAAGCAATGAAGCGATGAAAATTCACTAACGAATTCACTACTTCAATGGAAGTTGTTTATTCACTGACCCAGGTGATGAAAAACATGGTGATTGCATAATCTGTGAATTCACTACATACAGGTATTTAGCTAATTCATCAGTTCAATAATTCCGATGAAAAATTTAATGACAATTCAATTATGAAATCACCAGGTAAGTGGTAGTTTCTTTTTCATCAATTAAATCCTCCCATTTATATTGTTTAGTAAATCCCAGTGGGAAATGTTCAAACATTCACCGAGGAATCCCCAGTTATTGGCGTTTCGGTAAACGCAATTTCTATTGAGTTCAGTTCCTGTTACATGGACTTTTTACAGAAAGTCACTGTGAATTGTATCCAACAAAATGAGAATTTATAGTTGCCAAAAAATCATAAACAACTTTTGGCATTACTATTCATTGTTGAAGTCATCGATTACAATTCACCATTAATTTCACTCACATTTTTTTTTTTGTTCTCGCCATGAACACTTTACAAAGCAGATGAGTGGATTCAAACAATGAACTGATGAACTTGTACATTACTTTTTCACAATTTTTTCCCTTTTAAATTCACCCAAAGAAGGGGTCGTTTCCTAAACACAAAGCAGAAAGTGGAATCAAAGTTACGAACTGAGGAAACTTTGCATTACTCTTCACCTACTTAATCATTGCATGTCATTTCTCTTATGATTTGGCAAGTGAATTCATTGATTATTTCAGCAATAAATTTCATTGAGGACGATATTTCCCGCTGGGTCATGTGTTCAAGTATATGTATAAGCAATATCTACATTGTGTTAATGTTGATCGACAATGTTGATCGGCATAATGTGGCCGCTGCTTTAAGGACGGTCCACACTATGCCGATCAACATTATTGGTTAACATTGTCGATCAACATGCTAGTGTGTACGTGAAAAACTTTCGTAGAAAACATTTGTGTGGTTTGGATATTTCTGATCGATGCGTCAGGATACAACCGAAGGATTCTGGGTTCGAGTCCTGGTGGTACCCAACTTTTTTTTTTTTTTCTTGTGAACAAAAAAGTTAAAACGATATTAATAACATTAAATACTTATTCACAACAAATATTGCATTTTGTATCTAGTAAAAATGTGATTAATAATGCACAAAACCAATGAATTATGTTCATGAAATTAAAACCCTACAAATGTTTTTAATAAAATGAAGTTTGTTGAACAACTTTGTCGATTGCTATCCATTTGAATCGGGTTACGTTCGGGCCAACAAATGTTGATTGGGTTTGTCGATCAACACGTCTACACTTACTCAACACTGTTGATCAACGATGTTGATCTACACAATTCCACATAATGTGGACGCGGCTTTAGAGTAAGTACAAAATGGAAAATTATTTTCCAACTAAAAGCTAATTTGAATATTTCAAAATAGCTTCTAATGACCTTAAGTCCTACAAAAGTGACAAGAGTAAGGCAAGTGTTGAAAATCCCTTCATTCGTCAACAATATTTTATATTCCAGTCAAAATAGACATACAAATTTATAAACCTAGCCATAATTCCCATAAGGCTGAAAATTGTAGCAGACCTTACTTTTGGCATAATAACTCAACTGCAGAAAGTCCTTGTTAACCCCACTCGAGCATAAAAAGTTATTCAAGTCCACGTATCGAAAAAGTAGGTTTTTGGCCAATAACTTTCAAATGGTGAATTCAACCAAAAAATTAATTAACTACGTTTTGTAGATCATGCAATTAGGGCTGGCCCCGATACCAGAAAAGTCTCGGTATCGTTTGGTATCGGTATCGGTAACCGAAACGATACCGAGATCAAACCATCTTCAAAACACCCAAAACGATACCGAGACCAAAGCGAGACCATACCAAACCTTAAGTACCGAAATTTACCGAGACTCTCGGTGGTATCGCTTGGTATCGGCAGAAAAAATTGATTTTTGAATAATTAGTACCTCGTGGCATGATGTCGGACTGTCATGCCGAAGGTGTGGGTTCGATTCCCCGCCGTGCCACCTAAAAACAGAAATGTTTTATCTGAGGTACTGCCTCTTGCGAGGAACTGACAAATCCTCCAAGAGTATTCTTTTCATGAATAAGTGCATCTCATCTAGCCGTTAGGACTCGGCAAAAAACTGTAGGTCCCCTCCATTCCTGCCAACAACAAGCACACAGAAATGGTTGTGAGTTGTAAGTCACTAGGCCCTGGTTCTCCATGAGCTGTTGCGCCACCCAATTTATCTTATTTATTTATTGAACAATAATTTTTGTTCTTGGTTTCTCGAAACGGTTCTAACGATTTGCATGATATTCTCAGTTACTTATTTTTAGCTAGAGAAAGGCTAAGGAAGCGATTTTAGCAAAATACACCCACTGCCATGCCTATTTTTAGTTATATTTTGGTTTCTCGGGAACGGCTTATACGATTGGGAAGAAATTTTCACCATTTTTGTAAACGGCTTGTAAGTTATTTGGAAGAAATGTTAAGAGTTAGTTCTAATTAACAGGGGAAATATTTAAAAAGAAACTTAAGTAAAATCCCATTGTCACCCAGGCACTTACAAATTACTATATACCTTATAAAATTACTAACACCCCTATTACGGTTGTCAAATATCAATTTGATAAATATAAAATTCAATGTTTAAAAATCCATATTATAAAAGTTTTGATCATTGAGAATGATGCAGACAGTTGCTAATAACAAGAAAATTAAAAAATATAAAAGAATTATTGACCAGTTTATTGATAAATTGAGTTTAAAAAACCAATTTTCAAGGTTTATCAAATATCAAATTGATAATTGACAACCGTAATAGGGGTGTAAATTTTAATCTTTATCATATTTCCAATTTTTCATTATGGCAAATGATAATCAAGAATTGTCCAATATAAGATAATAAAAGGAGTGTTTTGCTACTTAAAACGGTGCAAGTTTTTGTCTTCTTTAGCAGAAGAAAAACATTTTCAGTACAATAATTGGCTTATCGTTACTTTTGTTCCTAAAAATTTGAAACTTATTTGAAAGTTTACACAAAATTCATCTTGCTGTTTAGATAGTTGTAGACGAAAACGCATCAGGCATACCTAGAGACAGAACTGCGTGATCCCATTTTTTCATATTCTCTCTCATCGTTCTCATTTTAATCAAAATATCGAGTTTGGCTTTCAATCTAACGCATAACTTACCATAAAAGCACCTATTATCGCAATTAATAAAAAAATACTCAGAGCATTGTCGAAGAGTTGGACAACAAAACTGGCCGGACCAAGGTTGACGAAATTTTTATCGAAGCCTTTCAAGCAGCAAGAGACAAAATGCTCAAGCACTACAAGTTTACAAACTGGATTTATTGCGTTGTGTTGGTGCTGGTTGGATTTTGGCGCCCTATGCCCCATGATGATGATGTTGGTGCTAGATCCACGCCATAAAATGGAAACATTTGAATCAACATCATGGGGTCGTGATTTGAAGAAAAATTCAATGGAACAATTCAAAAAAGTTTATGGACAATATTGCCTAGAGAACAGTCTAATTGAAGAAACCGAAGAGCGACTCTATGAACAAATTTTTGATGTATTCATAAACTCCGATGATGACATCGATATTACAGCAATTTTTGCAAAGACGTCTTAGAAAACAAATCCTGAAACTGAATAAAGCGCTTACTTGGCCGCTGAAAAAGCGGACAAAGATATCCTTGAGTGGTGGTATTGCAATGAAAGAAGTTTCCCAATTCTCGCCAGTATGGCGAAAGATTTATTTTCGATCATGGCTACATCAGTGCCAGCTGAAAGATTGTTTTCTCTTGCAGATCTGATAATGACTAAATTAAGGGGGTCCATGAACAGCAAATCTGCAAGAGCAACATTATGTTTGAAATCCTGGCTGTCTTGAATTTTGTTTATAAATAAAACTAGCAAATTTTTAATTAGAAATACTTTTGTTTCTTTGATAATTTTGTATTAATTGGGATAATAAGTGCTTTTATGGTAAGTTATACGTTAGTTTGAAAGCCGAACTCCATATTTGGATTAAACTCTGCAATACGATGAGAGAGATTATGAAAAAAGGGGATCACGCATTTCTGTCTTTACGTTAATTTGGCTGTAACAACCTCAACACCAAGATGGTTTTTCAGTAAACTTTTCTTAATTCTCCAAATAAGTTTTAAATTTGTTAGGAACAAAAGCAACAGTGTTCCAAATGTATTTAAAATGGGCACGTTCCTATGTTTACTCTCAGCTATCCGGGTGGCCTTGTGTTGTTGCAATGCCTTGTTACAACTGATGGCCATTGATACAAAAACAACTCTATTTATCTTGGAATTTTTGGGATAACTAGATAACATAAATGTTATAACCCTCGGAACGCGAGGAATAGTTTTCTTCTTTTACTTTTTTAAAGTGTTTTACTTAAATAATCTGAATGCAACGGATACCGAGAACGACACCGATACCAAACTAAACTTAGTCATACGATACCGAGACGAGACTTAGTAATACGAGACCGAGACCGATACCGAGACGATACCGACATTTTTCAATTTGTTTGGTTTGGTATCGTAGCCAGCCCTACATGCAATTTCGTGCAAAAAATATTCAGACACTTTTTTTCGTAAGACCTTTGGTTGAGGAAATATAGTAGCTGCTTCAAAAAAGGTACTTTGAATAACTCGCTAACGGTAAATGTTATCGGAACATTTTTTAAGTAATGTTAGTAGATCTTTTGACCTTTTACACAAAAAAAAAAAAAATAATTTGTTTGTCCTATAATTTACCGTTAAAATTAAATTTCCAATTCAAAAGATTTAATTATTTTAAGAATTTATTAAAAAATAATAATAAATTTGCAAAATCAGCAATAGAAATGCAAACAGAAATAGCGATCTACATCGTGACATTCAAATTGAAATAGTTACAGAAGTGGTTAAAAACCACGCTGTATCACACAATCAGCGACTTCAAATTCATACCAACTCTGAAATGGAGACCGTCTTAAATGTACAAGACAATGTTCGGAGATTAAGAAGAACCAACCCTCATGAGCTGATGGTCTTAAAGCTATTGGGAAAGTGTTATAACTTTAAATTTCCCCAAATGTGATCATATAAATAAATAAAGAAATCATTTGCCGATTTTTCATCGATTGGACGTGAATCACCGGTGGTTTTAGTGCGGTAAGAGTCCTACACTACTTGGTACCGATTCCAACCGAGTGTCCTCTGCAGATTTCCATCGGATACAAAAAATTTAAGCCAATGTTTCAGAAAGAGATACAACTTTCCCTTCATACAATTTTTTTCATGTCTTTAAAAATATTTGAAGAATTAAGGGACACCCTGTATAAAAGATCCACAGGTGCCCGTATAATTTAAATTTCAAGAGCCTTGGAGATACCTATAAAAACCATTTTTCGACGAAATTGATTAATTTTTTCCTATTTTGTAACTGAATTTGAAATTTGTGTTTCATTCAAGATTTGTATTGGTCAATGGTTATTTGAGGACATTTGTGTACGTGAACCTTCAATAACACTCCTTTAAATAGTCTTTAAGCAAAAAGAATCAGGAGCCGAATTGCCGCTTCAGTGACTGAGTGAGTGCCATCAGTGATCGAATGAAAGAGTAACCACTTCACTCGAAACGTGAGCGGTAGTACCAAACTAACATAATTTAGTCACGTATTAAGCTGAAGTGATTCGGCCCAGTTTGTTGTTGCTCAATTTTGTTGTTTCTGTAATTGTGGTTATAACAGCCGGAAGTTAATTTTGCACTCTCCAATATTTACAATTTTTTTATTAAATTTTTAAAAATTTCCCGTTTGTAATGATGAAATTAAATATAATGGATGATGAATAAATTGGGGTAACGTGAAAAATAGTTTAGGGCTCGAAATCACTCAAGAACGAGTTCTGGGCACTCAGACTCTTACCAATACTGCTGCAAGGTTTAAATCTTTACCGGCAGCTTCTAAAATTTCAATATTTCGTCGTTTTACAGTTACATAGATCCTCCTACTTGACCAAACGTAGGTTAAAATTTTACTTTTGTTCACTTAAAAAGTAGATTTAAATTTGTTTTCTATTCGTAGCACTGCGAAATGGATAATGTTTTCATGCAAAAAATTCAAATAAAAATTCCAAGTTTAGAAAGTAGAAAAATATCAACATTCTTCCCTCAAAAATGAAATAAAAAATATAATTACTTACAAAAAAACATCTTCAAAACAATCTCACCTCCCACTTGCATGTTCGTTTTTTCCCATCATCCGCGGTTAAAATATGTCTGGTGGACGGGCAAAGCAAAAAAGAAGAGTCAATTTCAAGAAACTTGAGGGCAATAAACAAATAAAGAATGAATCCACCCCCTGCCAGTTATCAGAACCACCACCATAACCACCACCACCCCTTTCACCCTCATTGCTTGCAGCAAACGATTGAAACAAAAATGAATGATTACACAGTCTCCCACCGACCGTCTGCCAGCTATATAACACAGGACTACACCACAACCTCCCCCCCGTTAAGCATCCATAAAGCATCCAACTCACACACAAATATAGAATGAGGAAAACAAAATGAGAATTTAATGGACTTGATTACTGATGGGCAATAAATTTTCTTCAAATCAAAAATACGAACGAGAGCAAAAAAAAGCATTATAATACTAAACGACAAGAAAAATATTCCTTCAAAGAAGCAACAAAACGCAGAGAGACTCCAATCAAACACTCACAACAAACAGATACAAATCGCGAGCTCCACATATTGTCATCATCATATCCACAGAAAACACTATCACATCATCCAGAGCTCCAAAAGGGGCATCTCTCTGTGCCTCACCACCATCTCGTCCCATCTCTATATACTCGTACCTACTAGCACCATCAGGCAGCATCGAGCACCAGAAGCAGGCGAGATCGGTGCCTCCATCAAGTGTTTATTTGCTGCTCCCTTCACGGTTTTTAATTTGTATTCTTCAGATACATTCTGACATCGGATGGATTTATGGCCGAAAGATTTATTGGACTCAATGGCAGATGATGATGATGATGATGACGATGGTGTTCAGTTCATTTCTCTTTGCTCAGGCTGACGAGGATGATGATGATGATGATGATGATCTGGAGTCGTCGTCTTCGTCATCCTCATCGTGCCATCGTGCTTCGCGTTATGCTTATTCTAGTATACGGACAGAAATTCCATTAAAGAATATCTCACCATATTTCTCATAATTGGTTTGGCAAGCAACTGGCAATGCGGCAACCAAGAACGATCACCACATTTTGCCACAACAAAGTGACAAAACGCATTTTCGTGTAAAAGCGCGGGCAATACTTTTCGTCACGCAAAGCAAAAAGATACAAGCTTCTCTCTAACAAGCGACAGAGGGAAGGATATTTTCAAAGGGAATTAAAACTATATGATAGCGACACTAAGTACTGCAAGAAAGTGGACGAACAAGATACTGCTGCTCGCAGAAATTTTGTTAAGGCATAGGGGTTTTAGCAGATGAATTTTTACTAAGGATAAAAGTTTATTTTAGTTTATAAAAACATTTTGATATAAAAAAGATTCTGATAAACAAGAAAAAAAAACGGCAAGACTCGTGGAGAATCAGGTCCTAATGTTACTTACAAACTCCTTTAAATGAAAAACAAATTGTTTACAAACAACGGCAATACTGACAAAAAACTCTTTAATTTTTATTAAACATTATTATTAAATGAAGCTATTTCCATCAATAATTCTTGCTTTCAAAAGGAATTACTTTCAATCTCAAAGCGTATGTAAAGTTTACTGACAGGAACTTGTTACTTCAATTTCGCTGATTAAAAGTAGTAGTGACTAGTAAATATTTAAACGAACGAATTTGTTATTACGAGTATTAGGTAGGGTATAGGGAGTATTATTATTAAATTGCCACAAAACCTTGTTTCCACAAATACAAGCATTTTTCCTTCTTTTCATACTGTAAATAATTTTCATGCTCTGTTTAATACCACCATCACCAAACAACTGCCTATACATTATGTATTCACGAAAATGTCGACCAAAAACGAATATATGTACGAATTACGAAACCTATCACGATCCGCATCTTGTCATAATCCTGTCATTTGAAATTATGATGAGGTCGAGGCCCACAATGAAGCACACCAACATCAACGTGCATCAGTGCAGCATCAAACTGCACCATATCGCCGTTGCTGGCTGGTCGCATGATGATGAATGCGCAACATCATAGCTCGCTCTCAGCTTGTAGTCGTCGCCTGGCACTTGCCATGAAAATTCTGATGATCATCATCTTCATCACCATCATCATCATCACCATGGTCGTAATCGTAATTGTCGTCCAGACACAATCATCATCATGATCAGTTTCAAGCTTTAGCTTCAACATCGGTCGTCGTCGTGATCATCGCATCGGAGTGGCTGTATCTGTATACTGGGTGTCTTCGCCTTCGTCTTTCTCGTCGATGTTTTCTTTTTATAATAAGTTCGCTCTAATAATTGGTTATGACAGCTGTTCGAGGATAATTAGAGATTAATTGTTCTCCTCACAGATCCGACGACTGCAGATACATTTTGCACTTATGTAAGTGCGCACTATATGGGCTCACTCAACATTTTTATATAGGTTCACATCGGTTGTCTGTCTGGGGATGTCGCGTCAACAATTTACCCACTACCCCTCCTCGAATTCCCCCGCCCCACACACCCACTTCAGCCACCTCGACAAATCCTCAATTTGTTACTAATGTGACAGTGTTGTCATACTCGTACACTGATAGAAAAGAACCTAGAAGTTTTATTCACGATTTACATTGTTGAATTTTAAAATTTAAATAAACAGTGAATAGGAACCACAAGTAGGTTCCTATTCACTGTTTTGTTAAAAGAATTTTTCAAGTACTTGAGTACCATAGTAGATACTTGAGCTGTTCTTCAGGTACGTGGCCAGTATACTTTAAAGTACTTTTTAGCTTAATTAGTAATGTTTGCTTCAACTTCATAGTGACACAATTTTACTATGTTTTTTATCAGAAGACCAGAAAATAAAATATGTAAGTCTAATTTTGATTACCGAAATATTGAAGGGTGTTTTTTTAACGGGTGTGGTTTTCAAGAAGAAATAAAACGTATATAATTTAATGTTATGGCCAAGAATTTAGCTTTATTATAAAGATAAGGGTTTGCCATTATGTTTTAAAAATTATTTCGGACAAGTGGCCGCCGCGGCTGACTCGAATAAATTCCAGCCGAGAGGCCCAATTTTCGACCACTTTTTGCAGTGATTGGGGCCGTATGTCAGCAATAACGCGTTGTTGATTGTTTCGTTGGCTGTATGGTATGTAGCGCCGCCCTCTTATTGGAACCAAAGGTCGTCAACATCAACATCCTCCAATTCAGGCACGAAAAAGTCATTATCATGGCTCTATAGCGTTCATTGACTGACTGTAACATTATGGCCGGCTCCATTTTTCATCGCATTATTTTGGTAATAAATTTGCACGATTTGCAAACGTTGTTCAGGAGTAAGTCTATTCATTATGAAATGGCAAACCAAACTGAGCATAAATCAAGTGATAGATGTCAAAAAGACCAACTCCGAAAAAAGTATTGCCAGATTGAAAACCACACGTCTAAAAAAAACATCCTTTATAATCTAATCTATTCAAAATTTTTAAACCATTAAGCCAGCATGCAAATTTTACCCATTTGCTGATCCAAACCATTTTCTTTGCTGATCGAAAGAACTGATCAAGTACTGGTAAAGTATTTGAAAGTACTTCCAAGACTTGAAAGTACTTCAAAGAACATGAAAACTTGAAAGAACTGGACAATTACCTACTCGAAAGTACTGGTCAAGTACCTACTGCTCAAGTTTAAAAAAAACAAGTATACGCCCCGGTACTGGTACTTTTACTTGAAAATTTTATGGTTCTCGGTCTATGTTCCCTATAGTTAATAACAACAGAAAAATTGTTATGAAGATCGTTACAGGCCTTTTAGAGATAAATAGTCTTTTTCTTAAAAGCTGCTGTGTGGTAGATTCTGTTATTTTACAGTTAGCAGAATTCTATTTTCCCGTGCCCCTAAGTATTATGCTATAAGAAATTCGCTAATTTAGGGTGCCCAATTGATAAAAGTCAATAAAACACCTTAGTCTTATTTTAACAACAAAATTTAAATCTCAAAAACTTCTTTATGAATGAAATCTAGTTTGTATTGGGCGTGTTTCAATATTTTTCATCAATATTTTCTTTCAATGTAGATTTCTGTATCCATCTTTTCCCATATAGAATGTATCTTTTCCTTCATATTTATTGTCAGTTTGTGTTTTGTAAGTGTAATTCATTGCGAATGAGGAAGACATAATGCGGACACAAATTGATAATTTTTTGTTTGTATTTTCTTGTGGTTGTTGTTGTAGTATTAGAAACCAGTGGGTGGTATATTAAAGAGAGGCGTGGTGGCAGCAGCAATATTACAAGATGCAAGAGTGATTTTAATGAAGCAAATACCTTAAAACATATCACAAAGTGTGTCTTCTTCTATTTGTAAATATATATTTTTTCACAAAATAAAATTTTATTAGTCTTGATTTTTCACGCTTTAGTTAACAAACACGATCAAGATGAATTGAAGGATTTTTGACTTTTTGCGGTTGGTTTTAAATGAGATTTGCATTTGTACCTAGTAGCTATTTAGGGAATTGATTTTGGTAAAACATGACATTTTGGGGAGGTCAGCGTTATAATAATTCACGTTTTAAGAATCTTACTCTTAATCATGGTAAGACAATAATATATTTAGCTTAAAAGAATATTGAAAAGCAAAATATTAAAATACCTACAGAATTATGGATGTTTAGAAATATACAATAAAATTGGATTTTCAGAATTTTAGGAAACTGAGTTTTCTTGAAGGTTTGGAATGTTCAAATTCTGTATAGCCAAATTGGTTTCCCGTAGCAAACAAAATTCAAATTTAATTTTTTCTGGAAATGAAAAAATGTCTACTCAGATTCTACTAAATTTTTCAGGAATACCTCGTTAAAGAAAAAGCTAACTGCTAAACAGCAGTAGTTTTTTAATTTTTTTAAAAGAACTTAACCTTTGTTTTGCATATCTCACCACTTTAGATACAAATGAATTTAACCCATAAGATTGCTGAGAAAGTAGTTTGGATTAAATGCGCTGAAAGAAGCTGGGCGTGTTAGTCTTTTTACATCAAGAAAAAAGTTATACATATTTAAAGGGAGGTATTTCCTCTCATTTATTTAGATCGATTTTAAAAGAACTATTAACATTTTAAGATATAAACAAAGCATCGTTACGACAAATTTAGAGGCCACAATTTAGTCTTACAGCATTCGTTTCTTCTGAGTGTTATTCTGTTTCTGAGGCCAGACTCGAATTCAGCTCATCAAAACCATCCAAAAAGTATATTTTAGCTCATGTTAAGGACAAAGATTCAAATTTTGCCTAACCCTGAGGCCACACGAGCCAGTACTGGCTAGCCAGTCGCAATACACTCACATTTTTCTACTAACACATACAAACCTGAGCCACTGGCTCGTCAACTGGCTTGCCTTTTTCGTAGCCGGTTGGGAAGCCAGTAGAGCAGCCAGTAACAGGGTTCGGCAGTACTATTTCGTAGCATATTTGGAAAAATAGGACTAAAACTTAAGTTAACTCCTATTTTCTTTCACAAAATATTAATAAAATAAAAACTAAAAGTCCATGCACAATCCTTAAGAACTCAAAAGTTTATAAATTTGCTAGCGATCCAAAAAATATTTAAAGATGAATAAAGCCGGAACCACACTTATTTCGTCTGGTGTGTTGTAGGTAGAGTATTATTTCCGTTCAAGAAGAAAGTTAAAAAAACTGCCGAATGAATTGATTAAAGGCTCTCCCCAACCGTCGCGAAACGTTCACCGATGCGGGTTTTTTGTTGTTGTTTTTACCATTGATTATCCACACGAAAAATAAAATAAGAGTTCTTACGATAAATATTTTTTTTTTTTTGTGATAGAAATAAATTAAGGCTCTTCAAAACCAATGCGAAACATTCTTTATGACAACGAAACTTTGGCTTTTCTTGTTTTTTGCAAATGATGTAGCATGAAGTGATGGCGTCAGTGCGTGTGTTCTTGCATTTTTATCTCCACATAAAAAGAAGTAGCATGTTAAATACAACAACAATCCGGTATAATTCCATATTGTGGTCTTATTTTACATGCTTATTTTTTTGTAATCAAAGATAAAAATGTACAAAAAGACAAGGCTAACAACAATATGGAACTATACCAAATTGTTGTTGCATTTAACATGCTACTTTTTTAAGCAAGCGAAGATAAAAATCCATTATACAACCGCTAATGACAGTTTGCAACATGGCAGGATTGATAAGTGAGCACAGCACACAAATGCCACTCCACACCCAACAGACGATAAATTGAAGCGGTTCCATCTTCAGTCTTGAAAAAGTGGAAAATCGTAGTAGTTAAATTGCTTTCCTTAAAATCGGAGTAGATTTACTCCATTTGGAAAATGATCCGAACGCTGGCCAGTAGAGAAGTCAGTTTGGCATGCCACCTACGTCACGGCATATACACGAATAGGAATTTGACAGCTAGTAAGTAAGTAAGTAAGTAAGTAAGTGAATTTTATTTCATCTTTAAATTTTCACAATTTGTTTGAACAATTCATTTGAGCAATGGCAAAAGCCGTCAGCCAGATTGACAGTTAAGATGATTAAATATATTCATATAAAGTTTACAAAAAGAAATTTATAATTCTATTTATTAATTTTTTATCTGCAGGTAGATATAACACCATTTTTATTGACGAGATATTCGATAATGGTTTGCGATATTTCCGTTTATAATCGTGGTTGACTTTTGGTTCATGCTTGAGTTTGGTGATGTTTGGCAATTTTAATGATTTGCAACATAAAACTAAATGATTAAACTTCGGAATATAGTCTTCTATACGCAAGAGCATCTGAGATAAAGTTACTTAGTGATTTCCAGTTGGATCCGTTCAATATATTACGTACTTCATCCATAGATAGAAAGGATTGCTGCCAGTGATGTCGTCTCGTTTCCTGAAGAATTGGACATCTACCTAATAAATGGTAGACGTCTTCCTTCTCTCGCAAATTGCACAGAGTACAGAGGGTTGGTAGATCGAGTCTATATGGTCGGAAGTTCAATGGCAACAATTCACCCCTAGTCTTAAATATTATACTTATTTGTTGTATACTGAAACTTTCGTGGAAGTAGTTGCGCTCTGACAGGCTATGATTTAGTTCCTTGTAAATCAAACGACTAGATGAATTACCGGCTTCTTCCAAAAATGATGCATGGATTTTTTCATCTAGTTTTCGTAGAATAGTATCTAGCGCTGGCCTCCAAGTTGCTCTGTCCTCCCATCTCAGAGATAACTCCACTCCTAATTCTTCGCTTAGTTCTTACCATTTTGCAAAAAATTGTAAATTCCTTCGCAACAGTTGCTGAAGAACGACTTTGGGTAGACGATGGTCGGGAAGTTCCACTATTTTCAGGATATAATTGAAATGCAGTCTCAGTGTAAACAGCCGAAGTAATGGCAGACCCGTTTCAACATATACCATGTACGTGGGAGTATGACTGGGAAGCCTGAAGAGCTGCTTAATGAAGTGCCTTTGGAGCTTTTCCACCTCTTCATGTTCTTCATATCCCCATACCTGACATCCATAACACATTATTGATTGGGCAGTGGCCTCAAAAAGCTTGTATTTTGCTTTGCTTGGGACATCATTCCTGCATAGCACATTTTTCCACGCACAGCTCAAAGCTTTTTTGGATTCCTTAAGTTTTCCTTGTAAGTGCTGATTAAAGGTTAGTCTAGGTGTTATAGTAATACCAAGATAGCGATAATTTTTGGCTACTTCTAAGGAATTAGAACCTAGGTGCCAGTTTTCATCCCTTGAATAGCGACCTGTATTATTCCGAAATACCATGACTTTAGATTTTGCTGGATTGATCTCAAGATTCCAATGCTTGCAATAGTCTTCGAGTCTATTGATCATTAGTTGAAGCATGTTTGGTGTTTCGGCAAGTAAGACTATGTCGTCTGCAAACATTAAACCTTTTAAAGCCACTTGGTTGAATACAATGCCTCCAGGTAGGTAATGAAAAAGGTCATCTAGGAAAAGGCTAAAGAACAGTGGGCTGAGCTGGCATCCCTGTTTGACTCCTGAATCAGTGTTGAACCATTCTGACATGGAAGTTCCGTCCCATACTGCTGTTTTGTTATTGTTGTACATACTTTTTATTATATTTAGCATTTTTGAAGATATGCCAATATTGCTCAGCTTCAGAAAAAGAGCTCTTCTGTCCACAGTATCAAAGGCAGCTCGGAAATCCACAAAAAACGCATATAATTTTTCCCACTGCCAAGATATACTCTTCCAATATTTGTAAGGATAAAAAGGTTGTCTACCGTGGAATAATTTGATCTAAAGCCTGCCTGAAACTCGCTCAAAAGACCATTTGTTTCAACCCATGAAGTTAACCGATTAAGGATTATGCTCGTGAGCAGCTTCAGCAGCGTATTTAGGAACGAAATTCTTCTATAGTTCCCAGGATCGTTTGGATCTCCCTTTTTAAAAATAGGGAATATTATATTCCTTTGAAAGTTTTCTGGTACTATGCCTTCCGAGAAAATAATATTGAAGCCTTCTGTCAGAAACTGGACAAAGTCTGGTGTACCATTCTTAAAGAACTCGAAGCTTACTCTATCCTCTCCTGGTGCTTTGTTGTTTTTTCCTTTGACGATGGCACTTTGTACTTCTTCCGTAGTAATATCCCTGTCTAATTCTTCTACATGTATTGATGGAAGTGCAAAGTAGTGTGATGTTGTGCCATCCTTAGCATTCAACAGAATGTTTGTGTCAACCTGCGTACCAATTACATTTTTGGATCCATTCAGCACTCGAATCAACTTCCAAAATGTCTTAGAATCCTTAGCTTGCGTGATTTCATTTAATATACCTTGAAAATAACCTTGGCGTTTATTTCTGCACAGCTCCTTGAATACTCTATTACTCTCTTGGTACATTCTTTTTGATAGATCCGAGTTCAATTTCCTTGTTAGCTTGAGCAGTCCAAAAGATTTTTGTCTTGCTAAGGCACATTCATGATCGAACCAAGCTTCTCTTTTTGTATGTAGTTTACAACCCTGAAATGGTTTGGCTGCCTTTTGTATAGCTGTAATACATGCTTTCGCAAAACTTTCAGGAGTTAAATCTTGTGAAGAAATTTGGGTTATTTCGTTTGAGAGGTTTTGCTGGTATACCAAACGTTTTGATTCATTCCATTTCAGTTTATCCGGCAAGATTAGGTTTTTTACAGAACTTATGTTAGAGTGCGTATCAATGAAGGTTGTAAGAGGCATGTGATCGGAGTAAGGTAACAACTTCACTTCCAGGTCAATCGTTAATTTTAGCCAAGCACCTTTTACGAGGCAAAAGTCAATAGCTGAGCAACTAGTGCCTCTTATAAATGTATAATTGCCTTCTCTATCACTCTTACTCCGCCCATTTAAAAGAATTAAGCCTACCTCCTCACACATATCAATGAACTGTTTGCTTTTTCGATCCGCTAAATTATCTTGCGTTGTTCGTATGATTGAAAAATTGGAATTAAGGAAGCTTTGTTCATCGCTTAGTACTTGAGCATCACCTAGTCTCGTATTACAGTCGCCTATAATCATTACATTTTTGGGATTCACACTTAAAAGTAGGTTATATACATTTTCAAAATCATCATTCCAGTTTGAGCAGTTAATGTATACCGGAAGAATATGTAGTTTCTCATTGTTGAAGTAACATTCCACCAGAGTATTTTCTAAAAAGTTGACAAATTTGCACATTTTTTTGTTGAATAATTCCATATTAATACCATATACGGCGCCACCACTAGCTCTACCTCTTGTATGTAATCGTGTGGCCGGGATCCAGTGAAGCTTGAAATTTGGAAACTTATTGACGTATAAGTGTAAATCTTTGTCTTCGACGAACGTTTCATATAAAAAAAATATATCATGACCTAATATAAATTCAAAAAAATCATTATATAATAGCTTATTTTTAATTCCTGATATGTTGTATGCAGCAATTTTTAAATTATGAGATTTACTTAAACTAACTACTTGGCTGACGGCAGAATTACTAAAAATGATTTTGCGACACAGTTGGTGTTATTTGCTCATCTCTATCTATACTAATAATTGTACTAGATTTAAATACATTTGATCCAATTTCGGGTTGAATGCTGCCATTATTATTTGACGTTGAGTTGTCATCTTCAACCAGCTGAGCTAAGTATGACATTCCATCCGGCGTGTTACATTTCAGAATTTTGTTTTCATAAAAATAAATATAATCGCCTATAACTAGTCGCTCTCCGGAGAGTTTGGATTTGATATTCGGATTTTTTTTTGCAATTTGAGTTCGTAGTTTACTAATATTTCTTCGTCTTTCTCTCGCCGCCGTCGGATAGTCCCTGTGAATCGAAATGCCCGTGGAGCGTAATTTCCCAACCGATCGTAAGATTGTTGATGTTGTTTCTTTTCGATCCATCTCCACAACGATGTTCGCAACTGCTGCATTATTAGATGGAAGCAGACGCGCGGCCGAAATATGCGATGGGTTATCTGATTGCAGCAAATCTAAACAAAGATTTTTTGCCCTTATCAGGGGATCCACTCCAGGTTGCGTCGGTATATGCACAATCAGATTTTTTTCGTTTAAGACTCGTGACAACTGTTCAATTTGTCTTTCTAGTACTAAGTTTTTTTCTTCTAATAGTTGATTATGTTCTTTGAGCGCCATTATTTGCCTGTTTATCGATTCTAAGTCCGCCTTCGTTACAACATCTTTTAGTTTTTCATCCAAGAGGCTAGATAAACTGCCCGTTATAAGCGACATTAGGTCTTTTGCCGACATATTCGCGACGGTCATTTTATACGATTGCAATATCGCTGGTTTTTATTAAAATATTTTTGTTGTGACGTTTCTCTTATATATATTTACTGTGAATTCGCCGTGTATAATGATCAAGATATGAATTTTAGTATTATATAGTATGTGTTATGTACTTTAACTAAGCCGCCTTTGTTCAAAAAAAATAAAGCAATAAAAGTATAACTCCACTCACTTTTCTTGTTTAATTTTTATCGAATTTGTATTAGCGAACAAACTTTATAATTTTTCTATTTGTTTCACTTATTTTAATGTCTATTTAAATGGAAAATAAATAAAATTTTCAGAAGCAACTAAAACACTTGACTTTTTATTTTGAGCGTACAACTGTCAATCATTGACAGCTAGTATATGTAGCCAACTGGCTAGCCAGTACTGGCTCGTGTGGCCTCAGGGTAAGTGTTTTTGAGTGGATTTTCGGAAACAGTAGAAATACGTCAATTTTAAACTATTGCTTGAGTCCAAATAGGTTGAAGAAATAAAACCTTAAATGGAGATTAGTTGGAAATTGTGTATATTCTTTCAATTGTGCATTAGGGTGTGTCACTTTGGTATGGCAAAAAAAATACTGTTCAGATTTAAAATCTAATACCTGCCAAAAGCTGCATTAGAATCGTAGGAATAAGAATATATGAACAAATTTTGAAATTAGATGGTGTTTTGGCTCGCTAAACAACAAGGTTTATTTTCGAAAACTGTGTTTTTAGTACTTTTTCTGTTTATTGCATGGATATGGTTATAGTTAATCTGAGCTGATTTAACTTACTCAAATAATTTTGCAAAAAGTATACAAAAAATTCAAAAGAGAAAAATTTAAGGCAATACAAATTTGAATTAAAAATTCGAAATCACTCAAAATTGTATTTTTATACAATTTTCAAGTGCGACAGATATTAATAATTTTTTCTTAAATCAATTTTTACCTATCCACTCAAACTGGGTGTATTAGTGAGTCATGACCATCTAAGTCAAAAATAAAAGTCAAGTTTCAAATTTTTCGCAGTTTAAGGTTTGCCATCTAATTTTTTCAAAATTCAAAATATTTTCCAAAATCAAAAGACTTGCTCTTACAAAGCCGGGTTTTGAGCACTTGTTAGCGTATACCTTCTCGAACATGAAAAAAATAGTGTCAGGCTAGTTTTACGGTTGAAACTCTTTGCCAGACGAGCTTAACATTTTCTAACTAAAAAAAAAAAACAAAAAATGCAGTTTTGCACTTTTTTTTGCAATGATTTTTTTTTAAATTCAGCTCACTAAAAATTTTTATTTTTTTTTTTTTTTTCAAAAATCCACTTCGATGTTAAATTTTATTCTCTACAAAAAAGATTTTCAGAATTATATCGAAATTTTGCTGTTTTCGAGTTATATGCAAAAAACAAAAAACCGTGCTTTTGCACCCCCCTCTTCAAAATGCACCCTTTTGAAGATTGTTAATATAAAATCCCATGAACGTCTTAGTTCCTTACTGCCCTGTTTTTTAGGACATAATCAATAGCCTAAAACAAACGTTTTTGGTGGTCTTTTCAAGCTTTTTTAGCGAGCCAAAGCCAATAACTTAAACGAAAATTTCAAATAAAGAATTTAATTTTAATATGTAAAGCAACTTTTGGAAGGTATTAGATGTGGGATTCCAAAGTTGAAACACATGACACACCCTATTGTGCATTGAAGTAAGAAAAGTTGATAGTTTTCGAGCCATAAGTGAAAAACTAAAAAAAAGCATTTTTACGGCATTTTTTGTATTGTTGTACATGTTGCATCACGAAATTTAAGTCGCAAGCTTTAGCTTCAGATTCAGCACCCTCAACATATGCAGGGACAAAATCAAAACTACCCCACAATTTGCTCGCTAATGGCCCTTCTGAGAACACATTGACTGAACTATTGCTTGAAAACGGTTTTATAGCTTTTTATGCAGAAGCTTTTAAAATAAAATGCACAACTGGGTCGCACGTACTTGCTCTTATGTTCCAGACAATGCGGGTTTAAGAAAATTGTATATAAACACATGGAAATAATGACAGAAAAATGAAGAGAAGCACTCGTAAAATACGATATTTAAATTAGCTTAAACAACTCCTTTGACAGTTTGAGGTGAAAAAAAAGAATTCCATCTTAATTCTTGATTGTATATGATTGTATGGAAAAAAAGTTTAAAATCGTTGGAGGTGGTTTTTAAAAAATAATTTTGTTTGTATAAAATTCCTAAAACATTTTTAATAGTAAATTTTGGAATACAAATCTTAAGTTGTAACAACACCCTAATTAAAATTACTAAATTTGCACATTTCCATTTCATAAACAACAGTCAGTTGACTTCTTATTATGCAGGGTGTCCCGGACCTGAGTGGAAGTATTTAAGGGGGTGGTTCTTGGAGTTATTCTAAGAAAAAAATTGTATGGGAGGATTTTGTATCTCCCCTCCCTGAGGCAGTGGGGGGCAGTTTCTGAAACATTGATTTAAAATGCAAAAAAAGCATTTAAAATCAACGAAATCACATCTAATAATGTGCTATAATTTTTTTGAAAGCTAATACTCCATTCTTGCACTTGGTTTTTAAATCAATTTGTTTAAACGAATACCTAGTTTTTAAGAAATTAAATTTCAAAGTCAAAATTTAAAACAAAAATTGTGATTTTTTTTTCTTAAGTCGATATATTTCAAAATTTTACGTTATTTAGTGTTCAATCTTCAAGGCCCTTTTTTAGTCCATTACCGAAAACAAAATGCAAAAATATTTCTTAGTTTTTGAGACATTTGTAGTACCTCGTGGCATGATGGTTAGTGCGTAGGATTGTCATGCCGAAGGTGTGGGTTCGATTCCCAGCCGTGCCACCTAAAAACAGAAATGTTTTATGCGAGGTACTACCTCTTGCGAGGAACTGACAAATCCTCCAAGAGTATAGGTACTTGTCATGAAAAAGTGATTCTCATCTAGCCGTTCGTACTCGGCAAAAAACTGTAGGTCCCCTCCATTCCTGCCAACACGCACACAGGAATGGTTGAGAGTTGTAAGTCACTAGGCTGAGCTGTTGAGCCACCCAATTTTTTTTTTTTTTTGAGACATTTTGAAAAAACAAAAGGTACTTTTCTCAAATAAGCCCGAAAAAATTAATTTAGTCATGAATTATCCTAATTTAACCCTTTTTCGGGCTAATTAGTAAAAGTTAAAAAGTACCATTTGTTTTTTCTTAATTTCTCAAAAACTAAGAAAGATTTTTACATTTGGTTTTCGGTAATGGGCTAAACTAAACTTTAAAACTAAAATAATGAGGACATTGAATATTGAACACAAAAAAAGCACTTAATTACGTAAAATTTTTAAAAATATCGACTTAAAAAAAATAACTTTTTTTTTTTTAATATTGACTCTGAAATTTATTTTCTCAATAACTATTCGCTGAAACGACTTGATTTAAAAACGTAATGGAGTATTAGCTTTAAAAAAAACTATAGCACACTATTGGATGTGTTTTCGTCGATTTTTAATGTTTTTTTTGCATTTGAAGTTATTGTTTCAGAAACTGCCCCCTGCCTCAGGGAGGGGAGATACAACTTTCCCACCATACAATTTTTTCTTAGAATAACCCAGAAAATCACACCCTAAAATATTTCCACTCAGGCCCGGGACACCCTGTATAAGCAAATGGAACTCTATTAAGATACAAAAATGTTAAAATGTACGATCTTGGTGCAACCGGGCATAATTCCAAAATAATTCAAAGATTAAATTATAATTTTTGCTAAACAAAAAATAATTTTACCAAAACTATTTTGTGTAGGTATTTGTATGCATAATTTATAAATCCTTCTGCATTTATTAAACCAATTTGCAATTTTCAATTAAAAAGAAAAAAAAAACAGAAATCATTTCAAATTCATCCTGTCACTTTGCACATACATACATATATGTACCTACATATTTTGTCATCGTTCTCCACCTCATCCTGTAATAATTCTAAACACCACAAATTGCTATGTGTAGGCTATCTATAGGTGTAGGCATGTGTGAAATAAAAAACAAAACAAAAATCCAGCTTAAGCTATGCTCTCATCTAAATCAGAAATGTGAAATCAAACAAACCCATTCCATTTCCATTCAACCGGAACCACCAACTCCTCACCACCACTGTATCGCACCTCACCCCCATTGCCTCCATCGACCCATCGTCATCAGCATCATCATCAGCAGTTACGTTGTTTCCGCTTTACCACAATATTTGATATGTCTGTCGGTTGTTTTGGACCCAGGATGCTGAGCTAATACTTTGGCATTGGATTTTTTCTTCATTCCAGGATTTTTTTTGTTCAATTCGATGTACATGTGTATGCAGGATGAGTATGAATACATATTAACCGCCTCCGAGTGGTTGGTGATTGATTAAAAGTTGAAAGCATGACAACGCGTTTGATTTATTAGTCCCAAAACTGTGTTTTTCAAACTTCAACATTCAAAATATTCTCGAAAAAATGACGAGGAGAGAGAAAGAGCGGCAGGCAAGGAAGTATAGAAAAATAAAACAGAAAAAAAAATCAACAAGAATCAGAATGGAAAGGAAAAAATTAAAAATTAAACGAACATGTACCGCTATCTCACGCCATTTGTGAACGCGAGCGGATGTTGGCAGAGTGTTGGCAGAGTGTTGGCAGCAATGGGAAACTTTTAGGTTATGTTATGTGCTGTCGTTTTGAAGGGATCTCTGAATCTGGATTTGGATATGGATTCATTTGGATGTGGCAGCAGACGCAGAAAAACTTTACGTATGGCTGATTTTTTTTTTTTTTTTTTGCTTTTTTTTTGTTGAATCCTGATGATGCTCGCCAGGAATATATCTTTCACAATCATAGGGATACATTTTCACATAATATTCCGTTATACTTTGGATTTTGTGACAATTCATTCCATTGGTGGCGACATTTTTCGATTTGTAATTAGAGGCAAATAATCTCACTCTCAGAGGCGTCATCATGGATGGAGCTGGAGATGCTTGAAAATTCGCATAAATACCCGACCAAGTGACACTCGACGTACAGCACCATCATCAGAAAGATCAAGGGAGGGAGCGAGAGAGAATGTGTGTGCAGCAAAAGTTGGAGCTATACTGCAGAAGTAGAACCATCAGAAAGATATTGGAGCAGGAGCAACATGGACCAGAAGCGACAATTCAAAAGCGGCAGGAGCAGCAAGCATCAGTGACGCTGCTGCTGATGACGACGACAACCAAAGTGCCAACAGAACAAATAACCAAACTGTGGCGAACAGTGAAATTTTTTGACAAGCAATCGGGGACAGTAGCAGAGCAGACAATTGGAATTATTATTATGCGACTGTCATAATTGTGACAGCTTTGCAGAATAGTCTGGGAGATGGAGTTTCACTTTATGCATATAAAACTTATACAGATCGGATTTTAGTCTGACGAAGACGTTAAGTAGGTACCTATCTATTAAGCTTTAATAAGCTATGCAAGCACTCAACCGTAGTATAAAATAAAAAATTCAAAACACGTTGTTCTCTCGGGTACCTAATGTCCTTTTTTACAAACCCTAGACTATCCGTTGTCGAATTGTTGCCAACACTAACTATACACATATAGCGGCGAATGCAAATGTTTAAGCTAAGTATTTAAAAACAAAATGGATAGAATTCAATGCATAGGAAAACATATCATATATATATGTATATATATACATATAAAACATTCTATGGCTTTGCTGAGACTTAATACATAATTTGATACCACTAAAGGGGTTTTGATTACCATTAAAAACACAACAATTTAAACACAGTGACAGCTTTTGGAAAAAATTGGTTTTAAAGTTCAGAATATCAAAATACGAAGGAAAAATATAGCCACATTCGTGTAGTGTGGCTAAAAACTGAATTTCTAAACTTGACAATACGTATTAAATTAGTGTAGGCCGATGTGCATTCCTAGAAGTACGTGTATGAAAATGGAAATGTTTAAGAGGTGAAATGCTATTTAACTAGAATACATGAATATGCGCTTTGGAACTGCACAAACTTTACCAGATAATAACTTTTGTACTTTATTGAACACGGATGAAGTTTACACTCAGTTTAAGCGGTGTGTGTAGCAAGTTCTTAGAATTATTCAATTCTTAAAAAAAAACTTGACAAGTTTGAAGAGGACTTTTTACTGGTTCTGGGATCTTTGGACTGAATATGTGAGATATTTGCTTAAGCATGTAGGTATGCAATCTTGTAGAGCTCTTGAAACCCGGATATCCGAATACCCGGGTATTACCCGGGTACCCGGGTTCTCGAATTACCCGGGTACCCGAGTACCCGAAATACCCGAGTACCCGGGTACGGGTATTACCCGGGTATTTTTCTACCCGAGTACCCGGGTAGTTGATAAACCGGGTATAACCCGGGTATAATCAAGAGCCCTACAATCTAGTTAGTCAAAAAGGGTTAAATAGTTTGAGAAATTGGTTAGCGATAGAAAATGTTTGATCAAGGTTAAAGTTGTTTAACGTCACCAAAGGTGTAGCGAAATTTTTTGAAACAACTCTGAAAGGCCACTACATCTTGATAAAAGGTCAACTAGTTTCAGTAGTTGGATAGTTATAAAAGGTTAATATGAGTCACTAATTGGTCAGGAATATAATTTTTTGTTATGAATGTCTGAAGTTTTTTTTTTTTATTAAAGTAAATAAGACAAATGAAGTGTCAAAAATCTTTCATGACCCGGAAAAAATCATTAAAAAAATCTGGCTAACGAATTACTGAAACTGGTTGGGGTTGAAATTGATTGGAATTTTTCACAGATTTTTTTGGTGGAGGGCCCGATGGAGAAGTGTCTGGAGGTCGGTCTGGAACTGGGACAAAGGAACAAGCTTTTTTTAATAACTTTTTCTTAGATTTGTTTGGTTTGGTGATGAGTCTGATGTAGTATAGGGTCTGGCGGCAGAGATTTTGGAGGAAGGTCTCGAAATCAGACAAAGGAAAGAACTTTGTGTGAAAATTTATAAAAAAAAAATATATGGAAGAGAGCTCACTTAAACTTCTTTATTTAAACAAAAAAAACTTTTTCGTTGATTTTTTTTAGAGTTTAGAAAAAAAAACTATTTGGTTGATTTTTTTTTTTTTTAGTTTAGAAAAAAAACTTTTGATAAAAATTGTTTACCAATAGCTTTTTAGCAGTCTCCGTTGTAAACAGTTTTTATTGGGCGGCCCTTTTTCTATGCGTTTCAAGAATTTCAACTACCTTTTTTGGGTCCTTTGTACCGCTCACCACTCCATTGTTCCGCTTAGATTATGTAAAGTCGTCTGGTAGGTACTAGAGGTCTGCATTGAATGTCTTGAAACCAATTCCAAGACATTCATTTTATTTCAAGTACACTGCAATATTGTACATACTGCTTGAAACTCAAATGAATGAATACTTTAAAATTTGATTGCTGAATGAGTCTTGCACCCATTTCAAAACAAACACTTACTGCAGTGAACTCACGAAGAACGGGTATTTAGAATATGGGTATTCATAGAAAAAGTGTATACTACACTATGAACACTGAGTACATTTGTTCCAGACAAAGTCTAGATTTTCAAACGGTAAATTGGAGAGAAATGACTGTTGAGAGATTTACCTCAGTAGTTTCTATTTTTTTATTTTCTTTTAACTCAATTTCTTCTTCTCTCAACAAAGCTAGAAACCAAGTAGACATTTAGCCAGTTTATATTTCTTGAGCGCTCAGTAATTTTTTTCCTTTCTTTGACAGAGCCGGAGGATAAAATATAAACAGGATTCCTCAAATAGAAGTCAAAACATCTCTCTTTTTCTTTTCTTCTTATGTAATTAACTGCGACAAAATATAATTGAGCAAGCGAATCCAAAAAATTTCAGTCTCAGTTTTTAAGGGGAAATGTGAGGAATTTTTGTGAGGAATCGTGTTTATATTTCAGAGTCCTCTGAGCCCTCTGAGATCTCAGAAATATAAACTGGCCAATTGAAATCGTTTCATTTAATCCACTCGGTGTACCCAGTGTACTCAGTGTATTTCTCTCAGTAAACATTGTACACTGTTGGCTCAAATCAAGCAACACAGCGTGCGAGAAAAAGAAAACAGTGTACTCATTTTGAAATTAGGTGATCGAATAGAATACATTTACTGCTTCTTATAGAGTGGGTACTTCACTTCACTGTATACTATGTCGAAAAATTGCAATGAATGGTGTACACTGAAGTATTGCACCCGTTGAAAGGGAGCAAATGAATACATTCATGCAGACCTCTAGTAGGTACCAATGTCGACAGTTTTCTTGAGTAATAGTTCTTCGGGAGAACCTTTCCGCAGGCCCTCAGGATTTTACCTACCTTTTCTGTACCACTCACGCAACTCCGTTGCTCCGCTTCCGGTAAGTAAAGTCTAAAGTTTTCTTGAGCAACAGTGTCTCGGGCTTAGAGAAAAAAAAATGCTACACTGTCCCAGTTCCAGACCCAAATCCAGAATCTCCTTCGCCAGACAACACTAACTACTCCATCGAACCCAAGATCCAAAAATCTATGAAAGTTATTGATAATAAAGATGACTGTTCCTTTATCCACCTCGACCTCCGGAACTTCCTCCATCAGACCCTACTTTATCAGATCCATCAGAAAAAAAAATCTCGGAAATAGTTATTTAAAAATTTGTTCCTTGTCATAGTTCCAGACCCACCTCCAGAATCTCCTTCACCAGTAACTACTCCATCGGACACACCACCAAACAAAAATCTATGAGTTATTTAAAGAAAATAGTTGTTCCTTTTTCAAGTTCCAGACCAACCTCAAAAACCACAAAACAAAAAATCGAAAAAGATTTTACCTTGTTCCAGTTCCAGACACACCTCCAGAATGTATTCGAAAGTTATAATAAAAAATGTTATAATATTTTCGAAAGCTAAAAATGTAACTTTTAGTACTAAAAAAAAACATAAATTTTTGGGATGGGATCTCGATCGGTGGGGTTTTGGTTGGTGACTTTTTTGAAAATAGTTGACATTTTATGGCTATTTGCGATTAAAAGATGGTAGGTATCTATACTTCACGAATACGAGTATCCCACATTAGCAATACCTACTCTCGTGTGTCTTAAAAAGACTTAAGAACCTATCGTACGGAGCAGGATCGATAAAACAACATGCTTAACAACAGAAATTCGCTTTCCCAAATTTCCTGGGCAATGAAATGATTCATAAATTTCTGTTAAGAACTTCTAGGTCTCAGAACGAGATAAGTGATAATTGCGATAATTGGTTACCACGGGGTTGTAGGATACCGCTTACCAGAGCCCACCTTGCAACAATGCATTCATTCATTCGAAGAGTATCGTGGTGGCTGTGGTAAATCATTCGAGATACGTAAGCAGCCATTGATGAGTGCAGCATTTTTATAAAGATAGAAAAATACTGCACCAAAGTGAAAACTCTTCTGTAGAAAGTTCTACGGTGCCCGGCCGATATCGGAGGGTACAAGCTGGTCCAAAACTCCAAAGTAAATTGATAAACTCTTGAAGTAAGGATCAGAATATGACGAAATAACAATACTGGCACAGTATGCGAACCTTTATCACCATGCGATGAGACCTTTAATTGAAGAAAGATTTCTCATAAGAGGGGCCATTCCAAGAAAAATAAAGAAAATTACGCTTAAAAACCTTCACTTGCATTTTTTTGCTATGAAGCTTAACAAAAATGTGTAACCTTCAAACTATAATATATAACAAAAAAAAAAAAACCGAGAACTACTTGGAAATATTATATTTATGTATATTTGATGTTACCAATTCGTAACACCAGACATTTGCTATTTTACATAAGTCAGATACATGGGGTGCTTCCAACAAAATTGTACTGAAAGTTATTGTAAGGCGTAAAAGCAATTTTGAGATACCTTTAAGGCTTAAAACAACAAGAAATCTAGGACTGCAATTCAAGCAAAGTACCAATTGAGCCCGCCACACATTTTGGCCATAATTTTAGGTGAAAAGCTTAGTTTTGGTATATAGACTCTTCATCCAAAACGGATTTAAAAAAATATCCCCTGAACAGTCACATGGTCACAGAAGAAATGTTAAGGAATATATTGTAAATCAGAAAATTTCGTACAGAAAACATCGAAAAACTTTTTTCATAGGAATAACCGTTTTCAAAATAATTAAATCAAGAACAGATGCCATGGGAAGAACCAGAAAAAGAAGAGCAAATACTCGAAGAATGTGATTAAAAATCGGACTTTTGCCAGCGCAGAGTTTTCAAGCTCATAATTTCTTTTATGCAATTCTTTCATATTTTTGGATAAAGAATTATGATTACAATTACAAAATTCTGTTGATACAGAAAATTATGAACTCCTGAATAATGTGCCGTTTTGAAAATATTGCTCCCGTGCCATATCCACCACCCAATCATACCTCACTCACATACCTTTGTATATGTGTGTATAAAAAGTCATTCTTTACATTCGCTGACACATCATAAACTTTACCACCATGTGATGGAGGGCAATAAAAACATCCTTTGCAAACATTACCCGTTGTGTAACTACAACTACCACTGGCACTGTAATGAAAAACAATCGTTGTCCACCCATACCGCCTTCCGTTGTTCCGTTAGCCCCCACCCCCCAACAACCCCTGAAAAGCTACTGATCGTTAATCATTCGGTTAAATGGCCATTAAATGTGTCCAATCCTGAGAGCGTCCAGCCATGCAGCAGTCGAACCGTGCCGGCAATATAGCAGCAACATCAACATCATATCTAACGGATAAGTGCCCATATTCATTGTCATCCATCAAAGGACTAATAAACTGCTTCAGAGTCTGCCGGGGGAGCGAGGAGAATGGGGGAACGAGCGCGCACCCATGCAATGCGGTGCAAAAATCCATCGTCAAATAGTCGAATCCGAGTTTCATTTTTTGCTATCGTTTTTGATATTCCAGTTTCCAGAGCATGATGTCCTTCTTTGCAATGCAAAAACTCCAACTGTTGTCCACTTTGCATCATGTGTGTATGTGCGGCAGCAAAAGTGTCGCTGGCAACACAGTGAAGTGAACATCATGACTTAAATTACCATCATATCCTGTCGTATATCCTCGCAGTCCATTTATTCATCAGATGCATGTAGCTGGACACGTACCAATCCGTATATAGTGTGTGCAGAGGAATCCATCATTCGTACAGGACGACTCTGTGCGCTCTGTGCGGTAGTGTAGCATTTTGCAGTCCCACTATCGCGTAAACAATTCAATCCAAATCCACTGACAATGCACAGTCAAGAGCAGTGGTATACCTAGTCAGCTCCATTTGAAGGATGGATATGATGGCATCCGAAAGTCGTCGTTGGTTATAGTCCTGTGAGCTTGATGGTTTGAATACGTCTCGCGTTATCATAACTTTTGGCACTTTCACCAGAGACCACCATTGCAAGTAACAAAAAAAAAATTGCAACAATCACGATCTGCCACCCACCGACAACGACACTGACACACATCATCCTGCTGGCCAGGCTTAGAGAGCATATCCTTTTTGAGTTGGAACTTTCTCTATGTACATAAATATATACCTATGAGTTGATGCGCGCATTGTCCTTTGTGTGAATTATTTCCCGCTTCTGATACTTTGGATACATTTTTTTCCTTGCGACCTCGTAAATAATTCAAAAATTGTATTCATGTCTGAGTGAGTCTTAGTAGTCCACACACTGATTCGTGCATCAAAAAAATAAAAATATGTAAACCAACACTTCTCAATCATCAAAACGGAATATGCTGGCTGTCGCGTCCTTTCAAAAATAACAGCTTTTTAGATCAGTGGGGAGCAAACCTATTTTACCTGGCGCAATAACAAAAAAAGTGATGACTTGATTGACTTAGAAAAACACTTGACCTTTTGCAAGATTTTTGAGTTCAAAATGTTTAAATCACATAATAGAGTGTGTCTGAATCCCGAGCTAAGAATATTTGTTTTTGTTTATATTTTTACTACATCCTGTTTTTTGTTAAAAATTGTGAAGTGGCCCGTAAGCCATTGGTTTGACATCACTGTTTTAGAAACATAAATTCGACAGGGTTCCAGCTTGGTGCTTTAGGGCTTCGCTTGGTATACGGCGGAGTTTATTTTAGAAAAGAGGACACATTTCGTCAAGAGAAAATTGTAAATAAAATTCTAAAAACAGACAGAAAAATAAAACGTCCTATGACAGGATAACATCTTTGTTATTAGCTTTGTGGTTAGTTTAGTGAATATTTTTTTGTTAGTCGGAAGTACCAAGCTTTTTTTTTTGTTATTTATTTTTTGTTGTTGTTTTGGATGGGATATCATATCCACATCCTGGTTTTGTGTGTAATATTTTGATGTTAACTGTTAAATTTATGATCCTCTCTTGTATTTTGAATGTCCTTTTATACCTTCAAGTAGATTTTGTGTAGCGTATTTTTTTTTCTTGTATGTATAAATGTAGATATGGATTTCGT
Organism: Dasysyrphus tricinctus; assembly: GCA_963921185.1. NCBI lineage: Eukaryota > Metazoa > Arthropoda > Insecta > Diptera > Syrphidae > Dasysyrphus > Dasysyrphus tricinctus. The sequence continues at coordinate 17,866,188 of OY992533.1, read as the reverse complement.
AATTGAGCAGAAGGTATAGTTTAGCTTGAAGGACACATAGACAGAGAGATGATGGAACTTTGATGGTTGTGGATATGTTCATATGAACCTACAAATTTATATATGAAATGAATCATAGGAGAGCTTGATCCTGGATGGAACATATTTTTGGTTATTTTTTTGTGGTCAAATGACCAGAAGATAATTTAGGATTCAAAAGAAGACAAAAAGGAAAACACAAAGGAAATTGTTTGCTTTTCTTTGGGGAGATTTATGGCTTATGAGTATTTTTATGTTTGCAAACGGACAGACTTAAAATTATTTATTCAGATGAAATGTTAACGAAAAAATAAATGTATCGAAAAATTATTAAATTGTTGTTATTTATCTCGTATAGATATAGAAATTCAAAATTGATAGTTATGTGTAGGAAAGACCGGAGTAACAGTCATTCATGGCCTCAATTAATGTGTTGGGCCATTTTCTTGAATGCAGTTTTGAAAAGAACTGAACTCTTTTCCTTCCTAGCTAACTATTGTCGCTCGATTGTGAGATGGACACATGCCACATTGAAAAGTAAGAAAATGTAGGTACATCGTTTGAAAATTTTGTTCGGCTGTTCTCCACTAGACCATGTGGACGAACATAACGTTACCTTCGTCCCCAAAACGTTTTGACCCCCCCCCCCCCCCCCTCTCTCCGCCTCTTTAAATGCGTCCGATATTGAGTTTCAAAATCGACACAAAGCTAAGAAAACAGATCTTGTATTGGAAAGACCAAGTGGGCAAACCAAAAGGAACGAGAAAGCAATGCCTTTTCTTCAAATGACGATAAAAAAGATTGTTCTTGCTTGGTTGGTGTAGCAGAAGTTGTGGAGGTGAAAAATCATTTTGATGTTACACAGCACAAATCATCTTGAACGACGAGGAAAATTTCTGGATAGATAGATGTTTTAAAAAGCGTAAGTGTTGGATTTTGGACAATATCAATCCACACATGTTTTATTTACATTTAAGAATCTCAGAACATTATTCAAAGACCATTTAGAAAATAAAAAACTGATTTAACAAGTGAAATTTCATTTCAACCTAAGATGTCAACAAAACATAAATATTATAAAATTTAAAAATGAGGGCAGTGTTGCTTTTAACAATGCTGAAGCTACTTCCAAGTGATTTCTTGAAAATTTCAATTTTACTAAATAGCCTGTTGACTTAAGGTAGCGCTTAACGACGAACATGCTCGCCGAACTTGTTCGTTTGTGTTATCCCCTACACGACGAACACATTTGACGAACATTCATTTCGTGTTGATTCTTCAAAGCGTAAGCATGTGCGATAAAGAAGCGTAAGTCGTTGCGTTGTAGTAATTTCACAGCAAAAATGTGGTTTGCTCGCGAACATGGCCCTACATGGCGAACATCGAAGCCAACGAACACGACAAAATCGAAATTTTTCGCCAACAGCGAACCGTTCGGTAACCATCCCCTACACGACGAATATATAGCGAGAACAAAGAAGTTCGGCGAGCATATTCGTCGTTTAGGGCTAGCTTTATGGTGGGTTTATGTTGGAGCTGTGATAAACGATTCGAGCAGCGATTTGATTAAAGTTTCGAAATCTTTATATTGTTTTTGCTATTAGTGTTAATGTTGGAGCAGCGCCATGCCGGCGGCGCTTCGAACAACAACAATCAATGTAAAGCGTTCCCAGCTTTGCTCACACCCTCTTAACTCTTTAAATAGTTACTTTTGAAATTGTTTACCTGATGAGTGATGACCCTTATATCACAAATAATTATATACAGATGTCTCACGCTCATAGAAAAATCTGGGATATGAAACTGAAAATCTACAATTCAATGAGCTTTTAAGAAAGCTCTTTTCATGGAATTATTTTAAGATCTGGTCAAAGTGCTTTTTCTCTTTCAAATTTGTACCTTCTAAATTCACAACAAAAATATATTTTCTGCGATGCTCTCTCACTTTTATTTCTGTTTCTAGTTACTCTTTTTTTCAAGTATTCTCGTAAGGGATATACCTATGGTTATGTACCTAAATTTCTCATAGCGGGATCTTAACGAGAAAAAAAGTGAGACGAGTAAAAAAATGCAAGTGCAGGTGCGTTGTGTATTCCGATTGTAGGTAGGTAAGTATAGCTTCTTGTGTATTCATTAAAGGAAACCAAAACCGAATTTTTCGTAGTAGGAACATAGATGTAGATGGAGATAAATATGTTTGTATGTAGGTATTTGAATTTATTTGCCTTTTTAAAGATTTTCTTGATATAAGTTAGGAAAAATAATATCTATGAGTGATTCGGATAATGATGAATTTTTGTGTGATTTGATTTGATAAGATTTGTGTGTCTGCTAAAAAATAAAAGAAAGGCAATGTACCTACCTACCTAGGTATGGGAATTTTGTTAATAAGCATAGTGCATAGAACGCATTCTTTTTATATTTTTCAATGGGCATATATGTATGTATGTATAAATAAACTTTATTAAATTCCAAAGATTTTTTTTACAGATGGATTTGTATATAATTATTTGTTGTACTTATAGACTATACATACATAGGTACCTACTGATGATTATTCACAAATTCAGTGTTTGATTAAAAAATATCAAAAAACCAGTGCTTTTAATTTTGTTTGATGCAAAAATGGTATCAAATATCTAGGTAGGTAGGTATATTTACCTATCTACAATAGAAAAATAATGTTGTAGGAAAAAACTGCTATAATAACACTGTGTAAAGAACTAATATTGCATACCAATATTTTTTAATAGAATTGAAACAAAAAGTGTTTAAAATGTGCTACCTACTATCAATGTAATTCTTTTCAATTTTTCTATCAATTAAAAACTGTTTCCATATTACTTGAACTACTAAGAAGTAGGTACCCATTTACCAAAATTAAAAAAGAAACAGTAAGAAAGTATATTCTTCCATACATAAAAATGACAATAACTTCTTTCACGGAGGCTGACTTCGTTTTGGTGTCATTTTATGCAGCATTCAAAACTATCTTAAACACATGTGTCATATGCTAAAGTCGCACCAAAGTTAATTTTTCTGTTTGATACACCACCACATCCCATTCTACCCCTCAAAATAAACACTATTCCATGTGAAATATTTGTATAGACTCTTTTGATTTTCCATTCTCATGGTACATGAAAGGTTTTCACCAAATTTCATGATGGTAGGTACTATCTTTTTTTATTCTAAAAACTTTTGGTACTATTTTTCTCTGTACTATATGTATGTAAATAATTTATTTGTAAACATTTTAAATCTATGCTAAACTGCCCAAAATCGTTATACCCCTACTACCGGAGCTACTACTGTTCTATGGATAATTAAAACAAAATAACTAAATTTATCGTATAGTAAAACACATAAATGTGCAAATCCGTTAATATATATTGGCTCTAGCTCGATTTTCACCTGGACACAGTCGAACATGCATATAAAACACATAGCCATCGACGGACGACATACATGCCGAAAACCACAACCACTTGTTTGGTCTTCTCCACAATCGTTAGTTTTGATTAAAACCCCTAAGTTTTAGAAACGAAACTTTTACACTTGCCCTAAAGATTAAGTAAAAATAAAGGGGTCGAAAGTATTTCTGAGGTGTTTGGTAGGAACATAATAATATAACTATAGAATTTGCGTCTTTGGGTCCATCTTACATCGAGTAAGGGCATAAACGAGCTCACCGATTTTCTTCAATTTTGGAATATATATGGACATAATCCTAGAAAAATCATGCTTCAAATTTGAAGAAAATCGGTTCTCGCGTTTAGGCTCTAGCTCGTTGTAAACCTGTCTTAAAGCCGCAAATTTTAAAATGGAGTTATCATGTTTATTATGTTTCTCCCAAACACCATATTTGCATTTACATATAAACAGGTACATATATTTATTTAATTATCTTTTAGCATAACTTAGGTAAACAATGTGAGGAAAAAATGGCCTTAACTGTCTTCGAAAAGTAAACAAAAATCCAACAAAAACACTGTTGCACAAACTCACAAGTGCACACCATCAGTGGGTGGGTGGTATGACAAAAAGCAACTATTATAAATAAAAGATTGTAAAAAACATAATGATATTGTTTATTTTAAAGAATTTGTTTTTAATGTTTGTATTACATAGGTACCTATAACTCACCTCTAATAAAATAAAATGCACGACTGGATCGCACGTACTTGCTCTTATGTTCAAGTTGTGTGGAACTTAAGAACTTTAAAAAATATTCAAGTAATTATAGAAAAAGTATAAAAAAGCATTTAAATCGTTCTTTTAATTGTTTAAACAGCCTGATAAATAACTTAGAGCGCAAAAAAAAGTATGCCATCTGATCACTTAAAAAAATATCAATATATGCAAAAAAAAAATTTAAAATCGTTGGAGCCGTTTTCTTAAAAAATAATTTTTTATATATAAAATTATTGTAACATTTTTCAAAAAAAAAATTTGGTATGCCAATTTTGAGTATATATTAATATACATTTAAAACTGAAATTTCAAAACAATTCATCAACCCGTTTTTGAAATATTGAATTTTCAAAAAAAAAATTTGAATCTTTTTTTAAAAATCCAAAATTTATTTTTTCAAAAATTTTGGTATGCAGTATTATTTATATTCTAACAAAGCTTTTGTGTAAAAATTTTTATTGAAATTGGATGAGCGGTTAATGAGAAAACCAAAAATCAAAAAAACCGTTATATGACAGGTACCGTTAATAAATGTTTTTGGTGAATTTTTTTCTTACTAAAAGGTATAGGTATCATATCTACAACAATACACTGATTTTTTTTTATCAAAATCGTTGGAGCCGTTTTTGAGATAAATAAGCTTTTCCTTAACGGTTGTATGGCAAGTACCGTTATTTCTTGAGCTAAAAAAAAAAAATTCCATTTCCCCTATGGAGAGTTACAAACAAAACCTTAAGTTCAAAATTTGAAGAAAATCGCTTCAGTGGCTTAGGCTGTAGGTTGAGGTACGGACAGACAGACAGACAGACAGACAGACAGACAGACAGACAGACAGACAGAATTGTGCCACCCACTTTTTTCGTGTTATCTATCATCGTAATGTCATGTTTGATTGTTATCTCGAATTTTTTTTTTCACGAATCCAAAACTTGCCCTATAGTACCTATATCGCAAGTAAAAAAGATACACGAATTAAAATTAAACGAAAAAATTAAATACCACCTTCACAAAAATAATCATATACATATGTATGTATGTAATCAATCAAAGTTTTTAAAATATAAATGAATGCACTGAATAATGGAAAATCATTTTTAACTGAAATAGCAATAAAAATAGCTGTTTATCTTTTCAAAATCACAATGCCAGTATCCACGATCTGCATCTGAATAGCAAAGTAATTAAAACCAACTCCGCAGAAGAAAAAACATCTGAAAATCTACATAACTACCCACAGAGCTAGATTTCTCCTGTATCTATCATTTTTTTTGTGAGAGAAATTCTTCTGTCATTTGTTTTTGTGTTAATGAGAAAAGTATTCAAAGAGTTTTCCATATTGATCTCTTTTCTTATTAGAAAAAGCTTTTTCTTCTTGGATATTTGGTGGCTTAAAATTCTCTTCTTCTCATGAAATCCACTTAAAAAGCATTTTGTCGGCTGATGATTTGTCGGCTGATAAAATTTTTGAAGACAGAATTTTCTATGGAGGTGAGACATCTGTATATAATTATTTGTGCTTATATGGTCTTTAATTAAATCAGCGCAGTCTATTTTCTTCTAAACAGAACATCGTATTTTCGTGTTGATCTTCTTAAATTGGATTTAAAAAAATTGTAACCTGGAAACAGTGTTGATGTTATAGTATCTAGTTATACATATACTCGCGTTTATTTAACCTTATTGTAGTTTTGGTGTTCTCCTTCATCTGTATAATTTATTACCAACACTGTAATCCGGCATCTATTAACCAACGCGTTGGTTGCACAGATGGACATTGTAAAAAAATTCAACCCTTTCTGCCACAAAAATAATAAGGCTGCTTGTTTAATTTAAAATTGATTCCTGCAAATTACACAGACAAGACATTTTAGCAGTATAAAATGTTAATTTTACCAGATTTTTAAGTTGATTTAACAGGATTAGATACTTATTTAAGGTGGTTACATTGTACGAATAAGTTTTATGCAGAGTTTTCGAGCCATTCCTGTTGATTCAAAAATAACGACCCGACAATTGGTGAAATTCTGCTTAACTTAACCTCATATTCACAAAAGAAATTATGTTTTGAAAATTTTTGAAAGCAAGCAATCGTTTGAGTTCGGTCGATTTCCGGCCAAACTTTCTTTTTGGATGAGGTCAAGCCTAGCATATTCAAGTTAAGGGTGCGTTTACGTTGTAGATTTGATAATATTTGTCCACTTCAGGAAGAAAAAATAAATGCAATAAATCATGCTGTCAGGGTTATTTTTATGTGGTAGGGGTGACCCTCAGATATAAGATACTTTCAGCCTTAGGCTTGAAGGACTTTTTTGATTTTTTCGTGAATATTTTTAAAACTAAGCGTATTAGCCGAAAGTGTTAGTACACTACAAACTGAACATTTCCTACAAAAAAGTTTTATACATACCGACAGAGTTCCGAAACCTAAAGTTTCGAAAGGCAAAGTTTCGAAGGATAAAGTTTCAAAAAACCAAAGTTTCAAAAAGATAAAATTTCGAAATTCAAAATTTCGAAAAACAAAGTTACGAAATTCAAAATTTCAGTTTCGAAAAGTCAAAGTTTCGGAAGTGTAAGTATCGAAGGACAGTTTCGAAAAAAAAAGTTCAGAAATCCTCGGAACTTCGAAATTGGCACAGGTGATAACTGATACAGAATTAAAAAGGCAAAATAATTTTCAGTTCAGCATTTCATTTCACAATTTTGAAAAAATTAAATAAAATGCACGACTGGGTCGCACGTACTTGCTCTTATGTTCAAGACACTGCGGGTTTAAGAAAATTGTATATAAAAAACATCGAAGCTATGGGAGCAAAATGTAGAGAAGCATGAAATACGACATTTAAATTGGCTAAAACAACTCCTGTGACAGTTTGAGGTGAAAAAAAAGAATGCCATCTTAATTCTTGATTGAATATGATTGTATGGAAAAGAACATTTTAAATCGTTGGAGCGGTTTTTAAAAACAATGATTTCTTATATGAAATTCTTAAAACATTTTTAAAAACAAGTTTTGGTATGCAAATCTAAAGTATGTATTGATGTGTATATAAAAACAAAACTTGAAAAAAATTGTCAACCCGTTTTTGAGATATCAAATTTTTGAAAAAAAAATTGAAACTTTTTTTAAAAATCAACTTTTTTTTTTGAAAATTTTGATACGCAATATTATTTAATATTACCTATTTGAAATTTGTATATAAGAAAATTCATCTAAATCCGTTCAGCCGATAACGAGAAAATTCAAAATACAAAAATACGTTCTATGACAGGTTCTATTAATAATTGCTAAGTGTAAAATTTTATAATTTTTGATAGTACATAGATCGTACTAATTTTAGTGTAGAAAATAAGTTTAATCAAAATCGGACGAGTTTTTAAGCAACAAATATTTTCCTTTGCGGTTTTTTAACCTTTGTTGGAAGGTACCGTTATTTTTTCATAAATGTAAATTTTTTTCTAAGAACATTGTTGAGAGTACTAAAAAAATCGATCATGTTGTTTTCGAAATATTTGATTTTCAAAAAAAAATTTTGAAACATTTTTAAAAATCCAAAAAATACTTTTTTTTAAATTTTAGTACACAAAGCTATTTATATTTTTTTGGAAACTTCTGTATAAAAAAAAAAACAATTGAAATCGGTCCTACCGTTTTGAAGAAAATCAAAAATAAAAAATGGTTCTTTGGGAGGTACCATTAAAAACCATTTTTGAAAAATGGTTTTCCACCCAAAGGAAACCTTAACTAAAATAAATGTCTTGAATTTTTTTTAAGAAAAGTTGTCGAGCTATTTTTGAGAAAAATACGATTCTGTAAAATTGCTAAAAAAATTGTATGGCAGGTGCCGTTATTTTTGATTCTAAGAAACAAATGAAAAAAACGTGTGGGCATAGTCACCAAAAACCACTATGTACCAAGTTTGAAGAAAATCGATCGAGCCGTTTAGGCTGAGACGAACAGACAGACAGACACTATCGTAATATCACGTTTATAGGCTTTTCACACCAAAACCCAAAACCGGTTTTCGGCTAAAACTTTTCAAAAACGCGAAAACCATTCACACTGAAAATTACACGTTTTCGTTTGACATTCCAATTTTTTTTACACAAACCACGCACAATTTTTTTTATTTTCTTCCATTTTTTTGAAATAAAATCGGTGATTTATTTTATAAAGGGATCCATATGAACAATTTGACTTGCCCACAAACAATTCTTTATCAATTTTAAATAAAATATTTTATTTTGAGATTCGAATTTTATATTTGAGATGACAGAATTACGTCAGCTGCTTTCAATTTTTTTTGAAAGCATCCCATCAGTTTCTTTTTTGACACTTCAATAGGCGCTGAACTTATTAAAAGGTATGTTTGTTTTGTTCATCTCTGAATTCCAACATGTTTTCGACTGGTTTTATATAAAACTTGTGTTTTACGAAAACCTGAAGCTACAAAAAATGTATGAGAAAACTTGTGTTTTCGATTAGGTTTTTCTCCAAAACCGATATTTTCGCGAAAACCGCGTTTTGGGTTCGGTGTGAAAAGGCTATTAATTGTAATCAAATTTTTTTTTTTTGCAGGAGTCCAAAAGTTGCCTTTAGTACCTATATGGCAAGTAAAAAATGGTCTAACCATTTTTTTTTCATTTTTCTGTATACAAATTTTGAGTTTGTATGCGAATTTTTCGAAAACTATTGACATAAATAATTTAATTTAAATTAAGAATTAAAGAACAGATTGTTGGCTTTCAAAAAAGGTGTAACACTTCGTTTTAAGTGTTGCCGTTGTTTTTTAATACTTTTTTTTTTATTTAAAGTCGTTTTTTTTTAAATTTCTCCTACCTCCTAGGCGGGGCTAGATAGACCCTCCACCCATAGTAAAAAAAATGCTTGTTTTTGACGCCTCTACAAAAAACCGTTATCAATTTTTGGCGCGAAGTTATCGTACTCCCTTCTTTTTGATTTGCAACTATTCTCATGGAGTTGCGAATTGCGAAAAGAAAAATGTGAATTACAAAAAATATTTGGTGCTTTATAAACCAGATTGGGCAATGTAGCTACATAAGAAATAAATAAATAAATTGGTTGGCGCAACAGCTCGTGGAGAACCAGGGCTTAGTGACTTACAACTCTCAATCATTCCTATGTGCGTGTTGTTCGCAGGAATCGAGGGTACCTTCAGTTTTTTGCCAAATCCGAACGGCTTAATGACAAGCACTTTTTCATGACAAGTATACTCTTGGAGGATTTGTCAGTTCCTCGCAAGAGGCAGTACCACGGATAAAACATTTCTGTTTTCAGGTGGCACGGCTGGGAATCGAACCCAGACCTTCGGCATGACAGTCCTACGCACTAAACATCATGCCACGAGGTACTACGAAAAGATCACTACATATTTATCGCAAATAAATTTCGTTTCATATGCTGTTAGTTAAATGATTCTTTTGGAGAGTAGGTAATTTACGATTAAAATGTTTGTGTTACTATTAACAATACAAGCTTGAATAAATAGATTTTAATTGGAAATCCTGACGAGACTAAATTTATATATTTTGCTATGTTTTTAATGTAAAATTATCAGTTTTTGTGTGGATCTTGCAGAAAAGCGATATGATATAAGAATAATATAGTTTTGCAAATTACAACTGAAAGTTTAGCAATTGATGATTTTTCAATTCTCTTCGTAATACAGATTCAATATCAATACTAAAGATGATTTGACCAATTTGGAATTCAATTGATGAGTGGAAGTGATTTGTAAATCTTTCCGTCGACTTTTTTGGTTACTGTAGTTTTTGCAATGAAACAACTAATTTACATTTGCTTTCCCGACGTTTTGGCAGGGGTTGCTGCCTTCTTCAGAGGAACTTTGTTACGAAAAAATAAAATAATACATTTGTTATATTCAGTTTTACAATAATTTAAGCAATGAAGTGAATACTCAATATTAATGTATTATAAAATTAATTTTACCATTGAATGATTATTAAATGATATATAAAAGAAAGAGCACTTCAAACTAGGCACGTAAACCATAGATACTCTTGAAGTAACCATGAATCGGAGCTTTATTTTGTTCTCGGGAAATTTGTTGTCTTTAATTTAAAAGCAGACCACGAATTATAGCTGAAGGATAGCCATTATCGATGAGGATTTTTGTGACTTTTTTCTCAGTTGATGAGTTGAATTTTTTATCACTGAATGTAAAAACCTTACTCACGAGATTGCATGCAGTGTTTATTATATGGTTTGGCTTGGTTGCGAACGGAAGTTTATTAATCTGCCCAATGCTGTATTTTTTTTTGATACCAGTTAAATACAATCATCATCATCATTTTTACGAGGGACTTTCAAGTCGAAAAAAGTTATCGCTTTGTTTTGTTCCATTTCAAAAGTGAACGGGATTTTCGGGTGGAATCCGTTGAGGATACGTAAAATACTGTTGATATTCCGTTTGTTCATTATACTGCAAATATATCTTCGACATATTTTGCAACAAACGTAAGTTTTTCTTCCATTCCCTTAAAGCATTCTTGTAGTACGTGGTCTAGCACTTAGTCTGCAATGGTGTGAAATAGGGTTTCCTATAGGCATTCTGAAAATTTGTCTGAAAAAACCATCTTTAAATTGTAGATAATAATTATTATTCTCTTTCAAGCAAAAGTCTATTCTCTCATTATATAGCCAAATCAAGCTAACGACTTTTAAAAAGTCGTTTGTAAGCTTAAAGTTAGCAAAAAAAAATTTTAGTTTTCTCAAAAACTAAAACCCTATAACCGACCGGTTTTCAGCACTCGACTCAAAACAAATAACATTAAAATTATAAAAGACAATTTACTACTTTATAACGAAAGATAAACAAAAATCGATAATTTTCATTAATTTTGAGTTTAGATATCATATCTACAACCGAGTTTTTCAAAAATTTGACTTTCACCCAATGGGAGAAAATGTGCCTTTAGGGTAAGATGAAATGCGGAAAATATTCATTTCATCCCAAAAAAACACACTTTTCCATTCGGGGACAGTTAAACGCTTGCATTTATGGGTAAATCCCAAGCGTTTTCTCTTGCGTCCATCAGCCAGTAGGGGTTCCTTCCTGGCTTAGTGTCCAAAGAGGCCATCTTCACGCAACCTTTATTAAATACTATACGGATACGATCCACTCTCCGTTTCGCCAAAAACTACTGCTCTAACTATTGAAAGAAGGTTTTTGTTTGCTTTTTTGAACAAGCACATCTATTTAATGAGAAGTTAACCATGTTCGGCTTGCATCTTTTTTGTTTTTAGAATTTAGATAGGTAATTCGCTTTATGATTTTCATCTGCATGACGATTGACAATGAGATTAAATAGCAAAATTTATTTTTTCCGTTTTGAAATACAGCTGAAACGGAATAGTTTCAATATTTTGAATGATTAGATTTAAAAAAATTACCTACAACCTTTAAAGCCGCTTTAATTTTGAAAACAAAAATAAATTATGATCTCTTCTTATTATTCGCACGATCGATTTTTATCAATTTACACACTTTATGAGTTTTATGAAAAATAATGGAAACCTTAATCTATTTAAGTAATTCCATCGTTTAATTGGTGCAAAAAATGGAGAGGTTTAGGGCAGAGCGCATAGGAGATACCTACGGAAGGAAGAAAAGTGACTTCAAAGCCGTCGGCTTCGCCCTTTGCTTGCACCCTGTTATATTGAAATCAAATGTGAAGCAAGTTTCAGTAAAAGTTCACAGATTCAGTTTTTTTTTTTCAATTTTATTAATAAACAAAAAAGATGTTAGGTAAGATAACTAATTACCTAAATATTTATGTTTGAAGTTCTTGTCTTCCTCTAAAAACCTTAATTAAATAATAAATTGTTCAGTTTCCTATTTCAGAGAATCAAACATTTTTTTTTATTTTACTGCATGACTGGGGAAATTTAACCAGCCCTCTTAGCCCTCAGAAATAGGGTAAGTGTACCAGTAACCGGCCACCTAACACATTTTTCTACTTTGAAGCTTCATAACTAATTCAGCTGATTACAAACGCTAATGTAATTTGTTTTGAGCAGTTATGGATCATGTTTAGTATTGAATAAAAAATTTAAACTTACAGTTCCTACAATATATTTTTTAATATTGAATTATTCTTCGAAAAAGTGAATTTTCACCAGTACCCGGCCACCAAATTTCAGTACCCGGCCACTTTGATCTAATACCCGGCCATGTCCTTTTTACCCTGCGATTAGGTACTAAATATGGCAAGTTTTGCATTCGTAAAAAAATCGAACTCGAGATTTTGATCAAATTTTGTTATTACGATGGTAGGGAAAAAGAGAAAAGATGGTCTAATAATTCTATTTTTCACGTTTTTCGACAATTCCACCCACTTTTTTTTCTTAGAACCAAAAATAACAGTTCCTGCCAGCAGTTTGACATGTATTTTTTCTCAAAATCGTCACCACAAGTTCTTTTGAAAATATCAATAAATTTTTTTTAAAATGGTTATTAAGAACCATTTTCTTTATCATTGATTTTCTCCAAGAGGGTATAACTGATTTCAATAATTTCTTTATACAATAATAAATACATCAAAATTTTCATAAAAACTGTTTTTTGAAAATCAATTACCTACATATTTCGAAAACTAAGTATTTAAGGGTTTTTTTATCACTTTAAAGAATATTTAAGGAAGGAATTTTACTTTAAAAAAAATAACGGTAACTTCGACAAAATTGTCAAAAAAACCGTTTAAGAAAATATTTTTTTCTCAAAAAGGGTTCCTACGATTTTTATAAAACTTTTCGGTTTTTTCTTATTTTGATTTATCTTACTATCCTGAAATTAATGGATTCAGGTTAATTTTTATATATACAAATTTCAAATAAGATCTAATAATATTGCATATCAAAATTTTCAAAAAGAAGTTTTTGAAGTTATAGGTAATAAAACCTAAAATCCTTTTTTGTTTGAAGATTCAATATCTGAAAAATAGGTTGATAATCTTAAGTGAAATTTAATTTGTATATACACATAAATTAATACTTATGATTTGCATTCAAATATTTTTCCTAAAAAAGATTTTAAGAATTTGATCTATGTATAAAAAAATATTGTTTTTTAAAACCCCTTCAACGATTTAAATATTTCTTTTAATTCAATCATTTTTGATCAAGAACTCAGATGGAATTCTCTTTTTCTACCTCAAACTATTAAAGGAGTTGTTTTAGCTAATTTCAACGTCGTATTCATGTTTTTAAATTTTTTTCTTTAATTCTCATGTCATTATCAGAGTTGGGAAATATTGATAAAAAAGTTCAATTAGAATTACTTGTAGGTAATTGAAATCTAAAACACTTTTCAATTTGTAATTACATGTAATTGAAAACCAAAGTAATCATCAAAAAGCAGTAATGATTAATTTTTGCAGTAATCATTACACAAAAATGTTATTCGTTTGTCAATTACATTTTACGAGATTTTTAATTTATAAAAACGTACGTAATGAATCACAATCCAAAAAATCAATTACATTTTATGAAATTTTTATTCACAAGAACATGTACGTAATGAATCACAATCCAAAAAATAAATCACCTTGATTGTAATTACATAGAACAGTGATATTCTTTCAATTACTTGCAAAAACCCATTACTTTTTTCAATTACAACTAATTTGGAAACTAATTTTTTTCAATTATTAATTTGTTAGTGAATTTATTCAGTTACATTTACAAGTAATGGAAATGTATCATTTTTTTTTTTCAATTTCAATTATGTGTAATTGTAATTGAAAAGAAGGTAGAAATAAATTACAAAAAGTAACTACTATCAAATCAACCATTCTTTCCCAACTCTAGTGTTTATATACAATTTTTTAAATGCTCAGCCTCTTGATTATAATAGCAAGTTCGTGCGACCCAGTTGTGCCTTTCATCCTTTAGGAAATCTGAAACCAGTTCGCGAAAGATCTTTTGGTTCTTGTGGAGCAGTTTTTTGACTCATTTTATACCAAAAAGTATGTATTTACATACAATAAGTTATATGGCCGTATACTGGTGCCGTTTGTTCTAGAAACCGGCCATAGTAATCTTTTGAACAAAAACAGTGGCCGGATACTGAAACTTTACATGTAAAATGCATTTTTATTGATAGTAGAGGATGTCAGAAGTATTTTGCTTCACTTAGGCGTAAAAGAGATACAAAAGTTGATTTCAAGCTAAAATCTAGTATCCGGCCACCCTGGCCGGTTACTAGAACATCTTATAAAAATAGTGTTCCAATAACCGGCCACCGTATTTTTACTTATTGAAAACATGAAATTCATATTTTTTTTACATTTTATGATGACTAACTATATTATTGATACAAAAAAACAAAAAGCAAGTTAGTATACTCACGGAGAACCCTGATACTTGCTTCTTTTTCTTATTGGGTTTCCTAACTCTCGCGAACTGTAAAACGCAATTTTTGCACTTTCCGTGAACTTCGTAACTTAAACATTTTTTTTGACATGGATCTGTCCTTAACAGATCTGTCAAACTTTACCGAAACGTTAAATGTACCTGGAACTTTCGTCACAATACATTTGCCCATGTAAACAATGTTATCTTTTCTTATTATTAACTATTTAATAGAAAGTGGCCGGATACTAGTGACTGGCCGGGTACTGGTACACTTACCCTATAAACTGATCAAATATGTAAGTTTTCAGTTCTTGTAAATTGGTAGGTAGCTCAATTCTTATAGGAAGTATTGTTTTGTATTCACTTGGAAACGGTATGCATTCCATCAGTTTTATTTAAATATGAGTCGTTGCAATTTGTCCGCCGTGCAGTCTCAAATTGAATATGTTTTCCATCTAATCTGACTATGCTTATAGTATGAAAAGGAATAAAACTTGCCAACTGGGAGGGACAACTTGCAAAAAAAAAATTATTTTTCAAACTGGATTCCTCATAGAGAATTCCAATAATAAAACAAATTAACAAGCAATATTATAAGAGCACAACCAATTCCAATTGGGAATACAATATATTTAAAATCTCTTTCACAAGGCAAATCCCCTGTTACAGGTGGATTTCATTCCATTTCATTTCGAGAGAGAATCCAAATCCGAAGCAGGTGAAGTAAAGAGAACAAAAAACGCACACACAAATAAATTGATTCTCTTAGAAAAACACACACTCACTCACACCGTGATATTCTAACACTCTTGCAAGTTTCTTCGAGTTATTAGTATGAGTGTTAAACTACCACAATGTCATGCATTTTTCAGTTTGCCTGCAAATCAGCAGCACCCAATTGTGCATCAATCAACCCATACAATAATGCATGTTTTGTAGCAAATTCTCCAAAACGCTGGCAAAAAAAAGTTATCCCGTCCCGAAGAGCCCCATTTAAAGAGAACGACGATTAAGACTACGTCACCGTTATTTCTTGTACTTTGTAGTTGTAGGTACATCAATGAGAAGCTATATTGCACATGGGGTTTGTGTCTATAGGTCCAGTCCCGTAGCGTGTCAAACGAAACCCCAAAACGGATTTTGTTCCCCATCGTTGTCTGGTGTGTCGTCGGCGTCGCTAAAGCCTCGTTAGCTCCATCAGCATTGTGCCAGAGTTCTTCCGTGAAATAAAAATTATACTTAAAATTTGCCGATTCGCTCTTTCCTTCTGTAATTTTTTTATTTGTATTTCTACTCCCCAAGTGCACCCAAAATGCTGTCGGAACGGTATCCCAATTCGGTGTGATTCCTTCGTGTTTAATGGCGTGACGCGGTGGTGGCGAAAAGTAAATCGAAACGAATGCAAGCTAAAGTGGGGGGATTCATTAAGAGAGAGAGCAAAAAAAAAAAACAAGAACAAATGCGTGTGTTGGTGGGTAAACAAAGCAGAATAGGAAAAAAGTTTGAACTTTTTCTGTTTTGAAGAGGGGAAGTCGTGTGTGAGCGAGTGAGATCTTATGGAGCTTATGACAGTTCTTCTGTTTCTGTATTCCGTTGATTGACAAGAAGAATGTTGAGCAGCAAAGAGAGTATGGTTTGGTTGGAAGAGAGTGAGGCCCGTACGTACGCACTGAACCCAACCACCCACACCCACACTGAACTTTCTCGAAATGTACCACTACTCTGCCCATTCTTTTCACAATAATTGAACGTAGGTAAATTTGAATTACAATTCACCTTCCTCTTCACACCTCCACAAGAGTAGCAGTGGAAAGTGTTAATTTACAAAAGGCAACAAATAAAACACAAACAACACACAAATAATAAAAAAAAAGAAACTTAAAGAGAAAAGAAAAACGCAAAACGGAAGTTTTCGCTTACCGGCTTTTTTTCTGTTTGGTTTGAATGAAATGAAATTGAAATTGTTGTTGTTCGGTCGTCGGTGACTATTGTCAACCCTCATCCCTTTGCAATCAAATATTGAAGCAGTGTTATATTATTAGGGTGTTGGTGGGGCTATAAAGAAGGTTGTTTATCTTCTCCCCTCTCTCTCGCTCGCCTTTTAACAGCAAAAAAGGGAATTTCGTGTGCAGAAATTTTACTTAAGTGCGTGAGGTTTGAACCTTCTTTTTTTTAAATTTTTATTGCTTTTTTTGTTGGAGAGTGTGCGTGTGTGTGTATAATTTTGGCGGGAAAACTTTCGTCGGTTCTTCAATGGTGTTTTTTTTATGTGAATTGTTGTTGGTGTGTTATCGTAAACCATGTTGCTCCCCCATATGTTATGATTTTTTGTTTTGTTTATGTGGACTCAAGTGATTTGTGTGTTCATAGGAAAAAGTGTTAACACGACGGCAATTTAATAAAGGATAGTGTCTGAATGTTACAGGAAACAGGAAGGAGTTTTTCAAATTTAAAAAGGTGAGTTTTCTAATGCTTTTTGTTGTTTAAGGTTGAACTTGGCAACACGTTTAGCAATTCTAGGTAGGTAGATACCTACCTTTTCTTCTTTAGTGCAGCATACATTGAGGTTAGTTAAAAGCCCTTAGTTTTTGGGGATCAATGGGAGTTTTAACTTGATTTTAGGACAATTAGTTAGTAGTAGTTGTGATTAATTTATCTTATTTTTTAAGATGAGGAGCTACTGGATATTATGCTTAATGAAAAAAAAACTGTATCTTATAAGGAGTAGAATTCTTTAAAGAAATATGTCGTTGAAAACCTGTGCGAATCTGTCTTATCTCAGTCAATTAATTTAAATAATATCTACCTATTAAGCTGCTGTCGGTTGCACACTTACAAAAAAGTTTTTATCCAAACGTTTGACCTTTTCGCTTAGGGCATTATAGATAAGTAAGGTGATGGCATGTTAGGCCAGCAACAGTCAAAAGTCGTTACTGTGTTATAAAATTGTTCAATCTTACAGTTCTTCTATCTGTCTGCTGCAGTAACTTTTCTAAAAAAATAGGTTGCACTAAGTTTATCATAGGTAGGTAGTACCTTTTTACCAAATGCGATAGTTTAATAGCTTATAAAAAAATTATGGCAAGTTTATTTTCGAAAGGTCTACAGTTAGATGCTACAAAATTGAAATGTTTTTGATTCAAATACTTCATTTGTGGGGGCGAAAACTGAAGCGATCGAGGAAGACAAAACCGCTTTCTACACTCATCTTAACTCAGTTTACAGATGTGTTTCGAGAGCCGACATCAGAATTGTCATGGGAGATCTCAATGCTCAAGTCGGATCAGACAACTACGGTCTGGAACGCGTGATCGGGAAAAATGGCTTGGGGTCACGGAATGAAAATGGCAATTTGTTGGTCGATTTTTGTAACGCTAATCGTGTTGTACTGGTTGGGACTATGTTTAAACACAAGTCTTGTAACAAAATCACCTGAGTACATCCGGATGGTCAAACTGAAAACCAAATTGACCATATCATGATTCAGCAGCGATGGAAGAAGTCCATGTGCGATGTTCGAAGCATTAGAAATGCCGACAAATCTCAAGCGACGAACTACAGTTGTACAACGACAATCACAGGATGCAGCAAGGAGTTCAAAGTTCATTACAAACGGTTTAAGTGATCCCAACATATGTCGTAGCTATGTCACCAACCTTAACGACAGAGCTTCGTCATAAAACGGAATTCAACATTCAACAATTATTGATGAGAAGTGGGGTGATATAAAAACTGTTTTTAAGGAGGCTGAATCCGAAAGTGTGCCCAAGTAGACGAGACTCTTGGATATCCCAAGACACCTGGGATAAAATCGAGCTTCGCAAATCGTTGAAGATGCAAATAAATGCCAAAGCAGATGCTCAAAGCTCAACGAAAGGCTAAATTGCTAAGAGAGTAGCGCCTAGCACATAAGATGGTCTATCGCTGTGTGAGACGTAACAAGAGGGTAAGGTTAGATGGACTCGCAGATAATGCGGAAATTACTGCCAGAAGAGGAGATATCCGGGAATTGCATCAAATAGCCAAAGATGTTATCGGGAAAAAAAGCAACACCGATCATCCTGTAATGGATATGTATGGTACACTTTTGGTATCAATCGAGGATCAGCTTTGCAAATGGAAGGATCACTTCTGTGCCCTGCCTAATGAGGATTCTGTAGAGCAGAGTGGTGAAGTGCCCCAGCTAAACGAGAAGCGTAGATCATACAGGGATATTGACATCGAACACCCTACAGTATAGAAATTCAATCTTCGATAAATCTTCTCAAAAACAACAAAGCAGCTGGACTTGACGGAATACCAGCAGAATTCCTGAAAGCTGACCCCGTCATAACGGCAAGTATTCTACACCCGTTGGTACAAACTGTGTGGGAAAACGAAGTCTATCCCAGCGACTGGAAGGATGGCGTGATTCTTAAGTTGCCAAAGAAAGGTGACCTTAAGAAATGCAACAATTGCAAGGTATTACAGTTTTGTCCGTTTTCCCAAAACTAATGGCAACCATCATTCTGTTCCGGATAAAGGTTAGAATCGAGTCTACACTCAAGAGGCATCAAGCTGGTTTCCACAGTGGGCGGTCGTGTGTCGACCATATCAACACTCTGCGTATCATCCTTGAGCAGTCTGCGGAGTTTCAATCACCGCTTTACCTCATGTTCGTGGATTTTGAGAAGGCCTTTGACCGAGTCAACCGTGAATGTATTTGGAGATCACTTCTTGGTAGGGGAATTCCCCCAAAAATTGTTGCCATTATAAGAGAGTCCTATAACAACGCAAGATGTTTTGTTCTTCACAATGGGCAGCTATCCGACTCTTTCGAAGTGCTGCAGGGTGTTAGACAGGGGAATTTTCTATCGCCAATTCTCTTTCTACTGGCGATAGACGATGTTTTGACGGCCAGCGTTGGAACAGCGGAGAGACAGGGAAATCAATGGAGACCGTTTGAAAGGCTTAGTCACTTAGACTATGCCGATGATATATGTATGTCTCTTCGCAAATAACATCAGGGGGCTGAACGGGAAGTGTCAAGCACCGAAGCACTGAAGGTGAAAGGAGAATCGAGTGGTCTCAAGATAAATAGCAAATAGACAAAAATAATGCTCACAGGCCGCTCCACACATCAGCGTATTTTTATACAGGAGACGCCAGTTGAAGAGGTTGAAAGATTTAACTTCCTTGGAAGTATTGTTTCAGCAATTGGTGGTACTGATCTGGACGTTCAATATAGAATAAATAAAGCTCGCCTAGCCTTCGGTTCTCTGTCTCAAATTTGGAAATTCAGTTAAATCTCCTTACGCTCAAAGTTGAGACTCTTCGAATCCAATGTCAAATCCGTGCTGTTATATGCATGCGAAACCTGGAAATCACGACTACCATCTCGAAGAAATTCCAGGCTTTTGTGAACCGATGTCTACGCCATACTCGAAAAAATCGCTGCCCACAATTTATATCAAACGAAGAATTGTGGCGCCGTACAAGTCAAGATTGTCTGGACGTTGTCATAAGAAAGCGTAAATGGCGTTGGATTGGTCACACAATGAGGAAACCAAACGATGAAATTGCAAAGCAGTCCTTTGAATGGAATCCTCAGGGTGCACGGGGCGGGTTGGAAGACCAAGAACACCATGGAAATCAACAGTTCTAGCAGAAGCAGACTCCCAGAGAAAGATTTGGCCACAATTAAAGTACTTTTTTTTTTAATATCCTATTTACCTACAGTAGTCAGTTGCCTCGATGAGTGACTGACTTAAGAAACAGGTTTTGCCGTAAAGCAGAACGGGCAGTATTAGAGAACGTTCACTCTGCCCTAGCCCAAGATGGCAGTGGATTCCTATAGCAATGCTTTGTATGCACCTTCAAACTTAATGAAAAGATGGTGAGTCTGAACTCTTCACTCTTAAGTGTAAGGATTTGGTTTATGGAATGTTGGATCTCACAAGCCGGAGGATACACTAGCTTTAGTAGATTGAAGACAATCGGATATGAGACGTTAAGCAAGGGTTGTTCGTGCAGGACATAAGATGGTTTTTATTTAGTAGTCCAGGCATCCCAATGCTTCCTTGTCCTCATAGATGGTTGATTATTTGAGCCATCAGCTTCGTGGTTGAAGTGTTCTGCATATAATCCATTAGAACCTGCGGTCTTGTTGTTCTTAAGTATTGTTCATAGCAGTAGGTATGTAGGCTCGTTTCAAACTTATTAGGTGCCACTTGGCGCAGCACGTATTTGACTCTGGCAACTCTAATTGTGCTAAAGCGCCAAACAGCACATTTCTTCTTCTTGGTGATTTCGAGAAGCTGAAAAGTCGATTAATTTGAAGCCGTTATCTGTTGTCGTAAGATGGAGACTTATATCATTATATTATAAGTTTTTTCCTTTCCAATTGAACATTGAAGTTCCCGAGAGCTACTTTGACATCCATCCAGGAGGGCATAAAACTTTCCCTTAATAGGTTTTGCAGCATCATCGGTATGGCTTAGTACGTAAATTCACGAATGCAAATGCTGCAACGGAAAACAAGAGCAGCAAGAGAGGAGTACCGTGAAAAGAGAAGGAAAGAGAAAAAAAACCCTGCGTAGAAAGAAAAGAGCATCCGCAGCCTCTCAGCTCAAGTATCTCGAAGAGTCCAGCACCGCCACCAACACCCGCCGGTTCTACAAAACAGCCAAGCAACTGGCATCTGGTTATAGGACTGGCACGCAAGCTCTTCGAAACAGCGAAGGGAACCTAGTCACCGAAGCACAGGGAATTGTAGACGTGATTAAGCAGCATTTCCAGCAGCTGCTTAATGGGCATTATGTAGAGGAGGCAATAGAGGAACAAAGAAGCATTTGACCAGTCAATGAAGATCCAGTCCCAGCACCCAGTACTCAAGAGGTTAAGAAAGCCATCCACAAGCTTAAGAACAACAAATCCGCCGGCTCGGATGGCCTACCAGCGGAACTCTTCAAGTATGGAGGAGATGTTCTGGTAGGGTGCATGCACCAGCTCATCAACCAAGTTTGGGAGGAGGAAAGTATGCCCGACGACTGGTCAAATAGCTCCATATGCCCAATCTACAAAAAAGGCGATCCTATGTCCTGCAAGAACTACAGAGGCATATCCCTGCTTAATGTTGCCTACAAGATCCTATCCAACGTACTATGTGAGCGTCTAAAACCTTTCTGCAACACTATGATCGGCACGTACCAGTGTGGCTTCAGGCCAGGCAGATCAACGATAGACCAAATCTTTACATTGAGGCAAATCCTGGAAAAGACCAACGAATTTCAAGTCGAGACCCACCACCTATTCATCGACTTCAAAGCCGCATATGATAGCATAAGTCGCCAAGAGCTTCTATTGGCGATGTCGGAACTCGGGATCCCGAAAAAACTGATCCAGCTATGCCGCATGACGTTACAAAATACGCGGTGCAACGTGCAAATGGGTAACAGCTCATCCGAGTTATTCCAGACGTGTACAGGGTTCAGACAAGGAGATGCGCTATCATGTGATTTCTTCAACCTAGTCCTGGAGCAGATAGTGCGCAAGAGTGGTGTTAACATGGAAGGCACTATCTTTAACAGGTCTTCTCAACTGCTTGGTTATGCGGACGACATCGACATCATCGGCCGTTCCAACAGAGCTGTACTTGAAGCATTCACAGCTATTGATGAACAGGCGAAACGCGTTGGTCTTGAAGTGAATGAGGACAAAACAAAGTATATGCTATCAACAAATAAAGCCTCATCTGTCCATCGCCTAGGACAAAACGTCACTGTTGGTAGCAGTAATTTCGAGGTAGTCAAGGAGTTCACCTACCTCGGAACAAACATCAATCCCACGAACGACACCTTAGTGGAAATCCGACGAAGAATTACCCTAGCGAACCGCTGCTACTTCGGTTTGGCCAAACAAATGGGTTCAAAGCCCCTTTCTCGAAAGACAAAGTGCACGCTATACAAAACTCTAATTTTACCAGTTCTACTCTACGGCGCCGAGTGCTGGACGATAAGTAAAAAAGGGGAATTGATCCTGGGCACTTTCGAGAGAAAAATTCTACGGCGGATATTTGGTCCTATATGCGAAGAGGGCGATTGGAGGAGAAGATTCAATCGTGAACTGTACGAGCTGTACCAAGATGTGGATGTAGTCCAAAGAGCCAAAACACGTCGACTACACTGGCTCGGCCACATCGAGCGAATGAACAACAACGCTACAGCCAAGAAAATCTTCGAATCCCAGCCCCCAGGTTCGAGACGACCAGGAAGACCGAACCTCCGCTATAGGGACCAGGCGGTCACAGACGCAAGAGCGCTTGGTCTCGACGACTGGAGGGAGCGTGCGAGGGACCGCAACCGATGGAAGACCGCAATATCTCAGACAGAGACCCTTCATGGATCGGGAGCCGGATAAGTAAGTTAGTACGTAAATTAGGCTAAAGTTTTGATGCGAATCAGGGTCAGGTTATCAATGCTCAGCTCCTTCATGGTGCTTTCTTTCTTCTAAGTCAGTTCGCCATGACGAATCTGCATCGAAAAATATGCAATCTTTTAAATTTAACAATTTTTTCTTTTCATCAGACATGATCCTCTTCATCTTATCTCTGGCTCGCGGCAATATCTGCCTTATACCAAAGTGTGAACAGACTATGGATTCTTCTTTTGTCTCTTTTAACTTGACTTAAAAATATTTAAAATAGAAACATGAGAGGGAAAGGGAAATGATGGGGAAGGAGATTGAGTCTAAAAAAAACTGTCATAATAAAAAAAAAAAATAGCATAAATACCAAATATTATCTGTTTTATTTAAAATTAAAACATAAAATAAATTATTCTGACATTTTTTAGTCTAATTAAATTTTCTGACTTTTTAATCAATCAAACAGAAAAAACCTTCACAAAATTTTGTGTATTTCCTTATAATTGATAACATTGCGTTGATTTTGTGGGTAGAAAATACAATTTAATTGCTTATTTCACACTCTGTCCTCAATAATGTTTGTGCGTGACATTATAATAAATAGTCCAGGACCAAACAAATACCTATACTCACCTACGCAACAAAACAAAACAAAAAAAAAAACAATATTATATTGCATCTCATCATGCGTGACCGACAATTCACTATCAGACTTCAGGATTTTATATTGTTTTTTTCAGCATTTTTTAAATGTTAAAATAAATAAATTTGTCATTTAGCGAGCGAAGGATAGTGAAAAACCAGGGATGGCATTGTTGATGATGGTGGTGGTGATGGTCAATTAGAGGAAAAGTATTTCGAAAAATCGAAATGAACATGAACGCCAAACCGAAACTGCCCGGCCGCCCAGAGAAGTCGGTCAAATGAATTTCAACTTGAATTGAATTGGGGATTTCAATTTGACAGGTGGCATTGCAGGCGACACATAAATTTGTCGACGCACCGTGTCGAACGAGCTCTGAGTTCTGTCTTTGTCATGGTCATAGCTCTACGCACCAAAAAATTTAAAAGTGTGTATAATATAACTATCTATAGAATAAACATTTAGGACCATGGTTGTATTTTAAATAATTAAAATAATTTTTCAACGGATTTTATTTAAATGTGATTTTAAGAGAAGACTCATCCAGGAGTAGCACGAGGAAATGGAAGGCCTTGTTTGAAAAAATTGGCCATTTACAAATTTTCTTGCTCAGTCTTTTATTTAGGCATACAGATTCATCGGGCTTTCGATTCTGATGAGAATTTTCAGTAGCGGAATAGGTAATAAGGAGCCCTATTTGAAAAAACTATATCACTTGTATCATATTCAATTCATTGTTCAAATTTTGTATCACATCGGCTTTCAATATTAGTGCTTTTTTAAATAAAATAGTTTTTTCTCCGTCAAAATTCGATTAAATTGGCCTGGCTATTCTGCTGCACTTTCAAATTATTCAAAGTACAAAATAGTACTATTTTGATCTAAGATCAATTTCATGAGTTAAACTTAAGCCTTAATAAGAAGACATTATGTTATCGTTGCTGTTTTAAATTATGTTTTAGGCATAAGAACCGCACCAACATTTGTCTAATAAGCATTTAATTCTAAATGACATCGATGTTACATACGTCAGAAGTCGAATGGGACATGCTACAAGTGTCACATTTTAAGGTTTCGCGTCAAACTATCTTGTTTATATTCCAAACATTTTCACGTAATTTTTTCTCTTAAAACACCCCTATTTATAGGCGTCTTAATTAGCCACACATTCCGAGCACCCATTTGACCAGCCCTGAAACATTTTGTTTTCCATACGGAAGTACTATATTACGATTCGGAAAACAAAACCGAATTCGGCTGGTTTGGTGGGCTGCTTTTGATTGAAAATTCATCTCATAAAATTCATTTGATCACGTGATGCGATTTATATTTTAAAATATATACTATATTTATACAAATTGCACCTTTTGCACGATAAAATGTGCGTCCGTCGCTTCGTTCGATTGGTTTGTGTCAGACATTGACATAAATTATATGCGGCATCGTTGTCGCCATGTAGTCGTCATTTTATATGGATTGGATAAATATACTATGTAGGTACTATAGTGTGACTCAGGGACGAATCTGAATCCAATTCTGTCGCTCATTTTGTTAATGATGATTATCTGTATTTTCGTTTTTTTTTTTTTTACTGAAAAATCGAATGGCTCTCACCTGACAGTGTATTTTGTGCTAAATGCAATTAATATTTTTATTTATGTGACACCATGGAATTGAATTACCGACTTTAAATTCGAAAGCATCATTATTAAGTCATTGGATGAGATATGTAAAATAAGGAACAAAACAGGAAGTTAAAATTTGTCAATTAAAAAAATCATTTTTACCAACGAAACTTCTGTGTTTGCGATAGAGATTTACATAATACAGATTCTAAACGTCTGAAAAATATCAAGTCTCGAATTATTTTTCGTGTTCAAGTAATATTCAGCTAGTTTATTCGAAAATCTAAAAAGATTTACACATTTGGAAATACAAAAAAATCATTTGTAGAAAAAAAGTGTAAGTGGTTTGTGAAAAAATGGGTGTGCTGCAAATTTCATATGAACTTAGCAGGACAACTTTCTCAAAAATGCAAAAATGTAGATAAACGATCCGAAAAAGCTAGTTTTTGAACTAATTAATTGCGAATAAGTTACGCAAACAAAAATTAATTTTTTGTTCGTTTGCGATTTTCACGTGAACTTAGCAGGACAACTTTCTCAAAAATGCAGATAAGCGATCCGAAAAAATTTGGTTGTTAAGAACTTTAATGTTAAATGTTAATTAATTGCAAATCAGTTTCGCAAACAAAATATAATTTTTTCTTCATTTGAAAAGAATAAAATAGGTATATTGCGACTTTCACGTGAACTTAGTGGGACAACTTTCTCAAAGATGAAGACAAGCGATCCGAAAAAATTGTTTTCTTCTAAGTTCTAAGAAAAAACAAATAAAATAAAAATAAATCGCTCATCGGTGGCGTTAATCAGCAAAAATATCAACATTTGCCGTTAGATTTGTATGTTTTTGGTTTGCTTATGACTTGCTTTAACTTTTTGTGTTTAATTCCGTATGGTAAGAACTTTCACCAATATTTTAATAATTAAAATTAATAACTATAATAATTTTTTAGCTTTTTAAACTAATGAAGAAACCATCACACAGATTGGGAACAAAATATTAGTCATGACAAAGAGGGGCTTCTCGACGCAACACGCTAAAAAGCTTAAAATAAGCCAATCGGTGGTTATAAAAATTCATAAAAGGCGAAGACAGGAGAAGTTCGGAGGCCCCAAGCTAATTTTAACGCATGCAGACGCAGCTCGCAGGATATTAGAAATAAAAAAGGAACAAGTGTTCAACATCAAATGATGTGTCTTTAGCGCTTAATAAGCCCGTTAGCCGATGAACTGCAAGAAGAACCCTCTACGACATTTGTTATATCCCAGCGGTTAAAAAAACAAAAGCCTGCATTATCGCTAAAAATGCTAAGGAGCGGTTAAAGTTCGCCAGAAAAACTCTGAAATTGGACGGTTTCAGTCATCTACTGCCCAATTTCAGAGTTTTTCTGGCGAACTCTAACCGCACCTTAGCATTTTTACCGACAATGCAGGCTTTTGTTTTTGTAATTGTCCCCTCGTACATAATGCTTTTTCACTTGTTCTCACACACGCATGTGCGAGGAAAACAACCTCTTTTTTTGTATCCAGGGATGTGAGGCAAACTCAGTTAAATTAAAATATCCCTATTCTGCATTGGTGAAACTAAAAAATTTTAAATGTCGATAAAATTTAGAATGAGTTTAGATAAAATCGATTTTAGTACAGTCAGCTCCCTGTAAGCAGAATTTCCCTCTAATTCAAACTTTTTCACCATATTTTTGTACTCCCCTCAAATTTCCATAGTATATTTACTGATCTCTAACTCGAATTTTCGCAAAACTCTATCCAACTCGAACTCATTTTGATATTCCGTGGAAATTCAGCTTAGAGGGAGCTGGAACAAGACAATTTGGACAGTTAAAGGCCTTCAAAAATGTCATATTCGTCAAAAGTGCATTTAAAGAATGTTCTCAAACGCAAACTGCAAGTCTTCTGTTCGAAAACGCAAATACAAATTTGAATGCATTAGAATTGTGCACGATAATGCAGTTTGCTAAAGTCACGTGTTCGAAAACATCATCTACGGTGGAATTCCTCAGTAACAAAAAAATAAGTTGACAAAAATATTGAGTAGCCAAAGAACGTGTTCGTAAACGCCAAATGCGTTTCCACGAGAACTTACGGACGTTAATCAAAAACAGTTTGTGGAAACAGAACGACTGCATATTGCAATGGCAATATTCATGTCGAAAACTGACGACCATTTGACAATCAAATTGACTTTGATTTGACATTCTTGGAATACGGCCAAAAACGAATATCCTTAGGCGTAGAAGTTCTATCCAACTTCTCTTCGGCCGTCGAAACCACCGTCAACGATGCCACAGCATACCTAGTCCAAAAAAGACTTCCCCAATCAGTGGTACCTACTGGAATTTTCGAGATTTTTACCGGATTCATCCACGATTTTTAAAAGTTGCACTGAGATTTCAACCAGATTCGTCCGAGATTTTTACCAGTTTTCCTGTGATTTTTAACGGATTCGTCTGCGATTTTTAACAGCTGTACTAAGGTTTTTACCAGTTGTATGAGGGTTTTACCGGATTCGTCCGAGATTTTTACTATTTGTACTGAGATTGCTACCAGTTTAACTTTGATTTTTACAGGATTTGTCCGCGATTAATACCAGATGTACTGAGATTTTTACCAGTTTTACTGTAATCATTACCGGATTCCTGCGACGTTTTTACCAGTTTATTGTGATTTCTACCGAGGCTCTGCAAGATTCACACCAGCTTCTTCCACTCATTCCACTGGATCCTGCACGTTATTCGTGCAGAACTGGATGGACATATCTTCATACAACACTAGCTTCCTTGGATAAGAACGAAAGTCAGAAGGGCAACCAGCTATAATATCACAAGGAATCAGCCATTGCGACGCAGAAAGACTAACAGTATCCAAGAAAATACATGATTAACAAATACATAGATATTAATTATACAGAGAATTCTGGATTTATAACTCAATAAAGAATTGACTTAAAACTAAACTTTGGTATTTCTTTAGGAAGAACCCCGGAAAAACGATGAGCTACCTCAGTCCAAGGTAAAAAGGTACATCACAAGCCTTTGAACAAAATTGACTGAAGCCGATGATCCGCTGGATCCACCAACTATGAATGATTTTTTTTTTTTAAATCACGATACAACAATATTTTAAAGTTTCATCAGCGATCAAGATTTAAACTTTGAGCTCATATTTGAAAACGAACCATTTTTCTATGATTTCTATAAAAACAAGAAAGTATCTTTTAACTTGGCCAACTCTAGTGTGTTTGTATGCGGCCATGTGTTTTCACTTCAACCAAATCTTCCTTATCCAAGCTTAAGAGCAACGCCTATATGTGCTTCGAAGGTCTGCAACTTTGCTTTTGATTTGACTACACTGCTACCAGCAGTTTTTATTACAGTTTATTTTACGGAGGAGAGAATGCACTCTTCAAGTTTACGTTAAAAAGCATAGAAGTAACAATTTGAAAATAAAATTATCAATATTAGATATTTTCTAAGGCCGGGGTGGTTATTGACGCCCAACTATTGGCCATGTCCCCCTATACAAAAAATATAATTCTTTTCCCATATCTGATATCAGTATGTAATTATTCGATTGTTTTTTTTTTTTTGTTAGGAAATTAATCCACGCACTGTCAACACACCTACACATAAAGCACCAAGCTCTATATGGCAGCTCTCATGACCAAAAAATCGTTCGTGCTAACCTCATTTGACAAAACAAAGAGAATTTCTATATTATTCAATTTTAATGCCCAACAGTTTTTCCCGCATCAAGCATGCAAATAATAATACTTTTCGTCCTTAATTTCGTTATAATCCTTTGTGATATATGTCAATTATGGAATTTGTAATGCTAAAAATAATTAATCTCACAATGGATTTAAATTGTTCAAACAAAAACATACAGAACAAAAAAAAAAAAAAAAATAGATAAAAGTATACAAACCAAATAATAACAAAAAAAAACTTTTTTCGAGTTAAAAAAAAATATAAAATAGGATTCAGGGTAGCATAAGGTCACAAAAAGGGCCTTAGACAATTTGGCTCTTTAAAAGCTTTCCGCTTCTTTCTTTTGTATACACAACTTTGTATAGGTACTAGGTATGTAGGGTAGGGCGGGGCTAGTTGGACCACTTTTTACTTTACTTAAGTCTTATAACTTTGTACCAATTCATAGCATAACAATGGAACTGGAATCCATGTAACTTCGCCATCTTAAATAAATTTGCAAAAATTGAAAATACTTAATAGCAGAAGAATAACAAATGCACAAGATAGGGGTAGATGGGGTAAGTTGGATTGAAGTCTAAGAAATGAAAAAATAGAAGCTATTTATTTTGAACTTAATTTGATCCCAAACTGAAATTTTATCGTACACACAACTATAGAAAACGCAATTGACCCCATGGCAGTGCCGCCAGATGAGATTTCTAGAATCCCACTTGATTACAAAAAAAATCCCTTTTTTGTACTGAAAGGCAAATAATGCCATACTTTTTTTATATCTAAAAGTATGGCATCTAATTGGTCGAAAAATGCCAACTAGTCCTAGAAATAGGCCAGCCCTAGAAAGCTTCAAGAGTTTCTCAAGGACACGCACGATTTTTGACATCTCATTCGTGGGATATTCGCAAGGAATGATGTACATGTTACTAGATCTGATAAAAGGTCAACTATTTTCAGTTATTAGCCAGCCATAGATTTTTGTAAATAAATTTTTAAGGATTTTTTTAAGGTCATAGCTATTTTTGGCACCTCATTTGTGGGATTATAGACAAAATTTACACAATCTGTCACTGAATCATGCATAAAAGGTCAACATGTTTAAGTAATTGGTCAGCCACGGGCTTCTTTTGATAATTTTTTCAAGTGTTTTTTCAAGGACACAAAAGATTTTTGTGCTAAAAAAACACAAAAGAGGGTGTGGTTCTCTCTGACGCTCAAAGAATTAAGATCAAAAAGTATAAATTTTTTAATCAACAGAGTTCAAAGTAAGGCGGTTTTTGGATTTATAGATTTTTGGCGCTCATCAAATAATGATAAAAAAATTTACTAAGAACATTTTTTTGATGTATAGATTCGGAGACCTTTTTTGGCACTTATAGAACTACGAATAGGAAGAAAGTTTGTGATTAACTCTGTACCTTCGTTCTAAAAGGGCCAATGTCCTTTTTTTCAAATATTGACTTAATTTCACTTTTTGGCTCAGCGGAAGATGTTCTACGACTGTTATAAGGAAGGGCAAATGTGCTCCAATTGTTTCTCAACAAGATACAGATGGTTATAGAAAGTTTAGTGTTCAAAAGTAATTAGCATTTTTAGAAATACAAATTTTCGATCTATCAAAAATTATCAAATTGGACATTGGCCCTTTTAAAACCAAGGTACGGAACTATATATAGGGAAAATAAAATAGTTCGGAAATCAAAATCTATAACAACTACAATTAAGACTAGTTTTTGGTAGTATGTTGATCATCAATATTTAGAATTTAAAATTTTTAGGATGTAAACAACTTTGGAAACCAAAAATAAGCAATTGTTTGCTCAAGGAAATTAAGATAGCATCTGTAGTTGTTTAATTCTGAAAGCCAGAGTTTGGTACCTACTAATAGGAACTTAAGAGTGAATTTTTGTGTAAGAAAATACAATTAAAAATTAGAGAACTTTTGGTTTCATATTTACTTTATTGAAATATGACCAAAATGGGTGACATTTTTGATCAACAGTTAGCAAAATAGAATATTCGTAATCAAATTTTGACACTTATACAACTTTATTCAAACATTAATTCTTTGGTCAACAGAAGTAAGAACTAAAGAGCTTTTGGGTTCATAGAATTTAAGAAACTAAATTTTGGCACTTAAGACCAAAACGGATGCAAATTTTTGATCAACGCATCCGTATGAATATATGCATACGGTAAGAGACCTTAGCAAGCAAAATTTAGAAAACTTCTAGAACTGTGACCAGCAACTTATTGATCATCAGAATTTTAGATTCTAGATTTTTGGGATTTACATAATTTTGGAAACTTAATTTTGGGACTCATACTCAAAGAATGAGTGCATAGTTTTTTTTGGAAACAAAAAGGGTACAACTTTTTAATACAAAATAAGTTATTTTTAGGATTCATGGAGTTTTGGAATTACCTTTTTTGAATTTGTAGAATTATGTAGCTACATCCTACATACAGATGTGTAGGACAAGGACTTTCCGATTTGTAGAATTTTTACAACCAAACTTCGGCATTAATAAAATGAAGTCGAAAAATGATACAATTTTGTGATCAGTGACATTAAGAGGGCCCCCATTAAGCACTGGGCACTGGGCCCATAGGAAGCTTATAATCTGACACGCACATATGTAGGTAAGTATAGTTAACCCTAACTATTAAGGCCCTACCATCACACCCTTTAACAAATGAACACCCGCATCCCTTGACAAAACAAATTCACATTACGAATTTGTAAATAGCAATTAAAATTTAAATATGTAAACTATATTTCCAATCGCAGTTTTTTTATACAGACATCTACATAAATATATTATTATTATTTTTTGTACATATTTTGCATAGTTTATTTCGTTTGTGAATGTTAATTTATCAGTGACCACCAACACCTGAGTGCAAAAAAAAGAAAAGAGAAGAATAAACGAAATGCCACCGCATCATTGACAGGAAGTGCGAGGGAGTTGAGTGTTGATTTTTTTTGCTAGCCCTAAAGAATACCATCCAACAATTCGCTAAATCTATTTGAAGGGGATGAAAAGTTGAACCTAATGGTCAACAATTTTATTGGAAAAGCCTACAAATAAATAAATAAATTGGAATAGAACAAAAAATAACAAAAAAAAAAAAACAAATTCAACGTTATAGCGATATTAATTTAGACATTGAGTGGGTTTGACTTGACTGGGTATTGGTTGAGAGATACGAGGCGCTTCGCCTAACGCCTGGTGGTTACGTATGGAAGTGATGATGGCAGTGACTGCAACGAACAATTTGGTGACAAGTGGTTAAATATTTATTTTTTCTTTGTTGGGATTTATCAAAATTGAAAAAAAAACTACGGGCAGGAATGCGTTTAGGAGCTACACTTTTGGGTTGAAGTTTTTGATTAAGTGTATAAGGGTCAGTTCAACAGGGAGGAATAGTTACAATTATAAATTAATTATTATGATTTTGTATATATAGAATTTATATTAATAATTTTAAGAAACTAGTAAAAAAAAAAAATATTGGAGAAATAGGGGGTCAATATTTTTAAATTTCATTTCATTTCCATTCCATCATTTTATTTCGCTTTACAAAAGGGGATCTTCCGACTAACTATTTCGTGTATAATACGACTTCAACTTTTAGAACTGCTATGTAGGTACTAGAGCTCTTGAAACCCGGGTATCCGAAGACCCGTCCAGGTACTTTAATACCCGGGTGCTCAAATTAGCCGGACACTCGAGTATTTGGGTACCCGGGTATTCTGCTCAAGAATACATACATGTTCCTATGTATAAATGATTTTCACTTATGACAAAAAAAATCTACCATAATAATAATGTAGAGCATTTATTATTTTTTTATTTTTTTATTAATTAAAGTGTAAATATAAATTACAAATTAATTTCTTAAATTAACATATCGCTCTAGCCTCATGGACTTACGGCTAGTTGTAGAGCATATCAAGTAAGTAACAATCTATAAAAGTAGTACACTTATCAATTCTGCTCATCTTCTGCAAAAAAAAGGAAAAATCTAATCATGCAATGTCGGAAGTTTTCCCCGAATCCACAACGTGACAAGCACCATATGTGCACTTACTCTTCAAAAACCTACATGAAAATACATTTTTACAGCTTTTGTGATGTTCACAAATTTACTATCCAACTCAATCTGTTTTCTAAATTTCTAAGTAAAACTAGAACCCCCATTAAGATTCTGTTGAAATCATGTAAATATTTTTAAACATGGTCACATAATCTATCTGAACTATTATTTCAATTTCATCATTCTAAAAAAATCCTTTCGTGAACAGACGAGTGCTTTTTTCCTTTATTGAATTCAAATTTATTTATTTCTATTTTTAATTAAATTTAAATCCGAAAAGTGTAGCACTTGATAAATTTCTCTAATTTAAATCTACTTTTTTATCGCAATCTGCTTGAAAAGTCATACATATTGTCAATTCAAGCATTAAAAATAATGTCAATTGATGCGTGCGTACGTGCAGTAAAAAAAAAATACCAAAATATAGTTAGGTATTTGTTGTATAACTCCAACAATCAGCATAATAGGTTTATAGTTAAAAATTGCGTGAATTTTCTATTTTAGATTCTTTTTTTTTTCTATTCCCAAAACTGTACTAGTGATGTCAGTGTATTTGTGTCTGGCAACCGCAAATCTAACCCCTCTCTTCGAGTCTGTCATTCATTTAATGAAAATCCAATACTATCAGAGGGTAATACACTTCATGTGCATTGAATTGTATTTTTCTATTATTTTAATTTTTAGCACCCCATTTCCCCCTTCCTTAACACTTCTATGAAAAAAAAATATTTTTTAGCATGATGATTATAATGATGAAGATGACGTTTGTCGATAATAGCTATAGCGGTGATAGTGTGAATATGTAGCTGCGTATTGTTATGTAAAAAATTAAAATCAATGGTGGTTAATATTTTTGCCTTAAAGCTGATAAATAGGTATTTGTATTTAATTTAATTTAATTTAATTTAATTTAATTTAATTTAATTTAATTTCATTTATGTGATTTGATTTAATTTAATTTTATTTAATTTTATTTTATTTCATACATATATTTTATTTCATATATTTTATTTTATATTTTTTTTATTTTAGTATTTTATATTTTTATTTTCAGTTCTATATTTAATATTGGGTACATTTTTATTTATCTATTCAAATAATTTACAAATTTGTTTATAAAATTTGTCTGAAAAGCAAGACCATAAACTATAGAAATTTAACAGAAATTACTTTTAATCATTTTTTTTTATTTATACTTCTGTACCTTGGTTCTAAAAGGGCCAATGTCCAATTCGTTAATTAATTTCAAAAATTGCTAATTACTTTTGAAAATTAAACTTTCTATAAGCATCCTTATCTTGTTAAGAAACAATAATTGAATCACATCATGCCTTATTTCAGTCATAGAACATCTTCCGCTGATTTAAGAAGTGTACATGAGTCAATATTGAAAAAAATGGACATTTAACCTTTTAAAACAAAGGTACAGAAATATAAATTCGTTTTACGTTATATGTAGGCACCACTTATTTTCTTAAAAAAATTACAAAAAAATGGGGCAGCATTTACAGTAGAACTATTTTTATCAAGTTTTTTTTTGTCAAATTATGTAAGGGTAGTGAATATTTTTTGAAAAAAAGAATTTAGAAAGAAACATCAAACCACTTTTTCCAAAATGTTACGTAAATATTTTAATTTTTTGTTTTTAATATAACTACAATGCTCTAATCATTTTTAGTAAGAACTTAATTCACAACTAAATTTTTCTAAACTTCTGTGAATTTGGCAGGGTAGGTAACTTCCAAACTAAGCAAATGGGGCCTTGACAGGAATTTGCATTTTTTTTGCATCTCTATTCACGATTTGCAGTTCACAAAAAAAAGGGTGCAATCATGTGATCAGCTAACTTCACAGTTAAGTGAATTTTGTGAAACCTAGCCTACCGTTGAAATTAAAAAAAAATGCAAACTTCGAACCTTTTGTTTTGTCCAGACAAAATTACGAAAAAATTCCGACAAAGCTGAATTTTGGCAGAGCTTTATTTTGACATCTTAAACATTATCCAAAGAATACCCTAAATTTGGGCCGTTTCAAAAAACTAAAGGGGGTGAAGGGCGTTAATTTCAGTTTTTTAGTAGTTAGTTTCTCAAAAACAGCGCAATCTTTACTTATTTTACCCCAGCGTGGTATTGAAAAGAATCCACTACGGTAAAAAGCTCTTAATAATACGTTCACACGTTTTTCTCAAAATCTGTTGCTTCTATGAAAAAAAAAGTGTCACAAGCTTTTGGATAAATCTTATGAGCTACAATATAATATTAAAAATTAACTATTTTTGAGATATTTACATTTTCTAGATAGTTTTCTGTCTAAATGTTCTTCTAAATGTTCATTGATGTCAACTGAAATTCGAATAATTGAATAAAAACCAAATCGCTTTCCTTTCCAAAATGGTGGTCTTTGTCTTGCCCCAAGCACCCCCAAAAAAGCCAAATACAAATCGATTTATGGTATTTTAATGAATTTTGTGACTAAACTTGCTACTGCATACATTTTAACACGTTTTTCTCTAAATTTATTGATAGTTTAAAAAATATGATACATAATCTGTTTACATTAACATTTTTTCAAAAAAACTGATTGTTTCCGAAACATTAGCAAACAAATTTAATTTACCTTCTCTAAGCCCCCCATTTTCATTGCTTACCACTTTTTGGCTTTTACCATATTCTTCCTGCGATATCCCGATGTTTTAGAAACAGTTCACTGTACGCTTTGAATTACCTACCCTTTTTCTTCCTCAATCCAGGGCTTTCCACAATCTGTTTTAAAAACTATTTCAACTACCGATTGTCAAACAAAAGAGGCGATTAGCGAACTCAGTTTGACGTGCACAAAAATCATTGGCAGTGAACCTATTCAAGTGACGCAAACAAAATCGGATAATTTCTTAAGTCAATGTGAAAATAACAGTGCATTTTCCAAGTTGGTTTTATATCACAAACTGAGCGTAAGCAAATGGCCCTCTAATATACATATGCAAAACAAAGGGGGTATGTCCAATAAATATAAGGGCAGAAGAAAAGTAGTGTGGCAAAATGATTGAACCTATTCAATTGACCGGCAGGGTATGTATGCCATGCCACTTTTATAACGGCTTGGTTACAGAACTTTCACGTTAGGGTCGTTAAGTAAAGGGGAAACGTTAGTTATAGAAAAGAGAGCGTGACAGTAAATGTATTTCACTGAAGCCATCATTACCTTAAACCTCTTGCCACCGCTAATAGAAACAAAATTCTGAAAATGTTCACGTAAAGGTTCAGTAGTTTTTGATTTGAGTCAAGGAGATACACAGGTAAAAATTGCTGTTTCAGCCTAAAAATTATTTGGCAAACTCGATTAATTCACTTTTTTGAACGTCTTTCTCCTGCCTCCTCGTTAATCAGTTTAATGTTCAAAGCTCAGAAAATACGAGTATCTGAAAGAACAGAACTCAAGAAATTATCCATTTTCCTAAGATCTAACCAATTATGCGTTTATCCTTGCGACATATAGATACATAATTATGTATCTACATATGAGTAGATGAGAACCAACACTCGTCATATCCACTTTTATCAAAAATTGAGATTTTGATGCAGATTTGTTAAGCTGGGCATATTGAATAGTTTTGAAAGAAAATCTGACAGCTTTACCCCTCTAATCCCCTTTTATATTGATTTCAAACACGGTTATTGTTCCCAAAACACAGTGCGATTTGCATTAAAACTTTCTATGTCCATTGTTTGCAATAGGTTTGCTTTAAAAACTCTTCTGATCCATCATAGGCAATCGATTATGTCATTTAAGAAGGAACTAAAACGTTCATGGGTTTTTATTGTAAAAATCTTTAAATGGGTCATGGAAGATTGGAAAGTAGTGTAGAGGTATTATTACATTAGATGGTGCAATTGAGAGAGGGGGTGTGGTAGGTGTGGTAACTGGCCATATCCAATCATTTGTAGCAAGACTCTTCATATCCAAATTTAATTGTTAAATATCTTTTGCACGGAACTTCCTATATATATTTGCTCTTAATCATAACAGATAGATTTAAAAATCATTTATTATAAAAAATAAAATCTTTTCTAATTTTGAATGAACAACAACAACTTGTGTGTGTTACCACCAAGTTTATAGGCTGAAGTTATAGCTATTTCACGAGAGCCACCTCGATCATCAGACTCCTTTAGTGGTGCTTAGTCTGGTTATGCTCGTATTAATTGAAAAACTCTTTTCCGTCATATGGGAGCGAACCATGAACTTTGCGATTCAGAGGCCGATGCACTAAACACCGCACCACTGAAGCCACATGGTTAGCTCTATCCCAATGCAGGTTTCGTTGTTTTTCAATTGCAACAGCGACTAGCATTTTTATTAACACACACAAGCTTGTTATTGTTCAGTCGGTTTCTTTCTTTTTTCCCCATGCACCGATTCGTATGCCAACAATTCGTTGGTCATACAAGGGGGAGGGGATGAGTTGAAAGAGTTGACACTGGTCAAGAATTAATTTACAATTTAAGTTGGGTCTTGTGTGTAAATGGAAATTCACAAACAAGTGCAGTGCATGCTGCGCATTATACATCAATTTATATTGAATAATTTTGAATGAACAACCTGCATTGGGATAGAGCTAACCATGTGGCTTCAGTGGCGCGGTGTGTAGTGTAGTGTATTAAGTTTTCCTCCATTTGCACAAAACGATAATTTTGGATATGACGAGTTTTAGTTCTCAACTACTCATACATATCGATACCTTCCCGTAAGAATGTATTAAGCGACATTCGAAAAATTTTAAATTAAATTCTTAAAATACCTTTTATTCAGTTACTTCTTTGGGTATTTTGCTGTAATAAACAGATTTTTAGACGCATTTTGAGTTGAAAATCCCGTTCCAATTTTTTTTATTTTTTTAAACACATAAATAAATAAGCGGACCAGAGGTTTTTTTCGATGCCTTTAAAATTTTTGAAATGTCGCTTAATACATTCTTACGGGAAGGTATCGATATGTATGTATGTATGTATATGTAAGTGCTTAGAGTTCGAGAATTAAAATTATGTAAAAAAATACAAGTTTCTCTTAATATCACAGCCTCTTCAACCACACAACTACCTCATCTAATTTGATTTATTTATGGTTTTCATGATATTTCTTTCCTTTATTCAAAACCTTGACCAGTTGTCAAGTAGAAAATTTAATATTTCAACCCAAAACATTTTTCAAAGGCAAACAAAAAAAAAAGAGACAAAATCTGCATAAAATTATAAAATTGTCAATAAAAGCTAATCAATCCAACACCAATCTCATTTATACTTTGACAACCTAAATCAATAAATTATCAAACTTGACAACAACAAAAAAAACTTATTAGCATTTTTTTTTAAAGTCATATCGAGGTGGACAATAAATTAAATTCCAAAAAAAATCAAAATTTTGTCAAAATCAATAAACTATAAACCACAAAAAATACGACCTACACTTTAAAATTGAATATCAAGACCAAATTAACTACCTTGCTATTCAATATTTATTGCAACCTTTAAACGACATCAACTTTTTAATGAAATGACAAAATAAAACAACAACTCACCCGCACTTTCTACAATCATTCGCGATGATTTTTCAAGACAAAAACAAATCCAGTCTTAATAAATATATAACAAATGTAAAAAATGTAGATATTATTCATATTTCAAGTATAAAGCTGGAAGACACAATAAACACAAACAAAAAAAAAAACTCAGCCTCATTGTTATTAATTAGATAATTATTTGAATAACATCAGTCAGTTGGAGTAGAACAATCGAATGCGGTTCATTTAATTCGATCTTTTGAATGCAAATGTATTCCAAAAATGTTCATCATTAAAACCGACTTAATGCGAACAAAAGACCAGAAAATCTATCAGCATTATTATCATCAAAAATATCACCAGTCAGCAAGCGGCAGCAGCTTAGTTTCATCAACTTTATCGATGAAGCGGTGAAAAGATCTCTCTTCTTCTTCGATATGCTGTCTGGGTAACCATATTGCTTTATTTTATAGTTATTTTCAAGAACATTTTACAATATTTATTAAATAGGTAGACTTATGGCCGATTTCACGAGAGGCTTTTAATTATTTAAAAAGCCTTTTAGCCTTTAAATGATGTTTTTTGGTTTCACCAAATGCCTTCATATTTAAGAAGATTTGAAATGCCTTTGTAAACTAAAACCTCGTTTTAGGCTCATTAAATTTTAAGTCTCTTTTGTTAAGCCATTCCAGTCAACAACAGCTGATATTTTGCTGTTAGAATAATTGTCCCTCATCCATAGTGCTTTATTCACTTTTTCTCATAGACTTCACATGTGCGAGGGAAACATCCTCTTTTTTTGAATCAAGGGGTGTGAGCAAACTCAGTCAAATGAATATATCCCTAAAATATCTCTTTTCTACATTGGTGAAACTGAAAAATTTTAAATGTCTGATAAAATTTAGAGGCAGTTTAGATAAAAATAATTTTAGCGTTTGTTTATTAAATTGGCCATTACGAGACTAAATTAAAGTGCCTTATTTAAAACCCAAAAGTCTTAAAATGCCTAAAATCTACGAGTATTTGTTTCTGATTCTAGTTCTAATTCATAGTTTACCGCTTCAATATTTTTAAATATTGCAATGGTAACCCTGTATATCAAATCCTACATGATATTCTCAATTAGGAAGAGACACACCATCCAATAATGGGCAGTAAAAATGCTATAAAAAAATAACCTAAAAACATTTGCATAAATTAAATGTTTAACTAAACTAGAGTTGCGGCTTTGAAAGATTGGCTTACCGTATTCGGTGATGGTTAGGCTGTTCGAATGTTCTGTGAGTTATGGATATGATCGAAGTTTGACAGATGGTTATTATATTTTGAAATCAAAATTTGAATGGAAAAATTTATTATAGAAATTCTATGGTTAGGTATTTCCAACAAAAATATATTTTCAAATATTTGATAAATGACTCTGTAATAAAAAAATAAGAAAACGGGTTTAGTACGAAATCTCAAATTGGTAATTCCAAATGACCAATTCTCCTATTGAAGATCCGGAATGCCAAATGACAGATGATTTTTGGAAATAAAATCGTTAGAAATTTGAGGATCCAAATAAATAATTGACTGTGTTTATTCAAACTGTTTTGAATTGATTTTTTCAATTGTTTGAATTGTTTTTTAGTTTTGACTTTATTGTGTTCTTCTTTGAATTTTTTGAAAATCTTAAGAAAACCAAGAGGTTTTAAGAGGTTTTGCTCATTTCGGGAAGGAAGGAACTTTCGTAAAAAAATATGGTACCTGGGAAAACTTCAGCTTAGTACGCGAGGCTTTAAAGTAAAAGTGTTGACTATGAAAAAAAAAGTAAGATCTTTAGTTTAGGTGGAGCGACTGTATATAATTCAATATAACAGTTCTAATGAGCTCAAATCCAAAATAAATGGTTTTTATTCGAGCCGGTACAGATCGATCAAAATTTGCATTTTAAAAGGGTAGGGTAGAGCTCCTTTGAACTTTTATTAGAATTATATGAAGACTGATCGAATGCTTGAAAATTATATTTTTTGTAAGCCTCCTAACCTGCTAAGAATTTTTATCGAGAAATCGATCGATTTTTTGCTGTTTTCGATTTTTTTTCGAAACGGAATACTAGAATTGATTGAAACTTGAAACTAGCTTTTTTTAGCAATAAGCAGCATACTTAAATTGATATTCAGTCGATACAAATGAGAAAAAAAAGCCACAATAAAACATTATAAGTAAGTATGTAATTTTGACCATATCGACACAAATTTACATGGTTTTTCTAACCACTTTTTCGAATTGTAGTTTTTTTGCCTTAAAACAGCCGCGGAATCTCAAAATTCAATTTTGGCAAATGTATAAGAAAGTAGGTTTGTATACATATTTTTACTTGTGATACAGGTATACTATGTATAAGGCAAGTTTTGGATTCGTGCAAAAAAAAAATGAGACAACAATCAAATTTGACATTACGATGATAGAGAACACCAAAAAAGTGGGTGGCACAATTCTGTCTGTCTGTCTGTTCGTCTACAGCCTAAACGGCTCGATTGATTTTCTTCAAACTTGGTACATGGTGGTTTTGGGTGATTATGCCCACGTTTTTTTTTTTCATTTTTTTAGAACCAAAAATAACGGTACCTGCCATACAATTTTTTTTTAGATAATTTAACATAATCGTATTTTTCTCACAAACGGCTCCACAACATTTCTTAAAAAAATCAATAAATTACTTTTAGTAAAGGCTAAAGGCTTCCAAAAAATATAAATAGTTTGACTTCTAAAAAATGTTTTTTTGAAAATCAAATATTTCGAAAACGATATGATCGTTTTTTTTTCCAACTTGATAATTAAGAGTTTTTTAGTAATCTCTTTGAAAAAAATTGAAATTTATGAATAAATAACAGCAGTACAAATAAATTTATAAATAACGGTACCTTCCATACAAAAGTAAAAAACCGCAAAGGAAAATAATTTTTTTTTCTCAAAAACGACTCTTACGATTTTGATTAAATGTTTTCCATATGCTTAAATTAGTTCGGTGAGTTATAAAATTGTACACTTATCAACTATTAATTATCTGTCATACGTTTTTTTTATTTTGAATTTTCTCATTATCAACTTCAACTGAACGGATTTAGATACATTTTTTTTATATACAAATTTCAGATAAGAATGTCTGTGACCTTGACAAAAAAAAAAAAACTTAAACTTAAGGCTGAAAGTGTTGGGTGGTAATGATAACAATTATTGTAATTAGTAAGGAATTAAGTACAGTTCAATTAAATTGCAGATACCTAATTACAATTTAGTTTAATTACTCCCTCAATAACTGAGTAATTTTAATTAAAAATTACAATAACAATAACACACTACCTGTTATTTAATTGCAATCCTCTTAATTACATGAAAGTAGTACAAGTTAAAAAATGTAATTACATAAATAGTGATTCGAATATAATTTAAACTTTTTAATTTGTTAATTTCGTATTTAATTTTGTTTTTTAATTTTATTTCCAACAAAAGAGCAAGTATAAACATTCCTTCCTCACGCTGAAGCAAAGATGACCGAATTTCTATAAAACTGGGAACAATAACGTTAAATTCAATTTTTTACTAAAATTTTATTAGGAGAATTAAATACAAAAAAAAATGTATATGTATAAATTTTGTTTGTATGAAAATGAAATAATGAAACCATTTCCCTTCTATTTGAAGAAAATCCCCTTCGTGACAAAAACAAAACAAAAACATGAATATCGAAACAAAAACGTTAACCGATATTTTAAATAGTTTTTTCTTAAATTTTTACTTAATTTTTTTTCCAAATCTGAATTTAATCCGAATTGAAATATTGGGGCATATGCATAAAAATGAAGTACTTACTAGCAGTAAAAGGTTAAAGTATATACTAGAACTACTAGTAGAAGCTGAAACTTATAGTATTTACTGTGTTTGGTATGCATAAAATAAAGTTTATACTGGTAACCACATACTAGTAGTAAATACTGAATTCATCCAAGTAAATACTACTGATTCACCCAAAATTGGTAGTATATACTGACTTAATGTGATTACGTGGAATTGGAAGCTCGTATTTTGAAAATTTACCGTTCTATCAATTCTTCTTTTGTAAACACTTTTAATTTATTCTTATGGGCTTAATGTGTGTTTCTGTTTGGGAATAATTTCATTAGAAAACCCTTGAGAGGTTTTCTCGCGGAGCTGTCTACCACTTTGCTAGCTATTCTCATAACTGTATTCACATGTGATCTTCGATCTCGAGAGTAGCTTGCAGAATTATTCACTTGCAGAATTATAACTTTTAATAGAACAAACACCTGTAAGCCATTCGTTTGGTAGGTCTCCTTTTTCTACTTTTCTGAGCCACTTTTTCTGAGAAATAAAGTGATCCGATTGCTTTGACTTGACTCACGACTGTGAATTTATGCATTCAGCATACAAAAGTATTTACTATAAAATGTTCAAGTTGGTTTTTACAAACTTGAACAATGAGCAGTAAATACTGGAAATAAAAAGTACTTACTAGTTTTTATGCATACCATTTAAAGTATTTACTTGCTAAATTCATCGGAAACTAGTAAATACTTTTACCTCCAGTAAATACTTGTTGTTCAGTATTTACTTCGGTTTTATGCATATGACAACTAGTAAATACTATCAAAATTTACCAGTAAAAGCACTTACTACCGTTTATGCATATGGCCCATTGAAGGCACCTACCTACATACATAAACATATATCTACTTTGTTCTTAAATTAGATGAATTGTGTATATAATTTCTACAGTTTAGCTCATAAAATTGTTCATCGCATTTGCAAAAAGCCATAACTATATAACTGGGTGTGCGTGCGTGCATCCATCCAATTGGTAAATTTAAATGAAAAATAAATAAAATACCCAAATATTAATTAAAAATACAAAATTTATTTAAATTTTAGTCAAATTGTCATCAAAGTTACCGCAGGGCGCGTATTCGTATTGAATATTGCTGATTGTTATGCATTTCAGCGGAAGTTGTTATCCTTTTTTTTGCTAAATTCTGTATTTCCTGTTTTAGTTCACATATACATTTTTTTGTGTGTGTGTGTGTTTAGGTGAAGGTCTGTAGGAAAATTTGATGGAGGTGATAAAGGGTTTGAGGTGACAGTAAGGATATATCCATACAGCATCCCTTCTGACAGCGCACGTTATAGTGCGTTAGTGACAACAAAGCAAATTATACCTTCATACAAACATACATACATTTTTATTTGTTGATTTATGAGCTTAGTGTAAAAGTGCGTGTAATAGATATAAACATACATACATTCATGCATGCATCGCCATCCTACATAATTCAAACAGAGATATAATTTTTGTGATAAAATGTATTTTTGTTAGGTTTGTATTTTTTTAGTTTATTTTTTTTTTTTTGGTGTAATGCAAGGCTACACACAAATGCAAATTCCCGGGCTAATCCTGTAATCAAATAAAATTTGATGTTATATTATTTTGGTGAGTTTTCGCTGTTTTTTGCTTTTGATTTTATTATTGTTGGGAAAGAGGATTTTATTTGAAATATAGATGATGGCCTGTTGGATTTAATTGCACCGAAAAGCAAATACACATAATTGCAAATTTAACTCTCCAAAAGTGTGTGTAATTAATTTTTTAATCAAATGCCTATACCTACATATATTGAAAGTGCAATTAATTTAACTCTGAATTTTTTTACTCTGTGCTAATATTTACATTTAAATGTAATTGGTAAGCAATTGTTATGCATTCCGTGCATAGTTTACGCATATTTAAGAAATTTTATAAAAAAAAAAACAAAAAATAAAAAATAAAGAAATCACTAAAAGAATTTTTGTGAAACTATAAATTCGATTGATCTGCAGTCGTATGGCACTTTTTCTTTTTTTAAGTTTTTCCCACTCAAATCTCACTTTTTCCACAACCAAGAAAATAGTGTGGTGATGCGAAATGTCACACTAGATAAGAATGGAATTTTCTTTCCAAACCTAAATATTTG
This sequence comes from Dasysyrphus tricinctus, assembly GCA_963921185.1. Taxonomy (NCBI): domain Eukaryota; kingdom Metazoa; phylum Arthropoda; class Insecta; order Diptera; family Syrphidae; genus Dasysyrphus; species Dasysyrphus tricinctus. The sequence goes on along the minus strand of OY992533.1, from coordinate 17,821,521 downwards.
ATTTGTGTCTTCATGATTTGATTTCAAAAAATTGAATCGGTGAGAAGAAAAAGGAAAACATTCCACAAAATTGCGAAATTGAACTAAAAATGCAGAAATGTAGATGTTTACATAGCGCACCTAATGAGCCTAAAAAGGAAATCATTCCAATAAAACCTATGCCTTAAAATGAGCAAACAAAATTTTTTTGAGTGGAAAAAGGAAAACATTCCAGGAATATTTTCCTTTTTCCACTCAAAGTTTGAAATTTTCTGTTTAAATATTCAAATTTTGACGATTAATATTGTTAAAATTTATTTAATATCTTGAAAAACTATGCTTTTCTAAGTTTTTGTACACGGGGTCTCTGCAAAGTTCGAAAAACATCGAATATCGCAAAAAGTGATGAAGGGGATTTTTAAAGTTCTTTTTATCACAAAATAAATAACGGTAGTAAATAAAGTGTTGTTGTTAATTCGTTATTTTTTTTATTTTCACTGAATAGCAATAATAATATATTCTAGTGTTTTGTTTCTTTTTTTTGCATTGTTTAAATAAAAAAATTAGTTTAAAATCGTTTGTCGTAATTTTTTACCAATTGAGTGGAAAAAGGAAAACATTCCACCCCCTTTATCAGTAAATTCTGGGCTTACCTTCAATAATTTTACACCCAAGTTTTTGGCAAGTTGCTTCTGAATGCTAGTTTTACATTTGTTCCTTAATAAGTTCTCGAAAGTAACTTTTAGTTTTGGCAATAAACAGTTTTTTTCGATTTGCCACGAACTATGATTTGTGGAATGTTTTCCTTTTTCTTCTCACCGATTCAATTATTTTTTTAAACCCTTTTGCTAAATTATTATTTTTCTTTATTTCGTAGACTAAAAGATGATAAGGTGGTTTCAAATTAAAACTACTGAAACCGGAGAGAGAAGTCTTTGATAATGTGGTTTCAGGCTGAAATCACCAGGCCTACATTCGATACATTTAAATCTTACATAGATCGCAGAGAAAGCATTGTATATCTAATCTATAGTATTCTCATGAAACACGATTTTGTAGGTAGACATTTGGTCGATAGGTTCGCTGTGATCGCCTTACCGAGATCCCTTAACAAAAATTAGAATTACATTTGGACGCATAGATGGCCACGAGCTTTTTTTCTTCATGAGAATACTATAGAATTTATATACAATGGAGAAAGCATGACGACCATAACAAATAAAAAACTTAAACAAATTATCATCAATTTCTATGATAATATTGCAAAGCAAAGATTTTCATATCAATGCCACAACACCAACTGTCATTTTAAGTAAGGGATCGTTATGGAGTTAAAATAAATAACAACCTCTGATTGATTACTGTCAAGCAAAGACCTTGATAAGATTTCAACTTCTAATCAGCCATCATTAAAATACTGCTGTCCAGTTTAGGACATTTAATCGATTGGACACGACCAAAATTTTTATGAACTATATGAAATGATAAATTGACGGAATGTCAAATATATCACACATTGGATTGACTTGGAAGTAGTTTTTTTTTTTAGATTTTTGTATTTTGAAAATGATTGAGATGAATTTCAACCCTATCGTCCCCAAAACTGTTTATGTACGCAATAGAAAGTCTCTTATCATAAAAGAATGTATATTGGAGTATAGAGTGATTACATTGAGGGATTGATTTTGAAGCTTATCATTTTCTGAGTTAATTGATTGAAATGAGACTGATTGCATCAAGAATTGAGTTTACCACACTGCGATACCAATTTGACATTATTTTTTCTAATATTAGAAGGGGTGTTATAGAAGAGTGAAATAAAAAAAAAGAAGAACGATAAGAAATGCTTTTAGATGGCGCCAAAGTGTTACATATATAATTGAAGGCTTAGGTTTGATTTGAAGTTGTAAATTGGGATTTTTCTTAATTTATGTCTTGTTTAAGTGCTTGATTTCAAAATTTTAAAAACTTTCAAACATTCTTTCTGATTCATTAAAATTTGATGATATGAAACTAGTAAAAAATGAGTCTCACAAAACAGGATTTCGTTGCTAGGAGGCCTCTTGACGGCTCCTTTGTAAAAGTTTCTCCTAGGGTATCGACTAGTCTAGTGTTCAACTTAAATGATTTTCTTTTTGACAAAATAAACTTCTTTGATATGGAAATACCGTTAGTGGATAATTGCAGTGGTGCCATTTCACTTGAAAGGAAAAAAAACTGCTTTGTGTTTTCGAACCATTGAACTGCACAAGGTATGATTAACACCTAGTTCTGTAGGTGGGTATCCAGTGAAGATTGAAATATTTTGAATATATCATACTGTGCCATTTCAGTTACAAATTCAAACAAGAAGGTTTTGAATCACGAAACTGCGGAGAATGAGCCTGAGAATGTTTTCGTCAGCGAAACAACGGGTCGGAATAGAAGATTTACCAAAGGGAAAATAAGAAAGAGAGTTTGTGAGAGTCTAGAGGCTCACCAACATTTTTGAATAGCTGGCTAAATCATCCAAAACAACTTGAAATGTAATTTTTATTCCATCGAAATTGGATTTATATATATGAAATACAAGCACTTTCTATAAAATAGCTTCGTGCCAAACTCTCTTAAATGCTTTTGAAATATTAAGAGCAAATAACTTTGTTTCTTCAAAATGATTTTAGTATCCGATTTGAATGATTTGCTTTGTTTTTAATAGCGACTGGAAAAATGCTGTTTTCCATTTTTTTTTTCAGACAAAATCCAATAAGGGAGGGAAGTAAGAAAAGCTTATGGAATGCTTTGACAAGCCCAGAAGAACACTTCTTTTTGGTCTTAGATAACAGCGCAGCGCAGCGTTTGGATCAAACGGAGAATAACTATTGTCAATTCCTGCTGCTTTGAGCTAGGAAGACAATATATTGAATAACAAGTCCTCTTTCGAGCAACTGAAGTGCCTTTTAATAAGACGGATCGACCTTGTCAAACAGACAGTTTACAGCCTTTCTCTTTCTCTGACAACCTCTCTCTGTTGGCTAATAGCAGTTAATTAAGCTGAGATTCCACCTCTTTTGCAGAAAGAAAAAAAAACCGATAGATTTGTTTTTTAAACTCTCAAGAGAAATCGATGAAAAGAAGGTCAGATTACGATTGGAATTCAAAGCACTGTTTAATAGCTAATTAGGGCTGGCCACGATACCAGAAAAGTCTCGGTATCGTTTGGTATCGGCATCGGAAAACGATATCGAGACGATACCAGAAATAAGTTTCGGCATCGTTTGGTATCGGTATCGGAAGCCTAAACGATACCACCCGAAACAATACCGAGATGAAACCGTACTTTTGGGACCTAAATATGCCGAGACTCTCGATAGTATTGTTTGGTATCGGTAGAAAAAAATTAATTTTTATTATTACAAGTAAACAATCCTGGAAACGGCTTTAACGATTTGGATGAAATTTTCAGTTTGTTTTTTTGTAAGCAAAGAGGTCTATAAAATGATTTTAGTGAAAACCACCTAGTGGCACGCCCATTTTTCTTATGCTTTATTTTTCGGATAACAAAAAGACTTTTACCTGGGTGAAGTAACTTAAGTAATAACCACCTATGAGCCACGCTTATGGGTTCCAACCATCCTAACAATTTTATACTACCCTTTTTGTAGCAACCAGTAGGACCAGTAGAACGTTTTTTTTTTAATTTGTTCATTAATTGCTTAACTGATATGGATCAATATTTTTAAACGGTTCACGCTTAGTATACAATGTCTGAGCTTAGTTCTGATTAATTATCTAACATTAAGGTAGTCAAGTCAACAAAAAAAATACTTTTGGGATTTACAACCCATTCAAATGGGCCATAAAACAGTTTGTGAATTGTTTTCCTGTTAACTTATGGCCCTACGTCAATATTTATTGTGTGAGATCATATTTGGGTCTCTACTTAGACATTTTAAAATAACCTCTCATAAATTATGAAGTCATAAAAAAAAATAAGTTAAAAAATAAATGTCTTCCATTTATTATGCATATTTTCTAATTGTGAATTTTTTATTAGATTTAAAAAATACCAAGCATTTTAAACTACAAGACTTTGGACATGTAACCAAGTCATAATTTTTTTTTCGACGGCCACCAGACGAGACCGATACCGATACCGAGACGAGACCTTGTTATACGAGACCGAGACCGATACCAAGAGAGACGATACTGAAATTTTTTTATTTTAACGATACCGAGACGATAATTATAAAAGTATCGTTTGGTTTGGTATCGTGGCCAGCCCTATAGCTAATAGCTGATTTTTATAGGATTGAATTTTTATTCACAAACTGAATCTTTGTATCTCTATTGTTATTGTCATTTGTGTTTCTCCCTTTCATTACAAAAAGGAACATGATTTAACTGCTAATTTCAAAACCTTAACTTTTTCCAAATTTCAGAAATTTCAATCAAAACCACAAAATGCGTTCAAATCCTTCAATATAAAATACTTGACAAAAACTTAATTCTTTTCAAGTGTTTACCTGAACAAAATAATTCCATCCCACTTCCTATTTCTGTATATTTTCCTGCTAATTCTACTAATATTATAAATGTGAACGTATGTTTATTCGGATGTCTGTCCTCTTGAATGGCTGGGCGGATTCTAATGAAATTGTCTGAAAGTAGATTACGTCGTGGAACATGTTATCGGTACCTATGATATTACTTTATATAACGCAAGGTGGTTGTGAAAGGAGGACATCGAAGTAGGCGAGTAATATCTAGTCATATATAAATGACGGTAAAAAAAGGTGTAGAAAAATCTTAGCTTTGAATATATTACAAGATTCTTCATAAGAACCTACACAACTTCAGAGAAGAGGTACAAAGAAAAAAACTATTATCTAAAACCGTTTAATCCCAAAGTTCATAGGGCACAACTAAATAATTATTTCCATTGTTATTTTTATGTTACAAGAATGTCATTCCTGGGAATTGTATCCTTGTCAGTCATATAAACTCTTACACATTCTTAAAGTTCACAATTGTAATATTTATTTTTTTTTCTTGTTCTGGTTCGAGTTCACTAAATGTCATACAAAAATGTATCAAAATCTGTCAAATGGAAGTCACTTCTTCTTCCTCACAGTTGGATGCATTGGCATTCACAGTTATGTTCAATACGTCATGTACGGTTCTTCATTTGCCAACACTCAAAGACAAGTTGTTGGCTTCCTTCCTACAACTTCTGCCATTTCAGCCATTACTGTGTTCCGGAAGTTGTGTGCCCATCATTGATCTCAAAATGCTGGCACGAAATTCATCATCATCGACATCATCATCATAGTCATTTTTGAGCTCTGATTGACAGTTTCAAATCGTTTAACAGTCGTTTCCTTCTGTCTGTCAAAAAATTCGTTTGACATTTTTCATTTCTTTTTTCTCTCATCTTGGTCGCATATTGTGACGAACGATGTTGATGATGATGTCGTCAATCGATGTTTTTCCAGTCTCTGGGAAAACTTCATCCCATGTAAGTTCAGTGTTGCGGGCGTACAAAGATATGGGTGAATCCTACAGGTAAATCACACACCGTCCTGATACACGAAGAGTTTTTTCTATTGACAGTTTTTTTTTTTTTTGGTAATGTCACAATTCGTCGATGATTGTGAACGGAGAAGGGTGTTGGGGCCTTGGATGATGCCTTGACGTTAAGTCGGGGCGGCACCTCTGCTTTAATTTTGATGGATTAATTATCGATCAATTGTGCATAGAGTTAGAGTATCACTGATAGATTGATTCCAACGCCCATAGATACAAAACGTCATTCGATGATGAATGATTGAGCTTTACAACTTTGACATTGATTCAGCCGTTGCGCCATCCACAGAGCCTGGTAAACTACACATATCTAGCTAGGAAACACATGTATATTGTTTGTTCCGGGTCAACATTAAGCTATGGTACTGGTCTGAAACCAGAAGGTGCATATTTTTGTCGATAGTGTAAATGTCTGGCAGTCAATCAAAAATACTATAGATAACCAAACCTGATGGTGTGGCATGGTTCGCCTGATGGAATTGTGCGACTTTTTTGGGTTTTTTTTTATTATTATTTTTTTTTAGCTGGGTGCGAGTATCGAATTGATGAATGAGTCAATATGATTGAATAACACCGTGAGGCAGGAGGGCTTTTTGGCTATACCTAGACAACCAACGTTATCAAGATTTGTTGAGGTCTATTCATTATAGAGCTAAATGAATCAAATGATTTGTGAAATTTTACCTTTTTTTCTGTGCGATGAAATTGATTGATTTGATATCTAAGTCATAAAGCTTGCTAAGTGCGCTGCGGATTTCGGTCTAGGAGGGTTGAGTGATTAGGTATATTATTTATAGAAATATTGTTTTTTGCGTTTTAACAGCGTTGATTGAAAATGTTTTGCATAATGATATGGATTGATTATGATCGAAAGGTGAATTCATTTCATATAGTAGGAGATAATAAAAGGGAATTTACTAATAAAATGACAAACTGTGTACAATACTAATGTACCTACATACACTGCCAGCCATTTGAATTGGTTCAATCATTTTGCCACACTATGTATTCTTTTCCTTTAATATTTATTGGACGTAGACCCCTTTTTTGTGTTTTTCACAAGTTTGAGATTTAAAACCACCATAGAAAATGCACTGTTTTTTTGGTATGCTACTTTGGTCACATTAACTAAAAAAAATTTCGATTTTTTTGCGCCAAATGAAAAGGTTTACTGCCAATAATTTAAGTTTCCCACAAACTGAGTTAGCTAATCGACGTATTTTGTTTACTAATCGGTACCTAGTTGAATTGTTTTAAACAATTGTTTGGTTAAAACGGGTTGCGGAAAGTCCTTGATTCAGGAAGAAAGAAAGAGGATATTTCAAAGCGTATAGTGGATTGTTTTTCAGACATCGGGACATATGTATATGGTAGAAGCCAAATAGTACCTTACCAGTAATTTACAAAATGAGTATGGCTATGGGAGAGTAATAAAAAGGAGATAAATACACAGTGACTACGAAATCGGGTAGATGAACCATCATCAGAGTTGCACCCAACTCCCACCACTTTGCTTAAAAACAATGAAAAGACTGTGTTGATTGGGACTTGGCTACGACAAAGTGTGTTATTCGCGTGTTATGTATTAAGTATTATGATCAAATTAGCATATCAAAATAACAGTGCATTTTCCAAGTCGGTTTTATATCCCAAACTGAGAGTAACCGATACGACCCTCCAATATTATGTAAAATAAAAGGGAGTACGTCCAATAAATATTAAGGGAGAAGATTAGTAGTGTGGCAAAATTATTGAACCTATTCAAATGGCTGACAGTGTACATATCCACGTACATTTATGTATATGCGATTTTTATAACTTATAGCGTATGTTTTGAAGGAATAGGCTAGGCCAACTTGAGGCTGTTAAAATAAGAAAATTCAAATTACTAATAGAATATGAAGAAATTTCGAAAAGAATATTCTTTTGTATAAGTATGAGCGACTGAATATACATATTATATATAATTCATATCGTACCTGGGCGAACGCATTTTAGAGTTGAGCGCATTTGAACTTTTAAACTGAATTAAATTCAAATTAATTCAGACGAGAGCGAATTAGTTTAAACGAATGCAAAAGAATGAAAGTGAATGCGAAATGAATGCAGAGTGAATGCAAAGAATGCAAGAATTCTCAAAAGATTGTATTCAATTGATTGCTGTACAATGAATGGCGAGTAGAATGATTGCAATAATTTCAATGTCAAATGAATGGTGATTGCAGAATTCGAAATCAAAGTCTCGAAGTGAAGTTGATGAATGCAGTCTTAATTGAATTCTGTAACTTATTTTGATTAATTGCATTCATAGAAGGTTGCATTCTTTTTCACACCTGAATGGAGAATGTTTAAGGGTCAATTCTTATGAATAAATCGTAGTCTCTAGAAACTGGCTATGCAGATGTCAGATGAACAAAAATTCTCCCCTCAAAAAAATTTAGAAACCCCTACAACCAAAAAACCTCTAATATTTTTTCCAACTTTTTACTTTTTTTTTGCATTCCAAACTCATAAACATTTAATTTCTAATGAACCTAAACAAAAATTGAATTAAACAAATTTTTAGTTGTTGACTATACCTAATATACAAATGTTGGTTTATAACAAAGAAAAAACTTAGGTAGGTCAATTTTTCAATAGCCTGTTAAACGTCAGATATAACTTATTCTAAAGAATAAAGCAAAAATGTAACATTTATTTCTCTGAGAGCTAACTGAATGTTTAATTGATGAAAAATCAGTAGAATAGTAGATACATAATTTCAGGAATATTATTAACCGCACATACACTAAAATGAATATTTCTTTTTGGAATTGGTATCTAGATTTTGGCAGTCGCTTAAGTACATTTCACTCGTAAAAGTTTTGAGCATTTCGTCTTACGGAGACAGTTCCGGAATCGAGAACGTAGGAAATATCTAACTCAAAGTATTATCAGCTTTTCAATTCCAATACAACATAATTTTTTGAATGAAGCAGGAAAACATTTATTTAGGTCATTTTTAGCCTTAAAAATAATAACCCAAGATTTCTCCTCAGATATTTGTCCCCTAGATCCCCCCCCCCCCAACGGTGAAAAAGCCCCTTAAATCCGTGGGGAAAACCCCAAACTGGAAACCTTGTTCTATGTCATTTGTCTAAAATTTAAGAGTGCGACCGTCAAACGATACACAATTACAAAATACATACATTTTGAGGCAGAATTATAAGCGCACAAGTCAAACGAAAGATATCACGAATTTACCAATGTCCCAAAGCCTTTTTACAGAAGACTACAATTCGATATGGAAGAAGGTAATCAAACGCTGAATTTTAAGATCACCATGTAAAAGGGAAACAGTGTGAAGATTTCAAAAGTAATGGTCGTAAATTGGTATTTTGTGGAACCTCGTATGTCTATACATTTTATCAGAATGTTTGTTTCAAATATTTAAAATTTGTACCATCGTTTAAGAGATACTCTGAAAACAACACAATAATGTCGACAAAAAATAAAAAAAAATTTAGAATTGAATTTTTAGGTGTGTGCAAAGTCTTTGGAACCCTGAAAACGTGTACTAGAACGGTTACAAGAACATAAGAGGGCTCTTGCCCCTCGCCTCTTGGAATGTTGCTGGAGAAAGTAGAAGAGAAAAGGAGAGGGATAGGGTGTTGTCCTATTGAGGCAGAAGAATTATCTAGATGGAATCAGCGGTGGTGTCTAGAGTTCCAGTAAAGCGAAGCCACTTTATAAATGTTGGAAAGTATTAAAAACTCTAATTTAATAATAACCCTCTAAAAGTACTTGAGAGTGCTAGGACGCCATATGGCCCTAGGCTCAATGATAGGAAAATCCCTATGCACACCTCCGCGTGGTAGAGGGCGGGTAACGCTAACGTGCAGGGGGACCGAATGGATGCCGGGATAAGCAGACAACCCAGCTTTGCTGGTCAGGGCACAAACTTGTCCTTGGGATGGTTAAAAGCCCCCTTAAGACGGATGAACTGCAGGCAGCGGTCAACGGCATGATAGTCTGGTGGCGGAGGAGCTTTTTTTGGTAAAAGGCCAACGGCAGCAGCAGGTAGCGTCTGTAACCCATATTGGGCGGCTACAAAAGGCGTCTGTTTTCCCATAGTGGGCGGCCTCGAGCAGTTATGTGTTTGACCATACAAAAGGCGGGTGTGCCTGTCAAATCTGAGCTTATGTATGTTATTAATCATATCTCGGAAAACACCATGGTGGAAGGATATAAGCAAATACATGAATTATGACAACAAATGGAATTGAGTCCCCAAGAGGTAATCTTCTTATAGAAAATCCTTCTGCAGCTTCGGTTGCAGTAAACCGCACATCGGATTTGGGGGTGCGGCATCTTTCATGTACGAGCGTCAATCAAGACGCCATAATAATAAATGAATCGTTGACAAATAGAAGAAGTCTTTCAAGAAGCGCAAATGTTACTTTTGGCTACCGCATACGTACGAAAATCGGAGCATGGAACGTTCGATCCTTGTATAGCGATGGTAGATACGAGCAGGTTGAGCGTGAAATGCTTCGCCTAAAGATCAGTATCCTGGGCATAAGCGAAACTAAGTGGAGAGGAAGAGCTGAATACAGATCAGACTCTGGACAGACGAGAATGCTGTATTCCGGGGAAGATGAAAGAGAGGGTGGCCAAAGACTGCATGGTGTCGGAATTATGTTGAACGAAGAAGCGAGGCGTAGTTTGATCTCCTGGGCGCCCATTTCTGCGAGATTAATGACAGCAAGGTTTCGTTCAAAAATTCGTAACGTCACAATTATTCAGTGCTACGCCCCCACAAATGAAGCGACAGAGGAAGACAAAACCGCGTTCTACACTCATCTTAACTCGGTTTACAGTAGTGTTCCGAGAGCCGACATCATAGTCGTTATGGGAGATCTTAATGCCCAAGTCGGTGCAGACAATTACGGACTTGAACGCGTGATGGGAAGAAATGGCTTGGGGTCACGGAATGAAAATGGTGACTTGCTTGTCGACTTTTGTAACGCGAATCGTCTTGTGATAGGTGGGACTGTATTTAAGCATAAGACGTGCAACAAAATTACCTGGGTGCATCCGGATGGTCAAACCGAAAACCAAATTGATCATATCATGATTCAGCAGCGATGGAGGAAGTCTATGTGTGATGTCCGGAGTATAAGAAATGCCGATGTGGGAAGCGACCACCATTTGGTTCTGATGAGTCTCAAACTACGAACCGCTGCCGTACAAAGACCAGCGCAGGATGCAGCAAGGAGCTCAAAATTCAATACTAATGCTTTAAATGACCCCAACATATGTCGAAACTATGTCACCACCCTTAACGACAGAGCCTCGTCATTAAATGGAATCCAGAATTCAACAATTGATGAGATGTGGGGTGAAATTAAAAGTGTTTTTATGGAGGCTGGATCCGAAACTGTACCCAAGCGAACGAGACGTAGAGACTCTTGGATATCCCAAGACACCTGGGATAAGATCGAACTTCGCAAATCGTTGAAAATCCAAATAAATGCCGAAGCTGATGTTCAACGAAAGGCTGACTTGCGAAGAGAGTACCGCATTGCACATAAGATGGTCTATCGCTGTGTGAGACGTGACAAGAGGGTGAAGTTGGATGGACTCGCAGATAATGCGGAAATCGCTGCCAGAAGAGGAGATATCCGGGAATTGTACCAAATAGCTAAAGACGTGATCGGGAAAAAAATCAACACGAATCATCCTGTAATGGATGTGGATGGCACACTTTTGGTATCAATTGAGGATCAGCTTCGTAGATGGAAGGACCATTTTTGTGCCCTGCTAAATGAGGATTCAGTTGAGCAGAGTGCTGAAGTGCCCCAACTAAACGAGATGCGCAGGTCCTATAGGGGTATTGATATCGAACCCCCGTCAGAATCGGAAATCCTTACATCAATAAATCTCCTCAAAAACAACAAGGCAGCTGGACTGGACGGAATACCAGCTGAATTCCTGAAAGCCGATCCCGTAACAGCGGCTAGTATTTTACATCCGTTGATACAAAGCATTTGGGAAAACGAAAACTATCCCAGGGATTGGAAGGATGGTGTGATTGTTAAGTTGCCAAAGAAAGGTGACTTAAAGAATTGCAACAACTGGCGTGGTATCACCGTTTTGTCCGTTTTCCCAAAACTAATGGCAACCATCATTCTCGAGCGAATAAAGGATAGAATCGAGTCTACACTCAAGAGGCATCAAGCTGGCTTCCGCAGTGGTCGATCGTGTGTCGACCATATCAACACCCTGCGTATCGTCCTCGAGCAGTCGATGGAATTTCAATCGCCGCTTTACCTCATGTTCGTGGATTTTGAGAAAGCCTTTGATCGAATTAAACGAGAATGTATATGGAGATCTTTGCTTGGTAGAGGAATTCCACCAAAAATAGTTGCCATTATAAAAGAGTCCTACAACAACGCAAGGTGTTTTGTTTTGCACAATGGGCAGCTATCCGACTCCTTCGTAGTGCAACAGGGTGTGAGACAAGGGGATGTTCTATCGCCAATTCTCTTCCTGCTGGCGATGGACGACGTATTGACGGCCAGTGTTGGTATAGCTGAGCGACAGGGCATTCAATGGAGACCGTTCGAAAGGCTCAGTCATTTAGACTATGCCGATGACATATGTCTACTGGCAAATAACATCAGTGGGCTGAACGGGATGTGCCAAACACTGCAAGTGAAGGGAGAGTCGAGTGGTCTAAGAATTAACAGCAAAAAGACAAAAATAATGCTCACAGGCCGCTCCACACAGCAGCGTATTATTCTACAGGAGACGCCAGTTGAAGTAGTCAAACAGTTCAACTACCTTGGCAGTATTGTCTCTGCAAACGGTGGGACAGATCTGGACGTTAAAAGTAGAATAAATAAAGCTCGTGCAGCCTTCGGTACTCTGTCCCCAATCTGGAAATCAAGTCAAATCTCCCTACGTACTAAGTTGAGATTCTTCGAATCCAATGTGAAATCCGTGCTGTTATATGCTTGTGAAACCTGGAAAGTCACGTCTATCATTTCGAAGAAATTGCAGGCTTTTGTGAATCGCTGTCTTCGCCACATCCTAAAGATTCGTTGGCCTCAAATAATATCAAATGAGGAATTGTGGCGCAGGACAAGTCAAGAGCGGCTGGACGTCGACATAAGAAAGCGTAAATGGCGATGGATTGGTCACACACTGAGGAAACCAAACGATGAAATTGCAAAGCAGTCCTTTGAATGGAATCCTCAGGGTGCACGGCGGGTTGGAAGACCAAGAACAACATGGAAATCAACTGTCTTCGCGGAAGCGGAATCCCAGAGAAAGACGTGGCCACAGCTAAAGTACCTTGCAGCAGACCGTGAAGGATGGAGACGTTTTGTTGACGCCCTATGCCCCAGCCGGGGTTACAGGACACGATGATGATGATAATTTAATAATACTCCAACATGATCACATTTTTATATATTATCAAGGCAAATTATATGTCAACTGATAAAATAAATAAATTTCTATTCTATTGTTATCATTAAACGAATAAGTTGTTTAATTTGTTTGTCCAGAAGTTCTAGAAATAAAATATATTTCTAAAGGAAAATCCCATAATTCAATAATAAATATCATTCATAAAGGCAGCTACGACAGAGCTGAGACCGGTTTATCCGTCTTCCCATGCTTGGTTTATACTAAGAGTCGAGTCGTCAAGGTTTTGCGCCCTGCCGTCAGAATGACTTTGATGAACCAAGCAAACGAAGTAAGAACAACGAGCATCAGATCAGTAAGCGGAATGTTGACTGACAAAATTGCGATTGGTGCAATACAGTTCTCAGTTATTATTATCGATGTTCGAACGTTTCCGAACATAGCCAACGTATTCTTTCAAGTATCACAACCAATAGACAGCTAAAACAAAAGAAAACGCTGTGAAGATGATCGATGTCGTTCCTATATACGACGACGAAGCAATTCAATTTTAAGAAGATACAGCGTCAAACTATCACTGTGGCTAGAAGCCACCGAAACCCCACATCCTTCCAAAAGACAACGGGATTTGAACAACCCGTAATAATAATATAAAAATAGAATTAAGAACAATTGTAAATATTAATTTCCGTTCAAAACTAAACTAACTATGATCGATGTCGTTAGAATTTGACAGGATTTTTTCCAATCGAGTATGTTGCAATTGATCAAGTTTTGAGAACCTGTGGCAACATTGCCAAAAGCCTTCACAGATATAGCCAAAGCGTTCTGAGTCTTACACGAACACCACAACAAAACCCAAGGTTTGATGAAAGAAAAAAAGAATCTCCAAAGATGTCAGAACCCGGGCAGAGGCTTGAAAAGATGATCAAGGGAGCAAGAGTCCATGGTGAGGATGTTGAAAATCATTTCTGCAAATTTTATAACAGCGGCGGTAAAAGATCGAGTTCTGCTTTCAGGCAGATTGTACCCTTGAGCTTAGATGATGGAGAGCAACAAATCAATCTATCTTGCGGTGATAGGCCTACAAATTCTTTTCTGTTGTTTTATGTGAAAGCCTGAAGTCGTTGTTTAGGAATCTGATGATACAGGTCATACAGTTCACGAAAGTTCGGAAAAATTACCTGAAGTTTAGAGGACGGACACCAATAGGAGTAGAGGAAGACCGCAACTTAGGTGGTACAGTCAAGTCGAAGACGATATCACACAATTTGAGGAGACAGCTAGCTTGAAATCAGACTGGCTGGAGAATGTTTACTGGCTGAAACCCTGATTCAAATCGGCCTTTGCGCCACCTTAAATAAGTTATTGAAATCTTGAACAACAACTTATGTTCGGTTAGATCCCTTTTTTTCTCTATTAAGCTCATCGAGATAATTAATCTCGAAAACTAGTAGACACTTCACTTCAGGCTGATAATATTGCTCCTCATAGATTTACTCATGTGTATGATTATGTGTATCATTAACAAATTTCAAGAATATCTCTTGGACTTCTGTCCTAGACCCTTTCTATAGACTTTCTCATAGTTTTGTTTGACACTTCTCTTAAGAGACCTGGAAGTTAAAAAAGGAACAAAGGCAGCTTCTAAACAAATTTTATTTTAAATTCCCAAACCCTGACACATTGCAATGTATGAGATGTATGTATCTTCTATAAAGGCAACCCTCACATTATGCTTATGCCAAACTCTCACCTCTTAACCGAACCCGGAATATACATTAAGTACCAAATGTTCCTCTCACTCATTCAATTTATATGCATTATTTGAGCTGGATTTAGTCTCCACGTACTCAGCCTGCCACGCCATCCTAGCTGCTGCCGCTGACACTAAGCCATGATCGTCATCGTCAATACAATCGACGACGCGACGTAACAAGTTCAGTGCAACTTTATAGTAAATTTTCGACGACACATTCAAATCGTGACTAGGTGTGTTCATGATGGACAGCGTCATGCAGATTGCAATTGAGCGCGGTTGCTATTCCGCTGCCGACAGAGATTCAAAAAATAATGTCAGTCTTATTTGAATGTCGAACAAATGCAACAGCTTCAGAGAAATAGATACATTCCAATAAATTTGCCGTCATCATCGCACGATCTATTGACAAAAATTTAAATTAGGTTTGTTTGACTTCCCTCAGAACAATCAAATTACTTTTACTTGACAATTGACGTAAATGTTTCTTCAAAACGCTTACAAAAAAGCTTCCCAGGGTATCTAAGAGATTATGCGGTTTTTCTGGATTTTCTCGGCTGTCCTTTTGTGGAAGATGTCGCATCAACACGACTAGAACACTACCAGTTTAATGGCCAAAAGACTTTGGTGACAGAAAACTGCCAGAATATATTCCAGTTTGCCACTCGTGTAAAGCGGCATATGGAATAAATCATGACATTTTGATTTTATTAAAAAGAAAGAAAGGATAACAAATGCAAGAAATTATAACAATTTGCCATCTCAGTGTTTACCCAACTAAAAAGGAAAAATTAAAAATATATAATCATCTTCATTGCAAATAAAAATAGTTAACCGTTAAACAAAGAACATCAATCAACAGAAGTATTGTTCAATTTCCAAACCAAAGTGGGGAAAACTGTCTCAAAGCAATCAATCCATTTTTCGAGCTTTTCAAATGACAGTCTTTATCCTTTAGACGAGGAACTTTCAATATCAATTAACCCCCATGGCCTTTCCAAGTCAGAACCTTCAGTCATCCGATGACTTTTTTATAAATCAACTATCTCTTTCCATGATGGCAAGACAGAGAAAATGCATTTTCAAACGTTACCTTCGAATAATTGTGCGAACTTTATCTGTTCCAACCACACAACCCTCCATCGTCAAAGTCGTCGTCATAGTCAAAGTGTCACCAGGAGCGAACAGCATAAGTTCTACCCCCAAAATGCAATATCTTTCGAACAGTGCTGCCGTCTTTCTATTTTTTTTTTGTCTTATCCGACAGTCTTCATGTCACCTGTCAGTTGTTGAACTTCACTGTCTCAGTCAGTCTGACATTTCAGTCACTCATTCAATAGTTTTCCGACAATCGAAAGTAGGTACCTATGTATGTACACTGTTTTTGTGATACGTTATAGTGAGGGTAAAAGTGCATTTGAAATTGTCAATGTCAACTGCATCGTCGTCGTCGTCAGTGTCAGTCATGCTCTCATTTTCTACTTTTTTTCTCTTTTCCCTGTCCTGTCTATAAGTTGGTACTTTTAAGTAAATTTTCCAATACATAAAAGCACTCACGTACCAATTGCAAGCTTTTTTTTTCCCAATAATGACAAACATACGTACGATAGGAACATTATTTGACTGACGTCAGAAGCAGCAACAGAACATAACTACTTCCTTCCAAGAATGTGTCACACGTTGACGTCCTGTAACTGACGGCAAAGTGAGTAGTTTTTTCGTCTTTCTCTCTTTTTGTTGTATTTCTTTAAAAAAAAAGGAAGGTCGAATAGAGCTTTTGAATTTTTATAACGAATTTTCTGACTCAGCGCATAGCCAGCACCAGCTTAGCTGTCAGAGAGGAGTAATTTTTGATTGACATTGATGAGGCTACGCCTGTCAGTCGGAAGACCAAGTTAAATTCTTGTTTTTATGACCTAAGCGAACAAGGCAGCATCAAAAGTGAAATGATATGAAAAAAAATAAAAACATTTTATAGCTCTTTGTTTGGTTTGTTGTCCATAAACGTCATTTCGATGAGCAATCTTAAAATAAAAATGTTTTAAAGTTAAGGATCGTATGAAACAAACACACACACACACAAGATATACAGAGGAGATTAAAAGAAGGTTAACAGGCAAAACGAGGCATTTCTATAAGTCAGTTGTTACGATGTCTAAATATGTATGTCTTGCTGCTAGCTTAAAGTGAGCTTTCGCTTAGTAACAATTTATATTCATATATTGGCATTTGAATTAATAAAACTTAAATATTTGTCAACAGAGGTCGAAAATAAAACTCAGCCTTTTGAAAAGTCTTTAAAATTTCGCCTTGCCTGCCGAGGTTTTTAAAAATGATCCCTAAATAACAGTTTAACTTAAAAAAACTTTTTTCGGTTTCTCTCAGTGAGAAACTTTTATTTTGATTTTTTTAGGTTTTGGTTAACCGCTGACCACTTATCGCTGAGAGAAAAAAATAAATCTCATTTAGAGATTTTTATTTTGTTTTATTTGATTAAATAGCTCTGCTTTTGGATTTTCAAAGAATTGTTTGGTCATTCATTGTTTAATACTCTTCAAAAAAAGTTTAGTGGAAGTGCTGATCGTAATTGACTCTTTTTGGTCCTTGAGCTGACACGCCTCTATGAGGGTTGTGGTCAAAATCTCGCAAGTCGAAATACAACGTCACCGACAATGCGGACACAATAACGACAACGACGACTGCACGACGGTGATAGTGACGATTTCTTGGCGTCATCTTGCCGATTGCGTTTACACGTAGTCTTGAGTATTGTTGTTCAATGGCATACGCCTCGTCATGGCCGTTTACAAGTTGTTTTTTCATTTGAAGCCACGGTATTCAAATCTTCTCGGGGTATGCATTTAGGATTTAGGTACACGTACAAGAGGTTTTCTCCCTTATTGTTATAATTTCATCTCGTTATGGTCTTATTTGAAAAATAAGCTTAAAGAGATCTTTTTGTTCTTGAACGATTGTGCGTTGGCTGACCAACGGGTCCTCATCTGGATTTTAATCATTTTAATTATGTGGGGCCTCTTGGCCACCCACGTTGACTCACTAAACTAGGTTTTATGTGTTCAGTCGGCAGTAAGGTGTCAATTGTCATTGTAAACAGTTTTCTTTTGACAGTCAGGCACCGTTGTCAGCAACTTTAAAAATTTAGCTTAAATGAAACTGTAATTGCTTTAATAGTCGGACTTTAGTAACATAAAAGCGATATAACAGCGAGACGAGGATAAGACGTGAACACTGGCAAAAATCACGTGTAAATGTCACGGCGTTACTATAGCGAGACTATTGCGGGGAATACACGATACAGGTAGCCGTTTAAATGAAACAGAAAACCACCTTTGGAATTTTTAACGACGGTTTTAGCTTGTTGTAACCTTTTTGAAAAAAATAATAATTTTGAAAGATTTTTGGCGAGACTATAGCGAGACCAAAGCGAGATGATATAAAAACATTCTCAATGCCAAAAACCACGTGTAAATATCACGACGTGACCAAACCGAGACCAGCGCGAGAAAACCACGACACAGATAGCCGTGTAAACGGGCACGTGGCACTGAAAGCCACGTTTAGACGGTATCTGCGGCGTCGTTATCGTAGTACCTCTTCTTCTATAAATGTTGATGACGAATTGATTCTACTGAGTTCTGAATTATCTGAAATATTTCAAACAACACAGCCTACTAACACTATCTACTTTTTCTAAGAGAGAAAATACCGTTTTTATTTATTTTCCATGGAAACAGTTTTAAGTTCATCGCTTCCTTTTATTTAAAAAAAAGTCACAAATAAGAGTTATTCTGGGAGATAAATGATCTCACCAAAAGATCTTAGCAATAAATAAAAAAAACTAAATCTTAGAACGTGACCAAAGTGAAATTTGAGGAATTATATATCTCTCAGTGAGAAATAAATGAAAATAAAGGTCAACTGTTATTTTCGATCTCTGGTCCAAAATAATCTCAAGAACTATACTCAACTCATTAGTACAAAATTAGACGTAAATATTCATCATCTTCGATGAACTACGACGTTAAGCTGTTTTTTTTTTTTTTTTACTTGCAGGTACGAAATCCGTCACATAAAATCTCGAATCTCGCATATTTTATCTCGAAAACCCAAATCTCGAAATTAATAATCGTCGCATTTCATCTTATCTCGCACCACAAAATCACGCAACTGTCAACCCAAATCTCACAAATAAAAATGTTGCAAATAAAAATCTCGCAAATTCTTGATAAGAATATAGGAAATCTCGCAAAATTTTATTGCAAATGTATTTGTCGCAATGGAATTAAATTTCGAAAAATTTAACTGCAAATATATTTCTTGCAATGCAAATTAATTTTGCGGTATTTTATTTTGCAACGTTTTGTAATTGCTGGGTTGTTTAAAACAGATTTATGAAAATTCGAAATTTTGGACTGTGGTATTTTGTAAATGCGAAATTGTGGAATATGGTATTTAGTAATTGCGAAATTATGCAATAGGAGATTTTGTATTGCGAGAGTAATGCAAGACTTCAAATGCGAGATTTTAATTTGCAAAATTTGGTACCCAACCCTTTATGGCAAGAACATATTGGTTCAGTGTTAGACAAAATTTTGAGGTTTCTTTCAAATCTAACGTAACGGTAATGGAGAAGTGCTTTTGTGCGTCCAGCTATACCTACCTTCATCGCTCTAGATCCTAATTGCGTAAACGGATTTGTTTCAAGTCATGTGATTCCTCAGAGGTAAAATTCGAATTTTAGCTGATCTAGAAAGGGTAGATGCCATACATCGACCACTTCAAATGTTCTCAAAAACGGGTCTCATGTTATCTGAGCGAAAATCGCAATTTTAAGACTTTCACATCCAAATTTTGAGAAATTTGTTTAAGTTTTGGAGAAATTATAACGAAGATTTTAAAAGGAAAGTTCTGATTGACTTAGTTCTGCAAAAGAAACATTTCTTAAAAATGAAACACAGGAAATTTCGGCCGCTATTATTTTGGCACAGGTTCATAAGTCTTCAGGCCATCCGCCAACGTATACAATGGACCTTTAAAATTGATGTCTGGGTGGTCATTAAAGGCATTGAATTTTAGCCCTGGTCACCATCTTATCCGGAACGAGATTTGAAAAAATCACATGACAGCGAATCTTCTTGTTGAAACCCTGTGCACGTTTGATATAGTTCGGAGGAGCTTTCGTCTTTCACAATATTGACCACATTTTTTCAGATATCACGCAAATTTTCCAAAATGTCTCCCACAACATTTTTGGGTTCTTTTTAACCTAAGCCGAGGTTATTTATGAGAGAAAACTCTATCGATATGTCTCTGTGCTGTACCAACTTGTCAAACATACTGTTCTTTTTCCTTGAATATCTACTCACTTCCTTGAAATCAAAATCAAATCAAACAAATTGCATCTCTCCCGCGCCGTATTTAATATTTGTTGAGATAAGCAAATATTTAAGAAGGCTTAAGGTCTTTTACATTTATAGAAGAAGTCTCATTTGGTTGATGGATTTAACGAGTATTTAACAAGGTTGGCAGGGTGAGGTCAGTAAAAGTCACTTGGATCATCGTAATTCTGTCTAAATTGACATGTTTACGAGGAAAAAAAAGATTTTGGCATTCGCGAAACTAAAATGGATTCATCCATAAATCTTCAGATTATTAACGTCCAATTCCCAAGATATCGCCGGTTTGCTTTTTTTCTGTTGAAGGATTAAGGGGTGTGGGTTAAAGGTTTCGAACGATGTGAATTCCAATTTGATGAAGTGACGCGTGATTGATGGCCAAGATATGAGGTCATTGTGCATTGCATCGTCATTGGAGACTGAGTCGTTGCCGTTGTCGTCGTCTTCATCTTGGCCGTTGACGTCGTCGAAGTCTTTTCGCCAATGTCCTTTTCTAAGGATATTCATCATCTTTTCAGCACTGTTCTTGTTTTCAATCAATCTACGTCGTCGTCACATACTTTCTCAGCTCAGCAGCTCATCTTTGTTTTTTTTCTTCTTTTTTTGTCAATGAAGAAAATGGACAGAATGATGAAAATGAAGCTCTTGCAACGACAGATAACAGTTGGAGGAGTTTCTATATGTTTTTTTGTTCATCACTTTGCTCTGGTCCTCTGGATGACGAGATGATTTCCCAAGGACAAAAAGATGATGAAGAGCAACAAAGACGAGATGTTTCTGGAGGAAAAGCTCTATTGAATGACAAAAGTATATGATGACTGGCAGCAGATGAAATATGAAGGATCGATCAAATGGAATTGAAGGACTCAATGTCCATCCTGAATATGGAGTGTGGTACATCAAGTGACAGCGAATGATGTCAAGCAGAGGATATATGGTTTTGTTGGTTTTAAGCGGTGGTAGCTTGATGGTCAAATGAATCCTTGATGAATGATGAAGTTGAAAATGAGTGTTTTTCTACAGTGGGAAATGCGATTATCATTTCGTTTGGTAGAGTGGATATTTTTGAATGGAAGTTTTTTTTTTGTTTTGTTTTTGTTCAAGTAACCAGCATATGTTGGATTTGGTTATGCAAGAAAACCAACAAACATTTAGAAAGAATATTTACCGAGACTGATAACAAACGATTGATGAGAAAAAGTGTAGGACTACTATAATAGACAAAGTGATGTTTAATTTAAAGGAAGGTTAAGGATTAAGTAGTAGGGTTAGAATATTAAAATAGGTGAATAAGTAATAGAGGTAGTACAAATGTCATATTGCAATGATCGTCTTACAATACTGACAAATAAAAAAAAACAATTTTTGAAATTCTAAGCTGACTTATTAGTGAATGGTGAGCTATTAGGTAGTCAATTCCTACCCTCAATAGGGCAAGGGCAGTTGCACAACTAGCAGCTTCAATCGCAAGAGATCACCAGATACTTTTGGTCTCAAGTCTCCATCAAGTAGGCTGAGAACCAGTGGAAACAATGCCACGAAACCATCATAGATCCTGGCTCTGGCGGACTTGGTGTTAAGCCAACTTAATATGACAATGGATTGACAATGAATATGAGGAAGAAGATGCAGCTCAACAAGAGGTATACAAAACGGTGCTTCACAGAAGTCTACGAGCAGAAAAGAACAGCAGCTTTTCAGAAGAAACAAATACGAACAAAAGAAGGATAATCAAAAGCTAAGGATCGAGGAAATAGAGTAATGCCACGACAGGAATGGAGCTCAGAACAGAAGTTGAACGCTTTAAGGCGAAAAGAACCCCTGTACCGAAGCCTGATGCAGTAACGATCAGGGAAATAACACAATAGAATCCCATTTCGGTGCTGAGGATTATGGAAAGATAATTACTGCAAACTGTATAACGAGGAAGGTGATGAATCGATTACCGCTGCCATGCAGATTATTTGATGCATTGGTTAGGAGAATGATCCATCTGCAAAAAATGGTCACTGGAAATCATGCTGGGTGTATCTTCAGGAAAGGTGACCTTCGCACCAACTTCACAACCTCAAAGGCCCACCATCACCATCGATCAAATGTCAAAATTACGGCGGATTTTGAAAAAACATTGAAAAAAAACATTAATTTCAAATCGGCACCTACAACCTTTTCATCAATTTTAAGGCTGCGTATGAGAAGGCTTCGTAGTACCTCGTGGCATGATGGTTAGTGCGTAGGACTGTCATGCCGAAGGTCTGGGTTCGATTCCCAGCCGTGCCACCTAAAAACAGAAATGTTTTATCCGAGGTACTGCCTCTTGCGAGGAACTGACAAAACCTCCAAGAGTATACTTGTCATGAATAAGTGCTGCTCATTTAGCCGTTCGGACTCGGCCAAAAACTGTAGGTCCCCTCCATTTCTGCCAACAACACGCACACAGGAATGGTTGAGAGTTGTAAGTCACTAGGCCCTGGTTCTGCACGAGCTGTTGCGCCACCCAATTTATTTATTTTATGTGAAGGCTTCTTTCAACTTAGCAGTTCGGATGTTGCCAAACATTTTACGTCAGCTATTCCTTCCGACTAACAACGCGCAAACAGAAACAGTTGAGAGCAGTTCTGTCAAATTTTTGCGTTACTAAATTTATTTATTCAACTAAGGTCCGCTGGCCATCAATATGCCAGATACGCCGCACCGCACCATTGCGTATCATGGGGATATTTTCTTTTCACCTGCTCTGCGTCATGTTTATAGGTGGCTTTCTCCGTGATCCACCTTTATAGCAGCTTGAATCATTGAGCTGAACAGATGTAGCCTGGTCTCCAAGCTTATAAAGAGTTGGTTTTCCTTATTTTTGAGAACATTTCGAACACAGCTTTTCCTTCTCATAATTGACTGTTGAAATTTGATTTGGTTACGCATTCAGTAGATATGAGTACACTTCCAAGACATTGAAAATTTTCGACCACATGAACTGGTTGTCTAAGAAACAACTTTCAAAATTGATTAAGGACTCATGTTCAACTAATTACTACTTTGGTCCACACATACTTACAAACATAATTGATCACATCAAATATTTCACAGCAAAATCAATGTGTCACATAAAAATCGATGTATCACATCAAAAAAAGAAAAAAGCCATTCTTGTGATAAAAATTATTTCAATTCGTGAGTCATGTAAATCTATCAATACTTTTAGTTAAGGTTATGATCTTTTAATTAAACTTTGTGTAAAAAATATATTCCATCATAACATAACAATATAGATGGCTATGTACATCACATGACATACGACCATAACAAAACACATCATCACCATTAACCCAATTCCACTAATCATATCATCGTTGCTATAACATCGCAGTAGTAGAATTATATAAATATAAATACAATACGTTCTCAATCCTTTAAATCATCATCACAATCATTAACACAACTGCCACTGCATATGATGACTATTAATCATTTGGCATAATACAAGGAATATGTCAGCTCATTCGCCTCTGGCAATCATTCAAACTGACATTAAACTGGAACTGGAGAATAAACTGGACTAAATTTAATTCACAGAACAAACACAGAACTCGAACTCAGAAGCACACAAACTTTTGCTGCTGCTGCTTCAGCTGATTCAGCTCAGCCAGACCAATTGTCACATCTAATCCAACATCAATGTTTGATGTATTTTACTGAAAAATGATGGATTGTTACCCATCACCTAACCAACCGACCTACCAACCAACCAACTAAACCAGCCACCCACCTCAAGGATTTATAATCGAGAAATGTCCTCGTCATAATCACACAGAATCCACATCTCATGCTCATCTCCATCAACTCCATCATGCCCATCATCATCATCACCATCAAGCGTGTGACATTTGTCTGAAAACGAAAACCTAAAGTGATGTGATGTGTGTGTCTGATGTGCCACTGTGTGTGTTGTTCTGGTTATCCTTATTGTCCTGTGATGTGTGTCCTGGCGTGTAATATGCACTTATCGATCGGGCATTCTAAATGTCCATCCCAACAATGATCTCCTGTCAATCATAAAGCGGGGGCAGCCCAACGCCAACGATGCGATGGCTGTTGATGATGATGATGATGGTCATTGTATTGGACACAAAAAGGATTCCTATCTCTCTAGGTTTATGGGTACGTGCGTGTGTCACAATGAGTCCTTTTCTGCTGATGTCATGTCGGAGGAAATTATAATTATTCAAAAATATAAATAAATGTTTGAACAAAGTCAGCGGCCGGCGTGTCTGTGTTTGTTCAATATTGTGTTTGTGTACCCGCTCTCCAGCTATTTACAGCATACGGATATAGGGGTGCGTTTAGTTTTGTCAATCTATACATGTTGTGTATGTGACAAACATATATAATTGTCTATCAAAATGCGGGAAAGGTGGAAACAACAACAACAACATCACCATCAGAGAAATAACGGCTTCTATAAAGCAAACCATCACACAATCTCTCGTGACATGATGATAACGATGACATAATATCCGGATGTTCGCCATTAGACGCATGAATGGATTTGTAATTTACGCTTGAATCGCAATGATGATAGATTCGATGCCAAATGGTGATAGCTAAAGCTACCTATGTATAGACGGCTACTGCTATACTGGGTATTTTATGTGATTGAAGAGTAGTCAGGATGATGGGTTTTCATATATGTCACCCTTTAAAGTGTCTTTGGGAATTAAAAGGTTTGTAAGCAATGGAAATTATCCCACATCTGATATATGTAGTATAATTGGCAAGTTCAATGCATGTTGGGGGATAGTGTAAGTATGGAAAGATTTCTAGATGGATTAAAGCAAATGCAAATTTCCAATTTTTAGTTCAGCTATTTTGAGACGAAGATATCACAAAATTGACTAAAGCTAAGGGTTATCAGTTCTTTTATTTTGTAATTAATAGCCGAGTAATGACACTTTAAATGTTTTTTTTCACGGCACTGTCTCTGCGTGGAAGTGACAAATTCTCCAAGAGTCCCTTGTCATAATGAAGTGTCACTCATCTTATTCGTTCGAGTTCGGCGAAAAGCTGTTCGTCTCCTCCATTCCTACTGATTAAAAACTTGCACACAAGAATGGTTGAGGGTACAAGAACTAGGCCCCGATTTTCAACGAGGATTTTTTTGGAAAGATAATTCTGGAAGAATTTAAGGCTATTTAGTGATTTAATTTAGAGAGCGTTCAAAACAACGAAACAGTATTTTGCCAGGGCTATTCTGTCGGTTGCGGCCTTCAAAATAAATTTTTAAGCACAGTGTTTCACATCTTCACCCTCTGTTGCATCATAAGATGATTTTGTACGCAATTCGGTCATGTGGGTTCATATTGAGAACCCAGCTAGAAAAACAGTTGACGCTAGCTAAGCTTGAATTAACGTATTTTTTTTTCTAAGAAAAATTTGGCTAGATATTGCTAAAAGCCTGACAATGGATTGCTGAGCACCTATCACCAGTTGCTTTGAGGGGTCAATTCTTTCCACATTTCTTTGTCATAAGCACATAGGATGTGGTTAAGCTCGGATAGAGTATTGACATTTTTGGAGAGTTTATCTGCCAATTTCTGTCCACAGACATAAATTACGTTTTCCTGGGTTTGAGACCCATAAAAGGGTGAAGTTAATTTTTCTTTAAGCTCGTTACGACAAGCGTTATCCCGATCAAGCAGTTTTAATTTTGTGACAATTGAACAAATGACTTTCACTACTGCTTGGCTGTTTATATGAAGAAAATAGCAAGATATTTAGCGGCCTCACAAAAGGAAAGCACTATTCGGCAGATTTATTCATCTTTTGATGGGAAGGTTTACGAAAAGCTGCTTTGCTTAACAATCCACTGTCAGTCTTTCCACCGTCTCCTCCGTAAAGGCGTTAATTTCCAGAACTGTCTGGCTTGGCTATTTGTTAGTCACTGATGAGTTTAAATGTGTGCACGTCTTATCAGCCTTACCACAGGCCATCGTCACCGTCGTACAGTTCTCAAACAAATTTCATATCTCCTGCCATAGCAAAAATATTGCTGAAATTCGGAGATTTTGAAAAGTAGTATCCCAAGTCTCGTTGCAATATTTCTGCTACGACGAGAATCATGTTATCTTTTCCCAAGCTCGCAGTACGAATCTTTTACAATGTGGTCCGTTGTATAAGGCTGAAGATATTCTATAGCCCACTAGGAGATGACGGTTAGTCTCTTTTCCACATAACAGGGAGAGTGTTTCGATTCTCTTTACCAAGGCTAATCTTTTTATAATCAAAGGTAAGGCAAGGGAGAGGAACAACTGACGATCCATGGCCCCACTTGGTCATAGTGGAATGCATGCTTGTTTTTCATAAAGTTTAACTTTAAAGATATTTTGTCAAAAATTGTTCTATTTACCCTAGAATTTGTGTTTTGGTTGCACCATTCTAAATTTCTTTTCCATCAATATTTTAGAATTGTACTCGAGGGCATCAAGAAAAGCACTTATGAATATTCAGAATTCCCAGAGATATAATGTGCCTTTCAAACTTGCACAACTCTTTAACATTTGATTTATATTTTAGTCACTGATGATATATCGAATGAAAATTGATCAAAAGACAAAAAAATCAATGTCAAATCGCCTCCTGTTCTATGATAAATCACTTCCATGCACATGTCCATATAATTCGATTCACCCCGAATTATGAAACATCACCCCTTTCGTTCACCACCTGCATCAGAACTTGATAAATTTCTCAAAATATGTCTCTAGTCTCTCTTGCACACACATTTCAATCGAAATAAATTGCCAAAAGTTGAAGATGAAAAAGCTATGCACTGAGAAAAAAAAAAATCAAATGATTTATCTATGACATTGCTCAAAATGAAACAATTTTGTCTATCCTTCTGAGCATCAAGAAAAGTAAATTCCATGACATTCAAAAAAGCTAGGCAGGACTATTAAAATATGTCCATATTATGAACTTTTAATTTCAACTTTTCGAGGTCCTTCACTGCCATTTTTAAATGCCAAATACTTAAATAGTATTTCCTTTCCTCGAAGTTTAGGAACTTGAGTGATGCTCGAAAGTTTCCTTCAGAATTCTTCCTTATACCAATAAGGAATACATTTTGCATACGAATTTGGGTTTCATTTCGACAAAGATTCACGATAGCAGACAAAATTTTGTAGAAACAAAATTACGCTCGAGATTGCCGATAGGTCTCAATAAGTCGCTAAAGGTCACCGCGATAGAATTAGAATTAGATTTCAGAGAATCATCCATATGGCGGATCATGTAGTGTAATAATAAGCTTAAAAGGATGTTGGGATCGCTTAATCTGATAGTCTCCTATTATTGCTGTAAGCTTTCCAATGCACAGATCTTATGGTTCAACTCATATTTGAAGATTTTCTCCGTTATGCTATCCGTTCACGTTTTGTGTCGCAAAAATTTTTTGTGTAGCTTTCAACTGATTCTTCTGGCTCTTCCGACATATCATCTTACCAAACGGTTCTTTATATAAAACTGCCAATTCACAATTCTTGCTGGGAATTTGTCAGATGTGTCTTCCCTAATTAAACTTAAGACATCCTGTGATTGTACTTTTAGTGAACCTCAGTAAGTTTCCTGTGGGGTCAATATGCAAGGTATGTACATTAGGGTGGTCCTTAAATTGGACATTGTCTTGGATAGCCCTCATTCGATTCAAAACATTGAAAAACAATTTCCCTAATTTTTTCAAATTTTTATTTCACCCCCCTGGTCTCCCTTTTTTCAATTCAAGGTGCAAACAATGGAGTTAGGGTTATTCTTATATCACGCGAAAAAAAAATCAGAACTTATAGATTAGATTCAGACGAAAAAAAAATCGTACTGGAGGAGCCTATTTCCCCCTGTTCAGGCGGGAGGGGAAATTTTCTAAAAATTTGACCCAAAATAGAAAAAAAATTATTAAAAAACAACGGGACCACTTACAATGGCATGCTATAGCTTTTTTTAAAGCCATGAATCCAGTCTTTAATATGTTTTTAAAATCAAGTTTTTATTGTTAATAGTTTCTGAAAAAAATAATTTTCAAACTCAAAAGTAAATATAAAAATAATAATTTTTTTCGCTTGAAAATTATTTTTTTCAGAAACTATTAACAATAAAACTTGATTTTAAAAACATATTAAAGACTGGATTCATGGCTTTAAAAAAAGCTATAGCATGCCATTGTACGTGGTCCCGTTGTTTTTTAATAATTTTTTTTCTATTTTGGGTCAAATTTTTAGAAAATTTCCCCTCCCGCCTGAACAGGGGGAAATAGGCCCCCCCTCCAATACGATTTTTTTTCGTCTGAATCTAATCTATAAGTTCTGATTTTTTTTCACGTGATATAAGAATAACCCTAACTCCATTGTTTGCACCTTGAAGTGAAAACAGGGAGACCAGGGAGGTGAAATAAAAATCTGAAAAAATTAGGAAAATTTGTTTTCTCTATTTAGAGTAATTTTATGCCTATCCAAGTTGGAATTTCAAAAAAACCCAATATAAGGACCACCCTAATGTACATATCAGGGTTTTTCTAGCAAACCTACCAGTTAAAGGTTCGGTAAGTCGCCAGTTCTCCTTGTTTGTGCAAATCTCTACAGCTAATGGTTTCCTTCAGGCAAATCTACGAGTTTCTGGTTTCTGTAATGAAGAAGCTTTTCGGTAAAATCTACCCGTTTAAGGTGCCTAATGCTTGCCATCTTACATGTTCTCTGGTAGAGCTAACATTAGTTCTTCTGGTAAACTTATTGGCAAAAGTAGTTTCTAATTCTTGACATTTGAAATTATGTTCTTCTTCTAAGTAGGCTGTAGGTGCAAAGTCTACTAAGAAAAGACTTTATTGGTTGGAATTTCTTCCCGAAAACCTAAGTTAAGGAAAGGCTTCTTTTATTTTTATGCTGGATTCGATATGTGCACCTAAGCCTAAGAAAAAAATGCGTACAGAATACCATCACGATAAATATTTTTCTCAGTGTACCAGTGAAAGATAAAAAATACAACTAAAGAAAAACTATCAAAATCGTCCTGTGCTGCGCCTTGCCGGCCGGAAACTGTATGGAATATGTGCAAGAGAATATATTTTTTTTAAAGCCTCGCCATCATAATCATCATCATCATCATCGTTTCTCTCTTCACCTCTTCTGTCATAATCTTCAATTCGTCATCTGCCAAAAACCTTGCTCGCTACCTCTTTCTTCACATCTATTGCAACTCTTTGGTACGTTTATGATCAATACGAGTACGAGTACGAGTATAATATGTTGCTGCTTCAGTGTTTCTTCTTGGAAGCGACTTTGCCGTCGTCCGACGACGACTACGATGATGACGACCATCTTTTGCAATCCATCTTAGCCTCATGCATTCCTTCCGGCTGGTTTTGAAAACTCTATTGTTGCTGAACTGGACTGGGGATGATGATATAGCGGAGAATGGCGACGATGGCCGAACCTGGCAACGCCATCTCTGCTATAGTCAGACATACAAAGTACATACACAGACACATTTTCACGATTTATATCCTATCAATATTTCAAAAATGATAAATACAATCCATAAATAAGGTGCAAAATGGGCGCACATAGGACCAACCGACCGACCGACCTTATAGACGACGGCGAAGAAGAAGGTGGTATCCGTATCGGCAGCAGCGCGCAACACCCATCACCATCAAACGAAGACATGAAATCCTTTATGCAAGAAAGGACCAAGCAGCAGCGCGGCAAGGACCTTTCTTCGCTTATGCCTCGTAGAACGTCATACGTGTTATAAAATATCTCCTCAATGGTTGGGAGGTGGTGGCGAATCGGCGCGGCGGCAGCGGGCGGCGTTTTTAGATAGATGGATGGATGGATTGGATATGTGTGTGCAAGAATATCCTTACAGCAAGGATATTTCACTCACTCACCGGCTGAGACGAAAACGAAACTACTATTCCATATGACCTTAGCAGCCAAGAAACACATCAGGTTCGTCTCCTGGCTTCAATCTGTCGAACGTCGGCGTCGTCGTCGTTCATCGAAATGGAAGGAGCAAAGCATATTGATATGTTGCCTCGACTAATATTATGGAAACTCTCATGCAATGGACGTCTCCTTGGATATCACTCAAAAATATATATCTATTTCTACCTCCCACTCGTATAGAAGTTGATGGCAATGATGATGATGGCACCGAATGTGCATCCTGGACAGAAAGATCCTGATGTTGCCTCTGCCGACTTGCCAGGGATAGGTAGGTAATCTATTTGGATTCACATCTTCTTCTTCTTCTTGGGATTTTTGATGAAAGGATTTTCCAATACGGTGATGGCCAAGTTCTTGGCATCCATCCCCTACCAGCCAGCTATGATGAATGGGGTAACATCAATAAATTTTGATGTTTGCAAGAAGACAATGTTTTATATGTGTGTTGGATCAAAAAACATAAAATAAAATAAAGGATAAATAAAATCCTGGCGATGCGGTGATGTGGTGAGAATTTTTTAAGATGAGAAATGGCTACGTATTTGATTTTTTCAGATTCATATGTTTGATATGAGTGTGATGTCTGTCCAGGAGTTGGGCTTATGGGTATACCTAGGTATATTGTTGTATAGACAAATTGCAAACGGACGAAATGTTCAATTTTTCAAACACACTGACAGATGGCTCTCAAAGGAGATAGATTCTTTTCAAAAACAGTTTCGACGTCAAGCGATTGAAACATGAAGGAAAGGATTTAATACAAGAAAAGAAACAGGGGGTTTAAATAAGTTTGAAAAACTGATTGATATAACTCTTGACCCTAGGTGCACCTATACCTACCTCTAGTTGGATATCAGCTATAAAAAAAAAATGAGTTTGTCAATCACGATGATTATCATACATTTCTAGTAGAAACCTTTAGCCACTTATAGACTTATAGGAGGCCTTATTTCCAGGCTCTTGAATTCGTGGTTTAGGATCTTGTTAAAATGAACAAAGTTTTCTCCGCTTCCGATAGGAAATTCTTAAGGCGAAGTAATGGCCTTTTTTTTATGAAGAATTGGAATCCTGAAGTTCCCACAACCACGAACTGTACGCGATCTACATCGAAGCTGACAAGATACAAAAATAAATTAAAATGGGGAGCGCGGCAGCTTGTTGAGAATCACGGCCATCGTGGCTTACAAATGGAGGGGGAACATAATGCGAACTGGTTCATCCAAGGCTGCAAGGAAATTCCTGTCTGTATCTGTATCCATTCAGCACCAGAAAAAAAATGAGCTCATGCTATGATTATGCACCGGAAAACATGAATAGGTTATGTACATACATGCGAAATGTAACGAGGGAAGAGTATCGAAAGATAGGAGAAGAACAGCCTTGAAGAAAAAAGAGGGCAAACTAGCATCTCGCGTGAGACAGCTAGGTGTTTGTAGAAGAGCCTCGCGATCGAAACGAAACCCGTTAGTTTTATAAAAACACCAATCAACTGGCTGCTGGTATTAAGACTAAACTGACAGGTTCTTCAAACCAGCGAAGTCACCGAAGCGCATGGAATATTAGATGCGCAGAAGCTATGCCAAATAGGAATCATGTCACCCAACGAATGAAGACCACCAACATTTTTCTGCAGGCTGTAACAAAACTAATGATAGCAGCAACTTTGGGATTGTAACATCTTCCGTGGAGTATACCTACAGTGAGTGTCAAAAGTGAGTAATCAATTGTTGTTGTAAAACAAGCAAGTGATCAAAAAAGCTCATACGTTATCTTCCGTAGATACCTGCTCAGTTCTCTATAAATTGTGATGCAAATGGTGAAGTTTATTAGTGTTGTTTTGTGTTTATAATATTATGACTCATACAAAGCAAGACTTAAAAAAGTTATTTCGTGGATTTTTGTATAGATTTTAATATCATGTCTAACAGTCTACAAAAAGGGAACGGAGAAGGCAATATTGCACTTTTTCACCCAAATTTCAACTACTCATATAGCCTTTCTTAAAGCTTGTAATTTCGTTGATCCCCACCCCTAAAAGTGATATGGATTGAAATCCTATAACCAAAGTCGATCGGATTGGATTTGTAAATAAAAAGCGATCAAAAATTCAAGTGGATTGCCCAGCTGTCATCAAGATGTACAACAAGTATTATGGGCGGAGTAGACCGTTTTGACGAAAATGTTGATTCCATGAGAGTTGGTCTTCGCGGCAAGAAGTGGTGGTTTGCATTTGGCATTGATGCTGCCTGTCAAAATGCATGGCTTATCAAAAGGCAAAGCAAATAACTGGACCTACTGCGATTTTTGCAGAAATGTCGCTACTGTTTACTTACAGAAATATGGTAAGCCTCAAATTCGTGATTCTGCTTGTGGAGCTCCAATGCAGATTAGAGTGCCTTTTGAAGTTAGATCTGCAGGTGGAGCCGAAGACCATTCCGAACTTGACTGTTCACAGCGAAGTTGTGGACTTTGTCATCAACGTACGCGGAAAATGTGCTCCAAGTGTAACATCGGATTGCACGTAAAGTGTTGGTATGAGTTCCACAATAAATAAGTCTTTAGCAAACTGCATTATAACATTTCTCTCTTATACGAAAATAAATATTCTTATAAAAAACTAATGTTTTACTTCTACAGAAATAAAGGGAAATGTTGCACGGATAGTGCCCAGTGTCACCTGTAGGTGACACCCCCCATAAAAAAGTAGTGAGAATAGATAATTTATTTGTATATTTTTTTGATATCTACTCTTAACCTATTTATACTCATCAGTTGGTCAATTGGAGAGAGTTGTTGGTCATAGAAATCCGGTATTCCGGGTTTAGTGGTTTGCTATTCCCAAAAATCTTAAATTTTTCTTAATTTGGAACCTACTAATTTGTGTTTAGGAAACAAAATAGCTCATTTTTTTAAGTCTTTTCTACCAACTTTTCATGGTTTTAAGAAATATGAAAACAAGTTCCCTCAATTAGAAAAAGTTTTAATTGATATACATAGTAAGAACATTTCACCACACCTACCATTGTGACTAAAGCATGTTATAAGTACAATACTTTTATGGGCGCTGCCATATTAAATTTGCTTCAAAAGAACAACTTTCCATACATTTTTCGCGGATAAATTTACTTGATGCTACTTCATAGAAATTCCCATTAATAGCACCCAAACATACTGTCAGCTCTTTGAAAACGTAAAGCATCCCTTCCAGTACTGTTGTTTTTTTTTGAAATTCTGAAGCCTTGACCTAAGCTTATTTAATTTGCGTTTGGAAATGGATATTCACATTACTGATGGCATATTGTGCACCGCCAAAGCCCAACTCTGACTTATCTATTCCATATCTAAATCCCAATCAATAATATGAATTTCCATTGAAAAATAAATAAATATAAATAGTTTTCAATGCATTTTCCAAATATAGATGCACTTCTGTGATTGATTGAATGATTTAAGCAGCATCATGAGCACAAACAACAACCCAGCGAGCGGGGGAAGCTAGTAAAAACACTTGGACGTGGTTGTTGCCATCGACTTCATCATAGTCATTGTCGTCGTATTCATCGTTGTCGTTGGCGCTGTTGGCGATGATTATTTTTCACAAAATGTCATAAAGCTGCCACAACGCCAAAGCAATTCATCTCAAGCATGTATAATAGTCTCATGTGGGTGGGGAACGAACAAGGGGTTAAGTTGGTGGAAGTTGTTTTTCGGGACGCGAATTAAATAAAATAACAACCAAATAAATAAAAACCACATGTCATAATCGAGCGTTGTAAGGCGGCCGGCAGCCACAAGCGGGCTGCTGTGGGTAAAGTGCGGGGCGGTGGCGTCAATGCTGTTCCCCCGACGACATCGACGACGAACGACCGACCGACTGAGCGAGTGCGGTTTTTCGTTCACCGTCAATAATCTTTCGAATGAAATTAATTACCCGCAGGTGAATGCTGTTCGCTGTTGCACACAAATTTACAACACGCTCTCTGGCAAGGCGAAATGTCAACCTGACAGACGACGACGACGACTTATAGACAACGACACCAAACCAGAGAGACACTCGCAGTGTGTTTCTGCTAAATGATTGAGTCATTTTTCTCATGAGGCAATGCTGTCACATCCCTGGGCTGGCGGGGTGGTAACTGGGCAGGGTTGTGCTGCAGATTGCGCAGTTTGGCGGCAAATTGGCGGACGCAAAAATTTGCCTGCATCGATCTTTGGTCGTTACTAAAAAGTGCTGCAACCATAGATCGAGCAGTCAGCGCCAGCAGCAGTTTGAATAGAATCGTCGCACCACTCTGTGGCATCGGAGCTTCAACCTATAATAGACACGAGAAAGAGAGTGAGAGAGACCGCTTATATCTAATGAATTTGCATGGAGGATGTGGAAGTTGACGGTTGCAATCAATGTTGGAAAATTAAAATTCATAAATAAAATTGGAAAATAAGAAGAAGAAGGAAAAAAACTAAATGAAATGAATGAATGATTGACGATGTCATTGGGAAAAATGTGAGGAAAATTAATTTAGATTATGATTTGTGAGCAATAAAGCGAAAATAGAATGGAATTTGAATATTGGCTTGGCTGAGATGGCAGATTGTGAGATCATTTTCACTTAGAAGATGTCTATGGCGATGACAGTCGAGATCTTGAAATCTCATAAATCGTCATATTATTATTATTATTTTAATTGTCGGATCATGGTTGTTGATTAATTTATTCATTTTTTTTTTCGTTGTGAGATGGGGGGAGGGAGCCAAATGTAAAATTTTATTGCTCTTATACATTAGACGTTTTTCATACAAATTCAAATTAATTGTTTTGTGTCATTTTTAGTGAAACAATGTAATCTTTTCGATTGCTAACAATTTTTGAAGGTTATTTTATCATAGTCTCGCAATTAATTTTTGCATACCTAGTCTTTCAGTGTTTTAAGTCTGCAAAAACTTAGGTAGCTCTCAAGAAAATATGAATGTAATCTTCTTTGCATGGTTGCAGTTTATACACGATCAACAAACTAAACAGGGGAAATTAAGGCCTTTAGTGGAGGCTGGAGGGATTAGTACTATACGGATTATTTCATTGTTTTCAATTTGGAAGTATCTACTCTTTCCACCGTAAGCTGATTTGACGACAAACTGCTGACAAAAGTAATTTTGAGTATTGTAGTTGAATATAACTTTGGTTCATAAGTGAGCTAAGGGCGGTCTCGTATAGAGAGATATAGAGTTTATGAACAGCCTGTGTACGGTCTTCACCCAACACACTTCTCAGCTTCTTAATTCTTTTAAATAGGTACAGAAAGTTGATGTAAGAAAAAGTTGACTATGGCGCATTAATAGCTTAGCGTTGCACTAAGGAGCATTTAACCTCAAAAACCGGACAAAATTGAAAAAATTAAACTATTTTGAAAGCCCCCCAAATTGGTTTTTCTTGTAGCTGATTAACCGTATTATCATAAACCAGTCTCAAAGTTGACCCCCACCACACCACCTCTTCAGACAGCTAGTCAGAATATAGACCAATTTAGTAGGCATGCCTGCATTTGCAATGCGCTCTATTTTCACCAATTTGAAGTTGGTGTTTTATGTTTTTTGAAGTGAGTTGAAAAAAATTTTATTAATGAAAGTTAGAGACAATGGTGTATACTTAATTTCAACGTTTGATTTATTTGATTTCATCGACTAATATCTATGTTCTTGGGTAAACATTGATTCATCAAAAAGTCAAGAAGTTTATGTATTTTTTTTTACAGTTAAGTGTTTTTGTTATACTGCCGGGTGCTGTCGGGTTGTAAATTTTTTTTTAAAGCAAACTATTAGGTCTCAGTGTTTTGTACAATCCAAAACATTTTCCTCATATTTCCTCCTTTTTGAGAAAAAAATTATTTAAAATTGCCGTTTTTTCCAAAGGTATTATTTTTGAACAATTTTTTGTTTTTATTATTCGAAATTATTCGAAAGTTTTTTGTATGCAATATGGCAAACCAAACCTTCAACCTTCGATTAAAAAAAAATTGATTTGTTTTATTACCTTTTTTGGTCAAAAATGTAATAGAAGTTTCACACATATCCATAAGCCCATGGGTAGACAAAATTAAAAAAAACCCACAATTATTTATTTCTGTTTTAAAGAATGGAAATACTTTAAAACGGTATAAATTTAAGTTTCAGATGAAAATTAGGTCACTAAGACAAAAAAATAATTTTGACCAGTTTTTTCATGCAAATGCTCCTATGTGCGTTGGTACATTGTACCATTTCATGTACAAATAAAAGACAACAATAGACTCGATAATATTATTAACATAGTCTCTTTAAATTGACTAAAAAACAAAGAATATGGACTACATCTCAACGGCAGCGTTGCCAGTCATCGAAAATGTGTACAATATTCTTTATTTTTATTATTTAAAATTTCAAATATTGCTATTATCTAATATCGAACAAAATATCAGATTCCGGGATCGTCAGTGAAGTTCCCAAGATAAACAAATCTATTCCAAAAATAACATTAATTAACAAACTTACTTTGAATTTTGAAATAGAAGATTGATTCCACAGCACTTACCTGGAATAAAAAAAGAAAATTTATTAATAATTTGTCTTTTACTAATAATAGTAATAATAATTATTATTTTAACAATATGCCTGGAAGACCTTACGTCTTTTTAAATGCAACCTGAATTGCACGGCACTAGTTAGAAAGAGAAGGAGGATATGAAAGATTTGGCACAGTGGATTGAGATCAAGGTGTTTATTTTATCATTTAATCCCACGGGTGGGCTCCAGTTAAGCTGGGTCAATGTAGAAAAGAATGATGCCCTGAGTGGGACTCGAACCCACACCCCTAAGTTGGCAGTCAAGCACTACATCCACTGAACTATTGCCACCCGCAATTTTTATTTTGTAAAAAAATAATAAATACCAATTGCTCGGCCACGCAGCAAGCGACAGTTAAAATTAAAACATCAAATTGTATGCGGTAACCGCCACCAAAGAGTATTAGTTACTAAGAAGACGAATCTCATACAAATTGTTGCTTTGAAAAATTGTATATGGCGGGTTCCAACAGTGGAACCCGCTCTCATCAGAGTTTTCCTCTTTCAAGAACTTTTTCTCAGAGCTTTTCATAAAACGTCAAATGAGATGCCACACACAGTCAAAAGTATCCTCCTTTTT
The DNA here is from genome assembly GCA_963921185.1 of Dasysyrphus tricinctus. Classification (NCBI taxonomy): domain Eukaryota; kingdom Metazoa; phylum Arthropoda; class Insecta; order Diptera; family Syrphidae; genus Dasysyrphus; species Dasysyrphus tricinctus. Next base: position 17,784,223 of record OY992533.1, on the reverse strand, counting down.
CTTTTCCTTATAATACGAATAGTGAATATTATGGTATTCCTGGTATCATTGAGTAACAAGCGACTGAGCGACAGGGCGACAAGTTGACGCAGTGAGTGACAAGCGACTAAAACCTAAGCAAAATCAACGTCACTCTGCTCTCAATTCTTTTCATTTGTTTTTAAATCCTGGACAAAAAGTTTTCTCAATGAAATTTTTGACATTTCTGACGGTGAGAATGATTGGGATGCTTTGAATCAATGTTATGTGAGGGTATTTAAAAGCTAAATATACCACCTGAAAGGACACTAAATTGCCATTAAACTAAATTACATTTAATTGGTTAGCGATAGTATATTTTTGATTTTTAAAGTTTTATTTTTTCAAATTTCAACTTTAATTTTAACAATTGATATAAAATTTTCTATCGCTGACCAACTGATGAAGTTGGTTGGCGTTGTAATAACATTTACTAGCTTCTTTTTTAAAAAGAAGGCACTTTTTCCGGCAGCAAATCATATGGCGGAATTGTTTTTTGCAAAATTTTTGGCCGAGCAAAAAATGATTACCATGCACTCACATGCAATTATCTGTCGCGCGATTCTTTAATTGCAGAAAGTATAGTTTACGAACTTTAATGTGAATGCACGCAAAATGGGTCAAGTCAAAAGTTAGGAACCACCTTGTGATTTGTTACCGAGATACAAAAAAATTGCTTTAGCCATGCACTCACGGTAGTGCGTAGTCTATCGCACGTTAATATACAAAATCGCATACAAAATATAACGTGTCGTGCTACAGAACCTGGCTACAGGCTCATTTAATTTCATTTTAATCAAAAAAGAGAATAGAATCGCTGCGATTTTTAAATTTCATAAGTGTGCCTTCGCATTTAAAACTTTTTCTCATTTCTTTCGGCTAAATAATCGTTCGATTAACTACAATTTGTTTAGTCCCACTATTTCAAACTCCTAATGTGGGTACACACATATGTATATGTAAGTGAATTTGACTAATTTTTACTTTCTACAATCGCACCGCGAGAAAAATGAAACAAATGTTCGACTTTTAATTGCCACTATTCCTTGGTACCATGTGCGTTCATTCTCATATTAGCTAGAAACGCACCAGCGAATTTCTGCGGCACGATTATTCAGTCGCAAAAAATAAAAAAACAAAAAATGTGAACGAGCATGTGGCATTAAAAAATTGTTTTATGCTGCGATAACTTTGTTTTTGTCGCTGCGACAGAAAATCACATTAAAGTATGTGTTCTATTATTTGCGACTGAATAGTCGCGTGATTGAAATCGCTAGTGCAGTCCTAGTCGATGAGTATCAAGTCGACTGCAACTTCACAGAAACCAATATTTAACCAAATAGGATTTGTTTCACCGTGTGGTAAAACTTTTAAAGGTCGGCTTTACTAGGACTGACTATGAGATCGAGGCGATACCGAGAAGATCCTAAAACGATACTGATTCAAGGCTCAGATGTACGAGACCAAGATGGTTCTCACATTCGTTGATTTCAATAAGACAAAGACGGGATTTACAAGTCCCGTGTGGTCTCCTCTCATCAGCAGCCGTTACCTTTATCATGGCGCAACCTTTCATAGACTCAACCTTTTATTTTCATGATCTATTCTTTGCATTAACACGAAGATCAAGACAAAAATTAGAAAGAAATTTACTTCTGTGAAGAAACGACTGAATATAAGTCAATTTAAAGTTCAAGTGACCTCAACACCATAGGTCAGTTCTAAGTTCCTTTATTCATTTTAGCTTTGAGCTCACGGATGGATATTTCAGCAGATTTTGTTTTTCTGCAGCTTTCGTTTTAGCTGTTGTTGGCTTGAAATTTTCAACAATTGTTGTCATACGTCTGACTTTCCGTAGTAGGTACCTACCTAAGTGCCTTAGAAGAGAATTTAATACTTTCCGAAATGCAGCCATTCAGTCAATTTTAAACTTTTCATCTAAATCCTTTCCCTAGGACTCCTTTTTATTTTTAGTCAACAACACTCATTCAAGTTACATTGCATCCATCTTTGCAGGATTTTCGAAGTTTTTATTTCCTGCTACGTATCAGGACCTCAACGCCATCACTCGCACTCTTCAACCTTCCATTTAGTCACCCCTCAAGCCCATGCAATGATGAGAACGGCGACGATGACGACGATGGGTCAGTCTAATGGCTCGAGTCCATTATCTCGTCATGTTTGTTAGAAAATTTAATTACTCCTATTAAATAGTGTTTTTTACGTTGTCGTTTACGTCGTCGTTGTCGTCCTTTTCCTATATTATAGAACCCAAGCAAACTTGTGTATTTTTCGCCTTTCACCCACTCCTCTCCTATTATTTATTGCCGCGGCGTGGCTTACTCCGTAATCGGTGGGTGGCTGGGGGCCCGCAGCGTGCGGATGTGTCTTATTATCATAATTTTTCGTTATTGCTCTATTTTTTTCATCACTCTTTTGCACTCAGCTTCATTTTGCACATCAACTAGTATATACATAGATATGTAGTGTAGGTACGTATAGATACATTGTTCATTTTTTTATTTTAGCCTTAAGTATTGGTCCGGTCCTTCGTGCAACATAAACATGTCTCACTCAACTCAAACCAACCCCATGGGGAAATCAGAATTCGTTTGTATACTCAAGTTAGTTTAGGTCCGGGACAAGCCAGAAAATGACAGCCTCTTGGCATGATGAGATTCAAAGTGCTTACTTACCCATCTCTCTCTCTTTCACCACCCCCACCCTTCGCATCATCTTAGCCGACCATCGAACCATCGTATGTGAAAGATAAAAAAATGGAAAACAAAGAATATGAGCGTTGTTGTTGTTTGAGTAAAAAAAGAAAATTGAATTTAAAAATTTGTCACACGGCCTCAAAATCAAATCAATCTACATTTTTGTTTGTATCTCTTGTATCCCTTATTCATATTTATGTTGTTTTTTACTACTTATAGCAAATGGAATTTTGTCATTAATTTTTTGTAATTGTTTTAATAATGTTGCCGGGTGGTGTTCGTGTGTGTGTATGGTATGTGTCACGTAACATATTGAGGATAATTATTATCAATCGAAATTATCACATCAATATGAATGCAGTCTGTCTATTAAATCCAATGAAAATAATTGTCAAATGGTTTTATTCGGTAATCAGTTAAAGTTAATTAAAATTCAATTATGTTGGACGAATTTTTCAAAACTATAATACAATTTTTTTAAGGGATACCAACACTTTCCCATACTTTTACATGTACCCACTATATACAACTGACATCACAATAATTGTTCTCTTGTGGCAAAAATGCACACTCATTTGAAGAATTACATGTTCGTTCTTCCCAATCGACTTTTCAACGTTTGATGGCCAAATTCAAGTGAACAATCAGCTAACAACCGTACATCAACGAATAACTTATATGACCCGCCCAAACCATCGTATCTGCCTGTGAGAATATGCAGTCAATTGCGTCAATTCAATCCACGTACCGGATTTCTCTTCCAATCGATGACAAAAAACTTCCTTTGGCCAAAATCGGATGAGTTGGATGAGAACGACATGTGGTTCCAGGAAGACACCAATAAGTGTCACATAGCTGATGCCACAAAGGACATGCTGCATGAACGATTTGAGCGAAGAGTTAACTCTCGCGGAGGTTGGTTTTTCTTGTGGGATTTTCTGAAATTGCAGGTCCGTGAATGCCAAAAAGCTGTAATCGACCGTTGCCCAAAGTCAACATAACCCAAGCCATCGCTCAAATTCTGCTGGATCTATTCGCAGTCATTGAAAATGGGACCTCTTGGACCGTATCACCTTGCGAAATTGCGGCGGATATGTCAACGATGTCATATTGCATATAAAATGACATCCATAATGCCTTTCACATAAAAAAGAATTCTGTTAGCTTATTCAATTCCATTTCATCTTCGAGTTATGCTCATTTCACACATGCCCGGCAGCCGGTTAGCCGGCATCGGTTACCCGGTTTTCAACAAATGAACCGGTTCCGGCATGTGTTAAAGCTACCATAAGATCCTTAACAAACGACCGGTTAGCCGGCACCGGGTACCCGGTTGCCGGCTATGTGTGAAATGGCTCTTACTCTAATTGAAAAATCCTTTATTTAAATACATACATATACAGACGAGGTTAAAATATTTCGTCTGGTAAGGTTTCTCTACAAAGGAGAATGGGCATTTTTGGGCGTTAGCGGCCATCAATGAAATTAGTGTCATATGAAAGGTATGTTACTCAGGAGCAACTTTTGCTATGGGCGTTACATTGCATTTTATTAAGAAAAGAAGATATTGCAATGTTAATATAATGCAATTGCATAGAGAAATATCGCATAGTAATTATATTATTAAATATGTGAAATGCTTTATCCTCACACCTCACTCCAAAACATCTCCTGACACTATAGTAGTGTGTTTTTGGGGGATTTCAGAACCTCCAGAGGAATTCCGAATTTCAAAAGCTTTTTTATTTTTTTCAACATATTATTTTAATCAGGATTAAGACCCCATGTTTGAAGACGAAATTAACGGGTTGACTAATTGGCGCTTTCCAAATGCCAATGCATGATAGAGTTAATACATCTTAATAATGACCACTTAAAACGACTACATCACTTGGCGAGCTATGATTTTCGCAATAATATGAATGGACAAAATGCAACGTTCGAAAGCACTCCTGGTAATTGTCCTATTTTTGACGAAAATCAAATGGATGACATTCGATTACACGCAACGGAGTGTGATTTTGTACCTGATATGCAGCTTTATTATATACAATACCTTTCAAATATATTTGTTTAATATTTTGTAAATTGTAATACACGGTATTATGATAAATGGCCGATTTAATGATGTTATATGTGCATTTTTATATGGACAATTTTCTTGAGACTGTATAGATTTCTTAGTTCACTTTTCGTTTCTATTTTTGTATTGTTTAGAAGCAAGAATACTTAGTAAAACTTAATTAAAGTGTTAAAACAAAAATGCATATTTTTCGTTTTTGAAGTACTCCACAATGAAAAAACTTCTGCACTGTGATTGTAGGACTAAACCACATCCAAAAATAACAAAATAATTCTTGGCCGCTCACGCCCATGTTTCATTTAAATTTGCCCATTCTCCTTTCTTGGAACTAGAATTTTTAAAAGTCTAAATTTCCACAAAAAGGATTGCGGAAATAATTTTTAAGCTTTAAATGCACATAGCTATACAAAATCATGTTATAAGTATACGGTATATCCTATGCAAAATATATAAACAACATGTCTGCTAGTTTTTAATAAATTTAATAAAAAACTTTATAAATATCTGCAATTATTTTGACAAACGACAATAATGAACACGTTTAGTCAGCTCAGTTCAACCAACTGCTTCAACTGACAGATGAAAAATTCCTCCCAACAAAAACAACAACAACAACAGCAACAACTACAAAAACAAAGCAAAATCATTTCGAAAATTTAATCATCAATTTAATTGGAATTCCTGTGCATATTACTTATCTCTAACTGTGATCATAAATTGACGGTTATTTGCTAATTTCAATTAAAAATACTTGCAACAAAAAAAAAAACTGAAGAAAATAAAAATCTATCATAGCCATACATCGAGCATTGCATGTTGCCTACTGAACAAGCCAAGCATCTTAAAGATAATTTAGGCGCACACAAATGCGTTTAAAGAGGTTTGCTTGCTGGTGATACCTATTGCTGCCGTTGCAAGTTGCAACTGATCGTTGATATCTTGACGCTTGCTGTTGTGTGATGTTGATGTAGTAGATAGCTTAACAGAGGCCAAGCTTCATAGTCGTCGTCATCGTTGTTGTTGTTGTTGTTGTTGTTATTGTAGCTGTATCCGCAGCGAGAAGATACAATAATTTCAAGACAGTTTTTCTCCTTGACCAATCTCTCACAGCTCACAGCATATACATATAGACGAGATACATCGCAGCAATGTAACAAGATTGTGTTTCTTTTCTATAAGACTGCTTGCAACTGAATCCAACATCAATTTCTAGTTTGACACGAATGCGCCATGTACAGACATCCCATAGGCTTCATAAATTTGTCATCCGCCACAAATAGCATCGCGTATATAGAAATGATTAAAGCCTCTCCTTGTTGTGAACTTTTTTACTTGAGATATAAATTTATGTCGCGATGTCAAGCCACTATATCCAATTGGTTGGGATAAGACAATTTCCTTCGATTCACATTCTTAATTTCCGTACTTCTGTAAATCTGTATGTTTCTGTTAAAGATATGAAGTTTGATACCAATTTTCTTTTACTAAGCTACTGGGTATGTGTACTTGTTTAAACAAGCCTGAATCCATATTTCGAGCAAAGAAATGTATGAGGAAATAGTATACCCTCAAGTTTTCTCTGCCTTTCAAGGACTTAAGCGAAGTTTATCATTTCGAAAATATTCTATTCGAACTGTTTTGTTAATACAAAAGTTGTACCCCAAGATGAGGTAAGGGGACTGCATAGGGAAACACTCTTCGCAAGTCGGGGACTTTTTAAGTATGTGTCTCGATAACAAGGGAATAGAAGGATCCTGTCAGCACAGCGTACTGAGTAAAGTGAGCACTCGAAATCATACCCCTTAGTCAGCCCTCAAGTAATGTACCTTTCCCCTCACTTGTACATATGACATTAGGAAAAATTATCGAAACTTTAAGGAGTTTCCTATTCAATTTTTTGTATAAAAGTATGTATATACATAAGTTCCCAAAAATTTTCTTTATTAAAATAATGAAATAACTTAGAAACAATATTTAGGATTAAAAAAACTTAACATAAAATTACAAAAAGCTTCGTTAGAACTTCGGTACCTACTATTTTCTATTCATAAAATATTTATTTCGACTTTAAGACAGCAGTCTAGCAATATACCTATGCCATTAACTTATAACAATACAAATATAAGCCAAGGGATAGAAATAATATCTCTACTTATTTAGCAGACAAGCAATGGACAGTTCCCAATCGCTAACATAACATTGAAAACCCATTTCAACTTGTTGCATACTTTATCTAACTTTTTAAACTTAATGAGAAAACTAAGCCTTAAGACGTAACGCTTTATAATTTGTAATGCACTTCACACAATAACTGATAGATACCAAAAGCGGATTATAATTTGTTGATTTTAAGGATAAAATAATTCGCGAAATTCGATTTGACACTATCCCGATGATTGACGAGGATTGTTTTCTAGTTTTAGTTTTTGATGAAAAATAAGAAACAGTGCCAAAACTAGTTTTAAAGCTCGTAAAACCAGCTACTTCTGGTCTTATGAATTTCGAGATTTTATCTAAAACTAGTTTAAAGATTTCGAGTTTAAGGTACCGAACTTTCGTGAAAAATACCGATTTGTTCTAAACTTGAAACCTCTTTAGAACTAGTTTTAAAATGAGTCAGTAATATGGCTGTTAACAAGTAGAAAAGCAGACACACGTATTAAAATCACAATAAGCTTCGTAAGAACTTCGTTAATATTTTCGAATAATCAAAAATGTTGACAGCTGAAGCTTCTTAAGTGAGGAAACTACCAACAAAAAAAAAAACAAAAAAACATGGAATATCTTCAATCTAAAAAATAATTTGAAACCACTTTAAGGAGCTTTAAATTTCCTAAAAACCTATTTTGTACCAGTTTAAACTTCCCGTACTTTGAATCTTCGGACACAAATAACAAAATATAAATCACCCATTTGTTAAGAAATTGTTATAATTCAAAGTTTATTTCTTCGAGATAAATACGATTGAAAATTCCATTTTCGTGAAGTATAAATGAAAAAAACAACTGCAGTGCAACAAAAGTAGCTCTATAGCTTGAAATTGAGAAACACAACTTCATTGGCTTAGAAGTGTTTCTTATTTTATGCTTTACTAATAGTTAAAGCTTTAAAGAAATAGAATTGTATCTTCATAATTTTATGGAAGCTTTGACTTCTTTTCACTAGCCTTATAAAAATCACTGCTTTCTGTAATCGTCCATTTTTTCCTTTAGGCAATTCTTTGCCATTACGGTAGATTTATCGTAGCTATTAGTTTTTCTCTTTGAAATCATTTTAACAAACCCTCAACGTAGCTGTTTATAAATATAATTGCGATGAAGAATTAACATTTCGTACTTTTGAACATCGATATGTGCACTGCTAACAGTTTTACGGAGGGTCAAAGGCCCCCCAAACAGGTTTTAGGAACTATCTCCCGAACGGTAACTCTTACAGAAAAAAAATCAAACACTAGATTGTAGCTTAGCAAATTTCCTACAAAAAGAAACTTTATTTTTCATAAGAGTAACCGTCTTCGAGATAATTCAATCGGCAGAGTTAGGGATTGTATGTTTCTATATAAAATGTACTCTTTTACATCACCTTTGAGGTTGTTATCCCCCAGGAAAATTAGAAAACAGTTCTTTAAATATACAAAGGGACTATAGGATTTTTGGAAAGTTTCCCATCGATTCGGGCTCCACTACATTAATCATAGGGGGTCGAAAGTCACGAAACATGGAATTTCGTTTATACAGACTGATTCATATTAAATGTGACAAAGAGCTAGATCGTGTTGGGTGGATTGAGAAAAGAAAGAAATCGTATGCTAGGCGGTTCTAAGCTCCCCAAAACAACGGTAACACTTACAATGCAATACTTTGACTTTTTGTTGAAACAAAGCCCGCTTCTTTTATTTTAGTTTTAAATAAAATTGTTCGAGTTAAAAAATAATTTTTCAAACAAAAATTTTAAAAATAAAAATTTATATCTTTCAAAATTTTATAAAATTAATTAATTTCTCGATTTGTTTTTTAAATTCAATGGTACATAGGTACCTACATAGAACTTAATTACGTAAAAAAAATTGAAATTTTCCTTAAAATTTTGTTCTTCAAAAATTGAGTTTGAAAATAATTTTTTCAAAATTTGTTCACTCAAACAACTTTATTTAAAATTAAAATAGATGAAGAGATTTTTGGCTTCCCAAAATGGTACAAGTAGGTATGTTATAGTAAGTGTAAACGTTTTTGTTTTTTACGGTTAAACGTAGGAGAAAAGAGCCCCGCTCCTTTAAGATTTTTTTCTTTTCTCAACACACCTTACATCACCCTCTAAATTTTTGTCACATCACCGAGCCCGAATCGATGGGCAACTTTCCCAAAACCCATAAATAAATTCCTCTATTTAGTGTTTAGAACTGTTTTCTAATTTTCCAGGGGGGATACCACGCACAAAAAAAATCACCTTTTACTCAACCTCAAAGGTGCTGTAAAGGAGTATATTTTATGGAGAAACATTAAGTCCGTAACTGTACCGATTGAATTATCTCGACGGTTAGATACTTTTATGAAAAAAAGTTACCTAACATTTTTTGTAGGAAATTTACTTAGCTGCAACCTTGTGCTTGACATTTTTTCAGAAAAAGCTACCGTTCGAAAGTTATTCCTTAAAACCCATTTCGAGGGCCTTTGACCCCCGTAAAATTGTTAGAAATCCATGGGGATGAAAATCCAGCTTTCCGCCATTTTTTCCGTAATTTCGCTGATTTTTCGGCTAATATGACTGGACTTTAAAAGCAATTTTATTTTCCCTCCATGTTCGACATTTATGCCGAAAGTTAGGTGAGGGATTTTGCGGTCTAAAAAAAACCTTCTGTGCACAAGCTCAAAAGAAGATCTACCGAAGAAAACACTTCTCACACAAATTCAAATTTTGTTCTTAGAATTTTAATTGCGAACAATTTGAAATTGGGAAGTTAATAGCAGATTTAAGGGGATTTCTTGTAACTTTTTTCATAGCTCAGTGAATGTGCATTTTTTGTGAAAAATCTAAATAAATATATGTTTCTTTTTTCAGAATAATCCGTGTCCATCATTTTCGGTGAAAATATTTCATCGCATATAAATCACTTGAATTAAAATATTGTGATTCTTAATGTGCCGATAATTTCATGGATAAGTGAGCAGCTTCATGAGCCATTCACTGTGGCAGGAAAGATTATGCGTTCCAAGCAGCAACCAAAGCCTTCTTTTCGTTGGACAAATTCAAGTGAAAATGGTAAGTCACTTGCTGCACTAGACAGTATTTGCAATTTTGAAGTTCAATAATGTGATCAATGTGTGGTACAAGGTACAAAGCATCTCCATACTTAACCACCTGAAGTTCTTAAAGTTCAAATTAAAATTTATCATTTTGTGATGTATTTTTTGAAATAAAATCAATTAAGTCTTAAACATTCAAGCTTCCTATAAGGTCATCCTTATCATGAATTTTCAAAATAAATAACATCACAAGCTTTCATTTAAATTCATCAAAACCACAAACCTCCTTCTATCCCTTTATGTCCTTTCTAATTCAAAACTTCACTCCACTAGACCATTTGATTGACACGTAACTATGGATTTGATGGACTCTTCCCAACCACAATCCATCCACCTTCCAACAAAGTCTTGGAAGATATTCATTCCTTCTTTATCGTTTTCTTTTCAAGGACTTGTTGTTCCCTCTACACTGCTGCATACCGTACCGCCTCAGCCTGAGCGTTCATTGCTTAGTCGTCTCGGTCTCACCTCTCTGGTCTTACTTTATTCTGATGGAGTTTCTTGACAAGACTGCAATATAAAGTGAAATGCATTAGCTGCTCATGCTCTCATCATGACGACGACAACATATCCTTTTTAGATGCGTTTTTGTGTATAGGTTATACACGTTCATGGCTGGATGTGTGTGGGAAATATTTTCTGTCTACAAAAACCTTCTGAATCCAAATAAATCCTCGGACAGGGTTTTCTGTGTTCAGCTCATATTATGTGGGCTTGAGCATGCGAGAGCCGTAGCCAGTTCGCTGTGCTTCTTATAGCCTGGGATGTCCTTCGTCCTGCATTTATATTACTCTGGTTGTCCATCTTTAGGCCAAAGTCCATCCACTCTATATAATCCCAACCCGTTTATGTCTAACTGTCACTCTGTCTGGGTTCACTGTCCATCTGTCTTTTGTCATGTCACTTAGGAGACACTATAAAAGTTTTTTGAGAGACACAAGATGTTAAGGTGTGCGTATGTCAGAGTTGTGGTCGTCAGAGAAAGACCAAGACTGTAGGAACATGCATTTTCTTCCTTCTTTATCGCCATCACTCTTCTATACTTATTCGTATTGCTAGATGCCTTAAAAACATTGACTTTCTTAACTGGGTTTTTGGAACCATTTAAGAGGACGGCGACGACATCCAACGTACACTTTCTAATAATCGTTTAGTGCAGAGGAACCTACACAACCATCAACACAAAAAGGATTCTTTAGCATCTTCATTTATGGGTTGGGTAGATTTGGATGGTGTTTCCTCACACGACACTATTAAGCTACCATCATGTTGCTTAGTGATGTCTTTAGAAATTATTACCATGGATGTTTTTGAAATGGAAAATTCAAGGAAGATATTGAAAATGCAAGTAGGTAGAGAGTATGGATGGAAAATTACTTAAAATTTTCTTCCTAAATTGCGAGAAAAAGGAGTTATGGAATTATTTCAAAAATTGATTATGTGTCTGTTTGGTTTGAAAGTTGCCAGAGCAGTTAAATAATGATGATGCGTATTTTAAGGTGGTACACAATAAAACGGTTCGGGAAACCTCTTTGAAGACAGACAAACTTCGCTCAGGAAGACACACAAGTGTGAGAATATGGGCTGTGGTGAAAGCAATCGCAGCTCGCATTCGAGGAAAGCCCTTGCGGAGGTCAATTAAGAAAGCAATCATGGTTTAGTGGGATATCAGCCATAAAAATACCACAAATTTTTTTTTTTTGGGAATAGGGGGTGAACAGAACTATTGACACTATGGAGAACGTGGTGGCAAGCCTTTTAATGGGGTCTATCGTGAATAAATTTTCCCACGGAATTAATCCATCGTCGAAAACCACTTGCGAGTTTTACTATCGTGAGCTACTTGAGTTACTCAGTCTTTTCACCCTCAAATTGATACGCACCTTTAAGACACTTGGTCCAGATTGGACTTCTGTGTTTCTAGTAAGCCAGACAATAGTCTGGAAAGTTTAAAATTAGGTCTAGAGATAGGAATGTTGGCCATTCTTTGCAGGTAGTCTTTACATGCATATTTTCCTAAAACCGAAATACTTGGCGTAAAAAAAGTGTTAATCCCTTTGTTTAAGAAATACTACATACTTAAGAGGAGCTAACCTTTAAAAAGTTATTTTTGAGAAAAGCAAGCGAAAAGTGGAAAAGAAGCTGAGCGAGTATTGAATGTTCTAGATTTGTCTTAAGTATCTGAATATTGGAACACTGAGAGAAAAAAGCAGGTATAATTAACTAATTTCTGGTTGATTATACCTGAATTTCAGGTTTTATTTTTCAACACGGTCACGTTATCACGTTAACTGGTTAACCAAATACCTGATATTAATCTCGTGTCAAATCAACGTAGGTTGCATGTAAAATATGCATGATACCTTGTGAATTTAATACTGCCTTAAAAAAGTAATCCTGTAAATTTAACATGAAAATCTAGTCAATTTCATTTTCCTGGAAATTTGCTTAGTTTTGCATGAAAACCTTGTTAATTTAACATGATTCAATATTGAATCAACCCTGTAGCCTGTATTTTTGTTATGAATCCATACTTCTTACGCTGCTAATCGCTCAACTCGTTTTAAATTATTCTCAAAGTATAGACATTTATTAAACATACATAATGTATATCTATGTATTTTAATTTAGAAAAACTTGGTGATTCTTATTTAAGTTTTGAACTGGGATTTTTCCAAACACGGAGATAGCACTCATCCACTGGGCCAATTCACTACACAAAAAACTGGTACCAAAATTCAATAAGTTGAAAGTCTTTGGGTGGCCTGTGTGTGTATTTTGACACTGTTGTCACGTTGAAATGAACTGCAAGTGTGCTACTTTAACAGAAGCCCAGGCTAAATTCACCATGTAAAATAGAAATTGATGACATCGTCCCCCTTTGCCAGAAACATGAATGTGCAAAAATGAAAATGTTGGGAAATCATGTTGGAATGTTTATTGCTCTCGTAAAATTAGTAAGTTTGGTTTATGAATAAAATATTTATTTGTAAATTACTTTCTCATTTATCTTGTTAATTAATAATAATTTTTAATTAATTTAATTATTTACTAATCACTTAGTTCCCGTTTTCAGAATCAGAATCGAAAAATCAAAGATTTTTAATTATTTTTCTAAATAGCGCATAACTTTAACATAACATACATAAACAAAGTAAAGTAGAGTTTTAAGGCCTTCAAATTACATGTTAAAAAAGACATATTATTTGAAAACTGACAGATATATAGCCATTCAAACTTTACCATTTCTTATCATTTTTCGCACTTTTTGCCCGAAAACCTATTTTTTGGTAATACATGAGAAATTTAACATTCCTTGCACCTAGCTAGAACCAAATCTTATATTAATCGGACCAGCCGTTCTGTCTAAAGGTCAGAAAGCATTTAAAAACTGCCGAAAAACAAAATTTCGAACTTACATACTTTTTTAATATTCTCTATAGTCGTAATGTTATATTATATCAAAATCTTGATTTCGAAAAATTTTTACGAATGCGAAACTTGCCATATTATACAAAAAAAGGGGCTTTCGGGCCAAAATTGTGAAAAATTATAAGAAATAGTTAAGTTTGAATGGGCATATCTGTCAATTTGTAACAAAATTTGTAACAAAATTTGTAACAAAAATTACTTTTTGAACATGTCTTATTAAAGTCCTTAGTCTCTTCTTTATTTAGTCTATGTATGGCTTCAAAAATGTTATGCACAATTTATTAAAAAAGTTAGAAATCTTTTATTTTTGGTAGGCACGTTTTTGTTTACTTTTCCTGCTTATATTGTATTATACATTTTTTGAAACAATCCATTTCAATAGAACATCTAATTTTGCTTGGCTTGCGAGCTATACCAAAAATAATGAAAAGTGCTTATGGGCCAAACAAACATATTCAATAATATAAAACCTTGCTCGTTTCTGGTCAACTCAATGGGCTAATACTGCTGTGTGTGAACTTCAAAAGGCTCAGGAGAGTTACGTGCCCTTCTTATAATTTGCGCCCTTCCTTCAGGGACGTACACGGGAACATTATTTGAGTTTTTTTTTCCAAATTTCGAATGAATGAAATCACATTCCATCTCTGTGTCACTAGTTTTAAAATATTTGTGATCAATTGTTTTGATCGTGGGATGATTTTGGCAGAGACATTGCGACAAAAGTTTTGGTTTTTGATCACTAGTGTGAGACACTTCGCCATACACATAACACCGATCGATGCACCGACACCAGAAATTTCTCAGAATTTTGATTTTTTGCACACAGGTGTGCACACCACACAATTGTGGTGTCTATTGGTCTCTTTAGTAACAATGAGCACGAATGTGAGTTTCTTACATCTGAAGTAACTTTTCTAGCAAATACAGTTATGCCAAATCCAAGAATGTGGCACATTCATGGTTTTTGTGCTTATAATTCCTATCAGTTGGGAGCCAGAAACATGAATGTGCCACATTCGTGTTTCGGCTCAACTTGATGAGACTGAAATCTACGTTCATGTAATTCACATTTTTAAATACTGTGGTTTCCTTGTATGCATGGCATTCTAAGTTTTGGTGTAACATAGATTATCCAAAGGTTAATCAACCCACATCATTAACTCAAAATCGGCAAATTTGCACATTCATGGTTCTGACATGAGGGGGACGACATGTAATGTTAAAAAAACAAGACCTCTGTTAAAATAAACATTGTATTTCTATCAAATTTATTATTAACAAGAACTTAGGGTTAAAATGACAAGACATCTTTTTGTTTTGAAAATGATTTCGGGCAAGTGGCCGCCGTGGCTGGCTCGAATAAATTCCAGCCGAGGCCCAATTTTCGACCACGAATTTTCCACCACCAATTTTCAACGCTATGGCGGATGGACTCATTCGGGTCTTCTTCGATACTCTGCTCCACAGCAGCAATAGCGTCTTCGGTGCGCACTGTACGGCGTCTCTGAGGATGCGCATTATCCACTAGAGTTAACGTGGTGCGAAACCGGTCCATGGTTGCTCGAATTACCGACTCTGCTGGGCGATTATGTGAACCGAATATTGGACGCAGCACGCGATGCGCGAAATGAACCATTATTTTGGTAATAAATTTGCACGATTTGTAAACAATGTTCAGGCGTAAGTCTATTCATTATGAAATGGCAAACCAAACTGAGCATAAAAAAAGTGACAGCTGTCAAAAAGACCAACTCCGAAAAAAGTATTGCCAGATTGAAAACCACACGTCTTAAAAAAAACATCCCTTAACAGAAATAGCCAAGAGAAATTTCAACGATGTTCCAGCGAAACAAATGTTTAATTTAATTTATTTCATTTTTCTTGAAAATAAAAAAGAAAAATATTTGCATGAACTCAAATTTGGCAACTCTTTTCCTTTAAATATAGTTGTAGTATGAAAGTAAATCTTTCTTTATATTCCATATTCACACACACACACACACTCATTTTAAGGAGAAGGACTCTCCATCAGAAGTAATAAGTTTCAAACAGATTGTTCATGTCCATCAGTCCGGGCAAAATAAATTGATACCTTTCGACCTGTCTGCTGATCCTTTTCCCTTCTACTCGTACCAACCCCAAGGCCATATAGAATGAACTGCATTGGCAAGTAAAAGTTAATTTTTCTTTATATGATTTCAAAAAGTGATGCTCTTGAGCATATCTCCGTCATCAAGAAACATCTGCATGTTCTCAAAAATTTCAAACTAAGCAACAAAAAAAACGTGTATCAAAGAAAGAATTTGGAACCACCTCGACGGCATCGTGACCCCACCATAATGCACCACTTCACTAAGATACCTAAGTATATCGATGCCCAGTCTTTGAAATGCGATGTTGATTTGAATGGCATGCTTTAGGGTCCGAACAAGGACGTTAGGAATCTTCTCATCAATCGTAAAACGGTTTGTAATTCAAGCTTTTACTCTCTTTGAAGGATATATCTTTCTATATCCAGACTTGGACATGTCAGTCAGTCAGTATACAATATGGTATGGAGATACTCTTCTTCTTCCACTTCTTCTTTGATAATGTTGGTTGTTTTGTATGTTTGGGTATTTAAATGGCATTTGTTGTTGGGGGGATGATGATGATGATGATCCTTAAACATCCTTCTTCTCGGCTGGATTCGATATTTGTCTTGTCTGCCAGTCAAACTATGAGAAAGGGTACATCCATCTTTTTGATGTTCCCAACATGTGATTGTGCTGAGCATGACATGCCAGAGTCTAGTATAATATACTTCTTGTTCGATTGAACTTTCTGGCCACAAAGTCCAGTGAACCACTCACTGACTGCATCACTTCTACACGTCTGGTTATAAGGAATCAATTTCAGAAGGATATTTTTATTTTGTTCCTCTTTTACCCTCATAGCCATTTCTACATTTGACATTTTGCTTTTGTAGATGCCACGTCCTGCTTCCGTCCGTCCTGGGTCCGTCCGTCCATCCGTTGGTCGTCCGTCGTCCTCGTCTCTTTGTATAATGAAGCAAAAGTTGACATAATTCAAATGCAGCCCCAATGAGCTTGTCACTAGCCGGTCAGGAAATGTTTAATTAATTTTTCGAATATTAATAAATAAATGATAGAAATCGAAGGAGATGGGGTGGAGGGGGAATGAAAGGTTATGCAGTTGTTTGGTATACAAATGATGAAATGCCATTAATGTTAAGCCAACCATCATTTCATAACGTTCGAAACAAAACCTCCCAGCTGAGGCTCAATAATTCCGAAAAGCGAAAAAGCCCATCATGAGATGATTTTCAGGGGATGAAAAAATGCGGAGAAAGTATTTTAATGGAAACAATTACCCATTGCACATATGAAATACACGAATATACATAATTTCAACCTACAGCCATCTACCTCTTACTAAAAATACTATTTATATAACGTGAATTATGGACAAAAGTTATCGGCGGCAAATTTTAATGGCAAAATAATGGACACAAATCAAATCAGTCATTAGCGAAATGTCAGGAGCATTATTTTTTTTTTGTATTGAATACGTCATCAGAACTGAGAAGGAGGAGGTCAATTCAATAAATATAGTTGGACAAGATGAAATAACACAAATAACTGGATCTATAGATGGTGTGGACCCCTTGTCAAAAAATGGTATACCTAATTTGAAAAAGGTCAAGCTAAGCTAATTTAGGTATAGTTGGTGGTTTTGATAGCATTTAGTGATAAACGTGTCGGTTTTAGATTCATCGCTATTGTGAAATTCTTTGCAGAACAGCTAGTATAACCAGAGTAGTTACCTTAGACACTTTTTAAAGATTCCAAATAATAATCTATCATCAGTGGCGGTCTGAAGAACCAGAGGTAACTCGAGATACCTACCTGATGTGAATTTTTATTTTATTAATAATTCTGAAATAAATAGTTAACAACATTAAACGAAATTTTACCCATGTGCAATACTTTCCGAATACACCTGATAATATCTGGTAAACAATTTTTCCACATTAGAAAAGTTTTGATAATGATATTCAACATAAACTCCGACCTTCTAATTTGTTTAAGAGTTTTACTTACCTTAAGACCTCCAAGGAAATACTACTGTATTATTTTTCATCATTTGGGCAGTTCCATGCTAACTCACCTTACATTTGAGAGAGAATGACATTTTTGGGAAAAATAAATTCTTTCTTTCTACAAAACCCGTTTCCGAAAATGGTAAGTTACCACCTTGTTTTAGTAGTGAGTTACCAACTAAAACATGTTGGTTACCACGATATTTTGTGAGTTATCAACATGTTTTAGTATTTATAAACTAAAACATGTTGGCAACTCACTACTAAAACATGGTGGTAACTCACTTACCATTTTCGGAAACGAGTTTTGTAGCAGGACTATGCACATTTGCTAAAGATTAAACAAACCAATAGAGCTCAACTGGGTTGTTGAATAAGATACAAGAATTTATCTTTTGAATTATGGAAAATACATGGTAACTCACGTTACAAAAAGTCGGTAACTCACGTTATTTCACATTTTTAATTTAATAATTAAGGTCTAAGCCTTTAATAATTTCTTTTTATTTTCAGCCATATGTTTGTTGCTTTACTTGTAGGATATTTTGTAATTTTAATTTTAAAACTAGCGTACAATAGACAGGGGCGAAATAAATGTTCCATTTTTCTATCATGGAATTTCTCATCTCACAAACTTACCTTGTAAGCAAATAAAACTCTGTAGAAATTATATTTAAAGTTGCGAAAAATGTTTGTGTTATATGGGAGCTGGGGCCCAACTATGTAACTGGATTCTACACTAAAAACGTTCCAATTCGCAAAATCTCAGCTCGCTAATTCTTAAGCCACCGCTTATAAAAGGATATAGAACAGCGTGTAGAAATTATATTTAAAGTTGCGAAAAATGTTTGTGTTATATGGGAGCTGGGGCCCAACTATGTAACTGGATTCTACAATAAAAACGTTCGAATTCGCAAAATCTCAGCTCGCTAATTCTTAAGCCACCGCTTATAAACGGATATAGAACAGCGCTAATTGAAGTCGGAAGCACTAAAATTTTATCCCACTTTCATACATATTACCACTTATAAAAAGCATTGAAAACAACTTTCGAAAGTAGGATAAAGTTATTTAAGTAGGGCCCTTGTGTAAAGCTTTTAAAAACTTAGAATGTTGTCCTAATGAATTTTATACAGTATTTTGCTACGTGAAAATTTAAGTTCGAGTAATTCAGTAAAATTCAATTTTGAAGTTAAAAATTCCCAAACTGTGTTCTGCGGAACCCTAGGGTTCTGGTGCACAGTCTCCAGGGTTCCGCTTTCTGCAGAATTCTTATACAAAAATAACTTTGGCAAGATATTTCAAAAATTAAAATTTTCAAAAGACGTTTGATGAGTCTCCCAAGCTTTTGATTTGAATAATTCAAGAACATGGCACCAGGAAGGAACAATACTCATTGAATACTGATCTTTGCACTTGTTGTAAGAAGAAAACTGATTTGAAAAAATTTCTTGATGAATCTGTGAAGATAATGAATTTCGCGAAGTCATCCTCTGCAGTCAACATTATAAAAATAAAATATCGTTCCCAGTTCCGCACTGAAAAATAAAAATCCTGAGAATGAAAAATAGAAACTAAAAAACGAAAACTTTTTTCTCTAAATTTGTCAGCTTTCCAAAACGAATATTATAATTATTAAATCTGCAGCAAAACTCTAATTTTCGTGTTTTTGGTGTCTGGTATTTCGTCATTGTGGGGTTGTTAAAAGCAAGATTTTTCAAAACGGGATTCGGTTAATGCCGAATTTCCTCATGCGAAATTGCAAATGCAAGACTTTAATTTGAGAGATTTTGTACTCAATCCAAGATTTATCCAGATTATTCAAGCTTCGTAATGAGCTAAAAGTTTTTCATCTGCAAACGTTTTCATGTTAAGTTATGTGACAAGCATCTTGCAAACATTTTGAGAAAGTTCAACAAAACTACTGAAGCCTTGCAATAAAAATCATAAATCAGAAACAGAACCTATTATTCACGAAAGACAAACTGGCAGATTAAAAAATAAAAATTGATGCCGGGCTTACTTGCGTACAGAAGGACAATGGTGAATGTTTTCCACTTTTATATGAATTTTTGAATGAAGGAAGCATGCTGGGGCTCAGAGCTGATATCCTTAATCTGATGGTTCGACATTTGTAAACTAGGTAGGTAGGTAGGTAAAAATGGTGGCAAGAGCGTAACACTCGCTCTTTGCCCAATTAGAACTGGATTGCGCCGTTTTGATTTTATATTTTGATATTTGATACCATAACTCGTTTGACATGTGTATGAAAGCAGATAAAACGTTCCTTATTGCTTTGAAATAGGACGGCTTTGAAGTATGGTTAATGTATCTTGTGAGTTGGGTCATAGGACACTCACTCGCTCGGGTCGCATCTCGCCCGAGCTTGCCACCTTATGCCGAGCTCGGAGGTTGTAGAATAGCAACGAAGCGCGATCGATCCAATCATGTGATCATCATTGCCATTGAGCATCATGAAGCTCCTCAGAAACCCGGGTTCCGATTACTCGCGGACTTTGGATCTGGGGGGGGAACATGATGCAGAACGATTTCTGTCTCAGATCCATTTCGTGGCGTTAAGAAAAGAGATCAAGTCTTTGATCTTCATTTCGGAAAGTTCGTTTAGGTCGTCAAAAAAAGCCATTCCAAACGATTGTGCTCTCATTCTGGCTAGAGCTGGACATTTACAGAGAAAATGAAGGACTGTTTCCTTTTCTTGCTGGTCTCCACAGCTGCGACAGTGAGTGTTGTAAGGGATACCCGGCCTCGCCGCATGTTCTCCAATTGGCCAGTGTCCAGTCCGCTAACGGACTCAGGCTAATCGACTTTGCTGCGGGGCGAAACGTTGTGATATCTAGTACGCAGTTCCCGCATCTCGATATACATAAGGGGACATGGCGAATTCCTGGTCAATCAACCGCCAACCAAATTGACCACATTGCGATCGACGCAAGGCACTCCTCCAGTATCAAGGATGTCCGAACGTTCCGAGGAGCCAACAGCGAAACCCCTGGTTCGACGAAGAATGCCGGCAAGTACATGCAGCCAAACAACAGGCATACAAAGCGGCGCTGCATAGAAGGACCAGAGCTGCTCGCGAGCTCTACGAGCAGAAGAGGAGAGAGGAACACAAGCTTCTTAGAAGGAAGAAGAAAGAGCATGAGAAGCGCGCGATCGAGGAGTTAGAGAGATGCCACTGCAGGAATGAAGTTCGGAAGTATTACCAAAAAGTAAAAAGAGCCTCCCAAGGTTACAAGGCCCGAACCGAAGCCTGCAAAGACGATCAGGGGAACATCGTGGTGGAATCGCAGTCGGTGCTGAGGATATGGAAAAATCATTTCTGCAAATTGTATAACGGCGATGACGAACCGAATTCCGCTAACACGCAAATTGCACCATTCAACTTGGACGACGTAGGCCAACAATTTCGTCCACCCGATCTTGACGAAGTGAGGATAGCCATATCTAAACTTAAGTCCAATAAAGCTGCTGGAGCTGATGGCCTTGCGGCTGAACTATTCAAAGCGGCTGGCGATGAATTGGTTAGGAGTATGCACCAGCTCATCTGTAAAATATGGTCGGAGGAAAGCATGCCCGATGAATGGAACCTCAGCATTGTTTGCCCGATCCTCAAGAAAGGCGATCCTCTGGACTGCACCAACTACAGAGGCATCAGCCTTCTTAATATCGCCTACAAGATCTTCTCTGCCGTACTTTGTGAACGCCTGAAGCCATTCGTCAACAACCTGATAGGTCCATATCAGTGTGGCTTTAGGCCAGGGAAGTCCACCATCGACCAAATATTCGCACTACGGCAGATCTTGGAGAAAACCCACGAGTTTCAAATCGATACCCACCACCTTTTTATCGATTTCAAGGCCGCGTATGACAGCATCTATAGAGACGAGCTATATAGAGCAATGTCTAGTTTTGGCATCCCTGCCAAACTCGTCCGTTTGTGCAGGATGACGATGGAGAATGCACGCTGCTCCATCAAGGTCGGCAAAGACCTCACCGACACCTTTGATGTCAAAAAAGGTTTTAGGCAAGGCGACGCGCTGTCATGCGACTTCTTCAACATAGTTCTTGAAAGAATAGTGCAAAACTCTCACGTCAACACTAGAGGCACAATCTTTCAAAAGTCCGTCCAATTACTCGCTTACGCTGATGACATTGACATAATGGGACGAACAAAGCGTGATGTCAGTGGTGCTTTTGTGAGCATTGAGAAGGAAGCCAAGAAGATGGGTTTAACGGTGAATGAAAGCAAAACGAAGTATATGCTGTCAACAAGAAAGGACACCCAACACCGACGTCTAGGACAGAACGTCACTATAGACAGCTATAATTTTGAGGTGGTCAGAGACTTTGTCTACCTAGGATCCGCTATAAACTCAGCGAACGATACCAGTGCTGAGATCAAACGAAGAATTACTCTTGCCAATCGCTGTTTCTTCGGGCTAAGAAGGCAATTGAGAAGCAAAGCCCTCTCTCGAGCAACTAAACTGTCCCTGTATAAGACGCTTATCATCCCGGCCCTGATGTATGCTGCAGAGGCATGGACACTTAACGGTGGATGAGAACGCGTTAGGCTGTTTTGAGAGGAAAATTCTCCGGGTGATTTTTGGTCCCGTCTGCATAGATGGGGAATGGAGGAGAAGATACAACCACGAACTGTATGGGCTGTACAGCGACACCGACCTAGCCACAAAAGTGAAAAGCCAA
Source organism: Dasysyrphus tricinctus (assembly GCA_963921185.1). Lineage (NCBI taxonomy): Eukaryota > Metazoa > Arthropoda > Insecta > Diptera > Syrphidae > Dasysyrphus > Dasysyrphus tricinctus. The sequence continues at coordinate 17,761,843 of OY992533.1, read as the reverse complement.
CGACTAAGATGGCTGGGTCACCTAGAGCGAATGGACACCAATGCTCCGGCCCGGAAAGTCTTTGAATCAAACCCCGTGGGACAACGCAGTAGAGGTGGACAGCGTAAAAGGTGGCGCACGCAAGTGGAAGAGGACCTCAACCAACTTGGCGTGCGAAACTGGAGACAGCTAGCTAGAAACCGAGCCGGCTGGAAGAAGCTTGTTGGTTGAGGCCCTGGTCCACCCCGGACTGTAGCGCCACCTTAAGTAAGTGCAGGTTGCTACGACCCTGGCTATGTCCCGCCTGGGTCTACATAAGAGATCTATTGTTCGGGATTTATTTAAGGCGGGCCAGATCGTTCTGGATATTTTGCAGTTGGTTAAACTGCTCCAACTACGATTGGATTCCCTAAGGAAAATTGATACTATATTGCCCTTCACAACTCCAAGGGGAATGTAGACTCTTTCCGCAAGTGAGATTTGTAAACTAAGAAAGATCTTTGTTAAATTACTTTCCAGACAAAAATACTAACATCAAGTTGGTACAAAATTAATATTTTTTAGTTTTTTGCTTTTCAATTTTGGCATCGTTAGTGTTCGGGTTCCGGAATATTTTTGGACCCTGTTTGGGGTTCCACAGCCAAAAAAGTTTGGGAACCGCTGGTAAATTATAGTATCGGACAAAACATTTACAACTTGAAGTGGAACCAAGCAATTCCTTCAAATTCATAAATGATTTATTTAAAAAAAATACAATATTTATCTATTTTAAAAGTTGATATTCAACGTAAATAAAAATGTATAATTTAAAGAATACACAACTATAACAAATTTTCAGTTATCTTCGTTTAAATGTATCAAGTAACTTTAAATTAACACGCGACAAAACAATTGCAACTGTCAATTCAAATACAAAAAACACTAAGAATTTATCAATATTTAGTTGCAGACCCTTTGTTTTCGATGACTGTCTTACATTTTCGTGAAAATGATTCAATTAATTTTTCTTTATAAGGCCAAGGTTCCACATGTAAGTTTTACTTTCGTAAGTTACTTACAGAAACGACTTTTGATAAAATTACTAGTGTAGAAGCTCTGTAAGGGGCTAACAGTAAATTTATCAACATACGTAAGCTGTAAGTTGAGAGAAAAACTTATAACTTACAAGTAGAAATACCTTTTTTCCAACTTACGGAATTCTCACAGCTTTGAGTTAGCTGAAATGAAAATTTTCCTACATTTTTCTTTAAAATGTGTTGATACAGTTAAGTTCTCAAAAAATTATCTCTTATTTAGAATATAATTCTTAAGAGTATTAGAACGAACATAAAGACTATCATACTGCTCTTCTGTACGTTTGATACTGTTTTGAGAATTGTAAGAGTTCTATAAGACGTTGGATAGTTAAAATTGTATTTTATTGAAATTTTATTCATAAATATGATCAAACTAAGAATTTCAAAAGAATGTATCCATATTAAAATGATTTTCTTTATTGTTTGTGTACTACTAGTAAAAGAGTTTTATAAGAGATTATTTCTGTTTTTCGTGAATTTTTGAATAACAGTAAGCTCCTATACGCAGCGTTAAGAATAATACTAATCTCCTATAAAAAACATGTATCGAACATTCATCGAAAAATGTTTCACTATCGACAAATTGCTCACCTTACCCAACGCTTAATAAAAAAATTAAATAAAAAAAAAAGATGAAATCTGCAAACGATCGAAATTAACTCAAATTGATCGACATTCACCGAACTTACGTTATTTTTTTTTTTGTTTTTTTTATGCAAAAGTTGATTGCAGCAGTTGGTGCAACACTTTGTTGCTGCTACAACCACGCCACGCCACCTCAATAAAATCCCACTGATTTGCAGCACTTCAAGTGCGCGCACTGCACGATCAAAACAGAGGAGTAGCCAAGGAACGCCGCGCCGCGCCGCACCAAGGCTGAAATTGAAGTTGAAGCTGGATCCGAGGCAGCATTAAGCATGTACAATTGTACATACACATTCAAAAGACTCAACAACGACGTTTAAATCGGGCCTCCATAAATAACTCATAAATAATCTGAAAGGCAATTAACTTTGGATATCAATTAATCAATCAGTGAGAGCGACCGAGAGAGTCGATCAGTGCGAGAGGAACTCTGGCAGCCATTTGGAACATGGCCTCGAAAGTCGAATCCGAATCCGCATCCGAGAACAACGAATTTTTTTAAAACACGCCAACTATCCATATACACAAAGCAGAGATGAACATGCTTCGGACAGACGAACGGACGGACGCGAACGGACGCACTCACAGAAACCACACAGACAGATGGACCGACGATTGGCCAACGAGCGTGTACACAGTGGCGTGGCGAAGCTTCCACCAATCTCTCGTCCAGCTGTCACTGGATACCTATAGTGATGGGACTCAGCCTGGAGATGCGAGCCAAGCAAGGGAAAGGAAAAAATGGAAAAACGCCATCATTCTGAATTGAGTGAAAAATTACCACCATACTGATCGACGCTGAGGAACCAACGCCAGTTTCATTTTAAACTCCAGATCTCTTCACCGACCCCGCCGCCGCTGACCGAGCCACAGTTGGTTGCGTCGTTATTCTCAGCGGAAGGACAGCAGATGGATCGCTTGGAATCAGTTTTCTCTTCGCGTTCAGATGAAACTTCTATGCCATGGCTGTGCTGAGCTGATGGCCTCGCGAAGCAAGAGGAATTCAGAGGAAATGCCTGCCCATAACTTATTCCGCCAAGAAACCCTCATAAGAGAGAAAAAGAGAGAGAGGAGGTCTGTGATGCTATGCTGGACAGACGGACAGACAGCAACAAGCGAGCATTCGCGAAAATGATGGAATTATGCACTCAGATACTGGATACCGGAGGATACCTGTTGTATAGCTGGTAGATTGGACCAAGATGATGATGATGATGATGAGGTTCGTTGCAAGAATGAAGGAAATTGCATTCTTGTTTTGAAGAGGGTTGTGCAACACGCTCATTGTTGGGTTGCATATTGCATTGCACTATAAGATTCACATGACTGATGGACGACGATTAACGTGTTCAATTCTCGACAAAGTGGGTATTTACACTATGCGTCACTTGATTGGGACTAGTTACCTTCAGTTTGTTTCTTTGTTTGGGTTTACGGTAAAATATTTGCATTCTCAGAATAAAATGAAGGGAACCACATATAAAGAAAAAACATCAGACAAATGGCTTTAGTAGAAAACTAAGATTTAATAGAGGCAACATCTGGAATATTTATGAGAAATTTTTGGGAAATTCTTCACGCATCAATCTTTTCTTTATTTTTTAGTGGAAATCACAAAATAAAAAAGTGAAGAACTTCAATAGTCATGATGAGTAATAGTCAAAGTTTTGAAAACACATTTGTTGAGGACAGGACTCCAAAGAGGTCATTATACTTTAAGCATTGTAGTCTCGATGCATTTTTTCATTTCTGTTACATTAAGACACAACAGATTTAAACTTACGAAACAAAGCTTTGGGGAGGGCTCTGTCAAAAAAAAAAATAAAAAAAAGATGGTAGACCAAATTTTTAATCATTAGGGACATTTTTCTGTTAATTATGCATCAAGTGATGCAGAGTGTAAATATGTGCTACACGAACATGGATCATGGATATGCACACATAACACACAAAAAAGATGGATCCATCGCAGGGCTTTTGGAGGAAGAATTGTGAGCGAGAGATTGAGAAAAACTCCAAGGAAATGAGTGAAATAAATCTCCTCCTTGAGAGCAGCTCTGACGGTTTTATTTTGTTTCGTTATTTTTTTTTTAAATCTCATGAATGCATCGCCGTTCTTGATGATCCTTCTTACCCACCGATCCAGCCCCCTTGAAGCTCTCAAAAGGCGTTATCTCTGCATAGGCTTTATTTAATATTCGTAATAATTTTTAAGGCCCAATGGAAAGGAAGTGATGTATTAAATGTGCGCGATTTTTCTTATTATTCTCTAGAAACTAAGTTGGTTAATAATTTTGTAGTGTGTGTAGTTGATTGCGTGTAGTGGACAGAACGAAGGCTAAAAAGGTGATTGAGTGATTCAATTATAAATTTCTTGATTTCGTTTCGATTTTCGAAAATCAAATTAAAAGAATGAAAATTGTTGCGCCATCTCGATTTTGATAGTGGAAGGGCAATAACCCTGATTTAAATCAGCACTGAAAAACTGGCCCTTATTGAAATAAATTCCTCCTGAAACGCTTGTCTGTTTTTTGAATTCACAACTGGACTATTAAAAATGACGATTTAATGCAACATTAACGATAAAAATGTCCTTTAGTTGCGTTAAGAGTTCAAATGTGTTATTGGAAGGTTGGGCAAAGTATTTATCCATCAAATTAATTTTTATTGTCAAACACAAAAACACTGCACGTTTTTATACAAAATAGACAAGAAAAAAAGGATCAACAAAAGAATAAACTTATAATAATAATCATTTGATTGCAATTACTTTATTTTTATTTTCGGCATAACATAAACAGATACCAGCCAGCTAGCTGTACTAGTTGAACATTGTCACGCTAAGTGCGTTCATGCGTGCATGTAGCGTAATAATAATAAGCAAGGGATATGTCCTTTCTCATTTCTTAGCGTGCGTGCATATAGACATTGACCTTATGTTTTGCTTTTAAGATAATATTGTTGACCCTTAAATGAAAGTTAACCTGGTCAATAAAAATCAATGATTTGGAGATGAAAGGACGGATGGTACCTAAAGTGATTGCAGTAATTTTATAAGGATATTTTTTTTTTGTGTTAGGTCTAACAAGCAAGAGATAACCGACCGTAATTATTCTTTCTTTAATTTACCAAAAGCAATCTATTATGATTTTAAATTTTCAAGAAGTTTATCTATTAATTTTAAGAGCTTTACATAATAGGTGTACCTACAGTTACATACTTCTGCCACTTCCTACCATTTCAGTGATCAGGTGCTGGATGAGTGAACAAGGGCATGACTGTACTCAAAATTATTTCCAGTCATGATTCATAATGGTGGGTGTTTTTTCTTCTATTTTGGGAAATAAGGCCCACGGGCTTTATTATAAGTAATAAGTAAAATCGGAAGCTTCATTAAAGGCTATTCAAAAAATCAAAGTTTTGCAGTCCACAACCCAGGCCTTAGTGATTAAACAGTGCATCGAAAAAAGTTCCTCTGATCCCATATCACGAAATCTGAGATCATTTAAGTATACATATAGTTCGCCCTGCCAAACTGTTTAAAAAACCTGTTCTCACTTAGAATTTGGAATTTTTTAAACGGTCTGGCAGGGCGGATTATACACTCAAATGGTCTTGGATTCCGTGATATGTGATCCGAGGAGCATATCTAAGAAGGTATGAAAACCAATTTCAGGTAACAGATCACCTCGAAGTTGCATTCATATTTTGTTTTCGATGCACTGTTTAAGACCAGTTTTTCAGTTCAGAGTTAGCTTCAAGTTAAATCTGAATTAGCTAATCCTCAAAATGGTTTACCCCGAGTTAACTCAGGAACAGTTTTTCACTTGAACATTAGTTTTTGTGTTTCAGTTGCCAAAAATCTATTGACATCGCTGTACACACTATGAATATCACCTTTCTACGCCTTTCCACGCGCATCAAAATAGAAATGGTGCCACAACGAAGTTGCACTGTGAATAAATTTCACTGTTAAAATCTGTCAACTGTCAACTTGTTGTATAAAGATAATGCTGCCAACAAGCCATCCAAGAATTCCAGGTGATGTGCTAGGTTTTACTGAGCCCCTTCTATGAAACCCCTACCTAAAGCAATGCATACAAAACTTTGGTCCAGAGACGATCAACACGAACTCGAAGAACAAACAAAACGGACAGAACATTGAATTCTTCGAAAGAAAGAAGAAAGTGTACGTTTGCTGCAACATTAAGGGATGTGACAGCTGTAAATACTACAAATTTTATGAACTCCAGGTCAAGTTAAAGCTTTCACAGGGAACAATGTGCATATGGTTACCGTTGTGTGATTTTAAAAATAAAAAAAAAAAAATCCATTCATCTTTTTTCACCAGAAACCACCTTTTCAATGATCACGTAATGCCCTGCCCCTGCGAACCTTTCAAGATCTAGTGCAAATAACTTTTCTCTCTCAAAAGACCAAAATCCAACAAATTTTAACTGCATTTTAACGGTCCGTTCAGAAATACAAACAAACATAAAGGTAGGCAATCAAAACGACAGTATTTTTGGCACTCACTTTAAAATTTTTTTAATAAAATTCACTGAAAAAGCTCTATTGTATATTTTGCAATTGACAAAGGTAGGTAGCTCTGTTGGAATGTGATTTTTCTTGTTTTACATAAAGAAGGTAGAAGCGAAAGCAAGCATACGATCACGGAATGCCTTTGGCATTGAAAGAGGACGGTGGTGTTGGGGCGTACGAAATTTCCCTGCATGTAAATCAGTGAAAAAGCATCTTTTTTAGTAAGAGATTTTTTATTTTAGTGTTGTAACGGTATACACAGACACCGCTGTTTTGAATAGGTTACATATCACATTTTTGTTGGGTAAAGTATCGTCATCATCATCGTGTCCTGTAAGTCCGGTTGGGGCATAGGGCGTCAGCAAAACGTCTCCATCCTTCACGGTCTGCAGCCACGTATTTTAACTGTTGCCACGTTTTTCTCCGGGATTCTGCTTCTGCTAAGAAAGTTTATTTCCAAATTGTTTTTAGTCTTCCAACCTGCCGTGCACCCTGAGGATTCCATTCAAAGGACAACTTTGCAATTCCATCTTTTGGTTTCCTCAGTGCCATTGACATTTACCTTTTTTATGTCGACATCCAGCCGCTCTTGACTTGTCCTGTGCCACAATTCCTCGTTTGAAATTATTTATGGCCAGCGAATCTTTAGCAGCCTGCAATTTCCTCGAAAGGGTGCATTGGATTCAAAGAATCTCAACTCAGTAAGCAAGTAGATTCAACTGGATTTCCAAAGGAGAATGGGCATTTTTGGGCGTTAGTGGCCATTAATGAAATTAGTGTCAAATGAAAGATATGCTACTCAGGAACAACTTTCACTATGGACGTTACATTGCACTTCATTTAGAAAAGAAGATATTTCAATGATAATATAATGCAATTGCATTGAGCAATATTCATAACGTCTACTGACACTGTAGTACTGTGTTTAATGGGGTTTCAGAATATCCCAAGGACGCATTACGGGTTTAAACAGACCCAGTACGTATTTCAACAACTTTGTAATTTTTTAAATACATTATTTTACTCAGGATTTTTAAATATTGTGAGGATTGTAATGTTATAGTTTTATGGTAAATATTCTTATTAATGATGTTATATGGCCATTTTTATATTCAAAATATTCTTGAGACTGTCTAGATTTCTTGTTCCACTTTCTTTTTCTATTTTTGAATTGGTCAGAAGCCAGAAACTTAGCAAAACTTTATTAAAAATGCATTTTTTTTCGGTTTTGAAGTACACCACAATGAAAAATATTCTGCACGGTGATTGTAGGACTAAAACACATCCAAAAATAACAAAACCATTCTTGGCGGCTCACCCCCATATTTCATACAAATTTGCCCATTCTCCTTTTGGATAGAGATCCGAAAGCAGCACGAGCTTTATTAATTCTACTTTGAATTCCACCATTTGCTGAAACAACACTTCCAAGGTAGTTGAAATGTTCGACCTCTTCAACTGGCGTCTCTTGTAATATAATACGCTGTTTTTTGGAGCGGCCATGTGAACATAATTTTTGTCTTTTTGTTGTTTATTCTTAGACTATTCGAATTTCCCTTCACTTGTAGTATTCGGCACACCCTTTCAACTCACTGATGATATTTGCCAGGAGACAAACATAATTCCTCTAGCAAGCAACAATTTCCATATACATTCTCGGTTGCCTCGATAAAAAGTCTTCTCAAAATCCACGAACATGAGGTAAACGGTGATTGAAACTCTATCGACTATTCAAGGACGATACGCAGGGTGTTGATATGGTCCACACACGATCGACCATTACGGAAGCCAGCTTGATGCCTCTTGAGTGTAGACTCGATTCTATCCTTTATCCACTCGAGAATGATGGTTGCCATTAGTTTTGGGAAAACGGATAAAACGGTGATACTCCGCCAGGGTTACCTTTCTTTGCCAGCTTAACAATCCCACCAACCTTTCAGTCCTTGGGATAGATTTCATTTTTCCAAATAATTTGTCAAAGGATGTAGAATACTAGCCGTTGTTACGGACTCGGCTTTCAGGAATTCAGCTGTTATTCCTGGGTATGCTTGGGTACAGTTTCGGATGCAACAAAAATAAATTCCGGACAATTAAGTACTTCCTGTCAAAATTTCAAATACATTATCATGAACACAATACAACGCAGCTGCAGGCGGAGCTACATGGCAGCTAGACGAGTTGACTTATTTTTACTTGCAAAGGATTTTATCAAGTCCAACAATACTATGACGTCCGTCGTCGATCTGGGCGTCGAGCTGGAACCTAAACGGGTGAACCGATTTGCTTCAAAATGGGTACCGATCTTTTATATAACATGGTCCCCGAATTAAAAATGTTGTTTAAGCTCAGGTTTAATGGGTAGCTGCCATACAACAATTTTGGTTTTTCTCCAAAACAGCTTAATCAATTTTGATTGAACTTTGTAATTTGATTGTCCAAGAAAATTATATCAAAACGGAATTTTTTTCTGGGAAAATTGCACTTGACGGAAATATAATTTTAAAGTTTATTGGGAAAACTGTTTTTGTTTTGGGATATTTCGTTGATAGTTGGACATTTTCGTTGACAATAAATTAGTACTTCTGTTATGCACGCATTAATATTCTAAATGCATGCAGCAATTTTGACGTTTTGAAATAATTGGCGCGAACGACTCCAATTAATACAAGTTAACATAGCGGTCGCAGACAGCTTCAAGCACTAGTTTTGATTAATTTGACTTTTATTTTTATAAATTGGCAAAATATTAACAGCAGACCCAGCAAATAACAGAAGAAAAAAGCGCGTACAACATTCTTTTAATAGATATTCTAGCTCCAATGTAACACTCTATTTTGTCCAGGCAGTCTGTACAGATGAAAAAGCAGAGCCTGAATCACCAATGGGGTAACCAGAGCACTGTCCCACAGCTCTTAATCAAGGCGCCTTTCCTATAGTTTTGTCGTGTCTTTCCACTCTTTCTGTGCAAAAAAGACACATTCTAGTCTAAGAACTTTGAGAACAAGGCAACAACCTTATGTTTATATATTTGGGACTAGTTAAAAAAAATAAAAACCACAGTCCGGCGGAAAAAATGTATCTAAACATTTTGTAACCCGAGCAGGTGGTTCGAGCTTAAAACCACCTCATCAAACATTTCTTTGTCTGGTTTAGCTTCAAACCACCTTGTCACTTCTTATTCTAGAAAATAAGGAAAAATAAAAAATTTGGGCAACAAAGGGTAAAATTGAGTTTTCACGAAGTTGTAGTTTTGTATGTACGTATATGTATGATAAGTTAGTCAAAGTGGTTGCTAGCTCTCTTATTATTTGTTTTTTCCTCTGGGCAACACAAGCTCAAGCTGTAGAAGACGTGGAAACATTTGATCAGCGATAAAAGTTTTCTGTAAGGGAAATCTAGGCGACGAAAACTTGTTCATTACTCGTAGGTCCCTTTCCAGTAAATAATTGTCGAGTAAATTTTGCTAAGCCATCTCGGATTATAACAAAACAAAATCTTTATACCTGTCATAGAGTGGTATGAAAAATTAAAAATTGTTATTAATGTTCAAAATGTCACAACTGTTTTGCGATTACGCCCAATATCGAATTTCAAATGGGTCAACTTTTTTGCTTTTTTCCTGCCACTCGAAGCAAAGAGTTAGATACATAGCTGGCAAGCCCCAAGAGACTTTTGACAGTTTCCCTGGCTAGGCCCTTGTTAGCATCAAAGTAAAACATTCTTGAGCCTCGTTGAAACTAGATTGGTTTTCCAGGCGGGAAATTAATACAAACAAATTTCATTCAAACCTTCTCTATATATGTATTTCAAATTGAGTCATTAGCTTTTGCTGCACAATATTTGCAATTCACTCTGAAAAGTATACTTATAAGGTTATGGTCCACCTATGTATATTTTATTTTATTTTTAAATCAAATAAAGATTGATTAATATATGTATATAGCTACACCCACTATTTTATTTCCCTCACCGGATGAGATTATTTAAAGCATAAAAATAAAAATTAATAAAAATAGCATGCCAGGTGAGTTATTATCTCAAGTTCATTACTATACTTCCCCTGTCGGAATTAATTTCTATTCACCGCATATATAGAAAAATCCCGGCTACACCTTCCGTCTAAACTGAATTTTGTGTTGCTTTCACCGCACGCCATTAATCACCCTAAACCACCATGCATGCTCCAGAGTGTGCTGCTATAGAAAATAACCCTTTTTGGCTTTGATTCTGTGTCCTGATAAGATATTCTGACTGACGGACGAACAAACGGACAGATGGACTGACGCACCTTATGAACTTTTGTGCTCCTTTAATTCCTGAACGACAAAACACAAAACTTCAACTCAACCCCATCCCGCCCACTCTACTGCTGCTATCTTTCTTTTATATCACAGCAATAAATTCAGTTCAGTCGAAACTGATAAAACGACATCATTAAGTCCTGTCACGTAACTTATGACAAATGTCAATCAATTTCTGTTCGGTTCGTCGATGCCAAGAAGTATATTGAGAGGGAGGTTGTGGGAGGATATCGTCGTCAAAGCTGTCAAATACTTTTGACGAATTCCAAGGGTTAGAATGTGAAACAACAAAGAAAACAAATCCTATAATGGAAAATGTTATGATGAGTAGAGCACATACACACACACATAGTTTGTTCGATGGATCCTTCAGAACTTATAGTTTGGAGCTCTAAGGGTTGATGACTGCGTGGGTTGGGGGAGGAGAAGGTGGTTTTTTGTCGATGGACCTTGATGACGTGAGAGAGGGTGCAGCAATAGAAGCAGCGGCAGTAGTAGTAGTAGTTGTATGTGCTAGTTGATTTATTTCTTGTCAACATGAAATATAATAATAAATAAGGACCAAAGCTTCGAAGGGAGTTCGCTTGGAGGACAACTACTAAACAACGACGGACGTCTAGAATTTGACATGAGTAACATATTGGCAACATCCACCTAATGGATTCGTCTTATAGAGCGCGCGAGGAATATTGCATGATGGAAGATACCCGCGTGTATGTCAGTAAATGAGAGCTTATAATCCTTGGGGTCAAGTTTTATGTCGCCATGGACAGACAGAGTCTTGTATTATTATATGATATGGTATTGGATTAAGTTTATATAATGCTGATAGATTTCACTTGGACAATGCAAGTCTCTTATCTGCCCTAAGAGAATCTTACTTTTCTTTAAAACATTTTCAGCACCGCTGCCACCCGTTGTTTGAATGAAACTTCTTAACTTTATGTTTCTATGGTTTGAAATTATACACGAGGTCTTCTGGAAAAAAGTCATACAAAAGAACTCAAATGCGTTCCTTAAACCAAATTTGTCTTGAATACAACCAATGACATAAATAGCTGTTTAAATGTCAAACGAGGAAAGAAGAACGACTTAAAATGGAAAGAAATTAGACATCTGTCTGAATATACCCCGTGATTAAAAAAGATAGGTGAAACAGATATAGAATTTCATAATTTTGTACCCAATAACCTAGTATTAAGATTGCCCTCATCTTCTAATTATTAAGCATTCCTCGGGCAAAAGCAACTCATTGTTTTGAGAATAATTTGTTTTCTTTTTGGCAATCATCCCAAATCGAGCATTTGTTTTCGTTGATTCTACAAGATTTTCTTTTCATTTCTTTTGTCATATAACCTAGCTATTTATTTCATTTCACCTGTCATCGAAGATTATAAAGTTTTAAAACTCTACTATCAAGGACTGACATAATGACAACCCACGACGACGAGGTCATTGTGGCGACATTTCGGGAGCGAAAGAATTTTTTTTTATTTAACGAAAACAAAAGAAAATTCTATTGTGCGGTCATCAAAATTAAAGATGGAACAACAATTAAAAAATAAAAAGAAAATACTAAGATAGCGCATGAACAGTATGTTTTGAGCTAAACTCGATATCACTTGGAGAAATATTTTTGTTGTATATCACTTCTGCGAAAGACATTTTTGTTTGGTGGGAAGGGAAACTTTGCATAAGTTGTCAGAAAAAATCGTGTTTGAAGCTGAATGTCTTAGAAAAAATTCCAAGGCCCGTCTTAAAAAATTTGCATTTAAAGTCAAGTGCCAAAAATGAGAGAAATTTGCTTTTTTTCATAGTGTAATTTTTCAAACTTGATTTCAAAATATAAGATTCTACATTCTACCTACCTACCCGTGGCCGCGGCCTGGAGGTTAGAATGTCAAGTCGATCCCTGGCGATCGATTCAGAGTTTTGTTCAAAAGGAACCGTCTTTTGTGAGGAGGTGACAAACAAATCCGTTTTAAATTTTTGGAAAATAGATCCTTCATGCGAATTTGAGATAATTGTACCTATGCTCAGCCCATAGTCATATTCATTTCTCAAAAAAGGTTAATTTAATTCCGTTAGCACCCTGCCTTTATCGCTACATTTGAAATCTTCATAATTGAAGATTATCATAAAAAAACTATCGTAAGTCAGAAAGCCATATTCACATTAAAACAACGAAACAGACTTGATACACAATTTACTATTTTTTTTTTGCCAAAACAAAATATCCAGTGTCCTTAAAAAAAATGTTTACATAGAGGAACTTTCTTCAAGCAAAATAGTATTGCAAAGTTTGTTCTTCCTCTTGTCCTAAAGAGAAAGGACAACATACAGCACTTTTCATTCTTCTGATGGACGACTAAAGAAAATTGTATTATGAAGTCGAGATGATTCAATCATCCTCAAGGAGTAGGTACCTAAAGCGCATCCTTTTCCATCTGCTAGATGCAGTGACTGCATTTGACTTTTATTCCCACATTACTAACAGCTTGCTTCTCGAGCTGAGTTACATATACCTACATAGGAAGGAAGAGATTTATGTCGTTTTTGTTTCTTTATAGGTCTTGTCAGTTTTTTTCAAGTATATCTTATCGGATATGGAGGTGGACATGCGAATGCGCATCGTCAGGACAAAGTTTAATGCATTTAAATTGCACGGCATGTCCTTGTTAGTTTTACTTTTGAATGGCATTTTCAAAAAGTGACAGGGCAAGAATTGAGTTTGATATGGGCAAGATCATGAGTTTCGCAAAATGCAAGCGTTCCAACCAAGGAGCTAGTCCATTTGATTTCAAATCTCCATTTGGTATAGAAAACAATTGAATCGGTGAGTGGAAGAACAGTACAAGCGCCATTGCAGAAAAATTAAAATAACTTGTTTATTGGTTTAAACAATTGTTTTAAAAAAAGAAATTTTAAACTTTTCCATCGTGAGCAAACCTTTTTACATTTTCATACCAAAAAATCTATTTTTCGTCTGAGCAATAAGAAGTTATGCCTGCTTTTCTTACATTTTTAATTTGGCAATTGTACTGTTCTTCCACTCACCGATTCAATTACACACAATTGTTTGAAATTGAATAAGGTATTACTACTTACAGGCTAAGTATTCGTGTCATTGTAAAAGAAACCAAGATTATTACTAAATCTATTTTTTTTATTTAAAGTTACAGGGGGTCCCCTAATTCATGCTCGAGATTTTGGGGTGCATTCCGGTGCATTCCAAGAAAAAATATATATCGAGGGAAAATTCTATCTTAAACTCTCTCTTTCCCAAGTTTTTTTATCTCGAAGTACTAAATAGCAAACTCTAACCTTAGTTTTTCGAATGAATGGCTCCTTTCGCCGAACTCGTCCATGAAATCCAGTCCTAAGGACACACAAAAATTCTACTTGTGATATTCTAATAACTGAAAGTAACAGGTGCACTTTGTTTCGGATCTTTTTAAATTAGTTTTCCAGACGACGATCAACAAGCCGCAGGGACATAAGTCGAATTATGTCCCATTTTATTGAAAATGGGGCATAAGTCCCGAATGAAACAAAAACAATTTTGTATATAGGATAACTTCAAAGTTTCTCTAAATCCCGATTCTTAAAATGCAAAAGAGACTTTGCATTCATACAACCTCGCACCCACCCCAAATCCTATAGTGTACTCAAGCAGGGGGTTACAGGGGGGCAGCATGCCCCCCATACATACCTTACTGTTTATTCGCTGTAATGCTGGGTACCAGTACTGTATTTATGTGAGGCAAGGCAAGTGTAAATAAGATCAGTGCTAGCAACCCAGCATTACGGCGAATAAACAGTGAGATATGTTTGTGCAACCCCCCTGCTTGGGCACAATATAGGACTTGGGGTGGGTGTATGCGAAGTTTCTTTTGCATTTAAAGTTTGTAACTGAACTTTGCATTAAAGTAGGTAGGTAGGTACTACCGAAAAAAATAAATCCAGAGAACAATACCGGTTCTACCATTTCGTCAGTTGTGGTCTCCTTAAATTGTCTATAGGTACACCCATATGCAAAAATAAAAAAAAAATATAAGTGGGGCATAAGTCCCGAAAAAGAAATTCGGGACTTATGTCCCGAGGAATTATGTCCCGAAGACTTATGTCCCGAGGACTTATGCCCCGAGGACTTATGCCCCTACGCCGATCAACAACCCCATTTTGACGCCCATATTTGGTTAAATAAAACAGTTTTCTTCTGAATTTATGTTTTGTTTCAGGATCTACAAAATAGAAAAATGGGATCTCTCCACTATTTTTAAAAAATCCGCAAGATTCTAGGTACCCATTCTGAATGAATAAATGTGAATTATGTTTTTTTTCCTGGCCGGCTGCTGTACGGAGACTTTTTAGACACCCAAGACCAAGCCCCAAATTCATCAGTACCTACCTAAGTCAATAGGTATTTACATTGCCCGATTTTTCCAGTGCGATTTTTGTTTTATGCTGGTGGGTGGTGGAAAGGATAAGAAAGCGATTTATTAAACAACTGAAAAAAATCGGCATTGGAAAAAACGTTCAGTAGGTACCTATAAAAGCCAACTAATAGTAAGTACCTTACCTTACAACGAAAAACAACGTTTCATATCACCATTTCACCATCATCATTTTATTAATTTTTCATCTAGTCGTCGCATCGACTTTATTATCAACCACTGTTTTTACCGTCATCGCTTATTGACGTTATACCACCGTTACATAGATATGTCCGCCAAACAGTATCTGCAACAGACACCGTGATGGTTGGCTGTTGCATAAAGGTAGCCTTAAACGACGAACATGCTCACCGAACTTGTTCGTTTGCGTTATCCCCTACACGGCGAACACATTTTGCGAACATTCATTTAGTTTTGAATTTTGATTCTTCAAAGTGGAAACATGTGCAATAAAGAAGCGCAAAGTGCGCTTATAGTAATTTCACAGCAAAAATGTGGTTTGCTCGCGAACATGGCCCTACATGGCGAACATCGAAGCCAACGAACACGACAAAATCGAAATTTTTCGCCAACAGCGAACCATTCGCAAACCAGCCCCTACAGGACGAATACATAAGGTCTGTTTCTTTACTCGCCCGCGGGATCCCAAAGTATCCCAAATCTACCCAAAACGTGTTTCTTTACTATTTTCTGGCACAAAAATGCCAGAGCTTTTGACTTTTTTTCATTTCTCCTCCAGCAAGAATCTACCCGAACATTTTAGTTACTGCACTTTCTTGCTTGTCAAACAAGAAATCAGCTGATCGAAAAATTTTAAATTAAATTTTTTAGTAGCGTACATAAAATGGTTTAATTTAATTAAATTAAATGAAAATGATACAATGGAGACAAATTTAAAGTAAATTGTTTCTCCTTGTTTCTTAATAGAGCTCAAAATGATAAGTGCATGTAAAAAGAATTGAAATTGCATAATTTCGTATGTGGTGAGCCTACAAGCAATGAAGTTAAATAGGTAATTTGAACCGCAACAAACCAGAAACATCCCAAATGCGTTTCTTTACTTTTCATTTCTGGTTAAGCATTACAACAACAACATCAAAAAGCTCAATCCCAAACTTTTTCCCGAACTTTTTCCCAAACTTTATCCCAAAAGTAAAGAAACAGACCTATAGTGAGCACGAACAAGTTCGGCGAGCATGCTCATCGTTTAGGGCTAGCTAAACATAAATTCAACGGCAAAAAGAATTTAAATAAAGCTATAATTGAATGAAGCTGAGAGCTTTTCAATTTCAATTTTTGTTTTCCAAAAATATTAATACATATTCACATTCGTACGATCATACATATGTACTTAAAAAACAAACACACATATCGTGTACATGTGTGCTTTCTTAAAAGAAAAAAAAGATAGAGGAAAAACGTTACCGTTTAGTTTTAAATTCCCTTCGCATTCATATTCTCACACACACGCATGCATATGCTCACTCCTACTTTCCGGCAGCATTACAATTTACTGCATTTCCATAGTTCTCGAATCGAGAACTTTATTGTACTGCTTCATTCTTCTTTCTACTTTCAAATACATACATAAGTATAATTCGCCGTGAAAAAGGGTTGCCACTGGCCCTTTGCTATAGGACTAGAAAACAAGTTGAATTTGTGGGGTTCTTTTTTCTTCTTTTTTTAAAGGCAAACGTTTTAAGAGATGAGAGCGTTTTAATGAAGGCATTTGTATTTTTGAAAACAAACTATGAAATCCAAAAAGCTCTGCATACAATTTTTACTTTATATCGACATGTATTTGAATTCTTTGTTGCCGTTGACCGTTATGATGATGTGGTAGTGTCTGCTGCAGCTGCTGTTTTGCGGACGTAATGCAGCCCACCACATCGCACGGTTTTATTTTGTGGCAGAGTGTGTTTACACAAGTGATCGAATTTTTCATAGCATAAAAAGCTTAGCAAAATTCAGGACTACCGGATCTAAACAATATCTTTTATTTATTTCATGAACAAACACGTTGAAAATCTGACGCATGGGCTGCCTTCTACTATGAGGCAACCTACCTATTTGTTTTGTTTTAGCTCTTGTTCGAAGGAGTTAACGACGGGTGTTTTAATTTATATCACACCACTCTCGAAACATTATTTGTTCAGTTTAGGTATACATCAGAGCGCTCACCTGAGCAGACGAATCCCAAATTTCTTGCCCTTAGTAGGTATTCCACACAGCAAAACTGGAGCCCTCAGAAATAAACTGGACAAGCGAACAATTTCCAAACCATGGAAGCTCAAATTGCGAAAAGTTCAAAGAATTATGCAAAATATTATCAATTTTGTTAATGTTGTTTAAGAGTGTTCCGGACTGAAATGGTGATTTCATGAAGAAGATTGTGAAGCGTGTACTTGTCCGATCAAAACGATTAAGGTGTCTATGGACAGATAAACTTATTCTCTATGCCATCATAGGAAAACAAATTTAATTTTGTGCTCCAGATTTTGGTAAAAGCCTCTAAGAAATCGAGAAAATGGCTAAAATGGCCGTTTTTCAAAGAAAATGTAGCCAACACTATGACATTTTTTGAAAAAAAAAGTTTGATAACATAAAATTCCATATTTTTAAAATGCCACTATTGGAGAAAATTTTTAATTTTGTACCTAATAAAAATTTTAGTAGTGCAAAATAAAAATGCTTGTGAATTTTGAAAAAACGCCTTTTTGACAGTCAATTTTTTATACCTAACGGTATTTTTTTCACATTTGTTTTTGCAGTGGATATAAATTCAATATATTTTTCACGATTTTCATTAATTATATGATCATAATTGTATCATTTGATATTGAAATTTTTAATTCTTAAAAGGCACTTTTTCACAGAAAATTTATGTAAATTTGGAACTTAAAATCAGTTACTTTTAGAAATTTTTTTTTTTAGTACAATAATACGCCTACTAGTGACCGATTAGTAAAAATGCAAAGTTTTATAAAACAAACTATCTGATGAAAGTGAAAAAAACTGGTCTTATATATGCAAAAAAAGAAGTTAGCAAATGACTGGTTTTGTTCAGTTCGGAACACTCTTAAGAAAAATTGACAAACAAATTCGAAAGCTAACGACTGGTAAATTAGGGTCAAAAGGAGATTTATCAAAAACAAATATGAAATTGGAAAAAATAGAGGTTTTTGGGCAGTGTTCTTTTTTTGGCCCTCAATTTAAAAAATCGATTCATTTTCGAAAACTGTGGGTGGTCAAAACAGTTAATTGGGGTTCAAAAGTAATCACGTAAGCAAAGTTATAAAAATTCAAATTTGTTGAACCTTTAACATATGATAGTCAGGTCAAATGGTAGTTTGAAGTGGAAAGTTCTGGTGTAATTATTTTTAGTGACTCCCTTTATGTTTTTGGGGTCGCTGAACACGAATCTGAAGTTGTCCAACAAAATTTTTCACGGCAAATATGAGAATTCGTCAAAAAGCGTCAAAAATTTCGACATTTTTTGTCTTTTTTCCTTATTTCTCAAAAATTATTTTTCTTTTGCAAAAAGCGTTTATGCAAAAATAAAGACAATGAGATTACCTACAATCTATGCTTATATCATTTTTTTGTACGACTTATGGTTTCTGCGGAAACAGTCGTTGAAAAACAGGCAAAAATCCGTCATTTTAAAAAAATTGCATAAACGACTTTTCTTGTATTGTTTTCTTCATTACATGAAATGTAGGCCATGAGTTATTATGTTATTTGCATTTTCTAATTGTAAAGAAAATCTAAAAGCATTATATTGCAGTGGTTAAGTGTCTAAGTTTCAGTATTCATGTCCATTCAAAAGTGTTTTATTTGTGACAAAGATTGGAGTATGGTGGAGTGAAAGTGGTGAATGAAAAAGCAATTGAAACGCTCCTGAATGGTTCAGGGGAAAATGGCTCAAGTCCACCTGGCTTGATTTTGAGAAAAATGAAATTGTAAGTTTAATAGTTCCAAGCAAAATTAATGAAAGCAACAAATTTGTTTGTCTAGCACAAAGTGCTAACATAATTTTGCAAAGACGAATTGATTTCAGCTTCTTGATTTTTTGTGTCTGATACGTTGATATGCATCAAAAAGACCTTCGACGTCGTTGGGGACCCAAAATTTCGTATTTTGAATTTACTGAAAATTTCTTTTAAAATGAACCAAACATGATTGAAACAGTTTTTGGTATTTTTTCAGAAATTTTAATATTTTCAAACCATAAAGATGAGATAAAGAGCCAGTTTCAAGACATACAGATCAGGTCTCGGATAGCCTTCCTGGAACTTTTTTGCCAGATAAACTTCAACTTTTGGTTTCAAACGTCTCGGATAGTGATATCCGTTGCACCGCGCGCCGGTACAGGTTCCTGTTAAGGCCGTTATCCAGAAGATGCCTAACTGCTTAAAGTTTCCGCCGTAATATTTTGAATTCTGCTATGAATCGCTCCGTCGCGTCGTGGTTCATTCTGAGTTTAAATACTAAAAAGCAGTGATATTTTAAATTAAAACGACAAGGAATTTTGTTTTGACAAAAATTTAATTTTCAGTATTTTTTGATGTTTTATGTTGTTCTTAAACTGTAAATTTATTTAACGGTTGGTTTATCCGAGATTTCGATGATGGAACAGAGATAAATTGATAGAAACTTTTATCTGCTGAAAAGCGAAAACTTCCGAACTATCCGAAACTTTAACCGGAACATTTGAAACTGACCTTAAAGCTTTTGAAATAAACAGTTTCCTTTTTTAATTTTTTACATTAGAAAAAAATATGTTTCGATTTTGGTTTGGAAATATTTTCATAGAAGGTATTCGAAAACATTTAGAAATTTTTTTTAAATGCTGTTTATACCTGTAATAATTGTTTTTCTTGGTATGGACACACCTTAATAAGAAATTTATTTTGAAATCAATGAGCAAGATTGCTACCATGAATCATCAGTCGCTGTCAGCGATGCGGTTGTTTTTTTTTAATAAATAAATAAATGTCACGACCTTTTTGAGATCACTCTCTGCCATTGGATGTGAAATCAGTTGGAAACATGTTTCAATAAATAAAATTGAAAATTTTACGACAACTGATACGGTAATTTATTTCCATTCAATTGATGTCGCGAAGGATACAAATATGACTGCGCGCCAATATAATGGTGGTGGTGCGACGGAAGCGTCAACGGCGAGAGTCGCTGGCTCAGAAGACTACAATAAAAAAAAAACTACTAAAGGTGGTTGAGGTGATGCTGAAGCCTGTCGCTATGATGTTGATGGTGTCAGTGTCGTTGTCGGTGTCGTTTCTACTGTCGGATGTGTCGATGACGACAGAGACAAAGTCAAAAGCCCACCATCATATTTCCGCCATGCCCCATAATATGATAGTGATAGCGGCGCATTGGTACCATTAACAGAAAATTATTATCATTCAATTCATCGACGACGACGATGGCAACGACTGACTGTGTTGGAGGAGTCGAAGTAATATAGTGCTAGTGTGTCCTGAGTTCTGGGACGGGGCGGTGGTGATGGTGGTTCTGGTACTGGTGTCAGTGGTCATAAACGATAAC
This sequence comes from Dasysyrphus tricinctus, assembly GCA_963921185.1. NCBI lineage: Eukaryota > Metazoa > Arthropoda > Insecta > Diptera > Syrphidae > Dasysyrphus > Dasysyrphus tricinctus. Next base: position 17,741,272 of record OY992533.1, on the reverse strand, counting down.
TTACGTTGATTTTATGTTAATGTAGGTGTCAATTTCCATGGCATTTTGCGGTTCGTTTTTTGTCTTAATTTGAACAAATCGCGAAATAATAAAGTTTTATCGGTTTAATATTGATGATTGTAACTATACGAACTTTTGTATGGAACCGATGGCTATCATACTCACACTAGTGCATATAAAATGTTTATGAATTGTTTTTTTTATGTTATTACAAGGAATATTGCAGAAATAATTTTATGTTAATTTTTTATTTGTATGACGGAGACAGTCATAGTTTCTTGGAGAGTAGGTAAATACATACATACTAACCTAAGATCAGGCACCCACCTAGCAGTGGTGCAAGAATTTTGTGTTACTGACGATTTGTCATTTTGGGATAAAGGTGTTGGCTCACTAGGAAACTAGACGCAGTAGAGATGATCGGCCTCGAGTTTAAGTATTGAGGCGTTGTGTCAGTCAAGCAAGACAAAATACATGTAAATTCGCGGAAGAACAAGCTGAAAAAGAAAGTGAACCAGTTGCTGTCAGCTACTTGCCCCAAATCCCAAACAGCAGAAGGACTTCAGGCAAAAAAGACGACATGTCATAATAAGGTCAATTTGACAGTGTGCTGGAACAAGAGAGGGGTCAACGATCCCCCAACGGGATAACAGATGGTAGAGAAAATGATCTTGGGGTGTCATTTTAAGAAGGAGGAAGTGTGTGATATTATCCCAATTTGAAGAAAGAAAAAACTCTAACGTGGGCGAGCTATAAACTGATATCCATGTACCCAAGATAGATGGGTACTAAGAAGTTTTCACCATACTCCCCATAAAGGTTAAAGGTGATATTGAGAAAATTTTATATTTCTTTTATTCAGTTTGATGAATTTTTCGACTAACAGCCCGATTATCCGCCTTGCGAAGAGTCACAAGTCTCAAGCTCTTGTGACTGACTATTCCTTGTGAGGATTGTTGTGATTCAATAACATTTTGATATTCTCCCGCTAATCGTCACAAGAAAACTCACCACAGCAATTTGTTAGTAGCTTCTTGACTGATCCGCACACACATCAGCAACTCTGCAAGCAATCGCAACGAATTAAACCAGTTTTTATCTCATAAATATAGAGCAAAAGAATATCGCGCCTTTTGGTCTTGTGAATAAAAAAATCTAAGCCTAAAACTTGGATTTTTAAGCCAAAGCTAGGTTTTGTGTGATTAAAAAACAAGCTTAAGCTGGAAACTAAAAGATGTCTTCTAGCAATAGCTAGTTTAAAATAGTAAAAGCTAGATTCCTCTAGCTTTAGCTTGTTTTTCCAGCTTAAGCTTCAAATGGTGTGATTAATAATAGCTTAAGCTAGAATAGTATAGCTAAAGCTACAAAAATATCAAGATTCCTGGACCCCTGACTGGAAAGCTTTGACTAGTTCTCTTTATATAAAAACAATAGGTCTTGTGAATAAACAAATAGCTCAAGCTACAACTTGGATTTTTAGAAATCTCCTAGCATTGCTTTTCGGTCCCAAAAATAATAGTTTTAGCTTAAGCTTCTAAGCCAACAGATGTGAATAAACAAACGAAAGCTAGAAATATTAAGCTTAAGCTAGAATTTACTAGCTTAAGCTGTTTAGCGTAATCTTTTTTTATTTACATGAAACAAAGCTTAAGCTAGAACTGTCTAGCTTTAGCTACTAGTTATGACTAGCTAGCTTTAGCTTGCTCCAAAAATAGCTTAAGCTTTTTTTTTTATTCACAAGGCCCTTTGTCTTATTCTGTTGCTTAGGAAATAAATAAAAGAATATATACATTTTTTTTTCTTTCACACAGAGAATATAATGTCCTTTTAGGATAATTCAATGATTTGTAAAAACTCAAGTAAATTGTGAGTTTTGAGTATGACCTGCTCCAGAGGAGATCACACACAATCTCGATTGTTTCTATTACTCTCTCAAGTTGTGACTTTAAGGGGAGATTACGAAAAAGTCACAAAATCAGTTTCACCACTTCTTGAGACTTGTGAGGTATCACAGATGAGGATGATGCGATTAACTGTTTGAAATTAATTTCTTTTTAAGTTCCCTTAGATTTACTTAGGGCGAGTTTTTCAGTGCGAGATCTTCTTATGCTATTTTTCTACCAAGGTTTCGCCAGTTCAGATTTAATAAATCTATTTGGTGTTTCCACAGCACAAAAAGATTTGCTTTGACAGCAACTTTCAAAGTGCAAATGGTGTTTCATTTTTTCTTATGAAGAGGAAGTGAGATAGAATGTCTCCTTTGTGAAGAACTGAATTTAGCCATGAATGAATCCCTCAGCGCCATACAAGAATAGGTTAGTTCGATTTGTAAAAGTATTTGTCCTAATACGATTTAACAAGATTAATTTATAATCTTCAAGATTTACGAAATATATTTGAATGGTAAATCTTCGAGATTTAAAGAAGATTTGAGGTAAATCTTATTAAATCTCAGATAAGCGTTAGGTGGAAATGGAGTCAACTCAAACAATGTGTTTTCAGTCATTTTAAATCCTAAGTTAGCTCACCTAGTTTGGTGAGATAACTTAGAGACCAAACTGCTGTTTCCGTTTCGGCGCCATTTCGATTTTGATAGTGAAAGTTGTTATTGGAAAGTGCAATTTTCACTGTGGCGACATCTAAATTTCGGTAGTGAAGGGCGTTAAGGATGATATCAATAGTTTCACACATCGATATCAATAGATTTTTGACAACTGAATGATAAAGTTAATCCTCAACTGAAAAACTGCATCCATGTCAACTCGGGGTTGATTTATTTTCAAGATAAGCTTACTCTGATTTAAATCTGAGTAAACTCAGAGCTGAAAAACTGGCTATTAGAAAATCTAATATGGTGTAGACTTCAAAGATACTGGTTTTATTACATTTCTGCTGAAAGACGAAATAATAATTGTGCGTGTAGGTAAAAGTTGTATGTACAGGTATGGATTTAAAAGTTGCTGATTTTGTTTTTAATCAAAAAGAAAAAAAGTTTATCCAACCAAAACCCCAAAGATATTGAAATTAATTTGAAAAATTACAAGATATTCTATAATTTTAGCTTAAATGTTATATAGCTTATATTTCACTCACCAAATTTGTATCAATAAGTTGAATACATAATTATTTGCATCATAATCATAACTCACCTAGAATTAAAAAAAGGAAAAGAAAATAATTACACATCTACTTTTTTTCATTTTAAAAAATAATACAAATGTCTTAAATCAAGATTATAATTTAAAAATATAAGTAAGAAATATTTATAAAATAAAAATTTAAATTCTATTACATTTTTGTATAAACTGAACGCCAAACAATATGCTTAAAATTCAATTAGATTTTTTCTAGTGATCTGCCAAAGCCGTGATACCTTCACTATTTTTTGCGAAAACATTTCTCTCAGTCGATACATAGGAATAGGAAATTTAGAGCCCAAGATGAAAGAATGGGAGAAGCTGAGCTACTGTATGTCATTGCGAACGGCAAAAATTGGCTCGAAAGTAAGCACTAAACACAAAGTCAAGAGATCGACTCGCGTAAAGTTGGGCGTGTTAGCTGCCTATGAGTATACCTTTTCAAATTTCTCTTTTACTTTTGAGTTTTTAAATAAAACTGAAAATCTCGATTAAAGCTATTTGCACTTCCATGGAAAAACAGTTAACATTCTTCAAGAATATAAAAAAAAATCATTTCTGTCAAATTTAATAGTTTTACCTTGTTGTCCTTCGATCAAAAACCATACATCTGAAAACAAAAAAAAATGTTGCCCATTAAAATTGTGAAAATAAACCTGTCTCTTGTTTTTTTGTTTTTTCAATCCTGAAAGCATTTTTGTTACAATTTAAAATAAAAAAAAAAACAACTGCCATCATCGTATATAAAAGAGAAAGTTTGTTTTAGGAAGAAAAAACCACAAAACCACATGTCCACAGTTTCGCCCACCACCAAGTATACCAGTAGTATAAACCACACACCTCCTCGAAACTCAAGCTCTTAGCTCTGAACTTTCATAATAAAGATCGACAAGCTGTCCAAGCCGATGGCCACATCCTTGATATGAAAGGGAATATTATGTTGTGGCATGTCTCTGAGGATTACAACCCAACTAGACTGGATACACATATATGAGTTGTGTATGCAACACATACCTTTAGTATATTATTCAATCTACTTGGTATAGGTTTATAATATGGATGGCATCTCTATATGCTTCCACAAACACTCACAGCATGTATGGGAAGTATTAAGGAATCAGGTGTCCTGTCCCAACATCCTCTGCTTCTTCTCACTTCTCCCTGATCAGCTTAAATCTGTCAAAAAATTTCAATCAAACGAAAGAAGGTGAGTTGGTAGACGAACAGACACATGGATGGACGGAAAAATAAAATTATAATTTTATATTCAAAAAGTATTTTTTTTTATATAAAATTTGCGTGTCCTGTCACGTCCTTAGTGCCCAGATCAACTTGAGCAACTCTCAAAAAATATACGTCCTCGTCAAAGTCGCCTGTTTTGCCCGCGAACGGACAAAATCTCATAATTGCTCAATCCCACTTCTGATACCAGAGTAATATTTTAAACAATTTAAAGAATTTATAAATGACCTCGAAGTACAAATTATCAAAAACAAAATGATTTGAGATAATTGCATATTTCAAGACACTATAAATGGAGAAGATATTGTAGGCCTTCTGAATTCAGGATACGAATTTATAATGTGTTCGGTGAGCATATATGATCATCCGAAATAGTTGAAGTGAGTAGATAGTATCAGAACTGAGAAAGGAACACAAGTTTGTTTATAATCTGTACATCCCTCTTGTGCTCCAAGGGACCCGAAGGACATCAACGCCGCACTCGTCTTCATATTTATAAAAATAAGTAACCGCCAAAGGATTATTATAACAATTTGTGTTTCGTTGAATTTTTTTATTTGCACACAGTACGAAATCAACTTTATCCTTCTATTATTCTTCCGCCTACTACTTCATCAACTTTTTTTTTTTTTTTTTGATTCCTTAAATATTTTTACTGCTCTCTTTACATCCATCAGATGAAGAACAATTTAAGGCAAGCATAGAGAGAAAAAAGGGCAACAAAACTTAAAATGAATGGTCCTTCGTCCTGCATTTCATGTGATGTCCTTTGAGAGTAAGTTGAACGTTCAAGAATTAAACTTAAAACTTTAGTCCTGAACGAGTGAGTTGTCGTTGTCGTAATGGTGGCTCAGAGTCCAAAAACGACAACAACGACAAAGACGACGATGGTTTGTCCGTCCTGTCCGTTTGATGTGCACATATTTTATTTTCGCCACATCTTTCCTTTTTTTATATTATATTTGTTTGTCCTTTAGTCCTTTTTGATATATTTTTACACTGTTGTCCTTGTGAGTTGTCAAATAATTTTTTTTTTTTTTTTTGTCAACGTTCATGTGTCCACAAGGATGTGAGTAGAAAGAGAGTATGTGTTTGAGAGAGCAAGTTTTTTTTAGCGTTATTGTCGGTCGTCCTTTCGTCCCACTTATCATCCCTAGTGACACTTTATAATTTCTTCCTCTTTTAGTGTCCTGTCACTATGTTTCCTTGGGATGAAAAAAAAACTCTTATAAGAAACGAGAAAGGACGAAAATTGAAATTTGAAGTGGACGTAATTTTTTATCATAGTTCGGGGAGAAATTTTGACGAAACTCTACAAAGCACCCATTTCTTTCTACCTTCTTCCTACCAACACTACACTATACTATACCAAGCCCCCATCCCAACTAATGTCAGTTTATTGTTCCTTTTAAGTTTATTTTATTTATATTTCACCCTTGGCGAGTATGTAGGATTTTCTTTCGTAAGATAGATATATGTTTTCAAGACATTTGAAGACAACAAGGACGAATTTTTGAAAATTGACATCGCCATTGGACTTGTCTGTCAAATTGAGGATGACAGCTGACAAATGGACAAGTTTAATTTTTCTTATTTTTTTGTATGTCGTTTTTGGTAGATAAACTTTGATGATGATGAAAAGTTCATGCACACACACACAAAAGAGATGAGTTGATAGGATGAACAGACACAAAGTGTAATTAATGCCCAAAGGATAAAAATATGAAATATTCCAGAAATGAAGAAAAAAAAAATAACACGAAAAGAAAACTCAAGGAAATTCTGTTGAATTGCGAGTGGAAGTTTGACTTTGTGATGAGATTTTCCTTTTAAAATTTAATATTTTTGACAGCTTTTTGTGGCAAATCTGATGTAAATTGGAAAGCGGCTGCAAGCTGTTTAATTTTTTTAGCACTTGTTGAAAAATCGTAATGCCTTTGGGAAACTTTAAACAGAAGTTGTACACAATTGTATGTATTCTTGGTATGTCCTTAAAGCGAAGTACAAGTTTTGAAACTATTAATCATGTCGTTATGGATGAAAGCAAAAACAGCACAAACGAAACAATGCATTTTCTGAATTGAGTTGCCTTTGGAGCATTTACAAGTTTGAATGCTTCCTACACTCAGAGAATAACATCAGGTTCAAATTTAACGGGGTCCTTGTTAAATCAACAAGTCACGCTTTGGCATATAAAGTGGCAGAAAACTCACGACCTGATTTCAAGAAGTTTTTGGTAAGTTTAGTCAAGGCCTTGGCAAGTTTACCTTAGGGGAAATCTAGTCGAGGAAAACTTGTGAAATAACCGTGGGGCCTTTGCTAGAAACTATTCATTTTCAAAATTGCACAACTGTTCTAAAAATTAACCCAGTAGTAAGCATATTGGAGTATTACACGTAGTCTGTAAAGTACTGGAGAGTGCTAGGACGCCACTTCGGCTCTAGACCCAATGAAAGGAAAACCCCCATACACAATGTACAATGTACATCTCCCAGTGGTAGAGAGTAGGAAACGTGCAAGGGGTCGAATGCATGCCGGAATAAGTAGATAAACCATAAACCAGCGGTGCTGGGCAGGGAACAAACTTTTCCTTGGCATGGTTAAAAGCTCTCAGAAGCCGGAAGAATTTCCTGAAAAGTAGTCTAAATTTGGCCCGGGGCTAAATTTTGTAGGAGGGATGAAAGGGGTTGAAGTTCAGTTTTTTTGGGAATTTCTCCTAAACTATCGGTTTTATTGAAAAAGTGTGCAAATACAAATTTAAGCTTATGCTATTCTACACAAAAAATATTAACATACTTTTTTCGTAGAACCAATAGATTCAGAGAAAAACGTTCAAGTTCATGGTGCCAGTGAGTTTAGTCCAAACAAAATTATAAAATTTTAGCTTATGGCTGGGCAAATGTTTTGTGATTTATGTTTAAGTACAACTCCTTATTGTAAAATCAAGTTTTTGGGGTGGTAGGGGAAAGGAAATGCCCGCCATCTTTAAAACAAGGGCGATTTTGTTTTTGTTCAATAACTCATTGAAAAAATTACTAAAGAACAGATTTTAGGCGATTAAATTTTCTAAAAAATGAGCCATTAAACAGCTCTGTAAGTTTATTATTCTCAAAGTTACAGCGGATCAAAGGTCACCTATGCGCTATGCCTCATATGGTGGGGATGAAATTACGTTTTTAAGGGTTTTGATATATTCAAAAAAGGATTGAGTATCTATCTCTGTCCATTTCCACCTTCAGAAAAGAGTTCTGGAAAGTCATTTAATAGTATTTTCTCCTAATTATGCAAACTGTCATGAGAGAACTGTGAGCGCTTAATGTCATGGCATGGATTCATCTGATGAAATTTCGTCGCGAGTTTTCTGAACCCAGGGAAAAAAATCATACGTTTTCTTGTCTCCCTTGGAGTTGTATCAAGATGTTTAAGTGGGCAAAAAGATCAGCGAGAAATGATAATTTTAAAAGCTGAGTGGCGACAGAAAAATGATTTTATTATCCCGATTTTGAATCTTGTACAAACATTAATAAGTCAGCTTTTAATGCCCACAGCAGATTTCGGGTGTGAGTGATAGCAAAAAATGAAGTTTGAATGCAATTTCGAAGGTAATCGTGTAAGCCGAAGTTAGGTTAGGTTAGGTTAGGTTAAGAGGGGCGTGCACAGCACAGAGGCTGTTGCGTACACGGGGGCCTATTGGTCCATTGTGATCCCCTTATAAAAGAAGGCAGAGATGCACCCAAACTAATGGTTCACATAGACTGGATCGTTTGCGAACCAGCCTGTGCTTTCTATGAGTTTTCTCATGTTTGCCATTGAGGCCTGCGCAAGATCTTCCAGTTCTTCAAAAAACCTTTTTCCAAAATAACGGAGTCGATTTGTTTGGAGGTTTGGACAGTCACAGAGCAGGTGTTTAATGGTTTCTATTTCCTCTACGTCTTGACAGCTCCTGCAGAAATCGGGTGCAAATACACCTAGTCTGATGGCCATTGTGCCAATGGCGCAGTGGCTCGTTAGTACATATATCAATTTCTAATATTCTTTTTACTCATGCAGTGATAAAATATACCGAGATTCCTTTTCATTAATTCTAGGCCATAAACTTTTAGAGATAACACAGTCGTTCCTAGTCCTCCAGGATTTATTGATTTGCTCTTTTGTTATTAGGTCTATTTTCGTTCTAATCACGCCGATCGGGATGTTAAGTCCCATATCTAATTGGCTACTACTGTTTCTATTTGATACTGACCCTTTCCTTGCCAGTTCATCTGCTATATCGTTCCCTTCTATATCGCTATGTCCAGGAACCCAGCAGAGTTTGACTCGGTTAGTGTCACAAATATCATTCAGTTTGCCTCGGCATTTTGCTACAGTTTTGGATCTTATAGTCTCACTGGCTAAAGCTTTGATAGCAGCTTGGCTGTCAACGAAAAATGTGATCTCCGACGAGTTCAGTTTCTTCGTTTGTACCATTTCTGCCGCTTTTTCAATAGCGTAAATCTCAGCCTGAAAGACAATATACTCATCTGGGAGTTTATACGAATATCTAATATTCAGAGCTTCACAAAACACCCCAGCTCCCGTTCCTTCTTCCATTTTAGACCCATCGGTGTAGAATGAGATACCCTGTTCCCTGGTTAGTGAGTTGGGTTCCCAGCCGAAGTTGCTTTTCACCCTTCCCTAGATAAGGTCCACGGATCACTATCACGAAATCCGAGACCATTTGAGTGTTTAGTTCGCCCTTCCAGACCGTTTAAAAAAATTAAAATTCTAAGTGAAAACAGTCTGGCAGGGTGAACTACTCAAATGATCTCAGATTCCGTGATATGGGATCCGAGGAGCTTATATAGGGAGGGATGAAATTCAATTTCGGCTTACACGATTACCCTCGAGGTTGCATTCATACTTTTTTTCGATTCACTGTTTTATCACTAAGGCCACGGTTGTGGTGAACAAGACTTCGATTTTTTGAATAGCCTTTAATGAAGCTTTCGATGCTTATACTTCTTTTTTTGTTATCAATCACCCAACATCTGCTGGGGGCTCTTAATCTTAAAATACCTTACCTTTTGACAACCGTCGGAGCTCTGTTTGACAAAGATTTTGATGGGCTCGATTCATGTCACTTTTCAAATAACTGACAAAGTATTATTGTGAATGTGGGGGTTGCCAGAATGTTTTTAATAACAGAGGGGTCGTGTACTCAAAAAGTTTGAAAAACACTGGCCTAGCACATAAGAAAGCTATCGCCGTGAGACTTGACAGGAGGGTGAAATTAGACGGTCCCGCAGAAAATGCGGATAAGGGTATATCAACACTCTTCGTATCTTTCTTGAGCAGTCTGCGGAGTTTCATCACCGCTTTATCTCATATTCATCGATTTTGAGAGAGCCTTTGACCGAGTCAACCGTGAACGTGTATGGAGGTCACTTCTTTGGGGCGAAATTACCCCAAAAATCGTTGCTATTATATGAGAGTATTACAACAACGCCAGATGTTTTGTTTTACACAATGGGCAGCCATTGGACGAGATGTTCTATCGCCTATTCTCTTTCTGCTGGTGTTTTGACGGCCAGCGTTGGAACAGCAGAGATACAGGGCATTCAATTGAGACCGTTTGAAAGGGTTAGTCATCTAGACTATGCCGATGATATATGTCTCCTGGCAAATAATATCAGCGGGCTGAACGTGGTGTGCCAAACAATTAAGGTGAAAAGACAAAAATAATGCTCACCGGCCGCTCCAAACTTCAGCTTATTTTTATACCGCAGACGCCTGTTAAAGAGGTCGGACATTTCAACTACCTGCCTTGGAAGTGTTGTTTCATCAAATGGTGTTGCTAATCTGAACGTTCAAAGTTGAATTAATAAAGCTCGTACTGCCTTCGATACTCTGTCCTAAATTTGAATATCCAGTCAATTCTAATTACGCACTGAGTTGAGATTCTTCGAATCCAATGTCAAATCCGTGCAGTTATATGCTTGCGAAACCTGGAAAGTCACGACTACCCTCGAGGAAATCGCCGGTTTTTGTGAATCGCTGTCTACGCAATATTCACTGCACTGGTCACAAACTATATCAAACGAAGAATTGTGGCTCAAGACAAGTCAAAAGCGGCTGGACGTCGACATAAAGCGAAAATGGTAATGGGTTGGTCACACACTAAGGAAACCTAGTGATGATATTGCAAAGCAGTCCTTTGAACGGAGTCCTCAGGATGCACGGCGGGTTGGAAGACCAAGAACAACATGGAAATCAACAGTCTTGGCAGAAGCAGACTCCCAGAGAAGAGAGTGGTCACAATTTAATATCTAGCTGCATACCGTGAAGGATGGAAACAATTTGTTGGCGCCCTATGCCCCAACTAGAGTACAGGACATGATATTGATGATGAAACACAAAATCTGAGGACCGAATCCCAAATATCACATAACTTTTTGTTTGGCGGGACCTTAAAAGCTTCGATAAATACCCTTGCTAGGCTCTTGTTAGCATCATGCGAAAATGTCTGGGGGCTTTATAACAACTAGATTGTTTCCTCAAGAGGGTCAGCTATTGTTGCATGTCTTTTGTCAGTGAACCCGCGGATCCAACGTGTTACATAGTTTTTTCAGAATAATTTACCTGATGAATTAAACTTGGGCCCGCACCAACAACTTAACACTAATCACTTTTCAGTTTTAAAAAATTCTGAAAAGTGTTGAACTGGCCGTACGCGACCGAGCCACGTGATCCATTTGGCTTGGATGAATTTTCGAAGCCAAGAGATAGATACTCTTTGAGGAATTGTTTACATCTTCCAGCAGATAGACCCCTGATAAACCATTAAAGGTGAAACAGGCTGGATTTAAACCTTGACGTCCGGCGGGCTTGGTCCAACGCACTAACCATTACCCAAAATTTATTATCAAAATTATTTAAAAAGTCCACGAGAAGTTAATCTTTTAGACTTTTTTCGATGAAAAACGAGTTGACATTTTCAACACTGTGAGTTATTTTCTTACTTTAAGCAAACCTTCCTCACTATAACGGACATGATCATTTAGTATAATTTTATTTTTATTTTCATTTTACCCAAAACAAATATTTTACTAAGATTGAACTTACTACCTTGATAAAGGGGGTTGAAGCATGCGAATAACTGTCGCACAGGTATACACATAAATCGGAAACCAACTTACAAGTGCAATTGGCACGAACTTATGGATAGTACTATGCTGGATATACAACAAGCTGGAAGAGACCCGTAGGCTGTGTAGAAGGGAGAGGTATGCGGTGAGTCATTGTTAAATGCAACGTTTGATGGCAAAATGTCAGTGTAAAATTTTATTACGTTATGAGAACTTAATTTATGGCCAAACAATTTTTTTTTTCTTGTTATAAAAATATATACACTCACATCCCGAAGTCAGCGCCAGGAACAAAAACCGGATTTTATTTGGTAACTGCCATTGAGGCGACAAGTTGTGAAGGGCAACCTTTCGATACTTAATCTATGATTTAAAGTAATATATGAGAGCTCCAAGGGGGTAAATGTTAATGCAAGCATGAAAGTTTGAATGGCCAGGGTACTCGTTGTGAAACGTTTAGTTTTCTCTGAACGCACAACCGCAATTTTAAGTGATATGCATAGTTCAAGACTTGAATAGCCAGTGTGCTTCACCTGAAGTTTATAGATTTCTCTAATCACGCCAATCGCATCATCCCATTTTAGACAATAATGACCCGATTTCTCTTTTAAAAGAGCAAAACAATTTATAACAGTTAAGCGCAGACAAAATTTATGCTTTAAAAGTTTTAATGACAGAATAACTGAATGAATCGAAATTTTTTGTCGAAATTCGATGAAAAATTTAAAATCCAAACTGGCAAACCCTCGCATTTTACAAATATGGAATTCAGTTGATGCTAATCTATGAAGCATTTTTGTCATTTTTGAAAATTTTCAAGATAACCGCAGTGTAGGGAATCCGTCCCCGGTTACTGTTGTCTAGCCTATGACTACTTACACCACCAAGCGGGGTTGCACTGCAATTGCCACCCGAAATGACGACGGTAGTTGAATAAAAGATACCACTCGATGGATTTATGGATATTTTCGTTATTATTATATATCTCGATATTTTATTTTCATGTTTTTGTCTCTGGGTCGTTCTCGTCAATGCTGAACAAGAAATTGTAGTAGAGAGGGATGATGGCGGGGTTGATTGCTAGGTAAGGTGGGGGAGGGGGTAGCTGTTTGGCTGTTGTTTGCAACAAATTATTGTTATTGCGTTCCAGTTTTGGCCATCGCCCTTAAGCTGGGATGGAAAGAAGGACTAAACGTATAGGTATACTGCAAAATGCATTGCATATTTGGTGCATGGTATGTTTGTATGTATGTGGAATATGAAAGTGATAAAGGGGTGCAACCTGTATATTTACCTGAGGCATGCCGCGACGCGACGTGACGGTAGCGGTAAAGAGCATATAAAACGGAAGGGCTGACATTGTTTTAACGGTTTGTCGTGTACGTGTAGAGTAATATATCATATACATCCGCATTGTCATAGAAATTTATTTCAACGACTGACGGCACGACGATTTTCTGCCACACATGTTTACGACCAGAGGCATTGAGAACACGTTTTTGATGGAAATGTGTCATAAATTAGATTGAAGTTGTGTGATAGTCGAGTATAGAATAGGTGGTATTCGGACAATAGAAGGGTGATGAAGTGAGGAGGGAGTGGAATGTAGGAAGGTAGGCTTAGTAATGAAAAGGGTGGATTAAATAAGGGTTCTATTTTATAATAATAATAATAATTTAAAGTTATGACAAGTTAATGAGAATTGAGATGACTTATCGGAAATGTTCACATGAGCAGGTCACTTTGCAAACTGAAAACATTTTTGAAAATAGCATTACTAGAAATACAGAACTTCAAAAAGATTTTGATGGCTTCCAAAAATATTTGGAGTGTCAACACAGCTTATGTAATTGTTTTGGCTGTTTTGGTGGAACTTTAAAGTAAAAGTTTGAGGTTAGACCAAACTTGAACTTGAAAAAAAAGTAGTCTTCATTTTTTTCCAATTTCGGATAGAAACTCCTGTTTTAAGATATTTTAAAACATATGATAGCCCTACGTCACGTCGCAACTCTTATGAACAAAATTCAATGATCAAAAATTTTGGTTCATAGTATTTAAAAGGCGATACCGATGCACATTTTTGCATTACTGAATTAAGCAATGACAAAATAGAGCTGGGCTGATCATTTAGCATTTGGGAAGTACGGTTGTGGAAAGTATCTCTGTAGGTACTTCACTTAAATTAGATTTCAAGGTAGACCGTATGAACCGAACATTAATTTTGAAATGGGACTAATAAGCTAAGCTCACCGTTCGCAAGGCCCCCTCTATTTAGCCGATGTGTTCAACACAGAATAAAAAAACAATTAAAATTCACCATGAATACTACTTTGGCCTTGAATAACTTTGGATGGAGTACATTAATCAGATAAAAAGTAGGGACCTCTTTTAAAGAACATCAAATCTTCTTTCAGATTCTACCTTGATAATTTCTGAACGATATAACCACTTCTTAAGTTAAAAAATAAAGATGGAAGCAAAAAAGTTCCCATACGATATTATGGAAAACAGAAAGGACCAGAATCAGATCAGAAAAATATTACGTATTACGGCGGTGATTTTAAACATAAAAATATTGATGTTTTCTATTCAAAATATAGCATTTGCAAATTAAACCAACCAAATCGCAAATAGGTTTAACCTAAACGCAAATAATTTTCACCCAAGCGGAAAGAGATTTAACCCAAACGCAAATATAAGTAACCCAATCGCAATTCGATCAAAACAAAACGCAAATATATTGAATAATTTTGAATGAACAACAACAACTTGTGTGTGTTACCACCAAGGCTGGAGTTATAGCTATTTCACGAGAGCCACCTCGATCATCAACTCCTTTAGTGGTGCTTAGTCTGGTTATGCTCGTATTAATTGAAAAACTCTTTGCCGTCATATGGGAGCGAACTATGAACCATGCGATTCAGAGGCCGATGCACTACACACCGCGCCACTGAAGCCACATGGTTAGCTCTATCCCAATGCAGGTTTCGTTGTTTATCAATTGCAACAGCGAATAGCATTTTTATTAACACACACAACGCAAATATATTAAAACTTTACGCATATCTGCACAGTTATCGAAATAATTCTGACAGTTAATTCTAAGAGTAAGAAGTAAAGGAAGGGGTGTATATCCTGTGTACATGACTGCAAAGTCGTAAACGATTGCAATCTTTTGCGAATGCAATCTTTAGGACTTTAATTCAAACATTGCATTCTTTACATTCTTCTTTAGGACTTCAAAAAATGCAGTCGCCATTCTTTTTTCGTAATAAACGTTGCAATCTTTTTGTTTCCAATCTTTTGTCACCATCAACTGACTGCAATCTTTTGAAACTTCATAGATTCTTTGCATTTTTTGCATCCTTTGAATTTTTTTGGATTGCGTGGTTATTTTTTCCCACCGTTTCTTTTGTGATAAGTTGAAGTTTCTTTTCTTTACAAACTGATCTAAGGCCTTTTGTATGGAACGTCGCGAATATTTCACTTTTTTGACTATAGATCGAAAAATTAAGGGTGCCTAATTCTTTTGGCAAAGGCTGTAAATTATCTTACAATACGTTTGTATTGGTATTTGATGGAAATTTGTTTTAAAAAAAGCAAAATTAGTTTTATATAAAAATATACTTTACTTCAGGGATATAGTTGAGATTTGTCTGTCAAATGAGAATTCATCCATCCCAGGGACGGATTATATTTTGTTCGTGCCGGCAAGGCGCTCAAATTCGTTTAGCGTCCGTAGTACAAACTAATTTTTCAACGTTTTGAATAATATATTTTGGAAGGCCTTTCTGTTGTTGAACCAATCTATTATGTCACTTTACGAAGTGTTTTTGTCAGTTTAACCTACAGCTCTGAAAAATGACAGCAGCATCTCAAGATTTTTTTTTAATAATCTTGCTTCCTTTGGGCGCCCAAAATTTAGCCGTGCAACTGCATGGTATCCTAGTTCCTGTATTTTTTCTTCATGTTTGATGGAAATTGTAGTAGATTCCAAGGAAGTCTGAGAATTTTGTTAGAAAAAGGGTTAAATTGTTATTGTTAGCATTCTGATGTTAAAGCTCTACATTTTATTTTAATCTCTCAGTTAGCAAATAGTCCACAATAGTGTTTGATTATAAGTAACGCCCAAGGAGTTATAAAAGATAATGGCAAATACTGGCGTAAGCAAAATGTATTGAGACAGCTCGCAGCAGGTTTGTGATTAAAAACAAGCGTTGGAACCGAACACGAAGAAGAATAATCAAGCATTTTAACTTAAAACTTTGTAGTATTTTGTGTCTCCTTGATTATGTATCATCAAACAATTTGGTTGGTCGCATAGTAACAGGTTTCTCTACATCTTTAGAAACTTGTTGCTTTTTTTATGATATTTGAGTGAAATTTCTATTTCCATTTTGTTTTTAGAATTAAAGTTTTCCGTACCGTACAAAAATATCTGAATCAGCATGAGTCTGCTGATTATTTAATTATTTCCATAAGCCTAATTACAATATAATTAGAGTTACCCTTCTGTGTTGCCTTAATTCATTAATTCCAAACGATATTCTATATACCCTTTATACCTTTAAATACCCCTTCAGGATTATATCAATACTATGTTTGTGTCATGTCAAATGTTTTCGACATTGCCGCTGGATATAAACAAGACCTCCACTTTGAGCATACGTCACTGACTTGTCCTTCAAAATCTAAGCTTCCTTCAAAGCAAAACATACTAACAAAAAATGAATAACAAACCTTCACAACACACAACCCAAAAATGAACGCACCTCTTTTGAGATTTATATTAACCCTTCAGACTGTGTTCCTCTTTATCAACAAAAAAATAGAAAAGTTGTATGGGTATTTTACTAAATCCTTTATGACGAATAAATGTCCTGTCATCTGTATTCCGTCTTCCCTATTGTGTCTCTTAATCCCTTGTCGTCTGCCAGTGACACTGATATCACTTTGATAAGCAAGCCAAGCTAAACAGATTCAATAAAATTCTGTTTTAAGAAATTTGCTGTCAACAACATCATCATCAGCGCATATCAACGTCATCAACAAAATTATAGGCCCAAAAACGTGATGCGCAGATATTTACAGAAGAAAATAACTTCAAGGCCGTTTTTGAAATGTTCGTTTTAGTTGTTTAGATTAGATAATCACTTAAGAAAGCCGTATCTGTTTCATTATTTTATTTCAAGGTTCCAATGGCATGAACCGAAATAAAACAAAGTATATATCCAATGCTATCAATATAAGAGAAAAGAAATAGCTCCTGAATTTGTTTTGCCATATTAATCATTTTTTTAAATTTAATTTCATTTTATATGCTTTTGAATACATGTTTTTCAAAACGTTTAAGTTTTTTGATTCATTTTTTTTTTTTTAGTTTTGTAAAATTTTTAGAAACCATCTGTTTGATATATGGATACATGGGTCACGAAAATACCTACACGCTACACGAATACAAGTTTATCCGTGTTCTTATACATACATAGCTGCATGGATGCAAATCCGGATCCCGTACATACATATGTATAAATAAGTATGTAAGCACATGAGGGTGGTCGTCATTATGGTCTTTTTTTTTTTAGTTTTTATATTTGGATGGGCCTAAACCAGCTCCAAATGAAAAAAATCCCTAATTTGTACATAATGTACTTTTATTTTCATCCCCTATACTCCTATAGTATCTGTAGGGGTTGATTGTTCCCCCTTTTTTTGCATAGGTACTAGGTGATTCGCGTATAATCAGGTAAAAATTCAGAGCATGTAGGGTGGAAGAAGACAAAAAAAATTCTATGGGGAGGGGTTAATAGTTCGCTCCGCTTGTACAGGAGGGGCAATTTTATAAAAATAGTTACATTAAATAGAAAACAATTTATTAAAAACTAACGGGAACGTATTGCTTTATAGTAGAGCTCTTCAAACCCGGGTAACCCAAATCCACCCGGGTATCCGAGTACCCGAAATACCCGAGTACCCGGGCACCCGAGAACTCGAGTACTCGGGTACCCGGGTAGTTCGAGTACCCAGGTACGCGAAAATTTAAAAATGCAGACTTTATTATTGCACTTCTACTACTACTATTCACTTTCTTTGGCCTAGGTTAATTTTATTTTTGTGCTACAGTCGAATTTATACATTTAAAATGCAGCAAATCAGCTTTTATAGTCCAGTGCTGCCGGTCCTCGGCTACCCGAGATACATAGGTACCCGGGTACTTGGGTACCCGAATCACACCGGTACCCGGGTACTTGGGTACCCGAGACACACCGGTACCCGGGTTCGGGTACCCGCAACATGAGTACACGGGTACCCGAGAACCCGAAGACTTGCCACTTGGGTACTCGGGTACCCGGGTATTTTTCTACCCGGATACCTGGGTAGTTGAGAAACCGGGTATTACCCATGTAAAATCAAGAGCCCTACTTTAAAGCTTATTGGAAAGCCAGAAGTCCATCCCTCTGGCTTATTTTCAAATATAGCTCTGTTAACAGTTTTAGCAAAAATTGATTTCAAACCGAAAATTTTGAAAAAAATATTCAAAATGTAAGGTTTGAAAACAATTTTTTCCAAAACTTTTGTATCAAAAAACCTAATTTGGAAATAAGCCATTAGATTTGAAGAAGATAAAAATCAGAAATCATTCAAATTTTTTTTAACCCCAATGTACAGACATACATATATCCATGATCTTCAATATCCATGCAATAAGGTGTTCTAGTTTTTTGGCACGATGGGTTATATATCGGTACTGAGTTTTTCGGTACTTTTGGTACTCGGAATTTTGCGTTTTCGGTACTTAGGGTTTTTCGGTACTTTGGGTTTTTCGGTATTTCGATGTTTTTCCGAACTTTGGGATTTGGTAGATAGTTTTCGGTACTTCTGTTTTTTCGGTTATCAAGGGAGATCCTGATCAAGATCGGGTACCCGGGTTTCTTTCTCTGGCGCCAGTAACTTCAAATAGATCATAATATATCAGATTCATCTCATGATAATTTGTGTATAAATAACTCAATCTTGCAAGAAAAATAAAAATGAGCTTGAAGGAACCTCAAAAAGGCTACTTAAGAAATTCCTGTATCTTTGAGTTTTCTATGTACTAATTTTGCAAATTGACTAAGCAATGCAACGGTTTTTCGGTACTTAGGATTTTCGGTTCTTTGGATTATAATTACTTTGGGGTTTTCGCTAGTTTGGATTCTTCGGTTCGAGTTTTTCGGTATATAAGGTTTGGGGTTTTCGAAATTTTGGGGTTGTTGGTACTTTGGGTTTTTCGTTACTTTCTTATATTAGTTTTCGAAGCTTTTGGTTCTTCGCGGTACAATGTGAAAAAAGTTACCACAATTTTTTGATTTTTTGGAATTAAATGTACCTGGTATGAACGAATAACTTTTTTTAGTGATTTGAAATGATCTGCCTAATTGTATTGTAGAACATAAAAAAGCTATACATACATATGTACAAATATTTCATCGTTATTTGATTAACCACCGAATATGATAATATTAAACTCTTTTCGTGAAGACATTTAACAATTCATCATTTAGTTTCAAATCCTTAGCGAGTCTTCGGGTACCCGAGGTAATACCCGGGTATTCAATTACCCGGGTACCCAGGCGGGTCTTCCGGTACCCGGGTTTCAAGAGCTCTAGTATCTACAACTGTACATACACGGTCTTGCAGACTTCTCCCCCATTTTGAAAGTGACTTTTTTAAAAATCAAAGCAGGTGTTTTTGGTTAACTTTGAAAATTATGTTGATGGCTAAATTCTGCGTCGACACCAATCTTTGTATTTTAATAACAAAGGTATTCCTCTATTCTCAGCTTAAAAGCTGACCTTTCCCATTGAGGTCTTTTTCCCGGCTCAGCGTGCATGGGGGGAGGGAGATTGAAAATAAGTAATGTGGTCTTATGGTTTGAAGCATGCTTAATCAACCGAGACTTTTTGTCAGTACTGCCTCCGTGGCAACACTTTATAATAGTTAATTTAAGGCAGGAAATATAAGTTTACCAAATCTCAAACCGTCGCGTCAGTTTGAAATGACAAATATATCCTTATTTCTTGCACTAACGCCTCCACTATAGGTGGTTAGGTGCCAGGTGCGTGTTTTTACAATAGTTAAAGTGCTGTCACTACCTACTTAACTGGTAATGTTAAGAGCAAACTTTATACACGTGTTTTATGGGAAATTACCTCAGATACCTGTTTGTAAAACAATTTTTTTTTTAACTTATAGGCTATTGATTATGTCATATAATAAGAAAGTAAGACGTTCACGGAATTTTATTGTAAAAATCATCATAGGGGTCATTCAAGATGAGAAAACCGCGGAGTGCTATTAAATTGGAGGGTGCATTTTTGAGAGGGGGGTGCAAAAGCAACCTTTTTGGTTTTTTGCATATAACTCGAAAACGAAGCAAAATTTCGAGATAATTCTCAAAACCTTTTTTGTAGAGAATAAAATTTACCGTTGAAATGGATTTGTGAAAAAAAATTTAAAACATTTTTAGTTAGCTAATTTTTAAAAAAATCATTGCAAAAAAATGTGAAAAATCGCATTTTTTTTTTTTTTTTTACGTATTTGCTTATAACTTTCTTACCAGCAGAGATAGGTATAGGCATTGCTCCATAAAAAAGAAAGATAATTAAATTTTCTTTAAAATAAATTTTTAAAAAATTGGTTTGGATAAAAATCGACCGAGAAATAGTCGTTCAAACTAGGCTGATGTAAAGTTTTTAAAGCTTTATAAATGGCATTTTTGGCTATTTTGATGGACTTGTTAGATTATACACTCAAACTGGGTGTATTAGGGAGTCATGACCAGTAGAGTCAAAAATAAAAGTCAAGTTTCAAATTTTTCGCACTTTTAGGGTTGCCATATAATTTTTTCAAAATTTAAAATAATTGTCAAAACCAACACACTTGCTTTTATAAAGCCGGGTTTTGAGCACATGTTAACGTATACCTACTCGAACATGAAACAAAATTGTGTTAGACCAGTTTTACGGTTGAAGGTCCTTGCCAGACCAGCTAAAAATTTTCTAAGTAGAAGTAGTAAAGAAATAACTTTTTTTTATTTTGGAATACCTAACTCGTCTGGCACTATTTTTTCCATATAACGAAAGGCATAAACTACCAAATACCCCGGTTTGTTAAAGTAGATTGGTTAGTTTTGATAATTATTTAAAAAAAATTAGAAAACAAAAGGAAAAAAAATCACCAACATTATAACTTTAAGGGCCGTCTGGCATGCATTTTCGACAGCTAAACTCGTCTGGCACAGTTTTGTCTCTATTTAAGGAGACATTAGCTAGCATATATTGAAAACCCGGCTTTGTAGAACAAGGTCTGACGGTTATTTGAAATTTAAAAAAAAGTTTTCTTATAATACCTACTTTGAAAAAGTTGAGCTCGTCTGGCAAGGACTTTCAACCGCAAAACTTGTCTGGAACTATCTTTTTTCATGTTCGAGAAGGTATAAGCTTACATGTGTTCAAAACCCGGCTTTGTAAAAGCAAGAGTGTGTTGGTTTTGACAATTATTTTAAATTTTGAAAAAAAAAATAGATGGCAACCCTAAAAGTGCGAAAAATTTGAAACTTGACTTTTATTTTTGACTCAACTGGTCATGACTCCCTAATACACCCAGTTTGAGTGTATAATCTAACAAGTCCATCAAAATAGCCAAAAATGCCATTTATAAAGCTTTAAAAACTTTACATCAGCCTAGTTTGAACGACTATTTCTCGGTCGATTTTTATCCAAACCAATTTTTTAAAAATTTATTTTAAAGAAAATTTAATTATCTTTCTTTTTTATGAAGCAATGTTTATACCTATCTCTGCTGGTAAGAAAGTTATAAGCAAATACGTAAAAAAAAAAAAAAAAAATGCGATTTTTCACATTTTTTTGCAATGATTTTTTTAAAAATTAGCTAACTAAAAATGTTTTAAATTTTTTTTCACAAATCCATTTCAACGGTAAATTTTATTCTCTACAAAAAAGGTTTTGAGAATTATCTCGAAATTTTGCTTCGTTTTCGAGTTATATGCAAAAAACCAAAAAGGGTGCTTTTGCACCCCCCTCTCAAAAATGCACCCTCCAATTTAATAGCACTCCGCGGTTTTCTCATCTTGAATGACCCCTATGATGATTTTTACAATACAATTCTATGAACGTCTTACTTCCTTATTGCCCTGTTTTTTAGGACATAATCAAAAGCCTATTTTCGATATATTTGTCAAAAACCCATTTTCTTGACCTTTGACCCCTCATAACTGACCTAGCGGTCATCGGATTTTTAAGGATTTTTCTTAGATTATTAGTAGCATCAATCTCAACTCGAATACCAAAAATCAGCTTGTTACAATTTGTTTCCTTTCTTTTGCACTTTTATGTCTATTCTTACCGGGCTATTAGGTATGTATTTAATCTTAGAAACTCTACATAAAATCCCTGTTTCATTGAGAAACTTTATGGAAATCTTTATCAATATAAGTTCTGAATATACATATGTATTTACAGACATTTGTGCAAATACTTCAGGACTCAGTCTTATTTATTAGATTTTCTAGTTGGCTAGTTAAGTTGGATTGTTCTGCAGCAAGCTCGATATTTCAATGGCACTCAGTGTTAAAAATGTAAGTAACTTTGGTAGTTCAATTTTTGGCATTTTACAATAAGTTCCTCACCTGTTTAAAATCGTACACACATAAAGAAAGTCATTTTAGAATGGCTCAGCATTTCAAAAGTCACTATTTTTAACATATAATTCCAACTTTTATGATAAGATCTTTCTCTGGCGCCAGTAACTTCAAATAGACCATAATATATCAGATTCATCTCTTGATAATTTGTGTATAAAGAACTCAATCTTGCAAAAAACAAAAAAAAAATGAGCTTGAAGGAACCTCAAAAAAGGCTACTTAAGCAATAACCATAAATTGTGTTAAACATTTTGATAAACAACACACTACTGCTGCAGATGGTCAACCAACCAACATCATCAGCTGCACCCTGCTGTTTGCAGAATTCACAACCGCATATAGACACACACAGCTTTACCTTTGTCGCCAAATTAATCCTTTCATTTCAGCACGGACATAATGTTATCCGCTAATTTATATCAATGCGAATGTTCATTTAAAATAACACATCTCATAACTTAGATAGTTTATTTGCATCCATTTAAGTTTAGAGTTCACGAGAATTTCATTCAATGTCAAATTTTTAAATTCCCGAAAACAAAGAGCAACAGAGAGACTTAATATTATATTTTCTGTCACGAAGTTATTTTTATTACTTTGTTCTGTTGATCGTTTCGTATCCATCAACACTCAGTTTTTTCCTAAAAACAAAGAACAAAGCTGTTTTGGCAACCAATACTTCAAACAGATAAAAATGTGCAAACCCATATAATTGATTAATTAATTCATTCGTTGAATCATTTAATTTCATTTCCATGGAGACCTTTGTATCCAGTGGTGGATTTTATATAGAGGATTGTCTGGTCTAAGGTGACAAAACACGAGTCTCATCTTTATTATAATTCAACGATTTGTAAATCAAATATTTACAGATAGATCTTTCTGTAAAATGTTCTAGACAGATCTCCAATTCAGATTTCCATGAAGTGGTTCAAATTTGGAAACTCTGCGATGTACACTTAGAAATTCTTTTTCTTATACATACCTCCTTATTCACAAAATCTCTTTCTCTTACCATCTTGATCCTGAATTAAAACATTTTTGAAAAATAAAAAAATAAAAAATTTGTAGATGCAATAAAATTAAAAATATTCATATTTTTTAAAGTACAACCTGTCTATCTTCTGTGTTGAATTCAAAAAAAAGTCCATAACTGTTTAAGGTGGCTCTGGACCTCATGTACAGGAGATTTAAAAAAAGAATATGCAATCTAATAGGTCAGAAAAGGTCTTAGAAATAAGTCAGCCCTAGATAACTTACAATCAAGACTGAAAGTTTTTCAAGGTCACGTGCTATTTTTTGCACCTTATTTGTGGAAAATTCACAAAAAACTTATCAATCGAAAGATTCCTAGATCGTGATAAAAGGTCAACTATTTTCAGTAATTCGTTAGCCATAGATTTTTTTATACATTTTTAAAGTTCGTTTCAAGGTCACAAAAAAAAGGTGCCATTTGAATGACCACTTCATAAAAGGTCATAAAAGGTCAGCTATTTTCAGTAATTGGTCACCCATACATTTTTTTATGTGAATTTTTAATGAAAAAATTCAAGGTCATAGCGGTTTTTGCAAGCACTTCATTTATGGGAAATTTGCAAAAAATGTATACCATCTGAAATATCTCTAGATCTGCAAAAATCCATCGTGATCTTGCGTGACCTTGAAAAAATGTTAGCCTTATAATTTAAATGATTGCAAGTTATCTAGGCCTGACAAATTTCTAGGACTAATTGACTTTTTCTGACGAATTAGTGGCTTTCTTTTTTTCAAATGTTCCATGTATGAGGTGCCAAAGGCACAAAGTCTGTGTAGATACTAACCAAATGTGAACTCCGAAATTCGGCATAAAATACTTCATAAATCAAATTTTTGATAAACTGAAAACCAGACATTTCACAATCACAACAATTTAAGGACCTTGGTTTTATAAATTTTGTATATGTTTTTTTCGACAGAATTTCGAAGAAGCATCTGCAAATACCAAATTTTAAATAATGAAATAGGTACATAAATGTACCTACATATCTATAAATTTACAGAATCTTCGAATACCGAAAAATGGTGTCTAGATAAATGGGGCCGATAAATTATAGGATCCGCAACTGTTTGCGCGGACAAAAGATGACTGAAAAAATCTTTCTTTCGACAAAATTTCGACGAAATGTAAAACTGTCAAGATGGGATGGGATGGGATGATGTTTATTTTGCTTTTCTTTTATTTTGTTCAGGTTTGACTTCTCCCATATTGCAGTTCATTAGTCAGCATAAAACAACGACATTATTTGATTTATGGATGTCACCCTTGTCGATGAAATATCACATCAAACGACGATGACGACCTGAAGAAGGAGGGAAATTCTTTGCTAATTGTCAGTAGTTATTTTTTTTCACTTCATGATAATTTTTCAAGAATAATGTATTTAACGGGTGATTTTTTTAAGAGGTTTAGAACTTAAAAAAAAAAAAACACAAAAAATTCGAAAAAATGAATGAAATATTTATTTTAATCGATAGTTTGAACCTTGCAATTTAATGTTTAAAGATAATTTCATGCAAATGTTGACCGCGGCTGCGTCTCAGGAAGCCCATCCGCTGAGTCCAGTTTTGGCATACTCTTTCACACATATCGGCCGGTATCTCACGAATGAATGCATGGATGTTGGCTTCCAGTGCGTCAATCGAAGCGGGCTTGTCCCTATAGACATTAGCCTTGACATACCCTCACAAAAAATAATCTAATGGTGTCAAATCGCACGATCTAGGCGGCCAATTGACCGGCCCGAAACGTGAAATTAACTGTTCACCAAACTCGCCTCGCAATTGCGCCATTGTTTCGCGTGCTGTGTGGCATGTGGCACCGTCTTGTTGAAACCACATATCATGCAAGTCAAGAACTTCCATTTCGGGCAAAAAAAAGTTTGTTATCATCGCTGTAACAAAGGCCTAACTGCTGGGAACGGCGCCGAATCGACATTTCGCGGTCTTCTGTCACACTAGCTGATACGGCCGCAATATTTTCTTCACTACGCACAGTACGTAAACGTGTTGGTGGTTTAATGTCCAACAAAGTAAATTTGGTGCGAAATTTGGTCACAATCTTCCGAATAGACTGCTCAGAAGGTCGAGAATGCCGACCATAAAATGGAAGCAGCGCGCGATGAACATTTCGAACCGAGCACGAATTTTGATAGTAAAATTCAATAATTTGCAAGCGTTGTTCATTTGTAAGACGATCCATGGTTTAATTGCAAACCAAACTGAAGCTGTTTGACAGTGACACAAGGTACTAAACACACGTCAGCTGTCAAAACCAGTGTTGCCAAAACCAAACCAGCTAAAAAATCACCCTTTATTTGCTGAAAAATTAGGTGTGGTGTTGGTTTTGAGTTAAGTTATGTGCAATGAAATGAACATTACACTCTAAGGAGTAGGTACACTAAATATATTTTCTAAGGAAATGGTTGAATATTTGGTATAATTTAATTAAATTTGATTCTGAAAATTAAATATCAATTTGGTGTGCAAATTTTGATTTTCTTCTTAGAAGAATCATCCAGTGTTGTCGATATGTTTGGCCATTAGTAATTTAATTTCATCCGAAGTGAATATCGAAGATGAAAGCCCAAACTGGACTAAAAAAATATTTAATTAATTACAGAATAAGAAAATATTAATTTCCCGAAAAGAGGATTCCTCCAAAGTGAAACAGCTATTAGCAGCTTTTAAGAAGCCAAACGAATTACCGCAAAAATCCTCACTATAGCCAACAAGATAAAGAGCAAGATATCACAGAGTGTAACAAACTTAACAAAATAGATTGTAAACACAAGAAAAAAAAAACAGAAAATATTTTGCTTCCCTAAAGCCCTTTTCCTAACAACCAGCTCAGCGACAGAAAGATCGACAAATTCAAGAAGCTTAAAGATTTTCCACCTTAGATAAGAAGACGCTTACAGCATCTAAGTCTATTTGAAGGCGTCAATGGGCACATGTTAACCTGATGGTGGTGGTAGAAGTGGCACTGGCAACAGCACGCAAGAAGTGCGAACTTGCGAGGGAAATTTGATTTTTTTTCCATTTCCACCTGTTGCCAACAACACGACTTGATTTTTTACTGCCTCGCAAGGTGCTTGGTAGGTAAGGTATGTATGTATGTATAACTGACGGTGAAGTTGTCATTCTGTTAGCTGTAAAATTTAGTGTGGTTTGTTGTTGGTGGTGGTGGTAGTGGGTGAGGTTTAATGTGGATTGAGTGGGAAGATTTCTATTCCTGATAGTTAAACTGCTACTACCCAGAAAAATGGTAAGGCAAGATTCTTTTTTCTTTTTCTTCTACAAATATCGTGATGGAATTCTATAAAAATGAAGATGGTACCTGCGCTTATTGTGCTCTTAAATAAGACACAGGTAATAGGTCGTGATACCTACCGAAACAATAAAATGATGAGGTGTAGACAGAAATTATCGGGTTTTCAAAAATTTACAAAGGCTCGATTTTTGAACGAAATAAAAAAAACTTAAGGAACTTATTGGTGATGGTTCGGTTTTGTATTAAAAGCCCTTGCGAAATCGTGCGTGCATTAAATGTTGTGAAAAATAGAATGTTCAAAAACTTGGTTTGCGAGTGTCTTCTAGGGTCTAGGCTAGGCAAACGGTTAAACGATACCTAATGCAAAATATTTCATTCAAAGTTTGTTAATCTTATGATTTTATACGAAAAAGATGTTGACACCTTTCTTCTGCGACATGGGTGATTCTCAGCATACTAAGACTTATTTATTTATTTATTTATAATTCAAGCGTGCATCTAAATCTTAACTTAAATCCTTGTTCTTTATCGATATGGGCCCGTAGGGCCACCCACCAGTTTAACATTAAAAAAACTGAAAAATAAGTCCTAAAAATAAATGAAAGACAACAGGGGCTTTGAGTTTGGGACTTAAATTAGGACGAGTTGTAAAGGGAGGTCCGGAGTGAGAAAGAACTGAAAAGCTGTCACATGAGTTATTGGCTAGACGCAACATTCTTGGGATTGGTTCAAAAAGACCGGTAATGGGAAAGGCAGAAGAGAGGAGTGGATTTGAGATTACGTGGGTTAGATATTAATACGAATAACTTCCAAAAGATAGGAAGAATCAATAGTCCCAGCGAGGAGCTGCTGCAGAAAGCGAATTCACGAAGTGTTTGCAAGGTTGGCAAATTAATCAATTTTAATCAATATTCATAAGATGGTAAGATGAGATTGACCAAGGAAGACCACGGAGGGCAAATCGAAGAAATCTACGCTGCACATCTTCAATTCTTTGGGTAGCGCACTCAAGGAGGGGTCTAAAAAAAGTTATGTAGAGGGACTTAGTGACATAAGGGTTCGAGAATTCCTTAGACCAACGTCTAAGAGAAGGTAGGGATACTCACTTACGGGAGAAAGTTTTTAACTGACATTTGGACACATTAAGTTCTAATAAATTTTTGTCGCACCAGGTCTGGAATGAATTAGAATCGTTTTGAAGTGAGATAGTCGTCAGGGAGGGGTAGAAATGACCTTAATATTTCATATCATCAGTGTAGGTATATGGAGAAATTTGAATCATTAATTTACATAGATAACGTTGTTTACTGTTAAAAAAAAGATCAACGGTCCGAGGTGACTCCCTTGAGGAACACTCCAAGTAGCAAAAATGGGATCGGAGAATGAAAACCTTAAAATAACTCTATATTAGTAGTTCTTAAAGTTTGCTATGAGCCATGGAATGAAGAACCGAGGGCTTTAAGCTTCCTTAAGGTAAATAATTAGATGAAGTATTTTGTCAAAGGATTTACTAAAATCTGTGGTAATAACGCCAACTTCATTTCCTCTCTCTAATGCAATTAGAGTCTTGGCAACGAATTCCGTAAGGTTAGTTGTGGTAGATCTGCTTTTAAAAAATCATGCTGGTGTGGAAAAATGCATAATTTGTAGTGAAAGAAAAGAGAATCCTTAACAATGCTTTCGAAAAGCTTAGGGATAGAAGAAAGTTTGGCTATAGGACGGTAGTTTGCAATATCGTCGTTCTTTGCACCATTTTTATGAAGGACAGAAATAAAATTATCCATTCATATTGAAAATGGCTTGAGAGAGTGAAAGACAGAATAATGCTGCGAAGGACTGCCAGAAGAAGTTGGCACAGTTTTTAAAAGTATGCCAGGCAGGCTATCTGGACCAGGAGAGAAGTTATCTTTAAGGTGCCAGTTATTGCTATCATTTAACCTATTCAGGGACGAACTTTTCACATGAAAACCAAATCCAGTAAATTTATTTTTACTTTAAATTTATTGAAATAATATCAAAAACAATTCATTGTTCGAAAAAAAAAATATTTTTTTTTATTTTTTCACGAAATATAAAATGTACACATATCGTCCCTCTTCTCACGAATTGACGTATCTGCTTTTTCAATATTTTACAGGAGAGCAGTTTTTAGTTTTGTGTCCTCCTTCTATAAGCGTTACTTCTGTGTTTTATAACGGTTTTGGTATTTTTTTTTTGTAAAATTACAAGAATATGTTAAAGTTTCAAATGATATGAGATTCAATGTAAATGCAATACTTAAAACAGTTAGAAATAATCGATCAACCAGATACGTCAGTTCGTGAGAAATTTTAGTGACAAGTTTTAGTGTCGTGGCAGTATACACAGATACCACTGTTTTGAAAAAATCTTATTAGTGAGGCATTTTAGTGTTGTGACAGTATGTACAGGTATTACTGTTTTGAAAAAAGCTCGCCCATAAGCCTTGTATTGACAATGTTTGTTTGACAGAGTATTGTAAACAGGAAGAACCGAATGCAGTTTAAATTTAATTTAGTGATAGGTCAGTATCAACATCTTAGCATAAACTTAAAGCGTTTTTATTTCTACTCACCGATAAATGCACCTAGTACCTGAAACCACTTTATTTAAACAATAATTTGCAATAAAACGGAAAAGTGCTACCCACATAATTGCAGTTACGTCTGTTCGTGAGAAACTTTTAACCTAAAATTGCAGTTATGCCAACTATGTCATAACTCATTGAACCATGTTCCAGACATTTTTCAGGGAATCTAATGATGTAGAAATATGCAATCAAGTTTACCAAGCATATATATGCCCAAATCTCAAAAACGACATTTTGCGAGTTACGTCACTTCGTGAGATGAGGGACGATATGAGGCCGTTTAGCTTTAATGGATCTCTTCTCACTATGAATGAAAAGATTTCATACATTCTGGGCACATCGGCTCGTAACGTTTCTCGCAAATATAGCGAGTTATTTTGATGTAATTTTTTTCACGACACCTTGGAGGGCTTTTCAGTTGCATTTTCTTTGGGAAATGTCCAATGGAGTCAATTCTGATTTATGTAAGAACCTTAGTCCAGCTTTTAACTTTTCAGGAGGTGGTTCCCATGCAGAACTGGGTCTGTCTAGTTTTTAATTCTGATCATTAATTTGAGTTCCTGTGTTAGCCAATGTTGTTTTAAAGTCTTCTAGGCGGATATGACTTTGTTTTGCCTTCATGAAGCAAAATCCACGCATTGGCGATTGCTTCATTCAAAAAATGAAAAGGTATTTTATATAAAATTTTGTTGTTTTGTCATTTTGCAACTATTTGGCCACTTTTCCAAACTTTGCTTTAATGCATAATAACTTTGGGGCAAATACAAAGAACAAAATATTATTTATTATGAAGTAAAAAAAAAAGGACTGCTCAACGATAACCGTACACTCATGTGGACTTTTATTTTTTCTTTTAAAATAGAACTTAAAATTTAAAAAGTGACTTGAAATTAATATACTACGTTTAATGAATACTATACAGGGTGTCCTGTAAATAATGGATAACCTTGCAACTGATTATAGCACGCCTTATGACCTTTCCAGAAAAAAATATAAAAAAAATATTTTCCCAGTGGTTACTATGTTATGATGTTTTTTCCAAAAGTTATTAACAAGTACTACTTTCATCAAATACGTGAACGCTATGACCATGGATGAACAATTTTTACTATTTTTTTTATTTTTGTAATATTCAAGAATAACTGTTGTAATAGATGAGTGGTAAAATTTAATAGAAGTTATTGCATTGCATTTTTTATTATAAATTTTTTAAATATTTTTTTCATCACAAACATTTCTTTTCAAAAAAGTTTGACCACCTCTAATAAATTAAAATTGTATGAAAACATGAATGGCCAATTACTTAAAAAAGTGGTCTATTTAATGCACTTTCCAAATTGGTATAACACATGCTTGTAGTGTTCCTTAAACATCGATAGTCTATCGATAGTTATCGATAGTAAATGACTATCGAAAACATCGATGGTTTTTATAACTATCGCATGTGTCATAATTGCTCAGTTTATATCAGAACGCTCACATGAGCAGACGAATCCAATTTTTTTTACCAAGTATTCGATAGCAAAACTGGGGAAATTCTCTGAGCCCTCAGAAATTTAAACTGAACAAATATAATAAAAGTTCTTAATTTCCCCCTTCATTTATTACTTAACATTTCCATTCGCTTAGGCTTAATGAAAAACGGTGAACACTGAATGTACTGTCTATGAAATAAGGGAATAAATTTGGGGAACCCCCAAATAACAAATTTCGTACTAGGTGGTAATTGATAATGTTAGTGCCCTTGTCTCAACTGCGAAGAGGATTAAGCGAACTGTTTTTTCTAAAGCAAAACTATGCTATCTTTGAGAATAATTAATTTTTTCTAAATATATTGTCTGGTCATAGATTTTGCTAATAAAATGTCTTTTCGCGTACCTTCCAAAATTACGAATTTCTACGAACTAAGCCCAAAGTTCTGTCAAAGCTCATATAAGAAAAATAAAGTTCGGAGTTTTGGGAAGTACACGAACAGACATAAAAATTGTCAAACAAAAGTTGTTTTTATTTTTATATGAAAACTATCGATAGACTATCGATACTATCGGGTGTTTTTTAAAAATAATCGTGAACTATCGCAAGTGCCGACTATCGATGTTTAAGGAACACTACATGCTTGTGTATAAATAAAATAACCAAGAAAATTTGTCAATCGTCTAATAAAGCAGCTTTTAACTAACATATTCGCAAAATGTCTATTAAAATGTTACAATAACCTCCAAATTTGGGTTGGACAAAGATTTTCTCTTTTGATGTGTAAGGGGGTTCAGTGCAAGTATAAAACTCGACTTTAGGTGTTGAAAGCGGCACCATTTGGCCACCATATTGAAAAACGAGTTCAAAAAAGTTTTTCGTGGTAACTTAAATTTTATTGGTCTTAGAAAAAAAAGCTTTGGTACAAATTTGTAGCAAATTCAATTCTCTTCAATTTATGTTACACACTTTTTACGCTAAAGTTATAAATAAAAAAGTTATAATTAAAATTTAAACATAGACAAAATTCATTTGATTATAACTTTTTTATTTATAACTTTAGGGTAAAAAGTGTGTAACATAAATTGAAGAGAATTGAATTTGCTACAAATTTGTACCAAAGCTTTTTTTTCTAAGACCAATAAAATTTCAGTTACCACGAAAAACTTTTTTGAACTCGTTTTTCAATATGGTGGCCAAATGGTGCCGCTTTCAACACCTAAAGTCGAGTTTTATACTTGCACTGAACCCCCTTACACATCAAAAGAGAAAATC
The DNA here is from genome assembly GCA_963921185.1 of Dasysyrphus tricinctus. NCBI lineage: Eukaryota > Metazoa > Arthropoda > Insecta > Diptera > Syrphidae > Dasysyrphus > Dasysyrphus tricinctus. Next base: position 17,709,399 of record OY992533.1, on the reverse strand, counting down.
TTTGTCCAACTCAAATTTGGAGGTTATTGTAACATTTTGCCAAAATGTTAAAAGCAGCTTTATTAGATGATTGACAAATTTTCTTGGTTATTTCGTTAATACACAAGCATGTGTTATACCATTTTGGAAAGTGCATTAAATAGACAACTTTTTTAAGCAATTTGCCACTCATGGTCTCATACAATTTTAATTTATTAGAGGTGGTCAAACTTTTTCGAAAATACATTTTTGTACTGAAAAAAAATATTTTAAAAAATTATAATAAAAACAATGCAATAATTTCTATTAAATTTTACCTCTCATCTATTACAACAGTTATTCTAGAATATTACAAAAATAAAAAAATAGTAAAAATTGTTCATCCATGGTCATAGCGTTCACGTATTTGATGAAAGTAGTACTTGTTAATAACTCTTGGAAAAAACATCATAGCATAGTAACCAATGGGAAAATATTTTTTTTATATTTTTTTCTGGAAAGGTCATAAGGCCTGCTACAACCAGGTGCAAGGTTATCCATTATTTACAGGACACCCTGTATATACTAATTTCCTTGAGTTTTTTTTACAAATAATTTTTTTTCTTCAAATTACACGAGTGAGCTTTTCTGTTACCTAGTTAATAAAAACGCTACTAGTGCTGCCAAATAATATTTTGTTGTTATTTTACTATGAAGGGTTTATATAGGTAGTAACGAACTGTAAAAGAAATTTAAGTTTTTTTAATTTAGAAAAATTGTACAGAGAGAAAAACCAAACGTACACATATGTGCCAGTATCCTTGAAGAGGTTTAAATCATCATTGAAAACTAATGATTGATTTTGAGACGTTTAGAAAACAAAATCATTCATTATTTTGATGGACGATTAAAGCTCAAGACTTAATTAATATTTCTAGCCAAAAAAAAAATTTCAATTAGACCCAACTTTCCATAAAAATTGACTTTTGATTTTTCAATGATCATTGGTAAGGTAGTTCAATCATTGAAATAAGAAAAGTCTTTTTATGTAGAAATTTGGGTCTATTTGAATTATTTTTTTGGCTAAAAATATTTACTTAGTCTTAAACTTTATTTGTCCATCAAAATAATAAATGATTTTACTTCTTAAACGTCTCAAAATCAATAATTATAATTTTCAATGATGAGTTTGATGGCGCCTAAGGTGCCAGTTATAGCTATCATTGAAACTCATCATTGAAAACTTTTATGATTGATTTTGAGACGTTTAAAAAGCAAAATCATTCATTATTTTGATGGACGATTAAAGCTCAGGACTTAATTAATATTTCTAGTCAAACAAAAAATTTCAAATAGGCTCAACTTTCCACAGAAATAGACTTTTGATTTTTCAATGACCATTGGTAAGGTAGTTCAATCATTGAAATAAGAAAAGTCTTTTTATTTTGAAAGTTGGGCCTATTTGAATTATTTTTTTGGCTAAAAATATTTACTAAGTCTTAAGCTTTATTTGTCCATCAAAATAATAACTGATTTTACTTCTTAAACGTCTCAAAATCAATCATTAAAATTTTCAATGAAGAGTTTCAATGATAGCTATAACTGGCGCCTAAGAAGACTTATCTTTTGATGATTATATCCCCAACTTATACTCCCCAGGATTTTAATCTCTCGAAACCAACGAATCTCTCGAATTCAACAAATCTCTCTCACAAGACTCTTTTATATCCCATAGCAATTCTAAATAACTAACATCTCGTTGTGAAAGATAAATTACTCTCAACGTATTTTTATAAAGACTTCAGTTCTTTTTGAATTCCAGAAACGTAAGTCTTATACTGAGATCAATTTTGTCTGCCTTAGTAGGAGTGAATAAACCTTCAGTCTTATAAGAACCTTATTATGAAACTTCAACTGTGTTCGCAATTAACTAATGCTTATGATCCCATAGTAATACACATGAGCGCTTACGCTACCTATTATACTCTACTAAAACACTTTTATAGGATCTGTAGTATAAAAGTTTTTATAACAAGCTTATAGCAGTTACTATAAAAACAAAATGCACACAGTAAAAAATGTCTGCTTCGTGAAAAAAAAATTATTTCCTCTTTCACATCAAAAGCAATGAAATCTTCAAGAAAATTGACATTAATCAATGGAAAAATGAGGTTGAAATCTTTAATATAATATGTTTAAAAAGTAGTTTTTACTTAAAATTGACGGAGATATACCTAGCCATTCAAACTCTATAATTTCTCATCTTTTTTTGCAGTGTTTGCCCGAAACAACTTATTTTGATACTATATGACAAATGTAACGATCTGTGCACCAAGTACCAAGTCTTATATTAATCGGGTTTAGTTTGTTGGTCTGAAGGCATTTAAAAACAGCCGGAAAACAAAATTTCAGGATGACCTACTTTTTAAATGTTCTCAATTAATAAGTCAATTTAACTTAATTTTCATGTAAAATTTACAGGGTTACTATTTTAAAGCAGTGCTTAATTTACAAGATCTCCTGCAGATTTTATCTGCAGCCTAAGTTGGTTCAACACACCATTAGAATCAGGTATCTGGTTACACAGTTAACCTGGGCCCAGATCACGTAGCACGATTCGATTGAACGATCGTCGTTTTAATTGTAGCTGTCTCTATTCACATCTAAAGGGAAATATAGAGAGAGTAATAGTCGAAACGATGATCGTTTAATCGAATTGTGTTACGCGATCTGGGCCCTGATCTCTCGGGTTGAGAAATAGCAACCTGGAAATCAGGTATAATTAACCAGAAATTTGTTTAATTATACCTGGTTGTTTTTCTGAGTGTATAAGTCCTATTTTCTCTTATAACCCCATTCTTTTATTAAACCATAAACACACATGCTGTCAGTCTTCGAATGTATCAAATCACTTGGAAAATTTATACCTCACATTTTTTTTCCTTTCCATCATAAACCAATTTGCCCACAATCACTGCATAAACTGTATAAATATCAACAATTATGAATCACGTAATCCTACCATTCACTATAGAACTCACTTCATCTACATACATCTACATGTGTGTGTTCGCGGCCAATCACATTCTCATCCATCAAATAAAACACAAGAGAACTCTACAAAACAGTCAGTATAAGGACATTTTTAAACACCAAAATGAACTGTTGACATCCGCAGGACACACCATTTATGCATTGTATCAACAACATATGTGCCGAGTCTAATGCTCCTCCACTGACTGTCTCATGATCAGTCGCAATAAATTACATAGCCAAACCTAAACTGAAGAACCAACAAATATGTGTCCAGGACTATACCACGATGATGATGACGACGGCAACGACGACGACGAGCACCAGGACCAGAACAACCAGGACAGCAAAGTGCACTAAATTTCCCTGCCTTCAGATTAATTTGAAGCCAAGTGTTGTATGGCATCATCATCATGGTCGTCATCATGTCCAGTTTCGAAACCTAAGTCAGGATGAATGTGGCACCAAAAATAGTGAGCAAAGTGAAATAATAAAAAAATAGAAACAGGAACAAAGTTTGCGATTAAGGGTAGTGAAAATAAAAACAGAAATGCAAATGTCACAGCAAAAAAGCAAACACAAAAAGGACATCAGGATCGAAGGGCTTAATAGACGATTGCTGCAAAGAGACTATTTTTGTTGATAGAATAATTGGAAGGGGCAATGAGTTTGGAGGCATCCATCGTTTCTGTTGGTCATTTACTAGGTGTTAACATATTTTTGTCTTTTCGTCAGCAATACGGGTGATAGAGGTACCACACTCCATAAATACCCCTCCAAATATTTGAGGTCTTTGACTGTAGGCAAAACGCAAGAAATTTAAAAAGTTTGTCAGCCATGATCTCAGAATATTCTTAACTTATTTGAATGAAACAAATTTTAAAATATTCTGAAGTTTCACGAGAAGGATTTAAGCACTTATAATTTTTTAATTTGTAAGTTTCAGTGTCCTTTAACAAAAATTACGAAAATCAAGCAAAGGACTGCGAGCAAATTTCTTCTGATGTCTATAAATCTGCATAAGTTTCCACAGTCAAACGCAAATTCAGGTGATTAGATAAGTGGACTTCCATGTGATGTCCATAACGATATGTTATTAACCCCCTTATAAAAGTCCTGTGTTGCTGCCAAGCACAGGATAAAAGGCTAAACGGACATCAAGCATTTCCATCTTATCTCTGACGAGCTATACCCTCACTACTCGTATAGCAACTCCTTCAAGCAATCTTTCTCATTCTTAAAAACCATATCCAGTATATCAAACACCACACTCATTTCTTCGCAATAAGTCTACCCTCTACTCCATTTACATTTATATAACATTGTTGTTATCCTGGCTTCTTTGATTTTGAATTGTATCCGTTAAGTTTGCATCCTTTGACATTATGCTGCTGTCTTAACATCGTCCATGGATGCCACACACACATATTTATATATATAATGATATGTGTTTGTCGTGTGATCCTGGCTAGAAGCAGATTTAGATTTATCGTACACATCGAAACGAGAGAAAGTCTTTTCTGGGCCATAAGGAAAATTAAACCAAAGTGTCCTTAGACTTAGACATTGTCTATAGCTTCTTCGGTGTTTTCCATTTTTTGTCTATTTTTTTTTTTTTATTTATTTTTGTTCTCTTTCGAAGACTTGTCGTATATATCTGACTACTTCTGACCCCTAAATCAACGTTGTGTCTGCCTTTAACATGCTTTTATTTGTTATCCTTGTTGCAGTTGAGAATCAATGAGTGAATGAAGGACGACATTTTTTGGCTAAAAGACTGTCCGACCTTACACACACTGTATACACATATACTTATTCTAAAATATCCTCAACACACAGAGTTTTGAGTATTTGTTGGAGTGTTTGAATATTACGCTGGCATCTTTGACTCACCCCAGCCCTCTTCTCCCCCCACATACACATGATTTTAGTTCCTGGGAAAACTGTGCTTCATGTGTCGTCTTTGTGTCTTCTGTGGAAAACAATCGCATTTGAATTTTATTGCTTTGCCTGTCAATAGGCATCTTCAACTTTTCCAATTGTAGGACATGACAAGTCACACACACACACACATACACGACTAAAGTATGCACAGGCACACACAGTACAAGGACAATGGTTCTTGGCTATGCTAATTCGAATTTTGTTTGGCCATCTTCAGTTGAAAGTGGAAATCGATTTGACACTTGTCTCGTTATGGAGCATTCTTATTTTGTTGTTGAATCTGTAGCCGATTAAAAATGAAAAAGTGTGTGTGCAGTGTATGTCTTTTTTTCAGACTTGACAGATAATTTGATAGTTTCTTCTTATTATATACATGCATACACTTGGAAGTTGTGCCTTTCTTTTGTGATTTATTTGACAACATGCAAATGTAGTTTTTAATTTCTATGGAAATTATCGCATTGGCTTCCTTTGTAGCTGTCAATTATTTTGATGTACGTATACGTATACGCCATGTTATACATTTCAGAAAATTCAAGGAATTGGCAATGCGTGCTAGGTAAACTGCATATAAAATAAGGAGGCTTCTTTTGCCCAAACATCATCAGGTAGCAGGTTGTCACAAATATTCATTACTGTTTGTGCCAGTAGTTCAGCCAGATACTCTTTGCTGCTAGGTTATGCCTAGTAGGTAATTCAAGTAAGATTTTGCGTGTAGTTTTTTGGTGTATAGTTGTTTAGGTATCATGTTATCCCCCTTATGTAAGACCAAGAATCTTCATCACTTCATTGCATTTGTGGCGGCGCGCGGGCGCCTCATTAGCTATGAAATAAAATTCCTGTCCTATCACTTTACACCCATAAACATCCTTTCCTCGATTGACATGGCTCCCGTGACTTGTCGAGCGCATTTTCTCACCTCATAACTATACTAGCGCCGACTGTCGGCCGTCATGTCATCATATTGTATCAACAAACAAAAAAACAAAAAATATTCCTCCTACAATTTATTGAGCACATTCCCAAGGAGATCGGTGCTTCCTTTTCAATTATTAAGTGTACGTCTGTATATAAATTCATCGTCCACCTAAAAACCACCTTTTCTGCTGCATACTGTGGGACACATTAATTTCAAAACTGGAAGTTCTTGCACACACAGCCTGTTTTGCAGAAGATGTAACAAAAGGCTGGAGCGTGGAGGTTGGGTTGAAACAAGGAAAAAATCGTATAGAATGGAAGTTTTTCTAAAAAAAAAAATACTTAACATAGCAAAAAATATTATAAAAAGCCACAACATAAACAAAGTAATGATCACTTTTTTTAAAACCAGAAATCCGTTCTTTGAACTAGGTTTGATTGTTTTAAATATTCAGTGTTTTTATCCAATTTTATAAAACACTAAAAATCAGATGCTTAAAAGTCTTCCAGTTTTTAAGAAAATATAAAATTACGAAAACTACTTTTTTCTTTAAAAATATATATGGTTTTTGGACACCAAGGACCAGTTGTACAAAAGTACAAAAGTGGCTAAAATTTTGATCCATGGTTCAGCAATTTTAACTCACCGGTTTCAGTGGATTCACTGAGGTCCAGCAATGGTTCAAGCTTGTAATTGGTTACTATCACATACGTGAATCTTGAAAAATCGTTGAACACAATAAATCCGTTAAAATCGGTGATTTAAAATTGCTGAATGAAAGGATCGAAATCTGAATCACGATTGTACAACTGGTCCTAAAACATAAAAACCGTCGTTTTTTAATTAAAACATATATTGAATATTGGATTTTATTGTTTCTAAAGTCTTAATCATAAAATACTTAATTCACGTATTTTAATTTTTATTTTATGAACATATGTTGGCCCACTGTCTGACATGCAGAATCTCATTTAGATTCACAAAAATACTTGCAATTGCAATTTTGAAAATTATTACAATCGATGTCTATCGTCTGTCGACGGAACTGTCGGAACTTAGTATAAATAATAAAATAAAAATATTTTTCTATACGCCAAAAAAATACATATCTGCATCTATACCTACCTACAAAAATTAAAAAGATATTTGAATAAGCACGAGAGGCACAGTCCCACATCTAACATTTTATTAGCGAGCGATGAAACCAGCTTCCAGCGATGACGCCTATATAGTACCTTGCTAAAGCGACCAACAACTACTGTTGTATACCAACTCTCTGCGCCGAGATTGACTGACAGACAGATGTATACAAACAGATTCCTCATCGTCGTCGTATTCATCGAATTCTACCAACAAATTCCACATCCGAAAGATACATTTCTGAGCGTTGCGTTGCTGTGTGTGCTGTCCGTGGTTCGGTTGCTGCACGCCCGAAAATTATGAATTTCTAACATGAGCGGAAATCTGGTGCCATCACAGGCAGCCATAATGTGATAATTGTGTTGCTACATTCCGACGACGACGATAGGTGGAGCTACCATCAACATCTCAAGGAGAGCTTCCCGCGTTCTTAGTTTCGTTTTTTTCAGTTTCTCGGGATCATTTTCATCATGGTCTTTCGGTCGCATTCAATAATTTCTTGTAGATACTCGTAAATGCCTCTCGCGCGCAAGGCGCACGATGTGTGACTTTCTCGAGATCGCAAATTTATGCAAAACGATTAAATGTACTTTCGCAATTTACAGTTATTTATTGGAAGTCAAGAATTTCACTGCACAGCAAAGCGAACCAACGAACAAACGAATGACAGAGGCGGCAAAAAATTGGAATGCATCGGCAGAGGTGCACAGTGGGGCAGAATGATATAACAATTGGAAAATAAAATTCAACTAAAACAAAGTAATATTGAGTAGGGTTTTGTGTGTGAAATAAAATCTACTCAAATGCAGTACATGCTGCGAAGAATACATCAATTTATATTTAATGATTTTGAATGAACAACAACAACCTGTGCGTGTAATGCTATGTTTCCACCAAAGGTTTATCTCAGATTAGATTTAATAAATCTTTTCACCGCACAAAAAGATTTGAAAAAGATTATGTTTGACAGCACCTTCAAAAATGCAAATGGTCTTTCAATTTTTCTTATGGAGTGCAAGTGAGATAGAATGTTTGATTTGTGTTAAACAATGAAGAATTGAATCGAGTCTCGAATGAATCGTTCAGCACTATTTAAGAATAAGTTAGTTCGATTTGTAAAACTATTCGTCTTAGGAAAATTTAACAAGATTAATTTCTAATCTTCAAGATTTACGAAATTAATTTGTATGGTAAATATCCGAGGTTTGAAGGAGATTTGAGGTAAATTTTATTAAATCTCATATTAGCGTTAGGTGGAAATGTAGCATTATAGACTGGAGTTATAGCTTTTTCACGAGTGTCACTTCTATCTTCAGACTCCTTTTTGGTGTGCTTACTCTATTTTTGCCCACATTAATTAAAAACTCTGACTTCATCTGGGAGCGAACCATGAACCAAGCGATTCAGAAGTTGATGCACTACCACTGAATTCACATGATTAGCTCAATCCCAATGCAACAGCGACTAGCACTTTTATAAACACACCCATAAGTTCAGTCGGTTTTTTTCTTTTTTCCCCGTACCCGATTCATAAGCCAACAATTCGGTGGCCTTACATTGAGAATGAGCTAATCATGTGGCTTCAGTGGCGCACAATAATACTATTTTTTTTAATGAAGTCGAAAATGTTCACCTTTTCATAACCAATGTTGTCGAATATAGATTTGCAACAACATTCCTTGAATATATTTAAAGTTTTAAGTTGAAAATAAGCAATAAGTTATTTAATTAAAACCAATTTAAATAAAATGTTAAAAATGTCGCCCAACGCAAATGGGTTAGAATTCCGAAAATTAAGACTCCCAATGCCACTAAAGATTCAATAATTCTTTGTTTTCGAGCCTTCATTTTGCATATTTTGGTTGGAATACAGCAACGTAGGTACTATGTTGTGTCGAGCCAAAAATTTACAAATGTTTGCTTTTCTTTGAAGAAGGTGGTGCGAAGCTAATAGGAAAAAATTGTAACTTTAGAATTTTGTGTATTCAATCAAATCTTTTCTTCAATTAAATTTTTAAAAATATATTACAATACACAGACAAATATGTTAAATGAATTTTTGGACTTTGGGGACGTTGTTCTTTGAGTTCTATGGGACCGTTAATAAAAATTCGAGATAATAATGAATATAGAAAAATATTATGACATATTACGTTATAATTTGCCAACATTTTTTGCAAAAAGTGGCTACAGAGATTCTGAACTAATTTTCCAATAAGATGGCGACCCTCAAAATACCTCCAAAAATTGTCAAGGAATGGTGCGAAAATCAGGAATTTCAGACCTCAATCCAAGAATCTCTGGTCAATTGTGAAGTCATGGTTATGGCAGCATGAAATTCCTCCATTCAACACTAATGGGCTAAAGGGTCGAATTAAACTCGAGGGGAGCCAAATTTCCAAGCAATTACCCCGCAACTTGATAGAGAGAATGCCTTACAAAGGTTTATGGAATAAATAGTACGACAAAAACTTTATCCTGAAACGGCCAAAAGTGGTCAAGTCTTAAAATTCATTTCCATTTAATAAAATTAGAACTTTTTCCTCTCGGCTTATAATGCTAAGTTCGCACCAACTTTTACAAATAAGTGAAAACATTTGTCCACTTTTGCTCGTCACTGTAAGTCTAATTAGCAACTGCCGAGTTAAATTAATTTTTACTTAAGTCATAGCCTTAAGTGGCTTTTAGAAACAATTACTCAATAAGCGCATACATACATTTCTTTTAGAAATATTTAATTTTTTTATTCCGACGATGAACACGGCTGCTATCCCACTGTTTTCTGGCCGTGGCTTCGTTGATCGTCGGTCATCTTTGGGCGCATGATATTTCATCACATATCATTTTGATACGCAGATCGTTTGGCATTTCGATAGCGTTTCGATAGATTGATATGCGCATGGACCCCCTGCGGAGGGGGAAATTGTGTCAAGTTAATAAAAATTATGTGTCACATCATAATTTTGTTTTGCTAATTGTTAACATTTGGTTCAAAACGGCAAACGGTTTTTTTTTTATTTTTGTTTTTCAAAAGAAGTCGATGGAAATATTTTTTTTCAGAATGGCCAAAGAATGCGACGTCAACAGGAAGTCTTTTTTTTTTTAATGCAGACATTTTATATATTTCAGGGAAACAATGAATTTAATACATCAGAAGTGGGAAACAAAAGTTCTAATTTTTGTATGAAAAAAAAAACTTATTCGCTTTGTAGTTTTGCTGTATTTTGGTAAGTACTGAGAGTATAACAATATCTGTAACTTGGTTCTTAAATGCCCATTTTTTACAATATGAACTTAAGAACACAATTTGACCCAGCGGAAGATGTTTTACGAATGTAATAAGAGCTCCAATTGTTTCTCAACAAAATACCCATGGCTTTAGAAAGTTTATTTTTAAAAGTAATAAGCTTTTTTTTAGCAATTAAAAAGCCAAATTCTAGATTCCCCAAAAATGATAGTTCTGAAAAATCAAATGGAATTAAAGAAACTCAAATTCAAGTAATTTTTCTCAAGGCTAGAGTCATCTTGTACTTACTCTAACAATTCACATAGACGCACTGAGTATGAAATTTCCCACAGAGTTATCAATATCATGAATATTATTATTTAACTCCAACTCGTAGGTTCTATGTAAAAGTTAGTCTGAGCACCACGGACCCTTTTTCGACCTTTGAAAGTAAGAACTGTGCTTGTTTTTTTTTTAAATTTTGGTAATGCACAAACCCCGTAACCCATTCCTTTTCCACACACCACTGGAAACATTTCTAAATTTACATTGCAACAACGACCACCTTTTGTCTTTTCTGCATACATTTTTCCTGGATACAAATCGTTGACATTTTATCGATGAATAGAACATTCTCTTATTCCATTTTAAGTCAAACAAGACCTACTTAACTAACCAATGGTTGATGATCAAGTTCCTCAAGTCAATAATCTCAAAAACAACAAAAAATTTATCATGATACCCAATGATCCTGAAAGAAATGCCAACAACAAAAAACACTCAATGTCTTGTTAGTGTGTCTTTGGGAGATATTATGCTGCCTTCACGACAACGACACGACGACAGACGATGCGACACAACACAACACAAATAAACAAACAAAAAATAACGCGCCACAATGTGGCAACATACCCGATTTATGGTAGCAACAAGGAATCTATGTACCGCTTCAGTTTGAATGAAGTTTAACACAATTTCCTTTTTAAGTCAGACTTTAAGATGCACAAACACACACACACATACAATCAGAATAAAAATAGCGTTTCGCAGATGAAGAGAGTTCAAATATTCCTCCGGAAGATATAAGTAGGGGTATGCCGTCGTTGTCTTTTGTAGATGCAGCAACGACTTGGGGCATCCTTGCATCATGAGATTTTTCCTTCTAACATGATCCATGCTGCTACACACTTCTTTCTATCTTTTTTTTTATTCTTTGGGAACCATGACTTTCCTGAAGAGAAAGACGGATCATGGCTCATGGACCATGCTGGTTGGGCTCGCAACAACGGTGATGGCCAATTCCAAAGATAGCAACCTGACCATTCGAGGTCGATGCTATTTGACACTTTTTATTTGTGGTGCTACATGCGGTGTGTAATGAATCGTTACCGTCACCGCACCATCGCACTGCCATCTTTGTTGGTAACTCGTCGTACGTAGTAGTTGTCATCTGTTTAAAGTGATCTCGTTGTTGAATCCGGTGGGCATTTTGGCTGTGCAACGACGAAGAGGTCCGAAAGTCGTCGTCGGTCGCGGTCGGTCGGACTTGATGGCTTTGAGAAAGATCCTAATGTCTTGTTTACTAGAACGCACGGACATAATGATAATTGCTTTAGTTTGATATTGTTGGGTAGATTACGGCTTGCTTATAACGGTAAGCAAAATATATAGGAATATCAGATTATGCAGAAAGCTCCTCATAAGGATCCATGCATTGTATGGATCGCGTTTCTCGCATGATTTGATGGGTATATGTGGAATTTTTTGCAACGTTCAATTTTGCAGAAATTTTAGAAGCATTAAATAGGTTGTAGACTATTCTGCAAGAAGTTTGATAGTAGGTACTCGTAGATAAGAGGCAAATAAGATGCCGAGAGTAAATCATTGATATTAAAAAGAAGTTGATGGTATTTTTTATAATTTATATTTGTCTGGCATAAGCTTCCATTGAAAACAACAGTTCCAAGCTATTTTCTTTGAAAATCTTTAGTCCTATAATAAGTAAGTAATAGGGTAAAAACCGACCTGGATCGGCCTGTTTCAGAGAGTAAATCAGGTCTTTTCTGTCGTGTTGATACAATAACTCCCGATATCGAAAGAAGAAGGTGATTTGAAGTATTTCTGAACTCACTCACGGGCTACGCTTCAAAAACCATCCATATCTACTTAATACTTCAGGAAATTGGTAAAATAACTTATTCATATAAACTGCTTGGAATAGCCTCTCTATGGTATGAGAAAAAATAATAATTCAATGCATATTGTGTGTAATTCGACAAATTTATAATATGCGAGAGTTGCAGAACGTGGACACTAAGATTGATTTAGGCCAAGTTATTCAGGGCAAGATCAAAATTAAACTCAAGTTAACTCACCTAATTTTTAGGGCAGAGTTTAACTTAAATTGGGATGATCTGATACTGAACATACTGAACACCAGGCTAAGGACTTATCAAATAAGAAAAACAAAACAAAACAGATAATTCGATGTTCTTAATAGGATTTTATAAAGACTATCTTTATCGCACCGAATATATGATGATCAATCTTAAGCAGAATAGTAAAAGTTTTTGGAATTTTATTTAAAGAAAAAAATTATCAAATGGTACTCCCAACTGTTAGCAATACTAAGAGTCCAAGTCTAGTTATTTAGCAACTGTTTTCAACATGTTTTCCAATTTTTTGCAGTCGGTTTTACTCTCCTTTATCTGTAAAATTCTCCTCTGAAATTCCTAAAAATCAAGTCAATACGGGTTCCTTAAATTTAAGTTACTCTGTTGAAAAAGCTCAGGCCTAGATGGCATTTCTCAAATGCTTTTCAACACATCTCTCAGCCAGTTTTTACATGAATGGAAAGTCTCTTTTACTACTCTTTTTCATCTCCCTTCACATCCAGTAATGCCAAGCTGCTTAAAAAATGCTGAAGCCTCATGGACCAATTCCTGCGAAGAATCGCTTAACTTGCTATTAGATACTCCCTTTCCTGGTTACTTCCAAAACATTAAAAGCTTCCATCATTATAGGTTTGATATGAATCCAAGCTATCTGATTACCAGGGACAAGCTGCGATGGGCACCCGACAGATTCCAACCTTACAAGTCTGCGGGACCAGATGGAATAATACCAGCCGAACTCCACATGAATAATTATTGAATTCTGCCAATTCTGGAGTACTTATATCTTAATTAGTTGCTTAGCACTGGTCAACATTCCCCAGTCTTGGAGAGAAGTCAAGGTTGTGTTTATACCCAAATCTGGCAAGTTTTCCCAAATAAACCCGAAAGATCTCAGACTTATCAGTCTATCATCTTTCCTTCTAAAAACCTTTGAACGATTGATTGATATCCACTTACGAACAAGTATCATTGACATGCGACTTTTGTCTTCGTGTCAAGGAATCGCATTTGCATGACATCCCTAAAGGTAGATGGTTGGCTTGGAAAATTGATTAACCAAATGCTGACGAGCAGGGTTATCAACTCGAAACAAGGTGGCTGTTAGTACAGGTACTCCGCAAGGCGGTGTCCTATCCCCCTTTCTCTGGAACTTGCTGATAAATGAGCTGCTAACATGCCTGGAAGTGGAGGGTTACAGGCTGATTGCCTATGCAGACGATGTTGCTAATGCCGTATCAGGAAAGCATCCTACTACCTTAAAAGAGCTTTTACAAAACGCTTTAAACAAGCTAACCAATTGGGCAGACCGGTGTGGTCTCGGTGTCAACCCTCATAAAACAGAACTTGTTCTATTTTCAAGGAAATATAAAATACCATAGTAGATCCTCATTCTATTATAGGTATTTGATTAAAATTCACTGATCAAGCAAAATATTTGGGTCTTATTAAATAGACCGAGAGCCCACAGCAGATTTTGGGTGTGATCGATAGCAAAAAAAGAAGTATAGGCGTCGAAAGCTATTTTTAGCTATTAAAGGCTATTTAAAAATTCAAGGTCTTGCAGTCCACAACTGGGGCCTTTGCGAGAAATAGTGCATCGAAAAAAAAATATGAATGCAACTTCGAGGATAATCGTTTTAGCCGAAATTGGTTTTCACTCCTCCCTAGATAAGCTCCTCAGAGACCTGAGACCTTTTGATTGCATAGTTCGCTCTACCGGACCATTTAAAAAATTCAAAATTCTAAGTGAAAAACGGTTTTTTTAAACAGTCTGGCAGGGCGAATTAAACACTCAAATGATCTCTGATTCCGTGATATGCGATCCGCGGGGCTTATCTAGGGAGGGGTGAAAACCAATATCGGCTAACACGATTATTCTCGAAGTTGCATTCATATTTTATTTTCGATGCACTGTTTCTCGCAAAGGCCCCAGTTGTGGACTGCAAGACCTTGATTTTTTGAATAGCCTTTAATGAAGCTTTCGACGCCTATACTTCTTTTTTTGCTATCGATCACACCCAAAATCGGCTGTGGGCTCTTAGCCTAAAAGATAAAAAGTTGAAAGTTGGAAGCCTAATATACAAAAAAGAATTAAAAAGGCCACAGTGGCACTCTTCTCATGCTAAAAAGCCGTTGGGAATAAATGGGGCCTTCAACCTCTTATTACTCACTGGCTATATACTTCGGTGATTAGACCGATTCTCACTTATGTAGTCGCAGTATAGTGGATTGCTCTAGATAAAGCGGTAAACTGCGACAAACTAAGCAAAGTACAACGTTCAGCTTGTTTATGTATAAGTGGTGCGTTTCGTACAATACCCTCTGCCACTCTAGACGTTCTGCTACATATGACGCCCCTCGATATTTTTAGCAAACAGGTGGCCGTAAATACAGCCATACGCCTAAAGCCTCCTCACAATGGACCAACAAAAAATTGCCCATTCCATCATTCTGAATTCATTCACATTGATTACACCATCCCAAAACCACAATTCGACATGAACTTTCAAGTCGCCATTCCTTCTAGAACTCTGGGAGGATATGGCATCCTTGGATGATCAATCAATTCATATCTACACAGACGACGGATCGAGAACTGATGAATTGTTGGGTGGTGGTGTGTACTCAGAATGACTAAAATTAAGTCTGTCATTCCGTCATCATAATCATTGTAGCGTGTTCTAGGCGGAACTTATGGGATTAAAGAACCCTGATACCTTGGCTGATATCAACCACAGACGTCCGCATCTCCTCGGATAGTCAAGCAGCTATCAAATCTCTGGAATCGGTATCTCCTCTACCTACTGCATAACAGGTGAAAAAATATCACCACTTGTTTGGCAAGACAAATCTGGCCAGTAATGGATTTAAAGCGATCTAAGTGTTTGATATCTCTAACTATATTGCACATTAGCTCCATGATTAGTGTTATAACCAGACACTGTCTTATAGGCAAGCACGCAAGGCGTTTTGGCGTATTCTCTAACGGTTTTTGCAGAAGCTGTATGGATGAGGAAGAGATAGAGACCATACCTCCCCTTCTATGCACGTGCCTTGCTCTATCTCATTGACGAAGACTTCACCTTGGTGATTTTTACTTCAATGATTCTAGTGATCTAATAAACGTACACATAAGCAGTTGTTACGCTTCATAAAAAGCTCCAAATGGTTCACCAGGTAAGGAAAACGGTTTCCTAGGTTCATATGGTATCACAATGGACCAACTTATGGTCTACTAGATGTAATTTACTTGATCTTCAATCCTTTAAAACTCGAAGAAGGTACTTCGAAATTAATTTTGTTCGCGACATTCTCAAAAACCAAATTGATTACATTTCTTTATCCTGGTGTTAGCTACCAAATATCAGCAACTTGAGAAATTATCGCATGCTACAATCATATTTCACTAGTCTGTAAGATTATTATGTTTTTTTTGTATATTTAGTCTACTTGATAAATAAATAAATATTAACATAAATTACTCAGCGTAATGTTCCAAGCCACCAGAACTGACTTCTATAAGTGGCCTACTTTCTACTTCAGAGGCCGACACCATCATCCCCGTCAGTTATTCGACTCTACCCTGTATCAATCAGTGTGTCTTTACTCGATAAAGCATAAGATCTCTGGTAGGTGCTTTATCTGGTCATTGAGTAATATATTTGTTTATTGACAATCTCTTGATACAAATTTGTTCCTTCTACTTCCCCTACTTCAGAAAAGTGGCATTTTTTAAACTAGGATAAGTCTAAGGGCTTGTTTCACAATGTCTTAGTAAAGTTCTGATTAGATATACGGCACATAAATATTAGTCCACCGAAGCAAAATTCATAATGATTATCCTATTTTATGACCCACCTGAGTGGGTTATAAATTCACAAACTATTTTTTTTTTTTTAATTCTGAACTTATGACCCTGCCTCAGAACTTATGTGTGGAATAACTAATCAAAACTTTACTCAGACAATGTGAAACAGGCCCTAAATAATGTTAAAGAAATAATATACTTTTCAAAATATAGATTTCATTTTATCGCGTAGTACCTCGTGGCTTGATGGTTAGTGCGTAGGACTGTCATGCTGAAGGTGTGGGTTCGATTCCCAGCCGTGCCACCTAAAAACAGAAATGTTTTATTCGAGGTACTGCCTCTTGCGAGGAACTGACAAATCCTCCAAGAGTATACTTGTCGTGAAAAAGTGCTTCTCATTTAGCCGTTCGGACTCGGCAAAAAACTGTAGGTCCCCTCCATTCCTGCCAACAAACACGCACACAGGAATGGTTGTGAGTTGTAAGTCACTAGGCCCTGGTTCTCCATGAGCTGTTGCGCCACCCAATTTATTTATAAATTTTTATCGCCTATTAAATTTATTCTCCTTGCCTTTCAAAAAAGTACTTGCAAAATCACCCCGAAAGTTTTTCCTATATCGAGTTTTTATTTAAGTGCCTTTTTAAAAACATAGAATACTTTGTTTTTTTTTTTGTGTCTGAAACATACGACTTCTTCTTCGCTTTTCATTAAGTCTGCCATGAGAAAAACAATCCAATAACTTCACAATTTCTTCTTCCCAACCACTCTCGTCATGCATGCTCCAAATGCAACCACAGAGAACAAATACACCTATCAAACTCCTAATGTTTCCCTTACTACACACCACACTGCTTCTCACTCAAATAACAAAAAAAAAAATGAAACTTAAACAACATAAACCCCAAACGAAGACGACAGCATTAAGCGTTAAGCGTCAGCGTCAAGGCTTTCAAAGCGAACAGCAGTGCCATACTGCCAAATAATAAGAGCGACACAGCGACCGACACGACACTGTGGTTTATGACCCCCATATAACGAGGACATTCGAATGCTGTGCTGCAATTTCTTTTGCTCCAACTTCAGGACATTCATTCATCCAGATCCAGCCCCCGCAATCATCTATGGAACCACCACCACTCCACCATCCTCTTTTGGCTCATTTTATAAAATATATACGGATGACGACGACGATACGTAAACACAATTTTATTTTATTATTATTATTATTATTTTTCTGTGAGTTCTATCGGGGGATGGGACACTCAGGGAGGGATATTTCTTGAGATCTTCGTTCTAGCTTCAGTCATAAGTCAGACTTAATGTTCAAAGGAATTTTCATCCATCGTCCAAAATTGTGGGAAATCGATACAAAATAGCGTCGGTCGTCAAATAAAATTTTATATCCTCAAGGATGTGGGCGAAGGATGGAGCGAGAAAGACAATAAGGACGAAATGTATTGAGAACCAGGGCATATCAAAGTAGCTTGGGAAGGAAACTTGAAGTCAGTTTAGCTACCAATTGAGGGATTGCTACACAAACCCACACACACACACACACACACTTGCAAGCAAAAACTGTGTGTGGATGAAATCGGAATTGGAAAACGACCGACGCGATTTGGAAGTCAAAATGATTTTACTCCCAAAAGTAAGAAAACAAAAAAAATAAACAGAAAATCTTTTTGGATCGCGAAGGAAACGAGGACGGACGGCAAGGATGACGATGAAACGAATGATGGCAAGGCGATGATGTTCGTTTTTGAGAAACTCTAAAATTTTATGATGCATTCAGAAGTTAGTAGATTGGGGGTCGAATTGGATGTTATTTTTTCTACTTTTTTTTTAGATGAATGGCATAGAACGGTTGGATTGGACTTTCTCCATTTCAAGAGCTGAGACCATTAGAGAGGAGATTTGATAAATTTGCTTAGTAAGGCTAAATTGAAGCCGTGATACTTGTGGATGGCAAATATCTTGAGATAAATAAGAACTAACATAAACAAATATTTATACATACTTTACTGAGAATATCTCATTTCTAGGACGAAGTTTTGTTCGCATGAAGGCCAAAATTATTGAATATTTAGAAGGTAATTGAGTAAGAAAAATCTAAATTTTATGGAAATCTTTCAAAAATGTCCAAAGGAAATATTTTTCAAATTTAAATCAAATGAAATTTTCATGTTTATAGAATTTTGGACGGGAACCGAACAATCAGAGTTGCAAGAGAATTCAATCTTTTTTGAATGAAATCTTTGATGTTAAAATAATTAATAAAAGATTCATTATCATCATCATGTCCTGTAACCTTGATTGGGGCATAGGGCTCCAACAAATTGGTTCCATCCTTCACTGTCTTCAGCTAGATATTTTAGCCGTGGCCACAACTTTCTTTGGGAGTCTGCTTCTGCTAGAACTGTTGATTTCCATGTTGTTCTTGGTTTTCCAACCCGCCGTTTACCATGAGGATTCCATTCTCCTACGCTACAATTATGCAATTGATATAAGTTATGACCATCGAATTTTTAGAATAAGGCGTAGGCAATCAATTTGATTACAGAACTTGAAGTCGAATTCTCAAAATGAAGTAAAAGAATGCAATCTTTTAATTGAATTCAATTAATGATTTTCAAAGATTGCATTCACAAAAGATTGCAATATTTTACGGTGCAGGGAATTAACTTCACGGGAACTACCTTCACATGGGAATTAACTTCACCACTAATGGGAATTAATTTCACTTTTTTGAAGTGAAATTACTTCCCACTGAAAGTGAGTAATAATTTCACTTTTTTGTGGGAATTAATTTCACTTTAATGTGCGTTTCTTTAAGTCCAGATTCATTAAATGCAAAAGAAACTTTGCATACACCCAGCCTGAATATTTGTATAAAAATAGTTAATTGCATTGACAGAAGGAAGGTAAGTAAATATTAGCTTAAAAATAAAACCTAAGACACTATAATACCTATATTACATACTTCCTTATGGTTGGTAATATTCTTGGTATAATGTATACCAAACAAGCCCCAAAGAGACACGTTTTGGCTATAGAAAAAGGACTCGTTTCTCATTCCATTTTTCCCCAAAAAATATAATTTAAAATCTTCCTCTTCTCTCACTAAACATGCAGCGCACTAAGGAATAATCACAAATTTTGCATTTACATCACATCCTTTTTGATGCGAAGCTAGAAGTAGCAAATATTCTTTGCCTTCTATTGTCTTTGAGGGTATTTTTTTTTTGTTTTTTTTTGGCTCTGTTCGTTCTTCTTTCGCGTGACTATACACGACTATACATCGACATCAACGAAAGAGACGAGGACGAGGAGGATAATAAACATGCTTCAAATAGCTACAGCAGCAGCAGTTGTTTTTCCCTGAATCCTTCCTTCCACCTGAGCAAATGCACATCCTTCCAACTAAGTCGATATTTTTCTCACCCGAAAAAAAATATGAAAAAAAAAAAATTAAAGGAATCCCAATGTTTTGTATACCTTCACTACGATTCGCTCTCAGAGCCCCCCCAACTCCTCCGCATATCCTTGGAACGAGAGAAGAAATTCCTTTTTATGACGGACCGATGGCACAACCGAAATCACAATCGTAAACAATGAGGAATTATGACGAAAGCTTTTCTCCAAAAGGATACCCACTCACACATCTGTTCCGCTACGACTCACGTACCATACTCTTAACTCATGCACTTTTCGGGGGAAGGAGCCATGGGGGGGCGAGTGAGTGCTTGATTTTTATCCACCCTCTGTGATTTGCTGTTTTGGGCTTGTGCGGGGTAGCATCGAAAACGTTGTTGATTCGTTTTTTCTTATTCTTCCGTCTTCAGCTCGCACATGGAAAGCATTTAATTCAAAAAAGGATATTTTCTCTCTATAACAACTGGCATCATCAGAGAAGAAGAACTCTCACAGAGCACTGAGTCTGAGACTGAGTTGGTAGGTTTATATACGAGTTGGTTGTGTATGTGGAAGTTAATGCGTGCACGTGCTAATAGCTACCAGCCTGTCAAAATGACGAACTAAATTTTGCTATCCTATACGGAAAACCGAAATGCAATGGCAGATCCCAGCGGAAATCATTTCATTTTATGGATGCGTTATGGGACCCGAATAGGAGATTTTTCGAGAGCATTTTTCGTTTATTTGTTTTCTGTGACCGCCATATTTAGTGTGAAGGAATTATTATGTAGCATATGTACAAGTATACATAGGAGATTTCGTCATTTTGATATTTTTTTTTTGTTGCTAGTTAGCTAGCTTTTGCGGTTAACGAGTACGTGATTTGGACCCAATGATGGCTTCTATATATCTATCTATTTGTGTAAAGAGGACATATTTATTTGAAATATATGAAAAAGGGTCTATTAAAGTGTATCAATAATTTATTTAGAGATGAAGCGAACGACAATTTGTGGAGAGAAAAATTATCTGTTTGTTTCAAGTTCAGATGATGTCTGATAATGACAAGCTATCGAGTAATCAACAAAAACAAAATTCTAAGGATATATTCTGCATTGCAAAACACTCTATTATCATTCATTACAAACAGAATGACTATACCTATTTATATCAATTATCATATAGGCATATGTTCATACCTACGTCAAGACCAAAACGTGTGTTCCAAAATCTTCCAGAACATTCATAAGTAATTCTAGGGAAAAATCTTTTTCTGACATCATTGGAATTGTACTATAATAAAATTTAGGAAAAATATGTTTCACTCATTATAATGGTGGCGTAACTGCATCTCTGCTTTAGTTTGATGTTTCCAGCTTAAATTGATGGAATGAGGAAATAACCCGTATGGTAAAATGGCAGTTTTTGCCAAGTTTAATCAAGGCCACGGAAGTTTTCCATATCTAGGTGAACTTGTCAGGGGCTTTCTAATAAAAACTTGTTAGGCTAGTTTTGATATCCTATCAGAAATACCCCTATATAACAAAAACAAAAACTTTATTTAATTTAAAGACTAACTTATCAAAAAAAAGAAAATAATTTTACGGACTTTTCAAAATGTCGACTTTTTAAAATTTCCATTCTCAAAATGTCGAAAATGATCGATATTATTTTATCAATCGATATTTCAACAGTCGACATTTCAAAAGTCGAAATTTTAACAGTCCACATTTAAAAGGTCAAGATTTTGATCAGATCATAGTTAAGGGAATGATGTTTACAAGCACGCGCTTGTTTTGAAAACAATTACTATGTTTGACATCAATATTAAAAGGGATTAGAGGGGTTAGACTGTCAAATTTTTTTTAAAAGCTATTCAATATGCTCAGCTTAACAAATCTGCATCAAAATCTCAATTTTTGATAAAAGTGCATATGACGAGGGCCATCTACTCATATTAAAAGGTTATCATAACCCTTAAAGATGGAGCATTTAGAGAGTTTCTGATGCACAAGTAGGTACGCAATTAAAAAAGACACCATTTTATTTCCGGATACAACCAGTTGGAAAAAGGGCTAGTTTTTGTCCAAGTTTAGTCAAAGCCCTGGAAAGTTTTCCGTATGGGAAATCTAGCCGAGGAAAACTTGTCAAATACTCGTGAGGCCCTTGCCCCTTACTAAAAGAAACTGGTTGGGTAAGTTTTTCCATTATAAGTAGCATATATAAAAAAAAAAAAAACAATCGAACAATTTATATGAAAAATTAATGTGTTATAGTCCGGGAGAAGACCGTGAGATTACCTATCTCATCGCGGCCACGCAAAAAGAGGATGCCAACCGCTAGCTTAAGTCCAAACGACCAAACATTTGCAAAACTACTGGTCGGACAAGCTTTATCTGGTCGCAATTGAAAAAAAAATGCACTTTTCAGGTTGCGTTTTCCGCTAAATGTAACGTAGTATAAGCAACTGCTGTGTATAGGGTATCAAATGAAAGCTTAGACTGTCCTCTACAAGATAGAAACTGTCCGACAAACTTTTTCTTACTGAAGTAAATTCCGAAGGCATTAATCCAAAGCTTATCCAAGGGAGAGCAACGGGTTTGGCCCTGATCAAACTCCAAATAGCAGGAAGGGAGAACAACGGTAGGAATCTGTTTCCAATTCAAGGCTTATCCAAGAGAGAACAACGGGTTTGGCCCTGAACCAACTCCAAATAGCAGGCAGGGAGATCCAGAATCTGAATCTGAATCCAGCCCAAGGATAATCCAAGGGAGAGCAACGGGTTTTGGCTCTGAACCAACTCCGAAGAGCAGGCAGGGAGAATAACGGTAGGAATCCTGAATCCAGCCCAAGGCTAATTCAAGGGAGTACAACGGGAGTTTAACGGCGGACGCCAAAAAAGTTTTCTTTAATGAAACACGGGTGCAACAAGTAAAGTAACCTAAGCTTATCAAGGTTGCTACAAACGATGAACCACTGGAAACTCAACTCTCTTAAAATCCACAATACTAATAAATTATTAAGAATAAATTTGAGGTAATAAGCTTCAGCTATTTGGAAATTCGTACCTTCTCATTATTATTTTTCTGCCACAGTCAGTGTGAACTGTAGAGAGGACGAATGTAAAAATCGTATGCCTTCGACACCACCGAATGCGGTGCGCTATTCTTGTTGCTTATATACAAGAGTGTATACAATGGAATTCTGTGTGCTGTGGCTGTGGCTGTCATTCGGTGGGTGGTGGCGGGTGTATGTTGAAATACGTGTAGGTAGATATTTGGTGGTTTGGCTATGCAGGGTGATGGTGTATGATGTAGGGTGCTGGTAGTTGATGTTGATGTCTGATAACTGGTCTATGGCCGTTTTATGGTGATGTAGGGTGCTGATAGTGGATGCTGATGGCGGTGGGTCTACTATAAATGGACGGTGACGCTAGATATGACCTTGCTAGCATCAATATAAAAGTTTTAGGGGACTCTCTGAAAACGATCGATTTTTCAGACGGGCAGTTTGTCGCATTAAACTTTTAAACTTTTTTATACATTTAATTATCTACTTCAAAGTGGTTACCTGTGAGCGAATCTAAAACCCCCCTCGAAGTCTTGTTTCAGCTTATTAGTAATTCTTAATGAAAAGCTAGTACCTATAAATGTTTATCACAATTTTAAAACAAGGACTTCTACTTCAAGTAGGTATAGTTGACAGTTTGCTTAGCAACCTGATGTATCCAATGACACCATCAACTTGTTATTTACTATCACGTTGGATGTGTACCTGTTTGCATTTGTTTTTGTCAAAGGACACAGAAAAATAAAAAATCATATAAAAATAACACACATATCTCGATATTCGAACCCTTTTCCGAACATGAGATTTTATTTTACCTTGGATCGTCAAAGTTATTATATCTTTAGGCATCACCTACCTTCGGAATAGTTGACGTAAATTATCGATAACCATCGATAGTTTATGCCACCCCACTGACTTTGATATATGACGAGATTTCTCACAAATCATAAATAATTGTAAGTCCGGTGATAAATTCAAAATTTCCTCCACTCTAACTAACTATGATATTACAGTCAAAACTCGCTAACACGGATGCAAAGTAAAATGACTTAAAAGTGTCACACCTATGCCTTTGGTTTTTGTTGCTTTTATATGTTTCGAATGTATTGACAGCTTCAGCGTCGAGAATATTCTATTTTAAGTGCGCGGCAGTGTGTCAGTAAGGCTTGATTCACACTACTGTGCCAATATCGATAAATTCTCAAAACGTTCTCGCTCCGATACTTAACCCTAGTATTCACATTGCGGCTCCGATACTGATATCGATATATAGCTCCCATATTTGTTTGTATTCTTTTTTTCATATATTATTTTCAAATTAATTTTTTTTGTCATCAATTTGTCACATCAAAATAAATAGAAAATTGAAAAATGAGTTCTCACTTCGATAAAATATTCCTTCAAACAAAACGAAATCGGAGCGAGAGCGTATCGGTTTTGGGGCGATAACGATTGTGTGAATATAAACATTGTTTCTCGTTTAAGAATATTTTAATGTAGTGAGCACGTACTGAGACTGTATCAGTATTAGAACTATAGTGTCAATCATGCTTAAACAGTTTTACAGTATTACATCGTGACAGTATTTAAATGTTATAGTGAGAGAGAGGCAGTGTAATAGTGTGAAAGTGGTGAACTGTTACATTGTGGAAAAATTACTGCGTGACTGCGGGATAGTGTAAAAAAGTGTGAAATATTGGGATGATAACAGCGTGACAATGTGACTGCGGGACAGTGTAAAAAGGAAATAGATTCAAGTGTTATACTGTTATACTAAAGGCGAAGCATTGTATTTTCCCAAATTTTAAGCCTAAAACAAGCCATACATTTTATAATTGTTTCTTCTTTGCCGGTAAAGAGGGTCTGTACTGTTGTTTGAGATGTAATGCGGTGCTAAAAGTAGGGTTCTGATAGAAGGATGCGAGGTTTTTGAGATGGATTGTGACGAATGATGGACTGCAGTGTATAGTTGTATGAAATATACAGACTACTACGTACACACTAGCAACACCTTCTAGTTGCAACAACATCACCTCCATCATCATCATCGTCATCAACATCATCAACAACAAAAACAACATAAAACGTCAGGGTGAACTGCATATGGCTGAGATTACAAATGATGAATGTCACTATGCTACAGGTGACACATGAGAAATGCTGTTGTCGTTTGGCATAGTCTCACAGAGGTGGGTGGGGTTTTTTGTAGCTTTTGATTACTATACGAGTTGAGAACTATTTTTTCCCATAATTTACGCTGTAGCATGATGTATTTAAATTATGTGAATTTTCTTTAAGTCATTATAATACCTACACCTATATCTTATCCGGATAGATAGATGGGACATTGGAGTGACATATGTATGTTGCACTTTTCAACGAGTTTTCTGGGCGATGTTGATATAGGCTATGGGTAATATGTTTTGTTAATAATTTAAAGGTGTAACACCAAAGATCAAGGCGGCAATTTTGCTACTTTGTAGCACAACTAATTGAATTCACTGCACGGCCAGTTTTACATGACATTTGCTTTATTTTATTCTGACTTCAAGATTTAAATAAATTAATAGCTATGTACGTATACATATAATACATACATCGTTGATCGAATGTGGTAAATATTTATATACATAGATAGAATTTTACTGATAACGTTTAAGAAGCTAATCAAAAAATTTAATTAATGATAAACGTCATTACATTAGGTATATAAAAATATAGGTTTCAGTGCAAATGCCAAAACAGACAAGATGCCAACATTTCTAATCAACCGCAATAATTTGCTCGCAATTAGTTGCTTCAATTTACTCTGCCTTTAAGGCGATTTCCCATCTATTGACAAATTATGTTTAGCAACTAATTGCTAATTATAGTTTGAGTCCTTAAGTTTCTTGTCCTAATTCAAATGATTTACATGCATAAGTGGATTCGCTTCAATACAGGGTGTCCCGGACCTGAGTGGAAGTATTTAAGGGTGTGGTTCTTGGGGTTATTCTAATAAAAAAATTGTATGGGTGGAAAGTTGTATCTCCCCTCCCTGAGGCAGGGGGGGGCAGTTTCTGAAGCATTGACTTAAAAAAAAAAAACATTAAAAATAAACGAAAACACGTCTGATAATGTTATATAGTTTTTTTGAAAGCTAATACTCCATTTTTGTATTTGGTTTTTAAAGCAAGTTGTTGAAGCGAATAGTTTTTGAGAAATTAAAATTCAAAGTCAAAATTAAAAAAAAACTAAAAAAACAATATGATTTTTTTTCTTAAGTCGATATTTTTCACAATTTTACGTAATTAAGTGCTTTTTCTAGTCCATTGCCGAAAACCAAATGTAAAAATCTTTCTTAGTTTTTAAGAAATTAAGAAAAAACAAAAGGTACTTTTACAAAAAGAGCCCGAAAAAGGCGTTAAATTATGGATAATTCATGAATAAATTCATTTTTTCGGGCTTTATTGATAAAAGTACATTTTGTTTTTTCTTAATTTCTCAAAAACTAAGAAAGATTTTTACATTTGGTTTTCGGTAATGGACTAAAAAAAGCACTTAATTACGTAAAATTGTGAAAAATATCGACTTAAGAAAAAAAAAATCACATTGTTTTTTTTTTTTAATTTTGACTTTGAAATTTAATTTCTCAAAAACTATTCGCTTCAACAACACTTGATTCAAAACCCAAACTGAGTATTAGCTTTCAAAAAACTATAGCACATTATTAGATGTGTTTTCGTTGATTTTTAATGTTTTTTTTGCATTTAAAGTCAATGTTCCAGAAACTGCCCCCTGCCTCAGGGAGGGGAAATACAACTTTCCCCCCATAAAATTTGTTTCTTAGAATAACCCCAAGAACCACACCCTTAAATACTTCCACTCAGGTCCGGGACACCCTGTATAAACCCAAGTTAAACCGAAGCAACTTTTGACATCCAGGTGCCTAGTCCGTTTATTATTATCTATTTCAAAGTGATTAAAACTTGAATTCAATAAAGTAAAAAGGTATTTCCTATCACTGTAGTAGGGACTCCAATTTGAAGCCAGTGTTGGCGTTCTCTTTGACATTTTATTTTTTATTGAGAATTTTGTGATTTAACATAAAAAGTTGATCAATTTTTGTCAAACACATTATTTAAGGTTCTGTATAAATCTCTATGAGACAGATCGAGTTTTTTAGCTTTTGATCCAAGTGAATACCCGCAATGCAATCGATGAGAAAAATCTTCCGTGTACGTTCCTTGAAAGCCACATTTCCGATTTTCATAAAATTTCAAAGAACTTTTGGTACGCTTTTTTTAATTCTTAAAATAATTTGCTTGTTATTTTTCATATATTTTTAGACTCAAACATTTGAAATCCTCTTCTCGTATGGCCACCTCCATATGACTTTAAACCTATTAGAATTCCTATCAATTAAGTTTAGATGACCCCTTCATACCTTAACTCCTTGTTAAGTATACTAGTACACCCATCACGTTCTGGATGTCGAATTCTTACATCACTCCCCCTTTAAAAAAAAAAAAAGAAAACAAAATTAAATCCAAATGCTGTCATGGGTGATGACCCATGATGCTAAAACAAACTGCAAACAGCTCCTCAATATAATAAACAACTTTGCTGTTTCGCACAGACATCGTCAACTTCATAGTCGTTGTCTTGAAATTGAATCTCTCACCTCATATATACACATTTTAGCTTATATCCCAATGGAGCGCGCTTATAAGAGCTTGACATCGTCGTCGTGGTCTCGAAGCAGTCTTGAGTTCCCCCGCTCGTATCCAAAAAAAACAAAAAAGTAAAAAAAAAACATATCCAACATCACAGGCGACAAGAAAAATCAATTAGTGAGCGACATCTGACGATGATAATGCTTTCGAAAGCATTGAAGCATCGGTTGACGTCTTTAAGAGTTGGCCTTCTTCGTCTCCCGCCTACGAACCATGCCACAACGAGCAGCCAGCGACGACGAAGACGACGACGACGGATGGACGGACACCATCAGTGCACAACCGCGAGAATGTGTCAAATAAAGGGGCGCCCATCTCACTTTGGCCAGCTCACATGATCACTCTCGTAAATTTGAATTGAATTCGAGTGGTGAAACAAGCTCGCAACAACACACCACTGTCCGTTCCATATTCAATTCCCAGACCTAGCCAGCCAAAGATCTGAGATTTTGGATCCTGAGGAGGCTCTCGCGATGTTGCATGTCCAAATTCCCTGCGATAACACATTTCTGCGTCGTAGTCGTCGTTGTGGGTTTCAGCTTACGAGCTTTTTTTTTTTTGTTTTTTCTTTGACACAAAATGGTGGACGGAAGGAGACGGATGGTGAATGATCGCAAATCTTATCCAATCAGTCGAATGCCAATAGTGCACGCAAAATTTATGATCATCAGACACTTTTCAAACTGTAGACGCCCGCCGTGCACCTATATGTAGTAGGAAAAGAGGGGAGCATGATGGTAAAAGAAGTTACCCTCGGGGTCACTTGTCCTAGTTTTAATCGGCCTGGCCGACATGCAGTGCGGCACATGAGCATATTCCATCCAGAATGCTAAGAACTGGCTGCTGTTAGGTATCTGCTCAGGATACCTTCTCTACGTTTGTCCTCCTCTCTGTGATGGTATGGCATGACATTGCGGTTAATTTATTCGATCAGTTGAGGGATCGTTAATTAACGCGAACAGGTAAATGCCGCATATAAAAGAGTGCGCGACGTGCTGCGCCGACGTCACCGCCACCGCTGCCGCATTGATTCACTATGTATGAAGCTGCTCCAAACAATCTCGTATCTTTTCTCAAGCCAAATCCACAGAATGAGGATCTCGCCAGAGGCAACTCCGCACCACCGCGCATGTCAAAAAATTACAACAATCAAAAAACTTTATATGCAACGACTCTTTAGTATACACTCAGAGAAATTAATAGATAAAAAAAAAACAGATCTTAAATCAAAGAAAATATTTTCGACTGACTTTTCAAAGTAATGTCAATGTTTTGAAATAAAAAAGGATGGAAGAGGATACGGCAGTTTGGTATTTCATGCCTCTTAGAAACAAAAAAAAATGAAATCTAGTGAATTGTTTGTACCTATCAAAATAAAGATTTTTTCAAAGAAAAAAGAAGTTTCTGTAATTTAAAATTTTCTCAAAAACTAAAATACATACAACCAACGTATCAACTAAATTAAATTCAACTAAAAATCAACAGGATTATTGAATATTGAACACCATAATAGTACTTTTCATTGCAATATTTAGAAAAAAAATCAAGTACGACAGTTAAGCTTCCATTTTTTCCTAGAATTTGAAGTTAAAAAATAAATTTTTCAGGAAATAGCCTACACCAAGTGATACGACTATTTGCTTGTGTCATGGTCACATTATGAAGTTTGGAATATTGTGAATTTGTGTGAAACGGCACCTAAAGCTCCCTCATCAAAATTTTACATGTTGTGAGTACCTGCTTCAAAAATAAAAGATCACACATCTATTAATTTTAACATTTTTTTCTTTAAACGTTTTCAAACATTTTGTTTTTTTTTCTGTCACACCCAATTTTCTTTAATCAAACTTTTTTTTAAAGTGTAGCAACAGTGATTAGAATTTAGACGAAGGTGCTGGAGCAAAGTAGTTGGCCCAGATTGGCTAAGAAGAGGGTGGTCTCTCGTCTCATCGTCGTCGTAGTTTTTGTCCAGCTATATGTTAGTATGTTTAGTTGAAATAGCACATGGAAGACGCATTTTTTTCTGTCGGAATGTTTATTTACGAGCATTTTGCATGATGTGAACATGGATGGACATTATATCAGCGAAAGAAAATTGTTTTGAGCCAAACGCATCCATTTGAGATTTTTTTTTTTGTGTGTTTCTGTATAAAAATGTGTCATGGGTAAAATTACTCACTGATTAAAAGGAATTTTATTTCTTATTTTTATTCAAAAAAAGGATTCTATTTGTACAGCCGATGGTGTAAGGGTAAGGTATCCATAAAAGTTTGAGGCTAGATGTGGTATTTTGGATTCGATTTTAAGTAACGAACCACTTTTTAAATTACAAAATGTTTAGATTTGTTCGGGAAATCAATCAATTTAGGATAGAGTAACGCAGGTTCACTCGCTCCGCACCCAGAATTTGTCTGCGAACGTCTTTTTTTCGCTGTGATTTCAATGTAAGTCTACAAACTTAAGGTTATTAAGGAAAAGACGAAAATAACAGTACGGACTCTTCTTCCACTACTTTCGGGCATTCGCATTTGAAAACTGTAGGTCCTCTTCACTTGTGCCGCCTAACAAGATGTACACAAGCACAGTACACAAATCTAAGGTATTATACTGCGCAGGTTGTCAGTCGGAAATAAAAAATGGCTGTGAACGTGAGGAGGAAAACACACGTAAAAGCAACAACAAATTAAAATTGAAATTGTCCGAAATAAAAAATGGCTGGGAACGTGATGACTTAAATACACGTAAAAACAACAACAAACATTGACATTTGACACAAATTTTGATATATGCGCAGAAGATACAAAAATCAAAACTCTAATGATATTACCTTTAATATGTGTACTGTGTACACAAGAATGATTGAGATGTGTCAGTCTCTAGGCCCTGGTTTTCAACGAACTGTCACCTCACCTGGGAAAACTCAAAATAGCTCCTGCAACGTGTTTCCCAAACAATTTTAAAATAAAGTCAATTCGGAGTTAACCTGGACAAAACAAGTTGAAGCCAAATTAAGACAAGGCCCTGGCTAGTTTTTAGTAGAAAAATCTAGACCGTGAAAACATGTCAGACCGTTACCAGTGCCTCATTGAAAAAATGTAGAAAAAAATCTACATCGGGGAAACTTGTCAGACCCTTATCAGAGCCTTGTTGAGGAAATGTATAAAATTAAATACTCGTGAAGCCCTTGCTAACTAGCTAAAAAAATATTTTTAAAAAGTAATAAGAGCAGGACCTCATGAAAGTAATGACAAATTATGTACCTAAGTTCTATTAGCATACTGCCCATAATCTCGTAAAGTCCCTAACTACAATTCCATACTTCTGAGTTATAAAGGACAAAACTTAAGGCCTGGTCAAATAAAACACGATCCAAACACGATCCGGGGATACAATCTATTAGACGGAGAGCTAGCAACCGATTTACTCACCTCATTTTAGCAAGGCTAAAACTTTGATCATAGAAAGATTGAGGCCCGACAGTTATAAAAATGCCCGTCTTACACTCCGGTCCCCTCCATGAGGCTTTAAGTTTAAGGCTTGAAGTTGTCAAAAAAAAGTGCCCATTCACCTCATTTTAGCAAGGCTCATCTTTTAATATATCGTTCATTGATTCAATATATACACGAAAAAACAATGTAAGACGTTTTAGCCCTCCATGACATGCTGTAAGACGCACGTGTATATGTAAAAAAAATGACCCCATTCACCTCATTTTAGCAAGGCTGGTATTTACACATAATTAAGATGACATAAAAACAAACACACATTTCAAGTGTAAGACGTTTTTTCGGTCAATAACCCTCCGTAAGACGCTGGAAAACTAAATTTCGTTTAAGTCAACATAGCCCAGTAAAAATAGATTTTTTCAAGGAACAAATTTGTAACAGGCTGATTTTTGGTATACACGTTGGGATTGGCGTTACTTATAACCTGTCAAAAGTCCTCAAACATCCAATAACCGCTAGTCCCGTTAGGGGGGTCAAAGGTCACGAAAATGGGTTTTTGCTGAATATATCGAAAACGGTAAGTTTTAGAAGAAAAAAATTGTTCTACAAACATGTAGCTGAGGTAGTTTCCAACAAAAAACATGCATACCAAATTGTTCTTAGATAGCATTAACCGTTACAAAGTTACAGTACTTCAAAGATTCACAGTATTTCAAAAGAATGCTTTTTCTTCCACACCACCAGAATGGTCGAGCGCTTTGTGCGTTTTTTTATTGTGGTATCCCCAGGAGGCCTATTCCACAACGTTTGATTAATGAATGTGTATTTTTAAATTAATTTTTCATTAAAATAATAAAAAAAAATCTGCATTGTATGATTTTTTACAACCAGTTGAAGATGACATTGATTATAACAATGTGATATACATACATCATAGATAGAGGATTTTTGCTGCATCATTTTTGAAAAGCTTATGAAAAATAGAATCACTTCTTTTCTAAATAAAAATAATTTTTTTAGTGAGAATCAGTTTGGCTTCCGTTCAGGTAAGTCAACTGAAGATGCCATTC
The DNA here is from genome assembly GCA_963921185.1 of Dasysyrphus tricinctus. NCBI lineage: Eukaryota > Metazoa > Arthropoda > Insecta > Diptera > Syrphidae > Dasysyrphus > Dasysyrphus tricinctus. The sequence goes on along the minus strand of OY992533.1, from coordinate 17,677,261 downwards.
TCAGGTTATGCAGCCAACTTTATGGTAGCCTTAATAATAACAAATCTGCTATGGCCTTGTTTATTGATATGACAAAGGCTTTTGACATGGTTGACCACGACTTACTTCTAAAAAAAATATTTAATGCAGGTTTTAGAGGATTTACTTTTGAATGGCTTAAGTCTTACTTGAAAGGAAGAATGCAAACTGTGATTTTGAATGGTTTTAAAAGTGAAACTCGGAATTTGAAAAATGGTGTACCACAGGGGTCAGTACTTGGCCCTCTGTTTTTCTTGATATATATCAACTCGCTTTTTAAACTAAAGCTAAATGGTCTATCGACTGCCTTTGCAGATGACATTTCGTTCACCTACCAGTCAGTTTCTGATCTTAATTGTGTAGTGCAAATTGAAGAGGATCTTCAAAGTCTAAGAAAATGGTTTTCTGCTCACAAGCTTATCTTAAGTGAAAAAACTAAGCTTATGACCTTCAAAACATCAGGTTACCAACTTATGGACTATAATCTGTATTTTCATGCCCCAAATTGTGAACAATTTACTTTTCCTATACACAACTGTGGTATATCAAATTTTAATCCCAGCAGGACATGTTCAGATTCTTGCTTCAATATTGAGTCAGTACCTAACTTCAAGTATTTGGGTGTGTTAATAGATTCTAATCTTAACTGGAAAGATCATATCGGTAATATTAAATCTAATATGTTGTTGGTCACTCGTAAAATGTATCTGCTAAAACCATTTTGTTCTAAAAAAGTTTTAACTTTGATATATTATGGCCTTGCGCATTCAAAACTGCAATATGGTTTAGCTAGCTGGGGAGGCTCATACACAAACACTTTTAAGCCATTGCTGATTGCACAAAAACACTTAATTCGTATTATCTACAACAGAAACCGTTTCTCAGAAAGTTGGCCTTTATATAAAGATTTAAGAGTTCTGCCCATGAGACATCTCTACATTTTTAAAGTACTGAAAGAATTTTATAAGCAAAGTGGAAATCTACCCAGTAGAAACTCATTATTATACAATCTGCGTATAAACGACTTGCACTTTGTGTATGAACCCATTGCTCACAAAACCCATTTTTCCCACTTTTATACTGCGGTTGCACCTAGATGCTTTAATAAACTTCCAATGTCTATTAGAATGACTCGCAATTATAACTCATTTTTAAGTAAAGTAAAAGACTGGCTTTTCACGGTTGATTTGAACTCTGTTGAAAATTTGTATTGTTAAGTATCTATTAATCCATTATTTTTTCGTTTTAAAAAACTATCTTTTTTTTCAAAAATTATCTTTCTCTTCATTTTCTTTAATTGATGGAATGTATGTATTAAACTTATAAACTATAATATTTGTATCTCAAAAAATAAAAACAAAAACAAATGTTGTATGTAATGTTATTGTATGATATAAATTATATCTTTATACTTTATTACTTGTATTATATTTAATTTAAATTATTTTGCTACTGATTGTCACCCCACATCAGATACTTGATATGTAAATTGTAAAATTATTGTATCATTCGCCACTAGCTTCAAGTTATAGAATGATTACTATTTTATTTATATTATTTTATTTGTATTTGTTATTATTATTATTGTTATAATCAAGAATAAATAAAAGCTATACTATACTATACTAATACTATACGTGTTGCTTGGAGCCGGTTTGCAATAGCTACATTAGTTATGTTCAAAAAAGTTTTGGAAAAAAAATTATTGTTGTTTTCGATGGTTACAAGGATCAAAAAGTAGTATAAAAGCATTAGAGCAGCGTCGTCGGTGTAGATCAGCTCCATTATCGGTGGATATTTTATTTGATGCATCAATGATGGTTCCACCTTCTCAACAACAATTTCTTGTGAATGCAAACAACAAAAATCATTTACTTGCTATGATTTGTGAGAAATTTGAGGCAACGAATATTTCTACGAGGCTGGGAGATGCCGATGTTTTGATTATCGAAACAGCTAAAGAGCAATCCAAAACGCGCACTGCTATTGTTTTTGGCGAAGATGTTGACTTGCTGGCAATACTGATAGCAAGAGCTCTTCCTGACAAGAAAATTTATTTCAGAAAACCTGGCAATGGTTTAGCTGAAACAAAGGTATATTCATCGCAAAGCTATTTGAAAAAAGTTAATATCTAATGAAATATGGAGAAATGTTTGCCAAACCCAATTGTTCTCAAAATATTATTTCCAAAAACGGCTTAAATATACCTACTCCTTGAATTTTACAAAGCACTAGCAGAAGTGGATTCCATCGATACTTTAAGGTATTCAACATTTATCAGATTGACAATGCTAAATAAAGCTGTGCAATTATCTTCCCTTCCTCCAACTTTTGGTGCTGCTAAATAACATTTATAGGCGTTTTCCTTTGGAGGTGGCGAAGTACTTGCAAGTACTTTGCCAGCTTTTTTCAATGGAACACATCAAACTGCTTTCCCATGTAAAATGTATCTATTCGCACATGAGAGCATGTGCAGTTGGAAGTACTAGATTAGGGTTTTCATCTACTCGTAAGTACTTCGCCACCTCCAAAGGAAAACGGCTTATATATACGGTATACCTTCAAGTTCAAACTTGGCTTGGGCACAAAGGTATGAAGCCAGAAGACTGGGGTTGGACATTAACAAATAATATTTTGGACCCTATAACAACTTTGCTTCAACCAGCTCCAGATGAACTCTTTTGTACAATATTTTGTAACTGCCGTAAAAGTTGTGGTTGTCGAAAAGCATGACTACATTGCTCTCTTGATTGTGGTCAATGTCATGGACAGTTATGTACAAACTCTATCAAAATTGATGTACAAGAAGAAGAATTGAATGATGACATGGAACAAATACATTCAATGCCACAAGGAAACACGGATCACCAAATATTAAATGACGATTAAATAAATTTAGTTCAAATTTTTTTTAATGAACAATGAATTTTAATACACACCTTCACTAAGCAAACATCGTGGAATAGGCCTCCTGTGGATACCACCATAAAAAAACGCACAAAGCGCTCGACCATTCTGGTGGTGTGGAAGAAAAAGCATTCTTTTGAAATACTGTGAATCTTTGAAGTACTGTAACTTTGTAACGGTTAATGCTATCTAAAAACAATTTGGTATGCATGTTTTTTGTTGGAAACTACCTCAGCTACATGTTTGTAGAACAATTTTTTCTTCTAAAACTTACCGTTTTCGATATATTCAGCAAAAACACATTTTCGTGACCTTTGACCCCCCTAACGGGACTAGCGGTTATTGGATGTTTGAGGACTTTTGACAGGTTATAAGTAACGCCAATCCCAACGTGTATACCAAAAATCAGCCTGTTACAAATTTGTTCCTTGAAAAAATCTATTTTTACTGGGCTATGTTGACCTAAACGAAATTTAGTTTTCCAGCGTCTTACGGAGGGTTATTGACCGAAAAAACGTCTTACACTTGAAATGTGTGTTTGTTTTTATGTCATCTTAATTATGTGTAAATACCAGCCTTGCTAAAATGAGGTGAATGGGGTCATTTTTTTTTACATATACACGTGCGTCTTACAGCATGTCATGGAGGGCTAAAACGTCTTACATTGTTATTTTCGTGTATATATTGAATCAATGAACGATATATTAAAAGATGAGCCTTGCTAAAATGAGGTGAATGGGCACTTTTTTTTGACAACTTCAAGCCTTAAACTTAAAGCCTCATGGAGGGGACCGGAGTGTAAGACGGGCATTTTTATAACTGTCGGGCCTCAATCTTTCTATGATCAAAGTTTTAGCCTTGCTAAAATGAGGTGAGTAAATCGGTCGCTAGCTCTTGGTCTATATACTTCACTGAGGAAAAGAGATCGAGGCGATCAAATTTAGTTCAAAAAAGGCCGGATCGCACTGTTTGCCCAGGTCTTAATCGCTGACCGTAATAGGAAATTTTGTAGATAGGGCAGTATTGATGTTTGATCCAAGTATTTAATTAAACAAATTGAATCGCTGAATGGAGAACTTAAGGCGCAATTCCTCAAACAAAACATTAAAAGGCTAAAAACTAAGGACTTTTGAATAGGCTATTATCCCTAAAATGTATCCGGATCGGATTACAACCGGTAATAAAAGATACGATTACTATTCAGCCCTATTCTGCTATCCATCGGGAGAGGGGGGGATATTCAATAACCACTATTCTGCAGATTTTCGAAGGGATTCTGATTCAATACCTGTCGTTAACTTTGGGTAATATTATCTTATTCACGTGAACCAACTTTTTCACGTTAAAAATTTGCTGGTGTCTCAAAATATTAGCAAAAACCAAATTCTTGGTATGTATTTGTTACAAATATTTTTTTTTTATTTTAAAATGGCAAATCAACAAATAGAGAACAATTTATGAATAGCTGCTGTTCGTGTTAATATCAAATCAGGTTATGATAGCGCAGTTTATCTGCTGGATAGCAGAATGTAAGGGTGATTTGAACGAGAATCGATTTGGTCAATCGGATGTTCAATAACGGGAATAGGACTCATTATCTACTTCTAGAGCAACAAATATGAAACCAATCTTGTTTTAACTAGTCAGGGCCTTTCTAGAGACGATTTTTTCTGATGATGCAAAAGGGTTAATAAATTGGGCAAGGTCCTAGCTAGTTTCGATACTCGTAGTAGCTCTTGCTAGATCCTTGTAGGTATCTATGCAGAACTGTCTTGTACCTAGTCGAAAACTGGATTAATGGAAGAGATATATATTCGACATTTATGCCGAAACGTCAAATCAAAATTAATTATTAATTTACGTGTAGGGGTTGATGCCATGATTCGAGTATAACTCAGAATTACCTCAGTATGAAAAACAGAGCATTCTTTTAACCAACTTTTTTGTAAATAAAATTCTTTTATATCAGATTGATTTTTCAGACTTATTCTTACAATTATTAAAGGTTTTTATTTTTATCTTTTCTTTCAGGTAAGAAGCTTAGCACTTTAACACTTTGGTAAGCTCTCGGCTCTTTAGATTAAGAAATTGATTATTAAATGATATGATTTTGTAGATTCAGCTTGAGTCTTTGATGAAAAAGAATACCAAACCTCAGCAAATAAAAATCATTTGTTTAAAGTTTAACTTTGACATAAAGTTCCTTATTCTTTTTCGAAGAACTTAAAAAGTCAAACATTTTACCTAGAGCACTTCACTGGCACTCAAGAGAGTGCAAACGATGATGTGACGACGAAGGCGACGCACGGTAAAGATACCAACACCGGCATGAGCTCCAAAACGACAATGGCATACAGAACAAAAATAAAAAAAAATGACGATATCCTTCGTTGAGATGCGATACCGCCTGGCTATACACCGAACACCAACAAGAACAAAACACAAGCGATATGTAACGCGAACAGCGCCTCTTAGCGGTTAAATTGTTTAATTAAAACCCCAAGATAACAAACAATGCAAGAAGGCGACAACTCAACAATAATGGCATCGTCTTCGTCATGGTTGTCGTCTTTGTCCTTTTTGTCGTCGTCGTTGGTCGCGGTCGTCCATAGCGAATTTGCTTTTTTTTCTTCATTTACCACCTTCCGGTTAGTGGCGCTGACATTCTATAGATACTTCCCCCATATGCGGAATGTAAATATGCAGAGCCAGACTTCAGATATGGACAGAGAGATGACGCTTGTTGGTGCAATCCCTGTTACCAAACGACACCCGTACAAGATAGACCACCAGTAGGGCAGTGTGATGAGATAAATGGAATGTTGTAGGGCACGTATTTGATCCAGATCATTAGAAAACGGAAGTCATACTACAAATTTCAAGCTTCTTTAACAATACAAAAAGCTAATTTTCCTTATTGTTTTTTTTTTGGTACTGAACACTCACAGTAGATTTTGGTTTAAGGAATTAGATAATGGGATCCTTAAGTCTATGATGAAGAGGCAAAGGAAAACAAATTGGCACAGGGAATATTGAACAGATTTTTTTTAGGAATTACATTAAAACAACTATAAACTATTAACTACTTAAGGAAAAACAATTCCTTGAAGTCCAATTTGAATTGAAAGACCATCAATGCAATATGGCTGTTTTAGTCCATAGCACTGTCGAAGTTAAAAGGTAGTAGATGGCTGCAGAGTACAACCTCACTCGCGTAATGGAATTCAAATTTTAAAGTTTTTGTGATTTTTGGTCCAAATGCGTTTCGCCCAGGTACAACAATTGGGCCCATCAGTGAGATGTTGTTGTACCCTTCTAACACGCATAATTTTCAGTCGATGAATACCATAACCACGTAATAAAGAAACAGCACAAAACAGCACATATGTATATGTATAATATCAAAAATAACCAAAACTGCTTTTATCTCTAAAAAATCAACTAGTGAATGAAAACATAGACCTTCATTATTTTATGATCATACAACAATAGAGTGGTAAGATTCTGGATTAACTACGCTCCATCCTTTTATGCATTTCTGACGCGCAATGAGTTAAAATTGACTTTCCATTTTCTTTTTTAATACGCGGGCGCTGTAGCTCCTTAGCCCAGTAAGAAAAGATTTTTTCAAGGACATAATTAGTAACAGGTTGATTTTTGGTATACACGTTACGATTGAGGTTACTTAATATCGGTGACGTGAAATAACGCCAAACGATTTATAGCTAAATTTTTGAATCTGGCCTTATTTCAATCTCAAAAATGAAATATGGTTTTATTAAATGAAAAAATTATCGGAATAAAACCAAATTTATCTCAACTAGTTTCTCGGCTTTATTTCAATGCGAAAATAGAATTAAGGCCAAATATTTCTTGTGAATCATTATTTCAGCTTTATTATTCAAAGTTTCATTAAATACAGATTCTTTAAATGCAAAAGAAGATTTGCATACACCCAACCTCACACCCACCCCAAATTATATTGCCAGCCCTAGCAGGGATATTGCAGGGGGGCAGCACGCCCCCATACATAACTCACGGTTCATCGCAAATTTTTAAATCTCTTTCAAATAAAGAAGGGAAGTTATTAGGATTGTGAAATTTAAAAATGTACGAATGAACAGTAAGGTATGTTTAAGGGGGGCATGCTGCTCCCTTGTAATCCCCCAGCTTGGACTCACTATAGGATTTGCGATGGGTGCGAGTTTGGGTATATGCAAAGGTTCTTTTGCATTTAAAGAATCTGGATTTAAAGAAATTGAATTTATCCTACCATTAAACTTCTTTTCATTACCCTCTTTATTAAATTTCAGTTTCGGCAGCATTATTTGAAAATATAAAATAAGTTGAAAACGGAATTAAGCCAAATTGGTCTTATTTCGGTTTCATAACTGAAATAAAACCAAATTTCAAATTTGGTCTTATTTCGTTTTTGAAAACTTAACTAGACCAAATTTTTGAATTTTGGCTTTATTTCGTTTGGCGTTATTTCACGTCACCCTTAATATCTACGAAAAGTTCTCAAGTATCTGATGACCGCAAGGTCCATTAGAAGGGGTCAAGGGTCACGAAAACGGGTCTTTGCCAAACACCTCAAAAACGGTAAGTTTTAGAAAAAAAAAAAAAAAAATATTCTACAAAAAAGTAGCTGAGGTAGTTTGCCATAAAACACGATCTTGGAATTTTGTTCGTTACAATAACCGTTAAGAAGTGTTATAGCACTTAAGATCACAATTAAAGACACACCTGGCACTCCACCTCAATGTTGGGGAGAATATATTGCATACTTTGGGGAGAATACTTGGGAAACTTTGAAGTGCTGTTATGCTTTTTAACGGTTTATCAGCTTGTTTCGAGGCTTATTACAAGAAATTTATGGTGAATGGATCGAGTAGATATTGAGCCAGAATCAGCTGCAGCAATAATTTTAATCGTTGTAGTTATTTTTGCCATAAAATATTTCCTTATTCGGAATAATTATCAGGTTCTGGCAATGTCAGTGATAAATAAAATAAATATGAAAAAAAAATTAGCATACTATAACTACTTACCAAGAAATTAGCAACAAAAATTAATTTTGACTGCACTTACCTGAAATTAGAAAAGAATAATCTCTTAATATTTAGCATTTAAATATTTATTAAAAATTAATAAAAACAAAATACGGAAACGAATACAGTTCACAGACTTAAACAACGAAAATCGTTTAAGGGGCAGCTGATTACACTGTAAGCAAGTATTATTTTTATTTCATGTTCAAACCCATTTAAAAAAATAAGGATATCCTTGAAATGATAGCTATCCGAAAATAAATTTTAATACTTTCTTTCAGAGGGTCGCATAATCTACAATTTGTTTACAAAAAAATATCGACAAAAGTTACTGCTAAAAAAATGTATGCGGAAAAAATTACTTATACATACTTTCAAAAGGTTGCCTTTTTCTCAATAATATTTTTGTTTTTAATTTTGCAATGTTTTATTTAAAACTTACCATTTTAAAATAAAGATGCCTCAAGGGGTTTTCCCCGATTCTTCAAGGGTTTTCCCCAAAAATATCTAAAAAAAAAACAAAATCACAATTAGAATTATTTTAATCATCAAATGGCGCAAAACTTTCGATTTACTACTATGCTAAAGCTATTTTTACATGATACTAAGTCAAAAAGAGAGTTTTGCTAATTTAAAAGGATTTTCGCATCGTACTATCTCTCAACATTTTACTAAAGTTAAAATACCAAATTTTATTTTTTTAGTATCATGCTTAATCCATCCACAAAATGTTTGGCAATTTCAAAAGAATTGAATTAGATTATATAAATTAAATCCAAGAATTCTAATGGATTAATACAGTTAGATGTACAAATATAACAAAATTATTTATCTTTACCAAGACCCAACAATTTTTCCTGATCCTTGATCTTTATTTATTTAATTTACAACAATTTCCGCAAAAATTCTTCACAAACAAAAAATCCACCATAGAGGGGATGACTAGAGCCTTGATGAAAACCAAATCGAATAACAGCCGCAGCACAATCGAAGCCGAGTTTCTTACAAACTCTATTTAAACCAGTAGACCAGGAAAAATGGGCCCAGAGGTTGAAATAAATATTTAAAATTTAATTGAAATAATTGAAAAATTAAAATTGCTATCGACGCAGAATTGCACCCTCTACAGTATATCCAAAGTCCACCAAAAACCCCTTAGTGGCTTTTTGCGTAGAAGCATTTGAAGAGATGGAGAGGGGAAAAAGTTGGAAGTCTATCAAACTGAAATATTTGTTTTGCTATAACTTAATCATATAGAAAAAAATGGCGCGACACTGGTCAACAAAATTTAATTATTCTTTTGTTAAGAAACCAGAATATACTTTTCCGTAGGTTTTTGGTGTGCTGATATCTCAGAGAAGAAAAGAGGTATCGGCAAGATTGAAACTTATTTTAAAAGAAGAAAATTAGTTCTTTCAGAAACCATTAAGAAATTTGTTGAAACAATTTACCTCACGTTACAATACAACTTTGAAAACAGCAAAATAACGGTTTTTCGTTTTTGTAACGAGAATATCTAAAATGTGGCCCGATAGAATTTTTCTGACTTCAGATTCGAATTCAACACACCAAAAACCTACGGAAAAGTATATTTTGGTTTTTGTAACAAAAACCTCGTTGACCAGTGTTATTTTTTGACACAACTTATTTTAAGACATATTACGACAATTGTTCAAACAAATTCTATACCAAAAAACACAAAGAATAATAAGATTTCATATGGGCGATTCCATTATCGCGGGTGCAACATTTAGACTCACTTTGAGTATATTTATAGTAAAATTCAAACTTATTTTAATGAAATTGTTACTTGATTTCTATCATTTTGACCTATTAATTTTGGGTTCATTTATACAATTTAAATGAAATAAATAGATTTTCGGAAAAAAGGTTTCGAAGTGCGATCGCGGGTGCAACGAATTTGGCCCACCTTTCTGGATTATAGTACGAAAAACCCAAAAGTCTGTTAATTGAGAAACATTTATTATATTCTTCTTTGAACGATGTATATCCAAACAGTTAAAGAAATAAATATAAAGTTAGAAAACAAAATTAAATAACGAATTTTTCGATCTTAAAGCAATCGCGGGTGCAACATCATATTATCGCGGGTGCAACGCGTCTAACTTTAATGAATATTTATATAAAACAAATGATAAAACGGAACTGGATTAGAGATTAAGTGACATATAATGCTAGTTAGTACATTTTTCTATTAATTATTATTAAGTTTTTATCAAATATGTCAATATTTTTCGAAAATACTGGGAATATATTATTGCTATCAATGATTTTTTTCTGGTGCTTGCAATTTTACGATCATGTCTTCAATTGGCATCAAAAATTGTGATCTTACAACTCCCTCTTCAACCATATCGTTTAGACACAACCCTACGTAACAATAAAGTGTTATTTTTCTGCCGAACTTGCAGGGTACTGTAAGAGAACATAGATGCAAACCCGCGCAAATATCTTTTGGCAAGACTATTGCAGTGAAAATAGAACAGGTTTCAATGCATGCCTCTGCTGGTAATATAAGAAGTTCAAGAGAGGTTGTTGGAGATTAATCTTCTGAATCTCTAAAAACATCTAGACTGAGCCCACAGCAGATTTTGGGTGTGAACGATAGCAAAAAAAGAAGTATAGGCGTCGAAAGCTCCATCAAGGACTAGATATTAAAAAAATCAAAGTCTTGCAGTCCACAACTGGGGCCTTTGCGAGAAACAGTGCATCGAAAAAAAATATGAATGCAACTTCGAGGATAATCGTGTTAGCCAAAATTGGTTTTCACTCATCCCTTGAGAAGCTCCTCGGATCACATATCATGGAATCTGAGACCATTTGAGTGTATAGTTCGCTCTACCGGACCGTTTCAAAAATTCAAAATTCTAAGTGAAAAACGGTTTTTTTAAACAGTCTGGCAGGGCGAACTAAACACTCAAATGATCTCAAATTCCGTGATATGGGATCCGCGGAGCTTATCTAGGGAGGGGGAAAACCAATTTCGGCTAACACGATTTTCCTCGAAGTTGCATTCATATTTTTTTTCGATGCACTGTCTCTCGCAAAGGCCCCAGTTGTGGACTGCAAGACTTTGATATTTGTAATAGTCTTTAATGGAGCTTTCGACGCCTATACTTCTTTTTTTGCTATCGTTCACACCCAAAATCTGCTGTGGGCTCTCGGTCTAATCGGAATAGCGCAGTTTTTGTTTTCTTAATGAGGAGGGATTGGCCTGATATACATATGTACGTATGAAGAAGGAGCAGATATACATGTACAGTTGTGAACACGAAAATAGCAGTGGGTTAAAAATAAACGAAAAAATGATATATTTTTAACCGTTCTTGTGGAAAACTCGGGTTAAGGTTCAGTGTTAGGGAGACGGCGCACATACTAGCAGGATCAAATACCACCATAAAAAACAACCTTTGACTCATCTGCCATAAAATATTACGCTCACAGGAAATCCAACATAGTTTCTTGCAAACTGCATCCGTTTTTCTGGATGTGTTTTGTTGGCAGGTGGCTCATTCTTCGGCATGATTGCTGCTAAATTTGCCTCTAGGAGTCTTCTTCTCCAGTTCATATCACTCATAGAAAGATTGATCACTTAACGAATCTCGATTGTCGATTTTTGTGGATTCTCTCGAGAAAATCCCATGATTCTCCTTCCGTCATGGGGTGTTATTTTTCTTTTTCCATCTCTTCTTTCTGGCTTTTGCGCATATTTTATAGAAATTGGGATCATTTAAGCCGAGCAACAACAAATGTTGTGCATTTCCTGGTATGACTTGCCTTCCCTAAGCTGCAACAGAATTAATTTGCACTGCTCATCAGTGAAGTGTTTATAATACTGCCTACTTTTGCAAAAAAGCCTACTTTTTTCTTCAAAAACATTTCTTCTACTACATTTTACTTCCTTTCGGTTTATAGCACTTCAAAACAGTAAAAAAAAAATAGAATATTTACAAAATACTGCTATTTTAATGTTCACTTCAAAAACGATCCCTAACGATTAAATCTACCGTTATTCTGAACGCTCGGCAAACTAACTAAAGCTATCTCTTTCTTAATAATGCTAATGATTAAGGCTTTCACTAAATGCATTCTTTTTTTAATTGGAAAGTCTAGAACCGAAAATAGAAGGCTTTCAACAATGTCTGTGAAACCACTGCTATTTTCATGTTCACAGCTGTATGTATATCAGAAAGCAGAATTTCTTTGTGCACTGATCGTATAAGGATCTTTATTTAAATCATCATCTTCCATAAGACTATCTGTTTCGATGATGGTAGATTTAAAAATACTAGTCTCGTCCCCACCCCGTGTCGAAATTCGACACCAATCAAAAAATGAAAGCTATAGCTATAAAATATTTGAAGCAAAAAACAATTTTTTATTTTTTAAATTTAATTTTTTGAATGTGCACAGTGAGCGGTACTCAGCTAAAATGGGCCCGCAGAGCTTAATTTTGTGATTCGAACACCCCCGGCGACTATACCTTTCCAACCACATGAATTTTATCCAAATAGGTCCTATACTTTTTGAGAAAATGGTACCACAAAATTAATTTAAGCCTATTTATTTATAGATCTGTGCTCTTGAAACGAGGCAGTAAGGTTCGTGTCACAGCTATGTATGTTGGTTTCGTCTTGTGATCTAAAAAAAATTTTGATTGAAAACCCAGTATGTTTTTCCTTTCTTCAATTTACTGTTCAGAAAAAAGTATCAATTAGATGTTTTTTGATAGATTTCGTGCCAGATTGTGAAATTCCTTGTTTCCCTGCCATTAAACTTATGTTTTTATAAAAACGAACAAAATATTATATTAAAATGTTAAAATAAAATCAACCTTGAACAACAAAAATTATAATTCAAGGTATATTTTAAAATAAAATATAATACATCACTCAATAATGGTAGTTGTCAGTAAGTTGCCCGCGCGATTCTAATTTCATGATCGCGGGTGCAACCAATTTGAATCAATGTTTTTTAAAAGTTCAATTTACAATTTACTCCTGATACGACTGATTTAATTTTGTTTTTGTTTTTTTCTTACTTTCACAAAGTTTAAAAACGAAAGCACCTTATTTTTGTGAAAAAAAACTAACTTTTATATCTTTTTTATCGCGGGCGCAACAATCTTACAATGTCTTTTTGCGATAAATAATACTAAAAAAAGTAATAACAAATATTTCAATATTTTTGGACAAACGAATAAATCACATTTGTGACCACAAGTCTTACAAGTGAATCATTACCTCAAACTGTCGATAGTATCTTTTTCGGGCTTTTTTTAACAGTCATGATAATTGCAGTTTGCACCGACCTTTCTTATGATAGTTTTGCGAAACGTAAAAAAATGCTTTCTTTAAATTTGGTGAACAATAATTTTTTTTTTTGATAAAAAGAGTCCTTCTACCATGCATTGTTATCAAAAAAAAAAAGTAAAAAATATTGTATTTTAAAAATTTATGCCGAAAATCGTCTCCAGCGGAATCGCCCATATGGTAGTGCTAGATTTATTGAAAAAAAAGGGAAAAATCGATTTTTCTTTCACGACAAATTTACCTGTCGTAAATTATCCAATTATAAGATTTTAAAAATTTTGAAGTGGTACTGCTAACTTGACGGAAATCTTTTTATATTGTGGCATGCTTTCGGATGTTCAGTTGTAATATCTCCCCAAAGGTGCCCAAATGGGTTCAGATCTGGAGAGTGATCAAGCCATGGAAGCAGGTCAATACCGTTTTCGACAAATATACGCATTGTAAGGGTGGAATAGTGGCAGAGTACAAGACGTTGTTTCGTGTGTTACGAGCCTTCAAAAATAAGCTTGAAATTGGCACCAAAAATATTTCTATAGTCTTTCAAAACCGATCTCTTTTTCCAATTCTGAAAAAGCACCAATATATGGTCTATAAATCCTTGTACTCTTTTGAAGTAGGTATAATCTTTTCCACGTCAGAAATTTTCGTTTGCTATATTTCTTTTTTATAAATATCAAACTCCTATTAGCGCCCAAACCATATCCGAATTAACTGTCAGTTACAAGACACTGATGTCTTAATTCCAAAGTTTTCTCCCAGCCTACTACACAATAGCTCTCGTCATTCCAAGATTTTTTCTTCATTTTTCGATTTTTTTAAAACTTCGATCTTAGAGTTTTCGCTGTCACTTCCTTGAATTGAAATGAAGATGAATTCTAGAGAGAGTGCCACACACACAGCAGCGCCGCGACAGGAAACCCAGCAATGCCACACAAATCGTATGAATAAGAATGGGAAAGATATTTCATGGGCCCGGAACGGCAACGCCATAAAAGACAGTGGATCATTTGACATTAATTTTTGTACATTTTGTAATTTTAGGCTTTGAACTCTCAGCGAAATTAAAAGATTCAAACTTTCGTTTCAAGGCGTTTTCAATTTAAAAAAATGTGACAAAAAGAGAAAATATTATTTCTCAAGCAATTCGTTTTAAACAAAATGAGATAGCTGTGAAGTGAAAGCCTTAATATCACCGCTGAAGATATCCATTTTATAAGCATATCTTCTTCTGTTATTGTAGGAAACTTTGGATCTATGACAAGAAATAGTGAAGAGAAATGAAAAAGTTCCACAGTTTATTTTGAACATGTTTTTAGATTGCAATATAGAAGTTTTCAAATTTGACTTTGACAATTTTTTTTATCTTACTTCCAAAAGAACAAAGCTCAAAGCATAGTATCTGCGCAACTGAAGCGAAACGGAAATTTCTATACAAAAATTGTCACAACCAGATCGTAAACAAAAAATTTCGTAGTGATTTTTGTTATGTAGTACGCAGCTCGACAGTAAAATGTCAATAAAACAGAAAAAAATAGTCGATACAAGAACCAAGTCTCCACTTATTTTTCGTACACAATTAATTGAACGTATAACATTATTTAAGACGACAGTTTGTTTTATTTTGCTGTAGGATTTTATTTTTCGAAAATGGAAAAAAAATACCCTTGAAAACGATATGATTCAGCTTAAGCAAATCAAAAACACAGACCGCACTTTATTTCGGAACCCTTAACACCACAAAGGACATTACGAAAACAAAAAGAAATGATTCACATCAAGCGAGACGTCAGATTTTGTACAGTTTTTTTTTTATTTATATTTTGACATAAAACTCTCCATACTATGTTTGCGCAATCTTTTCGTTTTCGAGATGGACCCCAGAAAATGTTCGTTTCACTTCAGCAGCGTACTAGGCTTAAACCATTAGAGCTTTTTCTAATTGGCTTTTCAGTTTACTTTGTTATTCCACTGTTCGTTCATAGGCGACATAAAGACAAAAAACGCGTAAAAATAAAATCAAGATGTCTAGAGAGTCTTCGTTTGCTCGCACACTTGCTTTACTCCCACACTTTTGTCATCATTTTCTGAAATTGTCTTCCTGATTTTTTTTTATTTCAACGGACGCTTTTGTCTTTTTCCATTGCAACGTTTCATTCTTCGATGTTGTCGTCAACTTCTGCAGCACATCTTCTGACCTCCAAACGAGCAAAGAGGGGTTATACAACCCCCTTTATCGTTCGCATACAAAAAAAAAAAAATACAAAAACTGCGGTCGGGAAAAGTTGAAAATTCCATGTAGAAAACGAAGAAGCGAAGAGTGAGTTTTTTTTTTAAGAAAATGATTGGAAAAGTGTCAAATACTAGAACGAAGAAGCCTCAGAATAAGAATTAAAGAACTAACCAAGCCATGGCGTTTTGCTTTTCACAAAAAAAAAAACAATGAGAAGAGATAGAGAGCGGTTGTCAATCGATGGAATCGAGCACGAGCATCCTCAAGTCATTCACTCGCGCAAAAACAACGAGAAGAATTGAAAGATGAATGACATTTCTGGAAAATTGTATTTTCGCAAGGGAATCATCACACAAGCAACCAAGTTTGGGATGGCAACGAGAATGGGGAGAAGGAACGAGGAGATGAATGGTTATGTATCGCCAACAACTTCATCATCGTCATTATAAGAAGCAGAGAGAAGAGTCTGAGAAAAAGGGAAGAAGCATCATCTTCGATGACATTGTCGTTGACATTCTTGTCTTCGTCGCCGTCGTTGTTGTAGTTGTAGTCGTCGTCTATCCGTCGAGAAATCTCCAATGGGCAGCCGATTAAGCTGAGATGCACAATCCATGCTAGCTGCTGCACAGTCCCATTCTGTCCTGCTTTCCCTATATACTATACTCGTAGAATCCAAAAATACAATCACTCCCCCTTTCGCCCACTCGTCCATTATTGAAGTTTCAGTCAAAGTTCTGGCTCCTGGATTTGATGGGTGAGCAACAGAGAACTTTTATATTCAAAGATGTACGAGTGTTAGAAAACAGAAGCAAAACAAAAAAAATGAAAAAGGACCAAAAAAAGATAAAAACAAAAACATAAAACTCGAGAAAAAAACTTGATGTCAATGAAATCCTTAAGGCGAGATGAATTTTATGGACAAACGCTTGGGGTGTTTCAAGCAGGAGTGAGGAAGAGGGTGGGCGATGGTAGGGATACAAGTTTCAAGAATTACACATGGGTAAGGTAAGGCAGGTCATACACAAGAGCGGTCTTGAGGTTTGTATTTTGGGTATATGTACTAGACTTAAAAATAATTTAAATAGATTTTTGAAATTTTCCCACAAACTTATAGCTTATTGAATAGTCCGGAAAATGAGGGCGGGTATAAAGGAACAATTACGTGCAAGGGTTTTTACTATTGAATATGTTTGTTTGGCTCATAAGCATGCTTAAAACCGAAAATGCTACTAAATTCACCCATGAGTTTCTGAGAGAATGGTCATAGCACGTTCAAAAAGTAATATTTGTTCAAAATTGACAGAGATATTCCCATTCAAACTTTACCATTTCTTATAATTTTTCGCAGTTTTGGCTGAAAGCCTCTTTTTCAGTACAATATGGCAAATTTAACTTTCATAAAAATGTTCCAAATATTAAAAAATTGTGTAATTTCGCAATTTTGTTTTTCGGCAGTTTTGAAATGCTTTCATACTTACGCAAACCGAACGGCTGGTCTGATTAATATAAGATTTGGTACTATAGGTACTAGGAATGTTTAATTTGTCATAAAGTACAAAAAAAATAGGCTTTCGGGCAAAAACTGCGAACAATTATAAGAAATTATGAAGTTTGAATGGCTATATGGGTGATTCTCTGCCAACTGTGATTCTTTTTTTAGAAAATTTTCAAAAAATAAAACTTCTTTGAAACAATATTTGTTTTGTGTTTGTGGCTTCATTTAGTCAGAGTATCATATCTGTAAAAGCATTTTGCTACAACTTTTAAAGAACAAAAACTACAGTGAAATGTATTAAAACTAGTATAGACGATAGTGACACTCTTTTTCTTTTTTTTCTTTTTTAATTTTTCTCCCTCTTTTTGACCAAATTTTTGTTGAGATTCTTGATTTTCTAGTACGTTTTGACCTCTTGACATTTCTACTTCAATTTTTTCTTTGAAAAATGATCTCTTTTTCGTTTTTGAAGTCTGTTCTTCTGAATGGCAATCCTTTTCCTTGTGCTGGGTTATTATTTAGTTCTTATTGCACGGAATGATTTTTGTTTGGCCCGTCTGAGGTATTGCTACCGTTCTTATAAAGAAAATTAATGAAAAAAAATATAATTGCAAAGAATTATTTAATTATATTTATTTAAAGCTCAATAAGTATTTAAATGCCACGGTACTGACATCCACGGTACTGACATTTAGACAGTTTATGTAACCTCACTTCTCTATGCTTATGAGAAAAATTATTTCCAGGAAAATTTTAACTTGTGCCGTTAAAAGGAATACAAAATTCTGATAACCAACCAGAAACATGTTTTAACATGCTTAAAAAAATAGTACCACGGTACTGACAAATAAATTTGTGACATACCTTCATCGTATGCAAACATATCACTCTTAAAATACAACAACGTACCAACAACAAAATTACTGTTGTTAAATATACATAAATAGTGTCTCTTTTAGAAAACTACAATACAAATGTGTTAAAGCTAAAACAAAACGGCGGTTGAGCGGGAAATCTTTTGAATTCAAAAATAAAACTAAAACCTCGGACAAAATTCATTCATGATTATTTTATTCAGCTATAAGTATTTTGAATTAATTTTTACATTATTATGTCAAGCAAGTATTGCACTCAAACTTTTCTAAGGGCAACATTTCTAACCAATGAAGTATTTCATTCGAAAACAGTAGACTTAATCGGAAAAACAAGGAACGGACATGCCACGGTACTGACATTTTGACAATACTTTTCCAAGCCATGTCGAAGAAGTTGCAAATTTGGTCATGATATTGAATGTAGATTGTAGTAAATAGCCATTTACACAATCCAAACCAAAAATATATACGAACATTTTACATTAAACAACAAAAAAAGCACTGGACGCAAAGAATCACAGTTGGAACGGAATCACCCATATCTCTGTCAGTTTTCAAATTATATGGCTTTTTTAACATTTAATATTAAGGCCTTAAGACTCTACTTCATATTGTTTAAGTACACTCCCGTTCAATTGAATAGGTTCAAAATTTTCGAGTGCGATTAACCGATATAACTCCGAACTGAGTGGACTAAATAAATTTTTGTAAATGACATTAGAGAAAGCATCCAATTTAAGAGCGGATAAGAAAACACGTAATCTTAAAACTACCGTCATTACACGTTTTATTATCATTTCTTTAAATTCATGAGCAAATCGTAGCCCTTTTTTTGATTCATTTGAATAGGAACACCGCCTTCATCATCACTTTTGCTTTGAACTAGTTGAAGGTCAGACCTTTTAAAGCTATTTTTGGGTTTTATATCATGGTTTCTTTGACATGACACAAAAAAATTGAGAAAAAGTGGACAATGGGTGGAGGAAAAGCTCTTGGCGCGGTTGAGTACGCAGGAATTTATAGTTTTCATAACCAAGGACAAACGGGACATCAAATTTCGGAAAAAAATAGCAGGATATCTTCTTTGACCTTTAGTTATCTGCAAAATAAACAAAAAAGATGGTAGCGATATGAAAGGATGCACAAAACCTGCTACCTCTAAAAGTGATAGATGAAAAATTTTGAGGGTTTCGTCTAATTCGTTGGTATAAATGGCTAAACCAAGGGAAGAAGCTGGGTTCAATGCCAGTATTTCTGCAGAAGAGTTCAATTAATAGTTCTGTTTACCGAAAAAGAATAAAATCAAATCAAACCGAAGTTAGCAAAAAAAAAAAAAATTCAGTTTTGTAAAATTAAGACTTGAAAGAAAAGTGGCTTAAAGTCGTTTTTTGTAATGAAAAAGGAAAGGCACCAAATTCGACGGAACAGATGGACTCAAATTGTATTTCTATGACTGAGCGCTTTTACTCAACCATAGTCGCAGCAATGGTTAAATTTCTTTTCATTGAGCTTTCAAATAAGAACTATTTTCAACTTAGTGGTGGTTTATTTTTATTTTTCAGTATGCAGAACTTTTAATTAAGCTCTCGACTGTAGGAATATTGGAACTGAACCAAGATTCTTCCCTTGTTTTAGCCATTTAAACCGACGAATTAGATGAAACCCTCAAAATTTGTCGTCTATTACTTTCAGAGGTAGCAGGTTTTGTGCATCCTTTCATATCGATACCATATTTTTGTTTATTTTTCAGATAACTAAAGGTCATAGAAGAGATCCTGCTATTTGTTTCCGAAATTTGATGTCTCGTTTGTCCGTGGTTATGAAAACTATAAATTTCTGCGTACTCAACCGCGCCAAGAGCTTTTCCTCCACCCATTGTCCACTTTTTCTCAATTGTTTTGTGTCATGTCAAAGAAACCATGATATAAAACCCAAAAATAGTTTTAAAAGGTCTGACCTTCAACTAGTTCAAAGCAAAAGTGATGATGAAGGCGGTGTACCTATTCAAATGAATCAAAAAAAGGGCTTCGATTTGCTCATGAATTTAAAGAAATGATAATAAAACGTGTAATGATGGTAATTTTAAGATTGTTTGTTTTCTTATTCGCTCTTAAATTGGATGCCTTCCCTAATGTCATTTACAAAAATTTATTTAGTCCACTCAGTTCGGAGTTATAACGGTTAATCGCACTCGAAAATTTTGAACTTATTCAATTGAACGGGAGTGTATGTCTTGAGCGTATCTTCGCTCAAAAAAAAATTATGCTCTATTTAGAAAAAAAATAAAAATTATTGATATTCAATTTTTTGTATGTTGGTTTTTGTTAACTTTTCCTGATTAAATTTTCTTATGAAATTTTCTAAACTATCCATTTAAGTAGAAAATTTAATTTTGAACAAAAAGTTTCAAGTGTAAAATTGTCAAATTCAGCTTAGTTTCCGAGTTACATGTGTATATACATCAAACATATGGAAAAGTGTGACCATTTTCTCAGAAACGCAATGAAAAGCATGCTTATGGGCCAAATAAACATATCGTCGGCTTAGAGTGTAAACCTACTAACTCCATAAATGGAAATTTTACAGGAGAAAGAAAAAACTTCGCAAAAACTTTTATCGTTGCTAGAAAATAAAATCCAAAACATGGATTGTGTGTTAATTGGTACTCTTCCTTTCTAAACATAAAACAACTCAATTAGGATCTTAGTTTTGTACTTATTTGCATCTTTGTAAGTTAGCCGGTTTTCTTTTTTTGGTAATGTAAAAAAATAATGGACTTAGCCGTTTTTCCAGAACAATCAAAAATAGAGTAGGATTTTTGCTAATCGATAGCTTTATTGAGTATAAATAATGTTAAAATAAAATATATAGCATTCGAAAATTAAATTAACCAAGTCGCAAATAGGTTTAACCCAGTGGCGTAGCTAGGGGGGGGGGGGGGGGGGGGGGGGGCGAAGGGGGCAACTGCCCCGGGCACCAGGAGTTAGGGACGGCAAAATTAACTTCGTTGTGCGTTGGAAGTTGTAAGCCAATTAGGTAAACAAATTTTTAATTGGAAATTTAACTAAATCTATATTAGAAAATAAAATTTTTACTGTAAGTATTATTTTGTAGCTTATATTTTGTATATGTAAATTTCAGTTCAGAGCTCAGAGGGGTTGACACTTCTCAGAAATCAGAAATTTTTTCGCGGTAGACATGTAAAAAAAAGTAAAAAAAAAATACTGTAACCTGAATATTTTTGAAGATGATTTGTTGTTTCGTTTTTTTTTTTTCAAGAAAAAATATAATTATTTTTAACAAAATTGATAAATGAATAAAAAAAAATAAACCTACCGTTGCTTTTTTTTCAAAACATAAAAAAATAAAACGAAAAAACTATTAGTTCATAGGAACGGCTTAATGTTAGTCAAAATTTTGTCTGCTACTTTAAGTAAGAAGGTACCCATAACTTAACTAAATAGCTTAAAAAATAGTTTGACAAAATTTTGTTTGATTATGGTTAGACCGGGGCTGCAAATTATTGTTTTGCCCCAGGCGGCAAATATCCTAGCTACGCCACTGGTTTAACCTACACACAAATAAGTTTCACCCAAGTGCAAATATAGGGTCCGCCAAATAACCTTTTTTTTTTTTAAATGCTACTACTACATGGAGTGCAGCTTCGGCTGTGTGGCACGTAGCGCCGTCCTGTTGAAACCAAATGTTGTCAATATCCTCCTCTTCAATTTTTGTGAACAAAAATTCGTTCCAAATTGTCCGATAATGATCGCCATTGACTGTAACGGCCACTCGAAGAAAAATGGCCCAATTATGCCTCTGGACCAAAATCCGCACCAAACAGTGACTCGTTTTGGGTGTATCGGCTTTTCAATGTATGCGTGAATTTTGTTTTTGATCCTCCGGGATCTGTTTTTTTAAAAATTTAAAATAAAACACTCATTGAAATTTATTATATTTTTATTTATTAATGAGCTTCAGATCCCTTACCACTGGTGGGGGGAAATCTTCGGCTATACGAAGTGACACGTAAATAGAACTGAAACTTAATGAGATCGAGTGATCTCTTTTTATAATAATTAAATGCTAACGCAACAAATCTTAGTTTGACTGCGGATGATGCAATGATTCATATTGTTCTTTATTTTGAAATATTCTCCCACACAAGTTGCTGAAGGCAAAAAGTGCTGATATGCTTTTTTAAGTTAATGACATCGGATATGATCATCCGCAATGAAATGCAAATATGAATCATTGTTAATGAACTACGTTCATTGTTGATATTTATTGAAAGATACTTTGCTTACATTAGTTAGGTACATATATTTATGTCTGGAAGTTCTGTAGGAGATACTTCACTGACGGTTAGGTTAAGTTTATAAAAAGTCTTTATGACATCCTAATGGTGTCGATTCAAGCAAATATGCTTGGTATGCTTTTGTTGTTATTTGGGTTGGGAAATAATTCTATAACTCCTCCCCCCTTTGACTTTTGTTTCTCCTGGAACAATTTCTTATACAAAATTATAAGTATAGCACAAATTATTACAATAATAAATCCATTTATACTAAAATTAATATATGACTGGTCTGAGACTTTTTCTACAATTTCTTTAATATTTTCAAATCTTGTTAAATTATAATCTTCGATTTTCAAGTCAATTTCAGTCAATTTGAATGTATCTTCCATATAAATATTTATTGGTTGGTTTACAATTGAATATTTGTTTAAATATTCTTTGTCATTTATTTTAATATTACAGTTTTCAAAATTAATTAGTACATTTCCTTTTATTTGAATTATTTTTCTTTCGTCACAAGAACTTTTTACTTTAAAATCACTGTTTTTAACAATTAATATACCTTTTTTAAGTTCCTTCACAATATTTTTTTCTTCATTCTTTCTTTTCAGGCAATTGTTTTTATTTATACAATTAACATAGGGTTTTAAATGTTTTAATTCTTTATTTTGACAATATTTATAAAAAGTTTCATTTATTTTGACAATGTTTTCATCTTTTATATCTAATTCCATATTTTCCTCATTGGGCATGGAAGTAAGAAAATATTTATCAAATTTATAAGTTATATCAGGTATTTGAATTATAAAAATTAGAATATCACTATCGTATTCACTAAGAGAGAGTTTAATATTTTTTAATTTAAACAAATCTATATCATAATATTCTATTTCTTCTGCCGTTAGCAGGCTATGTGTCATTATTTGTAACCTACTTGCCAAAACCAGATTTTGTATTTTTTCAATAATTTCTTTTAGCTTGTCTATTCTTCTAGTATATTCTAAAATTGTTATTCTCTTTTCTATTAATTTTAATTCTTTTGATAGACCGGAATTATTAATTATTTTCATATCAATTAATTTTTTAATTATTTCTATTTCTTCCTGAAGTTGATTATTTATGCCTACCTGTTTATTATTATTTATTACCAGTTCATGATTATTTAAAGTTAGGGTTTCCAATCGATTTTCGATTTCGGTTTTGTCTTCATCATCCATTGTTCCAAATAAAAAGTTCAAAATTCTTCCTCCTATGTTTACTAAGCTTCTTGTGTTTCTTGAGTGGGTTTTATGTCCTTTTATACTTTTTAATTCTTCTTGAATTAAATTAAGTTCATTATCTATATGTGATGTCATCATAACATCTTCTGGAGTTTTCACAATAAAATTCTTTTGTTGTAACCACTGTTTATTTGTTTTTATTAATACTGAATTTATTTCAGTTAAATTAATTATATGTAATATAGAATTGAACTTGTTTACTATGTTCACTTCATCATATTTAATTACCGCGTAACCATTAGTGTTTATAATTTCTTCGGCAGTAAATTTACTGTTAACTAAGCTTATAATAGCGAATAATACTACAAGACTTTTCATTTTTGCGACTTATTCGTTCTCAATCTGAATCTAAACTAAAACTCTTCTTTGAGTTTTTCTATTAACTTGACTCGCTTTTATTAAATTATCTTGGTTTATATGCCTACTCTTTCTTTCCTTCTGAATATTTTTTGTATGTTGATTTTCTAGACTATCATACTTATATCTTGGTGCTGTCTTATGACGGTCCGTTCTGGAATTTTTAACAAACCCTTCCGTTCTATTTTCACTGTATTCCTCTCGATTGATATTTAGTTTATCTATTAATTTTTCTTTGTTTTTGATCATGAGATCATGAAGTTTATTTTTGTCCACATTTCCTTTGTGTATGTCGTATGGTTTTTGTTTGGTAGTGGAATGTACTGAATTATTATAAAAGAGATTGGCTTTGTGAACAGCTATTCGAATTTCATGTACACTAGGGTTCGTTTTTCCGTTTAGGAGTGCTCTTACTTTTTCAGCTAATGTTCTATGGAAAACTTCAATGTCTGAATTACCTGTATGACTGTTAGGTCTAGTAAAATGAACTTCTACTTCAAGGTCTTCTAGTAATTTTATAATTCTAGGAAAATTAAATTCATTATCCATTACAAATCTTTTTGATTTACCGTTTATTGCTAGTAATTGTAAGATAGTTTCTTCTAAAGTTTCATGAGAAACATTAGGAACGTAAGTAGCTGTAGTTAGCTTACTAAATTTGTCAATTGAAGTTAAGTATTTTGTTTTATTAATACAATAAATATCTAAGTGAACTATCTCATTAATATCTTTTGGGGTTTCTGTCAGATGAAATCTTTCTTTAACTGGTCGTCTATCATATTTAGATTGTTTGCATATGTTGCAACTATTGATTACGTCATTAATTAGTTCTTTTAATTTCTTAAAATAGATTTTTGTTCTAAGTCCTCTATAATTTTCTTCAATTCCTGAATGCCCTGTTTCTTTTTCATGATATAATTTTATTTGTTTAATGGCTTCTTCTTCTGTTTCTAAGTCCTTAGCAAAGTATACACACTTATAAAATTTAATTCTTGTTCCAAATAACTCTATCAATTTTTGTTGAAGTATATTATACTCGTTGTCTGTTAGTTCAGTATAAATTCCTGTGTTAACTTTTTCTACTAATGGTATTATAAGATCATTAAAATTTTCTTTATGTATTTCATTTATTCCAATATGTATTCTTTTATATTTTGAATCTTTCTTTATTTCATTTCCTGCTTGTAATATTATTTGTTGTTTAAATATGTTCACTGCACTATCTTTAATTGGAAAGTGATCATTCAATTGTTCATGTTGTGAATGTATTGTAGCTCTAACCGAATCTTGTTCTAACATGTTTATTTCTTGTATATTTTTAATTTCTCTACTCAAAAAATCTGCTACAGTATTGCTTGTACCTTTTAAATATTCAATTTGCATGTCATATTCTCCTAATTGGAGTATCCATCTTTGTAATCGGGGTGAAATATCTCTTCCTAAGTTTTTTGTCTGAAGCCATTTTAAAGGCTGGTGATCAGTTTTAAGATCAAATCGTCTACCATATAAATACGGTCGTAAATATTTTACTGACCAAACTATAGCTAATAGTTCTTTTTCTGTCGTACTGTAGTTTCTTTCATGTTCGTTGAGAGTTCTACTTATAAACGTAATTGGATGTCCCTTTTGTGTTAGCACTGCTCCAATGGCATAATTGGATGCGTCTGTCGTTAAGACGAATTTTTCATTAAAATCAGGATATGCAAGTACTGGTCCCGTTTGAAGTGCATTTTTTAGTTCTTGATGTGCTTTAATGTAATTTATATCGTTTTTATCAATTTTCTTATCTTTCTTTAAATACTTGGTGATGGGTTGTGCAATTTTTGCAAAATCTTTAATAAATTTCCTGTAGTAGCCTGTTATTCCCAGAAATGATTTAATTTCTTTAGCTGTACTAGGAAGTTGAATTTTTTCGATAGCTTCTATTTTATCTATATTCGGTTTCACACCTTTGTCTGTAATTGTGTGCCCTAAAAACTTAGTTTCTCTTTTAAGAAAATTACATTTATCTACCTGAACTTTAAGATTATATTTTTTTAGTCGTTGAAAAACTAATCGAAGATTTACCATATGCTCCTGTAATGAAGTACTAAAAATTAATATATCATCAAGATATACAACACAAATTTTATTAATTAATCCTTCTAACACCTCATTCATCATTCTTTGGAACGTAGCTGGTGCATTTTTTAAACCAAATGGCATTCGTAGCCATTCGTAATGTCCATATGGAGTTGAGAAAGCTGTTTTCTCAGAATCTGTAGGATTCATTTTTATCTGATGGAAACCTTTAGCAAGGTCAAGGGTTGAAAAATATTGGGCTCTTCCTAATTTATCTAATATCTCGTCGATATTAGGTATAGGATGTTTGAATTCAATTGTTTTTTCATTTAATTTTCTATAATCAACTACCATGCGCCATTTTTGTTCACCTGAATTATCTACTTTCTTTGGGACTACCCAAATAGGTGCATTATAAGGGGAAACACTTTTTCTTATTATTCCTTGTTGCAATAAGTCTTTAACTTGACGTTCAATTTCCTTTTCGTGGATCTTAGGATATCTATATATCTTACTAAATATTGGACTATCATGCTCAGTCCTAATGCTGTGCATAGTTTGCGTTGTTGAGGTTAGCTTATCACCTTCTTTATAAAATATGTATTTATTTTCATCAATAAATTTCTTTAATTCTTGTTTTTCTTCAAAGTTTAAATTCTCATCTATTAATTGACTCATATGCGTTGAGTTACAATATTCTAGAGTGTGAATTTCTTCATATTCATACAAACATGCCGTTGCTGTTTTTTCTTTATTGTAATTTTCAAAATATGTTTTTATTTTATTTATTTCTATATACCCTTCTTTCAAATTTAATTCCGCTCCTAAAGGTTTTAGTAAATTTTGACCTATGATTCCTACAAATTTATTATTTTGAATTCTCATTAACTTCCATACCATGGTAGCTTCATCTTCATTGAATTCTACCGGTACTTCAGTTATGATCTCAAATTTAATTATATTCTCATGATTTAAGGATTTAACTTTAATTGGAACTTTCATTAAAGTTCTTGGAATTTCTAATAGTTGTGACTCATCAAGTATGCTTGTTGTTGAGCCGGTATCTATTAGAATATTGAATTTCTTATTATTTATTGTAATTTTTATTATGGGAAGTGATTCTTCTTCCCGGTTATGATAAAATTTACCTCTTCATGTTTAATTTCTGTATTATTTACATCCATAGGTTCTGTCCTAGGATTCCTATTGTAATTATTGTTATAATAATTATTATTATTCCTATACTGTCCTGAATTATGGGGTCTTTGATTATTGTTAATTTGACCCTGACCCTGATTATTATTATTATAACTTCTAAACTGTCCTGAGTTTTGCCTTTGATTATTAAAATTATTTTTGAAATTATGTTGGAATGGGGGTCTTATGTTGAAATGATTATTTGGTTTCTGATAAAAATTCATACCTCGATTATTATAATTTTGATTAACTTTATTATTTTTATTATTATTATTAAAATTGCTCTCTTTTTGTTCTTTATTTAAATTTCTATGGCGCATTAGCAAAGTATAAGCCTCTCTTATGTTATTGATATTTTGCGCAATGATAACTGATGCCTGATTGGCATTTAAATTATTTAAAAATTTATTCATTACAATGCTTTCATTGTTTAAAGGGTTATAAACTAAACTATGTTCTAACTTACACTTCTTGTTTAGTTTTAACAGGATGCCTTCGGTCTGCTCAAATAATTGTTGAAGATCACTAGTGTTGATCATATGAAGATCTTGTAGAATTTGCTCAAAGGTTTCCCGAACTCCAAAGTCTTGAATTAAGGCTTCTTTAATAGCTGTCCATGTTGGTTCGAGAGTTCTTCTTAAGGTGTTAATTGCAGCTCCTTGTATTTTATTTTTTACTATGTGAATAGCAATTGGTTGATTTTCTGGACTTATATAGCCGAATAAATATTCAATATATTCTATGAAGGATATAATGTCCTCATCAGAACGACCCGAGAATGTATGTAACTTCTCTAGGCGTAACAACGGTACGTTTTGGTCTGGTGCTGGTAAAGCCATTTTTCTTTTGTATATATATTTCTAATTCGAACTGCTCCCTTTAATTATTTTCAATCTTTTTTTTTATTAATCTGCACTTTTTTTTTCACTTCGTCTTCACTTCCTTTGTCTTTTACATAGACCCTTTGTCTTTTTCGTAGACACTTTTTAAAATTGCTTTTAACTAATCTCTCTACGAGAATTCGTGTATTTGTATGAACACTTTAGTCAGCAAAAAAAAAATTTTTTTTTTTTTATTGTTTCTTTTGTTTTGTCACTTCGGTGATTTAAAAAATAGTTTTGTCCACTAAAACACTTCGGTGTTATTAATTTTCACAAAACAAAACAATTTAACTGCGATCGTTGAATTTTAAGACTATGTACGTTGTACTTAAATCCGCACTAAAATTCTACCGGTTAAAAAAATTATATATTTTTTTTTCGGTTCGATCACTGAATCTCATCTATTCATTAATTTTCGCTTAATGTCTTAGTGAGATCCTACCGACTGCGCCAATTTTGTTTTTGATCCTCCGGGATCTGTTTTTTTAAAAATTTAAAATAAAACACTCATTGAAATTTATTATATTTTTATTTATTAATGAGCTTCAGATCCCTTACCACTGGTGGGGGGAAATCTTCGGCTATACGAAGTGACACGTAAATAGAACTGAAACTTAATGAGATCGAGTGATCTCTTTTTATAATAATTAAATGCTAACGCAACAAATCTTAGTTTGACTGCGGATGATGCAATGATTCATATTGTTCTTTATTTTGAAATATTCTCCCACACAAGTTGCTGAAGGCAAAAAGTGCTGATATGCTTTTTTAAGTTAATGACATCGGATATGATCATCCGCAATGAAATGCAAATATGAATCATTGTTAATGAACTACGTTCATTGTTGATATTTATTGAAAGATACTTTGCTTACATTAGTTAGGTACATATATTTATGTCTGGAAGTTCTGTAGGAGATACTTCACTGACGGTTAGGTTAAGTTTATAAAAAGTCTTTATGACATCCTAATGGTGTCGATTCAAGCAAATATGCTTGGTATGCTTTTGTTGTTATTTGGGTTGGGAAATAATTCTATAACTCGTGCGGGTTTTTTGTACCCCAAATGCGAAAATTTTGCTTGTTTACATACCCGCCAAGATCAAAATGAGCTTCATCTGAAAAGATGATTTTTTTGGCAAAATCGGCATCTTCTCTAAGTCGATCGCAGGCTGACTTAGCGAAGCAGCCATTTGAATGAAATTATTTTTCATTATTAACCGGAAAGATTGTACTTTCAAATAAAAAAAAGAAATTTGAGAAAATATTCAGTAGTTTTTTTAATAGCATTTTCAAACAAAAAAAAAGTTATTTGGTGGACCCTTTAGAACTAACCCCATTCGATTTAAGCAAAACGCAAATATAGTTAAACTATACGCAAATAATTTAAACAATTTACAAATAATTTTAACCAAAAAGTAAATTGAATTAATCTAACCTTGAATTATTGATCCAGTTGTACTTTTTGGGTCTAATGGATTTTGGAATTATCCATAATTGTTAAAAAGCTATTATTAGGGGATTGGCCTTTTATTTGTTCGGAAAGTTCTTGGAAAAACGCGCAGAACTAGTGGAATTTACAATACTGTTAAGCCTTCCATTTTTCAAAACACAGCTGGAACAATAAGTTGAGTCTGGGTTAAACCAATTTGCGTCTTGCTTAAAATGATTTGTTAATAGTTTAAATTATTTGCGTATAGTTTTGTTTAAATCGAATTGCGATTGGGTTAGTTCTATTTGCGTTTGGGTTAAATCTATTTGCGCTTGGGTGAAACTTATTTGAGTTTAGGTTAAACCTATTTGCGATTTTGTTAATTTAGTTTACGAATGCTATATATAGGGGTTCATTTCAAAAGGTAGTGTTTTCGCTAACACAAAGGTTCATTGGTAGTGTCTACCTTGAGATTTAATAAACACAATGTTAATGTACATTTCGAAACAAAGTATGTGGGTACTAACGGAGGTACTATTTTTGTACTTTTTTTTAAATTATTTTATAGAATACCTATCATGATAATAAACTGTATTATTTCTTAAAAATCAGGTTCTCCCCTCTCTGTCCTGTTATTCGAATATTATATGGTATTTTTAATTGTTATGGAGTTAGCAGGTGAATTTGGATGTTATGGACTTAGCTGTTTTACTCATCAAGCGTTTTGGCCAGC
The DNA here is from genome assembly GCA_963921185.1 of Dasysyrphus tricinctus. Classification (NCBI taxonomy): domain Eukaryota; kingdom Metazoa; phylum Arthropoda; class Insecta; order Diptera; family Syrphidae; genus Dasysyrphus; species Dasysyrphus tricinctus. The sequence goes on along the minus strand of OY992533.1, from coordinate 17,647,112 downwards.
TAAGAAGCCGAATTTAACAAAAATAATTATGTCAGACGATGCGTCTTCGTTCGATCTTTCAAACTGCATACTTATCTCAAATTTGACAAAAATTGGATTTAGCAGGTTTACACTCTAAGCCGACGATATTCAATAACAAAAACCCTTGCACGTAATTGTTCCTTTTTTAAAGATCTTTTCAATAGGGTATTAACCCATAAATAGGTAAAATCTTTTTTAAAAATTTTCTGACTTTTCATCTGAAAAAAATTTAATTAAAAATTGGAGATTTTAGCTTCCAAAAGCTTACCTCGAATAAATGAAGTTAGAAATTTTATAGAAGCGACGAAAATGAAAATAAAATACTTGCTGTTCATAATAAATGCAAAAAAATAATTTTTCAAAATATGTACATATGTATGTATCTCAGAAAAGACCGGTCGAGTTCGTAAATGTAAATGTTCGGCAACATGACAAAATTCATGTTGCATTTCTGCTGGCAAATACTGTCTGATATACAGTTTTTCCGCTTTAAATGAAGCGTGAGCGCTTGTTCTCTACAGTGAGAGCAAATTTTGCCAAAAAAGTACATTAATAGTACCATTTTTGAACATTTGTTTTTGGCAGTGATGCGGTATGTTTACGTTTACGAACTCGAGGACCTTCATTTCTCAATGTCACCCTAAGCAGGCAACTGTGGCCAATACAATAACAAGAAGATACATGCATTTAATGGCGCACATTTTAAATTATTATGTCAGTCAACTTGCCTCTAGTGATCAACTCCCATTACCCCTACAGGGCGATTAGCATATGATGCAATCAAAGCAAGCGCGTGTTGGTTGGTTTTGGCTGAAGACAAGAAAATGTCGTAAAGTAGGCAAGAGAGTCTATTTTCCCCCCAGTTACCACCAATTCCCCGAGGAAAGAGTTGATCAATAAAATACTAGATTTTGTTTTTCGCAAATAAAATTTAATGCAATCAATCAGAAGAATTCCTACTTCAAATTATTGATAATCTGTAGGCGCCCTTTCTCCTTCAATCCGACCTTGACCTAATCAAGCCAAAACATCAAAAATGACTTTCCTCTTTCTTACAGAATTTATTTCGATTTTGCTGCAATGGTCGAAAGTTCTTTCGAACCACCACCCCAGCCTCATCGTCTTCATCTGGTCATGTCATCATTTCGTCTCTCGTCCAACGCAGTTCATACCCGAAGCTGGCTTCATCTTTGTCCATAAGGGGATGCGATTGCTGACTGCGCCTTGCTAGGTTGGCTGATGGTTTGAGTTCTTATAGTTTTCCTTCATCTTCATCTCTCGTTGTCGTCGTCGTCGTTGTCGTCCTTTACAACATTGCCATCTTCAATACTATATGGATATTTTGACATTTTGCATTGAGGATTAAAAGTTCTTCCAGTTTTCTTACCTTTTCTTCAGGACTTTGGAACGTTGGTTGGTCTGGTGGTTTATATTGATGATGGTTTCATCCTCGTCCTCTTCCTTGTCGTCGTCGTGGTCTTCGTTATTCGGTATGGGAGTGGGTTCGTGATGCCTGGTTATGCAAGGCCATAACCCATCGAACTCTTTTCATCGTCTTTTGCATCGTGATTGTTGGACGTCTTCGTCTGTATATCCTTACACAACGACGAGGTTTTCTTCTTATACTCTAGCTTCAGCTCCATCCTTACCCGCCAAAGTTGCATTTGGATAGATGGATGGATCTTAAAGGACTTTAGCGGAGGTGGAGTAGTTGTCCTTTGCTGTTGTATGTGTGTGACGCCAACTGAAATGCTGTCAGTAGACTGTCCCCAATGGTGGACGTTTTAAAGCTTTCACGAGATCGATTGAAATTGGATGTGACATCAACTTTTCTCTGCTTTTCTTCTTCATCTTGTGCTCTATAGCTCCTGCTGGTTCCATCATCAGGAGGCGAAACTGCCACTGGATGTTGTTATAGTTTTCAATGCCGATATGTATGTACGAGTATATGGAATAGAGTATGGATGATGATGGTCGAGTTCGAGTGGGTGGCCAAAACTGGATGGTGCATCTGGCTGGGGGGCAAATATTTCACATAAGGAAGTGAACTTTTCTTTTGAGAACTCCATTTGTGATTACGATGGACGTCAGTCAGACGGACAGGCGGATATGGTTATAAACTCGATCGATGGATGGATATGTTTGCGTTGCAGTATGGCAGCGGCGGCGACCGGGCGGGGTGGGCGAAAAGTATTGAAAACTATCTCGAATCCAGGTCATATGGATAAGTCTTCTTTTGTGAGTTTTTTTTTTTTTTATTTTTATTTTGAGCTGTATTGGATGTGCAATGAAGTTTTTGTGATTGAGAAGCATATTTTTTGGAGGGGAGTGCGGTGTGTTATTGAATACTTAGCTTTAAAGGATATTTTTATAAAATGCTTTTATGTATTACAATTTCTTTGAATTATAAAACAATAACAATATGTAAATTTAACTTCTTATAATAGTTTAACCAAAAGAGGGTTTTAAAGATATTTTGAAAAATAAAATGATATCCAAACAAATTTCTAAAGCTTACAGAAAGAAAATGTTATCTTCTTTTGTTATACTTACATTATTGAAGACTTAATGGGCGGCTATCAGCTGGTTGCTTTAAAAAAAAAGCTATTTTGACACTAACATGCTTTTTTTGCTTATGTTACGGAAAAAGGGCAAAATATAAAAAGAATTATCGGTCGAAATAATGCACCAACCACACCTGCTGAAGACTATTGTTTGAAGAAAGTTTATTTTCTCGGCTGAGAATATTGCTGATGCAGCCAAGTGGGCGCCTAAGCCCGACTTCCCAACAAAACACGGCTAATGACCAAAATTGCTGTATTGGCGATGAATAATAACTTTAATTGCTTCAAGAGCTGCCAAGACCAAGAGACAAAACGACGATTTGATGTGGTTTTTGAGCTGGTGGAATCATTTATCTATATTTCTTCAAAAATGAAGACGGCCGTAACTTAACTGTACTTGCGCAGCTAGGAATCACACCAGTTATTGTGGCATGATAAAGGACTTTTTGCTTCTTGAAATTGATGCTGATGATGAAGTGGATATTTGTTTCCACAAGACAGCGCTACTTGCCACACAATACACAGCCCTGAAACCATTCGAAACAATTCGGGGAGCAATTTATTCCCGCTTTGGACCGCTGAATTTGCCAGTTATAGTATCATGTGACGCTTTGGACCGCTGAATTGGCGGTTATAGGTATCATGTGACGTCAAATGTCTAGACTTCTTCCTTTGAGACAACGTAAAGTAGGTACGCGTCGTGGGAAATTGAAACTTATGTCGTTTTCCATTGGACATCCAGAAGTATACCGAAGCGCCAGGTCTTCTGAAACCATTCCATTGTCACAAAAATCCTCTTCTGACAATTCTGAGAAGAGAATTTCGATTCCTGATTTGAAGTCAGAATCCACTCGAGAAGCACTAATACATTCAAACTCAAACGTCAAAACAAACTGCAGTGCAACTTTATATTTTTTTAACTTTACATTCTAATTAATTGTGCACTCGAAAACGAAAAATTTAATATAATTTAATAAATAAAATAAGAAAAAAAAAAGAAAAATTATTATTTGTAAGTTAGGGGTAGATACACTATTGTTTATAATTTCACTTCTTGTGTTCCAGAAAAAAAACTTCTATTTAATGATTCACCACAATATAGGGACAAACCTTCAGAATTGAGTAGAAGTATCAAACACTGTTCCATTGGATTCAGAATGAGTGTCTTATTGAGTGAAACCAATGGAAAACGACATTAAAAATTGACCATGTTACACGAAATAAATGTAAAGAATAAATCTTCTGTACGATAATTTAAGATTACCCGATTTTGTTTTTGATTTTATAAAAACTTGCCACTAAATGGATCACCCTTTGCTTTGGAATTTTTAAATCAGAAAAAACTTTTCTTTAGACCTTGGATTAGAACCAACACGAACTTTTGAAAAGAAAGATGAGTGCTAGATATCCAGTTTTGAGAGATGTTAGTTAGTTAAAATTTTATTTAGCATGAATTTGCTATTTTAAAGCTTTTCACACAGTAGGTATATACATGTAGGGTGATGGCACTTTAACTTTATTTTCTTGTTTAATTGGGCCTGAGAAGTCATCTATTCAAATTGTTGAATAGAGTGTTTACGTTATCTGATTAATTTCAATGTGTAGCTTATTAAATTATAGACGTCTTTAATTAATTTGTTCCCATAAATAAGTTAATAACAAAAATTGAGCTGTAAGTGCGATTCTTGTGAGGTCGGCCACCTTAGTTCGTCAGTAGTCAGCCCCCTGTTAACAAAATGAAAAATGGGGGCCGACACATAAGGACACATTTTTTATACGTGTCTCCTGTAGCCTCCATTCTTTCATTTTGTAACAGGCGGCCGACTACTGAAAATAGGGATTTTTTAAAAATAATTTTAACAGAAATCAAGAGAATAAAAGGTCCATTCAATTTTCATACTCGGTTTAAAAAAAAAAATAAAAAATTGTAGTCTTCAGTAGTCAGCCGGGGGGGGGCCCGAGCTTAAAAGAATTGAACAAAATTTGGATCTGTCTTCAGTATTTTAGTTGTTGGAGACCTTTACAAAATGCACTTCCACTAACTTTTTTTTGTAAAAACCGTCACATTCAAACATTTTGCAAACTTCAATTTTTAAAGAGATAACCATCAGCGCAGCCGCATTTAACTAAAATTTTGCACACATATAGAAGAATAGTAAGGCTTTTAAAAAATATTTTTTTTTCCGGAAGTAAAGCAAAGCCTTTACTATTTATGCTGTTTTTTATAAAGAGGTGGCTGACTACTAGAGAAGGCTGACCTAGCAAGACATCACCCTATGTCATCAAATTTCTTCCAGGTTCAAAGGTTAGGAAGTTATAAAATTCCAAAGTTTCTTCCTACTTTTTCCCATACAATTTGTATTTGTACCTTTACTGAGAATTAGGTAGGTATAGTATACCTATTAATGGGGGCTATCGTGGATAATTTCCCACGGAACTTCTCCCATCTGCTAAAGTTGGAAACGCCAACAATTTTTCACTGTTCCTTGCAGTTTCAAATTTGGTTGATCGGAATGGTAGACCAGTGGCCATGGAATATTCATTTTCGATGCCAATAAATTCCGAGAGAAGCTGCCATCACAATTCACCTTCCCAGTTTTCGACGATGGGAGAAATTTTATTCACGACAGTCCCCGCCCCATTAGGTATTTGGGAGATTATTGTAAATTTGAACACCCTTATAAAAAGATTATTTTGAGTTCTACAATTTCTAAAAAATGATAAGTGTAAATTATTATTATTTCTTAAGTTATATAGAAAATGCTAGATGTTAACGTACAGCTGTGAACATGAAAATAGCAGTGATTTCATAGACATTGTTGAAGGCTTTCCACTTTTGGTTCTAGACTTTCAAATTTAAAAAAGGATTCATTTAGTGAAAGCCTAAATCATAGGCATTTTTAAGAAAGAGAAAACTATAGTTGATTATCCATGTTTTCATAACAACGTTAGATTTAATCGTTGGAGATCGTTTTTGAAGTAAACATTAAAATAGCAGAATTTTGTAAATACTCGATTTTTGTTTACTTTTTTGAAGTGCTATAGACCGAAAGTAAGTGAGTTATGATAGTAGAAGAAGTGTTTTTACAGAAATATGAACATAAAAAACAAGCATTTGTTTTCTGCCAAAGTGGGCCGTATTAAAAACTTCACTGATGAGCAGCGCAAATTAATTTTGTAGCTCCACAGAGAAGGCAAGTCATACCAGGACATGCTGTTGTTCGGCTTAAATGATCTCAATTTCTATAAAATATGCGCAAAATCCAGAAAGAAGAAGAAAGAAGAGATGGAAAAACAAAAATAAGACCCCATGACGGAAGGAGGATCGTGCAATTGTCTAAGGAGAATCCACAAAAATCGACAATTGAGATTCGTTAAGAGCTCAATCTGTCTATGAGTGATATGAACAGGAGAAGAAGACTCTTAGAGGCAAATTTAGGAGCAAGCATACCGAAGAAAAAGCCACCTCTCACCAAAAAATATATAGAGAAACGGATGCATTTTGCAAAAAACTATGTTGGATTTCCTGTGTGCGTAGTATTTTACGGGTAGATGAGTTCGATGTTTGTTTTTTTCGTGGTATTGGATCCTGTCAGTATGTGTGACGTCTCCCCAACATTGAATCTTAACCCGAGTTTCCCACAAAAACGGTTGAACATATATCATTTTTTCGTTTATTTTAAACCCACTGCTATTTTCGTATTCACAACTGTACATACGTGCCTACCAACAAAAGAAAAAAATGTCCATAAACCTCTACAAAAACTTTAAAAAGCATGACAGGTTTTTGGCCATCAAAATTAATGAAAATAAATATTCACTCGATTACCTTACTTATTCGGTGATGAGTTTGGCTGAGTCTGTTACAAAACATCGAATTTCTTTTATTCAAATATTTAAAAAAAGTGGTACCACCTTACACAGATTCCCCATATGCTATACATAACAAAAAGGCAACTACTTTCAGAAAGACCTACCCATGTACATACATTATTATGTAAACAAAACTTCTTTGTAGGAAAACAGTCATTATTAAAGCAGAAAAACTCCAAAAACACATATTCGAAAAAGTATTAAATGTTTAAAACTGTAATACAAAATTTTTAAAATGTTAAAAAAACAGCAAATGTGAAAGGAGATTATTAAAAAAGAGAATAGGGTTCATAGACATTGTTTAAGAACCCAAAACAGGAGTTTATCTTATTGAAACTCCATCAGGTAAACAAATTTAAACAATATCTCTTAATATGCCCCAATAAGTTCGAAACAAAGGCAGCTAACTTCGCAAACTTTGATTCATTATATTTCACAATCAGTTCTGAAAAATTGGTACCTACCGATCTACAAAAAACCCGATGATGCCGTTTAATTTTTCGTGCATTAACCAAATTCAATTTCATAAGACATTGGAAATTTAAAAAAGATTCCAAAAATAAAATACCTTAAGCTATCAGTTGCTCACGAAAATCAAACATCAATAGGGTAAGTAAAACATCATCCACCAACAAACCAATTAAGTAAGTTTTTTTTTTGTTTATTTGAATCTAAAATCGATTCACTTGTCCATCATGTGTCGGAACCAATTGATTTAAAAAAAAAACCAAACATAATGAAGTCAGAGAATCAGGGGGAATGAAAAAAGACAAAAAATCCTGAACAGCAAACAGGACAAGAACAAAATCACCATGCACAACTTAAATATCCAATCTCAAATCCAAGACTACCAAAACACAAAAAAAATCTTAAACTCTCTTTGGTTACCCAGAAGAACTCAGGCAACAAAAGTTGATTTTTTTTCGAACGCGAGATGGAACAGGATAAATTGTAAAACAAAAGTGGAGACAAATTTAAAGTTTCCCGTCTTCTAAGCCAAGTAGGGGGTGGATAAAGCTAGAGTCCTGTGAGTATGCACTTACTTTTTATCCTCCATCGCCACCACCGCCATCTACTATTTGAACCCACTCCTGGCAGTCATGTCAAGCCCATCACTCGACGTCATCTATTCGAGAAAGTTCAGTCTTCGTCATCATCGTCGTTGTAGACGGTTGCGGGTGGCATCTCCGTCGCCATCGCCATCGTCGTAGTTCGTCTGGAGCAACATTTTCTGCAACTCATTTACTGCTATCTGTCCATCATTCTGTCTGTCAATTTGTCTTCCAATAGAGAGTATCTGTCCATCACTTGTTTCTGCTGTTCCTGCAAGCAGCCTCCCCTGACATTTGAAGAACAAGAAAACGACGGAAGGGTGATATCGAAGACCGACCAAGGAACAGAGAGAGAGAGCCAGGCCCACTTTTTGGTAAAGAGAACCAGGAAGGATTCTATTGTGGGATGCCATCAGGATGAAAAGTTAAACTGCATACGAAGCTTCCTATTCGTCGTCCTGTATGACAAGTCAGAGTAAAGTAGTTAACACGTCTTGTCCTTGTTCGGGGATATTTGAGTATAGTTTTCCCTTTGTTCTGAGGAATTTTTTTTCTTAATTTTCTTTTTTCAAGTCGGGAATTGTACACTAAGGAGCTGTTTGAAGGATACAACTTTTTTAATGACAAGGAAGAAGAACTTTTGACGAACAAAAGAGGTGAACTGAACACAATTCAAATGACACAAAAGAACGAAGGCAATTAGAAGGAGGCATTACCATCATCACAATCGAGAGGAATGAGCTCTATAATGTGGATAAAAGGATACCTTTATATATAGAGTTGGGTGTTGGGCAAGCAAATTCGAATACCTCGGTATTCATCTGCCTTATCTTCAGACTAGGAAATCATTTTATAAGTTTAACATTGTAGTTGAAATTTATATCATATGATAGCCGAAATTGTATGAGGCTCTAGTCATGTAATAGACGAACTTGTATGAGGCTCTAGATATAGGTAACCTACATAAGTGTTTTGGGAGTTTTTTGTGAAACTTACAATAGAATGACCCTTAAGAGAGAACTTATAGGGTCTACGTCATTTATTTAAATTTTTCCAAGCAGCACTATTATACGATTACATGAATTAGAAAAACTTGAAAATTATGTTAATCCATAATTATTGTGTAGGTAGAGGTACCTACCTACTTACAAAATGTTTTCTTTAGAAGGCTCAACTTTCGAGGACCCAAAAAGGGAGTTAAAATCCTGAGAACCCGCGAAGCGGACCAGGCAAAGTGCTATTAATCCTTAGCATTGACGAAAAAAAATATGTAGGTAATTCGCAAGAATGTACTGAAAAATCACAATATTTTTTATCACATATACCGTAATATTTTATAGTTATTCTATTGAGAGCCTTAGCTCACTATAAAAAAAAAAATCAACAGTCTAGGCGTGCTACCTTAATGGAAAGTCGCCCCCTTAAGAATTCTGATTGGAATTTTCAAAAATTGCAAAGAAGAACATACCTACCAGTGAAATCTTGTAATGAAGCATCAACTGTCGACCCACAAAATTTACGATATTGGAAAATAAGCCGAGATTCTTGTTATAGACTTGGTCGGACTCGATTCCACTCGGGAGCGCATTCGAGTTGAAATTTGTGTCGAACAACCTGGGTCGAAAATCCCACCCTAATCCAAATCTAGCTCTCTCGATCCTGTATGCAAACTAGCTAAGAGGTAACCCCAAAAAACAACGATTGGGGTTGCATTTTTTAGCAATTTAGACACATGGTCAACTCAAATAAATGATTATTTTTTCGATCGTCACTTAGGTCATCGCTTTCAATTTTAAAGCCAAACCAGATGTAATCTGACAGATAAAAGTAGTAAAACTGAAAAATAAAGGGTTACCTGATTAAAATGGCTTTGGCTTTCCTATTTGAAGTACATACATATTTACATATGGGTAGGTACATACATTGTTTTTCAACTATGAGTTCAAGTCAAGTGATGTCAAATGCTAAAATTGATTTGAAAATTGCATTACATAGATATTGTCGAACTGGCCGGATGTAGGTAGGTTCACCGAAAGGACAGACAGATGAGAAAGCGATAAATTAGTAGTAAGTCCTACCTATGTTTTAAAAAATATATAATAATGTTTAAAAAGGTATGTAATTAATGAAATATTTCAAAATGTAACTTACCATAGGTTTAAAGTGGTGATATCGAATGGGTTCAGATCATAATCTTCATAACCAAAAAAGGTTTGCAGGTACATAGGTTATAGGTATGGATAAACACTAAAAACAAATCCTTCGCGACTTTTTAAACAAAATGAAGATAGAAAAAATTCGATAACTTTGAAAAGCTCAAGGATTTAAAATTTTCTCATTTTCAAGAAAAAAGAAATAAGTACCTATATATGTATAGCTAAATTAAATAGAATTGAAATTAAATAAACCTATTATTTTTTGATTAAAAACTGACAAATAAAACTATGTTAAGTATGAATTAGATTAATGTTTAAAAAATTTTGTCTACCTTTGAAAAAAAAACACTTATTTCAGCGGCCATTTATAAGCTAACGACGGCGACGCGACGCCATTTAAAAAAAAAATACGAGAAAAGAAAACCGAATTTTATTTTATAAAAAACACACTTTTTAGGACAGAAAATTAGATTTTTTTTAGAATAAATGATAAACACATATTCAAAAACAATTATTTAATAAACTTTGTCCCGAATATTGAATATTTACTACGAAAATTAATATTTTAAATAACCCGATCACGGAGCAAATGGCGTACGAAATTCACTTTTAACTGATAATGGTAACTGGCAATTGAGCAGGAAAGAACTTGTCAGAGCGAAAAAGCTCACACTCACACTGATGTTGAGTGATGTGCATTGTGCTTTGTGCATATTGTTTGTTGATTGGACAATTATATGGCGAATTCGGAATATGAATTGGGAAATGTATTTCTGTCTTCTTCTTTTTTTGTATTTTTTTTTTCACCGTGGGTGGTATTGTGTTTGAGGTAGTTATGTTTCCATTTTGTTAAGAAGAAAGTGCTTAAAATGTGATTGATTTATTGTTGCCATTGCCAAGAAGAAAGTACTAAAAATGTGATTTACTGCACGGATGGTATTGGAATGTGATTTATTGTAGTAAGTATTAGAAGACTGAGGTTGTTCTTGTTCTTGGTATTTAAAGTGCTTTGTTTATTTTGTTGTTCTTAATTGTTTATTATTTACATATATGTATAGCATATTTGGTTTTATTAAATTTAAAATTGATGAAGGTACACATATGTATGTATGTATGCATGTATGTATGGTACCTATGTACGTATGTACAGTATTCCCCGGTTAATTGCATCTCACTTAACTGAATTTCCCGCTTATTTGATCTTAAAAAGCTGCATGTTGAGTGTCCGGAGGAAAAGAAGTTGCCACAGTTATAATACGTTGTTGCAGACCGTAAAGGATGGAGACGTTTTGTTGATGCCCTGCCTATGTCCCAACCGGGGTTACGGGATACGATGATGATGATGGATGGACAGAAAAACTTGTTCTCTAAGACATAATTGAATAAAATCTAATTTTGTGCTCTATTATTTGGTAAAATGCCTTTAAGAAAACGAGAATATGGCGAAAATGGCTATTTTTCAAAACGAAAGTGTTTAGTAACATAAAATTTCATATTTTTGTTAAGGCACTAGGTATTGAAGAAAATTTTTAATTTTGAACCTAATAGGTACAATTATATAATATGGTTATTCATGCAACAGCGTAAAGTCATCGTAAGCGTTGTAAAGTTTAAAACTTCGTAATTCTGTCACAATTTGTATGGAAAATTTGACAGATTTACGAAGTTTAAAACTTTACCACATTTACGAAGACTTTACGCTGTAACATGAATACCCTTAATACAAAATAAAAATGCTTCTAAGTTTAAAAAAAAACATTTTTGACAGTCAATTCTGTATAGGGCAGAGTCGCCTAATTTCGAAACTCCCAGTAGTCGAACGCTTTTTGAAAAAAAGCTTTTAATCTGTGTTATTTCTCAGATTTTCAACTTCTATAAACGCAGAATAATTCACGTGTTGTTCCTTTAAATCTTGAAGTCCTATCAACTAATCCAATTTCATCCTTTAGTTTAAAAAAAAAAAAAACGAACTTAAAAAAGAGGCTTTAGGAAATCCAGTAATTTAAGTTTTTGTAACAAAAAAAACTGTTGAAAGTGTTGTGGGAAACTGTGATTTTTGGTGTGAAAATTAAACTTAATGTCAGTTTTCAAGCGTTTTCTTGTTAGATAATAGTTGTTTTATTTATGTAACTTAAAATTTTAACTTAAAACTTAATAATTTTTTAACAAATTGAATTGAAATTTGTCAGAGTTGCCTGTTTGAACACTAGTGTTCGAACATAGGCAACTTCGTCAAAATTGTTTTATTTTGTTCAGGCAATAAATATTATAGAAAATTAAATTTTGTTTACGGTTTTGCGTCAAGAATACTGAGAAGAACGTTGGGTCCATACTAAGAAGAACGTTGGGTCCAGTATTCAAACACCTTTTTCTTATTTTTCCCAGTCTTTGATTCAAAGAAACTCATGTAGGTATGTAATTGCTAGCTTCCTTTGTTGTTCGAACAGTTTTTGAATTGTGTTCAAACTATCAGTTAAACTGTTTTTTGTTTTATTACGTTTTTAAAAGAATTGAATACCAAAAATTAATAAATACAATTTGTTTAATAAAACATAGAAAATTACTTGTATGATTTTTTATTTGGTTGAAACTATGTACGAAATCTTGTGTTCGAAATAAGGAAACTTTATGTTCGGGCTTAGGAAAGTAGTGTTCGACTACTGGGGAATTAGGCTTTTTTCAGCTTTTGTTCCTTTATTAAAAAAAGTAGTTATAGTTACTAGAAAAACCTTAAAAGTTATAACAAATATTTGAGTATAAGCTGCTTAATAATTGTGTATCACATATTTACGTTGAATGGTTTACTCACAGTCAACGATTACTTTATTATTAACCACTAAGTGTTGGATGACTGGGGACATGATCCTACATACAAATAAAGATAACTATATTTTGAAATTTTATTTGGTAACTGTGCATACATACATAAGTGGCGCTCTATGCCAATTTAAAAAAAGTTATAACTGTGCAGTGCATAAGTGTACCTATGTACGTACATACATAAATAAAAAAAAAATTATTATGGAAAATTGCCTCAACTTCAAGATGCACAAAGCACAAACTCAAATGAAAATGGCCCCAAATGTTATTTTAAATTAAAAATGGCCCCAAAATGTATTTATAAATTCAGCTGGAAACCCACTAATGCACAATTACCCTATGATAGACGGAAACTGTCGGAAGCTTACATATGTCAAAATCGACCGAAAAGTAGCTAGTAGCCAAAACATCAATTTCAAAAGTCATCCTTAAGCCATTATGCACTTGAGTTCAGGACATTTCATTGGCGCAGCCAGTAGGATGGTGTTGTTTTTAGAGGTTAAATAAGACATTAGAACTGAAGAGTTCTGTTACTTCAGTGACACCATTCTAAGAACTAAACAAATTATATGATGTGTATATTCTACCAATCCGAACTGACAACCATAAATCTAAAGTAAACTACTTCACTTTTTTTCCTCCTCCAATTTCCGGTTATGTTTGCTTCACCCAAAAATTTCAATTTTTGACATGATTTTCAAAATTTAATTGAGCTTCTCAAGACCCATAATCAGTTTATGGCGTCAGAATTTTCTAAATCTGAATTGCTCGAAGAGATCAAGCAATTAGAAAAAGAAAAAGGTGAACAAGTTCAGGAGATAAAAAACTTCAATACTACTCTACTTAGTGAACTAAAAACACTAGTAGGAAAAGAAGTTTATCAACTGAAATTTGATCAGCTCAGTATCTAGTGGGGACAGTTCACCAGAAAAATGAAATCAAAGAAAAATGAAAAGTATAAAGAAATAGAAACTGCTAAAGCCAAAGAAGCTGAATTTATGCTCACATTTGAAAAACGGCAAAACAAAGAAGCAATCCATATAAGCCAAATTAAATTTCTCCAACTGAAAACAAACCAATTTTGACGCCATTTTCCCAGGAACTAAAAAGGGCGGATACACCGTCACGAAAAACGGATACACCGTCTCGAACATAAATTCCTAAACCTACAACTGAAACTAGACCCAGTCAAAAACTCAAAATGTCGTTAGGTTTTGAAAAATTACTTATACTATCGCATGGCATCCCTGAGAAATGATCCCAAGGTTGCCCAAAAACTACAAACATTCCTTACGTGTATTCGACCAATAATTGAGTTTATCGAAAAAGAAGACGAAAAAGTCTTCATAAAGATTCTCAATACTAGGTTACGTGAGGATGCTCTTGATTTAGTAGAGACCACTAGGCTTACAACATTTAAGGAATTCGAAGATCTGCTCAATCGAACTTATCTTCCAATCGAAGACTACAACGATCTGGTTAACAGTCTGATAACGAGTCACCAAAGTCAATTCGAAACTTTAAATGCTTTTGTAAGTCGAATCAGACATTCTCTAACCCAATGTCGGGAAGCTGCTGATATCAAATACGGGAACAAATCTGATGTTGTTAAAACTCAACTGGAGGACTTTGCTAAGTCAGCATTAGCCTCCGGAGTGTCAAATAAACAACTAGGACAATATCTGTTCACTCTTGGGACGCACAGTCTCGAAGAAATTATAAGAACAGGTTTCAACATGGAAAAACATGTCCAGAGAGTTGAAACAATCCCACTCTCTCAAACCTTTTGCAACTTTTCCCATGCAGGAAACCCCAGTTGCAACGGATCCTCTTTCTATTAAAAACTTGCTAGGTTTCCTTTGTAATCCCATCAGAAATATACCCTATATAACAAAAACTAAAACTTTATACTCATCTATACAATGGCTTGAAAAATAAAAGCAAGAAGTGGTTCATTTTGACCATGGCAAAAATGTATTGCGAATTAGCCGATTAGTTAGCTTGTTACAGGACAACTTTTTTATATTGCTTTTTGGGGCAAAAGGTTACTTAACTGGCGATGTCCCAGAGAATTTCAATAGTCCCTCACTTGTTAGCATCAATGTTAAACTTTCAAGGGCCTCATTAAAGACTATTGTTTTCCCAGTCGGGCTATTATTCTTTACAAAATCTTAGCAATCGATGGAGTTTAGGGTTTTGGACCCGAATAAAAAAATATCGCAAGAGTACGAAACATCGTACTAATTCTTCGTGTTCACCAAGTTTTATATGACCACTTGCGAGGCCTTCCGACCATTATAGTTTTACCTATAAGTAACAAGATCGATAAATTAAAGGTATCTTTCCGAATCGTAAAATGGCGAAGATCTATAATTACGGTGACCATCCGTCCCGGTTTTCCCGTGATTGTCCCGTATTTCTATAGCCTGTCCCGGTTCATTTTTTAAGAAACCCGGGACGTACAAGTGTCCCGTATTCAGGTACTTATAGATTATTTGTCCCGTATTTGCACATTCTCTATGCAACGTTACGTAAATCCTTATTCATACAAAATTTTCCGACTCATTTTATTTACAATACTCTTGTGTCAAAAAGAGCACGAAAAAGATAAATCTATTACGTTTAAATTTCCAACAAATATATCCTTAAGTAGTCACTATTCTATTTAACTCAGAGCTAACTCTGCACTGAAAAACTGGGCTTTATTTTAGTAAAGAAATTAAAAATGTTGTTTATTTTTTTTTTTAAGTTTTTAGTTATGTTGTGAAGACTTTATAGTTTATGTTAATGTTCGTTTCTTTTTCGTTATTGTTTCTGTTATTATGTTTTTCTTTAATATTTATTTTAGATATTACATAAAAATTATTGAAAAGTCCAATAATTTTTTCACGTTTTTAAATGTTTACTTTTTGTCCCGGTTTTTGCTCCCAGAAATATGGTCACCGTATCTATAATGCACTTAAATGTTTGGACAGAATAGAAAATCATATAAGTATCTATAAACACAGTCAGAAAATGGAAGACAAAAGTGCGTCGATGGAATAGCAATTTTAGTAAGTGTTTTTATTCGTATTTTGGTCAAGTAACAAAGGCCATATTACAGCAGAATATAAAAAAAAACATTAAACAAACAAAAAAATGACGCTTTGAGTATTTTCGATGGCAATTAGAACGAAAAACATTCCAGCTAGAAACTACTTTCCTGATTTCACTGTCAACAGATGTCAAAAGGACGCTCGATTTTCAACTGTCAACCCAAAAACTGTCCGAAACGAAATTTATAAAAGCGAACTCGGCAATTTCATATACATAAATATGTACGTGTGTATCTACAAATAAATAACCCCAATAAAGCACTAAAATTTTCTTCATAAGTTGTTATATCCATTAGCCCAACATTTTGACTTGTTTTTTTTTATAAATTTTCCGAGTTTTTTTAACCAAAATCCACTGGCCTCAAGTCTTTTAATCTACAGTTATTGAATTTTGTATTTTTTGCCAAATCCATATAATAATCCCCTTCACACCACAACAAAAATAAATTTTGAAAAAAAAGATTAAATTCGTAAACATAAAGTTGTCACATTCCTACAAATCATTAAAACAAGTGCTTGACATGTTCAACACGTTTGACATCACAGCTATATACCAGGAAAGTATTTTCCACTTCTTGGCAATCGTGCACTATTCAGCAATGTCGTCAGAAATGATCTTCTTTAATAAGCGACAGTCGAAATTATGATGATGATTATGAGCTGTTGGTCTTTTCTTCTTCGTCAAAATATGTCAAGAAGCGATGTGCTGTCGTTCCGAATACGTCCAACGTCCCCAACAAGAGTGAGTTTTTTGGTAGGTCTTGTGGTTGTCATGATCGTTGGGCATAACCAAACTGCGCATACGACCAATTAGATGTCGCCACCTGTCAGCAGTTCGTCATTCAATTCTTCTGTATAGCTAGCTAGTGAGACTGCCATTAGTGCAGCAAAATTCAAAAAGAATTACGAACGACACACAAGGGCTAGCTAACTCGTCGTCGCGTCTTTGCCATTCGAGAGGAGTCTTCATTAAGTGGAAGACCCATAGAGCACGCATAGTGATGCAGCAACCGAAAATAGACATGCGGACCAGTGTGAACGCCGAAAGACATTCATCACCCGCCCAAGTCCGAAATAGAATCTTCTGCAAAACTACAAGCTCTGATATGAGTCCGTTTCTATCCTTGTGTTGTGAATGTGAATATGAATGAATGATGTCCCCGAGTCTTCTATTTTAGCCCTTCTTGTTTCTGGTTAGAGTTTGGATATAGCTAGTTGGATCTTTCTCTTTCATATAATATGACAGTTCACTGACAGTTGACAGATGACTGAGTTGTTTGACTGATGGAGCTGGTTGTTTGTAGCCTTCTGGGGGCTGTTTTGTTTACGTACACGCTTTGGCAACAGTCTTGCTCAAGCGTTAGATGAGTTTTGTTGGAAGATGTACAAAGATTTGTCAACTTTTTAGATTGGTTGCCACACATTGCATAGATAAAAACATGCCTACATACATAGATAGAAAATGAATCTAATGATGTGGCAATGATATAGGAGGTTTCTAAATTTTAAAATAAAATAATAATGAAATATTTTAAAATATAGGTATATCTTCAATTTTTATTTTAAGGGAACTAATAGCATAAAATGGTTTAATATTGGAAATCTATAACGATCACGAATATGTTATTTCTACTTTGGAGGATGGTGGTTGACAATGCTGATAAATTTATCAATATTCAAAGTTAAGAAAAAAATATAAAAACAATGAAATTGTACTTAAAAAAAAGTAAGTTAAAAGCTTTGTTTTTTTTTTTTAATAAAAAGCCAATTCCAATCTCTGTTTTAAATCAATATTTATTTTATATTCCCCGACGACCGCGACGTTTCAATTCTGGTTAGAATCTACTTCAGGGCTTGGGAAGAAAAACTAATTTCTATAAGTTAACCAACATATGTGTGGTGCTCTTGCTTGGTAGACACATGATAGCGCCATAAAATAATTTGCGACTTTACGTCCATTTTATATCAAGCTAGAGCTTGAAGAAAATCGGTTCACCCGTTGTATAGTGGGCGTAAGCGACTCAAATTAATTTATGGAGTTACCAAACACCACAGATATCAATTTTGGTTCTATCACTGGTGTAGCTTGGGGCGGGAGGGGTGTCGGATTTAGCTATGCAAATTCAACAACGTCTATTTTTTTAGTTTCTATCTATTTTTTTTTGTGCAAAGTAGGTCTTGAAATAAGTTACTTAGGCCCGTTTGCTGATACGAAACTTAAATAATTTAAGTAGAACATAAGCGCTTATGTGACAGTTTACGCAGAGGAAAATTTAGAACATAAGCTTTTAAGTAGAACATAAATGCTTAAGTATCGTATCAGCAAACGGGTCTTAGATACTGAACGCATTTTATTATCAAATATCATAACAACCCTCACAACAGAGCATCACATCTTCCTCAAAATTTGATATCCTTAGTTTCCAAATTAATTCCAAACTGATTTACTTTTTGCCGCCCCATCAGGTTTATCCACACAAAAATGTAACATGTCCTTCTTAAATATCCTCTTTTCATCGTCCATTTCTTGTCAATCAAATCAAAACGAAATCTACTGTTCATCCCGATTTTGATCCGCAGCACGTCTGCCTCTTCCCCCAGCCTCCATTTGTCCTCTCTGCCCATAAGTTTTTTTTTTTTTTTGTTAGTGTCACAAGGATTTCCGGTCCCATCATTAGTCCCTTCCTGTATTCGAGTACCCATAGCTTTTTGTAAGAAGTATCCAATATCCAAGTGGTCATTCTTAATGTCTGAGGGGTATGTTGTTTTTTTTTCTTTTATGTCTGTGTACTTTGTTTACTCCCTAAAGACCATCACCTTTTCACCACCTAGTCTATTATCCTTTTTATCCTTGGAAACAGCAACAACAACATCTACTACAAGAATCACCAAAGGACTCATCAATTATTCGCAAAAACCAAACCTGAAAGTAAGTGAGAGTTGGATGCTGTATAGTATAGTGAATGTGGTCTGTCTAGAAATATAATTCTCATTTGATCCTTCGTCAGCAGATTTTGAGTTGAGTTTGTGTATGGGAAGAATACAAAAAAAAAACATCCTCCTGTCGAACCTCGAACCATAAGACTTGAGTATATGTATTTATATCTTTTTATCCATCAAACAACATCACTGATGACCAGAAAGTTGTGGTTATAGCTATGTGACCTTTCGCTAGCTCAATATAATATCAGGACCTTTCTCGGGATCAAGGAAGAAGATAGTCGAATATTTTAAAATAAAGGATAATGAGGAAATAAAATAAAAAACAAAATTCCAAGACCAGACCAAGTATATATAATCTAACACATTCACCCATTCGAAATAAACTCAACACTCCTCCTGAAGTCCAGAGTTCTGAGTCCTGATGGATTGTCTTTGTTCTCGTTGAGGAGATCTATTTAATTCTTCGTCATCTGTCCATCTTTTTTCAAGGATGTTGTTGGTCCTTCGAGGTACGGAGGAAGTTCAGCGCATCCATTCTCGATGGCCATTGTTGTCACAGTAGACATCAACAATGATGTCCGGGTTGAGACTTAATTAAATTTTCTTATCGATTTTATTTTTTGTATTTTATTGTTGGTTGTGTGGCCTTTTTGGTCCTTTTGGTTCATTGTAAAATGTAAGTGTTTGTGTGTGTGTGTGTATCCTTTTCTATATGGTGTGTGCACAACATCTATCTTTGTAGCCCTTCGTTATTGTTCTCGTCATCATCGTCAAAGTCTTCACATTGTCGTCGTCGTGTTCTTTGCAACTTCACATCAATTGAGATGGAGCCAGGACTCCAGTCCTTTTTTATCCTTTTATATGTAAGTATGTGTGTATTTATATCCTAAAAAATACCCTTTTTACACTCTTCATGTGCCCTCAAATTTAACAACAAAACTTTGTCGTATATACCAACGACGACTAGAAGGACTCGTAATGACTTCGTAGCAGCAATTGCCCGGGTGACAATTATTTCCTCGTCCTTGTCCCCAACTGTACACCGTATACGTATATCGTTCGTGAATTGAATGCAACTTCTTTAATGATGACCACCAGATGGGACGACAAAATACTAAACAGAAAAGTTATCCTTTCAATTTCTTTTTCTCTCACTATGTCTCTTTATGCATTTCTGATGGACGACACATTCCCCATTCTATCTATCACCTTTCCTTCCGTTCAATCGAAACTGTCAAACAGCTAATTTCATCCTTCAATCAAATCACAAGCTCAATCCTCCCGGTGATCCTTCAATTTTTCATAATTTTTTTTTTCTTTTTTATCAATTTTATATCAATAGTGATGTATTATGATTCTTTATGTAGAAGTGTTTGAGCTTGAGAGAAAGAGGGTATCTTTTTTTGTTTTTAAAGATGAAAAATATTTTCAATCATTGTGATGACGAGAAACAGAAGTTGCAAAAAGTTCAAGGCTGGATTATAGTAAAATTTACCCAGAAAAACAATTATTCAACTCGACTATGGAATGGCAATATTATTCTCATTTACTTACTTTACAACAATTGTGATGAGAAGGAGGTGCCTAGTTTTTGAAATAATCTGTCCGCGATTTTTGAGATCAAAGTTTGAATGTACAGTAAGATTCTTTGACTTCGAATAGGTACGATTAGAAAATTATAAATGGCAGCCTCAAAATGAAGAATAGGTAAGTATGTATGAAAACCATGTAACTCTGCAAGGTACCTATAATTCTTGATTATTATTTTGAGGTCTACGAAAATAGTACCTAAAGACAATATTTGAAATGAGAAAGTTTACGGAGACGCTGATTAATAAAAAGAGGTGGAAAAATATATAAAAAGGATTAAACATTATTTACGAAATTTGACGGCTTTAAGGCCCTTCCTTACCTGGCCTAGTCCGTCAATGAAAGAGACCATCAGCTGAAAAGTATTTTCAACCTTCAAAATTATATATTTTGAGTTAAGGGATTGATTTTCTTATACATTCACTAAGACACTATATAGACGAATATATATTTGTGTCCTGTTTTGCTATTGTCAATCGGTAATCATACTCCCGAGTGCACCTCACACCCGATTCCACCCATTCTGCCATTAAAAGAGTGGACATAACATTCACATTCAAACACACACATACATACTAACATATCCTTTTCCGGTCACATCATAGAAGAAATGAATTTTTCTTTTTAGTCCTTCTGGTTGATTGAAGGATCTGAAGGAGCGCAAATATGATGCATACTTACATAAACATATATTTATCTAGGTATATACGTATTTATATATGTATGTTGTATGAAGAGAGAAGACGAGATGAAGGTGATGGTGACACGGTCAGTCGCTGCTAGGTGGATGGGTGGTAGGGTGGGGTCCCTTAGGTAACCGTAAGGATTCTTCTTGACTATGACAAGTTACGTCAGCTGTCAACTCGTTCACTTGGAGTCTTGTTTTATTTTCCCTTCCTTTTTGATGTTTCTTCTTTTTTGTAGCCTTTGTCCAAGGACTGCATTTGATTTTCGAGTTCGTCCTTTTTTTCTCTCTTGTCCTAGAGTTCAGCGTTGTTTTTTTATATTTTATTTTATTTTTTTCTTTATTCTGGACGTTTGTGAAAGGGGTTCAGTTTTCACTTGGGTATGTTCATCATGAAATTCCCAGTCGGTCAATTTCGCAAGGATAGATGGACTTTGATGTATTGCATTTGAGAGGATTTATATATATATATTTTTTGTTGTTTGCTTTTTTTTTTAATGTTACTTTTCTTTTGTCTTTTCTTCTGTGAGGACCTTGGAGTGATGGTTAAGAAGAGAAAGATAACTTCATACAATAAGTGGAGAAAAAAATACATGAAGAGTAAGATATTAGAGAAGATTATTTAAGACTTGAAAGTATGACTTACTTTGTAAAGCTTATGTTAAGACCTTCAAACATTCTGATACTTATTTCTTTTGTTATTAGGTAGGTTGACAAGTATACTGTCAAAATGATGATTTTGAGAAAAATTTTGTTTTGTAATAGGTACTACCTAGGTTTTTAAGGCAATGGAACTGTTTGACCCTGTTCATTTTAAAAGTTCAAAACCATAATAGAAGAAATTTCTAAAAATTGTAGGTATGAATTATTTATAAAATGAATCATTCGTAGTGCTAGGAACATTTTTGTTTCTATATTTTTGGGGTGGTGCGGTGCATAGGATTATTCTTTGCCCCGGGATATAAATATTGTATAGCCATGCCACTGGGAGTAGCTACTTAGGTACTTGGTTTTCATCATTTTCGTCGATCTGAATGTCTTTAAATCTTCAGAATAAACTTGGTAAGAATCGGTACCTACCAAGTTGTGTGGGATTCTTTCCGTACTTAAACAACCGGTAAATGAGGACGAATATATAGGTACAATACAAATGTTTTTTCTTCCTCAATTTTTAAAATGACGTTGGGGGAAGTTTAAAAAGTTTTAATACTTTCCCATCGCTTTCTGCAAAAACAAAAATGGTGCTATAACGCATGTGCATCATTAATACTTTAAAATTTAAATAAACCGAATAGGGCCAAGGTGACTTACTTGAGAAACTCCTGATTTTGCAATGCAGGATTTGCAATAAAGCCCCAGCCTGATTTAATTCCCTGGTAGGATATTTTCAAATATATGTATGTAAGTTAAGCCGACTCGCGTCAATAAATCCGACAATATGGTATGTGTTTTTGTTTTAGAGTGATTTCTCTTCGACATTCATGAAGTCAAGTACCAAAATATGTAAAGAAGATTCTAACCTGAGTAAAAAAAGAATAGAACATTTTGTTTACATTTCTTTATTTCACTTAGACCCGTTTGCTGATACGATCCATAAGCATTTATGTTCTACTTAAAAGCTTATGCTCTACTTTTTCCTCTGCGTAAACTGTCACATTAGCGCTTATGTTCTGCTTAAATTATTTAAGTTTCGCATCACCAAAGGGGCCTTATAGTACCTACAGTTAAACTAAGTTTTGCCTTACAAAAATTTGTAACAGGTTGGGCAATGCATATATGTAATTGTTCATCGAAGTCTATTAAATTGGTGAATTCTCCCTCTCAGCACTTCCCACACTATTTCCTCCTCTATTTTTAGCCAATATCTTTTATAAATCTTTTAGAGCTTAAGACTCTTCTGGCAAGCACTTTCGACCGATAAACACGTCTGGCATAGTTTTCTTCATGCATAACAATATAAACTAAATTATAAATAATTTTCGGCTTTGTGTAAGTAGGTAGGTTAATTTTAACCCTTTTTTGCATTTTGAAAAAAATACTGGGAATTTGAAGTTTCTGATTTTATTGGTACTGAAGTAAGAGGGGGGTTGAAAATCGCCTAAGTTTATTCCCGTAAAAAGGGATGAAGCTGAAGATCGCTGCACCGAAAGTTAAAATATTTTTAGGAGAGGATCTGGACGTATTGTGAACTTATTTTTTAAAAATTTAAAAAGGATGGTGTTGGGCATGAATTTTTCTAGACGTGATGTCTTTTCTTTTTTTTTAATGTGATGTTTAATATTTTGTTTTTATCAAAAATCGAAAAATGTAGCTCCCTTTTTCTTTTAGGAGAGGATCCCCGCCACAAAAATAGTTTTTTGAAAAAAATAAAATATGTCATAAGTAGGATGGCTTAAACTACAGACGTGATGTTTTTTTATTGTTTTTTTGTTTTTTGTACTGTTTAGGTTTTTTAGTATGATTTCTCAACACAACTTTGGACCCTTAAAGCTTGGAGCTGAGATATGATAGGAAGAAAGCAAGAACATCAATATAACGGCATTTTGGAACTCTAAACGTGATTGATTTTTTTTTTTTTATTTACGATTTAAGCTCTTTTTTTTGTTTTTATTAACAAAACAATGCAATTTTACTAACAAATATTTAAGAAAAATTAAGTTAGAAGCTAATGGAATTGTAAGGAAACTTCAGTGTGCTTATATCTATTTGTAATGCCGAGCGAGTGTAAGGTTCAGGTACGTTGTACGTACAACAGTCGGAAAAAGTATTTTGACAAAAAAAAAAATGTTCGCAATTTGCTTATATCTTTTTATTTATTGATGAAAAAATCTGAAAAAAATATATTATAATGGTATCAAGATTAACTTCCAAAAAAACATACAAAAGTTAGATTCATAATTATAGTTTTGAAAATAAAAATTGTATTTCAAAAACGTATGAAGGAAAAAGTATTATGACAAAATTAAAAAGGCTACCAATTTTAAAATAAATAAATAAATTTACCAATAACTTTTTAGTACAGGCAGTACACTGCCACTGCCGAAACATTTCTAGATGTTTCGAGCTCTCAAAAATTGCAAAAAAAAACGAGTTTTGATCATTTTCTAACGGCAATTTTGTGAAAACCCGAGCTGATAGCCACAAACGGATGACGGATTTGAATTCTGTATCCAAAAGTGTACTAAAAACCAGTCCTCACTGCCTGTACTAAAAAGTTATTGGTAAATTTATTTATTTATTTTAAAATTGGTAGCCTTTTTAATTTTGTCATAATACTTTTTCCTTCATACGTTTTTGAAATACAATTTTTATTTTCAAAACTATGATTATGAATCTAACTTTTGTATTTTTTTTTGGAAGTTAATCTTGATACCATTATAATATATTTTTTTCAGATTTTTTCATCAATAAATAAAAAGATAAGAAAATTGCGAAAATTTTTTTTTTTTTGTCAAAATACTTTTTCCGACTGTTGTACGTACAACGTACCTGAACCTTACACTCGCTCGGCATTACAAATAGATATAAGCACACTGAAGTTTCCTTACAAATCCATTAGCTTCTAACTTAATTTTTCTTAAATATGTTAGTAAAATTGCATTGTTTTGTTAATAAAAACAAAAAAAAGAGTTTAAATCGTAAATAAAAAAAAAAGATCAAAATAGAGTTCCAAAATGCCGTTATATTGATGTTCTTGCTTTCTTCCTATCATATCTCAGCTCCAAGCTTTAAGGGTCCAAAGTTTTGTTGAGAAATCATACTAAAAAACCTAAACAGTACAAAAAACAAAAAAAAAACAAAAAAACTATTTTTGTGGCGGGGATCTTCTCCTAAAAGAAAAAGGGAGCTACATTTTTCGATTTTTGATAAAAACAAAATATTAAACATCACAATAAAAAAAAAGCAAAGACATCACGTCTAGAAAAATTCATGCCCAACACCATCCTTTTTAAATTTGTTAAAAATAAGTTTACAATACGTCCAGATCCTCTCCTAAAAATATTTTAACTTTCGGTGCAGCGATGTTCAGCTTCATAAAAAGGGTGTAATGCCGCAAACTTGGCTGGGCACTACCGTGCTCTTTGAGTAGTACTAGTAGTAGTAGTGGTAGTAGTAGTAGTAGTAGTAGTAGTAGTGAATTTGCCCTTTGATACAATATGTGCGATGGTCTCCGTCTTTTTCATAGACGTAAGACGTTAAATGGGCCTGCACATACGCGATTAATTCTGCCGGGTAGAAATCTGCTTCAATATACTTCACTTCTAGGTTCTAGCACACACGCGATGAATTATTCTGGTAGAAAAAATGTATACCTACTAGAGCTCCCTATTACACGGATATCTAAGAACACGGATACACGTGTTCTTAGGAGATCCGGATTTGAATCCGTGTAATTATAAGAACACGGATAACCGTGTATCCGTATATTCGTGTATCCGTGTATCCGTGTATCCGTGTACTCGTGTATCCGTGTATCCGTGTACCCGTGTATCCGTGTATTCGGATATTCGTGTATCCGTGTATCCGTGTATTTTAAAATCCGTGTTCCTATAGTTTCTATTTAATTTTAAACAATGCAAAAGGAAATAGATTTGAAGAAAACAGACATTTCTTATGGAATTATGGTATACATACGATGTTTTTAAATGAAGTTCGTTAAGTTAATGTGGGTTAGGTACGAAATCTCGCATCACAAAATCCCGATTCACAAAATCCCGATTCACAAAATCCCGATTCACAAAATCCCGAATCACGAAATACCGACTTTTCTACTACTTTGCGACGGAGCATACAATTGTATCTTTCCATACGAATTAGTGCCTTGATTGAATGAGAAACAACAGGAACGAAGTTTCCTACTATTTCGCTCATTTTTCAGTACGCAAACGACTTATCATTATTTTGAATTTGATATTCTCTGTTTTGGTCCCTTGAAGAAATGAGAATCAACGAGAACGAAGCATAGTTATAAGTCGACAGCAAGTAGTATATAAGGAAATGTTATTCGGCGGGATTTTGAATACTTTTTAAACATTACTTTTGGAAGAATATTGTTGGTGATTTGCAATTAAGTATTATTTTTGGAACTATATTTTTGAGAGAACAGAATTTTACGCGGGATTTCGTTACTCTCCCGATTTGGTTTTCAATTTTGGCGGGAGATTTCGTTAGTATCACGATTGTAATTGGTTTTAAATAGGTATTTTGGGTTTGGATGATGGGGTGACGTGGTCTAAACCTGGACAGATGTGGGTCTGGATCTGGACAGAGGTGGGTCTGGATTCTGGACAGAGGTGGGATTTTTGTTTTTTCGGTTCGGGTAATGGGGTACGGTGTTCTAAACGTGGACAGAGATGGGTCTGGATCTGGAAAGAGGTGGGTCTGGATTCTGGACAGAGCTGGGATTTTTTTTTTTTTTTTTGAAAATATATTAAAATATAAACTTTCGAGAATTTTTTTTGAAAAATTTTGAAAGAAAACAACCTTTTTTCTAAACTTTTTTTTCATAGAAATTTTGTTTAAAAATGTCAATCAAAAATTAAAATTTTCACAACTTTTTGTATTCTTCTTTTAATTTTTCTTCGAAATATGAATGAATTTATACGAAAAATCGACTTTTATCTTTAAACGCGATTTGCGGCTAAACTAAGCGTCCTAGAGGCATCAAAGTTTACATCTTTAAACTTGATTTGTGGCTAAACTATCCGTGCGGGATTTCGTACCCAACTCCTGGATTTGGATGGACGACGATGGTAGGTATGCAGGAGGAGGGTTTGGAGGTGGGTCTGGAACTGGGACAAAGGATACATTTTTTTTTGAAAATTTCATTAAAAAAAACAACTTTTTTTGTAAATATTTTTTTACAAAAAAAAAAAAAATACTTGCGCTGGCACTTCCAAGATCACGAATATGCATTTTATAAGTCGCTAGGATGCTTAGTTTTGCCGCAAATCAAGTTTAAAGATGTAAACTTTGATGCCTCTAGGACGCTTAGTTTAGCCGCAAATGGCGTTCAAAGATTTAAGTTTTTTATCGTATAATTGAGAGCCTATTTCAAGTTTTCTTGAGCAAAAGTACCTTGGGTGGCGAATAAAAGCGATTAAACAGTGAGATATGTATGGGGGGGGGCATGCTGCCCCCCTGCTACCCCCTGTCTGGACTCACTATAGGATTTGGGGTATGAAAAGTTTCTTTTGCATTTAAAGAATCTGGATATAAAAGTTGAACAAATTTGGTCCAAAAACTGGAAATACTTTTTAGAAAGTTTTGAAAAATACTTTTGTTTACCAATTTTTTTTAATTTCTTAGAACTGGCACTTCCTAGATCACGAATATGCATTTTTTAAGTCGCTAGGATGCTTAGTTTAGCCGCAAATCAAGTTTAAAGATGTAAACTTTGATGCCTCTAGGACGCTTAGTTTAGCCGCAAATGGCGTTTAAAGATTTAAGTTTTTTTATCGTATAATTGAGAGTCAATTTCGAGTTTTCTTGGGTAAAAGTACCTTGGTAGGCGAATAAACGCGATTAAACAGTGAGATATGTATGGGGGGGTATGCTGCCCCCCTGCAACCCCCCTGTCTGGGCTCATTATAGGATTTGGGGTGGGGTCGAGGTTGGGTGCATACAAAGTTCTTTTGCATTTATAAGTCGCTAGGACGCTTATTTTAACGTTTAACCGCAAATCAATTTTTAAGGGTGTCAACTTTGATACCTCTCGGACGCTTAGTTTAGCCGCAAATCGCGTTTAAAGAAAAAAGTTGATTTTTCATATAATGCGATGCATCAAATGAAAGGTGGCTTTCTTAAATTATGAGTTATGAATATGACGCTTATAGCGAGTTTCTTTGCCAATGTCAAGTTTTCTTGAGCAACAGTACCTTGCCTGGACCGCTTCGCGGGTTCTCAGGATTATAACCCTCCTTTTTGGGTCCTCTGTCCCGCTCACGCAACTCCGTTGCTCCGCTTCGGGTATTTAAAGTCGTCTGGAAGGCGCCAATGTCAAGTTTTCTCGAGCAACAGTACCTATCATTCATTTTCGATGACAAATTGAAAAACGAAAAAAAAGCTGAGAAAAGTTTAATTTTTGATTGAAATTTTCAAAAAAAAAATATTTTCATTCATATTTCGAAGAAAAATTGAAAAACGAAAAAAAAGTTGAGAAAAGTTCAATTTTCCATTGAAATTTTCTTCAAAAAAATCTTGCTTTTTCAAAAAATTTCCAAAAAAAAGTAGAAAAAGTTAATATTTTTTATAAAAAAGGCTTAGAAAAAAAGTATTTTTTTTTTCAAAATTTTACAAAAAAAAGGTCGAAAATGTTTATATTTTTTTATAATTTTTTGAAAAAACTATTTGCCAATAGTTTATACAAAACCAAAAACGAATCCGAATCCGTGTATTAAGGATCCGTGTATTAAGAATCCGTGTATTAAAAGTCCGTGTATTAAGAATCCGTGTATTAAGAATCCGTGTATTAAGAATCCGTGTATTCGGAATCCGTGTATTAAGAATCCGTGTATTAAGAATCCGTGTATTAAGAATCCGGATATCCGGATACACGGATTTTTTTTTGCGAATAATAAAAACACGGATTCCGTGTATCCGTGCTTTACAAATACACGTACAGAATCGTAGGCTCTAATACCTACCTACATGTACCTATTCCTATGTACCTCTTTTCATTGGGTTAGTATTTTATGGAAACCTCAGTGTGTAGAAAGTTGTGTGTTTATTAGTTTTCTACTTCGTTCTTCCACTCCAAACAGGGTAGAAGATTTTATACCATTTCACAACCATACTTCACTTAAGGTAGCGCTAAACGACGAACATGCTCGCCGAACTTGTTCGTTTGCATTATCCCCTACACTCATTTGACGAACATTAATTTCGTATTGATTCTTCAAAGCGTAAGCATGTGAGATAAGGTAGCGCAAGTGGTTCACGTTCATAGCAAAAATGAGGTTTGCTCGCGAACATGGCCCTACATGGCGAACATCGAAGCCAACGAACACGACAAAATCGAAATTTTTCGCCAAAAGCGAACCGTTCGCGAACCAGCCCCTACACGACGAATATATAGCGAGCACGAACAAGTTCGACGAGCATGTTCGTCGTTTAGGGCTAGCTTTAACACGCCTTCTCCATTGGAGATAAATTCATCGCAAATAGCAGATAGCAGACGAACTGTCAGATTTTCTTCGGTGGGCATTTCATCGCATACCTTTTTAGTATAGTGAAGACAGAGCGACGATGACGTTGGATACAAAGAGATACGTTCAGAGCATTAAAGGAAGCGATGATGACGTTGGATACAAAGAGATACGTTCAGAGCATTAAAGGAAGCGATGAATAGATTGCGTGAAAGCATACTATCTATCGCATACTATGAAATTATAGCTGCGATATTGGTGTCCACTTGCTATAATGAAAGCATGCTTTAAAGCATGCTATGAATTTATCGCTATTGGAGACCGCATGTAAGGTAGCGCTAAACGACGAACATGCTCGCCGAACTTGTTCGTTTGCCTTATCCCCTACATGACGAACACATTTGACGAACATTCATTTCGTGTTGATTCCTCAAAGCGTAAGCATGTGCGATAAAAGCGCAAGTCGTTGCGCTTGTAGTAATTTCACAGCAAAAATAAGGCTTGCTCGCGAACATGGCCCTACATGGCGAACATCGAAGCCAACAAACACGAAAAAATCAAAATTTTTCGCCAACAGCGAACCGTTCGCGAACCATGAACAAGTTCGGCGAGCATGTTCGTCGTTTAGGGCTAGCTTTAGCTACCTCTCCTTTAAACTGTTTTCTGCCGGCAGAAATCATCCAGTGTGGGCAGCCCAATCACCTCTACATACGTCCGTCAAACAGCTGCAGCAACGGAGAAACCAACACGATGATCACAATCACCATTCACCACCATCAATATAGTAAAAATGCTTGAATATGTTGGTAGGAGCTTTTTACATTTCATTTCGCTTCAAAAATGCATAGTCTGCTATTACACGATGAAACTAGACGCATGCAACTTTTCGAACACCATAAGTGCAAAAGAGAACAAAGTAATCGAAAAGATGAGACGGAGAAAAACTGCCCTGTGTCGCGTGGGTAAAACTTTCGGTGCAACTATTTGACGTTTCTCTTTTCTCTTGTCCGTTTCTTTAGTACTTGTTTCATATGATTTCGTTGTGCGAGGAGTAAACATCGACGCAACAAATAGTCAGGGTTACCACTTCTCTGAAAATTTTTCATATTAAATTTGCAAAAAAACTTTTTTCGCAGTAAACTTATATTTAGTCTTTTTTTTCAATAATAAAATAAATATAATTGTAAAAATGAAAAATATAAATAAAAATAATAAAAATTAGCTCAAATATTTTTAATAATATGCCTGTTCGCGTACTTCCCAAAACTATGAATTTAGCCCGCAAGTAACTATCAAAGCTCATATAAAAAATTAAATTGTAATAAAATTTGTAGTTTTGGGAAGTAAATCTATATACCTATCTATCCGATTTTAACTTTATGTACCTGCTAATTATTGTTCGAAAAATCAAGCGCAGCAGATTTTATTAAGGCAGTAGATATATTCTGAGAAAAAAATGCAGTAGATCTACTGCAATTGCAGCAAAGTGGCAACCTTGACACATTCCAGCTCGGAAATGAAAAATAAAGAGAACTTTCAAATGTGTTCCATGAATCTGGTTTCAACGTTTAATAGCGCTTGAATCAGCGGACGAAAAAACAAAGAAGAATTCGAAGAAGTCGCATGCATCTAGTTTCATCGTGTAATAGCAGACTATTGATTCTTCAAAGCGTAAGCATGTGAGATAAGGTAGCGCAAGTGGTTCACGTTCATAGCAAAAATGAGGTTTGCTCGCGAACATGGCCCTACATGGCGAACATCGAAGCCAACGAACACGACAAAATCGAAATTTTTCGCCAAAAGCGAACCGTTCGCGAACCAGCCCCTACACGACGAATATATAGCGAGCACGAACAAGTTCGACGAGCATGTTCGTCGTTTAGGGCTAGCTTTAACACGCCCTCTCCATTGGAGATAAATTCATCGCAATCGCAATAGCAATAGCAAATAGCAGATAGCAGACGAACTGTCAGATTTTCTTCGGTGGGCATTTCATCGCATACCTTTTTAGTGTAGTGAAGACAGAGCGACGATGACGTTGGATACAAAGAGATACGTTCAGAGCATTAAAGGAAGCGATGAATAGATTGCGTGAAAGCATACTATCTATCGCATACTATTAAATTATAGCTGCGATATTGGTCTCCACTTGCTACAATGAAAGCATGCTCTAAAGCATGCTATGAATTTATCGCTAGTGGAGACCACATGTAAGGTAGCGCTAAACGACGAACATGCTCGCCGAACTTGTTCGTTTGCGTTATCCCCTACACGACGAACACATTTGACGAACATTCATTTCGTGTTGATTCCTCAAAGCGTAAGCATGTGCGATAAAAGCGCAAGTCGTTGCGCTTGTAGTAATTTCACAGCAAAAATAAGGCTTGCTCGCGAACATGGCCCTACATGGCGAACATCGAAGCCAACGAACACGAAAAAATCAAAATTGTTCGCCAACAGCGAACCGTTCGCGAGCCATCCCCTACACGACGAATACATAGCGAGCACGAACAAGTTCGGCGAGCATGTTCGTCGTTTAGGGCTAGCTTTAGCTACCTCTCCTTTAAACTGTTTTCTGCCGGCAGAAATCATCCAGTGTGTGCAGGCCCAATCACCTCTACATACGTCCGTCAAACAGCTGCAGCAACGGAGAAACCAACACGATGATCACAATCACCACCATCAATATAGTAAAAATGCTTGAATATGTTGGTAGGAGCTTTTTACATTTCATTTCGCTTCAAAAATGCATAGGCATAAATGTCATAGATATACATGCACATATTACAACATGTACATTGTGCACCCCTTTTCAAGAGAACAAGTTTACCGTTAGCTTTTAACTCTGCATTCAAAAATGTTCACATACAATACACATATATAACACACACATAAAGTGTAGGTCAACATTCAAGAATTTCAAGATTCAAGAACCCTTTGCTTGTTTTTTCTTAAATATAATTCGCCGTGAAAGTGTTGCCAATGTCTCATTTTGCTGTCGGAGCAGGGATTAAGATGGTAATTATGTTTTTGTTTGATATCTTACCTAAGTTAAAGATAAAGGTTGAGTATCGCTTCAAATAAATATGAATAATGTTTGTTCTTGATTTTGAATAGTAGTCCAGTCATATTGTATTTTTACCATGCAAATTGTGGGGTAGTTTTGATTTATTCGCTTCTTTATGTTTTCGGGGGTGCTGAATCCGAATCTGAGGTTTGCCAACAAAATTTCGTGACGAAAAGTGGAATAAAATGCAAAAAATGATGCAATCATGCATTGCTACCTACCAACTATTCGAAAATAACATCAAAGTGCCATTGAAAGTAGGTATACACAATTTCCAATAAATCCCTATTTAAGGTTTTTTTCTGCGACAACCCATTTGGACTCAAGCGCTCGTCGAAAATTGACGTATTTTTACTGTTTTCGAAAGTCAACTCGAAAGCTCTATGAAATTACTTTGTGTGAAAAAAATTTGAATTTTTGTATGTAACATGAACCAAGATAGGTATACTTTTCTGATGGTCTTTGATGCGCTGAGTTTGAATCTGGCCTTGAAATTGCTCTAGCATATTATGTTTTTGAGAAATTCGAATTTAAAAATTAAAAAAAATGCATTTTTTATGAAAATTTGAAGTTATATTTTCTACTCGAGGTAATTTTTTTCGAAAAAATGTGTATGGTCATTCTGAAGTATGAACATTTTACTTAAAAATTTATTTTGAATCTTTCAAATACCTCCATTCGCCTTCAAGAAATCGTTGGTTACTAAAATAAAATATAAAAATAAATATTAAGATACCAAACCTATTGTTTTTATTATCTGTTCTCCTGTGGGTAACAGATGAAATATTTCTTTAATTAGGTAATTTACAAACGGAAATTGAAAATTATGTACATTTAGGTAGGTACCGAATAATTGTTTAAAAACCTACCTGCTTTTAATTTTTGCTTCATACAACAACTAGAACAGTAATACCTACTAATTAATGGAAGGGTACAAAATCCCGAATGGCTACCAAAATCCCAAATTGCAAAAAAAGAAAATCCCGAATGCCAAAATCGAGGCAAAATCTAGAATTTTAATAATTTTTTAGTACTATTTCCATACCAAAACCAAACCACTTTGTTTGGCTTGAATTCTGTTTATTTTTGAATCTCAAATGATGAATTTCGAATCTCATAAAAATTAATGTGTGCCTTCGTTCTCAATGGGTTCAGAAATCATGGTTAATTTTATGCAGTTGAAAGTACAGTACTTTGTCCCAATAGTAATTAGAGGAAGGTTTAGACTTCAGAGAGTAGTTTTAGTTAAACTAAACACTGTATTGTGTATAAAAATAAGTGAAATTAAAATAACAGAGTAAGAGCTCACAGTATATTTTGGAGGTGAATGATAGCATAAAAAGAAGTATAGGAGTCAAAAGCTTCATTAAAGGGTTTGAAAAAAATCAAAATCTTACAGTCCACAGTCGGGGCTTTAGTGATGAATGCAACTTCAATGGTAATCGTGTTAGCCGAAATTGGATTTTACTTCTCCCTCCGGATCCCATATCACGGAATCTGAGATGATTTGAGTATATACAAGTTAATCTTTCTAAGTAATCACTAAAACTACTATAACTTAAGCCCATAGTTTAACACCCTTTTTTTTAAGAAATCTTTCCTTAAATTTTTCAAAATTATTTAATTTGAAAGCGAGAAAAGTTAAATCATTAAAATGCATTTAGGTATATCAAACCTACTAAAATGGAGACACGTCCTTTTTCTTTATGACGGCAGTATAGGCAGTCTAGTACGCAAATCACGCTTAATCCAATTTTAAGAAAGAAAACAATCTTTTAA
The DNA here is from genome assembly GCA_963921185.1 of Dasysyrphus tricinctus. Taxonomy (NCBI): domain Eukaryota; kingdom Metazoa; phylum Arthropoda; class Insecta; order Diptera; family Syrphidae; genus Dasysyrphus; species Dasysyrphus tricinctus. Next base: position 17,613,320 of record OY992533.1, on the reverse strand, counting down.
TATCTTAAGAGGAACTAGAAAATAATTTCAAAATTTGCAGTAGGTAGTTTCTTCAATTAAAAAAAACAAGTCCGTCTATAAAATCAACGAAATTCAAGTAAAACTTTTTTAGTTGAATGAAATGCATTTCTTTGATACCCATATTTTTATAGTACAAAAAAATGGTATAAAATGAATATTTATTTTTTGAAAATAAGCCCGAAAATATAAATTTAGTAAGAAAACACGCAAAGTAAGTAACGATTCAATGTCATTTAAAAGAAAAAATCATGATTCGTAAAGATAATGCTTCTAAAGTGTGTTAAAAAAATATGCATTTGCATGGTTTAGAGAAAAACAGAAGAAATATCACATTAGAAAGTGCATTGCACCTATGAATTTAAATTATAAATAAATATAGCTTAAACGCCATTTTAGAATCGATTTTCAAAGTTTTGACCTTTAAAACCGAAACTTTTCATTAAATGAGCTTAATTAGAAAATAAATTACAAGAATGAACTTCTGGCTTTAAAAACAGCAATTAAATAATATTGTAAGTGTTGCCTCTGTTTTTTAATAAAGGTTTGTCTATTTTAAGTATTTTTGAGGAAATTGCCTTTCCCGCCTTAATGGATGGAAATACATACCCCCCAGAAGATCTTTTTCTTATCTGGATGTAAGTTGTGAAAATAGGTTGGCGAAGGGGGTGAAATGAAAATCGGAGAAAATTAGGAAAATTTTGTTTTTCTATTTAGAGTCCTTTGATGTCCGTCCAAATTGGAATTAAAAAAAAAAGCTAATATGAGGACCACCCTAATGAATATATTTCTACCTTAAGTGAAAGCTTCTAGCTTAATGAAATACAAAACAACCAAATTGCCCTACCTATTTCCATTTGTCGTTTAACAAGAGAATGTTTGCTTGTAAGTGCTTGTAAGGGTGAATGCAGATCAAATCTCTCAAACTAGAAAGATCTCATCTTTCGTCTTCGGATCTCAGCTTTTCTTGAATAAAACATGAGCAGATGGAAAAAGTGCCAATCTTTTGCCAGAAAGATCAAATCTTTTCAAAAATGAAAAACGACATAACGAAACATCTTTTTTTGTATCAACTGTTTTGCAAGCAAATGTAAAGTATTTTAAAATGCAATTTTGTGTTGTATTTTATTCTTTCAAATTTATTACTGCATATTCGTTTAAATTTAATCTTTCTATAGGCATTTTAATAGATAAAAATCTACTTTTGCCACTAATTTAAAACACGTCAAAATACCGCTTTTATAAATTTGCCACTTTTACCCACTTTTACCATCTTCATTTACCGTACAAATTTCTGTTAGAAATTTATCATTCTGTTTTGAAATGTTCAAAAAACAAGCTTTCTTTCCTATAATTCGTAAAAATCCTTTTACATATACATATGTAAGTCTCTTAAGACGCTTCATTACTCTAAAGACTTCAAATCGTATTGTTTGTTCAAAGGAGAATGAGCAAAAATGTATGGGAGCTGGTCCATTTCTCAACACGAATGTATCATACATCGATGAAAAGGTTACTGTAAGTACATCATTTTATTATATGGCCGTTAAGCTCTAAGCCATGGGGTTCGCGAGATATCCGGCTTCAAAGCACCGAAAAGAGCAATAATGCAATCCCGCATTTGGACATTGTCTTCCTGCTTAACATTAATTCGTTGGAAAGGTTATAGCATGTACTTCATTTTTGTGTGTGACCGTTAAGCTGTAGACCAAGGGATTCGAGAAATATTTGGCAAAAACGCATTATAGAACAATAATGCAATACCGCATTTGGAGCTGGTCTACCAAGTCAACAGTTATGTGTTGTACATCGTTGGAAAGGTTATTGCATGTACTTCATTTTTTTTGTTGAGTAGGGACTCCAGCACCCAATACAGAATTGCATTATTTTTCTATTTCCTTTTTTTTATGCCAAATATCTCTCGAACCCCATAGTCTACAGCTCATCGACTGTGTAACAAAATGAAGTACTTGCAATAACCTTTCCAACGATGTACAACACATAACTGTTGACTTAGTAGACCAGCACCAAATGCGGGATTGCATTATTGTTCTATAATGCGTTTTTGCCAAATATCTCTCGAACCCCATGGCCTACAGCTTAACGGTCACAAACAAAATGAAGTACATGCTACAACTTTTCCAACGATGTACGAGACATTTTGAGCAGGAAGACAATGTCCAAATGCGGAGTTGCATTATTGTTCTTTTCGGTGCTTCATAATTATAATAAAATGATGTACTCACAATAGCCTTTTCAAAGATGTATGACACTGTTGAGTCGGTAGACCAGCGCCCAATGCAGAACTGCATTATTTTTCTGTTCGCCTCCTTTGATGTCAAATATCTCTCGAACCCCTCGGTTTACAATTTAACGGCTATATAACAAAATGAAGTACATGCAATAGCCTCTTCAATGATGTACAACATATTACTGTTGACTTGGTAGACGGGCTTCCAATGCAGAATTGCATTATTTTTTTATAATGCGTTTTTTGTCAAAAAAAAAGTATTTGCAATAACCTTTTCAATGAAGTATGACACATTGCTGTTGAGTTGGCAGACCAGCACCCAATGCAGAATTGCATTATTTCTTTTGTCGCCTTTTTTGATGTCAAATATCTCTTGAACCCCATGGTCTACAGCTTAACGGTTACATACCAAAAAAAGTACATGATATAACCTTTCCAACAATGCACGACATATCGTCGGCTTAGAGTGTAAAGCGGCTAACTCCAAATTTTTTTTTGTCATTATAGAACACTTCAAAAATTGTTTAAAAATACAAAAATATATCAAATCTTTTCAATTTCACTGAAATTAGCAAAAGCGAATGCTGAAAAATAATTAATATAATTTTGGTTTTATTCAAATAACGCGAATACTTTTGTTTAAATAATTTTTTATAAGAAATGCAAAGTAGGAGTTAGCTGCTTTTCATTTTAAGTCGACGATATTGATATTGAGCAGGAAGACAATGGGTCATATGCAAAAAGATGAGTTCAAGCTGTTTTCTCATTTTTTTGAGAACTTTCTTAGCTTCGTATGCAAAAAAAAAATGACTGACCGAGTTAGATCTCATGTGGTGAGTTCAATCTCGCAGTGATCAAATCGATCTCAGTTTGAAAGCTCTTAGGAGATAGAACTCGGTTTGCTATGCAAAAAGATGAGAAAACAGTTGATTCCATGAGATCGATCTCACAAATTATTGAGCATGGGTTTTCTCTTACTCAGCTCATATACAACCGTCAAGATACCAGAATTTCAGCTTAATTTTGTTACAAATTTAGTTTATAAAAATTGGAGCGAAGAACTTTTTTCTCCAATTTTGTTTTGCATCTACCTACTCTTGTCCAAAAAAATGGAACAAGATATTTTTCAATTTGGTTTAGTGATTTTTGAGGAGCTGTACTTTGCGGTAGGTGGACGTATTGCGATGAAAGAACATTCATTTTGCGGTTTCATGTTTCCTGGAGGATTGTTGGCAAATATTTGTTTATAAAGTATGTAGGTACCGTTATTGCTAACCGTATGAAATGATACGAGACAAAAACTTTCTATTTCTTGTTTTTTTATATTTGATCACTAATAAACCAGCAAATAATGACAACATACAAAACTCAAACTTGAAACACAAATAAAAAAAAACCTTTAAAATTGTAAAGGATTATGTTTTTACATTTTACCGTTAGAAAATAAGAGTAAAAAAAAATTGAAAACCCGTTCAATAAATTAACGTCAAAACTTACAGGAATATTTAAGATATCTATTAATATGAAAATCTGCAAACCAACACCAGGTAATAATTCCATAATATTTGCAAAAAGAGGCAAACAAATAACGAAGAGACAATCACAAAACTTGTTTTTTTTTTGTGATTTTCTAAACTTCGAAAGAAAATCCATAAAATCTTTAAAGATTCCTTTAGAATACATATTCCAGTTTTTAGAACCGCCCTTCAATTTTGTATTTTGGCACTATTTGCTAAAATATTAGTGAACAAAGACAAAGGTTTCTCCTTCAGTTAAGGCAGATATCTTAGGCAAAACAAAATTGTACACCAACACAAAATTAAGTGAAGTGAAGCTGAAGCTGAAAAAACATATTGCATGACTTCTACATTCAATTGACTCAAAATTTAAATTCAAAAGAAATTCACACCTTTAAGAAAATAAAAAATAGAAAATATTTGTCTTGCGCAAAAAAATTATTTGCAAACAAAACTAAAAACTTGAAAAATTAAGCAGTACCTAGGATGTTTTTTGTTTCATCTCAAAAAACACTTGAAAATTTGTATTTGTATTTTATTTTGTTTTCTTAATTTTTTTGAATATCGCATTTAGCTTTTTAAACGCAATTTTATACTGACCACTTTTTCAATTATTTTGTTCCGTTTGTAAAATACACCAAATCGTTTTTTACAAACATACATGTAGCATCTCATTTCATTGCTTTAAACCCTAGTACTCGCAAAAGTTTACGAACATAATCCGACTGAATTTTAAACACCAATTTTTCGTTTCCGCGTTCAGAGAAATTTATGTTTTTTCGTCTTCTACGCACTGCACAGAAATAACAGTCACAACTATTTAAGACGAAGAGCTTTAAGATCGATCTCATATTCAACGAGTAAGAGCTGTTCAGAGCGAACTCATTTTTTTGCATATAAAATCGAGTCCGAGTTCGGCTCTGCTCGATCGATCTCACATGTGAGTTCAAGCTCGTTAACTCGGACTCAGAGATCTTGCTCATCTTTTAGCATACGACCCAATGTCTCCAAATGCGGAGTTGCATTATTGTTCTTTTGGTGCTTTGAAGCTGATTATCTCACGAACCCGATGGCTTAGAGCTTAACGGCTATATAATGAAATGATGTCCTAACAATAACCTTTTCAAAAACGTATGACACAAGTGTGTTGAGCATATGGGCCAATTTGCCCATTCTCCTTTTATAAGGTTTTACTCCCGGTACATACTATATTTATTCCATTTGTATAATAGAATGATTCTAAAGCCTAATTAGAACGCTTTCCTAGGATATGAAGACTTTTAAGATTTCAACTCTTACAGTAGATGTTTGTACAAAAAAAATGATTTTTAGTTTTTTTTTATGAAATTGAACAACTAATGTCTTCCTTGTCTAAGTAAGAATATGGATCTTGAGAAATGCCTCTACATTTGCCTTAAAGCTTATCTTAAAACTTTAATAACAAAGTTTATTACTTTCATCCGAGCAAACAAAAAATTATAAATAAATCTTTTCATTCCCATGGGTATACCACTCCCAGCAACCTCAACAGCAGCAGCAACAACTACGACTACCTAATACATGATGCATTTTTATATGCAACACCACCAGAGAGAGAGAGATTGTGCAATTAATTGTGCAAACATGCCACTCTATCAAATCAATTTACAACATCAATAACAAGCAACAAATGCCATAGTGCAACTCAGGGACAGGACTCTCTTTCGCTGCAAGTTAAATCATTAAAACAATCTCCGCACTTTTTTGTGCTGTTGAAGAACAACAACGCGCAGCGAAAAGACTCTCAAGTGTTAAGGCCTAGCTATATATAGTCCGCGCCCAGATTATTGATCGCTCAATTATCTTCGATAATTTAATTTTGAGACTTCAACTATAAAAAAGGCCTACGGCCATATACCTAACTAACAGCATCACTTCTATGCCACTATACCTGCAACAGCTATCCTATCTACCAGGGAAGTGCTTTTTGGCCGAATATCTATCTGTAAGGAGTGTTTATACATCTGAGTTTGTGTGTGTATTGTTCGAGCAAAGTGTATAGAGCAACAGGCATCCTCATCCTCAAACAGTACAGTGGGGTATTATCAGTGTAAAATGGGAATTGTTTTGACTAGAAGGGAAACATTGTCAACCAAGCTTATGAACATTAGAACGGATGCAAAAACTCCCTTCGTTAAGTCTCCTTTTTAGCTATATAACTTTCCGAACATGAAAAATGTTCAGGTTTTGAAAGAATGCTTTGAAGTTGATATTTGGAAAGGGAACGATATACGGTGTCCCACTTTAGTGTATTATTTGTAGAGAACGATTGGGGTGCGAAAACTCACTCATTGACTGAAGACTGGTTAGAGTTTGGCTGTACCACTTGTAAGTCTTCGCATCCATAGAGCATAGAACTTGATTTCCTTTAATTCCACGCCATAAAAATGCTACAGTTGCCTCTCAATGTCGTTAGATCACAGGTACTTAAGCCTGGTAATGGAGTGATAGGTGTTTGAAAGTTGTGCTTGATGACGGCAAGCATAAAAACAATTTTTTAATGAGAACATCAACGTAGGGCAATGTATATTTAAATTCCGGAACAAATATCAATTGAATCTTTTACTGGCTAATTTCTTTTTTTCATTTTTGTGTAAGAAAATGTTAGGATTTTCGAGAATAGTTTTTGAAGAATAGAATTTTTAAATAGGTACGCTTTAATTGAATGAGTAGCTTAGGACACCAGAATTGACTGTTTTAATTTCAGAGATTTTTTATATTTTGTTTCAAAATTGTATAGTACCTATACTGATTTTTGGAAAATTTTGAATTTTACTATTTTGGCTAGGAACAAAATTTTTAAACTGAATTTACTTGAAGTATTTCGTGGATTCATGGAAGTTTTCCAAGCTCTTTGATACAAAATTCTGCTCTAGAAAATCTTAAATTGGTACTTAATTTTGTTTTGTGTTTTATAAACCAAATTTATAATATTATTAACGGGATTTTGGAGAATTTATTTTCTTATCAGACCTTCAAAGAAAGGCATTAAAATAAGCTCTACACAATATATGGTGCCATCTCTTTGTTTTATTCCAAAATTATCACCCAAAGCCAAAACGAAACTCTTATGAATTCAAAATTCAAGTTTTTTTTTTTCAAATATTTATTCGTTTTTTTTTTAAGAACAATTGGGCGAACAGAAAAATGCAAATTTGTATACATATACATACAATTTAAATAAAAAGCTTAGATCTTAATTTTAAATAATACAAATTTTGAGCCACAGAATTTTGGATCAACCGATGTTTCCACATTTTCATACAAAAAAGTATTTTCTATTTTTTTCAAATTGTAAGTAGGTACATATGTATGTACATCGAATTTTAGATCAACAGCGTAGTATAGAATATTATTCCAAAAAAAATTGAAGCTCAGGATTTAGGATCAACCAAGACACACATAATGTACATATCGTCGTCGTTCAGTGAAAACTCCATTAGTCCATTTTTATTTATTTTGAGACATCGGTACTTTTACTAACCAGAATTTGAAAATGTTTGATTTTGAGAATTTTTTAATTTATAAATAGACTTACATTAGATTAAGAGACCTTTTTCAGAACTAAAATGTTTATATTTTAATAAATATATCGTATTCACCTGAGGTTTCTCGGTTTTGAAAGAAATGGACTTACGGAGTTTTGATAGAACGACGACGATATACTCAAAAAGTTTCAACCACAAAAATTTATCAAGTTTTGGAACACAAAATTTTAAAACACATAAGTTAAAATCAATGGAATATTTCTAAATTAAACGACGTTCAATATTACATACTTTCAATTAAGTTCCTACATTTAAGAAAAAAAATAACTGAGTAAGAAACTCATAGAATTTCGGATCAACAGATTATTCCAAAATTTAAAATTTCATATCAACCAAATAATAAAAAATGTCAAGGCAAAGATTTTTGCGTCAACAGATTTTCGTCGAGCGCAGAATAATTTTGTATCAATAACATAGTATCAAATTTTGAAATACAAAGTTTTGAATCATTAGAAAAGTTTCAAAATTTATAATAAGAATGTTTGACCACAGAAAATTGGATCAACGGAATTTTTTAAGCATGAAACAAATCATCACAACATTTTGGATCAACAGAAGATTAAAACCAATAAAAATTATTAAAAAATGTCAAAACACAGAATGCAAGAATTTTAAAAATATTGAAATGATTGTAAATTCTGAAATTAGAACTCTCAAACACATATATATGTATATGTACATGCATACATAAGTTAAGATCATAAATAGCAGAATCTCCAAAACGTTATGTTAAAATAATATTTTAAACAATTAATTAATTAATAGCATAGTAGTATTTTTAGTATTTCAGCAGAGTAGGTGCGTATGACAAAAACAAGAAGAATTTCGGATACAAAAAAAAAAAAAAAAACAATCAGAATTTATACGAATTTTAGATCAGCAGAATACCTACCTATGTCTGTTTATACATAATCGAAAAAGTTCAAACACAGCATTTTGTATCAACGTGATTGTCGAAAATTCTTAAATACAAAACTTCGAACCTCAGAACCACATCCATGGAATTCCTTAAACGTACATAATCTATGACCCCAAAATCTGTATTACCTATTTAAAAAATGTTATTGAATATAGCTTGTACCTTGTTTATTTACATTTTGTGGTTTGACGTCTCCAATTGTGTATTTAAATGTATATAAATAAATACAAATTTTTAAAAAATTTTTCTTTTTGGCGTTTATTAAAAACTAATTTTAAACTTTTACACAATTATTTTAAAACCTAAACAAATCAAACAACAACAACGCCTCAACAACTGAACCGACAAAATATATATCTGCACAATACACCAATTTAATGCCACAAATAATGAGGAACATATTCAACAAACAAAATATCAAAATCTCATTTAAAACTAATAACCATCTCTCTAAACTACTCCAGCCTAAAACAAAAAACGACCCAAAAACAAGCACAGGTGTTTACAAATTAAAATGCAACGACTGCAACAAATACTACATAGGACAAACAGGGAGAACTTTCCTTGACAGATTTAACGAACATAAACCCAGACCAAACACAAAATCTAACTTCGCTGCACACTTGATTGACACTAACCACAACTACACCGACTTCGACACCAACCTTACCCCCCTACACCACTGTAAGAAAGGGAAATTACTTGACGCCCTCGAAGAATACGAAATATACAAATCACGTAAACTAGAGGAAGACAATGTACTGAACGACAAATTAACACTAAAAACAAATGCACTATATGACACTGCACTGAGACACTACAGCTAACAAAGTAAGACAACCGAATACCCACAACACAAATATTAACAAACAAACTTAATAAAACTTCACCAAAAAACAACTAAAAACAAAAAGAGACAGGCACAACAAAACATGAAGAACTAAAGCCCAAATTCATCATTAAGTTAATTAGCCCGAAGATGGAATTTACTTCCGAAACGCGTTGCTAAATATTGTAATTTTTTAAAATAATTGTGTAAAAGTTTAAAATTAGTTTTTAATAAACGCCAAAAAGAAAAATTTTTTAAAAATTTTTATTTATTTATATTGTTTATTTAGTTATTTATTCTTTACAAGAAATACCTCAATTTTTCAAGTCCAATTTTCAATCAACATAAATATAATTGTGGCATTCAAGTTATTGGACATATGGCAAATATTACACAATCACTAACAAGCTCTCCTATTACATGTGAAAAATCGAGCGATAATCTAAGACCCATGTCACCTTTTCAAGTAGCTATAATTTGGCTATAGGCCTTTTCCTCTTTCAAGCTTCCGAATAGAGCAACAAATCATAGCCGTCTTTTGCTCAAAGTATAGGTCGTATCTTTAGATATCTGTGCCTCATTTAATGAGAATAAATTGAGACACCTACCTATTGTTCCCAATAAACACCATTTTTCTTGGCGTTGCCACCTGATGCAGCAGGTAGCAACTGCACTGCAGCAACAGCCCAACAGCTCAACAGCAGCAAAATCACGACTCGCCTCGGATGCAAATAATTATATAGTTGAATTCATAGGATGTGCCCTTGCGCTTGTGCAACATTGCCATAATGTGAACGCGCACTTATTGATCCAGCGGCATGCCTTGGACCCGCACATAGAACTGGCTTCTTAAGAAGCACACACACACACCTCTTGCAACCCACAATTTCTATGCAAATATTTCGGTTTCGATCTCCATTCCCCGTTCAACGTCCAAGTCCAACCGTGTAGTCGTCTTTGGTCCTGATGGCGATGGGATTCCTGGTTGTTCCGCATGTAATGCGTTTAGCACACGTCAGTTTCTGCGCGCTGTGAAAAATCACCGCTTGCATGCAAACATTGCAGCTGCGGCTGTGCAACCAACTTCTGGCAGTTCGCTGACAGAACAGCACAGTGCATGATGGTGCAAATGCTTTGCTGTGATCATTGCCTCCTCGTTAGCTGGAAGCCTTCGCGATATCGGATGGAATCGCACACAGCAAGTGGTCGTTGCTGCTCGGGTCGTATAGTTGGAGTCACAGTCACAGTCAGAGTCAGATTCAGAGTCTGAGTCGCGCTCCAGGTCCAGGATAGACAATTTTCCAATAACTCAGTGCGGATGCCTAGACGGAGGAGTACCTTACCCGAGTGCAGGTTTAAAAAGCTGCCGCCAGCCGCCACCATCCGCCACCGCCGCGCCGGCCGCTGCCACAGCTGTAGCCGTCACCACCTAATGGAAGCGGTAGCTGCGGCACTGTCGCCAAAGTGCGTGTTGCGTGCTGGGTGCATGCTTCGTGTTTGCCATATAGAGGTGCTCTATGGAAAGTGCGTGTAGGAGGTCGGTCGGTGGAGCAGCGCGGAGCCATTTTGTGTGCTTGTTAAAGTGTTGCACCGCTGTCATTGTTTGCCCAGTTAATGTAGATGAATGGGTCAATCAGTGTTCCGAGATGTTACCAAGGATAATAAGCGAGTGTTATTGAGCTGAGAGGTTTTGTCGTGAGAAATTTAATGGTTGTTATGCCATAGCTCATGGAATTTCTCGAAAAATTGAAAATTATTGCAAATACAGAAGAAACAAAGAGAATATAAAATATAAGCCTCTTGTGCTCACCTGTAGTAAAAAATAAGTGCGTTCCACCATTAATCCGAACCCTTTGTTTACCTGCGTCGAGTTTTAAATGCGGGTTTAATTCAAGGGATAAATGTTTTGAATTTTAGTTTAACGAATTTCTTAAAATATTTCATGTTCACGAAGTTAAATCTATTCAAATATAAACATCACTGTGTCAATCGGGTCAAGCAGAAGACTCTATCCATTTGTCATAACTCATAAGAGTAATCAACTACGATTTGTAAAACTTTAGTCCATTACGACACTCACTTGTCCCCATTAATAGACATACTTCTTGATTCGATTTTGGTTTTATTTTTATAGGCAACTTACTATACTCTCTGCCCTTCCTTTGCCATGCTAAAGCCAGCCAACATCAACTTCTCTGATGGTGAACTACTTTTGACATTAATCGTGTCCAAAATGTTGACAAATCTCTAGCAGCCCCATTTATCTTTAGGTGCTTTTAGTAGAAGTATAAATATTCCTGGGTGTGTCAACTCTTTGCAGAAGCTTTATCTCATTTCATCCGTCAACCAATCCAATAGTTCATCTGTCCAACACAAAACTTCATATACATAGATAGATATATGTACATAGTTCCTAACCTATCCAGCCCCAACATAGATGATGGTCCTTCGTCCTGCCACAACGAGACACGGTCCTAAATAGTTTTATTCATCCTTTATAGCCCTCTCACTCTCTATTCGTGTCGTCAATGTCAACTTAAACTTAGAGTTCACTTTTTGACAAAATCCTAAAATTGTTGTCATCATGTAACAAACTTAAGTATTCAAAGGGAATTCAATGGGAATTTGATGGGTGGCTATAATACACTGTGAAAAAAGTTATAAACTTAATCATGGTAGTTTTTGGAAATATTGATACTTTATCTGAGACACCATTCTTAATTCTTTAATATATAACCATTCCAAAAATGTGAACAAGCCTTAATGTATTTATGTCAATTGACAAAAAAAAAAATTGATAGGTAGCAATTTTTGTCATTTTTAGAGGAAAATTAACAGCCACGTTTTGCTATCGCTCATAACCCATATGGGTCACCTCGTGAAAATAAAACGATGCGGGTTAGTCCAAAAGTAGCGCTGTATATCAGACTCTTATTTTCCTATGTTTATTTGTTTTTCATGTAAAGTCTGTCTCTTTTCCTCTCTATTCCTAACATTGCTGATATCATTCATAATGGTAAAAAGCCCTCTGCCGGTCAGAGTGATAACCTGTATCTGGGTTATTGAAATTAACCTCGATAGACACCTAGATCTCATGTTTTTTTTTGTAACACATGTTAAAAGATAACCTCGAACCAGACCCGGGGATAGTAAAACCCAGCTTAAATTTAAGTATGACAACTTTTTTTTTTAATATTTTGTAAATTTTCTTTTAAAAGTTTCGAACGCCAAGTTGGTTGTGGTCCTCTTTTACTTATGTGCGTCATCTGAGTTGAAGGCTTCGCTCTTCGCCTAATTGGCACATCGCACTAAGGAGCATTTTACCTCAATAACCGGACAAAATTGAAAAAATCATACTATTGTGAAAGTCTCCCAATTTGGTTTTGCTTGTAGCTGATTAACCATATTATCATAAACCAGTCTTAAAGTTGACCCCCACCACGCCACCTCTTCGGGCAGCTAGTCAAAAACTAGACCAATTTTGTAGGCACGCCTGCATGTGCAATGCGCTATATTTTCACCAATTTCAAGTTGGTGTTTTATGTTTTTTGAAGTGACTTGAAAAAAAGTTTATCAATGAATGTTTGAGACCATGGTGTATACTTAATGTCAACGTTTGAATTATTTGATTTCATCAACTAATTTCTATGTTCTTGGGCAAACATTGATTCATCAAAATGTCGAGAAATTAATGTATTTTTTTTACAGTTAAGTGTTTTTGTTGTATTGCCGGGTGCTGTCGGGTTGTAAATTTATTTTTAAAGCAAACAATAAGGTCTCAGTGTTTTGTACAATCTAAAACATTTTCCTCATATTTCCTCCTTTTTGAGAAAAAAATTATTTAAAATTGCAAAGGTACTATTTTTGAACAAGTTTTTACTTTTTATTATTCGAAGTTATTCGAAAGTATTTTGGATGCAATATGGAAAACCAAACCTTCAACCTTCGATTTAAAAAAAAAATTATTTGATTATTACCTTTTTTGGTCAAAAATGAAATAATAGTTACACACATATCTAAGCCCATGGGTGGAAAAAAATTTAAAAAAAACCCACTATTGTTCATTTATGTTTTAAAGAATGGAAATGCTTTAAAACGGTATAAATTTAAGTTTTAGATGAATATTAGGTCATTAAGACAAAAAAATAATTTTGACCAGTTTTTTCATGCAAATGCTCCTATGTGCATCGGTAAGTTCCTATTCCCACACTCAGCTTAGAGTTCGAGTGAAAGTTTCAACCTCTTCTTTAGCTGCTAAGGATTACTTGCCCAATGGCCTTGCCAGTCAAAAGGCATTTTCGAAAACGTCATCTGCGTCAAAAATGCATTTGCAGAATGTTTCAAACGCAAACTGCAAAATTCTTCTGTTCGAAAAAGCAAATACAAGTTCATATTTATAAGTATTTTATTCGATAATGCAGTTTGTTAAGGTCACATGCTTGAAAACATCATCTGCGGTGCAATTCTGCAGTAAAATAAAATGCACGACTGGATCGCACGTACTTGCTCTTATGTTCAACTTGTGTGGGACTTAAGAACTTTAAAAAATATTCAAGTAATTTTAGAAAAACTATAAAAAGCATTTAAATCGTTTTTTTAATTGTATAAACTGTCTGATAAATAACTTAGATCTAAAAAAAAGTATGCCATTTGATTACTTGAAAAAATATGAATATATGCAAAAAAAAATTTTAAATCGTTGGAGCCGTTTTCTTAAAAATTAATTTTTATATATAAAATTCTTGTAACATTTTTCAAAAAAAATTTGGTATGCCAATTTTGAGTATATATTAATATACATTTAAAACTGAAATTTCAAAACAATTCAATTCAAAGATTTTGAATCTTTTTTAAAAATTCAAAATTTATTTTTTCAAAAATGTTGGTATGCAGTATTATTTATATTCTAACTAAGCTTTTGTGCAAACAAAATTTATTGAAATCGGTTGAGCGGTTAATGAGAAAACCAAAAATCAAAAAAACCGTTATATGGCAGGTACCGTTAGTAAATGTTTTTGGTGATTTTTTTCTTACTAAAAGGTACATCATATCTACAATAATACATAGATTTTTTTATTGAAATCGTTGGAGCCGTTTTTGAGATAAATAAGCTTTTCCTGAGCGGTTGTATGGCAAGTACCGTTAGTTTTTGATCTAAAAAAAATTTCAATTTCCCCTCTGGAGAGTTACAAAAAAACCTTTAGTTCAAAATTAGAAGAAAATCGCTTCAGTGGTTTAGGCTGTAGGTTAAGGTACAGACAGACAGACAGACAGACAGACAGAATTGTGCCACCCACTTTTTTCGTGTTTCTGTATCTGGATCTGTAAACTTGCCCTATAGTACCTATATCGCAAGTAAAAATAGAGTTGACGACATAAATAGTGAGAGGCCATAGAACGCGAAATGCGCAAGAAAAATGAGTGACGTTGATAAAAAAGATGGTGTGCAAACAGAAAGATTGCGCATATTTGGCAATAGCAATATTCGCGTTAAAAAATTACGATCATTTGACAATGGAATTGTTGTTGACTTTGATGTGCTCAAGAACGGCAAAAAACCACTATCCGTAGGTGAAGAAGTTCCATCCGACTTCTCTTCGGAAGTGACTGCTTTAGTCAGTTCCTGGTTTTTCTCCAATCTTCTTCATCGGATTTGTACTCTTTTCCAGTTTAATAATTTAACACGGAAGTTCCTAAAATGCATTCACGAAAGTGAAAAAATCCTCACGAATCTCCCATCAGAAACGTAGCTTATTATTTTAACTTTGTTTAAATATTTTAATCTTGTAGTCCCAACCATTGATATAAAGTCAGTATTTTTTGAATCTACATAATTGAAACGATGTATTTTAAAGATTTTGTTATTTTTTAAAAATTAAAATCAATTTTAGGGTGGAGAATTTAAAAAGTGCCTCTGTGGTCTCCCCTATTTCATTTAAATATAAAAATATCAAATGAGGAATTGTGGCGCAGGACAAGTCAAGAGCGGCTAGACGTCGACATAAGAAAGCGTAAATGGCGTTGGATTGGTCACACACTGAGGAAACCAAACGATGAAATTGCAAAGCAGTCCTCAGGGTGCACGGCGGGTTGGAAGACCAAGAACAACATGGAAATCAACTGTCTTAGCGGAAGCAGAATCCCAGAGAAGGACGTGGCCACAGCTAAAGTACCTTGCAGCAGACCGTGAAGGATGGAGACGTTTTGTTGACGCCCTATGTCCCAGCCGGGGTTACAGGATACGATGATGACAACTTTTTAAATTTGTTGAGGTGTTTAAGAAATTATTTCGACTTTTTTCGATTATCGATCGTCCTTCTAAAATTATAAATTTTGATCAAATCTGAAAAACGGGTTGACAGTTTTTTGAAAAAAAAAATAGAATTTGCTTTACGGTTTTTCAACATTTGTATGGAAGGTTTCTGTCGTTATTTGTTCATGAAAGTCAAATATTTTTAAAAAAAATCTAGTGTCAAAAACTCTTACGTACAAAGTTTGTGATTGCAGAAGCTTAATTAGCATTTACCCAAATCAGTTTCCTTCCAAAGATAGCATCTAATAGCCTATTGAATAGACCTTTTAAAAAGGAACAATTACGTGCAAGGGTTTTTATTATTGAATATGTTTGTTTGGCCCATAAGCATGCTTAAAACCGAAAATGCTACTAAATTCACCCATGCGTTTCTGAGAGAATGGTCACACTGGCCACTTTTCAATATTTTTGGTATAACTCGAAAACTAAGCCGAATTTGACAATTTTACATATAATACTTTTTGTTCAAAATTAAATTTTCTATTGAAATGGATACTTTGGAAAATTTCTTAAAAATATTTAAGTAGGAAAAGTAAACAAAAACCAACATAACAAAAATCGAAAAATCAAAGATTTTTAAATTTTTTTCTAAATTGTGCATAACTTTTTTCGGAGCAAAGATACGCTCAAGACATGCGTGAACAAAGTAAACTGGAGTCTTACGCCTTTAATATGACATGTTAAAGAAGCCATATTATTTGAAAATTGACAGAGATATAGCCAATCAAACTTTACCATTTCTTATCATTTTTCGCCGTTTTTGCCCGAAAGCCTTTTTTTTTGTACTTAATGACATATATAATGTTCCTAGCACCAAGTACCAAATCTTATGTTAATCGGACCAGCCGTTCGGTCTGTAGGTCTGAAAGCATTTAAAAACAGCTGAAAAACGAAATTGCGAACTTACATCCTTTTTATAAATTTTTTATAGTTCTAATGTCATATTATAACAAAAATTTGATTTCGAACATTTTTACGAAAGTGAAATTTGCCATATTGTACCGAAAAAGGGATCTTTGGGCCAAAACTGCGAAAAATTATAAGAAATGATAAGGTTTGAATAGGAATATCACTGTCAATTTTAATTAAATATTAATTTTTGAACATGCCATATTAAGGCATTTAGTCTCTACTTTATTTTGTCGGTGCATGACTTGACCCTATCTTTGCTTCAAAAAAAGTTATGAACAATTTATTAAAAAATTTAGATATCCTTGATTTTTTTATTTTTTTTTAGGTTGGTTTTTGTTAACTTTTCCTGCTTACATTTTTTCGTAAAATTTTTTGAACTATCCATTCCAATAGAAAATTTAATTTTGAACAAAAAGTATTATAAGTAAAATTGTCAAATTCAGCTTTGTTTTCGAGTTATACCAAAAATACTAAAAAGTGACCAGTGTGACCATTCTCTCAGAAACGCATGGGTGAATTTAGTAGCATTTTCAGTTTTAAACATGCTTATGGGCCAAACAACCATATTCAATAATAAAAACCCTTGCACGTAATTCTTCCATTATACCCCTCATTTTCCGGTCTATTCAATAGGCTATAATAAAAGAGAATATAATTGATTTTTTAAGAAAAGTTGTGAACCGTTTTTGAGAAAAATAAGTGCTTTACAGCCCATTCTATGAATTGGAATGATAAAAAAATACGACCAAATTGATGAAAAAAAGGATTTCTGGAAATGAGAAAGCAGACGCTGGGCCAAACTGGCTGCACATTTTTTAAAAAAATAGCTGACAAATCATTTGGGCCCGACAAGAACTCATGATTAAGATTTTTTATCTACTCAATCACATTATCAACATTAATATTTATAAATTAAAACCATTAAAATAACGATGATAAGTTTTAATTTTGAACTCAAAATATTTCCCGCTGAACCGCCCATTTGTTTTATTTTTAAGACGTTACTTTAACAACAACAGTATTTTTTTCACGGGATTGATTTGTTTTCTTTCAAAGAAAAGTTTAAAAAAATTTTTTGAAGTTAAAATTTTCTTGGAAATTATTTTGCTTATTTGCTTGGAGAAGTGAGGACAGTTTAAAAGTCAGAACCGTGGCATCTAATCCAAATTGAAATTTAAATAATTAAAGGGTTGCCATCCAGTAAAACAGACTACAAAAAGAAAAAAAAGGAGAAGTTATAAATCAAAATTTATAATTTAACATAATATTATTGTATTTATCATGACCAGAGATTAAAATTTAGTCTAGGGATTTGAAGGCAGGGGTATTCCATTTTAATTTTTGATGTTTGAACCTAAACCAATTATTATGAACCTAGAAATAAAAAAAGGGCCATCAGAGAGGATAGTTGTAAGAAAAAAGGCATTTTTATCGCATATGGAAGCCTGAAAGTCATTCGACGAACATTTTTTTTAAAATCAAACGAGTGCTTAGTAAGAAACAAACAAATGAATGAAGTTTTGTTTAAATGGTGTCATTGAAAAAGTATGGAACAAATCTTTGGGTGTTTTTTTAGAAAAAAATTGTCTGTAGGAAATCGAAGCAAAGACAAGTGAGAGATGAGATCCCTAATAATACAAAATCCCAATTGTGAATTGCCTGGTCCTAATGAAAAAGTCGTGTTACAGTTTTTTTTTTGTTTCATGTTTTTTTTAGAAAGAAGCATGAAGTTAATGGGATCAACTATGTATGTATACACGTAGGTAAGCCATTTTTGAAAATTTATTATGTTTTATATAATTAAGAAAGAATAATTATAATAATAAACAATAATAATAGAAATAATAATAATACAAATAACAATAATATAAAAATAATATACGTATAACAATAGTTTAGTACTCACCTTAGGCCAAGCTTTAGTAGAGACTCAGGTTGGGTTTTCAGGTAAACAGAAACGGCTGTTGATATGAGCAAATAAGGGTCATTTATGCGTAGTAGTTGAGAGCGGTCTCGTCTAGAGACTATTGAACAGCCTGAGTACAGTCATAAGCCAACACACTGCTAAACTGCTCGTTTCTTAAGGAAACTTACTGTGATAGCTGTTGCCCTTAGCGTGGCCGTGGCTCAGGTTTTCAGGGTAATAGTGGTTCGTTGTGTCTAATCAAAGACCGTATAATACCAAGATACCGCATCTCAACCAACCACCAAAAATCAGCTCTAGATGCGGTCGGTCGGGGGAAGGGAAACATTCCCACGTATTGTATCACATCCTCATTCACATTCGAACTCACATAACACATACAGACATGCAAGCCTTTATTCGCCGCAGACCCACGACTCAGCGACCGCGCCACCGACGATTGTAAAACTTATACATTGACGGGGTTCTCACTCACACATCTATGGGGTCACCACTGGGGTCGTCACAGTACTAGCGCTTTGACTGCGAATTTTTACACTAGATGCAATATCTTGGTATTATACGGTCTTTGGTCTAATCTATCTATGTTACTTAAATAAATGAGGATGGTCTCGTATAGAGACCAGGAACAGCCTGGATACGGTCTTAGGCCAACACACTACTAAACTGCTCGTTTCTTAAGGAAACTTACTGTGATAGTTGTTGCTCTTGGCTTGGCCGTGGCGTGTTAATTTGGGTTTGGTTTGGGTACAATTATAGCAGCTTATGTGCTATATCTATCATGTCTGTAGGGGCAAAAAAAACAGCTATCATCGAAACAATTCGTTTGATGGTTTTCGTTGACTAGGATTTTCAAGTAAAAGTGATTTGTAGGGAATAAAAACATTGGTCATTCTGAATTGTAGATAAATATAAATTTTGGTTAGTAAATGAGCTTAGGGCAGTCTCGTATAGAGATTATGAACAACCGAGTACAATCATAAGCCAACACACTGCTAAGCTGGCTTGTTTCTTTTTAGTAAAGATACTTGCTATATAAGCTGTTGCTTTAGCTTGACCGTGACTCAGGTTTTAGTGGTAATAGTGGTTCTAGAGTACTAACTTTACTACCTAAATAAATGAGAACGATCTCGTATAGAGACTATGAAAAGCCTGGATACGGTCTTAAGCCACCACACTGCCAAACTGCTTGTTTCTTCTTAATAAAGATACTTGCAATGAGAGCTGTTGCTTTGGCTAGACCGTGGCTTGATAATAGGTTAGTTTTCATAAATTCCTAAAATGTGTCTTAAAATAACTCTCATATTATTTATCATATTCAGTGACATTCAGTGGAGTTTTAAAGATAATATAAGAAATACATAATAGAAAAAAAGGGTGTCCGAAAATTAACGTAAAATTTGAATATGCCGCAATTTGTGTAGTAAAATGTTGGCAACTCTACAAAAAAATAATAACGGTTTGACAGTTGACAGGTTGGGGTTCGTAAAAATAGAACATCATACGAAAGGACAAAATGTTTTCACTGATGAACAATACTTCAAAAATTATGAAAGTATTTGAAAAGTTTAGGGACACTCGATCAATTGGTCATGCTTGGTTGTCGTCCAAAAACAAGCCGTTCAAATTTCAATACATCGAAGCAGTGCGTGATAGTGTTGGATGTACGTATGATGTACAATGAGGAGTAAGTCCGTTATTTTTGATTATTGAAAGTCAACAAGACGGTGCCCCATGCCATGCATCCCGTGAAACTATCTCTCGTTTCAGTGATCAGAATTGGCCCCCTTGAACGTGTAATTTTAAACAAGATAGCAATTATGGGGTTATTTGAAGTCAATGGTGTATGATGGCAACAATACCAGACCCCCAGTACATTAAAGAAGGAAATTCAAAGCAGATCATCGATATTCAGCCACATTTATGCGTATGTTTTTGATGGAAAGTTTCGACAGAAGAGTGCGTATGTGGCAGAAAATCCATAATTTACATATCCCTATATTGCCAACTTTATGATTCAATAAAAAAAAAATATCTAAAGAAAAAAGACTGTTTTGTATTTAATTCAAATTTTAAGCAAATTCTGTGACACCCTGTATATGTATAAAAATAAGCATAAACTAATAAACTTACTTTGAAATAAAAAATAATTTTGACAGCACTCACCTGAAATTAGAAAAGAAAATTTGTATTAATATTTTGTCACGTACCTAACATTTTGAAAATAATAGTCAAGAACTAAAGTAAATGGAAAGGAAATATTTCGACTTTTATACGAATTTATTTTATTATATTTTTAAAGTATTAAAAACGGCAGTGTATCAGCATTGTTTGTTGAAAATGACAAGTCGGATCAAAACATCCATAAGTCAAAAAATCTTTGTTTTGAGATAAATCCAATTTAATATTCAAAAATTTCCTCTAAATTCAGTATTAGTTGTTTATAAAATATTTTTAGCAGTGAGAGCCTTAATGGCCTTACAGAATTTTTCATTATTATCAGTAGAGCAAAAATGAGCAGATTATTATTAAACACTTGTAGCCTTAAGAAAATTAAAAAATGTAGTTTTTAATTAAATGAACATAGTTTTGATTTTTGTTTGCAATATGATAAAAATAAATTATAGTTTAAAAAACTAAAAATTCGCTTTAAGAGTTGATCAAACTAAAAAGTAAAAAATAATTCTTAGCATGAGAGTAAAATTACAGACTATAAAATTAATGTCACTGGTTTAACTGGTAGAGCTCTTGGCGCGTAACTAATAGATCTGGGTTCGATTCCCAGTCCAGGCTGTCTGCATTGTTTTTTTCGGTAAGCGAAATTTTCCCACTGAGTAGACCCTCCCTTTCCTTAGTACTTTTTTTCCCCATTTTCTTAATAAGCTCAAAATGGCGATATTGAAATTTAGAGCTCGGTATCCAATCATCATAATTTTCATTGTTTCATTCCGAAATGCACAGTTAGTTTAAAAATGTCATACAAGGCACTCCACGCTTTTAGAACAGTGACATTAATTTTCTCGTCAGTAACTTTTTTTTTATAACTAACGCACACTCAAGGGGTTATGACTACCCTTAATATGTTAAACACAGTGCGAGTGTTAGGAAAGTAGGATAGGGTTTAAAAGGAGATACCGATGCACATTGGTTTTGAATTTCTGAATATCACAATAGGAAGGAAAAATAGAGTAGGGTAAAGCATTCCACATTCGTGTTGTACGGCTGGAGAAAGAATCTCTGTACTTGACGGTACGCCCGAAATTGGACTCAAGGGTAAACTGATGTGCATTCCTAGAAGTACGAGTATTACGGCGGAATTGTTTTAGGGGAGGAATGCAACTGGCTATTTCACTAGAGCACCGTTTATAAAAATAGCGGTAAAATAATGTAAGACCTGAAACATTGCGGCGGTGTTCGAGAGATGCAAATGCTTTCGTTATCAGATCAGAAGCGGATAAGAATTTTTTGCATCGCCGGAGAAAACCTAACTTTGCAGCGATTTGGCGACGTCAAATATATGATAATTCCACAAAAGGTGTCCTATTATGCGCATACCGAGAACTGAAAGTTTTTCGGCTTCCTCCATGCAAATACCACACCTGGATAGTGGCATTTGGGGTAGGTTCCGCTTTAATGACAGAAGACAGCATTGAAATTTTGGAAGCATTAAATTCTACACGTAGTACCATGTGGCATGATGGTTAGTGCGTGGGACTGTCCTGCCGAAGGTGTGGGTTCGATTCCCAGCCGTGCCACCTTAAAACAGAAATGTTTTATCCGAGGTACTGCCTCTTGCGAGGAACTGACAAAATCTCCAAGAGTATACTTGTCATGAAAAAGTGCTTCTCATTTAGCCGTTCGGACTCGGCAAAAAACTGTAGGTCCCCTCCATTGCTGCCAACAACACGCACACAGGAATGCTTGAGAGTTGTAAGTCACTTCTCCACGAGCTGTTGCACCACACAATTTATTTTTATTTTTAAATTCTGCACGGCTTTTAATTCCCCCTTGGACAGTGCTTTTGATGTCAGAATTTAATGCGCTAATCATACGCTGCCATTGAAGTTCCACAACCGAAGCACAAGGATGTGAATCTAGAAACAATTATGAAAAGCTGAGGGTACTGTCATCAGCGAAACAATTTAATGGATTAGAAGTTTCAGACAAAAGGTCTTTTATGAATATAAGGAAGAGTCGGAGACAAAACGGACCCCTGGGGCACACCAGCATTTATTTTATGGATTTCAGACTTAAAACTGTCCAACACGACTTGTATTGATGGGTCCGAGAAGATGTTTTTTATCCAAAGAAGAAGAGATTCACTGTCTTAAAACGAATGTGTTATTTAAAAAGTATGTTACATCAGCGAAGAAACACAATTTCAAATAAAATAATTCAACTTTTATTTTTTGAGTGTATTTATATCTGTTGAGTTTGTGTGTAAGTATGATCTGCAACCAAAATTTACAACGACGAACTTTCTTAATAGCAAAAATATGATGTTTATTTCGAATGCACACATTCATAATATAAATTTAGCCAAACACAAGGACTTTTTGATAATCACATCATACTCCTATTAGTTTCTGTTGTAGTTGTTGTTGTTTAGAGGAAAGCACCCACTCCTCTTTTGGTGCATTATAATCATCACCATCATCCAAAGGTTGAGACAGACATAATTTTCATGGAATGAGAATACTGTTTGTATTATAGTGTATTTATAGGAAAAGAGCTGAAGTTGTATCAACGTCAGCAACGATCTCGTCCTATTCCTCGTCATCGTCATTCTCAGCCATATAACTGCAGAAGCAGTATCATCATCATCACCATCCTTCAACAATGTTGATTTCTGGGTTATGATACACCATAACATCCTCAAACCCAATCGCAGTGCCATCAGTTCACTTCTTAGTCTCGTCATCGTTTAGACTTGGTCTCTTCTTCAAGATTCATAACGACGACGACTATACGAGGACGATGACGATGATGACGACGACGACGACAATATAACGACGAATATGCGGGAAGCTTTAATGTCCTGAAATTCTTGAGTGATATGAAATGATATGACTTGAGATGAGAAGATGATGATGTTGATATGCTTCATGCATGCATAGACACACTGCTAAGCAAGACGAGGAGCTGAGCGAGACGTTAAGAGAGTGGCGCATTTGCTGGTTAAGACACTATATATGCCGAGGACCGAAGAACTGATGCAGTTGGAGACAGTATGTTCTCTGGCCAGGAATGATAATGCGATACACAACGGCGACAATGATGAGGATGATGGTGATGATGATGCGCGTATCATGTACTGTATCACTATTCTTATATTCCATAGTTTTTTTTATTTTCTGTTTTTTTATATTTTGCAAAGATGCTGTTTCTGATGTTGCTTCTTCTTGATGCTGCTTCTTCTGGGTGATGCTGATGATTTGCCACTGAGAGGAACTATCATGCATGAAATCCATCAGGGATGTGACATTATATAACTCAGTGATGATAGTGATTATCATGACGACGATGATGATGCTGATGATGACATTGAGAAGACAGTGATGGAGTGCGATTTGATTCTTGAATTTAGACAAGTGTTCTATATACAACATGATTCTTTGTTAAACAAGTATTTCTTTTGTTCTCATAATGTCAAAACGAAAAATATATATGCCAAAGAAAAATGAGAAAAATGTTCTATTTTTTTTAAAGGTTTTCGCTTAGGTCTACTTATCATCATCTCGAGTGAGGAAATAAATACGTTCCACAATGTATTTCGTGCTTAATTTTCAATTTCGTATCAACCTTTGATATTTGTCAATCCATGGAATGCTGGGACTGTGTAATTTCATCGTATGAGCTATATATCATAAAGGTTGTCCAAATGATAAAACAATGACTAAGCGGCCTGCAGTGGCGTTAGTAGGGTTTGTGGCCATGAAGTGTCATATTTATTTTGGAGCCATTGTTTCGCGAGTTGCGACACATATGGCGTCAACCTGCTTCAAATAAGGTTCATAGACTTTCATATCCTCAACTTCATTAAAAAAGTCTGCCAACATCATTTCATTCACTGAAACAGCATGCTAGAATCATTTTCCAAAATAAACATATGAACTGACAACATCAGGTTACCAGTTGAATGTTGAAAAGTGACACCTCTGGTTGGATGACCCTATTATAAGTGCTGTAAGTCTTTTCTTTTTTTTATTTTTTTTTATTTAAAATTACTTTAAAAAAAAAAATTCTGAACAGATAAAATAGCCCTGTCTCTTTAAATTATCGAATTTGTCTGCTTTACTTCATTCTTTTTGTCTTGCCTTCACCAAAATCAGCCGAAACTCAATCGGGTAAACCTTGATGCGCAAAGGAGAGGAGGGAGGAAGTGTTTACGGTGACTTCTATGATGATTATACAGATCGTGGAACTCGATTCTGCTGATGGGCTACCCTTGGTTGACAGATTGAAGTGGAGGAAGATGTCACAAGTAGTAACCCGGCAACGAAAAAAGTGTTCCCACCAAGCCACTCTAGAAAAGACGGTAATGAAAGAATTCTTCTACCACTGTACATACATATTAAAAAATCTAGCATATTATAAGGGGCGGTCTATGCAGCTACTCGTTTTTGGAGTTTAAAGGGGGTTGTGTGTCGGATCCTATCACATGAAAAATGTCAGTTCTGAAACAAAAAAAAGCTATAGAAGACATTATGGCTAAGGACCCCATCAAACGAAGCAAGGGCAATGAAGCTCGGAACTGCATGTGGAATGTTTGGACCTTAAAAAGACCACAAATATTGACGAATAATAGGTGCCTTACTTATAGATAGGTTAAGTGCTGATATAACAGTCATCCAGGAAGTCATATAATAAGGAGAGGTCATATGGTATCCACTTTGATAAATTCTGTAAGTAGCAGAGGCAGCGACAATTTGGCTGTGGGTCTTGTGGAC
Organism: Dasysyrphus tricinctus; assembly: GCA_963921185.1. Classification (NCBI taxonomy): domain Eukaryota; kingdom Metazoa; phylum Arthropoda; class Insecta; order Diptera; family Syrphidae; genus Dasysyrphus; species Dasysyrphus tricinctus. The sequence goes on along the minus strand of OY992533.1, from coordinate 17,588,100 downwards.
TTATGGGCAAGAACCCTTGGGCTTCCATAATGCAAGCAAGTCCCTGGTCGCAATCCGCATCAAATTCAAAATTTCTATACCAAAGGGTAATAAATTGATCTACACCAATCAGTGGAGTCTTAGGCCAGACAAATCAACCGTCGATTAAAATTTTGAGCTTCGACAGATTTTGGAAAAAGCACAGCATTTTAGATCGATACCCAGCATCTCTTTGTCGATTTCAAAGTCGCATATGATAGCCTAAACGAGGACTTATTCAGAACTATGGCAATTCTTAGCATGCCTGCCAGACCCGTTTGATTGTGAAGAATCACGATGCAGAAATATCACTGTCCCGTTAAAATGGGCAAAAGCCATTAATCCTTTAATGACGAAAATGGTCGAAGGCAAGACGACGCGTTATCTTGAAATCTCTTCTTTATAAAATTGTACCTAACACGACAAAGGGAAAATTGTTTCAATATTTGCCAACAATGGACGGTGCACTGTGGTTCAGGGGCGGAGAAAACTCGTTTTTTGACTGTTAAATATTTTTATTTTTGACATTGCAGTCTGTTTGGTAATAGTTTAAGCATTAGGATCAGGATTTTTTTATGAAATAAATTTCTAAAAAAAGTAAATAGCGTCAAAAACGCCCTCAAAAGTGGGCGGGGCAAACATTTAGCATACTTTTCTTTCTTAACCTGTTAAGACAATTGGTTTATTTTTCATAGAGATTAGCCCAATAAGCATTTTTTGTCAAAAACGCCCCAAAAGTGGGCGTGGAAAAAAATGTTGTATAGAATAGTTATTATAAATTACATTATCTCCAACTTTTCTTAAGATTAGTTGACCTGGCGGAAATTTTTGTCCGATGATGTCTTATGATATCCTTTATCCTTCCTGAAATCATCTTACACGGAATAAATTCTTGGATCAGATCAAGAAAAATGAGCTGCAAATCACGAAAAATGAATCCCGGTTTATACCTTGGATCAGGATTTAGTAATTTACGACTATTTGTTTGCAATTTGCAAATTAAAACAAAATGAAGATATTGATACTTAAAAATCATGAATCAAAGCTCTTAAGCATCAATTATTACATATATCGAGAGAAAACAAAAATTGCCACCAACTAATCGCAATTCGATCCAAATATTACTCAGTTGTTGTATATTTGCAAAAAAGGTGATCACCAATTTAATTTCGTGATTTTCCACTTGAATGAGCGCTCTACCCTTCATGTTGAAATAAATACTTTGCTTTCCTCAACTTGGATTTAAACTCGCATCCCTCCAGTTAATGAGCGAGCACGCAACCACTTTACTAATTCGCAATACAGAACACTGACTAAAAAGTGATCGCAAATCAACATTTAAGTTGATGCTTTCGTGAAATCATCATTTTGGAGAATAAATTACGCCAAAAAACTTGTTTTTTTACTATGAACAATGCAAGCTTGGATCATGGATTTTAATTGTAAACCTTGATGAGACAAATTGTGTAGTTTGCTATGTTTTGAATGTAAAATTGCCAATTTTTGTATCAATCTGGCATAAGAACGCCATAATTTACGAATAAAACATGTTTTGCAAATTGCAACTCAAAATTTTGCAATTGGTGATTTGTCAATTCTCTCCATGTAATTGGTTAGCTGCTTCAAATTTTATAGATTTAAGACCGCCTCTCTATACATCTTGAACCACTGTGCGATGGAACTTGGCAAGAGCAAGATGCAAACTTGATTGCTGCCTTTGAAAGGAAGATTCTTCGGATATGGACAGCGCAACACCTTCTTCTTCTAATCGACCCCTGGTGAACTACGTCAACTAACTTGGTTTATGAAAATATGGAAGCACTTGGTCGAGGCCATGTCCATTTTTCGACTATAAACGCCATCTAAAGTAAAGCCCTAACTTTTGTCATATTTTAAGTGAATCAGCATGTATAGATCGTACTGTAAAGCACAAAGGCATGGACTTTGTTCGAGGCAAACAACAACGAAATGTGCGAAATGTACAGTGACAATGACTGAGGTAACTGGAGTAATTTAAATAGAGCTGAGTCCAGTTCCAAGGGGTCGGTCAGTTAAATCCTGAAGAATTTAAGTGGTATCTTAAGTAGATGTCAATATGTCGTCGAACCCAAACATCGCTTAAATAACTAGCTGATCATGATGAGGCCTTAGTTCCACAGTGACACAAGTACAATTCACAGAGAAAAATTTAAGCCTAGTTACTCTATCACAAGAAATAAAAATCGAAATTTGTCCACACATAAACAATGAATATGAACGTTCTATATATTAATATATATATTTAATTTCATAAAACAAAGTTTGCCATTGAACAAATTTGATTTCAAAATATAATCTTTCATGATAAGGGGAAACCTTTGCGAAAAAACGCTCTATTCATAGTCAACATCTGGAGTCAAGAACCCACATTCCACATTGCGTGACGTGACAGTGACGTTCTACAATATTTTCAAAGCCATATTTTGTATTTCGCTGTAGTTTTGGATTAAAAATAGGAGATGTGGAATGTAATGTTCTGAATGTCAGACATTGCTTTTTTAATGAAAAATTTCATTCAAACTATGCATTATTTTTGCATACATCTATGTGTATATGCATATAACTGCCACCTGTCAGAAAAAAAGAGGAAGTGCATCTCATCGAAGCTCTTCTCCGATTCAAAGATACAAATTGCACATTATGGCTAAGGACCCCATCAAACGAAGCAAGGGCGATGAAGCTCGGAACTGCATGTGGAATGTTTGGACCTTAAAAAGACCACAAATATTGACGAATAATAGGTGCCTTACTTATAGATAGGTTAAGTGCTGATATAACAGTCATCCAGGAAGTCCTATAATAAGGAGAGGTCATAGTGGTATCCACTTTGATAAATTCTGTAAGTAGCAGAGGCAGCGACAATTTGGCTGTGGGTCTTGTGGACTTATAGGCAAGAACCCTTGGGCTTCCATTATGCAAGCAAGTCCCTGGTCGCAATCCGCATCAAAGCCAAATTCAAAATTTCTATACCAAAGGGTAAGAAATTGATCTACACCAATGAGTGGGGTCTTATAGGCCAGACAAATCAACCGTCGATTATAATTTTGAACTTCGCAAAAAGTCCAGCGTTTCAGATCGATACCCAGCATCTTTTTGTGGATTTCAAAGTCCCATATCGTCGGCTTAGAGTGAAAAGCAGCTAACTCCTATTTAGCATTTTTTATGAAAAAATATTTAAACAAAAGTGTTTGCATTATTTGAATAAAACCAAAATTACATTACTTATTTTTCAGCACTCGCTTTTGCTAAATTCAGTGTAATTGAAAAAATTTAAAAGATTTTTGTATTTTTAAGCAATTTTTGAAGTGGTCTATAATCACAAAAAAAAAATGTGGAGTAAGCCACTTTACACTCTAAGCCGAAGATATGCTAGCCTAAACGAGGACTTATTCTTCTGAACTATGGCAATTCTCAGCATGTCTGTCAGACCCGTTTGATTGTGGAGGATCACGATGCAGAAATTTCACTGTCCCGTTAAAATGGGCAAAACCACCACTTTATATGTACTTTAATGATGAAAATTATCGAAGGCAAGACGACGCGTTATCATGAAATCTCTTCTTTACAAAATTGTACCCAACACGATAAAGGGACAGTTGTTCCAAAATTTGCCAACAACTTCCTTGATGCACTGTGGGTCAGGGGCGGAGCAAAATCATTTTTTTGACAGTTAAATATTTTTACATTGCAGCCTGTTTAGTAATAGTTGAAGCATTAGGATCAGGATTTTTTATGAAATCAGTTTCTAAATAAAAACTTTTTAACTACAAAGTTTATAAATGAAACGTAAGTGATTTTGAAGCAAAAACTGAGGGTAATTCAAAGACGATTATTTTTGGTTATATGATTCTTTTGACTTTTTTGTTATTTTTCCTTTATTAAGCATGTATACAAAATTTAATTCTCGAAAAAAAAGTTAAAGCGTAGTTGGAAAATTTATTTGTGTGAATTTTTAAAATTGGTAGGTACCTTTTTTTAAGTCAAACTCAAAATTCAACTAAGAAAAAGCTAATATTCCCTGGTCTTTCCCGGTCGGACTTTTTGCAGTAGTACCATTTTCAATCTACCTTCTTATGAGGGACCATATAAAAAGCTCAATGTATGCTTCCTTAACGCCCAAGACCTAGACCAAAAGAGTGTTTAAATTGTTTTAGACTTAGTAGGTATTACTTCTCTCCAATACATCTCCAATACATCTCTAAGTGGGCGTGGCAAAAAAAAACTTTGTATGATCTAGTTCTTAAAAGAAGCACTTCCTACACATTCTACATATATTCTATGTAACTTCTTTTCACATTTTTTTAGAAACGATAAAAAAAGAAATTTTGTCAAAAACGCCCTCTAAAATGGGCGCGGCAAACATTTTGCATAATTTTTTTCTTAACCTGTTATTAAGGTAATTCGTTTTGTTTTCATAGAAATTAACCAAAAAAGATTTTTTTTTCGCAAAAACGCCCCCAAAAATGGGCGTGGAAACAAATTTTGTACGGAATTGTTATTATTAATTACATTATCTACAACTTTCCTAAAAAACACACCCCTCATTTATATACATCAAATTTCAACGATTAGATGAACTGGCGGAAATTTTCGTCCGATGATGTCTTATGATATCCTTTATCCTTCCTGAAAGTTTTATCTTAATTGGTTAGCTGCTATAAATTTTATAGATTTAAGACCGCCTCTCCATACATCTTGAACTACTGTGCGACGGAACTTGGCAAGGGCAGATGCAAATTTGATTGCTGCCTTTGAAAAGAAGATTCTTCGGATATGGACAGCGCAGCACCATCCAGACAAGTCTTCTAATCGACCCCTGGTGGACTACGTCAACTAACTTGGTTTATGAAAATGGAAGCACTTGGTCGAGGCCATGTCCATTTTTCGACTATAAACGCCATCTAAAGTAAAGCCCTAACTTTTGTCATATTTTAAGTGAATCAGCATGTATAGATCGTACTGTAAAGCACAAAGGCATGGACTTTGTTCGAGGCAAACAACAACGAAATGTGCGAAATGTACAGTGACAATGACTGAGGTAACTGGAGTAATTTAAATAGAGCTGAGTCCAGTTCCAAGGGGTCGGTCAGTTAAATCCTGAAGAATTTAAGTGGTATCTTAAGTAGATGTCAATATGTCGTCGAACCCAAACATCGCTTAAATAACTAGCTGATCATGATGAGGCCTTAGTTCCACAGTGACACAAGTACAATTCACAAAGAAAAATTTAAGCCTAGTTACTCTATCACAAGAAATAAAAATCGAAATTTGTCCACACATAAACAATGAATATGAACGTTCTACATATTAATATATATATTTAATTTCATAAAACAAAGTGTGCCAGTGAACATTATTTTTGCATACATCTATGTGTATATGCATATAACTGCCACCTGTCAGAAAAAAAGAGGAAGTGCATCTCATCGAAACTCTTCTCCGATTCAAAGATACAAATTGTAGTTCTCCCACTCCGATCAAGATACACAAATTTTTCTTGATAAATCATAATTGATTTATTGCCTCGCATACCATCACAAACTATACAACTTCTATTTTATGCACAAATGCATATTATCTCTCTGTTCAATCTCACAATCACTAATTTATTGAACAAAAAAATAAAATTGAGGAAGAAAAAAAAAATAAATAAACTATATCTACATCATTCCATCATCATGATAATTATTAAAACACCACCACCCCATGTGCCCCCACATTTACACAGCACTCGCTCCAATTTATTCCGAAGTCTTCAAATAAACTTTCGCTCCTCAATCATCTTCTTGGAATATAATTCTGCTGCTGCTGCTAGTGTTGTTGCTGGTGCTGCTCCTACTTAAACTGACTGTGCCTTGCTCTTCATACCATGACGTAAAACAGTGAACCCATTAAAATCACCTTTTGATAGATTTATTACCCATCTACAATTCGAATACACTTACCAGACATATATCCCAAAGATACAATATCCCCATCATTTCTTCTTCTTCCCCGGCCCCTCTTTCAACAGTCATACACCCCTCGGATACTGATGGAAGTGTCAGAGAAAACATACAGAAAGAGAGAGAGAGTATGAGAGATTGGTCCAACACATTAATATAATAGTTGCTTTTGGCTTTTCTCAGCCACGGAGATACAAGATACTCGCTAAAAGTATCTAAAGCTGAAATATAGTTTTTTTTTTTTGAAAATTTTAATCATCCGTCTATCTGTCTCCGTTTAATTAAATTTTGCTTGGAACATGTTTAACCCATAAACGCACTATCGTCACCCTTTTCCGCGCTCTCCGCCAACGCCGCACCACCCTTTGGGTGTGATATTTTATCAATATTGAATAAGGAATCCCAAAAGTGTCAAATGCTAGTGTGATTTATGCAGTCAGCTGAATGATTTGTAGACATTCCATCTTCAACATATCTTTTCACAAACACACTCACGCATATGTATATCATACATATGCAAAAGTGTATTAAGGCCAAGAGAGCAGAATAATAAGCAGCGGAAAGAGGTATTACCTCATATGCACGCGAAAACAGCGTTGCCATTCTTACTTTTTTGTTTGCTTCCAAAGCTTCAGATTAATTTCGTTAAAAAAAGTCGTCATTTGTTAATGTTGTTCGAAAATTGGACATTCTCTTAAAAAAAAAACTCCTAAAAGTGGGTGGCAAAAAAAACTTTATATAGGCAATTTTGAAACTCTTCAAATCAACGCTGTCAAAGTTCCATTTTTGAACATGCGATTTTTGTCACTTTTTGTGTTTTTCTTTTATTTATTTTTAAAGTTCTATTTTTTATTTATATTTATTTATTTAATTTTATTTTATTTTATTTTATTTTATGTTATTTAATTTTATTTAATTTAATTTAATTTAATTTAATTTAATTTAATTTAATTTAATTTAATTTAATTTAATTTAATTTAATTTAATTTAATTTAATTTTAATTTATTTTATTTTATTTTATTTTATTTTATTTTATTTTACTTTATCTTAGTGTATATTTTATTTCTTTAATCATTTTTATTAATGAATAAAACTGACGAATAGCAATGCTTCACCAATCGAGGGATTTGTGTTCGTCTTTCATTCCCAAGACTACTTTAGTTGAATCAAAGTTGAGTAGTGGAAGTATGGCAACAGGGTGAGGTGGGGAGGTCAGGTGGAGGGTTTAGAATTCATCTCATAATTTGTTATATCAGACAGGACAGGCAATGGACAGATGGATGGAAAAGATGATTTGTTACTTCTAAAATTATTTATAGATTTCAATCTGGCGCATCTTTTAACAAAAGGCCAGAAGAAGAGCTTCTATCAAATTCAGGATGACATTTCCACGCCAAGCAACTATTTTTAAATCACGCCGATTTAACATCACACTCTCTCTCTCTATATATGATTGAACACATCCGCAGAAACTACCTAATAGTCTCAAAATACACTCAAAAAACTACTTTGTGTGGCAATATATAGACAGAAAATTGGATGCGGCACTGCACTGCGATGAGGCATGATGTTGATGATGATGATGCTGATGATGATGCCGTCGTTGTCCGTTGCAATTTGGCGCGATAGCTGATCTGTCAATTGGGATCTGTTTGTTTTTATTTATTCTTCTTTTTTTTTGTTTAGTACCAGTCCGCATTTTCGGAGTTTACTGACGATGACGAAGAAGACGACGACTTAATTCGTGAGATGTTTGAGTGATTTGTTGTTTACGCATTGCAAGAACTACGCATAAGACACAACATCAGAAGCAGGAGCTAGTGTGTAGAAGGAATATTGAGAGCCAAGAAGGATGATGTGTCAGTGAAATGGTATTTGCATGCGTCAGTTGCATTAGAATTGGATTAAGACATTTCCACTCACAGGGGGTTGATTATTTTTTTGTGATTCTTTTTTTTTTATTTAATTTAATGTAGTCTAATGATTTCCATGTATCAATTTGTCTGACTTAAATACAATTATATTTCAGAGGTAGCTTGATGAAATATAATGAAAAAAAAGTTATGGCGACATAATATTTGTTTGGAGGTAAGTTTAAGGCCTACCAATACAATTTTGATTAAATGTTGTGGGGGTTGCAGATGAATCAACAAATGGTTTTTGATGGTTTAAATGTATAAAATTCTATGTTTCAAAGTTAGGCTGGGTTACAAATGCCAAACCCAATTTTTGTTTCTGCAAAAGAATGTTACGGACATTGTTTTGTACGAAAAAAATTAGTAGTGAATATAAAATTAATTTTCTTTGGGTAGTTCACAGTTCGATAAAAAAATTTAAACATCAAAAAATTTTTGTTCGCAAAAACAATTTTTTCTTTGAAATAGTCTAGTATCTATATTCTATTTTTTTTTAATAAGATCCAGCATTTACAAATACCTTGAGGCCATTTGTCATATGCCAAGATTGTTTCAAAATATTTGTTTGTAATACCCCTTGAACTCCTTCAAAAATCATCTTCTTAGTCTTCATTCTGAAATAAAATACATTTTTGAATACTTTCATGAACCAATTGCTTAGCGCTTTTCGTAGTATTAAGCCATACCCCATTCTTCATCCACTTCCCCCAAATTTTGTTGTGAATGTGTTCTATTGTCTATATCAGCGAAATACCATGTTTCTTCATGACCTTTGTGTATTAAATGTAGGGGAGCCCGCTTCGTTGAGGCTCTTTCCAAAAATATTTATTATTTTCCGAGTTTTTTCTAATTTTCCTGGGAGATACGACGTAAGAACACACCTTGTACTAATAAGTTAAGAACCGGCAACAAATTTTGTGGGTGAATGCATAAACAAAATATGAGCATGAGGGTTTGCAGATGCATATACTTTTTGATATGGAATACAAAAGTCTGGCAGGATTTTTTTGGAGCCCGTAGTGGGGACGAAAAGTTGAAAATAGCAATTTTTCCAAATATGTGTCCTAATACAACCAGTTAAAATTCCTACATGATACTGGAATCTGGAAAGCAAAACTTATTTGAAATGGAAACCAAACAAAATCAACAGAGACATTCAACCTAATATACCAATATATCAAAAAATAAGCCCGCTCCATCCATTTACGAGCTGTTGAAAATGTATTTTTTGTATTTTTTCGCTCAAACATACAGACACTGACATTAAAATAGATACAGTTCCAATTACTTAGGTAAATTCAAATAAAAACAAAAACTGTAGGTATGCAACCAAATTTGAACTGTTATCAATAAATTGCTTAGACCCTCTTGTGAAAAATAACAGGACTTCTAGTTTGATGTTGCTTGCTTACTGAATACATTTTGGCGTATCTGCAAAAAATGAGTTTTTTCTGTGGACATTAAAATAGAGACAGAATGATTATTCAGACTTGTTAATTTTTTGGCGTGAAAAATATCAATTATTTCTTAGAGATTTTATTTACTTTTATAAGACAGGCAGTGCATTCTGAATATTTAATTTTATTTAAAAAAATTATAAATTAAAACTAATACTAAGGAAAGTATGAGTCGAGCCACAAGTGCAAGTCTGCACTCAAAAGCCAAATTTGCAATTTAAGTTTTGTTCAAAGAAGGAAAATCATTACGAGAAATAGCTGGAAGCATTCAGGGATATCTCTAGATAATTGCCAGCGCAATTAAACTACCGAGATTCCAAAAACAGTTTGGCTAACCAAGGAAAACCAATAACAAAGGAGATCGCAGGATCATAAGTGTTTCAAAAATTGATGCTTTCAAGTCTTTAAATGTCAAGAGCAGTAGTACAGTTCAATAATTCTGATAAGACAATTCGGGGAAGACTTGGTGAAGGTAATTTGCACAGAAGAATAGCCAGAAGAGAGCCTATTCTAAGGAACACAAAAATCGAATTTCGTTAAAAATTCGCTTACGAACATCTTAGTGATACTGGGCTAACAGTTTATATACTGGGCTACATTTCAATTAAAAAAGTGGGGAACTGTTTTTTGGAGTGACGAAACGAAGATAAACTTTAAACTTTGTCCCCTTTTTAACTCGTTGGAGTCAAGTCCAACTAAGATGTTCGTAAGCGATTTTTTTAATGATTGAATGATTTGTTTTAAAACTCATTTATTTTTTTTATATAAAACAGGTAGGTTAGGGTGTTTCATTTTCCTAAAAATGTGTTTTTTTGGCTGACTTTGCTCACGCCCCGAGTCTCGGTGATGGGAAAATAATGTATGCCATATTTCAAGACGATGGGATAATATTTTGAGGTTGCGCATTTTGATCACTTTTATCTGAAACTATCGAGGTTTCTAATATTGAAGTCCTTTGTATTCAAGGGTTTCTCATGCACTTATTTTATCTTGGGCAAGTTGTGTTTGTCCACACGTACAATCTAGGCTACAATGTGTTAATTCGTGACATCCCTACCTACAATTCTTTTTAAAAATAATTTCTCTTCGAACTGTACCTTCAAACTTCAAGCATTATTCACGGTTTACCAATTAGGGAGGGCAGACTATGAAATGGAATAAAACAAGCAGTGTGTGTAGTATTAACGAAATTCTTATTATTTATTGAAGGGCCTATACGCATGCTATAATGTATGTATAATATGGAAAGTGACATTGTTAAAAATATCTGCCACAGCTTTGCACGTTGACATGGATCCGAAGCGTCAAAATTTGAATGACTTTGCCGCATAGTTCGGGCTGAATTTGAAAGATGACCTACATTATTTTGACTTTGAGGGCATTAGTTTATTGTAGCTCATTAGCATAGACCTGCAACTTCAGAAAACCCTACGATAAATTTAATGGGGTCAAATCCCACGATCCTGGCGGCCAATTCACGTCACCTCCTCGTGAGATAACCCTTTCTTATAGTTAGGTATCGTTCATGTAAAATTGTAACATGAGCTGTGTGATACGTAGTGCTGTCCTTTTGAACAATATGTTGATCACATCCATATCATTCAATTTTGGCCAGAAGAAATTGTTTATCCTCTATTGGTAGGGATCTCCTCTGATTAAATTGACGAAATTGACTACATCGGGTAGGCCTATCCCCCCCCCTAACTTACATGACGCAACAATTTTTTTTTGAAGATCAACTCACCGTCAAGGGTGATGGGAACTAGACTTTTGTGTCTAGCAAAAAAAAAATCTCTAAAAATGCTGTTTTTTAGAATGTAAAAATCTTATTTTTTGCCTACTTTTAAAAAAAGTGATCAAAATGCGCAACCTCTCTTTTCCAATCTTCTTGATATTTTGCAAAAATATCTTTTTTGTCAGAGAAACTCGGGGCATGAGCAGTCAGGTAAAATTTTACATTCTTGTAAAGGGTCCGCCAAATAACTTTTTTTTTTGAAAATGCTACTACTACATGGAGTGTAGCTTCGGCTGTGTGGCACGTAGCGCCGTCCTGTTGAAACCAAATGTTGCCAATATCCTCCTCTTCAATTTTTGTGAACAAAAATTCGTTCAACATGGCCCGATAACGATCGCCATTGACTGAACGGCCACTCGAAGAAAAATGGCCCAATTATACCTCTGGACCAAAATCCGCACCAAACAGTGACTCGTTTTGGGTGTATCGGCTTTTCAATGGCGTGCAGGTTTTCTGTGCCCCAAACGCGACAATTTTGCTTGTTTACATACCCGCCAAGATCAAAATGAGCTTCATCTGAAAAGATGATTTTTTTTGGCAAAATCGGCGTCTTCTCTAAGCAGCCATTTGAATGAAATTATTTTCCATTATTAACCGGAAGGATTGTAAATAAAAAAAGAAATTTGAGAAAATATTCAGTAGTTTTTTTTTTATAGCATTTAAAAAAAAAAAAAGTTATTTGGCGAACCCTTTATTTTGTGCCTTATAAAATGAAACACCCTAAGGTAGGTACCCAAAATGCATATGTTTTTCCTCCGTGAATTGTTCCGATATTTTAAGTTACTCTGCTATTCGGGACGGAGACAAATCTAACGAATCAGAGATCATTAAAATCGATCCAGCTATTCGTTAGGTTTGTTGAAGATTAGGTACTATTACGTTTTTGTTACCACAAGTCAACAACTAATAATAAATAACAAACCTATCAATAAAAAGTGTGAAGCTGCTAACCCACGTTAAGTTCAAATTTTACGAAAATCTACTACAATCTACACTGCTGTTAAAAAATAAATAAATTGGGTGGCGCAACAGCTCGTGGGGAACCAAGGCCTAGTGACTTACAACTCACAACCATTCCTGTGTGCGTGTTTGTTGGCAGGAATGGAGGGGACCTACAGTTTTTTGCCGAGTCCAAACGGCTAAATGAGAAGCACTTTTTCATGACAAGTATACTCTTGGAGGATTTGTCAGTTCCTCGCAAGAGGCAGTACCTCGAATAAAACATTTCTGTTTTTAGGTGGGACGGCTGGGAATCGAGCCCACACCTTCGGCATGACAGTCCTACGCACTAACCATCATGCCATAACATAACATTCATCAACGTAAAATGCCTAGCAAATGAAATTTTTCGATGAGTCATTGCAGGTGTACACTGTACAGTCAAAATATATTTTTTTTTATTGTTTAATTAAAATAATTAAATAATAAGAGAAAAACACTTGCTTATTCCACAATATTTTTTTATAAAATTATCAAAGAAAAGTGTAAGAAAGCACTTTCATTGGGATAATGACACCTTCATCAAAGTAACCTATAAATGAAGTTTTCATTTGAAGACCAATTTCTTCGTTGCGTCAATGAAAACTCAGCTAATGAAAGAAATTTCACAACTTTACTGACTATTTCGAATAAATTATTAAAACATAACCCACTCGTGGTTAGCAAGAATTTCATAGACTGTGCTATGAGATAATAAAAATAAATAAATAACAATTTCAATATTTCAAAAAAATGGAATGACTCCATCTTGCTGGGAATTCCATATATCCAAGAAAAATAAATCAAGCTTAAAACAAAATATTGCCAATGATGTCATTCCATATTTTATTTCTTACCTACTTCCATCAAACCCAGCAACTATTACAATTTTGTTCATTTAAGTACCTGATACTCAACTTGAACTCCACCTGAGAGCAAATGAAAAGCTCAAAACTACTGCATACCATATTCAATTTTTCTAAAATACACCGTCCATCACCCACTCTATAGCACAAGCAAAACCATTATGGTCTGATGTATAAAAATAGCTCTATTTATTATTTATGAAAAGCAAATTGTAAATTATTAACATGTGAGACATAAGATATGGTCAACGGTTAAACTGGTTGGCAACCATAAAATAACAAAAAATACTGTACGCGCTGCTAACCGAATGGAGTGCAATTCAAACACCATTTTACCGATGACAGTTAATGCGATTCTGAATTTGAATATAAAAGTGGCTGCATGCGCAAATGCGCATGGGAAAGGCAAGTGAGACACTTGGAAGGAACAATTTTTGTATATTAGAAGAAGTAAGGGAGAGGTGGCAGTTATCAGGTCTTGAAAGTTTTAATTTTTCTAATATTTAATTACAATCTAAAAAAATGTCAATATTCGTATTTCAATTGCTTTAGATTATAATAAGACTTACTAAATCTAGTGTTTTGTCATTGTTTGCATAATGGTGTTAGTACAATATTTTCAAAGACAAAAAAGATAAAGCCGTAAGTGGCAGAAATACATGCCAATTTTGTCATTTCGACATTAGTGAATTAAATGATGAGAGGTTTCACCAAAGTATATCTACGCAAATAGGATTCCAATATGATGGGCAACTACGTTTGGGGCTAGTAACAAAAAATTCCGAAGTTAAAAATTGAAAAACAACAAAATATTCCACTTCTGAACACATGTAGGAGTACCAATATGTTTGCTTTGACCGGGCATATGAAAGATTATTAAAATTTGAGAAACATGTGAATTAAATTCTTTATAGATATTTATATTCAATTAGAAAAAGTATATTATAAATGCTCAAAAAAAACAATGTGGATGAAATTCTGAAACGAAAGCTTACTCTTGAGAAGAAATTTTGGTGTTTTCAAACTGAGCTGACATGTCATCATCATCATCATCATCGTCTCCTATAATCCCGGCTGGAGCATAGTCTGCTGCAAGGTACTTCAGCTGTGGCCACGTCTTTCTCTGGGATTCTGCTTCCGCTAAGACAGTTGATTTCCATGTTGTTCTTGGTCTTCCAACCCGCCCTAAAGGATTCCATTCAAAAGACTGCTTTGTAATTTCATCGTTTGGTTTCCTCAGTGTGTGACCAATCCAACGCCATTTACGCTTTTTTATGTGGACGTCCAGCCGCTCTTGATTTGTCCTGCGCCACAATTCCTCATTTGATATTATTTGTGGCTGACATGTATAATAAGCAATGTAAGGAAAGCTGCAAGATTGTATGTTTTTTTTAACACACATTGACAATTATTATTGCTTCAAACGAATTTTAAACTACAACTTACTTGGAAACTGCTACCTTTACCCTACTTGAGTACACTTTTTGAAGACTGTATTTTCTTCTTATAAATAAAATGTCCATTGGTTTACGCATTTCTAATAGTCGATACCTAGCCAGCGGATCATGGCAGCATAATAAATGAAATATGATCCTGATTGTTGTTCGTAATGGACCAATCTTAGCCTAGTTGATAGGTGCAGAGTGCACATAACTACGTTGAAAATGCATGTTTTTTTCGAATGAGGTTCCGATTGAATTGAGGTACGATTAAAATGAAATTATGATGGCTCATTTGTTGATTCACAGCATCATGATTATGATGCGAACGAACTCGTTAAATGTTGATAAATTGTTGCCAATCGGGAGATGGTGTACTTGATGCAATGGCGGGATATGGAAAACAGGTAAATGGTGAGCTCGTTTCTTTCGCAAGTCAAGGAAGTTCATCTCTTTTGGAATTAAAAAGATGGACAGTTTATTTGAATATTATAAAGCTAATTATACGCTTAGTACAGTTACAATGTTCTGACAAACAAAAGTTGGAAATGCTAACAGAAGGCGTGTCAGGAAGGCTTTTCTTATAAAATCTGAATTAGAATTTACATTAATATGCCTTAAAAGTTTCTTTCTTCTAAGAAAACAAGATTCAAGGGTCTAGAAAAAGTATTTTTTTAACAAATTTATGGAAAGCCATCATTTTGGCTTGTAGAAGCAAAACCAAGTCAGAAACTCTACCATCCATAAATGGACATCTCGAGACGGATTCGCTGACTTAGTCCTCCAATGCCAGGCCAAAAGAGGCGTGCACTTAACTACTTCTGCTGCCGGCCGACATTACAATTTAAATCGGCTGACAAAAAAAAAAACTTCCAAGCCCAGTTTCTGGAGCAGAATTTTCCAATCCAATTGATGGTGGCCATCTTTGGAGTTGTCACCGAAGGAAAGACAAACAAAAAAGAATCCGCAGCAAAACAAATAGCCCCGAACAGGTAAACAATGCCTGAACTGTACTACCAATCCAAATCGTTGCAACTATACCAGCATCAGCAAGAAGCAGCCTTCACCTCTGCATCACCACATCCAAGTTGGCCACCAGCAGTAGCAGCAGCAGCAGCCATATCCCAGGCTACCTGATACTGATGATTCCCGTCTACTGGCTCTGAAACTATGAAGCTGGCCACTTTTGGGCACATCCATCGATGGCATTCATGGCGTTTTGTGTTTGTTATATTATATGGTGGTGGTGGCCTCTCGCTCGCTGGAAGTAAACAGATCGCTGTACCTTGGATATGTTGTCGTCTCGCGGTGCATAATGTGATCGCAGTTGGTAAGTCTTGGGATGCCTTGATCCCAAAACAATAAACAATGGACACATAAATCAGTGTAATTAGTTTTCTTCTCTCTCTCTTGGCTTGGCTTGGTGTCTCTTCTGGTGCTGCTGCCTGGTTGAAAGGTGCTTCTGCTTCTGCTTTTGCAACCAAAAGTCTTGGCTATAAAAATGAATACATCGACCAAGACCGCATTAGCATTGGCCATAGTTAGTCAGCCACCACCATGTGATCCGCATCATCATCCTATCTTAACCCATCCAAGTTGTTGTCGTCGTCGTCAGAATGCATTTCTGGAAACACGGTAGTGAGGCTTTTCTTAATCTAAACAAGAAAATCTCTTATTCCAATGTGCATTTGGGAAACAACCTTGCGGTGGTGGTGGATTGGAGTTGAAGATGGTGCTGCTGGGTTTTTGTTGTTTTTCTCTTTGGAATTGGGATGTGCGAAAGGTGCCAAGAAGTATTTGGATTGGAATTTTTTATTTCTTACGTCCGACGACGACGACGAGCGAGCGAAGACATCTTCAGTTGCTTCACAATTTAGCCATGTCAAATTTAGTCAGTTACGAGTTGGCGTTGGCGTGTAT
This sequence comes from Dasysyrphus tricinctus, assembly GCA_963921185.1. NCBI lineage: Eukaryota > Metazoa > Arthropoda > Insecta > Diptera > Syrphidae > Dasysyrphus > Dasysyrphus tricinctus. The sequence goes on along the minus strand of OY992533.1, from coordinate 17,571,726 downwards.
GCAAATTTTGGCCCAGCTCCAGAGGAATACATATCTGATCCAACGAAAATGACAAGTGCTTAAGATGCTTTGAATGAGATGTATGAATACGATCGTTGAGTGATGGGGAAGTTGCAATGGAAGAAAACTTAGAGACGAATGGCTGTGAATTAAATTAAAATGTTTTAAAGTGACGGAATAAAGTTCACAGATGCAGTTGCGAGGAAAAGTGAGGTCTTTTGAGGTGCACGCATAATAATATAAAGATTTTCTCCTAATAGCAAAAACTTTGGTATTTCGGAGAAAAAGTGCTCCCACTTTATTATTTTTTCATTTGTTGCACTTAATTAAATTCAAGCTGTTTTCTCGAAAAGCAATTTCAATTGCAAAAATATTCTTGCGATATTTCTTTTACAAAGTTTCGATACCTAGTTTAATATTTGATCCAAATTTAAATAGAAGGCTCTATAAAACAGAATAGATTCAATTTTTTTAGGGGGCTTCAACACTCTAAATTCTATTGAGCACATACTACGCCAGTATATTGTACTATCTTTTATTAGATTAATAATTAATATTATTCAAGGTTTTCCCTGAAGTTTGAAAAATACATGATCAGTGTTCCCACTTTATAGCTCAAATTAACTTATTTCAGTTCACTATGCCACTACTTAAGAATTTATTTCGAAATCAAATTCAGAGCTTAACATTGGTGGCGTTTTCTGCTTCATCATTCCTTTTTTGAAATTATTAAAAAAATGATCTCAAAAACAAAACGGAGAAAATTGAAGGTTGACAAATTATTTTAGAGTAAAAGCTATCTTTGGGGGACTTTAACACTATTAATTTTACTAAACCAAAATAATTTCTTTTGTTCTGTATTTATTTTTGGTTTTACGGTAATTCTTGATGTTTTAAAAGAAAAAGTGTTGCCAATTCATAGTTCTAGTAAACTTATATCCATTTTTATAGATCGGTTTAGGTATAGATATAGAATAAACCTCAAAATCAATTGCAAAACGCAATATTGTGAATAGGATTGCCACTTTATTTTTCTATTTTTTAATTTACTGACAAAATATTCAGAAAAAAAAAGTTTGTAAGGAAATATGACACGATTGATATTTCAAAATCTTTCAAAGGGAAGACTCTTTTTGTTTTTCATTCATGTGGAATAGATGAAAAATGTACACAAACATGGACACTATCCCAAAATATGCGCAACCTGATACCGATGTTCAATTTAATTTGAGTTATAAATTTGAAAAAGAGTTGGCAGAAGGTCGATCATTCATTCATTCAAATTTCCAAGAATCTAAATAATGACCTCTGGTAACGCACTTATCAGACTTGCCATGTTCAGATTTCTGGTCTTATCCCGTACAAAATACTTTTAAGCATTATTCGTTAGTACCTACTTCGGTCTTTTCTTGTGAATTAAGTTCAAAGTTCAAGTTACCTTGTAAAAGTGATCCCACTTCATAAATATTTTTAAGAATCGTTATTAAATCAATTCAATGTACAGAAATTTTTTTCTTATAATCCTACAAGATAAATCGTAAATAAAAATATATTTAATAGAAAACCTTTTTTAGCTACAAATCTGTAAAATTAAATTTTTTTGATATATTGACAAAAAAAAAACTGTTTTGTGTATCTTTGACTCCTCATGTGTTTCTTCTGAACATTAGTCATGTTCTTTCTAGCGATAGTAGAGACATTAATTAAATTGTTTTTATCTTTAAACGGTATTAATTGCAAATAAAGAGGCTAATTAGGTAGTAGATAAATATGCATATGTAAATGCTAAAGGTCTTCAGGTATAAGTGTATCCACATTCTAATCAATTTATACAAAAATAAAATCCTTTCTAAATGTTTCACCTTTTTCTTTTTTTTTTTCTCTTCACAAAATTATCGGCATTCTGATTTCTTAAATCGGTTTTGGATTTTCTAAATTGCATCCGCGCTACCATAACTCTCCTTGCAATCGCCTTCTCTAGCAAGCGATGACATCTCCCGCCGCCATATTCGTCGTTGTGAAGCATGTTGGCTTCGCGCTGCCATTCCCTCTTGTTCATATGGTAAAGATAGATGCTTTTATAAGCCAACGAACGGATCGATCACCATAAGAATTTTTAAACTTTTTTTGTTTGTTCTCTTCTGGTATATATACGTACCACAGGAACCTGCATTGGCAAGTAAATCACTCCTTGTCGCGATTTAGTAGCCTTCTTGGCAAAGACATTGCAACTGCGAGGTTAAATGGAGAGAAAAATAAGAATACCATCGTCTCCGTAAGCGTGTATGTCACACAACTCTCAAGCTCTGATCTGATCTCCATATTGGATATGGGCGGTTCGGCGGTTGTCCATTGCCGGCGATTTGAAATAATTCTCTCTAAATCCGATCGTTGTCTGGGTTTGGACGATGGAATACAGTGGGTCACTTTATATAGAATAATTTAAACGAACTCATCGAACTCATTCGTTCATCAATTTTTCCGGTGTCTAACTCAAATCTTAACAGAAAAGAGGCGTGTCAGGAGGCGACTCGAAAATAAGGTATATTAATCCCAGCAGATATTCAAAGAATGGATGGCATTTTATTGATGATGTATTTAATGAACCTTTAATATTAATTTAACTTTATTTCTACCTAAGAGGGAAATTTTAATTTCCATATAAGAATCAACATTCAGTAAAATGTGTCAAAAATACCCTCTTTTTAAGATATCAGTTCTGACTGTTGAGTTTAAGACCCAAAATCTCGAAAAACTTAACAAACTCCAATATTTCTTAGCAAGGAAATTTAATTTCCATAGGTCGACTTGTACGAAAGTTTTTAGTAGCAGTAATCAATGATTAATACATTTTTTTACTGAAACCACCATACACTTTGCCCCACTGTCTTTCACCAGCAACATAGAAGAAGGAGTGTATGTAGCACTGCATTATCAGAAAAAGTCAGCCATTGCGTTTGGAATTTTTCGGTCAAATTTCCTTTTTTGAATTTTGCGATCGGCTCGGCATGTGAGTATTATTTTTCAGAGGTTTTACTGTGCGATGCATGTTGAATGTCACGTTACCTGACGAGAACAACTACTTGATGTTGCTATGTGCATTGCTTTCATTATTTCTTTTTGGTTAGTGTTGCGCTCGACGGTAAAATAGATGAACTCCGTTAATATTTGATGGAAATTCTGCTTGCATTATGAATGAGTATATGGAAGATTACAAAAACTTAAAAAAGTCGTAGTCGTAAAAAAAGGTTTTTGTCAGAGGTTAAGCTAATATTTTCTTCAAAACACTAACGCTAACTACTATCGCGCGGTCAATCTATGATGATGCAGAGATTCTAGCTTTGATAAGGGTTAGGTTAGGTAGGTTAAGTGGGAAGGGGTAGTGGCACAGATCGGTTAGCAGCATAACATTCTGTACAATGAGTCCTCACAAATACAACAAAGATATCGGAAAGAATAAGGATCAGGTTTTATTTGACCATTTAGGGCACTAACTTTTGCAGCCATTTGAAATATAAAGGAAATATTAGTTTATTAAAATGATTGTCAATAATCCAGATCTTAAAAAATTAAAAATAAATTAGGTGGCGCAACAGCTCGTGGAGAACCAGGGCCTAGTGACTTACAACTCACAACCATTCCTGTATGCGTGTTTGTTTCCAGATCTTAGTTGACAAAATATCATTCAAAGATTTTGTATATAATTTATTTTTTGTTTTACACTATGAGCGCTAAGAGGGTTATAAATAAATATCCTTTAACAGCGCTATCAATTAAAAACGCTTTTTCTACATAATTACTAAGAATTAGGGCACGGGTTAAAATAAAAAAAAAACACGAATCTGCTGCTTATTCCTTCGCTAAACCGTCTGCTTCGGTGGTTTAGCTCAGTGAACGTAACTTAGCAGACATTTTGCTTTATTACTAGTATTTTGCACTCAATCCACGGAATAAGGCCTATCATTTCGCTTCCACATTTTTTTTTTAATTTGACTGTACCTAGGTGATGAAACTCAGTGCAAATTTAAGATAAAAAAGAAGCATTTAGAAGGAAATACCGATACACAGAAGTTTTGAAGCCTTATGTATCAAAAGTATCAGAAAATTAGTTTTTTCCGAAAATTTTATTCAGCTTAAAAAATCAGACTTCAGTTTTGCAAAAAAGTTTTAGGTAGGTACTTTTTTTCAACGTCCCATTCTCGAAAACATTTAGTCTTCGTAATACCTATAAATACAAATTTAAGTTCTATATTTAATTCCGTTTTTTTGCTACCACAGCAACACCGCCCCTTTTCTATCATCATCATCAACCAAGAATATTAAGCTGTAACTACATCACGTCCTTAACGTCTTCTTTTCGTCATTTCTTTCCGTTCTTCCGTTCGTCGCAGGATGCCACTCTATCGTCAGCATATATAATAATCATTGCTACATCCAACCAACCTATCTAGGAGCTTCTGTCCGTCCTATTTTGTGGTGCCATATAGTTTAGTTCCTCAAAACACGAACTGATGACATTATAAATAATGAGGGACATGCACGTAAAATTAAAGACCTCCGCGCCGACATCGCCACCGTGCGTTGTCGTCCACATAGAGCCCCATCAACAGACAGACGTTACCAATAGATCCATAATATACAGCAGCAGCAGCAGCAGCATCAGCAGCATCATCATGAATCATGTTTTCGCTGGAGCTGAATCTTTCCCATGTTTCATTTTGTCTCTGCCTTAAGGTGCAACATTAACCCACCCTTCTTCATTTGACCAATTCATCCCAACACCAATAATTCTACTCGACTCGACAGACAGAAAACCGAAACAGATAAACCCACAGATGGACACATGACCGATGGCATCAGGGCCAAAGCTCAGAGTGGATGTACCACAATCCTCCTCTTCTTCGTATATGTAGCTTGGGCAGGGTGATAGAGAGAAAAATGTGCCATCATCATTATGGGGCATCTAATTATAACTTAAAGAAACGAATAGCTACCAATTATTTACTGCAGACACAACCAAGGAACGACGGTGGTATAAAGGGTGAATGAGGAGGAATCACCCGGGTCTCTGTGTGATGAGCTATAATTCCGATCCAATCTGCGACCCTGAACTGACTGCTTAATTAAACGCTGACCAAAGAGAATAGAAAATCGTGAAGAAGAACGAAAGTTTTTCGGTCACATTTTTCTATTCGAAGTTAAGAGTGGCAGTGGAGGCGAGAGAGATGGAGAAACAGAGTAGCTAAGGATGCTTGGCCCGTTCAACTTTACACAGACGTGATTAAGGACAACACAATCTTCAATTGAATGACTTGTCTCGTCGCTGCGTTCGAGTTATAATGATGTTCAAAAGCTCAATGTGAGGAGTGAACATGAACAGGTGGTAGTATGGGGAATTGAGACGAGACAAAGAAATGTTTATTAGTTTCTTTTGCGATTGTGATTATATTTTTAAATATTATCTCTGTGAGGTAATGAGCCACGCCTTGATGTGACAAAAATAAGCGAAAAAACTATAATGTTTGATCATTTAATCCTTTTTTAACTTCAAAAAGACTTCTTAAGTTGTCCATAAGAATTGTTAGTCAAGATTTATTTAAGGAAATTACTCTTATAGAATTCATTGTGCGCTTTATGAGACTTATATTCCTTAAAATTAAAAGACAAGTATATATTCCACAAAAGGGTAATATTATAACCCTTTTAGAACAAAGATTAATATCAAGTTTTGAGTTCTTATAAGTAAATACTCAAAGAGCTTTATGGGAGCATAATTGTTTGCTTCGCCAGATTTGAGAACGCACTTGTATTTCTTTACTAAGAAAACACAATTTTAATCATACGCTTCTGTAGACCTTCCACTTCAACAATGCAATTTCCCTTGAGTTACAATAAATTATTCCAAGTGCTCTGTACCTTTATATTAAGCTTTAAACAGTAAAATGACAAGAATTTGGCACTATTTTCTGACCAATTCACAATTGCAAAACAATACTTAAAACAAGGAAAAATTACATGCCAAAAAAACAAAAACAAACTTTAATCCACTGAAACTATTTATCACCGTGTCGCCGCATTTCGGATATAAATAACGAGACACAAATTGAATCTCGTCCTGTGACAGCAATAAATTCGATTCTGCATTCTACTTCGTTTTGTTTTTTTGCGTCATAATTTTTGCTGGCCAAAAACGGATACAGAACCGGCAATAAACACAACTCAATAAAAATAAAAAAAAAAGAATAAAACAACATCACAACATTGGAAATACTAGCGTAAATGGATTTAATAATAAATTTATTTGCCTTCAAAAATGATTCACGTGCGTTGTAAGAGAGAGCCTTGCGTATCGGCAGAATTTTTCACGAAAACCTGACAATCACCTTTAGCATCAGAGCCTCACAGCAAAATCATCGTCATTCATACATAACATCATACATCCTCCAAACACTCCACTGCACTGCACCAAGCTCTGATTGACAAAAAACGGATGAGAAAAGATGCAACGAATCTTCGCCTGCAATATAATGTACATTTTTGTATCTTTCACAAGGATCCGTCAATTTTCGCTAATAAATTGCCATAAGTTCGGGATATATGTGGCCAGTTTATGATTTAACGCCTTAGAAATCCGCTGATATCAGATTTCAGTTTGATGTTGGACTTTAATATTTATTTGAACATCTTGAGGTGTAGGTACTGCGACAGTGCCTTATACAGTGGGTCAAACGATGGGCAAAAATTAGTATTTCGAAATATTTTGTTTACTTTTCGTCCAAGCCTAGGTATTTTCTGCGAATGAGCGCCATGGTTGGTATAAATGATTGAATACCACGAACCTTGAATCATGGTCTTTGGAAGGAGATAGGTAAGTGCCTTATGTGCATTAAAATGTTCCAAAATTAAGCGTAATTTTATCAAATGTCTTAGAGGATTTATAAACTAAGCGAACGATACCACTGCTGAGATCAAACGAAGAATTACTCTTGCTAATCGCTGTTTCTTTGTGCTAAGAAAGCAATTGAGAAGCAAAGCCCTCTCTCGAGCAACTAAACTGTCTAAACTGAAAGTCTTTGAATCCAACCCCGTGGGACAACGCAGTAGAGGTGGACAGCGTAAAAGGTGGTGCACGCAAGTGGAAGAGGACCTCAACCAACTTGGCGTGCGAAACTGGAGACAGCTAGCTAGAAACCGAGCCGGCTGGAAGAAGCTTGTTGGTTGAGGCCCTGGTCCACCCGGGACTGTAGCGCCCCCCTTAAGTAAGTAAGTAAGAGGATTTAAAGGATGGTATCATCAACTTATGTTGACACTTGCCAGACAACTTCTCATGTATACATTGGGTCGTTACCTCAGCGCATGCACCTGAAGGCTTCAAATAAAGGAAATATTGTAGTTTCCGCTACAGTATCAAAGCTGTATTGTAAATGGTAACCTCATTTATGATTCGATTTGACATCTCATTTCAGTAGGGGGATTTTAATGGAACAACATTGCTTGATGGAAACGGAACAAGTTTTTTAAAATATTTTGAAAACCATACAACAAAGTTGGACAACATGGTTGATTTTGCGTTTAAATTATCAAATATCGATGGTTGTCGAGCAATGTTGGGCAACATGTTGTTCCATGTAAACCCCCCTAATCACATCCGTCAAACCAAAGTGTCTTCCGAGGACGATTTATTTTAAGTGTGCCAAAATATCAGTTTTTTTGTGAAAATCTAGTCATTCATAAGCTTTCTTTATGCAAGCAAATCGTTTTTTTTTTATTAGAAGTCTACCTCTCAATTCAACTTGAACCACTGTGATGATCGGTATAACTTTCTTAATAAATCGGCTATAAATCAGTTGAGGAAGTTTGGTGGGTTAAAGGATCTGTAAGTCATCTTTTGATGACAGGACAACTTCAGGCAAGTGAAATAGGTTGTGTAGATGTGTGTGTACCTTTAATATGCCCTTAAATCATATAAAATAAAGTCAAAGTTGAACTTTGAGCTTCGGTTTAAGCGAAGACTTAAAACTTCGTTTTTTTTTGTTATGAATTTTAACCAAAATTTGAGAAGACTGATTTCTTACACCAAATTTATTACATTACATTACAAACATTAAATTTTATGTCAAGGCTTTCTATATTTATTTGCTCATTGATTGAATTGTTCTTTGTAATAAAATATAAAAATAAATATTCAATTTTTCTCGCCTATTATTGTTTTTACTATTTCAAAACATCCAACCGAATAAAATTGTATCCACACCCCACACCGATTGAACTGTAAATCACTTCATAATTCAAAAATATTTCAAATCGTTCATAATTCACGAAAAAAAAAAAAAACAATTCAAAACAATCAACTTACACGTTAGTAAAATTGAATAATGTATATTATAATTTTCAGAAAGCTCCAACTGTTTTGAATCATCCGACCAACATCTTGCACTCTTCTGATTTTTAAAACAAAAACACTCTGGGTCCTTAGCTAGGCATCATAATCATCATATATCCACCAAAAAACAATTCTTTCACAAAAACAACAATAACACACGGAAATTATTGTTAATTTTTCGAAATTTATTTTCTACCCCCTCGTGATAGTTTTGGTATTTCCAAAACACACACTCCGGGTTGGTAAAGTGAAAATAAACAAATCATCCATCAACCACCACCAACCGATAGACATGTTGCAATAGAAATCCAAACATGATCGTCAAAAACGATGATGCTCCCGCTCCATGGTGGCAAGAACGGTAGTTCTAGCAAGATGGATTTTTTTTTCTGGTTGAATGATTTCGGAGAAATTATTATTTTAACGCAAACTGCAACAACTTTCCTCATCCATTGGCACCTGCTGGATGATGGCAAATCTTGAGTAGAGTAACCCATCATCATCATAGATCGTATGAGAGGGAAGTTTAGAGATTGTCTTAATTGAATGATCATAATGCTGATGGAGATATCAAGACTTGGTATTTTGTTAGGTGATTTTATCAGGCCTGTCTCTTAGAGAGGTTGTAAAAGCCCATAATTTAGAATTGAATGAAGAAAATGTCATGGACAAGAAAACACTCGACCTGATTTCGCATTTTAACAAAAACACAACAGCAGATGATTAAAAGTTTATTAAAGAAAATTTTCGAAAAAATTACAGGAAGGACATCAATTGCCAAAAAAATTTTTAAAGCTAATAATTCTATACGATTCATGAAGAGAAATCATACATTAAGATAAAATTGCGAGATAACAAATGCGAAATGACAAATAGCTACGGAATAAGTGTGAACACATAAAATGCGGAATATTTAAAAGTGAGGTAGCAAAAGCCGCAAAACAACCACGACGAAAAAACGGTAGAATATAAATAATGCAACAAAAAAATTTAAGAGCACAAAAATATTTAATGCGAAAATAAACCTAATGCGAAGACTTAGCCGTGCAAAATGATGATTTTGCAAACAGTTTTATATTGAAATCAATTCCGAAACTATCATGAAAAGTGATTTGAACCAGAAGATAGTAATAATGCGAAACAGACTTTTTTGCAAAATATAAACTTGCTGCACAAACAAGGAGGATAAATATTTAATGTAAAATACATAGGTAAGAGTGTTATGTTATAATAAAAATAACAGTGAAAAATGATACATCTTCAAACTGTTTCATATTGAATTTAATTCCAAAATTACTTTGGCAAATGGTTAGAGCTGCAAACTCAAATCATTCAAAATAGATTTGTTTACAAAATACAAACTGAAAACATTTATAAATTAAATGTACCAGACGATGAAACAATTTGGAGGCACAAAGTCTTGAAAAAAAAGGAAATTAGCTGCAATGCAAGCTAAAAATTGCGAAAGTAAGCACTTCAAACCGATTCTTTGCGAAAAATAGCAAAAAGTCTGAAATGTTAATTTTTACTTAAAAATATATTTCACCATCACTGAAAATTTAACAAGTTCTTTAAAACCCAATGTAGTACAGGTAAATAGGATAAAACAAAAAAGTTATTGCCATCAAGAAACTTGGTGAAAACATTTCATGTATTATGAGAATGAAAAATCAAGAGTCTATAAAAATATTTCACATGGAAGGGTGTTTTTTTTTAGGGGGAGAGGGGGGAAATTGTGGTGTATCAAACAGAAAAATTAGCTTTGGTGCAACCTAAGCATATGACACATGTTTTTAAGGGCGGATATGGTAAGCTAACATAATTTCTTTCAGTCAGAATTTCCAAAGAGACGTTATACTGCAAAATAAAGTATTCAGCTACGGCCCTGTATATTTCGAACAGTGGAATGCAAATAGATGATAGACACAAATGGCCCATAAAAACCAGAAACCACCCAATTGAGATGATGGCCCATAGAAGAGTGTTGTATGTTGGTCGAACACACACATTTTTCGTAAAAAGCTATTTTGTGCGCAAATCGAATATTGAGTCGTAAATGTGTTGCAGATCACGGCGGGCATCTGTAAACATTCGAAAATAATAGGTTTTCAAATAAACAGCGATCTGCAGAAATCCATAATGTCTGCGTGGATAGAATAAAACAACGCCAGAGTCAGCTTGTAACTGACTATACAATATACATGTTGCTGAATTGCTGCTGGCAACATTTTTTTTTGTTGTGGTTTCTTCACAACTTGTTTTACTGAAGAATAGTTAGTCATGCTTAAATTAGTAGAAGAAGCTTTCACTTGGCAATTGTTCTTGGCGAAATAAAAATTCAAAAACGGAAGTGAGTTTTTTTTCGTTTAGTTTTTATACTTTTTTTTTGAAAAACATTTTCCAAATTAAATGCATGGGAGTTGATTGATAGATGATTATGTGGGGAGCTATAACCCAAAAGAAAGCATGATGGTGATGGATTTATATATTTGGTAGCAGACTGGGTGATAAATTGCTTTGAATAGCGATTGCTATGCACAGTTGGAGTTTGGCTAAATTTGTTTACGATGTTGGTCAATTAATTTGAGCTGTGTGTGAGAGCGTAGTGAGAAATTTATGTGTTCTTGAAAACATTTTTAAAATTTGAATTTTAAATATAGATATTGGTTTCCATCAGGAAATTCTTTAAATTTGCAAAAAATTGTTTTTATTTTTAATTTTTGACTAGATTTACAAATGATTTTAGATTAAGTAAATTTGTTGAACCTAAGACACTACACTTATAACAGCCCATTTTTTTTACATTTTTTAACAACCTATTGTGTACGAAACTCGTTAGGCGCTTGCCAATTATTAGCTCTTTTGCCTCGATCCGCACCAAAAAAAAAGGTGGACCTACATATTTCTGTTTTTCCTGGAATCTTCTCTTTAACAGTCCAATAGGTACGCTTTAAGCTACCGGGATAATTCACAATGCAGTTGCGCAATGTTGAAATTGAATAACTTTATGCTTTACTTTTTATGATGGGTTTACATTTTTTATTTAAATACGGGGTATTTAAATGAGATAGTAAGGCTTGCTCAGCAAGTTTTTACTAACAAGCTTATGTAAAAATTAGTATTTGACAAGTTCATCTCGCCTAGAATTTCATTGCGGAAATCTTCTGACCCAGGGACTTGATTGATATTTAATTTAAAAAAATACAACTATAGAAAATTAAAAAAAACAAAACTGTTCAAGAGATTTGAAACCTTCAAAACAAATAATAAGTAAAATAAATAAATTGGGTGGCGAAACAGCTCGTGGAGAACCAGGGCCTAGTGACTTACAACTCTCAAACATTTCTGTGTGCGTGTTTTTGACAGGAATCGAGGGAACCTACAGTTTTTGCCGAGTCCGAACGGCTAAATGAGAAGCACTTTTTCATGACAAGTATACTCTTGGAGGATTTGTCAGTTCCTCGCAAGAGGCAGTACCTCGAATAAAACATTTCTGTTTTTAGGTGGCAACGGCTGAGAATCGAACCCATACCTTCGGCATGACAGTCCTACGCACTAACCATCATGCCACGAGGTACAAAAAAAAAAAAACAAATAATAACTATATCAATTAAAAAAAGTCACATAAAATAAGATTAATTTTAGTACTAAAAATATTTAAATTTCCAACGAAATAAAAAAATAAAGTTTAAAATAATTAAAAAAAATAATTTAAAGGGTCAGTTTCAAGACCTACGGATAAAGTCTCGGATATCCTACGCGGAACTTTTTCACCATCAGAAAAGCTTCAACTTTTGGCTTCAAACGTCTTGGATAGTAATATCCGACAGATAGTCTCAGATAGCCTACCCACCGTTTCAACTGGCTGTTAGATCCTTTATCCAGAAGATGCCTTACTGCTTTGAGTTTCCGTCGTAATATTTTGAATTTCGTTTTGAATCGCTCCGTCGTGGTTCATTCTGAATTTTAACAATAAAAAGCAGTGATATTTTAAACTAAAACGACAAGGTTTTTTTGTTTTGACAACAAAAAATTTATTTTCAATAAGTTTTTGATGTTAACATGTTGTTCTCAAAGTGTAAATTTATTCATCGGTATTTATCCGAGACTTGGATGACGAAACAGAAATAAAATTACAGCAATTTTTATCTGCTGAAAAGCGTTATGTGTCGGATATCCACCTGAAACTTTAACCGGAACATTTGAAACTGGCCCTAAGTATCCTAAAGAACTCAATTAAAAAAATATGCATCTAACTGTTTTCGAAATACTGAATTTTCGTAAATATACAAATAATTAAGATAAAATTAACAAGTAAATGATTTGGCTTTAACTTCCGCTACGAAGGGGGCACTCCTTGTCCTTAATTGCAAACCATCAACTGCCACTCTCTGATTAGTCAATACGGAGCTCTTCGTTTCACTGCTCGTTTATTTATCTACGAAAATCTCATGTCATTCATATATCACTCTCGCATAACAATTTATTAGATAAACAATCATCATTCAAATTGTCGAGACATTTGAGTGAACAAGTGTGGTGGACTGGTGGCGGAGCGTCGCAGTCGCAGTCGCGTTCGCGCTAAAAATCACAAGTAAATAGTAGGTAGGTTATGCTGCGCATCAGCTCAAGCGATGTCTATCTCTACCCCCAGAGAAACTTTTCTCTTCCAGCCTTCTTCGTGTCCACCCGGATGATAGGAAAGTCAAGACTCTAATGCGTGGTTACACAAACGTGTATATGAAGGCAAGCAATATGTACATACATATGTATTCATTTTTCACTAAGAATCCATCGTGCACTACAGGCACCCAGAAGAGGTTTAAAACTGCAACTATTTTCTGTGCTAATTTCTCATTAGTTTTATAAAAACTTATAAGAAAGAAATTTATCTGCGAGATTTTTATAAATACCCCTTATTATTATTTATTGTTTTTATAGTCATTCAAAGTTAATTTTCAAGAGTAAAAATTGAGTGACCTCTTTTTGAAATTTTTCAATGCCTGAAGTTAGTTTTGAGACATTGGTCGAATAAATTATCGTCCATTAGAGTGAGAAGCGCCTAAATGCACATTTTATATCATTATAGACAACTTCAAAAATTGAAAAAAAAATACAAAAATCTATCAAATCTTTTCAATTCCACTGAATTTAGGAATAATGAGTGTAGAAAATACCAAGTGTAATTTTGGTTTTATTCAAATAATGCGAACACTTTTTTTTAATACATTTTTGTAAGAAATGCATAATAGGAGTTAGATGTTTTGCACCTTAAGCCGACGATATGGCAATTGGAGGTAAAGCATTTGGACACAATTCGCCGATTTCACGAAAGGCTTTTAATTATTTAAAAAGCCTTTTATCTTTTAAATTATATTTTTAGGTTTTACCAAATGCTTTTATATTTAAGAAGATTTTGACTGCCCTTGTAAACTAAAAGATTCTTTTTGTCTTATTACATTCTAAAAGTCTTTTTTGTTAAGCCATTCCAGTCAACAACAGCTGATATTTTGCTGCCAGAATAATTGGGCCTGCACACACGGGATGATTTCTGCCGGCAGAAAGCAGAGTGTGGCATTTTGGAGTCACCCTGTTCATAGCTAGTTGACACCGGACTGCAGATTGACAAGACAACGAAAACTGTCAGAGGACACGTGCTAACAAGACAGAGCAGATAGTTGAGTTGTCTAATTTAAAAAGAAGAATTAGAATAAAAAATAAAATATTATTCGTATTAATACTCAACGTATTATTATTTAAAGTCTTTTCTTTTAGTTGCAACCGCAACAGAGTTTATAGGAAAGGGAAGTGAAGTGTGCGGCGTAAAATGGCATACAATTTTCTACCTTATTTGGAGTGGAAGAACGAAGTAGAAAACTAATACACACACAACTTTCTACACACTGACATCTGCATAAAAAACTAACACAATGAAAAAAGGTTCATGTAGGTATACATTTTTTCTAACAGAATAATTCATACCGTGTGTGCCTGAAGTGAAGTAAGTATTAAAGCAGATTTCTATCCGGCAGAATTAATCCCGTGTGTACAGGCCCATTGTCCCTCATCCATAATGCTTTTTCACTTTTTCTCATAGACTTCGCATGTGCGAGGGAAACAAGTTCTTTTTTTGAATCCAGGGATGTAAGCAAACTCAATAAAATTAAAATATCCTTAAAGTATCCCTTTTCTACATTGTTGAAACTAAAAGTTTTAAATGTCTGATAAAATTTAGGAGTTAAGATAAAAGTAGTTTTAGTGTTTGTTTATGAAATTGGCCATATGTCTTATGTATGTACGATTTTTTAGTGTGAAAATGAAAGGCAATTATTATTTGTGAAACTTCATAACTGCAAAATTACGAACTGACAGTGTTAATTCGTTTTTTGCTTCAACTAAAAAAAAACAATGACTGTTTTCAATCTGTTGCACTAACCAGGCATTAGAATAAGATTTGTATGTCTAAATCATCCGCTATAGCTATAACATGACCGACCCCAACAGACGAGACTTCGTGGAGATAGAGAGTGATCGTTTGAATATGTTTTCACTAATCCCACAGATACTTTTTGCGCGCCGCGTATAAATGAAGTTGATAGATGTGATAAATACATCAAAGTGTCAAATTATGTATGTCTGCTGCTAGAAGCAGCCAACAGAAAAAGCAAAAGCAAAGAGCTAAGTCCAATTGATGCCAATTACTGGCGCAATATTATGCGCAATGTTTTCTTAAAGCAAAATGAAAAAAAAATACCGAGGGAAAATATTTTTTTAAAGGTCACAGGATGACATGATCCATGATGCTCATTTGGAAAACAGCATCTTTTCTGATGGATCTTCGAAAAGTTACATTTGTATTGAAATTATATTAATTATCTCATAGAAACATGGTTTTCCGATATTTAAATAAAAATGATATAACATCGATGAATAGTTTCGTCGGACGATAGTAATCAGGGCTGTCGAATTGCTGTTTTTTTCTTTGTAATCACCAACAAAAGCTCTACAGCAGAAATTTTAAATTTAAATCAATTAGAAATCTTACTTATTATAAGCGCATGTTCTTCATCTGATATATATATTTTAATTTGGATTCAAAGGGGCTTAGTCATATTTTTACTATGCCATCTCTGTATATGTAGTACAATGTGAACTGTACTACATGAGACTAGAGGGAATTGATGTACAAAAAATTGGCACATTGAATGAAGAATAAATTAAGATTCTATAGATGAATACACAGAATAGAATCCTACAGCTCGAGAATCTATTTCTTAGTAACGTATAGCAGTTGATCACGAAGTTTATTTCACCATCATCAACCATATTTAAAGTTTGAACGTACGCCAAAATTTACTTAATTTCTATTATATTCAGTTCGTCGGCACAATAAATTGTTCTACATTTACCTACCTACTTTTTATCAAAGTTACATACAATATGTGTTACATATTATGTGTACTACTACCAGTCCAAAAGTATTTAGTGTTTTTTCCAGATGTTAAATGGCTATCCTCTGGATTGTATTAAAATGACATCCCTGATGGCAAGTACAATTTCGATAAAGATGATTACAATTATTTTGAAGTATAAATTTATTTGAAAACATTCAGAATCCAATTGGAAATCGTGACTTGAGTGGGTGAGTTTTTTTGTGTGTTGTGTTTGATTTTATTTCGATTTGGTGGTAGGTACTTACTCAATCAGCTATTAATCAGATTTGTTCTTCAGATGCTGATGGATTTATTAGGCATGTTAGATTTATAAATAAACGTTAATACTCACATAAACACACACACAGTTTCGATTTGGTGATTTCGATTTGATTTTTGTATTAATGTTAGGTACCTTGCACAATTATTGCCTTATTCCTTATTATTGCAACTAAAGTGCGGACTATTTTTTCTGTTGAACTTTATACTGGCGTTATAGGTACCTACTAAGTTATCCCTTGAGTTTTTGAGAAAATGATCATAGGTACTGGTCACTTTTCAATATTTTTGATACCGAATTAAATTAAATTTTCTATAAGAAGATGGTTATTATTAAAAATAAGAAAAAAAAATCAATTAAGGAATAATACTAAAATAAATCGATTCAGGCCCGCTTACTGAAACGAAAATTAAATATTTTAGTGCTATATAAGGGCTTACGACGCTGAGGAAAAAGTAGCACATAAGAGTTTAAGAAGAACATAATGTAAATACTTATATTAATTTCGTATGAGCAAACGGCTGTTAAAGACGTTACGCTTGGCTAGAGCTAGATATACAAAGACAAAATCAAGAGATATCTATACCTACCTATTTAAAAAAATAAAAATGTATGTGTGTCGAATCGACGAAGGATACCTTTTTATTGTTAGAACAGGGGTGAAAAAGTTAAGGGGAGGAAAATAATAGTTTTTACCAAATCACACTATTAGATTTTGATGATCAAAAATAAGGCTTAATAGTTTACTTAAAATATTAAACTAAGAGCGGGGTACTTTTTTTCTGAAAAGAATTACATACTGAACTGATTTTCTTGATGGAATATGTTCAAGAGTGTCCCCGGAATGTAAATCCAAGTTGGCGGGACGGGGGCTTGAGCCATCTTGTATTTTTGAAAACAATCATTTTAAACAAATTTTTTTTAAACTATTACTTCAAAATTTAATATGTACATACATACCTATGTCGGTATCTCGAAAGCTTTTCACAAAAATAGCTTTATTTAAAAAAGAAAAAAAAGAATGGATTATAGGCGTTCAAAAATAATAAAAATTGTTTTCGTACGATGCGGCTGACGCTCAAGTCTACTCCCTTCCCGCCAACTAGGATTTACATTCCAGGCACACTTCTGAACATATTCCATCAAGAAAATTAGTTCAGTGATAAATTGCATTATGAACCTACTTTCTTGCTCTGGCTCTTGGACTATATACTATACCTACCTAATTCTCAGTGTAGGTACATTAGGGTGGGTCAAACTTGCTTTGATTTTCTTGATACTATAAAAGTAGGTAGCTTGGGGCTCAAACAAGTCTGTTAAAAAAATGAGCTGCAAATTTTAACTTTTAAAGGTCCCTCAACGCCATTTTGTATTTTCCATACAAATTGTATGGAAAAAGTAGGAAGAAACTTTGGAATTTTATAACTTCCTAACCTTTGAACCTGGAAGAAATTTGATGACATACCTATTTGAAATATATACTATACATATATTAATGTACCTATGGTATTTAACAGTCAAATCAAATCATAAATCCGGCCATTGTCGAAAACGTCATCTCCATCTAAAATGCATTTGCAGAGTGTTCTTTAACGCAAACTGCTAATAGTCCAGTAAATAGAGAGGTTTTACCCTACAAAAGGTCGGGTAGTTCTAAATTTTTGATATGTTATATGGTATGGTTAGTAGATGAAAATTCCAAAATTCCACAACCACGCCCCCTCCGCCCCCTTCAAAATCCTGGAAAAACTACAAAAAATTGGCACTTTTTTCAGTTTTTTGCTTATAACTTCTTTCCGGTATATTTTTACAGAAAAAAGTATATAGAAACTTTCTAGACAATAAAATTTCCTACAAATATGACCTAGAAAGTATTTTTGTACAACCACTACAATCAGCGCTATGGAGCTTCCAAAAAATGCTAAAATTTCGTATTTTGTAAGATTTTCAGTTTATTTCCTCTTTACAGCAAAATAACTCCTTAACCGTCAAGTTAAGGACAAAATTTGTCATAATCAATCTTGTAGATAATTTAATTGGCTACAAATTTTATGTGACTACAGTCGATGTCCTCTAAGTCGAACTCCCCCTAAGTCGAATTTCCCTCTAACAAGAATTTTGTCACCATGTTGGTTGTATACTCCTGTTAAATTTCCAAACTTATTTATTTTCTCTAAATCAACCTTTTGCAAAACTCTTTAACTTGAAATAATTTTGATATCCCGTGAGAATTCAGTTTAGAGGGAGTCAACTGTATTTTCATTTTGTGACCAATACAATTGGTTTTCTCTGACTACACAATCCCACTGCTGAATTTCGATAAAAACTTTGAAGTAACCATACCTTTCCAGATCCACCTGGGATGATGTGGAATTCTTAGATTAATCAATTCATTTCTACACCGACGGATCGAAGACCGACAATTAGGTTGATGGAGATGTGGACTCTGAACGTACTTCTAGCGATAAAAGGAGGACTATCTTGGCACAAAGAAAACGTGATATCAACCTTCTCTGATAGCCAAGCTGCTATTAAATCCCTGGACTCCGTCTCTTCAAACTCTAACAGCCCTTAACTGTCGATCATTTCTGTTGGAAATGGCGCAACAGTTTAATATACACCTCTGGGTCATAGTGACATTCCAAGTAAATGTAAAGCTGATGAGCTCGCTAGAAGTGGAACATTACTACCCATTTCACCTGAAAAGCTAAATATTGGTATGCCCATCGCTACGTGTAAACTTTTGCTGAAGCAAGAAGCCTTGGAGAGCACAAACATTGGGTGGAACAACATCACTACTTGTTTGGCGACAAAACAAAATTAGCCAAGCCTTGACTTAAAGCGCTCCAAGTGTTTAAAATCTCTAAGCAGAGTGCACATAAGCTCTATTGTAGGTGCCATAATGGGGCACTGTTTAAAAGGTAGGCACGCATCGCGGCTTGGCGTACTTTTAAATGATTTTTACAGAAGCTGTATGGACGAGGAGAAGGAAGAATCGATTCCTCACCTTCTCTGTAATTGCCCTGCTCTTTCACACAGACGTAGGCTCCACTTAGGAGGTTACAACTATAATGATCCTAGTGATCTGGCAGGCAAAGACATTTACAGTCTTGCACGCTTCGTCAGGAGCTCTAAATGGTTTCACGAGTGAGGAAGATTTTTCAAGATACATGTGGTATCACAACAGGCCAACTTTGGTCTAAGTGTCTGCATTGATCACTGACATCCAGCTCTACCTAACCTAACCTAACCTAATACAATTGGTAAATTTATGCAAACTTTGTCCACGTTGTTTGTATACGGAGCAAGTCTTGTCTTCCATCCTACTCATTGGAATACAAATTGTAGGTAGTTATGATGAAGGACATTAAAATGAATGCCAGTAAAAGATCAAAAATTCTGAAAATGACCAATGAACTTCAAGTCGAGACGAAAAAATGCTTTTGGAAACCACTGCTTCTAATCTATGTTTGTCAAAAAAGGTTCAACACTCTTCTTACGCTCAAGACACTCCTACTCTCGGTAAGATGAAAATCAGTAATGAAAACTGATACTGGGCTCTTTCGCAAGTAATACTCGTATTATTTGACGGATTTTTGGAGGAGAAGGCACAAACGTGAGCTCAATGAGCTGTTCAAAGACAATGTAGTCCAAAAAATCAAAATACGTCGACTTGGCTAAACTAGATTGTGCGAATGGGAAACAATGCTCCAACCTTTTGAGTTTCTGAATCCCAAGTTGAAGGCAATAAGGACGATCAAACCTCTGGATCAGAGGGTAAGCCATCACCAGAGCACTTGTGGTTTCGGCCCTTCATGGGCCATCTGAACAACACCCGAATTTTTATAATTTTTTTCCGAAAATATTATGTTTTAAAAAAGTGGGAGCGGCAGTGGGTGGAAGTCAATTGTATTGGTTTTTCATCTCGTCAATTATCATGTCTATAAATTTCATCAAAACCGTGTACCTATGTGGTTTAGTTTTTAATGGAATTTTGGGCACTACCTCCAAAAAATAGCGACTAAAACACCGGGTTCAGAATATCGTGATGTCTATCTAAGTTTTCTGATTCTCCTATGTATACTTCAATCGATTAAGGTGGTTAGACAAATCGGTAATAAAATTTCTACGGGATTCCAGTACACTACAGTACAGTATAAAACAGACAGAAAAGAAAGTGAGTTCGTAGAAACGTTTGAATAAAAAACACTTTCTCAAAACTCACAGTACCTATTCCAAATTGTATTGGTCACAAAATGAAAATACAGTCGACTCTCTCTAAGTCGAAATCTTGGAGTTAGAGAGAGTTTTGCAAAAATTCGATTCGGAGAAAAATAAATAAGTTTGGAAATGTGACAGGAGTATACAACAAACATGGTGAAAAAATTCTTGTTAGAAGGAAATTCGACTTAGGGGGAGTTCGACTTAAAGGACGTCGACTGTAGTTGCATAAAATTGATAGCCAATTAAATTATCTACAAGATTGATTGTGACAAATTGTGTCCTTAACTTGACGGTTAAGGAGTTATTGTGCTGTAAAGAGGGAATAAACTGAAAATCTTACAAAATACGAAATTTTAGCCTTTTTTGGGAGCTCCATAGCGCTGATTGTAGTGGTTGTACAAAAATACTTTCTAGGTCATATTTCTAGGTCATATTTATTGTCTACAAAGTTTCTATATACTTTTTTCCGTAACAATGTACCGGAAAGAAGTTATAAGCAAAAAACTGAGAAAAGTGCCGATTTTTAGTAGTTTTTCCAGGATTTTGAAGGGGGCGGAGGGGGCGTGGTTGTGGAATTTTGGAATTTTCATCTACTAACCATACCATATAACATATCAAAAATTTAGAACTACAAGACCTTTTGTAGGGTAACCCCCCTATTTTTACCTCTATTTACTGGACTATAAAGTCACATGTTCGAAAACAGCATCTGCGGTGCAGCTGAGCAGTAAAAAAATCGAGTTGACGATAAAAAAAATGAGAAACCAGAGAGCGTGTTCGTAATATAAAATGTGTTTGCGAGTAAATTGAATAACGTTCATAAAACCTATTTTGTGCATGACAGGACGATTGCAATCTGCGTCAAAAAATGACGATCATTTGGCGATCAAATTAACTATGATTTGACGTTTTCGAAAACGGCCTCCATTTAAACAACTAGGTAGGAGGTAGGTAGGTACCTAAAAAACTGTTAGCACTTTTCAATTTTTTCAAAACGGATTTCCTGATTTTGATCTTTTTTTACTTCTAAACTATTTAGAACACCATGCCGTAAGCTCAAAATTAACCTTTTCTTTTACTTTTCTGATTTGAAGATTCCAAGGCCGTAAAAACTAGGACACCATTTACTCTTAGCCCTAGGGCCCAAAAAAGTTAACTGCGGCCTTGTCTAAAAGAATCCGAAAATCTAGACGAAAAAGAGCAATAACGGAACAGCACGAAATTAACGAAAATAACGGAAGTCTGCACTGTACCTATAAAAAATAGAAAAAAAGCCCCTGAGAATATTGACACTTTTTTGATCCAGGACAGGAGTCGAGAATTAAAATTTTCTATTTCCTACAACACGACGATGACGCGGCGTCATTTGAAAGAAATGGGATTTGCTTACAACTGCAACTGCAACGGCAAAAAAATTATGTTAAGTTAAAATTGTATATAGGTACCTACCTAGATCTAGATGGTAAAAGTTGCTTGCATAAATTTTTCGTTTTCCAAAAATTCAATTGCAAACCTACACACGTTGTAAAAACGGGAGTGCCTTTTTAAAAGAAAAATAGAGACAATAGTTACCGTTTTAGGTTTGATTCTCTTCGGATTCATATCTTCACCGCGAACACACACATGCACAGATATAAAGTTTCGGGCGAAAATTATTTATTCCATCTTCTTTGGTTCGAAACACTTTTGTTCGTTCTTCTTTAAATATAATATTCGCCCTGTTTAGAAGTGTTGCCACTGCTCCTTTGCTATCGAACTAGTGTTGAATATGGGTATGTATTTAATTATGTGTGTGTTGATATGAATGTGAAGGTAATTACTTTATGTTTTCGAATTCTTTACTGCTGTTGATGTTGACTTTGTGATGATTTTTGTTATTTCAGCTGCTGTTGCTGTTTAACGGATGTAAGTAACAGTGGTTTAACGTCCATAAATGGTGACGAATACAGTGGGGGACATATGAATATGAATATGATGATTTTAATATAGTTATGTATGTATGTATGTACCAACTTATCTACAGCAATACTGCTCCTGTTTCTGTTTCTGTATTTTGTTGATACAAATATTTTATTTACTACCTCCATAGATATTTCGGTAAATAAAATTATGTTAGTGGTATGATGGTTGTGTGTCTAATAAAACAAGAAAAAGTTGAGTCTTCCACCACAAAGTTTCTATACCTACCTATATATAGGCAATAGGCTAGATCCGTTTCAAAAAAATCTTCTCAGATTTTCAACTTCTACAAACGCGGAATAATGTAGCTAGGTACGTGTTTCTCCCATAAACCTTGATTGTCCTAGGAACTTGTCCAATTTCATTGTAAAGTTTAAAAAAAGGACTAAAAAGAGACTTTAGGAAATCCATTTGTTTGAAATTTTTGTAAAAAAATAACTGTTAGTAGGTAGGTAGTGTATGGTTTTGCATTAGGAACATTAAGAGATTGATCCAGTATTCAAACACCTTTTTTCAGTGTTCGATTTAAGACAACTCATGTAGGTAATTGTAAGCTTCCTTCGTTCCAACAGTTTTTGAATTGTGTTTAAACTAAAAATCCGTTGAACCGTTTTTCATTTTACTTTGTTCTTAATAGAATTGAATATAAACAAATACGCAAACACAAATGGCCAAATAAATTTGTGAAAAAAATACTTCAATGCCTTTTTTGTTTAAACTATGAACAAGCTTTGTGTTCGAAATAAGGAAACTTCATGTTCGGGCTTAGGAAACTAGTGTTCGACTACTGGGGAATTAGGCTTTTTTTTAATAAAAAAGTACTAATAGTTACTACAAAAACCATAAAGTTGAGCATAGTACACAGCAGAAGCGAACCGAAAATTCCATACAGAAATTGACACAACGAAATCATAAACGAAAAATTTCTTGTGATTTTTGTTATGTAACGGGTGATTTTTTAAGAGGTTTAGAACTTTAAAAAAAAAAAAAAACACAAAAAATTCGAAAAAATTAATGAAATATTTATTTGAATCGATAGTTTGAACCTTGCAATTTAATGTTTAAAGATAATTTCATGCAAATGTTGACCGCGGCTGCGTCTCAGGTAGCCCATCCGCTGAGTCCAATTTTGGCATACTCTTTCACACATATCGGCCGGTATCTCACGAATGAATGCATGGATGTTGGCTTCCAGTGCGTCAATCGAAGCGGGTTTGTCCCTATAGACATTAGCCTTGACATACCCCCACAAAAAATAATCTAATGGTGTCAAATCGCACGATCTAGGCGGCCAATTGACCGGCCCGAAACGTGAAATTAACTGTTCACCAAACTCGCCTCGCAATTGCGCCATTGTTTCGCGTGCTGTGTGGCATGTGGCACCGTCTTGTTGAAACCACATATCATGCAAGTCAAGAACTTCCATTTCGGGCAAAAAAAAGTTTGTTATCATCGCTCGGTAGCGTTCACCATTGACAGTAACGCTGCGATTCGCATCATCTTTGAAGAAATATGGCCCAATAATGCCGCCGGCCGCACAAAACCGCACAAAACAGTGGCTTTTTCGGGATGCATTGGTAGCTGTTGCAATGCTTCTGGCTGATCTTCACTCCAAATGCGGCAATTATGCTTATTTACGTACCCATTCAACCAAAAATGAGCCTCATCGCAAATGGAAGCAGCGCGCGATGAACATTTCGAACCGAGCACGAATTTTGATAGTAAAATTCAATAATTTGCAAGCGTTGTTCATTTGTAAGACGATCCATGGTTAAATTGCAAACCAAACTGAAGCTGTTTGACAGTGACACAAGGTACTAAACACACGTCAGCTGTCAAAACCAGTGTTGCCAAAACCAAACCAGCTAAAAAATCACCCGTTAGTATACGCAGTTCCGTAGTGAAATGTCAATAAAACAGATAATCATATTAGATTACTAGTTCCAAGTATCCACTTATTTTTCGTACACAATTAATTGATCGTAGCATTATTTCTAACGAAAAATTGACAGTTTATATTTTATTTTGGTAGGTACAGGTAATGTTATTATTATACAATGATCTCTCGATACAAAAACCTAAGATTTCTAGGTATGCTTTTTTATTTATACAAAATTTCAAAGAAGATAAAAAATAACATTTGTGCTTATCTTTGGTTACAAAACAAAAATATCTTCCTATAAATTGATTAAGGATACAAATCAACTCCGCAACCCCACTTTCTTCATTCATATATTAAATCACTTCCTCTGACGAACCCACATAAATCCGCACATTCTTGGACATCGAATGGAGCAAACAAGGACATAATTTGCGTTCGTATTTTGTCATTTGAAAGGTAAATAATTTCCAAACCTTGAAAGATGTCCCCGCACATCAGCATTAGCGAGCAGTGAACAAGAAGGAGCATTGAATTCCTTGAGCCAAGAGAATTCCATTTCAGATATTGTTACCATTTGAATACGATTGCCGGTAAAGTTCTTGACTCTGTGTAGAGCTCAGGCTGCTTCTGCTGGCTGATGATGGTAAACACAAGCTCAAGAAACACAAATCGTCGGAGGAATTTCAATAGTTGACTCCTGGCTTCATTGACGTTCGGTTTTTGTTTTGTTTTAAATTGTTTTTTTTTTTTTTTTGTTTCTTCGAGCAGACATCTTTGAGATGGAGCACTTTGCTGATTTATCGCTCCATTGTCTTTCATTTTGGCATATATCTCCGATTTCGAACTGCAATGTGAGATGCGACCAAAAAGCAGGAGGAGCTGCTGCCCAAAAGACAATCATGCAACCGACAAAATCGAATCCGATTGAAGAGCTGCTGTTGTGGAAGCAGCAAGAAAAAATAAGAGGAACATTGGTCGTACTCGTATACCTATACCTTATAATACCTACCTAGTCGTAGTCCAGTGGCTGATGGCACAGCAACGAAGGTTTAAGGTGGATATTGGAATTACTTATGCTCCTCCTGGTTTTGTATGGTAGATACCTCTCTACCTATCGTCAAAAGAGTGCATAATGCGGGCCATGTTTATTTTAAACCGAGTCTATATACCTATAATATAATGTGATGTGCAGTTTTAAAGTGCGCGCGCACGATCTTTTTGTACTACCAAGCCAATATCGTCTAAGCGCGCGGTCTCAGTCTTGGAAACGAAACGAATTACATTATTCGATTTGAGAAAAATGATGATGACAAGGGGACTTTGCGCGAAAATTATTGTGATATTTGCAAACAACAACTAGGTACTCAGAGTTTCAGTAAATTTTGTTTTTTTGGCGTTTACCTCCCTCTGAATAAAATTTCAGCAAATCACAGAAATATTTTCAGTAAAGTATGTACAGTTTTGCCTATGACATAACTTGCTTACTTTTTGGTGCGTCAATGTTTTATAACTATGAGATAGAACCCAGTGGCGAAAAGTTCACAAAAGGGTTATAAGGTTTTGACGTTTTCTGAGACAGTCGTATTAGTTTTGGATTATTCCTGTTTGTCTCACTAATAAACCAATTTTTAGCCAATTTTGTTTCAATTTCCCGCATAGATAGTCTAAATTAACGTCTTTTTTATAATTATTCCTGTGTATCTCGCTAGTAACTCACCCAATTATGACAGTAGTTGTCTTTGTTTTGAGCTTTTTGTTCACATCTTGCTAAAAGATCAGACAATTTTGTTCCAAATTCACGCACAAGAATTTGAAGCTATTTGAGGAAACTGCCCATTTGCTGATACGTACCTTACATAAATCTATTACATAGCTAATCTATTACATAGCTAAATTCCATGTGGTACTTAAATTTATGTAAGTTGCTCGAAAAATTTATGTTCATCATAGTAAGGGACTACTTTTGAATTCTGACTAACTTCAAGTCCGTTTCCGTAAATGTCAAAATATTGTTAGTTTTGGTTTGTTTTTGTGTATAAACGTATTTTACGCTATTTTATTTTAAACAATGTCCAGGAATAATAAAAAAAGATGCACAAATTGTTGGCAGAATGAAAAGACAATGGTGCAGAGTCGGGATAATTCTATATTGGAATACCGAGGCGCTCAAAGGTACAAAGCCAAAATAAGGAAGGACGAGAAGGCAGCAAATTATGTTCTTTTAAAATGTTAAGCAGTTATTTTTATTAATAACGAATAAATTGTGATAATCTTTTATTCTGAGATGAAATTTTGAGTTTTATTTATTTGAGTTTTTGATCTTTGAAATTTGATGTGCTTATATAATCCTGCAAATTAGTTAAATTAATGAAGTTTGAAAATGAATTGGTGTTTGCATTTTGTGTACTCGTATGTTCATCAGTGACAACACGTTTTAGACCTTGTTCCCTGCGCGTGGCAGTCACCTTGTCGCGGTGCGTAGGCTTAAGTTTCAAAGATTCATCTGACCTGTTTTTTTTATGGGAAACCTAAAATCAACAGTGATTTTGAGGAGTTACGAACTAAGAACTGCCCCCCCTAATCCAGGGTGTTATGTGGACCGTGCCTATTGGATGGTTTGCAGCCAGGGGGTATACCGGCTGTATTATAACGGTGCCTCTTTGTGATGGGGTCGTTTCAAAGAGTAACTATGACCTTGCTGTACTATGCGGAGCTCTGGTATAGCCGACCATATATTTCTCTAGCTACTCGTGGGATTCAAATGCCAAAAATTTTAAAAAGAAAAAATAACAAAAACCACAAAAAATTCAACGTTCCGCGGGATGTCACCGCGAACGAATATGCGGATCGCATGGAGAAAAATCTCCATGGTGAAGATCCGAGACCGGGGAGCAGTTTTTTCCTGAAGAGAAAACCTCAAGGGAACTCACAGCACCGGGCAGCTCAAGGGGAACCAGTGACCATTGGCCAGGGGAGAACACCTCCCAGAAAAATGGAAGATGGAGCTCCTAGCACATCCGCTGCTAGTAAGGGGAGAATACCTCCCATACCAGCAAACGATGAAACTCCAAGCACATCCGCTGCTAGCAAGGGGAGAATACCTCCCATGCCAGCAATGGAGGAAGTGAAGACCGTAGAAGGCGCCAGTAATGGGAAGACACCATCACGAGTGACCTCCGAACCGTCTAAGAAACCAAAAAGAAGACAACACCGCTATGCTGGTCCACTTCCTGAACTGGGAAAGCCAGGTGGCTTGGATGACCCTCTAAGGAAAGGACTGAGTGGCTCGTCCTCAAGATGGTACCTTCGATATCTTTCTGACGGGATGTCCCCGCAGGAAGCAAGAAAGAAGGTGGATGAAAGAAAAGAAGGTTCTTCAACAGACGAACAGGGTAAGAGGAAGAGCCACCATATAACCCCTCCCCTAAAGAAGAATGCAAAAAGACCCAGGACAGCGGGAACAAGCACCGCCGAGTTTGAAGCTGGGGGACAAAGGCTCTCTTATGCAAGTGCGGCAATGAGTGTGAGAATTGCGGTTCTACCAAGAGAGTACCCTCAGGTATCTCTCAGTGTTGATGAACTATCGGCACTGGAAGAAGCCATCATTGAAGAGGTTTCTCTGGGGTGGACGCACAAGCTCAAATTCAACGGCTTGCATTTTAGAACCGGGCTGCTTTTAGTCGATTGTGCTGGCCAGAACACAGCGGATTGGCTAAAGGAGAAAGCCTCAAAACTATCAACCTGGAAGGGCAGTGAATTGATGGCATGCATGGGTGACGACATCCCGAAAATGCATACAATCACGCTGTTCTTACCCAGGAGCACGGGGCAAGAAGATAAGAAATCCTTGTCACTTATAGAGGCCCAAAATGATGGACTGAAAGTGAAAGCGTGGAAGATCCTGAAGAGCAAGATCGAGGGTAAGGGCCAGCTGCTTGTGATCGGCATCGACGATCAGTCAGCGGACGCAATAGTGAAGGCAGATCACCAGCTACATTACAAGTTCGGGAAGATTGCCGTCACGGGTCTCCGTAGGGCAGCAGCCTCCAACCGAGAAGCTGCTCGGACGATAACCGCTACCACCACTTCTGCCATATCCACTAAACCCACCTATCTCCCAAGTTTCCTGACACACAACCCCAAAACTCCTGACACAGCCCAAGCCTCTGACACACCCACAACCATCCAACCCTCCCAGCAAATCCAATCTCCCCAACAAACCGAACCTGCCCAAACTACCCAAACCACACCCCATACCCCTACCCCTACCCGCCGCACACCAATTACTCAAAACCAGGTAACACCACTGGCAATCGAT
Source organism: Dasysyrphus tricinctus (assembly GCA_963921185.1). Classification (NCBI taxonomy): domain Eukaryota; kingdom Metazoa; phylum Arthropoda; class Insecta; order Diptera; family Syrphidae; genus Dasysyrphus; species Dasysyrphus tricinctus. The sequence continues at coordinate 17,543,247 of OY992533.1, read as the reverse complement.
ATAAGAAATCGGAAGAGCGAAGAGATGGAGGGCATAGACCTCTCTCCTAGCCGATCCGACTTAGACGAAGTGCTTCCTACCATTGAGGAGGAAGATATGCTACTCGAGGATGAAGGGGCATTCGCCCCCATCCTTTAAAGAAAGCAAATGACTGGACGCGGGATCAGCACCAGGCTAGCCCAGGTGAATATACACCACGCGAAGGCAGCATCAGCTGTCATCGCACGAAAATTCACTGCTGATAACCTGGGACTAGCGCTGATTCAAGAACCCTGGATTTACGGGGGCCAAGTAAGAGGCCTAACAAGTAAGGACTCTAAAGTTATATGGGATACGAGACACGACTCGCCCAGAGCATGCATAAAAATAAGAAATAATATAAATTTTATATGTCTTTCAGAATTTATGACGCGGGATCTGGTACCACTTCAGGCCCAAATTTACGTTGACGGCAGCCCCCGCACGATGGTTGTAGCAGCCGCATACTTTGCTGGTGATGACGCCAATATACCACCAACAGAAGTTAGGAAACTTGTGGACTACTGCAACAGCAAAAGAATGCCCCTTATGGTCGGGTGTGATGCAAACGCCCACCATACAACATGGGGAAGTACCGATACAAACCAAAGGGGTGAGTACCTTTTAGACTTTATTATCGAAAAAAATCTAGATATATTTAACGTAGGGAATACCCCTACTTTTGTAACTAGAACCAGAAAAGAAGTTTTAGACTTAACTTTCGGAACTCCGAACTTAAACTGCTTGGTCAGGGATTGGCGAGTTTCTAACGAACCATCAATGTCTGACCACAGAATTATAGTGTTTACTTTGGAAAACCTTCTCACAGAGAATACCTCTGGAAGGAATCCCAAGAAAACAAACTGGGATCTCTACAAAGATACTCTCAAGTTAAATCTTGATCAGTTAGGGCCAGTAGAAACGACAAACAGTTACCTGGAATTAGAACATACAGTAAATGAGTTAAGTGGGGCTATAAATAAGGCATATGAACTTAGCTGTCCCCTTAGACCCATAAAAAGGCAGACGGATGCTCCATGGTGGAACAACAATCTGTCTAAACTAAGATCCAAGGTAAGAAAACTTTTTAATAAGGCAAAGAGCACTGGGGAGTGGCATATCTACTCTGCAGAGATGACTAAATACAATGGGGAAATAAGGAAAGCCAAAAGAAGTAGTTTTGTGAATTTCTGTGAAGGGATTTCTACCACCCCGGCAGCAGCAAGACTACACAAAGCTCTAGCGAAGGAGAAGACCATAACATCGCTAGCACTTAGAAACCCAGACGGTAGCTACACAGAAAATGAGGAGCAAAGGTCAAACCTATTGCTAAATACTCACTTTCCGGGCAGTATACCAATGGTAGAAAACACAATAGAGAGAATACCTCTCAGACCAAGCCGGGCAGACTGGAAGATAGCCAAAACTATCTGTACAGGTAACAGGATTGATTGGGCGATAAGCTCCTTTCAACCTTACAAGTCACCGGGTGTAGATGGTATTTTTCCAGCCCTTTTACAAAAAGGGAAAGAGGAACTAATGCCTTATCTCATTAACACACTTCGAAGTAGTATCGCACTTGGGTATACACCAAGTCTATGGAGAAGAGCTAAGGTAATCTTCATTCCCAAAATAGGGAAAAAAGACACAACACATCCAAAGTCTTTCAGGCCAATTAGTTTGACATCCTTTTTACTGAAGACTTTGGAAAAGGTAATTGATAACTTTATCAGATCAGAAGTGTTAATAAATATGCCTTTAAACCATCGCCAGCATGCTTACAGAGCGGGTAGATCTACAGAAACCGCTCTGTATGAACTCACAAACACATTACAAATAGCTATAGACTCTAAAGAAACGGCCTTATGTGCGTTCCTGGACATTGAGGGCGCATTCGACAATACCTCACATGAAGCCGTTAACAGAGCTCTGGTAAGGAAGTGTGTACCCATCACTATAACCAGATGGATAAGTGGGATGCTAGGCACAAGAACTGCGGAAGCATATGCAGGGCAATGTGTCCAGAAAGTTATCACAACAAGAGGCTGTCCCCAGGGAGGGGTTCTATCACCCTTACTGTGGAGTCTTGTGGTAGATGAACTACTGGAAAGTCTTTCCTCTCAAGGCATACGATGCATCGGCTTCGCCGATGACATTGTTATAACAGCCGTGGGAAAATTCGAAGAAACTCTTTGTGATATCATCCAGAGAGGACTGTCCATTACAAAGAAATGGTGTCTATCTGTGGGACTGAACATTAACCCCACAAAGACAACGATAGTCCCTTTTACTAAGAAGAGGCTTCTACCACGCATGAAACCTATCCGGTTGGCTGGTGAAGAAATCGGCATTCAGAAGGAGGTTAAATATCTAGGTATTACACTAGACAGCAAACTCCTCTGGAACAAACATGTCGAGATAACTGTCGGGAAAGCCACAAAGGCTCTCATGATATGCAAAAGACTTGCAGGTAAATCATGGGGCTGTAAACCAAACATCCTCAGATGGATGTACACCATGATGGTAAGACCCATCATTACCTATGGGGCGGTTGCATGGCACAAAAGAACCGAACTTACCACAACTAGGAAATCACTAGAAAGGGTACAAAGGCTCGCATGCATTTGCATTACTGGAGCAATGAGAACTTGCCCTACAGCAGCAATGGAAGTCATTCTTCACTTGACGCCTCTACACGTGGCCATAGACAGTGCTGCTAAGGGAGCCATCCTGCGATTTGCAAAGGAGGGAACTGGGACGGGGAAAATCATTGGTCTCAGGCAAAGAGACTCGATTTACAGATCCACAGAATCGAACCTTCTTGACATCCCAAGAGATGGTATGATTAAAAAGTATAGCTTCGTAAAAAACTTTCGTACGGAGCTAAGTAGTAAAAAAGAGTGGGTAGACGAAACAGTAAACTACACTCTTAAAGCAAACACCATCAAGTGGTACACTGATGGATCGAGAACGTCTGAAGGGACTGGTGCTGGAATTTTTGGGCCTCGAACCAAACTTTCGGTACCGATGGGACAGTCTACAAGCATTTTTCAAGCAGAAGTTGATGCCATAGGGAAATGTGCAGACAGAAATCTCGAAAGAAAGTACAAAAACCAAAATATTGCTATCATGTCGGATAGCCAGGCCGCACTCAAAGCACTAAGCTCATACAGCATCAGTTCTAAACTGGTATGGGAGTGTGTAGATAGGCTAAACGAACTGGGCAAACACAATCATGTCACACTCCATTGGGTACCTGGCCACGTCGGCATACAGGGCAATGAAGAGGCAGACTCCTTAGCGAAAATAGGGGCAATGACACCCCTAACGGGACCAGAGCCTTATTGCGGAATAGGAGAAAACGTGATAAAACATAAAATCAAAATAGAAGAGGAGGCAAAAAGATCAAGGATCTGGAACGAACTCCCTAAGTTGAGGCAGGCTAAACTCCTACTTGGAAATTAGAACCAAAAACGATTCCAGTCCTGCATCAGCTTAAATAGAAACAAGCTTAGAATAATAACCGGGCTCCTCACAGGCCACTGCAAACTAAGGAGACACCTCCACATCCTTGGCCTGGAAAACAGCGCCATGTGTAGATTCTGCAGTGCTCATGAGGAGACACCCGATCATATACTAGGTAAATGTGATGCACTTATGCATCAAAGACATAGGTATCTGGGAAATCACCAGATAAAAGAGAGCGAACTATCCTCTCTAAATGTACTCCAAATAATCAAATTCCTTAAGGAAATAAATTTGGAGGATGTGCTGTAGAATGAGTAACCTCATCCAGCTCCAGAACGGGGGCACAATAGATCTTAATGGTCGCAGTGCACTTACACCCCGAACTCTTTCATTCATTCATTCATAGACCTTGTTCACTTAAATCGGAGCTTTAAAAAGGGGCAAGTATACCATTATGTATCAACAGATTGTGCAAAGTGCAAGTCGAAAATATTATAATTATTGTAAAAAGTGTAGGTATACTCTATTTTAATAAACTCTACCTTTAAAATTTCAAGGACTTCCATATCATTTTTAATAATATTGGCGCAAAATTATAGTGAAGTTAACACGATACTAAAACAATTTTAGTGTAACACTAGGTGAAAATGGCATTTTCTTAAATTATAGACGATGTCAAACCAACTTTATGTTTGAACACTTGCATTAAAGTTAAAATCACCAAAGTCTGATTTTAATTTTTTAGTATCACACTAGCTCAAATGACGTCTATCGCACAAACTGTCACGAATTTAGGCGAGTTCAACTTTAATTTGCTTAGAAAATGGTCTTAACTCGACACTAACTAGCATGTGTTTATAATTCAGGAAAAGTTAGAGAACTGCATTAAAGTTGAACAATTGTTAACTAGTATCACGCTAAGTCCCTTAAAATAGGCTGTCTATAATTTTGCGCCATTATCTTCAAAATTCTTGTCAAACAAGTCAAAATCACCAGTAAACGAAAATTAATGTTCAATATACATATCTTATGTGGTACTTTTTCTTCCACCTAATTTATGTTCAACTTAAGGAATTTTATGTTCGAGTTTACGTTTGGTGCAAAGTAGTAAGTGTCACTTAAGGGTTTATGTGGAACATAAGTATTTATGTTTCGTATCAGCAAATGGGCCTAGGTATTGGGTTATTCCCTTCTATCTCGCTAATAGCTCAGCCAATTCTTGTTCCAAAGTCACGCATAAGAAATTATAAATTTGACGTTTTTTGGGACAATTTTGTAAGTTTTGTATTCAACTTGAATATCTCGGGAAATTTTGTTCTAATTTCTCGCACAAGAATTTTTAAATTTGGGTTTTCTCTCAGTTTTCGATAATTTCCGTACTTCTGGCTAATAGCTCAGCCAATTTTATTATAATTTCACGCATAATAATTTATAATTTTAAAGTTTTCTTAAACAATTTTCTTAGTTTTGGGTTATTCCTGTATATCTCGCTAGTTACTCAACCAAATTTGTTCGTACATTTATCAATTTGAAGATTTTTGAAAAAAATTCCAAAGTCTTGGGTTTGAGCAAAGTTTTTTTTTGCAAATTTCACGCATAATAATTTTGAGAAAATTTTTCCTTTATATCTCGCTAATAACTCGGCCAATTTGTATACTTGTTTTGGGTTATGCCCGTTTACTTCGCTGAAAGCTACAGACCGATACAAATCGTATGTGGAACCTTGAAGAAATTAATTCAGCAACATTAAAACTGGTATCGACGCAGAATTTCACCTTCTATCTATAGCATATTCAAAGTCCCTCAAAATCCCCGTATTGGCTTTTTGTGTAGATGTATTTGAAGAGGTGGAGACAGAGGCAAGTTCTAGTTCTACCAAACTGAACAAATTTGTTTTGGTACAATCTAATCATATGAAACATGTTTTGGGGGTATCTTTTAACGCTGAATTTAATGAGACCAAAACCAAAATGATATGACTACCCAAACAAAAGTCACAGTCCTTTTTATGTAATGATGACATTTTTTTAGGTACAACAGGGAAAATATTACTGATGTCATAATTTTATTTTATTTTATTTTTTTTGTTATTGTTATTGTTATTTTATTTTATTTTATTTTATTTTATTTTATTTTATTTTATTTTATTTTATTTTAAAGAATCAAATGAGTCATCAAATATGATTTTTGAGAGGGAGGGACAAGTGTAGAACTATTACTATAACACCCACGAAAAAAGTGTTACACTCATGAAATTCGCCAAACATATTAAATTTCTCATAGGTATGAGCGCACAAGAATTTAGCTAGCCACTTGACGAATTTTGGCAAATATAAAAGAATTTTTTTCAGAATAATAGCAACTTAAAATCTCCTCCTACTCAAATAAATGTTCGTTCATATGTGACTTGGCCATTTCGATAAAGAAAAGCATTTACAACAGACAGAGTCGCACATAGCACACATTTCAGTCTCTTATTTATATTGAGTAAAATACCCTTCTGACATTCAAGCGCTTTATGGGTCGATTGTATGTTATAGAAGATGAACCAAGTCTTTTATAACGATGCCAAAGGCTCAACCACATATCTGTCTTAAATACAAACATACGTTTATATAAGAGATCAAGGAATGCGTGCATTATCCTTAAGCAATTCGCATTAAACTCTTTTTAGAAGTCACATTATTATATGAAGCATTTTATTAAAACGAAACAAACACGCGACATTCATGTGTTATCCATGTCGGCACTATGCATAACAAATAAACAGACAGACATTTTGCTCGATTATAATATGTTATACGTGGCACACTGCCTACTCGCTTCAAAGTTCATGTAAATAATAATGTGGACATGGACAGGACAGTTAGGTGGGACTAGTGGAAGGACACACTGACATCCTTTTCTGCTTTTTTTCAATTCAAACATCTTTCCATGAAAAATGTACAATATGTAGGGAAAGAATCCTTCACAGGGAATTTGAGTCAAAAGGATGAATTTGAAGGATATAAGGAGTTGCGCGTTGGAAAAAATCTCTTAGAAACAATGGTTTAAGTTTTAAATGGGAGAGGGGGTGGCGGCGTAACTTGGGAAAAGCTTTGAAATCGGCCGTCAATAAAAAGGATGGTTGTACCCACCTCGTGGCATAGATAATGGTTAGTGCGTTGAACTGTCATGCCGAGGGTTTGGGTTCGATTCCCAGACGCATTCCTGCTAACAACCCACACACAGAAAAAGTTGAGAGTTGGAATCCACTAGGCCCTGGTTCTCTAGGAGCTATCGCGCCACCAAATTTATTTAATTAATATGGAGGCCTGACATTTCGGGATCCTTCATCACCAAATTAAACGAAGATATAATGTGGAAAGACTTTTTGGCGGAAGTTGAAAAAGCCTTTCATGAGTAGATTGGTTAAGGTATTTGAAGTCTTGTTAATCTCCGATGTAACTTATCCCCTTTTTCATACTAAGCACTTTAGAAGTCACAGCCAACAGCCTCGTTAAAGTTGAAATAGAATTTAATGGTTAATGCGTTTTACTGTCACCCCAGCGACGCCGCGCTGTAGATCTTGGACCGAATCTCAGCCGATGCCGCAAATTTTGTTTACAGGGGAACGTGTCCTTTGGGTAACTTGGACCGAATCTCAGCCGATGCCGCAAATTTTTTTTCAGGGGAACATTGGAACAAGCCAGTATTTCTTGTCACGAAAAATCTCTCATATCAGCCGTTTGGACTCCTTAAAAAATTGTAGTTCCCTTTCCTTTCCTTTCGCCTAACAACACGCACACAGAAATGGTTGAGAGTTGTAAGCCACTAGGCCCTGATTTATTTATTTTACTCTAAAATATACATATGTGAAATGTAATGGTATTGACCTTGGACATGGATCTCCAGAAATGAGTGCTGATGCTTATTTTTACACTATTTTTTGAGTGATACTTGTGCTGTTTCGAGACCTTGACTGATGATTTTGTTAAACTCACTTCACTGAAAAGTTTGAGATTGAGCCAAAGTAGATGCAGATTGGCCAAAACTCTATAATGGGCATTTGTCTCACTTGTTGGCCAAACGTCTAGAAAAATTTGTATGCACTACTGGCCCATCGTTTATGGAATTTCGGCTCACTTAGATGAGCCAAAAGTCCATACTGATATACTACCTACTCTCATATGTTTTGTTTGGTTTATTAGAGTGAGTATTACAAATATTTCTGTCTCTCTTTTCAAAGGGTTATGAAATAATACTGTTGCAGCTAAAATAAAATGCAAATAATTAATGTACATTGAAAAACAAACAATAGGTGTTTTTTAAGGTCAAAGGTTGCTTAGCTCCAGTATTTAAAGTTTTTCCATCTTGTTTTGATGAACTATTTAAAATAAAAATTGTATTATTATTCTTTATAATCATTTTATCACCCTGTAAGCAGAAGAAAACAAAAAATTCTCTTCCATTCGCCCGAAATTTAGAAATTTACCTTACTGGACTTTTAAAAACTATTTTTCGAAAAAGTGAATTTTCAAATCAAAGAAATAATCTTGAAAAATTAAATTTGATTATTTTTAAAATCTTATTTTTACTATAGTTTTATCTTTTATTCTTGTGGCTTAGTATAAGTTCGAAAAAGCATATACTCGCGCTTTTCAAACGTCAATTTGTTGAAATTTTGTCCAGCTTCTTTCAGATTGGATTTTGAGCAAGCATTGAGGAAGGGTTTGACAAAAGTGCAAAAATTTTGTTTTGTAAATGTTTTTTGACCCTTTAACAATGAATTCATAGATTTTCTTGTTTCTTTTTTATTGATATTGATTTTTTTTCGTTCTACAAATATTGAAATGAATTATTAATTTGACTCAAAATGGACTTTTGACCCATTTACAAAAAAAATGAACTTACGATCCACTTCCTTCTAGGGGCTTAGCCCACTTGGGTGGGGTTATAAGCTCATAATGCATTTATGGACTTCTAACCCACCCAAGTGACTTTTGACCCTGCGCCGGTACTTTGAACGTATTTTTCTGTTAAAATTTAGTAAAACAAAAAATTTTAAAATACATGAATTATTACACTCTAATTTCCTCAAAACTTTTGTTTGAATATTTCTGATATGACACTAAGGGTAGATATTCATAAAACTGCTTAAGGCCGTCGTAAACATATTTAAGTTTTAAACTTCGTAAATGTGCCACAATTTGTAAGGAAAATTAGACACAATTAAATATGGTCACCGCATTACTATGTCACTCTAATTTCCTAAATCCTTTTTTTTTATATTTGTAGGTTGTCTGTTTAGTACCTACATATTGTGCTTTAACTAGGAAGGTAGTGCAATTTAAATGCCACAACATGATTTTTGTTTTATGTTGATTGTCTATTTAAATACCGTATGTTAAATATTTTAGTACCTAATATGGTCACCATATACAACACATGGTCACTCTGTTTCCCTCAACTCTTTGCCTATGGCTCTCCCACACTTTACCACGACTTTCACTTTCTGCGCATATTTTAATTAATTCTCTCGATTAATCGTTGATTTATTACAAGTAGCTGATGCTGACCACCGATCGATGTATTTTAATATAGAGCTGTTTTGATAAATAGAAGCTTCTACGATGATCCCAACACGCTCTCCGTCTCCACTACAATTTTGGTTGAAGAAACATGTTTTCTATGAAAAATCTCCGGTCCATCTCCCAGTCCCTGTCATATATGCGGTGTGATGTGTGTATTTCTGCTTAATAAATTGGCCTTATGATTCCCTGATGTGGTTTAGTTTAGATACAAATACAAAAATATCTAATTTCTTTGCTAATTGAGGCCATCAGTTGGCACAGCTATTAATATGATGACAGCCAATGCCAAGTGATGCATGGATAACACGTTTCTCTCACTCAAGAGTTTCTGGATTTTTGATTGCTTCAAAACTAAGGAAAGTTTTTCTCCTCATTCAAAAACAAAACAAAAAAAAATAGTAAACTTTCGTCCTCCAAATGATGGCGATGATGATTTTGATGAGTGGGTGTTCCATCAGGGAAAAAGTTTTCCCAAGCCATTTGAGATGGACAGCTGGACAGTTCACGCTTGATGTTTCTAAATGAGCGCATCATTTTAAGTGAGAGTTGTAGAAAAAAGTGTTGCTATTTAATTAGAATAAACAAAAACTGCTAAGGCGATTTCAACGAAACTTATTTAAACACGACTCCTTCCTTTCTTAAGGTAATTTTTGCGAAAGAAGCAGAGGAAGAAAATTCTTTGCAGTAATTTTTTTTTTTGAGGAGCCAAAATTTTTCTGGAATATAACATTTCTGTTCCAATTTTCCTATTTCTTGACAAAGCAGCTATCTTTTCTGCATACTTAAATTTTACAATGAAATTTGAATTTGCTTCCTTCAACCCTATTTATGTACCTATCCCTGATTGAAATGCGACTCCATTATGTCAGCTAAAAGGTCATGTCCATGTTATAGCTGCCGCGTGCGCTTCAATGAATTTTTATTTCCAGGAAGTTTGTTTGATGATAAATACAAGACACAATTTTGTTGCACACGCCCCTCCTTCGCTCTCTCTTTCTCTATAAAAAAGACCTAAAATAAGTTAAGACTCCACAACAGTATTGTACCCACGTCAACTATAAATCACTCCATCGTCGACCACAAATCACTCTACGACAAGTTTCCAACAGGAATACGAAAAAAAAAAATCGAATAAAAACGTCCATTGGTTTCCAAGAGCAACACAAACTTAAGGAAGGGACACTTCTTCTTTATATCTCTTGGTGAAATACCTGAAGGCGAGCAAATCGAATGCTTCAAATTTTAGGGACATTTTTTTTTTGTTGTTGTTTCTTTTTTGTCCTGGATCTCTTCTTCGTAATGTATCTCAACTTCAACAAAGCCCATGGGATGATAAGGGGGAGTGCGAGTGGGAGATGGAGCATTCAAAATAATATAGAATGCAGCAAAAGTTTGTTCTTCATCAACAACTCTGCACAATATATAAGAACACCAGGAGACTAAGATGCCCAACATCAGCAATAAGACGAAGCACCAAAGATTCATGGACCATAAAATCGCATTTAAAAAAAGGATATAAATATATATATGTACAACAAAATAAAAAGATACAAACAATTTTAAGCCGCCGATTTGGGTGAATACGTGCTTTTGTGTGTTGGGTTTTTCAAGAAAAAAAATCTAGCTGAGCAAGATTTAAGGAAGTTCCCAAAAGAAAAAAATACGGGAAGGAATGTAGTCCTTAAGGACTATTCTATACTAAATTGAAAAGCATCTAGAGGGTTGTTTTTTGTGTTGCCATGAAAACCTTAGTTGCACTAGAAAACCTATAAGTATGAAACTTCAAAGGGATACACTGTGATGAACTCGGCCTTCAGAGGTTACTTAAATGTGAGTGAGAAATTAATTTTTTTATCTTATCGAGTTGTTGGATTAGGCCGAGTATTGAATTCTTTTTGACCTCCTTAAGCTATTAGGGTTTATAGTTTTGTTGAGTTGATAACTTTATTTTATCAGTTAAAATTATTGAGAGGCATTAAGGGAAATGAACAAGTAGACGAACTTGTCAGGCAAATATAAGACCAGACCTGCATATATTAAAGAAGTTATAAAGGGCGTATTCGGATTAATCTATCCGAGTCCAAGCACCCGCGCGGACAATTAGTCCAGTCAAATGGTGTTCAAAAGGGACTTGAAGTGGAAAGTTCTGGTGTAATTATTTTTAGTGGCCCCCTTTATGTTTTTGGGGTCGCTGAACACGAATCTGAAGTTGTCCAACAAAATTTTTCACGGCAAATATGAGAATTCGTCAAAAAACGTCGAAAATTTCGACATTTTTTGTTTTTTTCCTTATTGCTCAAAAATTATTTTTCTTTTGCAAAAAGCGCTGATGCAAAAATAAAGACAATAAGATTACCTACAATCTACGCTTTTATCATTTTTTTTTTTTTTTTTTTTTTTTTTTTTACACTTCAGAATTCTTTGTTGTAGTGAGCTTAGAGCAAGCTGCATTCTACAATCAGAGGCTCATCATGAGTGCATGTGTTAGTGGTTAGTAAAATTAAGCAAACTAACACAAGCACATGTATAACTACAAAATTAGAACAAATACAAAATTAGATATAATATAAAAAAAACATTTAAACTAAACATACAAAGTTAAAACAATTAATACATTAACGAGAGTGGAGCACTGGTTCGAAATAATGTTTTTAATCCTATTTTACTCATGTTAAAATCAACAGATGAGGCGTTCAAGTTAAAAAGTTTGCACATGCGATTGAGTGGCTCGTGTGTGCCATAGTTTGTTCTGTGAAAAGGAACGTGAAAAAGTTCAAATCTTCGCAGGTGGTGGGATCCTCCTCGGTAATTAATTCCTACATGGGCTAGCAAGTCAGGCGCATCAGTTTCACCATTGATAAGTTGATGAAAAAATACCAAATCATTATTGACACGCCTTTGAGATAAAGTTTGAAGTTGCAGAAGCTGAATTCTGTGTTCATAGGGTGGAAGGTTATACGGATCAGCCCAGGGTAGACCTTTCAAGGCAAAACGAATGAATCTATGTTGTATTGCTTCAATTGCTTTTGTACGACTTATGGTTTCTGCGGAAACAGTCGTTGAAAACAGCCAAAAATCCGTCATTTTTAAAAAATTGCATAAACGATTCTTTTTGTATTGTTTTCTTCATTACATGAAAAGTAGGCCATGATTTATTATGTTATTTGCATTTTCTAATTGTAGTTGTCTAAAAGTATTATATTGCAGTGGTTAAGCGTCTAAGTTTCAGTATTCCAAACAGTCAAAATGTCCATTCAAAAGTGTTTTATTTGTGAAAAAGATTGGAGTATGGTGCAGTGAAAGTGGTGATTGAAAAAGCCAGCAAGAAGAGAAAAGACGGAAAGGGAGCTTCTTTGGCAGGTAAGAAATCAGTGAAAGTGCATACAACTTGCCAAAAAAGATATATAAATAGTAAATGGTAGGTAGAAATGGTGACAAGAGCGTAACACTCGCTCTTTGCCCAATTAGCACTGGATTGCGCCGTTTTGATACCATAACTCGTTTGACCTGTGTATGAAAGCAGTCTAAAGTGAGGATTTGCAGGCTTATTATCTGAGGGGCTTATTCCTCAGGTGTCCGGTTCTCTGGATTGGATGTGAGATTTCCTCCAGTGTGGGTTGGAAATCATCTTTCCCAAGAAACCAGAAAAGCGTTCCTTGCTTTGAAATAGGACGGCTGTGAAGTATGGTTGATGTATCTTGTGAGTCAGTACAAAAGACAGGAGTTGGGTCATAGGACACTCACTCGATTGGATCGCATCTCGATTAGATCGCATCTCGCCCGAGCTTGCTACATTATGCCGAGCTCGGTAGGTTGTAAAATAGCAACGAAGCGCGATCGATCCGACCGTGTGATCATCATTGCCATTGAGCATCATGAACCCCGCAGAAACCCGGGTTCCTATTACTCACGGTCTTTGGATCTGGGGGGTAACATGATGCAGAACGCAACCGATTTTCGTCTCAGATCCATTTCGTGAAAAGAGATCAAGTCTTTGATCTTCATTTCGGAAAGTTCGTTTAGGTCGTCAAAAAAAGCCATTCCAAACGATTGTGCCTCTCATTCTGGCTAGAGCTGAACATTTACAGAGAAAATGAAGGACTGTTTCCTTTTCTTGCTGGTCTCCACAGCTGTGACAGTGAGTATTGTAAGGAATACCCAGCCTCGCCGCATGTTCTCCAATTTACCAGTGTCCAGTGCAGTTTGCTACGACCCTGGCAACGTCCCGCTTGGGTCTACACATGAGATCAATTGTTCGGGATTTATTAAAGGCGGGCCAGATCGTACTGGATATTTTGCAGTTGGTTAAACTGCTCCACCTAAGATTGGATTCCCTAAGGAAAATTGACAATATATTGCCCTTCACAACTCCAAGGGGAATGTTGACTCTTTCCGCAAGTGAGATGTGAAGGGCTGATCCTTGCCTGGCTCGTTCACCTGCCCGTTAATTTCCCTCAATGCCACTGTGACCAGGAACCCAGATAAGAGTGACCTTGATGTTAATATTTAGACTTTGCGAGCTCATCAGTAGCCGAGTCAATGGCTTTCACAGCCGACTGAATGTCCGTAAGGATGGCTGTATTACTATTTTGGTTTGGATCTTGCATGCCTCCCTAATTGCCAGTATTTCAGCATGAAATACACAAGCAAAATTCGGTAGCCGAAACGACTTAGAAATGTTGAAAGACTCAGAGAAGACTCCTGAGCCAACACCGCACTCCATCTTTGAGCCATCAGTACCTATAGATAGTTGTGTCTAAGTCTCTCATCAGGGCGTCATCATCCCGGATAGGAATAAGACTTTAAAATCTTTACTGAGGCTCATTGTAGGAGCACGGTAGTCAGTGGGAGTCGAAAATATATCAGTGGGAATCAAATTTGTGATATTGCTGTGACCATAAGGTTTAGCAACCCAAGAATTTGATTCTTTAAGTCTTAAGGCACTGCAAGATACTAAATATTTTATTTGTAGATCAAGTGGTAGGAGGTGCGGAAAAACGCTTAAAGCATCCGTTGGGCAAGACCTGTGGTACCAAAACTAGCTGTTCTTTGAACCTTTTTGAGTTTGTCGATATTATATGCCTTGTTAAGTGCGGGCCATCAGACAATCGAACCATATGTTAGAATCGGCCGTACCACTGCAGTATATACGTCCATAAGATCATCTTCACTGCACCATACTCCAATCTTTGTCACAAATAAAACACTTTTGAATGGACATTTTGACTGTTTGAAATACTGAAACTTAGACACTTAACCACTGCAATATAATACTTTCAGACAACTACAATTAGAAAATGCAAATAACATAATAACTCATGGCCTACTTTTCATGTAATGAAGAAAACAATACAAAAAGAATCGTTTATGCAATTTTTTAAAAATGACGGATTTTTGGCTGTTTTTCAACGACTGTTTCCGCAGAAACCATAAGACGTACAAAAAAATGATAAAAGCGTAGATTGTAGGTAATCTTATTGTCTTTATTTTTGCATCAGCGCTTTTTGCAAAAGAAAAATAATTTTTGAGCAATAAGGAAAAAAGACAAAAAATGTCGAAATTTTCGACGTTTTTTGACGAATTCTCATATTTGCCGTGAAAAATTTTGTTGGACAACTTCAGATTCGTGTTCAGCGACCCCAAAAACATAAAGGGAGCCACTAAAAATAATTACACCAGAACTTTCCACTTCAAACTACCATTTGACCAGACTAAATGGCACCTATTGGTATACAAAACTATTTCAATTTTTTTTGGGAGCTTCTACTTAAAAATATATTAATACGAAAATTCAGGATGGTTTTATTTTTCACCAAAAAGAATTGAAAAAAAAACTTGGTTTCTGTATAATTTCTCTCATAATTTCCATGTATGCATGTATACAATTTTTTAAGAACTAAGCCTCTGTATAATAAAGGTGGATTTACCTTCATTCTTCATTCGGTCAACGTTATTCCACAAACAACGAACAACGAGTAAGGTTCATCCAAAATTCAAAACGGCTTTGAATTTCTTCGTTGTTCGTGTTCGGTGTTATCATTTACACATTCGCTGTTCCGCGTACGGGCAAAAACGAACAACGTACACGGACGAAGGTGTAAATCCAGCTTAAGAGGAAGTACGTTGTGCGTTATAACCAGACATTTCATTTGATATACATACATAGTTTTTGTATACATAATGTATTTTTGATATTGTTTTTTTGGGAATAACGGGTGTCTCCCTTTTTTGATACTTTTAGTTAAGAAATAAAAATAAAAAAAATAAATGTTTTAAACTTCTTGAATCATGTTTCTTTCATATTATTTTTATTTGGGGTTACGGCACTACAAACTGCTTTTAATGCCTAAATTCATGATCGACTTATTCACAACTTTCTGTGACCTTTTCTTTTCAATTTGTATCATACACAATAAAACTTTCATCATCATCTAAATAAAGTATAATTGTTGATTGTAATTGATCACCATTCAATCAACTTTCATTCAAAATCAAAAATATAAAAAAAAAATATTCTGTTCAAAAATCTACTGACCAAAAAAATTTCTCATTCGATCTCTTAAAAGTGTCATGTTCATATTTTAAGTTTGATCATTTTTATTGGTTTTGCTAAAGGCCGTAGGTATGGGGGGTTGCATTGAGTCTGATGTCCTCTTATTTTGTCTTCAAGCACACTGTATTATTGAAATATTCATAGGCATTATGACACTACAAAGGTGTTAAGATACTGGCGCGGGTGGCGGTTTAACTTTAATAGTTAACACAGGCAACCAAACTTGAAAATAAAAAATTTATAAAATAAAAAATGTTTGTTCGAGCTGACGGCTAAGCCAATGCTTAAAAAATTCATTAAAACTTTTGTAAATTTATTGGAAACTTGCAATGAATGAATCTTTGAATTAAATTGAATCGAATTGAATTCAATTGAATTGAATTATTCACGTACATTTTCATCAACTAAGATCTATCACAGAATCTTTTAGTTAAGGTTAAAAATGATCTAAATTCATAGTTTTAAGGCCATTGAATTGGTACTCCCCCTGTGAAATAATTTGCCAGATACGGTTGTGGTTTTCTTTACACTCAGATCGATGAAAGATACACAAACCACAGAAAAAAAAAAAGACCAAAAGAAGTGTCAGAGTGGCAACTTGATTATGACGGTTCAGCAGTGCGGTACAAATCCCAACAACACTCTTGAATGCCTTGAGAGTGTGATATTTTTTTTTTTTTTATTATTTTGAAAAGTCATTCCAGATCATAAGAAATCATTTCTTCAATCAATCAAAATCCATCTCTTGAAACATATTTTTGATTTAATTCCAGAAAAATATAAGGCAACAAAAACAAAATATCATTGACAGATCAATCGATCACACTCGAGGCCATGTGTGATCAATCCCGGCGCACTTCTCATGGGATTTTTCCTTGCGGCAAGATTGAGAGAGTGCCTAAATAAATATCAACCGCAGACAAGTGGTCTCTAGAAATGACCGTAGACACACATACACAAAATAAACACAAGACCTTACACTATATAAAGAGTAACAGCCAGCGCCCACCGATCAAATGTGTTATGTTTAGGTGTCAATCAATCAAACGTCCACAATAAGTCCAAATCGAATGTGCGCCTTCATTCAAGACTTGGGAATATTTGGTATACACATACGTCGTATATCGATTTTGATTAAAAATAATTTTTGAATGTGTCTTTTGATTTGATATCCATTGCATTGTTTGTTGATGATAGCCAGAGGGCGCGGGCGATGTGTCTCTGTGGTGAAGACATTTTAATCTAGAAACAATTTCATAATTTTTGAGAGTTAGTGCTTTTGTTGTGGACTTTTATCCGGAGATGAGAAGTGGATTTCTGCTGGAGGTATTTTTTTTGGTATCGTTATGGGATTTTAATTGAAGAAATTGTATACTTCAACTCATACCTACTATAATAACCAACAGAGGGAAAGTTGGAAAAAAAATTGGAAATGCAGCTCTAATTCTTGCTTCCAAAAACTTGCAATAATTAAATCTTGAGTCTATTAAAAACACAGTCTTGTGTAGGCATATTGTCTGCTTCAAATTTCCGACTAAATAATCTCGAAAACGGTTGTTTTTTTATGAAAAACATCATAAGATAATATTTCAAGAAGATTTGCTGATCTTTCATTTGAATTATTTTCCAGTAAGAATGAATAACCTTTAGAAAGACATTTACAAAAACATGTTATTGGGGTTACTGACCCCGCTAAGTTCATATTGACGGGTACTTATTACAAAGTTTTTTTTTGTATACAAAAAGGAGGCGAGTTATACACCAAAGTTCAGAATACATATTTCGTTAAAAAAAATGCACGCCCATGTATAGATTGAATTATTTCTAAAAGTTACTTTATAAAAAAGTCGTTGATATTTTAGGGAGTTTTCTAAGCTAATATATTAGTCTCTTATAATTTTTCTGAAGCAGAAACTATCAGGAAGATTTTCATGAATAATTGTTTTGGGGAGCCTTTCGCCCCTGTTAAACTGAAAGTCCTTTTCATATCGATGAAGACTTTGGACCATTTCTTAAGAACATCAAAATTAAGGTATGTATACCTACTTACGCCAAAATTCGGCTTGCCCCCGTTGAACTTAATTCAGCCAGCTTAGCAAACAATTTAAATTTTTGTAGGTAGCTCATCTGCTAATCGCATCGAACATTTAGCAGCTTACCAAACGTCTGGAACTGATCTCCAAACAATCAGGATGTTTATATTCTAACTCGAATGACAATACTTACCTTCTCTTTTTTACAAAAGTAAAAAAAGCAAATAGAAGGAAAGGTAAAGATACCCTTTCTTTATTTTTCTAATTTGATCATTCCTACCCAACCATCTGCTAGATGTCAATCCATCTTCCGTCATTGCGAAAACTATTCTGCTCTCTAAAATAATCCTATAGGTATCGCGGACAACATAAAGTATTAAAAACTCTTTCCAGAAGGCGCCTTATGCAGACACACACATCGAGATAATCCCTGGCGCAAGCATTATTTGTGATAGATCTCCTTCAAAATCCTGAATTCTGCTTAAGCTGAAAAAACACACACGCATTCTTTCAAACGCAAAGTTGCATTCATGACACACAACTGACAGTTACCACTTCAACTGCCCCATTGAAATCTCAATCAATCCCAAATTGTGTTCGGACATTGTTCTCGGCAGTTTCGTTGTTGCCGATGTCTGATCTTGGTGATCTCGATCCATTTCTCCTCTTGTGGTATTGGTACCTGGAGCTGGAATTTAAATCCATGACCATTATGCCTATTGATGCGATCACAATAATTCTTCGTCTTGCTGCTGCTGCGTTGTTGACATTGCGATTTTGCAGAAGGGTTATTCGCATCGAAAGAATAGAGAGAACGAGAGACTCAACGGATGATAAGATCTTCAACAGATCAGATCGTCAAACGATAAGTACTATACCTCTCTGCCCACTTGATGAGTTGACGAGATCGAATCGAAACGATTCGTATGGGGTGCTGCACACGAGTGGAATCACGAAGCAGCTGCGACTAACGACGACGACGGCGAAGTTGCACACGCAACTCACCGAGATCCACAATTGATGTTTTGACAGGCAGGTTCGAGCATCAACAAAGAAGAGTTGAGTTGCTATGTGATCTGATCTGGGGCCTCTTCAAATATGACAACATTTTGGGAGGGGTGTCAATCAAATTGTAATGAGATTGATATAGATGTTGTTGTTGTTAAAGAAATAAACACATAATCCATTCAAGGTGATTTGATTGAGTGTTTCGTAGTAGGAATTATGAAAAAGGATCAAAGTGGGGATTAAGGTTTATTTTGAAATAAAATATTCGACAATTTTAAGACGATCCATGCGACGAAACAAAGACATGCAGAGCAATCTGTAGATTTTGGAGGAAGTCACGTAGAGGGAAATTCTTTGGTTTGATTTTTTTTAAACTAGATTGAAAATTATAGTCCACTTACATAAATGTATATCCTTAGTTGCACATAAAAAAATATATCTATCAAGGTCTTCATGGTAAAATTCAACGTGCGTCGTTGCAAGACAATTAATGCTTATTAACAAAGTCATAAAGCCAGAAATAAGCTTCATCGCTAAAGATGATTTTTAGAATTTTCTTCAAACTTTCGTAGTGCCCAATCGGAGAAGTAAAGACGCCTCTTCAAATGATCAAGAGACTTCAGTTCTTTTGAGTTAGTTCTATCTTGCAAGAGTGTTGACAAAGATTATTGTGCAAAATTCGCTACAATATATGAACTTAAAGACTCCCAATGACAGTGAATGGGACACGTGTTATTGACTATTTTGGCTAGAGCTGTGTAAATCATTCCTTTAATTCAAATGGTCGAATCGTTCAAGAATCGATCACCAGAATGATTCGTGGATTTCAATCAGTGTCGATCTTTCGATCATTTTCATTTCACTGAATCTATTACCGATTCGTTTTAACGAATTCAATTCAATACTGTACTGATTTTGATAGAATCCAAAACAGGATTAAAAAAGCTCGAAAAAATGTGAAATTTTCACCGTTTTTTACTGCTCCAGAAATAGGTGATTTTATGCCAATTGGTTGACATTTGGATCGAAATATACTTTTTATGTGTAAATAAAGTTTGGTGCTTATCCGTCAAGACATCAACTGTCGAATTCCATTGACAAATGGCTACGATGTCAATGGATTTAAAAAACCTCTAAAATTTTTTGAATAATTTTTACTGCTCCGGAAAAAGGTAATTTTAGGCAGTTGGGTGACATTTGGTTTAAAATAGTATTTATTAGTATACATTTTCTGGGATTGGAATGGAAAATCGGGAATCATCGAAACGATTGAGATTAGGATGGACAATCGAGAATCCTTGAAATGATTGAGATTGGAATGGAAAATCGAGAATCGACGAAATGATTGAGATCGATTGAAATGAAAATTTGTGATTTCAGTCATCAATACTTTTCGATGATCGGGTCAAAAAAATCAAATCGTTCCTGATTGACACAGCCCATATTTTGGCTCATTTTGAATTGCAACACTTACGGTTGCGATATTTTCGGTATTACGATCGGCGCTTGGTATCCCAATTGTATCTAAAACTGCACGCTCCTCCTGCATGCAAGACGATTATTAAGACCGAAAATTCAAGTAAGATACATCGAAATAATTTTAACAGTACTCTGATGCCCTATTTAAGCTCAAAATTGATTTTAAGTCAATTTTTTCTAAAATTCCTGAATTTACTTTATTCAATTTCGTGAATTTAAGTCGTTTTGAATAAATAACAAAAATTCTTTAACTAAAATATTTTTAAAATAAAAAAAATCGACTACTTTTAAGATACAAAGCTGAAACAAATTATCTTAATTTATTTTTAATAACATTACTCACTCAAATTAAGTATTTTCCCATAAACTAGGATTCACAAAAGCTCAGTAGCCAAATCATGCTGCCACTCCCGTTTCACATGGAACAGCACTTTTCTACTACAAACTTACATTTTTGATTTGAGCATCATTAATTTCTTTCTAAATCCATTGACAGTTGATAGGAAAATTAATGTCAGCATCAAGCAGAAAAAAGCCCCAGAGACCATTGTGTATATAAAATGGTGACCATCTGACATTTATTAAAAAACAATCCTTTATTTTCATTTTGTCAAAAGATTTAAAAATATTATAAGAAGGTGATTTTACCCTTCTTGCAAGATATTTATGTTGTTTTTTTAATTTCTATATTTAAATTTTTCCAAATATTCTATTTTTTTTATTTTCTTTTATTTATTTGAATTTTATATTAGAAATCTCTTTTTTGAATTTTTATTTTTATTGAAGTTTTTGAGTCAAAATCGATAGCTTTAAGACAAGATCGAAAAATAAACATGGTCACCCTAATTATAGACCAGTAGTACCAGCAGCAATTGCAACAAAATAAAAAAAACAACGACCATCACCTTATAATATACTCCGCCTTGTGGGATTGAATTTTTCGAAAGTTTCTCTTATGGGAATCGAATATCTTCCATACAGCTGCCACCTGCTCCCACAGCCAGTTATTTATCCGCCTGCAAAAAAAATGCTGTGTACCCAAACCAATCACCAAATGAATTATGATCGCGACACAAATATAAATCATAGTTCGAAATCGCACCACGGAACTTATTCACCAATATATACCCACCAATATGTACCTAGTTGCCTCTTGCGCTTATGGCGATATGGCGCGACTGGCACGTTCAGTCAAAAAGTCGCTTAGCCTCCTCAAATTGCTTAGCGATAAGTTTGACATAAATATGGAAAGTCAATAATCGAGACCGATCAAACCAAGAAAAAAAAATAAGCAATCGGAAGAGTGGCGTGCTGCATTTGGAGGAACTTTTATACTACCACCACGCCACGATCACAATGAAACTCTTCGTTTGGCTATAAGCTGGTTCGAGTCTAGTGATGGTGCAGCGGTGACTGCCAAATTGAAAGTCCATGTTCGATTTGGTGGTAATTCGATCGCAGTTGTCCAGGAGGGGAGGAAAAGGGGTGAGGGGATAACCCTCTGCGCCGGCAGTCACTATCTACAGGTGTCCGGAATAGTTACTCTCTGTCATGCTATTAAAATGCGCTAGCAAGTCGTGTTTGCTTCGTGATCAAATCAATTCGTTGCCACGTGAACTTTGCTCTATAATATTCCTTAGTTGCTCTGATGTGGCGTTTCGGGCTCTTAATTTTTGGGGTATATCTTGAAATTGCAAATCTTCACAGATCGCTTTAAATATAAGATCTATAACATGCAATTGAATGATTAAGTCGAAGGAATATTCATAGTAGGTATAGTCAATCAATCAATCGTGAAAATAAGGTTGTTAGAAGAAAAAAAAGAACCACGGGTGTTGTTTTGAATTGCAATCATTTTGGCCTCGAAAACTAATTCCTATGAAGTTTGTGCGAAGCTTAGATATCGCTCGCTGTTTTGTATTTACCACATAACTATCGAAAGGTAAATAATTTAGTTTGAGAAACTTTCAATAGGTACGAATGGGGTCATTTGTTTTGAGTAATACCTCTGAGTTGAAATAAATATCGAGTTTGGTAAACTGTTCCACATACGTGTTGTGCGACTAAAGAAAGAATCTCAATTATTTTATCGTGCGTCAAAAGTTTGGAGCAAACAATACGGATGCTTTTTTTTAGCTTGTAGCAGGAAAGTTGTTTCAGCTGCCTTTTGCGCGTGAACACCCTTCGCAAACAGAACAAGAAAAATGGGAAAGATAGAAGATTTTCTGTTGACAAAAAAAAAAATCGGTTGTTTCATCTCGAGGACTAACTAACTTGAATGCATCTTTCCATTATGCAAAAAATTTTTTGTCTTTGCTCATTACTCTACTAAGTTTCGACATTTGAACGAAACAGTCGCTTGTTGATTTAATGCTTTACATAACATTGCTTTTTGACACTTCAAACAGAATTTCCAAACTAGCGTTTGTTATCCTGGTTCTGCTGCTATTAGAGGAGATAATGGGTGATATGCATAAAAGATAGTAAATGCTTTTACTTGAGAATTTCTAAGTATTTACTTTTTTTGATATGCATAAAAATGCAGTAAATGCTGAAAATAAAGTATTTACTTTTGGCCACAGTACTTACTGTTTTCGGATGAACTTTTTGAGTAAATACTTTATTCTGTATGCATAAAAACTAGCAAGTACTTTTTTTCTGAAGGAATTACTTCTTTTTTTCAAAGTCTTTTCTTTGACAACATGAAAATTTCAAAGTACCTACTTTTTTTGCTTTAAACACATAACTTTGTAGCCTCAAAAACATAAGGACTTACACAGTGGCATAGCGTAGGGGGGGCGGAGGGGGCCCTCCGCCCCGGGCGGCACTTTACGAGGAGGCGGCAAACTTTGCCACACTATTTACGGAGTGGAGAAATTTAAAAACCATAGGTATCAACTGTAAAATTTGAACGCCCTCAGCAAATGTTTTCATGCGAATTACTGGTTTTGCAATTTAGGTGGGAGTCTACGTGAATCCACGAATCCATGAATTGAAATATACTAATACGCAATAATACTATCTTGCTCATTATCGAAAGTGCTCAGCAGTTTACATAATAATTAAATTTTGGCGTCCCTATAATATTCTGTCCGGGGCGGTACTGAAACCAAAAGTTTTGTCTTTAACAGAATAACCTTTCAATAAAAAGAAAATACTAATTCCTACTAAAATGTTTTGAAAGAAAATGTAGGTAGCTAATGCTGCAAAAAGTAGTTTCTTTTGTTGATTTTTCTGAAATTTCGGAAACAGAAAATTATTACTAGTATTTATTATTATTAAAAATTTATTCGGAAAATGATAGAGTTTTAGAAAAAAGTATCATCTTAAGCTTTTTTCTACAACTCTGTTATGCCCACTATAACACGTTGATGCAAGCGAGTTGACTGAGTTTGAAAGAAGTTAAATGAAAAATGAAATGAAAAATGAAAGCCTAATACGCTGCTGATGCGAAACGAAATTTTTAGTTGGTCTCTAACAAGACAACGAAATACTTAAAACGAAGCGGAAAATATTAATTGAACAGCGTATTGCAGTCGATAGAATGAATAAACCAATAAATAAAAATTTCATAGAATTTGTTTGTTTATGTAATCCAAAATTTTTGGGATTCGAATATTTACAAATTTGTGGGGGGGAAGCGGGCGGCAAAATTTCCCAACTCCCCGTGCGGCAGAAACTCACGCTACGCCACTGGACTTACATCCTTAACTCTATTCTCAAGAGATTCACGTCGCTGATATAAATTAAAATTAAGTTAGTGTTGACAGTACTGAAATGGCGGAATTTGTACGCGTTAGTTCGCCCACGAAAAAACTCCTACACTCATGAAACTCGCCAAAAATATTAAACTTGTCATGGCAACCGAGAATCAAAATAGTTCTCATAAATATATTTGTTCTGGGGGTTTGTTTATTAAAGAGAGGGAAAATCTGGGAAGAAGTTGGAAGATTTGAGCCCAAATTCCGATTTGGTGTAATTGAGGTAGGTATATGGTACCCAAAGTATGGTATATGATTTAAGGACATTTTTTAACGCTGAATCTAATTAACAAAGTTATGATTCTTTTCAAGCAAACATTTATTTTTGAAATCGTTTTTTCCGTAGAACAGAACAAAGATATTTGTATGCCTATTTCGATTCTTGGTTGATGACAAGTTTAATATTTTTGGCGAGTTTCATGAGTGTAGGAGTTTTTTTGTGGGTGTAATGGTTAACATTCTACACTTGCCCCTCCCCCTTAAAAAAACATCCTTTCACAATGGATATTTTTAGGGACTCTCTTGATTCCTAGTTCGTATGACAAATTGAACATTTATTCCAAGTTTCATTAACATACCGTTATTTTCAAAGGGTTTTCGGTAATATTTTACCTGTTGTACCTGAAAAAAAGTCATCATTACATAAAAAGGACTATAACTTTTTTGTTGGTAGTTGTATCATTTTTAATTTGGTTTCATTAGATTCAGCGTTAAAAACAACCCTTAAAGCATGTATCATATGACTAAGTTGTACCAAAGCAAATATTTTAGTTTAATAGACCTCCAAATTCTCTCGTCTGCACCTCTTCAACTGCATCTACACAAAAACCTAATGCGGGGATTTCGGGGACTTTGGATATGTTATAGAGGTTGCAATTCTGCTTCCATTCCAATTTAAATATTTATGAATTGAAAAAAATTAATAACTAACCCGATAAGAAAAAAAAAGTATTTACTATCAATTTCCGATGAATTCTAGTATTTACTTGGATGAATTTAGTATATACTGAAAGTATTTGCCAGTTAGTAAGTACTAAACTTTATGCATATGGAATGAAGTAAATACTTTAAATTTAACCATTTGCTTAAAGTTATAGTATTTACTATTATCTCTTACTTGTAGTAAATACTTCCGTTTTATGCATATCACCCAATGTTTCATACATGAGGGAAGCTGTAAAGTTCTTTAACCTTATGTCCACCAATGTTAAGTCTAGTGAAAAAGAAAAGCAAATGGCTAAGGTCTTGCATGTATTTTAGTCCCAAAACCGCTAGCCTCAGTTTTCTGATTCGGACTTAGTCAAATGAGCTTGAAGGAATTTTTGTAACATGCCATTGTTCTTTGGACTTCTCCGTTTCTAGCCAACATTTCTAGCAGATAAATTTGCTCTCTATCACCAGTACAACAAACAGCGATAGAGAACGATCGTTCCGAACTTCGTTTTACTCATCATAAGCTTCAGACAACTTATGTAAGGGACATAGTAGGATACAAAGACACTATGCATTTCTTAGACTTTATAACATCGATGATTTTGTCAGGGGTACACCTTCTGCACAAGGTTTCCCATACCCGATTCATACTTTCTAAAAAGACATGGGAAAAAGTCTCTATGGTTGTTGAAGAAATTTATCAATTGCTATCATATCAGAACACAGAACCAGCTTTGAGATCAAACAAAACTCTTGGCAAATACCAAACGCTGATGCTTATTAAATTAAGGGTCCCTTTATGCCATACTAAATAAACGCTTTTGCTTGATTTAGAGGTAAAATGTCCAGGTGAACTTTGGTGCCGTAGAATATAAAAAAAACAAACAACAGAAGCTGTATATATCGATACTGACCAAGCCAACAAATTGAAAAGCCAACGACTGAGGTGGCTGGGTCTTTAAGAGCGAATGCACACCAATGGTCAAATCCGAAATATCTTAAGATACCCCCAAAGACGGCACATAAGAGGAAGACCATGACGCAGGTGGCTTACGAAAATGGAAGAAGACTGCAACCACTTGAGCGTGCCAAAGTTAAGACAGCTAACTGGGGCCTGAGCTGGCTAGAAGAATATTTGTTTGTTAAGGCCATGGTTCGCACTGGACAGTAACTTATTCTATGCACATGATCATTGAACCTGTGCGAGACTATCTTTGTTCCTTTTTTGGCCACTGTTGCACAAAACACATATTTCACGCGAGCCTCCGCATTGACAATCATCATGCTTCCTGTTCTAGGAATCACTTATTTTCTCATGAGTTAGCTGTGTTTCTTCTTCAAATCAGTCAATGTATTAATGGCGGCTTATAAAATCCGCCAAGCCCCTTACGAATAATTATGATAGTTGCATTCACTTCGATTCACGGTTTGGTGTAGTATTTCTACTGAAAATACCACTGGCCCCATTTTATACTTTAGTCTGTAGCAACATCAGAATAGACGCTCGAACTCGATTTTAACAAAAGCGACCTCCTGACCATACAGAGCCCGAGATATCATGGCAATTTTTGGTAAAATGTTTCTGAGCGAAAAAACTCAACTCAAAAAATTAGAACATGGATTGCCCAGCTCTTGGCTAAGCCCTAACAGCTATAGGAATATCTAGAAAATAAGTTTCACAAAAATGTTTAAAAAACCTTAAAAGTTATAAATTATAATATTCAGTCTTTTGAAGACTTTAAAAGGAAAAAAAGCATTTGCTAGTTTTAAGGCCCGACTAGAGTCTTGCAGCAAAAACCAAAATGGTCATCTATAGGGTGTTCAAAATTCATTAAGAAATCAGAAAATAGCTTCAACTAATTTTTCTTAACCAAAGAATGGTTGTATATAAAATTGATAAAAGAACTAGAACTAGGATGGTCACAAAACTATACCATACGAAACCAATTCAAAAGCCAAAAAAAAAAAATAGTCCCAAGCCCCTCAACATTAACCTTACTTCTACCTACTCCTCAAAAATCAACAACCTCTCCTCTCCTTATCATCCTAACAAAACCATCCTAATCCTCAAAGTTGAACCAGCTACCAGCTGATGAGGACATCCCATCACAACGCGACCAACTGACCCTAAACCAAGCATCCCATACCTACAACAACTGCATGTCCTCATGTGCCAACAAAAACTTTCCCTGATGTCATCACAATGTCACATGGGTGGCGAATCGCATCAGATAGTGTGAACGTCTTCCATAGTTAATGTCTCATTCAAGGCTTAATTCGGTTGTTGTGTGGTCCTTGAGCGATGATGATGATGCGTTACCCGAATGTAACAAAGATGCCTGCGAGAAAAAGCTCACCTAAACTAAATGACATCCTCACCAAAACATCAACATCAACACAAACAACATAGATACCGCCATCAGGATATGGTAGTGATGATGCATTTTGCGGTCTGTCAGTTAGAATAAGATTTGATGGCCGTCGTCGCCGCCACCTGCCCCCAAAAAATACTGCTCTCGAGCTAGAAAAGTCAGCCAGCAGCGTGTCATGTCAGTTTTAGTCGCGCTACACAACGAGACCGAGGTTTGGGTCGCATCAGTTGCTTGTTTAAAAGGACGAGTGAATATTTTGGGATATTTGTGTCCCTTCACATGCAACACTCACGCACATGCAACAACATCATGCTAACCGCTCTTCGTCGTTCCACACTGACCTGACACTCTCAGCCAAGGATACGCCTGCCCGCCATAACGGCCAACGATTTATGCACTAAATGCGGAACGGATGCTCATCCAGGCTCACACACTGCTCTTTAGTCGTCGTTTCCGGTCGTCGGAATGTATCTCTAGGTGATGTGGATAGATTTTGACACTTTTGTGGCCGAATGGCGTTGGTTTTGAATACGTGATTGCTGCATAAGGTAACAGATGCAGCTTTATGTGTGGCATGATGATGATGATGATGCTGGATGATGATGGGCCACTTTGATATCCAAATGATGGGTTTTGCTCGGTGCAACACCGCATTTATGATGAAAAAATATATGGAATTCGAGATGCGACACCGTCACCGTCATCGTCGCGTCGTCGTCTACACTGAACCTCCTCGAGACTCAAACTCTTTGTTTGCAATTTCACTTATTCATCCATTCATCTGTCATAAATCACTCAAGAGTTATATGGTGGACCACCATGATGGTCGGTTTAATGGCCAAACTGGCAAACAATGCTTTATAGTCCTAGTGATGGTCCTGTGTGTGCGGCCGGCGGTCGCGGCTTGATGGTGCGGTGTACAGCTGGTTAAGTGGCAGACAAATCATCTGCTGTCATCGCATTGACGTTTTCTGAAATTTCACATCTTTTTGCCGGTCATGCTTGTAAGCTTATGCTTGATGCTTTAGCGCAAGAGGATCACAGATCAGATGCGATGGGCCTGGTCAATTGTGATTGTGCTTCAATGGCTTCGTCACGATTTGGATGGTTTTATGCTGGTAGAGTTCGCGCAATTCATATAACCTATACCCAACCTATAGGTACAAAACAACAAAGTCGCCCTTCTCAACTTCCAAAGAATGCAAAAGATATCGAAATCGAGTGATTGGATCTTTGGGCATCAGTTGTGATTGAATCAAAAGGTTCTTGAGTTTGCATTGAGTTCTTATATTACATAATACTCAATCTTCTTGGACGGAGGAAAAAGGAATAGATGATTATCCTAAAATACCATGCAAACAGGAAGCACTATCGATTTAGAAGTTTCACAGGAATGTTTTGAAAACGCTGTTTCTGCGTCAGCGATTCAGTAGTGGAAATACCAAAAACGTCAAAGGGCAAAAAAAAAAACAGAAAAAAAACTTCAAGTCCTGGGTTTTTCATTAGCTCCGGCACCACCAAAGGAGAATGTGTATAATTGTATGAACTGCGTCCCGCGTTGTAACACTTTATGACCTATACCATTGGAAAGGTCTCAAAGAGTACTTTTTTTTGTATGGGCATAAGTCTGTATCTCGTGCAGGGAAAGTTGTATAGCCAAATAACTGTTGCACTGAACTATAACTCTTCCGCTGCACAAATTGCGTCCCATGTATTGTAACACCTTCTGACCTATACATCATTGGAAAGGTCTCAATGAGTACTATTTTTTGTTATATGAGCATAAGTCTTTATCTCGTGCAGGGAAAGTGTCAACACCCAATATAAGTGTTATAGCGCACTGAAACAGTTATTGGGCTATAACATTTTCCCTGCACGAGATACAGACTTATGTTCTTAGAATATCAGGTAATTGGTTTTAAATTTCATAGTTGACATGTCTCTGCGTCTAGAAACATGCTTTTTTCAAAAATATTTTTTGAATTTTGGAGCCAGAATACTTTGGAAAAATAGTTTGAAATTTGCGTGATTTTAAGAAAAAAAGAACATCAAAATACACAGAAAAAACTACGAGATGTCATCATTAGTTAAATATTGAAAATAAAGCTGACCCAGGTCATTTTTACCTTGGATTCTGCATATGGTTTTAGGGTACTTTTCAACGCTGAATCAAAAAAGAACACAACCAAAACGATTCGACTACCGAAAATGGGGTAGCTTCACTCGAGTTATTTAAGAAAATCTTTAAGAATCATTATAATTATCATGTGGATGTGCGTAAAAGTAAGCACCTTCATTTTCGATTTTCGTAAAATATAGGCTCTGCTGTTTTTTGTTCAGTTTGTGCTGCTGTATGCAAAATCGTTTAGCCGTACAAATTGGAAATAGGTATGATTTTTGTTTATCCCTTTAGCACATGGAAGCACGAACTGAGCACAAAACAGCATAGGAAAGTTCAAAATCTCCAAAGATAAGCAAAATTTTTTTAAATAAAAAATGGCGGTTCCGACATCACGCTACGGTGTTTTCCAAAGTTTATTTTTGGCAGTAAGATTTGCAAATATTCGAATTTTTTTACCTCTTCGGTAGCAAAAACTGAACACAAAGTAGGTACAATATTTTTCTTTTTAGGAAATGTCAAGATTTCATTCGTAAAATTTGCAAATTTGCGAGTTTTTTCATCTCTACGAGTTGGACACATTAGATACATCACAACCTTATTTCTTACGAAGATCGAAAATAGCGGTACTAACTTAACGCACATCACATTTAATAATCATTAGAAACTCAAGAGAAGCAGTTTGCGGAGTTTTAAAATGTTCGTCGTTTGTTAATAAACTAATTTTGTTTCAACTAAAGCTATGAGAAGAAAAGAGGAAGATTTCACGTTGGCCTTTTCTATACTTCGCATATTCACTTGAGTTTTCATGTCCTCGTAGACTTTAGCTGTGAACTTAAAATTAAATTTAAAAAAAAATATACAAAAATATTTGTATGCCAAAAAAACCACCACGTATAGGAACAATACATACAGTATTGTGCAAAATACAAGCAACTATTTCATATTAACATTTTACGCTATTTTTTGTATGTAATTTTGCTTATAAAAGAACAAGGCAATTTATATGGAGATAACTTATAATTTATATGCCGAGTGCGAAATGCCAATTCGATAGGTGTTTCAAAATGGCAACGACCAGAAACTGACATAGTTGGTAGAGGAGTGAATTACAGACAACGGGATTCAAGTTCTTAATTGCCTGGCCCAATCACCAGGTTTGAATTCCGTGGAAGCACTTTTTGGGATACTCAAGAATGGAGTCTTTAAGCAACGTATCCGATACAAAATTAAGCTTCTGCATACCTTCAGGGAAAAACTTAAAAATGTGACTAAGCTTTTAAAAGCAATTAATATTAAACCAAAAATCAAAAAGATGCTTACTCGCACAGTCAAATTAAATACCTAAATGTTGAGTTATTTTATTTTTAAAAATTTTGAAGAATGATTATCAAAACAAAAGTTAGGAAATTTATTACACTTACCTTAAAGCACAACTCCACATTCTAAATTGTGTTAATCTTTTATGAGCAAAAGTGTAGAAAAAATGAATGTGAAATGTTTGCTTTTGTTTTGCACAATAGTGTACCTACTTCACCCACAATTATTAATTTGCTTTGACTTCCTTTTTCTATTTAACTATCCCTCCTTTATTTTTTTTTTTTGCTGCTGATCCTTTACTCAATGCATCTGTGTGCTTGTTTTTTTATTTTATTTTATTTTTGACGAAGATTGACTGACATTTCAGGAGCCTGACATTGACAAGTTCATTGTGGTTATGTTTTTGTGTCTGTATTGTTCACCCCTTTGCATCGCCCACCATTAGCCCAGGTTATATTGCCAACATTAACACACAAACAAACTACATGTTATTGTTGTATGTATGTATAAATATATTCATTATAATCGCACTGATGACATAATCAAAAAGGACACAAGAAAATCACCCACAATAACAACAATATGAAGAGAAAAAAATCATAACCTTTCATATACAACACACATACACACAAATATAGTTTATAGAAATGTTTGTAGGTATGTTTGTCCAATTCATCCGAACGCAACTGACATTGCATTTGACTGTGACTGACATCTCTCCGGGAATCGATTATCCTGTCAACTTTCGCCCCATTACCCTTTTTCTGCGTATCCGTTTCCGTGTGTGTATTCTTCTTCCCGCTCAACCCCCTTTGATTGACTCACACTTTAGGTTCTTTATATTTTCACTTCTTTTCTGTGTGCAAGAGGACATGTTTTGTGTGACATGATTACGCTTGGTGATGTTATGTGTGTGTGCTGTGCGGTGCCGTAGCTGTTGGTTGGCGATATGGTGGGTGTAAGGAAGAGCGTAATTGAATTTGTCCAATGTCAAGATAATGACGAAAAAAAAATCACACACAATGTACGAAAATAATTTGCAAAAATATACAACCAAAAAAAAAAAAAGAACACAAAATCAGTGTCCTGTCCACATGTCATTCAGTGTCATTTATAAAAGCCACGATTTCTTTTATCCATTCGCTTCATCATCCAACAGGACAGTATGGGTGGGTTGGGGGACTTTCTCGACGTGATGAGGGGCTAGAAAAATTATAATTTATAGACATGAAAATGTCATGTACACTTATCGTATTGTATGTAGTGTAGGTAAGGTACTCTACCCATCTACATTTTCTATGGGTGTTTTCTTTTTAGTGAAAGAGACCAGAGACTCCTCCAAAAATCACTAAAAGGATCCTCATATTTAGGGTGACCATATTGTTTTTGACCAAAAATTGAAAAATATCTAAAGGGGTCATAATAGAATTAAAAATTTTCAACCGTCTGACAGATGGTTTCGAAAAATGTATCCCATGGCGTAGCGACATATCGCTCAACAACATATAGCCCAAATCGCAAAACGGAGCACCCAAAAGCCTTACGAAGAAATTGACGTAGCATTTTATTTAAAATTTGGGTCTACTACTTACTTATCCTGGTCTCTGCCTGAGATATTGCGGTCCCTCGCAAGCTAAGCTACCTACAGTCATCGAGGTCAAGCGCTCTTGCGTCTCTTACCGCCTGGTCCCTGAAGTGGAAGTTCGGTCTTCCTGGTCGTTTGGACTTGGGGGCTGGGATTCGATATCGTCCAGCATTCGGCGCCGCCGCCGTAGAAAAGAACGAGTAAAAGCGTGCACTTTGTCTTTCAAGAAAGGAATTTTGAACCCATTTGTATGGCCAAACAGAAGAAGCAGCCAGCGGTTCACTAGTGTACTTCTTCGTCGGATTTTCACTAAGACGTCGTTTGTGGAATTTATGTTTGTTCCGAGGTAGGTAAACTCTTTGACTACCTCGAAATTACTGCTACCAACATTGACTTTTTGTCCTAGGCGATGGACTAATGGAGCTTTATGTGTTGATAGTATACACTTTGTTATGTCCTTATTCACTTCATCATTAGCTGTGAATGCTTCTAGTATATCTCGCTTGAAGCGGCCAATAATGTTAATGTCATCCCTATAGCCAAGCAGTTGAGAAGACCATTTGAAGATAATTTCTTCCAGGTTAACACAACTCTTATGCGCACTATCTGCTCCAGGACAAGGTACAAGCAATCAAATGATAGCGCATCTCTTTGTCTGAACCGTGTACACGTCTGGAATAGCTGTTACCCATTTGCGCGTTTTTGCAGGACATAAGATCACTTTTTTGTAGATTGGACACATGGAGCAATGTATTTGACTAGTCTACGGGCATATTTTCCTCCTCCTACATTTGGTTGATGAGCTTGTGCATGCACCCTACCAGGACATCTCCTCCATACTTGAAGAGTTCCACAGGTAGGCCATGCAAACCAACGGATTTGTTGTTCTTAAGCTTGTGAATGGCTTTCTTAACCTCTTCAGTATGAGCGCTGGGTTTGGATCTTCATTGAGTGGTCTCATGCTTCCTTGTTTTTCTGTCGCGTCCTCTGCATATGACCGTGCTGGTCCTATAACCAAATGCCAGTTGCTTGGCTGTTTTGTAGAAACGGCGGGTGGTGGCGGTGCAGGACTCCTCAAGATACCTGAGCTGAGAGGCTGCGGATGCTCTTTTCTTTCTAAGCAGGGTTTTTTCTCTTTGCTTCTCTTTTCACGGGACTCCTCTCTTGCTGCTCTTGTTTACCGTTGGAGCATTTGCATTCGTGCATTTTCCGTCTCCTGCTTCAATACAGTGCATTCATCATCATACCACGGGTTCTTTTTTCTAGATGGTTGATAGCTTATGGTGGTCTCGACTATATCCTTAATGATGTCGCGATACTGGTTCCACTGGTTGTTGACGCTTGTAGCTGCTTGTATAGCGAAGAGTTTCCCGGTCAATGATCACTTTAGTCTCTGGCTTTCTCAGATGTGCTAAGGCATGCAATGTTGAATTTCTTCCTTTGGGCGGTCTTCGTTTTCTTTCCGTTGGATAATCGGCCTCTAAACTTTGTCACAAGAAGAAAGTGGTCAGCGTTTGCACCTCGGAAAATTCGCACATCCGAGACGTTCGATGCGTGCCTTGCGCCAGATTGCTGTGTGTAGGTATCCTTCGCATGGGGAACATAGTGCTACTTATCAGCGTATTTAGAGCCGCAGCAAAGTCGATAAGTCGGAAGCAGACTAGTTGTCGTTCCGTGGAGGCTGTGCTTTCCAACCCATCTGCCAAAGATATTTTCCTGCCAAATAAAAAAGGACAAATGGTCACCTTGGTCGTATTCATATGCGATTGATTGACAGGCTGATTGTGAACTTATGAAGGTGGTGGATGTTTTTTGGATGCTGTTAGAAGATGATGGCTCTTATGCCAATGAATCGCATATCAAGAGTGTAAAGCATTGAGTGGAAGGAATATTATCCTCCATATGTCCTTATTGTCGATTGTTTTTTTTTTCCTTTTCATTTTTCCTTCGTCTTCACTATAATATTATTTTCGTGTCGTGGAGACTTTGAAGGAGAGCGACAGAAAGTTGACAAAAACAGATCTTTTACCCGCGCCATATCTGAACTTTATTTATCCGAGAGAAGAGTGTGTCCTTCCACAAAACATCCTGTCATCCTGTATAATGTAGGTAGTATATAGGTAGGAACTGTGTTTCGGGATTTCTGGGTGCTGTTTGCTCTCAATTACGCCAAAGGACAAAAGAACTTCTCTGATGTTGGCGACACGATGCTGCTGCTGCTTCTGATGATGATGATGTCTACGTTCATATCGTTGACGAAGAGAGCTCACCTTGCGTTATTCCATCCATATAACAAACAAAAACACCTTCAAGGAGCTCATCGGTTTTTGGGGGTATACAACACAAACGAAAAAAAAAAAACAGATTTCATTTCGGGGACCAGGACTTGTCTGTCTGCCTGTCAGTCATTATCATTCCAGAGCACGCACAATGCGTGGAAGTCCTTAATGTTTGGCAAAATCATTCATGTGGGCGGGGGAGGGTAAGGTGAGCGAAACACAACAAAGCTGATAGAACCAAACAGCGTCGTTGTCGTCGTAGTCGTTATGTTGATTTCCTTCTCTGTTTGTTTGTCCTTTGCGTAATGCGGCGTTGTTCGTATAGAAAGTCCTTTGTATGACAAGAGTAAAACGTCAACTTTTGATGACATTGTCAACTCAAATGTCATATACACATCAGCGGCAGGCAGGAGAGATGAGAGACAAGCCGCAGGACATTGTGTAGATGAGTGTATGTTCTTGTGATGGCTGGGTTGTTTTGTTAACGTGCGTACCTATACAGGTTATATGGGGATTATGGATGGGTGGATTATATTAAAAAAAAAACAATTAGGTCAGGTTTAATATTGTGTGTTTTACATTTTAATGAACTCAGGAATTCTGAAAACTTTCAAGTACTAAACCCACTTAGTTGAGTAAACAATCAATTTTAAAAAAAAAACAAACTATTTTTGAGGTGTCAATTTTCAAATTATACGAGTATTTGTTGTAGCTTTTTTTTTTTTTAATATCGAAATAATTCACTTTTTCTCATTAACATTATCATGATTGGCATCCTTTTAAAAACTCTTTATATACACAACCACAGGCGGGAATGACGGTTTTTGTTTTTCAATCAATTATTTATTAACAACCATTTTGTATACCTAGTGTTATTTTTGTTTGGAAATTTTTGTTGTTGTCTACCTACCTCTCGATTGACATTAACCTGTCTATCGATTTAATGAATTTATTGTCAGTCATTGAAATCAATAAACACCAGGATATCGTTTTTTGTTTGTTCTCTTGTTGTGCTGTACACTTTTATCCTTCAATCAAAAACATAAAAGACTTTAATCGTATATAGTTAGTGGCACCAAGCAGGAAAAAAAACCAAGTTCCAGAGCCTCCCGTACATGGAACTCGAACCCGACAAATTAATGAATAAACAAACAGAGCGACATTGGGAGTGCGTGGTTGGCAAAAATTAATAACTCTTGTTGTAGCGGGTATATTCTGTTATCAGGATAATATACCTATACGGTCTTTTTGTATGACGGTTGCAGCACACAGAGGCAACGCGTGGCGTGGGGTCATTTAAAGGATTGACAAGGCCTTAAAAGTTTTATTTAAAACGTCCCCCTTTTAGCCCTTTTAGTCAACAACATTTAAATATTTTTTCGGGCGGCTGGTCAAGGACGATGGCTGATCAATAATTTTATGACGTGGTTGGACTAAGTTTATTGTTTGGAAGAGTGACTAGTGCAGTGGAGCGAACTAGCACCTCTAACATGACGAATGCGATCGCGATCACTTGACATATGCGATCGCGATCACGGAACTGATTTCCATCGACGGGCCACCAATGGTCACCAGATCGAGGTGGAGCCATAACTAACTGCACAGCAGCAGTGTTGTCATAAAGGCGCTCTTGAAAAGACGGAAGTGCGGAAAAATTTTATTCACCACAGAGTGAAAAAAATTGTAGCTAGAATCAAGTTGTGTTTCCGGGTTTAATTAGGCTGAACTACTTGGTGAATGCTTTAGTTACATGAGCTTCTCTGAACTACTAAGAGCTGAGGTCGGTAACCTTTTTCAGGACTGGTCAGGGTTCTGAAAAATGAATGAATGAGTCAACAACGGAAGATCTCACATCTCCGTAGTGGATAATTGGCATTGGATCATCGGAAAATATGGACTGCTCTCTTAGAGAAAAGCAAGGAACTGGTCTTCTGAGTTTGGATATTGAGTAGTCAGGTGCACTTCAAGGAAGAACGCATAGTTATAGCCCTCGAATTGCAGTAAGACCCGGAACGACTTGAGACAATATACCGTCTTTACTACTCGGGAGATATTCGCATGCTTTATTTTGTCCTCAAACTGTATAAGGTAAGAAATAACCTAAGTCTGGAATATAAGATGAATATGATTAGGTATAAGAAAATAAGTTTGGTGGCGCAACAGCTCGTGGAGAACCAGAGCCTAGTGACTTACATACAACTCTCTTTGGCAGGAATGGAGGGGACCTACAATTTTTTCCGAGTCCGAACAACGGCTAGATGAGAAGCACTTATTCATGAAAAGTATACTCTTGGAGGATTTTCCAGTTCCTCGCAAGAGGTAGTACCTGTGGAAAAAACATTTAGAACCTAGTGACTTACATACAACTCTCTTTGGCAGGAATGGAGGGGACCTACAATTTTTTCCGAGTCCGAACAACGGCTATATGAGAAGCACTTATTCATGAAAAGTATACTCTTGGAGGATTTTTCAGTTCCTCGCAAGAGGTAGTACCTGTGGGAAAAACATTTAGGTATGGTAAAAAAGAAAATTGCGATAGAAGATTGCACATATTAATAAGTGGACTCATCCTGGAGCAAGTTACCTACAAAAAGTTACTGAAATCAAGCTGATATCATATGACCTGGATGTGATCCGCATCAAAGCCACTTTTCAAAAAATAAGCCTTATTTGCACGCACGTCTATACCGATGATGCTGAAGAAAAATGGAGAATTTGTATGACCTCCTGGACGGACCCTACGCAGCCTTTCCGATGTATAATGGTAAAGTTGTGTTCAGACACTCGAGGGTCCAAGTCTGAGAGAAAGATATCTTCAGCGCTTTAGTTGGTAAACTCAGCTCCCATGAAGGGACAACAGATAAAGGCTTTCGACCAATGGATTTTCGATATCTCGTAACTCGGTGGTATGAAATGCTAAGTTTTCAATGCTAAGGATCCAAAAAGCAACCTATCGCCCCTAAATGGTCGAACTCCCAATTTAACCAACCGTGTGTTCATCAACCCCAGGCTCATATCTAACATCTGGGACATGAGTTTATTTCCAGCGACAAACTTCGATTGCGACCAGTCCCCGGTTGCGGGAAAATTCAGAACTCGTACTCGACTATTAAACGAACAAAAACTGCGAACCGTTTAAAACAAGAAGGCCAAATAATCACCGGAGCAAAAGCAACAGTAAATGTATTGAAACTGCTTTTAAATGAGCATCATGTTAATAGGGTAAATAATTGAGCCCATCTTGGCTATACAAAGCTTAATAGCTAACAAGAAAGTTACTTATCAGATAAGCTTAAAAACAGGGCGCATGCATCATACCATCAACCAAGTATAGGTGGAAGGAAGCATAGATGATGACGGGCTATCAAATCTTGATGTCCCATCTACCAAAACGATAAAACATATGCCCTGCAAGATTTATCGAAGCATATCCCTTCAACATCTTATTCAACAAACTTGGCTGTCTGCAACACTATAATCGGCAAGTGCCAGTGTGGCTTCTGGCCTACCTGTAATCTGATCTACCATAGACTAAATTGTGACACTGAGGCGAATTTTAGAAAGAGCATCAAATAAAGACTCCATTACATATTCATTGACTTCAAAGCTACTATAATAGCATTCATCGTTAGTAGCTCTTTGCGAGGATGGCCCACTGGATTCCGTGAAGACTCATCAGGCGTAAGCAAAAAGTACACTATTCTTAGCAAATAGGAAAAAAAATATCTCTATCGCAACAACGTCGAAGTAGAAAAGGAGTTCATCTACTTTGGATTAGACACACTCATGAACGACACCTTAGTGGAGACCCGAAGAAGCATTTTCCTAGAAGGCCACTGTTACTTTGGTTGGACAAAACAAATACCTTCTAAGCTCTTCATGCGTAAGACAAAGCGCACGCCCTATAAAACCCAAATACTGCCAGTCCTGCTTTATGGGGCTGGGTGTTGGGCGATAAGCAAAAACGGAGAGCTGATACTGGGCTCTTTCGAAAGAAAAATTCTTTAATGGATGCTTGGTCCTGTGTGTGAGAAAGGCGAATAGAGAAGCAGATAGATAGATAGTTAGGTAGATAGATAGATTGAGAAGAAAAAAGTCTCTGGTCTAAAGACCAATGCATCGCGGATGCCAAAAGTTTTGGTCTACACTTAGATGATTAGAAGCGTAAGGAAGGCCATCGTGATCCAGACTGAGACCTAGCATGTATCGGGACCGGAAGCCGGATAAGTAAGTATGATGTAGGCCAGAAAGTCGAAATCCATCGCCTTTGAATCAGCTACATCGAAGGAATAGATTAAAATGCTCCAACCATCAGTCATTAAATCAAAGCCCGCAGACAAGGACAAATTGTACCTCCAGTTAAAAGGCTAAGCCGTTAGAGTAGGGAATCCAGAGCGCTTGATCTGCATGACTGGAAGCAGGAGGATGGAAGGCCGCTGTTGTATCTTAGTGATTTTTCATGGATCGGTAGCCGGATAGCCAAGAAGGTAAACATTTGAGTATAAGGCATCCCATTAGACAATATCCAACAAAGCACAGTTCCGAGTCACTTTAATGACTCCACTAAAATATTTCCCAAAAATTGTTTCTGTTTTTCATCACTCCACTTAAGCTTTTATTTCTTTACTGGCTTTGCTCGCCCCACCCCCTATAAGTCTTTATTGTAAAATAACCTTAAAACGGTCTCCAAGGTCCTTAAAGCCTAACAAACAAACTCACTTTCGCATTTATAATATTAGTAAGGGTTGCTTCCCAGTTGGTATCTATTTGGATGGATGAATGGATGTTGAATAAATCAAATAATTTTATGAAAACATTAGTTTGGAAAAATGAAATAAAACAAGGTTTTTAGAAGTGTGCGACACTCAGGCTGGTTACGGCCATGGTTGTTTTTCATATTTAGTTTTTTTTTTTTACAAAAATTACTACGCCACTGGACTATTCATCCCTTAGGAACTCCTGACTTAATATATATTTATGTCCATCCGATGCGACGCTCACGTGTGAATGCCTCTTCAGTGTCGAGGTGTGTGCATAAAAATTTTGATTGACTAATTGAATTACCAATTCGCCGATCAATCTGTCAATTATCCACAACAGACAATGAGGTTGAAAATTTTTGCGGGCAGCCCTCAATGAAATATTATCAAAAAAAAAAATTAAACACACAGAATGACGGACAAAACATGAAACAATAACATTGAGGCTTACAGGGTGAACCAAAAAAAAAAGTGTTTTTTTTTATCATTGTTGGGTCTCATTATCGAGGGGGACGAGTCAATAGGGAAAACGTCGATCTGTGCGATGCTTTAACAGAAAACTGTCAGACATAATTTTTCACTAATTAATTGGTATGGCAGTTTGGTCACTTGTTTTTTTTTTGTTTTTTTGCAATTGAAAGCCCTCAATGGATTCGGACATAAAGTTGTTATTTAATTAAGGTTTACTTCAAAATTGAATATTCACTTCCCATTCACTCCACCAGCATCAGCATCATCTCTCAATCATCCCTTAGATAATAGGTTTTGAAATTCAACCCCATTTCAACATCACGATG
The DNA here is from genome assembly GCA_963921185.1 of Dasysyrphus tricinctus. Classification (NCBI taxonomy): domain Eukaryota; kingdom Metazoa; phylum Arthropoda; class Insecta; order Diptera; family Syrphidae; genus Dasysyrphus; species Dasysyrphus tricinctus. The sequence goes on along the minus strand of OY992533.1, from coordinate 17,503,189 downwards.
GTACTTTAAATTCCAAGCTCGGATTTGCATCTTAATCCATCTTGAGACTCTGCATATACATCCATATGTATACGCACGAATGACAGTTCGCATCTAATTAGCATCGTGATGCGTTTATTATGGCACTTGGCGTGGAATCCCCAATGGAACGCCACCAAATTTCTGATATCACGTAGTAGCTATTTCACATCACACATATACCTATATTACATGTTAATCCAATTGCAAAGGAATGCGCCATCGCTCACAGTGGGATATGCTATGGTATACAGTTGAACAAAATAAAAAAACTCTTTTTGTTTTTAAAGTCTCGGCTTACAGAAAGATTTTTCATTTTAAAAGAAGAATATGTGCATTGATAAAAATGTATCTATGTTCTAAAATACTATGTTCCCACCAAAACGAAATCTGAGGTTTCGGCTGAAAATCTTTGAAATTTCAAATAGATGAGGAGCAGGATTTCATCAAGATTTTGTTGAAATCTTGAGTTTTCATGGAGATTTCGTTGAAATTTCCATGAAATCTTCTTCCATCAATTTAAAATATCAAAAGTTTTCAACTGAAATCCCGGATTTTGTTTCGGTGGGAACATAGCAAAACACAGAATTTAATCAGTTGGTTATTGTTATTGGTTAATTTTTTCCGTATTATAAAAAATCTAGTTCATCTTCTTTCATCAAGTTTTTTTTCTCAATTTTTACGACGTTCGAAGTTAATCGCATTGAAATATAAAAATTCCGAATACTACAGCTACCCCGTACCACTGTGCAATGGTTTTGAATGCATTGGTAGTTAAGACGAGGTGCGTTGATGATATTAACTTGATGGGAATTTACGTCGCCGAAATGTCCAAACGGGCGTTGAAATTGTCGATGACAAGGTGAAATGTGTGTGTCTAATTAGAAGTAGTCCTTGAGGATATAATAAGTTGAAGGTGTTTATTAATTTCTCTAGGTAGTTACATGTTTATATGTGATGATCCTGAAGAAGTATTAACTTCAAAAAAGCTACAAAACTTGAATGAAATTCATCTGGAATCCAAAAAGACTTGGGTAAATATTTCACTCATCCTGCTGATGAAGAAAAAGATACATCGTTTACATTATTGAAAAGCTTTGTCCACATTTTCCGCAAACCAGTCAATGCCAGATATTTTATTCATTTGCAAATAAAATGACATGCTGATGATGTTCATAGTCTACTATTGTGAAAGCATCTCAAAACATATGGTTCAATTAATGAAGAATTTTCAAATGACTTTTCTAATTATACAGAGTGTTGTGTTTACAGAGGGAAGTAGACTATTTTGTCCGAAGCTGCTTTGGGCACATGTGTTGGTCTTTAAAGGAAAAATATTTATGGGGGTTTGTGTAATTTTCGATTCATCAATCATTTACAGATTAATGACAAAAGAATATTCAATTTTTGTTTTAAAACATGAGCCATGTTAATAAGGTAACTTGATATCGTCTTGATTGCTTTTAACTTGTTTTTTGTTTAATTCAGTCATATTGTGTTTTTACCATCAAAATTGTGATGTAAAACCTGCTTTTCATGAGCTACAAATAAAAATACAAAAAATGATCCAAAAATTTATTTTTGGGAGTTTTTCACTTTTGACTCGAAAATTATCAATTATTCGTGAAAACAAAATTGAGAACCATGTATTTGATAGAAAGGGACCTTGGTGTGATTTTTGGTTCATAACAAAACTTTACTAAACATGTGGAATACATTGTAGCCAAAGCTAACTTTTATAAAACGCAATTCTCGAAGGACTTTAAGGATCCACATATGTACCTACTCTAAAATCCCTATATACTTTTTTATATTCGATCCATTCAAGAAAACTGTTCTGTGATATTGTCGGCCTAGAGTGAAAAGTGGCTAACTCCACATTTTTTTGGACTAATTGCTAAAAAATATAAAAATTTATCAAATCTTTTTAATTTCACTGAATTTAACCAAAACGAGAGTAGCAAAATGATTTTGTAATTTTTTATTAGTTCAAATATTGCGAACACTTTTTGTTTCAAAATATTTTTTACGAAAAATGCAAAAATAGGAGTTAGCTGTTTTTCAATCTAGGCCCATGATATTGAATCCTTACTTCAACATTCATTCCAATAGAATTGAAAGTATGTCTTCAAAAAAAAAAGTTTACTCGATTTGTTGTATGGAAATTTGGTCGGAACATCGAAAGGTACTAAAAGTTGAGACTATGTTCGGAACAACCAAAACAATCTTAAAAAGGGTTGAGCTGGTGTTAAACGGTTTTATGGATCTAAAACCTCCAGTTTTGAATATTTTTCAAATAAAATTTGGAACAATCCGGACAAAATCGGGAACTATCTGGAACAACTTTCAAAAGTATCAAATTAAAAAAGGGGGCTAACTTCACACACTCGTGTGGAACATATACAGTGACGAGCAAAAATGGACATATTTTTACTTTTATGTGAAGAAGTTGGTGCGGGTCCGCTAGGAAAAAATTGTAATTTTATAATTTTTTGTATTCAATCAAATCTTGTTTTCTTCTATTAAATTTTTTTTAAATATTACAATACACAGAAAAAAAATTTAAATGAATTTTTGGACCTGATCACTTTTGCTCGTTTCGGGATTATGGCGTGGGGACTCTTTTCTTGAAGTTCTTTCGGACAGTTAATAAAGATCGAGTGAATAATGAATAAAGAAAAATATTTCGACTTATTACGTTATAATTTGCCAAAATTTTTGGCAAAAAGTGGCTACAGAGAGTCTGAATTCATTTTCCAATAAGACGGTGACCCTGTAAATACCTCCAAAATTGTCAAGGAATGGTTTGAAAATCAGGAATTTCAGACGATGGCATGGCCCTGACGACAATCAAACTCAGAATCTCTGGTCAATTGTGCAGTCAAGGTTATGACAGTAAGAAATTCATCCATCCCACACTAATGAGCTAAGGGGTCGCATTTAACTGGAGGGGAGCCGAATTTCCGACCAATTACTTTGCAATTTGGTAGAAAGCATGCCTACACGGTGTTTGCAAGTGATAAAGAACAAAGGTTTATGGAATTAATAATGTGAACAAAACTTTATCCCGAAACGGGCAAAAGTGGTCAATTCCAAAAATTCATTTAAGATTTTTTTCAGTGTATTGAAAGATTTTGTTTTTTAATTTAATTCAAGAAAATAATATTTGATTTAATACACAAAATTATAAAATTACAATTTTTCCTCTCGGCTTACAATACTAAAGTTCGCACCAACTTTTAAAAATTAGTAAAAATATTTGTCCACTATTGCTCGTCACTGTATGTACATACATAGGCTTGCTCATGAAACGCAAAATTCGGCTCAAATTCCTCCATAAATTTCTTAGAGAATAGTTAGACTCGAAAACAAAGCCGAATTTGAGAATGTAACATAAAAACATCTTTTGTAGGAATACAATTTTTTTTCAAAATTGAAATTAAAATGAACACCTAAAATGCTCATAGTTTATGAGGAAAGAGGCATAACATAATTATCAAATTTTTTTTATACAGATTGGTAAAAGAATACCAATTCAAAGAGAACCATTTTTTTTTTAATTTTTGGTTTGCAGTTTTTGAGTTTTTGCTCGTACGTAAACCACTTTTTCTTGCAACGCATTGGTGCTATACTTATGACAAGTTTTCCATTCTTGAGATAATTCAAAGTCAAGATTTTGATAAAATATTTCATGGCAATAATAGAGAGCACGAAAAGAGTGGGCCCCACAAATTAATCTGTTCGTATGTCTATTTGTATGCACCTCGGCTCACCATTAAACCAAATTATTTTTTCCAATTTGGTTATGTATTTAAGCTAAGAAGGGTATTTGGAATTGTAGTAAACCCTTTCCCTGAACAATTTGAAAGCTTTTTATAAGACCATGATCATTACAAGTTAGTCTATTTCATTTGCATTGATAGAGTCTTAAGAAGGTTTAATGATGAACTCCACGAGTTGTAAACCGAAATTGCTAGTCAAGAAAAAACTAATTCATCGGCTCAGGCCTCAGGTAATGCCCTATAGAGCCCATGGACACAAGTTGTCCAGATCAAAGATTGTCAAATCCAACACAGAGGGACAACGAAGTAGAAATAGATCTACCTTTAGGTGACCCACAGAGCCACACAAGTGAAAGGGCACTCCATTTTACTTCTAGTGAAGTAATATCTTTTTCTTTACCTTAAAGTTGCCTTTCAAACGTGAGTTCAATAATTATAAAACAAATATATTTTAGGCTTCTTCTGAGCAGGCACCTCACAGCGACCATTATTGGAATGTTTCCAAATTTATGTCACGACAAACATAAATAATCCGTAACCACATCTTTCAACACATCGTCAATCGCCAATTTCCCAATGGACAACGGAACTAATTCCTAAAGAAACACATAATATGAGCCTGCCTCAGCCAGCAGCGGTAAGCATCTCACAATTCCACCACACACTGTATAAATCTGGATAGCTTGAGTGTGACACATAACCACAATCGTATCTATACATATGCATCGGTTTTTACTTACGGTCCCGGTCCCGTTGCTGCTGCCTGAATGTGAAAAGCTTGTGAAAGGAAATCGCATTTTATTATGATTGATGGCTTCGAGATGCGACTGACATTAGCGCAGAGCGAATTGGCACTCGGTTGACAGAATGCAGTGAGAAAGTGCATAAGATGACAGATTATTATACTATAAGAGCATGAGAATATCTGGTACGGTAGAGAGATATTGCACGAGTAGATGTATTCAAAATGTATAAATGTGAGGATGGATAATATATTTTGACTAGGGATTGAGTTTGAAGATGTGAAACATTTGGGGGGAGACGGTCGGGAATTTTCATTTGTGGGATTTCCAAAAAAAGGAGTAGGTGTACCACCTGGAAGTTAAAGAAATGGTTATAAATCGTCAACTAATTTCTGTAGTTTGTTTGTTTCAGTAGTTGTTGGTGAATTAAACCCAAACATAAATCAAGACCTTTATAGAACAATGACTTCGAAAGAATAAATAAAAATTCGCAAAAAAACATGTGACTGACTAATAACCTACTTAAACTATGCCTGTTAAATCGCTGAAAACCATGCAAGTCAGGAAAATCCAAAAATTGAAAAAATTGTCAATTTGACTGATTGGAATTCTTATTTTCATGAATTTTTATTTTGGGTCAGTCTCTTTCTATCCACTGCATAAGTATCAATCAATTCAACAGCAAACATCTTTTAATCATGTCAAAAACCCTGTCGCATTGAGTCCACAGCATCACAAAAAAAAAATAAACAAACAAACAACAAGTTTTTCAACAACATTCCATACCAAGTTTATATCTTGTTACTTGTCTTCATGCCAATAATTTGTCATTTTTCTTAATCCATCGAATTTTCTCTCTTGGAATGATTTAAATAGTTAGTTAGTGGAAGTGGTTTTGCTTTGGTATTAGTAGTGGTAGTGGTGGTGTTAGTGGAAGTGAAAAAGGAACTTTCAAAAGTTTCAAGTCTGCAGCCTATGACGATGATGAGTTGTCGATGTCACAGCAGCGCGCAATCGGCAGACAAATTGCATTCAGATGCCTCTAAGTGCAGCATCATCATCGTCATCATCAGAATCGGACAGAGGCAGCCAGCATTCATCATCAGTGTAAAACCAGCTGCAGCTCCTCGCTTTTGCGGATCATGTCCAATTCCACCTCAATCCATCGATCATCGCACGGCACAATGATCTTTGGGGCATCCTCATCATGGGTCTTAAAATTGTTGTTGTCGTCATCGTCAGGAACAGCAATCCGATGAAGAATGGATTCTTGTCAGTCGCCTGATTCGCTGCAGCAGCAGCAGTGTCCTAAAGACAATTCCATGTTTGCATTTCGCAACCAATCATCCATTAAATACATCAAAGAGTTTTGAGTTCTTCTCTTCCAAATACACTTCATCCATCCCTCTATGTCGTCCCTGATGAAGTGTGTCCTGTTTTGCTTCCTGCCCTGCCTGCCTGCCCTGCCTGCCAGGCATGCCAGGGATATGGTGTTCCCCGACATGGCTGTCACTTGGTCGCATCGCCCGGTGACAGGAATTGATTTCAATTTCACGTTTCAAAGAATAAAATTTATATAAGAAAAGTTTTTTCTTTCATATCAAAAACGATGCTTCTTTGCCCCTTTTCTGATGAATAAGTACCCCGAAAGCCCAACCGCAGCCAGTTGCTGTGTCCATCATTGGGATTTATTTTCGGGGTGGACAGACACATCACACACTCATGAAACTGTCACTTTCTGTTCTTCTTGTTTGAATGTGATATGTCATTTGTTTGTATTTGACTGACTGGCACTATATAGCTGGCACCGGCATCGGCACTGCCCAGCCAGCAAGGAGAGTCTCAAAAGTTGTGTGACATCGGAATGTGATTAATTCCTGACGAAGTGGAGAACGATTTTTCGTTGTTTTTTCTCGTAGTTGTTGCTGTTGCCGTTGCCAGAAGAAATATGTTTAAAGGTGTGATGTGATGAGGTGTCACCGTGAGAAAAGATGCAAATTGGCCAGTGGATGAAGCAAACCGAACAGGTTTGAGGCAATATAGTTAGTTTGGTACTTCAAGATTTAGTGGGCATGTCACTCAGAAAGGCATGCAAATTCATGTAATACATTGTATGGAGTAGGATAAGATCTGATGTGAAGTGAAACTTGTAATGCATTTCCTGTTATCGGTGGCTTTTTTTTACTTAGAAATTGAACCAGATTTACAATAAAAAAAAAAATTAATCATGGATTACCTCTAGAATTTAGAGAATTTATAAGTTACTGTACCTAAGCCCCTGGATAGTTGGAAGCCCTAGGATTGACCGATAAAGCACACATGTTGACAATTTTATTTTTTGTATTACCCACTCTTGTACCGACTTTTACTGGACATGAACTGGTAAGAATGCAAGGCACTTAAGGTTGTCCAACTCATGATCGTCCTTTCCAATCTAGCGTTCAACGTTTGGGGATTCAGTGCACATAAGTCAACACCCGCAGTAAAAAAAAAAAAAACAATATCAAACGAAAACATCGCCACTTTCCGTAAGAATGTGCAGGAGAACCCGAGACAGTCAATTTCGCAGCGCTCACAAGAACTTGGTCTTAAACATGGAACATTTTGGGCGGGACTTAAGCCTGCAGCTGTACAAAATCGAGGCACACTTTTGTATAAATAGATAATGCCAACAAGGATTCGGGTAGATACTATTCTAATGGGTTCACGGAAGGTCACTGATTGATGTGGATTGTAGGGAGGCAGCATCATCGGTCTGTCTGACCTGGCCCGAATTTTCTAGTGGGGTTTTCGTAAGTCGTGAAAACTTACACGATAAACACTCGTGGTTTTCCTTACTTTGCTTGTTTTCAAGTCACAAGCTTAGGGGAAAGAACGACTTTTTTCTTAAAAAGGACTTCGTGAACAAAAATGATAACGTTCCATAATACTTGATGATCCTTTGTGTGTTTTTAACGCCTCCTTTTGCATTTCTTCCATAAATCCTTTTATTTCCCGTGAATTGAAAAATCAATGCATTCTACAATCTTCCAAAGACAACAAAAAGGGGGAGAGAACGATAACTCAGGCGCCAAGAAATTATAACGGTTTTTTGTAGAACAGTTCAATACAAGAATTTTTTACTATGGGAGGGGGGGTCTATCTCACCCCGTTTGGGCGGGAGGGGTAATTTCATAAAAACAGTACCAAAAATGAAAAAAAATATTAAAAAATAACGGTAATACTTACAACAAAGTATGATACCTTTATTTAAAGCCAATACTCTGTTCTATTAGCCAGTTTTTGAATCAAGTGAAATCTGTACATGGTTGTCGAAAAAATGAATTTTAAACTCAAAATTTGCGAGAAAAAAGCATAAAAAAAGGTTTAAAGTGTACCTAATTTCTCAAAACTGTAAAATTATATATCATTTCTTTTTCTGAAATTCGTTGCTCTAATTAATTCTTAATCAAAAACTGAAAACTAGATGATTCTATGTCTTCTAGTTTTTGAGAAAATTGAAAATTACTAAAACTACTACCGTACAAAACTGGAATGTTTGCTCGTTTTTTTTAATAATCTTAGTGGGTATGCATACTTTGAACATTACAACTGCTTTGTATATGTTTCCTTAATCCAGATTCTTTAAATGCAAAAGAAACTTTGCATACACCCAACCTCGAACCTACCCCAAATCCTATAATGTGCCCAAGCAGGGGGGTTGCAGGGGGGCAGCATACCCCCCAATACATACCTTACTATTAATACGCCAGCCGTAATACGTAAGCAAGCAAAAAACAAACATCCCATACAAAAGTAGTTATAGTAATTATCGAGTTTTTCAAAAACTAGAAGACAGAATCATCTAGTTTTCAGTTTTTGATTAAGAATTAATTAGAGCAACGAATTTCAGAAAAAAAAATTATATATACCTAATTTTACAGTTTTGAGAAATTTAACTTTAAACCTTTTTTTATGTTTTTTTCGCAAATTTTGAGTTTAAAATTCATTTTTTCAAAAACCATGCATAGATTTCACTTGATTCAAAGACTGGCTAGTAGAACAGAGTATTGGCTTTAAATAAAGGTATAATACTTTGTTATAAGTTATACCGTTATTTTTTAATATTTTTTTTACATTTTTGGTACTGTTTTTATGAAATTGCCCTTCCCGCCCAAACGGGGTGAGATAGACCCCCCCTCCCATAGTAAAAAATGCTTGTATTTAACTGTTCTACAAAAAACCGTTATAATTTCTTGGTGCCTGAGTTATAGTACTCGTGCCACAAAAAGCCTAGAACCTATTAATTTTCTTATGAAATGAAAACAAGTATTACGTTCCACACATTTTTCGGCCGATATTTTTTTCTTTTTTTTTCGCGTGCACACAAGAAGAAAAGCAATAAGAGTGTACAAAAAGTAAAGCATCTATCGGTTTATTCATTTTTATTGAAAAATAAGAACTGATATGGAATGTAAAGTTTTTAAACTCCACAAAATCCACTTTTGTATGGAGATCTAATTTACACTCGAAATAAATGCTACAAATTTTAATATCCAGCACTATGAAGAGATCCATGTTCACAAACTTCCCAAGAATATCCTTTTCGTTTTTACTTGTAATGAATATTTTCTTCTATCAGTAACGTTCCAACATTCAGCTGTATTATTTTTTTCCCCTTCAAACTTACAGACTGTTGTACGTCCATTTGATTGACACCAAGTAAAGTCAATTAAGAAAGTCAATCAATGTCTTTCATCTAAGAAATACACAGACTATTATAATCCACTACTACTACTACTCTACTTCACTCCCATTCTCATCGCAGACAAGGATAAAGGTCGATGATTGAAAGGTAAAAAGGGCAGACTAAAAAAACACACAGAATGAAAATAAAAACTTTTTTTATCGGATCGATGAACTTTGCTTGAAACTCCCTTCTTTAAATGATGCTATGGTCAGTCAGTCAGTCATTCTTATTCTTATTCATCAATATATCTATTGTTTTAGTTTGTGTTGGTTTGTCAGCGGTTTTTCTCGTTGAATGTTTCATTACACCGTCAAAAATTTTTTACTTAAAGTCAAAATAGGTGAGTGTTTCTTAGATAAATTTAAAATTAAGCATAGTAAACACAGTTCGAAGCGAAAATGAAAAGCTCATACATAATTTTCAGCGAAAATTTTTTAGCTTTTCATTCCACAGCTTCTATTTCAAACCATAGCTAATTGATTTCCAAATATGAAGTTTTTCTACACTTCTTCAGGGTTTTCCCTTGTGATTCTATGCTCAAAAAGTGAACATACGGCGAGGAAAAGATGGTAGAATGTATCCAACAGGTTAGTCGTGAGATGTTGTACAAATCGTACAAAATTGAAAATTTATTTTTCACTCCAAGAAACCTAGAACTAACCTTCGGGAAAATAAAAAGCAAGTAAATAAAGGTGGAACAACTCATGAAATAATGAGTGAATGGGTTCCATAACTGTTTCTTATTTTTATATTTTACCTTGTTAAGTTCGAATGCCCTAACAATATTGTGAATAAGTGTGGTACACCTTGTTTAGTAAAAAATGAATAGGTTCTTTCATTCATTGACAAAAGCAGATTGGTCAAGAACACATTTGAAATGTTTTGACTAATCAATTTTGTGAAAAAATGAACTGTGGAATATAAAATTAAAGTTTTCAACCCAACATTTCCTTTGCTTATTTTGTCTACCCTTGAGCGTGGTACAGTGCTTGAAATAGAATCTGTAGAATGTGGGATTGTGGGTTTGGGAACTTCACATTCTCATATCTGCTCACTTCTCATGAAAAAAATGCATTCCACTATTTTCATAGGTTCAGAATCTATTACTCACCTCGCGAAAAATGCAAAATTAATGCATTGCACAATCTCTTGGTGACCATACTTTCTCCTTCTAAGTATGGGACAGTAAGGAAAAAAGATCATAAAGTATGGAAATGTTTTCTTTTTGAAAATCAATTAGCTTTGGTCAAAGATAGAAGCTGTGGAATTTTAAGTTTTTGACGCTGACTATTTTGTATGAATATTAAATACCTACATTTTAACTTTTTACTAGGCGAAAAAGTTTCTTTAAATTTTAATCCGTGTATCCGTCTATCCACACACACAATTGGAAATAATGATGTCTTTCTCCTGCAAAGTCCTGACATATTACCACCCGATCCCTTTGGAGAAAGGTTCACTAATTTTTTTTCTTATCATCCCTCTATCTCTCTCTTTTCAAAGCCACTACCATCACTAGCAGTCATTTTTACCGCTACAAGACAAGAATTAATTAACATCAAGACTATAAGGCGAGTGATCACAAAAAAAAATTGTTAAAAGCATAAAAATAGGGAAAACTCTGCACTTTTCACTATTTTCCTTGTCTTTTTTTAATTTTTTCTTTCTGTGCACTTTTCCATCTCTGGATAAAAACTTTATCGACTTGAAGGCGTCGATTTGGACCAAGGCGGTGATGGGTGTCTGCATAAGGTAGTCTTATATACCTATACCAAACACCTCTCTTTCGTTTCATCTTAGATGATTTTAAGGAATCCTGTCGACAGTGATTGAAAGTTATTTGACATGTAAATATCAACTCAAGAAGGAGATCCGCACAGGATTAAAACTTCTTTCTTTCTTTCATTCATTGGCGATGACGACGTCAAATTAAGGAAACTTGCCAGGATTCGTTTGTTCTTCTTTTGGCCGTCTCTGATGGTCGTTCTTTTCATAGAGGGTGTTGAGATGACTTTTAGGTTGGTACAGAAGTCCTTAAATGTAGGATTATAATTGCAGATATTGGCGGGCGTTAGAAGGATTTTCAATCAGACTTATGCGAAAAATCATCCTGCAGTGCTTGTCCTTTCTCATCAGTCATTGCGCTGGCTGGCTGGACTTTTTCCTCAGGACATCGGCGACGACCGACACAGGAAAGGCCAGCACAAGAAGAAAAAAGATTCCCTGGAGACGAAGTGTCCACACTCAGATTTCTTAATGTTGACTAATTAATACGAACAACTCCCACATTCACACACATACCTATACGTACAAAATCCTATACGGATACATACAGCTAGATAGAGAGGGTGGATGTTGAGTTATTATGAATTATGAAAGTTTTCACCACGTTTATGGATGTCTGGTGCTGGTCGCTCACTCATCATAGTTCACTGCAAAAGATAACGGTATCTGGAGTGTGTATAGAGGGGTAGGTAACCAGTACCGGTACCAGTATGAGAATGAGGATGACTCCTTGGACTTCTGGTCCTGTTTTCTATCTGATGATGAGAGAGGAATACTAATAATAAGTAAATGATTAATAATAATAATTCATTCGGGATACATAGCATCGCAGTGAGTTGTCCTAATTGGAATTGATTAGATTCCTCTATCCATGGTGCAAATGTATAATAATTTTATATTGCCATATTCTTGTATATGTAGTTGGGTAGGAGGTACATTTAGATATCCTTTTTGATCGATTGCAATGTGCTGATGTTGAACTAAACTTGAAGTAAAAAAATACTCCACACTCACTCCCTGTGGAAATATATGTAAATATAAATCTGATCCCTGGACAGGGATTTCTTGTGTCAAAAAACTTAAGTCGAATGCATAATTATTAGAGATATTCGTCGTACTTGTGAATGTTTTAATCAGAAGGACGATGGAAGAGATATAATTGATTGGCGAAGGCGAACACACCCAGAGAAAAGAAAAGAATAAAAAGGAAAGAGCATTATAGGAAGGTACTAATATTTGATTAACAAGATTTATTTTCGAAGTATCCTTGAAGAGAAATTCATGATTTTTTTTTGTATTTTTGGAGAGGTGTTGGGGAGGGAGTCACCTGGATTGTGAATGATAATGAGCACTTAATTAGCGTGGGTAGAGGTAGGTAGACATACATGCATACGTATAATGAGTCGTTAGCACATTTGGCACATTTTTCCGAGAAGAAGATTTTGACTTATGTGGTGTGATTACTACGGGTATTAAGTGAAGGATGAAGGCAAGAGGAATGACTATCCAAGCTAAAACTGACTAAATAATAAACATTAATACTTATTGCTAGGGAAGTTCTTTGGCAGTTTTGAATGATCATCGCATTATATTTTATCATAACTCAAGTGGGATTATAAGATAACGATCATCATAAGGCAGAGGAAACAATTTCAATTTATTTTTGGGGGTTTCAAACAATCAAATGATAATAGGTTGATGAGGTTTGAACATGTTAATTTTAAATGTCTTCTGACGATATCTTAAAGGAAAGAGGTAAGTTTGACTATTTTGTGTGACTGCTTGTCGACAATACAAGTGCACACACTCTTAACTACCGAAAATTTCAGATCAAATTTTGAACAAAATTGGGGTTTCCGAGGGAAACCTGCTACTAAAAAAGCCTATACGATCCCTTCGAAGGAAAAGGTCGTATACAGCTAGGATTGTTAGGGTTTCTAAGGGATAAGTCAGCATAGGTTTTTTGGTTAAAAGACGCACAATCAAGAAGTACCGTGATGAATAATTAGACCAATTCAGGCAGAAATTAAAGAAGACATGGCAATAATTTTTGGAAAAGAAAGAACTGGTGTTGTATCTCGACACGCTCTCAGCTTAAATACTACCTAGCCCCAAATCATCAGGATCAAATTGCTTGAATCGGCCTCAAAATTGCTGCAGCATCCACGATAGGTATTTGCATGACTTTCTGTTGAAAATGTGCATCTCGTCGGATTGAAATTGGGCTGAAGCGAGGAGTTGGCAATAGAAATGGAATCTTTTTTTTTTTAATTATAAACATCGCACATTTTTATCAGTTTTGGAAGACTAGAACACTTCTTAATCCTAAAAGAAACCATGCTAAAAAAGAGTCACTTTATAATGCGAACGGCCATCTTAAAACGTACAAAAAAATTCAAATCAACTGACTAGTGAAGTGACGGAGCATTATGAAAATCTTAGCTAGAACCTTTAGAAGAAGACGCACAGAAGATGCCCAAAGAAGACTTTGCCATTGATGAAAGGCATCTCTTTAAATGCAGCCATTATCGACTTGGATCACTACATAATTGGTGTTAAACTGCAGACACAAATATTCAACGAAGCTTTTAGACGATCAAAAACCAAGCAGAAAATGTTAAACGTTAGACGACTGCTATCAGAAATTACCGTTACATCTTTGCCGACCATCGCATTTCCCTCGATGTAGCGAAAAATTTTACGTCTGCTGACATGAACTTGGAAGAGATGTCAACAAGTCAATAAAAACGTTCCATCGGAAATTATTGGGCCTTTCACAACCAACACCGAGTAACAAATGATTCGATTCTGAATGAACCCGGTAAACAAATGCAAAACGGAGGCTTATAGATTTTGGCTCTATAGAATAACACAAGAACTTCTCGTCTCGCCTACTTTATTTTGATTTAAGGAAGGACGGAAAAAGCATGCTCAGTAAGAAAAAAAGAACACCAGCAACGAGAGATCGAGTCGGTAAATATGATGATTCTTCAGCAGGAAACAGATGCGAAACTTTTAAGAAAGAGTGAGCAATCTACATCGGGATTCACAATAATTAGCCCTGGAACTGGCAGTGATAGTAATGGGAACAGCAAAGTATGTACATAGTCACATAGTCAATGCTTTGCATAAAAGACTACATACTTCGACTAGTGAGTTGACGGTGAGGTCAGTCAAAATCCCATCTACGACCATTATCAGTCCATCTGTATGACAACTAAAATTATCAACCACCCGACCAAAGCTAATAAAGCAACTGGAACTGATGCGCTTCATATGAGGAAGCTTTTCAAATACGCTGCATATGACTTGGTAAGGAGAATACGCCAACTCATCCATTAAAAAATGGTTGGAGAAAATTATGGCCGGGGACGAGGATTTGAATCTCAGGATCATCAGTTTGAGCCACAAAAAACGTGGTCGGCTTCTGTGCATCAACTTAAGAGCCTTTTCAACATGGCTTTTAGAATCGGCTTTCGAGCTGGAAAGTCTACAAACTGACTAAATTTTCTCGTTACGTCAGATCCTGGAGAAATCGCAATTATTTTATTACGATACTTACAGCGAGTTCATCGAATTCAAAGCCGGTTATCAGTGTGAAAAATAAAAAAAAAATATTGTGGCATATCTATGTTGCTTAAATATCCCTACTTAGCTGATAAAACAATAGGATGACGTTCGAGAAGGTGTGCTGGTCATTCAAACCTGGGAAGGATTCCATTTAAACCACAAAAGGGTTAAAACAAGGTGACATTCTGTCATGCAGTTGCTTCAAAAGCGGGTGCTAAAAGGAAGTTTGCAACGTTCTTGTAATATATCAGGCAGAGAAAAAAGCAGGTATAACTAACCAATTTCTGGTTAATTATACCAGAATTTCAGGTCTACAGTTTTCAGCACGGTAGATCAGGTTAACTGGTTAGCCAGATTCCTGATTTTAATGTCGAGTTAAATCAACGTAGGTTTCAGGTAAAGCTTGCATGATACCTTGTAAATTTAACACTGCCTTACTAAGTGATACTAATTTAATTTTTAACTGGGAACCTTCCACACATGGAGATAGCACTCATGCACTGTGCCAATTGGCTGCACAACAAACTGGTGCCAAAATCAATAACTAAAAACTTATTTTATTTTAATGGCGTATGTGTGTGCTAACATTGATGTCAAGTTAAAATGAGCAGACAGAGTGCTTCTTTAAAAGGAGGCCAGATTAAATTCATCAGGTAAAAATTGTAAAAATAACTGTAAAAAACATTAATTCAATCTAATTTGTGGTAAAAAAGATATTGATAACATACAGTGATACAAAACACGACCTCGGTTAAAATTTCGTATCTACAAAAATTTAGTGTTCAAATAACAGGACGTCTCCTAAAACAACTTGAATATGGTATGAAAAGCCACCAGGTTGATTCAATACTGAAGGCAATTAAAATCAGGTAAATTTCTGAAATTCCTGTACCTAACTTTATATGGGATTGTGCACCTTGTTAATTTAACAAGGCCCTAGTTAATTATTGACCTGAAATTTTTTCTGAGTTCACTCACTATCTTCAAAACAAACCTGTGCGTCTGTGAAATTTCCATTGATGCTCTTTCAATATCAGAAAACAATATTCACAGCTTAAGCATTTAGTTCACACTACTCCAAGTCAATGAAACATAAAAAAAGGGTCATCTCATAACTCATCTCTAATCCATCATTTGACCAATCTGTTCGATCAATCTCCACCTCCTTAGGCAATTTTTGAACTCAACTCTCAATTTTTAAACTTTCTTTTGTACCCAATCGAAAAACATAGAACAGACAAAAAAAATCCCTCGTTTGATCTCTGCCTCGACACGACACCATAAGTGTCGGTAATACTTTGGCCCACCACCAGAAAATTGCCTGATGGTGAATGGTGTTCATTTTGATTGATGCCAACCACACACAATCAGTCAAACCGCCACGCCACGCTGTTCACGACCTTTAAGGCATTTTCCTCTCAATTTGGCCATAATAATTCAACTTTTATGAGACGTAATTCTGTCAGATTGATTGCTCAATCAGCAGCGTTAAGATCATGGCTTTGGATATAGCTTGCTGCACGACCCCTGCTGTGGTGACTCTGGCTGCAGCATCATCATCACACGGTGATTTTGTAGCGCGTGATTTCAATGAACACCATATACCATCGAACCAACGAACCAATTCAACTGACTGTGTCGGTTCCTGGCTGCAAGATGATGATTACCTACAATCCGGCCGTGAGTAAGTCACTGACTTCCAGAGATAGTCCACCCACATATTCGGATTCAGATAGATAGATACAGATATGGGCTCTCGAACGCGGGGTATCCTAAGGACACACGACCATATTGTTGTAGAATCGTTGTTTCTGTTATTGTTGTTGTTGTTGGATGTAAGGTAATGGAATCTGCAATCACATTTGGCACAGGTTTGTTATGTAGAGTCTCCTCAAGCTACTCACTCTCTCTCAAGCTATTATCTCAAGATCGTAAATTCATTTACGTTTAACACGACCACACTGACACTGGAGTTTGTGTAGGCTGACGATGACTCAATAAATCATCCAATTGTTCAACACTTAACTATCTAAACTAAGTAATAATTGCACCTGTGAGAGAAGCTAAAGTGAGAGAGAGGATGTGCGAGGATGAGGATGTTTTGTGTTTTGTGTGTGCATCCTGCAGAAATATCTTCTAACAAGATGAATTTCTTCAGCTTGCTGTTTAGTTGAAGAATCAAAATAGAGAGGCGTATGAACGCATGATTCTGTCTGATGGGTTGGGAGAAGATATTTTTCAAAAAATTACGTTAACTGGTAAAATGTTAACTAATTACAATTGGGAACTTCCAAGTTACTTTGCTTTATCCTGTTCAACGGATTTCTAGTGACATCGGAAATCTGATCTGCTCTTCTCTAATCTACTCCTCTTTTCTCTGTTTTGCTCTTCTCTACTCTGCTTTACTCTGATTTACTCAGCTTAGTTCTGCTATACTTAACTTTCCTCTTGTCTTATCTGCTCTGCCCTGCTCTACTCATGACTCATTTCTACTCTGCTCTACTCTTCTCTATTCTGTTCTGCCCTTCTTTGTTCTGTTCTGCTCTACACTATCCTGCCCATCAAGTCTATTCGAAGCTGCTCTATTTTGAACTACTCTTTGGTGAAGGTGTCTTTTTTTTAAATGATTGAAATTAGATGGAATAGAGAATATACGACTTGGCCAATTATTTAAATAGAAAACAAAGGTGGTCCTAGAAAGGATCCTTGTTGAATATCCCTTCGAACTTAAATTGCCTTCAAAAAGTAATACTGAAAATCGCTACTTAATTTTTAAAATTTTAAGCTTAAAAGTCTAATTGAAATTCACCTTTTCAAACAAGCCAAAGTCAGCTTCAAGAAGCTGAACCATATTCTACTATACA
Organism: Dasysyrphus tricinctus; assembly: GCA_963921185.1. NCBI lineage: Eukaryota > Metazoa > Arthropoda > Insecta > Diptera > Syrphidae > Dasysyrphus > Dasysyrphus tricinctus. The sequence goes on along the minus strand of OY992533.1, from coordinate 17,485,698 downwards.
CCTTGAATCCATATGGGATGGCCATAACTACCACCAACAATTGCCAATTGTATGACATTATTATTAGAAGGACTATTATTACTGTTTATTATTACCGCTATTATTACTCATAATTTGCATTGTTATCCGGTTGAGATGCTTATGATGATGATGGAAGGAGAATGAGAGACACAGAACGGATATACTTGTCGGTGTGGGTGTGTGTAATGGGGCAAAAGGATTAACATAATTTGTGTTGATATTCTGAGAATGTGTCCAGAATGGCTTAAAGTGAGTATTTGAATATGAACAAACAATGGATGCAACTAACTGCCTAGGTATTTGTCCCCAAATGACCAAATAGAATATTCTATGGTTAAAGTGTCTTGCTTGCATATTGCAAGTTTAGTTTTATAATAAAAGAACATTAAGAAGTGGTGGGTATTTGGAATGGAGAGATTTCTGTATAGATCTTCTAACAGTTCTGAGAATCTACTTTTGATAATTTTGTTTATAGCATCTTGAAAATTTAAATGATTTAATTCAAAATAGCTGTTCTTGAAATGAAAACGGATTTCAAAAAGAAGAAGAAAACGTTAGTGTCCCAAACAACATAAACGTTTTTTCTTTACTAGAAGTTTGTTGTTTAAATATTCTACGTGGAATTATGTAAATTCTTTTTTCAAAAAACTTATTAAACTAGGTAGGTACTCCACAAATTCCATTTAATTGTTTTTGTATTCTCCTGTACATACTAGATAACCACAAGAATCTAAACAAGTTTATTAATTCTGCACGAAAATCTTTTCTACTGTTTAGCTCTGAACGAGTTTTAAGAGTGTTCCGAACTGAACAAAACCAGTCATTTGCTAACTTTTTTTTTTGCATATATAAGACCGTTTTTTTCACTTTCATCAGATACTTTGTTTTATAAAACTCTGCATTTTTACTAATTGGTCACTAGTAGGCGTATTATTGTATTAAAAAAAATTTTTTCTAAAAGTAACTGATTTTAACTTCTAAATTTACATAAGTTTTCTATCAAAAAGTTCATTTTAAGAATTAAAAATTTCAATATCAAATGATATAAATATGATTACATAATTAATGAAAATCATGCATAATATATTGAATTTATATCCACTGCAAAAAAATTTGTCAAAAAAATACCGTTAGGTATACAAAATTGACTGTCAAAAATGGGTTTTTTCAAAATTCCCAAGCATTTTTATTTTGCATTATTAAAATTTTTATTAGGTACAAAATTAAAAATGTTCTCCAATAGTGGCATTATAAAAATATGGAATTTTATGTCAGTAAACATTTTTTTGCAAAAAATCCTATAGTGTAGGCTACATTTGCTTTGAAAAACAGCCATTTTAGCCATTTTCTCGATTTCTTAGAGGCTTTTACCAAAATCTAGAGCACAAAATTAATTTTTTTTTTCCAATGATGGCATAGAAAATAAGTTTATCTGTCCATAGACACCTTAATCGCTTTGATCGGACAAGTACACGCTTCGCAATCTTATTCATGAAATCACCATTTCAGTCCGGAACACTCTTAACGGAACACTTCATGGATTTCAAATAATTTTTTGATATTCCGTTTTGATGAACGTTTTCACGAATTGTGAAAATATTCTTTGATGCAGGTACACATTCTAGATATTCAAAAAACCCTGAACGAAATTATTCGTTTCTCACGAAAACCTTTTCTCTCTATAGCTCTGAACTAAGTTCAATGAAACACTTCACGAATCACATACAATTTCTTTGATATTCCTCCAGACGAGTGTATTCCTTTCGCACGAAAACCTTTTCTCTTCTTAAGATCTGAACGAAATTCAACGAAACTCTTCACGAATCACATAGAAATCCTCATATTCCTCCAAACATTTTAGAAAACCACGAAAATCTGAACGAGTTTATTTATTTCGCGAAAAACTTTTTTCTTGTCAGACACGAAACGACATTAATTTAACGACACTCTTTACTACATTTTAGAAAACTGCGATACTTTGAACGAGCTCATTAATTCTTTTATATTCAACAAAATACTACCACAAGACTCTGAACGAGTTTTACTATCCTATATAAAATCCTATAATTTTTTTTTAATTTTAACTTATCCTTAAAAATCACGAAACTCGAAACGAGTTTATTCATTTCACGAAATTCTGAACGAATTTTAACGGACCTATTCACGAATTCCATAAAAGTTCTTTGATAGTCCTCTAGTTATTGTATTAAAAACTGTGGTATTTATAAGTTTAATTATTTTAAATTATGAGCGCAGCACCGCCGTAAGCGTAAGAGTTAATATTAATAGATGGCTCATATCAAAGTGGCTAATGAGAACACCAATAACCGCAATTGAAGGGCGCTAATAATGCAGCTTGCGCAGAGTGCAAACTTACCTCGGGCCGGCCCTGCCCATAAGAATACTTAAAACCAAAATGCTACTGAATTCACTCATGCACTTCTGAGAGAATGGTCACACTGGCCACTTTTCAATATTTTTGGGTTAACTTGGAAATTAAGCCGAATTTGACAATTTTGCACTGAAAAAATTTAATTTTCAATCGAAATGGATATTTTAAAAAAATTTATAAAAATCCTTAAGCAAGAAAAATTTACAAAACCAACACAAAAAAAAATCGAAAATCAAAGATGATTAAATTTGTTGAAAAATTTAGAAATCTTGATGTTTTTTTGGTTGATTTTTGATGATTCCGATAGGAAATTTAATTTTGAGCAAAAAGTTTTAAGAGTAAAATTGTCAAATTCGGCTTAGTTTCCGCGCAATACCAAAAATACTGAAAAGTGGCAATTTTCTCAGAAATGCATTTTCGGTTTAAGCATGCTTATGAGCCAAACAAAGATATTCAATAATAAAAACCATTGCACGTAATTTTTCCTTTAAACCCCTCATTTGCCGGTCTATTCAACAGGCTAAAGCTATGATTAGGCGGTCAACGCAAATGGTCAACGCGTTGGCTCTCTGATGTCAAGATGACGTAAATTTCCCAAAGTTGTCTTTTCGTGTGATCGTCAACACAGAATACTGTCCGTGCGTTGACACTCTCGTTGACACGAATTTAAGCGTCAATGCGTTGATTATATTCGTTGGCCGTGTAATCACCCTTTCAACGCAGTTAGGTTACGATGACAGACTGCTGACGCTCACCAACCGTTGACTGTATCCTTACGTTGACACAGCGGACTTTTCTGCCATGTCAGGACGTTGACCTTCATCTCAATCTCATTTTGCATTTTTGAGGAATTTTAATACATCGACATTTGATGGCTTGACAGATGAGGGGGACAATCTATATTTTGACGGAAAAAGTACATTTCAATCCGAATGTCATCCAATTGCTTTCAAATCACATTTTTCCTGAGCAGTAATAAAGCTTCAAAAATTTCTGATTTCTTAGAGGTTTTTTTAAATCCATCCACATTGCATTGTTCAAAAACACCGCAGTCAATTTTGTGTGATCGTCAACTTACAAAATGATTCAATTTTGCTTTTGTCAACGTTCATATGTTTGGATGTTGTAAAGTAGTGCAATCGTCAACGTTTCACGTGTCAATGCGTTGATACCAGATCGTACCAATTGCGTTGACACAGATAACATGTCAACGCATTTTGGGACAACATTGACCGAGTTCCGTCATTCGTGCGATCTTCAACGTTTCATGCGTTGACACAGTCTACCTTGACAGTATATTGACGATGTTTTTGATGACGTCAATGAGTCATTGTGTTGACCATTTACGTTGACCGTCTAATCTAAGCTTAACGCTTTGATGTATACAATACATGTGGTACAAAAATTTGTTAATTGAGATACATTTTTTAAGTTCTTCCGCTTCTTTATGGGATGACACAAATCCACCTTATGAAAGAGAAGTTGAGAGAACACTTTAGAGATGCAAACCTGCTAGATGATGTCGTTGTAACGGGAAAAGATCTTAATTAATAGATGACAATCTTAATCTACGGTCTCAAGCCAACACACTGCTATAAGCTGCTTGTTTCTTTTTAGTAAAGCTACTTGCTTTACTAGTTGTTGCTTTGGCTTGGCGGTGGCGTGTTAATGCTTTAAATTTTGAATGTGAACAAAAAACAACAAATTTCTAACATTTATTTTGAAATAAGGTCCCAAAATACACTTCTTTTCTTCACTCATCTTTAAAAAAGGGCATTATCAGTAGGGGGAAGTTTATTCTTTTTAAAGTTTATTTATTTTTAAAATATGATAAAAAATATTGGTATGAATTTTCTAAGTAACCCGCCAGTTACAGCTTTAATCGCAAACCAATCATTGAAATTGAAACAAAATTATAAACCTTTGAGTTTTTCTCCACAGGTCGGTCTCAAGAACAAAAATTATTTGTACTATTGTGTTCCACTTTAATGGAATGCAAATCAGCTGATCATTGAAAACAATTTCGATCATTGAAATAATATAAAGGGATTTTATCAGAAAGTGATAATTCAACTGAAATATACTTCTAGAAAAAAAAAATGATTTACATTTTGATATCAATTTTTTTGTTTATCTAAAAATCAAAGGACAACATTTTCAATGATGGTTTTCAATAAAAGCTATATTTGGTGCCTTAAAGAAATATGTAAAGTTGTACATACATAATACATACATTCATAGATAAGCATAAACCTAATACTTACTCTGAAATTTGAAACAAAAATAATTTTGACGGCACATACCTGAAATGAAAAAAAAAAATAAAAATCTATTACGATTTTGTAAAATTTAATAAAAACTAAAATACGGATACGATTGAATGTATTTGTAAAGAAAAAAGAAGCAGAAATGAGCGAATGGAAAACAAGAGAATCTTCAAAGATCAGAATCCCAGTCGACAAGGAAGATCGAACACTTAAATACCAAACCATCGCGGATACCAGAGTTTGGTCTGCTTGATTGGAAGCAGCGTACTCGAGAGAAGCTCTCACGTTTCACTAAGTAAGTAAAATTAGCTTACTATTAACATATGTATCTTCGTTAGACTCCGCAATTAAATTTCTAAATGTATAGAAAAAGCACTTACTATGAGTTTGGTCAACTGATTTCTGATTCATCTTATTTGCGTGTGTATGAATGTGTTCCATTGAAATATTATCCTCTGACAAAGTATTTTCTAAGGTTCTACCTATGTATATCTAACACTATTGTGAATCTGAGATTCCAGGAACTCCACAAGGTACTGCTCGGATTTTGTAGATGCAGATGAGTACACATCACCGGCCATAGCATAAGGTAGACAAAAAAAAAACTCTACCATCAGCAAGGCTCCACAATAAATTCTCTCAAATCGATGAATAAATATTTCATGCGAATGATTTGCCGGATAAATTTATATCCGTTTCAACCCCATTTTTTTTTGTTTTTAAGAGAAGGTAACATGGCATTCTTTTAACAAGAGTTTCATCATTGAAAAAAAAAAACTTTAGATGGATACATACACCCAGAAAAAGCGATTGGGAACAATATGTACACGTAAAGAATATCAAGGTTGTTAGTAAAATTTACTTACTAAGAGAGTTAAGGTAGTTAGTAAAATTTACTAACTAAGCGAGTTAGAAAAATCAACTTACGTATCTTAATATGAATGTATTTTTCATAGCTAGATTGAATAGAAAGTTGATGAAGTTTTTGGTTTGTAGTTGAGAAACTCATATAAACACCCAGAAAAGTACTTAAAAAAAATAAGAAAACATAAGGAATTTTAAGCGTGATAGTAAAATCAACTAACGTATCTAAATACGTAGTTTTCAGAGTTTGATTGAATGGAAAGTTGATGAAATTCTTGGTTAAAGGTTCAGAAGTCCATACATAAAACTTCCCATGAAAATATTGGAAAAAAGGTACCTACACGTTAAGAATATCAAACGTGTTTGTAAAACCAACTAACTTAATTTAATATGAAGTTTTTCAGAATTTGACTGAATGGAAAGTTGACGAAGTTCTTGGTTTAAGGTTGGAAAACCCATATTTAAGAATATTTTAAAAATATGTACACGTAACGAATTTCAAGCTATCAACTAACTTATCCTACCCCCCAGTTTCACAGTGGAAATTTAAACGTCACTTTTGGTTTAAGTTTTAGTCGAGCAGAATAATTTAGCTGAGTTCAAAGCTTAAACGGGACTGTGAAACTGGCCATTATTATGTGGTTTTCCAGAGCTTGATTGAACGGAAAATTAATCGAGTTCTTGATTTGAGGTTATGTAGCCTAAGAAGACCCCATTTTCGAAAACGTTCTTAGTGTTCTAAGTACTCCAAAGACTTATTTGTATGTAAAAATTACTGGAAGCGTTCTAAATTTTCTTATTGAAAAATTTTCTATGCGTGTAGATAAAGTTTCCAGTGAAAAGTGCAATGAAATAAAAAAATAAATTTGATTCCAATGGATAAAAGGTATAACCTCCATGCCATGTGGTACTGGGAAACTTTGTAAAATTTCACGAATCCCAAATAGTTTTGAAATTCAATAAATGATTTTTGACGATGATGATGATGATAATGGCAATGATGATGACTACTAGGCTTACGTTTGCCTTCTATCAAAACCCAACTAGGGAAAGATTCCACTTGTTTTGCCAGTGCACAACATCTAACCATATAGTGATGGCTCAGGCAATTTACGATGATGACGATCATATCATCAAAGCCTTAAAAACAAAATGCAACTCTATAGGGCCCTTGCATCATATAGTTGATTCCACTTGACTGAATAAAGACTTTATAAATGTAGAGTCCTATATCTGTACTTTCATTCTGGACTCACTCACTCAATGATTTTCTGTGTGTGGTATAGACGATAGATGGACTACTGTTTATGAATGAAATATTGAAATTTTTGTACATATCCTTTGATGAAGCTACCTCCGTTTCCTTTGAATAGAAAATACACAATATTTTGTTTGAAGAGCAGCACCAGTTGTTTTGTCTGAATTTTGTCGATTGTTTCTGACACTTTTGAAAAGTTTCAAATAAATTTGAGAATAGATAAAATAGAAATTTGTTTTTGGAGAGAAGAAGAAGTTAAAAGTTTTAGAAAGTCAATCGATGATCTGAAATTTCAAATCCAAGCGTTCTCCACTTCTGAAATGTAACTAAATATTTACACAGATCTACACCGAAACGTAATTTTTTCATGTCACTTTTAACTTTTCCACCCACATTATCTATGTTTATCCCCGCACAACAGGTATGAAGCAACTCTAGATGAATTGAATTACGAAAAAAACGAAATATAATTCAAATCACGTTCCAACCAGCCCCATATACTCCATCAAGGGACATGATTTTTTGACATACGTCAGTCAAAATAATACAAAAAAAAGTTACAAAAATAATAATTCCCAACAAGCTCGAAACCAGACAGGATTCTATTAATATCCGCTTGCGTAATTACCACTCATTCGCAACCAGAAAAAAATATATACATCAGCGTCCAGGACATGACATTATTTCCGCCTTTTTTGCTTGCACCCTCTTTTTCACTCTGCAACTTCGTCTATTCGTCAATTTGACATGAATGACAACTTTGACTTAATCATTTTATTCCCTTCTTCGTCATTTGGTATTTTTGATGCTGCTGTTGGTGCTTGCTCCTTCAGGATTCTGTTCATGTAGAAAATGTTTATTCCCTCTGCCGCCGTTGCCAGTTTTGCTCCATTTCCACAACACTGTCAATCATTTCACAGAAGACGTAAAAAAGTCACTCACGTAATAATACACCCTTCGCGGAATTTTTCTTCTGTTTGGAGAGATGGATGTTGGTAATTCTGCAGCCATATGGAATGAAAAAGATTAGCCCTGTGTATTTAAGCAGCCGAAGCAGTGTTGTTGTTTTGAATAAAGGACATTACAAATTTCGGTTTGGTTCAAGACCAAGACGTCACAAGAAATCACTGAACGTTCTGTTTACCCGAGAAAATGTGTCATCACAAATCAAAACCAAAATTGTGTGCATCTTTTTCGGTCGGTCAATTTTGATTAAACATTTCCATCATTTAACGCCGACATTCTATCAACTGGAAAAAATACCAAAAACCTCAAGAAAACAGTAGCGCAAGTTAGAGGCATCTGCGTGTTCGATGGTCAACTCCAGTAGCGGTGTCGTTTGACGCCTTGACTGTTAATTCACTTCATGGGCAAACTTGTGGGCTCCAATTAATTTGTGTGCGGGAATATTTTCATATGATTTTGGCCAAGTCAATAGATTTTGATTTTGTTTTTATTTTAATTTTTTTTTCTTCAATTTCAAGTCCCGACTCAAAGAAATAACTTCATAACATTTGACAAACGAATATCATGTTACGGCTGCCGGTTGTTGAAGGACGGACTACTGCCGGTAGGTTTCTTACCGAAAACATGTCTGACTCAGGTGCCTACCTGTGCTGCTGCTGATGATGATGGTGATGATAATGATGGTGGTGGTTTATTCTTTGGTCATAATTTGTGGCAAGTTGACTACGTGTGTGCTACTAACCGCGAATCTAATCGTTAAAGACAGATTTTCGGCGGAGACAAGAAAAGATCAGCTTTCAAACAAAAAACTACTTTGCCAATGTGTCAGTTGCAATTTTTGTTTGAATAGAATTCAAGATGACAGCATGAAAGATGAAATAGTTTTTTTTTTTATTGTAAATTCGTGATTTTAGCTTGGTGACAAATTTTTGATGGTAATGTTCCAAGCTGATAATAATTTTTAAAATATTGTGGAAAAAACATTCCAATTATTCAGAAAGCTATGAGAATTGACTAGATAATATTCTGAGGTTAAACGAAGCAATACATTGATTTCCTAGTGCCGACTGTTACCCATTACCAATACTTCAAGTATTTGAATTAATTGCAAAAAGAATGAGGAACACCCAAAATCACTCGGAACCACATGCTCCAATATCCCAGCGGGAAAAATTAAAAAATTCATTGAGGAAAAACCTGCTTTTTCCTTGAGGAATGGAAGCTGTACCTGCCACTTTTCAGCTTATTCCTTTGATGAATTTAACATGGGCGTGTCATTGGCGGGAAGCACATGCCACTTTTCCGATGAAAATTCATTAACGAATTCACTACTTCAATGGAAGTTGTTTATTCACCAACCCAGGTGATGAAAAACATGGTGATTGCATAATCTGTGAATTCACTACACACGGGTATTTAGCTTATTCATCAGTTCAATAATTCCGATGAAAAATGTAATGAAAATTCAATTATGAAATCACCAGGTTAGTGGTGGTTTCTTTTTCATCAATTAAATTCTCCCATTTGTATTGTTTAAATCCCAGTGGGAAATGTTCAAAAATTCACCGAAGAATCCCCAGTTATTGGCGTTTCGGCAAACGCAATTTCTATTGAGTTCAGTTCGTCTCACATGGACTTTTTTACAGAAAGTCACTGTGAATTGTATCCAACAAAATGAGAATTTATAGTTGCCAAAAAATCATAAACAACTTTGTGCATTACTATTCATTGCTGAAGTCTTCGATTACAATTCACCATTAATTTCATTCACATTTTTTTTTTGTTCTCGCCATGAACACTTTACAAAGCAGATGAGTGGATTCAAACAATAAACTGATGAACTTGTGCATTACTTTTCCACAATTTTTTCATCACATAATTTTCCCTTTTAAATTCACCGAAAGAAGGGGTCGTTTCCTAAACATAAAGCAGAAAGTAGAATCAAAGCTACGAACTGAGGAAACTTTGCATTACTCTTCACCTACTAAATCATTGCATGTCGTTTCTCTTATGATTTGGCAAGTGAATTCATTGATTATTTCAGTAATAAATTTCATTGAGGACGATATTTCCCGCTGGGATATTGCATTTCAAGCACAAGCTTCTAGGCCTATTCCAATGATTTCCCTGTTAAGTATTTGACAAAAAAAATCTAATCCACCCAAGTATCCGCACCTGAAATTCTAAATCCCCAAAACACCTAACACTTTAAGTGGAATCAGTTAAAAAAAAATCTCCGTAACTCGATACATATCCCGAACCACAGACACGAAAAAATAAAACACCATTTCACTCTAAACCTATTAACCTCGTTGCCACCATCGCACTCGGGTATAACATCGAAATGTGACCTTCAAAAATGCGCTCTACACGGTTCTACACAGCCAAACGCCTCTCCCGTCTCGTCACGAGGAGTCTGAAAGCGCAGAGGCATATTTAATTCAAACACTATGAACGTTTCCTCGTTTTACGTTTTCCAAAAAACCACCCTATGTCCACCCACCCCCACACCATTCCGCCTCCAATTCGATTTGTATGCTTTATTGTCCTCTCCCTAACGGTACATACCCCATAAGCAATTTCGCATGTTTACATCTATTCTCGTGCAGCACAAGTGTTCCTCCTGGAAAAAAAAGAAAAACGAGGGAAAATCAAGTTTGAAAAACGGAAAAGAGGGCTTTTCCAGAATTCAGGAGTTTTTGTTGTTGTTGTTGGCGCTGCTCTCCCTGTGTGCTAGACAGTGTCGAGAGCTTGTAGTTAAGAGAAGGAGGTTAGAGTGAGGGTGGAAAATCCTAAAATCAACAAGTTGTTATCATTTGTAAGCGGTGAACTCTCCACAATCCGGGCGTCTTTTTTTTTTAAATCGTGAAAAAAGTGGTTGGTAATTTTTTTTTCATTCTATCAAGCTGCTCCTGCTGCTCTTCCTTGATCCCCATTTACGTGGAGTCACCCGCTACCGCCCTCTGTGTGGGTATTCTAGATGAGGGGATATTTTAGCTTTTGGATGTTTTTAAGGACTTTTTTCATGTCCTTGTTCTTTTTTTCGATATCAATTTGTATGGAAGAGAGGTTTTTTTCTTTCCAAACACCATTATTAGGTTATATTCAAGGTTCTTTTCAAAGAAGAGCCGAAGAGACTTTTGCCCGGTCTTGAAGACTGCATGATAAATCATCAATCATCTTTGCAACAACAAATGATAGATGAAGATGATTTATTGTCGAATGGTTTAAATATTGACATTGTAATAGGCTCAATTTGTCAATTTTTATTGTGCTTAAAAATTCATCGGGTCCCTATGCTTTCAGCGTTTTTTAAGATCTTTAAGAATGCAAAATATGCTAAATGACCATTCTATATTCAAAATTTCTGCAATTTAATCCAAAGATTTGATTTGTGAAATACTTGTGGACTTTGGTGTTTTTTTAAATGAACATGTATGTATGTATGTCCTTCGAAAATTTTGGCAAAGTCTGTCTTTCCTTATATTAAACGTTAAAGATAAATCGCTTGTGAATGTGTCCACGGATCTTGCATCAAATACTTTTTCCTATTTCAGCCAAAAGTTATTTGAGTTTTTGTATAAAAACTGCATACTCCAACACCGATCTTGATTTCTCAAGGCTGCAGGCCGCCACAAAACTTCTCTTCATAGAAGAACCAGAGCTGGGCGTAAGTTCAAAAAGTAGAAAATGAGGGAGGAACACTTCTGGAAAGGAAGAATAAAGAGCACGATTGAAAAAATAGCCAAATGCTAAAAATTAACTCTCAAGATTTCATGGTCCGGTGAGAAGCCTGCAAAGATCAAGCACGGTGGTCTTCAAGATGCGGCAGGTTTCATTAAAATGGATCCCAAAAGTAATGATGCAGATTTGTAGGAAATAGTCTCAGGATTCTAAATTTGCAAATTCCTAAATCGTACCTGATCCGTTTTTTGAGATATACTCATATTTACAAATACGGGAAGGCATTTTGACTTTAAATGGGAAAAAAATTGTTAAAAATCAACGAATGCACATATTTTAATGTATTATATCTTCTTAGAAAGCTAAAACTCTGTTCTTGAATTGTATGTTTAGTTTAAGTTGATTAAATAAATTGTTTTGGAGAAATTTAATTCCAAAATCAAAATTTTAGAAAAAAAAAAACAAATAAAATTCAAGTTTATTTTTTTTCTTCAAAATTTTGCACAATAGGGTACAATTTTTTTCCAGAATTCAATGCTCCAATAAATGTTCAATCTATTAAAAAAAACCGCATGCCAATAAATATCTTAGTTCTTTAGAAATTGAAAAAGAAGAGAGGTACTTTTATTTTTAAGTTTAATTTTTTCTATGGAAAAACTAGTATATTAGTCCAGTAAATAGAGGTAAAAATAGGGGGGTTACGCTACAAAAGGTCGGGTAGTTCTAAATTTTGTATATGTTATATGGTATGGTTGATAGATGAAAATTCCAAAATTCCACAGTCACGCCCCCTCCGCGGCCTTCAAAATCCTGGTAAAACTACAAAAAATCGGCCCTTTTTTCAGTTGTTTGCTTATAACTTCTTTCCGGTATATTTTTACGGAAGAAAATGGCACAGACATTTATAGGTAATAAAATTTCTTACAAATATGACTATGAAAGTATTTTTGTACAACCACTACAAACGGCGCTATTGAGCTCCCAAAAAAGGCTAAAATTTCTCTTTACAGCACAATAACTCACAATCAATCTTGTAGATAATTTCGGCTACCAATTTCATGTAACTACAGTCGACAATCTCTAAGTCGAACTCCCCCTAATTCGATTTTCTTCTAACAAGAATTGTTTCACCATGTTTGTTGTATACTCCTCTCAAATTTCAAAACTTATTTATTTCTCTCTTAATCGAATTTTTGCAAAACTCTCTCTAACTCGAAATAATTTTGATATCCCGTGAGACTTCGACTTGGAGGCAGTCGACTGTATTTTCATTTTTTGACCAATACAATCGGTAAATTTATGCAAATTTTTCCACGTTGCTTGTATACGGAGCAAGTCTTTTCATCCATCTTACTCATTGGAATACAAATTGTAGGTAGTTATGATAAAGGACATCAAAACGAATGCCAGTAAAAGATCAAAAATCTTAACCCTCAGAAAAATTCTGGAAATGACCATTGAACTTCAAGTCGAGACACAAAGTTTTTGCATTGGCTCCAAGGCCGCTTATGGAAGCATATTCATCGTCAATAGCTCTGTATGGCGATAACTGAGCTCGAGATCTCGAGAAAAAAGATTCAGCTGTATATCGTGACATTACCTATGTATATAACACAAGGTGCAATATGGCAAATGCAGTGTGCAACTAGAGAATAGCTTCTCCGAACAGTTCAAAACATGTAGAGTGCACTCGGCGAGGAAATGCGATAACATTTTTGTGTTTTTTAAACCCTTTGTAGAGCAGCTGTTAACACAGAATGCCCTATCTTGTGTTCCATTCTGTCTTTATAGAGTTCTTAATGGTGATTAAAGAACAGTTCAAATATAATGATTTTGAAGTAAACGAGTAAAAGTCCATCTAACTGCTGTCAAGAAAAAAGCATACATATGTTTACAACCTAGGCCAAAACATCACTTTTATTAGCAGCAGCTTCGAAGTAGTTTAGAATTTCATTTACCTTGGAGTCAATACTCGTATTTTCTCCACGGATGACACCTATGTGTATATTCAACGGAAAAATACTTTTGGAAACCACTGCTATTAATCTTTGTTTGTCAAACAATTAGGTTCAACACTCTTCTTACTCTCAAGACACTCCTACTGTGTCGGTAAGATGAAAATCAGAAATGAAAACAGATACTGGGCTCTTTCGCAAGTAATACTCGTATTATTTGACAGATTTTTGGAGAAGAAGGCACAAACGTGAGCTCAATCAGCTTTTCAAAGACAATGTAGTCCAAAAAGTCAAAATACGTCGGCTTGACTAAGCTAGATTGTGCGAATGGGAAACAATGCTCCAGCCTTTTGAGTTTCTGAATACCAAAGTTGAAGACAATAAAGAAGATCGAACTTCTGTGCCGAGATTCAGCTAATTCGAAGCCGCAGGGAGTGAGTGAGATGAGTCACTTTTCGTCGAAAATCGATTCAGTTAGCAAAAGGGAGTGAGTGAGCGAGTGAAATGAAATGTCAGATTACTCGCCAGATATTTCCGCAGTGACTTGGTGTATGTGTTGGTAAATTTCCAGTTTTGGATAGGTATGTGAGAACTCCTATTCATGGATAGGAAACGAAATAAAAAACAACAACGTAGATAAAAACAACTACCCTTTTATTGATTCTTTGATTTTATTTTATTATCATATGCACATATAAACATTAAATAAATTTATATTCTATTCCCTTTCTACACTTTTAAACTTTTTATTTCTCAAGGGTAAAACTCACATTAAACTTTAATTATGACAAAAAAAATTATTGAAACAAAAGATACCTACTCCAAACTCCATTATTAAAGATTCCAATGTTTACATTGTTGTATTTGTTATTTCATTTCGTTTTGAGTAACGAGTGTGACAAGGAGGTAGAATTTAGCTCTTTTATATTTATTCTTTGTCTCATGTTCGAAACTAAATTCGAACTTACTCATTTCACTTAAATAGCTGAATCACTTTTGCGAGTGAAGTGAGATGAGTCGGCGAGTAAGGCGAGTCATCTCATCTCACTCGCTGAAATAGCTGAATCTCGGCACTGGTTTAGAGGGTAAGCCATCACCAGAGCACTTATGGTTTCGGCCCTTCATGGGTCATCTGAACAATACCCGAATTTTTATAATTTTTTCCGAAAATATTATGTTTTAAAAGTGGGAGCGGCAGTGGGTGGAAATTAATTGTATTGGTTTTTCATATCGTCAATTATATTATTGGTCACAAAATGAAAATACAGTCGACTGCCTCCAAGTCAAAGTCTCACGGGATATCAAAATTATTTCGAATTAGAGAGAGTTTTGCAAAAATTCGATTAAGAGAGAAATAAATAAGTTTTGAAATTTGAGAGGAGTATACAACAAACATGGTGAAACAATTCTTGTTAGAAGAAAATCGAATTAGGGGGAGTTCGACTTAGAGATTGTCGACTGTAGTTACATGAAATTGGTAGCCGAAATTATCTACAAGATTGATTGTGAGTTATTGTGCTGTAAAGAGAAATTTTAGCCTTTTTTGGGAGCTCAATAGCGCCGTTTGTAGTGGTTGTACAAAAATACTTTCATAGTCATATTTGTAAGAAATTTTATTACCTATAAATGTCTGTGCCATTTTCTTCCGTAAAAATATACCGGAAAGAAGTTATAAGCAAACAACTGAAAAAAGGGCCGATTTTTTGTAGTTTTACCAGGATTTTGAAGGCCGCGGAGGGGGCGTGACTGTGGAATTTTGGAATTTTCATCTATCAACCATACCATATAACATATACAAAATTTAGAACTACCCGACCTTTTGTAGGGTAACCCCCCTATTTTTACCTCTATTTACTGGACTAATATACTAGTTTTTCCTTAGAAAAAATTAAACTTAAAAATAAAAGTACCTCTCTTCTTTTTCAATTTCTAAAGAACTAAGATATTTATTGGCATGCGGTTTTTTTTAATAGATTGAACATTTATTGGAGCATTGAATTCTGGAAAAAAATTGTACCCTATTGTGCAAAATTTTGAAGAAAAAAAATAAACTTGAATTTTATTTGTTTTTTTTTTTCTAAAATTTTGATTTTGGAATTAAATTTCTCCAAAACAATTTATTTAATCAACTTAAACTAAACATACAATTCAAGAACAGAGTTTTAGCTTTCTAAGAAGATATAATACATTAAAATATGTACATTCGTTGATTTTTAACAATTTTTTTCCCATTTAAAGTCAAAATGCCTTCCCGTATTTGTAAATATGAGTATATCTCAAAAAACGGATCAGGTACGATTTAGGAATTTGCAAATTTAGAATCCTGAGACTATTTCCTACAAATCTGCATCATTACTTTTGGGATCCATTTTAGTGAAACCTGCCGCATCTTGAAGACCACCGTGCAAGGGAAAATCCTAATAGAATCCCAGCAGCTGCTGAAGATATGGAAAAATCGTTTCTCCTGCTTAATCTGTATAACGGCGACGAAGAATCGAATTGCATTGCCAAATAAATTGTAGCATTATATCCGTCCCAACAGTTCCGTTCGCCCGTCATATCTTGACGAAGAGAAGATAGCTCAAATTTTTAAATGAATTCTTTTGAAATACTTTAGTTTGCTTCGACAGTCAAAAAATACTTAGAAATGGAATTTTCGTAAATTTAAACTTTAAAAAGGAAAAGTAGTGATTATTCTGACATTTGTTAAATCTCACTCTTCAAACTAATGCTCCTTCTCTAGTTCTCTAAGGAAAATAACATGCAACAAAGGCAATCCCTCACCTTCAACTATCGTTGCCAAAAATTTGTTTAAAAGAAATTTCAAAAGTACCTACCTACCTGCCTGTCTACGACACCTGCAAGAAGGATTTGCCGTCAAGTCAATCAAACGAACTAACTGTAACTGTAGGTATAGGTATGTACGTACACACAAACCAGACGAAAAATTGTCACGAATTGAGAGATGGATTCTTGAAGGGACAGCAGTTAGTTGTACCTACCTATACCTTGTTCTAAGGCATCAAAGACAAAAAGAAAGCTTACAATCCTAACTCCATCATCACACACATACAAAAGAACGAAACAAAGACTTATATTGCAACTTTCTCCAACTTTATTCCTGTTACACATCAAAAATAGTAGGTTTGCTCAAGTAGAAGCTAGAGGAGAGATGGAGTTTTTTGTAAAAAAAAAAACTTAACGAATCCTTGCTGTCGTCTTTATATCCTTTGTAGCCCAAAGAATTACCGGAATTTGTCATTATAAATTATGGCGTCTATACACAGTTGGTTTCCTTTTTGTCCCAAAAAGAAGTTCCTTTTTTGTTGCTGTGTGTGTAAGTATTCCCTTTTTTTGTTACTGACCAGGACCATGGGTACCCCACAACAACCCAATACACAACAAATTTCTCTTTCTCTCTCATTCTCTGACGGACAGACATCAGACACTTCAGTATAAATAATAATTGAGTCGAACTTTTTGACAGGCTGGACCCAAAACCAAGAAGGTACCAAACCAAACTAAACTATAAGGACACCCCACCTTCAGAGGAAGAATATGGACAAATACCTATGGAAGAAAAAATTTAAAGTTTTCCATCTGCAAAATTTCACCGGAAGTCCTTTTTTTGAAGGTTTGGGGGGAGGTGTTTGGATGTGTTTTGGTATTTTCTCCAAACGTCAAGTCAAACGTCTTTTGTCATCTTCACCACCACCGCGCCACTACAATGTCCTCTTATTATATTGAGAGGAGATTGAGTACGTAGGAGGACCTAAAGATGTCATTTCTGTAGGTTACAGATGAATATATTTTTTCAGGGCTGTATAAGCTGAATTTCGGAGCCCTTATCTTTTTGTCTTAAAACACAAAAATTTATTTGTGAGATTTTATCGAACACGTCTTGGGCTAGAGCCCCCTTTATGCATCTTGAAATCTAAAATCTAAGAAATTACACTAAATTAAAATTCTGCGAAAACTAATTGCTCCAGTTCTGTCGCCTATCGCCTTCCCTTCCTTTTTAAGAATTCAAAAATCCAAAAAAAAAAACAGGGTTTCTAGGGCTCCTCTAAATTCCCATAGAAAAATTTTTTTTTGGCTAAAATTTTAAACTTGGATTGGGTGGGTATTTAAAATTTTTAGGAATTTCGAAACTTTTCAATTAAAAATAAACTTTATAAACGAAAATCTGGAATGGATGTTTGGGTTGCAGATTCTTTGGTATATTTTTGTATGACATTTTGAATGGGTTTAAAATGAAATAGTCTAAATTCGTTTGAGTCTTCTTCCTTAAAACATTATCATACTTAATTCAAGAACTTGAAAAAAGGGGGTCACATTTTTTTTTTATTTGGTTTCAAAAATGTAAAATAAAAATCAAGAACAATCTGGAATATTTTTCGAAATATAAAAATAAATAAACTACGAAATATGATAAAATGGGAGGGGGCAGATTTTGGTCAAGCCTTTTTTTTTTAATTATGTGCGCACAAAAGGGGTTGTTATTACCCTTAAACGATTGAACAAAGTGAGAGCGCTCGGAAATCAGGCAATGATTTAAAAGAAGATACTAATGAACAATGGGTTTGAAATTCTGAATATGAAAATGCAAGGGAAAAATAGAGCTGTAAGGTGCCAATACAACACATCCGTACTCGAGAATTGGTCTCACAAATGATACAAAAAGAAGCTTCGGAACATAAGGATCTCGAGAGTCACGTGAGGAGCGTTATGTAATGCATTCTACATTCGTGTGGTTCGGCTAAAAAAAAAGAATCCCTGTACTCAACAGTATAGGTCCGAACATGGGCTCTAGGGTAAGCCGATGTGCATTCATAGAAGTGCGAGTATTACGGTGGATTTGTTGAGTATTGGAGGGAATGCAACTGGGCTATTTAAGACACTGTTTATAAAAAATAGCCCATTAATTTAATAATTTTGGGCAAATACGTGCAGTGCAATGCTTAGAACAACAAGAAGAGAAAACTTGAATACTATTTTTTTTTAAATGGGTTTAAGGGCCCAAAACTTTTATTTCTGAATAGTTAAAAAGGAACTAAGACAATCCGGTACAACTTGAAACAAATATAGAAAATTAAACCTTCAGAAAATTATCATATAATTTGAAAACTAAAAATATTTAAATTCAGGACACGATATTAGGTCCGCAAAGCTGCAACCCAAACCCCCCTTTCTAATTGTTTCTTACACTTCAGAATCATGTTCTGAGTATGCAGACCATTTTTGCAATTTTTAAAATAAAAAAGGACAATTTAATAAAAATATTTAACAGATGACAATCTTGATTTTTTTTTATAGAAAGTGGGATATTTGTGGGTCCAACACTTTTTAATATTCAATAACCAGATTTTTTAACCCAAAAACCGTTCTTGACCTTACTCCACAATGAGTAGGAATGGCTTTTAACAAAATTGAAAATATTAAATAAATTCAAAGCTCAAAAATGTTTAAATACTTTCCCAGGTACGCATAAGATCCGCAAAAATGCAACGGGTCTATTTTAAATTTTTCTTGGACTAAAAATATTAATTAAGTCTTAAGCTTTATTGGTCAATCAAAATAATAAATGATTTTGCTTCCTTAACGTCTCGAAATCAATCACTAAAATTTCAATGATAGCAATAAGGGGCCAGTTAAATCATCATTAAAAATGTTAGTGATTGATTTTGAGATGTTTAAAAAACGAAATCAGTGATCATATTGATGCCAAAATAAAGGTACCGTCTTAATTTTTATTTTTAGTCAAAAAAAAAAAATAATTTTGGCTCAGCCTTTCACATACAAATGAGTTTTATAAGATACCGCTTGACTTTTTTTAGCAAATTTTTAAGGCGGGAAATTCCGTTCGAAGGCCTTCTGCATATGAAAATGCTGACCTGTTTTAATTTCAAATTTTGTTCCCTGTTGATGTCATCTGTCGAAAATTTTACTTCTATTTCGTATTTTTACTCACACAAAAAGGTATATATTAACTGCATTTCTATGAAGGTACCATACACATAAAGTTCAAAATCGAAGAGTTCATGTCATTGTCGTCATCTTGGTGCTTTCATCCTTCTCAGAGCTCATCCTAGTCTTCCTCATCGTCTTCGTCCTCGTCGTCGTGTTGTCGCTGTCGATGTCACAAGTAACTGTGAGTGATGTACTAAGAATTTACGATCCATACCATATACCAAGACAAGACAGAGAAAGACATATAGAAGACATAAGACAGAAGATGCTTTCCCAGGACATACGTTCAATTGAGAGGATAAGAAAAAGATGGTCGAAAAATAAGTTTACAAAAAAAAAAAAAAACAGCTGATAGAAGAACATGGCGATTTTCGTATTGTTCGTCAGGGTTTTTAGTGCAGCTTAAGATTAGAAATTCACAACTTCCTTTGATCCTGTGCTATACATATATCTTTATATAGCTATGAACTGTATGTAGGTATATAGACAGCAATGTATTGTGTCAATGCACAGGACGACAATGTGCCATAAAAGTTTATCTTCATTCTTCGTTGTCGTCTTCAAAATGTTTCTTTGGCCTTCATAAAAGATAGATAGCTGTAGTAGTAGTAGTGGTTGGTGGGGTGCTAAAGTTATATGTATATGGTAAAACAAACTTGTCTGTCTGTCCGTCTGTTGTTTTCCTGAATGAATGAATGACATCAAGGAATATACATATATACATATACAGAGAATGCTCAATGAATAGTATTTCCTAGTGGATTATATCGGATATTCCTCACACATAGCAACCAAACACACCAGAAAGAAAGGAGCTGTCCATGGAATTGCATTGTTATATATCTTTTGATGACGCTGATCTTTGGAGGACATTTTTTTTGTATACCCTCATGCAACTGGAATTGAAAATCCAAGAGAGAAAAGTTGAAAACTTTTAAAGAAGCCATCAATCTCAATGCTGTCATTGTCATTTCTTTGAAATAAAAGAAGATGATTGCGTTGTATTTTTTTTTGTTTTTGTTGAAGGAGTGTAGGTAACTAGGTAAATACTTTCTTCGAAGTGTTACAATTATTTAATAGGTATTTTTGATTTTGTCCTCAAAGATTATGACTTCTGTATCTTATTATGTCGCAAAGCGTAAAGCTCTTTAGTATTCTTTATCCTCTATAAAGCCCACCATACATCTGCAGCAATTTGTTGCCAGCAACTTTTTTTAAAGGAAAATGTAGGAGTAAACCAGAGCAATATGTGAAATGTTTGTTCTTTCCGTTCACGTGCTTGGACTTAAAGAGTTTCTTGCAATATAATACCTACAACAATATGTTGCCAGCAATATTTTTTGTTGCAATCATTATTGAGCAAATCAAAGCAACCATAATTTACAAGTGAAGTTTAATTTACTTCTGTCCACGTTCCGCAACATTTTTAGTTGAAAGCAGTTTCCATTAGTGATGAAAATGTTTCTCGCGATATCAGATCTATTTAGTTCTCTAATGTTGCGCTTATTTATTTCAATATTAAGTGTGTGAATTAGAATAAAATATCCTTTTAACTTTCAGCCTGGATACACACATGAAAATGTGTTTCCAGCATCATTTTTTATTGCATGCAATTTTTTGAGCAAATCAAAGCAATAAGTCAAATTGTTGTCACGCTCTTAGAAGTTCTTGGTGCTGATGTGATATTAAACCTTTAGCAAACTTTGCCGCTTTTTTGCGGCAATTTTCAAACATATCAAAGCAACAAGTTGCATTTGAAAAATGTGTTCATGTGATTGGTTTACGAAAAGTTTCTGGCAACATTAGACTTATTAGTTGTGTTAAGTTGTGCTGATCTATAGCAACATACAAATTTTGTTGCCAGCAATTTATTTGTTGGTTCAATTAATAGAGTTTTCTCTAATTTTTTAGAGCATTAAGCATGTGAGCTGGAAAACGTTAAATTTACTGCAACATGTTCCTTTGAGTTAATCGTTATTAAACTGCAACCAGCTTAAGTACCTAACCAACAACATTAGGTTCTATATAACTGGGGACACAACAAAGCTAAAAAAAACTCCATCCATCCAAACCGGAAGCAACTTAGCGTTTCCATAATCTAAATACCAAGTGGGCGCCCATACCAAAAATCTTTTCATCAAATTCCCTAAAACCATATCGGAATTGTGACAAAACATTTTACTACCACTATATACACGAAGTAGGTAGGTAATTTATTAAATTTCTACCCCATGACATACATCAACAACTAAAATGTCCAACTCACGATTCACCGATTCAAACGAAACTTTAAGTACCAAATCATCCAAATGAAATACGATGTCAAAAGTCACACTTATCCTGCACCATATACAAGTGTCAAAACCAAAGAATGGCACACTAATAGGAGTCGATCTCTGTGTGAATATAATAATATCTTCCTTGAGCTCGCAGTGCGGCGCGCAGCCTCCATAGCCATGGGTACTCGTACCGTGGAAAAAACTACAGGCCGACATAAAAAACACCCTCAACTACCAGTAAATTATTTGTCCACCCACACGTCGTCTTAATCCCGGCCTCATAGTGTCTCATATCGCTCTTCATCCATCTGCGCAGCAAGTTGCTTCTAGCTTATAGTTGTTCGATGGTGCGCCACAGTGGGGCATTTAACCAGGAAGTAGGACAAATTTAAGTTTTGACTATAAACTGTTTTATGATTTTCGAAGTTTCTGACTTGAAGCCAATCAACCAAAATTGGCTGATGAGAAGCATCGATGATAACTTAAACTATGGATTCAATGGTTAACATTTTGTTAATCAAACACACCCAGTTTAAACAATAATTGATTAAAGATTACAGAATATGCTGTGAACAAATTGGCCCTAATTACTTTTTTTAGAGTTATTTTAATCCTACGGTTTCAAAATAAAACCAGGGCTAATTGGGCTAATAAAAACGTAAAGGAAGGAAGGTACCAAAATTTGTGTTCCAAATTTTGAAAGACATTATTTTTTAATTAAAAATACTGAAAAACAGAATTTCGTAAGATAATATATTAAATCTTTAAGCTTTTAATTTTTGGAAAAGGAATATTTGAGCAGACAAAAATAATATTATGACCCTATCGGCCTAACTCATCCGAAATTCCGTCTAAAAAAATTTATAAAACTTTATAAATTTGATAAAATCAAAACACTTATAAATTACTGTCAATCAGATGTATTTTTCTTTAATGTTTGCACTAAAATCAAATAACCTAAAATTTGGTTCCAAAATTCTGTGAGCAAGTTTGTTTGAATTCAAAATTTGTTGTGTTCTGAATTTCTATGTTTTCTATACCAAAATTTTGTACCAAAAATTATGAAAATCATTTTGTTTGCACCGAAATTTGAAGTAAGTTTCAAAATGTATCTTAGTATACATAAAAAAACAAGTATGTATGTAGGTGTTTAAGCTAAAACAAAAATTCGAACTTATCCGTTTTGAAATCACATAGAAATGCTCTCAGTGAAACTCAGCGAACGATACCAGTGCTGAGATCAAACGAAGAATTACTCTTGCCAATCGCTGTTTCTTCGGGCTAAGAAGGCAATTGAGAAGCAAAGCCCTCTCTCGAGCAACTAAACTGTCCCTGTATATGACGCTTATCATCCCGGCCTTGATGTATGCTGCAGAGGCATAGACACTTAACGGTGGATGAGAACGCGTTAGGCTGTTTTGAGAGGAAAATTCTCAAGTCTGCATAGATGAGGAATGGAGGAGAAAATACAACAACGAACAGTATGGGCTGTACAGCGACACCGACCTAGCCACAAAAGTGAAAAGCCAACGACTAAGATGGCTGGGTCACCTAGAGCGAATGGACACCAATGCTCCGGCCCGGAAAGTCTTTGAATCCAACCCCGTGGAACAACGCAGTAGAGGTGGACAGCGTAAAAGGTGGTGCACGCAAGTGGAAGAGGACCTCAACCAACTTGGCGTGCGAAACTGGAGACAGCTAGCTAGAAACCGAGCAGGCTGGAAGAAGCTTGTTGGTTGAGGCCCTGGTCCACCCCGGACTGTAGCGCCACCTTAAGTAAGTAAGTAAGTAAGTAAGTAACAAATGCTCTGTACCAAATTTTACCAACTGCGGGTCTGACTCAATGTACTGTGACA
Organism: Dasysyrphus tricinctus; assembly: GCA_963921185.1. Lineage (NCBI taxonomy): Eukaryota > Metazoa > Arthropoda > Insecta > Diptera > Syrphidae > Dasysyrphus > Dasysyrphus tricinctus. The sequence goes on along the minus strand of OY992533.1, from coordinate 17,462,186 downwards.
TACAAACATATGTACATACAGGGGCGTCTTTAGGTTTTTGGGGCCCTGAGCACTTAAAGATATGGGGTCTTCTTCAGAATTTGTATTTAAACTATTTTTGGTACCTACTCGCCTATTACTTACAATTAGTATGTTTTACCATAACTTGTATATGCAATAATGATAGGCAATTGATTAGTTTTGTTTTCATAGAAATTAGTAAAAAAAAAAAAATGTCAAAAACGCCCCAAAATTGAGAGTGGAAAAAAGTTTTTATGGAGAAACTGTTACAAATTACATTATCGACGACTTCATCTAAAAACATAATCCTCAATTACATCAATTATGACGATCAGATGAACTTGTTTAAAAGAGGGTGTGGGTGTGTCAGTAATCGGAAGACGTCTTAAGATATATTTGGCCGAAGATTAAAAGTGTCATGCTAACTTTGCACGTAAAATTAACGTTAATGTACTTTTTTGTTTTCACGATATACTTACAGTAATCAATTTGTTATTAATGGCGTAACAATTTTTGAAACAAAATTAAAAAGAACATGCCCTACACATACAATTTCTATGACTGCCCTTTGTGGGCAAATTATATTATAGTAGGGGAGCCCACTAAGGGATTTTGGGATTCACTTGAGCGCGTCAGTAGTATAGTATAAAGGGGGGTACCTTGCACCCTGCTGAGTACCTCCACCATATCTCAGTCCTCTATGTAGGGCCGGGAGCCTAGGGCAGGTTGTCAGATTAGTAAACAAAAATCGATAGCTCGAAATACTCGAGCGCGTCAGATTAAGATAGGGTAGGTTAAATACATGCTGAAAAGTGTGTATTTCAATAATCTGACGATTTGAGTGTGACCTAAGGTAGTGGGAGGGTTACAAACTTGCAAACAAAATTGTCACCTGGACATTCTGGAGCGCGGTTGAATTTCTTTTATTGTGAAGCAAATAATTTTAGGATAACGGGAAAAGTATAATCTGCCGTTTTTCTTGTGCCGTTTAGGAGGTAGAGGTGACTTTCGAAAAAAACTACTACTAAAATCAACGACAATACTTAAAATACAGTACAATAATGGCTTTAAAAGCCAGAAATCTGTTCTTTAATCCTACATTTAAATTGAATTATTTGTGTTAATAGTTTTCAAAATATTTGAATTTAAACTCAATTTTTTTATAAAAAAACGCAAAAAAAAAAATGTTTGGATAAAATTTTCTGAAAATTGTGAAATACAAAACTAAATTTTCTTTTTGTAGTCAATGCTAGTATTAATTTTGAATCGAACACAAAAAGTCGGAAGCTTTTATGTCTTCTAGATTTTAAGAAAATTGTAAATTACTGATACTTCTTTTTTATGATTTTTATATTATATCATTATGTATGTAGCTGTTCCCATTAATAGCTTTTGACATTGGAAACAGACAATACATTAAAAGTTATTAAATGCAGTGGCAGTGCTACAAATTAAAAATATCTCAAAAAAGTAGTATCAGTAACTTGCATTTTCTCAAAAACTAGAAAACACAGAAGCTTCCGGTTTTTTGTGTTCGATTTTAAATTAATATGAACATTGACCACAAAAAGAAAATTTAGTTTTCACTTCACAATTTTTAGAAAAATTGATCCCAATATTTTGTTTCCTTTTTTTATCCTTTTTTTTATCAAAATTTTGAGTTTTTATGTGAATATTTTGCAAACTATTGACATAAATAATTTAATTTAAATGTAAGATTAAAGAACAGATTTTTGGCTTTTAAAACCGTTATTGTTTTGAATTTTAAGTATTGTCGCTGATTTTTAATATTTTTTTTCCATTTAAGTCATTTTTCTCGAAAATTTCCTCTACCTCCTAAACGGGGCGACATACATAGATACCCCCTCCCATAGTAAGAAATGCTTGTACATATTCGACCCTTCTAAAAAAAAACGTTTTCAATTTTTGGGGCCCAAGTTATTATACTCTCCTCAGTGATTGAAAAAATCCTGAATAAAAATGTTTCTTCTTTTCAAATCGTCAGATTAAGAAAACCCCTCCAGATAATCGTCAGATTAAGGTTCAGCACATGTAGGACATCGAGTTGAACCATATATATCAAAATCTGACGCGCTCGAGTAAATCCATTTTGTTTCCAATTTCTACACTCCCATACAGCAACCCCCACCACGCAAACCGGCAGATTAACATACCACCGTTATCAGAAAGACCCAGGCCATATACGCTATCAATATCTGACGCGCTCGAATATGTCCACGTGACTGTTTTATTTAACATTTTTGAACACCTGTAGATGCTCCCCCCACCGATGAAACGGTATACTTTACTAACATTTTTTTCTCTCTATCATCAAATCTTCAAAATCCATTAGGTCCCAACGACGCTCGATTAAATCCACATTTAGCATCGTGGGCTCCCCTACTATTAGCGGCAATTTTCCTATTTTCACAATCATGGCAACTAATCGACGATTATTGGCATACACAAAAATATTAGTTTTTAGTTGTTTTTCGTTTTTTAAGGGCTCTGGAGACGCTCGAACACGGTGCGAGTGAACATTGTTCGAACTTCACCGACCGACGACGGTGAAACCAAGCTGAGACCAAACTATCCGAACTTCATGATTTTTCGACTTATATGTAAAATTTTTTTTTATTCAAGATGTTTGACATTTTTCTTTTTATTTTAAAATTGAAATTCAAAATCGAACCGATATGTTCGAGTAAAATACGAAACCGGTCCGCAAACAATCGAATTTGGTGCGACAAACAAGTAGCCCCGCCCTCGAACATCGACATAAATCAAACTTCTTTTGATTTTGGTGGAGCCAAATTCTTTTTAGTGACACCAAATAATTGGTACTCGTGGCAGCTCGCAGACAAGTAAAATCAACTCGAACCATGCTCATTCGCACCATGTTCAAGCGTCTCCAGAGCCCTTTACTTTAGTTGCGATGTCCTCAGCCCACCGGCCCATGCCTAAATACGTCACTGCATACATGCAGACGTATGGACGCACCAGCCGACAACGTACGCAAGGGGCGGACGGTATGATGAAAATCACTTTTTGACCTTCTCCGTCATCTTAATGTTGAGGTTAGAAATTCTGTTTTTCAAAAACCTCTTTGTGCAAAATTCTGTATGAAATCTTTTGTATACAGAATTTCGAACTACCAATTTGATATTTTAAAGCTTAAATTTATTTCATTTGCAAACACCCCACTGTATCCTGGCTCGCGCAAAGTCGCTCAGATATTTTAATATTATTACACCATAGTGTGATGCAGCGCACAGTAAATGACGGTTATTTATCGCGTGCAACTGCAACCCGTCTGTTGCATCGCATCGCGTCGGTCGCATTGTCGTATCGCTCCTCGACGACGCCGACGGTCGACAGAAATTGTAACTTGTCCTGTTTTTCGTCTTGCTATCTCTTTTCAACTGTGCTTGAGAATTGACCGATGCGTGACTTTTGTGGCAGACAATAAAAACGCTTTAAATCATCTGACAGTGCAAATTAGCAGCACACCAAAACCCCAACACAAAGTATCTACTTGTTGGGTTCTCCATATACATACACAAGAGGTCTTGAGATTTTATTTATGATTGGCCATTTGGAGTCTGAGAAGCTGTCTATTAATTTAAACCACCGAATGACGACCAACAACTCTTGGCCAATAAAGCTTTTAGACAACTACTACGTTTAAGATTCGGTACGGTTTGGTGGTGTCTGGTGTGGTGAGGAATTATTATGCAACATTCGTGGAACTTTGACAACATCAATTCGTCTTGTTTTCAACTTGATTGCTGTAATTTTGATAGAGTATATAAAAACGTGAGGAAGGAACCGGCCATTTTGAAGATAAATTAACAGATATAATGTCAGATTTTAATTGGAAGTAAGTAACAATCAAGTAGTGTTGATTATAAAAAAAAATTAAATAAATTGCCTGAGATCTCTAATAACACTTTGAACACCTGACAAAATGTTTTTTTTTGCCTCGACTTTAAAGGCTAATCCGGGATTTCCTCCTTCTACACATGCTTCTTGGTTTTTCCCTGAGAAAGCTTAAAATTCATGGAATATTTTTTGTGGGTTTTGTAATAGAAGTTTAAAACTCCAATATCAATCTTGTATTTACTTCAAAATCGTGCGTCTTTTAACCTGAATTAAAGTCCGGCTACTGTAAGTTGAATCTATTGCCAATCTACATTCGGAGTACCACTTTATCTGGCTATCTTAAGGGGTGTTGAATAGGGCTTTTGTAGATTTGTGTTAAAAGAAATTTCAGTTGCAAAGACTTTCATTTCGACAAAACTTTTCAAAAGTCTATTTACCTCATCTCCTAGAGGTGTCAGTTAAGTAATTTGAATTTCATCGTTGAAGTCCTAAGATGACAGTCAAATTCCAAACCTATTTCAAACTTCATTTTTCTTCTATTTTTTCAAAAGAAACTCCTGTCTTTCTAGATCTTCCTTCTTATAATACAAAAAAGAGAATGTACCCCCCTCCCCCCTCCTCAAGTCAAGGTCTATACATAAGTAGCAACAAAAGAATTCACTCAAACAGACGAACATAATCACCCACTGACGAAATCTTCTTCTTAATAATTAATTAGTCCTTAAAGCAGTGCGAATAGAAGAACAAAAACTTAAGAAAGAGAAGGCGAAAAACCAAGAAGAAAGAATCTCAATTGTCCGAAGTGAAAAATTTTCATTCCTCAAGTCATATTCAATAAATGTGTGTATAAAAGAAAAACTGCTACAACTACATACTTCCTTATAAAATGCTGCCAAAAATTTCTAGTCCCGAAGGATCTCTCATGCTATTCTTCTTGTTCTTCCTACGCATCGTCCTACCATATTCTGCTGCAGAAGACGTCTTCAAGGATATTTTTTTTTGTCGCCCTGACTCACAACTCACAAGAGTAAAAACAGAGAATTTGCATGTCACTCGATGGTTAGGGCCTAAGGACATATCAACTAGCGCGCCGCATAGCGAGCGATGAAATGAGCACAATATAGGTATAGCGAAAATAAAGTTTGGGTATAAATGCCTGCGAGTATGAACGTTTTCGCCGCGCGTTTTCTCAAAGAAAATGAAGATTTCTTCTTAAATACGGATGAGAAAGAGATCAAAGCAAAGAAAGATGGATGCAGGATGCTGAATGAATTCCAAGAGGTTTTATTCTTCACTAGGGAAAGAGAGAGTTGATTTGGATATGAAATTTGTTAGTGAGACAGAGGGCAGGAGTGGAATTAGCGAAGAAAAAATTATACACTCAAGCTGAGTTTTATCATATTGCTATTTTGAATTAAGTCACAAAAAGAAAATAAATGGATGGACGTAATGGGGCATATTCATTATGTTGTTTAAGCTGTTGCTAGGCAAGTCTGGAGTCTATTATATCAGGTAAACTCCAGTTTTGTCTAGCAAGAGCTTTAACAATATCTATGAATATGGCCCAATAAATTATAAAGGCAATAATTGACGAGACAGTTAATTGAAAATCTAAATCTTTAATACACATAAGACATAACCAAATACCAAGTAGAAACACGTATGCGTGCAAAGTTGGAACGAAATTGGTGAAGCTATCTAACTATCTAACTAAGGTACAATCACCTATTACAGTTATTGGGCTATAAAACTTTCCCTGCTAGAGATACAGACTTTTGTTTTAATAAAAGAAAATATCGCTTATTGATACCTTTCGATTGATATAGGTCAGAAAGTGTTACAACACTTGGGACGCAGCTTGTGCAGGGAAATATTTATAGTACAGTGCAACAGTAATTTGGGATATAACACTTTTCCTGCACGAGATACTGGCAAATGCCCTTGCAATAATAAATAACGCTCATTAAGATCTTTCCAATGATATTGGTCAGAAGGTGTTACAACACTTGGTACGCAACTTGTACAATAAAAGAGTAAAAGTGCAGTGCAACAGTTATTATGGGCTTTTACATTTTCCTTATACGAGATACAGATTTATGCTTATATAACTAAAAATATCACTCATTAAGACCATTCCAATGATATACATAGGTCAGTTAGTTCTACCATACTTGGGTCGCAGTTTGTGCAGGGGAAGAGTTATATTTCAGTGCAACAGTTATTGGGATATAAAACTTTCTCTACACGAGATACAGGCTTTTGCCCACACAGCAAAAAAATAGTATTCGTTGAAACCTTTCCAATGATAAACGTCATAAAGTGTTACAACGATGGGACGCAACTCATACAATTATGCCAATTCTCCTTTGATCAAAACTGCTGGAGTCATTTTTTAGATTTTTTATATTGTTTGCACACTTAAGGCGTTATTATGACATATGAGTTCCTAGATAAATGTTTGAACAGAGTGCAAGCGTTTAGGAAAATAGGAAAAGCGTTAAAGAAGATATGCATAATGGTTTAAATAACTGTATGACATACTGGTATCGAAAATTGAGTTAGGTAAAGCTTTATAAATTGGTGTAGCGCTGCTATAGAAAGGGATCTCTGTACTTACAAATCGTCTGAAGTAAGGCTCAAGTGTAAATTTATGGACATTCCTAGTAGTAAGCAGGACTGTTTTTTAGAAGAGACATTAAACTTGCTTTCTAAGCGGAGATATTGCTTGTTAAAGTATCGATCTGGAAGAAAAGCAACACCAATAATCCTGTAATGGATGTGGATGGTACACTTTTGGTATCAATCAGCTGCGCAGGTGGAAGGATCACTTTTGTGCCTTGCTTAATGAGGATTCTGTTGAGCAGTTTGCTGAAGTGCCCCAGCTTAACGAGATGCGTATAGATCATATAGGGGTATTGACATCAAACCTCCAACAGTACTGGAAATTCAATCTTCGATATATCTTCTCAAAAACAACAAAGCAGCTGGACTTGACGGTATACCAGCCGAGTTCCTGAAAGCTAACCCTGTCAGAACGGCTAGTATTCTGCATCCGTTGATACAAGCTGTGTGGGAAAACGAAATCTACCCCAGCGACTGGAAAGATGGTGGGATTGTTAAGTTGCCAAAGAAAGGTGATCTTAGGAATTGCAACAATTGGCGAGGTATTACAGTTTTGTCCGTTTTTCCAAAACTAATGGCAACCATCATTCAGGAGCGGATAAAGGTTAGAATCGAGTGTACACTCAAGAGGCATTAAGCTGGTTTCCGCAGTGGGCGGGCTTGTGTCGACAATATCGACACTCTGCGTATCGTTCTTGAGCAGTCTGCGGAGTTTCAGTCACCGGTTTACCTCATGTTTGTGGATTTTGAGAAGGCCTTTGACCGAGTCAACCGTAAATGTATATGGAGATCACTTCTTGGTAGAGGAATTCCCTCTTGTTGCCATTATAAGAGAGTCCTATAACAACGCAAGATGTTTTGTTTTACACAATGGGCATCTATCCGACTCTTTGGAAGTGCTGCAGGGTGTTAGACAGGGGAATGTTCTATCGCCAATTCTCTTTCTACTGGCGATAGACGATGTTTTGACGGCCAGCGTTGGAATAGCGGAGAGACAGGGAAATCAATTGAGACCGTTTGAAAGGCTTAGTCACTTAGACTATGCCGATGATATATGTCTCTTCGCAAATAACATCAGCGGGCTGAACGGGATGTGTCAAGCACTGAAGGTGAAAGGAGAGTCGAGTGGTCTAAAGATAAATAGCAAAAAGACAAAAATAATGCTCACAGGCCGCTCCACACATCATCGTATTTTTATACAGGAGACGCCAGTTGAAGAGGTTAAACAATTTAACTACCTTGGAAGTATTGTTTCAGTAAATGGTGGTACTGAGCTGGACGATCAAAGTAGAATATATAAAGCTGACGCAGCCTTCGGTTTTCTATATAAAGCTGACGCAGCCTTCGGTTTTCTATCCCAAATTTGGAAATCCAGTCAAATCTCCTATCGCACAAAGTTGCGATTCTTCGAATTCAATGTCAAATCCGTGCTGTTATATGCTTGTGAAACCTGGAAAGTCACGACTACCATCTCGAAAAAATTGCAGGCTTTTGTGAATCGTTGTCTACGCCATACGTTGACACAAGAAAGCGTGAATGGCAATGGCTTGGTCACACTCTGAGGAAACCAAACGATGAAATTGCAAAGCAGTCCTTTGAATGGAATCCTCAAGGTGCACGGCGGGTTGGAAGACCAGGAACAATATGGAAATCAACAGTTCTAGCAGAAGCACACTCCCAGAAAAAGACGTGGCCACAGTTAAAATATCTATCTGCAGACCGTGAAGGGTGGAAACGATTTGTTGGCGCCCTATTACCAATCGGGGTTACAGGACTTCATGATGATGATGAAAGTATCGATAAAATAATGAGAGGTAAGAAACATTTTGGAGGTATTCTAGAGACGCAAATATTTCTCTTATAGACGTCTTACCTAGATCCTTAAAGGCTCTATTCCTAATTTTATCTTAATTGCAAGAAGTACTTTAAAGAAGCACCTGTCTTAATATGTGAATCATTCTCGAGATGAATGATGTCTTATGTAGATCAGACCCAGAGAAAAGAATTTTATGCATTAGCTAGGCATTTCAATTAATTTAAGTCGGGAAGTACTTAGTAATGCACATTTTAACGAGTAAGGAAAGTCTTTCGGTTTCCTCGATGTAAGTGCCATTCATAGACAATGGCGGTAGTACATTTAGTTTAATCAACAGGAGACGGCACTGGATTTTTATGTATTTAATTCCATAAGTTTATTTGTTCCCCATTTACGAAGATCAAGATCGAAATATGATGTGTTTGACGCTTCCGTTTCAGTACCACATCTGAAAAACAGAAATTTGATTCCAGAAACGACGAGCGTACTGTAGTCAGCAAAACAGTTTGATAGAAAAGGAATTTCAGACAAAAGATCATTTATGAATTTAAAGAAGAGAAACGGAGAAAAAACGGAGCCCTGAGGCACACTAAATTTGTTTTGTGAGTATCAGACTAGAAACCGTCCAAAACACTTTGAATTGAAGGGTCTCAAAGGTGATTATAGATTACCTTACGAATAAGAAATCCAAAGATATCAAACGCACATATTTTTGATAAGAGAGCTTGTTGCAAGACTATATCAAAAGCTTTTGAAATATCAAGTGCAATAATATTACTTTCTCTAAAACTATGAAAAGATTGGTTTTATTGTTCGAAAAGATATACAATGAGATCACAAGGGGACCTATTGCTACGAAAGCAATTTTACCGGTCAATGAGAAGCTTCCGTTGTTCAAGATATTTCTGAAGTTGACAACTAATCAGCGTTTCCATGACCTTCGGAAGTGCTTCATGGACGATAGTTAGTAAGCGAGAAAAGATATCCATCTTTTTATGGACAAGCTCAACATAAAATGCTGTTTTCCACCCATTCGGAAATAGAAAGTAGAGAAGAGCAGATAAAGAAGCTTACGCAGTGGTTTTGCCAGTGCCAAAAAACTCCTCTTCATAATAATGGAAGAGATTCTAACTGTATCAGAAGATCAAGATTTTTAAGAGCTCTACGCCAACTGTACAAGTGTAAAAAATATGTATACTTAGGAGTCATAACATGGTAGCTTCAAATTAACAGCAAACTGTGCTCCAAGAAAATTAACTATTGTTTACGAGCATCACGGTAGTATCATTAGGAACGAGCTAGCGGAACCGTCCATTTTTTATATTAATTTCAGGTTTTGCAAGCAGCTGATTCCTTGAATATGACCGTTGCAGGTATATCCAGCTTGTTAGAACTTATTCCGGGTTTATTCAGTCGAGTTGGTGTTGTCACATTGGAAACTCAAAACAAGCCCTGAATTTTCTATCAGTTTGATGTTTTTGACCATGTGTGGAATTAAGGTTTTAATACTGTGAACAATTATGTTTGCAATAATAAAGTCGTTGGAATCTGCTTCACTTTCGCGGAAGTTAAGCGACCAGTTAAAGTTTAGGTTGAGAAAATCCCAGTTGGCTTTCGTATTGTCATACGGTTTTCTTAGGGATGTTTTTTTGGACTGAGATGTTTGAACACGAAAAATTGGCAGACATGTTAGAAAATTGCCTAGAGGCAATAGGACGCCAATAGTTTGTTTACCAGGATTAGAGGTAAGAAACAAGTCTAGAGTATTGGTTTAGTAACTTATGCATTTTGTTATTCGAGTAGGCTTGTCAACAAGCTGAGTCAGCAGTTTTCCCACTTCAGTGAAAAAAGCACTCCTCCTTGCACTTTTGTAACCGTAGATGGATCTTTACACTTCCAGAAACAAAGATCGTGCTTGAAGCACCATGCAAAAAAAGCTGCTCTAGATTTTTTCTTATAATTTTCGAAATTATATGGAAATCATATTGATTTCTGAACATTTTTTAAGAATTCAAGCATTTTCCGTTTTTTGCCGGCAAAAGCTTACATCCATAACTTCAAGAAAAACTAAAATAAGGAAAAACTTAAAACAAATAAATTAAAAATAATTTACTTACTTGAGCTCAAACTGGACTTAATACTCCTCACCATCACCTCTATCAAATCTTCAACAATTAACATATAAAACTGAAAAGTAAATACGTCTTTACATCTTTCACACCTCGAAATCTATTCTTAAAAGAAAAAACTGACTTCAAATTCTTCTACCAGAAATTTTTACCAAAAAAAAAAGGAAGTGATTCCTTCATTTCGCTAACAATTAAGAAATCATCGCGAAAACTTCCTTTCTTTTCTTCTTAAACCCATCTACTCATCCATATATAGGTATACGTATACATCAAGGTACTTCAAGCTGTATGCCTTCCTTTCAAAAAACTGACTTATTCTGTATGCGTACAAGATATAGAAAATGTACCTTCGCCAAAAGCCAACTTTAAGAAGGCAAACAAAAAAACGATGACAATTTTACTCAAGCCGCCAGAGACGAAAGACTTGCTGCTATAACTTATTCCAATATCTATAAGACCACCAACATACCTACATATATACATACTTACATAATCATATATATAACACATCTTTGGAACAAAAGAAGCAGAATGTAAAAACTTTAAGGATTTTTTAATTAGCCAAAGGGGATGATTTTAATTACGAGATTACAAGAAAATTTCCTTCATCTCGAATCAGTTTCTTCATGGTTTTTGCATTTGGTTGGTGAGAGTACAGAGAGAGAGAGGAGCGAAAAGTTGTCGCCAACGGCAAACATACGCTTTTTCAGCTCTTAGCGCTATTTCAACATCTTCACTTCCGCTGTTGTTGGTTTGTTCCTGCTTCTAATCCTTTTTGTTGGATAGGAAAGGGTATAGATGTTGTCTTTTGAAATTTAAGGATTTTTTAAAATAATTTTGTTAATTTGAAAATTAATTTTCTTGATTTGTTTATTATTTGAGTCAAAAAGTCCCGCTCGATCAACCAAATCACTAAGCAATTTTTTTCTGAGAACTAGTGTATGGACGTAAATAAGGTTGGTCCTTATAAAGGTCATTGTTGAATTTAAGTTGGTGTACCCCCTTAGTTAAAATTAAAGAAAAGAAATTCCTGTAAAATTTTAGCTCGTTAGTTTGCCGTTAAACCAGCCAGCCTCCAAGCCGAAAGAAGTTTTATATGAGAAAACACATGTAAAATGTTCAATCATACTTTGAATTTTAACTTTTGTTGTAATTGATAGAAAAACTTAAATTTTGGTGCAAATGTAGTCACGAGAATGCCTTCTAAACCTATCACTTTGTTGTGTTTTTTTATAGATTTGATTGCTCAAGTTATCTCGCCTAAACTGGGTAGGTGAGTTGCGAATCCGGGAACTTGTTACTGATTCGAATTGCTCATTTTTTTGGGTTTGTAACCAGCGCATTTACAGAGTACAAAGTGTTCCTTCGATCTTTTGGGCTGATCCTCGTCTGTAACCGTACCGTCTCAATCCCTGAAGAAATGTTGATTTCGGGATTCATTTAAACCAATTCCTTGGTTATCTTGTAGACGGTGCTACTGTCACACCTTCGCGCCTGGAAGCTGCTTCTTCAGACTTTTCTGCGAAGGAATTTATGCAACGTCTTTTGTCATGCCTGATACTACACTGTATTTCTTTTCTTTTCCTACTATACTCAGATTCGATATCAATTCTCTCTACTTCTTAGGCTGCTGCATGTTGGGATCTGATAGAATTTCTTTCGTCGTGCATGTGCTGTGGTTTCCCTGCCGTATACCCTCACACTCAAGCACCGTACCTGAAAAGGTTTTTTCACAGTGCTTCTGAGTTGATCTGCATTTTCTGGCGATGTACTGCTGATTGCTTCTTTATGTGGCGAGACAGTCCTTGTATTTTTATAGTCCAGTAAATAGAGCAATTTTACAACTGATCAAATGTTACAAATTTTAAAATGTTGCAGGTCGTTTCGGGGATAAATAAACAACTTAAATCTAAATTGGCTCCTAAGGTTTGTAAACAAATTTTCAGAGATTATTCTTATGACGAGGAAAAATTAAAAAATTGTTTTATTTAAATCCGCCTACTTCCACGCCCACTTTTCTTATATCTTGATTTCTCAGAAACTTATTTGAATACAATTTTGAAGGTTAGTTCATTCATGATTAAAGATAGAAAGCATTTTTGGTTTTGTGAAGCCCACAGGGTGTAACGCTTCTTTTTCATATAATGTTTCTTGAAAACAGTTCTAGCGTGTAACGATCTAGTTTTCAAATGGAAAATAAAAGCCAAGTTGAGCCCCAAAGTCTTATTCATATCAGATTGAAGAAAATAATTTATTTGAGTTCTTTCATAACGTAACGAATTGTAGATTTAAGACTTTTTTTATCGTGGTACTGAGACATTGTAAATAAAACGACACTTAACGGACTTACCGCGATAATTAGATGAAATCCACAAGACTAATGGAGCATATAAGAGCCATTCAAAAGAATGAAGTAACCAAATCGGCAATTTGTGAGCATTTAGCTTATAATGAGGATCACTTTATACGCTTCGATCTAGCAAAATCAATTGCCACCGAAAGTTTTTATGTCCCAAGATTGGTACGAGAGGCAATCGAAATAAAAATGCACTCAAACTTCAATCGAGATCAAAGTTTTAATCTTTCTCCGGCATGGGATCCTCTGATAAACAAATTAAAGCTTAATAAAAACAACAAACACAAAAATCAAAACAACCTGCCAGCTGATGCTATTAGTTTTGCCTGCTCTCAAGAATACATAAATTCACAACAACAACAATCTATGCAGTTGCAACAACATATTCCATCTCAACTGCAAGCACAAACGCACCGGTACAATCTACGAACAAGAACAGAACAATGAGAGTAAAAACAACAACCACCCACAAGCCATCAGTCAACCCGTGACCACGACTAGTGAAATCTGGTCGAAACGTCGGGAAAATAATCAAAAATAGTTTTGATTTCATCTAATTATCGCGGTAAGTCCGTTAAGTGTCGTTTTATTTACAACGTAACGAATTGTTTTTAATTTCGCTGCTAAATGGACAATCACTGTATTATATATTAAGAGAACACTTTTAGTAAGATCTGCTCACTGCCAGCTGACTTTTCTTCAATATTGTTTCTAAAATACTGCTCTTTTGATGTGTGTAAAATTTTCAAAACTTAATTTTGCGAATGAGACTTAGTAGGAGGCGGGAAATCCAAGCATGTTTATTAAGCACATCAGTTGTTTCCAAACCACTCAGGAGGTAGAGTTCACGGCGTGTTTTCTTTTCAAGTGGTGTCCCCTGTAGGCCTTATCAACATAATATCTTATTTATATTATTTGTATTAATTTAAAGAAATAAGAAAAGTGGGTGTGGCTTAAACCAATTTGCTTATTTTTTCTCGTCCATAAGAACAAACTCGGTAAATTTGATGAAAATTGTTGGAGCCGAGAAACAAAGAAATAAGAAATGTGGGCGTGGCAGTAGGCGGATTTTGCTTAAGAAAATTTCTTAATTTGTTCTCTGGTCATAATAAAAAATTATTAAAATTTTATCCATATCGGTGCAGCCATTTCTTAATAAACCAAGATTGAAAAAAGGCATATCACCGCTCTCCTGCAAGGGACGGGAGGTCACCAAATTAGATTTAAGTTGTATACCTATCCGAAACGACCTGCGAGATTTAAGCTTCCCTCTTTTTTTTCCATTTACAATTCTTATTTTTCTGTACTGTTTTCGCACTATAGGATTCTGTAGTCTGTCTTGTATTGTACCTGGGAGTACGGAAAGTTCTGACGATTTCCATGTACAGATGCAGTTCGAAGTCGAAGATAGGTGAGCTAACTCGACATCAGCTCTTCGTCTATTTCGCACGTCGTCGCGTCGAAAATACAATTTTCACGAAGTTGGCCAGCGAACCTGTGCTATGCTGATCTGTAGATGACCCGTTTATCTTGTGCGAGATCTCATGTTCAAATAGAGTGCCTCCAATGACTCGCCCGTTTGCGTTGTAAAAGTCAACAAACCGCTCTCCATTGTCGTTCTATTCTCCAATGCGGTGGGTCACCCAGAATATGCTTGAGTGCTGTGTTATCTTATCGATTAAGATTTTCCACCATGATAGTAATGTCTCCACTCGCGGAACCTCTAAAAGATTTGACTGTAAAATTCGTCCTTCTCAATGTCTGTCGAAAAATGATAATGATTTTTTCTTAATTTACTTTGGAATCTGGCTGTCAGTATCTTGTCTTTTCTTTTTAGTAAAGGACATAGGCGAGTATAAAAAATATCCCTAATTATTCCCAATTTGTTGAAGAGAACATTAAAAAAACGTACCCACACATTAAGTAACGTAATAAAACACCCTCACGGTAGAAAACTCAAATAATCTTAACTCCTTATTTGCTCGGAATATTGTATAAAGGTATTTATATCGGACATGGATGACCATAAGGATGAAAGACTTCAAAATATCTTCTCCTTCTTCTTCTTTATACCTTTGCTTCCTATTACCTTTTTCGAGACTCCTTCATCTTGTACAATCACATTTTATTTTATGGTTTCAACTGTAATTACTCGAGGAAAATAACCGTTAAAAATAATGGTCGATGGTGCTATTTTCTATACCTACATGTATGTAAGTGTACACTATACCTATCCTAGAAGGTCTCTGTAACGAACGGTAAGGAAAGGTAAGGTATAACGGCTTTTTCGCACTTAAAACTCGAAAATGGCTTTCCTTTCGTTTCGAAATAAAATATTTTGATGTGATGTGTGCTTGTCTGTCTGTCTGTCTGCGAAATGGCGTCTCTATACTGCTTTTTTGGTTAGATGATGACGATGACGATGATGATGCTGCTGCTACTGATGATGATGATGATGATGACGATGATGTTGATGATAATGAAGATGGTCTGTGGTTGATGCACCTTGTTGTAAGTATTCAAAGGGAAAACTACCCTGTCTAGCTTTCTGTTTCTTTTTTTTGTCCATTAGTTAGAAAGTATTGTATTTTCACCTATATATGAGAAGGTAATGTTACTTCAGTATGTACGTAGGTAAACGTACATGGTACATTACATATTAACATTAGTATGAGACGTAAAATTTAAGATTAAATAAATTAAATTAAATAAATAGCCTCCACAAGGAAGCTATTGTCACAACTCAAGAAGTCTTGAATACAAACGTAATCATACCCACCCCAATTCTACAGATGGATGACTAACTTAGTTACCCCCAGTTTCACAGTTTGAGTTTAAACTCCACTTTTGGTTTAAACTTTAGTTCAGCAGAACAATTGAACTCAGTTCAAGGTTTAAACGAGACTGTGAAACTGGGGGTTAGAGAAATATTCTATAAAAAAAAAACGAAATACTTTCTCGTATGAAACACTATTTTTAATATTAATATTATGTATGCAGCCACTGTGCTTGCTTTGTGACATTCCTTAGCTTCTATAGACTTTCTTTAAAGCTTCCAATGGTTTTATATAATTTATATGCTAAATGCGTCTTCACCTCGCTTACTACTCTTTTAAGGCCTTTTAGATCCGAAATATTTTGCTCTGCATGCTTATAAATGTCAGACTCGAAAGAAATTAAGGGATGTCAGTTGAAGTTCTAAGCTACATATGTACATAGAAACTGCATTGAGAGCACAATATTGAAGTTGTATTCATTTAACTTTCAAATGAGTAATCAAAGTTATTAAACAATGAATTTAATATGTTTTTGTTAAAAATTAATAAATTTTGCGGACAAATAAGTAAAAATTGTATTTCCATGAAATTTTACAAATCTTTATTCAGTTTTTTTTTGTTGGTTCTGAAAAAAAACTTCAAATTTCAACTTCAGTCAAATCTTCAAAAAAAAAATGTTTTCTCTGTACCTATTACTATTTTTGCTAGAATTTTTTTACAATATTGTTTTTTTTTATTTTTCAATATTTTAACAAATCATAGATGAATGTTCAATTTAAGATAAAGTCTTTAAGTCAACAAGAAAATCAAAGAAAAGAAAATTGCAAAATGGTTCAATTAAAACATTTTTATGAGAGCTTCTTCTGCATCAATGTTCGGGGTTTCTTCATCCTTCTTCCTGATTTTTATATTTTTTTGTGTCCCACTACAATTGCGACAACCGCATACAACCACAATATAACAACTAATCGTGAAGAAATTCCTCGATTCTGTTCTACCATTATCGACTTTGTTTGCATTGGTTGTATGCGCTGAGATAAAATGTCGTGGAAAGAAACATCAGAACTCAAACCCATGAAATCCTTTTGATAAAAAAGACAAATTAAGGCCAAAACTATACACATATAGAAGAGAAATAAAAGAAAAAAAAACAACATTAAACTCATCACCAACATCACGTGTTTTGTTCGACAGAGTGCAACTGATTGTCCTTCGAAAAGAGTTCTTCCTAAAACTGAAAACTTCTGTGATTGCTTCTAGTGCTCCTTCTGGCAGAATCCTTGGCGTCAATGTGTATATTTGTGTGTGTGTGTGTTATGACTCAGCATGGAATTCTATCAAAAATTAACAAAAATCTTTGAGAACGGGTAAGACGGACATCATTTTATTTTCTCTTGCTCCGTTAATTTTAGTTTTCTTTGACAAAGCATTCTTTTAAGGATAAGGAATTTCTTCGGAAGGACGAAATCTCGACTGATGGTGGTGATGTGGTGGCGGTGATATTGCAGTGGCGACAAGTACCTGACCAAAGACTGAACCACTCATTCGTGAATTCATTTTCAATGATAGTAAAAAAAATTGACAAAGTCGACAGAACATTTCGAGAACTGGAAGAAGGAACTATTAATTGCTTGGCTGTGGTTCAGTTGAACTATTTGATTTGGTTTTTCTGTTCAATCGTAAATGCTAGACGTATTGCTTTTAATGCGGTCTTCTATGACTTAAGAATCTTTTTAAATGTTTAAGAAGTAAGTAATCTTAATAGGATATTGACCCCATTACGATATATTTTTGAAATAAGATTTGCTTATTTGTAACTACATCTGTTGTGAAAGTAAAAATAGGTAAAACTTGTTAACTTTCCTTTTAATACTTATATGTAACAAGTTTCAATAATGTCCAGCTCAGATAGTTTCTTAAGGCATATACAGCCACAAGGAAGGCAATTGCCCCGCTTGGTCAATACCAAGCTACCAAGCGAATTTTTAACTCTTTCTTTTGTCTTTTTTCTGCCGGAGTCGATCATTTTAAGATCACCCCCTCCCCGCCAACCCCTGGAAAAAATTTCCGGGAGGCTATGTCTTTAGGAATGATATTTGAATCTTGAACTGAAATATATTTAAAAGATCCAATAAACATTTGAGTTTCTATACTTTTTATGCTTGCTAGGTGGCATATTTTGGCTTCTATAGACTTTCTTTGGAAGCTAGATCTGACATTTGTAATACAATGGATCATTTCCAATACACTTCTATAAATACTTAGAGATCTGAGGAAAAGTTAGGAGCTCTGTAAGGCTTCCATTGAGAACTCATTATTGAACTAACCTATCTTTTTTCTGACTCACACTTGTAATTTTTGAAAAGAGTCACGAATCAAAACTCATTATGAAGTAACAGACTTAAACCGAAACGGAAATTTGCATTTAAATTTTTTAAGTACTTACACTTCGGTAAGGCCGGTTAGAGGTTTTAATCGAAGCTGGAAGCTCTGTAAATCTTTCACTGAAAACTCATTTTTAAGCAACCTATCTTTTGTATCCTTTATTTTTATTTTCGAAAAGATCCTTCACTTAAAAGTTATCGTCTAATACGGGACACAGAAATCGAATACGAAACTCTAATTCAAATTTAGATTCTTTTATAAACGAAAACTTCTGTTCAGTTCGTTTAAAGGAAGCACTTCCGAAGCTGTTTTATTTCCAAGCCTAGTTTTGAGAAATATCAAGAATTCTTTTTCAAAAGCTGTATCAAATAGGTAGGTAGTAAAAAAAAGGAAAAGACTTGGGTAAAATGTCTTTCTTAAGAAAGTCTTTTAGAACCTTCACAGTTAGTCAAAATCAATCGCATGAGGGCTAAGATTGAAATCTAGGTTGGGTTATATTATCACTCTATCGGCGTCATATCTTTGCTTCAAACTATAAATCCATATAGAATAGTGAAAATAGCTTCAAGCTTGTACATTTTTTACTTATACGTTTGAAAGTAGGTACAGTCCTAGCAAGACACACACATATCCTTGTGTTATATCCTTCAGTCGTTAGGTTCTTTTTATCGATAAACAACACAGTGATAATGGTCACTGATGACTTAAAGAATGGAAATCAATTAGCCAATTGCATTGACATTCTATGGGAGGGCATCAGAAGAATACAAAAAAAAAACAAGAATTTCAGCCATCTCCTCACATCCTTAAACCCCAATTCGAAAAGAAATACAAAATTACAAATGGGATATTCTGTAAATGTATAGATATTGTCTGTATGTATAAAATAGTGACAATGAGAGCTCTCTTTTCTATTCCGTCTATCTTTTTCTGAATTTGCTTCGTCTTCTTCTTGTTTAAATTTCCACTTCAATCCAGATTTTAACTGATTTCCAACATAGGACAAGCGCCCAGTAAAAGTAGAAAGTAGGGTGGTGCTGGTGGTGGTTTTGAAGCGCCACATTTGGCACTGGTAATGTCATTGTTTAAAATGAATAAAGTTGCCATCGTTGGAAATTGACACTTTTTAATTTTGTACCTTATTTCAAAAATAGGTTTAACTTTTCAAATTTGTTCCAAATTATGCCCACTTTTGGAACGGATATTAAAGAAAAATGTTTATTCTCGTGTTGATGATGATGGTTGTCGAGTTCACAAATTTGGGATCGTTAAAACGGAAAAAAGGAATCTGACTTCTGGTTCAAAATAGCTTTTAATTTCCCTTAAGTCCTACAAATTGGAGTTTCGTCCGGCTTACTCACTTGGACTCATCAGTGACATAGTGAGGGCTTTGTCATACGCAATTTGTATAAAGTTCAGTTCAACTTACATTAGTTTTTCAACGAAAATCCACTGTAAATTGTATCCAACAAAATTAGAATTCCTAATCATTAAGCTGGAAGTTTTTTTGCCGGGGGCCAGGCATAGTTTCTATATAAGAAGGTCTTATAATACAAATTCTATATTCTACTGAAATAAATCAGCCAAGTAGAAGACTTAACATTAAGGATTGGACTTGTTGAATTATTGATTCAAAATAGCTTTTAATGGCCTTTAGTCCTACAAATTGGCGTTTCGTCCAGCTTACTCACTTGGAATCTTTGAATCTGACTTCTGCCAACGGATTCCGTAATCTAGGCTTCGGTTTTCAATCTTGGACTCAAAACTAATGAGAACGTTTAAAAATCCAACGAAAAAGATTCCGTAAATTTTCCAATAATTTCTTAAGAAATCCTTGGTTTTGACTTATAACAGAGGACTTAAATATCAAAGACTTTATTGGGGTAGGTACCAATATTTCCTAACATAGAATGAAAGTATAATTTTTCATATAGCAAAGCGGCAACTCTATTAATTTTTTTTTTCTTTAAAGAAATCAACTCCTACTTCTTCTGCTTGTCCTCTGTCCAAACGGGACAGACATGGACAAGACATTACCGCGAACTAAACAAGACTGGCGTATAAGCGGGTATAGTGTTAGGGTTGGAGTTGGGAAGGCAAGCAGTATCCAGGATAAGGACCGAGAGATAACAGAAAATGAAACGAAACTCCCTTTGAGGCTAATTAGTGCGGTCACAGTTTTTTTCTTTTTTTTTATAATTAAAGACAAGAAATGTGAATGTCAAGAACAAAAGATTTTGCAAAAGACGAAAAGGAGATAGGCAAGACCAGAACCAGAACCAAGAAGGACATTTTGAAGATTCTATATAAAGTGAATAAAACACTAAGGATAACACAATGGTCAGCAAAGCGAGAATCGAAAATGTGATTTGACATGAAAGAGTACAGGGTATCGGCGAATTATAAGTGTACGTGAACGGGGTAGGTATGTCTTGCTAGAGCTCTATTATTATGTCAGTCGCCAAAAAAACGAAAAAAAAAGAGATTCTTCTTAACTTTTGGTTTGAGAAAGAGAACATAAAAATTAACGACGACAGGATTCAGTCAACGTAGGATATGTGGTTGTGTGGTGTGGTCAGGAGAGGTTATATAGACAAAAAGGGTTAATTCCCAAACCGATTGAGCGAAACGAAGGATTCCTGCCTCAAGGGAATCGTCATGCTTATGGACAATGATGATGATGATGATGATGGACAAAATAATAAGCCAGCTTTATAATACCTCTCACTCACTCTAGCCAGACCAACATGACTGTACCATACATACACCTTACTTATG
The DNA here is from genome assembly GCA_963921185.1 of Dasysyrphus tricinctus. Lineage (NCBI taxonomy): Eukaryota > Metazoa > Arthropoda > Insecta > Diptera > Syrphidae > Dasysyrphus > Dasysyrphus tricinctus. Next base: position 17,441,441 of record OY992533.1, on the reverse strand, counting down.
TATTGTAACTCTTTCAGATAGCCAATGCATGCAGCAATCCTTTTGGGGGCATTGAAGGTGAATTAAGATTAATGCCAAAGGATTTCTTTTTTGGTTTTTAGTGAAAAATTTCAAAAGAATGACACAACACTTACGTTTAGGTTACGCAATCGATGAGCTTTTTGATCAGAAATGATGATACACCTTGTGAAGTGATGTCCTAAAGAAATGGACGAAAATCCATAAGGACGAAAAAAAAGGATTTGCCACATGAAGTGGTCGGAAAATCATAGTGACTCTTCCTTACTTATAAACCTTCTACCTTTTTTGATGGAATATCCATGTGAATTAAGAGCAAAGCATACCCTTGAGGGTGATTTTCATTCTTTTCCTTCAAATGCATAGTTTTGAGATGTTTGCTTTGCCGGAAAAAAGGAATAAGGCAAGTTTTTTTTTGTAATATTTAGGTGTGTGGAGGGAGAGGAAAATGTTGAAGACTCATTGAATTTGAAAAAAGGTAGCTTAAGCACTGGGATTTGAGGAGTTTCATTATGAGGGCTTATTTGGCACGAATAAGAACTCAAGAATTAAGGCCTGTTCCCTAAAAAGAATTATAAATATGTAAGTTCACCAGAAAGCTCTATTAGTTGAACTTTTGTAGATGGATGGAACTTAGCACTTAATGTTGGACAGAAAGGCATATTTAAGTATAATTTGAGAAAATGGATCTATGAAACGTTCTTAAGCTTTAAGATAAAGATATTTTAAAGAAAGCTGCTTTTAATCAAAATTGGCCGTGTTGGGTCTTTTCGTAGAGAAGAAGACCTATTCACGAAACTAACAATTTGTGAAGCTTTAGAATTATATTTTCTCAAGAAAATTGCATTCTACGACAATCAACATTGCAAAATGACATCTATTATGACAAATGATCAGTGTAATGCTGGACTTACACCATTATAGAAAATCCTAATTGGTATACTTTCTGAAGTTTTTTATACCAACCCTTTTTTTCATAAAGAAAGATTATGAGAAAAAATGATTAATATGTCAGAAATTATGAAACATTGTCAATCGTGTTCCAGGATAAATTTAGAATTATGAATTTATTTAGACGTCTGTAAGTTCGAAAAATTCACCACATTTTGACCATCTTGTCCATTTTCCTATCAATTTCATAAAAATGATCTTACACTAAGCTGACCGTTCTAGTATTAAACCCTTAAAAATAATAAACAACTTCTGCAATTCTATAAATTGACAACAAAGTACCTGTTTTTGGCTTTATAGTTAGGTAGCTTTTTGCACATGCACACACAAAGACCTCCACCCTGCTGCCAAGATTTTCATTCTTACATCATTTTTGTGGCATAAAAATCGTGACATGTCCGCAGCCTCGGCCAGAAGTCGTTCATAAAATTTATTCAACTTCACAAGAGTTGCCAACTTTCAGGTGGCTAAAGAGTGCGAGAGTATAGTTCCAAACCCCAAAAGACTCGTTATATTTATATGTAGGAACCTATTCACTTGACCACAAAATGTACCAGTTAGTACCTATGTATACGAGTGAGTATATGCTAAAGCGTACGATCTTGTCTAACTGCATGCATTTATGGAATATGTTACGATTTTCTTTGGCCTCTATTTATGGTCAAAGAGACAGTACTGTCCGATTTTTATTTTATTTTTTTTAGTGCACTTCATTGTTTGTTTTATCTGCGTCTAGATAATAAAGCTAAGCATTGATCTGTCTATAGGTATAGCCATGAACTCGGTAGCTGCGAGTAGGTAGGTAGAGTTACCTACCTTACCTAGGCTTACTCCATAGATGGGGTTAGAGATATATATTTTAGGTACAACAATTTATATATTGGGTTCCACAATCATTGAAGCCGGGTGCACTGTACCAATAAGTTCTTAGGTGATTTGTGGAAGAAATAAATAAAGTGAAAAGATTAAGATCTCTTTCTTTATCTTCTTCGCTCTGTTTTCTTCACTCGTCGATTGAAACCGTTTCAAATTTCATTAAATAGACTTTATTGGCTAATCGATTGGGTATACACTTGATATTTCAAATTAAGAATTAAGTTTATTTTGAGGCTGAGCTCATTCGCAAACACTACTGAACCGATTTCATTGAAATCTTATTATTTGGATACTTAGGCGTCAGTTAAAGCTATCAATGAAACTCATCATTGAAAACTTTAATGATTGATTTTGAGACGTTAAAAGAGCAAAATAATTTATTATTTCGATGAAAAATTAAAGCTCAAGACTTAATTAATATTTCTAGTAAAAAAAAATTCAAATATGCCCAAATTTCTTGGAAAAATGCCTTTTAATTTTTTCATGATTATTGGTAAGGTAGTAGAGAAAAACAACACTACCACTTTATATCGAAAAATTTAAATGAATATCAACAACTTGAATGTGTTTTCACCAAGTTTAAAGACTGGAGTTTTAGCTACTTCACGAGTGCCAACTGCCAACTCGATCTTCAGAATACTTTAGTGGTGTTAAGTCTGGTATGCTCAAATTAAATTGAAAAACTCTTTGCCGTCAACTGGGAGCGATCCATGTACCCAGCGTCTATAGCATGGACCGATTCTAAATTTAGTATTTGGAAATCACGTTCGAAGGAATCACTTCCATCCAGGCACCGGAATCAGGGTCACTCTTCTATATCTGTACCAAAACATTCATTTGGCAAACAAAAATTTGAAGAGTAGGTACCCAACTCCCCGGGAGTAATACATATATGTATAAAACATAGGAACTGTATCAATTCAAATTTTTAAAGCTAAATTTATAGATACTTCATTGTCCACTCCTAAGTCTCAAAAATTCTCAATGTGAATATTTCAAGAATTGTTTCGAATTGAAGAAAAGAGATTTCATCAGACGACAAAAGCAAGATGCTAGGTTGCGGAAATTTCCTAGCTGAGTGTTCTGACAAAGTAGAGGATAACAAATTATAGAATAAATTAAATGAATAATAAAGGTCTCACAATTGATCCTTCTGGGATATCGACACAAGCATCTATAAATTTTTAATAATTTTGACTACTTGAACCCATCGAATTCAAGCTCTCAGACTGATTTGTATGTTTGAAGAATATAATAAGAATAAGAAGGCACAAAGAAGTTGACAAAATTCAAAATTTTTGGTCTTAGTTTGTGATTGAAGCATCCAATGCAAAAACTAAATAATTCTACAGTTTTGAAATTTGATAATATGACAAAAATATGTCTTCAAAATAAAAATACAAAAAAAAAAATGGAAACAAAAATGTTTGTATCATAAAGAGAACAAAACAAAACATTCAATGAGAAAAAAAGTTTTAAAAAGTGAACTTTTATCAAAAACTAAATATTGTAAGAATAAAAACCATATATTTTTTCAACAAGTGGAGGCATTTTGTTTCTGACCTGGGTGTTTCAATTACAATTATTATCTCATCTGTTGGGATAACACATGATAACTTAATTCTGAGAGTTATGACAAAAATAAAGTTTCGTGTAGTAGCACTAGGTATATTTTAGTTTTCTATTCCATGATTGTGTCTAAGCAAGTTAACAGCTAAAGGTTTGACTTTCCATATAGCAAATCGAAAAATGTAAATGTTTCAAGACCTACAATAATCTGGAAGAGATTGGTTTTGTGCCAGTTTGACTATTAAAAAATATAAACATATCTACAAATACATATATACCAATTTCGTACACAAGCAAAGATACTAACTACCAATAATGTCCTTCTTGGCCAACAAAAATAGGTAAAAACCTTCAACCGCATCTCCATTCGCATTTTTATATATTTATATCCTCCTCCATCTTTGTATTTTGGTCTTGACCAAGCGCATCAAGCGCGACTTCATTTTGTCCAAAAGCGTTTTTTTATAAAAATCCGATATGGCATTGTCTCGACAGGGTCATAAATTGTATGCACTTGCGTCCTGCACTACTGAGAGCTGATGCAGCCGGGCACAGCTTGCTGATATTGAATAAATTTGGTTCGCTTCCATGAGAAGCATCATTGTCAGCACAGCAGCATCATCCAGCGGTGAAGGCAGGTACAAAACCATCATGGAGTGATCTTTTCTAGAAACAGTGTAAGCTTATATCCAACATGTCATTGTGTTGACTACACTCGGCCCAAATGGCCATTGAACAATAAATCGGTTCGCCAGAGACCACGAGCAAAAACAACAACAAAAAATACGCAGAAGCAATCCCAATCACGTTCCAAGCCCCACAGTTGTCGTTAACTTTGATGACCCATGTCGCTCGAATATTTTCTGGCATATACCCGCAAAGGACGGATAAGACATTGACAAACGATCGAAATCACGCCCTCGCAAGATGCACTCTTTAGCCATGGTTTTTGTCTGATGACCACGATGATGCTGGCCAAGTCAGCATTGAAATGTTTGGACGCGTCATCGGTCAAAACGCAAAAAGCTATATGGTGTGTTCCCACCTTTTTTCACGCCTCGGTCGGCTGTCGAGGGTGCTTTACAAAATCTGTGTTATTTAGTCAAAAGATTTCTTCGACTAGATGAGATCGTCTTACATTTGGGATGATGATGAGCTGGGAGGCTTATCGGGCTGAAATTACAGAATGCAATTGTAATATGGCAATGAATCGTGTACAGTAGGGTGTTTTGAATGGGATATAGGGTGATATAGGGTGATGTCGCTAGTAGTCAGCCCTTTAACTTTATTTTTATGTTTAACTGGGCCTCAGAAATTCTATATTCAAATTGTTGAATAGAGTGTTTACGTTATCTGATTGTTTGGAATGTGTAGGTTATTAAATTATAGGCGTATTTAGTTAAGTTGTTAACATAAATAAGTTATTAACAAAAATTGAACTGTAAGTACGATTCTTGTGAGGTCGTCCACCTTAGATCCAGAAGTCGGCCACCCTAGTTCGCCAGTAGTCAGCCCCCTGTTAATAAAATGAAAAATGGGGGCCGACTATAGGGTCACACTTTTTATATGTGTCTCCTGTAGTCAGCCGCCATTTTTTCATTTTGTAAACAGGCGGCTGACTACTGAAAATAGGGATTTTTAAAAAATAATTTTAACAGAAATCAAGAGAGAATAAAAGGTCCGTTCAATTTTCATACTCAGTTAAATAAAAAAATAAAAAAGTGTAGTCTTCAGTAGTCAGCCGGAGGGGGCCGAGCTTAAAAGACTTGAACAAAATTTGTCTCCTAAGGCCAGCCCCCCTTCTAAATATTTATCTGTTGAAAAATTTCATATTTTCTTGCAAAAAACAAGTAAAATAGACTTCAAAGAACACAAAAACAATAACATAATGGACCTCTCTTCAGTATTTTAGTTGTTTGAGACCTTTACAAAAGGCACTTCCACTAACTGTTTTTTTGTAAAAACCGTCACATTCAAATATTTTGCAAACTTGAAGCAAACTTCAATTTTTAAACAGAAAACCATCAGTCGCATTTAACCAAAATTTTGCACACATATAGAAAAATAGTAGGGCTTTTTAAAAATATTTTTTTTCGAAAGTAACACGAAGCCTTTACTATTTATGCTGTTTTTTATAAAGAGGTGGCTGACTACTAGAGAAGGCTGACCTAGCAAGACATCACCCTATGACATATTTGGTTATTTTTATATAATAAAAATTATTTTATTGTGAAAGTGAAACATTAAGAAGAGTCACAAACAAAAGAAGAGTCACAAACAATAGATACCATTGTTGGTATAATAGTTTTTGATCATAAAAATTATTCAAAATAGACTGACAGGGAAACTATGGAAATAGAGACTTTTTTTTATAGTTCTTTGCTTGCATTTTCTTTTTGGTGAGTTTAAGGGCAAAAACTGTTGAGATTAATTTGAAGGGTATAATATTTTTCACAATTATATAATAGGTACATATAAGAACTTAGCATAAACTCTCAAAAACAATGAAGCTACATCACAATAAAACCAATGCGATGAAATAAAAAAAGTGTATATCGATGAAATGTAAAAGTTCTACTTTTTATCAGAATCATTTTTTTTACAACAAAAACAAAATAAAAGGAACTAAAATGAAAAATTCTGTATTATTAAATTTTGAAAACAGAACAATATCATAAGGAAAACGGATTTTTGAATTAGGTACCTTCATACCTACATAGCGACGTAAATATCTTATGACTTAAGTTACCCAGTTAAACATTAAGAATAACATTGCCCAGTACAATATATTTAGTAGGTATCTGAAGTGTGAAACAAAAAAATGAAGCGGGATTACCCTTCAGAAAGTTGGAAAGTTCCAAGCTGTTGGTACGCTGTAAACGGTCTTAGCTTAAATCAAATTATTTTTTGTAAATTACACCTTTTACACCTTGACTAAAAAAATTAATTAACAAAACACAAATTACTATACGATACAATATGATTTTTAACTTTTCGACACTGAATGCTCTTCGAAATTTGTAGTATTAAGAAATTCAGGTTCCACTGCTGCCTTCTATCAAAGAAAAACAAGAAATAAATGTCAACTTTTTTTTGTTTTTCTCTCACGACATTTTAGGGTAAAAACATTTAAAAAAATTTAAATTATGGCAAAAATATAAGTACCAACCTCTCTCACTTTTGACATTCAAAAAATGATTTTCTTTTTTTATTTTTAAGAATCATGGAACACACTCCCACTTCACCCTATACTAAATTTTAAATCAAAATCTGTTCCACCATAAAGCCTTAAATCTCCTTTCACTGCGGGTTGGCTGCTTTGATAAATGCATCCGCTCACGCGAATATTTCTGCAGAAGACCAAAACCGGACACACAAAACGCTCCTCCTGCCATCTGGTTACGCGGATGGATGATATTCGTCCGCGCATAAGACCATGAATTCCAGGTTTTTTTTTTGTCTTCAACCAGCAGCAGCAAACATCCAAATGAATTACGCACATCTGTCACATGTTGAATTGACCATTAACGCTCCAAATGCGATCACATTAATAACTGACATCTTTCAATTTGATTCGTTAATATATTTTATCCTGTGCGGGTCTGAACGCTGAGTCCGAGTCTGAGAAAGGGTCTCAAGTCTCTTAGTATACGCCTGCGCAGAAAGCACAATATATTTTGATATTTTTTTTTTTTTTTTTAAATATAACACTAAGCTAATCGAGCCATTACTCATTTTTGTTTCTTCTTTCATTTTTAGATCCAGAAAATGCCGATGAAGCAGGACCACAAGATACAAATTTAAATGCAAATGCAAATGCAAATGCATCAACATCATCACCACGACGAAGTCCTCCATCCACGGAGACGATGGCGTTGCTTGTAGTTGAGGACGATAAAAGGATTATCCTTCCACCATCAGACAGGAGTTCATCACCAAATGAAGTAATCGCCTCCGGAACCATCACCCCATCAGCATCATCTGATGCGTTGGTTTCAAAAAAGAGCATCAGCATCAAAGGATCGCCCATTTCTCCCCAAGGACTAACGCTTCTGAGGCCGTTTTCATCAGCATCATTGTCAACATCACCATCAATGCCAGACGATGGATTACTCTGGGCAGAGGATAGTAGCCAACCACCTGTAACCGGCACCGGCACCGTCGTCACCACCACCAACACAAAGCAATTGCAGTTGTTGTCGCAGGAGCCCTTAGGAGATGCCTCCTCCATCATCCATCCAAAGCAATTGAAATCATCAGATCTGGAAGCTTCAGCAAGAACGACAACGGCGGCGGTGACTGTGGCAGTGACGGCGGCGTCAACTATGACAATGAATTGTAGTCGAAATGACAACGACACCGAGAATGGTATCAACGTCAACGTTACGAGTGCCTCCTCCCCCATCAGTGGTGGTGGTGTTGCTTCCGAAAATGATGGTTGCAACACCACCACTATCACAAACAGAACCACCCCAATTAACTTCAGTTCAAGGATGCCGTCCACGTTGATTGATTCGCATGATGGCGATGATGGTGATGTTGATGATGACGTTCCACCATCAGCTATTCCTGGTGATGATGTGACGTTTAACCGTAAAGGCGTAGATGCTACATCACCGCCAACTACAAACATTAATGGCAATCAAAATAACTTCAACACCGAAAATTGTCGCGGTGAAGGGTAAGTGGTACATTTATTAATATTATTACATTGCTTGTTTGTGTTGTTTGGAAATGGAAAGAAGGCCTGGGAAGTGCAAATGTCCATTGGTGCCGAAATTCAAAATTTAAGCCCTGAAAATACATGAACCCACCTGGGTTTTTCGAAAATTTCTAGCTTGAACTTGTGCTTTGTAAAATTTTTTTTTTTTCAAACAACACACATATGTAGGTGTTTTGGGAGTCTTTTGGGAAACTTACAATAGAATGACCTTTAAGAGAGAACTTATAGGGTTTACCTCGTTTACTTATTTTTTTCTAAGCAGCACTATTATGGGTACGATTACATGAATCATAAAAACTTTAAAATTATGTTAATTAATTGTGTAGGTAGAGGTACCTACCTACATACATTCAAAATGTTTTCTTTAGAATCCCGATTGGAATTTTTAAAAATTGCAAAAAAAGCATACCACCGAAAGATTGTAATGAAGCATCAACAACTGTTGAGCCACAAAATTCAAGAAATTGAAAAATAAGCCTTTTGAGATTCTTGTAATAGACTTGGTCGGACTCGATCCCACTCGGGGAGCGCAGTCGAGTTGAAATTTGTGACGAACAACCTGAGCTCTCTCGATCCTGTATGCAAACTAGCTAAGAGATAACCCCGAAAAAACAACAGATTGGGGTTGCATTTTTTTAGCAATTTAGACACATGGTCCTAACTCAAATAAGAGATAATTTTTTTACCGTCGCTTAGGTCATCGCTTACAATTTTAAAATACAATTTTCTTTAGAATCCCGATTGGAATTTTTAAAAATTGCAAAAAAAAAAGCATACCACCGAAAGATTGTAATGAAGCATCAACAACTGTCGAGCCACAAAATTCAAGAAATTGAAAAATAAGCCCTATGAGATTCTTGTAATAGACTTGGTCGGACTCGATCCCACTCGGGGAGCGCAGTCGAGTTGAAATTTGTGACGAACAACCTGAGCTCTCTCGATCCTGTATGCAAACTAGCTAAGAGATAACCCCGAAAAAACAACAGATTGGGGTTGCATTTTTTTAGCAATTTAGACACATGGTCCTAACTCAAATAAGAGATAATTTTTTTTACCGTCGCTTAGGTCATCGCTTACAATTTTAAAATACAATTTTCTTTAGAATCCCGATTGGAATTTTTAAAAACTGCAAAAAAAAACATACCATCGAAAGATTGCAATGAAGCATCAACAACTGTCGAGCCACAAAATTCAAGAAATTGAAAAATAAGCCTTATGAGATTCTTGTAATAGACTTGGTCGGACTCGATCTCACTCGGGGAGAGCAGTCGAGTTAAAATTTGTGGCGAACAACCTGGGTCGAAAATCCGACCCTAATCCAACACGAGCTCTCTCGATCCTGCCTGTATGCAAACTAGCTAACAGATAACCCCGAAAAAACAACAGATTGGGGTTGCATTTTTTAGCAATTTAGACAAATGGTCCCAACTCAAATAAGTGATAGTTGTTTTGACCGTCATTTAGGTCATCGCTTACAATTTTAAAACCAAACCCAGATGTAATCTGACAGATAAAAGTAGTAGGTTTACTGAAAAATAAAAGGTTACCTGATTAAAATATAGGTCAAGTCAAGTGATGTCAAATGCTAAAAATGATTTGAAAATTGCATAACATTCGGATGTAGGTCGAGTCACCGAAAGGACAGACGGATGAGAAAGCGATAATAAGTAGTACCTGTTCCTACCTACGTTTTAAAAAATATATAATAATGTATAAAAAGGTAGGTATGTAATTAATGAAATGAAATATTTCAAAATGTAACTTACCATAGGTTTAAAGTGGTGATATCGAATGGGTTCAGATCATAATCTTCATAACCAAAAAAGGTTTGCAGGTACATAGGTTATAGGTATGGATAAACACTAAAAACAAATCCTTCGCGACTTTTTAAACAAAATGAAGATAGAAAAAATTCGATAACTTTGAAAAGCTCAAGAATTTAAAATTTGCTCATTTTTAAGAAAAAAGAAATACATATGTATCTAGCTAAATTAAATAGAATTGAAATTAAATAAATTTACGTAAACCTATTATCTTTCGATTAAAAACTGACAAATAAAACCATGTAAAGTATGAATTAAATGAATGTTTAAAAAATTTTGTCTACCTTTGAAAAAAAAAACACTTATTTCAGCGGCCATTTATAAGCTAACGACATCGACGCGACGCCATTTTTAAAAAAATACGAGAAAAGAAAACCGAATTTTATTTTATAAAAAACACACTTTTTAGGACAGAAAGTTAAATTTTTTTTTAGAAAAAATGATAAACACATATTCAAAAACAATTATTTAATAAATTTTGTCCCGAATATTGAATATTTACTACGAAAATTAATATTTTAAATAACCCGATCACGGAGCAAATGGCGTACGAAATTCACTTTAACTGATAATGGTAATTGGCAATGAAGCAGGAAAGAACTTGTCAGAGCGAAAAAGCTCACACTCACACTGATGTTGAGTGATGTGCATTGTGCTTTGTGCATATTGTTTGTTGATTGGACAATTATATGGCGAATTCGGAATATGTATTGGGAAATGTATTTCTGTCTTCTTCTTTTTTCGTATTTTTTTCACCGTGGGTGGTATTGTGAGTTATGTTGCCATTTTTGTTAAGAAAGAAAGTGCTTAATGTGATTGATTGGTTGTTGCACACTGTTAGTACTAAAGTACTAAAAATGTGATTGACTGCAGGGATGGTATTGGAATATGATTTATTGTAGTAAGTATTAGAAGACTGAGGTTGTTCTTGGTATTTAAAGTAATTTGTTTATTTTGTTGTTCTTATTTGTTTATTATTACATAGGTACTTGCATATTTATTAAAAAATTTGATGTACATATATGTATGTATGTATAGCTAAGTCACATTTTTAAAATCCAAAATTTAGAAATTTATTTTAACATTCTTCAAAGCCCTGCAAAAGATTTAAAATACCTACATAGTTTCAAAAACTTGGTTCCAATTCTGAATTATAAAAACATTTTGAGTTCTGCAATTCAAAGTTTTGGGAAGTAAAAATTCACTTATTCAAACTACTGCAGTTTCTCAATTGCAAACTCATAGATAAAATATATTCTGGACCAGCACTTGAGTCCACAGTTAAAAAATCTGTGCCAAGATTAATTTATTTTCAAAGGCTTTGTAACTTACATATATGTATTTCAAAGTCTGAATCCCACCAATTCCTTATTTCAAAAATCTTAATAAATGTCTTAGATTCTCTGTTCCAATTTGTTTTTAGTTTTGTTTTTCAAAAATTGAAAATAATAAGTAACAAAATTTAAATTTCTTTCAAATAAATAAAAAAGCCACGACCAAAGCTTTTTTCGGGGATGAAAGTCTAGAATTTCAAAAACGTGATTTTAAAATTTATTTTTCAAAGTTTCCTATTCCTGTTTTCCAAAATGTTTCAATTCAATTCAATTTCTTTAAATTTTAAAATTTTCAGGGTTTTGAAAAATTTCAACATCAAACAAAGCTTGTAAAAAATCAAAACTAAGATATTTGGGACAGATAATTTCGAAAATTTCATTTTTAAATTTTAATTTTGGGAAATTTGAAAATCAAGATTTTAGTACCTATGTACATACTTCATAAGTCTCAGTCTTAACCCAAAATTCAAATTTTAAAACAAAATCTTTGAAATTCTTTGCCCCAAAAATCTTAGTTTTGATTTTTTACAAGCTTCGTTCGATGTTAAAATTTTTGAAAACCCTGAAAATTTTAAAATATCGGTTTTCTTAGACTCTGTTAGATTCAAGTTTTTTCAAATAAAAAATAATATTTCACAAATTCCCAAAAAAATAAAAATAAATATTTCAGAAAATATTTATTAATCAAATTTTTTTTCAAAAATATGCACAAATTTTGTATCAGTATTTCTTAACCAAGATCATATTTTTCTCAAACGTTTCAAATTAAGCCTAGTACGCTGCTGATGCAAAACGAAATTTTTATTTGGTCTCCAACAAGACAACGAAATGCTTACGAAAACGAAGCGAACAAGTATTCATTGAAAGTTGCACAAATTCAAAAAATTTAAACAAATGCAAATGCAAAAAAGTCACAAGCATCCATGCTGTAATGAAAGAAATAATAAAAATAAACACAAACATAAACACAAATATCATTTTTTCGCACACAATAAATGGTCTGGGTAATTAATTGTGTGCGAAAAAAGAGTGTAGACTTCTCCAAATAATCTGCTACAATTATCAATTCCGCTCATCGAACAGCGTACTACAGAACGAAAAGTAGAACTAATTTTTTAGTTTATGATTTCGTTGTGCCATTTTTGTATGGGATTTTTCGTTTCGCATCAGCAGCGTACTAGGCTTTAAGAAAGTCTAAGTATTTCAAGTTCTGAAACTCCAGTTTCTTATTTCAAAATTTTAAAAATCCAAATTATTTTTCTTGAAACTCTTTGTTCCAAAAAATCTAAGGTCATATTTTCAAAAATCTAAAATCATTTAAAAAATCAGTTAAAATTACCTTCAAATAAATATATTCATATGTACCTATAAAAACAAGCACCCTTCAACACCCACAACAAGAGCCTCTCGTTGTTAAATTTGTGTATATTTTTTTTTTAAGAACTGACATCTGTCATTTTCTTTCGTATTTGTGTGTCCAAACTCTACCCAAAAGATCTGACAGTTCTCAAATAAAAATTACACAAAAAAGCTGACTCCGTCTAGTTAAACCACCAAACGATAGAGACAGTGGAAATGCATTTTTACATCAACCCACTCTGTTCCCTTTCCCCTTTTCTCTGTGCAACCATTACGAAATGCCTGTCAAAGAAGTAGGATTTCAAATGACAATTGCATCGCAAGCATCGACGGGATATGTCACATTGAGCCTAAAGCGAAGCAAACAGCGCAAAAAAAAAGAAAACTTCAAAATCTCACCGCAACAAGCCCTGTGTTACAAAAAACTGCTGAAAAAACAACAAACGCATCGTAGGACTTTAGGTATGTATGACATTGTAGGTACTACCCAGCAAGGATATTTTTTTTTTTTTGGTTTTTCGGTTAACTGTCACTGATTCCAATGCTAACATCCTGACATGTATACTGTCAAACTGCATGTGATTCTTATCATATGCGGGGGTGTTGCTGTTGGTGGTAGACGATTTGACAGCTTTTTTTGAGTGACAGGTATGGTGCGCTTCCGTTTAATTTTTTTGTTTATTTTTGTTTCATTTGCCCATACAAAGGACATAGAGGCTCTTGTTGGCGGAGCGATATCTCTTTGGAATGCAAAAATGTGCATCATTCTTTTCGGGGGAATAAACCAAAAGAATTAGAAAAGGAGTTTGAGGATTCAATTGGTTAAGAAAAATGTGAAGTTATTAAATTTTTTAAAGAGCGTGTTCAAAACCTTCTTAATGAGCAGGATCAGTAGACATTAGAATTAATTGACTTTTAAAGGTTAAAATTACTTGAGGTCGACTTATTTAAAAATTTGACAGATTTTAGTCGACTTCAAAGCTAGCTACTGCTTCCTTTTTCTAAGCTCATCAAGGAATCTCATTTGAGTGTGATAACAGAATTTGTTTATAATAACTTCTCCAGGAAACAATTTTCAAGAAATCAAGGCTCACTACCTGCTTGTAACTTGAGATCTAGGATTGTCAAATTTTGAAAAAAAGGTAAGCTCCTTGAAGAAGATAACTTTCTTAAAAATAAAAATAAGGGCCCTTTTTCAAACATATGTGCATATGCCTCGGTTCCATTTTTCTATATTTACTCCCACCCTGGAAATAAATCCCGTGTTATATTTTGCGTTAGTACATAATTAGTTTATTTTTCAATTTTAAAATTAAAAATACCCCTAGGGCATGGATGTTCCTACCTTTTACTCAAAAGCAAAAAAGGATTAACAGAACTATTTACATCAAACTAAAACGAATGCAAGACTTATTCCGCGATTTTATTTTAAATTTGTGGAGATAAATATTGTTTGATTGTTAGCGAACTGGAAGTTGAAACTTTTCAACGATACAGTTTTGTATCTTCTGCATGTGAAGTGAAAGGAACGTTTAATTTTGAGGTTATCATTTTTTTTGTCGAGTAAAATATATTTCGAATGTTGTGACAGAGTAATTATGTATTTCTGGAATTTCAAAAACAAATGTTTTTGAGAATAGACGAATCAAAACTTCTCAACGAAAATGAATCATGATTAAAATAAACAAAATTACCAACTTTAGTTCTCACACAAATGTTTTTGCATTTTATATTTGTTATACTTTCAGTAAGTAAGAGTACACACCCCGTTCGTAGGTATTAAATTAGCCTCAAGGTTTTTTTTTAAATCATCTACTTAAATACACAAATTAAACGTTATTGTAGATAAAAACGTTTTTAAAGGAAATATTTTCAATATAGTATATAGACAAAAATACTTTTCTACCCCCAACTCCTCTACATGACTCTCTGTCATATCTCATACAAAGACCTGACGAGAAACCATCACAACGTACAAAACACATCAACATGCGTAATAGCTGAATGCGCAACAATGTGAATTGTGTTGGACACAAAACAAAAAACAAAAAAATAACCATTCCCATCCACCCTTAGGGAATATTTAAAATTGAAAAAGAATTTTCTTTACTGTCTCGAACAAAGTACAGCAAAAATTCTAACAAATAATAATAAAAAACAAAAACCTCGTCTACGATAAATTAATTATTAAAAAATATGTAAAGCGTGCCGCTTTTCCAAATCACAGTCACCTTTTTTTGAGTCAACGAAAAAAAGGAGACTGCAAAAATTCTGTGGGGAGAGCGAAGTAGAGCTGAGCTATCAGATCTCCAACGAATGAGGAATGAAATAATGCTCTTCACATGGCATCAATGATGTCGAAAGTGTTACTGACTGGGAGTACCTACTTTAATTTGTTGGTTGAGTAGGAAATCTAGCAAAATAAAATCGCGCATAACGAAATTTCCAAATCTCGCTTTCCATAATTTCGCAATGACAAAATCCCCCTTTTTACAAAACCATAATAATTACAAAATCCGCAAACTAAAACTCCCAAATATTGTGAGATTCTCTTACTTCTGCTAAATAAATAAAGTTCCTTGCCGACCTAACCTACATACTTTTTTTGTTGGTTTATATTTGCAAAATTTGTTGGTTTAAGCCTAGTTTACAGTTCCCGTGTGCAAACAAAAACCTAGGCAAAAATGTCAAAAATAATTGAGGTGAAAGGCAAAATTAATTTTTGCATGATTAGTTTACAGTTTCATGCAAAAAAAAAACATTGCTGTCATGGAATGTCATGCAAAACAATGGACCGGCAATTGTTTTGTATGCGAAAAAAGTGTGGTGAATAAAATATATTTTTTTGGATGGTCGGTTTACACTTACAAAAAAAAATTTTTTTCACCTCAAGGCTTTATTAGCATGCAAATATTTTTTGCATCCAAAAATAATTATTTTCCATTTTTAGGTCTATAGTTTATTAATTAAGGGTAAATTAATGCCTCAATGGGTGGCTTAGGCCAAGGCACACGTTTTTTGGCTTGAATATTATTCAATTTGGAGCACAGAATAGATGGAAAATCATTTTGATAATTTTGATATTTTTTTCGCATGGGAACTGTAAACTATGCTTTAAGATCTCAGATGTACATAAATGTGAGATTGTTTGAAGCGAGATTTTGTAGTTGCGAGATTATGAAAACCAGAATTATTAATTTGCGAGATTGTACTTTTCATTTTTTTTAATGCGATATTGTTATTGGAGATATTGTTTTGCGGTATTTCGTACCGCTCCTCTTATATGTCCACTTTTTGTGCGAGACAAATTAAACAATAAGGCTCATAAGAACGCTTTGTCCTGTTATATAAATTTTGAAATAAAATTTGGTCTACACAATTTGGGATCAATCGTTTGCGTTGCATTCAAATTATATAAATAAAGTGCAATACTAATAACCACCCATAGGAGGTTTTGCTTTGACGCAGTGGTGGGGCTTACGGTGACTGCAGGAAGCCTATAGAGCTATGCGATTGCGGAACTACTTTCTCCAGAAGTGCCACCCATGTTCAGCAAGTCGAAAGGAAAAGAATGTCACAACTTAATATAAAAAATTATCCCAACAAAGCACTCTCGAAAAGAAGGCTACGGAAGAATTTTCCGTACTAAAGGAAACATGAAGATGGAATCAGGGGTGGTGTTTCCAGTTTCACTAAGTCCTAGCAACACCTTACATCTAGGGCCAGCTCTCACGTCTTAGTAGTGGGCTAACACCCTGCTGCCCTAGGCTTAAACAAGGAGCTATCCTTTTAGGTTGGGGGTTGTGTCGTCAGGTTAAGAGTGTTCCGAACTGAACAAAACCAGTCATTTGATAACTTTTTTTTTGCATATGTACATTTAAAAGACCGGTTTTTTTCACTTTCATCAGATATTTTGTTCTACAAAACATTGCATTTTTACTAGTTGGTCACAAGTAGGCGTATTATTGTACTAAATTTTTTTTCTCTAAAAGTAACTGATTTTAAGTTCCAAATTTACATACATTTTCTGTGAAAAAGTGCCTTTTAAGAAGTAAAAATTTCAATATCAAATGATACAATTATGATTATAAAATTAATGAAAATCGTGAAAAATATATTGAAGTTATATCCACTTCAAAAAAAAATACCGTTAGGTATAAAAAGTTGACTGTCAAAAATGCGTTTTTTCAAAATACACAAGCATTTTTATTTTGCACTACTAAAATTTTTATTAGGTACGAAATACAAAATTTTCTCTAACAGTGGCATTTTAAAAATATGGAATTTTATGTCATTAAACATTTTTTTGCAAAAAATGCTATAGTGTAGGCTACATTTGCTTTGAAAAACGGCCATTTTAGCCATTTGCTTGATTTCTTAGAGGCTTTTACCAAAATCTAGAGTACAAAATTAAATGTTTGTTCCAATGATGTCCTAGACCTAGAGAATAAGTTTATCTGTCGATAGACACCTTAATCGTTTTGATCGGACAAATACACGCTTCGCAATCTTTGTCCTGAAATCGCCATTTCAGTCCGGAACACTCTAAACATCCTTACTTTTTTAAATTAATTTTGTTTGTTCAAATTTATGAAACAGAAGACGACAGCACTGCAAGCAACGTATTTTTAAAGAAACAAACTACGTTATGAAAAAAAAACTCTCGTCAATATTTTGTGTATACGAGGTCCCTGTCAAAACCCAGCGACAATACACAACAACAAAATAGTTCCTTCCAGATACACACACGCACAAAGCTCGTATATCTTAAGCCCAGAACAATAACCACCCCCACCTCATCCATTCCAGTCCTACCATCCATATGGTAGATTCGAATTGGGGCCACCCAAAACTCATTCCCGCAGAAAAAAAAAATTACTCGTTTGGTATTCGAATCCTTAAATTAGAAAGGAGTATCAAAGCTGAGGTTGGTATACCTTTACGCCAAGGAGGGGGTGATGGTGGTAAACGAAAATGAAAACCTTCGGTGTACCGTTTCAACCATTTCATCAAAATTTACTACAATGCCTCGTTTACTGAATAATTTACACCCCGCACAAAATATAAAAAAACAAAGACAGGCTAACCCAGGTTGGCCCAACTCCTCCCGCACTCCCAGTCCCGCTTTGCTGGTTAAAGAAAGATGCTGTACGAGGCAACGATGATTCCTGTTCTGTTCGGATTGCAAAGGGAAGGAGGTATAGGTAGGAAGGAATATGTGTTACCTCCATTACACACGTAGAAAATATGGAAAAACATAAAAACAAAACGGGACTAAAATGTGAGTGATACGTGTTGTCGAGGGAGCGATAAGGGCTGATTTAGATTTGAATGATCCAACCCTGTAACTGTAACCATCACGTTGAAGACACGAACGAGTTGGGCTACATACATAGCTTTAGAGGTACTTTTTGGTCGTATACAGTCTTGGTTTACGACCTATACCCTGGGACCGAGAAGGGTGATGGGTATTCGTTGGCGGGGTTCATTTGACTTAATTTGTTGGCGGAGAGTGTGAAATGGTAATGGTAAGCATTTTGCCCTTTTGTTTGGAAATACTTTATGACGAATTGAAGGTGAACTGGAGGGTATACAGTATAGAAACTATACAGGGGGAGGATTCTTTAATAGCTAAAGCTGCATAAATGGGGAATGAAATAGTTGATTTCTTCTTTTTATTTTTTATTTTCATTCATTTATTGGACATTACTTTTGGGAATACTTAAACAATATACCTATGGATGGGAAGGGAGTGAATCAGTATTTGACAAGAATAAAAGTTCATCTACAGGTTCGATTCAGGACTTGTTACAATTGACAGCTGATGATCACACAGCAAGAACATTTTATTAGTAGGTAGGTAAATGATGAATTTCTTTTTATTGATTTTGAACTTTCATCTTCTCTGCAGGGTAGGATAGTTATTTGTGTAAGAAATATTTACAAATAAAGTAAAAGAGCTTCAAATTTTCTATTCAACGAGTATAATGATAACTACTTTGAACACAAATGATCGAAATTTATAGCGGTTTGAACATTTAAATTAAAATATTGTGAACAAAAAAATAATTAAGAAAAACTGGAAAATACAAAATGAATATTTTGAATAATACAAATTATTTAGACCGAGTTTCATAGGGGAATATTAATCTACGTGTAGTTTTGGAGCATCAGGCCGAAAAACAGTAAAGTTCCAGAAGGGCCATGTGCCAAACAAATGTTCTTAAGAATCATATTACATAAAGCCAAAGAGGAACATTTTTCAGAGCTAGAATATAGAAGGCTTCTGAATGAATATCTACTCTTACTACATAAAAACATCTACATCTTTGACTTTGATAACTTTTCCAATTGCATCAATATCAGTGACAATAAGGCAGTAGTCAAAAAGACAAAATAATAATAATTTTTAAAATAAGGCAATAGCGAACACTTTCACATGTTTTTTAGATAGTTCTGATATTAAATGACCCCACTGAATGGACACGGTCTTAATTATAGTTTGCGAACACAATTTTACAGAAATGAAAAAGGAACACCGTGTTTTATTGGCACTTGGAATGAAACACACCTTGATCCGAAATGTCTATCAGATAATAAGAAAGCAACGTAGACTATATTGACGAAGCAGCCAAATTCCGTGTGTTAACAACTGTCAAAGGAAAAGCTGAGTCGACGAGCATTCTATCAGCGTATCCTAACTATGTATACGTTAAAAATTTCTTTTTTTAATTTAAAATTCGAAATCCTTCTACTGACTTTCATAACAAAACGCATGTTATGTCATTTCCATTGCAAGAGAATGACTACTCTGATGACTCTAGGTTACTTCTGTCTTCTAGTCTTCCGCTTCTCATGATGATGAGCCCTTTTTGTCTTCCCAAGATGAAGTAATACCCTTTCTTCTTTGTCCTCTTTGAGCTGCCATCAAAATAGAACACCAATACTACTATACTATAATATTGCAAAGTAAACTTCATCAGTGTACTTTGTACCCTCATCGTGACCGTTTACTCTCCAACAAGACCCTAGAAAACTCTCTCAGGAGACAATGAAGACAAAAAAAACCTGATGAGTAAAAAAGTTACATTAAGAGGATACAGAACAATATATCGCCTGTGATGATGGGGAACAGACTCATCTCACCATACTCGCACTCTTCCCATCATCAACCGACCAATTCCATCATCACAAATGATTCTTCCATATGTGTATTTGCGGAACTTGAAATTTCTGCAACCTCTATGCCACCACAATACTCAATCTTGCCAAGTCCTTGCCACCATCACTACCATAACCATCACCATCAGAGCGTCATCCACAGCACCGCACCACACCACACTGACATCATACAGCAGCGATCCGTTTAAATGTCAAATCCTACACACATATGTCGGTCATAACAACAAGGCAAACAGACAATCGCTGTCATACGGAACAGGATGATAGTGGCTCCACCTATATCTGTGCTTTCTATATCGACTTCGTCGTCGTAACCTCGTTTTGTGTTTGAGTCCTGTTTGTGAGTAAACTTTTAGATCCTTTTTTCTTATTTTTGTTTTACACTTTTTCTTAGTGTTTAACTGTGAGAGAGGGGTGACAGATAAAATGAGTGTTTTGTCGAGGTCTGGAGGGTTGGAGGAGGTGCAGAAAGGGGTGGTAAGGTTGTTCACAATGTTTGTATATATCTCACAGAGTTTAATGGATGACTGGTGGTCCATCCAGATCCAGATGACCAGTCCGCCCCAAACATCAAATGACAATTTGTAATGGAAAAGATGAAAAGGACACACTCTCCATCTCTAGTCCACCATCTACCACACATTTTTCTTATTTTCTCATTTGGATGTGTGTGCTTATGTGAATACGTCCTTGGGGTCAAAACAGTAAAAAATGACAGACATTGAGTCCAAACTATCAATGGAACCAATAATTAAGCTTTTCCCACAGAAATGAACGTTTATCGATTTTAAAAATTAAATTAAATTAAAACCCAAATTGAGTACCAGCGACGTAATGACGACTTTTCTACATACATAACTTACCTTCTAAAGATTAATAAAGATTTTGCACACAGAGAGATGCGAATCAATTCGAAGAAAAATAGGTACCTACATTTGAGCGTTTTTTTCTAAGCACCAGTGTGTCACTATTGATGCCTATGTCTTGTAAAGTCATACCTTCCACACATGTATTAGGGTTGAAACTCCTGTGAACACACCAAAAAGGGTTGAGGGTCTATGGAATGGCTGACAACCCAAATCGAATCATTTAATAAGCGAATTGAAGCATTTGATGGATACACCAAGGAGCTCTGATTGATGACAAGGACCTTCCTAGGTTTCGAAATTATTGTTTTTTCTTTTGTTTTTTCCTGCTCGAGTCCTTAATCCTGTTTTATCCTCATAGAATTGTTAGAGTCGTTGTTTTGTGCTTTTCCTTTGTTCTAATTCTGTTGAACCAGAATGTCGATGCTGCACACGAAGCTTGTGGTTCATGTCTAGGGATGTTTTTTTTTTAATTCATGTGTCCTTTTGGGTATAAAATGGAAGTTTGGTGGTGGGTGAAAAAAAATTGTGGTTAGAGTTGGTTATTTTTTTTAATCCAAACAGACGAATATTCGAAAAGAAGGTTGACAGTGTATAGAGTGTGTATGTGGTGTAATTCAATTACTCATTAGCGAAGTCTTCTTCATTAAGAGTTTTTATTCTCTGTCGCCTTTTGTTCAAGTTTTTTTTTGTTTCTTTTGTTTTTTGTGCCAATTTCAAGGCAGAGTCAGTAGTAGATTGCCAGTTTTGATTGAAATGGTTTATTCTTTTTTGTATGTTTAATATTTTTCAACCCTTTTTTTCTTCCAAACGTCAGACATCATCAGCAGGATGATGATTTGCCGACTTGGGTGTGGCGGTATGAAACTTGATTCTTAGTTTCATGCGTGTCTCGAAGTCTGGATGTTTATAATAAAACACTGACATGCTGACAGCAATAGACTTTTTGATTGATTGGTAAATATAAGTTTGGAAGATTTTTTGTTGTTGTTATTTCAGTTTTCAATATGCGTTCGACAAAGTATTTTATTATACTTGAATTATATTTTGCTAGACATGTTGATCACTAGGGGTGGGTGTAGGGTGGTTAAGGTGAGATGCCTTCAAGACAATATTGACTGACAACATGACTGACAAGCTTTTTTCATTGATTGATGGGATGTAGGTAGGTTTTTAGACATCACGTATATAAATAAATAAAGTCAGTTCAGGTCAGACGTTAATTTGGTAGCATGTCTGATAGAAGAGTTAATATTTTATAGCTTGCAAGTAGGCATATGATTGGTATTGAAGGGGTTGATTTTGGTGATGTCATGAGATTAGATTGAGGGAGTCCTTGGACTTTTGGCATTTATATATGCATAAGAGGATGTCTATTAATAACCTAGGGAAGTATCGGTCGAAGCTCTTATTCAAGAACTTTGCACATAGCTGAAGTGGTTGTAGCTAAAGAAGTTCTGTCCAGGATTAGAATTGAAAGTCCCTGTCCCAACATGGCTCAATATAAAATCGATGTAAGACGCAAATTAATTTGCCACAGAAATATATTTTTCAATGCAAAAAACGGCGGAAAATCCGTAAGAAAATTTGGGTGTTGGAGTTTTGGGGCCCTGAAAGTTAGAACACCTATCAATTTAGAATACCGACTGAAAACTTTAGCTTGGTGGTAAAGATCTATGGCTTGTTCCATTGAGCAGTGTGAATCCTCTTTAGCCTGCACTGCTTTTCTTGGCTCCATTGCCTCTAGAGATAAGACTTGAAATGACCATTATATTCCTGAAATGAAAAGACATATTCACACTGGCGTCAATGTTCTTCCCTGTGTCGGTTTTACCAAAGAGTTCAAATCCATAATTTTGGCCAAAGTCATGACTTGTGTCTTTTAGGATTATCTAAGGCAATTTACCTTCAGATACTTATATGCACCTATACTATACTTCAAGTAATATTGAAAAGGGAATTCAGAACAAAGTCATGCAACTGCGGTGGAAAGAGTCTGCTTGTTGCGTGGCAAAGGT
This sequence comes from Dasysyrphus tricinctus, assembly GCA_963921185.1. Lineage (NCBI taxonomy): Eukaryota > Metazoa > Arthropoda > Insecta > Diptera > Syrphidae > Dasysyrphus > Dasysyrphus tricinctus. Next base: position 17,418,722 of record OY992533.1, on the reverse strand, counting down.
CAGTCCCACACGGCAAATTTTAAAAAGAATGGATATTAAAGCTGTTTGGATGGGATGTTTTGAGCCATCCATGAAGTAGATACCAAGAAGGTGGAGCTAGAGTTTGTGGCTTATGAAATCAGTAAATTGATTCCTTTGTTTCACTTTATACAAGGGATGGCCATAATAACTTATAAGTTATAATGAATATAATAAAACTTACATACTTTGAAAACATGAACAATTTGATTTTTGGCCACCAAATCGACTATATTTCTGCCCATTGAGCGGCAGTGATTTAAACGCAAGGAATCGCCATTTGGTTTAATTACACCTAATTCATCGTTGGCTGAAGTATGCTCGGGCGTCATTAGCCAAAATCGGTCAATCGAACCAAACGTATGTAAGTGTACGAAAGTACGAGCAGAAAGTACTAGAAAACTCCGAAATAAACAATTTGAAATACACAATACACGCTCACCTTAAACATCAGAATACATTCCACAAATGAGCTACAGTCGAAGTTTGTCGATAAAATGTCAAATAATTAATGACATCGATATACAAATCGACTATACTTGAAGTATTATGACAATTCGATACAATTTGGAGGCGTTTTATTTTTGCTTTCGGAAATTTAGTTTTTTTTTGCTAATTGTTTACGATAAAAATTCAAGAAGTTACACTAAGAGAAAGAGAGCGCGTACACAATCTCCAACCAAAATCGCCCAAGAAAACCGGCAATTACCGACCAATCGTCCAATTCGAACTTGTATGGATTAATCATCCCTTTCCCCTTTTTCGAGTTTTGTTGCGATAATACCTGAAAAAAGCGGATACTGATATTAATTACACAATATAGAAAATGGATCGCCCGAGAAGGGCTGGAGTGTATGCAGGAAAACGTCCGGAGAGGCACTCGAATAGCACAAACACGAATTCTGCCGATGATTTGTGTTCAGTGTACGTGTTGAACGGTTAGGCTGGATACCATTGTCGCGAACGAACTCAAGGCAATTACCAACAAACTGAATACCAAGTGTAACCAGCTTTCTTTGGTGGCTATTTCACATTCACAACCAAATGAAACTATTTTTCTAAGCATAACATTCCACCAACGTGCATATCTTCATATAAAGACAATGCCAGCTGAGCATTTCATCAACTAAAGGAGAGTGAATGTAGACAAGACACAAAGAGGCGTTTTATGTTGAAGACACCATAGTGCTTCCACGCCAAATCAGGAACCAGCAGCAAGCATCGATTGCCGGATGGTACTGGCTATTTTGAACGCACGCAATAGCAGCTCTATAGACGCCTTAGAACAGATTCCAGTACCTTCTGTTTAAAATCTGTATGCTTGTATATACCTACAACGAATAAGAAAATGTCTGAAAAATAGTCCAACCGAGAGAATTTAAGGTACCTAACAACCAGAAAATATTTGACAAAAACCACAAGTGTCGGAAACTACTGTCACCGATAGTAGTAAAGAGGTGTCAGCCAAGAACGAAGGTAAGAGCTCGCTACCCATGGAAGCTAAGAAAAAGTTACGCTCAACTCATCGGCTCATTCAATCTTTAGAGCATCGTTCAAAGATACCAATCCTGCAAGTAATCCAGTCAACAGACCAAACCTAATTACCCTAGAAGGGAGAGCTGAGATTAATAGCAACTCCGAGGCAAAGAAGTAAGCTGACCTGGATGTGTTATCCAAATTCAATCTAATCTACTATTCTCAATAAACTGGATCGAAATGTGCATCTTCCTCTAAAAATAGAAAACTTCAAAAATCGTGCAGATTTATATAAAGGGTACGAGGAACATGGTTTTTTGTTACCAACTGCAGGCCGATATTCTCCCCAAACCACTTAGAAGCGTTGGTACCTACCTACTCAGCGAGCTGAAGAAGATCTGCAGCTAAAACAAAATCATCCCAGATATGCAAACCGGTTCTTGGAAAAACCATTCCACACGCAAAATCCAACCAAAAACTCAAATTTACAAGAAGCTACTAAGACCAGTCACCCTACACCTTCCCAGTTTGGTTCACCATCTGCAAAACTGTTATGAAAGAACTACAAGAATTCGAGAGAATAATCCAGGTTCCTCTTCGATCGGGGAAATATGTTCACAACAATCAATGACGAAGCAGTACACTTCTTCATTCTTTAGTCTTCAAAGTTGAAAATGTGTGCAATTTTATTAAAAATCTTTGTTCATGATTTTTAATACTACTCATATCGAAAATTTCACTCCGTAATTGTCAAGAATCACTGCACTTTACTTCGCAAATCTACAACAACAATAACAAATAGTCCTTAGCCCATCATCAAATATAAATCATTCGATAAAGTCCTTGGTATACTCAAACAATTCCTTACATTTCACCCCAGTCACATAAATTAGCCTAGCACACCTCCAAAGCCAAAAGCGTTTTGCCTTATTTCTTTATGTAACTTTTCCTCAACTGCGTCGTCGTTTGTCCATCTTAGAAGACCAGCAAAAAAAATAATACTCCTCACCACCCAATCTCCCTTCAAAGACCTCTAACATCTACTTATACCACAACTCTTAAATTATCCTTTTCTTTGTTTTCCTCATTTATATAATATATTTTTTTATATTTTTCATTTTGTCTTGTTGTTATATTCTTTTCCCTCATTCTTTTCATTAAAAGATAACGGCAGCAATGGAATGCAACTCTGAACCTTAGGTGTGTGTGCGGGAGGAAATAAATTTACACCCAAACTGGGCACACCACCACCGCACCGGCATCGTCATCGCCAGCCATCAGCCATACCACTAGACGGAGTACACCTTTAAAATGCTATGCGGTGCTCTCTATATTGTCCAAAAAAAGGATATTTAATACACAGAACAAAAAGCATTACAACCAAATTTAAAGGAGAAGTATTGGTTCGGAGAAAATAAAGCCGATTGAAACATTTCTGAAAGGGCTTGGTCAGGAACATAATACAAAATTCTAAGTAATTTTGAAGACCAATCGTTGGGGCAATAGTTCAACAGTAGGTGTGTTTTTTTAGAAAATATTAAAGCTAGCAGGGCTTAAAAGCACGTAATCTTTTGTGAATGCATTGTGTTATGACTTCAATTAAAAGATTGTATTCATTGACTTCATTTTGAAACTGCTACTTCAAATTCTGCAATCACCATTTTTTAGACATTGCAATCATTTCTTCCCCCATTGATTTTACAGCAGTCAATTGAATGCAATCTTTTGGGAATTTATGCACTCGTTTTGCATAACATGCATTGATTTGCATTCCTTTGCATTCTTTTTGCATTCTTTTATATTCTAAAAATTCACTTACAATCCTTCAAATCACAAGACTTAATTTAATAAAGAATGAATGATTTCCTAAAAGATTGCGTTCAATTATTTACTGTAAAATGAGTGGGGACACATTTTTGCAATCATATCAATATCAAATGAATGGTGATGCAGAATTTAAATTTGCAGTCTAAGAGCGAGGTCAATGAATGCCATCTTTTGATTGAATTCGATAAATGATTTTTAATGATTGCATTCACAAAAGATTGCATTCTTTTACAACTCTGACAGCTACTGTAGTAAAATTTCCCTCGGTAAATAGTAACAAATCCTAGAAAGTAATAAAGTGGATTTGATGGTGTTTATGAAAAGAGATTGTACTGTGCCAGCTATGCTTTTTTCAATAAAAACACGTCTAGTGTTGTCGATCGTAAGTCTCAAGAATGTGAATTTCCCAAAGTTGTAAAAAATAACACACTCGAATAGATATCATCTATTCCATACTCGATGCAGCTTTGTAGGACTCTTACCGTGGATTTATTTCTATTGTTTTCTTGTTCTGGGGATAAAGTATGACTATGACGACGAAGACGACCATACGACTATAGAACGGCGACGTCGACTCTGCCAAGGACTATACTACAACAATTACCCGTTACTACTTCAGCGTGAAATTTATCTATGCCGTGGCACATAAACCAAACACGGCAACGAGTAATAACAATAACCGTAATAATAATAATAATATATATACAAACACACACACATACACACAAATGCAGACACACAAACACACTTTAACAACACACACACAATTGGCAAAAGAGTAAGAGGTCTCTTCTCGTCCTGACTGAAGTCCTGATTTATGTCAGTCATATCGTCAATAAACTTTAGTAGTCTCCTTTTCGCCTTCGGGGCGTCTTTTTATTGCGCTCTTCTACTTGAATATTTTAGAACCTTTTAAAGTGTGGGCTGAGAGGGCTTAAAATCTATGTTTATGTGTGCAAATGAATCCTTCGTCCTTTGAGAGTCAGCATTATAAGAAGCAATTATTAGAACGAACAAAAAAAATATGAGAATGCAATAACATAAATAAAAAAATAAAAACTAAAATGTTAAACATTAGGGTCATGTCCTGAGTATTTTCTATCTATGTAGCCTCATGTCAACCTCATCAATGTCAATGTTTCTCTTTCCATGAGTTTATCTTTTTTTTTTGTTGTTTTATTTCAATGTTGACTAAATATAAACTTAAGGCGATTGTCAACTATTCAACTATAGAACTGACCCATCGGCTTTTGTTTTACTTCACAAGTCGGTGTTAGTATGTAATATTAGGGTGGTCCTTATAAAGGTTACTTTTTAATTTAAGTTGGAGTGCCCCCTATTTTCTTCCAAATAATTAAAAGAAAATTAAGTGAGTTGCTTGGTTTGGTTTTTTTTTAACTGTAGTGTATGGGAAAACCAATAGCTACAAATTTAGAGGATTTTTTTTATTAGAAGGAAATAAGGGGGCGCACCAACTTAAATAAAAAAATTACTTACTTTTATAAGGATCACTCTAATGATGTGTATGTAAGTATTGGAAGGAGCAGACATTGCACAAAAAACAAAAGCAACGACATGTGGACCGATAAGGGTTAAATGACATTTTTGTGGGTGGCATTATAGTGAGTTTCTCTGAATCCTCTGGTGCTGTTATAAAAAGCTTACAAGTCAATATGAAGACTCAATATGGCAGAGGAAAATTATTGGTGGTGGAGGTGGTTCACCATAGACAAGAAAGACATTTGAAGACTTCAAATCTCGTTGAAGGTATGTATACGCTCTAAAACAATTCTGATGCAATATGTTATTTTTCTGGAAAAATTCTGATGCAATATACCTACCCACATATATTTTTTCTCATTTTTTTCTTTATCTTCATAAAGAAAAACAAAAAACTGAGGTACGTTTGAAAAAATGTCATTATACATACTTTCTACACTATCCCTGCATTGGTGGAAATAAGAAAATAAGAACTTAAAAAATATAAAAGTACATACAAAGGTACCTATGTATGTACCTAATATATAAACTAAAAATCAAACAAATTTTAACAAGAAAATGAGAACAAGAAGTTGTAGTAAAAAGTAAAAACAATAAATTAGGTAACAGAAAAACAAACTTGAATTAAAAAAGTAAAATTTTTAAATAGAACAATAAGTTAAATAAAACAAAAGAAGTTAATACAAGGGCGTACGCAAGAGGGGCAGCTAGGGGCACTTTTCCCCCTATTCAGAATGCATGCCATGCATTACTCAATTTGTCTTTTTTTGAAAACATTTTAAAAGCAAGATTTCTATTCCTAATCGAAATCCTTGAGTTAATATATTTATATATATGTATATAAATAAGACTAAAATAAATACAATAAAACAAGATAAAAATAAATACAAATAATTAAATAATATAAAAATCGAATAAAATAAAATAAAATAAAATAAAATAAAATAAAAAAAAAATAAAATAAAATAAAATAAAATAATTATGAATTCGAAGCAAAATCTATTATTCTTTTGTTTTAGTGGAGCGGATGAATTAAGCTCATTTTAAAGTTTAAGGGAGCTCTACTCCATACATTGCGTTTCGCCTAGGTACAGCAGTTTGGGCATCAGCATCTAACTAATGTGCCCAACTGTTGTACCTGGGCGAAACGCAATAGGTATATGGAGTAGAGCTCGCTTAAACTTTTGTTTGAAATTAAAATAAAATAGTTACAATAAAATAAAATAAAATAAAATAAAATAAAATAAAATAAAATAAAATAACATAAAATAAAATATGTATGTTAAATAAAATAAAATAAAATAGAATAAAATAAAATAAAATAAAATAAAATAAAACTACATAAAATGAAATGAAAGGAAATAAAAATTAAATAAAATAAAATAAAAAAGATTAATAAAATAAAATAAAATAAAATAAAATAAAATAAAATAAAATAAAATAAAATAAAATAAAATAAAATAAAAAAATAAAATAAAATAACAAATGATACTACATTTAATTAAATAAAAGGAGAAATAAAATCAGATAAAATAATGTGTAGAATAAAATCACCCGGAATCGAAATCAGTTTTTGTTCTAGAGATATTTGAGAAAAAAACAATTTCCAACATTTTCACCAATTTTTTGCTATATAAAAAAAGTGTAAGTTGATGTTATTTGATATTTCCACAATTCTTTAATACGTTAATGTGTGTAAAATTAAATTCAGCGGCAGACGATAGCATTATTTGTTCTCAAGATATTCGAGACTAATGAGATTTTAGAACTTTTTTTTTATTGCTTTAGTAAACAAACTACAAACGGACTGAGTGTCCTTTTTTGCATTTAACGAAATTATTATTTAAAAAATATTTTTTTTCCGTTCTTGAGCTATGATAAACGAAAAAAGGTGAAAGGAACGTACGAACGTACTAACGGACGCACGTACGAACGTGCGTACAGACACAGACATTTCTCTAATCTAAATGATGGATCTCCATTCAAGGGAATGTGGAAATAAGGAGATATTTCAAATTTTCGATTCGACAAAAACAAAAAAGTTATGCGCAATTTAATTTTTTTTTTTTAAATTAATAAATCTTTAATTTGTCGATTTGTCTTGCTGATTTTTGTTAATTTCTGCAATTTTTTGTTTATAACATTTCTTAAACCATCTTTTTCGATATAATATTTAGTTTTGAACAAAAAGTTTTAGTTTAAATTGTCAAATTTGGGTTAAGTTCTGGGTTATACCAAACATATTGAAAAGTAGCCAGTGTGACCATTCAACGCATGGATGAATTAAGTAGCATTTTCGGTTTTAACCATGCTTATGGGCCAAACAAATATAGGTATTCAATAATGAACACACTTGCTCGTAGTTGTTCCCTTATACCCCTCATTTTCTGGTCTATTTTATAGTGCTTCTCACCACAAAGCATAATAATGTAATAATGAAAAACATGTTTCATTAAAGACAATTCTAAGCATTGCAGATTTTACTACAAGAAAAAAATGTGTTGCTTTAAAATAAAAAAGAGCATCAGAACTCAGACTTGCAGAACTGCATCTCTTTTAATGTGACACAGTAAAAAGTAAGCAAAAAGCAACATTTAATTTAATTTCTCTTGAAAAAAGGAGAAGTTGCAAGTTGCTCATAAGGAAATCCATTATTTAAACCGCAAGGTGTTTTCAACTCTCTTCAAATCCTCACCACCATACTATTCAAAAGAGTTACAAAAATAAAAAATTTGTATCTATTTTCTCGGAACGTTTCTTCAATGAAACATTTCTCTTTCCTTTTCACATTGAAATTTTATCATTCACAGATATGAATATTTCCCTATAAAGATTCACAAAACTTTCGTTTAAGTGTTTGTTAAGAGGCAAAAACGTGGTAAAATGAAAGAAATGCATGCATAGATGCATGCATTAGCTAGAAAGGGATATCCAATTGTTTTGAAAATGCCATAAATCTCTTTTCAATTGATATTTGTGTATATTTCTGATGTATTCGGAGAGTGGAATGAAACTCCTATCCGAATACGAATATCTGTATAAAGATTCAAATCCACACAAATGTATTTGTCGTTGTGATACTCAAAAGAGAATTCGCATTGCTTGAAAATTGACGAACCTGCGCATCACACCGCAGTGTCCCTTAAATAAAACCAAAGAACAACAACAAAAATATCTCAAAATCCCTGAAAGGCATTTTTGATGTGTGAAATCATTCAATTCTCAAAAATACAACAATTATTATTACGACGCGACACACGACGACGACCACATCATTCTTTCCGTAACTCGCGCGTACCTACCGACAGTATCTACCGCGCTACCATACCAACCTCTATTCTCAAATCTGAATCACAATTCGAAACGAAACAGTCGGTGTGCTCGTTCTGCGCGTGTATCGTGTATCTGATGGATATACCGTTCATATACACTGTCAGAAAAGCAAAATGACAGCACCATACGTACGTAGGCAGTAGACATATCCATACACAAACAGTTTTACTTCTACAATCGTGCCACTCTGCACCATGTCAGTGTCAAAAAGATTTTTTAGTCGACAACAGTCCGTTTCATCGTAATCATGTCGAGATTTTATGTTGACGACAACAACAACAAAAACAAAAGCAACAACAAAAGTTCTAGTATCAGTGTCAGTGGTTCAAACAGTAGTTGCAACAACAACAATTTTTCGAAACGAATTTTGGAAGACCTTCCAACAACAAAACTATTTGCTTTGTATAAAGTTCTTATTAATAAATCCTGTGATTATGTGATATAAGAAAGTATCTGACAGATACAAAGATACGCGATTTTCTTCGAGGAACAAAATAAATAAAAACAAAACAGTGCAATCTAGTCAAATAACAAATATAAAAATATTGTATTTTAGCAACGAAGGATACTTTGTGACAATCTCAAGGATCAAATCTGTCAGTGATAACGGTATACGAAACAATCGAAACATAAAAGTGAATTATATTCCAATAAGACGTATCAATCTAATTCACACAAAAAAACTTTAAATATTAAAAAAAAAAAATCCATTCTTCAAATATTTTTTCTGTGATTTTTCCTCATTCGTTTATAAATAAGAAAAAGTTTAAATTTAAATTTTGAATAAAAAAAAAGCATAAATCAATCTCGGGATTTTTAAACATTTTCTTGAGGTTTATTTTTTTAGTGGGAAAATACTTTCAAACCAAATAGTCCTCCTTCGCCTCCCACACACATCAAATACCTACCTACCTAAATATATTCCACTCTCGATGCTGGGCCCTCACCACACACACAGTATTTTGGGTTGTGATTTATTTAGTGTAACAATTAACGCCCTCTGTTGATTTGTTTTGTTGTCACCGCCAAAAATAATCCAAAAGAATTAATTGATATTATCTCTTTGGATACAAAAAAATAAATAAATAAAAAAACAACAAAAAAACGAACAAGTGTGTTTATATTTAAGTGCGTGACTGTTAATTGTTGTGTGCTTACAACATGCCCTTTGCTAATTAATACACTAGTGAATTTTAAAATATATATTTTTTTTTATATTTTTTCTTTGTTTTTGAAAAAAAAAAAGTTTTAAAATTAATTAAATTTCGCGCCACATTCTATCTTATACCTAAGAATGATGCTACACGAGGCTGTTATGCTGGAGATTTATAGGCAGGCGTTGAATGCAAGGTTAGTTTGATTTTTGTTGTTCCTATGGACCTTCCTTGTTACGAAAGTTTTGATGTATTTTTTAATGATTTCTTTTTTAACTTTTTTTAAATGAGTTTTATTTTAAAATACAAGAAAAACATCAAGAATATCCCTGTGATGTGATTTTTTTTTTGTTGTTGATGAAAATTGCGTATTTTGAGATTTTGATGGAAGACGAATGATGTTGTTGATGAGATTTTTGTGAGCTATATTTTTTTAATGGGATATTAAAAAATCGTAAAAAATCTATATTTGTGTTGATTGTGTTTTTATATTAAAATTAAACAAAAAATCAAGGTCATTTACAACGGACACGAAAAATGGAAACAATTTTTGTGTTTGTTTCTTATTTTAGATGACAGACAGTTGACATGGTTTTAATTTATGGGTGACAGTTAAACATTTAGGGGAATAAGTAGTATTTTTTTCTTCTCGAGAATTGATCAAAGGAATCATTTTTTTCAAAGCTATTTGTATCAAAGTTAAGATATAAATAAATATTTTGAATATAAATTATTTAAAGAGTGACAGCTATCAAAAAGTATTTTTTTTGTATATTTATTTGAATTAAAAAATATTTACGTTTGACATAATTTTGGTGTTGAATTTCTGTTCACATTGAATGATTAATAGGGAAAATTTTAATAGACATATTTTTAAATAGAAAATAAGTTTTTTTTTTGGGAAAACCATTTTTATTTTTTAAACTTTATTCTCATAAAAATATAATTTTGATTTTTCAAACTAAATTTTATTTCAAATTAAAGTACTCATTAAAAAGGTTTTTTTTTAAATATTTAAGAGTGCTCAATGAAATGAAGGAAAAAAAACTTCAATTCCTTTAGTTATCACCTATTATTGGATTTGATTAGATATTTTTTGCGGTTTTCGTCAAACTAACAAGAATTTTTACGCCTCTGGAGAGGTCCAACAAAGTGAGTTTCGTCGATCCGATCATCAATCTGTACGACTGTACGTTTTATGCGTCCATGCGTTTGTGCGTCTGCATGTCAACTATACACGAGCTATAGAACATAAACAGGTGACCGATTTGGTTCAAATTTTTGTATTTTTGTATTTTTGTGAATCCCTAGACGGGAGGAAAATTTAAAATTTTTGTTTTTGCTTATCCAGAATTAGTAGTTAGCACGCAACAATTTTGTTTTTGTTTGTCTTTTTCCATACTCACAACTGCCTGCATCATTCTCAGTGATCAAAATTTTTACCAAATGGTTTGTTAAATATTGAATTTCAATATTTATGAATTGATAGTTGACAATAGCAATAGGAGCGTCTATGATTCAGTCGTTCATATTTTCTTGTTTCAGTAGCCAACAGCAGGGTTACTGTTCGCTGTTCTAGCAACTTTTGTCGGCCAGTAAGCAGCAAAAATCTGCCCACGTAATTAGGTTATTTCAAACTACTTTTTTTAGCTCCTTTTGGAGCAAGCACTGGGGAATGAAATAACATTATCAAATAAAAATGCATTAAAAACTATACAAAATTGAGCAATTTATGTAGCTGAAAGTTTACGTTTCAATGAAACAGACATTGAATATTTTTTTAAACAATGGACAAATACTTATGCCTAAAAGACTCAAGCTCGTTGAAAAGCCATAGGAATAGCTTTTGGGAAGTGTTAGGTTATGAGGGAGAAGTTTATTTTCTTATTTTAGAAACAAAATAAAATGTTGTTACTAACAAAGAAGGTTAGGTGCATATTTGTCTACCATTTTTACCGGGGACTTATAGCGACTTTTTATATTTTAAACCTAAAAATCTTTTTTATGTGTTGGTAAAGTACCTTAATTGTGTAAGTTATGGTAACACTCGGCAAGCAAAAAAAAATCATAACTAGCATTTTGCATATATGTACTATGTAGAATGAAAAAACGTACATACATTGCTAGTTTGGAGGCAAACAATCTTTGTTTTGAATCGGAACTGGTTTTATTCGCGACTCTTTCGTATTCAGAATCACATTTTACCTAAAATAATTATCAACTATCAATTGATAAAAGGCAAATATTGAAATGTGGTCTTAACAAAAGTGTTTATATGTCGTTTTGATCGTTCAAGATGAAGCAGAGTGTAATTAATTAATGAATTACTAGAAAAATTGATAATTATCAATCACTAGTTTATCGAAATTTGAACATATCTTATCAATTGATAATTGACAATAATAATAGGGGTTAAGCATACAATGTGTGTAACTGAATAAGTTGCCTAAATTTAAGAATGAACAAAAGAAAAAAAAACACAAACAAAGAATTAAATCAATTCATGCAGTAGTTTAGGTTTGGTTAAAGGGCGGACGGCTGATCTTGTTTCCGTCACACTTAGATCTTTGTAGATCCGTTGTGATACCCTAGGAAATTGTATTCCACTTAATGTAAGAACCTATGTATTCTATTAGCAGTCAAGCCATTTAGAGGCATTGACGAAGTTCAGAAAGCTATTAGCCAAAGTTCTAGAAAGTTCCTCTAAGTCGTCATAGAAATGACTCCCTAGGTGTTTCTTTCTTAAATGACAGAGTGCTGGACAGTGACAAAGGAAGTGAGAGGTATTCTCATGCTCAAGTGCTTCTTCATCGCTACACCCTCTGCCATCGGATCTGAACCCTATTTTCTTTTTGTGGTATCCCAGTAGGTTGGTTGTGTCCAGTGATTATGCTGACAAAGGAACGAAGATGTTTCTTGTTCATTTGCATAATTTTATCTGTCCTCTGATTATTGAGATTTGACATAACTTTCTAATTGTGCCACAAGTTTCGAGCAGGTTCTATCTCTCATTGGTTTTTTTCGAATATTTTGTAATATGTCGTTGGACTTGACATAAATCAAGCGGGGATCCCCTTCTCCCCAGCTTATCAGCTCTTTCGTTTCCCTGTACATCACTGTGACCAGGAACCCAGCAGATTCTAATGTTAAGCTGCATGCTAAGAACCCTAAGCTCTTCGCGGCAGCAAGTTACAAGCTTCGAGTGTATCTCAGTGGCAGAAATTGCTTTTATTGCTGCTTGGCTATCAATAAAGAGGGTGATATCAGCTCGTGGTATCGCCATCATTGATATTTGCGTAGCTGCAGTAACTCAAGGCATAATTAATAACTGTGAGCACTTTAAAAGTGTAACAACATTACGTCAACGTCGCACAGTGGACCGTTTCATACATGCTAGACGTCAAAAATTATAATTTTGTTCCAAATGAATGTTTTTATCAATTTAAGCATAAAATACTCAAGGCATATATTTTTTGCAGAAAAAATAACTAAATTTAGCAGATTTTTTGAAAATTAAAGTTAAATGACAGTTTTTTTTTAATTTCCCTATAAATTTATATACCTACAGGATGTTAAATATGAGATGTGACAAAAGGATAGAGCCTTTTAGATTGGACGAAGGCAAGACAAAATTGTAGGGAAGAGGGAGTCTATTTCCCCCCTTTAAGCGGGAGGGGTAATTTTCTAAAACATTTACCTAAGATTTAAAAAAAATATTAAAAAACAACGGCATAATTCACAATGTCGTCCAATAGCTTTTCCAGAAGGCAAAAATCTATTCTTCTATTTTCTTTTTAAATAAAGCTGGTTTTGTAAATAGTTTTTGAAATTAATTTTCAAACTTAAAATTTAAAAAAAATCAAAAAATGTTCTCTTACTAACCCACCAACATTTCAGTTTCTCAAAACTATTCATTTTTGTGCATATTACACTAGCTTACATAATTTGAGGCCATCGTATCGGGTCGCTGAATACGAAAATACAGATTTTTTTTTCCAAAGACGCGTTTTCGAGATAAGCGCAAAAATAATTTTCTCAGCTATTTTTTTAGATACTGTTATAAATCTCGCTAACGGCTTAGCAAATAAACGTAAACTGTATATTTTCAAATGTCAATGTGTCTCTTTCCGACATTATTGTCCTAGGAGCACATTTCAAATCACTGATATTCGCTAGTCAAATTTTATGTTTCAGTACATTTTGGTATGAAAAAAAGCCTTGACTAGCGAATAACTTTTTTCACATTGTAATTTGAAATGAGCTCTTATAATTACTAATTGTAGTTCATAAAAAAACCTTTCCAACGATATGTCTCGTCATTATTTATCACCCCGTAAGGAGCAAACAAAATCTAGAAATTTTTCAAAAATTCTAGTTTTTGTAGCTTTGACCTCCGGTAACTTAATAAATATCAATCCTATTAACACAAATGGAACATTGTCGGAAAGAGACAGATCACACCATTCTAAAAATATACAGTTTATGTTAATTATCTTAACAGTTACCGATTTATTCCAGTATACGTACAAATAGTTAAGAAAATGATTTTAGTGCAAAAAAGATGCCATGCAAATTCGTGCGAAATGAAAGGAAGTTATTTTCTTTAAATAGACATGACAAGCTTTACAAAAACACATATTTCATCATGACATAATGATATACTCCTATTTAGGTTTTCCAAAATAACTTTAAACAACACTTTGCGTACACTAAAAAACGTCATTCTTGTATGTATTTTTTTCATTTCTATAGAATATGCTATGGGTTTTCAAATAATTTATTAATAAACTACATACGTTCTTAAAGATTTCCCTATTTTTTTCTTTTAATTTGATGAATAATTTTAAATTATATGTACAGTGTAATAAAGCTAAAAATTCACTTCTAGGTAGTTACCTATTACAGAAGATTGGAGGTTGTCTTTGTTGTATGATAACTTCCAACTTATTCTAGTTAAATCTTATTGAATTGTACTTTTGTGGTCAGTGGGTTATCGTTACATTTTAGAATTGCACCAACAACGAAAATTCGGAGTTGACTTTTTGACGTCTAGCATGTATGAAACGGTCCACTGTGCGTCGTCGTCAAAGAAATATGGACCGAAGACGCCACCAGCCAAAAGTCCACACCAAAGGATGACAATTTTTGGGGATGCATTGGACGCTCTTGGATCTCATGTAGATTGGTCCAAATTCGACAATTTTGTTTGTTGGCGTACCCATTCATGCAGAAATGTGCCTCATTGCTGACGATGATTTTTCGATGAAAATTAACGGCACTTTGGCCTAATAGAACACCCATTTTGACAAAAAAAAAATCAATTTACACGTGTATTTTAAGGCTGTATTCGTGCATGGTGACTTGGCAAAACAGACTGAAAAAATGGTAGCCAATTTGAAAGATATAGGTAGCTTCAACAATGTGGCCGCTATCAACTGTCAAAGTTCAGAAGTCCCTAACTGAAGACTCCAAGTTTCAGTATTTGTACATATGTATGTACATACGAAGGCCAATATTAATAAAATTATTAAATTTGTGAAAAAAACAAGTGTTTCCTTAAATCTTTTTTAAAATGCATACGATTGAGCTGAAATTAACAAAATCTGTTAGTAGTAGTTGTTTTAGTACCTTAAATAAGTCTTCCGACCACCACGCTGAAAACAATTTTTTTTAAATTAGTACTAAACTGTGAAATAAAGAAAATTTAAAATAAATTAAATGGTAATTATAAAGTAGAAAAAATGTATGTAATTGTTCAGTCTGTCATTTGAAAATCCACTGAACTCCCTCTGCTATAAACAAAACAAAGCATTAAGTATTGACCTGATTTTTTTTTTTGAGGAATCAGAATATCTTTTAAAACTTTTTGTTTCACATACATTTTTCTTCACCATTTTAGAATAATGGAAGGGTTCTGTCTTAAAAAAATTTGAAAGACACAAAATCATTTCATAAAAATCTCACTCATCAATATAAACTTAAGATTTTGTTAAAATGTTTTAATAAATAAATGTAATTGAAAGCTGTTTTGTTCAAATTGTATTGTTGGAAGCAGAGATAAAGTAAAGTTGTGAAGTATATATGTATTTGGACTGGCATAGTTACAACTACTTTGCGAGCAAAAATACGGAACCACATTCTTTTATCCTCTTAAAACAACAATTGCCATGGATACAGTTTTTATGCTTAAATGTTTTTGGTCTCATTTTATAGCTTAAAATAGCAACACGTGTAACCTGGCACACGGATAGACAACTTGTCCGTTTGATAACTTTTCTTATTAAAAAAGGTAGGATATATTTCCAGTATTTATCACTTCACCATATTCACCACTTTATCAAATTGTGGTGATCTACAAAGTGTATTGTTGTCGTAGTAAACGATTCCGAAATCGTACCTTACGGGAAAGGAGGTTCAACTTCGGATCGGTACATCTCCGATGTTCTGATGGATCACGTCGTTTCTTATAGCCTAGTTTACAGTTCCCATGCGAAAAAAAAATATATGCAAATATTTTCGCATGTCAAAAATAATTGCGGTGAAATACAAAATAATTATTTTGCATGATTGGTTTACAGTTTCAGGCCAAATTCCAACATTGCTGTCATGGAATGTCATGCAAAACAATGGACCGAAAAAAAAGTTGTTAATAACATATCAAAATGTTCACTTCAAGGCATTTTTTGCCTGCAAATTATTTTTGCATCAACAAATAATTTTAATCAATTTCTAGGCCTATAGTTTATTAATTGAGGGTAAATCAATTGCTTAGTTCAAGGCAAAACACTTTTTGCTTGAATATTTGCAGTTTTGATTTTTTTCACGCTTATTTTGGGCTTAAGCATAGTACGCAGCTGAAGGGAAACGAAAATTTCTATACAAAAATTGACACAACGAAATCGTTAATGAAAATTTTCTTAGAGATTCTTATGTAGTACGCAGTTCGAAAGTGAAATGTCAATAACACAGAAAATCGTAGTCGCTACTAGAACCAAGTCTCCACTTATTTTTCGTACACAATTAATTGACCGTAGCATTAATTCAGACGAAAATTTTGACAGTTTTTTATATTTTGCTGTTGAATTTTATTTGAAAATGGAAGAAAATACCGTCGAAACAAAATGAATACCACATTTATTTGGAACCCTTAGCACTACAACGGACGACACGAAAACAAATGAAAACAAAATAATTCACATCAGACGAGAAAAAAGTTGACTTAAGATTTTGAGCTGTTTTTTTATTTAAATTTATTTTGACATCTTTCTGATAAAACTCTCCATATTTTATTGCAATTACTCTTTCTGATTCCGTTCTCGAGTTGGAGACCCCAGAAAATGTTCGTTTCACCTCAGCAGCGTACTAGGCTTTACTGGCGAAGAATTTGTTTTAATGTACGATAATGCTCGGTGTCACACTGTGCGGGAAATGCTTAGTGAAGTCGGTACTCCCACGATGGACTGGCCAATGCTAAGTCCAGTTTTAAGCTCAATCGACTATTTGTGGAACGAGCTTAATCGAAAGGTGAGTGCCAGAAATCCATCTCCTGAAATGATTAATTAGCTTAAAACGGCACTGGTAGACAAATGGGAAGAAACCAATAAACCTCGCAGGATATGGTCAAGAAACTGATCAGGTCAGTGAAGAATCGTTTAGAAGCTGTAATAAGAGCTAAGGAGGCAATCCAAATTCTAAGTCAGTTAATTGCACTTGATTTTTTTTTAAATTTTTACTTTTCCAGCTATTCTCTGTTACAATTTCACTCAGTTTTTCGTTACATTTTTCAACTTTTACGATTTCCTAAACTCCTGAAGTGATGGTAATAGTTTAGTCCTTGATTTAAAGCTTATGATCCAAACTTTTGACTATACCATTTCTGCATTCAACTAATTCCAGAGTAATTATTGCCTTTGCCTTTGAATAAAACAAGAGAGTGATTCCTTTTTTTTGCTCGTGAATGTATTAAGTACCAGTACCTTGCTACTTGTTCTTCAGAATTTCAGGTATACAAGTACCGGTACTTGTTTTCCTTCTTATAATTTTATAAAAGTTCTTGAAAATTTTGTATTCTATTTACCTACATATAGGTACCTATCCGATTTCTCGAAATTAATTTTTCGCAGGATTAAATATTTTCGATTTAACTCAGCACATTTTTTTTTTTTTTTTCAAAAAAGAATTAAATGTAAAATTCAAATAAACTGATTCTTAATATCAGAGTGCCAGGCCCCTTCCTCAACTGTTCAAAATTTTTCGTACGCCCTTGAGGAAATGAGTGAAATATGTAGCAATGAAGATATTTTTTCTGGCTAAATATTCGAGTGTCAAATTAATCAATAAGATGGGTATAACGTCACACTCCGTATAATTTAAAGGGGTTAAATGAGTCATTTAAGACTTTCATTCCTGAGCAAAGGATGTATGCAGTTGAAAATTATTTGAAATATGTTAAGTTAAGTTAAATTAAGTTATAAGTTAAGTTAAGTTAAGTTAAGTTAAGTTAAGTTAAGTTAAGTTAAGTTAAGTCAAGTTAAGTTAAGTTAAGTTAAGTTAAGTTAAGTTAAGTTAAGTTAAGTTAAGTTAAGTTAAGTTAAGTTAAGTTAAGTTAAGTTAAGTTAAGTTAAGTTAAGTTAAGTTAAGTTAAGTTAAGTTAAGTTAAGTTAAGTTAAGTTAAGTTAAGTTAAGTTAAGTTAAGTTAAGTTAAGTTAAATTTCCCAATGTTTGTTATGTCTTATACATTATGTCCTATGAATCTTTTAGCTAAACAAATGCAAATACAAGGAATTTTATGCAGGTTCCTGAGTTCAAGTCATTTTTAAGTTGAAAGCGATTGAAATATTTTCAAAATTTTAGTACAAACAAACCGGTTTCTTTCAACACATTTAAGGCTTTACATGTTCTAAGGAATAAAATAAAAACTGGCGCCGATATTCTAAATAATACTTGTCGAAGTCCTGTCAAAACAGTCTTGTGAAGTACGATGCGATCAATGACGCTCAATCTTCAAAGTCGCGAATGTGATTTTCTTTTTTTTATTTAAATTGATTCCTTAATCCTTAAAAGTTGACCACATCCCATAATAATCTATTTTATTTTTTTCAAATATTTAAACTATTTTGTTATTCAACCCTCAAAAGTTTGCTTCCACAAATTATATTAAATTTTTGTTTGTTTATTTTCTTTCAGTGAGCTTGCAAGTCCACGATGTCAGTCGCGCGATTCGACAGGATCAACTGGTGGTGGCCGCTGTCAATCGGATGATTCTAATTGCTCTGGAAATGGCAGCAATATAGCACCAACACCCTCACCAAATAGTCCCCCAGTTGGTCTACCTCTGCCGGCGACACTTCCTCAATCAGCTGCAGCTGCCCTTTTGCCACCTCAATCTGCAGCGATGGCTGCATACTTAAATGCTGCTGCTGCTGCAGCTCAACAAAACCGACTTCTTCTAAATAATCCCCTAGCTGGTTTGCAGTCGGCAGGACAGTCTCCATCACCTAGATTACCAACGCCCGATGATTCTCCAGCTCTGGACTTTAGTACCAAACGCAGCCGTCGGGATTCCGATGACGCCGACAGTGACGCTATGAATTTGTCAAACAAATCAGATGGTGGTGCAGAGACACCACCACCCACAACCGATGTCAATTGCCCATTGGATTTGAGCGTAAGCAGTCGTAAGCGTTCAACAGATGATGATGAGCCTTTGATTCCCAAAAAGATGTCAAGACCTAGTAATGATTATAAGAACATTCCAACAGCTTGGGTGCCACCAATCAATCCATATCTAGCTGCTGTAGCTGCAGCTGGAATGTCTCCAAAAGGTGTCCTGCCAATGGACTGGAATGGGAAAAACAAAATGGTGACAAACGATGCTACCAAAGCTTTGGAAAAGATGTCCGAGATGACCCGATTGGGTGGTTCTGATGTTATGGGCGATATGCGATCACCTGCTCAGCCAATTGGTAACTCTGGAGCGAGTACGGGACGACACAGCGCGTGGCAGTCACACTGGCTCAACAAGGGAGCTGATGCAGTCAAAGATGTCTTCAAGTGCGTTTGGTGCAAGTTGAGCTTTCCCACTCTTGCAACCTTGACAACTCACATGAAAGAAACACAGCATTGTGGTGTTAATGTTCCTCCATCTCAGCAGCAAAACCATCATGACCCACATCATCGTCAACCTGCCGTGTCCTCTGCGGGTTCCTCAAACGTAACGAATTCTTCATCTTCATCGGGCAGCAAGTCAGATTTGAATCTGCTCATCAAAGAAACTATGCCCCTTCCCAGGAAGCTAGTGCGCGGTCAAGATGTATGGCTTGGCAAAGGTGCTGAACAAACTCGTCAGATCCTCAAGTGCATGTGGTGTGGACAAAGCTTCCGTTCGCTAGCCGAGATGACGAACCACATGCAACAGACCCAGCACTACACCAATATAATCTCCCAGGAGCAGATCATATCATGGAAGTCTTCCGATGAAAAAGGGGGAGGTGGCCCTTCCCCTAATGCTGGTCCAGCCCCAGTTGGACCTCCACCTTCAATGACCGGACCAGCCCAAAGTCCCCAAAGTGGTGGTCCTCCATCACCAGCGAATAGTACTGTTTCCGCAGTTCTAACATGCAAGGTCTGCGATCAGGCCTTCTCATCGCTCAAAGATCTCAGCAACCACATGATCAAGAATGCCCATTACAAGGAACACATCATGCGTTCGATCACTGAAACTGGGGGCCGCAGACGACAGACTCGCGAAAAACGAAAGAAATCCCTCCCGGTTAGAAAGCTGCTTGAACTAGAACGGGCTGCAGGACAGCAAGACTTCAAGACCAATGATCATTTTAAGGCAGTTTCGACGAAGATCACGTGTGAAAAATGCGGTGACAAGATTGAAACGGCTCTCTTCGTCGATCACATCAGACAGTGTGTTGGTGGAGCGATTGCCAACGCATCTCCAAGAAGCATTAAAAATAGTATAATTCCTCCTGATGGTTGTCTAACGAGTCCCCCAACACCTGGAAGCCGTGATGGACTAAAGAGTATTTCACCGGCTTCCACATCTTCAACTCACAGACATATCTCGCCCCATTTGCCATCTCCAACACCGAAGGATATCGGTGAGAAGACGTCTTCATCACCATCGGTTTTAAATGCCATCGAGCAATTAATTGAGAAGAGCTTCGATACAAGGTCGTCTCGTCATGGTGCCAATTCCTATAACCAAAATAACTCCGGAACACCTCTAGGAGCGAGTATTCTCAAAAGACTGGGAATCGATGAAACAGTTGACTACACAAAGCCCTTGATCGATGCCCAGACTATGGGTCTACTAAGATCATATCACCAACATCATCAGGCTCAATATGGTGGACGACGTGAAAGAAGTGGCTCCGAGTCTAGTTCAATTTCTGAACGTGGCAGCAGTCGCATGGAGTCTCTGACACCCGAAAGGAAGCCACCTCTTCCACCTTCACCACCCCGTAGAACTCCCGATAAGATTCTTCGATCTCCTAATCCAGATGTGGAAGAGTTTAAGGTTAAGACCGAACCAAACGACGAGGACGAACATGAAGCAGAACCCGAGCGACATTCAAAGATCTCCGTTCGAAAGGAATTCAACATAGAACGACCGCCCCCAGAAACTGGAGGTGAATTGGATCTCCGCAAAAATCGAACTCCCAGCAGTTCTGCAGCACCAAGCCCTGTCCCTACTAGTCCATCGTCAAGTGATCGCTCTTCAGCTGGATGTGGAGAAAAAAAGATGCAGGGTAGTAGTCTGACAGCTCTGTCATCGATGTTTGACAGTTTGAATTCCCATACAGCGACATCGTCTACCAATGACATTCCATCAGCTGCGGGGAAGAAAGCCTCCTCAGCAAATCCCCTAGCTGCTCTTCAAAAACTCTGCGAGAAAACGGAAAATCCACCTGCGACCAGCACCCGTCTGAATTCATCAACTACCAACCATCATCCCAACGGGGGTAATTTGACAGGTTCCGGAACACCCAGTGGAATGGTGGCTTTCAGTTGGGCTTGCAACGACGCTGTCATCACATCCGATTCTGTTATCAAATGTGCTTTCTGTGATACGCCATTTTGTTCCAAAGGCGCCTACCGCCATCATCTGTCAAAGGTGCACTTTGTCAAAGACGACGCCAGCATGGAACCCCTACTGCAATCCACCAAACCAATCATGAGTGGTTCATCATCATCAACATCATCATCGGCCGCCCCACCATCCCCAAAGGCCAGAAGTCCGCCGTCAGCACCACCACCACTTCCTCCACCACCGCCAACAGCTAAATCACCGGCGGCATCTGCAGCCGACGAGAGCGTTCAGTCAAAGTTCCTCAAATACACCGAACTGGCCAAGCAGTTGTCATCCAAATATGTCTGACAGTCAAAAGGTAAATATGACGCATATCGCCATAATTAAGAGTAGGTACTTAGCCCTATTTTAAATTTCCGCCCGCCATTTAAATTCGATTGACACATGTCAAACTAAATGGCAAAAAAAAAAGATTGCATGCTAAAAATAACAGTGCAGAATGCATTTTTTTTGCGTCTCCTCTTTGCTCATCGATTTGTCATTAAAAACAAAACAAGTTTAAATTGATATAAAACAAGAAAAAAAGAGAACCCCACAAAAATAAAACACCATCATTATTCTCCCACTCCTACTCGCATTGTCATGTTTGATGTGTGGTTTTTTCATTGTTGTTATCTATAGTGTCACTCCGCTCATTCCAGTCATTGGAAAGCGAAATGCAATTGGCGAGAAATCTAAGAGCAAAAAAGGAGGGCGGTCGGAATGATTTGTTTTTTTGCAATTATTTTTTTTCTTAAATGAAGAGAACGTAGGAGGAGAGAGATAACTCTCTTTCAATTGACATCACTGTGTATGTGCGTACGTAGGTGTGTAGGAGGAGTGATTTCTATTGGAAAACCATAAAACCAGTATTTATGAGTTTTTCTTTATTTTAATTTTTATTTGACGATAGAACATAAAAGTACTCAAATTCATCTTGATGAATTTCGACTTCAGTCAAACTCAATTGTGGGGGTTTCGAAGATAAGAGAGATAAGAGTGCACTTTGGAAAATAAGAGCAAGTGCATTTATTTTCGCTGAGTTATTATTTTGGTTATTTTTAGACGAAAATTCATTTGAGTGGTGGTAGGAATTTTGAGTTGAATTATTGAGATGTACGGCTATACGTTGCTCTCTGAAATATTAAAATGTTTATTTTTGTTTTAATTATCACAAAAAATATTAAAAACAATAACATCCTAGCCGAAATAAGGTCTGGCACTAGTTTTTTCTTGGTATATTAAATAAGGTTAACAGTATCGTGGTAACAACAATTAGGAAGGAAGGTACCTATCACATATAGGTTGTAGATGAAAATGTACCCAATTTTTTAAAGTTTATATTCTAATGAAGGGTCCAGGGGAAAAACGGCTTAAGTCCACTTGAGTTGATTGCGAGAAAAATTAAGTTGTAAATTTATTTTGAAAAAAATGCTAAGTTAAAAGAAGAATAAATGAAAGCAACAAATTTTTTTGTCGACTACGAAGTAGGTAGATACTCAACTATGCAAACATTAGGTATTTTGATTTTAACATTTGCATTTTTTTGCATGATACGCTTAATGCTACATTTCCACCTAACGCTAATCTGAGATTTAACAAGATTTACCTCGAATCTCCTTCAAATCTCGGAGATTTACCATACAAATTTATTTCGTAAATCTTGAAGATTAGAAATTAATCTTGTTAAATCTTCCTAGGACAAATAGTTTTACAAATCGAACTAACCTATTCTTGCATGGTGCTGAACGATTCATTCGAGACTCGCATTCAGTTCTTATTGTTTGACACGAATCAAACATTCTGTCTCATTCGCACTTCATAAGAAAAATTGGAACGCCACTTGCATTTTTGAAGGTGCTGTCAAATTTAATCTTTTTTAAATCTTTTTTTGCGGTGGAAACACCAAAAAGATTTATTTAATCTAAACTGAGATAAGCCTTTGTTGGAAACATAGCATAAGTCAGAAGTACCTACCTTCGACGTTAATCCCGTGTTTTAATTGAAATTTTCTTTTGAAAGAACCGGACATGGTAACTGGAAACGGTTTTTTGCTTCTTATTCAGACATCTCTACATTTTCACAAGTACCTATGACATTATACTGTTTTTGCAATTCAATCAATTTGTTTTGACAGGACGTCCAACGGAAGTAGGTATTTAGAATATTGGATTTTTTTTTTTTATAAATAAATCAGGTAAATAATTAACCTGATATTTCGCTAGGTCTAGGCACAATTCTTTCTTTTTATAATTGCTTTGTTTAGTTTTTGGAAAACACAAAACTTGGAAAAAGAGTAGTGTACCTATTACATCAGATAGTAGGTACTCATACAAATCTTTAGGATGTCATCATTAGTTTAGTTTTTTTTTCAAAAAGTGGACCTAAGCCATTTTTCCCCTGGATCTTCAAATGTATCTACTCCAAATGAAAGACTCACGATACGTACTTATTTATTGCTTTAAGGTCTTCATTCATTGAGCATATCAAACTTTTTGTAGGTACCTATGCACACATACATATGTATATAGCCTACCTCTAATAAGGTATAGAGTCTTCGTTAAGTTTTTTAAGAATAAAACAGAAATTTTACTAGGTACCTGCGTTGGTTTTAATTACTTTACAGTTTTTTAAAGCTTGAAAAGCCATACAAAATTTGTTTGAAGTTTGAAAATGCAATTTTTTTAATGGAACAATGCCACGTGTCATTTTTAAATAAAAATCTTTATTTGTTGGGTGTGAAATCTCGCAAATTAAAATCTCGAATTCGATATCTAGCACTGCGAAATCTCTTAATTACAAAATCTTGCTTTTCATAATCTCGCAATAATAAAATCCCGCTTTTAACAATCTCACGATAACGAAATCCCACACGTTAAAAATACGTTTTTGAAAATAATAATAAGTTAGGTATTCCTTTTCGAGTTTCTTTTTGTGGTTCGCAGGATTTATTTTTCAGTGCAAAACTGAGCGTGTAAATTTTTGCGATTTTAAATTGTAATATTTTGGTTAATATTTGCGCGATTTTTTGCTGCGAGTTGTACTTAAACGCCAAGATTTTATAATTTCGGTTTAAGATATTTTTGAAAAATGTGACTGTCTGATAACATGAATACCTACTTAAGACTGATATCGCAGTTACCTGTACGTCTTTAATCTCAAAAAACGAACGTTTTCCAAATCAAAAAAAGCCTGCCACAGTTGGTGATGCACAATCGCTTGACAGAGAATTCAAATTGGTGGTCAATTCCATGACATTTCTGAAATAGCGTTACAGCACACACAATTACTGTTTTGTTTTTCAGATCTCTTCATTTTACTAAACCAGTTTCTTGGGTTTTGAGGTTAGCCCCTTTGAAGTATAAAAATTCCTCGAAAAAGGCTCACTTTTGCTGTCAAAAATCCAACATTCAATATTTTTGAATTTGTTCCTTAACTTTTTTTTTTATAACATGTTAACAAGTTAAGGGCCAGTTTGTTTGCAAGAGTGAATGAAGTGAAGTTTCATTTCCTACTCCGTGAAGGTGGCGTGAGGAGAATTTTATGTCAGAAATGAAAAGTGAACTGAGAATAACTAAAATCTAATTGTAATCAAAATCCTTTTATTTTTGTTTAATTTCAAAAAAGTTGTAGACATATAAAATCTTGTATATATTGAAAAGAAACGTGATTACTATGATTAAATAAAAAAACTTCAAATAAGTATTAAAAATCCTAAGAATAAAATAAATTAATTTTAAAGTTTAATTGCAAGTTAAATAAAATAAACTATTAAAATCGTCTTTTCATAAAAAACATCTCATTAATTGTAGATACATATATTTAAAAATAAAATCAAGAAGAAGTGAAAGAAAGCTTCTATCAAATTGAATGAGAAGCATATTCAACCACAAGCAAAATCAAAAAAAATTAAATAAATACAAAATTTAGACCATAATATTATTATATAAATTATTTAGATTTAATATACTTATCTTATAAGCAGGCAACTATTACCTATTCCTACTTAACGAAACAAATAACCTACAAGAAATGTATACGTAATTTATATGAAAAAAAGAAAACAATTTTATCTTAATATTTAAAATAATTAAAAAAAATTAATATAAAATTCTATATTTAAATATCTGAGTAAAAACAACGAAT
This sequence comes from Dasysyrphus tricinctus, assembly GCA_963921185.1. Lineage (NCBI taxonomy): Eukaryota > Metazoa > Arthropoda > Insecta > Diptera > Syrphidae > Dasysyrphus > Dasysyrphus tricinctus. The sequence goes on along the minus strand of OY992533.1, from coordinate 17,393,186 downwards.
TATTGTTCTTAAAAAATGCTATTATTTTTTAATATACAAAAATGTTTCAACTACCTTTGTATATCTCAACTTTTTGTTTGAAAATAACCCTTTTTTTGAGGAAAATTGTTAGGTATATTTTCTTTATTATAAAATTTGTTTAAAATAATAAACGATGTAATCGATTTGTGCCAAACTAAACAAAAAAAAATTCTTTAAAGATTGTTTTATTATTTTAATTGTTTTTAAGCCACTGTACCTTATTATTGCTTTCAGTTCCTTTTAAATTTAATTTTAATTCAATTTTCTCTAAAAATAATATAAATAAGAACAAACAAAAAAACGTATACGTAAAATATTGAAATTTTGAACCTCACTAAAGTTATATATCTAATTTAACAAAAAACAAATAACTATTATTTATTATTAAAGAAAACAATTGTATACCAAACATTGTCAAACATAAATTGAAATAAATATTTAAAAAAAAAAAAACAATTCTATGTTTCTTGCAATTTGTAAAGAAAAAATAAAAATTAAATAATAGAAATTCCATAACGTTAAGAAAATGTATAGTGATTTTATTTCTAAGCAGCATGCAAGTATACAAATTTTTAAAATTATAAAGAAAAAAATTTAACAAATTACAAAAACCAAGTGACAAAATAATGTATACGCAAGGCTTACAATTTTAAAGCAAAAAATTTAACAAAATTATATATATTAAAATATTTACAATTTTACTAGAATGTTTAAGAGAATATTGACAAAAAAAAAGAATATCACATTTTTGAAAAAAAGTAATAATAATAAATATTGACGCTTAATTTATTTGTTTTAAGAAATTCTTTACTAAAACAAAAATTGATTAAGTAATATAATCCTTCTGTAAATATATTTAAAATATTAAATGAAAAAAATCTTTCAATGTTATAAACATTTATATATGAATTTTTATGTTATTTTTTTTTTTAACAAAAAATGTAAAGTCAGTATGTAAATCAACATTTCCATTACCAATATTATATGCTAAATATATATATATATTAAAATAAAAATATTTATAAATTAAAATAAAACAAAAAAGGGAAAATCGAAAAATTAAGAAAAAGCTCAAAATAAAATCGAAATGAATGTTTCAAAAAATAAAAAAATCGTTTTTTATTGCAAGGAATAATAATAAATCTAGTCTATTACAAGGAAGAACACATAGTAGCTAAAATAGTAGAACGTTTAAATGATGTTGCACAAAAAGAGAGTTATTACAATCATAAACAACTTTAAAATCGAATATGGCCGTTTTCAGGTATGAAGAAGAAGAAGAAATAACGGTAAGTACAAGTTCACTTTTAATGAATTAGGGTCTGACCATCTCACTGTAGACATGAACATCCACAAGTGAACAAACCAGATTATACTTAACATTTTCTGCAGCAATTCGGAACTTATTTCTTTTTTTAAACAGAAATTGGAATCACATATCTACTACCCCGGTAAACAGCACAACCTAAATTGATTCCATGTGCAGTGATTTTGTTTTCTTATTGAATAGGACTGCATACTTTGCAATACCTATGTGTCCAGTAAAAGATGATCATTGGGCTCGGTTTCCTAGCAATATTTTACAGTATTGATTAGACTAAGAAACTCGGAAAGAAGAAAATGGCTTCACTATCATTACGAAAGCTTTTAGATACACCAATAGCAAAAGAAATTGAAATACCTATACGGAAACTCTTGTCGGAATAATCTTCTGTTTACCCTCGAGAGGTCAAGTAAACCTTTTTGGAAAGTTTCCAAAATTATCAAAAAAAAGGTTCGAGTATTCCACCTCTCATAGTCTGGGAGCCGACCGTAAGATTACCTATCTCATCGCGGCCACCCAAAAATTGAATGCCAACTGATACCTTCAGTCCAAACATTTACGAAATCACTGGTCGGACAAGCCTATTCTGGTCGCAATGGTTAGAAAATGCACTTTTCAGGTTACATTTTCCGATAAATGTACCAATAATATAAGCAACTAAAGCTATCAGTTGGCATCCAATTTTCGCTTGGCCGTGATGAGATAGGTAATCTTACGGTCGGCTCCCGGACTATCAAAACACATGAAAAATTATTATTAACAGCAAAAGATAAAGCAAACATATTAGCTTAAAACTTTTCAAAGAATCATGAAATAACGGCTCATTTAAGTGATCATAGTACTTCCACTGATGTATCAAACACAATTATTTTTTGTTTCGCAATCAAATGTCGAACTAACGGGCTACTTTCCAGATAGCTGGAAAACTGCCATGGTAATACCGATTGCAAAGCCTGGTAAACCAAAAGAAGATGCCAGGCCTATAAGCTTACTGAACTCTATAAGCAAGCTACTAGAAAAAATAATAATGGCGACAATAAAAATTATTCTAAGCTTTTTAAGAGGGATATAATTTTTTAGTAAAAGTAAAAAACCGATTCATCTTCTGTACATTATATTATAATTTGAAAATACTTTTATCACCTTATAGACCGCAAATATCGTCAAAGAGGGGGACGAAGGGGTTGAAATAAAACTCTGAAAAAACTAGGAAAACGTTTCAAGTAGATTATATATACAGTCAACTAAGTCATACTATAGATACCGAATAAACAAAGGGTACTTTTAAACATGGACAAGGCTATTGTATGGTTCGTGGATGTTTGGGCATGTTTCTCTGGACATGGAGTGGGTCTGATTGATAAAATATATGCAATTATGGACCGGTGAAAATTCAAGAACATCATAGAAAATGTCATGCTTCCATGTGCTGAGGAGGATCTTCCCCTGAAATGAATATTTTAGCAAGATAATGATCCGAACCATACCAAAATATAGTCAAAAAAAATCGTTTCAAGTGGAAAAACTTGATGATTTGAAGTGACCAGCACAGTATCCTGGTCTCAAACCCCTGGAAACACTATTGGAGATTGTAGATCGAAGAATAGTTCAGAGAAAATTCCAGATTTGTTTTTATAAAGGCGCGCACTAAAGGGGTTTTGAGTACCCTTAAAATGAATTAACACAGTGCGAGCGTTAGGAAAATAGGGAAGGATTCGAGAGGAGATACCGATGCACATTGGTTTTGTAGTTCTGAATATCAAAATGAGAGGGAAATACAGAGCCAGGTAAAGCATTCCACATTCGGGTAGTGCTACTTAGAAGAGAATCTCTATACTTGACAGTGCGTTCGAAATTGGGCTCAAGGGTATATTGATGTGCATTCCTAGAAGTACGAGTATTACGGTGGAACTGCTTAAGGGGAGGAATGCAGCTGGCTATTTCACTAGAACACTGTTTGTTAAAATACCGATAAAATAATGAAAGGCACGAAACATTGCGGCGGTGTTCGAGAGATGCAAATGTTTCCGTTATTGTTCTATCACCTATCATTTTCAACGCTCTATTTTGAATTCTATCCAACAGACTTAAATGGGTCTTAGGAGCACCTGCCCAGATATAGGAGTTGTACTCAAGCTTTGGACGAATGAAGGCTTTATAGATTACAGCCAGATCAGAAGGGGAGAAAAATTTCTTACTTCTTCGAAGAAAACCTAAACATTTCGCAGCATTTTTGGCGACGTCAAATATGTGATCATTCCACAGAAGGTGGTTTGTGATGCACATACCCAGAACTGAAAGCTGTTCGGTTTCCTCGATGCAAGTGCCACTCATGGATAGTGGCAAAGGGGGTGGGTTTCGCTTTAACGACAGAAGACAGCATTGAGTTTTTGAAGCATTAAATTCTACGCGGTTTCTTATTCCCCATTGGACAATGCTGTTGAGATCAGAATTTAATGAGCTTATCATACGCTGCCGTTCAAGTTCCACATCCGAAGAACAAGGAAGTGAATCTTGGAACGAATATGAAAAGCTGAGTTTACTGTCGTCTGCAAAACAGTTTAATGGATTAGAAGTTTCAGACAGAAGATCATTTATAAAAATTAGGAAGAGAGTCGGAGACAAAACGGAGCCCTGGGGCACACCAGCATTTATTTTATGAATATCAGACTTGAAACCATCCAACACAACTTGTATTGAACGGTCCGAAAGGTAATTTCTAATCCAACGAAGAAGAGATTCATCAATTCCAAATGCACGCATTTTCGATAAGAGAGCTTGATGCCAAACTCTATCAAATGCTTTTGAAATATCAAGCGCACTAATCTTACTTTCTCCAAAACGATGTAAAGATTTGTTTCACTGCTCGGTGAGATATACCATCAGATCACCAGTGGACCTATTGCTACGAAAGCCATACTGCCGGTCATTAAGAAGCTTCCGTTCTTCACGATATTTCTTAAGCTGATAATTTATCAGCGTTTCCATGACCTTGGAAAGAAGGGACGTAAGTGCAATTGGACGATAGTTAGAGGGAGAAGAAGATTCGCCTTTTTTAGGGACAGGCTGGACAAATGCTGTTTTCCATCCACTCGGAAAGAGACCAGTAGAATAGGACAGATGGAAAATCTTACGCAGTGACTTTGCCAGCGTTGAAGAACACCTCTTCAGAACAATGGGAGGGATACTATCTGGACCAGCAGATTTGTGTATATCAAGATCCTTTAGAACTCTTGCCACTGCACGAGTGCGAAAGAATATTCGTCCCATGGAATCATTAACGCTCTCAAGTACAGGAGGAGTTGAGACACTCTCTGGCAGCGTCGAATTAACCAGCAAACTGTGCTGCAAGCAAATTGGCTTTATGAATTGAGCTAACATAGGGAGTGTCATTGAAGACGAGTGTTGGAACCGAAGACGAAGTTGTATTTCTTATGTTTTTTACAAATGAGGAAATAGGTACGATCTCTTTGTCCAGGTCAAGGAGGCTTGGAATAGTATACCAGGTTTCACGGTTCCAAATTTTCTGGAGAATATACCCTGGAGCTGCAGTGCGATGATGAAATACAAAGGTTTTGTCACAAAATATTATAAATTAAACACTAAATTCAAAACATGCATTTTTAAAAAGCTGCTTATGTTTTGACCAGGTAAAATGGGACATGATATCATTATTCTTTGAATATTTAATATTTTTAGTTATGAAACATCATTTTTGTTGTTATTAATTTTATTTTGGTAATAATAAGAACATTTATCAATTACAAAATTATTAAATATATTAAAATCCAGGCAGTTATAGACCAGAGTATAATTTCATGAAAAAAGTTGCTTATGTTTTGGCCGACACTGTATGTATGTGATATAAAAATCCTCTATACCAAGTAATGCCCTGAAATCATAAATGTAGGCATACTGCATCACTGGCAAAAATGGTTCTATTAATGTAAATTTTTGGTAGAATTAGCTGTGATTATTGAGAGAAAATACACATGCTCACCATTAAGTAAAAAAACTTTAGATTATCGGACAGTGTTTTCCACATGAATTAAGTAGTATTGCCAAAATTTCATATTTAAGAAGTCGGTCGTGCTTTTCAACGCTGGCGAAACTACTGCGGAAGCTTTTCTATCTGATCTTCCTTATTGCTTTCCGAGTTGATGGAAAACAGGATATGCCCAGCCTCTACCTTGAAAATATGAATCTTCTTTACCTTCAAACAATCGCCCACTTCTACTTGTGTCCACCTACCGCATCCACCAGCACAGTATGTCTCAGATATACGAGATATCTTGAATAAGAATCAAGTTATGAATATGAATTCAGAAAAGAAATTCGTAAAAAAAAATTATTAATTTTTGTTTGCTTTTCGCCTCAGTTAACTCAATTATGGGAGCTTTTAATTTTGAAATGGTAAAAAAAAACTTGACGGATATTGAAAACAATCATTTCGCACCAGTATTGGAGCAACCTTTATAGATCTTGAAAATCAAAACTTATTTGGAAATATTAACCAGACAAACCCCTTAGGGTTCTTTGTGCCATTATTTGTAGGTACAAATTTCAAAAGGATATTCGTATCAAGTTTTAACTACCTCATCGTCGTTATAGTCGTCATTTTATTGCCGCCACCAGTGACGCTACCTATAAATTACATTAATTACATTTATCATATTAATTTACACACTCACACACATGCGCCCATAATATACAGATGCTATCAAGCACTCGCTGTCTCTCTCCACTCTGGCATTGGCATTGGCATCCGTCCGTGTATATAAATTTTGAAACACACAGAGAGTAATTAATCGGATGATTTACACAACTCCTTGCGTAAGCGTTATGTTCATTTAAATCCATCCGGCAGTCGTCCTGGCATAGGTACTCTAAGCGAATATCCTGTTTTTGTTACTACTCTAAAACCTTCTTCACTAACCTAACGAGATATGAATTTTCAGTCAATATGTCTATGTACATACGTCTGTATGTATGTAATCTGAATATGTGAAATGTATTTCATTATTATATATATTAGAAAGTTTTTCTTTATTGTTGTTGTTTTGTTTTTCATTTTAATTCACCACGACCCCGACGAAGACCACGATCGTAAATGTCCAAAAAGGGTTTGATTTATACCCAACTTCCACACAAGGGGGGGATAGATAATATTTCGATATGAAGAAAGAGAAAAAGCTTAACGGAGGACATTTTACGTTTAGATACGGAAACGTAAATGTGTTTTATGACACCCTGAAGCTGTGCAAGACACACACACACAAATTAAAAGGTAACCCTCTAGTGGGATAAGTGAATGTTAGTTTTGATCTAATTATTGTTCGGTTTGTTTTTAGACGAATGGCCGACAGGACGAGTTGGGATTACATGGCAAAATGATAAAAGAGTTGGCTTGTAAAGGGAGTGATTCGTCTAAAAATTTCGTAACTAGCTATTAGGATGTCATTTGGACGAATGTGCCCAGCCCAATACCTTACCCCAGTGTGTTGCAGTGGTGGGTGGTGTGGAAAAGAATTTAATACATACAAAATAACTTGATACCTTTGTTTGGGCACTTTTTTTTCTTATAATTTGTAGCTTTTATGAAAAACAAGTACTGCAGTAGATTTTTATGACCTACAAATTAAGTCGCCCAGTATAATAACAAATTTGGAGCTTTTTACAAAAAAAATGAATTTTCACCGGTCGGGTCCAAATAAAGGAGGCTTTAACTTTTCAGGAAATAGACAAACACTTAACAAAAAATAAAACTCTCCACCAAAATTCAGTTTTGTGCAAGAAAAATCGTAAATCGATAAATGATTTTTCAATGCATTCTTTCATCGCAAAAAATAGATCACACGAGTTTAAAAACGTGAATGAACGCACATGACACCAAAAAATCCTGAAAATACGATTTTTTCATTGGTTGCGATAGAAAATCTCAAGTGAGTTTCTAGCCTTAACTTCTAAACCGCGTAGTTTCATGCACGTTTTTCTCTAAACCTATTCATAGTGCGAAAAATGAATGAACATTTTCTTGATAAGAATTAAATAAGCGAATTTACGCTAGGAACGCACTTGCGATTTTCTGTCGCACGATTATTCAGTCACAAAAAAAACAGAAAACATAACTTTTAAATGTGACGTGACTTTTTTACTACTTTTTCTGATCCTTGGAAAGACTAAAGTCTATGTCTACAAAAAAGGCATCAAAAAAATTAAAAAATACAAACAAAACCAGCAAAAACACCACATCTACCTATACCAATACCATCATCCTCGAAGTATAGCCATCTCTGAGAGGACAAAAAGTACAAACAAAAAATACAAAAAAAAAGGATATTTTAATTCATTGAGATGGCAAAACAACCATACGCCAAACGAAAGGATTTTAATTGAAATTTGATTTACGATATTCGATTTTCAAGTTTTGAAGTCCTCTCTTTTCTGCTCTTCTGATTCTGAATCTGCTTGTATCCTGAAGGAATATTCAATTTATTTAATTCCTTTTTTTTTATTTCATTTCATTCTTATATGCTGTGTAGGTACAACATTTATCCTTGTGTATAAATTTCAACAACGAAACGACCTCCTCTCGTTAGCCGCCAGGATGTTTCCTTGATATATTCACATCTCAGATTCTGGAGTTTTTTTTTGTCATTCCTCCAATCGAATCCAAAGGACATATGGGAAACATGCATTTCAAAATTTAATGTCCTTTTACAAATATTAAAAAATAAAAAAAAATTAGTTCCTTTCAGAATTTATATTCTTTCTCTTCTCAGTTCCTTCCGCAGATTTCTGCGATGACGATGTGTGTAAACAATTATCCTTTTTTCCCATTGTCTGTATTTGCATATTTTTTAATTCGACATAACATATCCTTTGGGCTAAGTAAGATACGACCATACTCGTACACCGGGGTTTTGAAAAAAATTATGTTATCCTTGAACAAAAGATTGCTGATTGAATTTTTGTGAATGTCCTTGGGTGTGGTGCTGGGGCGGGTGAAGGATTATTTATTAATAAAATATTTATACTTTGTACTTGAAATTCAAAAGAGAGAGATTGAGAGAGAGAGAAGGAGGATCACCATAGGACCTGTCAGCTATACATTTTACTTCATGTGAAAGAAAAACCAACTTGAGGGGATTTATATTTCGCAGGATACACAAGTCGCATCCATCTTGCAGTTAGCATGTTTCACTCCCATAAAATAGAAGGATTCATTGCATTTTTAGTTGTCGAGGGGTATAGAGTGTAGATATAGTTCTTGGCCGGGCTAGCTACATATATACATAGAAGTTGCACTGTGTGGTGTGGGTTGAATTGTGGAAACAGCACTAAGGGAAAATGATCTTAAATCACTGGAGAGATGCTATTTTATGGCTTCGTATTTTAAGATGAATTCTTCCTTTGCTCAGAGAGTGCAGCGCAGTATTCTTTTGCTAAAAACTGAAAGGACTATGATGTTTGTATATACGTCCATCGGGCATCTGCGTATGTGTGTTTGTGTGGGTCTCTATGATAAGATTGAATTGTGCCTGAACAGGCACATCAAGAACAATGACGGTACTTTATTTTAAACAGAACATAAATTTCCTTCTAAATGGCTTTGCAATTTTATCTTTTCTCTAAAGCTTGAAATTAATGTTTTTTTTGTTTGTTTGTTGTGTTTGTGGTTGCAAAAGTGTGCATGCTATAAGTTAGTCTGTTCAAGGTTTTTGTGTGCTGAAAGAAATTTGATCCTGTTTCAACTCGTGTGGGTCTTTCAAACTTCTATAAATCCAAAATTCTTAGTCTACCAAATTCAACCATCAGAAAAAACTAAAAAACAGACATAGACAAAAAAAATCTAGGACACTGAAATTCCAAAGCATCCATTTCGAAACATGATAGTGTGAAAGCAAACAAAAAAAGAAACAATCAAAAGTCTTCAAATGAAGTGGCCAAGGATTCTTGCACTTGCCACTTCTTCTTTACAGTATATCGCACTGTATGTCTCTGATGGTTGATGGCTATAGAGGACACTTCCATCGAATTTACACAGCAGCAGTAGCAGCAGCAGCCAGCACAGGACTATTCTTTCCATTGGTGAAATGGAAGCCCGTGAAAATGAATGACTTTTCTCCTGGCTGGCTGGCCTGCATTCCAGCAGAATCAAGTACAATTTTTGGACACAATATGCGAGAGAAAAATATAAATTCCTGTGTTGTATGTTTTTTTTTCAACTCTGTGCTTTAAGGACAATACTTCCTCCGTATACAACTCCTAGGGGTGTATATTGACGGGGGCAAAAGAAAAAGGATTTCATAAAATTGCGCAATTTAAAGTGTCACAACATAAATTTCAATCGTCCCTGTTTAGTAGAGCCTTGCTCTGCTCCGCGCGCGTTCTTCAAGCATCATGTGTATGAAGGACTTTGCTATTTATTTATTTTATTTTTTTTCGTTTGGTAAGACAAAAAGTAAAAGATCCTTTCCATAGTTTGGTTGGTCCATAGATTTGGTGTTGTTTTGCGGAATTTTGTAGGTGTAGGTACATCAGGATGGGAGTGATGCAAGAATGGAACAGTACCTATAGTAGTAAGTCGATGCAGTGCAGAATCAGAATTGTGTTTGTGATGGTGGTGGCATAGTATAGGGTGGACTTTTAGACATAAATCAATTTGGGGGTTTGGCTTGATCTTTGGGTGTTTGTTGAGTTTTTATTTTGTTGTCTTTTATCCTGGTAGAAAAGTGAAGTGTCTTTTGTTCATTTTGCTTACGTCATTCAAAAAGGAGTAGAATAGTGTGATTTACTTGACGAGCCCAAAAAGAAGGAGGTAAGTACCGAGTTTTTTCAAAAAAAAACTTATTATTATGAAATATTTCAAAATGAATTGTATTCAAAATGGAATTTCTAAAGATAAGGAATGGAAAACTTCTTCGTGGAACGAAATAAGGATACGTTGATTATGTGAACTGATTGATGGACTGTGGTTTGGATCAGACCCGTTTACTTAAGGCATAAGTTCAAGTACAAGTATAATTACATTGCACTTAAAATTTTTCAAGTACCATTACAATTCCTTGGTTTTGTACTTAAAAATTTCAAGTACCAGTACCGGTACTTGTACTGGTACACAGTGACCGTTTATACGGGGATCTGTTTCGTGGTTTTCTTGGTATGGTGTTTTCCTATCATCTCCCTCTGGCCTCGCTAAAGTCCCGCCAAATTTTTTTTTATTCAAAATAAAATTTTTCAGAGGCTTAAAACGTGGTTCAATAGTCCAATTTTCCAGTGTCATGGTTAGAGTTTTCGTCTTGCTAGACAACATGCACGGGGATTTGTGTCGTGGTTTTCTCGCTATGGTCTCGCCATGACATTTACACGTGTTTTTTTGGCTTTGAGTTTGTTTTTCCTTCATCTCGCTTTGGTCTCGCTAAAGTCTCGTTTCAAGCATGTTCATCACCAAATCAGTGAAAACTTCTCACTAGAACTCAGTAAGGTAAGGATCTCCATAAGAAATAAAAACATTTATATTCCATTGTGTTGCTTCAGTGACGAGCACTCTTGAAATTATTCAAAGCGTTTTCAATAATTTTTTAGCTTACAGCATTTTGAAAGACATTTAGCTGCATTTTATTATCCACATGATCTGATTCGAGCACTTAATTATAAAAAAAAAGACATAGGATACTCCTTTTTATCTGCATCTTTTTCAAAGATCCAATAATAATGTTTCACTCTGGTGGCTTGGAGGCCAGTGACTATTGTCATAAATGTTATGAGTAACAGGAAAAAGGGGCAGAAAACACATGAAAAATAAACAAACTTAGATCAAAAAGCGATGGGTATATGTATAACCATTGTCACTAAGGTCCTGACTCATTTGGATAGTAAGATGCGGGCATTATTTTGGCGAGACTAAAGCGAGATGACCGCAAAATATGCTCAATTTCAAAAACCAAGTGTAAATATCACGGCAAGACCAAAGCGAAACCATAGCGAGAAAACTACTACACAGATCCTCGTGTAAACTAATAAGGCGAGATCACAGCAAGACGAACCCAATGATCATGGTACTAGAAACCACGATTGGACTCTTGAACCATGTTTTAAGATTATTTTAAGATCTTTGAAAAAAAAAATTATTTAAAAAAAAATAACTTTGGCGAGACTTTAGTGAGACTAAAGCGAGACCAAAGTGAGATGAAGGAAAAACATTCTTAATACCAAAAAGAGATGACAGCAAAACATGCCTAATGCCAAAAACCACGTGTTAATGTCATGGCGAGACTAAAGCTAGACCATATCGAGAAAAACACGAAGCAGATTCCCGTGTAAATGGTCACTATGAGACTAGATCGAGACGGATACAATGACCACGACGCTGAAAAACAAATATGGACGACCACGGCGATTTTGGTTTAAGACATAGATTTATCATTTCTAGTTTTTTTTTGAAAAGGAATTAAAATGAATTATAAGTACTTTTAGAATTAAAAAGGTATTGAAAAGTATTTTAGTACAATTCATAAAAGTAATCAATACAATAATTTCAAGTACTTTTGTACAAGTACCATTACTGGCACTTGAAATTTGTAAGTACAAGTACCAAGGAATTGTACTGGTACTTACAAAATTTCAAGTACAAGGTATTTGAACTTATATTGTACTTAAGTATCAATATAGGTACTTAATTACTTTACAACTCTGGTGGGGATGTTGTACGGCATTCATACCGAATGGAGGCAACATTTAAGGAATCAAATCATGGTGCTATATGTCACGACTCTCTTCAACAACGGCATCAACGGTGTTTTTTTTTCGAAGAGAAGAAAGTCACCGAAAATAATAGCGATGCCGAAGAAAGTCGATAAGACCACGGATCTTTCCTTAGCAAATCCTCGATTTCCGTCATTATTGAGAGCCTGAAGATATGGAAATTTTACACATAATGGGGCACCAAAGTCCAGTCAGCCAAATCTAAGTTGGCTCGATTCAGAAGACCCGTGAAACATGGAAATACAGGTACAAGCACAAAAACATACCATCCATCGGCGAAATATCTGCGGTTATTAACTTCGAGGAAAAATTACGTGTCAACCCGCAAGTAATAGTCTAGACAAAATATGTTTCTATACTATAGCATATTATGCAAATTAACAGCTCAAAAAACTCATCTAAAACAACCTCCTGCGAAATGTAATGTTTATAATACATCCAAACATGAGTCAGACAAAGTGTTTCAAGCCAAGTCTCTTCGCTTAGAGTTATCAATCCAAATCTACGAGCATTAAAAAGTTGTCTCATCGAACAAAACGAAAATTCATACAATTTGGTTAGAAGGTATGTATATGTATGTACACAAATCACTCTAAGATAAGGACTGTTCCCACATCCCTAAAAGAACAAGTGTTCCTCTTTTCTATCAGATCCTTTTATCCCGCGCCTAAACCTTGAATTCCAACATCATGCATGTCGCAGTCTTCTTTTAAAATTTATCACTAAATCACTCGATTCAAAAGCAATAAAATAAATTCTGAATTTATTTACAAAAAAAAAAAATGAAATAAAAAGGCTTTCAAAAAATGCCCCTTTCGGCTTTTTTTTGACAGATTTATGACAGTGAATAGTCAAAAACAAAAAAAAAACTGATGCATGGGATTCGTCATCGTCAGTTTCTTTGTTGATTTGATTAAAATTCGAAGAGAAAAATGGAATCCAAATTCCTAAAATCAAACAACTTATAACCTTCATGTGTATAATATTCGGTCTGAGCTGAGCTGAGACATTATTCTAATGCACACAGCTATAGTCACACAAATGGTGTTCATAAATTACGGTATTTAGAGGGTTGAAAAGAGTCAAAGTCAATGTTCGTCGCATAATGGTCGATTTTATTCTATTAGAAGAAGAATTAGAGGTTTTTTGTATATTTAGTCAGTGCCTTGTTCATGTCGCCTGTCATCTTCGTCATATTAGGTTTTTAATTGAAATCATGACCTTTAGCGCTAGAAAGATTTTGAGAAAGGGTACAGGGAGAAAAGAAGCTTTTGAATGCAGTCCAACTCATACGAAAGAAATTGATCGTTCGAATGCGATGCAAGTTTTTTAAGGCACACGTTTTGAAATTCGAAGTTTGAAATTTGTTGCAGCAGGAAGTACATAGGTTGGTTTAAATATTGACATTCATGTTTGCTGTCAGGACTCCTGTCTTTTCAAAGTTGGTCAATTGTCAGCTGCTGTCAAAGGTAACCTAGTATGCTTATAGCATCACACAGAAGCAAAAGAAAAAAAAGAAAAGTAAAGAAAAGCTGCTTCGTGGACATTCTGTGAAAAAATACAAATTTAGATTTTAACTGCCAGGGGTCCCAAGTTGAATAGGTAGTACCTATCTTTTTTTTTACCAAAGTTCGAAGCGTATAAATCAAGAAGTTCCGAATCATATACCTATAGCCTTCAAGACAAAAGAACAAAAAAACAGGATTTCAACCTCAAACTATAATTCCAAACCAAAATGTTAAACCTTAATCTTTTTGATTAACATCGTAATATCGTAATAAATTATAAAAAAAAAATGTTCAAAAAACCCACATTGCGCTTATAAATATATCCTTAATAAATTGTGTCCCTCAACTTCAACACTCATCCCGCACCACCATCATCATCCAATCCAGGTGAGGTGATGTTCCTTTTGACAGGTTAAAACCAAAAACCCAAAGGTGATTTAATGCGTCCAATGATCTTCGCTCTACCTAAAACCAATAAATTTGTCTCCCGTCCGGAGATATCAAAATTCAATTATTTCGTTTCTTTTATTCCATTTCGTTTGTGCTGTCGCTCACCCTGGTTTCTTCGTTCTCCTCTCCACCTGTGGCTTGTTTGTTGTCAGCATTCTCATCATCATCATCATTGGAGCGCGAACATCGTCATCTTTGTTTGCCACTCAAATCGGGGAAAGAGGCAACATTCTCACATCTCCATGATGTGCAATGATCGTAAATTACGATATCGATAGTTCCAAGTTCTTCTCCTTAACCCCACTCCTCCCCAGACATCATCTTATAATTCACCATTTGCGAAGCGGAATCATTTTAGAGAATCTGGATAATTACAGGGAACGAAACACAACTTCAGATTCCAGAACTCCAGCATCATCAGAGACAGACAAAGACGAAGACGAAACAAAATGAATGATCCGCATGAGGCAGTGCCGAGATTTATGAGGCTCAAAACCAATCCCAGCTCTTTGAGGAGAGTTGATAACTCTTCTGGACCAGTTCTTCATCTGGCGGTTTCTTTTTTTTTGTGTTAACTGAAACAAAGGAGAAAATATCAAGAAGGATGCATCTCATAACACAAATCAACATCATCTCGAGGTTATGTGATGTGGTTGGGATCGGGACGCTAACCGCCAGATCTCCGGGGTGTATAAATTACCTGGCGGTATCCTTGAGTCTTTCCAAGGTGCAATGGTGTGCGTACCTAACCTATACCTACTTAGATAGCTCATGTCATTAGGACACACAAAAAATGAGGTGTGCATTTTGGACTCACTGGATTGGTGCATCTCATTTGTATTTTATGGCCCTACAATTCCCATATCGAGTTGATTCTGGATGATGAGGATTGATGGACATAATATGATGCTCTTCCATCGATCGCATCGGTGAGGTTGAAACGAATCAAAAAAGATGAAGAAATTTTCAATTTTTATGGACTTTTGAGCGACGTGATTGGGAAACCAGTTTAACCAAAGAATACTATTATATGCAGCAGTAGGAAGGGTTAAGATTTATTTATGGAGCCAGGGAGTGGTTAGAAATGTTTATGATGTGTTTTTGTTCTACCGATAAATTAAATGAATAAAAATTTACATAAAACAGAAAAAGGAACTTTCTGGAAAGTTGTTTTAATGCAATGTTACTATAGAAATAAATTAAAGGATTAATGTATGGTTTATAAATACTACCAATTGGAGCATGAGGACAGAAAATATAGATTCCCTTTGAGATTGCAGCAAGATGCCTTGATAACAACAAGGTTAAACTCACTTTGATGAGAGTTGGGAAATAATGATAAAAACGTTCAATTACAATTACTTGGAATAAAAATCTCCAAACATTTGTTCAATTACTTTTAAATTTAATTGAAGGAACTCAATTACTAATTACATGAAGTTTAAAAGTGTCAATTTTTTGCAATGCAATTAGGTTAATGTATTTGAAACCAAAAATAATTACCTACTCAAAAAGAAGTTATCATTACTTTCTTCAGTTATCATAAATAAATTAAAAATAAATTAATAAGAACGTGAAATGAATTGCAAGTAATAAAGTTAATTACCTAGTTTAAATGTAATTGCCACAGTGGTTTCTTTCCCCCTTGAATACTCATTACATAATATTTTCAATTTTATGTTATTTGGAAGTGAATTTTACCTTACTTACTTACTTACTTAAGGTGGCGCTACAGTCCGGGGTGGACCAGGGCCTCAACCAACAAGCTTCTTCCAGCCGGCTCGGTTTCTAGCTAGCTGTCTCCAGTTTCGCACGCCAAGTTGGTTGAGGTCCTCTTCCACTTGCGTGCGCCACCTTTTACGCTGTCCACCTCTACTGCGTTGTCCCACGGGGTTGGATTCAAAGACTTTCCGGGCCGGAGCATTGGTGTCCATTCGCTCTAGATGACCCAGCCATCTCAGTCGTGAATTTTACCAATTACATGTAATTTATAAGTGATTTTTTTAAATTACAATTACAAGTAATGGAAACGTATTTTTTCATTTACAATAACATTTAATTTCAATGGAAAAAGTTAAATTACCGAAAATTTGTAAGTGAAATGGAAGTTTAAATAAATTACAAAAAGTAGTCATCATTCCACAACTCTTATTTATGTGTGCATTATATACATTAGGGTGGTCCTTATATTGGGTTTTTTTGAAATTCCAACTTGGATAGGCATTAAATGACTCTAAATAGAGAAAAAAAATTTCCTAATTTTTTCAGATTTTTTTTTCACCCCCCTGGTCCCCCTTTTTTCACTTCAAGGTACAAGTAATGGAGTTAGGGTGATTCTTATAACACGCGAAAAAGGAATCAGAACTTATAGATTAAACTCAGACGAAAAAAAAATCGTATCGGAGGGGGGGTCTATATCCCCCCGTTCAGGCGGGAGGGGTAATTTTCTAAAAATTTTACCAAAAATAGAAAACAATTATTTAAAACAATGGGACCACTTACAATAGCATGCTATAGCTTTTTTTAAAGCCATGAATTCAGTCTCTAATATGTTTCTTAAATCAAGTTTTTATTGTTAAGTTTCTGAAAAAAATAACTTTCAAACGTGAAAAATTATTATTTTTGTTTTTATTTCTAAGCTTGAAAACTATTTTTTCAAAAACTATTAACAATAGAAACTTGATTTAAAAAACATATTAGAGACTGAATTCATGGCTTTAAAAAAAGCTAAAGCATGCTATTGTAAGTGGTCCCGTTGTTTTTTAATAATTTTTTTCTTTCTTAGGTAAAAATTTTAGAAAATTACCCCTCCCGCCTGAACGGGGGGAAATAGAACCCCCCTCCAGTACGATTTTTTTTTGTCTAAATCTAATCTATAAGTTCTGATTTTTTTCACGTGTTAAAAGAATCACCCTAGCTCCATTATTTGTACCTTGAAGTGAAAAAAGGGAGACCAGGGGGATTGAAATAAAAATCTGAAAAAATTAGGGAAATTGTTTTTCAATGTTTTGAATCGAATGAGGGCTATCCAAGACAAATGTCCAATTTAAGGACCACCCTAATATACATATATTCCATATTAAGGTACTTGCGGCCTTTA
Source organism: Dasysyrphus tricinctus (assembly GCA_963921185.1). NCBI lineage: Eukaryota > Metazoa > Arthropoda > Insecta > Diptera > Syrphidae > Dasysyrphus > Dasysyrphus tricinctus. The sequence continues at coordinate 17,376,016 of OY992533.1, read as the reverse complement.
ATCCAATGAATGCGTTTCGCCCAGGCATGGTTTTGGGCTAATCTAAGACGCTTTGCTTTTTAGAGCTTTTCTTAATGAAGTTAAAACCTTGGAAAGCTTATTTTGAAGAGAAAATTATTTCAGTGTGATTTAGGCGCTTTCTGGTTTTGTTTTTGACAATTTTGAGTGTTTTTATTATTTAACAATAAACCTTGAAATATGAAGTAAATATTTCCTTCAAAGGTTTGTTTTTATATAAATTTTCTTCGTTTTCAAAGACATGCTTACGTTTCTAAAAATGTAACTAAGAATAAAACTGCGAAAAAGTCTCATTTATCCACCCCTTTTTATGTATTCTATTATGTTTCCACCCATATTCACATGCCATCGACTGTATCACTGTAATGATATATTTTTCTGCCTAATTAACATCCTAAATCATGTGATTTGTCGCTTAACTGGTTCAAAAACAAAACCCACCCAAAAAACCCTAAATAATACCCCCATATTCCTCCATCACCGCATCATATACGCGACATACCCCTGTATAACATTACAACCCCCTGATGGCACAAAACACACGTCAGTGATATCAGCAAAATGTTTCTACCATACCATCCACTTACGCCCACCAAACCAAACCAAAGGACCTAGTTCATATGAGTGTTGTGATGTGCCTCGGTTAAGGACCTCCACATTCAGACACACACTCACACACACATACTCAAATAGGGATCTTCCCCAGTCCCGATGTAAAAGCTTCGTCCCGTCTCTCCTAATTAAAACGAATCCAAGGATCTACTATACTCTACTACTTGCTTTGATCTGATTTATGGTCGTCGAAGGAGTTGGGCGCAAAATAGACAAATACATCATTTTGCCAGGACGAACCCAAACGGGGCAAAGTCCCGAAGTGTTTTGTGTGTGACAAAAAAGTTATCCCGAGATATGGCATCCAAGTGTCGTGCCAAAATCCAAAAAAAAAAAGACATTTTGGGCGAAGATGTGAATCCTTGTGTTAGATTGGTGGTTCCTTTGCTTGTGCTTGTCTAAGTTTTTTTTTTTTGTATTATGTTTTTTGAAATGACGCCTGCGATATGTGATGCCTTGAGGAGGTTTTTTGAATTTCACTCACCCTTTTGTTTTTTTTGGAGATTTTTGAGTAAAAAGTCAAGTAGAAGAAATGCCGTTTTTGAATGATATACCTACAACCTACATATTATTCGTAGGTAGATATACCTTTTTCCATCAGAGAACACCAATATGGAAACATGCCTGGTGGGTTGTATGGGTTTTTGGTTTGGGGAAACTGAAACAATATCCTATCTTGCCTTCATCATCATCAACCTTTTTACCTTTTGTGTGTATAAAGACTTTTGAGGTACCATGACTTGGGAACGACACCAAGACACTGAATGTTTTTTTTTTGCTTGGCGTTAAATGTTAAACAAGAAATACATATGAATATTATTCCGCGACGGGGTTGTAGAATCTTACTCCAAAAATTGAAAAGTTTAAGCTGGCATACAAGTTACCTGTAAGTTTTTTTAACGGATAAACTTTTAATGTATTGACGAAATCTCATTTCTTCTCCTTTTGCGAAATCTCGTCATTCCTTTTTTTTATTTTTACAGAGTTGGGCATCGAGGTAAAATTTTCAAAATTTTTTAGACACAAATTTGAAACAATACTTTCAAGATTTTGGAATCATAATATTTTGTTCGTATTTTTGCATTTACAAAAAATGCAAATACGGAAATGCAGGGACGGAATCAGGTCCGTCCCTGCATTTGAAAACAAGTGAAAGATTGAATACAAAATCTATAGTACACTGTGATTTTTTATTGAATAATTTTTCAATGGACAACAACAACTTATGTGTCTTACCACCAAGTATATAGGCTGGAGTTATAGCTATTGTGTGGACTTTTATTTACACACAAACGCCACTTAATTTGAATTTTTTAAATTTGCGATTGCAATAACTTCACAATATCAACCAATAATCTGAGCTAAAAAAAAAGTAACACCTTTCACCTCAATTGCTAGGAATTTCGCAAAGAAAACTTCACATGAGACGATATAATTTCATAATTTTGCCATTAGTGGTTCTACGTTTTTTAACTTCGAAAAATGCTAAAATCTTGCAGTTTTGTCTTGATCTTTTTTCATATTTTTTTTTTTTTTTTTGTTTTATTAAAAGTTCGCATTTCAGAATCTCTTTCAAAATCCCAATTGCACTACTTTTCAAAATCTCCTAACTATAATTTTTGCGATCACACTTCACACATTCTTCCAATATTTAAGGTCTTTTTTGGAGCATATTGGGGCCAATTGGTTCTAAATTAAATTATGGAATCCGAAGCAGGCAAACAATAATAACACTGGTCAACAAGGTTTTTCTTACAGCAACAAAAATATACTTTTCCGTAGGTTTTGGGTGTGCTGAACTCGAATCTGAAGTCAGAAAAATTCTATCGGGCTACGTTTTTGAGATATTCCCGTTACAAAATCGAAAAAACCGTTTTTTTGCTGTTTTCAAAGTTGTATTGTAACGTGAAGTAAATTGTTTCAACAAAATTTTTAATGGTTTCTGAAAGAACTAATTTTCTTCTTTTAAAATCAGTTTAAATCTTTCCGATACCTCTTTTCTTCTCGGAGAAATCTTCAGTTAATTGTAGGCCTTCCATTTATGACATAAATACAATGTAAAGGAGAATGGGTAAAAATTTATGGGAAATAGTCCATTTCCCAATACGAATGTGTCATATATCGATGAAAAGGTTATTTTGAGTACATAATTTCATTATATAACCGTTAAGCTCTAAACCATGGGGCTCGCGAGATATTCGGCTTCAAAGCACCGATAGAACAATAATGTGTTCCCAATCCACATTAGCTGAATATCTCGTGAACCCCATGGTTTAGAGCTTAACGGCCATATAGTGAAATGATGTACTCAAAATAACCTTTTCAACGATATATCACACGTTCATATTGGGAAATGGACCATTTCCCATAAATTTTTGCCCATTCTCCTTAACATTGTATTTATGTCATAAATGGAAGGCCTACAATTAACTGAAGATTTCTCCGAGAAGAAAAGAGGTATCGGAAAGATTTAAACTGATTTTGAAAGAAGAAAATTAGTTCTTTCAGAAACCATTGAAAATTTTGTTGAAACAATTTACTTCACGTTACAATACAACTTTGAAAACAGCAAAAAAACAGTTTTTTCGATTTTGTAACGGGAATATCTCAAAAACGTAGCCCGATAGAATTTTTCTGACTTCAGATTCAAGTTCAGCACACCAAAAACCTACGGAAAAGTATATTTTGGTTTCTGTAACAAAAAAATAATTAAATTTTGTTGACCAGTGTAATTAGCCATTTGCCACATTTTGCCACTATGCACTTAAGCTTTTCAATAATATACATATTTCGCAATTCAAACAACGGGTGGCTGTGGGTATTGATTTTTTGGTTTTGAAAATCTCCCACTTACAATTTTAGTTCTTTTCAAAATAATTCGAAAGAAAACTTTGGAAATGCAAAACTTCAACAAAGGTTCTTTTACAGCAAGTTGGGCTCGTGTGACCTGGCTTTGATTTTGTATTCTATAATTCTCCATTCATACATTTTCCATAAGCAAAACAACAAGAAGTTTTTAAAAATTTCGAAATGCCAAAATCTTGAAACTTTTTGGTTTTTTAACAGATTAGTTTCATGATTGACCCTTTCGAGCGTGAAATCTTGCATTACAAAATGTTGCTTTTGAAAAATTGGCATTTAATGGTTTTGCGATTCCAAAATATTCATTTTATAATTTCGCAATATAGTCCAGTGCAATTATAAAATTTTATATGGGCGACCCAGCAGTTTGTAACACCCCCAAATTTTATTTTATTATTCGAAGGGTAGTTGATTGAAGATAATAACCCTGATTTTTCGCACTCGCGAAATTTACCGTTTGGCTGCCATCTTGGATTTTGTTTCATTTTAGTTTTGATCAAATAGCTCAGTTCCTAGAAGTTCTACAAAAAAGTGTTTAACACATAAAATGTAGAAAATAAAATTTTCTATCTTTTGTGTTAATAACATTTTTTCGATATTTTTAATATTTAAAAAGTTAAAAGCCAACAAAAGAAACTTTTTTGTATTTTCTTAGTGTTTTTGAAAATTTAGTACATTCGCCATCGGAAATTAAAAAAAACTTTCTATCAAAAGTTTGTTGGCCACTAAATTTACAACAGTTTTGCAATACAATTTTTTCTGTATTCCAATAAATGACAAAGATATGAATATTTTTGTATTAACAGTTTTATATTGTTTTCCAAAAAAAAAATGAAAATCACGACTTTTAGACCTGTTTGTTGATACGAAACTTAAGCATTTATGCTCTACTTTAAAAGCTTATGTTCTACTTAAATACTTAAGTTTCGTATCAGCAAATGGGCCTTAAAGCGGTTCTCTATGCTTAATACCAATTTTAAGCTTTTCTTTTTTCGTTTTAGTTTGTGTTTGTATGTACAACCGCATTTTTTTTAACAAAGGACCATTTTGATTTTTGGATCTTGGTTGCCATGAAAAATTTTATACTTTTGGCAAGATTTACGAGTGTAAGAGTATTCTCGTGGGTGCTATGGTAACAGTTCTACACTTGCCCCAAACTTTAAAAAAAATACCCTTTCACCAAAGTTATTTCAAGGGAACTCTCTTAATTCTCGGTTCTATTTACAAATGAAAAATGTATTCCAAGTTTCATTAAATTACAATTATTTTCATAGGGTTTTCAGTTATATTTTACCTGTTGTACTTAAAAAAAGTAATCATTACATAAAATGGACTATTTGGGTAGTTGTATAATTTTGGATTTTGTGAGCACCAACAGCATAGAAGAAATTGGTAATATTGCCCAAAACTATTTTGAATAATGAAATTGAAATATTATCTAAGCATGTAAATTGTTTTTGTAAAACAGCGATAATTCCTTAATTTCGGGTGATATTTCCAAACTTGATTTAAAAAAAATACGCAAAGTTTTCGGAAATGTTGGAGAAAGGTGATATTTTGTTTCATGTATATGTACGTAAGTTTTTTAAATCTTTAGGTAGAAAAAAGGCTTCCGGAGAGGGAAGGGGCGTGAATATCGCAAGCTGTTGGCGGTGACACGTATAAGTAGGTACGTATGTGGGCCGTGTTCGGATTGGGGGTGTGCTATGTAGCGCGGTGGGGTTCTTGGGTTGTCGCCATACAGTGCCAGCGGGTCATCACGCCGCTGCGTGGGTCGTCACACCAAACCGCGTTCCCGATCCGAATGCGATGCATGGTTGTACGCGTTAGCGCTGAAAGCTTCTTGCATGATGCACCCAACTTCTCTAAAGCAGGGTCTATTTGATAAAAAAAATTTCACACATTTCGGCAGTATTTCCTTATATTGCAGTTAGAACATTGCTTCATTTTATGGTGAAAGTGCAATAACACCAGCTTAAAATTGGTATTTAGCATAGAGAACCGCTTTAATAGTCATGATTTTCATTTTTTTTTGGAAAACAATATAAAACTATTAATACAAAAATATTCATATCTTTGTCATTTATTGGAATACAGAAAAAAGTTATATGGAAAAATTGTTGTAAATTTAGTGACCACCAAACTTTTCATAGAAATTTTTTTTAATTTTCGGAGGCGAATGTGCTAAATTTTCGAAAACACTTAGAAAATAAAAAAAGTTTCTTTTGTTGGCTTGTAACTTTTTAAATATTAAAAATATAGAAGAAATGTTGTTAACATAAAAGATAGAAAATTTTATTTTCTACATTTTTTGTATAATACACTTTTTTGTAGAACTTCTAGGAACCGAGATATTTGATAAAAACTAAAATGAAACAAAATCCAAGATGGCGGCCAAACGGTAAATTTCGCGAGTGCGAAAAATCAGGGTTTTTATCTTCAATCAACTACCCTTCGAATAATAAAATAAAATTTGGGGGTGTTACAAACTGCTGGGTCAGATTATAAATGCACTGGACTAATAGCACTCTCGTGCAATTCAATGATTATTTTGAAAGGAATTTGGATGGCAAAATCTCGCAAATTATTACGTTGTTTCTTATTGGCTTCAATAAACTTGGATATAAATCCAGAATTTAAAAAGAAAAATGTCGAGCCCTGGCGTTACATCGCATTGCAAAATATTCATTGTTTCGCAATTGAAAAATTTAAGAATTCAAAAAACATAGCCTTTCCATCTATTTGCGAAGCAGATCAATTTTTTATTTTATTTTTCAATACGCGTTGCCTCGCCCAACATAAGACACTTGTATGATTTGATGACTCCTAAATTGAATAATAATGCTTTTCATAACTGCAAAATTGCTATTGCTTTCAGTTTCTTGGATAGCCAAAATTTGAAAATCGCAATGCAAAGTCTCGCATTAAAGAAAATTGACACTTCATAATTTCGCAATCCCAACATCTAGTTTTATTATGGATTAATTCCATGCAAATTAGATAGGAACACGTTCAATTGTAAGTTATTCTCATAGCTCTCAAGGAACTTTTAATTTTCGCGAATTCAAAATGCATTGCAATATTTCGCATTCAAAAAAGACGCTTTTTCTAATCTCAGAATGACGAAATATTTGAGCTGAATATTTTCGCAATTGTTGTTTGTTCCAACGCTCGACCTATAGATAAATATATACAATTTGCACATATAGTTGGTATTTTTTATTTATATTTATTTGACCACAACTTAAAACGTTAAACAAGAAAAAATCGATAACTGCGTTAATTTGGGAATACAAAAATCTTCACTAAGTTTTCATTTATATGATTTTGAAATCGCAGAACGTTCGCATGTTTGCAAAATCATATAAAAAAACAAAATTCAGATTTTTGAATTTAAAACTTTTAGTTTTTATGTTTTTAGAGCGAAATAATAATTTGCGAGACTTTTATTGGCAATTTTATTTATTTTGAGTTTTTTTTTTTAAAATGTGTGATAAAAATGTTTTATATTATCTCTGGGTCAACAAAAAAAACGCCCAAATTATTTTCCTCGCACTGAAAAATCTCACATTGCAAAATTTCGCCTTCAAAAATTTTGCAAAATTTTCGGAAGTTTACAAAGTTTACAATTTTCATCATCTTGAATTTACAAACCACATTTTTTATATTTTAGAGTTTTGATTGTTGTTATTTAATGCAAGATGGGAATGTGCAATTTTTACCAGGATCACGAAGTTATAGTTTTAAAAGAATTTGCAAATGCGATTTTTTCTTGATACTTTTATCACTTTTCGTAAAGAAATTTAAGACATTGCGAAATGGTCTATACTTTGTGATTTTTTTTTTATAGATTTTTCCACGGTTACACTACCAATGACCTTATAGGGGTGGAGGAAAACTAAAAACGACACCCTCTCATTCACATAGCACAAACTACTATAAATATCAGAAAGGATAACACAGGACTTCTGTAGTTCTTCCCAAGGAAGGTGCACACATAGAGAAAAGGCATACCCACCCAACCCATACTTGCTGCGGTACCAACTCTATGCTTTAGTGAACCTTTTCTCATATCATGTCTCGCTGTCAGGATAACAGTGGCACTCTTGTATTATATGTGGTGGGATCCTCCCACCTATCTGTCTTTCGATTGCACGGATTGGATCCTAGAACTAGAAAATATTTATGAATATCCTTTACCCACCTATACCTAGCGAACACCTATTCTACTCCAACGCCATACATTTCTGCGAGTGTATATTGTTTGAAAATGTAAAATGAAGAAAACTGTAATAAAATTTGATTTATTGGAGACAAGATTTAAGCATGTGTGTATCACGTGGAGAATAGAGGTAGAGAGATCCTTGTTGTATATCCTGCTGGGAGTATATTCGTCTCTTCTATGCTAAAACAACAAAAAATTGAACCTACAAAAAAATAATTTTCCGTTTACGTTTTTTGAAGGATATATGCAAAAGTGTATGAAAAGTTGTAAATAAGGAGTTTGCATCCTGCTGGCATGTCCTTGCCGTGAACATAACTACTATACCTCCATAGCGATGGATTTTTTCTGCATCGTTATTTTTTCGTTTTTTTTTCTTGCTATTTCTTCTTCGGTGGCTTTTGTGTGAGATTTTTGAGTTGCATCGGTTAAGTGATGCAGAAAGGATGTTTCGGGTTGACTATAGTAGATTTGTGGGTGGTTTTGCGCGAAGGATCCTTTTTCTTATCTTGTGTCGATGAAGAGTGTTTTCTGTTTTTTTTATATAGTTTGTGATTTTGTTGTGATTTTTTAACCTGTAAAGGTTCCATAGCTCTATAAATGGATTTTTTTTATTTAAACTTTGCTTCTCAGCTCAGGTAAGTTTTTGAGTTTTGTGTGCAGTAGAGGAATCTATCTCGGTGGCAGTCTATGAACCGGAAGAGTATGAGTTTCTGCTGTGAGCATAGGAAGGACCATCATTTTTGATCTATGGTGCTTCGAATTCGTTGCTTTTTTGTTGTTATTATTTCTCGAAGAGCGAGAGATGCTGCAGTATTTATAGTTTTTTTTTTTTTGTTATACGTTTTGAATATTTATGGATTTTGGTATAACCTGTCAAAATAGATGATTTATGCTGGTGACAGAGAGAATTAGAGTGCATGAATCTGAATTGTGGAGTTATTTTTTTAAAATGGATTTTGTTTTGAATTTCTGGATATCACGTAGGAAGGAAAAAATACAGCTTAGGGGAATAGTTTTGATATAAGGTAGTGATTGAAGGTGAAAACCCTACCTCAACTTTGTTGTTAAATATGCGGTCTCAGGTTTTTCCGACCCCAAGATCTTCTTGCTAACATAGAAATGACATGATCATGCGGAAAATATGCATTCTTATGGGGGAATAAGTCCCGGGCATTATTCACAGATCTAATTAAAAAGGGTCCCAAGAAGATTGGAGAATATTAAGAGGTTGCGCATTTTGATCATTTTTAAAAGTCGACAAAAAATACGATTTTTAACGAAAATGTTTTAAGGGAAAATGTATTTGTCGTAAGAACACAAAAGCCTTGTTGCTATCAATGGTGGGTTGATCAGTTAGGGGAGGAGTAAGGAGACAGGTGAACCCAAGGTATTCAATTTCATCAATTAAGTTAAACGGAGATCAAATAGGATGATGTGATCGACATATTGTTCTAAAACGACAGCACTACACTACACTACACAGCTGATGCCAGTAAAGACATTCTTCATAAACAATTGTCGGGTATAGGGTTTTCTCGAAGAGGTAACGTGAAGTGGCTACAAAGATCGTACGGTTTTATCCCATTAGGCTTTTTCACGTGAGGTTTTCTGAAGTTGTAGTCTTATGCCAATAAGCCAGCAATCAACTGTTTCCTTAAGAGTCAACATAGCTTAGGCTATCGTTCAAATTCAGACGGTACTATGCGACAAATGCTTTGAAAATTGAGCCTCTCATATTAGCAAATTGGACCTCTTGGATCCACCGTACGAAGTATTTTGATCAATGTCATATTCAAAAGATAATGGCGTACGTAGGCCTTTCGAAGCATATAATAAAAATTTCCTTAATACCACACACACAGCTTGCTACATTCCATTTCAAAAACGACCAGCCCTAATTGGAATTGTAAAACGAATATTGTAGGTAAGGATGTCACGAATTCACACCTTGGGTAAGTAGTATAAAAGTGATCAAAATTCACTACCTCTAAATATTATCCAATTTTCTTGAAGTTTGGCATACATCACTGAGAGGAGCGTGAGCAAAGTCAGACGAAAATTATACCTTTGGAAAAATTAAACACCCTACACTCTAATTGGAACACAATTCCAAAACAAGCAAAACCTTACATCCGATATCCACCTGAGGTACACAATTTTCAACATGTAGGAAGTAGCAGAACCAAAAGTAAGATGACCAGCTGGAATTTCCGAAGCATTTCAAATCACAGTAGGTGCACACCAAGGCAGCTTCTTTGGTCTTTTACTTTTTTCTCCTACAAATGAAATGTTAAGATCTAGGAGCCGAAAGTATGAGAGTTAATAAAGGGCAGCGGACATGCAAGTGTTGCAGTAGTGGTAATAAAGCTTGATTAGAAGCTAGAATGAAAGAGGAATCTTTTATGTCAAATATATTACCGGTTCATTGGAACAACCCTCAGAACTGTGTTAAAGAGGCAATATCATACGCCCCGAGAATCCGAGCAAAATATCCCATTGTATTCCAAATACCAATAATTTTCGGTTGAGTCTTTCGTGCATCAATCACGTTCCCAATAGAGAAAAAAACAGTCCTGAGAAATTTGTATTCACGATAGCTTCAATAACTTTTCAGGATATCAAGATCCTTGCGTTTCTCAACTTTTTGAGGTAACCGTCGCCGTCGCCGTCACCTTCTCAGTTTTTTGTGATAAACATTGAATTTATAAGTGTATTTCTTAATTATAAAGTTAGCAGGCTTTTTTGTGCGGAATTTTATTTGTCAGACGTGTTAAAAGAACTGCTATTTCTCGGGTTCCTGTAGTAAGACTACAGTCCAAAATGTTTGTGGTTAAACATGGATAATTCAGGCTTATGTGGTGCACTTTCCAATATTAAGTCATGTGGGTAAATTCTTCTTAGCTTCTCAATGACTTAAAGTACCGTTTTGGTGACAGTTGGGTTACATTTTAGTAAGTTGGCCAATCAAGAGAATATCATTTCATTAAAAAGCGCATCCTGTCTTAGCCGTTCAGATTCGGCAGAAAATTGAAGGTCCTCTCCATATCAGCTGACAAATAACACACTCACAAGAATTACTTAAAGATGTGACTTACAACTTCTGCTTTCTCTGAGCTGGCGCAACACCCTATCTATGTTTATGGAAGAATGTATTTATTTTCTCTCTGTGTTTAAACAATCTCAGCAATCTTATTTGGTTGAATTTTGCCCCCTCTATGTTCTTGAGGTCGATTTTATAAACTCAGAATCTTTGCGTTTATTTTGCAATTTCAAGTTTCTTGTTATTCGAATTGACATTTTTCATGATATTGAGGTAAATCTAAAAATCTTAGAGACATTTTCTCATTTAATTTCTCATTTTCTGTGTACAAATATGTAGGTATTGAATTTTTATAAAGAAAAAAAAAAAAAGAAAATACAACACATTTTAGTTTGTTCTTGAAGTAGGTATCAGGAAATACATTTCATCTTTACAAAATCCTAGGTATTTTCAATATCCCTTAATGAGATCACACCTTGGTATAATCTCTGTAATCCATCATCTCAAGCCAATATCCTCATAAATTTTCTTCGAAATGATTTCCACCTCTCCCAAAATATATTCCTAACAAAATAAAAAAAAGTTGCATCAAGGACGATATAATCCTTCGAAACCATAAGCATAACCATCTAATAGGTAACTATATAAAATGAGAATGCGCTTCCCATTCAGCCAATCAAAACCTAAGCCATCAAATACCATGTTGTATTTATGTGGGTTCGTTCAAAAAAGCATTCGTCCTTTTGGACAATGTACATAGCTCCGATTATAATCTCCCATCACTCGTGTCCTTTATATCCCATACGAACGACATCCCAAATCAAAGCAGATCAACTTGCTTTTGGTATATCCTACATACAGCCTCCGGATCTGGATGGTGCTCCATACATAGTCTCTCATTCTGATGGTCCTTTCCAATCAAAATAACAAAAAAAAAATAACAACAGAGCAACGAGAAGACACATAGCTACATGCATACATATCTTTGCATGATTACATAGCAACATAAATATATATGTACATTCTGCACCATATATACAAAGAAGGATGTTGAAGCTCTTCTTCGGTTGGTTGGCCAACAACAAAAGCATCTCGTAGTTCATCCTCCCTATTCTTGCCATTTGCATCCAATGAATATGAATCCTTTCGAGGATACCACCACGACGACGATGATGACGACGACGACGACGACGTTGGAGTTGCAAGGATAAAGGACACAAAAAATCACCATAGAATGGGGAACATGCGATAGTGGCTGATTCTTGAACACAACAAAAATATAACCAAACAGACAGACAGACAACAAGGATAACAAAGAATAGCAGGATAACATTTTCAAAAAAAAAAAAAAAACAACGAATCCTTGTATAAATCGCCTGATGCCTGTTTGTTGTTCATCACATGTCCACAAGAAGGACACTTTTGCTCCACTTCCCTCGCAGACATTGTTTGAGCTTCCCTAGCAAAATACCATTAGAACGGGAGGTATACCTTGTGTAAGCAAAAACAGGGTATGCAGGACTCATTGTTGACATGTCCATGACGGAATCAGGATAGTTTCGCCATCGCATCTCTCTCTAGTGTCCCTAGACTAGAATGGGGCCTCATATATTTTTGTGTTCCTTGTTTGTCTAGTTTAAGCGCAAGGATGCAGATCCTAGAAAGGATTTTTTGTCTCTCGTCCTATCCTGTGTTTGGTTTGCAGGAATTTTCATCATCATACTGCAGCGGTAGCTGCCGTCTTTTGTTTCATTCATTTCTGTTGTCTCAACCCGATGAGATTCCGAGAGCATTCAGGAAGGATGGAGCTTTATGACAAAATGGTGGACGTCTAACACAACGTTTCACTATTAACAAACACACACAAATACTTGCTGCTCGATGAAAAGGATTATCATTAAGAATTTTGTATTTGTTTGTTTGTTTTTTGTTTTTATTTCTACGTCTAGGATGTCAGGTCAAAGCAACTTTTGAGCTAAGTGTTCATCTTTTTTCTAATTAGCCATAAACAAAAACTCAATCTATCCCTATAGATGGAGCTAGAGTCGGGCAAATTCACAGAGATATAAGAACCAAAGAACCAGAGTGTCGGTAAGTTTTGCTGTCCAAGAAAACTCACACATATTAACGTTAGCTAATTTGATTATAATTTATGTGAAATTTCCAGATACAAAATGCTCTAATATCGTATCTAACGGGACACTAATGACATTCAACACTGCAAAATCCGTTAAGTTTTTTCAATGTTTATGGCACAGACTTATGTGTTTTTCTCAAATCCTACACCCTCATAGAAGATTCTCTGTGGGTGAATTATGAATTTAATATGTAGAAGAACTATTATCTAGCGCCATCTAGTGGGTGTTTTTTATTTTGTTGGAATTGTTAATAAAATGTTATCTACGAATATATACATTTATATAACGTCCTGAAGGAACAATTACATAATTTTGCCTTTTTAATTAATTTATCGTGCAATTGTCTTGTGTTAATTTACGATTACCCAGAGTTACAAAATAAGGGGGGTCTACTAGCTAGAACTTGGTTGACATCATGTTGGGAGGAAGAGAAAAACCAACCAGCCAACCAACTCAACTCAAAAAGGGTAGGTTTATCGTTAAGTTTTAAGGGTAATTTAGTTAAAACAAAATTATACGAGAGGACAGTTTTAATTGTGATTTGCTGTTTTTGAAGAGTTTTTGAAACAAATAAATGGAGATCAAGGGTCCAATTTTGAAAGCAACTGTACAAGAATTCTCTGTGTTAATGAGTTTCAAATATTATTATGTGTACTATAGTTTGTTGTTAGGTTTATTTGTGGGACAACGTGAATGTGTGTCCCTTTTTTGATGTAAGACTAGAATCAAAATAATGAATCATTGAGAAAAAGGGACTGTTTTGAAATAAGTTGACCCCCAAGGTACAGTTCTTTTTGAAATGTGTTCAAAAATATTTTTTTTTTTTCAAAATAGGGTTATTTTTGAAACTATTATTTATGCGTACAAAACAAAAAATGGCAGAACATTTTATGGGGTGGTATCATGTAAATTTAATTTAAAAGTGGGTAAGTAAGTAATTTCAACAAATAAATTTATTACAAATTTTGTAGGTAGGTATGTACATGTATACCTAGATAAATTATGGAACTTCCCTACAACAGCATTAAATCTTGTTAAGCGCATAAATTGGATTCCTTAAATTAGATATACATAGGTACATATATTTATTTCAATCCCATAATTTTTTCAATTATTTGTTGACATTTATGAACATAAGCTCTGTATAAGGTATAATAACACAGATAAAATGTTTCTAGGCATATATTTGAGCTCAAATCCGGCATCTATTTTTCGCATGAGCTTGGGTTTTCGATGTTTGCCCGTGTCAAAAACCGTGTAAACCTATGAAATCAAGCAACATGACGACTGTCAGACTTAATAGAATTCAATGTGGAAAACATCCAGTGAGCACTGACAATCGATTCATTTTTCCTTATTATCAGAGGGTTTTTTTGTTATATTCAGGATCAAAATTAAAGCTTCCTAGTTTTAAACTACACTTGTCAACGAAATTAAAGGAATAGATTTTTTTCAATTTTTCTTAGTGTTTTTTGAAGAGGTGTATATTTGTGACGAGTGGTCGTATTGAGTTGAAACAAAAATCACTCTACAGCTTTATGTTTTTTGTTTCGAGATTTGTTTGCAAAAAAATAGTTTTGAAGTACCGTTATTGCGTTATTGCAAAAAAATGAGACGAAACAAGAAAATAATTTTGTTTGAAGGTCCTCATTTCTATGGATAATTTCTTTTGAGTCAATCAAATGTAATGATCGGATACCTTGTTTATTCAGCCTCGATTAATTTTTTTTTTTGTCGTACAGTTTTTATTTGCATGGTTTATCTAACTTTTAATGAAAAAAAAATACTTTTAGCTTTGATTACTAATATCTCAGAAAATAATGACGTTATACAAAATTGAAAGACAGTTTTGGAAATTTGTGAAAGCGTTTTACAAGATTTTTTAAGATCGTGCAGAAATAATTTTTTCTACCGTTCACCGTTAGTTTAAAAAAAGTAGGTACTAAAAACCGACTTTCCGGATTTTTTTTAACTCAATACGACCACTCGTCACATATCAAAAAACACTAACAAAAATTGGAAAAAAAATATTATTCCTTTAATGTCGTTGACTAGGCTATGTATGTTCCTGTCTCCAGAGAACAAACTTTGAGCTGTCTTAATATGTAGGTAGCTCTAAAATTTAACTCTTCCAAAAAATTTGGCGATTTGACACAATTTCCAAAACCAATAACCAACCAGGCCAAGCCAAAACCCTTCAACAATATAAACATTAAGAAAGATAAACAGATGCAGTACCTAATAATTTTGGGTGATTAAACGTTTTTGTTTTGTTTTATTTCTGGGCGAATTGTTTAGCCTATTTGAATAGAACTTTTAAAAAGGAACAATTACAAGGGTTTTATTGAGTATTATTGAATATGTTTGTTTGACTAATGCGTTTCTGAGAGAATAGTCACGCTGGCCACTTTTCAATATTTTTGGGTTAACTTGGAAACTGAGCCGAATTTGGCAATTTTGCACTTACAATTTTTTATGTTTAAGATAAAATTTTCTATCTATTTAGCAGGAAAAGTTATCTAAAACCAATCAAAATAAATTGAAAATTTAAAGATTTCGAAATTCTTTAAACTGGGCATACATTTTTTGGAGCAAAGATTATGCTAAGACCATTTCTTAAAATTGTTCGCAGTTTAAGCTCGAAAGGCTTTTTTTTTGGACAACATTACAAATTTAATATTTCTTGCAGCTAGTTCGCTCCGAAAAAAATGTATGCAAAATTTAGTAAAAATCAAGAAACCTTTGATTTTTTTTTGTGTTGGCATTTGTTAACTTTTCCTGATGGCATTTTTTAAACAATAAATTTCTATCGGAAATCTAATTTAGAACAAAAAGTTTTAAATTGTCAAGTTCAGATAATTTTCCGAGTTATACCAAATATATTAAAAATTTGCTAGTGTGACAATTCCCTCCGAAATGCAAGAGTGAATCTAGTAGCATTTTTGGTTTTAAACATGCTTATTGCCCAAACAAACATATTCAATAAAAAAACCGACAACCCATTTGGACTCAAGCGCTAGTTGAAAATTGACGTGTTTTTAGCGTTTCCGAAAATCCACTCAAAAACACTAATTTACAACTTTGTGTCACAAAATTTCAATTTTTGTCTTTAACATGAACCAAGATTGGAGACATTTTGATAAAGAAACCTCAAAAGATATGGAAAGGAAAGAGAAAAAGACCTTTCAGCACCTAAAGTAGCAGATATTAAGACATCGTTATCAGGAACGAGTAGTACCTCGTGGTATGATGGTTAGTGCGTTGGACTGTCATGCCGAAGGTGTGGGTTCGATTCCCCGCCGCCGCCGCGCCGTGCCATGCACCTAAAAACAGAAATGTTTAATCATAGGAACTGCCTCTTGTGAGGAACAGACAAATCCTCCAAGAGTATATACTTGTCATGAATAAGTGCATCCCATCTAGCCGTTCGGACTCGGCAAGAAACTGTAGATCTCCTCCATTCCTGCCAACAATGCACACAGGAATGGTTGAGAGTTGAAAGCCACTAGGCCCTGGTTCTTCACGAGCTGTTGCGCCACCCATTTAATTTTTGTATTTATTTAATTTTTATCAAGAACTGACTATTCGCAGAGGAAGATAGCATTATTGGCAGGAGGTTTAAAGTCTCTAGAGGACAAAATTATTTAAAAAAAAACTGTCGAAAATGCCAGTACATTTTCAATAAGGTTCGGGAAAACCAAAACGAAAAAGATCATGAACGCCCTGGAAAAATGACGGAAATCTGTATAAAAAGTAGGAATAAAATTCTCAAAAACAAGCAAATTAAAAATGGGTTTCCAACGAAGTCCATTTTTTTAAGCTTGCGGTCTTTTGGATAATTTGTTTGCAATTTTTTTTTTCAATTTTTAATTATTAAAGCTTAATAACCACGAATCTAGATTCAACGAGAGGTTAATACTGCTTATATTTGGACTATTAACGGCAGATTAGTATTTTATTTTTGGTGGCCGTAATAATTTCATCACCCACTGCAGGTGTTGTTAAATAGAAGAAAGAAGACCAACAGGTTGATGTAACACTGAATATAAGGTTATTGAAATCAGGAAAATTTCCGTAATTTCTGTAACTTTATATGGGATATAGTGCACCATGTAACTTTAACAAGGGCCTTGTTAATTTTAAAATGTGTCCATACTATTATAATAATTCCATGTCTATGTTCCTACTACCTAAATATTTATGTAATGAGTCCACAGAATATTTCTATGGTGTTTGAAACAGAGGTCAAAAATAAAACGCAACCTTTTGAAAAGTCTTTAAAATTTCGCTTGCCTGCCGAGATTTTTAAAAATGGTAACTTATAAACCATTAAACTTAAAAAGAACTTTTTTCTGTTTCTCTCAGTGAGAAACTTTTATTTTGTTTTTTTTTTTTTGTTAGTTTTCGGTTAACCACTGACCACTTATCGCTGAGAGAAAAAAAAATATATCTTATTTGGAGATTTTTATTTTGTTTTGTTGATTAAAAAGCTCTGCTTTTGGATTTTCAAAGAATTGTTTGGTCATTCATTGTTTAATACTCTTCAATAAAAGTTTAGTGGAAGTGCTTATCGTAATTGACTCTTTTTGGTATTTGATCTGACACTCGTCTATGAGGGTTGTGGTCAAAATCTCGCACCTTAAAATCGCGCAAGTCGAAATACAACGTCATCGATGATGACGGACACAATAACGACAACGATTGCACTTGGCGTCATCTTGCCGATTGCGTTTACACGTAGTTTTGTGTATTGTTGTCCCATGGCATACGACTCGCCATGGCCGTTTACAAGTAGTTTTTTTCATTTGTAGCCATATCTTCTCACCGTATGCATTTAGGTACACGTACGTTTTCTCGCTTAAGGTAATAATAATTTTATCTTGTTATGGTGTTATTTGGAAAATTAGCTTAAAGAGATCTTTTAAGGTTAGTCAACAGTTTTCTCGAACGATGGTGCCTTGCTGGCCAACGGGTTCTCATATGGATTTGTATTCCTTTTTTGGGGCCTCTGTGCCACTCACGCAACTCCGTTGACCCACTTAGGGTATGTATGTTCAGTAGGCAGTAAGGTGTCAATTGTCGTTGTTAATAGTTTACTTTTTTGCCAGTCAGGCACCGTTGTCAGCAGCTTGAAAAATTTAGCTAAAATGAAACTCTAATTGCTATAATAGTCGGATTTTGGTAACATAAAATCGAGACCACAGCGGGACGATGATAAGACATGAACAGTGATAGAAACCACGTGTAAATGTCACGGCGTGACTAAAGCGAGATTATTGCGAGAAATCAAGGATACATGTAGCCGTGTAAATAAAACATAAAACCATCTTTGGAGCTTTTAGCCACGGTTTTAGCTTATTGCAACCTATTTAAAAAGTAATTTTGAAAAAAAAAAGTTTTGGCGAGACTTTAGCGAGACTAAAGCGAGATGATAGAAAAACATTCTTAATGCCAAAAACTACGTGTAAATATTACGGCGAGACCAAACCGAGACCATTGCGAGAAAACCACGACACATAGCCATGTTAACAGCCACGGCGAGAAAAAAGCGAGATGAACACAATGACCATAAAACATAAAACAACCTTTGGAACTTTTAGCCACGGTTTTAGCTATTGTAACCTATTTGAAAAATATTTTTTGAAAAAAAAAGAGTTTTGGAGAGGCTATAGCGAGACCAAAGCGGGATGATGGAAAAACATTTTAAATACCAAAAACCACGTGTAAGTATCACGGCGAGATCATAGCGAGAAAACCAAGACACAGATAAACGTGTAAACGGGCACGGCGAGACAAAAGCGAGATTAACGCAATAACCAAAATGGCACTGAAAGCAACGTTTAGACGGTATCTGAGGCGTCGTTATCACAATACCTCTTCTTTTATAAATGTTGATGACGATTTGAGTCTACTGAGATCTGAATAATCTGAAATATTTCAAACAACACAGACTTTATATGTACTTTTTCTTAGAGAGAAAAGACCATTTTTGATTTATTTTCCATGGAAACAGTTTTATTGTTGAGAAAAAAGTCAAAAAGAGTTATTCTGGAAATGATAAATCTAACCAAAAGACCTAAAAAATTAATTTTTAAAAATAAGTCTCAGACCGGGACCAAAATGAAGTTCGACGAATTAAATATCTCTCAGTGAGAATATGTCTAGTGATAACATGATGAGCTAGAGCCTAAGCGACTTGACCGATTTTCTTCAAATTTGGAATATGTATTTATGAAAATATTAAAAAAAAATTATAGGTATTCTAAATTTTAAATAAAAATGCAAATTATTTAATGGAGGTATCGTGTTTCTGCCAAACACCGCAAATAGGTATACAAAAAAAATAATTTACAAAGACATATTGCAGGGTTTTGATTATAAAATAACAAAACAAATCGAAAAATCTCTTATTTTAAAAGATATTATTACAGAAAGGAAAAGTTCTGAATCAACCCGGCCATCTACAGGTTCTTCTGGCAAAAAAGTTATCTTTTAGTGCCATCTAGTGATACTGGAAAGAACCTCGAAAAAAGAACCTTGATTATATGATACCCCATTTTCTATTTTACATTAACACATACACACAAGTTTCTTCAATTTCAAAAAACTGGTTACCAAAATCTTATCACAAGACGAGCGCATGTTACGATGGGCTACCTCCATTGTGATGCTTGTATAATAGTACATCCTCCTCTTCAACACTCACACACACTTATATTTTAAACTCCATCAGAACAGTGAAGTGATGCTTTTCACATCACATTCAATCTCTCGACATGACACCTCTTTCCACCCCACCCATCTCTTCTTGATTTTATTTATGACTCCCTAGCCTGACGTATTTCACACAAAAAGTCATCCTCCTTTTGCCAAGCAACAACCATTAAAATCCACCAACCAACTGAGTGTTTCTTCTTCTGTTTTCAATCTCTGAATGAGCTCCATCCAACAATGAGAAAAGGACGAACAAGAGTAAGTCTTTGACATTTGGGTGCCACCCTCAAGCAAAAAAGAAAAAATAACAAAACAAAGTTGTTCATCTTTCTTTTTTTTTCTTACCCCTTAGGGAACAGAGATAACTTTACTCTATCAGAGCTTCAGTTTCATCTTCATTTTCCAAATTCACCATCAAGTTGGAGATAAAGTAGAATTTGTATCTCACCGAATGAAGCAAAAAAATAGCAGTCTATCTGAAATGTGGGATTAATTCCGTCCTTAACATTTTGAATGAGTAGATTTTGTTGTTGCAAATTTTGGGAGTAAGTAGGTATTTATCAGAAAAATTGTTAGTGTTCGTCAAAAAATACAGGCGCAAATGTAATTATCCTTTTTTTTTTAAGTAAAACCTTTTTGGGAATATTAAGGATTTTGCACCTTTTTGATAAAATGTTTGTCAATAAAGTACATTTTAATGATCCAAAACTAAAGAGCCCCACTTATCCTTTGTTCATATTCTAATGACGAGTTATAAAAACAACAAAAAACAACTCATTTGTTCATAAAACGAAACTATAAAGTGTTGCTACTATACTAGTCAGGATATTCAGGTCGCTTCTTCCTGGATCCTGGATGACTTGATAATTTACCAATGGATGGAGCAAAATTTCCATAATTACTCTTGCAAAACGAAATGAAGCACCATCATCAGTACCTCTTTGGCCAAACAAATCCAAAACAAATGAGAAGGGAATGACGTGACGTGGCAAGGAAACTCGCTTAGAATGAGATGTGTTTATCCTGCAAGGAATTCAAGATGATGCCAACGACGACGACGAGAAAGACGACGTTGATGATGATGATGATAATGTTATAATACCGCTCTGATGATGAGAATTCTGGTGATAAGAATGTTTCCTGTGTCTCGTTTTAGTTTCGATGTTATCCTTCATTGGACATTCTAAAGGACATTCTACTCACATAGATGATACCCATAGCATAGCAGCTCTACATCAAGTTGAAGCACGGATTAAAAGTGTACTTAAGCGCAAGGATATACGAGGACTATACAGTCAAGAAAATTTAATTACAACATCGAAGTAGGGTGTAGGCGGTGAGGTGGTAGAGGCAGAGGAGGCTACTTTTCGTCCTTATGGTGGTCCTTAATAGTTATGACCTCTCTTTCTCTCTCTGGTCTTAAAAAGGCACAGGGGCTAAATGGTATACAAACATATACTATACATAAATAGGAAGACATTTTTGGACAATCTTTCTCTGGATTATTACTTTCGGGGATAATTTAAGGAAATTAATGAGGTGCCTCTCTTACTCCTATTCATTCTGTTGTTTCAAAGTTGATGAAAGTTGCTCTATATAAGCTCAGCTCCTCAAGGCTTTTTGTATACAAATGCTAGTATAATGCGGAAGAATTCTTATAAAATGTTCGTCCAGATGGTGATTTGCATAATAATATCTTTTGCTTATCATTGAAAAGAATACATAAGAATTTAGTGTTTTTTAAGTTCACTGTATATGACTGTGTGTGTGTATGAACTTTTCTGATGGTTCAACTGATGAAAAAATAGAATTTTTGGGGCATAAAGCTAAATGTGATCGTCATTGAATTCATAAGATTCCAGAGAAGGTGATTTTGAAGAGAGAGCGTATGTGCGTTTGTAAAATAAAGTTATCCATGGAATTGCAAGAGATTTGTAGCTGGGTTATTTGCAAGTTCTTAAACATTACCTTTAGCTTTCAGTTCATGAATTATTGTACCGGGAGTTTATTTAGTTCATGTCCAATCCAAGATGAGAGAAGTCTCGGGGAACCAACACGAGGCCAAGCCTTTACAATGTCATCTGTCAAAAGAAAGCTCCAAGGTTCGAAAACTCTTTAATTAAAAGAAGAAAACTGGAGATTGGCAACTACACATATGTACTCTGCAGATCTTAACCAAATTTAACGGAAGAGAAGGATTTAATTACACCTGTAAAGAACTTAAGTATTTTAGGACTTCAATCCTCTCAAGTAAAAATACTGGGTACTAGTTTACCTTGTTGAAAAAATGTAAATACTAGTATTTTTCAAGTGTTTGGGTACAAGTACCAATTATCATACCATACCTAGTATGTACTTGAAAATTACTTTTGAACACTTGATCAGTACTTCAATTACTTTCAAGTACTTAGCCAATACTTTGAATTTCTTTCAAGTGCGTTGAGCTTTCAAGTACGTTTAAGTACTTTGAAGAACTTTCAAGCACATTTTAGTACTTTCTACTTAATTGAGTAATGTTTGCTTGATCTACATAAAGACCAGAAACTGTAAGTTCAATTATTACTACCCAAATATTATCTATTTGAAATTTAAAGCCAGTGATTCAGAATGGGAAGTGAAGCTTACCGATTTTCCGATCCAAAACATTTTTTGATGATCGATCAAAGAACTGATAAAGTACTTGAAATTACTTAAAAAAAATTCAAGTACTGTTCAAGTATTTGGAAGTACTAGGCAAGTACTTCGAAGAACTACCCAAGTACTTAAGTACACAATACTTGAAACATGCTACATGTACTTGAAATACACCAATACTTGGCTTTTTTAAGTACCAGTACTGAGTATTGAGGTATAAGTAAAAGTCCCTGCACTAGTACTGGTACTTGAACTTGAAATTTTACAGCTTTAATTTAACATTGTGATTCGATAAAAAATGTGGATCAAAAGTCAACCACGTTTCTTAATAAAGATTTTTGAAGGACGTTTTCCAATAGAGGCACAACAAAATAGAGAGGATATTTCTCAAATCAAACCAAAGCGGGAAGACTGGAAGGTAGTCGAAAGTTCAGGGAATATGATTGAATATGCTATAAGTACTTTTTAGCCTTTCAAATAATTGGGTGTAGTTGATATTTCCCAGCTTTTATTTACAATAGGGAAAGTGGAATTGATGTCATATCTTATTAGCATACTTCAAAGAGGTAGGTATTGCACTTGGGCATATTATTCACCAAATTGAAGGAAAATTATACTTCAAATCTAAAGTCGTTCACGCCAATAACTTAACATCCTTTCTGATAAAGATTTAGGAAAAGGAAATTGATGACTTCGATCAGAAGTGTTAATAAATAAGACTCCTTAACACGGCCAGCATGTTTACAGAGTGGAAATATCTATAGAAACCACTCTGAATGAAATGATATACCTGGATATTGAGGGAACCTTTGACAAATCTTTTCATGAAGCTGTGTGTAACCATCACCATAATAAGATAAATATGTGGAATGGCAGGCACAAGAACGGCGGAGGCATTCGCGGGACAAAGTGTCTATTACGTCATCAAAGCCAAAGGGTGTCCTCAGCAGGCGCGGATACAGGGGGAGGGCAATGGGTGCAATTGCCCCCCCCTGGGCAAGAACGAACGAAGCATAAAATATGAATTTAATAAAATGTGATCAAAAAAAGGTTATTTCGTAATACGTTTATACAAAATTTTCTTGGCAGCGCAGCGTTGCAGCAATGAGTGGTTGTGCGTTGGCCGGTTACTGACCAAGTTCAGTTAAGAAAAGTTCCGCTATGTACAAATAGCCTTCAAATCGACCGAGTGGAAAGCTTATAACTTCGGTTTTAGATTTCCGATCTTTAACGTTAAGGTCTTGGGTGAATCCCAAATCGATTTGATTTTCAGTTTTCAAAATGTTGTGAATGAAAAATTTCACAATTTGAAAAATAATGGTTTAAAAAGTTATAGCTCCACCTCCAACCCTACTCTACAATTTTTTTTAGTGGGTTTTAATAGTTAAATGTAACGGGGAGGCGGCAGGGGCACTTATCTTAATGTTCACCTTAAAGTTAAAAAAAATTAAATCTTTAAAATACGTCGATTGTATTAGCTTCAAACATTTTTTTACAGGATATAGAGAATTAAAGTTAAAATAATAACCTTTATTTGTGTATAAAAGTTATTGAGAAATACCAACCAAATTCGTACTAAAAAGATGATAGAGTTCTTTTCCAATAGAACAATCGAGATAGACAATAGAGCGATTCTCGGATATCTGTCTTCCCCTTTGGTGAGTTTTACTTACGAGAACTTTTTTTGGGCGTTTTTGAAAACGTCAAGTCAACGTCAATTCGATTGTATCGAACTGCATGGGTCTGGCAACTCGGCAAACGATGGTTTGAGCTTATATGAAACATTTTTATTAAAACTTAACGAAGGTTTAGTATATGTTAATGAAATGTTAAACGAAAGTTCGTCACATCACAATCACAATCGATGGCCATGAACCGAAGGTCGGACGAAAAGGTTTCATAAAAAGTGTTTTTTATTTTTATTTTCCACTACAATCATTGCGTTTTATTTCAATGTCGGAAAGTTTGGTTTTGTATCGATGGACGAGGTTCATCTTGGTTTTGATCTATAATTTTAGTTAAGCTAAAATATATATATTGTCAAATTAATAAATACAATGGTTTTGTTTGCAAAAAATCTTTTTTATCAACGTCTTTCAATTTTCTTGCAAACTCATTTGACGTTTATGAACACGTTCTCCGTCATCTCGATTTTTTGCTACCAACTCGATTCTTTTACTGCAGAATCGCACCACACATCATGTTTTCAAACATGTGACTTTAGCAAACTGCATTATCGAACACAAGGCTTATGCAGTAAAACTTGTATTTGCAATTTGCTTTTGAGAACATTCTGCAAAATGCATTTTTGATGCTGATGACGTTCTCGAAAACGACCTTTTACAAGGCAAGGTTAGGTTAGGTTGTCCCAGCTAAAGAAGAGGCTAGAAATTTCACTCGAACTCGAACGTCATGTGTCTAAATAGAAACATACCACTATGCCATTATGTTTTCCGAGCATAATTGTGGAGTTACACAGTTCCAGAGGGAGCTCAAAAGCGCTGAAAAGACACCATGCTATAGGTACTAACTGCAAAACTTCATTTCACAAAGTTCAAAGTACCCGCTGTTCGAGACACTGTGGCAGTTATGAAAGAGTTAATTGCTTTCTTCAAATTTCACACTATTCAACTCACATTGCTTTGTATGACCGAGCGGTATGAAGTGTACTAAAATTTCCTGTAGATCTTAAGATTTTGGAAACTTACGAAAATTGCCCCCCCCTGAACGAAATCCTGGATCCGCGCCTGGTCCTCAGGGAGGGGTTCTATCACCCCCAATGTGGAGTCTTAAGTAGATGAAGTATACAAAAATCTTACTTTTTAAGGTGGATTTGGCTTCGGTGATCCTAGGCGTGTTTTATTATCATCAAGATCTGGATCTGGATTAACTTTTACACGTAATACATAAAACAAAATAATGGGAAATTTTCAAAATAGATTTTGTAACACGTGTTGAAAGCTAATCCAGATCACGATCTAGATCCCGATGATAGTAAAACACACCTGCTATTGTTATAGCAGCCTTGAGGAGGTTTGAAGAAACTTTATCTGATACCTGTTTGGTTTTATATGGCACAAAAGAACCGAACTAATCATAACTAGATATTCACTAAAAAAATGGGTGGAAGATCTTTTTTGTATGTGTCGCAAGCATTTGATAAGGTGTGCACGAAGAATTCTGAAAGAATATCTAGAAAACAGAGGTTTTGGTGTAAGACACGGAATGTATATTCAAATTTAAAAGAAAAAGTCGATGGGGTACCACAAGGAAGTGTCCAGTTCTGTGCATTTCTTTTAAACGTTCTGTACCTTAAATAGAGGACACTATCGCAACAAACATTTTTTGACAACACTGCATTACTAGAAAACCGATAAATGAAGCTACAATTAAATCCTTCAAATTACGGAACTACGTTCTTATAACAAAGATAAGTTTGAAATGAGTAGCAATGGGGAAAAGAAGGTGGTTTTACAGAAGTAAAGACTCAGACTTTTATGAACACATCTATTCCTTTTGAAGGTTTGAAGGTTTGAACACCTACAAAAGGACAACAAAAACATCTGATTAAATGATGATGTCTTTCTACTTTTTTGGAGACTGTAAGCAACTCTGTCCAAATCATGAAGAAAATTTGCCCCAATCGAAGGCTAGTCTAAGACTCAGCGTTATTTGTGAGGAACCTTCCATATGACATGATTAATAAGATCTAATTGATAAAACATATTTAGATTGGAGTAAAATGTATTTGTCATTGGACTGAACTTATTTGCTTTTGTGTTAAATAAATGTGCAAATGCTAAAATATTTCTGACCCAATTTGATTTCAGTCTAGAAGACCAAACAAAAAAGAAGTAGGTAGGAACGTTCTCTTTTTTGTTTCTCTAAAGAAAAAACAGATACAACCCAAATTAATTTCAAATTAAATATTTGCCTCCTGGCACTCTGGGAAGTGATCCAAAAAAAAAATCAACAAACAAACGAAAATGACAAAACGAAAAAAAATATCTGCCAACCCCAACACAACACTAATTGAAAGCCATTTAATAATGCCGCAAAATATACCTATAGTTTATGTTTGTAGGTAGTTGTAGGCATATCACCTTTTGTTTAAACATTTTAACTCAAATAAGCAGAAACAAATTAAACGGTAAACAGGTGCTTGCCGCCGCCTTTTTACAAATAAAAATCACTCTTGAACGAAACAATTCGAGAGCAGGAGTAGATGAAAATCCCAAGATAAATACCGCATCCGCCTTTCATTAGCCGAGATTCTCTTCCAGTGTGCGCCCACGTAGGTTATGCACACACTCCAATCTTGAAGCACCGCATTTAGCGTTTTATGTCAACCGACCCGATGCGATGCGTCGTTGTTGTAGTCGACGTCGTCGTCGTCGCTTGTAGCCATCTGCAAACAGAAGCAGGTATAATATAGCATCACCACCCTCAGCTCCGGAATTCTGTTTTTCTTAGTTCAGTTTCATCAGTATTAAATCAACAGGTTTTGGGGACTCGGTTCTAATTAAATGGGATCTTGTTAAGAATGAATGAAAAAAAATTCCTAATAAGACTCTAGATCATAGCTGGATTTATTAAAGTAAAGAGCGCAGTTTTTCTTAGGGCCGAAGTGGAACAACAAGAGGGAAGGAATCCGGCAGTGACACCTACTTCTTTTAGTGTTATACAAAATTCTATCAAAATTCTTCGATATTCCCCTGATAGCTGCGAAATTCTAAACGAGTTTACTGATTCTACGAGAAAACGTTTTGTTCTGTTTAACTTTGAATGAATATTAACGACACTCTCCACGAATTCTATACACATTTTTTGATATTCCCTCAGATATTCAGGACATTAGAAAAACTGAGTGAGTTTACTTTTCTTTTGTCAACCTTTGAACAAATTATAAGGAAACTCTTCACGAATTTCATACAAATTCTTTGATATTCCCCAGACATTCTAGATTACCGCATAATAATAATTGAATAAGTTTTTCAATTCGACAAGAAAATCTTTTCATTTTTTAAAGCATAGTACGCAGCTGAAGTGAAACGAAAATTCTTATACAGAAATTGACACAACGAAATCGTAAACGATGATGTAGTACGCAGTTCGACAGTGAAATGATATGAACGAAACTCGTCACGAATTCGACAAAAATTCTTTAATATTCTCCGGAATAATTTAGATAAAACAGAAACTCCAAATGAGCTTACCGATTCCGCGAGAAAATCTTATTTTTGTTAAGCTTAGTACCCTTCTGCTGATGCGAAACAAAAAATCCGATGCAAAAATGATACAATGAAATTATACACAAAAAATTTAGTTCTACATTTCGCGTTCTGCAGTACGCTGTTCAACTAACGAAATTTATTACTGTAGCAGATTATTTGGAGTACTCTAAACTCTTTTTTCCTACACAATTAATTACCCAGGGCGGAAAATTAAATTTGTGTTCTTCGAGTCTATTTTTGTGTTGTTTCTTTCATTACAGAATGACTGCTGTGAGTTTTTTGAAATTATTTATTTATTTATTTATTTAATATTATATTGTTTTAATTGTTAGAATTTGTGCAAATACTAAAACTATCAGTGAATATTTCTCTGCTTCGTTTTCGTTAGCATTAATTTTTCTTGTTGGAGACCAACTAAAAATTTCGTTTTCCATCAGCAGCGTACTTGCCTATAAGCACTGGATGAAATTTAACGAAACTCTCAACGAATTCTGTAAAATTTGTTTTGACATTCAAGACAACCACGCGACTTTGAACGAGTTTACCAGTTCAACGCAAAAATCTTTTCTTTTGCCAAACTCTGAACGGATTTTAATTAGACTTTTTTCTTCTGCTAAACTCTTAACGAATTTGACCGGAAATCTTCAGGAATTTTATGAAAATTCTTTGATACTCTCCCTTCTTGATAACCTCGAAACTCTGAACAAGTTTTCCAATTCTGGGCGAGTTCGTTCTTTTGTTAAACTCTGACCGCATTTAAACGAAACTTCACGAATTCCGTAAAGAATGTGTAAGATTCTAGATAACTTGAAACTCTGTAACAATTTATCGATTCCGTGTGAAAACCTCTTCTATGTAAAAATCTGAACGAATTTTGACGAAACTCTTCACAAATTCCATAAAAATTCTTTGATATTTTCTCAAACATTCCATATAATTGCGAAACCTTGAACGAGTTGACCGATTCCATGCGAAAGCATTTTCCTTTGTTAAACTCTGAACGAATTTTAACGAAACTTTTCAAGAACTCCATACAAATTCTTTGACAATCTCACCGAACATTTTAGATAACCACGCAACTCTGAAGAATTTTATTTTGAACGAGTTTTGACGAAACTCTTCCCGAATTCCATAAAAATTCATTGGTATTCCCTGAACTCTGAACGAGTCCACAGCAACTCTTCACCAATTTTTTCGAAACTCTTTTATCAATTCCGCTCCTGTTTTATCCATGCATCACTCAGCGCGGCACTTTACTGATAAGAGCAAATCAAACATGCAGCAAATCCCAGACCATATTCCAACCGCGAGAACCGCAGCACAACACTCTCCCCAATAGAGTCAGGGATATAGGTATAGGATCTATGTGGTCTTGAGTTGACGTGACGCTTTAAAGAAGACATTCCCGCCCACCTATGCCGAGAATCACTTTAGGCTTAAAGCGGTACCCTTTTTATAAAATTATATGTGTGTGGATGTGGATTAATTAGAGAAGCCTCAGATAAATGTTGACACACTCTTTCAAGCTGATCCATCGTGCTGTGTTGTAATTCTTGCATTTAATCACCCACCGCCACCATTAAGTCTGTGGATATGAGGTTGGTTACTTTGTTGAAAGCCATATCATCATCATGACCATATGCGAGGCCGATGTCATCAGAGTTGGCGTTTTGTGTTATCCTCTCGTTTAATTCGAACCCAAGTCGCATAAATCGTTCGAATGCATTGAGTGTGATTTTTTGTTTTTTTTTTCTTTTTTTTTCTGGATCGTTGGAGACTTGCAACCCTTTTGAGCCTTTTTCATTTTATTCTTTGTGTGTGACTTAACCTTAATTTTATTCAAATTCTTGTCAAGTTGATGCAAGGCTCTTCGGCGAGTGGGTCGTAATGTTACAGATCTTCAATGTGATAGCTACACTTGGTTCTAGATTTAAAAAAAAAAAACAACAACAAACAGAAAGCAATTTATGGGTTTCAGATAGTTTGTTGATTAGAAGATGATCCAGAGTTTGAAATGGGGCTTGTTATATTAAGGTAGGTAGAATCATTGAGAAGAAAATTTATGGACAAGGTTGATGACGAGCAACAACACCATCACCAACGGCTTCGATTGATGCTACAAACTGTGAAACACTCATATTAATTGATGGAAAAAGGTTAAAAACAATTAAGTTTTTTTTTTTAGAAATTTCTGAATATTTCTGATGTAAGATTTGATAAAATTTCGATCTTAGTCCAGACTAGCTAGACTATGAAAATAATTTGCAGTTTTTAAAATTTTGTTTGCACCCTTGGTCCGTTCTTTTTCTAACTATAGTTAACTATTGTTGATATGTCAAAAAAAGTTGTTGATGTGTCATTGTTAGACTTTGTTAAGATTGTTACAACTTCATTTAGGAACGATTCGTTGTTAGATATTGTTAATGTGTCAAATGAACGAATGAAAAAAAAAATTATTTGCATTATTATAGCATAAAATCGTATAATTTTCTAATATAAATTCTCCTTTATCGCTTACAATCGGCACAAATGCTATTTCAATTTAGTTTTGTCACTGAACTTTATCAAAACCAACAAAAATTTTGTTTGTTTTGTAAACAAATCGGTTCACTTGTGCACTTTGATAGATCAACACTTTCAACTCATGTCCTGGACATGAGTTGGAAATAGTTACAAATCGTAACTATTTGACACTCCAAAATGCATTTAGGAACGATGTTATGACGTCATATTGTTACGAATCGTAACTATTTTAGAATAAAGGAACGATAAAAGTCAACAATTGTTAACAATAGTTAACTATTGTTAGAAAAAGAACGGACCACCTGTCTGTCAAAATAATAATTTATAAGGCTTCAAAGGACCAACATTTAGTTGAAAACAAAAAAAATAATCAGAATATTTCTAATATATTCCCGATATCTGCCTCATTGTAATATTTTCCTTTGAAACGAAGACGCACTGCATAATCCACCAAGATCCTGTAAGACTTTTCATACTTCAATGAACTGAGTCCTGCATTAAAAAAAAAAACAAGGATAAAGATGACAACCAACAGAAAAATTCATTCATTGATGAATTCTTTACTCAAAGTTAACTTTTTCTTATAAATGGAATGAACCCTGTGAAAAAGGATATATTAAAAAAAAAAGAACTGTAGTTCGGTATGAACGAAACCGGAAGGATATTTCATGACAATTTTTGAGTTATATGCGCACCGACCAAAGCGGCCACACAAATACTCGGTGACATTTGGGGGCCTGTCGACGACAGTGAACCACCAAGTCAATAATTCATGTACAGAAAAAAGGATATTTTTTTCTTAAATATTTTTACTATAGTCGAATGCACTTCTTCTTCTTTCTTTTGAGAGTTTTTGACTGCGTTTTTCCTCTCGAAAAATGATTTCATGTGAAACGGTGATTATTTTCCAAATACACACACACACTCACTCATATATGTATGAACAAAAACCATAAAGATATTTATTGCAGTTGAGCGTGTTTTCTTCACTGGGTGAGTTTTCGTTTTCTGATGGGTCTGGGTTTCTCCCTTCACGAAAAAAAAAAAATAAAACGAAGGAGACCGATGTCCTGTCGAACATGAATTATGATTTTTGATTGAAGTTGAGTTATTGCCAAGGATTCGATTATTCCTGCGGTTTCGGCTATTATTATTTTCTACATGTATGCATATGTCTGTACGTAAGTAAGTACTTATACCAACCTACTGTACTGTGTGGTGCTAGGATCAGATGGAAAAAAGGATATAAAATTAATAACATGAGACGGTTGTGGTAATAAAAAAAAATAGTATAATAAAGGGGGAAATTTTGTGTACGGGCTATAATTATTGCTCATATACCTATACGAGTCCTTAAATTAAATGTATGTGTGTTTGTGTGTGGATATGCAGATATATTATATTTTATATCCTTCGTCGTCCTCGTAATTATTTATTTCATTTTCGCTGAAAATGTGTTTATTTTTGTGATTTTTTTGTTTCAGTGAAGAGTTGTTGAGGTTGTGACTGGTGAAAGAGGGCGATGGGGGGAGTTAGGGGGTTTAATTTAAAAAGGCTTTCTCACCTTCTCACGATGACGACTAACCAACCTTCGCAGAAGAAGTAAAGGGAAAGAAAACAGTGAGTTTATTATTTGAATTATGAGTCCAAATTTATGGCGGTGGAAATAAATCATTTTTAATGTCTTTTCGGCAAATGTGGAGTGTGATGATGATGATGATGATGAGGATGGTGGTGGTGGTGCTGGTTCTTTTGGATGGAAGAGTGACTTCTATTTGGTTAAGTATTCATATTTTTTTTTGTTATTTTATTTTTTCTTTCTGTTCAGATTTTAATATGAATCGGAGTTAATTATTGTTTGTGGTGAAAAGGGGTGGACAGGTAATGTTGACTTATTATAATATGAGACACATATCTACCGTTTTATTTAAAAGCTATCAAATTAAATTTCATTTTTTTCAGTAAATTAGCCCATAGAAGTCGGCTATATCAAATTTGATTAAAATCAGTTAAGCTGCTTAGTTAAATTTAATTAAATAAATGTTGATAGGCAGAGTTGTTTGGGGTAAGTGTGCGCACTTATGACTTTGTAGGAGGAAATGTAAATCATACCTATGTTAAAGTTAGGTAGGTACCTGCAATAAATTTAAATAGGATTTGAAATTTTCAATTTTTAGCTACTTACTTACTTACTTACTTACTTAAAAATAATAAAACAAACCAAACTGATTTCGATGAACGACAAAAACTCATCAACTGTGTATTTCCACAATTCAGAATTTCTTCCCTTTTTTGAAGAATGGGTAGGTATGCGCACATTTACCCACTGCACATTATAGTTACTCCGATTGGGTCCATGTATGCTTGTGTAAGGCCTCAGAAACCTGATGGTTGCAAGAAGTTATAGTCCGTACACCTCGGAAAGCAAATGAAGGGGATTGGTCAACGCTAAGTTAACTAATGAACCTCTACGTACTTATAGCCCAATTTTTAAGATTGCTGATAATTCTGCCTATATGCAACCTATTCATGGGATCTAGGCAGGGAGGAAGATTTAAAGGACGGTTTCAAGACCGTCGAAGAAAACGAAGTTGGATGCTTTCAACTCTGGAAAAGTGAATGCAAATGTTGGTACGGCGACCACACTTACGGGTCACAAATGTCACTGAAATCCCTTGAACAAAACCAAGTGCTGCATTTGTTTTAAGAAAGGAAGTTGAGCTCATGGTCGCGTAATATGCCAAAGTCACGAATCAACTGAACGATGGGTTGATATAATAGGTAATAACTGTGGCTAATTAAAAGGGATTGATGCACTTCATAATGTTAAACTCCAAGCATTTTTCTAAGTACTAGACTACAAACTGTTAAGATCCTGTTAAACAAGAGAGCAAATGAGTAAATGGTCCTGTAGAACTTGGTATTGTTACGTCGGTGTACAGTGAGATAAATGAATGTTTGATGAAATGATGACCTTTTAAATACATAGATAATAGAATGAAGAGAAGTGGACTAAGTGGCTACCTTAGGGGACACCAGATGTAACTTATAAAATATTAAAAAGGTTCTTAAACGAACACTGTAATAACTGCTCACCACGTAAGAAGAAATCCATTTTAAGGCGCCAGTTATAGCTATCCTTGAAACTCATCATTGAAAATTTTAATGATTGATTTTGAGACGTTTAGAAAGTAAAATCATTTATTATTTTGATGGACAAATAAAGCTTAAGACTTAATTAATATTTTTAGCCAAAAAAATAATTCAAATAGGCCTAACTTTCCACATAAAAAGACTTTTCTTATTTCAATGATTGAACTGATTGAATTTTTGTGAAAAGTTGGGCCTATTTGAATTTTTTTTTTGACTAGAAATATTTATTTAGTCTTGAGCTTTATTTGTCCATCAAAATAATAAATCAGTTTACTTTCTAAACGTCTGCGCCTAACAAAATGAGTTCGAAGCCTGTGAGAGATTTTATAAAATTAAAATCAATTAAAATCAATTAAAATGTAAGGGACTTCTTATTCTTAGGCTATCTCTAAATTGGAAAGTGAGGGACACGAATTCAACAAGGTAAGTGGTTGTAGACATTCATTTCGAAAAGATTTGGCATATGGTAAAACTTTCATTGAGCGTGGTCACCGGGAACTATAATTGTTAACATCACTCTTTGTACTATTTTTGTATGCGCTGGACTATTAAAAGGTTTTTCATGCCTGAGTTAGAAGAAGTTGAAGATTTTTGAGAAAAAAAAGGAAGAAGTTGTGACTTGGTCACAAATTGACACAGTCGGAATGATTTGAATATGAATGATGCACATATGTATGTATGTCTGACCAAAGTGTCTTGTCTTATCCTATTGGACAGGAAGAATAAATGTATAATTTGTAAGTGTCAGGCACAAGGGAAGTGTAACCTCAACTAACTTGGTAGCTTGATGTAGCATGCTAAATTAGAAACTTAATGCAGAGGTTTGCTTACTTAAGGCTGTTTATTTCATTTAAAACAAAAATGAATGTTTCCCAAAATCCCAAATCTAGTTTTAGAAGTATGTTCTATACAATGAAGTTAAGACTTGAGACTTTTTTAACGCAACCTGAATCGCACAAAACTATGCAGTTGATTGTACTATCACTGCCAACATAGCATAGAGACAAATTATTTGATGGCGTCGTGGACTGCTAATAAGGTGCTGTTTGTACAAACTAGGCATGATGCTCTGAGCCACAACTTTTTAAGAAACGAGCAATTCCATTTAATCCATTAAATTTTTTTGCATTCCAAGTACTGCGTGAATACAGCTCGTAGTGCCAGGATGTACCACGATTTATAGTTCGCACCGAACGAGCAAAATACTTCCATTAAGAAGGCGGATCAAAAATTCTTTTAGAAGTCTTCTAGTCAAGCGGTGCGGTTTGAAGGCTGTAGAGTTCTACTAAAAATTATTGTTTTTTGTTATTTAATTTTTTCGAAAATATCTTTTTCGCACGGTAATGCACATCGCACTCACCATCACGAAAATATGAATCGCACCTAGCCCCAACTCTAAAGCTGGCCATACACGACCGAGGATTTCAGATTGGCCGAAAATAAAAATGGATCAGTGGTAAATCCACACCACACACGGCAATTTTGGATCAGCACGGGCCATTTGGCTCCTTGGCTCTGTCGTGTATGGCCAGCTTAAATCCAATACCAAATTAGCAAAGCAAAAAAAAAAAAAAAAAAAAAAATTACATGACAAAATTGAAATTGCCATAGCTAATTAACGATTAACTAACAACAAATTATTAAACAATTAAACATTAATTTCAAGACCTTTTAACATATTTTCGAAGGCAGGTTTGCTTAATCGATGTCATATATGTAAGTAAAGTAGCAACAGAAAATAGACAAACAAAAAACAACTACTCATTAACGGCATATTATTCACCTTATCACTTTTCGATTTTATGAAACAACATGTTGGGTAACACATGCTTGATGGAAACGGAACAAGATTTCAAAATATTTTGAAAGCCATGCAACGAAGGTTCTCAACCTGGTTGTGACCAAATATCGATGGCTACCTGTGTTGGCAATATGTTGTGTTTTGAGTTGAAGTTCAATTTTGAAAATCAAATTTTAGCTATTACAGTAGCAGCTCATTTTTACAAATAAATTATTCTTTCAAACTCCTTTAAATAAACAAATTGTTACACTTTTTTACTTGAGGATTCCTCCGTTTTCTAATATCTTCTTATCTAAGCGTTTTGAATGGGAAAGGTACCATTGTTTCGTCGTCGTTCTCATCAGGAAAAACTTCACCGAATTTGTACTGAATTTTAGACCCATTTTTCTTAAACGGTAATATTGCAATAAAATTGTGGTTTTTATGTTAAATGATATTAAAATAATAGGTCGTATTTCGTTTTCGTTAATGACAATGACATACTATAAAAGAATTTCCTTACTATAAAGAATTCTATGCAAAACAAACAAATTTTGTTATGATAAATGGCAGGACATTCGATTTTGTCGTATATTTTTTTTTTTTTTTTTTGAAGACCAATTCGAGCTGACTCATATTTTAATTACCACACTATGTGAAAAGAATAACCCCGCAAAAGGGTGTTTCGATTGTCAGGTTGTAATAAATTTTTGAGCCATTGCTGGTGGTTTATATGTATGGATTTGTATGTATATGTGCTTATTTTATGAATTTTTATGTCGAGCGAGGTCCTTCATCGATATGTTGTTGCATATCAGCGGGTGCAGCAGGACTATTAGTCGTCGAATTATGTGTGTGTGCAAATGGGTATGTATATATTGCATGTCCTGTCGAAGATCAAACACATAAATCAACACGAGAAAAACCATCGAAAATTCCATACAGGATGTCCGGTTTGCGTTATAAATGGCAGCCAATGTTCTGACTAGGACAATTCGCATATAACAAGATGGAACAAATATTAAAAACCAAAAAAAAAAACAATAAACCAACAAAAAACACAACATTTTTGGCTACATAAACAAAACAGACAGCATAAAAACAGCAAAAACCCATAAAAATGCATCATAATTTTTGGCTGTAAGACTCGTTAATATTCACGTTACCATCACCATACAAATAGAAAACCAAATATTCGAAAAAAAAATTACATGAGATTCGTCAACACGACAAAATAAGGCTCAACGCTGCAAAATACCTATTTATGAACACACAAATGCATTCGAAAACTTTAAACGAGCGGATGGGAAAGAAGAAGGGCCTTTGCATATTCCTTTCTGTTTGTATCTTAAAACTGATTTTAATTAGAATCTTGAGTGGAACATTAGCTTGTATGGATTGTCAGACGGTTGAAATAGAAAATTCTGGATCTTATAGTTTTGAAAACAAGACAAAAAGTTTTGTTTTAATAAAATGGAAAAACTGTTGACTTACAAAATTTGACCAACTTTGGACTAATCAGGAGCGCTCGCTTTTTTGACTTTTAATTCCTAGTACTACGTAGAAATAAGGGTCAAAGTTTGCTTGAGGGATGAAGATTTTTTTTCAGGCCTAAGAATATAAAAACGAAAAAAGATATAATTTTGCAGAGTTGTAAAAGATTGCAATCTTTGCGAATCCCTCGTTGAATTCAACAAAAAGATTGCATTCTTAGCATTCTTTTTTGAGAATACGACTTCAAAAAATGCAGTCGCCATTTTTTTTTCTTTAAAAAGATTGAAATATTTTTTGTTTCTAATCTTTTTTCATATCAATGGATTGCAATCTTTTCAGAATTCATGCATTCTTTTGAGTTTCTTGCATCCTTTGAAATTTTTTCATTTTTTTGAAATCTTGAATTCTTTTGAAGTCTTTTGCATTCTTTTGAAGTCTTTTGCATTTTTTTGAAGTCTTTTAAATTCTTTTGAATTCATTGCATTTTCGTTTTGCCCTCCATAATACTAAATCTGAGAGCCCAAGTTAGTATTATGGAGGGCAAAACACAAAAGAATGCAATGAATTCAAAGAATTCAAAAGACTTCAAAAGAATGCAAAAGTTCAAAGAATGTAAAAGACTTAGAAAGAATTCAGAAGAATGCAAGAAATTCATAGGATGCAAACAAATTCAAAAGGCTTCAAGGGAATGCATGAAGAATGCGTGAAGTCTCAAAAGATTGCAATCAGTTGATGGTGAAAAAAGATTGAAAACAAAAAAAATTGCAATCTTTTTAACGAAAAAAGAATGGCAACTGCATTTTTTGAAGTCGCATTCTCAAAAAAGAATGAAAAGAATGCAATCTTTTAATTAAAGTCCTAAAGATTGCACTCGTGAAAGATTGCAATCTTTTACAACTATGCACTTTTGTACCTTGAACTTATAATCTCAAGTGATATTATATAAACCCATTTCTGTTAACCTCATCAAACATTTCTCTCCTGGTTCCAAGTAGTTTTAATTTGCAACCATCTTTTCAACTTATTTTCTACGAAATAAGGAATAGTAGTAATTCGGACAACAAAGGGTTAAACTAATTCAACTTCCAACTAACAAGCGCCCTCTTGACTATATTTTCTCTATAACCATCCCTGTTATTATTGATATCATTCCCACAAAACCAAACAGGGTAATAAATCTTCTCCTCCGACAGAACATGCATTCATATTCATCAGCAACACAAAAAGCAACTCCAAAGTGAAAGAAGGACTTTTGAGAGAAAAAATCCAGCCGTCGAAAATTTGTTAAAAACGCATTTTTACACTGCACTTCGGCTTTGTTGCAGGAAATAAGAGAGAGAAAATGGAAGGAAAATCCACTGCCATGCCAGGATGACGAAAAAAAAATATTAAAATCCACTGCCCATCAATGATGTCCATATAGTGTGTCAACACTGGCTTGGTGCGGTACGTTTATATTCATAATTCTCCATGAGCTCATGGACGAAGGACAAGTACATAGTCGTCGCCGTCGACTCATCGTCCTGTCCACTGTTTGTCGATAGATATCCATATCCTGTGACGTGCATTTTTTGTCCAAATGCATGCCAGCCAGACATGCAACGCATCAGTTCCGCTAAAGAATACTCGTAGAAAAAAAAAAAACAATCGGAATGGAAAAAAGGACTCGCGCCAAGTTGTATTATTGTCTAGGCTGTCGTCATCTTTACCACCCATTCCTTTTTTTGAAACGTTGTTATCGGTGTCCTTGCAAATGCAATGCACCTATAAATCAAAATAATATTTTTGTTGCCATTGTATTATTCTTTCTTTTCGGTTCGGAGTCTTTTTTTCTGCCTGAGTCCGGTAAATCCTGGAATACACACACTCACAACATACATACTACATTGGGGAATTTGTCAATGTCATCGATGATTTCTGTCAGAATTGCAATGTACCTACACTACACACACCGACAAACTGCGGCAATGTTTGAATGAATTTATGACATTCAGAGGATCCAGCAACGACTATTATACTGGGACGCCACACCGAATGTCGTCTATGTTGTATGCATTTTATGGACGACACGCTGGTAGTTGCAGTTTTCACTGCATAACGAAAAAAAATACACAAGGGGCTGCAGCAACGACGGAAAGAGTGCTTAATTATTATTTATTGCTATTGTTTTTTCTTCCGTCCTTTTTTTCCAACTGTAACTTGGGTTTAGTCAGTGTTTTTTAAAAGGCATGTTTTTTGGGGGTGAACTCTGCTGACGTTATTTTTTGGTAATTTTAAAAGATGCAGTTGCCGAAGTTCTTAAAAATTCTGCGGTTGTTTTTTTATGTGAATCGAAAAACCCTACCATCAAAATCAAGCGTCCATGACGAGTAATAAAATATATTTCCATCAAACAAGGACTCTATAGTTTATAATTCCACTATGACGAACCCTCATGACAAAAATGTTTGATTGGAATTTGCACCAAGGTTACGATACGGAAATCCTTGGCAAATCAAATAGTTACATGAACAAACCCCAAATGAACAAATTAATTGATGTCAATTAATCAAAAAAAGAGAGCGGCACGCTATGCACATTATTTCGGTATAGAAACGGAGAAAAAGAACTCTGCCACATTTCTAAGGTGGCAATATGGAAACAACAAAATAAAAGAAACTGCACTTATGAATGCGTGTGGTGATTTCAGGATTTGACAGGATATTCCAATAATTTATGACCATCACTCTGTCATTAGCCTGTGTCGATCAATATATTTGGCAGGATTTCATGGTGCAGTTCGTGTGTGTGTGAGCGAGTGCAAATTTAATGAATTTTTGACTTATTTCTTCTTCTTTTTGGCAGAAAATCAATGAAACTGAAATACTTTGTAAAAGGAAACGACATGATACAGCTGCATGTCGTGTGCTTGATGATCCTGAAATATTGTCCAAAAATGAATTGATACACTTTCGCACAATAAAAATAAAAATAAAATGTGCCAAAGAATTTATATAAATTGTGATGTTTGTTTAACTTCTAATCATTAGTCATGGACATAGTGTGAGATTGAATGCGGATGAGTGTAATGCTGTTGTCAAGATATTGATCTATGGACCGAAGGACATTTTTGATTAATGATTGACATGCAAAACTAACAGATGTTATTCTTCCGATTTAGTCAGTTTGATGTTATCGTACATCGTGAAGTTATTTAAAAACGAAAGAGCTGAGGTTCGAACCTTAAACACATTAATATGAGCTTTTTTAATGAGTTATTTTTAGTTTGATATTTTCGCCAAATGTAAATAGTTGAAATGTATGAAATAGATTGACATTGAAAACAACCGTTAGTAAAAAACCGCGATTCAATATGATGGAAGGAAACAAAATTGCGGTTTTTATAATTTTCATTTAAAATGCAAGACTGAGCAAAGGATTTCTCTTAAAGCTCTACCTGTCTAAGGGAACAATATGTAAGACATTTCAAAGCAAAAATTAAAAAATAGAATCCCCGTTATATGTGAAATGAATTGGATTAGTCACTTACCACTTCAAAATTACAATCAATTTGGTATAGTTGCGAATAAATGTGATATAAAATATCAATATAATTTTACAAGGGTGTAACTTACCTGAAACGAAAAGAAAATATGAATTAATGTTAATTGAAAAAAAGAAAAAATAAAGCAAAGAGAAAATAGAAAACACAGACAAAATTAAAACTGGTAGGAAGATATCATTGGTT
Organism: Dasysyrphus tricinctus; assembly: GCA_963921185.1. Lineage (NCBI taxonomy): Eukaryota > Metazoa > Arthropoda > Insecta > Diptera > Syrphidae > Dasysyrphus > Dasysyrphus tricinctus. Next base: position 17,335,862 of record OY992533.1, on the reverse strand, counting down.
TGTAAGAAATTCAACAAAACTCAACAAACTATTTCTTTTTTATTTAAGATCGCAATTTTGTGAAGAAAAATAACTTTCTTAGAAAGAGCTCATGGTGCGGTTTTAATATTTTGGCAAAGTATAGTATGAATTTGAAAATTTGTTGAGTTGTGTCCAATTTCTTCCAAACCAACGCATGGGGTATGAGGGAAAACACGCTAAAATGGTTTTACCAAAACCTTAACATAATTGTTTGACCATTGCGGCATTTGTGGTCAGCAGCCAATAGATGCACAAATTATGAAAACTTGCAAACGGCTAACAAGGGACGGGAAAACCGGTGGTATAGAATATGTGCTGTTTCGCAAGATCAATCACTCGTATCACTGTGCGGTGGAAATTATTTGTAATTTCTCCGGCAGACTATCTAACTAGAAGGTGTATCTACTAGCCTGACTAGATCTAGATTTATTGAAGTTCTTTTTGAGGTGAACATCAATTTGTTCGCTTACGTTAGCGTCAAAAAGTGCTGCATGATCGTTCCACTCGGAAATACTAAATTTTAAATAACGTGATGGCGAACACTTGGAAAGGAGCTTTGATCAAGTTCGTTGAGTTTGTCAGGGTGGTCAGTAGTTCTTCGAAAAAAATCATCCTTCCAAAGGATAAGAAAAGCTGAAATTTGTGAAGTTCAAATTAATGAGCAACAAGAGCAAGCATTTCGTAATTTATTTCGCAAATATTTTTCTGTTTTCAGTGGGACCTGCAGACTTCGGTACACAAATTTGACTCAAAGTAGTGTCAAGACAAACGATGCTAAGCCGATTAAACAACCTGCGAGACGAATTCCAGCAGGTAATCTCAAGGAAATTCTTGGACTCATGCAAGACATGGCCAAACGGGGTTTAATTGAATCATTGAGCAGGCCATTAGGAAGCCCCAGTTACCATGACCCAAAAATTTGACGACTCTATCAGGTTTTACGCTAAATATCTATGAACGAGGACACTAAACTAAAGTTACTTTTGATGGAAGAACTTCTTGCGTCAGTAAGAGGATGTTATTGGTTTCCTGTAATGAATCAGTAAGGTGGCAACTGGCAGGTCGGGATGGGTAGAGAAGACAAGAACAAAAACTGTATTCACAAACGTTTTTTGATGGCATTTACTCATCATTACATTTGGTTCGAGAAACGGATTGATAGACTGTTTGCTGATAGGTTTATCTATTTTCCGTTACTCTGCCCATCAAATAATTTATGGTCAGTACAGGGAAGATAGGATGTTTGACTCTCAGTTTGGTTGCATTGGCTTACATATATCTGTCTTAAGTTAAAGCTTTCACAGGTTTTCCGTTTTTTAAGTTAAAAAGCGCAGAACAACGAGCATATGGTCACCATCAAATATTTAAAAAAAAACTATGAATTTATCTTTTTCACTTCGCAACAACTTTTTTAATGAATATAATCACGTCATTACTTTTTTCTTCTACAAGATAAAAAAAAGAAACAAAAAACTTTACTGCATTTTAAAGTCCTATCAGGAAAAACAAAAAAAAATCAAAGCGAAAACACTTTTGGCTCTCATCCTTATAAATTTTATTCTCAAAAGCTCCAAAAACTTTCTTTGATAAAAACCACTGAAAAAGCACGATTGTATTACTTTCATGGGAAAGGCAAATCTGTTGGATTATGATTTGTTTTGTTTCATTTCACATAGCGAAAGTCGGAGCGAAAGCGAGTATACGATCAGAATCAGAATGCCTTTCACATTGAAAAAGGACGGTCATGTTGGAACGTACGAATTTGTTCAAAGAATTACAACAACAATTTATGTATATTAGTCAGCGGGTAAGTATGTTTTTCAGTGGCAAATATCTTATTTTAGTGTCGTGACAGTACACACAGGCACCACTGTTTTGCCATAAGCCCTGTTCTGACAATTTATAGATGAAAATATTTGCTATACTTAAAAGGTTTTGGAGAAAATCTGACAAGGCTAGAAGAAAATTTGAAAAGGTTGTGACAAGTCACTAATTTAAAACTAAGCCCGAGTTTTTTTTCGAAAAAGTGTAAAAAATTTAGGTCACGTTGCATCCGAGATGGTTTCGTTCATTATCATTAAGCCGGAAAAAGTTGATGCGGTGGCTTGTTCCAAAATCTCATCTCAAATCTTTATTGGCATTTGCTTTTTTACATGAAATTCACGGGAGGTCTTTCGACATTGGTAGAAATCGCTTTCAATTAACTCTTTTTTTTATGGAGTAGGCCCAAAAAGCTTTAGGCATCAATTTTGACCACAGCTCCAATCTAAGCTTTCTGATATCTGATGGAATTTTTATTTTAGTTAACAATGATCGCAATTTTGGAGTGGCCACTGTGTTGAGCCAGAAATAAAGTGAATATATGATAAATTCCGAATATTTCGACAAGATATTAAACATGGCTGAAACGCAGGGCAACTTGCTGCTGCTCTAAGCACAGAAAATTAATTGATCACTTCTTGTTCGGATGGAGTTTTGTATTGCGAACAGACAACGTTTTCACTTTGGTGGCTCTATAACCTTGTCTGAATGGAGAAATATGACTAAAATCATTCCCAGATCGGGATCCTAACACAGCAATGCTGACGGATTCTCCAAGTAACCATGCAGGAACTGTACAGTATGTTGTCGAGATGAAGAATCAAAATAATACCTGCAGAGTTGCACAACGAAGAGACCCTTCTTCCTCAAAGGTAAGGGCTTGTGGGTGGAAGAAGAAGTCGTTCTTAAAAGAAACGAAAAATTCTGACTTCAAGGCTTGCTAGAGCTTGTTTCGTCGATTTAAAATCATTAACCCTTTCATGTCCAAATTATTACATTTTCTTATTTCGAATGATTACAGTTGATAAGGTAGTTTCAAATTAAAACTACTGTAACCATAGGAAAAAAATGTTTAATAAGGTGGTTTCAAACTGTAACCCACCGGGCAACAAACTGTTAACAAAGTTGTCTTTCAAGTTTTTGACAAGGATTCTGACAAAGTGAGTTGCCGAAAAGTTTTTTGTAAAAGTTTTATTTCCAGTGTGTTAGCATTACTCTATCACACTATCATAAAAGGTTGTGGATGTGAACATATTGGTCTAATTGTTGAATTAAAAAATCACAACTTGAAAAAACTTCTTTAAAATAAATTCTAAAATTTCACTAAGAACTTCTGTCTAACAACCTAATTCATAGCCACAAAAGAACTGTGAGAAAAATCCCTTCAAATTTACAAGACCCTTAATTAAGTGATGACTATCTCTTTTGTATTTAAGCCAAAGCCAAGTCGACAAAGAACAAGTAGTATCCAAAGATTTATATACAAAACAACGTGAAGCTGATCGTGCGTCCTCACTCAGCTTCAAGAAACCAACAGACACAACAAAAATAATATGCAACAACACGCTCCTGGTAAAGTAATTCCTTCCTCATGGGTCCGTTCATCTTGGTCGTGGCGGTCGTCGTCGGTTGAAATGTGTTGTGCTTTTGTGACGCAATTAATTCTCCAATTGGCATAGGGTCCCATCATCATCATCCAACCCTAGGGTTTCGCTTCCAAAGTCCAAAGTTGTGGCTTGTTGTCCACCATCTATTTTCGAGTGTGAGGTGATGATTCTTTTCCTCTCCGTTGCCGTGTCGTTGTGGTCGTTGCGTTTTCTTCCAAGGACTTGGGGATGTTGGACACCGATCCAAGCCGAAGCTGGACCACTCCTGCTCGTTCTTCTTTATTTGCCCGATTCGTCGAATGCAAATTTATGTGATTCCAATCGCATTTCGGTTTCAAGTCCAAGATGTGCAGACTCACCATTGCATCGCCGTCGTCGGTCGTAGTACGGTGTCGTTGTATGTCGTTGAGTTATTTCCCTTGAGGAAGTGAACGCGCGAAAAGGAAGATCACTTCTTTTGAGATCTTTATCTCAAGATGTAAGGCTCACACACATATAAAACACACACACATCTGCAAACCTATCCCAGTGTGTGCATCTAAATGGAAGCGGTGCACGATTTAACATATTCTGGAACTAAGATGAAACTCCTGCTCCTGCGCATAAGAAAAAAAGCAGTTGAAGGGGGGTCACTCCTAGTTTCTATACTCGTAGACGTTAAATTACACACTGATCAGTGGCCAGGATCTCTCGGAAAAGAGAGTTGACCCAAGGGACAAGGGACGACTGCATGGCGAGATATTGATGTTGTTTTGCATGGAAATTAAATGTTATTGCGCGCAAATTCGGGATATGCCGATGCCGAATGCTAGAATAAGATATATGTATGTGCAGCTATGTGATCTCACAAGCTGGGGATGGAGCCGACCAACAGGAATATATACGAGCGAGATTTATCGCAGCCGATTAAGATTATTGAGAGGTGTGTTCGCATTGGTCAGTGGCTTGGTTTGTGTACTCTAAGGTAATTGCAAGTTGTATGGTTACCTTGTATGAGATATGTTAACATGGCTAGTAGAACGGTTTGTTTTTTTTTTTTTTTGTTGTACCACCAAAGCAATAGGAGAGTCATGAAAGCCTGGAAGCATATACATATTTGCTAGATTTTGCTTTATAAGAAGATCTAAATCATGTGACAATGATTGGTGTGTTTCTAGATATGGACGTGGTTTCGACAAATATGTCTCCGAGCTTCCTATATAAGATCGTCGGACCAGAATAAATAAGAATTATATAATTTTTTTGGGTGGAGATGACTTGAGGGTGATGGATTGCACTTTAAATTCTGTTTATGGGCAAAATAACTTAAAATAGTTCATTACAAATTTTTTTCAAGAAGTGGTAGGTACCTAGTAAAAGGCTGATAGTGTTTTTTTAAATTATATAGATGGATATTTTTATTGCCACACCTTCAAAAACAAAAGAAATTGCTTATGATATTAATACTTCTATAAGCCCTTTGGTCTCAAAGACATTCTTACTCACAAGTCACAATAGGTCTTCAAGAGCTACAAAACATAGCAATTCATAGGCATATAAATAATTGTGTAAAAGGGATCTTCAACCACGATCACGTTCGCAAAGCGAAAGAGCGATTAATATATATACTGAGTTACAAAAAAAGTGGCGCACCTTGAAATTTTGCAATATTTTTAAGTGATTTAAGAAACACGTGTGATCTAAAAAACACGTTTTTTTACAGTTTTGTTTATTAACATAAAAATAAGTAATTATTCATCTAAAATAAAAAAAAAACTGAATAAAAATAAAGCTCTGTAAAAACATAGCGGCATATTATCAAAATGATAACAAGACATCCAAAGGTATGACTGCGCCACTTTTTTTGTAACTCAGTGTATTTTGCGCAATCAATTGTAGCAACATTTTTTTTTCTTTCAATAAGGAAATCTAGCATTTTTTACTATCGCAAATTTATTAATCATACTTTTCAAAATTTCGCAGTTATAAAATCGCGCTTTTAACAATTTCGCCAAAAATCTAGTAAATATCAACTGCAATCTCGCAATTTAATACCTCGCGAAATAAAATTTCACCAAATCTCACAGAAACATACTATCGCTTTCAGTTTCGCACGTAAAAATAAAAATCCAGCCAACCAAAAACAGAAATTCAAAAACGAAAAACTTTTCCTTTGGTTTTCATTGGTTTTGAAAACATATTTTTAATAATTACAAAAATTTACCCGAAATTACAACCGGATATACAATTTCTGTGTTTACAATTGCAGTATAAGACGAAGGAATAACAACGGTCTTAAAGTAGGAAAGCACTTGATTCATTTGGCAGAAGTTGGGAAATCTCGCAAAATTTAGTTGTATTGAAACAAATAAATGTTTGTAATCAAAAACTCTTGCGACATTTGAGTTTGATTTTATTACTTAATTCCATAATTTTTTGTTTATTAAAGTTAATTTCTCTTTCAAAATTGCCCATCCCGCCTAATTCAGTGTTATGAACAGAATGGAGACGGAGCTGCAACTGGAGCTGCAGCTGGAATAGCTGTCAAAATGTTGAATGCAAACAAATACAATGATTCGAACGCAACACAACGCAGCTGCAGACGCAGCTGGACAAGTTGGCCAACTTATAATTTTTGATTGCAGCTTTTTGACGTTTCAAAATTCCGAGTGCAACCGAGTATTTACATGAGGGTTAAGTGAGTTTCAAACTCTTTTAAATCTCTGATAAAGATGTAGAGTAATGTAAGCTTCTTTTTCATCATTTTCCATTTTATTATTTTTATTTTCGATACTGAAATGTCAGAGAGCTGTACAGCTGCATCGTGGGCGCGTTAAAAAAATCACGTAAGACATTTTGCAACACTCTATTCTGTTCAGGCAGTAAGTGATAAGACATTATACATTTTTTTCCGTTCTAAAACCCGCCTTCATGCTCATCATCCTGTATATGTCAAGTAAAAAATGTAAATATAAGTAGGTTTAAAAGGCATCCCAGTGCTTCCACGAACTCTAAAGTTGACTTTAATAAAAATACACAAAACTCACTCTTCTGAATCCTCACGCATTTCCCAAGAATCCTTTCAACCTTCGGAAACCAACAAAAAGTTGCATTCTACTTGTTGAAACAAAACAAAAAGTCCTAGAAATAGATTCAGGACCTCATTTTTAAAAGGAATCCTAAGTCCTATTAAATGCAGCAGGAAAACCCCAGTGGTATCTTCTAGTTCTAGATTTCAGCTAGTGTACCTATTTCAAAATGTTTACTTAGCGCTTTTAGCTTCCTTTCATTTTACGAACTGCGACAGACGACTTGTTTGAAATGATACCCCCACTCGCTCGTGCAATATTTGCCTGTGCCACAGGTGATTTTGATAATTTTGTGTCTGAGATGCGGTTCACCTTTTTGGAGAAAATATTATTCATTTGTGTGTTGTGTCACTTCACACCGACAAACGGGTAGGCACACAAAAACATGTACTCCTAGAGACATAAGACCGTCTTACTCTCGTAAGTCTTGAACATCCGTTTGCAAATATTTGATTTGATTTTCGAGGTTTGATAATACAATCAAGAGTGCGGCGCGTCGGCAGTGAGGTGCAATATATTTTATGTGATTTTTAAGAAAACACAAAAATTAATTACTTACAACGCAGATGAGATTTCATTGTTTTTTCTTTCTTTGTTTTGCGGGTGATGATGAGCGGCTTCTCTTGGATGAATTATCTTTAATTAGAAAAAGGGTATTTACACCCGCTTGACAACAATGTTGATTTAAGTTTATTACTTCATGTGATGGAAGGCAAAGTTTAAATATCATAAAAATGCTATGAAAGGTTTTGAAACAGTGGACTAGAACGCATTTTTATCTAGCACTAAAATGGCTACCTACCTAGTAATAAAAATCAAAAAAACATTGACAATTAAATAAATATAATTAAGTATTAAGCTTCCCACCCCTTGGGAAGCCGAACTCAAGATGTTTAAGTTATGTACTACAAAAGTTGTCTTGAGTGCAAGATGAAAGGTTAGTCGTTGTATAAAAATGGTATAAAATTTAATTTCCAACAAATCATAGATTTATGATTATTTTTATTTCGTAATCAAAAATAATTTTTTAAACGGTTATAGCTAAGGTAGGATTATAAAATGAAAAGTCTCCAAAGTACCTACTTCAAATTAATCCTCATCACACCCGGTCTTAAATGGTCTTATTGATTTCCCTGCGCCAAGCATGGAATGATTTGCTTCAATTGCAACATAACCACATACGTTTTATTGGTTAGAAAACACAACCACCCAACTCGTAAAATACAAAACAATAAAAACAAAACAACAAATGGAAAAGTACAATACCAAATACCACGAGGATATTTATTGTGATCCTTTTTTGATTTCAGGGCAATAATTATTATCTGACTGTTCCTGCTGTTTATTCTGGCAACTCTTTCATTCCATAGCATTAATTCACATTCTCACTGTGTTTGTTCTGTATTATTGTTATTATCTTTTATCCTTCTATATGATGGAGCTTAAGTCCTTAAATAAAAAAAATATATAAATTACATTTTTTTCTTTTGGTTTGCTATTTTGATTATTACAAACAAAAAAATGAAACAACAGAGAAATAACCTTTCTAGGCTTCTTCTGATGTATCCTATAATATGTCCTTCCTGTGCTATTTTCTTCGTTATTCCTATATTAGGTGGATACCTATGTGTGCAGTCAGTGTATTGCGCTAAACTTTGGTGACCATTATTATCCTGTTTTGTTTGCTATCTAAAGGGGCACACACCAGGTATAATACTTCAAGTTTTATAATTCCGCATCGCGTCGAATGAAATACCAGGAGAGCTTGTGGGTTTTAGGTTTGAAAAACAAACACACAAATTTGAAGAAGGAGCAAAAGGATACGCGTGACTGCTGCAAAATTTATTTTATCCTTTTCGTTTATTTTTATTTCTGGACCATTCATACTGAAAGATTTTATTTTTGCTTCTTTTTATTTATTTTTTTTTTTTGCTGTTGTCAGGAAAGGTATCCTTGTTGTGATGGCTTGTCCTGCGGACAATTCGTCGCAGAAAGAAATTGCTTGTGAATGTTTGCTATACGAGTATGGTTGCGGCGTGGAGCATTGTCGGTTAGTATAGAAAAGGTCGGTGAACGCGAAATTTTATATTTATACAGAATATTTTTATATTTAGAAGGATTAAGCATTTTTCTCTTGAAAATGTATGTTTGGTGAATAGCTTTGAAGTTGATTTAATAGGCCATAAGTTTTAAGAAAACAAAAATATAGACAATATCTGATTTTAAAAGAAATAAAACTGTTTCATGTGAATAAATTTAAGCTAGCGAATGATAGGTTAAGTAACTGCTTCTCAGAAAGTAGTTAAACTAGCTTTATCTAACTTCAGTGCATTGCCCGAAAAAAAGTGATAAAGTTTTGTAGCCTAGGGATAGAAAAGATTCCTGAACCAACACTGAATTTAAACGCACAACTTTAGGGTAAGAGAAAGAATGAAATTTTATTGTATAAAGAATACTTGACATATGGATTGTATAATTAGTGGAGGAGCACTAGCTTTTCATTTCGGAACCCGGGGAACCTGCTCCGATTTTGATGATTTTTTTTTAAATTTAGGAAATTGAAATTAGAAAAAAGTTTACAATTCAAAAATCGACGCTCTCAACAGGAAATTTTTTAAAAATTGAAAAACCTAATTTTTTTCAAAAACAACATAATTTTTCCTGTATTTGCTTTGAACAACTAATTTTATTTATAAAAAACACTTCAAAAGTTTATAAAAACATTTTAAATAATTTTACTGAATATAAAACCCAGAACAGCCAAACCCGCTTATAGTCACAAGGAGATGACAAACCATGCGCTTTCAGGCTGCAACTGCCCTGATACTAAACGATTTTTGCTACTTGGCGATTGTGATTATAAATAGGTCTTACTGTGTTTTTGTTGCTGCTTATACTTTTTCAAAAAATATACACTCCACTTCAACCAAATAGACACATCATTTTTCAAAGGTGCTTTGTCTTTTGTAATTAATGTAACATTTTATGATGCTTTTTGTTTGTTTGTGACGTTGGAAAAATAAATTAGATGGAATAAAAAGCAAAGCTTTTTTTTTCTCCAACTTTCTTGCAAAGTATTTTCACATCGAAAAATTCAAGTTAATGGAAACAAATTTTGAAATTAGTTATAAATGTTAATGTTAATATAAAAGAAGGTTTTCTTGGTTAATTCTTCTAGTGAGTACCAACCAGGGCCAGACAGACCAGCTCTATGTGCAAGCGGTGCAAATGCGCAGGGAGCTGAACCAATGGGCCAAAGCCACTATTAATACCTAACCTTCCACCTTTTTTGATTTCAAATCTTTTTAAAAGCTCAAACATATTATACATCTTCTATTCCAAAAATAAGTCGATGCGCTAATCCATCTCGGGCGCCGTCCCTAGTACCTACTGTTGCTGTTTTTCTTTAGCTTCATAATTCGATCCGGCATGGAATCCTAAAGTCTCTTTATGTAGTCCATCTAAATTTCGAGCCAGAATCTGACCTAGAATCTGAACGGGTGGACTGATTTTCTTCAAATTTTAAACATAATTTTTCAAAAGTTATATTTCAAATTTAAAGGAAATCGGTCCACCCGTTTAGATTCTAGGTCAATCTAAAGGGGACGTAAGGACGCAATTTTCAAAATGGAGTTATCATGTTTCACCCCAACACCACAGAAATATCTGTTGGAATGAGCTTTTGCAAAGGTAAAAAATATTGTTGGACCTGTACCTTGGACTGTATACCAAGACATGACCTTTATCCACATATCCAGGGTAACTAGAAGCTGGATTGCGCCGCAAAACGTGAAACTTTTGCCATGGCCACCTTATTCACCGACCTTAAACATCATCAAAAACGTTTGGGCATGGCTATATTGAAAAGTTCATGAGGCTAGTAGACAGTTTGAAGATAAGAACTCATTAAACGAAGCTATCTGCGATGTCTGGAGCAAGATTTCGCTTGATAAAAGAAAAAAAACTGTATGATTTAATTCTATCCAAACCATCTTATAGCTCTTATTACAAAACAAACATGGGTATGCTCATTATCTTGTGACAAGAAACATACTCAATAAATGTTTAAAACAGAAAACATAACATAACATTTCGATCTTTTTGTTAATTTTTCAAAACATTATTTAAATGCTCTCAATAAAGTGACGCAATTTCTCATACCTTTTTTGCAGTTCATTACTACAACTTGGAAGATTCTGACGGAGTAACTAAGTGACACATGATTTTTTTTATCGGAAAGTGTGTATACCTACTTACAGGTATTAACCATTCCCATATATGTGGGAAAAAACGATTGTGAAAAAAAGTGGCCCCAAACAAGAGACGCGCAGTATATAATGAGACTTAACGATTCCATGCCGGATCGAATTTATGAAGCTACATATAATGAGAAAAGCGACAGCTTTGCTTTTTTTCCTTCTGATTTATTTTTCCAACGTCACAAACAAACAAAAAGCTAAATCAAGTGATACATTAATGACAAGGGATAAAGAACCTTAACAAAATTCTGTGTCTATTCGGTTGAAAAGGAGTGTATATTTTTTGAATAAGTATAAGCAGCAACAAAAGCACAGTAAGACCTATTTATAATCACAATCGCCTAATAGCAAAAATCGTTTAGTATCAGGGCAGTTGCCGCCTGAAAGCGCATGGTTTGTCATCTCCTTGTGAACATAAGCGGGTTTGACTGTTCTGGGTTTTGGATTTTTATATTTAGTAAAATTATTTAAAATGTTTTTATAAACTTTTGAAGTTTGTTTTATAAGTAAAATTAATTGTTCAAAGCAAATATGTATAGGAAAAATTATTTTGTTGTTGAAAAAAAATTTGGTTTTTCAATTTTTAAAAATTTTTCTGTTGAGAGCGTCGATTTTTGAATTGTAAACTTTTTTCTAATTTCAATTTCCTAAATTTCAAAAAAAAAATCATGAAAATCGGAGCAGGTTCCCCGGGTTCCTGAATAATGCACTATTTTGGGCAATCGTTCCTCCACTAAATTGCCAACTCAAGCTTCACATGAGTCACATTTTGATATTAGCCGCATTTCACTATCTAAATCCGGATTAATTTTTAACACGTAATTACAATCATTAAATAAGGGGAAATAGTACTTTCAGATTCCAGAAGGATTTTTTGAAAAAATAATTCGTGATGTAAGCATACCATCAAATATGGCGAAAAAACGTTTTTTAATGATTTTTTTTAGATATGGATATTTCGAAAAGGCTTCTTAACAAAAAAAAATGTGAGTGTAATTTTTTCAGTGACATAAAATTAGCCTATAGGGGGAGATGGGGGTCATTGATACATGGGGCACATAGATACAGTCGACATTATTCGAAAACTAGACGCAGTAGACCAATCAAATAAACACACAAAATAACGAATCTATCAACGCCTAGTCATATATGCCCGTCATGCAGTTTCGGTCATCGCTTTGCGCCTGACAACCAAAAACATGTTTTTCAAGCCCACAAGTAAATTTTTGTCATTCCTTTAATGATCGATTTTTGGTTAGTGTATTTTATGTTAACAATTTTTCATGAAACGATTTGGTGAGTATAAGTCCTTCTTATTGTGATAATCACTAAAAGTTTCATTATTAAAGTGTGTTTTAATTTTTATTCATATTTATCTTCCCTGAAGGGATGTTGGGGCACATTGATGCAAACCACCTCTTGGTCATTTAATACTATCAATATGCCCTCTCTGTCTGATATATAAGTAGATTAAACGTTTTCACATCCTTAATCGAAAAAATGGTGGGAACGTACAAACGAAGAACGGATCTTTCCTTACTTCATCGATAAGGTTGCTGTGGCTCCTTTTATGTATCAAACATGTATTAAAGTGCCTACTGGTTGAATTTATTTTATAAATGCACGTTATAGAAAATAATAAAAACTTGTTTGACAATAAATACTGATAAGTTTGCTATAAATCAAAGTTTCCTGACATGTATCAATGTTCCCCGTGAAAGGGGCAGTTTGATACAAATTCCGTTACTTAATATATTGTCCCTAATATTTTTTCTGAATGAGTCTTAGATTTACTTCTTATCATTAAAGCTAGTTAGAAAGACAATGAACATATAAAATATTTTACTTTGTTATTACCGTCAATATGAAACTAGTTTTCTGAGTGAAAATGAAAATCGTATCAAGGTGCCCCAACTCCCCCTACAATAATTTTTTGGTACCTTTGATAAGCTAAATTTGATTTAAAAAAAATATTAATATTTGTCGCACTAAAATTGTATAAAAAATACAATTTTGAGTGATTTCGATTTTTTAATTCAAATTTGTTTTACCTTAAATGTGTTTCTATTTAATTGTTTGTACACTTTATCAGCTCTAATCATATACAAGCAATAGACGGATAAATTACTAACAACACAGTTTTCGAAAATTAACTGAATTGTTAAGCGAGCCAAAGAACCACTTAATTTCAAACTTTTTTCACATATTCTTTTTCCTACGATTCTAATGCAACTTATGGCAGGTATTAGATTTTAAATTTGAACTGTATTTTTTTCGACATAAGTACCAAAGTGGCACACCCTAATGTGTAGTTTTGTTGTAAGCAAAAAAAAAAGGCGGAGGAGGGTCACTTTTGTGAATGTCCCTGGGCAGAGCTAGAAAAGAAGCCCTTGGAAAATACTTTCTCGACGAAATGGTTAACAATTCAGGATGGTTATGTTCCCCTCCTTGCACGCATTTATATTCATCCTGAGGAGCGTAATGAATCCACGTAGATCCGATTGAGATGTCGCGGCTCGCAATAAAATAGACAAAACCTCCGAACCGATCTTCGGTATTGGCCTAAATTTTAAATAAATAAATAAATTGGGTGGCGCACCAGTTCGTGAAAACCAGGGCCTAGTGACTTACAACTCTCAACCATTCCTGTGTGCGTGTTGTTGGCCAGGAATGGAGGGGACCTACAGTTTTTTTTTTGCCGAGTCCGAAGTGAGAAGCACTTTTTCATGACAAGTATACTCTTGGAGGTTTTCTCAGTTTCTCGCAAGAGGCAGTACCTCGCATGAAAAATTTCTGTATTTAGGTGGCATGGCTGGGAATCGAACCCACACCTTCGGCATGACAGTCCTACGCACTAACCAACATGCCACGAGGTACGGCCTAAATTCCTTACCTATCTAATTAATTTAGAAGCAGATTTTCGTTGAGGACTAACTTTATCTTTCACTTGCCAAAAATGTATTGAAATCAATGTGCGTCACTCTTTTAGACCTTTCTCTATCGAAACCGACATAGCGCCACTACTGAAATTTTGCACTTTTCAAAGATTGCAATAACTTTCACTATTGAAATAGAGATGGCACCATAACGAAAGTTAAGTCGCTGTATTCATTCACCAAATTAGGTGAGTAAACTCTAAAGATTGACTGAAAACACGTTTCTAGAGGTGTTTTGGGTGTTACCCCGAGGCAAGGATTATCTCGCACAGAAAAACAGGCCCTTAGAAGCATTTAGGTACTCTATTTTTTATGCATCCTATTATTCCATTTAATATGTTTCTTCATTGTTTTCTTAGATCTCACTTCCATTTACGACAGATTTTTGTTAGCAAATAATGGACTTGGTTGTTTTTCTTGCAGCTACAATAATTCGCTGAGGTTTATTTTTATACAAGGAATGTCTTAATTTTGTAAAAAAGAAATAAATAAAACGATAACTTCCTTACAATGATTTTTTTGCTGAACATAAAGTTTAAAGTCGTAATTTAATTTATCATGTCACGGTTTGTATAGTTGTTTCACATAAAACAAATTTATAAAATAAAATTGCAATAAAATGTCAAACATTTTTTGTCATACATCAATAAGGTTGTTATACCTATTCCTTCTCCTTGTTCTATATATCCTGACAGAAAATAAAAGCACGCTAACCCTACAACTATAATAGTTCTCCGAAAAGAAATAGTGAAAAATAGCTGTCAGCGGTAAATTATTAGAAATGAATAGCGAAACAATTGTATTTCCAGTTTTAATGTGTATTTTCCTCACTAAGGGGGATATCCTTGTTCTCGTCTTTGCCCAGAGCTCTACCCTACTATAACATCGTCATAATCACATCAACATTATCATCATCATCAGCTTTTCGAATCGTATCTCGTGTTGGCAGTAATATTCCTTGGAAATAAATCTCAACGAATCACTATTTTGCAGTTGCAACAAATAACACACACACATTCACACTAATAGTATAAAGAAAAGTCCTTATCGGGACTTCTATATTTTGCTCCATATAACAATTCTTGGCGTGCGTTTCCCGAGTAATTGTTCCGGATAACATTTGTATGACGACCATAATTCAAGTGACGACAATAACTCACATTTATGCGCATTGAATTTCCTCCGCATATGTCCTTTTTACATCCATCGTCACACACTCGTACATATACATTTATAGGTATGTATGACTTCTATACGTTCGTATCCTCAGGATGATGATATGATGCGGATGAGCATGATGATAATAATAGGCAATAAATTAGACCGACAAACAATACGTGTGTGTGCGCGCATGTGATTCTTATTATTTTATTAAACATCACATTGAGAGAGAGAGGATCCTTTTAGTTTTTGTTTAATATTTCTAAAAGTGGTTGTAAAAGTAACTGCAACCAAAACAGCAGCTTTCAGAAGAAAATCAGTCACAGAACATTTATCAAATTAAAATGCCTAAACAGATGATGGTCAAGGTGGTTGATGTTTGTTGGAAACGTAGATAATAGCGATAACATCGTTTTTTCCATTCACTTTTCATAGTGTCCTTTCACTGCATTCCAAATAGCAAAGCTTAATGACATAACTTTCGATTTTTTGCTTATCGAGCATGAGGAACAAACAAATATTTTTAAAGAAGAATTCGTGAAAAGATAAGACTGATCAAATATTTTTCAAAACTTCTAGTGAGATCGACCTTCTGAAGTACTGGTGAGTGGTGACTTATCTTCTTAGGTCCAGTTTTTCGAAACGATCATCCTAGTTTCGAGGTTAAGTCCTAAAACAAGTGTTTTAGTCAATTTAAATCATCTTAACTTAACTTTGATTGAACTCGTTTATGGTGAGTTAATTCAGGAATTAACTGAACAGCTATTTCTGTAAGAAACGTGCTAAAATGTATTGAACACTTTGGGAAATGGCGATTTCCTTTATAGTTTGGTGGCGCACCATCTCGGTAGTGAGAGGGCGATTACTAAAGTGAAACGGTAATATCCATAGTGTCGAGGGTCTGTTTACTAGCTCCTACACTCACCTCTTTGTTGTTGAACATCGGGTACACAGTACCTCACCATAAGATGGGGTGTGGAAGGTTATTGAAGGTAGCATACGGAATAGGTAGTGAGGGATTTTTGTTCTTCTATCTAGGCGAAGTTTCAGTTTTAGAAAGGCTGAACTACTTTTTAAACATCTTATACTACGATGTATAAGAATATTAAAATTGCGTTTAATCCGGCATCCTGTTATACTCAGGAATGAACTTGGACGTGCATCGGGGTAATTTCTGGCCACAGCCAAGCTCAAGTAGTGGAGCAACAAGAAGTCTTACTGTTGACAAACCTAGAAAACGAAATATGAACAACGAACTTCAGATATGTACGTGAAATGTGAGATATTCGCATCTGGAAGATCACCCAATCTACATAAAAGGTCCAGCTGATTTTAGTACATAATTTCTTAGACATATGTAGATTTATCTACATAAAAAGTCAGCTGATTTTAGTACATAACTGCTTAGACATAGATTTTTCTTCACAAATTTGTAGGTGTTTCTGAAGGTCAAAAAAAAAATTTAAAGGATTCCATAGCTGTGAGCTCGAACAAAAAGGAATACAAAACAAATCTGTGCCCAACCGAATACTGAAATTAGACTCCGTACCTTTTATGTGTGCATGTTGATTCAAAAGCATAGAGTTTGGCATCAAGCTCTCTTATCGAAAATGCGTGCTTTTGGTATCGATGAATCTCTTCTTCTTTGGATTAGAAATTACTTTTCGTTCCATTCAATACAAGTCGTTTGGGATGCTTACAAGTCTGATATTTATAAAATAAATGCTGGTGTGCCCCAGGACTCCATTTTGTCTCCGATTCTCTTTCTCATTTTCATTGATGACCTCTTGTCTGAAACTTCTAATCCATTTAATTGTTTTGCTGACGATAGCACCCTTAGCTTATTCGTTTCTAGATTCACATCCCTGTCCTTCGGATGTGGAACTTCAACGGCACCGTATGATAAGCTCATTGAATTTTGATCTTGACAGCATTGTCCAGTGGGAAATTAAAAACCGTGTTGAATTTAATGCTTCAAAAACCCAATGCTGTCTGCTGTCGCTGAAGCAGAACCCACCCTCAATGCCGCCATCCATGAGCGGTACTTGCCTCAAGGACACTGAACAGCTCTCAGTCCTGGGAATGTGCATCACAGATCACCTTTTGTGGAACATATTCAACGTCGCCAAAAATGCTGCAAAGTGTTTAGGTTTTCTTTGAAGATGTAAGAAATTCTTTTCCCCCTTCTGATCTGGCTGAATTTATAAGGCCTTCATCCGACCCAAGCTTGAGTATAACTCCAAGATTTGGGCAGGTGCTCCTATAACTCAATTGAATCTCTTAGATAGAATACAAAATAGAGCCTTAAAAATGATAGGTAATAGATCTACATATTACTCAAACAATTACAACTCTAAAACATCGCCGCTATGTTTCATGTCTCTCATTATTTTATCGCTACTTTTATAAGCAATGTTCTAGTGAATTAGCCAGTTGCATTCCTCCCCTTAAACAATTCAACCGTAGTACTCGCGCCCTTAGGAATGCCCATCAGTTTACCCGTGAGCCCAACTTCGGACGTACTGTCAAGTACAGAGATTCTTTCTTTAGCCGTACAACGCGAATGTGTAGTGCTTTACCAGGCTCTGATTTTCCCTTCCATTTTGATATTCAGAACTTCAAACCAATGTGCATCGGTATCTCCTCTTGAATCATTCCTTATTTTCCTGATCGCTCGCACTGTGTCTCATCATCTTAAGGGTAGTCAAAGCCCCTTTAGTGCGCGAAAATTATAAAAAAAGATGCTATTTTTTTTAAGAATATCCAACAAATGATGTGCCAAAAATCGCACAGGACCTTGAAAAACTCAAAACATTGATCCAAAAATGTTCTATAGCTGACCTTTTCTGACCAATTCCAAGCCAATTAAATGGCTTACTTTTGTTTGTAAATATCTCACATATGGTTCGAAAATTCCAGAGCTTCGTTACACTGGTTTATACTCGTTATGATATTTGAGCAAAAATTAAGAGAACAAAAAAATTAATTTGCAAAAGAAAATATTGGAAACAAACACTTCTCGAGGACTAAAATTTGTATCAGTTTAAATCGAAATTACTTTTCGACATACCGTCAGCTGAGAATAATAAGGTCGTATCTCGAGAAAATCAAAATCTATTTTGATGCGAAACGGTTCAAATATCGAAAAAGAATCGTTTCTAATCATTTGAAATATGCCAGCGTTTAAATAACAGCAGAAAACCATAAAATCATGGTCGTATGTAAGGATTTAAATCAAGTTTAAGTTCAAAGTCGTATGTACATAAATGAAAAATTGTTTTGTAATAATATCTAATAGGGCTCTTGATTGTACCCGGGTAGTACCCGGTTTCTCAACTACCCGGGTACTCGGGTAGAAAAATACCCGGGTACCCGAGTACCCGAGTGGCAAGTCTTCGGGTACCCGGGTACCCGAGTACTCATGTGTCTCGGGTACCCGAGTACCCGGGTACCCGTGTGTCTTGGGTACCCGACTACCCGGGTACCCATGTATCTCGGGTACCCGAGAACCGGCAGCACTGGACTATAAAAGCTGATTTTCTGCATTTAACATGTATAAATTCGACTGTAGCACAAAAATAAAATCAACCTAGACCAAAGAAAGTGAATTTGTGCAGTAATAAAGTGTATATTTTTAAATTTTCGCATACCCGGGTACTCGAATTACCCGGGTACCTGAGTACTCAAGGTTTCGGTTACCCGGGTACCTGAGTACTCGAGGTCTCGGGTACCCGGGTACTCGGGTATTTCGGGTACTCGGGTACCCGGGTACTACCCGGGTATTCAGGTACCCGGGCGGGTCTTCGGGTACCCGGGTTTCAAGAGCTCTAATATCTTATATCTGCCTGTTATTTGTTGTTTTTATTTCGATTTAAGCCCGTTATTTAATGAGGTAGTTATTTTACATATGTCTCAATAATTATTATTATTTTATATTATCAACAGATAAGTTGACTTCGTTGTTTTTTTTTTAAGAAAAATAAATAAATAAATAAATAATTAGTATTTATGTCTCTAAATTTTTTTTCTTTTACCACTAGACTTCAAATGATTGCTGTACTTTTTCTTTTTATTCTTTCCCTTTAGATCCTTCAAAGACTTAAAAAAAAAACTTGCTACAAAGTCGTGTATTATTCCTGTCAGTTTTTGCTCAAAAGGGCCCTGAGCAAGCACATTGTAGGGTAGTTTTGATTATACTCCTGCTTTATGTTTTCGGGGGCGCTGAATCCGAATTTGAGTTTTGCGACCAAAATTTCATCGTGACACAACATTGGAAAAAATGGAAAGAATGTGCAAAAATGCATTTTTTGGGAAGTTTTCACTCATGGCTTGAAAACTATAAATTATTCGTCAATTTCATCAAAAGTACAATTGAAGGTATACCTACACAATTTCCAACAAATCTCTTTTTAAGATTTTTTCTGCGACCACCCGTTTGGACTCAAGCACTATTTGAAAATTGACGAATTTTTACTGTTTCCGAAAATCCCACGAAAACAGTATTTAACTACTTTGTGGGACGAAATTTGAATTTTAGTCTCGAACATGAGCCAGGATATACTTTTCTGATGGATTTTGATATGCTGAGCTTGAATCTGGCCTTAAAATTTCTTTAACACGTCATTTTTCTCCACGAAATTTTAGTAGCAAGTCTCAGATTCCCGAAATCATCAAGCACGGAAAAACCAAACTACCCCACAATTTGCATGGTTAAAGCACAATACGACTGGACATGTGGATTTTAAAAAAGCTTATTATGTATTTAGTTTGTGGAAACGTTATAGTTATTTTTGTTCAGTTTCAGCAAAGCTTTGGACTGTGAGCATATTTTGCTCAAAATAACTGAACATAAATAAATACACTAAAAATAACTGTATTTTTTGTTTTTGCCACGCCTCAAATTTACGAGTTTATCATATACGACCTACAAGGTCACGATATGTATCCATTCTTACACAAAACACAAACAGAAATAATTTTGAAAAATTCTAAATTAATCACATAAATCTGTGAACAAACACTGAAAGTTGACTTTTACACATTACATATTAAGTTTTCTTCTGACTATCACAGATTCTGGATAAAAAAAGGTAAATTAATACGACCAACGAAATTTCCTTACGCACATTCCCAGCACGTTGGGGAAGGCTCACCTCTGCAGCAGCAGCAGCCAAACACATTCATTTTAAAAACCTTACATCTCATTAAATCCTCATTTCGTGGACTGATTTTCTGCAAAATTTATCATTTAATGTCCACTTAGTTGGGTTTTACCAATATAGAGCTACCTTTCCTACCTATAGCTCTAGAGATAGGTCCATATGCAATGTAGACCATGACCAGAATTTTGAGAATAACTCTTCAAGATATATGAGCCGAACAGGTGTTCATTTTGTATGTGTCGCATATTTTCACAAACGGCGAACCGCACTAATGAGTAGCACGACCTCTTTCTATAGTGTTTTGTAGCCCCCATCACCATCCCAACCTTCATGATGCTTTACCCTTTTTGGAAAATAGTTCCAAAATGGCCATTATCTCTGAACGAGGAGTTGCCTCTCGTACATAGTATAAACCACCACCATTCTCTCTAAAAACAAAACCAGAAAAAAACAAGCCCCCAAAACTATGCACGGGGATGAACAAAACGGGACCGAAGAACACGGACAGACAGACACCGAATCCTGAGCCAAGCCAAACACACAACATTCATTTATATCTCCCCCACCTCCCCACACACTGTCACCCCTCTAGCCGAAGCAAAGCTATTCGCACATAAAATGTGCCATAGTGTGCATTATTTTAATGTCACTGATAAATCATTTTTATGTTCGTGGTAAATCAAGGAGTCTTCTATCCTCCAGGACTCTTCCCATTTACGCTTCACTCAGACCGACCCAGACCTAGTCCCTCTATCATACAATGCACCGCCACACCGCATCTGGAATCTATATCCTGAACAAGTAGGTTATACGGATCCACCCACTAGAGGACGCTGCGTCGTTTTTAGTGGACAGCGCGCAGCTGAATATTGTTGTCCTTTAATTTTTATTTTTGTTTTTGTTGTTCTTATTTTTTGGGATTTCCATCGAGGTGGGGTGTTAAACTTTATGCCCTAATGGGCTTTTTTGTATATTACACAATTATAATACATAAATACAATTGCGAAAAAGGACAACAGTTAAAACAAAAGCCAGCCCCACAGCTTCATTCCATCACAATCGTACACAAAAGCGGTGCTTCGAGCTCGAGGTATAAGGATAATAATAACTCCCTCCCCTCTATAAGCTAGCCCATCCCTGGACATGGACAACAAGGACGAAATCGAATGGCAGCAGGAACATAGAGCTGAAGCTGGAGCAGGAGCAATATCAGCGAGGTGGTTATAATATATTTAGCGACTACACTGTGAGGCATAACAAATAATAAATGAGCGAGAGAGGTGCCATAAAACACTTTGCCAGGATGACTCAAAATGTCGGACGGGAGAAATTATCGCCAAAAAAGGATTTCGAAGAAGGATTGCTGCAAATATTTCTCCTTTCTACTTTTCCAGTTTCTATATACGAGTATTTATGTAGTAAGTACACTTGTATAATACACTCTGTGTCATTGGGTTGAAGCTAGATTTATGAAGAAATCATTTTTGCTGTTTTCTCAGTCGTTGGACTTGAAAACTCTGTTAAATGAGGACTAGACTAGAAAGAGAGTTATTTCTTGTCAAAAGATTTATACAGTGGTGGTCCAGTATAGCAAATGCCGATATAACGAATGATCGATATAACGAACACTTTTTGGGAGCCCATTAGGTATTCTATATACCTAACGAACAAATAACGATTTTTTAAGAATAATTCATTTTTCTGTTACAGACACGAATTAAGAAAAGAAATTTGTGTAAACCGACTCTTGATTTGTATCTATTTATCCTTATAATATGAAATTTGTTCTTTTTTTGCTTAATTTATCCTCTCATTTTTGCTTATTTAAAGCATGAACATGTTAAAATTTTTATTTTTGTCAAGGAATTAAAGATAAAACTGGGTTGTATTGGAAAATGCTATGAGATAAAGGGTTGAAAAATAAACAATATCTACTTCTTTGGAGAAGAAAAGTATTCAATATTACGAAATTTCGATATAACGACTGGAACTTGGACATTATATCATTCGTTATACTGTACCTCCACTGTATTGCTTTTTGATTCAAAAATCGTGGAATTTAAATTTTCAAAATATTTTAAATTGGTAAATAAGAACAATGAATATTTACCAACATCAAAATCAAGAAGTGCTAATGGCGTGATTCCAGCCAAGTGAAGTAATCAGAAATAACGGGTGATTTTTTAAGAGGTTTAGAACTTTAAAAAAAAAAAAAACACAAAAAATTCGAAAAAATGAATGAAATATTTATTTGAATCGATAGTTTGAACCTTGCAATTTAATGTTTAAAGATAATTTCATGCAAATGTTGACCGCGGCTGCGTCTCAGGTAGCCCATCCGCTGAGTCCAATTTTGGCATACTCTTTCACACATATCGGCCGGTATCTCACGAATGAATGCATGGATGTTGGCTTCCAGTGCGTCAATCGAAGCGGGCTTGTCCCTATAGACATTAGCCTTTACATACCCCCACAAAAAATAATCTAATGGTGTCAAATCGCACGATCTAGGCGGCCAATTGACCGGCCCGAAACGTGAAATTAACTGTTCACCAAACTCGCCTCGCAATTGCGCCATTGTTTCGCGTGCTGTGTGGCATGTGGCACCGTCTTGTTGAAACCACATATCATGCAAGTCAAGAACTTCCATTTCGGGCAAAAAAAAGTTTGTTATCATCGCTCGGTAGCGTTCACCATTGACAGTAACGCTGCGATTCGCATCATCTTTGAAGAAATATGGCCCAATAATGCCGCCGGCCCATAAACCGCACCAAACAGTGGCTTTTTCGGGATGCATTGGTAGCTGTTGCAATGCTTCTGGCTGATCTTCACTCCAAATGCGGCAATTATGCTTATTTACGTACCCATTCAACCAAAAATGAGCCTCATCGCTCATGAGCCTCATCGCTCATGAACATTTCGAACCGAGCACGAATTTTGATAGTAAAATTCAATAATTTGCAAGCGTTGTTCATTTGTAAGACGATCCATGGTTAAATTGCAAACCAAACTGAAGCTGTTTGACAGTGACACAAGGTACTAAACACACGTCAGCTGTCAAAACCAGTGTTGCCAAAACCAAACCAGCTAAAAAATCACCCGTTATTATGCAACCTTCGCAGGACTCAATTCTCAAATTAAGCTTAGGGACACAAGAAATAAAGTTAAACAGCTTTAAAATTCCCATAAATTCATGGTTGTTTTTCTCTTCAGTAAGCTTCAATTTTATGGAGCCAAGGCTTTATTTTTGAAGAAAATAAACAAGCCCAATAAGGCACATTAAAAACACTAAATTTATTTGATTGCTCTGGAGAAGCAATCTTGTTTTTAACGAGGCCGTAAAAAGATTAACATTGATGCCAACAAGGGCCTAGCAAAGTTAATTATAAAAATTCCCAAGGGCCTAACCAACCAGTAATATATGTCCCGAGCGTCAGACAAATCTAAGGAAAAAGTTGTCATTGGGATTTGCAGAACAGTTCTTCAGTGTTGGAAATGAAAAACTACCTATACATTTATCATATGGTATGGTGAGTATAAAATGTTTTTTTTTTTTTATATATACACGGGGTATAGATACGTATCTGATGAGATAGCAACATTTGCCCAACAAGTTTTTACTAGCAAGGGCCTCATGAGTATTTGATTACCTTTCCTCGAATAGATTTCCCCGAAAACTTGCTATTTTTTCAGGGCGGTAAGCTGAAACTCAGATGACGGCTTGATTTTCAGAACTAAAAAAATACAAATCTATCGATGCGGAGTGTATACTTATTAATGTGTGCATGTGAATGCATGGTGTGGTGGCAATATTTGTTTATTTTTTTTTTTTCTTATTCTCTTATTATATAATATTTTTGTTAAGTTTCATCCTTTGGATTGTGAGCTGAACAATATTGTGTGAGTGGTACAAAACCCACTTCAACTGCAATGGTTAAGTTTCTTTGTTGTCCTTCCAGAAAGGATCAGTCATAATTTATGTGGAGATTTACGCTGCTGATGACGATGGCTGAGTTTTAGCACGACATATTATTATTATGGAATTCATGGCAAATACTGAGAGTATATAATCCAATTCCTTCGAAATAATTATTAAATCCTTAAAAAAAAAAATTGAATAACTCTCAAGGAATAATATTTTTTTTTTGGAATGTTACCTTACTTACGATTTTGGGATTTTTAAAAAAGTCATCCTTGAGATTCGGAATCATTAAGGATTAGCTCAAAACAAGAAAACTGTAGGAAGGTACTTTCTGATTATCTCATATGAGTATTCAATATTTTCAAAACGGACCTAGCATGAATTTTTAAAATTTAAAAATCACAAAAGAAAAAATCTCGAAAAAAAAATCAAAATCTTAACCATTGAAGGTTTCAAAAATCTAGATAAAAAAAAAATATTTTGTTGTATGATACACAGGCATGCAAGGGATTATAACTAGTGCTTCAAAGTATCCGGATATCCGAATTAAATCCAGATGCAAAAAAGTATCATAAGCGCCTGCAAGGGGCTATGACTAGTGCTTCAAATTATCCGGATATCCAAAACAGATCCAGATCCAGAATTGAATAGACAATCTATATGGATGATGTCAGATATCCACGTAGTTAAATGACATAGTTTAGATCCGAAACTATCCGGATAATGTGGGATAGTCAGATCTAGATTGAAGTCCGGATAAAGTGTTATGAGTTATGTGTGTAGTACCTAGAGGGTAAAATAAGTTGTTTTTTTTCACATTTAATGTGTTAGTTTTTTTTTTGTATCTATATCCACCATATTACCTCTTAATGCTACACCATAATTCAGCACGCTTGATCCGGATCTGAATGAGAATCCGTGTATCTGGATTAGTATCGGATCTCAATTGTCTTGGATATTCGACAGTTTTCATTATAGAGTCGGATCTCAATAATTCCATTCAAAATGTATCTATCCAGATGTCTGGATATCCGAATATTTTCAAGACTCGTATATTGTTTGAAGCACTAGTTATGGCGACTCCTACACATTTACAACTCAGTGCAAGTTCTTAAAGAGCTGGATAGGGTAAAGATATCGATTAATAAAAGTATTGAATACCACAATGAGAGGTAAAGCGTTATACATTCGTGTAGTGCAGTTAAAGAAAGAATCTCTGAAACTGGCAGAACGTTCGAAATTGGACCCAAGGGTAAAACTAGTGGACATTGCTAGAAATACAAAAGTATTACTGTGGAATTATTTTGGGAAAGGAATGCAACTGGCTTTTCCAATTGAACACGGATTATAAAAATCGCTAAAATAAGGAAACAAATTTGGGGATGGGTACAATACGAACTAGATTTTCTTAAAGCATTTGCGTCGATAACTAACCTTGTTCCATAGAAGGAACCATGTCTTTTATTGTTTACTTTTTTATTCTAAGACTGAAATTAGTAGACATCTTTTTTTTAAATCATGAATTAAGGGCAAAAACAAAAATTTGACGCTTTTTTTGTAAAAAAGAAGCTTACAAAAACTTAATACAAAAAAAAACTCGCAAAAACAATTAAAACCCAACTTGAAGAGGAATAACTTACATGTCAAATAAAATACACACAAAAAAGGAGAAAATTAATACCCAACCCATCACCCTGGAACCTTTATAATAATAAACAATACTAACAACCTATATAAGAAAATTTTCCCCGTCTCCCATTTTGAGCCATATTATACGTACTCGTGTATAGCAGATAGGAAGGAACTCCTCTATTTATATTTATGGTCTTCGTTGAAGGGAAAATTGTTCCACATATAACAGAATAGAACAGAACGACAGACAATAAGGAAGAAGACCTTCTTCAGTGCTTGCCATCATAATGGGGGAGCGGGAAGCGAGTCTTGAAATAAGAGAAGAAGCCTTCATCATAATTTGGCCTGTCGAGTTAGATTGAAGGCACCAAGAGAAGTATAAGGAAAACTTTCTCCAGCGCAAAAGAGTCTTCTCTATATTCTGCAAAGGATCCTTCACATCCTTAAATATGTCAAATACTTGAATCCATAAACCACATGGCATATAAGTAGATCTTAACATTCTTACCCAATGTGTACGGTTATTGCCCCAACTCCCCACGACCGAGACATAAATATCATCTTCAACGACCCTAAGTATAAGAAGAAGATCCTCTCTGTATATTCGAATGAATGTTACTATGGGTGTATGTGTGTTTGGATGATATACTAGAGTGATATATGAGAGAAGTTAGCAGTTTCGAAGGCGTCACTGAACGAAGGGATATAATGTGAGGCACACAACAGAACGCGCCGTAAATGATGTCCTGCAAAAACCAGCAGACAACCAGCCCAGAGTGGGAGGAAAGTTCAAGTCCAACGTACCATAACACTTCACTCAACTAGGATTATGGCAAAGAATGTATCCGTTTTCTTATTATTTTGAAAGACTCCGCTACGCTGCTATAGGACTATGAGAACAAGAACAATCCGCAAGTTCGCCTAATACTGGTAGAAGGACATTTTGCTGACAACACAACTGACAAATAAATCAGAGATACCAAAACAGGATGCGAAGGAGAGAAGAGAAGAACAAAAAAAACAGCTCCTCGCTGTCAACATGGCGGCGGCGAAACGCATAGAGTCCTTAACCGCTTTGCGGTCGTAAATGTCACCCGTTCGAAATATTTATGTCAGTTCGAGTATAAACAACGACAAGGACAACAAGGACAACGAAGACGATTATGGGTGGTGCTGGAGCTGGTGGTGTATAATATGCTGGAATACTTCTCCAATCACTTTGA
The DNA here is from genome assembly GCA_963921185.1 of Dasysyrphus tricinctus. Lineage (NCBI taxonomy): Eukaryota > Metazoa > Arthropoda > Insecta > Diptera > Syrphidae > Dasysyrphus > Dasysyrphus tricinctus. The sequence continues at coordinate 17,309,050 of OY992533.1, read as the reverse complement.
AGAAGCAGAAGCAAACTTATGTGTTGTACATGTATCCTAGTCTCCATCAGGACATAAAAGATGATGAGCATTTCTAAAAGGATTTATATGCGTACAACACACACAAACACACTGATACATCACAAATCCTTGGCAAAGAAAAGAGATAACCAGCACAGAAATTGTTCTCTACGAGTGTATACACACATAAATATAGCCCAAAAGATTTAGGACACATTAGTGTGGTGTTCTGGCAGTAAACATAAAACAGCCAAACTAATGGAAAGGACAACCATCATCCAAATAGATGGACAGACCGGACCGGACCGGACAGGACAGCCCCGCATTGGAACTCCTATACATAGCAAATAACATAAATGCCAGCAATTTTATGATGGAGGATGAAATTTATTCGTCCTTTTTGTCGTCTGATGTCAGTTTCTGCAATCAAAAATTGTAGTTTTCAAGACATCGATGACTAAAGTAAAAGGAAGGAAGGGAAAAAGAAACGAATAGTGCTCGCATTGGTCGCCCAAGCAAAATGTTGAAACATAGAGGTCAGATCGAAATTAAGGAAATATGTATTCATAAATATACCGGGTGAAAGAACACTTAAGTACTTCCTGGAATCACAGGGCTGTCATTTTTAGAAGTGATTTTTCAGAAAGTCTAGTACCGTTTTCACATTGGACAGATAAACTTATTTTTTGTTGAGGTTGCAGTATTCGCATCTCGCCCCGCCTCCTTCAGTGAATAGAGATGTCAATACTGAAACGTCAACAAAAATTTAGTTTTTCAGTATAATGCGAACACCGTCTTGAGCATATTTATTAGTGTGAGAAGGAAAAATAGTTTAACCAAAAATAAAAAAAAAAACTCTTAAGTGAGTCAGAAAGAGAATCAGTAAAATTTGTAACTAAATATTGTAAACGAAAAGAATATTATACACCATCACCTGTATCACAGAATTTTCCAAATAGTAGGTAAGGAATTAAAGAAAACTCTTACAGCCAATTTCTTCACAGAGTACTAACGTTAATACCGGTACTAGTCCAAAGTTGATACTCAAATCAGTATCTCTCATTTATTCATACTTGTGTGTTTGAAGAAGTAAGAAATACTGAGTTGAGTACTAACTTTCGGACTAATACCGGTACTAACGTTAGGACTCTGTGAAGAAATTGGCCGTTAGCGACTGGGTCCCAGACCTAGCGAACGTTGTATCGCTGTCAAAATGCAGTTTTTATAAAACGGCTGGATCAACTTTGGGCAAACTTCACGGTAACAATAGCTGCGTTTTACTACAGTGGCGTTCCGTAATTAGAAACGATTCCAAAGGCACTTTTTTTTCTTCTGTATCTCCTGTGTTTCTGCAGTAAACTACTCCATTTTTGTTTGTCCTGACATTCCTGAAATTGACGTAGAGTTCCGTAATTTTGTATTAAATCCATAAATTGTCCAAATTCACAATAGTCGGTCATGTACATAATTAGAAACGGGTCATAGTTTATGTTTGTTTTTAAAATTCAAGCGGCTTAAAAAGTTGTAGGCTAGAGTTTTTAGATCAACGCATTCAAAATATTGAAAATGAACAGTTTCAGGAGTTTTGCATAGTGAGAAAAATTAATCCGGCAATATAAAAGCTCGGCGCCTCATTGTCAAGAGCATGCAGATGGAAAGTCATACAGCGAAAGATTTGAAATATAAAAATGCTCTTAAACGATGGTATTTAATGCTGTTCAAAATTTTAAGAACAATTAAGCTTTAGAAAAGGTGCCGCGCCAGCCAAAAGAAAGGTCAACTTCTCAGCAAGAATATTTGTTCGGCAACGCATACAAAAATTGTGATAGAAATTAGAGCCAGTGGTTTTTTGCAAAACAGAGAGTGGATCTCCTGATTATGTTACAAAAAAAAAATTGCGTGAGGCTAGCACCTTTGGACGCATACTTAACATGATGCCCTTTACTGATTGAGCAACATAGGAAAAACGCATGTATTTTTGTTTGAATTTCAAGCTAAAAAAGTTAAAATCACCCAGAGGATAAAAATAACTTCTGCAAATAAATCTGAAATAACGATGCATTGAGTAAATTAGGATATCATACGAGAAAATTTTCACGCGAGAAAACTATCATGTGAGAAACATATCATCCGAGCAAACTACTAGGATAGAAAGTTATTTATCATTTTAACAAAGTTTTTTTTTTAAGGTAAGCCGTTCTCGAAATATTGGTTAAATCGCATTTTTTTCAAAAAAAATTGTATCAATATTACTATTTCCCACAGCTCTGCATTTTTCAAATGAATTTCTCGACAATTGCTGCTTATGTAAGGATTCTTTTTTATTCGGAAGGTTTTCCTTTCTCGTTGTAGTCATACACATCTTCTCTCGAAGGATGCTAAATAAATCTCTTGTTGTCTACAGACTGAATTCAGAGTTGGTTTTCCTTTTGAACAAAGAGTAAGGGCATACGGACGGGCAGTTGACATTTCTTCTTTATTTTATGAAATTTTACGTTGGTTCTGTAAAAATAGATTTTCCATAAATTCATAGTTGGCTCATGCGACACAATCCATTGAATATATCATAATGTCCTTCTTCAGAGCTTTGTTGTTGTTTTTTTTTTTTTTTTTGGTTGGCAACTTTATTTTTGACATTCGTCCTTTTCTATATCATTTGATCCTTGGCAATGTTTGGTAGATTTGTGTTATTTATGATAACATCCCATGAAAAACTGAATGACTTGTTTTGAAATTTAGTTCAAAGATCATTGAGTTCGTTATAGTAGATAACTTTTAAATTTTTAATAGTGATACGTTTTCTTAATTTTATTTTATTTTTGAAATTGAATGTTTATATTTATTTATCTGATTTTCAAAGTCAAAGTAAGGGTAGGGACCTTTGAGATATTAAAAAGCTGGAAAAGATACTTACCCTCTACCGATTTCAAAGCCCACATCTGCATTTCATCGTCTTCACGTTCAAACATCATCTGTAAGAGTATTACACAACCCAAGTTTGAATATAACAATTAACTATCCTTTTGTCAGGATAATGAGAATCATAAAGAAGCTCAAAGGATACACACGTTTATATAGAGAGAGGGAAACCAAGGCGAACGTCTGCACTTGTAAATACAACACAACCAACCTAGCCCTCTAGCTTTATAACTGCAACCGGAGTCAGAGTCAGAGTCGGAGAGGGATATAAAGAGACTAGGATACAAAACAGTTAAGCAGGAATCTAAAATATATATAATATCCCCAGCACCAACCCCATCATCCTTACAACAGCTATACACAGTTATAGGTTTGCTATTCATACGATTAACGTGAGGCGCATATTTTCAGCTAATTTTCTAATTAAAACGGAATTTATGAATTTTTTGGCTCGGTACGCCTGAATAACATTCTCCTGCTCTTGCTCTGCCACCCATCAAATGGCACAAAATAAGGAGTCGAGAATTAGGAGGGCTGGAAGAAGGAAAGTAACTACAGCGACACATGCTGATGCAAGGAGAAACATCGTGCAGCTATATTACATTCATCTAGCAACTAGCAACCCCCACAGAAAAGAGGCCGACATCATCCAGAATGGAAAAAAGGACAAAAACCATCTCAGGAACTCATTTCAGCGCCCGCCGCACATCACAGCTTGGAATGATGTCGCGACTTTTTAGAGGACTTTTCTCTTCTATAGCGATGTGTTTCACTGTGTACCTCTATAGCTCCTATGTTTTGGGCGATGTTACAAAAGATGCATGCATGCACATGAGGCAGCATTTTGAATGAATGTCCCAGGATCACCTTGCCTCAGGTAATTAAGGGTGGCGCAGGTAAAGGTAGGTCTTCCAGTCTAATTACACCTGGTGGTGATATAAGGTATGTATATGATGGGGCTGAGGAGATAAGCCCTTGCGCGCATACAAAATCTAGGAAATGCGCTATTATGAGGCAAGGGCGCGTGCTAAACGCATACATCTGAGAGATTTGCTATGCTTCTATTACCTACTCCTGCTGCTGCTTGTGCTTCTGCTTCGGCTTCTGATGCTGTGGTTGTCAGAGAACGTGTGAAACGATCCTTCGACTTAACAAAACTAAAACAATGGAAAATAATGTGCGAGGTAATCACTTTGGCCGCAAGGTACACAAAAGTCGCATACTGGAGATACATTTCATACCTACACCCTACGTACCTTACCTACTAATATGCATGTATGTATAAGATTGTATAAGAACATCACAGGTGGATATATATGTTTGTACATACTTAGGCGTTTATATAGGTGAGGGTGATGGCAGCACCACCTTGTGTCATATTCACAAAGTGCATGACAATTTAAAATTTCATAATGAGTGCGGTTAAGCTTGGGTTTTGGTAATTTTTAGTCACTTTTTGGCTTGAGATATAAATATGAGTCCTTTTCCAAAAAAAAAGAAAGGTGTGGGTGCTATTAAAAGGGTAATTTTCATAAACATATATCTCAGCAGTTAGGGATGGTGAAGTTTTCTTTTAAGGTCTGAAAGCTATGATATGATGGCAATTTAAAGTAGTAGACAGCTACTTTTTTGCTCCCATCTCGGAATTCTGGGTTAAACAATTTCAGGCCTTTCTCCTTAACATTTTTGAGGTTGTTTCGGAGAACCTTTAAAACCACTGAAACTTTCATAATATGTACCTATTTTAAAGGCAAAGTTCGATTCAAAATTGCTTTAGGATAGATCATATAACCTTGGTATCCAAGAAACCAAATAGAAGATCAAAGATGTAAATAATCGGATCAAAGTCATGATCAGCAGAAATTTCAACAAATCTATTCTACTAGTCCGTTTAGGAGGTGGTGCTGTTAATCTTGGGAGGTTCTTATTAGATTTGCAAATCAATTTAATTTGAATACAAGATATGAAGCTCCTATTCAAAATGACCGACCCCATAAAAAAGTCAAAAATTCAACAATTTTAACCTATCGTCGGTCGTCGCTCGTTGCCAATTGAACCCTTTTCATCCTTCCATTTAGATCCCAAAGAAAAGATGTAATAGAAACGCATCCACGTTTAATAAATTCCATTAGAAAACAAAAGCTAAGCAAAACGGTGCCCTCAACATCAATTTCCGTTTCCCTGTCCTGTTAGTTTTTTATATATTTTTTTTTATTTGCATCGAAAACGGTGTATTATTCCAGCAATAAGGATTGCTTACGATATTGCCGGATGGTCCCCAGAGATTGTGTTGCGTGTCCCGCGACCTTATAACATCCTTCGTTAACTCACAGTGTATTTCACCTCTTGCTAACATGGGCCGACATTTAACCACGCATTTGACTAACGCTGATAAGACAAGGATATAATACCAACACGATGCGATGCTGCCTGTGTGATCTTTTCTAGAGAAGGATACTTCTGTGACTTCTTTTTGTTCAGCCATCTAAATCCACTCTCATCCTCCTGAGTACTACACACCGGCGGCGGCGGCGTCGTATACACGGATATAGTTGTTAATATTTACGTGAAATGGTTTCATTGTTGCGTGGGCTATGCTATGCATATATCCCGATCCAGAGTATTGTGTTTTGTCTTGTGTTACGGTTACGCGATGTGCCATAACATCAACCGGAACCAGAAGTCCAATAATTTTTGATAGCAAATGGAGCGGACAAGCAGAAAGAAGTGGTGGATAAGATTAAAGGAATTCTGGGAACTGGTTTATGGAAAGCGAAATAGTATTTTTTTTTCTGGCATAAAATTTGCGTCTGTATCCTGATTAATTAAATATTTATTTAATTTGAATTTGTTGCTTTCTTTTTGTGGCGTTGTAAGTTTGTTGTTGTTACTTTGTGTTCAAGGGGATTGAGATTGAATCGTGCTGAATTTAAATGACAGCACAATGGAATTTTTCAAATGTGGCTTTGTTTTTCTATTTTTGTTTTGGGATTTTAATTGAATTTTATTTATTTATATTTGAAAAGGAAAACATTTTATTTTCTTGAACGGTTCCCTTGATAAATTAAAAATTATTAATAAAGATTTGTAATTTCAGGGATATTTTGATTGAAATTAAAGTTTTTTGAATCATGTATTCAATGCAATAGGCTTATATGGGTGATTCCGTCCCAACTGTGATTCTTCGTGTCCAGTGCGTTTTTTGTTATTTAATGTAAAATGTTCGTATATATTTTTGGTTTGAATTGTATAAATGGCTATTTACCTACTACAATCAACATTCAATATCATGACCCAATTTGTTACTTCTTCCACATGGCTTGGGAAAGTGTAGGTAGTAAAAATGTCAGTACCGTGGCATGTCCGTTCCTTGTTTTTCCCATTAAATCTACTTTTTTCTAATTAAATACTTCATTGAATAGAAATGTTGTCCTTAGAAAAGTTTGAGTGCAATACTTGCTTGACAAAATAATGCAAAAATTAATTCAAAATACTTATTGCTAAATAAAATAATCATGAATGAATCTTGTCCGAGGTTTTAATTTTATTTTTGAATTAAAAAGATTTTCCGCTCAACCGCCATTTTGTTTTAGCTTTAACACGTATGTATTGTGGTTTTCTAAAAGATATACTAGGTATGTATAGTTAACATTAGTCATTTTAATTTTTGTACGTTGTTGTACTTTCAGAGTGATATGTTTTCATGGGATGAAAGTATGTCACACATTTATTTGTCAGTACCGTGGTAGTATTTTTCAAGCATTCTATAACATGTTTTTGGCTGGTTATCAGAGTTTTGTATTTCTTTTAACGGCATATAAGTTAAAATTGTCCTGGAAATTATTTTTCTCATTAGCATAAGTCACATAAACTGTCTAAATGTCAGTACCATGGATATCAGTACCGTGGCATTTAGATACTTTTTGAGCTTTAATTAAATAATTTCTTGTAATAATATTTGTTTCTACCAATTTTCTTTGTAAGAACGGTAGCAATACCTCAAAAGAGCCAAACAAAAATCATTCCGTGCAATAAAAACTACTCCCAGCACAAGGAGAAGGGTTGCCATTCAGAAGAACAGACTTCATAAACGAAAAAGAGATAATTTTTTAAAGAAAAAAAAGGGAAGTAGAAATGTCAAGAAGTCAAAACGTATTAGAACATTAAGAATCTCAACAAAAATATGGTCAAAAAGAAAAGGGAGAACAACTTAAAAAGAAAAAAAAGAAAAAGAGTGTCATCATCGTCTATACTAATTTTAGTACATTTCACTATATTTTTTGTTTTTTTTTTAGTTGTAGCAAAATGCTTTTACAGATATGATACTCTGACTGATATGATTGTTTCCAAGAAGTTTTAGTTTTTGAAAATTTTCTAAGAAAAGAATCACAGTTGGCAGAGAATCACCCATATGCTGGGGACTAAAAAATCTCTACCTATATGTTAAAGTTTGGGAGATTCCATAATGATAGACCCACCCTGCAACTAATGAACATAAAATTTGACATCCGTCAAGTTAGCACCACTTTTTCAGAAATTAGAAAAAATAAGTACAGATTGCTTTTTTGCTATAAATAAAAAAAGTTACAATTAATGTCGTGTTATGCACCAGTTTAGTTCCTTCTTTTCGTCAAAATTCGAAGAATTTAAACCAGTTTTTTCAGTTTTTCAATACACTCTTATTATTTCTCTAAATACATATTCGCCTAGGAAATGGGCTACAATCTTGCTCCCAAATTACATAAGTTACATATTATGGAAATATTTTCTCTATGTGGGATAAAGTTTAACCGCAGCAGCTCTCCCCTTGGTCGAAAAATAGTTGAGATGACTTCTAAGTTTTTCCAAGAGGGTAGTTCAAGACTGAATAAATTACTCTATATGCACAGATTAACTCACCTTTCCCATACACCTTTGCATCATATCCTCATCTAGAGCGGAAATAATATCGTAGAACCTTTTTCTGCATATTTTGACGTTTCCAATGTCGAGTTCAAAGGTCTTCCCACACTGGATCACTAGCTCGTTCCATGCTTTATATCAAAGTTTTTCTTAAGAGATTGCCGGTTGTGTGATTATTTTAGACAATCAACCTTCTTTCATCTCTATTATTCTGGCGATATAAATAGTCTGCATGCAGTTTCAAAGTTTGCATGAAGAGTGGAAGGGAGCCCTGTTTTCAGATAGAGCATGTGTGGTTATCGGGAGCTTTAAGGATCGTTTGAGGTAAAACATTAAAAGGTTTTCAACAGTTACATGTCCCTTTGTAGCCCCAGTATTGCACTCCGTAGAATAGGACGCTTTGGCCTTCACCAGTTTAATCCCAAGATGTTTCTCTAAGTAAAGTATAAGTGTGATATTAAAACCAAGGTACATGTATTCTTTCACTTACTCCCTGATTTTTCCACCAAAATGCCAACACTCATTCCTTGCCCACATGCCACCTACTTTTTTGAAGATAATGATCTTAGACTTTGCTAGGTTTGCTGACAGGTACCAGAGTTCACAATATTTCTGGAGACGATTCATTATTATTTGCCATGTTTCTGGGGACTCTGTTAGCAAAACTATATTGTCTGCGTAAATAAGCACTTTTAGAGTCAATTGGTTGAAGTATTTACTTCACCAGGTAAAGCATTCGGTGCATGGAGTGAAAACAGCGTAGGGCTAAGTGCACAACCTTGTTTTAGGCCTAATTCTATGCTAAAGTAATCTGACAATCTTTCTCTGTCCTATACCGCTGCATTTCTTTTAGTATGCATTATGCAATGCTTCCATAAATCTGGGCAACTTGATTGATGGTCTTTTATTTGCAAGCTTTTAAAGAAATAAACCAACTTAATTTAAATCAAACTCTGCTTTTAGGTCTATAAAACATGAATACACTCTTTTCCGGTCTATATAAAACTCAGTAGCATTGCCTTCTGAAAACACTGAAATTAGCGTTTAGTCTCTGTTGAATGGTTAGAGTTTTAGAGTTAGTTAGAGTTTTTAATCTTGAGTTTAAAAACGAAGAGATACTAAGTTTAACTGGAATCCGATCTTTTTAACGACATATTCTGCCCTCCTATAGGCAGAAAGGTCTTAACTCATTTTCATTTTTAATTTTTTGATTTTTCTTTGGTAAGTTGGAAAACCATCGGATATTACACTTGAGTAAGAAAGCAGTACCTATTTACTTAGAAATAGTAAAAATGTAACAAAAAATTAGTTGTTTCTCAAAGTTCTTAAAAAAAACTTGGGCCAATGCATCGTATCTCAATTCATTGTACTCATAAAATATGAAGCTGCTGTCGGTTGCACATTTACAAAAAAGCTTCTACACAAAAGTTACAGTTTCTTGAGATACCTGCTACTAGCTTAAACCTCGATTTTGTTTCCTTTTTCATATTTGGTTTAACTCCAGTTTTTTTGTTTTTCAACTTTTAGAAACGTCAAATAAGGAAATATGATTTGCATTTTTCAGACATCTATGCAAAATCTCACAAAAAATACACTTCGAAAACATTTCTGCCCCTCGCCTTTCTTCGTATTCGTATTCCAATCCACTTCAACTGAACAATAATAATTATTATAATTTTCTCACCTCTCGCCTTGTGATAAAAGTCATCATTTTGATGATAAATCACACGCATTAAATACGGCCAAATGCTATATTGAAGGTGCTTCGCATAATCTCCCCCTTCGTCAACCAAACAACCCCTCACTCCCACACCACCCTCATCAAATTCAGAACTCATCATCATAACCATCAACAGAGCAACAAACATAACCATCATCACCACCTCAACCTCTATATGCGGCTTTTCTGGCGTCTTCGTCTCAAAACATCTTATTACCATATTTTGACAGCCCGGTTGCCATCACTGAAGATTAAGTCAAAATCTGTCAGATGAAATTAAGTCAAACACACACACACACACGCACATGATTCTAACATCATCGCTGCCACCATGTATGTCGTCGCAATGCAACACGAAGATGATAAACAAGGATCTATGCCCCGTCAAAGCCCCGTCGAACACAAAGGGAGCACCGTTGTTGACACACGGGATATCCTCATCCTGGAGCTTGACTGGGACAAGAAACTGGCGCGTATTAAAGGTGTAAACAGTTTTGCAGAGTAAATATAATTTGTCACTGAGGACAACGACGCAACGACGACGGCGACGACAATGAGACGCACATATGCGAACTATTTGACTTATATTAACGAAACGGATACACGCACACACTCATTACTATACTTATTATAGCAAAGGATAATAACCAAACTGTTATCCCAACAACAGCAGCATCAACCCCAAGAGAGTGAGCGAGGGTTGGGAGGGAGGTTGGATTCGGGGAGAACTATATTCGGCTCGTAAACTTGCCGACATCGATAACAGGTTTCTTTCAACACCTTTGGCAAATCTGCTTCACCACCTACCTTTATATACAAAACTACACGAGAGTTGTGGGTATCTAATGGCATGTACCTAGGTGTGTGTGTCTTCCCATTATCCTGACATATTCACCTCAGCCGACATTTCATCGTTAATTTTGTGTAATGCGTTGATGATGCTGTTCTAAGGGATGGATGATGACGATGATGGCACTCGGGGCAATCCTTTCGGCTGTGGAACGCAAGATTTCAAATCTAACAGTAGGGTTAGCAAAAAACGCCCTCTAGCATCCGTGATGGTTTGGCCTCTACTTTTAACCTGAGGTTTGGTCTCCCTTGTCGCCTCGAACCTGAGGGCTGGGATTCGAAGACTCCTGGCTGGAGCATTGTTATCCATTCGCTCGATAATAAATAAATAAATTGGGTGGCGCAACAGCTCGTGAAGAGCTAGGGCCTAGTGACTTACAACTCACAGCCATTCCTGTGTGCGTGTTGTTCGGCAGGAATGGAGGGGACCTACAGTTTTTTGCCGATTCCGAACGGCTAAATGAGAAGCACTTTTTCATGACAAGTATACTCTTGGAGGATTTGTCAGTTCCTCGAATAAAACATTTCTGTTTTTAGGTGGCACGGCTGGGACTCGAACCCACACCTTCGGCATGACAGTCCTATGCACTAACCATCATGCCACGAGGTACTACCCATTCGCTCGATACTGCCGCGCATATGTAGTCTATGTGTCTTGACTCTCTGAACTACACCCACATTCTACATCTTCATTCAGCTTATTATCATTCATTCACCCTCCGCACATACAGTACTAATTATCCGTCCAAGGGATTTGAATCAATTCTCCCTTTCTGCCTATCGTCCAATGCTCGTCACCGACATAAGACATGAATAGCATTATAAGTTATCAGATAACGTGCAAAGAAGGAATTTAAAACCCAATTGTTTTGTTTTATTGAAAATCGTCAGATCTCCTAGGTAGACCATCTTTTTTCGAAGTTGTTGCTATCAATAATGTCGTTTTGCCCTAGCTATTGAACAGATTGTTGTTTGTTAATAGCACGTACCTACTCGGTCTTGACGTTATTTACTTCCAGACCAACAAGATTTAGCTGATTTTCAAAAACCGTGAAGGAATGGCTCGGAACGTTAGGAACGGCCGATGATGTTGATATTGTCCATATACCTTAATAATTCCCTCCATATTAACATTCGCAACTGCCCTGCGCACTTTCTACTCTAAAATAACACTAACAAAATCACATGATAGCGCATCTCCTTGGTGAAACCATGTGCACGTTCGGAGGAGTTCGTAGGATCTATTTCCTAGTTGAACATTAAACCGCTTATTTTGCACTGTTAAGCGACAAAGTTGGATCAGTTTTCCCTGGTTCCCGACTTTGGCCACCGTCATAGCAAACTCCTGGCGATGAATGATATCATAAGGGGCTTTGAAGTTTATGAAACGGTTCCCAACTTGAAATTCGTTGCTATTTTCCGGGATTTGTCTCGGTGTAAGGATTTGGTATATCTACCGGGCCGTTCACTGCAACCCCCACTCGCTATATTAATCCCATACAAAGAAGATATCTCCTTTAATATTATTTTGCTTTAAATTTCGCTCTTGTGCTGGCTACAAAATTTGCGCCATCAAATCTCATATACAAACCACACTATTATTCCCGATGTGCTGTCTCATTCTATCTTTAAGAACATACCGACAAAAATAACCACACGGGAAAAATGTATTATATGATTTTTATCTTTTTAAGGGGTGGAGGCTAGAAGGCTGTATAGACAAGAATTAGAATCCTAGAGTACCCTTGAACGGAGAGAGCATATGAACTCATATCTTTTGAGTTCTTGAATGCATTATTTTGATTTTTGCATTTGCATTTATTTTTCTACGTGGTATGTTAGCGTAACAATCTTGTTTGAATTGACCGAAAAACAAAAAAAAAATGAATTGAAATTATCTACTTTGACTAGTTCCATTATGAAGGGAATGTTTTAGTTCGAATTTTATATGGTTGAAAATTTCTCACTAAAAGGAGTTTTGTAAAACGGTGGTGCCTGTGTATACTGTCACGCCACTAAAATTTCTGACCAAGTGACGTATCTGGTAAATCGATTATTTTTAACAGTTGTTGGTATAGAATTTATATTCAGTCTCATATCATATGAAACATTAAAAAAATCCTTTCAACTTAGAAAAAATAATACCAAAACCGTTGTAGTAAACACAGAAATTACGGCCCATAGGAGAGGTACACAAAACTTTAAACTGCTCTCCTGTAAATTATTAAAAAAGCAGATACATACATCAGTTCGTTAGAAGAGGGACGATTCTCAGTTTTCTTCTACATATTTGTTTTTTATTTCGTCGCTTAGAAACAATACTTAAAACGTGCACAGATTGACGATTATTCGTAGACTGAGAATTTCGGTTGCACAAACTATCTCAAAAACTGCCATTATACGACCATTTCGGTCGTTTCGAAAGGTTCGTTGAAATTTTCAACGGACTTTGACTTGTCGCTAGTCACGACAAGGACAATCAAGGTAGAGCCTATCAAATACGACTGAAATCCGTCTGACCGTCCTTGCGACAGATTTAACGTGAATGGTCCGATTACCGCTGTTACCAGGAAATGGTTGAGTCCTATGTTTGTCCCTCGAAATGGATGGTCATTGTGCCGATTAGCCAATGGCGGGTTGGTTGGCGGTTCTACCACATTGAGAGAGCCAAGTTGCTTTGGGAAACCGAGTAAACATACATAAGTCTATAAGTCGGGAGCCGTTATCTGTTATCGTTTCATGGGGACTATGCTTACCAACTAAACCACCAAAGAAATCTTCCTTTCCTTCCCAAGGGGTCTGTGCGAATATTAGGTAAATGTTTATGTAAAGTGGAAGTGGCTTTAATGTGGATCACAACCAGTCGATCGCTTATCAACTTCAAGTAAGCTACTTTGCTCCTTAGCCAATATTCCACGAATTAAGTAGTTCCCTTACTTTCAATTTACACTGTACATGTTCTCTAAAGAAAAATTATACTCTCATTAGGCAAGAATAAACGCACCGCACCAACAAGTATCCACCATCATACAGTCAACATTCATTCAACCCATGTTTATAATAGTTGTAATAGTTTACCTCGTTTCCAAAAACGCACACGTTAAAAAGGGTTGATTTATATCCTTGTTTATGCCCAGGACACCTTTTTGGAGAGTCCTTCTCTGCTCTAAGTTGTTGCCATCATTAACTTTCTTCCAAAATCCTTGTGATGACTTCGCATTAATATTCATTGTGTTTGGACTATGATTTTAAGGGATGTGTGTCTATTACACTCACTCACTTACATATACATTGATTTGATGATTGAGTCCGTTTTTCCAGATTGTTGAGTGTTAATCCCAAGCGATTTGACACACACAGAACGAACATTTATAGGTATGCAACCTATCAAGGATAATTTGAATTGATTTGAAAAGGGATCAACAAGGTAAGCTTATACGTATATACAAACGAAGTCTCATCATCGCAAAATGATTATTCTCAATTTACTTGAGAAGTTTTTTTTTTTCTTTATAGTTGTTGGTGGTATATTTCGCGAATTTTCTTCGAAAAGGATGGCACAAGGACTTACAATTCGCTCTCTCTGTTATCCTTTTGAATGTTTTGAATTGTCTTGACATATTTATGCCTTCCAATTAGCATAATATGTAAATGTTATCATCGTCAGTTTGAGAACTTTTGTCTTTTTTATTTTTGTTTCAAATGAAATTTGGCTCGAAGGACCAAAAAAACCAAACCTTCGCCGTCGCCTCCTGCTCTTAGGTAAGTAAAGTTGCTGGCAATTTGATGGAAGAATGATGTTATAGGTTTGCCACAACTGTATTCCAGGATAAAAATCAAACATTCTAATGCAAAGGACGTCGTTTATCTAAACAACGACCAAACGAGGAATACAACCTTCAGCAGAAAAAGGACACCGAAATTGTATTGTTGTATCAAAAGTGAAGTTTTTTTGTTGGATAAGTGTGTGTGTTTTGTTTAAGAATGGCAGCCGTTTTACAGATAGAGGTGTTCAGCACCCTTTAGCCTGAGGTGTCCTCAAGGAAATCCATTGAAATGAAAAGCGATTATTATGTCAAATAAAATAGAAGAAGAATAGCACTACTACAGTAGGAAGGAAATTGTTGTTACCTCAGAAAAAAAAAACAGCTAAGCGATTGGAGGAAGGGAAAGGGGCGATTGAGATGTGACTTCAATTAAATGTCAGTTTATTTTTACATTAATTTCTGAAACCTGGAATAGTGACGGTATTAAAGCGCCCACAACCGAAGAGCCTTTTTGTTGTTGTTAACGATGGGCAATTTTCTATGCTAATTTGGTTTGGATATGGCTTTAAGTAGAAAACTTGGTTAGAAGAGAGTTTTTATTGTTGGTTAATTTTTTTGTTTGATCACTTTTGAGGTCAGTTCTAAGGCTGTAAGGAGAAAAGTATTTTTTTAATGATTTGCGGTGTCCCAAAAGCCAATGAATACAAATGAACAAAATGTGAATGGAGAGGTTTTTTTTTGTATCAGATTAAGCCATCCATGGCTTGGTTTTTAACTATCAGTAAGTCTTGCTATTTAAATTTCAAGGAACTGAGTCTTTACTATCAAGAGTGCCCACCGTTAAGTAGGCAGCATCTTTGAAGCAAAATATTTTTAAGAATTTTTAGCTTTCCACAACTAACTTACATCAAAAGAAGGAACAATTAATTATGTAGGTACCAAGTTTGGGAGTTCTGAATGACAAAATTCCGAAAATTATAATGATCTAAAAAGACAAAGTTTTAAAAATGTTAGTTCTTAATAGACAAAGCTTAGCCAGGATTAAGTTCTGAAAAGACAAACTTTTTAATAGACAAAGTTCTGAAAGTTGTGAAAAGAAAAAATTCTGAAAAGACACATTTCTGATAGATATACAATTCTTAACTTAAAAACGCTTCAAAAATTTGCAAATTAACCATGGTACACTGAGAAAACTGAACTATGAGTTATTTAAATAGATGCATGTTTGATTATTTGTTTAACTTATACAAATAGAATTCGGTTTAAACCTAATTCTAATCTGTTTGAATGTGAAAATACTATTATTTTAAAGTAAAGTGTGTTTAAGTCAAACTGATTCATGTTTGAATATTTCATTAGAACTTGCAAATATTTTTTATATGATATTCAAACTAGTTTGACTTTGATTTTTGAAATGTCTGTTTAATTATTTTTCTCACTTGAGAGTATTTAACATAAAATGAATATGAACGAGGTTGTTTTAAATATGAACCCACTGAAAATGTTAACAAGAAAACGAGATCGAACAAAATCATAAATTTAAGCTCAGATCAGTTTGAATTGAACTTAAACGAAGACAAATTTAGTTTAAGTTAACCTTGTGATGATGTCATTGTTATTCGTTTCGAGAAGATGGAAAACCAAAACCCAAAATAAAATTTTTGGAACACTTGCAGTCTTTAAAGGAGGTTTTTGGTAAGTTTCTTTTTTTTTAGATGTTGATATGAAAATTAATTCATGTTTTTCCCTTTTTTCTCCAGAAAAAGAAGAATTGCCTTTTCAATAAATGTAGTGGTACAGCTATTTGGGATAATCTTAAGCCAAGTGATGATCACAAATTACACCTTTCTGCAATTGTGAAATGCTGTCCTTTAAGGCTCACTTGGGTGTTTGAAGTTTTAAGCCAAACATTTGTCAAAAGTAAGTACATACATATCACATTAAGAGCGTATCCTTCTTTAACTTTTAGCAAAAAAGGCTAACCATGTAATTTCATATATAGGTGCTCCAAAGATGCCCCTTCCACATCAATCAACTGGAATACAAAAATACAATTTAGAAGCTTAATTTCACTAGTTTAAGTGGTTTTATTTTTAACAATAAATTTAATATGTTTTTGCTAAGCATGTTCGATTAAAGATTTTAAAATTTTCATAGACTTTTTACTGTTTTCTTGTGTGTTTTGGTCAGATAAATGGAGTAAAAATAAAAAAATAAGTTCGGGTAAGTATTTGCATCTTTTTACATATTTAAAAAAAAAAACATAGTTAATTTAAACACGAGAATGTTCAAAAAAAGTAATATGATTCTATTTGAAATAACATTGAATGAAGTTAATTAAAACAAAGAGAAATATGTTCAAATCAAATAGAAAGCATATTTAATTTAAACAAAAACTCGTTTAAATCCAGTCTACGATGAATAAATACGTTTATGTTAAATTCAAACAGAAATCGGTTCCATGCCAAATCGTATGTGTTTGAGTTTGATTCAAACATGAATATATTCAATATTTTTCTCAGTGTATATAAGAAACGAAGAACTTCACAGAGAACTCGGGATTCTTACGGTCCGAGACGAAGTAAAGAGTTTCGCGTGAAAACATAGAAATCGGCTATTAGAAGAAGCTAATTTAACGATTATTGACATTCTTGATGAATAAGATTTGGTACGCCACCACCCGCAAGGAACTAAAGCTTCCAACTTGGTGCGGTAAACGGAAAATCGCTTTAGAATCATATCACCGGAAAGTTACCTGGAACTCTTTACTTAACTTCGATAAAAATATATTGCTGGATAAGTTTCAACTTACTGCCTGAACAGAATAGAGTGCTGCAACTGAAGCTGCAGCTGCAGCTGGAATAGCTGTCAAAAAATGTGACATGTGATTTTTTTACGCGCCCACAATGTACAGCTGTTAGCATGAAAATAGCAGTATTTTCACAGACATTGTTGAAGGCCTTCTAATTTTGGTTCTAGACTTTCCAATAAAAAAAAATCATTTAGTGAAAGCCTTTTAATCATAAGCATTATTAAGAAAGAGATAACTTTAGTTAGTTTTCCATGCTTTCAGAATAACGGTAGATTTAATAGTTGGGGATCGTTTTTGAAGTAAACACTAAAATAGCAGTATTTTGTAAATATTTTTTTTTTACTTTTTTGAAGTACTATAAACCGAAAGCAAGTGAGTTGTAGTTTGTAGTAGATGAAATGTTTTTAAATGATTATGAACATAAACAAGAATTTTTAATATTTTTGTTTGCAAAAGTGGGCCGAATTAAACACTACACTGATGAGCAGTGCAAATTAATTCTGTTGCTGCTCAGAGAAGGCAAGTCATACCAGGAAATGCACAACATTTGTTGTTGCTTGGCTTAAATGATCCCAATTCAATTCAATTCAATTCAATTCAATTCAATTTATTTAGTCAAAGTGTACAAATAAGACTGTGTCTTTTACAGTACATAATATAAAGGATATATAATGATCATACATAATATGCAAAAAAAGAAGAATAAAGAAAAGAAAAGTGAATAGTGAAAAAGAAAAGAAAGATAGAAAAGAGGAAGTCGAAAAGAAATGAGAGGAAAGCCAAAATACAATACATTAAGAAAAGAGTTGTTTTTGACGTAGTTGTTCTTCATAGGGATGAAAAATGTGCCAATGCTGCATTTTTGAACTTAGTAGTTCCAATAATTCTTTTGATTACTGTGGGAAGGGAATTCCAAAGTTTGGTAGCATGAATATAAAAAAGACGCGAGGAGTTTAAATAAGTGAAACGGGGAGTGATAAGCTTTATAGTTCTGGTGGATTGGGCAAGTTGCAGTTTTTCGTAAAGATATACTGGGGATCTATTCGTTATGATTTTATGCATAAAAAGACAGCACCTAATGTCAAGAAATTGCTGAAATGTACATCCGAGGACCAGTTTATGGTAACTAGATATATGCTCATATCGACGCAACCCATACACGTATCTTATCAAGTCATTGAATGCCACTAGTAACTTACCCAGCGGCTCCATTGGCAATATTTGAGGCAATAAATTGCCTCACTCATTGCTATTGTCTTTAATAATGCAAATGGAGATGCTTTGTCAATGGCAATGGCAATATTGATGAAAGGCAATTATTGATTTCCATCGTCAAGGCAATAAATTGAGGAAAAATGGGGTTCCCCGTAATTGTGAATGGCTTCTTTATTAATTTTTTTCAATTAAATCGTAGAATATGAGAACGCACATTACAAAATATAGTAAATTAAAATTAAATTTTATTAAAACAGGGGACTTGACCAACATTTTAATGGATTTGCAGTGAAATATTTCTATACACACATTTTATAATTGAAATTGCCTGGCAATGAAAATGTCCACCCAAGCAATAAATTGCCATTCCTATTCCAATTGCAATTGCCTCAAAAATTGCTAATGGAGCCACAGCGTTATGCTGAGAGTGGGAGTCGAGTCTACAGTAGACAACCGTTGCATAGTCAATAATAGGCACGAATAAGGTTCTTACAAGTCTAAGCTTTGTAGTCGCTGGAGTAAAGTTTGAAGAAACCCAAAGTTTACGTAGCCCAGCGTAGATCCGTCCAATAACCTGATTTATGTGATCGGCTCCAGACAATGATCGATTGAGTTTAAAACCAAGATTGGATACAATATCCGAAAATTTGAGTTGCATGCCATTCAAGAACACTGGTGGTATATCGTCAGTAAGATGCGATCGCTTTGAAATGCAAATTAACTGAGATTTAATTGGATTCAGATGAATTCCATTACAAAGAGACCAGCTGCAAATATTATCAAGATCTTCGTTGACTCTAGCAATAAGATCTTCAATTAGTCCAATTGGCCGTGATAAATATATTTGGGCATCATCAGCATAGAGATGAATAGAAACGTTGGAGCATTCTTTGGGTAGGTCATTTATGAAAAGGCAAAACAATATTGGGCCCAAAATCGATCCTTGGGGTACACCTGAAAATTTCTATACAAATATGCGCGAAATCCAGAAAGAATAAATGTAAAAAGAAAAATAACACCAAATGACGGAAGGAAGATCTTGCGATTGTATAAATAGTCCAGTAACCTTGTAGTTTCATAGTACTGAGACCTTGCGTCAGGTCCGGTAGTTCTGATTTTTTGCTGAGTTGTTTATGATGTTGGCCTAGTATTAAATCTGATTTTTCGACCTCGAGCGCCGAACGCAACATTGGTAAAAATCCAAAAAACCGCGAATTTCTCGCGGTTTTTTCACTTATTGGCTATTTTAACCATTACGCCTTAACTTCCGAATAAAACATTGCTCTACGATTTCAACCTTACTAAATTTGCTTCAATTTGAGTCCAAAGCCGGTTCTGTAGACATAACGATTTCCAAGGGACGGCATTTCAAAATATAGCAATAAAAAATTTAAAACAACAAGTAGTATATAAAACAGTATAATAACAAAAACATTGTCTTTGACATATGTTGCATCAAAGCAAATAGAGCGTGTAGATTGGGCCAAAAGAAGAAAACAATAGTACCGGATGGAGGGTATATATCCCCCCGTTTAGGTGGGAGGGGCAATTTTAAGAAAAGTTGACTTCAAATAGAAAAATAACCATAAAAATACAATGGTAATATCTGGACGAAAATCCATTCCTCATCTCAAAGCCAGAAATCCATTCTTTAATTTTTTTTGAAATAAAGTTTTTCTAGCTGATTTGAAAAATTTACTTTCAAGCTAAAAATTTCGAGAAAAAGACGATTTTTTTTTTGTTAATCTATTTTTTTTTTTTTTTTTATGGTATTAAGTACTATTTTCGATTTTGAATTGCAATGCCCTTATTAATTCTTAGTTAAAAACTGAAAACCAAATGCTAAAATGACTTCTAGTTTTTGAGAAAACTGAAATTAACATGATCAACTTCACTGTTTTCAGTCAAGTATCCTTTTTCTTCGGGGTGGGAGGGCTCTGCCTCTGATGCGGTAGTTCTGATTTTAAGATGAGTTGTTTATGATGTTGGCCTTAGCAATAATCCAAGTTTTCGACCTCGAGCGCCGAACGCAACTTTGTGAAATACGCAAAAAACCGAGAAATTTTCGCGGTTTTTTTCAGTTATTGGCTATTTTAACCTTTAAGGCCGGGTTTTCGATTATAACTTTGCTCTACAATTTCAAAATAATTAAATGGGCTTCAATTTGAGCTAAAAATCAATTCAAATAGTTTATTTTTTCATCAACTTTTGAATTTAGAATGCTGCAAATCGAATTGAAGGGGGCTTATTCACCCCTTGTGTGAAATCGTTTGCCCCTTTTCAATGATTTTTGAATACTGTGTCACTGCGTGTCATGTTGGCTTTATTTTAAAATCTTAATCATGAAGATCGGATGAGTAGAAACGGAGTTATGATTTTTTAAAGTCAACCATATAAAACTCGAACTAAAACAGTACTCAGTTCAGTACCCACCAGTGAGTTATCTGAAGCGAATGTTTTTAGTTCGAGTTTTATATGGTTGACTTTAAAAAATCATAACTCCGTTTCTACTCATCCGATCTTCATGATTAAGATCTTAAAATAAAGCCAACATGACACGCTACACAGTATACAAAAATCATTGAAAAGGGGCAAACGATTTCACACAAGGGGTGAATAAGCCCCCTTCAATTCGCTTTGCAGCATTCTAAATTCAAAAGTTGATGAAAAAATACACAATTTGAATTGATTTTTAGCTCAAATTGAAGCCCATTTAATTATTTTGAAATTGTAGAGCAAAGTTATAATCGAAAACCCGGCCTTAAAGGTTAAAATAGCCAATAACTGAAAAAACCGCGAAAATTTCTCGGTTTTTTGCGTATTTCACAAAGTTGCGTTCGGCGCTCGAGGTCGAAAACTTGGATTATTGCTAAGGCCAACATCATAAACAACTCATCTTAAAATCAGAACTACCGCATCAGAGGCAGAGCCCTCCCACCCCGAAGAAAAAGGATACTTGACTGAAAACAGTGAAGTTGATCATGTTAATTTCAGTTTTCTCAAAAACTAGAAGTCATTTTAGCATTTGGTTTTCAGTTTTTAACTAAGAATTAATAAGGGCATTGCAATTCAAAATCGAAAATAGTACTTAATACCATAAAAAAAAAAAAAAAATAGATTAACAAAAAAAAAATCGTCTTTTTCTCGAAATTTTTAGCTTGAAAGTAAATTTTTCAAATCAGCTAGAAAAACTTTATTTCAAAAAAAATTAAAGAATGGATTTCTGGCTTTGAGATGAGGAATGGATTTTCGTCCAGATATTACCATTGTATTTTTATGGTTATTTTTCTATTTGAAGTCAACTTTTCTTAAAATTGCCCCTCCCGTCTAAACGGGGGGATATATACCCCCCATCCGGTACTATTGTTTTCTTCTTTTGGCCCAATCTACACGCTCTATTTGCTTTGATGCAACATATGTCAAAGACAATGTTTTTGTTATTATACTGTTTTATATACTACTTGTTGTTTTAAATTTTTTATTGCTATATTTTGAAATGCCGTCCCTTGGAAATCGTTATGTCTACAGAACCGGCTTTGGACTCAAATTGAAGCAAATTTAGTAAGGTTGAAATCGTAGAGCAATGTTTTATTCGGAAGTTAAGGCGTAATGGTTAAAATAGCCAATAAGTGAAAAAACCGCGAGAAATTCGCGGTTTTTTGGATTTTTACCAATGTTGCGTTCGGCGCTCGAGGTCGAAAAATCAGATTTAATACTAGGCCAACATCATAAACAACTCAGCAAAAAATCAGAACTACCGGACCTGACGCAAGGTCTAATGTATATAGTTACTGGACTAAAAGAGATTCCACAAAAATCGGCAATTCAGATTCGTTAAGAGCTCAATCTGTATATGAGTGACATGAACAGGAGAAGAAGACTCCTAGAGGCAAAATTAAGAGCAAGCATGCCGAAGAATAAGCCACCTCTCACCAAAACACATAAGAAAAAACGAATGCAGTTTGCAAGAAGCTATGTTGGACTTCCTGTGAGCGTAATATTTTATGGGCAGATGAGTCCAAGGTTGTTTTTTATGGCGGTATTTGATCCTGCCAGTATGTGCTTTCTGACATTTCAGTATCGAAAATCAAAATAAAAATGAATAATTATGAAAAAAGAGATAAAACTACTTTACGGCTTTGTGAGAGGTTGAAATGAGTGTGGAACTCACTTCGAACTGCGGTAAGATTCTCAAACTCCTATGAGCACCGTTTTTGGGCATGTTTCTCTGGACATCGAGTGGGTCCGATTGATAAAATATATGGAATTATGGACCGGTGTGTATTCAAGAACATCATAGAAAATGTCATGCTTCCATGTTCTGAGGAGCATCTTCCCCTGAAATGGATATTTCAGCAAGATAATGATCCGAACCATACCAAAATATAGTCAAAAAAATCGTTTAAAGTGGAAAAACTTGATGATTTGAAGTGACCACCACAGTATCCTGGTCTCAAACCCTTGGAAACACTATTTGAGATTGTAGATCGAAGAATAGTCCAGAGAAAATTCCAGAAATAGGGACGATCTCTTTGTCCAGGTCAAGGAGGCTTGGAATAGTATACCAGGTTCCACGGATCCAAATTTTCTGGAGAATATGCCCTGAAGCTGCAGTGCGATGATGAAATACAAAGGTTTTGTCATAAAATATTATTAATTAAACACTAAATTTAATTAAAAACATGCATTTTTAAAAAGTTGCTTATGTTTTGACCAGGTAAAATGGGACATTATATCATTATTCTTTGAATATTTAGTATTTTTAGTTATGAAACATCATTTTTGTTGTAATTAATTTTATTAAATTAAAAGATTATAGAATATATTTAAATCCAGGCAGTTATAGACCAGAGTTAAATTTCATGAAAAAAGTTGCTTATGTTTTGGCCGACACTGTATATCATTCTGTAACAGTTTTCATATGGTTGTGCTGTGGTGTAGTTAACCCCTCCCATTTCATTATTAAAAATTGAGAATTTTAAACCAGAATTAACCATGAAAGATGAAAAATATTCAATAATAAAGGACGAAGTTTCTAAATATTTTTTTTTTTGAAAACCGTTTTCCTGGTACCTGTACTTACGCAGATATAAATTTTTGTTGAAAAATGAGAATAGGAAATTTTACTTAAGAGAATAAGCGATTCGACATCTTTATAGGGACTTCTTTGTAGGAAACTTTTTTCACTATGCCTACGCCTACATACATATGTACATAGGTATTTACAAAATTCTTATATCCCAAAGGCACAAACAAACGAACAAAACGTGTCTCATATTTAAAATTCTTTTATCATTACAGCATAATATACAACTTATACAAACATATGTTGTAGATATTTACAAGTAATCAAAAGGAAAACAAATTGAATTTTAATATTCAATGTGTCAATGGGGCTTATGTTTTTTAAATGAGTCCACTAATGAACCTTGAGAGCTGGAGCGTGAGTGTCACACTCGCTGGGGTCATAAAAAAAGATACAACAAGCGACAGCTTTCGACCTTTTTTGTTTTTATATCGCGCACTCAGAAGAATATCAATAAGCCAAAATACAAAAATCGCAC
This sequence comes from Dasysyrphus tricinctus, assembly GCA_963921185.1. Lineage (NCBI taxonomy): Eukaryota > Metazoa > Arthropoda > Insecta > Diptera > Syrphidae > Dasysyrphus > Dasysyrphus tricinctus. The sequence continues at coordinate 17,285,302 of OY992533.1, read as the reverse complement.
TGCCCATCTTTAAAAGCAAACTATACCTCTAATGGAAAAGAGAATTTAGGTTGTTCTTTTTCGAGACAAAAATGCCCTCTTAACCTTAGCCATGCACCTGAGGTCATAAAAAAGTTACATAAGCGCGTACTTTTACGATCCACCGATGTTCAATATTCAAAAAAAGTAAATATATGTATAAGCCCAGCCACCCCTAAAAACACATTTACCTCCTTCAAGTCATTGGGGATGATCAGCGTCAGCGTCATCGTCATCATCATCGTCAAGTCGTCGTCGTCGTCGGGGTGTGTAGAAGGTTAAGTAGTTTTTTTTGTTTTTTTAAACCAACACCTGTTACAAAATCTAAGATAGTTTGGCGAAATTTAGAGATTTTATTCCAGAGATGCCTCCAGAGAGGGCTATAAATTCGAAATTGACTTTTAAGGGTGGCAGAGGGTTTTCTTTCACATTTACCCAGGTATGTATGCATATTTAAGTCTTTTTTTTCTTATACACAAAATACCGATAAAGGGTTTTTGGAAAGTGAGTTTTTCAATTTTCCTTTAAATAAACATTCAAACCATCTGACGTGCAGCATTCTGTTCTCTGCCACATCCACATCCCGTGGATTCATTTGATAAAAATATAATTTTATAAAATTCAAAAGTTGGGGAATTTTATGAACTCAAGGCATGTTGTTTTGTTCATAAATATATTGATTGCATAGAAATAAGCAACAAAAAAATGCAAGCAAATTACATAAGAAACTTCTGAGGAAGAAGCGCAAATAAAATGAAATATCCAACTTGCAGAAATGAAGGCACACAAAGAGAAGCTAGCTCTTTTAGTTAAATTCGTTTTTATTAGATTATGTAAAGTAGGGAATATATGGATATCATGGTGGTCTAAGCCACAGTTGTATTTGGATGCATTCACTGAAGATGGTTTGTTCAAAGAGTATATTTTCTTCTTTTCAGAAACATGCACATTGTACAACAATTGCAATTTAGTCATTTCAAAAAATAAGTTTCGCTTTAGAGTGGTTTTGTTTTTATTTAGAAAATATTTTGCTGGTCTTTTAGAGCAAAATGGAATCGACCAACGAGACGAACAAAATTATGAAATGAATAAACTTTGCAGTGAATGAATACAAGAAGCTGGTTTTTTTGATGGGATGGCTAAAGCCAGGGTACATACATTTTAATTTTATCCAACAATGTCTCAGTTTAGCCAAGAACGTCTTAACTTTTTCTTAACTAGGTAACCTATGCAAATTATTTTGTACATTGCGGATAGTAGTTTTTTTTTAAACATACAATTTATTTACCTTTTTACTCACCAAATTCTTCAGTTAATATTATTAATTTTATGAATAATAGATGCTATCACAAAAGGCTTACCTAGAATAAAAAGAAGAAAAATATGTTACAATCAAAAAGTAGTAATTATTTTGATTCAGAGATTGTAATATTGAAATAGGTAAAAAGCATGTATAAATTAAATAAAATGCACGACTGGGTCACACTTGCTCTTATGTATGTTCAAGAGGCTGAGGGTTTCAGAAAATTGTATATAACGACATGGAAATTATGAAGGAAAAATGTTTAAAAGTATTAAATACAATATTTAAATTAGCTAAAACAAGTCTTTTGATAATTTGAGGTGAAAAAAGAGCGTCATCTTAATTCTTGATTAAATATGTTTGTTCGAGAAGAAAAGATTTTTAAAAATATATTTTTTATATATGGGTGATTCCATAGAAAACGATCCTTTACGAAAAATCACAAAATATGACTTCGAATTGAAGCTCAAAACCCTATTTGCGATAAATAATTGTTTCACAATTCGAGAACCGGTGGTTATTTGCCCTTATCAGAACTCTAAGTACATTTTCGTGTCATTTAATTATTCAATACTAAATACAATTTTAGTTTTCAGGCAGTTGATTCATAAAGTGATTAGTGTCACGCCCGTAACAAAAAAAAAATTATGTTTCATTACTAGATGAAAGAAATTTGTATCAATGTGATAATTTGGGGAAAAAAGGAGAATACTATGATCTACTGTCAGACAAAATTTCAAGAATTTGAAATTAATAATGACCCCGTATTTAAAATTTTAAGTCTATGTCACACCCGTAACAGGTGAGCATTTCAAGTCATATTCTTTCTGTTTTTCAACTCAATTTAAGTTTTGTTGATTTTCGATATGAAATTCATGACGTAGGGATATAATTCTAAGAAAATCTACTTTGAATATAAATTTAATCGGCTTCAAGTGAAAGTTTTCCCTACTTTAAAAGGAAATGGAAAAAATTTCATTGAAGTGAGAAATCTATTCACTTTTCAGTGACAAAAACTTAATTTTTCTAGAGAAAGTGTTTCTGACATCATGTGAGAAATGATTTTACATCGATGACAACAATTTCCCGTAAAAATATTGTATATTATATTGTTTTCATGCATAAAAATCATACTCGGTCACACCCGTAACGATGACCTGTCACACCCGTAACGTTTTCAAATAAAAATTTTTTATAGTTTTTCGTAGTTTTGGTTCTCATTTCTTAACTGAAACTGAAGATCATCTATCTGGGTTAAAATTTGCAAAAGAATGATACATACTTTTCATGCAATATTTTACACCACATGAAAATTAGATATCTTAATCGCAAAGCACCAGTTTTCTAAGGTCACACCCGTAACGCAACTAAATTGCATCCTATAACTGAACAACTAAATTTTCATACTTTAATAAACTAACTTTTTAAAAGGTCTTCAGGTGTCCTTTAGTCTAGTAAAGTTCTTATTTATAATTTGGGAATAGTATGTGAATAATTAATAAATTAAAGAGTCTCACTGTCACACCCGTAACGATGGAAACACCCATATATCAAATTTTTAAAACATTTTTAAAGAAAATTTTGAATTGTAAATTTTAGGTTTTTATTGATGCGCATATACAAATTTAAGACACAATTTTTTTGAGATATCAAATTTTCAAAAAAATTATTTGAAACTCATTTTAAAATTTCAAGAATTTCTTTTTGGAAAATTTCGTTATTCAATATTATTTGAAATTTGTATACAGGGTGTCCCGCACCTGAGTGGAAGTATCTTAGGGGGTGGATCCTGGGTATATTCTAAAAAAAAAAAATTGTATGGGGGGTAAGTTGTATCTCCCTTCCCTGAGGCAGGGGGGGCAGTTTCTGAAAAAATGACTTAAAATGCCAAAAAAAACATTTAAAATCAACGAAAGCACATTTAATAATGTGCTAAAATTTTTTTGAAAGCTAATACTCCATTCTTGAATTTGGTTTTTAGATCAAGTTGTTCAAGCAAAAAGTTTTTGAGAAATTAAATTTCAAAGTCAAATTTGTTTAACAAAAATTGTGATTTTTTTTTCTTAAGTCGATATTTTTCAAAATTTTACGTTATTAAGGCCCATTTTCTGATACTAAACTTAAATATTTAAGTAGAACATAAGGGCTTATGTGACAGTTTACGCAGAGGAAAAAACACATTAACCTAAGCTTTTTAAGTAGAACATAAATGCTTAAGTATCGTATAAGCAAACGGCTCTAAGTGCTATTTTTGTGTTCAATATTCATTGCCCTCATTATTTTGTAATCCATTACCGAAAACTAAATGTAAAAATCTTTCTTAGTTTTTGAGAAATTAAGAAAAAACAAAAGGTATTGTTACCAAAAAAGCCCGAAAAAAGGGTTAAATTATGGATAATTCATGAATAAATCAATTTTTTCGGGCTAATTTGGGAAAAGTACCTTTTGTTTTTTCTTAATTTCTCAAAAACTAAGATAGATTTTTACATTTGGTTTTCGGGAATGGACTTAAAATAAATGAGCGCATTGAATATTGAACACAAAAATAACACTTAATTACGTAAAATTTTGAAAAATATCGACTTAAGAAAAAAAAGTCACAATTTTTTTAAACAAATTTGACTTTGAAATTTAATTTCTCAAAAACTATTTGCTTAAACAACTGGATTTAAAAACAAAATGCAAGAATGGAGTATTAGCTTTCAAAAAAATTATAGCACAATATTAACCTCTTCCGGGACGAATTTTTCACATGAAAACCAAATCCAGTTAATTTATTTTTAGTTTAAATTTATTGAAATAATGTCAAAAACAATTCATTAGTCGAAAAAAAAAATATTTTTTTTTATTTTTTCACGAAATATAAAATGTACACATATGAGGCCGTTAAGCGCTAATGGGTCTCTTCTTATTAAGAATGAAAAGATTTCATACATTCTGGGCACACCGGCTCGTAACGATTCTCGCAAATATAGCGAGTTGTTTTGATGCAATTTTTTTCGTGACACTTTGAAGGGCTGGAGGCAATTTTGATTTATGTAAGTACTTTAGTCCAGCTTTTTACTTTTCAGGAGGTGGTTCCCATGCATTACTGGGTCTGCCTAGTTTTTAATTCTGATCATTAATTTGAATTTTTGTGTTAGGTTAGCCAATGAAGTTTTAAAGTCTTCTAGACGGATATGACTTTTTTTGCCTTCATGGAACAAAATCCACGCTTCATTCAAAAAATTTTTTTTTTTTTTTTTTTTTTTTTTTTTTTTTTTTTTTATTATCCGATGGAAATCTTCAAAAGACACTCGGTAAGAATCGGTACCAAGTAGTGTGGGACTCTTACCGCACTTAAAACCACCGGTGAATCAGGACCAATCTATGAAAGATCGACAAATGATTTTTATTTCTTAATTTTTAAAATCGCATTGGGGGAAGTTTAAAGTTTTAACACTTTCCCATAGCTTTTAGACCATCAGCTCATGAGGCTTGGTTCTTCTTAATCTCCGAACATTGTTTCGTACATTTAGGACGGTCTCCATTTCAGAGTTTGTATGACTTTGCAGTCGCTGATTGTGTGATACAGCGTGTTTTTTAACCACTTCTATAACCATTTCAATTTGTAGGTCACGATGTAGATCGCTATTTCTTATATACCAAGGGGCATCAATTATTCCACGAAGGACCTTGCTTTGGAATTTTTGGATGGGTTCAGCATTTGTTTTCTTTGTACAGCCCCATAGTTGGATGCCATATGTCCAAACGGGTTTCAATACTTGCTTATATAACATTAGTTTGTTCTGGATAGATAGGCCAGAGTTCTTTCCTAGTAACCAGTACATTTTTCTGTACTTCAAGTTCAAGTTCAAGTTCAAAAAATGAAAAGCTATTTTGTATCAAATTTTGTTGTTCTGCCTTTTTGTAACTATTTGGCCACCTTTCCAAACTTTGCTTTCACGCATAATAGCTTTGGAGCAAATACAAAGAAAAAATTTTTATTTGTTATGAAGTAAAAAAGTACTGCTCAACGGTAACCGTCCACATGCGTGGACATTTATTTTTTCTTTTAAAATAGAACTTAAAATTTAAATAGTGACTTGAATTTAGTATAATACGTTTAATGAATACTATATATACTAGTTCCTTTGAGTTTTGTTTACAAATAATACACGAATTAGCTTTTCTGTTGGGAGGCCATATTCAAATTGTATGGATTACTTAATTACCTAGTTAATAAAAACGCTACTAGTGCTGCCAAATAATATTTTGTTGTTATTTTACAATGAAGGGTTTCTATAGAAACGAACTGTAAGATAAATTTAAGTTTTATTTATTTAGAAAAATTGTACAGAGAGAAAAACCAAACGTACACATATGTGCCAGTATCCTTGAAGAGGTTAAATGTGTTTTCGTAGATTTTAAATGTATTTTTTGGCATTGTAAGTCAATTTTTCAGAAACTGCCCCCCCCCCCCCCTGCCTCAGGTAGGGGAGATACAACTTTCCCCCCATACAATTTTTTTTCTTAGAATATACCCAGGATCCACACCCTAAGATACTTCAACTCAGGTGCGGGACACCCTGTATAAACAAAATAATTTAAATCCATTCAGCTGATAATGAGAAAATTCAAAAGATCGTACTAATTTTCGCATACGGAAAAAGTTGAATCAAAATCGTAGAAGTCGTTTTTTGAAAAAAAAAAAATATTTTCCTTTACGGTTTTTAACTTTTGTATGGAAGGTATCGTTACTTTTCCATAAAATTAAAATTTTCTCTTAAAATATATGTAACGGGTGATTTTTTAGCTGGTTTGGTTTTGGCAACACTGGTTTTGACAGCTGACGTGTGTTTAGTACCTTGTGTCACTGTCAAACAGCTTCAGTTTGGTTTGCAATTTAACCATGGATCGTCTTACAAATGAACAACGCTTGCAAATTATTGAATTTTACTATCAAAATTCGTGCTCGGTTCGAAATGTTCATCGCGCGCTGCTTCCATTTTATGGTCGGCATTCTCGACCTTCTGAGCAGTCTATTCGGAAGATTGTGACCAAATTTCGCACCAAATTTACTTTGTTGGACATTAAACCACCAACACGTTTACGTACTGTGCGTAGTGAAGAAAATATTGCGGCCGTATCAGCGGTTATGGGCCGGCGGCATTATTGGGCCATATTTCTTCAAAGATGATGCGAATCGCAGCGTTACTGTCAATGGTGAACGCTACCGAGCGATGATAACAAACTTTTTTTTGCCCGAAATGGAAGTTCTTGACTTGCATGATATGTGGTTTCAACAAGACGGTGCCACATGCCACACAGCACGCGAAACAATGGCGCAATTGCGAGGCGAGTTTGGTGAACAGTTAATTTCACGTTTCGGGCCGGTCAATTGGCCGCCTAGATCGTGCGATTTGACACCATTAGATTATTTTTTGTGGGGGTATGTCAAGGCTAATGTCTATAGGGACAAGCCCGCTTCGATTGACGCACTGGAAGCCAACATCCATGCATTCATTCGTGAGATACCGGCCGATATGTGTGAAAGAGTATGCCAAAATTGGACTCAGCGGATGGGCTACCTGAGACGCAGCCGCGGTCAACATTTGCATGAAATTATCTTTAAACATTAAATTGCAAGGTTCAAACTATCGATTCAAATAAATATTTCATTCATTTTTTCGAATTTTTTGTGTTTTTTTTTTTTTTAAAGTTCTAAACCTCTTAAAAAATCACCCGTTATAAGAGAGTAAATAGGCACTAAAAAGCTTTAGTTTAAAAAAAATCCATCATGTCTCGAAATATTTGATTTTCAAAAAAAAAAATTGAAACATTTTTTGAAAAATCCAAAAAATATTTTTTTTTAATTTTTGCACACTATACTTTTAATATTTTTCTGTATAAAAAAATATTGAAATCAGTCATTCTGTTTTGAAGAAAGTCAAAAATAAAAAATGGTTCTTTGGGAGGTACCATCGATAAGCTTTTTTTGCTAAATGGTTCCATACCTAAAGGTAGCCTTTACTAAGAGTAAGTTATTGCTTTTTAAAGAAAAGTTGTGGAGTCGTTTTTGAGAAAAATACGATTATGTAAAATTTCTAAAAGGAAAATCGATCCCAGCCTTCTAGGCTGTAGCTCAACGAACAGACAGAATTGCGAGACCCACTTTTTTCGTCTTCCCTTTCATCATAATGAGAAGTCTGATCAAGATCTCGAGTTCAATTTTGTTGACGAATGCATAGCTTGCCATATAGTACATACCTATAACTACTTTAACTACTCAACATTACCTACAAATTTCTTGTTTTCTAACATAACTGCTATAATAATATGCTAACAATTAAATATTTCAAATCCAGCATTTTATGACATTTTTGAAAAATATTTCTATTGGAAAAAGGCAGGCATAAACTATACTATAAATACGATTAGTTTTTAATTTATATAAAATGAGTCTCTATTGGCTGGCAAACTCAAATCTCTAAACACATTTTCTATTCCACCAACCACCAATCAGCATTTCAATTCAAATTTATACATGTTGATAGCCCCCCTTTCAGCATATTATCTTATCTCACCGAACACCATCGCAACAAATTCATTTATTCCAATCAAATTGGTATCGGGTTTCGGCGGCGTGGTCGGCGTGAGTTCTATTTCAAAATCACCAGAAGCACAATTCTATCCATGATTGACCCTCTGAATGTCTAAATGCTGAATGCAATCAAAATGGTTTAGTCTTTCTCTATCGATATTGCTGCCCCAAAAGTATGGGTTATACAGCAGCAGTAGCAGCAATAATAAATTGGGGTATTAAAAGCGCAATCAAAACTTTTCGGATAAATCCACCCGCTAAACACTGAGGTAATCTCTGCGATTCATTCTAAACTGATGTTGCTTATATTCTACCCTCGACGCTAAAGGGAGTAAAGTGTATTGGGCGGGGCAGTGTGCATAAATTAATAACAATATTTCTTCAAAGATGATGCGAATCGCAGCGTTACTGTCAATGGTGAACGCTACCGAGCGATGATAACAAACTTTTTTTTGCCCGAAATGGAAGTTCTTGACTTGCATGATATGTGGTTTCAACAAGACGGTGCCACATGCCACACAGCACGCGAAACAATGGCGCAATTGCGAGGCGAGTTTGGTGAACAGTTAATTTCACGTTTCGGGCCGGTCAATTGGCCGCCTAGATCGTGCGATTTGACACCATTAGATTATTTTTTGTGGGGGTATGTCAAGGCTAATGTCTATAGGGACAAGCCCGCTTCGATTGACGCACTGGAAGCCAACATCCATGCATTCATTCGTGAGATACCGGCCGATATGTGTGAAAGAGTATGCCAAAATTGGACTCAGCGGATGGGCTACCTGAGACGCAGCCGCGGTCAACATTTGCATGAAATTATCTTTAAACATTAAATTGCAAGGTTCAAACTATCGATTCAAATAAATATTTCATTCATTTTTTCGAATTTTTTGTGTTTTTTTTTTTTTAAAAGTTCTAAACCTCTTAAAAAATCACCCGTTATAAGAGAGTAAATAGGCACTAAAAAGCTTTAGTTTAAAAAAAATCCATCATGTCTCGAAATATTTGATTTTCAAAAAAAAAAATTGAAACATTTTTTGAAAAATCCAAAAAATATTTTTTTTTAATTTTTGCACACTATACTTTTAATATTTTTCTGTATAAAAAAATATTGAAATCAGTCATTCTGTTTTGAAGAAAGTCAAAAATAAAAAATGGTTCTTTGGGAGGTACCATCGATAAGCTTTTTTTGCTAAATGGTTCCATACCTAAAGGTAGCCTTTACTAAGAGTAAGTTATTGCTTTTTAAAGAAAAGTTGTGGAGTCGTTTTTGAGAAAAATACGATTATGTAAAATTTCTAAAAGGAAAATCGATCCCAGCCTTCTAGGCTGTAGCTCAACGAACAGACAGAATTGCGAGACCCACTTTTTTCGTCTTCCCTTTCATCATAATGAGAAGTCTGATCAAGATCTCGAGTTCAATTTTGTTGACGAATGCATAGCTTGCCATATAGTACATACCTATAACTACTTTAACTACTCAACATTACCTACAAATTTCTTGTTTTCTAACATAACTGCTATAATAATATGCTAACAATTAAATATTTCAAATCCAGCATTTTATGACATTTTTGAAAAATATTTCTATTGGAAAAAGGCAGGCATAAACTATACTATAAATACGATTAGTTTTTAATTTATATAAAATGAGTCTCTATTGGCTGGCAAACTCAAATCTCTAAACACATTTTCTATTCCACCAACCACCAATCAGCATTTCAATTCAAATTTATACATGTTGATAGCCCCCCTTTCAGCATATTATCTTATCTCACCGAACACCATCGCAACAAATTCATTTATTCCAATCAAATTGGTATCGGGTTTCGGCGGCGTGGTCGGCGTGAGTTCTATTTCAAAATCACCAGAAGCACAATTCTATCCATGATTGACCCTCTGAATGTCTAAATGCTGAATGCAATCAAAATGGTTTAGTCTTTCTCTATCGATATTGCTGCCCCAAAAGTATGGGTTATACAGCAGCAGTAGCAGCAATAATAAATTGGGGTATTAAAAGCGCAATCAAAACTTTTCGGATAAATCCACCCGCTAAACACTGAGGTAATCTCTGCGATTCATTCTAAACTGATGTTGCTTATATTCTACCCTCGACGCTAAAGGGAGTAAAGTGTATTGGGCGGGGCAGTGTGCATAAATTAATAACAATTCCTGATCGGGTTTTATTATTGTCGCAACAATTGCGTTTTGAACGACAGTTCTACCCGTGTTTGATGGGGCCACAGTAGAAGGGATTTTCTGATATACCCATTTTTGCCCATCACAAACCCCATGTGGACCAACCAAACATGTTTTTGTGAAGTGATTTCGTTTCATTTTCGAGTGGATTTGCAGATGTTGGACGACATACACAGATCTGCATCTGGTTGTCCTTTCAATTGGTGTCCAGAGTCTACACGTATATATGAAGCGTTAGGTATATTTTTTAATGGGTATGTCATCAGGTCATTTCTATGGCCAGTGCATGTGGCAAGAAGTGACGAAACTAAACAGTCCTCTACCAGCTTTCCAAAAATAACAGAAATCCTCATTTTTATGATGCTGTCATCGATATACTTTCATACATTCTATGAAACCATTGTATATACATATATGAAACGTTTGTTCATTGTAAGGTTCCTCAGGACTTTGTTTCGCTTCTATCTATCAGGATACGAATTCGATTCAGGAGCGATTAGTTTTAACGCTCTTTTGGCTGTGGCACCATTGGGGTCTTCGAAAGGTAAACGGCACCAGATCAAATTCGTAAATTTTTGGGACTTTTTTAAATTCAATAATAACCAAACGTTAAAAGCACGAATGAACGGGGTACAATTGTCTGCCGAGTCCGAACGGCAAAGTTGAGAGGCACTGTGCTTGGCAAAAAATACTACTAGAAGACATGTCACTTCCGTGGAAGAGGCAACACGCCTGAAAAATACATGGATATGGATATGGATATGGATATGGATATGGATATGGATATGGATATGGATATGGATATGGATATGGATATGGATATGGATATGGATATGGATATGGATATGGATATGGATATGGATATGGATATGGATATGGATATGGATATGGATATGGATATGGATATGGATATGGATATGGATATGGATATGGATATGGATATGGATATGGATATGGATATGGATATGGATATGGATATGGATATGGATATGGATATGGATATGGATATGGATATGGATATGGATATGGATATGGATTTGGATATGGATATGGATATGGTTATGGATATGGATATGGATATGGATATGGATATGGATATGGATATGGATATGGATATGGATATGGATATGGATATGGATATGGATATGGATATGGATATGGATATGGATATGGATATGGATATGGATATGGATATGGATATGGATATGGATATGGATATGGATATGGATATGGATATGGATATGGATATGGATATGGATATGGATATGGATATGGATATGGATATGGATATGGATATGGATATGGATATGGATATGGATATGGATATGGATATGAATATGGATATGGATATGGATATGGATATGGATATGGATATGGATATGGATATGGATATGGATATGGATATGGATATGGATATGGATATGGATATGGATATGGATATGGATATGGATATGGATATGGATATGGATATGGATATGGATATGGATATGGATATGGATATGGATATGGATATGGATATGGATATGGATATGGATATGGATATGGATATGGATATGGATATGGATATGGGTATGGATATGGATAAGAATATGGATAAGGATATGGATATTGATACGGATATGGATATCTTTATAGATAGAATAAAAGTTTAGATAGTTTTTTGTAAGAAATATCGATAGAACTACCGATTGTGATTATACCTTGTTTTAGCTTTTTATTTTATTATTATTTTTAGCTTTTTGAAAATTTCTTCAAACTGCTTTTATTTGTATCTTTTCTGAGCAAGCAAATTTTATATGGTAATGCACTTTTTTTCATATAGGAATTTCACAACTACAATTCTACAATTTTGTCAGCAACAATTTTATGAATTCAAAACAAAATTGTGGCCATACTCGAAAATACCACTTTTCTTAAGCTCAGTCCCACTGTTTTCGTATGCTTATTGCCAACGTGCCTTTATTGTAGTATCGTATTTTTGAAAATTGTACAATTCCACCGTGTGTATGATTGTCAGCCTCGCTGGTGTTGTAAATCTACACAAAACGCCACAACACACCGGCCGGCCGGTCGGTTCAGCTAAAGTGTATATCTAGAAAACCACCATTCATTTGGGAGTGCGGGTGAAAAAAGGCAGACGCCAAATCACCAATCACCACCTCCTTTCGATTGTCCTCGTCCATATGGAGTATCGACATTGTCGACGAACTCTGGGAGCGAAGCATCATAATAAAACCATTTGATGTAGATTTGCGGATGCGGATCTATCTTTCTGCTGCTGCTCCTGGCTGCCACCACTTTATAGGTAGGTAAGTGTACATTTTACCGACGACATACATAGACGACTGACTGTGGCAATTGTCCTGCATTTTTTGGGGAATATATAACTACGACAGAATCTATAGTGTCTCTCTCCAGATCGTCGATGGGTGATGGTGATGGCAATGGTGTAGGATATAAAATCCCAAACAAGCTAAAACGGAAATAATGGGACGTTCCCAGGGACACAGATATTTCGTTTTTCGATTGGATTTTCGGGAAATTTTCGAATTAGAACTAATCTGCATGTGATTTGGATCCCTGGCTCCTGGCAACCGATTGACCAACCGACCCACCCACCAGCAAGAGCAACGGCGATACAAGATGAGAAAGGATGGTCAACACCAGCTCGAAATAACAACCCTGATCGGTCTCCAATGAATTCAAAATTTCATCCAATGATTGGGTGGACTTTATTTTAGCCTATTATGTTGTTGTTTTTCTTTTTTTGTTATGGAGGGAGTAAAGGAGATACAATAATTTGTGTGAATTGCTTAGGCTGGGATTTTATTAGTGGAGAGATAGATTTTGAAAGGTAGATATGGGTTCACAGATTAAATAGTTTTCAGTAGCAATGGGAATAATTAAAATTAACAGTTATTCCAGCGAATATGACCAAGTTAATAATTTCGATATAAAATAATATTTTAGTCTTAGATAATAAATAAATAAAATAATTCTGTTATTTTATAATAATTGAGTTTAATTAAAATTAAAATTGATAGAATCTAGATAATAGATACAAAGTTATGTACATACATAAGTATATGGACCAATGTCCTACAGTTCTCGTTTCGAGCATTTTAAGCCGAAAAATATAAGTAGTTGAGTGTTAAATAAAAATATTATTGCACTGATATCGAAATGGTGGTCAATAAACTGACTTCAAAATTGAAAATTTGTGCTAAAAACACCAAACTCACTCAGCAGTCTGAATGCAACCAGTTTCTAACCAGTTTATAACCATCAATCGGCGATCGATTTTTTCACTCGGTTCGGGAGTTTAAATATTGAAACCATAAGATAACTGCAGATTTGTTCCTCTGATTTGATAGTTGATTTCTGTACGTATTTGGAGTACCAAGATAAGAGGCCTTAGGAGCTTTTTTAAATCGCCAATATAGTCCATTCATATTGTGTTTTTACCATGCAAATAGCTCTTTTCGAGTGAATTTTTGGAAACAATACTTATATCCCAATTTTTTTAAACAGATATTTATTGGAAATTGTATACATAAACAATACATATCTGTGGTGTTTGGGAGAAACCTGATAACTCCATTTTTAAATTTACGTCTTTACGTCCACATTACATTGAGCTAGAAGAGAAACGAGTATACGGATTTTCTTCAAATTTGGAACGGTTATGAGCATGATCTCTGTTGAATTATGTTCCAAATTTGACGGAAATCGGTGCACCCGTTTAGTCCCTAGCTCGATGTAAAGTGGACGTAAAGACGTAAATTTTAAAATGGAGTTATTAGGTTTCTCCCAAACACCACAGATGTGTATGTACCTACTTTGATGTAATTTACGAATAACCATAACCATAAGTAAAAACTCCTAAAAATTTAAATTTTGCATAATTTTTTGCATTTTTTCCATGTTGCCTCACGAAATTTTAGTCGCAAGCCTCAGATTTGATACAGCACCTCCGAAAACATGAAGAAAGAACAAAATCAAAACAAATCCACAATTTGCTCGCTCAGATCCCTTTTGAGCTCAAATTGACAGGAGAAAACCTCGTTTGAAAACGTTTTAAACTCTTGTCCTACTCTATCTCATAGACGATGACTTCATCTTGGCGATTTCTACTTCAATGATCTTAGTGATTTAATAAACGCAGACATAGGTACCTAATCTGTTACGATTCATAAGAAGCTTCAAATAGCTCACCTTGAAGCAAAAAGAGCTTCCCAGATTAATGTGGTACCACAATGGACCAACTTATGATCTAAGTGTGTCAGTTTTCATGACTGGCAGCCATTTTAACCAAAACCTAACCTAACCTTCACTCGAACTCACTTCCAAATTTTTTCTCCTTAGTATTAGTTTAAAAATAATATAAAACTAAAAATTAAAAAATTTGAATACATTTCAAGGGTTTTAAGTATGTACCACCAAACCGCCACCATTAGGTCTCTTTGCAACAAAGTTTCTTTTGAAAAGCAAAAAACTCTTGACTCGAATATATTGCAAGGTTTTCTGTTTCGTTAAAGCTAAAATTAACTACAGTTTTGCTACATAAGTTCATTTTAACTTCAAAATTTCCGATAATCTTTTTCACGAGTGTAAAAATTTGGAGTACACACTCCACTTGTGGAATGGAATGAAAATGACAGAATTTGAGGTAATTTCAAGGATTTGGTGTACCAAGAGTGCAGTGAAGCTATGAACGTAAAAACTTCTTTGAAAAAGTGTAGAACTATTGACTCGAATCTATTTACAATTTTGAATTGTATTCAAGCTAAAAATAACAATAGTTTTTCTACAAAAATGTATCATTCATCATTAAAATTTTTCAACAATATTCATACGGGAACAGTAATATCAGTCGCTGTCGAGTTTTCATGAAGTTTTTGGTACCAAGATGGAACAATTAAGGTCCATTCATTAAGCCCTACTAATTGAATGGAATACAAAATGAACGGAATACAAAAAAAAATGGAAAATCTGATATTTTAAATACTTGGAGTACCAGGTCGGCAGTGTCTAAGCTAAGAAGAGCTATAGTTTCAACCAGTCTTCATACAAGGCGATTAACGTAAGGTTGGTTAGTGAAGCTCCATTTAAAAAAAGTAATTTGATAATGTTTGAAAAAGTTTAGTGTTATCTTCAAGATTTCCTCTTTCATCTATTTCTACACAACCTCAAACAAGAACTTAAATTGCATTTTATTGAGGTTTCTACATTTGGAGCACCAAGACTGCAGACGTCACGTCAGTCTCCCAGAGAACCTCTAATTGCAAAATATCTTGTGAAAATATGTGGAACCGTTGACTCAGACCCAATCCAGTGTTTTTTGCTTCATCTAAGCTAAATAGAGCTAGATTTTCTTCTGAATAAAAATACAAAAATTCTTTCTCTTTTGTTTTTTCAATCACTTTTTGTGTACCTACATTTTTGTCATTTTGAACCAACTCAAAATTCTTTTCTACTTCAATTTCATTTCTCAAAGTATCGACGCTAGCATCTCTGAACTTATTTCTTCGGGAAAAAAAAGTAATTGCAAATGAAATAACAAACACTTAGAAATAAATGGAATATTTAGTTTTAATTCTCCTGTGCAATGATGGTGGGATATTATTTAAATAAGTTTTCCACGCTTAAGCTTAACCTTTAACCGTACTATAAATTGAACATGACAAAAAAAAACTTTATTTAGTATTCACTTTGAATATTTTGTATATATTGTATGTTTGGGTGGTGTACTGTGGTGTTGTTGCCTTCTTGTTCCGTGTTTGTCCACCAGGAATGTACATAACTAAGCAAATGTTTAGAATTCCAAATAAAACTATCTTTCCCATCTCTCCCCTTTTGCCCTCTCTCCCTCTTCATCAAATGTCCAATGTTGCAATAGTAAAAATCTTTGGACGGCGAAATTTCCATCAACAAGGACATTTTATGGCTGCAAAGCTCCACAAACGATCGTCATCAGATAATCAACTCACGTATTGGATGTCCAAGATGAAATCACTATCACATATGCATAAATGTTAAATTTATTTCAAATGATTTCGTCGTCATTTCGTTATATTTCTCTCCTCTTGCTCTTCCTTTTTATTAAGCTGTCCTTTGTTTTAGAAGAGAAAAGAAAAAAAAGGACGAAGGACAAATTGTATCGCATAATTTGTCCACCTGCACGGTGAGAAAGAAGCGAGTTAGTGTGCCGGTGTGTGTGTGTGTTACACAATTACCGATTGTGTCGTATTTTAAGGATTTTTATGATGACAGGACATTTCTTCTTCTTCTCTCTTATTCACCCCCCTCCACCCAACCTCCTTCATCAAATTGTGGTTTAGATTCCACAGGATAGTTGGTGTTCCCCCACTTTGCTTAACACGAAGAGTGGCTACACTATACACAAATGCTGCTGAGCAGAATCATAAAATCAGACTATGGGATCGAAGAGGGATCTAAAACGTATTAAGATATTCATCGGGAGGACATCATATGTTCCAGTTAGATTTTTATGTCTGTCCACTACCACCAGGTTACCTGGAATATATAAAGGACATTCAGTAGTGACACAAAAATGCCTATTTACGAGACAGAGCGCCAGTGTTAGTCAAATGGAAGTGGAAGGTTTTACTTGTTTCATTTTTTTTCTTCTTTTTTTCATTTGGCCAAAATCCAACTTTAGCTATGGCTGTATGTGAATGTTTGGGGGTTTGTATAGGAATAAGGACATTTAACTGTAATTTGATGTGGGCGCAAATATTTTAGTGTCTATTAAGTCTTGTCCTATCTCTCTCTCGATATATAGAGCTTGACCATAACTTCTGATCGCAGATGAGACGAAATCGAAATGAAAAAGCTTAAATATACCCCGTACCAACACGACTTGACCGTAGCGTTGCGTTGGTTGTAAGAAAAAAGGGTTGGATTCACATATTCCTTGGGGGATCAAGGATTTTCATTGATAAGAAAGAAGACAACATTCACAGCATCTAACCTCTATGTTTTATGATGGGGTTTAGTGTAAAAGGCAAACAAACATAAAGAAATGTAATGTTGGTTGGGGTTTTGAAATTCTTGTGACAATTGGGCATTTAATAGTCGACATAAATATCTTGTTTTCGGGGTGGAGTTCCTGGAGACCTGTTTCTTATCCGATAAAATACAAGATAACTGTTTTGAGTTTATGTTAAAAATATGTAATACTCTTACGTAAGATGCAGCTCTTGTCACCCTTGTCTAACAACAAGCACCCAGCTCATGACCGAAGATATTTTCCATATTTTGATCTAAGAATCATCTTTGCTTTCGATTTAATAGAACTTATCAATCCCAATGCAAACAAAATCCTTAGGGCACACAGCCATTAGGCTTTAACTAAGTGCATCAATTAGCCTTCATCATATCGCGTTAGGCCTGTTGACATTTCCGCATCGAAGAAAAACAAGGATACCTTCCCTCCACCATCAAAAGCAAAATATTTGCATACAAAACCATAATCTTACATCCTATCCTGTGTGCTTGACATTCATCTATGTTGTCCAACACCTAGTACACCATCCCCATCTAGACCCCCATATCTCCTTGCAACCGCATTCTGCAGGATAAATGATTGCCCCAAAAACTAAAACACTAAAACGCGCATAGTAATCAACATCATCACATGGAATCGGAATGTGTCTCCTGGATCAGTATATCATCAGGACATGCGAGCAGAGTGTATCACAGAGAAGCAGCAGTCAACACTCTTAGAGCACAGCCAGCATCCTGGGGTTTTTCCTTCCTTCCGGGATTTTAGCACTTTAAACCCGTTCATCGTCCTTGGAGTCGCTGTCATTGCGTGGTGGTTATTAGTTCAGCAAACGGCCTATGCCTTCCTTCTATGGGAACCAATCCTCCCCTTCAACTTTGCAAATATTATCCTGTAAGCGTTCAAACGATGTGTTGGCATTTGGATTATCCTTGCGTATGATGTATAAATGTGTGTGGTTGTGTGCGTGTGTGTGTGTGTGGTATTTAGGGACTTTTACTGGCTGCCTGGTTTTATGATGAATTTATGTTCTAGTTCACCCCCACCAACATCGCTCTTAACAAACTAATCCGTTTCCGAGCCTTCGTCGTGGTCCTTGTCGTCATTGTCGTCGTCGTTGTCTCCCTGTGTTCATAGATTCTGATGTCCTTAGAGTTGAGTGAATAAATGACACAACAACGCCGCCGCCACCGCCAGTTCGTTTAATGCCAATTTACTCATATGTATATGGAACTTGCGTTAGCTTAACGGCAGCTTCGGTGTGGTAGCAGTAGCATGGTGTCCTTGCAGATCCTTTTTTGGCCGCAAAATGACTTAATGGTTTTGTAATTTGTCATCTCGAACATGATGGCGTGGTATGCTCTTTCAAATGTGTGTTGCTTTGGTTGATGGTTCAACGCCACACCGCCAATGTGTCATCATAATTCTCAAACCCACCCCACCCCACTCCACACCCTTACACAATTCTAAACCTTTTTCCATCCTTCGTCAGAGCAGAGATCCTGATGGGGGTTGATTTAGGCTTTCAAACTATGCGGAATTCCCTTACGAAATACGTCGTGTGTTATAGTTAATTTTAAATGGAGTACAGTTCTCGCCCATGCAAACATACTCTTAACTAAGAATGAAGAACTACAGACAATTTATATTGTCAGGTTAAGGAGGTCCTCCTAAATATATGTATTTACATACGTTGGGGGATGTAAATTAATTTATAGGGTTTGTTAAGTAGGTGCTATTTTGGTAAGCAGGCAGATTTGATTTTTCCCCTGTTTAAGATAAATGGATGACAGTTGAGTGTTAAGAAGTTCTATTTATTATTCAAGATGTACCTATACACCTACCTAACCTATACCTGTTGAGGTTACTGGGGATATATGAAAGTAAGTCAAGAAGAAGACGAGAAATTAGTATTTAAGAATGTCAGGAGGAAAAAGAAATTCCATCTTTATTTGAAGATAAGAAAAATTCTAAACACGCGTTCGAGTCCATAACTGATGTTACTTTAATCTTTAAAGCGTTTTTTTTATTTTTAGTATAGGAAGTTCACTAAGCATTAGTTCAACAATGCAAATCAATTGCCTTAAATAGTTCATTAGAAACAATTCTGAACAGAATTCAAGGCCAAAAAAACTTGCTCAAAAATTTAGTAGGAAAAATGACGTAGTTATTTTTATAACTCAAATATTTGATTCCATGAGAAGAAACGTAGTTCTTTTTAACTCTAAATTCAATGGTTTTACGGATATTTTGAAAGATTAGGTACCTATGTATTGGATAAGAGAAATTGACTTCGAATCCAAAATCAATAAGAAGAATAATAGTAGCGACAGTAGTATGAGTGTTTTGAATTCAAAGTTCTGGCAGCGAAATGTAGTTCTATTCTTCTAGGAAGAGACAGACAACTGTGTAGTTGGACTCGAGTCAAGGATTTCACTTATTTTAGAAGTAGTTTTCGATACGTAACTTTTTTAATTAATGTTTAATCTACCGTTCTGGTACGCCAACTACACACAAATATTCTATAATTTAGTATTTAAGTAAGATGCGGCAGGCCGTATCATCTCACTTGGATTTCGATGAATCAATTGTGCTCCCCGCCAGGATATGGGCAGTATTGTATATCTATAGGAAGGGTAAGATATGAGGGAGTTTGTAGAAGTCTCCGACCCATCCTTAATTCTGAATGAATTTAAAGATGTTTTCTTAGTGGCAAAAGTGGCACGTCACCTAGTTCATCGAAAAAGTATTCTCCGAAGGCTGCTTTTCTACTTCTGGGTAGGCTGAGATATTCACAAAGAAAGTGAGATGAGCCTTCCTCCACCTTTTCGTCCTAATACCCTCTGCAAAAGCCAGATGAGCTAATACCCATTCTGTTCTTATTGAGTACTGACCCGTTAGGATTCCAACCAAGAGAGACCGTTGAGGTCTGCTAAGCTTCAGTAAATACTGTGTTTTTTTTTGGAAATGTATGGACATAGATTCCTTGAAGGCCGATAAAAGTTAATTGTAGACCATCTGTCGTTAGCGGCGTGGAGGAAATTCTTTCTTGTGAATCCTACTCTCTTTTCTTACTCCAGTGGCAAAGGTAGAAAAACCCAGGGTATTATTTGGCTCGGTTCAAGTGATGTACCGTTTTTGGCCAGATCATCCACCATTACATTTCCGTAAATGTCGGTGCCCCGGGACCCATCGAAAGGTAACTGAATTTTGTTCGCCGAGTAATCTCTCTCTTGACTTCGTGACCAGGGTTGTCAGGTTTAAGAAAGTGGAATCGCCAAAGGTAAAATATAAATCGCCAAAAAATCGCCAATTTTAAAATATTCCACTTTATAAATGACCAAATCCAAAAATCACAAAAATGTTATAAAATTATTTGAGTGGTGGGAAAAAAAGCAATGTTCAGTTTTGAGTGCAATTAGATTTAGTCGATATTTTGATGCCTAAATTTTAGCAAACACCAATAAAAAAGATACAAAGTTTAAGTGAAGATCAGATAAAAAGAAACAATATCGTCGGTTACTAGGTAAAACTACTCACAATTTATCAAAATATACTTTTGAAATTAGGTTGAAAAGAATTTTTTGAAGCTGAAGTCACGTTCCGCAAATTTTGAAATACAGTTCCTGGGCATATATTTCAATGTGTTAGTAAATACCTAGCAAAATGAGACCTCTTCTATTAAAAAATGAATTTCATTCTCACTTTCTTTAGTATATTTTTGTGTACTTCCTGAGTTTTACCTTTTGACGGAAGATATTAGGACTTTAATTCAAAAAGTATATTTCCCATTGAGTGGACTCATATACATAAATGTTACTCAGATTCAATTTTATAAAAATTACTGAAATCTGTTAAAAAGAAAACAATAAAAATATTAGTTGTGTAGCCTGGCCAATTCAAAGTCGGCAGTTCATAATATTAAGTGGTCAATGTAGTTATAAGAAGTTTAATGTAATATCAAAAGAAACCTTAATAAAAAATTACTACTTCTAGTACTACTTTGATTCAAAAAATTTAAATCGCCAAAACCTAAAAATATCGCCTTTTTTAAGGTACATCGCCAAACCGATTTTCGTGTAGCCAAATCAAAATTCATATCGCCTGTTTGGCGACAAATCGCCACATCTGACAACCCTGTTCGTGACAATCAACGAAAGGGCTTTGCCTGCCACATGGTGGCTATGAAGATATCAATGTTCCTGTTCATCAGTTCAAATGTGGAAAGAAAAGTTGCAGCTTCAACAACTGCAAGTACTTCCACCTGCAAAACACTACAAAAGTTTGGAAGCTTTACCTATTGATCTATATGGGAGGTTTATCTGAGAAGATGCCTGATCCCAGCCCAGCTTCTCTTTTGAAACCGTAAAAACCGGAACATGATTTAAGCATAAGTATGACACACAGTTTTAGAATAGTTGTTGACGGTCTAGATTCTAGAATCTAGATGATCTTGTTGATGTAGATAATCATGAGAATCATGTTGGTCTCTCTAGATTGCGTAGAGTCTAAAAGTTCTAGATGGCAAATATTATCTTGATGGAGCGGTTCCCAAACTTTTTGGGCTCTGGAACCCTAAACATTGTCAACATATATTTTGGAACCCCAAAACATAACGATAGCCAAAAATGAAAGACGAAACATTTAAAAATCGCTAGTTCGAAAACTATTTTCGAAGATATGGGGAGCGATCAATCTCGTTCTTTATTAAGTAAAGAGAATAAAAAACGTATTTAAAAAAGAAAATAACTCTGCAGATCTAACAGAGATAATCTGTAGAGTTTTGTTGAATTTTCTGAAGATTTCTGCAAGATAAGCTTTTTTATAAATTATTGCTCATGTCATGCATAATACAATACATCGAAATGGTTTGCAGATGAAGATATATTTTCTACAGTTGGAAAACTTTCAAAGTTAAAAAACTTTGATAAATCTTCTCTTCAGGAGGCATGGGATTTCATTGTAAGGTAGCGAAATTCATACTAACTTAAGTACCATATTTTGGCACATTTCCTGAACGTTACTACTTGAGAGGAGGCGTTTTCATGAAATTTACAATCTTTACAGCTCATCAAGAACAAATGCTAAGCAATGCAAAATGCTGTAACTTTTGTTTTTTAAATTATACCAAAAAGAAACTTGGGATTTTCATCAAAAGTCACTTGAAAGTTTTATTTTTTTCAATTATTTATTTTTACAAATCATTCTGTCTTTCTTAAAAATAATTCGCGGAACCCTGAAGATTGTTTTGCGAAACCCTAGGTTTCCGCGGATCACAGTTTGGGAACCAAGGGAGACGACCTGTTTCATAATAAAGTAAAAACAAATACTATTAGTCTGTGGTAAAATTGCGTTTCATTATCAAGCAGCAGAGAAGGACTTTAGTACTTTTCAGTTGGTTAATATCACTAACAATATTGGAAAGGTCACCCTCATTCTGAAAAAGGAACTATTAGAGGTTATACCTGACAGTTTTTTAAACTTGTACTTTCAACTAATAGTAATAGCTCTATTATGAAACAGGGCCCTGGTCTAGAGAGTCTATACATTGCCAAGAAAGTCGGAATGGTACAGGTGATCTAGAAGATGGTCTAGATAGTTGAATGGTCTCTAAATGCTCTCTATGGCCTAGACTATATGATTGAGATGATTTGGGAAGTCAAGAAAGTCTTTACAGAGTAGAATGTATATAGTCTAGTCCAGATAGCGTAGGTTTTTTGCTGTTCTGGGTTATCTAGAAAAGATAGTCGAAATGGTTTATATGAAGTATGTCATCTGGATGGTCTAGATAGCCTGGATGGTCTAGATTGTCTAGACAGTCGGGAGGGGCGGGATATTTACCTATAAAAATCTTTGCCTATATCCGTTAAAACTCATTAGGACATGTTTCGAATAAATCTGTTTTCTTCTTCACTTCTCAAGAAGACTTAAGACTACATTTAAAATTTTAAGCTCCATATTATCATCATCATCGTGTCCTGTAACCCCAGCTGGGGCATAGGGCGTCAACAAAACGTCTCCATCCTTCACGGTCTGCTGCAAGGTACTTTAGCTGTGGCCACGTCTTTCTCTGGGATTCTGCTTCCGCTAAGACAGTTGATTTCCATGTTGTTCTTGGTCTTCCAACCCGCCGTGCACCCTGAGGATTCCATTCAAAGGACTGCTTTGCAATTTCATCGTTTGGTTTCCTCAGTGTGTGACCAATCCAACGCCATTTACGCTTTCTTATGTCGACGTCCAGCCGCTCTTGACTTGTCCTGCGCCACAATTCCTCATTTGATATTATTTGTGGCCATCGAATCTTTAGGATGTGGCGAAGACAGCGATTCACAAAAGCCTGCAATTTCTTCGAAATGATAGACGTGACTTTCCAGGTTTCACAAGCATATAACAGCACGGATTTGACATTGGATTCGAAGAATCTCAACTTAGTGCGTAAGGAGATTTGACTTGATTTCCAGATTGGGGACAGAGTACCGAAGGCAGCACGAGCTTTATTTATTCTACTTTTAACGTCCAGATCCGTACCACCGTTTGCAGAGACAATACTGCCAAGGTAGTTGAACTGTTCGACTACTTCAACTGGCGTCTCCTGTAGAATAATACGCTGCTGTGTGGAGCGGCCTGTGAGCATTATTTTTGTCTTTTTGCTGTTTATTCTTAGACCACTCGACTCTCCCTTCACTTGCAGTGTTTGGTACATCCCGTTCAGCCCACTGATGTTATTTGCCAGTAGACATATGTCATCGGCATAGTCTAAATGACTGAGCCTTTCGAACGGTCTCCATTGAATGCCCTGTCGCTCAGCTGTACCTACACTGGCCGTCAATACGTCGTCCATCGCCAGCAGGAAGAGAATTGGCGATAGAACATCCCCTTGTCTCACACCCTGTTGCACTACGAAGGAGTCGGATAGCTGCCCATTGTGCAAAACAAAACACCTCGCGTTGTTGTAGGACTCTTTAATAATGGCAACAATTTTTGGTGGAATTCCTCTACCAAGCAACGATCTCCATATACATTCTCGGTTAACTCGATCAAAGGCCTTTTCAAAATCCACGAACATGAGGTAAAGCGGTGATTGATATTCCATCGACTGCTCGAGGACGATACGCAGGGTGTTGATATGGTCGACACACGATCGACCACTGCGGAAGCCAGCTTGATGCCTCTTGAGTGTAGACTCGATTCTATCCTTTATTCGCTCGAGTATGATTGTTGCCATTAGTTTTGGGAAAACGGACAAAACGGTGATACCACGCCAATTGTTGCAATTCTTTAAGTCACCTTTCTTTGGCAACTTAACAATCACACCATCCTTCCAGTCCCTGGGATAGCTTTCGTTTTCCCAAATGTTTTGTATCAGCGGATGTAAAATACTAGCCGCTGCTACGGGATCGGCTTTCAGGAATTCAGCTGGTATTCCGTCCAGTCCAGCTGCCTTGTTGTTTTTGAGGAGATTTATTGATGTACGAATTTCCGATTCTGACGGGGGTTCGATGTCAATACCCCTATAGGACCTGCGCATCTCGTTTAGTTGGGGCACTTCAGCACTCTGCTCAACTGAATCCTCATTTAGCAGGGCACAAAAATGGTCCTTCCATCTACGAAGCTGATCCTCAATTGATACCAAAAGTGTGCCATCCACATCCATTACAGGATGATTGGTGTTGCTTTTTTTCCCGATAACATCTTTGGCTATTTGGTACAATTCCCGGATATCTCCTCTTCTGGCAGCGCTTTCCGCATTATCTGCGAGTCCATCCAACTTCACCCTCTTGTCACGTCTCACACAGCGGTAGACCATCTTATGTGCAATGCGGTACTCTCTTCGCAAGTCAGCCTTTCGTTGAACATCAGCTTCGGCATTTATTTGGATTTTCAACGATTTGCGAAGTTCGATCTTATCCCAGGTGTCTTGGGATATCCAAGAGTCTCTTCGTCTCGTTCGCTTGGGTACAGTTTCGGATCCAGCCTCCATAAAAACACTTTTAATTTCACCCCACATCTCATCAATTGTTGAATTCTGGATTCCATTTAATGACGAGGCTCTGTCGTTAAGGGTGGTGACATAGTTTCGACATATGTTGGGGTCATTTAAAGCATTAGTAATGAATTTTGTGCTCCTTGCTGCATCCTGCGCTGGTTTTTGTACGGCAGCGGTTCGTAGTTTGAGACTCATCAGAACCAAATGGTGGTCGCTTCCCACATCGGCATTTCTTATACTCCGGACATCACACATTGACTTCCTCCATCGCTGCTGAATCATGATATGATCAATTTGGTTTTCGGTTTGACCATCCGGATGCACCCAGGTAATTTTGTTGCACGTCTTATGCTTAAATTCTTCTTAAGACTCGCAAGGAAAATGGTTATTTGATAAGACTGGATTCGGCTGCAGAGACTCACCTGATGAGCCTGAAGACCCCACTCTTCTCTTAGAAGTTACATATTAGACTTAATTTAATTCATCATAACACCTGGCCATGTATGTTTTTCATCTATTGATGTAAATCTTAGGACACAGACGTTTAAACAGGATCATAAAAGAGTTAAACCAAAACCAAACAAACCAAAAAAAAAATCACCGTACCTACTTGGACCAGAAACAAAAATACAAAAGTAGTAGTAATACACCATCAGAAATATTGCGGACACCAACATATTATAAGCAGGATTAGATGTCCCAAAAAGGATTTGCTTGATGTTTCACACCAAGCAACTCGAAAACGACAAAAGCAAGCTGTAAACCCCCAACGCTGCACCACCACGCCATTTTGCTAGCATTATATTTTCTTCATTAAGAGCTGTGAATATTGTTCATCAAATTTTCATGGCAAACAATAATAATTCGCAACTTTGTTGGACTGAAGAGAAGTATGGTACATTTTGCGCGCCACAGGGCTAGCCAAAAGGAAAATTAAAATATTTACCTGAAAATGATAAAGTCCAATTATAATCCTGTTGGTATTTGCACACTGTCATCCTGTTAAATCCTCGAGAGTGTCGTTACTAAGCCATCTGCAACAGAAATGCTATAAGGGTACTTAATGTTTTGGGGGGCAAAAGTTCTATGGTTCTTGGAAAACGGACAACAACAATTTTACTTGACAAGCAAAGCTCTCTCATCGTCAAGAGGATATGCGCTTAATCTCAGAGAGAATGGAATTCAAAGACAAACGACGGTTTTGTATGATAAATTTTATAAGAATCAACTAAAACACTCTCATGACTTCCCAAACAAAACGAAAGGCAATGAGTGCGGTTAGTGAGATGTCTTGCTTTGAATGAAAATTCATGCAGGAGATAATGGAGAAATAGCTAGGTATATTCTTAGATATAAGCAAGATGTTTTGCTGTTGTTTTGACGTGGTCACGAACACAAAATTATAGTTTCTGATATGGAAAACAAATTTTAAGATGTACGTAGAGTTCCAATATTTTAATGACGATTTATTGAAATAAAAAAAAAGTTTGTCTTAAAGAACGAGTACCCCGTTGCAAAACAATATAAGGCCCAAGTAGCTATCTTCATTTAAAGGGAAGGGTCCATTTTCTGAAATAAATTACTCAAGTGAATTGAAGGATTTGAAAAGAACTACAATTCTTAAAACAGCGTATTGTACCTTTCTTGAAAGCTAGAATTCTGGTTCTTTTGTTTTATTTTCAAATCAAGTTTGTAAATAAATATTTCTTAACTCTAAATTTTGCAAAAAAAAAATAACATCGAAAAATCTGTATTTTTTTATTAATGTGACCATTTTAAAAGTTGCATTATCTTGGAACTAAGCGCTCGTATGGAGTAGGTATCATACTATTTCTTTTAGACTTTAGAGAACTTTACTATCTATGAAATAGGTATAAACTATTTTGCAACAACTTCGCCATTAAGGAGCAAAGATCCTAAATCCGTTTTTTTGTTTCTTTTTGACCATGGTCACACTTGTGAAAATTATTTTATTTTCAAACTCTATTTTGAAAATCTAGAGGTGTCTAAATAAAAAGCCAAAAACAGTTTCCAATTATCATGTCCGGTTCTTTTAGAAGAAAATTTCAAGTACAAAATTCGAAATTTTGGTTAAAACGTTGAAGGTCCTTTTGACTCATGTCAGCGTATCATGCAAACAAATTCAAGATTTTAAAATCAGTGTTTGCTTATTATACTTAAGTGCTTCGTGCTTAACAAAAAAAAAATTGCTAGTTTTATTTATTTTTCTTTGAATTAGCCGTTATTTTATTAATACATTTACAACTTCATTTTTCTCGGAATCAATTCAAGTGGACTTAAGCGGTTTTTCCCCTGAACCCTTCTTTCAACATATTTTCTCTCGAATGGAAAAAAAGTTTTATAATACGTTTGTTTATCTTTTTACAAAAAAATCTGTAAAACCTGTCAAATTTTGAAAAGAGGGGACAGTTCTATCAGAGTTGGGGAAATTTGAAAAAAGTTAACAAACGCATTGAACCATGAACTGCATCACATTTTGTTAGAAGCGTCATTTTTGTGTTTAAACGGCTTTGCCACTTTGCCATGATTTCAATAGATTTAATGCACTTTTTTCATAAAACAAATCTACTGCTTTTAGATCGAGTCTAAAGCAGTCCCTATAGACGCTCAATATTATTGTGCAAAATATTACTCAATATTATTGGCTAGGTGCCCCAGACGGTTCAATGTTTTATCCAATAATTTAGTTTAGCCGGTAGAGCTTAATAACTCGCGGAGGTGTTTACTCTTCGACGACGACAACCAATATTGTGTAATTGTACCCACAGACGATACAAATATTTTAATATTGTCCAATAAATATCAAAAAGGTTTTGATTTACTTCAATATATTGCACAACCCTTCAATATTATCCATAGACGGATAATAATATTGAGCGTCTAGGGACCGCTTAAGGCACTTTTATTTTTCGGAAAAGTGAATTATCATTCATAAAAATTCAGTCCCCTAATTTTTCAATTCTTACGGCCATTGGCTTACTTTCATAAAAATCGTGACAGCATAGTAAATTATATTATGCTATTTTGAATTTCTTTTGTTCTTCTTTTTTGAAAATAAAAGTAAAAATTGGAATAGCAGATCTTCTGTGAGACAACTGAATATAGGTACCTACTGCTTTTTTTTTTTGAAAACCTGATTCGTTAAATTTTCCGGTTAGTGGCAACGCTGTGACAGAAACTGACCACCACGATTTTTGACAGTAGTTGTAAGACTTCGTGTTCACAGAAATTTGTGTAGCAGAAATTCGCAAGTTTCCCAACGGAGGGAAAATTATTTTTTTTCTCATTGCGCTCTCTTGATGTAACTTTTTTGAGTTAACAAACAGCAATTTGTAAAAATTTGCAAGAAATTTCATGACAATAAACAGACCTAATATTTTTTGTAGACAATTTTATAAACTATAAAGAGAGCATACGTTATTTTTCGACACTTTCGTCATTTAGGAGAAAAATGTATCGAACGATAATTTAAATAACTAGGTATCTATTATATTTTCAACATGAAAATAAAGTATTTGATTTCTTAAGGATAATAAGGGTACTCATGCAATAGCGTAAGGTCGTCGTAATTGTTGTAAAGTTGTAAACTTTGTCAATCTGTCAAATTTTCCATACAAATTCTGACAGAATTAAGAAGTTTAAAAGTTTACAACGATTACGACGACTTTACGCTGTTGTATGAATACCCCTAATGTTTTTTTTTTTAATTTTGCAATTTTCTATTAAAAACAACTTACCATATTAAAGTAAAGATGCCTCATGGGGGTTTCCCCGATGCCTGAAAGGGTTTTCCCCAAAAATATCTGAAAAAAAAAATCAAATCATAATTAAAATTATTTTAGAAACAACAATATTTATTGAATTTACAAAACAAAATAAAATAAGTATATCGTAAAATAAAAGATATTTTTATAAAACTATTCGTTAAATATATTAAGTTCAAAGCTTTAGAAAAGGTCATGAATGTTTCATGTCTCTTAAAAATTTAGTTTTAAAGAAAACCTTATTTCTATTATAAAAGGGGTCGAAAATTATCCGAGGACCCCATAGAGGTTAAAGAAATGTTTTTATTACTGTAAATTATTTTCATTAGAAAATTTACCTGAAATATTAAATTAACAAGTACCTACGTACATACCTAATTTTTTTCAACAAAGAATTTTTTTTAAGGATATGGCAGTTATTTTGTTGGAATCTGTCAAATTTGTTGTGGAAAGCCGTTAATTACTCGACTAATTTTCATTTATAAGCCTGTAAATGGCAATTGATAGCCCAGGTGGAAACGCTGACGCTGTTGATAAGTCGGTTAAAAGGAGGTAATAAACCGCAAAAATTCTTATTAACGGCTAGAAATCCTGAAGTTTGAACCTGCCTTTGAATGCAGAACATCATCCATCCATCATCATCCATTTTCAGCCATCAGCTTAAGTTTTCGAGATATTCCCGCTAGAATATGACACAAACAAAGTTTGCTATTTTCGAGGTTATGTAAAAACGAGAGGTATTGTTTTTAACCAAATTCTCAAAACTCCCTGTATCCAGTAAAGACTTTCTTGAAAATTCAATGTAATGAATTCCAAGATTATTCTGGCTTCTGCCGTAAGGAAAGTGTTGCCCTGTGATATTGATAGCTTTAGATAGACAACGCATCAAGAGCTCTCTTGAAAAGACGTCCGAGAAATTAGCTGTTTTTAACCAAATTCTCAAAACTCCCTGTATCCAGTAAAGACTTTCTTGAAGATTCAATGTAATGAATTCCAAGATTATTCTGGCTTCTGCCGTAAGGAAAGTGTTGCCCTGTGATATTGATAGCTTTAGGTAGACAACGCATCAAGAGCTCTCTTGAAAAGACGTCCGAGAAATTAGCTGGGAAAATTTCATGTTTATGCTAATTTGGAGAAATACCACAGGATGTGGACCTGCTAACTTCACTGATCGGGAATAGAAATGTAAACAAAAATCCAAATTCCTGTCAAAGTCACATTTGCTCTGGTGAAAGTAGCCCAAGCATCCTCAAGACCTTTTGCAATGAAAAAGTACCTCTCGTCTTAACCAAACCTACAAATGAATGATTGAGAGTTGTAACTTGTAAGTCCCGGCCCTGGGTTTCATCTCATTTAGGTATATTGTTTCAATCTAAGAAGTGAAATAAGGGAGGCAGGAAGCGAGAAATTCTTGCATTATATATGAAGAAAAAAAAGTTTAAAATTTCACTTTTTTTTCCCCTTGATTATTTACGTTCTATGTTAATTTCTTTTCACTAAAACTATTAACAAAAATTGGAAATAAACTATGTTTATTTACCATAGAGCTTGCAATAGCCTTTTTAAAAATTAAGAGATTAATTCAAAGCTCAATAATTAAAAATCGTAAAGAGCATCCAACCGCAATTTACTTCTCATTCATATGATGGCAAACCGAAAAAAAAACAAAAAAAAAATAACAAAAGATTATATCTTCTCCGCAGTTAATATTTAAATTTATATCATCTGCATGTGAAAAACATCAAAAACCATATATAGAGTGAAATTTTTCTGTCCGAATAATAATAACTTTTTATTTATCGAACTTCCTTTAAGCCTAAATGATTACAGTTGTTATAATAATTGACCACAGTCGATTCCCTGAGAGTCATTAAAAAAAAAAAAAAAAAAAAAAAAAAAACAACAACAACGAGTTAAAAATGATCCTTAACATTATACCCATTTATATTTACCTCACATACGCATATACAATCAATGCTTAACTTTATTAACCAATTAATACAGGGACGGATGTCAATGCTGCCTGGGGAGGGAGGGATACAATTTTATGAAGTAGGTACGTGGTTTATATTGGAAGAATATGTCGTACATGGGATAACTCAGTGTTGAAATAATTTAATGCCGTAACTTTCAAGTGACATAAAACCAAAAAAAATGAAGAGAAATTGTTTTAACATTTTTTTGTATTTACGCGTTTTGCTAGTGCTATAAGGCATTAATCTAAGTGTCATGTCAGAACACCAATTTATTTAGACTCAATGTCGTGGGGGCTATCTCCCTATACCCAGTTTACTGTCCACAGTTCATCATGGACAATTCCCACTCTACAGTTCTCCATGGACAATATCAATAGTTCACTGTCAATAATAATTCACTGTAAATTGTACAGAAATTCACTGTGAAATTGAATATTATTTTGTTCACTTGCAGTTACAGTTCAAAGGTCTAAGCCAATTAGGATAATTCACTCTCTAAAGTCCCCTGGAAATGCTGTTCACTTAGAATGTATCCTTTCAAACCCATAAGGTCATTGGATGAATTTTGAAATGTATTGGAGTGGTTATCTGATTATTTATACAATTCACTCTCCAAATTGTAAATTTTGATCACAGTGCGTTGAAGATAATAAATTCTGACCCGTAAATTGTGTTAACTGAATTAACCATGTTTGACTTAAGGGGTGACCAAGGATTTAAAGCATTTTAGATCCAGAAAAGCAATGAAGCTTTCAAAATTTCTTTTTCAGAGGATTGATGAAGAGGGTCTATTGCACCCTTTTCTATGGACACGATCCTGGACTTATAAATTTATCATTTGTCCAGAACTTAACTTAAAACTCCCAAATGAGATTCAAATTTTGTGTATGTCTAAAAACACCATAAAATCAAATGACGAAACAGTAGAAGCACTAAAACCCGAACTGCAATAAAATATGAATTTGATTTTTGATATGCAAGGTGACTTTTTTAGTTGATTTTTTCTGTGTTCATTATACAACAACGACGACGCATTGATGATGTTCGTTTTCGCAGAATATGCAATAAAACAGCATGCGTTTTATGCATCAGTTGTGTTGAATTGGAATAGCAACCGCTCGCCATTCGTTGTAATTCAATACGAATCTCTCATTGATCCCCAAGCGGTCAGCGAGTGGTCTCTAGCCCTATGCCTTATATATTTGTATACACATATGCACACGCATACACAATTTAAATGGATTACCATGGAAGCCATAACAATGCCAGGATATACATTTTCCATATGGTTCTGCTGGTCAGTTATTACCTAACCAATTTTCCATATCGCCTCAGCGCATTCGGACATCATCATCGTAGTCGTCGTCGTCGTCATCATCATCATCATTGCCACCATCCAGCATCCACCATCAGATCGCTGAACAAAAAGAGATAGAGAGAGAGAGAGAGAACTTAACGGCTGCTGCTGTTGCTGTTCGAGGACTATACAAGGACGAACCCCAACAAACATGCCACCGCGTTGCACCTTTCCAGGTTTTCCAGGTCATAATGTACAATTATAAATGGATTTTGTGTTTATGCAATCGAAATTACCCATAAATGCACGAATTATATCAATAAATGTGAAGGGAACGGTCCAGTTTTGGGTCCATATGTCCATTTCCATGGTGTGTGTCCCTGTCCAGTGTGTTGTCGTCCTCGATGGAGTCCCCTCTGTAGAGAAAATGGCATTGCTCCATCTGTCCATCCATGCAGTGGCAGCCAACCAGGGTATATGATGATGCCAGGGTCTATTCTTCATTTGATTCATTTTAATTGGCCAAATGAATGGTGGATGTGGTGGAGGTGGGTTAAAGGATTGACAAAACAGTATTGCTGACTAAATAGCATTTAAATTTACTACTGCTAAAAATATTCCCTGAAAAACACTTATCGTAATTTCCTGAAACAAATGTTATTTTTAGTTTTAATCATCCTGAAGCAGAATTTGGCATCACTTTTTTCTTACTTAATGTTTACTTGGCCACACTTACTATATAAATAATATGTACCCAAAAAATGACTCTAAGGTCCAGTTCACACGGCAATGCATCGCACGTGTTTTGCAGTATAAATCCTTGCGATTTAGCAGTAGCGTATGCAATACATTCTACATATAAAACCTTTCAGGCGTTTGTATTTTGTCTGTTCGGATTTTTACTGATGTTTGGATTTATACTACGATAAGACATGCGGTTCATTGCCGTATGAACCTAGACTAAGAGCCGTTTGCTCATACGATACTTAAGCATTTATGTTCTACTTAAAAAACTTATGTTCTACTTTTTGCTCTGCGTAAACTGTCACATAAGCCCTTATGTTCTACTTAAATATTTAAGTTTCGTATCAGCAAATGGGCCTAAGGCTCTTGAACAGTAAAAATTCGATCCTATTTAGTTAAAGGTGCCAAAATTCTGATTTGGCAGCACTTTTTCACCTAATTGTAGTAGGTATTAATTAAAATAAAAAAAACTAATTCAATGCTCATAGCTTTTATTCGGATTCCTTCAAAT
The DNA here is from genome assembly GCA_963921185.1 of Dasysyrphus tricinctus. Lineage (NCBI taxonomy): Eukaryota > Metazoa > Arthropoda > Insecta > Diptera > Syrphidae > Dasysyrphus > Dasysyrphus tricinctus. The sequence continues at coordinate 17,251,872 of OY992533.1, read as the reverse complement.
AAGACACATTCGACACTTTTTAGTTTAAGGTGTATTTAATGCGTTTGCTGGCATCACTATTTTCACTAAACTTTTACAGTCAACTACAATAAATCATTTATAGACTAAGAGCCCACAGCAGATTTTGGGTGTGATTGACAGCAAAAAAAGAAGTATAGGCGTCGAAAGCTTCATTAAAAGCTATTCAAAAAATCAAAGTCTTGCAGTCCACAACTGGGGCATTTGCATTTGGTGAAAACCAATTTCGGCTAAAACGATTATCCTCGAAATTGCATTCATATTTTTTTTTTCGATGCACTGTTTCTCGCAAAGGCCCCAGTTGATTTTTTGAATAGCCTTTAATGAAGCTTTCGACGTCTATACTCCTTTTTTTGCTATCACTCACACCCAAAATCTGCTGTAGGCTCTCGGTCTATTAAATAAATCTCAGCTCGAGTTTTGGTACCAAATCCTTTTTGTAACTTAGTCAAAAAAGAGTTAGTTTGTGTTCAATGTATTTAACCAGGTATGACTGTATATTCTCTATAGGCCTACACATTATCCAAAGTGCTAGAATTCACACAGCATCAGCACCAAGCAGGACGCAATAATAGAAGGTATAATGGTGGAAGAAAGAGTTTGCCAAAATGCTCCAAGAGATGGATGTGTGGTAGATGGCAGGACATTGACGATGACCATTGCCAACAGGAAATTATCATATGCGAGAGAGGAGAGATTATTTAATCCATGAACAAGAGGGGTAGCAGCAGCCTCAGCCATATATAGAAATAATGTTAAGCTTGATAGTAGGCTGGTGGTCATAAACTAGCCGACGATATTGCTTTGATTATATTATACGAACCCCAAAAAACAATTCACAGTAATCCAGTGAATGAGTTATGATTATGTTCACTTTTGCATATACAAACGATATGGGTGGATATACCTTCATTTTAGACAGTGATACTTTCTGATATGAAAAATTCAGAGATGAAAGTTTATTTATTTCAAATGGGAAATTCAGTTAAATGTTTGGCCTGGTTCTTACGCTGTAACTATGTAGGTACATAACCACTAATTTTGGTGAATCTTTAAGGTAAATTCTTCGAAATTTATATAGTAACTAAGACTTTTCATATTTTGAATCCTTCAAACTTTAAACCAAGCTTTCTGAAAAAAATCTCCAAAAAAAGTTGTAAAAAAATATGATTCCATCGGCAGAAGTGTGATTTAGACTCTAAGAGTGAAGAAACTTCCTCCAACAAAAATTTTTGATCAAGTCCAAAAATGAAACGAAATTTTTAGGAGTTTCAAGTTTTTCAACGAGTTGCTGGGACTTATCATCAAAAAAATTAATTAACAAGGTGAAGTCAAACGAACATTTTGGTCTTAAACAACGTGATACAAGGTTCAACTTTAAAAATCCGAGATCCTTTTAAACGAATTGAAAGTAAGGTTGTAATCGTGAAAATGAAAATTAACTTAAGTACAAAGTAAAATAAAGAATGGGGGTCTAATTGCTTAAGGAACACAATTCCGAATCTAAAAATGTGTATACAAAATTCGTCTTAAGCTTTTCTTTAATAACTATGGTAATCATTCTAAAAATAATGAATCACCAGGACCCGATAGAGAATTGTACCTAATTTCGAAGATGCTAAGTTACACAAACAGCCGTCATATCAAATTAAGGAATGAGTTCGTAGTTGAGGTCAAAAATCAAAATACGGAATATGAAAAAATTAAGTTAATATTCGGACCAAGGTAGCTCTTAAAGTATTCCTAGTACTTTCCGGGAAACAATTTAAAGCAAAATGAAGATTTGGGATCTAAAGCCTTTAGTCATCAAAAATTTATTTTAATTCAGGCACTTTTTAGCAACAAATTGCTGTTTCTTAAAACAAAAATGGTTAAGCAACAAGTTGAACCCAAGCGAAAATATAAGGTCTCGATTTTGTAGAGGTCGAAATAAGAAATATAAAGTAAAATAAATTCAGTATTAAAAGAATATTTTCCTTTGGAGAATAATGAATATTAGTTTGGACATAAAGGGATCTTAATGTTCTAACGGACATAATTCTGAATCAAAAATTCATCATCTTTCCGTAAACTGAAGATACTAGGTTTATTTCTGTTGAGGTCAAAATAAAGAATACACAAATTTTAGCACAAAATTCTTCTTTTAAAAAGGAAGCTCCCACAACCGAATTTGTGGTATTTTTCAACAAATAATTAGGTAATCATTAGAAAAGATTAAAACGACGATTTGGGGTATTAATCTTTTAAGGGAAAAATCAGAATCTAAAAGTTTTGATATAAAATTGGTGTTTGTGTTTAGAAGGCTACTGTAAAATAACGTATGGTATTCGCCTTGAATGTAATAAATCAACAAGACAACGCTAAACGATGATATGGGGTCTTAGCATTTAAAGCTGAAAATGAAGAACATAATTTGATATAAAATTCTACATAATTTTCCTCGCCTGTTATTTAGGTTTCTCACCAATTTTTGTGGATGCAAACCTATTTTGATCAAATAATTTCTACGAAAAGTTAATTTGTAACTATTTTTATGACCCGTCTTGTATTTTAAACTTTTTTCAGAATTAAAAAAAATTAATCAAATAGTACAAAGAAAATGGAGCTTTTATATGCTGTCAAAACACTATTCCTAAAAGACTTTGTTGCTTCGAAAAAAAAAGGATACTCAAACAACAAAACAAATATCCTTGCAATAAAAACCGATTAAATGCAGTTGTTTATGGGCTTGGATTTATCCTTATCGCTATTACAACAACAACCCCACATCACTTCGCTTCGCCCCAGAAGCATCTTTTCCAATCGGAAATAAAGTAGACATTACGATGATATCCTTCGGGTCATATCACATGGGGATATCTCTCGCGCCAAACCGAAGCACATTCGAGATGGACATACGTGTGTCTCATAATAAAACTATTACATTTGCAATTACCGAAAATTGTGATATCCCAAATGTGTTTGTTTTGTTGCTGGTTTGGATGGTGATGGTGGTGGTAGTCTTGGCTAACAAAGAGTTCGTAATCCTAGTGACATTTTGTTTCGTTTCATCCCGAAACGAAAAACAAATTTATGGCTAATGAGGAAAAGGATTTCAGGACATATTGGTCCTGCTGTTAGCTTAGTATATATACGTGTACAACATCTAGTAAAGATTGGACATTGGGATGGTCTCGCCAATGAAGCTAAGTACAAAGTTGGTAATAATTCAACAAAAGGATTTCACTTTTGGGTCCAAATCGAAAACTTACAAGATATGTGAGGATATGGGTGGAGTTGGAAGAAATAAAGGGTTTTCTTTTTGATGTTTATTGTATTGAAAAAGATAAGTTTGTTTATGATAATCTCAACTGTAGCTATTGGACAAAAGTAAGTATATCCACAAAAAAAAACTTCGACATTTTTGGGAAGACGTGACAAAATATATAATGTGAGGCAGTATTTATAAGAAAAATGGATTTGGGACATATGTCAGGCACTTGGCACCTTGAAAATCATCTGAAATCATATTTTTTAATTAGGACTCAAAATGATGAATGCAAAAATTTTCAGTCAGACTCAAAACCCAATATAAAGATATGAGACACGTTTGGTAGGTACCTTAAAAATTGCTGAGCACCTGTATTTGTAAAAACGTTTCTAAAAAGGATAGGAATTTTAAAATTGATATTCAAGCCTTTTTTTGCATTATTTAATGTGGTAATGGCAGGCATTTGACACCTTCTGATACTATAACGCAATGGTTTCATTGTCAATTAATTTTTGTGCAACCCCAGTATGCAGACTTGAACTGACGATATGGCAATTTTACAACTACAGCTAAAACCCTCTGGCACCTTAAACCTTCGTGACATTATTTTTTTTAAATAAAATATGATAATTCAAACCAACATCCGTTCTTCCATATATTAAAATCTTACACCTATGTACTATGTAATGTGATCATCAGAAATCTCCAGTTTTTCTGAGATATTCTATAATTTTGTGTTTTGCTGTTGAAAAAATTAGGTGGCTGAAATAACACATCGTCACCTGGTTGCAAGAACTAGGTTACTCAATTTTATGAATTTTCGAGATAGCAACCTTTGTAGAAGCCTAGCTGCTGGAGAACGATGGAAAATTTAATTTGAATGTTCCTGAAACTTCACAAATATCCTATATTTGTAGATGGTATAAAAAGATTTAACAACAAATCTTTAAAACTGTACAAAATAATACCGTTTTTGCCGATATATTATAAAAATAGAAAATTGAGTTACCTATTTAGTTCTTGCAATCAGGGGACGATATTTTGACGAATTGGTTTCATTGAAAACCGAAAATAAGGTCATAAAATAACATTTATTCTCTATGTTTACTGCATATTTTTCTTAAAGCTGTTTAAAATCTGTATATTTAAAAAGCAATCTTCCAATAACGCATAAATAAAAATCATACAATTTGTTTTAAGATTAACAGCTGGGTATTTATACTTCTTTATGTACAAGGCTCATTCATTAGATGCCATACAATTATAAAGAGCACATCAAACACCTACAAATATTTTTGCAGCTTTCATCTTATAGTCAAAACGATAGCCTAGTTCAACCCAATCTATAATGAACATAGCCAAAAAATAGTAATTTTAATTGCAAATAAAAAATCATCTGGCAGGCATCTGACACGCTCAAAATCTTTATTTTTGGTTATGAAAAAGTTAAAAAGTTTGGTTTTGAATTTTTTTATTTCATCTGGCAGTGTGACTCCCTGAAAAATGTTAATTTTTGCTGAAAATACTTTAAAAGTAGTACCTAAGTTTTAGATTCGGTAAGTTCTTCTGGCGTGCATTTCACAGCTTCGAAAAGTCCTGTCCTGCCAAGCTTTGATATAGTCTAAGGTTTATCCGTGAAGGATGAAAATGGGATCTTTTTTTTTAACTTTTTTGATTGACCTGTCAGACAACTTTTGGAAGCCTGGAATACCCTGTATTGTATATTTTACCATTAAATCAAATTTATTATTTTAATCAACCCTTTTCATGGAATCCACCAAAGAAAATATATCACACAAGATAATGCAACCAACACTCTTTAACATCAAAAATCTATACTCGTACTTAGGTAGGTAGGTACTTTGTATCTACAGATACACCATTTTATGAGACTCCTACATAGAAATACTAGTGTACTCTCGGTTCGAAATATGATACCGTTAATGGCTGCACCAGCAACAGCATCATGAATATGATTCACCAACACCACCAAAGTTCATTGGAAAAACACAGCCATCAGACCAGAAAGCTGAAAGGACACTCCACCATGGAACACGAGCGAGGGAATGTTAGTTTAGCTTCTTTTTTTTGCGTTTTGATAAGAACTCCTGAAGTCCTGAATGTCCTGATACGCGAAGCATCAACGGCAGCAGCGGTGGCGGCAATAGAGCTAGTAGAAACTGCAAACGGCTGACGAGCACGACACGACGCCGACGGATGGATGGTTGGTTGATGTTGTTGGTTTTGCAGGTCCTTTTCCTAGTGAGGGCGTCGTCATCATCGTCATTGTCCTCGTCGTCCTTGTTGTCCTTATCGTCATTGTCGCCATGGCCGCATATCGGTGGCAGTTGTTGGAACAGGAGCGTGCATCAATAGCTGAGATCTCTTTCGTGCGAGTGCAGGATGTATTTTGTGGAAAGTTGTCAGCGTCATTAAGGACCGCTTCGCTTGTGTGTAGGTAAGGTAGGTATAGTATAGGCAACTACCACGACCAACTTTGCTGGTATATTCTGGACGAAAGGAAAAACAGGACGACACACATCAACAACACAACATAAAATTATCGCCTCATTGGGTTTGGTTCGGTCGGATGGGGGTTTTTTGATTCTGGATTCTGGGGGACAAGCGATGGTGATGGGGTACAATTGCGACCCACTCTCACTCAGAAGGTTGTGCAAGGACGACAACGAATGCATTGTTGAGCGAGAGCAACAGAGACTGGTTTTTGGTCCTACACTCATGATGGCATCTGTGCTGGCGCTCGGGTTGTTGGGGTGTGCGTGAAATGGTCTAAATCGCTGTACTCATCCAATGAGCTGGTAATTGCTGAAAAATGGAAAATGGAGTTGGGCAAAATGATATCCGAAGGATACGATGCAGGGGTGCGACGCGCGAGGACCAGTGACGAAGCACTCAAAATGTGTGTTTTGCCTAGAGTTTATGTGCGCGTAGTAGATTTTTGTTGTTGTTGTGAGGATGAAGGTTGTAGCGATTAGAAAAGTGGTCTTGTTGTTTTGTGGTTTTAGTGGATGACTGGCTTAAGTTGAGTTTTATGGTTTTAAAACTGAATATTGTCAAACCACTTTATGAAATAATTTACAGATATGTAGGTATCAGGGGGTTTCGATGAATAGGGAAAGGGAAATGGGAAGCAAAATGGTTTTTAAGCAGTGTTACAATATTTTTGTACATTCAATAACGGGACAGCGGGGGCTGGTTTGAATATATGGGAGACTTGTACCACTCAAACTTCACATGAGATTAAGACACTGACCTGCAAACAAATGGAGTTAGAAAGCAACATTTAAATATGTCTGGTTCCTGGGTGAGTAAAGCCCTTTTTTGCTTTATTTTTTCAATCACATTTCGTTGAGAGTCAACAAAATATTTTCCATTTCCTATTTCCTCTGGGTTAAGATCATTTACATCAGTTTAAAGATAATTAGGTTAAGACTTATGTTAAAATAGATTTACAGACTTCTGTTTATCAACTACATGTATGGATCCTCAGCCCATGTTACCTAAAAACAAAAATATTTTTTTCATATATTCGTTTTCTATGGGAAACTACGTCTGCTTAAAGAACAAAAGTGCATACCTAACACCACATTTAATGATCAACACCTAAAGAGTGAATTAAGTTTTCAATTTTTTGAGCTCACACTCGTATGGCTGGCTGTTTAAAAAAAATATCACAATTAAAAAAAAAAAGTTTATTTCCAAGCAGCCTTTGACATACCCTAGTCTTTAACGTTTGTTAGTTCAGGAAATCCAGAAAATAAGAGAAACACTATCAATTATTATCTTTTGAATACCCACCTGTAAAATGGCAAGTTTTTGTCAAGTTTAATCAAAGCTCTGGGAAGGCTTTGGCCGGGGAAATCTAGACAAGAAAAACAGGTCAAATACTCGAAAGGCCCTCGCTAGTAAAAACTCGTCGGATAAGTCTTGTTATCACATCACATATACAACATTTATATGAAAAAAAAAAACATTGTATACCCGTCATACAATTGTGAGAAGAATTGAAGTATGTTAGTACCTATTCATAGTTTTTCATTTTCAACACTACGCAACAACTGTATTGCAAAATAGCTCAGTATTTACCGCATTGGACTGGTAATCAGAAGATCACAGGAGCGAATACCAGTGAAAACAATTTTTTTTTTTTGTCTCTTGAGGCAAAAGGTTGTTTAACTGGTAAGGCCCAAGAAAACATCGATAGTTACCCTTGCAAGAGCCATGTAAGGTTCAATGTAAAACTTTCTAGTGTCCCGATAAAAACTAGATTGTTTTCCCGGTTGGGTTGTCATGCATTGAAGTATTTTAAAAAAAAAAAGAAAATTTTATCAAAATTGACAAAAATATTTTGTCTTTTTAGTAGATATTTTAAAAGTGTCTGGCAAACTCAGTGCGTCTGGCAAGCATTTATAAAAACAAATTATATTTCTGTAATCAGATCGTTTTGAAATGAAAATAGTCGAATTGAATCAAAATTCTAAAAGAAGGCCAACTTTTGTATTTTCAAAAGCTTTTGGCAGACATGTGGCATCATACAAAAACGTGTGTTGCCCAAATTTTTTCGTAATCCTTTTCTGAAATTAAATGACAAATACAATGGAAACTAAAATAATTTTTTGAGTTAAACAGTTTTTGAGTATATGACAGACATTTGACATCAATTTCATAATAATAGCTTGAGGTCCCTGGAGACGCTCGAGCATGGTGCGAGTGAACATAGTTCGGCTAAGCTCCACAGACAGTGAAAGCAAGCTGAGACCAAACTACTCAAACTCTAGTATTCTTAAGACTTATATGTATGTCAAGCATACATATACATTAGGGTGGTCGTTATAATGGTTTTTTTTTTTAGTTTTATTATTTGGATGGGCCTAAATCAGCTCTAAATGAAGAAAAAAAAAATTCCCTAATTTTTTAAGATTTTTATTTTCATCCTCTATAGTCGCTGTAGGGGTAAATTAAATTTCCGCTTATTTTTGGAAATTCGCATAAAATTTGCCGAAAAATTCAGAGCATGTAGGTGAGAAGTAGACAAGAAAAAAATCCTATTGAAGGGGGGTAATATCTCCCACCGCTTGGAAGGGAGGGGCAATTTGATAAAATAATTACATAAAATAGAAAAAAATTAGTTAAAAAACAACGGCAACACTTGCAGTAATGTCTTGTAGCTTTTTGGAAAGCCAGAAGTCCATTTTAATAGTTGATTATTAAATAAAGTACTTTGAATAAACAATTTCAATAAAATCTGTTTTCAAACCTATAATTTAAAAAAAAACAATAATTTTTCTTCAAAATATTGAGTTTGAAACAATTTTGAGCCAAAACAGTTCATCAAAAAACCTTAATTTAAAAACAAGCCATAAGAATGGACTGCAAAACATTACTGTAAGTATTTCCGTTGTTTTTTAATTATTTTTTTTCTATTTTATGCCCTCCCGTCCAAGCGGGGGGAGATATTACCCCCCTCCGGTAGGATTTTTTTCTTGTCTAGTTCCCACCTACATGCTCTGAATTTTTTTGGAAGATCTTACGCGAATTTTCTAGTATGCAAAAAAAAGGGGGAAATTTAATTTACCCCTACAGCGACTATATGGATTAATAATAAAAATCTGAAAAAAATAGGGACATTTTTTTTCTTCATTTAGAGACGATTTGGGCCCATCCGGGATGACCTTTTTTTTAACGACCACCCTAATATACATACAATAATTCACTGTCACATTTATTTGATTTTTATTCAAGGATGTTTGACATTTTTCTTTGTTATTTCTAAAATTTTAAAGTTGAAATTTAAAAAATAACTAAAATGTTCGAGTAAACATACGGAACCGATCCGCAAACAGTCGAATCTGATACGACAAACAAAAAGCCCCACTCTCGAACATCGATGAGGATTTCTCGAAGATGAATGGATGTATTTGAAATATTCAAATAAAATTTTGAAGTAAAACGTTCATACTTCAGAATGACTATAAACATTTTTTCGAAAACAATTACCTCGCAAAAAAATTGAACCCCAAATTTGTGTAAGGAATGCATTTTGTTTAAATCTTTGGATTCGAAAATCTCAAAAACGTGACGTGATAGATCTATTCTAAGGCCAGATTCGAGCTCAGCGTATCAAAGACGATCAGAAAAGCATTTCTTTATTCATGCTACAGACAAAAATTCTAATTTTGTCACACAAAGTAATTTCTTAATGCTTTCGAGTGGATTTTCGGAAAATACGCAAATTTTCAACTTGCGCTTGAATCCGAATGGGTTGTCGCAGAAAAAAAACTTAAATAGAAATTTATTGGAAATTATCCATACTTTTAATGTTACTTTGATGTAATTTTCTAATAATTGGTAATTTTCGAGCCATTAGAGAAAAACTCACTTTTGCATCATTTTTTGCATTTTTGCCATGTTGCGTTACGAAAATTTGCACCCCCGAAAGCATGAAACAGGGAAAAAACACCCCACAATTTGCTCGCAGAACCTTTTCGAGCACAAATTGACTGGACTATTGTGCGATCAGTCTGTATTGGAATGAAGTAGTAGCAGTGGTCTTAAATCGAAATTTAAAAACAGCAACATTTATTTTCATTCTCTTCAAGTAAAAATGCATGAATTCATCGAAAATCTAATAATTCAAGATTAATAAAAAATATCTAAAAGGACTGTCTGATAGCCATCCGACACTTTCACCCTATCTAAGATGAAAGCTTTCAGAAAAAGTAGGTATTAATAATTGAAGTACTTAAATAGGTAGGTAATTAACGAAATTGGAATATTTTGAATCAACAGTTATTTGAAAAAAGCTTTCATATCTTTTGTTGGTTAAATTTTGAAAATCATTAAGAGAAAGGAAGCAACTTACAAACATTCGTATACTATTTGCTTGTATTTTGTATTATATTCAAAGCATCCCTTCAATCTTCTAGCTTCAGCACAAACAAGGAAATTTAGCTAGTAACTCATAGAGAGTTTAGTAAGTGTATCTCTATGAGAATGTTTTGATTATAAATAAATACCTAAGGTAACAAATTAAAATCGTGTCCAATTTGAATTTGTTAGCTTCTGTCCCGTAAATTTGTTGTTTTATTCAACTGTATTATATTCTATGACTGTAGCATTAGGCTAATGCCATCATATATAGAGAGGCAGAGAAGAGAGAGAGAAACTATAGGTTTCATGTCGTTCATTTGATTGTATTTATGGCTGACTTAGAACATGGCCCATAAATATTAGGCCCAATGAAATTTTGGAAAATTAATGCCAATCTGCATAGTGTACCGTAATGTGGACATTATATTCCGCCGCAATTGCAACAATGAATCCGATTTTCTGTCTCTCTTGAATTTGTATTTGTATATATAATTACAATTATTATAGATACTATGGTTTGTTATACTGTTAGTTTGGTTATGCGGCAATAGATTGGATTATACAAGGATATACATTATAGATCCTTCCGTTTTCGAGTAAAGGAAAATTAGCCATTTATTTTATGTAGCTATGTACCAAAAGTGTATCCAATATATGGAGGACATCATGATACTAGTTAAGGAGAAGAAGTATGCGGGAGCTAAATTGTAGATACATTATTGGCATAACCAATAATAATCATGTTAGGAGTTATAAATTTGGTAACGTATGCTCAATTCTGACCAAAATAATAACATGAGTAATTAATTAGATATCAATTTTGGAAAGGGTTTGTTCCTGCTTTATATCAATATCATGGTCTAAAACAGGAAGAATTAAAAGAGTGGAGAGTTGGTTTCTGGAAATTCTGGAAGTTTCCCTTGAATTTGAACTCGAGAGTCAAATTAAATGCCTGCTTGACGTGCTTAGGGCGGTAATTGGGCAGTGTGAAGAGTGCAGTTTTTGTGTGATAAGAATTATTTTCTTGAATATTCAATGACATATTTATATATGATATTTATTTCCTATCTGACACAGTTTTGAGATATTTTTGTTCGCATATGGCAAGCATTTAGTGCTTCGGAAAATGTCATATTTATTTTCCCAAAAAAATTTTTTTTGTATACCTACTGCTTGCACGTCTAGTACAGATTTGATCAGTTTAAAAATGTGTCAGTTGAGAATTAAATTGACTCAATTAACAGCAAAACTTTCATATGTTGATCATAAAAAAGAGTCAAACCTGTCTTATCCTTTCGAATCGAACGGCTTAGTAATTCCTTGCAGAATAAATACCTAGCATATCTCAAATCAAAGAAACAAACATTCTGATTTTTCACATACCTTAACTACGTCTGACGGGGATCTGGCACCCTCTAACAAAACAAGTCAGCGGTCCACACTTTCTTGAACAAAATATTAAAAATTATACTTAAATACAAATATAAGACCCTTTTTCAATATTTCGGTGCATGTGACAGGTAACTGGCACTTCAAAATACGACTGGTAATTCAAAATTTGAAAAATGTATCCTTATTTCATTAAAAGAATAACCATAAACTTATTGTTTGATCATAATTTAGCACATTTGGCACCCCCAAATGGAGGATCAATTCCTAATTTTTTCAATTAAGATTTAATAAATATTAATGTTTTAGAAAATAAAAACAAAAGCTAAGAAAGAAATGTTTTCTTTTGAATATTCGAAGCACATCTGGCAAACGTTTGGCACGAGATTCATACACCATATACAATCAATTGGTTGCAATAATTTTTGAAATTCCTTATTTTTCTTGAAAAAATTGTGTTTTTATAAAAACAACTCCTCAGGAGCAATGCAGAAATTAACCAACATTTAAAAATATCACTTGGTATTAACGTAATTTAAGGACACCAACCACTAACGCTATTAGAGAGTGGAACGGTCCTTGCGGCAAAATTCCACTTGACACATAACACAGTGTGTACCTACACTACCTGTATAAAATAAAAAAAATGCAAAATAAACATTGTTGGAACGTGGGACCATTTGTCCTGGATTTTATATGAGGTTATCCTAGTAGCTCACCGCATCAGCAACAGCACGAAGCACTCATCCTCCATTATAAATTTGCGTGCAACTATATACCAGTGGCAATATTTATGAGGACACATTTTTTTCCACCTGATGGTATTTTAAGGAGTTAATTGATGTTGTGTCGCGTAAATTATTCTGAAATTAAGGTGGCGACAAAAAACCTAAAAAATATAAAAAGGATATATATACGCTGCCTACCTACTCCTGGCCCTGGGTCATTTTATATTGTGGATTTGGGGGAAAAGTTGTTATATTTGAAATCTTTGAGCCTGCTGCGATACACCAAGAGCATGAGATTTTTTTATTATTTTAGGGAGAGGAAGGCTTTGTGTTCCACATGTACGAATGCAGAGGTCTCCTCTATACCTACGAAAAGTCCTTTTGATATAAATTATCCTTTTTGGTTGGATAGCAAAATAACACCACGATAGATGCTAGAAAAACAAAACAAAATGACACAAAAAATACACCACAACTAAAAGGATAATGTATTTGAGTGTGTGCACACCTTTATATAACTTAGCTGGCAAATATTCTACTCTCTCTCCACAAGCGGAGAACCAGTACCAGTACCAGATCCTTGGACAGGAGGCGTTGGTAATAAATACAATTTTTAATGGCTTTGCAGCATTTTTGATAGCAGCAGCAGGCGAGTATGGAGCTAATTTTTTTGTTTTTGATTTTTTTTTGTGAAGCTTGGTGAAGTGAAGTGCAACAAAATGTCCCCCTAATGGATGTTATAATAGTTTGCTAGAAGATTTAGTGGATGAGATATCCTTGTTGTGAACTATTTGCGATAAAATTGGTGTCATAGTGAAAATATTAATAAGTCATGAATGAGGCACACAAAAGCTAGGCGATGCACCAAGATGATTGCAATTTTTATCCATAACGATTTTTTCATGGATGGAAAATAAGATCAAATTTATGAGAGGTAGAGGACATAATTCTTTTACTTTTTCTTTTGGCAAGCTCTTCTTTTCAGAGACAACCTAGGGCCTGTCAAATAACATGCAGTTCCTGCTTTTCCTAAATTTGTTGGGATAGCTGCTTGGAGTTAACCTATTAAGGCCCATTTTTCCTTGGTCACGTAACCATGGGTATGGTCTGCCTCTTAAGCATAGTTAACAGTTCCCATACAAGAAAAAAAACAATTTTTTTCAAAACGATTATCCACCTGTTCTCATTTTGCGTCCCAAATTGAATAAAATTCAAAGCGAAAAATGTTTCCTTTGGCCTAAGCCACCCATTGAGTTCTTATTTGGTGGCGCAACAGCTCGTGGAGAACCAGGGCGTAGAGACTTACAGCTTTCAATATTTTTTTTAATGGCCTTTTCGATTGGAAATCCGGAACAGCGATTCGATACGTGGGAACGCTTCTCATTTCGATTCTGAAATCAAATTCAGAACAATTTTCTGTTCTTTTCAGAACAAGAACTGTCATTCTGTCCCCAATCGAAAAGGCCATAAGTATAAGCCGACCATGAAAAAAAAAATATTTATTCACCACCCTTTTTTTCGCATGCAAAATAATTGCCAGTTCATTGTTTTGTATGACATTCCATGACAACAATGGTTTTTTTTTGCATGGAACTGTAAACCAATCATGCAAATAATTAATTTTGTATTTCACCTAAATTATTTCTGACATGCGAGAGTATATGCATAGATTTTTCTTTTGCGCACGGGAAACTAGGCCTTTTCCATCTTTTACAGAGGCGACAACCAGATATACATGAGACATGACCATATCGACCTTTTACCTAAGTAATTATTGCTTAAGACCGAAAATCAATCAATCGAAAACCAAGGGTCTGACGATGACTCGAGAGCTCCCGTTGGATTCAACACCCTTGAAACCATAGGACCACATTATCGTTGCACCTTGCACGAAGGGGATGGAAAAAAGTAGTTTTGGAAACAAAATTTGAAAAGCCAAGAAAAATATTTTTATTAATAAAATTTAAAGATGGTGTCGACGAAGGGTGCAGGGAATTAACTTCACGGGAACTACCTTCAATTGGGAATTAACTTCACCACTAGTGGGAATTAATTGCACTTTTTTGAAGTGAAATTATTTCCCACTGAAAGTGAGTAATAATTTCACTTTTTTGTGGGAATTAATTTCACTTTAATGTGCGTTTCTTTAAATCCAGATTCTTTAAATGCAAAAGAAACTGTGCATACACCCAGCCTCGCACCTACCCCAAACCCTATAATGAGCCCAAGCAGGGGGGTTGCAGGGGGGCAGCATGCCCCCCCATACATACCTCACTGTTTATTCACCGTAATGCTTGCTGCTAGCACTGTTTTTATGTAAGGCAAAGCATTACGGCGAATAAACAGTAAACCTGCAACCCCCCTGCTTGGGCTCATTATAGGGTTTGGGGTAGGTGCGAGGCTGGGTGTATGCAAGTTTCTTTTGCATTTAAACAATCTGGATTTAAGGAAACACAATTTTACATTTTTGTAATTTTTATCATACCATAGGTGGGAAATAACTTCACACAATTTTGGGATGAAATTATTTCCCACCTTCAGTGGGAAATTACATCACAAAAAAAAGGTGACATTAATTCCCACTAGTGGTGAAGTAAATTCCCATGTGAAGGTAGTTCCCGTGAAGTTAATTCCCTGCACCTCGACGAAGAATTTCACAATCTACTATATTACATCCAAAGTTGATTGAAAACCCACTTTGTTTTTTTTTTTTGAAAAGCGACTTTCAAAGTGCTGGGGAGGGGGGATATGAAAGATTAACAAACTTAAATATCTATCTTGGAATAATATAATCATATGACACATGTTTAAAGGGTATTTTTTAATGCCCAATCTTACTAAATAAGAATGAACTCGATTCAACCATCTTGAAAAAAAATTATAGTCATTTTCATAAATGATGAATTTTTAGTGAAACACGTAAAATATTATCATATTTCAACAGCATTAACACGAAACATGGTCCACATATTTCATTTGTCATAATCAACAATAATCAAAGGAGTCAGTCTACAAAAATATTTGTAGCGAAAGGGTGTTTCTTTCAATGAATTAGAAAAATTTGTAACTACTACCATGAAGCCCCTCCCAAAACTAGTACGTTGATGAAAGTTGCAGAAAATGTTTGACTAATCATCGGAACTAAGAATCAAAAAATACCATTCAAATATCCATGGTCTGAGGGTCTTTTAAGAGAGGTAGTGTCGTACCTATTCTAGTCAAAAAATACAATCATTTAAAGACAGTAACTCAATAAAAGTAAGATAACTTTTTTATGGGAGCTTGTATCTACTTTATTTTAATATTATTGGAGTCAGCATTAAAAAATACCTTAAAATCATGCACCATATTGCATTTATGTATCTTGGTTTCAAAAATATTAAAAATGTTCGGCCAAAAACTCTGCTTCTCATTCCCCATTGAAAAACACCCTCAGATAAATTATATTTATTTGGTCTCTTTTGTTTTTGGTCTTACTGAAAAGTCAAATGTTTTAACCAATTTTCATTAACTTTCCAGTTTCGGGAGGGGATTCATGGTAGTAGTTCAAAATGTTTCTATTTCAATGAAAAAAACACCCGTTCAATATAAATATTTTTGTAGACTCTTGATTCTTGTTGCTTATGACAAATGAAATATGTGACCAAGTTTCGTGTCAGTGCTGTTGAAATTTGGTAATATTTTACGTGTTTTACTAATAATTCGGTCATCATTTATGAAGAAGGCTATAACTTTTTTGAAGGTAGTTGTATCGAGTTCATTCTGATTTAGTAAGATTGTGCATTAAAAAATACCCTTAAAACATGTGTCATATGATTTTATTATTCCAAGATAGGTAGATATTTAAGTTTGTTAATCTTTCATATGTATATATGTGGCTTTTCAAAAAAAACAGAGTAGGTTTTCAATCAACTTTGGATGTAATGAAGTAGATTGTGAAATTCTGCGTCGATATCATCTTTAAATTTAATTAATAAAATTATTTGTCTAACTTTTCTTGGCTTTTCAAATTTTGTTTTCAAAACGACTTTTTTCCATCCCCTTCGTGCAAGGGGAGTGGTGGGGGAAAAACGATAATGTGGTCCTATGGTTTCAATGGTGCTGAATTCAATGGGAGTTCTCGGATCATCGTCCGATCCTTGGTTTTCGATTAATAAGCAACATTTTGGGATTGTGGCAACCCTGCTCTTGTCCTTCTGACAGTGTTGCCACCTTGGCAACACTTCTTAAAAGTAAAGTTAGGGCATGGACTATTTGTATACTAAAGCTCAACCCGTCAGGTCAAAATGAAAGGTTGGTCTCACTAACAGCCCCACTATAGCTGATCTAAGCCACCAGGGGCCTAACACTTGCTAAATTTGCTACCAAGCTGATCTGCTGATTTCAAAGGAACCAGTGAGGTAGTGCCTCTACGAGTATACCCGTTGATCTTTCAGTTGTTTCAAAAGCCACGCGACCTTTGTTTTTCAATTTTCCCGTTAACTTTATGTTGAAAAGCTCTACCAGAGACACCCTAAAAAAGTATTTTTTGTTTGCATCCTAATAATCATTTCCCCCTAAATAAAAGGTTTTACCACACTAGACTTCCTGCAACATCGTAAATTAAAAACCGGATTCAACTTAACGATAATCATAGTTAAATTTTATTGTCACACTGATAGCAGCTTACAAAAAAATGTTTGTAGGAAGTAAGAATAATCACCGCTAGTGGGCTTCATGGTCTTAAAACTGGACGATATCTTAATAGATGTTTTCAAAAAGGAAACGACGACAAAGACGACTGCAACTGCGACACCATCAAAAGAGAACTTGAGAACAAACTATGGCAATTGGTAATCTTATAAAGATATATTCCCAGCTATCCTGGGTTCTAATCTTATGCCATATTTTTTTTATTTTTGTAACTCACCTGCTGTCTTGTCTGGATCTGAATCTGGACTGGCAAAGGGACTTGGTTTACTTTTTGGCCAAAGTAAAAGTCATTTGCGTGTGTTTTCTAAAGGGAAAACGCAAAGAAAATCCTAGTTTGTCGTAAAATTTACTCACTACTTTTTTGTTGAATTATAGAATGAATACGAAAAAAAAACGAAAAAATATAGTAGAATTCTCTGTTTTATGTTTGCCAACAATAGTTTTTGTATGAATACTTTGGTTTTCGCACAGAAAAAACTCTCTGTTTGCCGGGCAAACAATCCATTTAAATAAGGACACTATCAAGAATTTATTTTATTTACGACTTACCGAAAGTAATTAAAGGGATTAAGTAGGAATGAACCAAACAATACACACACACAAAAGTCGGTGGCGTAGCAATTAGAGGCCAGAAGATTGCAGACAGCAAACTTGTGCGTCTCATTTTTCAGAGGGATTTTAATTATATTTTTATTTTATACGAAATTATTTTGAAGAGAAGCGGTATTCGTACCTATTTACAGTTCCAGTTAAGCTTTTTAAGGCTACAGAGGTACATAATGTACGTAGGTAGATATGTGTGTACAACATTTCTACCTAGGTATAAAGACATAAAATGATTTTAAATTGATTGATTGGAGATAAATTATTCCAAAGTTGTTCCATTGTTTTGGCGGGAGTAGGTAGTCAGTCTGGCATCAATAGGTACCTACTATGTTAAGATAAAGATTAAAACCTACTTGTCATGTTGTATTGCCTTTACACTTCGGGTAGCTATGGTTAAGAAAAAATATCCTGATGCAAGATGCAAATAGAAAACGACTTCTTGTTGTTATCTAAGTACCTCAGTCTAACTATGTTAGTTTTATGTAACTACCTACCTAGGTACCTACAAAAATTTCCAACAGGACGGGTTTAGGCATTTTTTCTCACACATCACCCCCTCCTCTCCCCAACATAAAAAAACAAGATAGGTAAATACCTTCCTACATAACATGTACATTTTTATGTACTTATAAATTGAAAACGTATTTAACAACTATTTTGAAAATCCATTTAGGTATGTACAGTTGCGGTCAAAATAGTAGCATAAGTAAAAGAATTGCATTACCTTAGTTTCGTAAGTTTTATATAGCGTTGATAGTAAAAAGATGTTATATTTTGATTAAATAACATTTTCTTAATGATCGGGTACAAACACATTTTTTGTTGCAAGGGTAGTATGACAAATAAAACCGTTATTAAAAAAAGCTACAAATTCTTCCGGTCAAAATAATAATAGTGCACCGGTTAATGTGAAGAAATATTATTTTTCTCTTTTATTGCTAAAATTGAACATTTAAAAAAACTTTGGTCTTTGTTTATCTATTACACCTTCATAGTTTTTATTGAAAAATTGGGCATATTTTCGCCAGCAACCGGGTAGAGGCAAACACTGAACACTGGAATAGCGTGTCCTTGTTAGAAGACTGATATCGGAAGGCAATACTTATGCGCTGGTTGAGTGCTCACCAAGAATGTAAAGCCATTATTTAATTGCCAAAGTCAGAAAATGGTGGGTGGAAGCCGCTATTGCCACCAAAGTTGATAAAATGAGTCATCAGGCATTTAAAAATCAATCAGTTTACATCAGCTTCTACAATTATAGGCATATTTTATGTTGATGCCATCGATAAAACGTTTCGTACAAGTTCATGAGAGTATATTCAGGCTGCCCACAGCCCTAGAGAGGTACCATTGTTGACAGAAAACAACGTAACAAAAAGATTGAAATTCGCAAAGGAACCACTTTGACTGGCCTGCATCAAATTGGAGAAATATTCTATGGTCAGACGAGTCAAAGATTTTTTTTGTATGGTGGAAATGGACCTCGGAAATATGTAAGAAGTCCACCAAACACAGAGTATAATCCACGTTTCAAAGCAAAAACAATTAAACACGGAGGACCCAGCATAATGGTTTGGGCATGGTTTTCCTTCTATGGTGTTTTTCCAATACACCAAATTGAAAATATCATGGATTAGCAAATCTGTTTTAACATCAGGCAGGAAGAAATGCTACCCCATGCTCAAGATGAAATAACACTAAAATGGGTCTTTCAGTGAGAAAATGACCCAAAGCCTACTAGTAAACTTGCGAAGCAATGATTCCAGGTTAAGAGAGTTAATGTGATGGACTGGCCGCACAGTCTTAGGACTTAAATCTCATTGAGAACTTGTTGTGCGATCCAAAGAAATATGTTGCTAGTTGCCAGCCATCCAACAATAAAGCCCTTAGGGAAGCTATTCAGCACTCATGGAGTTTGATAAGCGTAGAAAGGTGTGATAAATCCAATGCAGAGCCGTTTTGCTGCTGTTATTTCCAATGAGGGACTTGCAACTAAATATAAGTTTAAGTTTCAAACCCAAAACTACATCTAATGATACAATTTTTGCCCTAAATTTGCTTTTTTGTAATAGTTAAAGGTGAATTATCTTCGCACTACTATTTTTTTGACCGCTGTTTTTCAAAAGTTCTTTAATAAATTTGAAAATTTGAAATTATAGGATAAAATATTAAATTTGAAATTATATTTTTTTTGAAAAATAAAGCCTAAAAACACCAATTTCAAAATCACATGGGTTTTAATTTACTTAAAATTAAGGGATTAACTTTTTTCAATTTTGATTTTTTGATAAGGAGTACTACTATTATTTTGACGTGAGCTGTATGTCATTAATTGTAGTGTGTAGGTACCTACCTACATAATGCACATAATTTATGGATGAATAGGTACTGTAACTTAAAGACAATAAACATTATTTCATAAAATAACTTACCAAATTTCTTAAAAGTGATAGGTATCAAAATCTTCAAGACACGTAAAATAAAAAAAAAAATAATACTTCTTTTGCAAATCTTAGAACAGCGACAAAAAAACTTTAAATGCTTTGAAAAGCATATTAACCACAAAATAAAAGGAACACCTTCAAATGGCATTTTAATATTGAAATGCAAAAAATATAAAAGAGATCTTCTGCACACACGGTGAAAACTTAAAAAACTGACAGAACAAAATCAAATTAAATTGAAACATTTACTAGATACCTTACCTACCTACTTTCAAATAAAAAAAAACACTTGCTTTAGGAGAAAAACATTAATTTAACCCGAACACTTCTTGATTTCAAATTTAAGCTTAACACCCCGACTCCACAGGAGATAATTTCTATCAGGATGCCCATCTTGACAGTAGATATCCAATGGAGTCACTCCGTTTCATCTCTTGTTGGGATGTCAGAGATATCTATCTGCGATTATATCTTGACAGAGATCGCTGACATGAATTTTGACAGATGAAGATTTTTTTACTTGTTGTCTCATTTGCTCTCATTATTCTGAATATCTGTCCATATCCATTTACAGTTTTTTCTTCGACAAATAGAAATTTATTTTTTATATTTTTGGAAACTAATATTCATTCGGTTTCGCTTTCGTGATTTGTTGGACAAATTTCGGAAAATTGCGTGTTCTTATAAATTAACAATCTCCTGAAGCAGTCAAATAAATCTATATTTAGTAGGTAATTACAGTGCTAACAAAAACAAATTTTTGCAAGAGATAAAACTCTGTCTTATGTTTTAATCGTCTTATTAATAAATGCTGTAATTATTACCTCATTAAAAGTAATAATAACAAAAACGATTTATATTTTCAATATTCTACTTTTTACTAAAAGAAAAATATGGGTATTCGCTTTGCAACCAAAACGAACACAGTCAAATAGCTTGTTTCTTTTTATTTGTGCGCAAAAAACCAGCCATCAAACTCTCGTGCTGTCGTGATATGGAATGAAATATCATAACATGATTTGCCCAGCAAAGATAGAAGACAATGCAAGATATAAATATCTGATATTTAGTTGGAGAGAAATTATCTCCTGTGGAGTCGGGGTGTAACGAATTTTTTAAACCGGCATTGAAACGTGTCGAACAATACGAAACTACCAACGCACTCACACAACGACACCAACAACGGCGGTCGCATTGAAAATAACGGAACTGAGAATTGGATCGAATTGAATTTTATTTCGCAAGAAAAAACTCTTTTAATCAAACAAAAACTATATTTTTTTTTAAGGAAAAATGATCTTCGCACAATAATAAACAATTATTTCATAAATTTAAAACCGAATTTAGAAAATTTACGATAGAAATCAATATATTTCATCGCCCGATCGCGGAGCAAAAGACTACTTCACTCACAAAAAATGAGAACTGAGAACTGAACTTGAACTTGCATCGAAAAAAAGCACTGCGATGAGTTTGAAGGTTTGATGTGAATGGACACTGACATGGCGAATTCGGGTGTACATTAATTTTGCACTTTCATTTGTTGGTAGTGGGTGTATGGGTTGGAAAAATTGTTAATGCAAACTGTGATTGATTGGTTAGTATTGGTAGTTATTGCTAGGTGTATTTTGTTTGGGATGAACTATTAGAAAAATTACATGGTGGCTTGCATACTTGAATTTACTAACTTTTAGGTGACTATTTTTTTTTAATTTGTTTAGCTATTTAATTATAGATAAATGTAATAAGTATTGCTATCTTATTTATAGGCAGGTTGGTACGCCTTTATTAAAACTGAATAAATAACAAATTGTTTATAGTATCGGTCTATGGGTGGTTGGGTTGTCGAAAAGTTAGTTTGTTAAAACTGTCATTGGTGGGTATTGGCAGTTACTCTTGCTAGGAATTTTCTTTTGTGAATCAATTATTAGAAATATCAATATGACATGGTGACCTGCATTCTAGAATATGTATAGGCACACATAGGTAGGTACTTTTGTTTGTTATTATTTCAATTTGTTTACTTTTTTTCATGTCTACTAAAAAATTTACACGAAATTAATACACCGAAAACAAGCTTTTAAATTATTTAAATAGGTACCTACTAACCACAATAAAATATAAAAACTTTCAAAAAGCGTTTTCAAATTGAAATAAAAAAAAAGAAAGAAAAAAAGAAAACTGACATAATGTACTTTAAATAATTTACATAGGTATAACACTTCCTACTTACTTAATAAAAAGAAATATGTAGAGGTACCTACTTGCTGCAGGGAAAATTATTCTATTTTAACCCGTATAGGAACACTTCTCGGTTTCGAATTCAAAATTGAAAATCTTTTCTAACCGCCAATACCACGTTCAACAAAAGACTACCAACACTCATACAACGGCAACGAACAACGAGCGGCTCGGCGGCGGTATTAACAAAAATAACGGACATGAGAAGGAGATTAATTGAATTTTATTTCGCACCAAAAAACACTTTTAAGCCATGAAAAACTATATTTTTTTTTGAAAAATGATCTTTACACATTAATAAACAATAATTTCATGAATTTAAGACCGAGTTTTAAAAATTTACGGTGGAAATAGAAATATTTTATGGCCCGATCGGGGAGCAAAGCGACTTCACACACGAAAACTGAGAATACGAGAATTGAACTTGAACTTGCAGCGAAAAAAAGCACAGCAACGATGAATTGTTGCTTCTATATTCTTGTATGATTTGTTGAAGAGAAACTGACATGGCGAAGTCGGATGCACATGAATGTTGCACTTTCTTTGCTTGGATTGTTGTGTTGGACTCGACACAGTAGGTTATTGGGTAATTTGGTTCTAGGTTTCTTTTAAATTTAATGTTATTCATGGGTTGGTTTTGGTAATTATTGTTGGTTTGAGAGAATTAGGAAAGAAGGTACCTATATGACAGGGTGGCCTGGGTTCTTGAATGAATCTAACTTCATTGATATTTTCTTATGAAAGTATTTGCTTGTAATAATTTAAGTTTGTTAATGTTTGTAATGTGCGAATTTAACAATTTCGAGTTAATGGGTTGGGTTGATTAACATCTGGATGTTGTATGTTTTACCAAAACGTAGAATGCCATGCGTAGGTACAAGGAACCATATTTTACAATGTATATTACATGAGTGAAGAGTTAAGTCTCATCAAGTTAAACCAGAAACACGAATGTGGTAGGTAGGTACATTCGTGATTCTGGCTCCCAAATGAGATGAAAAATAGCAAACATACTTTATACCATGAATGTGCTATATTCGTGGTTCTGGCAATAATGCTAGAAAAGTTACGATAGAATAGATGGAAAAAGCTAACATTCATGCTCTTTATTACTAATATCCTTTTTATAAAAATCTAAGGAACATTAGTGAGGTTCGTGATGCCTTACCGGATCCCAAAATTTTTTTACTTTGAAAATGATATGTAATTATATAATGGTTAGTTAATAATTGTTATAATTTATAATAATTTTTATCATTTGTTAAATACCTATACACCCAAAATATATTTTGTAGGTACCTGATAGCTCCATTAATTGATTTGCGTTTTAACGAACTTTTACATCGAGCTAGAGCCTAAATTAGTTGACCGGTTTTTTTTTATTATTATTCTTTAAAAAATTGTTTTTTAACTTTGAATAAAATTTTTTCTGCCGTTTAGGTTCTTCTTTGTTAGATACATTTTTCTGGGGTAAGAAGTTAGAAGTCGACTCAAGTTGAAATTGATATTTGTTGCTTAGTATGTTTACCTTATATTCAATTTTCAATTATTTTAGGTCGCATTTAAAAAAATAAGCCAATATAAACAACATAATACACTAGTCAACGAAATTAAAGGAACAAATATTTTTTCAATTTTTGTTAGCGTTTTTTGAAGAGCTGTTTCTTTGTGACGAGTGGTCGTATTGAGTTGAAATAAAAAGCATTTTACAGCTTTATGTTTTTTGTTTTGTCATTTGTTTGCAAACAAATTTTTTTGAAGTATCGTTATTCCGTAATGGCAAAAAATAAGACGAAACAACAAATTTTTTTTTAATTTTTCTTGAAGGTGCTCATTTCTATAGATAAATTTTTTTGAGTCAATTAAATTTCATGATTAGATACCTTGTTTATTCAGCTTCAATTCAGTTTTTTTGTTGTTGTTGTACGATTTTTTTTGACATGGTTTATCTGACTTTGAATGAAAAAAGATACTTTTAGCCTTGATTACCAATATCTCAGCAAATAATGATGTTATAAAAAATTCAAAGACAGTTTTGGAAATTTGAAAAAGCGTTTTACAAGATTTTTTTAAGATTTTGTAGAAATTATTTTTTTTACCGTTCACCGTTAGTTTAAAAAAAGTACTAAAAACCGACGTTTTGTGGTCTTTTCGTAAATCTTTTTTTTTCTTCGCAAATATTGATTGCATGGCCTGCGTTGGTATGCAAATTTATAGACTTTTAAATCATCAATATTCTCGTAAATTTTCAAATTGATTCATCGAACCGTTTTTCCTCACCAAAACTTCAAAGTCTTACAAACCAGGTAAAGGAACAAATTGTGGTGTTCCTAAACAATGCGAAGTTGTCATCAAAATGACAAGAAAACCGCAATTCCAGTGGATTTTTTTCACAGTTTTGCATTAGTTAGATACTTTTTTGAATTTAAATGAAATAAAAAGTACATTTAACAAAAAAATAAAAAAAATTAATTTAAAAAAATTTTCAAACAAAAAAACTTGATTTTTTAATTTTTTTTTTTTTTGAAAAATGTAATTTTTTTTCATTTCCATTCAAAAAAGTATCTAACTAATGCAAAACTGTGAAAAAAATCCACTGGAATTGCGGTTTTCTTGTCATTTTGATGACAACTTCGCATTGTTTAGGAACACCACAATTTGTTCATTTACCTGGTTTGTAAGACTTTGAAGTTTCGGTGAGGAAAAACGGTTCAATGAATCCATTTGAAAATTTACAAGAATATTGATGATTTAAAAGTCTATAAATTTGCATACCAACGCAAGCCATGCAATCAATATTTGCGAAGAAAAAAAAAGATTTAAGAAAAGACCACAAAACGTCGGTTCTTAGTACTTTTTTTAAACTAACGGTGAAGGGTAAAAAAAAATAATTTCTACAAAATCTTAAAAAAAATCTTGTAAAACGCTTTTTCAGATTTCCAAAACTGTCTTTGAATTTTTTATAACATCATTATTTGCAGAGATATTGGTAATCAAGGCTAAAAGTATCTTTTTTCATTCAAAGTCAGATAAACCATGTCAAAAAAAATCGTACGACAACAACAAAAAAAACTGAATTGAAGCTGAATAAACAAGGTATCTAATCATGAAATTTAATTGACTCAAAAAAATTTATCTATAGAAATGAGGACCTTCAAGAAAAATTAAAAAAAAAATTTGTTGTCTCGTCTCATTTTTTGCCATTACGGAATAACAGTATTTCAAAAAAAATTGTTTCCAAACAAATCCCAAAACAAAAAACATAAAGCTGTAAAATGCTTTTTATTTCAACTCAATACGACTACTCGTCACAAATATACAGCTCTTCAAAAACCGCTAACAAAAATTGAAAAAATATTTGTTCCTTTAATTTCGTTGACTAGTGTAGTTTAAAATTTGTTAGACAAAAATAAAATTATCTTATTAAGTAGCTTAAGTCAAACCCCCGGAAAGAACCAATATAAAAGAATAAACACTTTAAACAACATCTAAAAAAAATCATATAATCTGACAAGTGGAAAAATGGCGTGGTATATTGATGAAAAGTGAGAATAAATTTATTCTTTTTGATGCTAGTTTATCCCGGCGATACGCCCGTACGCAACCCATTGCCAAATATCCGTCAAAATATACGACACAAAATGTTAAAAGCAGACGGTAAAAATATAAGCTTGGGAATTCTTTTCATATTATGATTTTCGTTCAATACAACTCATTGATTGTTTCGTGGATCAGCGTACCTACCTTTGTTGTTATTTTAGGTAGAACTATGCTCCCTAACGCCAAGCGTGAATTGTATTTAAAATTGATCTTTCAACAGGATTATGACCCATAACAAACGATTCGCGCAGTTCAAAGAATGTTTTCGAGTTATTGATACTGACGATATGGCTTGGTGCACATAATCAACCGACTTCAATCTCACTAAAAATCTGTGGGGTGATATTTAAAGAGATCTGAGGAAGACTAAACCACTTAATATCCACGAGGTTTGAAAAGATGTGAAGGTCTGGGCAGAAATATGAAATGAGCGTGCGTTTGGTAAATCGCAAGTAGCGCCGTTGAAAAGGCTTTGTTAATATAATAAGGGGTAATCAACTATTAATAAAAATTTATTTGCTAATAAGTTTTTTGCATTTTTTGTGACGTTTTTAATTTTTCTATCTAAATACATTTGATACTACTATTTTTTTGAACAGCTGATTTTATGCATTCATTTAGTTTTTAGATTTTTTTATTTTTTCTTTGAAATTAAATCCAATATTTATTCTTGTAAAATATATAAGGATAAACGCATTTTGTTTTAAAATGAAGCTTTAATCTAATCAAGTGCAGTCATTTATTGACTTTTTCCAGTCTTTAAGTCGATTGATTGGAGAAAAATTATTCCAGAGCTGTTCCATTGCTTTGGCGGGGCAAGAAGTCTGGCATGAGTTCAATGTTAAGATGAGGATTAATACATAGGTACCTACTTCGGGTACGCTTAAGAAAACATATCTTGATGTAAGATGCAAATAGAAAACGACTTCTTATTGTTATCTTACTACAGTCAAACTATGTAAGTTTCATGTAACTACAAACATTGTCATCAGGACGGGTTATGGCATTTTTTCTCACACATCGACCCCCTCCTCTTCCCAACATAAAAACGAAGATAGGTTAATACCTACATACATACATATTAATTGAATATTTAAAAACGATTTTGAAAATCCATTCATGTCATTATGTGTAGTGTGTACCTACCTACCTACAGTAATAGTCAATAAACATTATTTCATAAAATAACTTACCAAATTTCTTAAAAGTGATAGGTAGGTATCAAAATCTTCAAGACACGTAAAATAAAAAAAAAACAATACTTCTTTTGCAGATCTACTAAAAAATTAACACGAAATTAGAACAGCGACAAAAAAACTTTAAATGCTTTGAAAAGTATATTAACCACAAAATAAAATGAACACCTTCAAATGGCATTTTAATATTGAAATGCAAAAAATATAAAAGAGATCTTCTGCACACACGGGGAAAACTTAAAAAACTGACAGAACAAAATTAAATTAAATTGAAACATTTACTAGATAGGTACCTACTTTCAAATGAAAAAAACACTTGCTTTAGGAGAAAAACATTAATTTAACCCGAACACTTCTTGATTTCAAATTTAAGCTTAACGAATTTTTTAAACCGGCATTGAAACGTGTCGAACAATACGAAACTACCAACGCACTCACACAACGACACCAACAACGGCGGTCGCATTGAAAATAACGGAACTGAGAATTGGATCGAATTGAATTTTATTTCGCAAGAAAAAACTCTTTTAATCATACAAAAACTATATTTTTTTAAGGAAAAATGATCTTCGCACAATAATAAACAATTATTTCATAAATTTAAAACCGAATTTAGAAAATTTACGATAGAAATAAATATATTTCATCGCCCGATCGCGGAGCAAAAGACTACTTCACTCACAAAAAATGAGAACTGAACTTGAACTTGCATCGAAAAAAAGCACTGCGATGAGTTTAAAGGTTTGATGTGAATGGACACTGACATGGCGAATTCGGGTGTACATTAATTTTGCACTTTCATTTGTTGGTAGTGGGTCTATGGGTTGGAAAAATTGTTAATGCAAACTGTGATTGATTGGTTAGTATAGTAAGTTATTGCTAGGTGTATTTTGTTTGGGATGAACTATTAGAAAAATTACATGGTGGCTTGCATACTTGAATTTACTAACTTTTAGGTGACTATTTTTTATTAATCTGTTTAGCTATTTAATTATAGATAAATGTAATAAGTATTGCTATCTTATTTATAGGCAGGTTGGTACGCATTTATTAAAACTGAATAAATAACAAATTGTTTATAGTATCGGTCTATGGGTGGTTGGGTTGTCGAAAAGTTAGTTTGTTAAAACTGTGATTGATTGGTGGGTATTGACAGTTACTCTTGCTAGGAATTTTCTTTTGTGAATCAATTATTAGAAATATCAATATGACATGGTGACCTGCATTCTAGAATATGTATAGGCACACATAGGTAGGTACTTTTGTTTGTTATTATTTCAATTTGTTTACTTTTTTTCATGTCTACAAATTTATAATTTACACGAAATTAATACCTACACCGAAAACAAGCTTTTAAATTATTTAAATAGGTACCTACTAACCACAATAAAATATAAAAACTTTCAAAAAGCGTTTTCAAATTGAAATAAAACAAAAGAAAGAAAAAAAGAAAACTGACATAATGTACTTTAAATATTTTACATAGGTATACCTACATATACATAATTGAAACACTTCCTACTTACTTAATAAAAAGAAATATGTAGAGGTAGGTACCTACTTGCTGCAGGGAAAATTATTCTATTTTAACCCGTATAGGAACACTTCTCGGTTTCGAATTCAAAATTGAAAATCTTTTCTAACCGCCAATACCACGTTCAACAAAAGACTACCAACACTCATACAACGGCAACGAACAACGAGCGGCTCGGCGGCGGTATTAACAAAAATAACGGACATGAGAAGGAGATTAATTGAATTTTATTTCGCACCAAAAAAAAACACTTTTAAGCCATGAAAAACTATATTTTTTTTTTTGAAAAATGATCTTTACACATTAATAAACAATAATTTCATAAATTTAAGACCGAGTTTTAAAAATTTACGGTGGAAATAGAAATATTTTATGGCCCGATCGGGCCGATCGGGGAGCAAACAGCAAAGCGACTTCACACACGAAAACTGAGAATACGAGAATTGAACTTGAACTTGCAGCGAAAAAAAGCACAGCAACGATGAATTGTTGCTTCTATATTCTTGTATGATTTGTTGAAGAGAAACTGACATGGCGAAGTCGGATGCACATGAATGTTGCACTTTCTTTGCTTGGATTGTTGTGTTGGACTCGACACAGTAGGTTATTGGGTAATTTGGTTCTAGGTTTCTTTTAAATTTAATGTTATTCATGGGTTGGTTTTGGTAATTGTTGGTTTGAGAGAATTAGGAAAGAAGGTACCTATATGACAGGGTGGCCCGGGTTCTTGAATGAATCTAACTTCATTGATATTTTCTTATGAAAGTATTTGCTTGTAATAATTTAAGTTTGTTAATGTTTGTAATGTGCGAATTTAACAATTTCGAGTTAATGGGTAGGGTTGATTAACATCTGGATGTTGTATGTTTTACCAAAACGTAGAATGCCATGCGTACAAGGAACCATATTTTACAATGTATATTACATGAGTGAAGAGTTAAGTCTCATCAAGTTAAACCAGAAACACGAATGTGGTAGGTAGGTACATTCGTGATTCTGGCTCCCAAATGAGATGAAAAATAGCAAACATACTTTATACCATGAATGTGCTATATTCGTGGTTCTGGCAATAATGCTAGAAAAGTTACGATAGAATAGATGGAAAAAGCTAACATTCATGCTCTTTATTACTAATATCCTTTTAATAAAAATCTAAAGAACATTAGTGAGGTTCGTGATGCCTTACCGGATCCCAAAATTTTTTACTTTGAAAATGATATGTAATTATATAATGGTTAGTTAATAATTGTTATAATTTATAATAATTTTTATCATTTGTTAAATATACACCCAAAATATATTTTGTAGGTAGGTACCTGATAGCTCCATTAATTGATTTGCGTTTTAACAAACTTTTACATTGAGTTAGAGCCAAAACTAGTAGACCAATTTTTTTTTCAAATTTGAAATAATTATAAAATTGTTCTTTAAAAAATTATTTTCGAACCTTGAATAAAATTGTTTCTGCCGTTTAGGTTCTTCTTTGATAGAAATTATTCTGGGGCAATAAGTTAGAAGAGCTTATGTTGACTTAAGTTTATTTTAGGTCGCATTTTAAAAAATAAGCCGTTCAGTATAAAAACACAATAGCTTAAAATTTGTTAGATAAAAATAGAATGATCTTATAAAGTAGCTTAAGTCGTGAAATAGACTTTAATGACATTTTAATCAAAAAGTTATTAATCGCTTGGGTCAACATAAGTTATTATTAAAAACTTGTGTTCCAATTTTTTAGAAAAAGCTTAAATTGACTTACATAAATCTCAAATTATTATGAAAGAATTTGTTAAAGCATCTTATGTCACCTACGCCACTACCATACCTATTCATGCAAATTCAAATAGTCTTAAAAACACCTTAAGTGTATTAAAAAGCCTTTTAGCAGCTCCAGTTTGGTTATAAAGTTTTTAACAAAGAAAAGAAAAGGTTATGTGGGTATTGCCAATATCTGTTCTGAAAATAAATTTCAACCTGGCTCGAGTACTTTATTTTAACGAAGAAAAGAAATATGCAAATTCTGTTTTTTTCTTACTTAAAAATGACTTAATCTATTTTAGCTTATTGCCACAGAACTAAATTAAATTCAATGAGTTTGTTTTTATTTACCATTAGGAAAGTCATTCTTATTGAAAAAATTATTGGGACTATATATTGTTTTATTTATTGTGCCAGAAGGATCAATGTGCCAAATATCGGGGAAGGAAAGAGGAGCCAACATAATAATTTTTTCAGCTTAAAAAACATAAGGAGGAAGTAATTTACATTTTTTTTTTTTCAAAAATCCCACTTTCTAATTTTACGAGAGTAATTAACATTAAAACATGATTTCTCAACATTTTCATTTTTGCACATCCATGTTTCTGGCTGATTTCGTAATAAAGTTTAATTAGGGTCAGAAAAAATTAAAGTGCAATAATAGGTAGGTCAGGGATATTAAGGGCAAGTTTTTCAGTTCAGGGTTAGCTCTGAGTTAAACCAGAGCTAGTTAATCCTGAAAATAAATTAGCCCCGAGTTAACTCAGGAACAATTTTTCAGTAGAAGATTAACTTCATCTTTCACTTGTCAAAAATCTAGGGCCAACGATGTGCTGAAAAGACCCTTAATTTGGTACCTGAGTTAACTCACCAAATAAGACGAGTTAACTTAGAATTTCAACTGACTGAAAAACACGTTTATAGAGTTTACTCAGGTTTAACTCTGACTTGGAAGGTACCATTAAACTGTCATTTTAATAGTTCTGTCTTGTAAGTCAAATAAAGCAGTCAGTCTTTAATCTAATGAACTGCAGTCATTTATTGGCTTTTTCCAGTCTTTAAGTCACACAAAAGTTAGTTTGAGGATTAAGTGCCAGTTGTACAAATATTTAACTCGTGGTTCAGCAATTTTAACTCACTGACCTTTGCGAATTAACTGACTTTCAACGATGGTTCAGGTTTTAAATTGGCTACTATGACATACTTGAACCTTGAACCATTGTTGAATCCCAATAATTTCACCGAAATCAGCCAGTAAACACGGATTAAAATTTGAACCACGTTTGTACAACAGGTTGTAAAGTAGAACTTTTGATAACACAATTTTCTAATTATTAACAAGTGTTATATGGATAAATAACACTGCCCATGACCAAACTCAAGTTCTAAAATAAACCAAACTTTATGTTGAAAGGTCTTCAATGCGCTGAATTTGAACCTCTGGGCTCACATTTTTTCTCTATTACATTAGGTTTTTGAGATATTCGAACTAGAAAGTTAGTCTTTAAACTAAGTTATGCTGCCTTAATTTAATATATGAACATTATGTACATAATTATCGAAGAGAAGTCAGTTTACTTATAGCGTTTTCGTTTGGTATTCCGGAAGAAGCCTCCGGAGCTCTCCGATCCAGAATGCCATACGAACAAGTTGCAACCCTTTTCTTTATTCTGAAGTTTGGGTTTGATTGTATTTGTGCACTTGGTTGTTGCATTTGGGTGTGAAACATTCACATAGATGTTTCTCGGAACATTGATATTTCTCAATAACAGCAACGAATGTCTCCACCTTGGATTTTTACCTTGAGTAAACTCCTTATCTAAGCGAAAATTCCACATCATGGTATAAAATAATGATAATGGAGAGGAAGAAATGTTTGTTCTATCTATTTTTTTATAATTGGTTCCTTTCAACTCAAAATTTTGTATAATGCACAATCGCAATTCCAAACTCAAATAAACAAATTACCTTTGACAATTTTGTCGTTTCAATTGTGTGCATGTATGTGTGCTTTTGGTTTTGATTCTTTCTTCAAATTCAGAATCATATTTCTCTTCTTTTCAGAAGAAGAACTGTCATCTAGTGCCAAACGATCGTTTTCAGAAGCATTCGGAATGCTTCCGGACGACCAAACGAAAACGCTATTACAGTCGAAACACTGCATACATTTGACTTGACAACAAAAAACTGCAGCCAACTGATTGCAAGTCAATTGAATGCTTTAATTCACTTATAAGTCAGAATTATAAAAATGACAGCTAGTTTTTAAGTTAAAGTATTTGTTCAATGTTTTAACTTTAATTCATTGCATTTAGTCAACTCGATTGCGACTTAACTTACAGCAGTCTTCATAACTAACTTAGTCCTTACAAATCTGGTTGGTATAGGTATGAGTTGAAATTGAATCAAGCAAGTGTAAGCTATTTAATTATGTAAAATTACTTAGTCAGTTCAACATTTTAACTGTAATTTTTTTCTTGGAGAACTAGGTTTACTTAACAAATGAACATTTTATTTACTTAATCTACATCTTTCAATTTTTAATCGATGCCTAAGAGCACTAACATTTTTCTTCAAAATTTGGTTAAATTATTTAAATTTCCCTGTTACTCTCTGATATTTCCTTAGTTTGATTTAACCATCATATTATATAATATATATTTTTTTTTTCAACATAATTAGTGATGATTCCTGAAAATATAAGGGTATTCATACAACTGCGTAAGGCCATCGAAAACATATTAAAGTTTTAAACTTCAAAAAGCTGTCACAGTTTGTATGGAAAATCAGACAGTTTACAAACTTTACTACGTTTGCGATGACTTAACGCTGTTGTATGAATACCCTTTATTTATCTTCCTCCAAATTTAGCCTAAATATTTCAAAAATATTTTGTATTCTCTGAGAAATATACTTTTGAAATTCAAGTGTTTAGCATTATGAGAGCACAACTTATCCTTCTTATGAAATAATGCAGGGACAGATGATGGCTATCAAGTAACATGAGGATTTCTTGAAGACTAAAACAGATATTGGAAAGGTCCAACAAACTGAATTTTGAAGAAGAAGATTATTACTTTCAGAAGTCTTCGCAAATTTCACTCAAAACTTTCACAGCTCGTTGGTTATGTTATGTAACCTAAAAAATAACAAAAGAAACAGTTTTTCTTTAACTTCATAACGGGTATATCTCAAAAACCAAAACTGATGGCGGAAAACGCCTGAAGGATTTACTTGTAGAGTAATTGTATCCTCTAAAAAAGTTCTTCGTTCTTAGGTTTGTTCGATGTGAGCACTGGGGCGCACTGGGTCGCCCTGAACTCGCTCTAATGTGTTTTATGTGACACTTTTTTCACCCCAGTTTATTTGCACTGTGTTCGATGTGTGTTCGGGGCGAGCACTGAACTCGCTCTTACGCACCCCAGGTTTTTTCTCAGGGAAAGAAATCAGAGCTGTGAAATTGAAATCAGCTGTTTGTAAAAGTTGAATGTCAAAGGGAAAGGATTAACTTTGCGAATTTTTATGACGATATAAATAATAAATGTGAAATATTTTGTATACTATATTGTTACTTTTTATTAATTTATATATTAATAAATACAATGCTAAAGAAAATATATGTATATCTAGTGCTTGCATAAAGATTTTGAAGCTGCACAAAATAGTATCCAAGCACCTCAACATTTTTATCATACAAAAGTTACACCGAGGTGTTCGATGTGAAATCAAAACCCGGGCAGCCCCCAGTTTTTTGACATTTGAATGACATTCCCCAGTGCGCCCTGGGGCAGGGAACAGCGAACAAACCTCTTGATTCATTTCTTCCCTCTCAGGTTTTTTCTCGAGGAAAGAAATCAGAGCTGCGAAATTGTAATCAGCTGTTGTTAAGAGTTAAATGTCAAAAGAAAAGAATTAACTTTGCAAATTTTTATGACGAAATAAATGGTAAATGTGAAATGTTTTGTATACTATTTTGTTACTATTTATTAATTTATGTATTAATAAACGGAATGCTTAGAAAAATATTTGGAAATCAAGTGCCTGCATAAAGACTTTGAAGCTGCACAAAATAGTACTTTAGCAACTTAACATTTTTATCATACAAAAGTAGCACTGATGTTCGATGTGAAATCAAAACCCGAGCAGCCCATAGTTTTTTGACATTTGAATGACATTCCCCAGTGCGCCCTGGGGCAGAGAACATCGAACAAACCTATTGACTTTACTTTATAGTGAAAATGAAATACATCCCTCATCACTACCTATGTACTTCACTTACATTATGTTCTTTATTCAATTTTTATAAAAACCTAAATTATTTTGTTTAACTATATTTTCAACTTGATCTATCTAACGAATACAAAATGGTATACAACAATTAGGTATATTATTACGTTTAAGTTTTAAAATATCTCTGCCTCTTATGCAATTCAAAAAACCAAAATTTAAACAAACAAAAAAAGTACGTATTTGCCTACATAGGATAAAAGCATCAACGAATAAATTCACATTCAAAAACCCAGGCCACCCTGTCCTGACTTTTAATATAATAAACCACCAACAACTGCCAACGAATCAATCATAATTTTTAAGAAAACAACTAACTACCAATACCCAACCACCCACTGTGTAGCATCGAACAAATAAAAATGCATACATTCTTGTTCTTGTCCAAGTGAATTCGCTGCAATTGGAAGTTTAGTTCTTAGTTAAGTGTGTAAAGTCGGTTCGGTCCGCGGTCGCAAGATTAAATTAGTTTATTTCCACTGGAAATTTTCGAAATTCGGTCTAAAATTTATGAAATTATTGTTTATTAATGTATAAAGATCAATTTTCCACAAAAAAATATAGTTTTTCTTTGTTAAAAAGTGTTTTTTTCTTGCAAAATAAAACTCAATTCAATATCCTTCTCGTGTCCGTTATTTTTATTATCCGGCATTGTTCGTTGCTGTTGTGTGAGTGTAGTTCTTTGTTCGATGCGATGAAATGCGACGTGGGAATGGCCGTTAAGAAAATAGTTAAATTTAAATTTGAAATTAAGAAGAAAGTACGTACATATGTATATTACGTGTTTTTATTTCAAAGCAGCTGAAGTGTTTCCATTTAAAAATTTTTATTTTATTCAGTGGTTAGGTAATATACTGTTAAAGCATTTCATTTTAAAGGTTTGTTTTCATTAGTCCTAATTTCCTGTCAATCTTTAAGTAGATAAAATAGAAGTGTTTTGCTAACATTTTTTTTAAGTGTGTAGCTTTACCGATTTTGGTGAAGAAGATGAAATCGAAAAATCCATTTAACATATCTGGCAGGTAAGTTTTTTTATGAAATATTTATTGTATGCATCAACACATGAATGAATTTTTAAAACAGTTTTAACATTTTTATAAATGCAATACCTATACCAAGATATGTATCTAGGTAGGTAGCTAGAGGTACATGCCTACATATTTACTTCATATTTTTCTAACAGAGTGCCTTTTAATCCAAGAAAATTAGATTTTCCCTTCGAATGAACTCCATCAATAGGGGGGTTCACATGGAGCAACATGGTTGGACAACATTGCTTGATGGAATCGGAAAAGTTTTCAAAATATTTTGAAAACCATATAATGCCATATAATTAAGCCACCCAAATAAAGCTTAGCATTTAATTGAAAACAAAGAAATTTTGTCCCTTAAAGCCTAGTTTACAGTTCCCGTGCGCAAAAATCTATGCAAATACTCTCGCATGTGAAAAATAATTGAGGTGAAATGTAAAATTAATTGTTTGCATGATTGGTTTACAGTTTAATGCAAAAAAAAAAACTATGCTGTCATGGAATGTCATGCAAAAGAATGGATCGGCAATTGATTTGCATGCGAAAAAAGTGTGGTGAATAGAATATTTTTTTTTGATGGTCGGTTTATATTTACTTCGAAAAAAAAATATATTCACCTCAAGGCATTATTTGCATGCAAATGGTTTTCGCATCCAAAAATAATTATTTTCCATTTTTAGGCCTATAGTTTGTCAATTAAGGGTAAATTAATGACTCAATGGGTGGTTTAGGCCAAGGCAATCGTTTTTCGCCTTGAATATTATTCAAGTTGGTGCGCAGAATACGTGGAAAATCGTTTTGAAAATTTTGATTTTTTTTTCGCATCGGAACTGTTTAGTTTACAGTTCCGATATTAAAGTGATACAGAAAAAAAAAAAATAATCATAAAATAGGCAATGAGTCGGGTACTTTTTTCTGCAATTGAACTGATTTTCTTGATGGAATAGGTTCAGGGGTAAATAAAATAAATAAATTGGGTGGCGCAACAGCTCATGGAGAACCAGGGCCTAGTGACTTACAACTCACAACCATTCCTGTGTGCGTGTTTGTTGGCAGGAATGGAGGGGACCTACAGTTTTTTGCCGAGTCCGAACGGCTAAATGAGAAGCACTTTTTCATGACAAGTATACTCTTGGAGGATTTGTCAGTTCCTCGCAAGAGGCAGTACCTCGAATAAAACATTTCTGTTTTTAGGTGGCACGGCTGGGAATCGAACCCACACCTTCGGCATGACAGTCCTACGCACTAACCATCAAGCCACGAGGTACTACAAGGTTCAGGGGTGTCCCCGAATGTAAATTCAAGTTGGCTGGACAGGGGTGCGAGCGTCTTCCACCATCTTCGAAAACGCGTTTTATCAAATATCTCGTGAACCGTGAATCGGTTTTTTTGCCACAAAATCAAGTTGTTTTCGTGAAAAGTTTTTGAAAAATTAAATTTTAAAGTCAATTGAAAACAATTGACAATTTTTATCAAAAATATTGATTTTAGAATTAAACTTATTCACAAAAACTTTTCATTAAAATAGCTCGATTTGAAAAAGCAAATAAAAGAATGTAGGTAATAGGTACCTATTAGCTTTCAAAAATACTTAGGTACTATTTTTGTCGTACGATGGATGGCTCACAAGATATTTGATTAAACGCTGATTCCAAGACGCTCGTGCCCCCCTGTCCCACTAACTTCGGCTTACATTCGGGGGAAGCCCCTCCCCCTGAGCATATTCCGTATAGAAAATCAGTTCAGTAGTAAATTGCATTATGAACCTACTTACTTTGCTCTGGCTCTGAATAAAATATTTTCACCATAAAAGATCTTTTATGAAACTTCGATAACTTCAGAGCGTTTTCCTTTTTAAACTGTATATTTATTCGTTTGAAAAATTGTCTTTAACTTTTATTGTGTATTCGGTTTTAGCTTCTGAAACCATGAAATAATTATGTAAAATTTTTGTTGGCACTAATAATAACATAACGCCACGTAGCGCTCAAGTATTCGAAAGTTAATTTAGCCGGCGGATAAAGGAAAAAAAAACACCAAAACGACACAACGAATACGAAGTATTTTCTAACGACCCCTTAGAAATATTGTTATTTTTTGGTCAGGTCATTCATACTTGTGACTGACGAAGCCAACGGGGTAAAAACACGAAATTCAAAAAGTTTTTTCTTTCCCTGCTTTACCTATGTATTATTATTTTTATTTTTGATCTAAGCCCAAAGTTAATTTTCAACACTGGTCTGCTACGAAAATCGCCTTTAAACCAAACTATTCTTTTCTTAAGGATTTTGGCATGCTGAATCCGAAGTCAAAATTGCTCTCCCACGTCACATTTTCGAATATTTCAACTTTAACATGTTAAGAACCCGTTTTTTTGGGTACATTTGACGTCGAATTTCTTCACAACTAAATATGTACCTATTTGCAAAACTACTAATGGGACCTCAAGAACTGTACCTACCTTATCTTCCTAAATCATTTTTAATCTTTACGAAATTCATTTTCTTCTCAGAACAGCAAAGTTTCCATAAACCACTTGGGTAGACAAATGTAAAAACTGATGTTTTGAAATAAACTATTTTAGGAATAGAGGAGGGGAGGAGTGGGAAGCACTAGAAGTTGCAAAATGACAATTTTGTTTGTCATTTTCTAGACTTTGAGCGGTCCCAGCGGTTTTGATTTCACATCGATATACTTTTTTGTGCAGCTTCAAAATCTTAATTCAAGCACTAGATTTCCATAGATTTTCCTCAGCATTTCCTTTATAGATATATAAATTAATAGATAGAAAAAAATCGTCTACAAAACATCTCACATTTAACATTTTTTTCCTGTTTATACCGTCATAAAAATTCTCAAAGTAAATACTTTTCCTTTGACATTCAACTCATGCCAACAGCTAATTTCAATTTTACAGGTTTGAATTCTTTCCACGAGAAAAAGGCTTGGGTGAAACGGAAAAACTATAATCTATCTTGAAGTTATGGCGCAGCGTGACTAAGTTGGCCTTTTGATTTTTTAATATAAAAAGACAAAGTACAATATATTGAAAACGCTTTTTTTTCAAAAGAATTCCGAATCAGTACCTATATAAGCTCATAAATTTCTTCCCAAAAAAGATTAAGTGTAACACTTTCTTCATAAATAGGAGCAACAAATTTTGAAAAAAACGTGTCCAATGTTCTAGGATATTTTAAATCATTTGGATTTTCCACAAAATCAAGTTTGACACCCCTCAACCAGCTCGAAATAGTACCTAACAATTTAAGTGTCAAACTTTGTCGCACTATTTTTCCTTCTTCCCTTCTGGTTGCACGCTTCATAATTTGAAACTTTGTCTGTCAAAGACTCATTTTTATTTCACCATAATACAAATTTTGCTTTAGCTTTTTAGGGAATCACGGCTTCACCCAAAACAAACAATTTCGATAGATTGATTTTTGCAAAAACTCTTTTAAGGTTCCTTAACCTAGGATCTTCAGTGACAATTTCAAATTATTTGTATGAATATACATAATACATACTGATGTATGTATGTATGTATGTAGGCATGTATTCTTGACAACTCCTTTCCTCTTTTTCTGAGGACATTTTATTCAAACATTGAATGAATTTGATTTATTTAGATGTCCACCTTCTGGACCGCAATAGTAAATCCTTTTATAAGTTTTATCCATCTATTTATGTATGTGTGTGGTCTGGTTTGGTTATGGTGCTTTAAAAAAATAAAACAAAATTCCTATTTTTTGGTTGAAAAAGAAAAAGAAGAAGAAGGATAAAACCGATTGATTTATTTTGACAACACCATAGAGTCAGAGTTATGCTTTTTGTCTTTGCTCTATAAAAAGACCCAACCATCATTCCCGTCTGTCTTCTTTACTCAAACCCCCTATAATAGCCGTTATTTTGGACAGAAAAGGACCTCATCTCGGACCTAAAACCATCTGTTTGTGTGTGTGTAGGAATGAATTCCTCTAATATTTTATTCCACATCTTTCTTATTTTAATCCTTGTCCGCCCTGAGGCCAGAAGTTTAGACCGCTAGCTGGCTGGATGGGTGCTGTGATGCCAACGACGATGAAGACGACAACGATGACGACAACGAGGGCAGCGGGTTCGAGGAAAAGGACATGACAATAAATGGTTCGTTAATTACCACTAGGCGAATAAATTATTATTTTTAAGAGCCAGAGAATAGAAATAGAAGAGAGAGGATCATGCCCCTGTTCTTCCTGAGTCCTCTGAAACAATTTTAAAATTCTGACTCGCCTGCCAAAGAGGCGAACATAGTTGGTGTGTGTGTATGTATAGAATAAAAGGTACAATACATTGAGCACACAAGAAAAATACAAAAATAAAAGATGAATGACTGTTATGGCAGATACTACACTCAAAAGAAAAATATCACTGCGAGTTTTATTTAGGAACTACGTTTCTAAGTTAACGGACATAGACCATAAAGAACACCTTTTATCATTCTCCAACTCCTTTCAAGTTCTTCCAATGCATCCTCAGTTCTCAACTGTGCTTTGAAATATCTGCTAAAGGTGACTCTTCTTCCTGACAGGGTAAGCTGCTTCCATTGCCTGGTGTGCTTCACGATAGAATTAGCACTTTTCGGGTCCAAAATACTCCAGAAACGATAATTTCTATTTTTTGTAGCTTTGAAAAAATTCCGCATGAATGTCAATGAATTCTTTTATCGCAATTGTAATCTCTGTACCTATTGCTTGAAGAGCATGGCGAATTGGTTCATTTGGTACTTCGGATTTGGCTCATATTCGTTCGAAACAATCGCACTGTACTCGTATTTATACCCATGATTTAATCCTGATCTGATACATATATAGAGAGGGTGAAGTCAAAAACTTTCTTTTAAATATGTTTTGAACTCCACACGATTGCGTTTTGAACTCCACCCCTTGTCAACAGAGTTAAGGATCCTACTGTCACGGCCTCGTCAGCTTTTGTAGTTTTTCATTCGCTTTTAATTTTGATTTCAGCTTTTTTAAAGAACCTGAACTTGTAAGACTTTTTATCTCAGTGTATTCTTTGTTAAATTGCTGCTACTGAAGCTGGAAGAGTCCATGGGCGACACATGAAACAATACCGCAACAGAAAGAATAGCAGCAGGAGCAGCACCAGAAGAGCTTCAGCTTTAGAACAGGCACCGGAAAATGTGCAGGGCACTTCTTTCTTAACTGGCGCGATGGTATAAAGAATTAAAAGTGAATAAGTTAAATTATTAGTTTGGCCAATCCAGTGGATTGGTTGGTTGGTGGGATGGTTGGTATATGGTGCAAGGACAATGTCAACCCTTTGAAATGGAGAGCCGTACTTCTGAGAGACATAAATTGTCGAGCTTTGTTTGAAAAGTTTTTAGCTCAGATTTATGGTTTTTCTTTTTTATTTTTACAAAATTTTATAAGTTATATCTTTAAAGATAGGTAGAACTTCTTATGTGCTTTGTTTGGAAAACCCATACATATGTATATCTTATTTGATGTTTTATGTTATTCTTGAAACAATTAATCAGATTATATAGGAAATTAAAACAGGCTCCAATTAAGGCCTATTTGCGCCAACCAAATATGTAAAGGCATTCCTCACTTTTGGGCATTTCGCCCAGTAAT
Source organism: Dasysyrphus tricinctus (assembly GCA_963921185.1). Taxonomy (NCBI): domain Eukaryota; kingdom Metazoa; phylum Arthropoda; class Insecta; order Diptera; family Syrphidae; genus Dasysyrphus; species Dasysyrphus tricinctus. The sequence continues at coordinate 17,210,577 of OY992533.1, read as the reverse complement.
CATTAGGCATGTTTGTATTGTATTGGGACAAAATTATAACTAACACAGTAATATTTCCCGCGATAAACAACAACAAACGTAAAAGTGTGGATAAATAAGACAGTATAAAAGTGGATGTAAACGTTGAAATAAAGTTTCGTTAAGTTTAAACTTAGGTGGCGCTTGACTTGGGTTGAATATATAAGTGAGTATAGCGTTTTATTGTTGCTTGCATTGCTGCCCTAGTTTTAATTACCTACCAATAAAATGCATCACCTATTGCCAAAACTGATTCGTAAATTGTCTTTTTTCTTTAAGTTCTGCAGAACATTTGGGTTCAAAAATTTAACCTTAGGAAAATTTGGATAATTGAAATCGATAACTGTAGAGTATTATTTGCTTAAGATCCCTCTCTTTTTTTGCATAGATAGGAACTGTGTTCGCAGATATGACATTTGAGTTTTCCCTTGTTTGTTGTTTATTTCTGTCAGTATAGCATGGCTTTCTCTGAGTTTTCTGCGATTCTTTTTGTTTTTATTTTTGCAATTTGTGAAACTCTCCATGAATATATTTTGAGAGCATTTTGTTGCCTTATTTGAGACCACAGAAACTTTTCGTTTCACATCAAAAGCAAACTAGGCTTAAGGAAAGAATTTGACACTCGAACGAATAATTTAGGTACTCTCAACCAGGCAAAATAGGTTTGCTCGGGATGCGGAAAGTAAGGTGCTTCTCTGAGGACAAACTGTCGAGATATGTAGTACTCTGATAAATCTTCGCATCAATAGCCCAGGAAAATTAGACTTTCACTTCGGAAAAATTGCGACAAAGCTGATTTTTGGTGGAGTGGCTTATTATGACGCCTTAAGCATTTCCTGAAAAGTACCCTAAATTTGGCCCGGGGCTAAATTTTTTAGGGGGGGTGAAAGGGGTTGAAGTTCAGTTTTTTGGGAATTGCTCCTAAACTATCGGTTTTATTGAAAAAATGTTAAAGTGAAAATTAAAGCTGATGTTATTCTACACAAAAAATATTAACATACTTTTTTCGTAGAACCAATAGTTTCAGAGAAAAACGTTCAAGAACTTCATGGTGCAGTGAGTTTAGTCCAAAAAATTTATAAAATTTTTGCTTATCGCTGGGCAAATTTTGTTTTGTGATTTATGTTTAAGTACAACTCCTTATTGTAAAATCAAGTTTTTGGGGTGGTAGATGAAAGGAAATGGCCACCATCCTGAAAACAAGGTTGATTTTGTTTTTGTTCAATAACTCGTTGAAATTGTGTTTTTTTAAAAAATGACCAAAGGACAGATTTTAGATTATCTAAAAAATGAGCCACTAAACAGCTCTGTATGTTTATTAATCTCAAAGTTACAGCGGATCAAAGGTCACCTATGCCTCATATATGGTGGGGATGAAATGAGGTTTTTTAAGGTTCTTCGCTTATTTGTGAATTTTGTTGACGATGTCTAGAATATATTTTGCACTGCTCTTGATTGTCTAAAAAATGAGTCTTCTATTCTGACCAAAAAAAATCACAAATAAGCGAAAAACCTTAAAAAACGTCATTTCATCCGCACCATATATGAGGCATAGGTGACCTTTGATCCGCTGTAACTTTGAGATTAATAAACATACAGAGCTGTTTAATGGCTCATTTTTTAGATAATTTAACCGTCTAAAATCTGTCCTTTGGTAATTTTTTTGAAAAACGCAATTTCAACGAGTTATTAAATAAAAACAAAATCAACCTTGTTTTCAAGATGGCGGCCATTCCCTTTCCCCTACCACCCCAAAAACTTGATTTTACAATAAGGAGTTGTACTTAAACATAAATCACAAAACAAAATTTGCCCAGCGATAAGCAAAAATTTTATAAATTTTTTGGACTAAACTCACTGCACCATGAAGTTCTTGAAAATTTTTCTCTGAAACTATTGGTTCTACGAAAAAAGTATGTTAGTATTTTTTGTGTAAAATAACATCAGCTTTAATTTTTACCTCCACATTTTTTCAATAAAACCGATAGTTTAGGAGCAATTCCCAAAAAACTTAACTTCAACCCCTTTCACCCCCCACCAAATTTAGGGTACTTTTCAGGAAATGCTTAAGGCGTCATAATAAGTCACTCCACCAAAAATCAGCTTTGTCGCAATTTTTTCGAAGTTTGGCCATTTTTTTTGTCTAATTTTCCTGGGCTACAAACTATTCACTGGAAGATAAATCATTGACTCCCGCCTGTTTTTAACGAGGCCCTAGAAAGTTTGACATTGATGGGAGCTAAGGCCCAGCTCAGGGTAACTAGGTATCGAAATTCTGTAGGGCCACCCCAGACATGTAACCTTTTGTCTGGAGTGGTAACAAAAAAAGTCCTATTTGTATTTGGTCTTCCTTCCTAGGCATTCGCACTATAGGTGTGCAATGTTGAAACAAATTTTCTATATACTCAATTTTGTATACCACTGTGTGATGGGTACCTATATAGTTTTTATTTTTGATATATACGGGGTAGGTACTTGTGCATTCAAAAGAACACAAGCGTCCACAGATTTTTAATTAAATCAACCTCTGTCTATCAACTCCTATCGCAGACGGGTTTTCAATCGCTGTGGACGGTTGTTGGGGGCAGCAAACGAGAGAGAAACAAAAGAGGGGGGAAGAGTGTTCCCACTAAGGCACTTCTCCTTTCATCATGGCGGCTGCGGAAGAATTCTCCAGATGGAACCAACGCACGGTGGCTTTTTCAGTTCCAGTTAAGTTGAAATACTTAGTGAATCCTAATACGAGCTACAACGGCATATTAGGTGCTCAGGCCTCAGGAGCGGTTAATCCGGCTCCCCGCCCTTGGAGTTATACTAAGTGTCTGCGGTCCTCCAGATTGGGGTTCGTGTCGTCGGGGTTACTTCCCGGTCCCGGTAAGCTATTTAGTTGCGAAGCAACAACATGCCTCGGATATGGACGGATTTACTGTTGACGAACCAAGCGAACGAAATAAGGACAACGCACTTCGGATCTGCAAGTGGAATGTTCTGTCTCTCCTTAGACCCAACAAGTTTTTACTAGTAGGGGCCTCACGAGAATTTGACAAATTTTCACAGAATTTCCCAATCGGCAACCTTTCTAGAATGGAGAATTGTCCAAAGCAAAAGATCCAGCTCCGTGGACGAAAAAAGAAGTTTTTTATTTTTCTGGAGTCTAAGTATCTTAGGGCCATTTAAATAAAATATATTTAAGCTCAACATAAGAGCTTATGTGACAGATTACACTGAGGTAAAAGTCGAACAAAATATGTACCTATACTCAATTTTAGATTTATTAAAAAAAACCCCAACGAAACTTCCAAAACAACTGCATTCTTTATTATAGATATACCTATAGATCTTAAGAGTTTGTACCTTTTGAACTTTAGTTGAACAATTTCAATTCATTCCCATCAGGATGAGCACATTCATTTCGGGTACCTACTGTATAAAGTATAATAAAATATTATATCCTTTGAACAAACCAAAAACTTAGCCTAATCGTTTGCAAACACAAATAATTCTTCTCTCCACACTAGAAAATGAAAAATAAAATTTAACCAATCCCAATTCTTACAGTGGATAAAGGTACTACTTCTCTTCCTGTCCAAGTCCTAGTCCATTCATGCATAGCATATCCTCATTGAGATTAAAAAGTACAAAGTGAAATTTCCCCCAAAAACCAGGACAAATATTCCACATACGATTTCTCTTCTTTAACTTCTCATCTGGGTACCTATAGATAGATACCGTATATACAGATACGGTACGCTTATATCCTTTTGCAACCTTTTGAGATAAATAATAATTTAGTGTTGTTGATATGACTTTTGACCATCATTGCCTTCTCGATTCTCATTCTTTGATTCAAAAATTTTCATTTTCTACAAAACGAAATAAATCTAACATTTTCTCTTGATTCTCGCTCGACCTCCCCACCCATTAAACTGAATCTTTTATCCTTAAAAATACGCAGGGGCTTTATTTAATAGATAAACAGAATAAGTTCGGTCTTGGGGCTCCTTATTTTGGTACAAGGGCCCTGAAGTGAATTGTATCGGAATAAAACATTTTCAGGTAGAAAATGCAGGCAATTAAAAAGTCTCCAAAAATGGGGTCTTCAAAAAAAATTCATAGTCAGCTTTTCAAAAAGAACTTTAATAAAAAAGTTTTTGCAATGTAAATCTTCTACTAAAAACATGAAAACATATTTTTCCCTGCGAAAAGCCAATATAATGGGAGCTGACGTGGATAAAATTTCCCACGGAATTTCTCCCATCTTCTAAAATTGGAGATGCCAACAATTTTCCACTGTTCCTTGCAGTTTCAAATTTGGTCGGTAAAAATGGTAGCCCAGTGGCTATGGAAAATTCAATTTCGGTACTAATAAATTCCGAGAGAAACTGCGACCACAATTCACGTTGCCAGTTTTCGACGATGGGAATAATTCTGTGGGAAATTTTAGTCACGATAGCCTCCAATAAACTTTTGAATTTGTTTGAAAAAAATATTTTCGCTGGTTTTTGTCTTCTGTGTTTTAAAAATACAAACTAAATTGCACAACACTTGTAAGAAAAAATCGGAATGTAGTGAGAATTGTATTCAAATTTCAAAGTCTAAAATTTAAAATAATTGAGCTAGGCCATTCTGCCAGTCTTGGAGTCCGCCACAGACTAAAAGCATCATTCTCAGATGCACATGAAGGATCTTAGAAAAAAAAAATAATTCCGATTGCGCAAATTATTCGATTACCCAGACATTGAAACAGTTTTGAGAAGTTAGTGCTTTTGTGGGGTACATACAATTTCAGGAATTTCAACCTGAGAACCATAATAACCACCACACATAACCAAGAGGAAGGAATCCTTTTGATAGAGAGAAAGGCCTCAACTCGATCGAAGACAAGTAGAAGCGAAATGCAAATGCTTTGGCAAATAAAAATCAAATAAAGTATATTTTCTCGGCAATGTGTGGATCAAACGAAGAGTTTTGTGTATGTGAAAAGAAAAATCAACCTTTAAAATCAAAAGAAGATTCCTCTAGTCTATAGATAGTCCTGGAAATGATTTTTCATTTATTGCAATAGCAAAAACTTCATCTTTGACTTTGGGAAGCTTCTGTGTACCTACCTACACTTTTGTGTATGCAAAGACCACACTTTATTTAAGCTGAGATGGTACATAGGGGAATTTTACAAATTTGATAGTGGTACGTCAGTGGGACACTATCTATGTTATCGAAATTCAAGGTTCAATTAATGGATATTTTAAAACAACTGAATTAATCGCTGTTTCATCTCTAAGACCTCAATAGTCTTCACTTTTGTGCTCACCTTTGTATTGCTGAATTCTTCATATTTTTCTTTATTGCACTGAGATGAGTATAAAAACATCGCAAAAATCTATTACAAAGTAAAAGTCTAAATCTAGTACTCGAAAACCTCATGAGAGAAAAAAAACGGGTCATCACATACCTAAACTTTTTAAAAGTCCCTTGTATGAAAATTCAAGTTCTCACTACAAGTCTTTCATTTTTCGAAGATAACTTTCGGCTTTTTCAAATGGAGGTCTGGGATCACTTACCTTGTAGATAAAAGCTTACAAGTTTTTAGAGATTTTTGTTTCTGCCCTTTATGCAGTCCTTTCTTGGTTACCCTGGGTGTCCCCAAATCATCTATTTTTATTATTACAAGTAATGCTATTGAGATAGTCATTAATTATTTCTGTGTCTCACTGTATGTCAAAAGTATCGAAATATTGTCTAAGTCTGTCAAGCAAAGTGGGCTCCTTACCATCATCATTCAGGCTCGATATCATTCAATCTACGTCGATCCCTACGATTTGATCTTCAATGCCTGTCGATGATTTTGGAGATGCTATATCCCTTAAGTGTACGTGATTCCCTTGCAGATACGGCGTCAATAATAAACCATGGGAATTTTCAGAAAGACCACCTAGCTCGTAAGACCGAAGACACATTTTTCTCTAAAAACCTTTTGCAGTGAAGGTTTTGAAAGACAACATCCTAAACAATTCTTGAAAACGCTCGTACAATCGTAGAAGAGTTAGCTGAGAGAATCTTTTGCAGTGGAGATTTTGGAAAACGACAGTGAAAAGGCAGACGCTGTGAGAAAGTTCAAAGCCTTGGGATGCGCAACTTCGTAACATTAGCTCATGAGATTGGGATAGGTGTTAAGACTTGTTAAACGCCCCAAATTGTATGGCAAAGTGTCTCTTCAGAGAATGACTGATGAATGAAAAGGGATGCAAAATGCATGGTCTCGCAGGAATTGTCACCTCGATGTTCAATTTTTGTTGTTTTTTGACTGCCCACAGAATTAAACCAGAAATCTCTAGATTATCAGAAGAACATGAACACCGTAACCTTAAAATAACATTTGGAGAAATTCTCCTTTTCTATGAGTGAGGTGTTCTTCTTCAGCTTGCTTTTGATAATAATTTTCATTTGTTCTGTTACATATTCGATTGGCTCTGAATTGGATGAGTAGGTACTTTAAGTATTATCCTCCAGAATAGAATCCAAGAAGTCAAATGCCGGTGCACAAATAAATGAAGTTTATACTAATGGCATCACACAGCAAAAGAGATACCATCTCACCGTTCTCACTCTACCTCTCTTTCTAATTTTTGAAATGTGTGAAAGTTGGCCGAGATATCCAGTAGAGCCCCTGCCATCTAGGATTGTGGAATGTAGACGTAGTTAAAGGATTTCCTTTGTTTGCCTCTTTTGAGTTCATGTTTCTTCTGATTTCAGGGTCCAAGTTTATGGGGGATCTATAGTGTCTGTTTATGGCCTGCCTTGTTTTTTGCTTTTTTAACGTGAAGGGGTCAAAAGAACATTTTGAAATTATTTATTCTATCCTCCACTCACATGTGTGGGAATGAAGCGTCGGCGTTGTTGGTGTTGCTTTTTGGGCATGTATACCAGTGGGCTTGTATGCTTATATATCCTCTCACATGTCATCGTCGATAATTTTCTTTTAACCGAACATTTTGATGCAAGGGACAACCACATCTCAGAAAAGTTTGTTCATTCACCATCCACCCGGATAAAGGATTATGAAAGAGAAAGGTCGTCTTTACGTGTGCAGCACCAGTGTGCGATTTTAGGATGGGTAATGATAATAATGAGGAAAGGGAAATATTTTCAGATAACTTTGGAGACATCTTAAGTCGGAACGAGTAACTCCATTATACGTAAGGTGGGTACATATCCTTGAGGCTATATACATATAGGTACCTTCCTACTTATCTGACTACCAACCATCCAGGAAAGGGATTAATAAATATTCTATCTAGCTAAAGCGGATGTCCTTTTTATGACTTCGTATCGGGATTTTCGATGTTTGGTGGTTTACACTTTGGATGTCGTCTTGAATTTAAGACTTCTGATAAGTAATATAGGTAGGGGACAGCAACGGCACTGCTTTAGTCCTTTGCCAAAAAGACTATCGAAAAAAGGAAAATAATAAATGTTTGTCCCAGCAGACGTGAAATTTATAATTGCTCAATTGCCGGTATAAAGGAGGAATTATTTGAATAGCGGACAAATGCTTAAGGCTAATAGTGCTAGATATTTTTCTGTGGAAATCAAATTCATTCAGTTAACCGGGTGAATTTTAAATAGTTTCCAGTTTGGAACTCCCCTTATTCCTTTTTCTTTCAAAGTGACGTTTGAAGTGCTCAGTTTTGTACTCAGAGTGGTCAGTATTTTTTGGCGGTCATTTCCAGCGTTTTTTCATAAGATTTGTATTTTTTTTTAATTAATATGTGCAGGACTTCTTGATTTGTTTTGTTTAAGATTTGAACACTAAATTGTGAAGATTAGCCTGGAATTGAAACTTTTGGTGTATGTTTTCTCTTATTTCTTATCTTGTTAATGTAGTTCAAGATGTGCTCAGTTTCTTACCCAGAGTGCTCAGTATTTTGTTCGGCGGCTGTCATCTTAGTCGTTTCATCATTCAATACCTATGTTTCTTTTTTATTTAGAAGTGTTCTTAACAGATTTGAATACAAAATTGTTAAGACCAGCCTGCAATTTAATTTTGTGGAAGGTATTTTCTCTCAATTTCTTCACTTGTTAATTTGGCTTAAGCTTTTTAACTCAAGGTGCTCATTATTTTTTTCGGCTTTCATTTCAATCATTCCCTCATATAAATGGTTTTTTTTTTGCTAAGAGTTGTGTCCATGCCATCTTGATTTGCTTCCTTAAAAATTAAATTGTCAAGACCAGCCAGTAATTAAATTTACTATTGTGTTTTTCCCCAATTTCTCCTCCCGTCAATGTGACTCTAGATGTGCTCAGTCTTTTATTCAGAGGAATCTAACTCTACTTTAAGCTAAGTATGTATAACTTCTTTTAGGTAAACAAATATTTTTGTATTCGTTGTCAGTTTAAAGTTTTTTAAGCATTAAACTAGCTTTTTTGGGTGCCATTATAGGCACAAATTTGATGCTGATGTATCAGATCATTTTAGAATGCTGTTTTGAGTGCCACAAAAGACCTTGTACCTGCTGGTGTACGAGAGCATTGTAACTTCTGTTTCGAGTGCCACTAGAAGCGAAGTATCTGCTGATCTACCAGAGAGCTTAGATTGTTATTTGAGTCCCCACGGGCGTAGTACCTTCTGATGTATCAGAGTTCTTTGGTCTATTGTATTGAGTGCCAATAAAAGCTTCTGCTTCTGATACCAGGACACCAGGAGTAGAATCCAAAAATCCCAATCATCAGAATCCAAATAACCAGTTATCAAGACTGAAACCCACTCAGAACCTAGTTGCAGGACCAACAAAAATCATCGCCTGGAAAATGGCAACATTTTGGCAAAAAATTAAGTCGAGGAAAATTTGTCAAACACTCGTTAGGCCTTGCTTGTAAGAACTTTTCGGAAATTTGAGTATCCAATCAGAGATACCCCGTACATAACAAAAACAAAAACTTTATTCACTTTAAAGATTACACAACTGTATTGCATAAGATGCCTGCATTGAACGGTTGGCCACTCCAGGCAAAAGGTAACATCACATGTGCGGTCCTAGTGAATTTCGATTTTTACCTTTGCTGTGCCCTTTTAAGCATCAATGTAAAATTTTCTAGGCCTCTTTAAAAATTATAAAAAGAAGAAGAAAAGAGAGATTGACTCCCCGCTTAGTCAATTACTCTTTTGCTCGAATTGAGCAGAACAAAGAAACAAACAAAATTGAGTTAAATATCAGTTGCTTTAAATAAGGATCTTGTAATAAACAGTCTGGAAAAACAATCTAGTTTTTAACGAGGTCCAAGAACGTTTTACTTTGATGCTAACAAGAGCCGAACAGAAGTATCTACCGAAATTCTCTTGGGCCTCACCAGTTATTTCTTTTTTTGCCTCGAGCAGCAACAAAAAAGAAATATAAAAAGTTATCTCATTTAGGATTTGAACCTGGGACCTACTGTTTACCAGTTCAGGACCCATGTTCTGTAACTATCGCAAATCTCATATGATTTCCATAGTTTCTAGACGGATTTTAGCGACGCGATAGTTACAGAACATGGGCCCAGGCTTATTCGTAATTCACCTATGCAGTGTTGTAAATGATTGACTATAAATATATGCTTTTATTTTTCTTACCATGTGAGTGGATATAAAGCGTTTATGTTATATACGGGAAGATATCAAAATTTGTTCAATAAGTTTGTACTAGCAAGGGGCTCACGTGTTTTTGACAAGTTTTCCTCGACTTGACTACCCCTACAAAATGCTTGCTAGAGCCTTGACTGAACTTGGCAAAAGCTTGCCCGTTTTCCACGTGGGAAGATTCTCAAGACTCTTCTCCCGAATTTTCTTGTTCTTTGCAGGACAACCCTGGGCGAAACCGCGGAGAGCGAGGTATAATAAGGTTTCATTCTTTTACTTGACTTGAATCCACACGCTACTCCCTCTCCCTCTGCCTCTCTTACTCGCCTTCTCTTTCTCTTTTCTAACACTTCTCAAGAACTTGTATTATTTAAATGATTTGATAACTGAGCTCCCAATAATCCTTACATCTTTTATGAAGACATTACTTTTTCTTGAAAAGTGTCATCTTCTTTGAAACATAGATACAGTAAATACATTTTTTTTTTAAGGATAATCAACAAAAATCCTCCACAAACCGTCTGTGGTCAGTTTATCTTCTTTTAATGCCATTGTTCTATTTTTGTTTTGTCTTTGTTTGTTTTGTCAGAAATCCAAAATCCCTCAAACCATCTCTGTGTTTCTGCTTTACTGAAAACCGTTGTCACCATCTGCTGTAGCCATTTTCATATTTTATTTCTTGCGCTTCTATCACACTTAACACCACTATGTCGTTGGTAGTCATTTTTTCCACAGAAAACATCCCCACATAGCAACAACAACAACAACAAAAATAATAAAATAAAAAAAAAACTCTCCAAATCCGCTTTGTTGTGTTTTGTATCTGAGAAATATATCTGCGTTTGCAGAGTTTTTTTTTATTTTTATCTTCAAGCTTTCTCTGAATTACTTCGTCGCAACAGATTTTTCTGTCAGGCGGAATCCTTGATATCTCGCTGGGCTATAGCTTTTGGTCAGAAAAGCAAATGTCCTTAACAACTTACCACTTTATGCTCGTCGAGAATGTATCTCATCGTCGTCGTCGTCGAAGTTGGCATTGGTGTTGTCCTTGTCGTTCTCTGGTGATGTCAGTACTTACATTTGGCCACTGATGTTCAGGGTAATATTGTCATCGTGGCGTGTATAAACCGTTAGCTCTCGTCGAACAAATAAATAAGATGACACCGCGTGTGCTGAATGTTTTCATTTAGTCGATCTAGGACGAGAATCGTGGTACAAACAAAAATCAACTACTATGATGATGATGATGAGGACGATGCTTCTCTCTGGGCTATCATAGTCCAGTTGCCAAGCCCTAGCCCGTCCTTTGGCCAGCAATTCGTTCGTCCTTTCCGCATGCCACTGCCACCGTTAGATATGCGAAAGAGATTTAGACTTAGAGATGGTGGCAGTTAATTTCAACGACATATCGGTCACATGTTAGCGCGAAATTGAAAACGATTCGTGGGATAACAACGAGAACAACTCCCACGGGGTATAACAAGGCTCGTTGGTTGTGGTGGCGGGTCTTAAGTGATAAAGTATTAGGTGCCAGCACCGGACACAATAAGAGAAAATAACACCAACAACAACACCAGCAAAAAACCTTCAACTTTATATGTATAAGCGAACAATAGCTGGGGATTTTCTTGTTTGGCCCTGGAAAACACGATCTGTACTCAGATACATCTGTGATGCTTGGTCTATTTATTGAGAGCATAATTTCAGGAATTGATATTGTTTTCAAAATTAATGGTTTTTGACGTTTTTCATTTCAAAACAGCTGAGAGCAGATTTACTGTTAAACCACTTTTTAAATTGTCTCATGATTAAACCACCCACCTGATAGGAATTCGCAGATGCAATTTTTTGTTGCTGGTTACAGTCCCCGCTGCGTGTAGGAAGAATTTGTCATATGGAAGCATTTAAAACTGATGCTTTTTTCCTGGCGGATAATTTTTTCTGTCAAAAATTAGCTGATGTTGTTAAGTCCAGTTATCAGAGGTTTTCTCACAAACGTCAAAACCAAACAGACATCTAAGATTGTACCTATATGTATTTTTAAAGATATGCCATTTAACAACACGGATCTTTTGAACCTAAGACCTACAAATAGGAATTCCGTAGTAGGTGGGTTTAGCTTTTTACGAGCAAATCATGGTCGACAGAAGAATACATCAGTGTTCTAAAGTCTGTAAAAATTGGTGCCCACTAGGCAACTTTCAGTTGCTGGGAACTTAGTTGCTCACAACACTGAACAACTTTAAGTCGCTTGCCATCGCCCAACTTTTGTTGCTCTGAACTTTGTCTGTCAAAAATAGGGTGCCAAAATTATGTTTTTATGTATATACGCGAGGATAGCCAGACAATCAGACATTATTGAAAAAACAAAATGGTGACAAAAGTCAACACAACAATAAAGAAAACATGAACTTCTAACTCCCAAAAGTTGATCGGGAGTTACCTAATCAGCGAGGGCAAGCAACTTTAGTTACTTTGTGTTGCGAGCAACTCGGAGTAATAAAGTGAAAGTTGCCTAGTGCCATGCCTTATCAAACTTTGAATGAGAGACTGGGCTATGTTACAGAAAGGTGTCTTAAGAACTGGCTATAATACATGCTCTCCAGAAAATTTTTCTGGTTCAAAGTTCAGCTCGCTCAAGAATTGAAGTCAGCTATCCACGGATACATACATCATGGCTTCTATTTAAGCAAATACTTGCTCAACAAAGCTCAACAAATTATCATTATTCACCTCCGTGATATAACAAAAATTCATCATAAAATAAAGTTTCCATCAAAATCCTCGTACTCCATTGGTTTGATGATTTGTAAATTTGCAACATCAAACGCCCACTTGCTGGAGAAAATCTAAGATACATAACATACATATAGCTGAAGTGTATCCTCCTGTTCATTGCATCGCGCGAATGCTTTTTTTGTCATATCTTAATTACAATCGGTAAAGTAAAACCGTAAACTTCATCAGAAGAACTCAGGCAACATCCGGTGAAATGCCAGTGTCATCAGCAGCGCCACCAACTTGAGACTTCCGGCTCTGAGGGAATTTTTGGGGAGTTATTTGCCAGAGTACCATATAGTTACATAGTCAGAGCACCCATATTTCTAACGGTTTCTTTCGTCCGTCTCATTTTGTTTCGTGTGAAACTTTTCAACCATTTCTCTCCTTCTGGAAGTTATGTCGACGCCGACACCGACAACAAACGACGACGACGAAAACGACGTCGAAAAGGACAACAATCGTTAGCATTAACTGTTTCTTTTACTATGATTTTGGCAATCAAGCTATAAGCTTGTGATATTCGCAAAAACTCCTGTGGATATCTGCAATAGCAAATCAAAAATAAGCTCGCACTTACATTCACACACACACACGAATAATAAGAAAAAGGTTATGCTATGCAGAAGGACGAAGAAGGACCTCTCAGGTTTTGTTAAGTTAAATATCGCATCGTTTGGCGTTGTCGTTGTTGTTGAAGTTGAAGTATTCTTGAGGATTTACAATGCGCTCAACGGGTATACAAAGACAAAAATGCCTTCTGGCAAAATAGAGAAGGACGAATACGACGACGACGACGACGAACGAACGAAGAACAAACTCCTCACATTCCTTGAATGCTGAACTCAACGTTACCATTCTATATCTCTTGGATGGATGAATATCTATATATTTTATCCATTTTATTCAGGATCGAACTAGGTAATGTAGGGGCTTGAAATGAAAAAGGCCCATTTTATGAAAAATAAAAAACAGTTCTTAAGCTTGATTTTTCATCAATACTGCTTTTAAATTTCAAAACTATTGGTTCAGCTTTGTAAACTTGGTCTTAAATATATGAAAAACTTAAGTATTTGTTAGCTTGGAAATATTTGCTTAAAGGTTTCAATTTTCTATTTTAAATTGAGCTCCAAATATACGCAAGTACCTACTGAGCTTGCTTTTGAGGGACTTCAGACCTTTAAATAGCTCAATATTTTTTTTTTTGATAAAGTATTTGAATATGTAAGTTTTCAGATCCATAACTCAGCTAGGCTCACAGGTTAGCTCGTTATTTGTAAGCTGGCTCCAAGTCTGTATAGATATTACCTTTGAAGTAACTCACATTTAAGAGTACTTCACTTTCACAGCCTTTTGGTGTTTTTCAAAGAGTTAAATTTCCAACTTAAATCTCATCTAAGCTTAATCAATATTTAAATTTGCATCAAGGCTTAAAAATCATCTGAGCATTAAACTAAGCATAGAGAGCTCATTTTAGCTAGTTTTCAGCTATTCGTTTTTTAATTCAAGAAGCTCTCAATTTCAAACTGAGATGACTTATTTTAGTTCGTATTCAATTGAGCTGCACTAAAATCTAAATTAGAAAAATTGAGCGAGCTATAAAGAGTAATATGAGCTTTGAACTGAGCACAAAGCTCACTGAGCTGATTTTCACTGTTGGCCATTAGCGATTGCCTTCTTTGCCTCATCGATAATAATTCAACCCTGAGTGTACTATCTTTTTTCTATGTCACTAGTGTATGTATGGACGTGTGTGTGTGTGTGTGCATATTGTATTGGGTGAGCCTTTTTAGCTGCTGTGTATAGTGTAATAGAAGTGGTGTCATAAATTAAAACTTAAACTTTTGGAAATGTCAAGTATAAAACGGTAAATCTCTGCGAAAAAGTCATCCCACCGCCGCGCCGCACCATCTCGCTCATAAATCCCAGCTAACTGTAGATTACACAATCCCATCATCACCCCCCATCACCCTTAAACTGCCAAAACCTCTTTACAGTATTTAATGTACAAGGGAAATCTTATATTTCGATTTTTGCTCAAGATAGGTGTCGCTGTATGTGCATGTGAAAGCAAGAGAGAGTATGTGGGCAGGGGGGGATATTATAGTTTCCTCCCAACTCGAGAAATACCCCATAAGAAATGCCTCAATCCTAGTTCGGTGTAATCCTTCATATGGGGCTCGTAAGGATGTATTCTTGTGTGTGGGAGGGATGTGATGTAGTAAATTATAGGCGGCCACTATACCTCGCTGCATTTTAAGCGACACCGACCGAGGCAAAAGCAAAAAGGGTGCGGTTCTTATTTTTGTTTGTCAGAGTCCAAGTTGTTCTTCTTCCGTTCGTAAGGATCTCTCGTTTGCCGACTTCGCTCCAATTGAAATCCGTTTTCCTGTTCACGCCATAATTGTCAAATACTCGCGCTACATAGAGCGAAGATTTAAAAGTTTTATTTCCGGAACACCCGGGAACGGCGGCGGGATGGACTGCTATAGGTACCTATCCACATAGACTCACAAAAAGGACTTTTCTTTGAAGTTCTGGTGTGTCGTGGATTTGTGCGAGCTGCGAGGACATAAATGTTTGGATTTGGATTTAGATTTGGTTGTGGATGTGGAATGTGTTTTCTGGAGAAGTTTTGTTTGGGATCTCTTAAGGTGGAAAGTTTAAGTGATATATAATCTCTGTTTCAGAAGGAAGAAGGATTCAGAGTCAAACTATACGCCAAGTCATGGTGATGATGTAAAGGATTGGTTCTTTCTTTTTGAGTTGAGTTAGGGATTAACGTTACAAGAGTGTTTTGTTGGAGAACTTGTGCTGATATATTGAAAGTCCATTAATTAAATATCAGTTTGTTTCTTCACGAAAAGCTTTAAACTTTTTTAATCAAGTCAGAATGCATTATCTTAATACGCAGTTTAAAAATCTCTTATAATTCAATGTGATTTCAAATTTAGAAAACCCAAATCGTGGTTCAAAAGACTAAATTGGAAAATTAAACTGTGAAATGTTTACCGTTGGCAGCAAGAAACGTTCTTTCCAAGATGTTTTATGATTATTATTATGATTTTTTCTTATCAAACTGTTCATGTAGCTTGAACTCTTAACATGATAAAAGTGGTTTGAGCTTATTTATACATAATTGATGATTGATAATTGAAAATGAGATCTGGGCTCAGTAAAAAGTTCCACTTCCTATGGAGCTAGTTAGTTAATTTGGAGCAAATCTAAAAACTAACTCAACTAGGAAGGAATCTTACTAAAAATGTGAATGAAATCAAATAACTCAACAGGGAAATTTATTCCAAAAGCATACAATTCAGCAAATGAGCTAACTTTTCACAGTGTGCTCTGAAAATATTTAAAATTTATAAAAATTGACCAGACATAATGTAGACTCACATGCATATCTGATAGCTAACTCAAAAATGAGCTAAACACTCAGTTCAAAATTCAGGTCAACTTATATTTGACACTTGTGGCAGCTCCAAAATAAAAGGAAAATATAAGAAATTTGACTTTTGTCATACCTACATAAATAGCTCAAGAATATGTAAGCAAAACAAAAATTATTTGAGCTGAAATCTTGGAGATATTTTAAATTCAAAATTATTAACGCACGCTCAGTTTGGAGCTTTCATTGTTAGTTTCTTTTTGGGTGTTGTTACTGTTACTTACTTAGATAAGAAGCTATCTTAGTAGAGATGTGAGTTGCTCGTACTAAGAAATCAAATATTTCAAAAAAGAGCCAATTCCAAAACGATCCTGTTCAGAAACTGAGTAAGCTTAAAACTGACCTAACCTTTATTTTGAGAAAGCTCGAGAGTGAACTCTGCACTAAGAACTAATTCTAGCTTTAAAATCAGTAAAAATTGAGTAAGAACAGAAGTTGCAAAGCTCAAAATTAGCACAAAAATGAGTTCTGCACCCCCAGCTTACCATTAAGCTGACTCTTCGCCTCATGTTAGCAGCTCAATAATAATCAAAATAGTAGTGATTTTAACTTGGATCTATGATTTTTTAATTGAAAATTGTTTAAGAATAGGAAATACAAAGCTCTGCTCAGTTACAAGCCTCGCTGACTTTCAGTTTTAAGCCTCGTTAGAAACGTAAAAATTGATTGATCGAAGTAATAATTTCAGCAGTTTTCAGTGAAAATCTCAAAGGTCTCAGAGAGAGAAATAATTCAAATATTAAACTAGTCAAAAAAATTAAAGGAACAAGATTTTTTCATTTTTTTGTTGAGTTTTTTGAAGAGCTGTATCTTTGTGAATAGTGGTCGTATTGAGTTGAAACAAAATGGATTCTATAGCTTTGTGCTTCTTGTTTTGAAATATAATGGCATATAATGTTTCTTACAGTACCGTTGTTGCTATATTACACGAGACAATTTTTTTTAAATTTTTTTTTAAGGCCATCATTTTTTTAGATAATTTTTTGAGTCAATCAAATGTTATGGTCTGATAACTTGTTTATTCAGGTTTTATTCCACTTTTTGTTTTAATTTTCTGTTTGCATGGTTTATCTAACTTTTAACGGCTTTAGTTAGCAATATCTCAGCAAATAATGACGTCATAAAAAAAATTCATGGATAGTTTTGGAAATTTGAATAAGTTTCCTACAAATTTGTTTGGATTTTG
Organism: Dasysyrphus tricinctus; assembly: GCA_963921185.1. NCBI lineage: Eukaryota > Metazoa > Arthropoda > Insecta > Diptera > Syrphidae > Dasysyrphus > Dasysyrphus tricinctus. The sequence continues at coordinate 17,193,528 of OY992533.1, read as the reverse complement.
TAGAGATTATTTTTCTGTTGACTACAAAAAGTTAGTTCAAGAAAAAGTATTAAAAAATCGACTTTATTTGGTCTCTCGGTAAATCTATTTGTTTCTTTGCAAATTTTGATTGCATGACTAGCATTGGTATGCAGATTTGTGGACTTTTACAGCATCAATATTCCTGGAAATTTTCAAATTGATTCACCAAACCACTTTCTTCGCCAATTTTTCAAAATTGTGTTGCGTTTGTCCCCAGAGCGTGTTATATTTGACCTGTACATAGGTATAGGACGAAAGTACCTAGGTAGTTTTAGAAACATTATCACAGCTACGTAAATTCGTCATTTTTAAGAAAGCTAGCTTCATCAGTTTCTAGATAAATAACCCATCTTTTAGATCACATATTTTGTTTTCTCTTATTGCAACAAACCCAAGAGCAGGAAACCCAAAAGCTATTTTATGAGGCACTTATAGGCTGGGAGCCGACCGTAAGATTATCTATCTCATCGCGGCCACGCGAAAATTGGATGCCAACCGATAGCTTTAGTGCAAACATTTATAAAACTACTGGTCGGACAAGCTTTATCTGGTCGCAATGGTTAGAAAATGCACTTTTCAGGTTACATTTTCCTCTTAATGTTCCCATAATATATAAGCAAGTGCTATAAATGGGGTATCAAATGAAAGGTAGGAGTGTCCTCTACATCTACACGATACCAATGGTCGGACAGACTTTTTTTGGCTGTTGCGACGAGTCAGACGACTTTAAAAAAATGGTATTTTCTTAAAACTCGTTTTACATCAGGAACAATTGAGTAAAATCATTAGCTAGGAAAGTGGCTTTAGCCCCTTTTTTTCATTTTCATCCAAGTATGCACAAAATCCCTAATTTTATAAAAGTGGTCGGACTCGTGGCAACAGCAAAAAAAAGTCTGTCTGACCATTGGTATCGTTTAGAGGACAGTCTTACCTTTCATTTGATACCGCATTTACGGCAGTTGCTTATATTATGGGTACATTTATCGGAAAATGCAACCTGAAAAGTGCATTTTCTGACCATTGCTTGTCCGACCAGTAAATGTTTGCACTAAAGCTATCAGTTGGCATCCAATTTTTGCGTGGCCGCGATGAGATAGGTAATCTTACGGTCGGCTCCCAGACTATTATAGGCAGCTCAGAAATAAAGCTAAAATAGAAGTTATTTTAGCTTATGATGTGAGCTTTTTGAATACAAAAATACGAGTACAAATTGAAATACCAAAGCTTTATCCTTGCTTAAAGATAAAATATTCCTTCAGTTAAAAGTCTAGCTAACTATTGAACTAATGAGGTTGAAAAAAATTACAAAGCTTCAAGTTTATTTAGCTAAAAATAGTAAAAATTTAATTTCTCAGAAAATTAACTAATTCAAAAAAGATAACGTTCAGAAACTTGAGTCTCATCTTTTCAAGTAAACTCTGAACTAACATTTGGACACAGTATAAAAACATGAAACCAAAACAGCTCAAAAATGAGCCGGATCTGATTCAGCCAACAGATAAGTCGATACTGGTCATGTAGAAGACAACATTGTGTTGGATATTGTTTGGAAAGGCTCCAATTGTATGCGAGCAAATCAACCCATTCGAAGTTTCTGGGAATAAGAAGAGACACCCTTTTGAGCCGTTTTAAAAAGCCGAAGATATTGAATGCGAAAATGAGCTGTTTTGGTTTTTAATTTTGGTTCGTTAATGGAATGCAAACTTTAAAAAATTAAATCAAAAAATTGTGAGACTGTCTGCACTGACAATTTTCAAGGCATAATCACCAAATAACACTCCCAATCTTTCTCTTAAACTACATTAAGAAAAGTTTAGAACTTTGTCATACCCAAAAAATAAGCAAATGTGTATATTAATTTATAACCAACAACATTAAAAGCTCTCCAAACATACCTACAAAAATACCAAAAAAAAACCATTTGACGTTAATTCAAATTAAATTCACAACGCGCGACATTAAACAAAAGTTATTATAATTGGATTGAACAAAAACAAACAATCGTCCATCCATATTGGCTCTATAACCATGGACCTTTCTCTTTCATCATCACAATAATACAAAAAAAAATAAACAAAGAAAACACCTTCCAAGTTCCGCTAAAATAAAATATAAAAAAAAACACTTAACAAGAATTTATGAAAATTAAAAGTTAAGTCCAAACGACACATCCTTCCTTCTAGCATATTTTGTTGTAATTTTTAATTTGATGCATAAATAAAATTAAAAACGAAACAAACGAAGAAAAAAAAATTCAAAAAAGATCCAATTTACCATAAATTTTGGTTCTAAACTTGTCGGCCATTCATTCAATATTCATTTCTCACGCTTAATGGCCGGAGACGAAGACGACGACGGGGATGTTGACGACGCTGACGGTGAATACGTCGACGACGATGAAGAATAAAATGGCGGATGGATGAAAGTATTTCCGGAACCAGAAACAACTTTTCCTTCTCGACCTCTCATCAAAAATCATCTTTTTTCCCTAACACACCGCAACAGCCAGCACCCCCACCACGCGCGAGGGGAGTTGGGAAAATTTATTGAAATTAAAAACCAGGAGCCAGTCAGGAGCGCAGATAGAAACACGTGGAAAATGAACCGAAAAAAATTCCTGGTTAACAAATCAGGTTAACTAACCGGGACCAGCAAAGGGACATGGGGGTGTTTTTTTTTTCTTTTCTTTGAAGAAATGTAAACACGCGGCTAGTTTACAAGCTATAGTAACCTCCAACCCTGAGTAGATATTTGGGGTGAGTTGTTGCAAAAGAAGAACGAGAACGATAAGGAATAGGACAGAACGAAAAAGAAAATTACAGCCCCAAACAGAAAAAGGGAAGAAAAGTATTTAAATTTATTTTTATTAACCAATAAATTTGTGTATTTAAGCTTTGCACTGCCTCACACCAACCCTATGTTGCTGGCCTCCTTCTCAGTTCTCACTGACAGTGGATTAAGTTCCGATTCACAGGCCTGACTGACACATACTGGAGTATTTGATTTGAAAATCTGGCCAAGAACTCATTATATCGATTGTAAAAATCCAAAAACTTAATTTGAAGTTATGGACAGCGGAACATATAATACAAAGAGACAAGCTGAAAAAGCGAGGCATTTTTTAATTGTTTTTCCGTTAGTATTTGTTTCAAATGACAAATTAAAATTGGTATCCAATTTTTCTCTTCAAATACCCCACTGTCTGGTGTGCTTTCTCTCCTGGTTTTGCATTGTAATTGGTTACAAAGGCGTATAACTTTCAATTTAGAATCCGCACATCATCCAACGAAGAAGGGCAGAGCCGACGCCTCTGCAAACTGAAGTCTCCGGCACCCGCAAACAAGAATTCCAAAGCGGGTTTCATGCACAACTTGACCCAGCCTCGTCTCCAATAATTATGAAAGCTATGTTAGTCCCTAGTTTAGACCCTTCCTTCCAGCAGCACAGCGCCTAGACATATTTGCATTAGTTTTGAACTGTTTGCTGTAACAAGGTTGATTACCGCTAGCTCTTTTAGTTCAATATAAATGCTGTCCGTTCGTCAGTCCGTTCCCTCGTCGTTTTTTTTAATTTTTTGCAATTTTATTTAATGTGAGGGTTTGTCTTGAAAAGTGAAGATTGAGGGGTTAGTTGGTTGGTTTTGCTGTCGTCCTTCGTGTTGGTGCGATGAGAAAGTTTTAATTAAAGTTTACGCGCTTGTTTCGGAAGAGCCTAAAGTTGTTTATTCCTGATAATTTCAGAGAGAGTAAGACATTTTCGGTATTTGAAATTTTTTTTTTTTTTTGGGTTAACAATCAAATCTAGGAGTTTATTAGCAAAAGGATTTTCACTAAAAAATATTTCGCTATGGTTAGTGAAGAATAAAATTGGGTTGGGAGCTTATTTTTAAATAGAGCAGATAAAAGTACAGCTGTGAGAGGATCAACAGTAAAGAGTTGAGTATTGAAACTCCAAATTGTATAAACTTGCCAAAATTAATAAATTAAAATGAGAAGAACTGTTCAGTGTTTACAAATGGTTAAACACAATTTTTGATTTACAATTTTTTTTTTTTTAAATATACAAAAATCAAAATTTCGATGTTGAATCTCACAACTGTTAATACACAGCGAAATTTTACAGTCACTTTGATGTATACGAAGTCTGCCATCAAGAGATGGCAAAGAGTGTTTCGTATTCTTTTTTCGGCCAAAAGGAACTGTGATCAATTAAAGACATATATTTGTCTCTTCCCACTCTTCAACATTAATCCTAAATGTGGGACGATGCGATGGTTATCCAAGCTAAACTTCACGCCTGTGCTTTCAACTTTTTATTTATGGTGTCAGAAGAGGGAAATATTTAGTGGGAAGTTTGATGTTTCCCATAATATTAGAAAAGCCAAGGCATAGTGACTAACCATTCCTGTGTGTGTTGGTAGTCGTCTGGAATGGAGGAGATCTACAATTTTCTACCGAATCTAAATCGTAAAGATGTCAGGCACTTAATATTACACAATGTTTGTAGTCTTGGAGGACTGGTTACTTCCTCACAGGAGGCAGTACCCACTAACAAAACGTTTTTTTTTTTAAGGTGACAGAGGCTGGGAACCGATCGCTTGGAACAGGCTGGGTTCGAACCCTCCATATGATTGTCCTTTGAATAATTTTTTGAAATTATGACAGATTTGACTTTTATGAATCTAAATCTGGTTTGAGAGAGATTCTATCAGGTCCAGTTTTTTTTAAATTGATTTTTGAAAAATATGATTGATTTGTAAAAAAGAGCTCTCTTAGATTCGGTTGACCTGGTAAAAAAAAACTATTGCGCATATTCTGCTCAAATTTGGAGGACTTACTCCACATAATATTAGCTTTCATATGAAACCAGATTCGTCATCATCCATCATTGCTCACCCATATTTTAAACCGTTATTTAAAAAAAAGGACAGAGATTTCGAATGTGTAGTTTTCATGATTTACGCTGTAAAAACATATTTTGATATTCATAAACTCAAGTATATTAAATAAATTTTAATCAAAGACTTTAAAAAAAGAAACAACGATACAACTAACCGTTTTAAAATAACACTTTTTCCCATTAGTATTTCACTGAGTGCTCTGACGAAAAACTGTTAAAATATTTTACAATATAAAAAACACATCGATTCTACCAAACTACACCTTAAAGAAGTAGTTTTAAAAAATAAAATAACGCAAAAATCCAAATAAACAATTTACTATAACTTTTTTCTTTAAACATATTATTTTGTAGCTTTTTTCTTTTCATATTTTCTATTGGTGTCCGACGAAAAATTGACCAGCAAAAATCTGCCAGCATTGCTTCTGACCATTTCCCGTTATATCTTCGTTCTATGTGCATAATGTCTTGATTAAACCTTTCACCATATTCATCTGAAACTGCACCAAGGTTAACCGGGAAAAAATCTAAGTGGGAGTCCAAAAAATTAGCGACATGTTGCAATTAAGAGCTTTATAAGAGCTAAGTAGTTCTTGGATGATTTCCTTGAATTTACAATATCTTTGGGAGGACAACAAATTTTTAAAGATTTAAAATGATTTAGAAAGATGAAAAATAGTTCTTTCAGGTCCTGTTATTATTTAAAAAAAAAAAAGTTTCTATCGTTGAAGAAATTCGACGTCAAATGTACCCAAAAAACGGGTTTTTGACATGTTTGAATTGGAATATCTCAAAAACGTGACGTGCTAGAGTAATTTTGACTTCGGATTCAGATTCAGCATGCCAATCCTGTAGAAAAGTATATTTTGGTTTAAAGGCGATTTTCGTTGTTTTCATTCTAATGGCCAATATATAGGTAAAATGTTAGTATTTTGGGTACAAAAATCCAGTAAGGAGTCAAACTTTAGCAAAAAATTATTCTTATGCATGCGCATAACAAATATACTTCCCCTAGACTTTCGCAAACGAAAGTTATTTAAATTTTGGATATTTACCTCTGAGCTAAGATAAATTAAAGCTTAATGGTAACCCCATTCCTATAATATCTACCTAGCTTCCTTACATAAGACAACAAACACTTCGATGAAAGCTTTTTCTTTGTTTTTATCTATCGTGCTCCTACAAATATATTTTAGAAAGATGTATTGAAAACTTCAAGGAACTGCACACATTTTTACTTGAAATAATCATTAAATTTTACCAATAGATTTTGCAACTTCGATGCACAAACTCTGTATTTGTAAGACCTTTAGAAGTATGTAATAACTAAACAATTACAAAAATCTAACTTCGATAATAATATATGTTCTTCGATGCACAAGATCAAAAGAAGTCCTTCAGAAGTAGTTATTTCAAAAATAAGAAAAAAAGAAGGTGTATATATTTTGACTTGAAATTCCGCCTCTAATAGAAATTCGAAAAAAAACCTTTTTAAAGTTTAGATAATAACATCAAGAATTTGAAAAGAAGCAAAAGCTGTACATATATATTTCGACATAACCCCCACTTCCAATATTGAGATCTTAAGCAAGCTTCACAAGAAATTTCGGATATACAGGAGGGGCAGTTTTATAAAAAATTGACTTAAAACAAAAAAATATTTAAAAACAACGGTGCTGTTTACAATACCATACTATACTCTTCTTTGATTTTCATTTTAAATTAAGTTGTGTTAGTGAATAGTTTTTGAAAAATTAGTTTTCAAACTCAAAATTTTATATGCAAAATATTTCCAAACCAATATTTCCCTTATTATTACTTAACAAGCCCATATGGCAACATTTAAAGGATTTTCTTATGTGCATTTAACCTTAGCAATGCATTGAAGAGCCAAAGCACTAAATCCTGTTTTTCTTTGTTTTTTTTTTTCATTTTGATTAAATAAATTCTCTCGACTCGAAGTCGGATATTCAATACCTAGGTAGAAACAACAAAATGATGCATTGCCTTGCAAGCTTTTTTGGCAAGAAACTTAAGGACTCTCTGGCTCTCTGGATATTATACACCTAGTCTGTGAATATAGGTACACAATGCACGCATAACAAATTGCACCACAGTTAGACAATATATTATTGTATTAATTAACAAAAACAGGATCACCAATCAACCGCTTGATTAATGATGTCATACAAAATCGTAAATCTAATTCGTAACATGCGGATATCGATACGGATTTAAATCCATGAGGTTTGTTCTAACCTGGTTTCTCTCGGTCTCATTCCATCCACCCACCCATGTTGTTGTTTATGGACTGATGGTATATGCAAGTGCAACTGCACCCCATATTGCATCAAGTATAGGTATATTCTGGATATTGTTGTAATGTACATCCCTCTAATTCGTAGTCCATGTGTCTTATTTTATTGTCCTTTGTGTTATGTTCTGGGGGCTTTGTATTTTATGTGGGTGGGTATATTTGAACATTGTGAATCAATTAAGTAAATAAATATGTAAACAAACATTTGAAAATGAATGCTAAATCAATTTTGAATTCTTTTTTTGCTTTTTGGTTGGGGTCATAATTCTGAATCTCTGTTAAACTTTTGGTTCTGAAATTTTGTGCTCCACAGTTTTGTATTAAAGCACTATGAGAAATAATGTGAACTGCGACACTGGACTTCTAAACAGGTCAGTAGAAAAATAAAAAATTGGTTTATTCAGCTCCCCATCCTATGTAAGAATTAGATCCTCCAGACCGAGGCCTTTGATTTTTCTCGTAGTTTCCCAGGCTCATCAAGCGGATTGATTTTGAAACAACGTCTTTCTTGACAGCTGTTTAATTTACACCGTTGCCATCAAACGAGAATCAATTTGGATCAAATAGCTACTTAAAGCGTGGATATCTAACATGTAATCTCAAAAATTTAATTTGTAATCCCAAACCACTTAAATTCGAAATAAAAACCACATCACAATAACAAGAGAAAACCACATAGCATTTGTACAGTCGTATTGTCGTACGTCTTGAAAATTCAAAAACGTCCCTTTTCTTATCGTCTACCAATTAGCTAATGCAATGACAATTTGGTTTGTTTTTTTTTGCTTCCTTTCTCTGTTTTTTTTTTTTTGTTTTTCCTCACAATGTTAAAGTATAGGTTAGGTATATCCATGTTCATATCTCTCGCTCCCCATAGCCTCTTAATTGGAATTGTTTTGCTCCTTAGGGTAATTACCCATTTTTTGTTTAAGTAAAACTACACTAAACGCCATTTGTAATAAAGGACTTCCGCATCACGCCATCACGCTTAGTGTTATTACCAAAAATTGTATTTAAAATGCGACCGACACAGTGCTGCTGATTTGAAAATTAGTGAAACGAAAACACAGAAGAGAGAAAAAAATTAACAAAGATTTCATTTAAAAAAACACATACAAGAAAACTCCAATATCATTGCAATTTCTTTAAAGTAAAATTGAGAAGTTTTTGTTATTTTGCTAGTTTTGGGGTTGCCACTTTACAAAGTGCATTTTATGAAAATGACATTAACTTTTGGTATAATTGAAATGTGAATGTATTTTTCTTCTTTTCCGCAACTTGTATGTGTGTGTGTGTGTATGTGGTTAACCATATCATTTTTAACACAGATTTACAATGAAATCAAGATTCAAATAGGATCATTCGAAAAGGATACCAATTTCATTGGATATTAACAGACATTCGGCAAAAGGATAATGAGAAGATATCTTTTCTAATATTCAATGGCAAATGCTATTGCTATCCGAGTAGTGGTATATGGTCAACTCTAACTGCCGTAGTTAATTCCATGTCCTTTTTTTGTGAATATTTTTTTAGATATAAACGTATATTTGTTTGGGGTATAATGTGTACGAAAAGCCATAAGCTACAGACAAGAGACACCTGTGTGTAACCTTACTTCGTTGGTTCGTTTTGTGTGTCAATATTCGTTATCCTTACGAATTCATGATGGCTACTTGGATGGGTGTCATAAAGTACAGTGAATGTCTCATAAAACGTGACGGTAATCATAATTAATGCCCAATACTGTTTTTTTGTTGTTGTTTTTGTTGCTGGGTGGAGTACGGTTCGCTGTAGTGTATATAGTCGCAACTGCACGCACAATATCGATGAATATAAGTTTAAGTGGGGTTAGGTGCGACGATGGATATAATTTCTAACAAAGTAGGTCTCATAAGTTGTTGCTGGTTAATTTGTGTTGTCTTTTTTTTTGTTTTTGGGAGAATTAATTTGTGCATCCAGGGTCGGATTTAACAATTTTCCTTTCAGCGGCTTAGGATACTGAAGACTGTTGGTGTTTTTTGTAGAAGAGTTTAAGATAAGAAGCCTAAAAACTATTTGTAGCAGTTTGGTTACAATCAGGTGGAGCAACCTCACGGTTATTTTATATCCCTTCAGTTCAAAAGTTATCCTCATTTTATGTTTTAGCAGTCTTCAGTCCCCATATTAGTTTGACTGTCGATGTTTGTGGAATACTAAATAGCGATCTAAGATGTAATCCATGTTCTGGAGTCCTCGACCAGAGGCTCTTCTTTGAATGGTGTGGAGTCACATTTTCATCGCATCTATCTTATTGTTTCTGTAGATTCGAAGGGCGAGCGTCTCCTTATCCTGTCTTCGATTTGGCAGGGTGCCATGTGCGAGCTCTTGGTCTGCATGATATTCTTTTTTGCAACAACCTCCATGTTGACACCTGGGCAGATCACGTCTAAGCTTCGGACAGCAACCTTATAGCAACCCCTAGAGCAGTGTTTCCCAACGTGGGGCCCACGCCCCACAGGGGGGCAATTCTATTTTAAAGGGGGGCAATTTTATACTCTGATACATTATATACGTTTTAGATTTATAATTAAATGAGTGCGAAGGAGAAAAAGATCCCACTTTCGCATTCATTCAATTTCAAATATAGTCTGGAGTCTGGATCTTGACTTGTGCAAACTTTCGCTTGTGCCAAACTGTGAATGTTTTTCCCAGCTATTTTGTAAAGAACACAATAAAAATCATGGGGACTTATACACTGAAGTAAGATGACTCTTGATACTGTTAAGCGACAAACCGAAAATGAACATTTGTAAACGGTTGATGGTAAAGCATTTATTCGTGAGTTATTTAGTCGATATTTTTGACGAAGTAGATATTTTTAACAAGCAACTTCAAGGAAAAATTAAAACGAAGAAATAACGATAAGATGTTTGTTTCCACTTATTGATATGTCAGACATATATTTACCACACACATTTTGACAGGTGTCAGTGGCTCCAAAAATTTGAAGTGACTGAAACCGTTAAAAATATATTTCGTCGGCTTTTTGTCAAAACCTGGTAGGTCTATTTGAAAAATTGCTTAGATTTCGTTGATAGCACCAAAAGGAACCATATCAAAGTTGCAAGACATTGATATTTAAATTCTGTGATTTGTTTTGATCTGAATTACATTAAAATGGCATTAAAGGACAAACGAGGCTTTGACGGGGAGCTGACGCTTTTCAGAACAGCGTCAAGTGAATCTACTCATTTTGCCGCCTCTTTTTTTATCTCACTCCCAGGTGAGGCAGGAATTAAAAAAAATTAAAAACTGCTCTGCCTCACTTGGCCATCTTTTTCTTTCCCAGAGATCAGAGTGAGATAAAAATGAAAGGCGTCATAGTGAACACCGTCTTGAACATCTAGGAAACTTATCGCCAGAGTCAAAATATAGATATTTTTCTGGTGATTTCTCCCTAATTTTTCACCATTCATGTTTTTAGTGAACATTTAAAATTTTTTAAATGTTAAAAATTGTATAAATATAATTTTTGGGGGACATAAGAATTTTTGAAAAGTTTTGGTGGGGCATAGCACAAAAGAGGTTGGGAAACACTGCCCTAGAGAGACCATTCTCGCTTTGACGTGGAGTCATTGATACTTATGCTTGCAATACCAAGAAATCCTGTGCTCCATTTAATCCTGACGTCAAACCTCAACTTTTTCTTTAGATTTCTTCGCAGAATCTTCAAACCATGCTGCCTTTTAACTTTCGACATAGAATAGGGCAAGTTTTGGATTCGTGCAAAAAAAAATTTGAGACAACAATCAAACATAACATTACGATGATAGAGAACACGTAAAAAGTGGGTGGCACAATTCTGTCTGTCTGTTTGTATCTGGATCCACAGCCTAAACCAATGATGCGATTTTCTTCAAATTTTGAACTTAAGGTTTTTTTGTAACTCTCCAGAGGGGCAATTGAAATTTTTTGATAGCTCTAAAAATAACGGTACTTGCCATACAACCGTTAAGGAAAAGCTAATTTATCTCAAAAACGGCTCCAAACATTTTGATAAAAAAAATCTGTGTATTATTGTAGATATGGTGTACTTTCTGGTAAGAAAAAAAAATTATCAACAGCATTTACTAACGGTACCTGCCATGATTTTTTTGATTTTCGGTTTTCTCATTAACCGCTCATCCGATTTCAATCAAATTTTTTTGCACAAAAGCTTTTTAAAAAAAGACTCAAAATTTTTTTTGAAAATTCAATATTTCAAAAACGGATTGATGAATTATTTTTAAATTTCGGTTTTAAATGTATGTATATAAATACATGTATGTATACCCAAAATTTGTTACAAAAATTTTATAGATAAAAATTAATTTTTAAGAAAACGGCTCCAACGATTTAAAATTTTTTGTTTGCATGTATTCATATTTTTGCAAGTAATTAAATGGCATACTTTTTTTTGAGCTCTAAATTATTTATCAGGCTGTTAATACAATGAAAAGAACGATTTAAATGCTTTTTTATACCTACTTTTTCTATAATTACTTGAACATTTTTTAAAGTTCTTAAGTCCCGCACAACTTGAACATAAGAGCAAGTACAGCTGTGAACACGAAAATAGCAGTGGGTTGAAAATAAACGAAAAAATGATATATATTTAGCCGTTCTTGTGGAATACTGGGGTTAACCCTTAACCTGAGACCACCGGTCTCAGAGACCGCAACTACTTTTTATATGCAAATATTTCAATTTTTGCGTGTCGTATTACCTAGAGCATCCATGTACCTTTTTTAGAGACCAACTTGTATCGCCTATGAGCTAGGAGAGTGAACAGGTGCACGCGTTTGGCCTGGGTTAGTAAAAATATTTCGTCAACGGTCTCCAAGACCGCACGTAGGTGGTAATGTGATTTTATTGTATTTATTTGGTACTGTTATTCTATTGTCAAAATGAATAAAAGTAACGAAAATATTAAAATATTGCTGCAGCAAGCTATATCTGATAGCGATGATATGCCAGAACGAGGTTAACCGTTAAGGAAAAGCTAATTTATCTCAAAAACGGCTCCAAACATTTTGATAAAAAAAATCTGTGTATTATTGTAGATATGGTGTACTTTCTGGTAAGAAAAAAAAATTATCAACAGCATTTACTAACGGTACCTGCCATGATTTTTTTGATTTTCGGTTTTCTCATTAACCGCTCATCCGATTTCAATCAAATTTTTTTGCACAAAAGCTTTTTAAAAAAAGACTCAAAATTTTTTTTGAAAATTCAATATTTCAAAAACGGATTGATGAATTATTTTTAAATTTCGGTTTTAAATGTATGTATATAAATACATGTATGTATACCCAAAATTTGTTACAAAAATTTTATAGATAAAAATTAATTTTTAAGAAAACGGCTCCAACGATTTAAAATTTTTTGTTTGCATGTATTCATATTTTTGCAAGTAATTAAATGGCATACTTTTTTTTGAGCTCTAAATTATTTATCAGGCTGTTAATACAATGAAAAGAACGATTTAAATGCTTTTTTATACCTACTTTTTCTATAATTACTTGAACATTTTTTAAAGTTCTTAAGTCCCGCACAACTTGAACATAAGAGCAAGTACAGCTGTGAACATGAAAATAGCAGTGTTTTCACAGACATTGTTGAAAGAAAGCCTTCTATTTTCGGTTGTAGACTTTCCAATTAAAAAAAGAATGCATTTAGTGAAAGCCTTCATCATTAGCATTATTAAGAAAGAGATAGCTTTAGTTAGTTTGCCGTGCGTTCAGAATAACGATAGATTTAATCGTTAGGGATCGTTTTTGAAGTGAACATTAAAATAGCAGTATTTTGTAAATATTCTATTTTGTTTACTTTTTTAAAGTGCTATAAACCGAAAGCAAGTAAAGTGTAGTAGAAGAAATGTTTTTAAAGAAATATGAATACAAACAAGCATATTTAATACTATTTAATGCAAAAGTGGGCAGTATTAAACACTTCACTGATGAGCAGTGAAAATTAATTCTGTTGCAGCTCAGAGAAGGCAAGTCATACCAGGAAATGCACGACATTTGTTGTTGCTCGGCTTTAATGATCTCAATTTCTATAAAATATGCTCAAAAGCCAGAAAGAAGAGATGGAAAAAGAAAAATAACATCCCATGACGGAAGGAGAATCGTGTGATTTTCTCGAGAGAATCCACAAAAATCGACAATCGAGATTCGTTAAGAGCTTAATCTTTTTATGAGTGATATGAATTGGAGAAGAGGACTCCTGGAGGCAAATTTAGGAGTAATCATGCCGAAAAATAAGCCACCTGCCACCAAAACACATCCAGAAAAACGGGTGCAGTTTCCAAGAAACCATGTTGGATTTCCTGTGAGCGTAATATTTTATGGAAGATGAGTCAAAGGTTGTTTTTTATGGTGATACTTGATCTTGCTAGTATGTGCAACGTCTCCCCAACACTGAACCTTAACCCTTAACCACCTACCACCTATTTCAGTCCCCTAACCACCTACCTGCGGTCCTGGAGACCGCTCACAGATTATTACCCTGAATTCAGAATTTCCGGTATAAACTAAATAAAAAACTAATTAAATTCTTGATAGGTAATACTCTTAGGCTTTACTCAAAAGACTGAAATAACATTAACTAAAGTAAAATTTCTTAACATTCTTGAAATCTTCAAAAAAAGACTCTTTTACCACAAAAAATATAAATAAATTTGGTGGCGCAACAGCTCGAGGAGAACCAGGGCCTAGTGACTTACAACTCACAACCATTCCTGTGTGCGTGTTTGTTGGGCAGGAATGGAGGGGACCTACAGTTTTTTGCCGAGTCCGAACACAATTTTTCGCAGTAGTTTCCCCACATTTTTTTCGAAATATCGCGAAATCCTCGGTCGTAGCAGGTTCCATGTCACTGCAAACCTCGTTCTGGCATATCATCGCTATCAGATATAGCTTGCTGCAGCAATATTTTAATATTTTCGTTACTTTTATTCATTTTGACAATAGAATAACAGTACCAAATAAATACAATAAAATCACATAACCACCTACGTGCGGTCTTGGAGACCGTTGACGAAATATTTTTACTAACCCAGGCCAAACGCGTGCACCTGTTCACTCTCCTAGCTCATAGGCGATACAAGTTGGTCTCTAAAAAAGGTACATGGATGCTCTAGGTAATACGACACGCAAAAATTGAAATATTTGCATATAAAAAGTAGTTGCGGTCTCTGAGACCGGTGGTCTCAGGTTAAGGGTTAACCCCAGTATTCCACAAGAACGGCTAAATATATATCATTTTTTCGTTTATTTTCAACCCACTGCTATTTTCGTGTTCACAACTGTACGTGCAATCCAGTCGTGCATTTTATTTTGTTTATTGTTCTTGAAAAATTTACGCATCCACATTATCTAGTTGAAATTACTCCAGAGAGATCTGATACTAAGTGATAGAAACACCCGTGATCTACAACTCTGGCATCACTGGAGCTAAATCGTGAGGAGAAGTTTAGTCTCAATACTAGTGGAAGACCGTTACGCACAACCCCTCCACTGTCGGCGTACTGACACCAACTTTTATAAAAATATGGCCCCAAAAATATCTATTGTTTTCATCTGTAATCAATTTCTGTCCCAAGAAAAGCGAAGAAAGGATGGTCAATGTGCACATAGATTCACATGTACAGATATATGTAAAACTGGTTAGTCCTGAGGTTCGCCATCAGATACTCCTCAGTATGGCTGATCAACGGCACGTATCTTATAACACCTTTGATCCAGCCCAATATAAGGAAGGGAATAGGGAGGGAAGGATAATGAGAAGGTGATGAACGTCAGCCAACTTCAGTGGGGGAGGGAGGTGGATTTGGATAGAATGGGTCGGGGGCTTTGACTTTTATGACGTTGTCTCCAAAATCATTACCCAACTTCGAAATATCGATCAGTTCGATGGTCGGGTAGAAATGACTGCAAAATAGCTACAAATTTCTCAAAATAAAGTATCTCAAATCCGCACCTGAAAGCTTAATAAGAAACCTATAACATCGAAAAAAAAATACCTTAACCTTACCTAAAACAATAACTTTTTGCTGGCTTTGCCTTTGAATCTTTTTGTATTATACCATCAGGTGGTATATTGAATATATACACCAATATCCTTTCTACCAAGGGACTCATTACCTTCACTTCATTCGTTTGGACTTCATTCTATTAGACTGACCTTCTTATTACCAATAAATTTGTCTTTATATTCAGTCCGTTTCAGGTATAACAAAGAAGAACAAGTATATAATGTAGGTGTAGTGGAAAAACCAAGACTTAGCTGATACCATCGCACATCACCATTCGTTGTCGTTAATTCTAATGAAAATTATATTCCATCCATCCAGAGTGTGTTTAGGTGATTGACTATTGCTTGAGGGTGAATATGAAGCTTTTGAACCTGAAAACCTAAACTAAAACTCAAACAATCATAAATTAAGATCATTACTTGCCATTAAGTCTTCTGGCATTTTTGTTCTGTCTGTATTGGTGTTCTTTCGTAAATTCTTAGGCTTAAGAATCTGATTCCTGAATCTGTGATGCAAATATATAAAACAAAAAATAAGACACTCGAGTGACTTATGCTGCAACCTTGGATGATTGTGGTGATGGTAGTGATGGTGGTGGTTGTTTCATCAGATTTCCTGAGTAGAATCAAATAATAAACCCAAGAATTTCTATATCAACCCTCAGTAAACGTAAGAATACATAACACGAGACACGAAGGCATCAGGATTTTTATGAGCCATGCCAAAATTTATTGCAAATAAGTTTTAGATAACGAGTCATCTGTGTGTCACAAATATTCAAGACACCCAATCTTCCCTCCCTGGTTGTTATTGCTTAAGGGAAACCGCTGTCTGGTATCGGTGGATATTTGAAGGAGAGAAGGATGCAGGACTGTGGTGGAAGTAAATTATGACAAAAGCTACGGTACAGGACGATCGAAGGGCTGCCATTGTGAGCAAAAAAACAACTAGACCAGCGAAAAATATTTGCAAAGAAAATAATATTAGCAGTTAGACAATTTTTAAAATTGGAATTGGAGTCCATCAAGGTAGTCATTTTAGGCCAGTACTTTTAAAACTTTAAGTTTATATTATTTGAGTGGACATTATTCGTTTAAACTCCACGTTTTTCTGTTAAGGTGAGCAACTAGGCAAATATTTGAAGACAAAAGCTATAAAGTACCAGTATTTCCATCCAATAAAAAAAGTGAAAGTTTCTTAAAGGCTGAGAGAGTTCTATTTGACAGCTTTTTGAAGTTTTATGTTCTTCAGATAATATAAGTAACTACATACATATCTATCTACATGGCAACACTCTTCCTACCCACAAGTATAACATAATCCCAAACTTTGAGAGTAATTACTACCAAACAAGGTCTTGTGTCTCCTGATGTTCTTCAAGGAATTTTACTCTGATGTGTGATGATTCCATCTGAGTTTGTGTTACTATTGTATTATTTCATGTCCGTGTGTGTGTGTGTGTCTGTGAGATTCTAGCTTAACCATTTATTGGGATTTATTGACACTGACGCTCTCTTCAGTGACGGAATAAATATAGCAAACAAAAATTAAGTACTCCCATATACAACTTCTCCTAAAGAACAATCTGCCACACTCAGAATTCAAGAATACCAAACATTAACATTTTTGTTGTCCTCTGTTGAGGAACTCATAAGTCTGATGCGTAAGTACCTAATTTAATTTCTTCCTTAGTAATTCCCGAATATATGTTCATACCCACATTTTGCAAAGACTCTGTGTTGTATGCCATTGGGGTTTTTGCAATTGATGGGGAATGTAAGGGGAGAACAATATAAATAACAATGTTTTTGCGGGAGAGAACCTGACTTGACACAATAATTCACCTGACATTTATGATGATGGTTTTTTAGACGAGGTTCGTTAAATTAAGGTGTCACATCTAACTTTAACTCGATCAATGCGAAACACAGAAAACCTCAAAAACTCTAACCCTTCTAGTAGTAAGATTTTACAATGGTGATTTGTTAAATAAGGCATTTTGTTTCAAATTATATTTGCTTTAGTGCGTGAACTATGCTGAGAGGGCAAACTTCCTATAAGGGTTGTTCTCTAGTATAGCAACATATTGCAAATTCTGATTATAAAATTGTTATTTATTGATATTTGGCAAGGGTGCATTTAATTGCTTTCTAGGATAAGTTTTCGTCTATATAAGGTTTTGGTAATAAAACATTGAATTTATGACTCGATTGATTGGAAGAAAATTTCCAAAAGTGTGAGTGATTCATAAAATTTTAATAACCAACCTTACCACACAGAATAAATACATATATCAGAGCCAAATATACCAGTGCTAGTGAAATTTAATGACTCAACCATTGAAACAGTGTTTTGAACCGAGGAGGTTGGATGAAACTGTTAAGAAGATTCGTGTTTTGTTTTAAAAATCAATCTTTTAATATAGGTATGTAAATAATACATTTAATTCACGAAGGCTCCAAGAAATAATTTCTAGATTCATTACAGAAAAACTAGTTGCATAAATGATCTAAGTAATGTAAATAATGGTTCCATTAAGAAAAATATTAAAAATTAACTTCCCTCAGTAGTAAATCCAATACTCGAAATTCATTTAATTTTTGATTACTTTAAGACCTAAGCAGAAGTAATTTGCTTGTTGTTTTCACATTTTGGGATTGGGATCAAAATTTCGAAAATCCAATATCCTGAAAACCCGAAATCCAGAAAATCTTAAATCCGGACAATAAAAAATCTCTGAAATTCAAAAAATCCAAACTCCACAAAACACAAATCAAAAACCCCGAAAAATTATATGAAATGAAAAATTTGCGTAAGTTTTCTTTTATTTTTCAAGACATATAATCTTTCAAGATTTTGATATTTTTAGAGTTTCGGGTTTCTGGATCTCGGATTTTTTGTTTTTTATTTCCTTGGCTTTCGGTATTTTGGACTACCAGGGTTCTCACCTTTTCGGGATTTTGTGTTTTTGGCATTTTGGTGTTCAGGATTCTGACCCCGACCAAAGAAAAGAAATATGTACTTTATCAAACAAAAATTGACCTATCGCGTTTAATGGTTCGGGTCAAAAACCCATAACCCAAAATCCCACAATTCCAAAATTTCGAAGGCCCAAAATCCCGAAAACCCTAAAATCTAAAATACAGAAAGTACAAAATCCAAAAAAGTCAAAACTTACTGTAACTGTATTCAAAATCCAAATCTCGAAAAAGAAAATCTAAAAAAGTCGGAAATCACAAAAAAGTTGAATGAAAATTTTGTACAATTTTAGTTTTTGAACTAAAAAATGTTTTTTTTTTGTTTTTTTTTGTTTAGAAATAATAATAAAATCGACCAATCCATTAAAAATTTTGAGGGAATTCGCTCAGAAAACACCAAAACTCTTTTCACTATGCGAACTTTTTGAAAATAACTTTAAAAACCGTAACGTTGCAATTTCTGACAGAAAACCTGTTCACAACTAAGTAAGTCCTAAGCTCCAGTACTACAGTAAAGTTTCCCACTGAAAGGAATTGCAATCATATCCCTTTTTTGAACGCTCGTACTGAAAAAAGGATTCTTCGAAAAAGACCTAATAGTTACTAGCAGATGCTTTACCCATCGAGCTTCCGAAGGTTCCATCCAAATGCATGTCTATTGCATTGAACGCGTACTGCCATTTCTACAAAATCAGTTTTATCTCCCACTTGATGTTTACAAAGATCTCAATTGTAAGTTGTGTATGTTTCTGGGAGCTTCCTTCGTGCACCTCTTCTCCTCCGAGTCCTTTCATTTAGAGTTCCCATAAGGAAAATTTCGATTTTGAATATTCATGAATCGACACAAATGAAATAAAGCCCAAAAATCGCCAAGAAAATTCGTCAGCTCAAAATCGTTCAACCCATGAACAAAAAAACATAAGAAAAAGTAGTCCCTCTTTTTTGGCAAACGATCGTTAATCTGACATAATGTCCTTGACCAAGCTCGTTGGTCTAATCTCTATATAAACCTCCGGAAATACTCATTCCACTTGAAAAGAGAGAACGTATCTACATATTATGGAGGTATGTAGGTACATTTAAGATACTTTATTTAACACCCCAAACAAAACAGAACCACAAAACGGATACTTTGTCACATTTGTTCATCATGGCCACATAAGGCCACATCCAGAGAATACAATACAGTAGTACACCATAGCCAACAACCAAAATGAACCAAACTAATGCCCAAACCAACCATTCTGTGAAGAATTGCTCTCAAAAAGCTTAAACCTATACACATGCGAGGAGTTCCGCAAGCTCAGAGAGATTGGCAAATGCGAATCTGATTGTCTGCCTGTATAATGGTGTATCCTTCAAATTTGGTATTCCAGGACTAAAATGATGGCCACTGCTCTCCTACCGCCACCTTCCTTTGCAATGCACATTGCACAAAACGAGATCGTATATTGTATGTAGCTAGGTATGGAGAAAACATTTTTAGGATGATGGGGTATCCTTTTTGTAGTCGATTTATGGAGTGTTCCTCAATTGGCTATCATTAGATGTACATTTGGGCCAAAAAGGACAATTTGTCTCCGTTTTAGATCCTTTAAACAATCACACACATACACACAGACAAACACGTGGATATATTGAGAGGAACCCCTTTTGCTATGCTATAAATTTAAGCTACCAAAAAGGACCTCATTGCCAATACCTTTAGTTAGTTGCTAGCGGTGATGCGGTGTGTGGTGGTTTACTTGTCTCATTTCTTGCTGAGTCCTAAACCACCTCGTCCTTTTTGGTGAAGTTTTCCGTTCGAAAATCGTAAGTGTATTATATTCATGTGTAAGCGCACATAAATTAAGGACATTTATTGTTTTAGCAAATGCTGTTGGTTTCTCTCTTCCTTTCCAAATATTATACTTACACTATTACCACTCGCCTGTCCCCTTGGTTCAATCACCAAAGTACAGGCAGCTTGTTTTAAGGACATCTGCTTGTCTCCTGCTTAATTGGTATTAACTGCTTAATTTATCGTTAAGGGCTGTGTGATTTGTTTAAGAAACATTATGGCACACGTCTCTCGTCTATCTGTCTGTCCGTTGCTGTTTGTTCGTCCTTTCTGTTCCTGGATCCTGGTTGTATATGGTTTCCCATAATATTCATAGCCAAAGAGAGTTCCTTCCTTGAGAAATTATTTCGCTTTGGTTGCCAATATGCAGGACATAATTGTAATAAATATTCCGACCACCACATGTGGGCTCCAAATCCACACCCACACAAACACAGATGAAGTCCATTTTTGGTGGCAATTGAATATAACTTCGATTCATGCAAACACACCAATATATTCATTGTACACATATAAAGGTGCGGAGCATCTTTTTGGGAAAAGGACATTTTAAATTAAATTGAAATTTTGCTAAACGGTTTCTAATTTACGTGTCATGCTAAGAACAATCAAACAAGCAGAGAGTTATACACATAAACATATGGACACACACTGAGACACATGTACATAAGTTAGACAGATGGGAGGAGGGTGGTTAAAGAGATCTTTTTATGTACGTCATTGAATAATAAAATACTTAGAGTGTGCGTGCGTGGAACATATCCTTTGCGGAGTGTTGATTGCGTGCGTACAAATTGTAGATTTATTCAAGCTGTTCTCTCTCGGTCCTTGGGTTTTATTTTTGGAGAGAACTGTGGCATCATATATGATCGTATATTTGAAGATAGAGAATGTACACAGGATGTATTCGCTTCCTGGCCTTCGACTTCGACATCCTTCCAATTTGTAGTAAATCTATCGAAAGGTTCGCTATAATAAATATACACTCATGATGAAGTTGAAAGGATGAGTATGGATGTATATAATGTTTTGTGCGTTGATGGAGATTTTCAGAGAGGTTGATGATGGTAAAGTAGATAAATAGGTGTTTACCTCAGGATGCAGAGATTAGATGATTTTGCAAAAAGATGGCAGGGTAAAATTGCTTTGGCCTATTCAAACGGATGTGACATTGAAAAACGTCGATAGGCTTCTGTTTTACATTTTTTTTTTTTTTTTCAAAATTACAATCATGGGTTCAAGCACGCAGTCTTATTGTATTGCCAAATAGACGAAATAAAAAAAATTTAAAGTTGCGGAAAAACTCGCATAGAACTAAAATTTTATACACACCTTTCATACATAAACTTAAAACCGTAAATGTACCTAATCAAAATGTAGTTCATTCAATTTTCTACAAAAATTCTTGATGTTCTTAACGTGTCTAAAGCTCTTGCTCAAATCTCTTATGATGTCATCATTGCCTTCAAATTAAAGCTGTTTGGGCCTCCTCAAAGCCGTCACTTGGATTTTTTCATTAGTACATATACTTACCTACTTAAGGTGGCGCTACAGTCCAAGGTCGACCAGGGCCTCAACCAAGAAGCTTTTTCCAGCCGGCTTGGTTTCTAGCTAGCCTTTTCCAGTTTTGCGCACCACTTGTGTAATAAAGAAGACAAAATACACAACGTAAATCTTTTTTTTTTTGTTTTACTCTATATATTTTTTTTTTTAATTTCATGACAAATTTATTTCGCAATAACACATATCTAAAGTTTATTTATCTTCGTCCATCGGCAACACTGTAAAGAGAAGAAATAAAACACTTTGAGCTACATAACAAAATAAAAGAGAAATTAATGAATTCTCATTCTCATGCTCAATACATAAAAAGGATATTAATATGACCATGTCTACGGAATAAGAAAATTAAAAACAAAGAGCGTGAAACCAATGAGTGCCACAACGGAACCACGTCCGCACACCACACACTCCTCAGCCATCTCGGTTAAGGGGAACCGGCGTAGCGACGTACACACGATGTTGCACTCTGTATCTATCTGCGTAGTATAGGCGATCGAGAGGAACCGACGATAATACTCATCTCTCACACACACAACCTGAGTTAGGCATCAGGCAGTAGTCACACACACCAACAGACTGTTATGTCCTTACTGGGGAAACTGACTCTATTTGCCAACAGATACACAACCTACCTCAAGTGGAACCAGAGAATGAGCAACCACCACACACAACCCGTTATTTCGCTTTACACACCAATTTAGAGCATATTTCAAATTCAAAGAAAGACAAATAAACTACAAAAAGCTCAGTGAACACACTCACCAGTTCCTGATTTGTTTATTCTCTAATTTAATTGTTTTTTTATTATTTTTATTATTTCACGCCTTTGCATAGAAAAAAGAAGGAAACTTTAAAAACGAACGCACTGATCACCTCAAAGTTCACGCACAAACTAACTCCTTCAGACACACAAAATAAAAGGGGTGGCATGCATTAAAAGTACTCAAAAGAAATGAGGAGCGAGGAAAATGAAATAAGGGTAGTTCTCTTCTTATTATCATGATATTCTTTTTCTTTTCATTCAATATTTCAACTAACTTACCAATTTCTCTTACATTCGGCTTTCCTGACTTTAACTCGCCTCGAGTTTTGGATGTTGTTTGTTTGTCCTGAATGGTGTCTTCTTCTTCGCTATCAGACATGCCGTTCTGTGGTATCCAAGGTCTGATACTATCTGCTGCCATTACTGCCTCATAATTTCGTTTACGTTTGCGGTGAGATCCCTCCATATCCGTTATTAAGTAACGATCGTTGGGGTAGACTTGATGAATAATAAACGGTCCTTTAAAAGGGGGTAAAAGCTTTTTGCTAGAACCAGTGGCAATGTCTTGTTTTTTGATGAGGACTAAATCTCCGACTTGATAGTGCCGCGCACTCTTTCTTTTCTTATCAAAATTTGTTTTCTGTTGAGTCTGAGCTTTTTCTATGTTAATGGCAGCTGTACGACGTAAATTAGTAAGATCTTCAACTAGTTCGGCTGTGGCTTTGATTTCATCTTTTAAAACAACATCAGAGCCATGTCTCGGTTGCATTCCAAACATTAGTTGGCTGGGTGTTTTACCTGTGCTTTTATTTTCTATATTGTTTAATGCAAACTGCACTTGTCTCATATTCTCATCCCATCTATTTTCTTCGAGGGTACTTGTCATTAAGGCGCTCAAGATCGATCTATTGAGTCGCTCTACTTGCCCATTCGCTCGAGGGGTTGCAACTGCGTTAAGAACGTGCTTTATGTTGTTTTGGAGGCAAAAGTCTTTAAAATCTTTGGATGTAAAAGAGCTGCCACGGTCAGAGATAATCATATAAGGTATACCATTCACTGCAAAAATATCTTTGAGAAATTCCGTGACCAAGTTAGTTTTAGTAGACTTAACGGCTTTGAGGTATGAAAATTTTGTGAACGCATCTATTAATGCGATTATGTAGAGGTTTCCGCGCTTAGATTTGGGAAAGGGACCAAGGTGATCAATATTTACCATGCTCATCGGGATTTCGGGCTTTTGAATAGGGTGTAAATATCCTTCTATTCTTCCGGTGTTTCGTTTGTTGTAAAGGCATCGGATGCAACAAGCTAGATACTTCTCTACATAGCTCTTCATGTTGGGAAACCAGTAATGTAAGCTCAGTCTTTTTAAAGTCTTCTCGATACCAAAATGACCCAATTCATCATGAGCAGCGTGAACCACTTGCTGTCGCATTCCTCTTGGCACTACCCACTGATTACCTGTTGATGACAGCCGATAAATTCGTCCTTCCCGCAGAATATATTCGCTTACAATTTTTTTCTCTTCTTCATTTTTGGGCTTGCGAAGTAAAATTTCATGGATTGCCTTAATTTTATCGTCCGTTAATTGTGCCGATAGGACCCAATCAGCCTGTCGTATTTCTAAGACTTCTTCGGTACAGGGATTACGGCTCAAGGCATCAACATGTCGCATTCGATCCCCGGGACGATACTTTACATCAAATGTAAACTCTGTCAGTTGTAGCCACCATCTGGCAATCCGGGGGATTAGGTGCTTTTTCTCATTTGACGTCTTTAAAGCGTTACAATCAGTAACAACCGTAAATTTTATGCCAAACAGATACGAACGGAATTTTTTTAAAGATTCTACCACCGCCAAAGTTTCTAATTCATAAGAATGATACTTTTCTTCCGGAGGTTTTGTCTGCCGGCTAAAATACATAACTGGGTGTAAACGTTCATCATGCTGTTGCTGAAGTAATATTCCGGCTATTCCCAACGAACTCGCATCAGTGTGTACTTCGGTGACCGCTTCGGTACTATAAATGGCAAGCACTGGTGCTTTGCAGAGTACTTCTTTCAACTGATTATAAGCCGCTTCCTCTACAGGAGTCCACTTCCAGTCTATTGATTTGTGTAATAAATTAGTCAACGGCTTAACGATTCCAGCATAATTTTGTACGAAGTGGCGAAAATAACCAGTCAACCCCAAGAATTGTCGAATTTGGTGCACTGTTTTGGGAGTTGGAAATTTTTCAATGGCTTTGGTTTTTTCTGTTCCAGGTTTCACAGTACCATTCTCAACTTCAAAACCTAAGAAAGTAACTTTAGTCATCAGAAACGAACACTTTTTGATATTTAAGGTTAATCCCTCCTTTTTGAAGATGTCTAGTGTCTTACGTAGCGATAAAATCACCTCCTCCTGAGTTTTACCATGTAGCAAAATATCATCCAGATATATGGCTGCTGTGTCCATTTCACTTGCTAGTACTCGATTGATGAGACGCTGAAATACTCTGGGAGCGTTACAAAGGCCGAAGGGCATGCGCTCAAACTCATACTGCCCACTAGCGGTAACAAATGCCGTAAAACGCTTAGAACTCTCCTCTAATGGAATTTGGTAATATCCAGTTCGCAAATCTAGACTAACAAACCAGATACTGCCCTTCAGCTTGTCTATTTGATCGTCTATTCTTGGGAGAGGGTGACTATCTTTCACTGTCTTCGAATTCAACTTTCTAAAGTCTACGCATAATCGGTGTTCTCCATTTTTTTTCGATACCAGCAGAATAGGAGATGCATAATCCGATTCAGATTCACGTACAATACCACAATCCAAAAGCTCTTTCACCATTTCTCGCACAATTGACTGCTCATGGAATGCCATGCGATATGGACGGAAGGTAAATGGTTGGTCATCTTCTAAGCGGATCTTCATTTCAGTACTCTTGACGCATCCCAATTCATGAATATCAACAGCGATGCATTCGCGATACTCTTTCAATAAATCTAGGATTATTTTCTTTTTTTCTTCGGTCACTGGACCAATTTTTACATCTTCTTCTTTTATAGGTTCAAAATTTCCAGCTTGTATATGGAGAATCTGTTTTGGTAGATCTTTTTCCACACAGATTCTGCCCCGTGCAATAACTTTATTTTGCTTAATCACTACGTCTTGTGCTGAGAGATTTATCAAGGGTACAAACGTAATTCCAACTTCGTTTATGCTAAGAATAGTTCTTGGAACGCAAGTTTCCGCACCTTCCTTTGTACGTAGTGACGTTTCGATATATATATCTTTTCTTACATGTTCGGTCTGCGTTTCTATCATTTTAAAATGCTGTGGTGGTATAATCGTTCTTTCCCGAGTGATAAGATTTACTTTGTTTGAGCAGTTGATATCTTCTATCTGAAGATGATCCATTGGATCGTCTTCCACGAAAAACTTCAATGTACTCTGTGTTTTTATGGCACAAACATGCGGCAACTCTGTATAAGTTCGTCCAACAATAATTTCAACATCTTGATTATCATCATTTACAACAACAAATTTGATTTCGGCTTCCACCCCATCTATTTCGATTTTTCCTTTAGTCGTGCCAATACTTAAAACAATGCCGTTGCCATAGCCTTGCAATGGTATGCAATCTTCAGTATCAACGTCTAATCCAATTTCTTTGGCTTTGCTTGTTTTCATTAGAGTACAAGAACTGCCGAAATCTACATAACCGATCATGTCCTGACCATTAATTTTAATATTTTTAAAAAACTTCTTGTTGCCGGAGTCTGATTTCCTGGTCTGTAAAACAGCAATGGTTTTTGGCCTGACGGCGTTTTTTTGAGGACATACAGCTTCTTCATGATATCGGCTTCTGCAAACAGCACAACGTTTGTCTCCAGCCAGCTCTTTTGCCAAACACGTATTAGAAAAATGCCCTTGTTTTGCGCATTTGAAACAGGTAGGATTTTTACCAGGAGTTACTCGTTCTGTATCTTTCTCCTGTCTTGTAAAATTTGTGTGACTAACACGTTTAAATTGGGCTTTATTCATATTTGGTGTTTGTTTTTGAACATACTTGTCGTTTCCGCTGAGTTGACTAAGGTATGAATATAACTCTTCTGGAGTTTTATATCCCCCCGCACGAATACTAGTTCTTACAATGCGGTCATCTATACCTCCTATGATGCAAGATACTGCATCCTGCCCCTTAAAATTACAGGCATGAATCAACGCCAGTTTTTCGTGAAAATATTTGCAGTAGGATTCTTCAAAGAGCTTTCTGCGATTGATCATTTGAAGAAGTATCTCATAAAAATCCTTCGAAGAAGGAAACGCTTCTTGAATCTTAACTTTCCATTCTTCCCACGAAAACCCTACGCTAGGAAGCCCTTTGTACCAGGTTTGTGCCAGACCTTTTAATTTTGACAACGCATAGTATATAGTTGTTTCCTCTGACCACTTGAAAATTCCTCGTAGTTCATCGACTTTATGGACCCATTTTAGAGCTGATTGATTTGTGTCTTCCGGATTGAATTCCGGCACGGCTTCTCCTTTAACGCTCGGAACTTGATTATTATTGCCAGTTCTTTCTACTAATGCAGCAATGGCATCCGTAAACTTATCAATTGCTTCTGACTTTCGACTAGAATGCGATCGATGCGATCTTCGCCTTTTAGCATTTCTTTTACCATCCTTCGTTTTTGATCTTTCTTGGTCGGAATCCCTACCACTGGTATCTACCTCCCTATGTCGTCTTTTCTTTGAATGTCTACCCATTTTTAGTATTATTCAATTCGTCAAGTGCTAATAATTCTAAACAACATTTTAGGAGAGTAATGTAAAAATGAAGTGTTTATAATAAAAAAAACTAAAGCATTGTGGTTTATAAAAATAAAAATATATGCCAATGGACGATTACAAATGCAGGTCCTTTATCCCACTTCTGATATGTAATAAAGAAGACAAAATACACAACGTAAATCTTTTTTTTTTTGTTTTACTCTATATATTTTTTTTTTTAATTTCATGACAAATTTATTTCGCAATAACACATATCTAAAGTTTATTTATCTTCGTCCATCGGCAACACTGTAAAGAGAAGAAATAAAACACTTTGAGCTACATAACAAAATAAAAGAGAAATTAATGAATTCTCATTCTCATGCTCAATACATAAAAAGGATATTAATATGACCATGTCTACGGAATAAGAAAATTAAAAACAAAGAGCGTGAAACCAATGAGTGCCACAACGGAACCACGTCCGCACACCACACACTCCTCAGCCATCTCGGTTAAGGGGAACCGGCGTAGCGACGTACACACGATGTTGCACTCTGTATCTATCTGCGTAGTATAGGCGATCGAGAGGAACCGACGATAATACTCATCTCTCACACACACAACCTGAGTTAGGCATCAGGCAGTAGTCACACACACCAACAGACTGTTATGTCCTTACTGGGGAAACTGACTCTATTTGCCAACAGATACACAACCTACCTCAAGTGGAACCAGAGAATGAGCAACCACCACACACAACCCGTTATTTCGCTTTACACACCAATTTAGAGCATATTTCAAATTCAAAGAAAGACAAATAAACTACAAAAAGCTCAGTGAACACACTCACCAGTTCCTGATTTGTTTATTCTCTAATTTAATTGTTTTTTTATTATTTTTATTATTTCACGCCTTTGCATAGAAAAAAGAAGGAAACTTTAAAAACGAACGCACTGATCACCTCAAAGTTCACGCACAAACTAACTCCTTCAGACACACAAAATAAAAGGGGTGGCATGCATTAAAAGTACTCAAAAGAAATGAGGAGCGAGGAAAATGAAATAAGGGTAGTTCTCTTCTTATTATCATGATATTCTTTTTCTTTTCATTCAATATTTCAACTAACTTACCAATTTCTCTTACACTTGCGTGCGCCAACTTTAACGATGTCCACCTCTACTGCGCTGTCCCACGGGGTTGATTTCAAAAACTTTCCGGGCCGGAGCATTGATGTCCATTCGCTCTAGGTGACCCAGCCAGCTCAGTCGTTGGCTTTTCACTTTTGTGGCTAGGTCGGTGTCGCAGTACAGCCCGTGCAGTTCGTTATTGTATCTTTTCCTCCACTCCTCATCTATGCATACGGGACCAAAAATCACCTGGAGAATTTTCCTTTAAAAACAGCCTAACGCGTTCTCATCCACCTTTAACAGTGTCCATGCCTCTACACCACACATCAGGACCGGGATGATAACCCAGCGGGAAAAATTAAAAAAATCATTGAGGAAAAACCTGCTTCAATGGAAGTTGTTTATTCACCGACCCAGGTGATGAAAAACATGGTGATTGCATAATCTATGAATTCACTACATACGGGTATTTAGCTTATTCATCAGTTCAATAATTTCGATGAAAAATCTAATGAAAATTCAGTTATGAAATCACCAGGTTAGTGGTAGTTTCTTTTTCATCAATTAAATCCTCCCATTTGTATTGTTTACTAAATCCCATCGGTAATGCACCCTTTATTTTAAAATGAAAACAAACCAAAATGTTGTTTCCATTTTAAATCAAAAATGTTTGGCGTTTCGACAAACGCAATTTTTATTGACTTCAGTTCGTGTTACATGGACTTTTTTACAGAAAGTCACTGTGAACTGTATCCAACAAAATGAGAATTTATAGTTGCCAAAAAATTATAAACTACTTTGTGCATTACTATTCATCGTTGGAATCATCGATTACAATTCACCATGAGTTTCACTCACATTTGTTTTTTTTTTTGTTCTCGCTATGAACACTTTACAAAGCAGATGAATGGATTGAAACAATGAACTGATGATCTTGTACATTACTTTTCCACAACTTTTTCATCACATACTTTTCCCTTTTAAATACACCGAAATAAAGGGTCGTTTCATAAACACAAAGCAGAAAGTGGAATCAAAGCTACGAACTGAGGAAACTTTGCATTACTCTTCACCTACTAAATCATTGCATGTCGTTTCTATTATGATTTGGCAAGTGAATTCATTGATTATTTCAGCAATAAATTTCATTGAGGACGATATTTCCCGCTGGGAAGCGTCATATACACGGACACTTTAGTTGCTCCAGAGGGCTTTGTTTCTCAATTCTTCTTAGCTAAAAAAAACAGCGATTGGCTAGAGTAATTCTTCGTTTGATCTCAGCACTGTTATCGTTTGCTGAGTTTAAAGCGGATCCTATAGGTATACAAACTCTCTGACCACCTCATTATAGCTGTAGTGACGTTCTGTTCGAGACGTCAATGTTGGGTGTCCTTTCTAGAAAACTTTGACCAGTTCTTATATTTTAGAATCTTCAATTTTAAGGCGTCCAGGTCCAATAAGGCATAGAAGTTATATAAAGTACTCAAAAACTATTTGGTATGTTCAGGCATTTAGGGAAATGTGTTCTCATATATTTTGCTCTATCAAAAAGTGAGCAACCGAATCCACATTTTTTCCCTCTGAGAAATTTTACTGGGGAATTCTGTTCATGAGACTGATTGGATTGGATCAAAATAACCCAAAAATAAACCAATGTTCCCAAAAATCCTGATCGCTCTATTTACGTTATGTATCTTTTTTTCAAAAACCTGAAAAGTCTTTTTAAAATTTTTCTGGTTGCTATAGGTATGAAGTGTAATGAAGACCATTAGAACCAGTTTTGAAGCTAGCACAACAGTCCGAACATTTCCTCTAGGGAATGCCATACAAATAGTCTCTACTAAATTTGAAGCAAATCGGTGCTTCTCTTTAGGCTCCAGTAGACGTACGGACGCACTGACTGACTCATTAAAATTTCTAAATGTGCATTTTATATGAAACAAATACTTAGGTATATAATATACAAGTATACAGTTTTTTTAAAACAAAATCCAAAATTCACTTGCTTCGCTTTTCGGTCCCGAAAATAACAGTTTTATGTTGCTAAAGCTTTTAAGCCGAAACATGTGAACAAACAACCTAAGGCTAAAAATATTAAGATAAGGCTAGAATTTCCTAGCTTAAGCTGTTAAGCGTTCTCTATTTGTGTATTCACATTAAAAAAGCTTACGTTAGAACTGTCTACCTTAGCCATGACTATGTAGCTTTAGCTTCTTCCAAAAAGAGCTTTTCCTTTTTTTTTATTCACAAGGCCCATTGTTTGAACAAGTAGTGGATTGCGAATCGAAACAAAAAATTGGCTTATTAATTAAAGGCTATTAACAAGATATACGGAAATACCATTGCAATTGTAATAATCATTCAAGAGAAATTTAAAAACAAAAAAAAACACTAAAATCATTGAACGGCTGCAAATGTTCCACATACGCAACAGTGACCCACATCAATACAAAACAACAAACAATATATCTCCGAAGTTTTTGATTTGGCATAAAAATTAACTGAAGTTGTAGAAAATTGATTATCTACTTTGATAACGAAATATTTTTCAATGGAAGTGTTTTAAGTTTAAGTTCTTTCTATCAACTATTTTCCAAATCATAGATTTGTGAATGGAGCTATACCGAGTATTTTTTATTTTAATGGTCCTGGTTGATGCAACTTATGCTTGTTAGGATACAAAGATTTCTTAGAAAAGTATTGTGGCATGATGTAAGAATATTATCTAGTATATTTTTTTTATTTTAAATTTTGAACCAACTTTTAAGTTTGTGTTGGACAGCGAAGCTCCTATTTTGCTTACAAAATTATAGTGCATAATATTGTCTCCATTTTAATACATAAACTTTGCAGATCTGAGGTTTAAAACTCAAGTTATAGGCTTTGATGGGAAACCATTTTCTCTTTTTTCGAAAATTTGGCATAAAATAACAAAATCTCTGCACTGAAACTCGTCGTTGGCAGCCGACACTGGGGATCTGCTTTGATTTGCTCTACGGCGCTGAACAGCTGAGGTTAATCCTTAGACCTCAAAGTTCTTGGAAATATTTCCGGCTCTGTTCGGGTTGACGGACTGTAGGAGAAGATGATTCAATGATTTGAAGATTTAAGATATGTTCAGTGACATGACAACGCAATATTGCAGCGAGTATGAATGTCCCGACTGAAATACTGGAGATTGGGAAAAAGATAAATTCGTTGATATCAAAATAAGTCAGCACCGTAAGTAAGTTAGCAGTTTAAGATTTTGCCCTTTATATCTTATCTTTCTAGAAATGATGACAGCCTCACAGAATTAAGTCCAGCTACAGTTGAATTTCATTTTCATCTCGTGAAAGAGAGAAATTTACAAAAAGTTTCAGAATCAGACAGCAACAAAAATCCTCAAGACAATACTTATCTGTTTTAAAACATTTATCGCCTTAACAACACCCCCTTTTGGAACCCTTTGTATCCCATGTTTTTTGGATCTTATTTTCACCTTAAACGCCTCTCACATCTTTCGGTTCAAGCATCAGCAAACCATCCATCCGCACCGTTTTTACATTGACAAGGCTAAATGGGAATATAAGGTGACACATAACATCTCATGCATGCAGATCCTTGGAGCACAAAATTTAACGGCATAAAAACATATTCCCAGTAAAATAAGGATACTTTTTTTAAGAACCTACAAGAGCAGCAACAAACAACAAAAAATAACCCAAACAGGATTCGGTGGGGCATGCCTTCACACAACACACACATATGTACATTTGTGTTAAATGGGGCGTTTGTCAGGTTTTCCTCCTTTTTTCCCCTGTTGCTCGTTGACATTTTTGTATGCCAACAGAATAAGAGGTGATTTTTGTGGGGTAGGGTGGGGGGGTATGGCTGATCCTTTTGCGAAAAACGTTTGCATTTTATTTTCGGGAACTAATTAGGACGTTATTTGTGCTCGCGTTACACAAACATACTACACACATACATACATACATATGTGTGCGGGTGTTGATGTTTCGCATGTGTGACGACTTGGCAAATTGAGGATGTAAGCATTATTTTGTAGCCCCCCCATTCTTGAAAAGTTCTCCTTAAGCAGTTCTCATATAAAATTAGGTAATTTGCATGTGGCATCATGCTTATGCTGCTCATTTGCTATTTTAAATTGTTGATATTTTTGGGACTGTTTTTTTTTTTTAATGAAAACTCAAAGAGTTTCGAATGAAAAGAAAATGTTTTCCTTGGATTGATGTACTGTAACGAGGAGCAATTAAAAATGTTTGGCCTGGAATGAGGCATGTCTTTTGAAACACTTGAGCATCTAGCACACTTTTTTAGCTACGTATACAACACATATACTCGTAGCTTTCACAATGTGTTATCCCTTTTAATTGGTTGCATGTACTGTGTACACACTTGCCATTTAGTATATGACAGGCAAGGGTGGCATTTTCATATTCGAAAACAAATCAAACTTAATTGTGACATTAAGATGAGTTATTTTTAATTGTTTCAATGTGACAGGTGTTTTAAATGGCTGACAAAAGTAAATGAACAACATACAAAATATTACTAAGAAAAAGGGTAATTTTTATTAAGTTTCTAAGTTGGAAATCATACTTATGTATGCACGTGTGACAGAAAACGGTTTTCTAACCCTTAACTTAAGCCAGCCTAGAACGACTGACAAACTGCTATAATTTTCTTTTAGAAAACTGTGGATAAAAACAATTTGTTAATGAAAATAATTTACACGAAATCAAAAAATGGAGATCAAATGACCTCATATAGAAAAAAACAACTCGTTATTTTGCTATCAAATGGGGATGTTTTGATACTACCCTATTTAATTTAATTTAATTTAATTTAATCATACCAGGGCAGGATATGACCTTGTATTGTAATATTGAGACACGGTCTTTTCTTTGAAGCATTGTTGTTCACTTGCTCGATGTGGCAAAGCCATTTTAGCGACGTGTTTTTGCTTACTGGACTACATCCAAATCCTAGTACTGCTCATAGAGTTTGTATGTTCTCCCTCATTCGCCTTCCTCGCACACAAAACCAAATATTCTATCGGAAGAGCCCAGTATCAGCTCATCCGACACTCAACGCAATAAAACAGGCCTGGCAGTTAGAGGATAAGAAGTGTTGATCCCATTTCTTTTGGCAAACAGGAGTGGCAGTGGTTTCCAATGGTAGTTTTACGCGTGCCGGATCTAGACTAAGGTGCAACTGTGGAGTTTATGGCACCTATTATGACTTGCAATTTGCCGATTTGAAAATTTGAATGTAACTATGTGGCATTACCGTTTGCGAATCGCCTAGATCAGGCGCGGATCCAGGATTTCGTTCAGGGGGGGGCAATTTTCGTGAGTTTCCAAAATCTTGATGAGGTCTACAGAAAATTTGAGTACACTTCATACCGCTCTACACGCCTGGTCACACAAAGCATGCAATGTGAGTTTGAAATTTGAAGAAAGCAATTGAATCTTTCATAACTGCCACATTTCTCGAACAGCGGGTACTTCGAACTTTGTGAAATGAAGTTTTACAGCTTGTAGCTATAGCATGGTGTCTTTTACAGCGTTTTTGAGTTCCCTCTGGATCTGCGTAGCTAATGGTTACATAATGGTACAGTGGTATGTTCCTATTCAGACACATGACGTTCGAGTTCGAGTGAAATTTCCAGCCTCTTCTTTAGCTGGCAACCTAACCTAGCCTTGTTAGTTAAAGGCCGTTTTCGAGAACGTCATCACCGTCAAAAATACGTTTTTCAGAATGTTCTTAAACGCAAACTGCAAAAGCATTCTGTTAGAATAGGCAGATTCAAGTTTTACTGCATAAGCATGGTTCGATAATGCAGTTTGGAGTTTGCTAAAAATATTGAGAAGCTGTAGAAACGCGTCAAATGAGTTTGCAAGAAAATTGAAGGACGTTGATAAAAAATATTTTGTGCAGACAAAACCATTGCATTAATTTGAAAATAGTTGAAGGGTCCAGGGGAAAAACGGCTAAAGTCCACTTTAATTGATTCCTAGAAAAACGTAGTTGTAAATATATTACTAAAATAATGGATTATTTAAAGAAAAATAAATAAAACTAACAATTTTTTTTAATGAGCACGAAGTACTCAAGTAAGCAAACATATATTCATTTTAACAACCTGAATATTTTGCATGATAAGCTGACATGAGTCAAAAGGACCTTCCATGTTTTAACCAAAATTTTGAATTTTTTGATTTGAAATTTTCTTCTGAAAGAACCGGACATGATAATTGGAACCGGTTTTTTGCTTTTTATTCAGACACCTCTAGATTTTCAAATAAAGTTTGAAAATAAAATAATTTTCACAAGCGTGACATTGGACCGTTTTTGCAATTCAATTTGTTAGACAGGACCTCGACCGGATGTAGTTAGAATATCTAATTTTTTTTTGTTTTAATTATTTACCTCACGTGTCGCTAGGTTTATTCACAAGTTTTCTTTTTTTAATATCGCTTTGTTTAATTTTTGGAGCAAAAAAGATAGTTTTGGAAAAAAGTTTTTTTTTAAAAGTGTACTATTTTGCGAGTTTTCAAAATCCTATGTGAAGAGAGCTATACTACATCAGATAGTACCCATACAAATCTATAAGATGTCATCATTAGTTTAATTTTTTCAAAAAGTGGACTCCAGCCGTTTTTCCCCTGGACCCTTCAGTTGTATTTTAGCTAAACTGAAATTATAAATCAAAACCGAGATGAACCGTATCGTTTGTTCAGATGCCTTCATCGATACAAAACCAAACTTTCCGACATAGAAATAAAAGACAATATGGATATTCAAGCAACAGCGTAAAGTCGTCGTAAGCGTTGTAAAGCTTAAAACTTCGTTATTCCGTCACAATTTGTATGGAGAATTTGAAAGATTTACGATGTTTAAAACTTTACTACGTTTACGACGACTTTACGCTGTTGCATGAATACCCTTAATGATTATAGTGGAAAATCCAAAAAAAATAACACCACTTTTTATTAAACTTTTCCATCCGAACTTCTCGATTGGGACTAACTTTCGTTATACATTTCATTAACAATATACTTAGCCTTCGTTAAGCTCAAAACATCGACTACAGAGTCAGACTCATGCAATTCGATACAATAGTAATATTCCCGTCGAAAAATGGCAATAATTTGACAATCGAATTTATGAAACAACTATCCTTTCCTGAGGTACATATATAAGTTCCATCCAACTTCTCTTTAGCAGTGACTTCTATAGTCGTTTCGTGGTTTCTCCACAATCTTCTTCGTTAGATTTGTTCTCTTCGCCAGTTTAATAATATGGAACACGGAAGTTCCAAAAACACATCAACGATAGCGACAAAATCCTCACATCAAAAACGCATCTTATGGCTAAAACAGATGTGCTCCGAGCTCGAGACGCATGTGCATACTCTTAAGGTGCGTATCAATTTCAGAGTATAAAGGCGGTGAGCAGCTCTGAAGAAGTTCTCGAGAATTAAACTCCAAAGTGGACACAGGCACAGTCATGAAACAAGCTCACCATAGGGGAAGACAGATATCCGAGAGTCACTCTCGAGAGCTTTCTAGTGAAAGTACTTCCTCAATGAAAACGCACATTTTAATATTTATCACAAAAAGAAATCTATCACCCATTTAGTACCTATGAAATTTTTTGATATTTATCAATAACTTTTTTACAAAAATGTAGTTTATTATTTTAACTTTAATTTAGATATCTTCATCCTGTAGATCCGAGCATTTAAAGCAAAATTAGAAATTTTTGAAGCTAATTACTCGTTTTAAATTAAAATCAACTTCAAGGTTGAAAATTTAGATAAGTGTCCCTGTCACCTCTCCCGTTACATTTAAGTATAAAAAACCACTAACAAATTTGTAGAGTAGGGTTAGAGGTGAAGCAATAACTTTTTAAAACATCATTTTTCAAATAGTGAAATTTTTCATTCAAAGCATATTTTAAAGTGAACATGAAATCGATTACGGATTCAACCTGCTCCCTTGTATGAAATAAATTGACTCTTCTCACAAAATGTTATACAGTAATGAAGCCTGACATTTATCTTTTAATGTAAGACCTTAACTTTGAAGATCGAGATCTAAAACTGAAGTTGTAAGCTTTCCACTCAGTCGATTTGAAGGCGCTATCTGTGCAAAGCGGAACTTTTCTTAACTGAACCTGATCAGCCAGCGGAAAACGAACAACCACTCATTACTGCAACGCTGCGCTGCCAAGAACAAATTTTATAAACGTATAACGAAATAACGTTTTTTTGATTACATTTTATTAAATTTATATTTTATGCTTCGTTCGTTCTTGCCCAGGGGGGGGCAATTGCCACCCATTGCCCCCCCCCTGTATCCGCGCCTGGCCTAGATTAAGTTCGCCTTAAAATGAATTAAAATGAGGAAAATTTGAATGTCATTCAATACCTATAGCAAACTTTCGCCTCTATCGCCGATGTCGGACTATAATTTTTGGCGACTTTGAACAAAATCGGAGTTTTTATTTTTGAAATGGCGATCGTTCGAGTTGAGTCGAATGTTCGACTTGGCAAATCGCAGCCCATAATAGGGGCCTATTTTTGCTAGGAGGTAAAAGAACTCCTAATCAACGCCAGTGCCGGTTTTAATAGTTCCCAGAACGAAATTGATGAAATCCGACGATAGCGCTAAACTTTGCAAAAATTCCTGTTCGGAGGAGCTATTCCCTACTTGCACTTTGCACAGTTAATTTTTCAATGCCACGCAACATAGATGGGTTGGTTTTCGTAGAATCCCAAGTTCAGACATCTCCGAGCTCCTGGTGAAAGCATTCATATGAAACTATTAAGTCAATGAAAAAGTGATGAGTCTCGATTCATACTTGGTTGGTGATTTTATGCATGCGCACCTTCAATATATCACATCGGTTTTGTTGTTCTCAACCTTTCTTAAGGCCATGAGTATATCTTCTATGTATGTATGTACATATATATGGGAGGTCGTTATGTTTTTTTTTTAAGTTTTATTATTTGGATGCGCCTAAATCAGCTCTAAATGTCGCTGTAGGGGTAAATTAAATTTCCCCTTTTTTGGAAATTCGTGTAAAATCTTCCGAAAAATTCAGAGCACGCAGTTGAGAAGTAGATAAGAAAAAAATCCTATCGAAGGGGGGTAATATCTCCCGACTTCGAAGGGAGGGGAATAATTGCATGGAATAGAACAAAATTAACAACACTTGCAGTAATGTTTTGTTACTTTTTGGAAAGCTAGAAGTCCATTTTAATAGTTGATTATTAAATAAAGTTGTTTGAATAAGCAATTTCAGCAAAATCTGTTTTCAAACCTATAATTAAAAAAAAATAATAATTTTTCTTCTAAATGTTGAGTTTGAAACAATTTTTTGCCAAAACTGTTCATCAAAAAGAATGGACTTCTGGCTTTCCAAAAAGCTACAAAACATCACTGTAAGTATTGCCGTTGTTTTTAAAATATTTTTTAAAATATTTTATGCAAATATTTTATTAAATTTCCCCTCCCGTCCAAGTGGGGGGGGATATTACACCCTTACGATAGGATTTTTTTCTTGTCTAGTTCCCACCTATATGCTCTAAATTTTTTTGGCAGATCTTACGCGATTTTTCTAGTATGCAAAAAGAGAGGGGAAATTTAATTTACCACTACAGCGACTATAGGGGATGAAAATAAAAATGTTGAGAAATTAGGGATTTTTTTTTCTTCATTTAGATCTGATTTGGGCCCATCCGGGATGACTTTTTTTACGACCACCCCAATGTATATACTGTGTCCTATCACTCTAGTCTACACTCTACTTCATGATTTTCATCCAGCAACTGCTGGAAATGCTACTTGAATGCTTCAATTATTTCCTGTTCTTCGGTGACAAGGTTACCTTCGCTATATTTCGAAGAATTAGTTGATCGGTAAAAACTGACAGAAAGTTCTTCAATATCTTATAAAATCTGCGGAGAATCTTCTATCTCCTGTATGGGGAAGGCTGCGCATGTCCGCTTCTTTCTACGCAGAATTCTCTTCTCTTCCTTTCTCCTGGCTCAATATAGTTTTCCCTGGCTGCTCTTGTTTTACGCTATACCATTTTTACACGTACTTTCTTTTATCATCTTTATATAGTGCACTTATTTATCATCATAAGTATGATGAATTATTTCCTTCAGGGGGCTGGCAGCTACGATGGTTTTCGTTATTCCTCAGTATTGTTATATACGTTTTGAATACATACCCTTTATCGATTACCACATAGTTGGAAAAGCCCCTGTTTGCTTTGTGGATCCTTTGTCTTAGAAACCTAGTGTCGACAGACTACGTAGGCTCCTTCATAAAACTCTTCCTTTGATATTCTTGATAGGCTTTTTAGCTTCATGGGTAGAAATGTGTGTGGATATTGAGATTATAGCTATGTATGTATGCTTCCAAGATGATTTCCCACGATGTACATATCCGCATTCTGACATGTGCAATGTCTTATAACAGCCTTAATCAATGTCATAATTTTTCTCTTGAGTAGCTGTATACTCACTCAATCAAAATCACAATCCAAGGCTTGTTGTGCTTCTCTCATAACCGCTACGTTGAGGTTACCCGACAACACATCTTATAGACCTGAGGGTTACGCCTTTGTTTTATCTCTTGGGACAGTCATTCATTTTGAATAGCTGAAGGTACAAATATTTCTGAGGCTTAAAAATAAAAAATACATGGATTCATGCTTTCTCTGGTCAATCTTGAGCCTAGTGAATTTTTGGGAATTTGGTCTGAAGAAGTCTTTCATTTTTCTAATGTACCTCTTCATAAATGCCAATGAATTTATTTAATTTCATAACGTTTAGTTCTTTGATTAATGAAATACATATATAATGAAAACTTATTGGTCAAAAGAAAAATTCGTTGTAAACTGGACAGATCCATTAATGTAAGAACGAGTATTCACTAACCCAACGAAGTCGATCATTGGCAATTTGCCCAAACTATTTTGGTATACAACGCATTATATCCTTGTACGGACAAGGACATTGACGTATATGTATGTGAGATGGGTAAGTTCATTACACATATAAACCCCTTATATCAAATATTTAGAGTACATTAACCCTGAGTCCCTATACGACTCCTAATTAAGTGAGCTTCACTTTTCAAGAATATGTATACAATTTCCTCAAAAAATAACTGCCTCAACATATAAGTTATTCAACTAATACCCCAATGCTATTTAGCGCACTATCTTGACACATGAACAGTTAATAAAAATGTCGGTCTTCTCCTTTGTTCTGCTCTTGACTATTTCTTCTTCATAGTAGACTCGCTCGTAGAATATAGAAAAGTATGTACCTTTCTCTTCACCCAAAAGAACAACATTTAATCCCCACATAACAATTATAAAAGACAAATGTGTCCAAGGATTATCAGTCTGCCTTTGTCTTTCCACTTTTAAACTCTATTTCACATCATTTATTTATATAAATTCTCGAAACTGCCAGACGGGAAATAATTATCAAAAAAAAATACATTCCAATATCCTTAGAACTTAATCCTTGACAATATACTCTTTCAAGGATCTCAAAATTTATTTCTCAAAACAGAGATCTTTTCTTCTTCTTAATCCGTCTCGCACGCTAGCAAAATGATTACGTCTTCTAGTCATCCTCATCTAAACATTTATATAGACATACACACCTACTGCTACTGCTAATATCCTTGCTGGATTTCTTTACTTCAATTGAAAAGTGCGCTAGAAAGTTGGATCTTGGAGAGAGGAAATCGCATGCCGCATCGTTATCTGCATTTGCATAAAATGATAATTCAGGAACGTAGCCTTAGTAATGGCAGCCGCCAACTTCCGGAATTGAAAGGATACTCCACACACGACGACAAACACTGTTGCAAACCCCAAAAGTCGTTTTCTCTACTCCTTCAAGGATATCGCAATTGTGATGCTGGGTTTTTCTCTATATAAATACATAAAAGAGCGGAATGTAAAGCGTGGCCTGATGATGGCCGTGGCCATTGCAGAAGCACTGCTGCACACAAAATAAATGCAAAAATGTTACACATTCACCACCAATTTGGAAAATCGCAGGCATCTCTCCACCGCCATCAGCATGGCTACCTTACATTTCTGCTTCTTCTATTTCTTACAGCTCCCTCTCCGTGAATCTACCAGCTTTATTTTGATAGTTGCGCGATTTTAAATGCTCTATGCGCCTAATTTACTGTCTTTAATTAGATCCACTAATTGCCAAGTTGTTTTTTGTAATTGTCTTTTATAATGGCGAATGGCATCGCACACATTCTGTTAGGCGGCTCTTTTAACTGCTCAGCCACCCTCCCAAATCCTATGAAGTGGCATTTGCTCTAATACGAATAACCGGAACCAGCGAGCGACATGGTGGAGAGTGGTGTGTGGAGATGGAGATTGAGAAGGTAATATGTATACTGGCTTATAAGAGCGTCAGTTGAGGCATAACTTTTCACAACAGAATGTGTGCGATATCGGATGAGAATA
This sequence comes from Dasysyrphus tricinctus, assembly GCA_963921185.1. Lineage (NCBI taxonomy): Eukaryota > Metazoa > Arthropoda > Insecta > Diptera > Syrphidae > Dasysyrphus > Dasysyrphus tricinctus. The sequence goes on along the minus strand of OY992533.1, from coordinate 17,152,668 downwards.
AAACGAATCCATGGTGTGGTTCCCTCTTTCCTATTAAAATGAAAAAGATAGTCTTCCATCCGTTATATAGAGTAATTGTAATATCTTTTAGGAAGATCGGGTTGGAATATTTTGGAAACAAAATAGGAACTGGAACGGGTAGATTAGTGTTTGATTATGAAAAAATAAAATTAAATACGTACGAATTGGTTTCAATCAATTCATGAAAATATATATAATAGGGGCACTTAGGATGGCCCTTAAAAAGGTCATTGTTAAATTTAAGTTGGTGAACCCCCCTAATTTTTTTTAAATAATTAAAAAAAAAATCTGTGAAATGTTAGCTCATTATTTTACCCCTAACCCGGCCCCCAAGTCGAAGAAGTTTTATATGGGAAAAGCCATGTAAAATGTTCAATCAAACTCAAAATTTGTATAGCTTTTTTAATTTATTTAAAACAAATTAATGCGGAGTGCACAACGTGAATTAAACATTGACCTTTATAAGAACCATCCTAGGGCACATCCATGTCACTTCTCGCTTGGTATTTTCATATTTTACTGTGCAGAACTGCACCGTACCACTGTGGTTCCAGAGTAGGCCATAATTAAAAAAATGAATCGTTACAGTTTCTTCCAAAAATCTTTTAAATCAGCTAGAAAAGCTCAATGTATGTAATAAAAAAACTATGTTCTTCTTCAATACCATTAGATACTTACTTCCTTACTTTAGATGGCCCTCACAGTCCAGGATGGGCTACGGTCTCAACTATCAAGCCCCTCCAGCCAGCTCGGTCCCTAGGAAGCTGCCTCCAGTGACACACTCTAATTTGGTTGAGGTCGTTCTCCACTTGTGTGCACCACCTAAGGTGAGGTCTTCCTCTGCTGCGCAGAACTCGAAGACTCGTCGGGCTGGTGCGTCGGTGTCCATACGCTCCAAGTGTCCAAGCGATATCAGCCGGTTTACTTTCAGCTTTTTGACCAGGTCAATGTTGCTGTAAAACCCCTAAATCTCGTTGTTAAATATTCTCCTCCATGATCCATTGATACAGATTGAACCGAAGATCACCCGAAGAATTTTCGTTTCAAAGCACTCAAGCAGACTCTCATCCATTTTTAACAGGGTCCACGCTTCTGCCCCATACATGGTTCAGCAGGACCGGGATGATTAGGTCTTATTTAATGATTTCCTTGGTTCTTTGAGAGAAGGCTTTACTACTCAAATGCCTTCTTAGCCCGAAGAACCAGCGGTTGGCAAGAGTAATTTTTCGTTTGATCTCTGGACAAGTCATTTTGCAATGTAATAGTGGAACCCCAGTTAGACAAAGTGCTTGACGACTTCGAAGTTGTACCTATCAATCGTGACGTTTTGCCCGAGTCGATGATGTTGAAATTCCTTTCTCGATGATAGCATAAACTTTGTCTTGCCTCCTCGACAGCCAAACCCGATTTCTACACCTCCCATTCAATACTTGCAAACGCGCGGTAACAGCTATAGGTATTTGTTCTCCCAATTATGATTGTCATCTGCATATGCAAGTAGTTGAACGGTCTTTTGAAAATTTGTACCTCTGTTGTTGATTTGCGTACTATTAATTGCTTCAAGAATAATGTTTAACAGGTTGCAAAATAACGCGTCGCCTTGCCTCAAACCTTTCTCCACATCAAAGGGTTCGGTGGTGTCCTTACCAAATTTGGCGGAGCAGCGAGATTTCTCCACCGTCATCCTGCACAAGTGGACGAGTTTGGCAGGGATGCCGAGATGCGACATGGCTCTGCATCATATTCGACTTTGAAATCGATAAAGAGGTGGTTTGTATCGATTTGAAATTCCTGTGTTTTTCCAAAATCTGTCGGAGTGTGAACATTTGATCGATGGTTGATTTGCCGGGGCCTAAGACTACACTGATAGAGAGATAAGATCGTTGACAAACGGTTTTAAGCGATCACACGGTACAGATGACAGGATTTTGTATGCGACGTTGAGGAGACTTATACCTCTGTAGTTGGCACAAGTCAGAGCATCTCCTTTCTTGTGTAGGGCATACTATACCGAAGTTCCCTTCATCGGGCATACTTTAATCAAACTTTGGAGATCAGTTGGTGTATACTACCTATTCATCTCCCCCTACTTTGAATAGCTGGGTTGGTTGGCCATCTGCACCAGCAGGCTTGTACGCTTTACCCCTTGAACAGAATGAATGTAGCTGCAGCTTGTAGAAAGATGTGAATTTTGTTTAACTTCTGCTACACCATACATTTCCTGCTGCATTTATAGCTTCCCATATCTCATTGTGGCACTGTATACTATTTTTGTATCATTCTACTTAGACAGTGCTACACGCCACATCCATAGCTACACCATTCTGTTTGGCCAGTTAAGCTTGGCTATCGCTAACCGCACTTCATTTAGGTCGAGTGGACGGAGATTTTGACTATCATCGTCCAGGTTGAATGGATTGTTTTATCCAACAGCGGACTTTTGCCCATCTTTGCCGTTTAGCAGTTTAGAAGAGTGTTGGTTCCAGATCCTCAGCACCAACTGTGTGTCTACACAATATTCCCACTCTCACCTCGGCAGGCTTCCGTTCTGTGCTTGTATCCCCTGGTAGATTGCCTCACCCTTCGGTAGAACTTTCGAACATCCACCCTACCGCTACAGTCCTCATTAGACTCGACCACTCTCTCTTTTTCCTCCTAAGAATTCGTTCCTCCGTTCGTTTTTGTCCGTAGAGCTCCCGGGCTGTTCTCCCAGCAGCTCTGGTTCTAGTTTGCAGCATTGATTGAACCAGGAGTTTCGTTGTTAAATAAAAATAAAGCCTGAGCTTTCCTTTCACTTAAGTGCATTATGGGTGACATTTTTTTATTCACCATATAGGGTAAGGGTGGTTCAACCTTCAGTAGGGTAACTAGCGCCATCTATACTCTGAGCTGGAAAAGATGTAGTAGCTGAGGTTCGGTGAAACGTCATCGAAAGAAAACTAGCAAATAATATTCACACAGTGACAGCTCACAAATTAAAGAAAAAGAAAGAGAGAGAAAATGTGTTGGAGTATGTTGGATATGGGGTGATGCAAATAGTATGGGAGGAGTATTTGCCAAAAAATTGGTGTGCTCCGCTCACCGTATGGCATGTGCAGATAGTCGTCACATTTTACTCCACCGGTCTAAGAAGAAAATCACGTTTCGGTTTCGATGACACTTCATAAAATCGAGTTTTTGATTGATCCCCAAAGTTAAATTAATTAATAAATTTATACCACCTAAGATAGTTTGTAAATGGTGTGTGTTAAAGTTATCGAAACAACTTCTAGCTGTAACTCTTACCGGGTGTGTTAATACATTTTCTATATTTTAAATGTGGCACCTCTATAACTTTTCCTTTTTGCTAAAGATTTCGTGACCATATAAGCATACAAAGAAAAAGAATATACAGGAAATTAAACAATAATATGATGACTTCGATTAGCAACGTAGTTATTGAAATGTGAGTCGTGAAAGGGTACATTTTGCAGCTTTTCATAATACCCCCATTATGAATTTTTGGCCAGATTGCCAGCGGAGCACTGGGCCCCCGCCCAGCCCGCGGCCCTCAAAAGAAAAAAAAATTGATAATTCGTCATTGAACATTGCGGCTTCTAACACGGACGCTTTAAATCTATTATATTTTCTGGATATCGTTGTTTTTATAAAAAGACAACATTTGAGTGGATCTGATGCGAAGTTTTTCTGTCTCAGATGCTAATACTCTAAATTTTGGATCCAATCACTTCATCCCTACATCCTACTGTGTGCTCGTCTTCAGCATTTTAATCCTTGGTGTTCTCGTTGTTTTTTTTTTTTAAATTGCTACTTTGAAAGCACCCTGTAACACTCACCATCCGAAATTCGAAACCTCTGGAAGTTCCAAAATTCTGCGTGGAAACGAAAACAAAGGGAACTCCAGGTGCTCCTTTTATGACCCGAGCTAAAAAATGAGTGCAGTGAGTGAATTTTACAAAATAGTCAGGTAAATCTACGGAAAACATAGGGCTAACCCCGGTAAAATTGTGACAAAAGAAATTAATTTGCAGCTAGGTTCAATGACGCATGCCGAAACATATATCCAAAACAAGCCACAGTCCACCACCGGGTGGTGAGTCCGTCCGATGTCACTTTGATTATTTTCTCTGGTCTGATTTGTGTTTTTGTTGCAGGTGAGGTTGAGTTTCAGGGGCAAGATCTCCCTCATTTTGACGAGCTAACTGCCGTGCATAGCAAGCAGGCCGCGTCCCCCGGAACTTGACACTCCATTCCAATTTCCTATCCTTTCTTTTTTCCTACCATACCTCTCTGCCGACACTCCTCACTTCTTGCCTCGCAACAGGTCACCTAGTGAAACAATCGAAAATGTATTGATAAATTGGTTTGACATCATATAAATAACCGAGCTTTCTGTCTTGTATATCATTTTTGAAAGAAACCAACTGATGGCTCACCCCTTAAGCCTAGTTTACAGCTCCCGTGTGCAAAAACAAAACCTACACAAATATTCTCGCATGTCAAAAATAATTGAGGTGAAAGCATAGTTTACAGTTCCGATGCGAAAAAAAAATCAAGATTTTCAAAACGATTTTCCACCTATTCTGCGCACCAAGTTGAATAATATTGATGGCGAAAAACGTTTGCCTTGGCCTAAACCACCCATTGAGTCATTAATTAACCCTTAATTGACAAACTATAGGCCTAAAAATGGAAAATAATTATTTTTGGATGCGAAAACCATTTGCATGCAAATAATGCCTTGAGGTGAATATATTTTTTTTTTTGGAAGTATAAACCGACCATCAAAAAAAAATTATTTTATTCACCACACTTTTTTTCGCATGCAAATCAATTGCCGGTCCATTGTTTTGCATGACATTCCATGACTGCAATGTTTTTTTTTTGCATGAAACTGTAAACTAATCATGCAAAAATTAATTTTGCCTTTCACCTCAGTTATTTTTTGACATGCGAGAATATTTGCGTAGGTTTTTTTTTGCACAAGGGAACTGTAAACTAGGCTGAAAGGCAAAATTAATTTTATACAAAATTAATAATACAAAATCCCTACTCACTTACTTATCAATCTAGCAAAAAAAACTTTCATTCAAATATGAATGTAGGCAGCAAAAGATATACTTACCTATAACTACCCTCTCTCGCCCTCTCTCGCAAAAAACATTCCAAGCAAAATATCATATAGCTAACTAGCAAAAGATATACATATGTCTACCATCGCAATCTTTCAAAGTTAAATTCAATTTAAATACCTACCAAAAGATATATGTATATGCAATCATACATACTCTGTAAGAAAATATCAAGTCAAATAACATACCTACCAAAAGTTATATGACTATCTTCAAAGTCTTGAAATCAAATCGCAACTTCATTACAAAAACAAAACCAACCCTCAATATTATAATAAAATACAACTGTGGTTATACCTACCTACATATACTTTTCTTCTCACATTCAACAAGAACAACTGGCTACATACAAACATAGTCCTAAATAAAACAACAAATAACCTTGTATTCAAAGAAGAGACATTTCACACACAAACAGCTGAATTTATTAGGTCCCTTGGCGTTGTAGACTTTTATGGCATGCAAGTCTCCATCGCCATGCCTTGCATGCAAGTCTCCGACGCTGACGAAAGTAGCGCCACCACTAGAGCTGTTGTTCTACTATTTGAATCGCCACCATGATAGTACTATGGTTTAGATATACAAAGATGTTAATGTGTTTTTCTTTTGCAGGGTGTCACTTTTAATTTTGTTGTTTTTTACTTCCGATATAGGTACTATAGGGCAAGTTTTGGATTCGCAAAAAAAAACTGAGATAAATATCAAACATGACATTACGATGAAAAATAACACGAAAAAAGTGAGTGGAACAATTCTGTCTCTCTGTCTGTTTGTGTCTGGATCTACAGCCTAAACCAATGATGCGATTTTTTGTCAAATTTTGAACTTAAGGTTTTTTGTAATTCTCCAGAGGTTAAATTGAAATTTTATTTTAGCTCAAAAAATAACGATACTTGCCATACAACCGTTAAAGAAAAGATTATTTATCTCAAAAACGGCTCCAACGATTTTGATAACAAAAAAAATAATCAGTGCGTAATTGTAGGCATGGTGTACATTTTCGTAGAAAAAAAATACCAAAACTGTTATTAACGGTACCGGCCATATAACGGCTTTTTTCTATTTTCTCACTAACGGCTTAACGGGTTTCAATCAATTTTGTTATAAAAAAGGTTCTTTTAAATTTCAATAGTGATATTTTGAAAAAATTAAGTTTTGGACTTAAAAAAAAAATATCAAAATTTATTTTTTGAAAACTCAAATGGGTCTTGTGAAAAAAATCTAAAGCTAAAACTTGGATTTTAAAGTCAAAGCTAGGTTTTGTGTGATTAAAAACAATGTTCAGCTAGAAACTAAAAGATGTCTTATAGTAATAGCTATTTTAAAATATCTAAAGCTAGATTCATATTGCTTAAGCTCCAAATTGTGTGATTAATAATAGCTTAAGCTAGAATATTATAGTTGAAGCTACAAAAACATCAAGATTCCTGGATCCTTAACTAGAAAGCTTTGACTAGTTCTTTTTACATGAAAACAATGGGTCTTGTGAATAAACAAAGAGCTTGAGCTAAATCTTGGATTTTTCAAAATCTCATTGCGTTGCTTTTCGGTCCCAAATATAATAATGTTAGCTTAAGCAAGCCAAAACATGTGAATAAACAAACGAAAGCTAGAAATTTTAAGCTAAAGCTAGAAAGAGTTTTCTAGCTAAAGCTATTTAGCTTAATTTTTTTTCTTAGCATTTTCTAGCTAAAGCTATTTAGCTTAATCTTTTTTTGTATTCACATGAAACAAAAAGCTTAAGCTAGACCTGTCTAGCTTTAGCTACTAGTAAAAGCTATTCACAAGGTCCAATATTTCAAAAACGGGTTGATGAATTTTTTTGAAACTAAAAATGTCTATCCCAAAAATTAAAAAAAAAATGTTACTAAAATTTTATATATAAAAATTAGTTTTTTAGAAAACCACTCCAACGATTTATTTTTTTTTTTTTTTGATATATTTCTATTTTTTGTTTCAAGTAACAAAATGGCATACTTGGGTTTGAGCGCTAAGCTATTTTACTGGTTGTTTATACAGTTTAAAGAACGATTTAAATGCTTTTTGTATACTTTTAATATTTGTTTAATATATTTTTGCTATAATGACTTCCATGTTTTAAAAGTTCTTAAGTTCCAAGCAACTTGAACATAAGAGCAGGTACGTGCGATCCAGTTGTGCATTTTATTTTATTTGACAAGTCCTCCTTATGCTAGAAGCAAAAAATATTTAGGGCAGTATTCACCAAACGCTCATAACATAAGTGCCTCATAAACCTATTCACCAAGCAAGAATCACCCCGATTACAGAATCAGACTCAATTTTGACATTTTTACTATGAGCCAAATGTCAAAATTAGGTCTGACTCCCTCCCCAGCTCATTCGTCGGATTCTGTAATTGGGGTGAATATTGAATATTTATGAGCGCTTATTAAAGTTCCGACCACTCATAAAAGCTGCGTTCCTTGCCGAGTTTCAAATAGTTTGAGACCGCCACATTTAGTGCGAACCCGTTCCACAAGTGAAAATTGTATGCTCTGCATTAAATGTGGCAGTATGAAACTGTTTGAAACTGTTTGGGACTAAATAAGGAACAGGGGTAAATTTATGAGCGCTCTCTCCAAAAACTTTTTCGAAAAAGCCCTTCAAGCTCTCTCCAAAAACTTTTTCGAAATAGCCCTTCAAGCAAATTCACTAACCCATTTTGTCGGTACTTCTGGGATCCTTACAAAAATTAGTGTCACATGCACACCTATACTTTTGTTTCATGTTTACAAACTCACAGCTGTAGGTAGGTATGTATATAATTTTTGCTTATGTTTTTCACATTACAGTCGGAGGTTTTGTTCTATTGTTTGTATTTCGTCTCCAATTAATCCGCAATCCGCCATTCTTGCCACGTATCTGAGGCTACTAAAACTCTCGCCTGTGGGCAAATAACGTAGCGTAACAGCAAGACGTTCACGAGGTAGAATGGCCTTGCGGAACCGAGTATCTTGCTTTGAGATCTTAGGAGCCACGAGTGCCAGGAAAAAATTGAAGTCCTCGAAACTCATTCGAGTAAAAATGTTTAAAAAAGTCTTTTCCATTAGAAGTTATTGGTGCTGTGGGATCGATTGTTTTTAATTGGGCGTAAGAAACTGTTGTCGTCCCGGCTCAAAAAAAAATCATCGACCCAGAAGCGCCTCGTTGTTTTCTTTTTTCTCCTGCGCTCCATATCTAAAAGAACCAACGCTGCAGCAACTTTTCTTTTTCTTTGAAGTGAAATCATTAATTTTTTTTATTTTTTAACTGAATAAAACACAATACAAAATAGCTTGCAAATAAAGTCTTTGTTCTTGGATGAGAAATAATTTTAGAAATGTGAGTAGCTGTCAACTGATGAGTGCATTCAACGTGTTGATCAACGAGTGTTGCTTGGTTAAGTGAACGGGGTTATGAACTCGTTCACCAACATGTTGTGCAACCACACCAGAAACTCTGTTGATCAACTCGAGGAACCTATTTTTTGTCCAAAATCAGACAAGTTAATCAACTAATGTACGAGGTTGCTCAACAATTGAGTGAGTTGATCAACTTGGTGTACGGGGTATCCAACAGTTGAAAGAGTTGACCAACTAGGTGTACGCGATTATTCAACGTTGGAGTGAGTTGGTCAGCTAGTGTACGGGGCTTTCAATGCGTTGAACAACTAAGTTGTAAAGTTTCGTTGCTCAAGAAGAGCAACGTGAGTTGGGGACAATAATTTGTTTATCCAATTATGGAGTTGAATAAACAGTTGAACGCAGTTCGTTGATCCAGTTGCGCACAAGTGGACGACGGGCATAAGCTTACACGGGCTGTAGTAATATTGTTTACATGAGCTGTTCTTCACGGGCGTTGGTAACAATTGTCCTAATTAATTTTATAAGCCAGCATAATGATATCTCTTCTCAGATTCACAGAGGAGCGTCTTATGTTTCTGCTACTGCTGTTTTTTTTAAAGCATTCCCAAGGAGACCCTTGAGGCACTCCCAAACCAACGCGAAACATTCGCTGATGACAGTTTTTTGTTGTTGTTTGGTGTTGTGTGTTTGTCATACTTTATACTATTGTGAATGGCCTGACAGACAACTTTAACAAGTTATTGTCCTAATTAATGTTATAAACCAGCATGATCTTGTTTTATAACTACTGTTTCAAGAAAACGACATTATTTAATCTAATTATTTTATCTATCAACTATTGTGAATGATTCACTACGAATTAGCGTTGGTTTGGGAGATCCTTTAGGTTCCTAATGAGGCTCTCCCAAACCAGAGCGAAACATTCGCCGACGGGGCGAAATCATTCATAATAACAAAAAATATGAAAGATACACAATGATAAACAACAACAAAAAACTGACTTTGCGAATGATTAGCTATGATTTCGCCTTGGTTTGGAAGAGCCTATATTCTTTCTAATATTACATTTTCATTAGAGCAAATGAGGTAATTTCGTTGAAAATTTCCAAATTAGATCCGAAATTACCTCATTTCCCATACAAATTCACATTTCGAAATGAGATAATATCAACCAAATTTGCAAGAAATTAGGTTGGAAATTTGAAAAAAATAAATCAAACAAACCTAAATTAAATGCTATTGTGAATCAGTCGAACAATTTCAGATTCAAATGTCAAACTTGAAATGCAAATTAGCAATCAAATCAAAATAAATAATTTACGGACAAAACAAAACTAGGTAAATTGTTTTTATACTAAAAAGTTTATTGATAATTTTGTATTTGTGTTCTTGTGAATATTTAAAGCAATACCAAAACTAAATCCTACCAGGAGGAACGTAAAGCCCAGCCGCAGGACCATCATTGTTAATTGGATGTGCATAATTAATAACCATGTCAATTAATACTGGGACGAATACTAATATAACGCAACCGGATAACAGGGAAACGTAGACAAAACATCTTGCCAGGTTTTTGGGAGACGTGTGGCCCGCCAACTCTTCACTTTGTGCCCTATCAACAACGAAGTTGTTATCAAGCTAAAATAATCCTACTATTAATATGTTACACTGAGCCCTACATCACACGGCGATACCCCAAATTGATCAAGGATAACGTGCAGAATGATTACTTCACAACAAACTCTGTAGCATTTCAAAAGATATTTTTTATTAAAAAAACTAACCAGAACTATCAGAGGCCTGCTCTAGCCACGAATTACCAGCATTAAATTACAAATCTATGCACAATTATGTACATACATTACCGTGTTCTTTTTTCCCAAACTCTAATGAAAAATATAATTTTAATTGTTCAACATAAATAAAAAAGAAATAAAGAAAACGCAAACATGATATAAAATGTTTGGTTCAATCGTTTATTCAAGAAATTATCTTGTTTTTAAAATTTGTTAACGTCAGGGGTATTTATTTCATTGAATCTGGAGTGAATTTGATGGGAGTTTTTTGTACCGCTCTGGGCTTTCTTTGAAGGAATGCTTGAGTTCCTTGGTGCTGTTTTTTTGTTTGAATTGATGCTTCTACATGCTGTTGTCCAAGCTTTTTATATTTGCCGTGATGCATTGGAAAGGCGAGTAGGTATTTTCCTTTTAAAATCTTGATGAAGACGCTATACAAAATAACTTTGAACAATTAAAAAATTAGTTTTTCTTTTTTCCTCTTGAAATGTTTCCTTAACGAAATTTTAGACGAATAAATGGTGGTATTTAATAATTTCTCTTATTATTCAAATAGGATTGCAAAATTATAAAAAATTTTGAACTGTCAAATCAAATTTTGTAAACAACTATCAACAGGGCAAAACGAAATGAGGTAATTAGATGAAAACACTTTTTCTGTAATTTGTGAAATTAGGTTTGTTTGGTTACTTTTGTAGCACGATGTTCAAAAACTGTCAAATTTTTTAAAGAAGGGGAAAATTCATTCATAGAGGGGAAAACTTGCTACAAAGTTAACAAACGCGAAAAACCAATTTTGTATCACTTCTGTGTACGAAACTTCAAACGTGACACACACCATCAAACACTACAGGCAAATCTTAAGACTCACACAAACAAAAATACACACAGACGTGGATTTGACTGTTTTTTACTTCCTGCACACAGAAATTTGTGTAGCAGAAATTTGCAAGATTTCTCATGGAGGGGAAATTTCTTGCTCTCTCATTTTGCTCTCTCGTTGCTACACTTTGGAGTTAACAAACAGGAATTTGTGAAATGTAGTGCGACGTCGTACGAATTCGTACGAAATTTCAGCAACCAAACAGACCTATTACCTCATTTCGGCTCTAATGAAAACGCAGTATAAGAGGACATTATCCCTGTTCCTTTACTTGTAATTACTGTGATTTTTGTATACTTTTTATACTTTGGACTAAAATGCAAAAAAATGTACAGGAAATCCCAGAAATTCAAAGAAAAGAAACGCTAATCATGTTCTCTGTGTGAAAGAGACATAATGTATATATTCATTACCTAACCAAAAGAATAGGACAAAAGCGCTACTCTTTTGCTTTGTTGTTATAAGACAGACAAATGGAATACATATTTTCAGTGTGTTGGTTTAGTTCGTTGCAATTATTGCTTGTACAGGGTGGTTTTTTTTAGATGCATAGAAGTTTGAGTTGGCAACACTATTTTAACTTTTTAACTGACAAATCAGCTGTCAAGTAGTTTGGTTTGACATTTCAAAAGGCGTTTTTCTTTTTTAGAGCCTGATTACACGATTCGTTTTTTCGGACGTTAGTGTTTCGTCTTTTTGACACATTGGGTGAGGGGTGTAGAAACGTAGGGGGAACGGAAAGACGAAAGCACGTATGAAAATTTCAAGACTTTTTCTGGTTGAACTTTGACGTTTATGATTTGACAAACGATTAGAGGCGGGGGATGCTTAAAAAATGTAAATAGTAAGGGTATTCATGCAACAGCGTAAACTCGTCGTAAACATCGTAAAGTTTTAAACTTCGTAAATCTGTCAAATTTTCCATACAAATTGTGACAGAATTACGAAATTTAAAAGTTTACAACGTTTACGACGACTTTACGCTGTTATATGAATACCCTTAGTGAGATTTAAAGTTGTTTTTCTTAATTAAATAGCTATAAATTTGAACAAGAAGTGATGTAAAAGTATTTTTAACTATTATTACTGCCTATTTTTCAATAAATGAACCTCAAATGTTCTGAACGTCAAAATCACGAATGGATTTTTTTCGTTGTGTGTAATCACGAAGGTACGTACCTGTCAAAAAAACGAAAAACGAAACGTCCGAAAAAACGAATCGTGTAATCAGGCTCTTAGCTCCGAGCAGAGCACTGAGCTGTCAAAAAAAAAATCTGTGTTTCTTTTTTAGATCCGAGTACTTAGAGCGCTCAACTTGTGTTTCTTTTTTAAATCAGAGCCAGCTCGGAGTACGCTCCATCAGCTCAGGATAAAAAGATCGAGCGAATGGAGCAAATAGCTGAGCGCAGCAAACTTTACTTTTTGTTTTACTCATTTCAAGTGGACGCGATCGACACATCAATTTCAGTTCATAATTTTGAATTTTTCGAGTTTTTGATTGGCCAGCTGTCCGATGAAAATTAAGTTATTACTTAATTTTGGTAAGTTGAACGCATCACAATCGTACGACATTTCAGAGCTCAGGTGTGTTTCAAAATTATATCGGAGAGCTCTGATCATACTCTGCTCAGAACTAACTCCGATAGCTCGAGCTCTACTCCATGCTCTGCTCGCGAATTTTGCTTAGCGATGAAGCTCACTTTTGGTTGAATGGATACATCAATAAACAAACCTGCCGAATTTGGAGTGATGATAATCCTCAATTGTATGTTTAGACACCGTTATATCCCCAAAAACTGACTGTTTGGTGTGCTTTATGGGTTGGTAGAATAATTGGTCCGTACTTCTTGAAAAACGATGCTGACCAGGACGTTACAGTCACTGGTGACCGCTATAAAGCCATGATTACTGAATTTTACGCTCATCAATTGAACAACCATGATTTGCAGGAGCTGTGGTTTCAGCTAGACTGCGGCGCATCATGTCACACAGCTCGTGACACAATTGATTTATTGAAGGAAACGTTTGGTAACCGCATAGTTTCACGTTACGGCCCCGTGAATTTGCCTCCGCCGCTTGACTATTTTCTGTGCTTCCAAGGGAAATTTTTATTAAAAAATTCACTTGTTAAAAATTTCCCTTCGCATCAGACGAGCAACGTCTATTTTTCTGTTTTAGCTCATTTTGTGTTCGCCTTTCTCTGAACACATCCCCATTTGTTTATTTCCCAACTGTCATCTGGCAGCCATTAAAAAGTGAGCAAAAACCTAACGTCATTTCATTTGTCAAAAAAAAAATTGTATTTTCCTTCATAATTTTCCATCCCCTAGCATCGATTGGTTTGTGGTAGGTTTTGTTCTCTCCGCACATATTATTTTCGGCAAATTAAATTAAATTAAAATAAATAAAACCTTCAATTATCGAACAGAATGTTCGTGTAAAAATGAGCATCGACGATATCGTCTACCTCGTCTGCCTGCTTTCGTGCATTGGATTTGGTTATTTCACACGGAGAATCCAAGATGATTCTCAAAGAAAACTTCTCGGTACAGCATTTGGAGTGTTGATTGTTGTTATCGTTTCTGGAATTCATGTTTTGCATTGTTTGATATCATTTGGATTATGTGCGCTCGCCGTTCAATACGCACACCCAAGGTATGTGAATTCCAAGATCATATAACCTCTGACCTATATTTTCGTTTTCTTCGCATTTTAAAATGCATTGTTTTTGATTTATTTCTAGCAAATGCCACATCATAAGCTTTGTAATTATGTTTGGCTACTTGGTATTCTTCAGAACGACTACGTACTTTGGACTCCCCTCACCTCCTGGTCATACCAATATGATTCAAATGATTTTAACCTTAAAGGTGATTGGAATCATTTTTCTTCGTTTCTTTTTAGCATTAATTTTTGAATTTATAATTAAAATGGGTTGTTTTTCATGTTTAAATAATAAGGCTGCAGGAATTGCCTTTGAAAAAGCTGCAGCTTATAAGAAAGTCGAACAAAGGAAAAAAGAAGTAGCCGAAAGGAGCCAACCATCAACCAGCGAAAAGAAAGACCTAGGGCCAATGGTGGAATTGACCGATTATGATTTGGATTTGCAAAACATAAGTGTGGTGGAGATGTTCCACTATTGCTTTAATTATATTGGCGTCCTAACAGGTGATTATGTTTCGAAATTATTTATAAGTATCAACAGTTAACTTTCTCAGATAAGATAACAGACCATAAGCAATGCGTCTGGGTTTAACAAACAAGGAAACTAGACTATCTCATTGAACTTAAGTGATAACTATAAATGCTGCACTTTTGTTTACATTTTGTTATCATCATTCATTTAAAACTTGGTTTTTTAAATTTTGCAGGAAGGTTGTAAGAGTTATGGTTTTTTTTACAGCAATTCAAAAATCAGGTTTATTATTTTACAATCATTGTTGTGAATTAATTTGGAAAGATGATACTTGATATAGATTTAAAGCATATTTCAGAAAAAACACCTAGGATACATAAAAATATATTTCAGTAATCAGAAGATACATAGAGGTACTCACCCGTAATATAAAAATAAGTTAAAAACAAAATATCCTTAAGAAAGGTCGTAGTCCAAAACGTTTTTGCTGGCTTCTGTAATAGATCGAGAGACAACGTCATTTGTTAAGTTAAGTCATTTGCGTATGGTTGTAGGTCATATCAATGAATAGCCTTTGAGGCTTTGAAGTAATAACCGTTTGTCTGGATATTCCATGTCGAACAGGTGTTAATTTTGACGTACATTTTTTCATTGATTTATTCAAGAAATATTAATCTTCAAGTTTTGAAGAAGAAAGAGAGCAGCGAAGCTTCCAAACATTATGTGCTGAGTGGTCTCTGGAAAATTTGCCGCTTTCTATCAGCTAAGGGACGAACAACAGAGAGTTTGACCTTCAGACAACTATGTTTCAAAATTACTGCTAAATATTTCTTGTATGCACACTTTTTCCCTCAGACTAATAGACATTGAAATAAATCGATGTACAAAATTTACTTCAAATTGTACACCTGTTCGATACGTGTTTAAGCAGGCAGACAAACTGTTCTTGGTTCAACAATTAAAAGCAATTTATTGATATGGCTTACAAAGTTACGCAAATAGCTTTACTTTTTATGTCGCTGGCTCTTAGACTATAAGGAGTTTAGCGATACTCAAAACATTTCAGGTACATACATATTCGCAGTCTTGAGATGCAAGATGCAACCGATTGCAAGTGGTAAAGAATTCTAAAAATGCTGCCCGATGACCTTTTGGTTTTTATGAACCCGTAGTCCTGTGAACCACTGTATATACAACTATTTACAGCCTTTAAATGCCTCGTTATTGATTTATTGCCCATAACTGTTCTTGTGGTTTTGCCTAATTAATTCCAAATCGAATTTTATTTAATTTCTAGAGCATATATCCTCGGATTTGAAATTATTGTAGTCTTATCCAAAACGGATATCTTTGACTAAAGCGGTAAAATTTGGGGCATTAAAGAGTGGAACTCATTGAAGTTTGAATATTTCGTTGTATGGGTTAGAACTTTGTTAAAAAAAAACAAGCGATTTACTAGTTAAATCACTTACAGAAGAAAAAGAAAAAAGATTTAATATTTATTTAAATACATATAATAGTTTTATTTTAGGTACTTAATTTTTTTTTCTTGAGATGTGACCACAATGTTTTTTGAACTTAATTATAGGTCTCCGAATGCTTGCCTTAGTTCTTATTTTAGAATTTCTTCTGTTCTTGAAATATTTTAGCTTAAGTTTATGTTTCCGAATGCTAGTCTTAGTTTTCATTTTAGAATTTGTTTCTATCGTTGAGAAGGTTATAACTTGTATCAAAAGCTTACTCTTCAATCTTTTATGTATATTTAAATATATTTTGTTAAGGTCCTTACTATCGCTATCGAACATATCGTGACTACTTTGACATGCCATTCAAAAACTACGCGGATTGCAATGGTGCCTCATTGGAAAAATTGAGAAATACAGCAATGTATTGTGTTATTTATTTGATTGCAAACTCAATTTGGCCTCTGGAAGTAAGTAAAGGAAATACAAATTATATCTGCTTTCTTTAAGCTTTAATATAATTTCCAGTATTCTTTAACTGACGAATTCGCTCAAGAGCGTAGTTTCCTGTATCGAATTTTCTATGTTTGGCCAAATTTTCTTATATTCCGTATGCGAATCTACATTGGTATTACTCTCAGTGAATGTGTTTGCACTGCAGCTGGATTCGGAGCATATCCAGTTGAAGCTGGAGCTATCGAAGGTGAAGGTCCTAAGTTACAATATGGCCACCTAAAACGTGATGCCGAAAAGAAAGAATATAGTTTCATTACTATTAAGAATTTGCGAGCGTATGAGACTGAGACTTGTTTGACAATTAGAGAAGCAATGAAGAATTGGAATGTGTGCGTACAATACTGGTTGGCGGTAAATATTTACAAACAGTTCCCAAGCAAGAAATACAGGTAAGGTATACCTTCTTCTTAAGCAAAACTTTTTGAATCGATGTACTTAATTCTAGAACTGTTGTTACTCTTCTAACGTCATCATTCTGGCATGGATTCATGCCTGGTCATTATTTGTGTATCATGGGAGCTCTGTTTTATTGTCCCGTCGAAGATATGTTTACTGCTCTCTTCCGAAAAGATGCCACAGGAACTAAACTAAAAATTATCAATGCTCTATTTTGTATCCATAAATACTATGGTTTAGGCTATCTAGGAACAGCATTCCAACTTTTGACAATACAAAATATCTGGAGATATTATTCGTCGATTTATCACTTTGGCTATGTATATTGGGCAGTAATGATGGTAATTGCAGTTTTGTTGACCAATAAAAAGCGTTCCGATGAGAAGAGAAAAAGAAGAGAAGTAGAAAAAAGAGGTACTGAATCTGCAGTTGCAGGCGAATTGAGTAGGAAAAAAGAAAAAGCTCAGTAATAAAGAAATAACTGACATCACTTCCATGAATTATATATAAATCGCATGTATATTTATATACACATATAGAGCTGGATATATTTTTAAAGCATTTTTAAAAGAAATTTTTGAATTGAAAGTGATTCAAAAATCTGCCTGATACAGCCTAGACTTGTTTTCATTTTTATATAACAACAATGAAAGACTACCTGTTCTAAGTTCATTTACTCACTATTAATTGGAGCTTAACAAAGAGTTAGATTTCTATTTAATATCTTTAGCTTTAAGAGGTAAAATCTATCAAACAAATATCTTTTAAGGAAAAGGCTAGCACCCCTTTTTGTTTTCCTCTGCTAAGAATTCACAACCCATTCTCTTTAAACGTAAATTTTTGTTTGTAAGTTTTAGTCGTCAGTTTAATTATTGTTTCTTTTATTCAATTATATTTCTCAATTATTATTATTGGTTTTAACATGTTATTTTATTAATAAAAATATATATTACATATTAAACGTTTTTTTTAAACAGGATGTGTTGCATATGTACATACGTATAACAAATTTCAAAAAACACATGAATTTGTATCGGAAAATTATCATTTAATTTGTTTTAAGATATGTATCTAGTCGGCCCATCTCTAAATAAATAAGAGCATGCATTCTCCATCGAAATTTGTAAAGGTCATATCAATTCGCCCCCTGATTGCAAGAACTAGGTAACTCAATTTTCTATTTTTATAATATACCGGCAAAAACGGTATTATTTTTTACAATTTTAAAGACTTTTAGTCCAATCTTTTTCTACCATAGACAAATATAGGATATTTGTGAAGTTTAAGGAACATAAAAATTAAATTTTTCATCGTGCTCCAGTAGCTAGGTTTCTATTAAGGCTGCTGTCTCAAAAATTTATGAAATTGAATTACCTAGTTCTTGCAATCAGGTGACGAATTGTATGATTGGCGAATGCAAATCCAACCATGAACATAAAACACTTCTCAAGGTGAGTTGTCTCAGCCATGCGTTTTATGAATCTTAGCTCACAAGGATAAAACCTTTTGCCTATATCAATAAACTTTTTGCTAACAATGATCTGCTGAAGCTTTTTATGTGAGTCACACCTGTCGTATTTTTAAGTTTAATATGCGATCAATTAATCATGTTTCTTAAGGGTCACCAACACAAAAATACAATTAGACACTTGGACAGCTTCAGAAATGTTTGTAAGGGTTTTTCTTCCGCAAGACGCCTCAAATTAATCTGGATGCCTCTCTAATATTTTTAAATTCTTTGTCGTTTCTACCCAGCCAGGGTCCGGCAACATAATTAGCTTCGACATTGTCATGAACTTCGTCGGGGTTTGCAAATACAAAGTACATCATTAAATATTAGCTCTATCTCCAAACCTACTGGAAAACTAATAAATACAACCTGCTTAAGTGACACACATAAAGATAAAAATAAACAAAAAAATTGCCCAGGCATTTGAGCATATCGTTTTTTCAAGTGCCCATGCAGCTGTACAGCTTTCTAAAATATTAAAAGAGAGCTTGAAGCTCACTCCCGTATCGAGTTGAAATTCGACTCGATTGCGCTCACGATTTTGAAAAAGCTGGACTAGCTGCTGCTCCGTTCTTTCCCTGTATATCATGGCCTTAGATATTTTATATGTGTACAAAAGTAAAGGGTAGATTTTCGATAAAAGCATGAATTACTTTTTACTGTCTACGATACCGATTGTAGGTTTAGCGAAGGATAGTTTTAGGCAATGACGGAAAAGGGCTTCAGTTTAACGACCATTTATATAGGCGCTTATCATTGACTTTGTTTATGTTTTTTAAACTTAAGAAATAAGTCGTGTGTCTACTACCAACACTACAAATGAAATTTTTGAATCCTAAGTGGGATTAGGATTTTTTTCATCGTATTGACGCATGAAAACTACAAATAACAAATCCAAAACACATTTCTTTTTAGCAAAGGGGTCTAAATGAAATTACTAGATAAAGCATATAAAAATCATGTATATAAAGTTTTCACAACAAAAATAATTTCAAAATAACTATGTACATTGGAAAAGGACCATTGTTGAATCTTTTCGTAATAAAATCAAGTGTTATGCTATTTTCCAACAGATTCACTAACGGTGTATTATATGGTTCCTACTTTTAATGTCATTCAGTGTTTGGATTCTGTGATAAGGTTGATTACTCTGTACTTTGTAGATATTAATATTTATTTTAACGTGTCTTAAATTTTTTTGGGAACACAAACATTGATCTTGCGTCGCGTACGATATTTGTTTTAACGTAAGCAAGGTGCAAGTGTCGCCAATGAAAAACCATTTAATGTATAGTATCACTCTCTAACTTTTATGTTGTTTAAGAACAAACATAGAATCACAGTGGAGCTTTTTTTCGTAATTTATGAAAGACACGTAACACGATCAATGATCTCTGAATTTAAAAAAAGGGACAGATAGACAAACATCATATCTGTACCAAATGGTTGCCGTCTTGTTTTTTTTTAACAAATCAAAACCAATACAGATTTTAATGTCGTTTTTCATTGAAATCTGAAAGATTTGTTTTTAAAATCAAGAATTGCTGTCTTGAATGAAACATCTGGGCATACTTTTCAGTAGATACAATTACACACATAGCACACATATACGCATACAAATAAACATCACGTACCACAGTACACATATTAAAGGTAATATCATTGTATATAAATGGCGATCACAGCGAACCTATCGACCAAATGTCTACCTACAAAATCGTGTTTCATGAGAATACTATAGATTGAATATACAATGGTAATATCATTAGAGTTTTGATTTTTGTTTCTTCTGCGCATATATCAAAATTTGTGTCAAATGTCAGTATTTGTTGTTGTTTTTACGTGTATTTAAGTCATCACCCTTCCAGCCATTTTTATTTCTGACAATTTCAATTTTAATTTGTTGTTGTTTTTACGTGTGTTTTCTTCCTCACACTCACAGCCATTTTTTATTTTCGACTGACAACCTGCGCAGTATAATACCTTAGATTTGTGTAGGTACTGTGATCACGTACGATGTCGTACAAAAATAATGCAAAACAAAAAAATGCCCACCTGCGATTTGCTGTTTGACAGGAATGTGTTTGCATGCATTAGTGAATGCAGATCAAATCTCCCAAACTAGAAAGATTGCATCTTTCTTCTTCAGATCTCATCTTTTTTTGAATAAAACATGAAAAAGTAGAATACATGCAAATTTTTTCGCAAAAATATCAAATCTTTTCAACAATGAAAAACGACATAAGGGAATTGATATTTTTGGTATTTCTTTTTACTTGCGAGTATAATGTACTATGTAGGTACAGTACATAGAGTGCTGTATGAAAAGTTTGACACGTTAAAATTCAGCTCGACGTTTTAAAGCTGGACATTCACCACTGAGACACGGTGATCCATTTGACTCACTTGGATTTCATATTGGCTGAAGATCCAAATGGATCGGTGGGGTGCATTGGCCACCGACCACCACACACGATGAATTTTGCATCGGCGCGCAAGGGTACTTGGCTCGTTGGCTTTATGGTGTAAAAGTTACATAGATAGTTAAATAGATGCGTGCAGTAAGTCTGTGCTTTTAGGATTTATCTGTTCACAAATATGTAGTTCTTGTAGCTTCATACATTTCATACAACATCGTCTATGTATGTCCATCACACATCGTAAAATTTTGTTTCTCAGATTTCATTGGAAGTGTTGTATGATAAATGATAATTCTTTTTGACTTTGACATTTCGTTGTCATTCAAATTGATTGCGATTTTTGTTTTTTTTTTTTAGAATGTTAAAATAAAATGAAAAAGTGGATCGGTCGTAGGTATATTCTTCTTCTTCTAGTTCGTGTTCTTTTTTTTATAGTAAAATAAACATTCACGTCGTTTTTTAAATTGGTTAACATGACCTAGTATTTATTTTGTTGGATTTTCGCATCAAAGAAAATTAAAAAAAAAAAACATTTTTTGAATACAAAAAATATGTACATTATAATTATTAGGTCTGTTTGCGTACTTCCCAAAACTGCCAATTTCTACCCATTTTAGTTCAAAGTTCATATAAAAAAAATTATATTGACAGAACTTTGGACTAAAATGGGCTCTTCTGGATAGTACACGAACAGAGGTATATGTCTGTTCGTGTACTTCCAAAAACTACGAATTTCTACGAATTTTATTTTTTTTATATGAGCTTTGAAAGAACTTTGGGCTAAATTCGTAGAAATTCGTAGTTTTGGGAGGTACCCGAACAGACTGAATATACGGTACCTTCATCGTAAATAAAAAGAATAAATAAAAAAGAAAAACTAATGGGGTTTAATAATGTTGTGAAGGAGAAACAGCGAATTGATTAGCTGTATGATTTGTATGAAAAATTTCAGCGAAACACAGTTATACAACATTACAATATTTCCAGTGTAATATCGAGTCGCACATTCCTGTATGACAGTGGATCATACAACAAATCTGAAAAACGGAAATCATAGCGCAAATCTGTCATAATCATACAATTTTTGTGATGTATGATCTGAGAAATAGATCTAATGTATATTCTATTACAAGTCTACTACAATTTCCTTTCAATAAAAAAAAACGACTAAAACGGCGGTTGCATCGTACTGTTTGTTTGTTTGTCTGCATGGAGTGGAAATAATTTATATAGTAGAACAAAAAGGTAAGAACTGCAGTTTATAAATATTTTTTTTAATATAAACAAATAAAACATTTAAAACAGAGAATACAAAAACATAAACATACATATATGTTATTGCAGATGATTGGAAAAGAAAATTTAAAGGGCCAAGATAACGAAATTGGTCCGAGGTTGAGAAGGAAATGCTCCGCGAATTGGTGCGCAAGCATTTAAAAAACATTCACGAATCACGATAAAAGGAACGATGTGGGGATGATTTCAGCCTCTGCATGGATTGACATCAAAAAATATTTGGAAGCAGCTGAACCAGATAATATCAAATAAAGAAGCCAATCTTCTGCTGTCAATTTGATTTGCCTACAAGCTGAAGCGAACAGCTGATGTATTAGATTTGCAAACGATTAGTGAAAAGCAGTGACAAGACGCACACATAGAATCAACTCGTCCATTCAGCACATCGTGCAGCGCAGGTCTTGTTGTTGTTGCAATTCACATCTGTCCAGTTTATATTTCTGAGGGCTCAGAGAATTTGATGTCAAATACTAAGTAAAAAAAATGTTTGCTCCGTCAGCTCAGTGAGCGCTCATGTAATATAAACTGAACAATCGATTCATCGACACGAAATAAAATTACAAATACAACAATGTAAACAAATGGGTTTTGGAGGGTGAAACGTACGAAGGGTTCTTTATTTGATATTCTCTGAGCTGAACTCCACAGGGCAATCCCAACTAAACTTTTCAAAAGTAAGTTTTAAGCTTGATCTAAATGAAATTGTATGCACTTAAGCTCAAAAAGTTGTGTTTTTGGCGCATTAAACCAGGGTTGCCAGGTGCATGCGCCAAGGTTAAGTGTACGAATCCCTTATTTGGAATAAGTGACAATCTAAGCTCTTAATTACGATACATTTTTCATTTTCGGGTGATTTTTTCGGTATAGAATGTTGTTCACGTGAAACTCAAAATAAGGCTGAATAATGTAGGTTTGAAGACTGAAATCTATAAAATGTAATGCACCTTAGCACAAAGAGTACGGGTTTTAATATTTTTGTATTAAAACAGGGCTTCCTGGTGTTTTAGATAGCTTCATCTTTTTACTTTAAAAGGCGCTACACACGATCAATATTCATCGACAATAATTATTCGAGATATTATCTGTTAAAAAACATTTTTGCAAAATTACCACCAAGTATCAATGGAACTTTTTTTGCTAAAAATATTAATTTATCCTTTAGCTTTAATCAAAATAGTAATTGAATTCGTTTTCTTAACACCTCAGAATGGAAAAACAAAATGTTCAATGATGAACTTCCATTATAGCTATAACTGGCACCTTCGATAAAAAATTCTTTCGATATTTGCGAGAATCAAGCCGAAAATCCATCTTTTCTTTTTCTATAGTGTTTCATTTTTTCCACCGACTACAAAACTCAAACGTTAACATGGCCAAATGATTAAAGCTGCAGTTACATTGAAGAAAACCAATTTGAATTTGGTTCTCATCAATAGGCGTTTTCCTTTGGAGGTGGCGAAGTACTTGCAAGTATTTTGCTAGGTTTTTTCAATGGAACACATCAAACTGCTTTCCCATGTAAAATTTATCTACTCGCACATAAGAGCATGTGCAGTTGGTAGTACTAGATTAGGGCTTTCATCTATTCATAAGTTACTTTGCCACCTCCAAAGGAAAACGGATAATGTCGTCAATGTTCATTGACAATGATATTGAAGAGCATATGTTCATACGAATATCAATACCCAGCGAAAAATTACTTTTTTCACTGAATGTTGACAATAAAGGTAAAACCGCACTCTACGAAGCTGCACTTCAGCGGAACTACACCGCAACTGAACTTAAAAATATTTTTTGCGGCAACGAAAGTGAACGGAACTTCTGGCCATGGCAAAGTTGGTCAGATTATCAACTTTGCGCATGGTGACGCGCCGTAAATTTTAGTTGCCATCTAGTGCGAACATACAATTTCATGCAAAAAATATAATTCAGTCCCGCTGAAGTGCAGTTCCGTGGAGTGCGGTCTTACCTTAAACATTGATCGTGTGTAGGGCTCTTAAAAAAAAAGAGAGAATCTTGGGCTTCCATTAGTCTGATCCTTTACTTTGAATTTCTGTGATTTTTAGTCCAAATTTCTATCTAGTTTTTTAGTTTAGTTTAGTTTATTCATTGATTGCGAATACACAGTAAGAAATAAATAAAATTCTGTCAACAAAATTTTTGTGTATAAACTTTGACAGAGCTTTGGACTAAAATGCGCAGAAATGCACAGAAAATCACAGAAATTGAAATTAAAGGAACATACATATTGTTGGATTAGGCTTGGAGATATAGAAACTGTTTTTTAATTAAAAAAAAAATTGATTGCCAACTGAAAAGGTTGTCTTCAATCCGTACGGATCGAAAACGGAAATCAAACAAATTTAAAACGTCAAAAAATGGTGATTGTGCAGCCGTTCGTTTTACCGAGAGTTAAAGAATCGTAAATGTTCATCAAATTTAATGGATCCGCAATCCACAACTTTTTGACGTTTTCAATTCCGGTATATTTTTGTTTCGCCGTTTTCAATCCGTACGGATTCAATCCGTCCGAATATCAGAACAGCCACCCTTGACTACTTCTCTTAAAGTTTTGAAATTCCTTAAACACGTTTAAGTAGGTATTTTATTAATTTCACAGATTATAGATATTTTTTTGTTTTGTTTATGAAACACTCAAACTGGACCGACCGAAGTAAGAAGTTAAGCTTAGTTTATACTTCAAAGCGAAGTGAAATCATGTTTGAAATGAAACATCAATAATTAATAAACCAAAAGGTTTTCAAAAAAATAGTTTTCGTCATAATTTTTGGTTACAAAAATCCCATTGAATTGCATTTGTTTCGAGACAAATTTGTTCCTCCTTGTCGCCAAAATAATTGCATTTAGTTTTTGATAGTTTTTCACGCCTAGGAAAAAAAGTATTTTTTTCTATGAAAAGTACACTTCGCATGGATGTATAAACCAGGCTTTATGATGAAAAGCTTAATTTCGGCTTGTTTTGTTCAGCTAGGGTTGTCAAGTATGTGAGATTTTTTCAAATGTGAAAGACCTTTGTTTTTAAAAGTACAATTTTAATTTGGCTCCATTTTCAACTTTAAACCCCATAAGCTAATGTCGTTTTTCATTTTAGAAAAGATTTGATCTTTTTGGGAAAAGATTTTCACTTTTTCCATTTGTTCATGTTTTATTATAAAAAAGATACGATCTTAAAACGAAAGATGCGATGTTTCTAGTTGGAGAGATTTGAACTGCATTCACCCATACATGCAAACATTCTCTTTTCAAACGACAAATAGAAATAGGGTAATTTCTTTGTTTTGTGATTTTTGCCGACCCCATAGGGTAGAGTCGCCTAACTTCGAACACTCCCAGTAGTCGAACACTTTTTGAAACTAAGCTTTTAATCTGTGTTATTTCTTAGATTTTCAACTTCTATAAACGCAGAATAATTCATGTGTTATTCCTTTAAACTTTGAAATCCTATTAACAAGTCAAATTTCATCCTAAAGCTTTAAAAAAAGGAGTTAAAAAAGAGGCTCTAGGAAATCCAGTAATTTCAAGTTTTTGTAATTAAAAAAACTGTTGGAAGTGTTCTGGGAAACTATGATTTTTGGTGTGAAAATTAAACTTAGTGCCTGTTATAACGCGCTTTCTTGTTGGATAATAGTTATTCTATTTATGTACATAACTTAAAGTTTTAACTTAAAGCTTAATAATTTATTAATAAATTGACTGTTCGAACATAGGAAACCAAATTTGTTAGAGTTGCCTGTTCGAACGCTAGTGTTCGAATATAGGCAACTCCGTCAAAATTGTTTTATTTAGATCTGGCAATAAATACTAGGTATAGAAAATTAAATTTTTGTTTCGGTTTTACGTCAAGAACACTGAGAGGAACGTTGGGTCCAGTATTCGAACACCTTTTTCTTCTTTTCTTCCAGTGTTCGATTCAAGGAAGCTCCTGTAATTCTCATGTAATTGCTAGCTTCCTTTGTTCGAACAGTTTTTGAATTGTATTCAAACTAAGAATCCGTTAAACAGTTTTTTGTTTTATTTCGTTTTTAAAAGAATTGAATAAAAACACATTAACAAACACAATTTGTTTAATAAAACTGAGAGAAAATTACTTCTAAGATTTTTTTGGTTGAAATTATATACAAAATCTTGTGTTCGAAATAAGGAAACTTTCTGTTCGGGCTTAGGAAACTAGTGTTCGACAACTGGGGAATTTGGCTTTTTTCAGCTTTTGATTTTTTATAAAAAAAAGTAGTTTAAGTTACTAGAAAAACCTTAAAAGTTATAACAAATATTTGAGTTTAAGCTGATAAATAATTTTACATCAAATATTTATGTACGTTGAATGGTTTCCTCACAGTCAACGATTACTTTCTTATGAACCACTAAGTGTTCGATTACTGGGGACATGACCCTACGACATTTGTATGTGTATACGTGCATATATGCTCTGTATATGTAAACTGAATCTACTCAAAAATATGCCCAGAATCTAAACAGCAATTCTTGATTTTAAAATCAGTTCTTTCAGATTTCAATGAAAAACGACATAAGTTATGTACATATATTCAAAAGCAGTGTGTTTCAAATAGAGCTGCCATATACATGCGACCATTTAAGAAGTGTTAACCCTATATTTCAAATAGAATTCCCAAGACCACACGATCTTTTCAAACTACTTTATTTTTTGGACCTAGGTATCTTTACTGATTTAGCGATTAAACCACAGTTTTAGTGGTTTTTAACCTTAAAACACATGGGCTAAGTAATGGTCGAAAAATTAAAGTTATATTTTTTCTCTGCATTTACTATTAATATAGAAACACGGCCAACCATTTTGGCAACCATGATCATCTATACTGTATCTCAGACTTGGTGCTTGCAAAGTGCCAGTCTTAGCTCAGACGTCGTCGCGCTTAGCGATAACTGTTTTCTCTTCTCTGCAAATGGGAACGATCATCGCGACGAACATTTGAACTTTCCCGCGAAAGGTCTATACACCGCCATCCATTTATACATACCTAACTATATTATTGCGACAGCACAGCGAGAGTATTCAAAAGAGTTTCATTTTTGATATGGGGAAATATTAATTAAAAGCAACCTTAGTTGATGCCGATTCTATTCATTAAAACTTCTATAATTAATAAAAAAAAAACGAAAATGTATCTGGGAAATGACTAATCCAATTCGACTCTCGTCTGATAAAACTTGTATCATATTTTTTTAATCTGTTCCTTATATTCGTTTTTTTTGTGTGCGTTATTTGTTTACAATTTCAATTAAGTTTATATCCATACAAATACTTAAGTGTAATTGAAGAGCAGTATCGAGAGGAATAAAAACCTAATTTAGATAGTTTGAATCTTTTCTAATGAGTGCCGCCACCGCACCGCCACATTTTACAATATTTTTCTGTGAAATATTATTATCATTATTTCTACGTTGAGTTTTGTTTGCATCTATTCAAAACAAAAAAATGTAATCTATTCGAAAATTTCAAACAGAAAAACGGGATTAAAATTTAAAGTTATCATTTTTGTCCTGCCCGGCCCTCTGCTACCCTTCCCTTCAATCAAGAAAAATTATGAATTTAATTAACGAACAATCAGTGGCAACAAGTACTAGTACGAGCATCAAGGAATTATCTACATCAGCTCAAGTTCGCCGAGGAGCAAGATCGTCGTCGTCTTTAGAATCGGAATCAGCAGCGTCCAA
This sequence comes from Dasysyrphus tricinctus, assembly GCA_963921185.1. Lineage (NCBI taxonomy): Eukaryota > Metazoa > Arthropoda > Insecta > Diptera > Syrphidae > Dasysyrphus > Dasysyrphus tricinctus. The sequence goes on along the minus strand of OY992533.1, from coordinate 17,125,019 downwards.
CGTTACAGCAACAACAACAACAGCGGTTGAGTTTTTAGCTTCCACAACATCTTCGTTGCCGTCGTCTTCGTTGTCGTTTGCTACATCGCCGTTATTGTCATCGTCGTCGTCGTCGTCTTCAACATTTGAATCCGCAGCGTTGACATTCTCGACTTTAGTTCGTTCATCATCAGCGGTTGAATCAATTAATAGACAAATTGAGAAAATTTCCAATAAAATAAGTTTTAGTGATGCTGCCGATCAAATCAATTTAATCAGCAAAATGCCAGGAACAACAACAATAAATGGCATTGTGAAGCCACAACCATCATCAGCTGCTAGCAAGCCACTGATCGGAATGGCAGTGCTACCAACAACAACAACAACACCAACAAAAAATGCTAATATCGATATTGTCAGTTTTAGTGACGTCAGTGCTTGTATAAAGAATAAAAATGGCGAAATTAAAATTGATAATACAACAACAACAACAACAACAAAATCTCCAGAGAAAGAACGACAATTTGGCTGTGAGCACTACAAGAGGCGTGCAATGTTTGTGGTATGTGTACTTTGCTATAGGTATCTGCACCTTTTATAATTATTGTTGTGTACAGTAAATTACCGTTAGGCTTAATGGTTTATTGATTTAAGTTAATTTTATTATTTGAATTTATGCGTAGGTACACGCACTTTCAAAGTTTTCCTTAAAACTTTTTTTGAACTTGTTTTTTTTTTTTTGCTTCTGAGATAGAAACGAAGGTAACCTACAAGCGTTTTTTGTTTTTGTTTCTAAGACCGCATGTTTTGTGTTGATTAATCTTACACGTCATGCTCCAGCACAGTGCGATATACAGTGGTTTATTTAAAATGTTTTTTTTAAGAAAAAAAAAGAGTAGGTTTATGATTAATGTTATACTTATAACCAGGGAATTTGAAGTTTAATTCCCTTGACTACACTGAGGAGCTTTAAGCCACCCACCGGCCGACACGCCCACATTTCTAAAAGTTTATATTTTTCTATATTTTGTGAATGTAACATGGGACTATAGATTTGTGTTTAAATATTGAGGGTGAATTTTTGCACCTCTGTTTAGACGGCTTTTTAATTGCTTTATATTTTTATGGGCTTCATCATTGGTAAAATAAACAAATATAATTTATTTTTGATCTGAATATATCAAAAAGGCCATTTTTATGGGTTTTACTTTGAATTGAGAAAAACACGTATTTATTTAACTCAATTGAAGGTGCCATAACTCTTGTTTTTCATCGTCTTTTTTAACAATACCTACCCGTATAAAACTGTTGTTATTAGCTGTGTTTTATTGTCTCCTAGTCTGGGTTGAGTTTATCTTTGTACACGTATTACAAAAACAACATGGGATCCAGGTTTCTATCGAGGTTTATTTCAATAATCCAGATACCTACAAGTTTTCACTCTCACCGGCAGGTGGCTATTTACCATTGTGATTTGTTAGCAGTGTTTGGAAAAGAGACTGGCCCTACATGAAAAATAAGTAAACTCAAGGAAAAAAAGGTATGGGTTGTTATACTGTTCTGGCAAAAACACGCATCGTTTTCTTTCACGATGTAAACCACATTAACTATAAATGCGACTTCTTTGAATATTTTTTTTATAATTTTTGTTGAAATGAGAAATTGAAGTCATTTGAGCTTGTTAAATATTTATCTTGGCGAATCGTTAAACAAAATAGTTCGACCCCCACCTGTCAAGTCATCAACTGTCAAATTCTATGGAAAGATGGCTACGATGTCAAAGAATTAAAAAATTAGAACTTTTCACATGTTTTTTACTGCTGCGGAGAAAGGTGACTTTAGAACAATAATTTGACATTTTGGATCTTAATATACACTTTTTACACTGCCTTAAGAAAATATTGACGTTTGGTATTTGCCTTAATGAATAGTGAAAACTTAAATTTTTAATAGTTTCCACATGATACCTATGTACATTCGAAAACCAACAGATCTTTGCTGATTCAATTTGATCTTGAAAACAAATTTTATTTTAAAGGAACCAAAAAACAATATTCGCGGTTGAATCAAAAATTAAATCCCATTTTGAATTTTTCACAAGGGAACATATCATATTTGATCGTTCTACGAACCTTTCCAGAAACCAAGGGATTCAAACAGAAGCAGTCTACCGAAAACCTTTGAATCTTATCAATTTTTTCCTTAAAAAGATCCACTGTACCCACATAGCTGAATTGATTGATAAAGCTTGAATTACTGTGGTTAAAGCTACAGTAGGTATGTTTTTTTTGGTATATTAGAATTAATTAATATTTTATTGATTGATGAAACAGGTTTGCGTTTTTCCCCTACGAATGTATGAAGTTCCTAAAAATATATTTAATTTGTTCTTATTGGAGACAAACATTCTTGGTGTAGGCACTTACGATATTATTGAATACGTTTCAAATTTAACACTTTGGTTAGCTGTGTAGATGAATGAAGCTTTTTTATAATAAATGCCTTTATTTATGTCTTATTTGTTTATAGCTTAGCTTTTTGTTTTCACCAATATACGAGTACCTATCAATCAAATTGTTTTTCCCGACTTAAACGACCGGAAAACATCCTAATATTTTTTGCTTATTTTACTCCTAAAATCGTGTTTAATGACAAGCAATGAGTACAAAATGACAGAAAATACGTCGATTGTCAGTCGCTTAAATCCATCATAATACTGACATAGAAAGGTTTGTATAAATGATTCTATGATATTTTCCATGAAAAACACCACAACAATTCGGCTAAGTACCTAACTTACTTATAAACCAAGCGGGTATATAAACAGAATTATTACCTTGGTACTATAATAACTGTTATTCATGGGGTTGAGATACAAAAACACACACACCTAATAATGAATAAACACAATTCATTAATGACATACATAGATATAGGTACATAGATTGTCAAATGATACTGCGTGGCGCCTACCAATTAATAAGAAATCTGATATTAATGAAAGGGCAAGTATTTGAAAAATGGTGCCAGCATAATATTAACATAATTTAAGTCTAATTTCACCACTAAATGTAAGTTTATTTCTTCAGTTTTTGAGTTAAAAAAAAAAACTATGGCAGATCTAAAGTCATTAACGCTGGATTAAAATTCTGTTTTTTCTTTCATACTGTACCAACTTGCTGACATAATCGAATGTTATGATAAATAATTGGAACAAAATGAAATGCCAGATAACATTGGGATTTGTCCCTCGAACAATCATTACAATTTAAGTTGTTTAAACTCAGCATGATAAATCTTAACTTTCTAAATGAACAAGAATGTAATTAAATTTGTTTTTACATGAAAGGCAAAATTTCATTAAAAATTATAACTATTACATACTTACATACATACATTTTTTTTTCTAAATTTAACACTAATCATTAAATTTAATTAATTATCATAAAGAGAAGATAAAAAGAAAAAATGTTTAAATAATATTGGTACCACCCGGAGTATATTATGAATAGATCATTTTACTTAACTCTTATGCGGGCCTTATGGCAATATTATTGCTTAATATCACACATTGCGCAGTAATATTGACCGTGTAAGGGCTGTATTTCGCAGTTATTACGGATTACACAATATATTGGAGAATATTAATTTTTTAATATTTATTAGAACTTCTACTACAGTATTTTTCTTTCAGCTGAAATCAAACACAGAATTATAATTCAAAAAAGCTTTGATGTGTCGTATAAGGCCATATTTTTGGAAGTAATATTGTCTGGTGTAAGGCCCGCATTAAGCAGACATAAAATAAAGTTTATTTCAATTTAAATTTATATTTTAAATGTATGTAAATAAAACAAGTTTTGTGAGAGATATTCAATTTTGAATTTGAGTTTTCATATTTGACTGTTAACTTTAATTTAATTTAAACTTTAAGCTTTTCATGGTTGTTATATGGTATAACTTTTAAGGCTTTCGCGGTTGTATACATTAGACATTTTTAAGTTTTTAGGATTAATCGCGTTATAAATATTTAATATATGGTTATAAATATACCTATCTTTAAGGATATTCTATAATTCTATTCTATCTATGTACCTATACGATACCGATGGGATGGTCGGACAAACTTTTGTTCGCTTTATGAGGATATTGGTGGTTAAAGTCGCCGCCGCGTGAGATACCCATGACCTCAAATCGATCGTGCATAATCATGGCATGCCCTGTCCGCTGTGTGGTATGGAGCGCCGGCCACCCTATTGGAAGCACATATTGGGGGCTATCGTGAATAAAATTTCCCACGGAATTTTTCCCATCGTCGAAAAATGGGAACGTGAATTATGGTCGCAGTTTTACTCGGAATTTATTGGCATCGAAAATTTTTGATCGACCAAATTTGTAGTTCCAATTTTAGAAGATGGGAGAAATTCCGTGGGAAATTTTATTCACGAAAGCCCCCATTATGAAGCCGGTATCCATATAATCCAACTAAGGCCAGAAAACCTTCTTTCATTGATCTGTAATAGCCAGTTTTGTTTTGGAAGATGAACGGACTGATGACTCCTCCAGACCTATAAGTCCACACCAAACAGTGGCTTTCTCGAGATGCATTTGGTGTATCTCTTATGGATTGGTATCATTCCAAATCTGCCAATTTTATTTCTTCACACATGACACACTCAAGTACTCAACCATTCATGCAAAAATTGGCAAAAAATCGCCCAAAAGGCAAAACGTTTTTCGAATGAAGCACTGATTTTGGAAGTAAAATTTAATACTTTGCACGTGTTATTATAAAAGCTTTAGCCTTACTGCTAGCTACTTACACCTCCTCTTTCCTTTCAATCCCACATCCACCTTCCAGGCATCTTCATCCCTAAACAATCACCTTTTCCCATCCAAGCACCAACGTAACAAATAAAAGTGAACCGTGCCACACAAGCGCGCCAAGTCCTAAAGTGAGACACTACCTTCCCCGTTCGGGATTCGGGTCACGGTATTTTCTGTCCTATTTTTCAATTCAGTTCCCTTACCTTTTCGAAGAATCTACCGTAGTACCACTTACCTTCTCCTGTCAGCCTGACGCAATACTTTTTCGAATTAAGCTTCTTTTTGTTTCCGCTTTCATTTCTCTTCCATTATATTTTTTTCTATCCTCAATTTCCGTTTCCGCTAACTTCTTCTTGGTTTTGAAGTTCAACAAGTTTCCGTTCCGTAACCTAGACGATATCCTGCTACCTATAGCTACTCCTCCTCCTATTTCCTTTCAATCCCACATATGTATACCTTCCATTCCAAGCATCTTTTATACAATCACCATCCAAGCACCCAGTAACCAATGACAGGTAGCAGGTGCACGCGTTATTCAAAGCTTTAATCTTTCATGGTAATTTGTCGTAACCATTCTATACTGAAAAAATCACAATACATTTGACAGATTTTGCCTTAAAATCATGGCCGCTAACAAATTTTGAGTATGCCTCTTGAAAGATACTTTTTTTTTCAAACATTAGGTCATAAACCAGATTAAAGTTTAAATATTCCATTCACCTGCGAAAAACTAGTTATCATTCAAGCAATGCGTATTTGGGGGTAAGATCTCAAATATTTAGTATGGTAAAAACAGCATAAAATTAGATTACTAATACGCTTAGTAAAAATGTCTATTTAAGTTTGTATATGTGCAAGTTCCTGTACCTGTATCTTGTCATTGTATATACACTCTATAATAGTATTCTCATGCAACACGATTTTGTAGGTTGACATTTGGTCGATAGGTTCGCTGTGATCGCCTTACCGAGATCTCTTAATAAAAATTAGGATTACATTTGGACACTGGATGGCCACGAGCTTTTTTTGGCTTCATGAGAATACTATAGAGTTTATATACAATGATCTTGTTTGAAATCAAGAATTGAAGATTCCATCTCAGATCAAAAGAAAATCCAAAAAAATCGTTGTTTTTGGTTTAGTGGAAGGTGAAGATCAAATAAATCAAAACAGAAATAGAACTTTTTGGTTGAATAGAAAATGACAATCTTGTCATTTCTTTTTTAATGTATAAAACGGGCGATATTGAAATAAAATACGTTGACGTCAATCATTTCATTGTGTTCAATCTGATCAGGGTACATCTTATTTGTTGAAACCGTTTAGTACACGTTTTTGACAGTTTGTCATCAGTTTATTGATAGTTTTAAATTATAACTATAATTGTCAGAAAATCTGGTCGTATATGAAAACAAACTTAAGGAAATAATAAGACTCACCTAAGTGCGTATTGTTACCTTCCGTCTAATTTCGTTCACTTTTGGTCTCGGAAGGAGCATTTATGGAATGTACCTCATTGCAGTGAAATTGACATTTGGTCTTGTAGGATTATAAAAAAGATATAGATGATTGTCATTCACTTAAATGATAATAGGTTTGTTCCCTGCCGACTTTCAAACAGTTTGAAACCGCCAGGTTTAGTGCGAACTCGTTTCACACTTGACAAATTGTACTGGCCCGCACCAAATCTGGCGGTCTGAAACTGTTTGGGACTAACCAAGGAACAGGGTTAATGGTTGAATTCTTGCTCTGACGTTTCGGAAAGTTATGCCGGGTTTGGACGAGTGACATTGAAGTAACAAAATAATGGTAAAATCAAGAAATGCATCTACTCTACACGAATGCAAAATAATGGCACTCTGATGCTTTGCTGTTATACTAGCAAGAATGAGCAAGTTCATTCTCTATTGTTTATTTTCATTATTTGACAAATGGTGTCACTGTTCATTTAAATCATTAATGGCAATAGGCGTGTTCTTGAAAATGAGATCTCCGACGGCTCAGTGTCAAAAATTGAGCGAGCGAATCCAATATTTTCTTTCCTCAGTTATTTGACAGCAAAATTTCTGAGGAATCCTGTTCACGAGACTGAGATTGCTGAGGGCTCTGAGATCTCATTTTCCTGAACTCGCCTAATATTTAATGCCAGTTGGCTCTGTCATTTATTTTATGTCGAATATTATGGCAATTTTTTTTTTTAAATTAACACGGTTAATGGCATGAAAATTGATGAATTTGTTACAATTCAGCATTACTTTTCATTGGTTTATGATCTACATTCTACATGATGAAAACTTAATAAGACTGTTATTTATTTCTTCCCTAAATTTGTTTAAAAAAACCGTTTTTCACTTAGAATTTTGCATTTTTTAAACGGTCCGGTAGAGCGAACTATACACTCAAATGGTCTCAGATTCCGTGATATGTGATCAGAAGAGCTTATCCAGGGAGGGGTGAAAACCAATTTCGGCTAACACGATTAAACTCGTTAAATCGCAAATGCCCCAGTTGTATACTGCAAGACTTTTATTTTTTGAATAGCCTTTAATGAAGCTTTCGACGCCTATACTTCTTTTTTTGACACCCAAAATCTGCTGTGGGCTCTCGGTCTATATTTAATAAATACTTTGTTTTTCGGTACTCCTACAATAGCTTATTGAATAGACTGGAAAATGAGGGGTATAAGGGCACAATTACGTGCATGGATTTTTATTTTTGAATATGTTTGTTTGGTCCATAAGCATGCCTAAAACTGAAAATGGTACTAAATTCATCCATGCGTTTCTGCGAGAATGGTCACACTGGCCACTTTTCAATACTCGAAAACTAAGCCGAATTTGACAGTTTTACATTTAAATCATTTTGTTCAAAATTTAATTTTCTATTTAAAAAAGATTCAAATTGCACATTCTTAAAACTTTTCGAAATCAAGATTTTGATATAATATGACATTACCACTATAAATAAATATAAATTGGGTGGCGCAACAGCTCGTGGAGAACCAGGGCCTAGTGACTTACAACCCTCAGCCATTCCTGTGTGCGTGTTTTATTGGCAAGAATGGAGGGGACCTACAGTTTTTTGCCGAGTCCGAATGGCTAAATAAGAAGCACTTTTTCGTGACGAGTATACTCTTGGGGTTTTTGTCAGTTCCTCGCAAGATGCAGTACCTCCGATAAAACATTTCTGTTTTTAGGTGGCACGGCTACTTCTGGGCCAAGCAATAATAATAAAAACACTTGCACGTAATTGTTCCTTTTAAAAGGTCTATTCAATAGGCCACAATGTTCACGATTATTATCTTAAATTTACAAAGTTTAATACATCGGAGTCTGAACATCGCAAAAAGATGTCTGTAAGTCATTATAATGCCATCTTATTTATCTATATAGCCTTAAGATGTTACTATAATTTGTTTTAAAACATTTGTCATTGCTCTATTTCTATGTTATCATTTGATGAGAGTTGGCAGATGACTTTTTTTTGTCAGATAAACTTGTTTGACACTCGAATAATATAATTTATGTGGTGCAATACTACACGGTCTTATTAAATCAAATATAAATAAACCAAACTACACAAGATCAAGATCTAGATATAATTGGGTTGATAGCACATACATAACTTTATCTACATATTTCACAAGCTTCATCGTATTTAACTCCTACACTTTCATGTATACTTTATTTCATGTTTATTTAACCTTTATTTAAGCTTGTACTTAACATTAATTATTATCTATTTTTTTAAACAGCAAAATAAAAATCCAAAAATAAATTATTGCGCGCTCTGTAAGTTTTCAATTTCAATCAAAAGTACCATAGGTACATTCTTTCTCTATTATTCCTGAAGGCTAACAAGTAATATATTTTTCAAAACTAGTAGCTAGCTCCCACAAAGTACATATTTAGATTGCAATTGAAATAGTGTTAGCATTTACAATTACTATCGAATCAACAACAAAAAAAAGGCACGTATACAAAACGTAAAAATTGTATCAGCAAACGAAGAACTTTCGACATACTGAATTATATAGCAGAACGCCGAAAACACGCTTTTTGTTAGATAACAAAAGAACTATATATAGCTGAAATGCAAACAGAGCCTAAGTATGATTAACGCTGCATATCAAAATTGTTGACTTTGCTGTCCGACCAAGTTATAAACGTGTGCGCTTAACAAAACTTCCAAACAACCTTATAACAAGCTTGTATTCCATGAGAAGGAGATTTTTTGTATTTAAATTTTATATTAACTGAAAGCTACGACTTTCGTTGAAGTCGTGATTTACAAATATAATTTTGAGATAACGCAAATATGCTCATGTAATAAGTCACTTCTCGTATAATATGTAATGATGTTGTTAAACAGTTGACAAACACGATTTTTTAAACAAATTTTGAATATTCAAATCGGAGGAATAAACAAATTTAAGGTTTTTTAATTTTACTAAGCTCAGTTACTCACTTCTTGTAAAGAAGAAATTGAGTACCTACATCGCACACCATCTTTTACCTGCATTGGATAGGATATGACTTTTCAGCAAATTCAAAGATGAGAATCTGAAAAATAAGTACGAAACACCAAATCATTTCCTTGAATCCTTTTTCATTCATCGTTAGACTAGATCTTTTTCTGATTCCACTTTAAAAGTTGTGTTTTCAGGGATACTGCCTCTTGCGAGGAAGTGACAACTCCTCGAAAGGTATCTTTTGTCATGGTGAGCTGCTTCTCATCGCATCATTAATGGTCAATAAAAATAAAAATAAAATATTTTACGAAAAATATTTCAATGTGTTTTTAGTCTGAATTCTAAAATTATAATTGCTCATGATCACCAAATGGCTCACTCTCAACTCATGCTCATGAAGCGAGCATATCCGTTAATGAGCATTATGAGAGTGCTCATGGCATGGGGTGAGCCATGAGCATACTCAAACAATCACGAGCATGAGCAAAAACAAAAATGCTCACAGCTAATTACTCATGAGCAAGAGTCTATCATAAATGATGCTCATTAAGTTTTGTTCACCCATATGAGCTGCTCATGAGTGAGCATTTCCGTACCTTGTCAAAAATATAATTTTTGAAGAAAGCACAAACAATGGAACTTGTTTAAGAAATTACATAAAGGAATAAAGCATAGTACGCTGCTGATGTGAAAAACACGAAAAATTCCATGCAAAAATTACAACGAAATCATAAACTAAAATATAGTTCTACTATTTGTTCTGCAGTATGCTGTTCGATGAGCGAAATTGACCATTTTTTGTGTGCAAAGTATGGCTGCTTGTGGTTTTTTTGCATTTGCATTTGTTTTAATTTTTTTGAATTTGTGCAACTATCAATGAATATTTTCCCGCTTCGTTTTCGTTAGCATTAAGCTTTCTTGGAGACCAACTACAAATTTCGTTTCGCATCAGTAGCGTTCTAGGCTTTAAAATACATATGGTAATTCTTGGAACATTATTTAGACAATTTAGATTTCTAATAACTGAGCAAATATTTTTGGCTTACATTTAAAATGTGCCTCTTTATGCACATTTAAAGACAACGAAAAATTTCTGAATATCTTAATCTGCCACTCTTGAAAAAAAGTTTTGGGTATTTATGCAACGACGTATAGGCGTCGAAAAGTTGTAAACTGCTTAAATCTGTCTAATTTTCAATACAAATTGTGATAGATTTACGAAGTTTGAAACTTTGCGTGCGATACATAGGTACCTACCTACTTTTGCAGAGACCAAATTACATATTTTATTTAATGCTTATTTTGAATTTGCTCAGGGAAGTAACATCAGACCTTTTCTGTTCATGTACTAGCTAAGATAATAAGTATGAGTTTTAATACGCTTGTGACCTGTAACTGAATTTGTATAACCTATCTTCAAATACCTTCAGTTTTCTCTGCTTAAAGAAAACCAACCTGCCAAACTCCTAGACAACCATTTTTTTTTTGCATTCGGTCATTGACCTCAAACAGCGTCCCAAGTTGTTCATCCTCTCTTTTTCTTTAACTCGAATGAATTTGTTTTATAGTAGTGTCTAGGCATATACAATTTATAATCATGCTGGAGACACCGCAATCTCAGGAGAAAGCTGTACACAAACAATTGAAAGTAAAATGTTATCATCTCAACAACAATATACGCGTTTAAAATGGGCAAAGATAACCACACACGGATTATTTTAAATTCCAGGCAACAGCAATCAAAAAAACAAGTACCCTTAACACAGGCCCACCAATACTCTGCAATTATTTTACTGTATCTGACGAAATTATTCGCTCGTTATAACAAACGCATAGCGAATTATTTTCAATAAAACGTGATTATTAGATACAAGTTGTAAGTTGCAAAACGTGAATAACTTCAAATACAACAACAACAACAAAATGTAAAGATGGAACTTCCAGTATGGAATCAATTAAATATACATATACATACATATATACATTTATTTGAAATCTAGTTCGATAATTTATGTTCACACGCCTACCAAAATTACTGCCCCAAATGACACACAGCCGATTCAATTTTAAAAGAATCCATGCTTGCAATAAATATACTTACAAAAATTTAACAAACCAGGTCAAGAATATAAACGTGACTACGTGCGACCCAGTGTTTGAATCAATTGCAGCAGCTACGTAGTATATTCTTCCATAATTTGGCTTTAAACTTTGCAGGGCAAGTATTGGTTTCGTAAAGAAAATCCGTAAATTTTAGGCTTTGATAAACTCACATCAACATAACAATAGTGAAGAAGCCAATAAAATAGATATTGGAGTTTAAGCGAATTAACTTTCAGCATAATGTGTGTGAATATTTCTGTGGTACAGCGATTTTCTACAAATATTTTGAAAATTTTAAAATAATAGTTAAATTATAGCTTAAACCCACAGGGAATAAATTGAATGATGTTTCTCTCCATTTTGTCCATTTAATTCGGCCTTAGAAAGAACCACACCTAGAATAAGATTTTTGCTTATATTTTGTTTCTATTTCTTCTTGTTATTGTTAAAACTTCTAATTTTGTATGTAAACTTTACATGCAAATGGATTTCGGTGCCAGTAAATCAATAGATTTGAATATGCGCCATTAGTTTTTTTGTTTCTATATAAAAGCGTCGCAATATTAAACTTTAAGATTCTCCCAAACCAATGCGAAACATTTGGAACGACAGCGAAACCTTTCGCTTTTTTTCTATAAATGTCAAATCGCATCGGTATGGTTGCTCTCAATAATCGCCATGTTATTTAATATTGACAGGTGAAAGCTTTGTTGTAGTTCCGAATGCTTTGCGTTGGTTTGGAAGATCCTTTAAAGTCCACATTCGAAGAATGAACTGAGCTTTCTACTTATATGTACTAAATTCTAATTGTGTTTGTTAACTTTGCTTGCATGAGTTTCGGTACCAGTAAATCAATAGGTACGTGTGTCTCTATACCCACCATTATTTTGTTTTGATTCTTAATTAAAGCGTTACAACATAGTAAATGAGGTTTTTAAGTCCAAAATTTAACTTTGAACTAAAATAAGTAGTTAAAGTGACTTTGTTCACTTTAAATATGCTTACATCCGATATTCTATATTACCTGTCGAACCGATTTTGGTGAAATGTAACTAGCAGACAAAAAGTCTTTAACCATAAGACAGTAAAGTAGGTAGGTAGATACATGCGACCTAAGCGTGCATTTTATTATTTCTACCAGTCTCGGCCTTGTTCAATCAGATGACACACAGTAGCAATTAAATGGAAATTGTTGCGTGATTCTCAGGGCTTGATAGATAGATCGCATAGAGTCTTTAGAAAAGGAAATACAAAATTACAGGAAAGTACTTTTTTTTTAAAGCGGAATGTTTGTGAACTTGAAAGTGACATTAGATGAAGATTGCTGGCATTTTGTATGATAGATAAATTGTTTATTGTTTTGTTTGAACAAGCTTATTAGAATTTAGATAAGAATTGATTTTTATTAAGGTATAAGGATCAAGAGTGGATTTACATTATTTAGCATTAAGGCTCTTACCGAAATTGTATTGCGAGGGAAACCACCTATTCATCCGCTTCGTCATGGCAGTGTATATTTTCTCATGTGAACACCACGCTAGCATCATTACATTTGCCAATTTTCCTTGAAATGGGCCTTAAGTGGTTAATTTTTGTCCGTAGCTCTGTTGTTTCCTTAGCAATCAAACTATTCATCATTTGAAATTTAGGGCCGCGGTTCAGCAATTTTAACTCACCGATTTTGGCAAGTTAACTGAGGTTCAACGATGTTTCAAGGTTCAAGTATGTGAAAATAGCGCACCAAAGTTCCTCAAAAGGAAACCTATTCATCAGAAAAAATGTCAAATCAGAGAATTGGGGGTGACAATTAGGGTTCCCAACCGTACTCTAATATATAGCATTGTACTATATTTCAACTCTACGTAGGTACTATTTTATTTTTACAAAGTTGGCACTAGAAAAACTTTAAAAAGACTGTTTCCTTGGTTAGAAACCATAATTATATGCAATTGCTGTAATCCTTAAAAGATAAATATAAAATATCCCAAAGAAAGTAAATGCCTGCAAATCCTTATAAGAACCTTGCTTTTGCAATATCTGAAAAATAAGTTTGAAAAACTATGTTCCATTTGAGAACTTCGAGACAGTTTCAGAAATTCTTAATTTATAAGAAAAGGGTATAATAAACACTAACGAACTTTGCTCTGAAATACCAATATTTAATGAAATATTGCAAGAAAAATGTTGGCATATGTATGTAAGTATTTTAAAAAATATAGAAAATAACTTACCAAATGTATTAAAAATGTTTTCCTTGTTCCTCCTTATTTCTACCACTTTAGCGCTTACAGAAAGATTCTTTTCAATTATGAATTATTCAAAATAGCAAAAACATAGAAAGTAAGAGAGATGTATCTCAATAGTAAACACATAACTTTTCATTTCCTTTTATTTAAAAGTTAAATGTGATAGAACATAAAACACTTTTATTGTAAACTAAAAATTGCTCAATTGATGCTTAGAGTGCAAGAAACTCAGATTTAAAATAAAATTAATAAGAACCAAACAAATCTTTGTTTTTTTTTTAACTCTATTCTTAAAATGCTATAAAGGTATTTATGCAACAGCGTAAAGTCGTCGTAAACGTAGTAAAGTTGTAAACTTCGCAAATCTGTCAAATTTTCTATACAAATTTTGACAGAATTATACGAAGTTTTAAACTTTACCACGATGGCTTTACGATGTTGTATGAATACCTTTTATATTTTTTGGAAGTGAACTATATATATTTTTGTTAAGCTTATTCTGAAAAATATTATAATCTGTGGATAAATATTGGCAACCCTATGTAACATGGAAATTAATTAACTGCTTTACTGCCTGAACATTCCGTTCAGGCAGTTAATCTGGAATTGAGTCCAAATACATAGGTAGGTATAGGACTGTGGCTAGAGCGAATGTTGATACTAGCAGATCTACCAAGATAACTGTAAAAAGGGTGATTTGAATGTTAAAGTGAGTTTTATCTTCTGGGGCCTATTTCTCAGATCAAACATCACATACATTGTATTGTTTTGAAAGTTCTGTTGCATGATTTATGTATGTTTCTCGAATTTGTTGTATGATCCACTGTCATAAAACAATATAAATATAACAATCATTAATGCATTTTCCTATAAACAAAATTGGTTGATGAATGTTTTTTTTATGTATATTAGCTTGACGTGAAAATTCAATAAAAATCTCAAGATATTTTATCTAAGTTTAAAAACCCTAAGTACTCAAACTATGAAAACAATTACTTACGACACAATATTGAATCTTATTTTCACATTCCAAAAAAAATCAAAATCGTAAACAAACTGAATGACAATGAAATGTTAAAATCATACACTTCATACAACAATAAAAACTATCATACAACACTTGCAGTGAAATCTGAGAAACAGAAAATTGTATGATGTATGAAGATGTTGTGTGTTGTTTGGAATGTATGTGATGTATGATCTCAAAAATAGCCCCCTGGTTGTTTCATTTTTAATAAAAACGGTGAGCTTTTGAGTCCGGTCCTGGCTGAAATAAATGCTCGAATATGTTACTATATGGAATTAATTTTTACTCACGGATTGTTTGTTGTTTATCCATAGTCTTGTTTTTCTAGTCCAAACTTAAAAGTACATAATATGTAGTTCTTCTTTGAAAGTGAAGAGGATTTTTGTGTAGGTAAATGCAGTAAAGTAGTTTGTGAGCGTGCAGGTAATGATATAGCTTTGTATTATGTGGAAATTCATGTGTTTCTGTGGTTATTTTATGTTTCCTTCTTTTTTTTTGTTTGTTGGTCACGAATATTAGATTTTGTACAACATCGTATAATAGAAGGCTGCATTCGCGAAGAAAACTAAAGTTTTGATTGTGAAAGTAAGAAAATTACTATAACAACAATTTAGGTAGTGAATTAAAGGGCACCCAAAGTAATCATTTTCCTTTCACTTTACTATGTTGCTATATATGTACATAGTTACTGGACTGGGCTACTTGATGATTTCCCCAGTCAGTGTTAGATTTTAAAACAGGTATAGCTATTGAGCAAACAAAAAATTAAAGAAAAAAAGTAAGATGCTCATGACATGATAGATAATGCTATTCTCATCTTCACCGCTTTTTATTAGCAAATACCAAGGAAAAATTCTTTTCTTATAAACTGTTAATAAAATTGGTTTAGTCTTTGGATCAAACCATAATTATAATCGAAACGTTACGGGTAATAAGTGAATAAAAATATAGTATATATATAGCCTAAAAATTGTTGTTAAAAAAAATCCTCTATCGAAAATGATGGTTTAAAAAACCAACAGCAAAAAAATTGAAGACCCAAATTTTTCTAATATTGCGCATCTCTCTTTGGAGCAAGGATAAGACCAAGACATGCTGGAATGAAATAAAGAAGTGACTCAAGGCTTAAATATGGCATGTTCAAAAAGTGATTGGTTTTCTTCAAAGCTCATAAAGATACCCATTCAAACTTCCATATCTTATAATTTTTTGAAGTTTAGGTACCTACCACATGACAATCTTTACGAGTAGGTATACATTAGTTGAAATATATGAACCCAAGATTTTTAAATGGTGGACAACGCAACATTTCCCACCAGCCAGACTACCCTCATGCGAATCTAAGGAGTGTAGAGAACATACATATGTAAAATGTAATATGGATACAATACATACAAAGTATATCAAAAAATACTAAAATGACTTATCGAAATCGTTGCTAGCTCTTTGCCAAGTAGGTATCTCGAGAACGAATACAAATATCGACTTCAGGTTAATTTTATTTTAAAAATAAGGTGTTTCAAAAATTCAATTTGCGCTTTTTTAACATCAATATTTAAAACAAATGTTGTTAAATGCCATTAATTTGTAAGTACCAACTTATGGTCTAAATGTGTCAGTTTTCATGTCTGACAATAAGAATATATGTACAAAAATGAACGAATAGTTTTTTTTTTACAAAAAACTGCTAAAATTGTAAAAAAAAAACTGGGCCCAGATCGCTTAAGACAATTCGATTTGAACGATCGTCGTTTCGACTTTTACTCTCTCTATATTTCCTTCTAGATGTGAATAGAAACAGAAACAGTCAAAACGACGATCGTTCAATCGAATCGTGTTACGTGATCTAGGGGTCAATTCTCGATCTGTGAAACTGTGAAATGAAAACAAAGTTATCATTTCAGTTTTCACAGAGTTTTATCATTTTATCACTTCACAAACACGTGCAATGCGATTCCCGAACTAGTTATGTAAACAGCTGTCAAAGTGAGTACTAAAAAGTACTAACATGACAAATGCTACCACTTGCTCATAGAAAAAGATGATTGTGACGTCATAGAAAGACCAAGATGGCGACTTAGGTGTATCCAATGAGCACAATTTGTTTCTGTTTATCATTTTTCTTTTCTCAGGTTTTCACAGAATGAAATGATTGTGATAAACGAATTATCATATGAAAACATTTTGGCATTTGTTTTCATTTTTTCACACTTTGAGAGTCGCATTTAGTGTGAAGGCGTTATCATATTTATCACCTCACAGTTTCACAGATCGAGAATTGACCCCCTGGGCCCTGATTTCGATACTGCGTCAATTTTATTCTAAACATAATGACGTAGTCAATAACTGAAAAAATGTGTCAAACTATTCATCCCTATTAGAGAATCCGAAAAATGAACTGCGCAGGAAGTCAGACTGAATAAATTGAGCCTGAACACATTCGCAGCTCATTCATCGAATTCCTTAATCGAAGTATATAGGTACATATTGACATTTTTTTTAATCAAACAAACCTGCTAAGAAACTAGGTAAATACCTACTAAAAATTGTTTAAAAATGTGTTTCGTGTTTCGTTTCAAATATCTTGAGAGCAAATGGCCTAATTTTAGTGTTCACTTGGTTGCGTATTAAACACCTGAAAAGGTTTTCGAAGATCTTGGCGGCGGCGGCGATTTTCGTATAACAAAACAGTTGGAATAGTGAACGGTTCAATAACATCTTCATCAGCTCTGTGTCGATTAAATTTCAGTTATAGTCAAGTAAGCATAAGAAGACAGCTACCTATATGTCCTATATTCAGTAGATCAAACTATGGTGTTAATAGTCCTCTAAATCAATTAATTTCAGTTTTCAATAAATATTACTTTTTGATTTCATCAATTAATGATAATTTAAAATGTATCAAATTTAAAGAAAATTTTTTCAATACGATATTGTAATATAATATTTATAACCTTTATGTAATGTATAAATTTGTAAGAGCTAAGCATTAGTATTTAACGGATTAATAAACAGTCATCAAAACAGCTTTCAAGTGGGCAATAATGAAAAGTTACTAGTGTGGATCGCACCCAGCCCCTTTGCCAAAAAATTATCTATGAATGTTTTATTTTCACGGGAACGGTGTATACCTACATATATGTACCTATATCTACTAGATTTAAAAGTGCAAAGCTTTCAGAATTAAACATAACATTGAACCTTCTTGAATCTGTCATATATCTATGTATTTTGAACAGAGATCAAACTATCTACAACTTGTGGCAGGTCTGAGTTTTTAATTAGTGTAATACTGCCTCGAAATTGGCCAAGACAGTGAAAAAGTATTCTCAATGCCTGCCTACCAAACAATTCGAACAAATCATTCGGCATTAAAATGTTTATATGTATTTTTAAATTAAAGCAAATACAGACCAAAATGGAATATTTTTTTTTTTTTAGTTTTTGCTCGAAAGATATTTAACTCTACACACTCCGCGTCACTTCATTTAGGTCTCTGTACATATTGCTTAAAAGGCACATTTTTGTATTTACATTTTCGAATTGTTTAACGGTGCATTATTCATTCAATTAGTTAATAATTATATTCTAAAGAAAAACTAATGAAATATGCCTTAAATAATTTCTTTATATTTATCACTACAAGTAATCCGGTGAGAGACCATTTCGAGAACGTAACATCAACAGGCTTTTGGGAAGTTGACAGGGAAAAAGGAGTGGAACAGTTTGTTTATGTTCTGACAGGGGTATTCATTAAAACTCGCTAAAACATCTTTCACCTGGAGAATAGTTATGCAGTGTATAAGCCCTTATTAAAGCTCTATTCAACATTTTCCGATCAATTTTAGCTACAATGCCCTTGGGCCTTGTGTCAAATAAAATTAAAAAAAAAAAACAATCTACATATTACGAATAATTTTGATTGTGTGTTACCACCAAGTATATAGGCTGGAGTTATAGCTATTTCACGAGAGCCACCTCGATCATCAGACTCCAATCTATTTCGTTTAGATTATCATACTAAAATATCATTATGTAGCCAACTATTCAACCTCTAAACGCGCTTAGATTAATATGTTGTTACTTTCTGCAGTCACTAAAATGCGTCACTAAAGACTGTGAGAATATAAAATTCTGATGTGCCTGAGCTTTTTACTACCTGAAGAACCACAACCATAAAACCAACTCAATCACAATCAAACGATTTGGAGTGTATCTTAATATGTGCATTTTTGATTATCAAGAAAGCAAAAAATCAACAATAAGTTCAACAACAACCAACAAAAAAATAAAATCCAGTTTTAGGCGCATTTCACACTTAAACGATAGATGTTCAATGGCATCACAGCGAATTGCATTCGCTCGGGTCAACAGGTTCGCCTTGATCTAGCAGAGCTTAGACTGAGCAAACGCATAGAAATTGCACTTTTCAAGGATGCATGGCTACTGATCTTATTTTTTGAGATTTTTATTTTCAATCGATATTCTGAATGTTTTTGTTTTTCTCTGTTTAATCGTGATGATTGATTCTTACTCCAGTTTTAATTATTATTTTTATGCTAATTGAATTATTTGATTTTTAAATGTGCACACAATTATTATTATCGTGTGTTTTTTTTTTTTTATTTTGTATTTTTATTTCAATTTATTTATTTATTTATGAGATCTTATATAGGAAGGGCGTGGTGAAGTTATTGTTACTCTGAAGATTTGAACAAAAATTGAATTAAATATTTTATATGTAGTATGATTTTAGAGCCTTATTACGAGTTTATTCGCGAAAAATCATTTTTAAATTCTTATCATCAGTTAATCATAATTTTGAGCACTCATAAATATTATCCTCCATCAAAGTAACTATAATTTGTTGGAGGTACTCGTATACCATACAAAATTAACCATATGATGTGGCTATTTGCAGATTGTTACTTTTCGTCTAGTTTCGTTAATTTCTACTTTCGCCAGGGAGCAAACCGTTGTATGACGTGATGTATGTTAATGTCCTTCCCAAAACCACTTATTTCTAAGAATTTAGCTCAAAGTTCTTTCAAAGTGCAATAAAAAAGTACCAAAATTCGTATTAACCCGTAGTTTAAGGAAGCACAAGAACGGACATAATATCTTTACCATTTCACTTCTTGAACTTCCAAATGCAGACTGAAAACATTCTAACTCTCAAAGGGTACTCGTACTCAGATGCTTAAACTTTTTCATAGTTTTTTCAATTTTTGGAATTAAAATCAAGAGCTATTAAAATTTTCTACCGATTATAGTTTGGTACCAATATTGTAGAACATTGCTGCAAAAGAAAATCGATGGAATTAATCCATTTTTAGTCGTGGTGTTAAAAAGCGTAAAGTAAGTAAAAAAAATACACTGAACGAAAAAATGCATATGTTTTGAGTACTATCTGAGATAGCCCCTTTTTATTTCTGGTCTTAGAGAAGTCATAAAGTGAGCTACCTATACGCCGCGACACCCTGTATGACTGCATAATTGAGTACTTTGTGCTCGACAAAATAGTTTGTTACTTTAATTTATTTTTCCTTAAATTATGCGTTATTTAGTAGTTAACTAACAATTTCCTATTTCTCGGAATCAATTCAAGTGGACTTAAGCTGTTTTTTTCCTTGGACCCCTCATATGTACATACATAA
This sequence comes from Dasysyrphus tricinctus, assembly GCA_963921185.1. Taxonomy (NCBI): domain Eukaryota; kingdom Metazoa; phylum Arthropoda; class Insecta; order Diptera; family Syrphidae; genus Dasysyrphus; species Dasysyrphus tricinctus. The sequence goes on along the minus strand of OY992533.1, from coordinate 17,104,709 downwards.
TATAAGATCTATCATTATATTAATATTTCACTTGAATAAGAGTAGTGACGGAACTCGACATGCCATTTTGATATTTTTAACATTACGGTTATAGAAACGAGTATATGTGTATGTACATATGTACCTACAATATACACGTATGTGCATACATTCTGCCAATCACTACATCGCAGAGAGAATACAAAGACCATGTAGAGAAATATCCTTTCTTTGAAAAAAAAAAACAAAAATAAAAAAGTATCAAATTAAATAAAAATCTCGTGCTTTCAACAAACTAAAACATTAAAGAGAAACGTGACATGATATGAACATTAGGGTGGTCCTTAAATTGGACATTGTCTTGGATAGCCCTCAATTGATTCAAAACATTAAAAAACAGTTTCCCTATTTTGTTCAGATTTTTATTTCACCCCCTGGTCTCCCTTTTTTCACTTCAAGGTACAAATAATGGAGTTAGGGTGATTCTTATAACACGCGAAAAAAATCAGAACTTATAGATTAGATACAGACGAAAAAAAAATCGTAGTGGAGGGGAGGTTTATTTCCCCCCGTTCAGGCGGGAGGGGTTATTTTCTGAAAATTTGACCCAAAATAGAACAAAATTATTAAAAACAACAGGACCGCTTACAATGGCATGCTATAGCATTTTTTAAAGCCATAAATTCAATCTCTTATATGTTTTTTAAATCAAGTTTTTATTGTAAACAGTTTTTGAAAAAGTAATTTTCAAACTTACGTTTGAAAATATTTTTTTTTCAGAAACTATTTACAATAAAAACTTGATTTAAAAATCAAATTAGAGATTGAATTCATGGCTTTAAGAAAAGCCAAATTTTTACAAAATTACCCCTCCCGTCCTAACGGGGGGAAATAGACTCCCCCTCCAGTACGATTTTTTGTTCGTCTGAATCTAATCTATAAGTTTTGATTTTTTTCGCGTGTTATAAGAATCCCCCTTACTCCATTATTTGTACCTTGAAGTGAAAAAAGGGAGACCAGGGGAGTGAAAATAAAAATCTGAAAAAATTAGGAAATGTTTTTTTCTATTTAGAATCATTTGATGCCTATCCAAGTTGGAATATAAAAAAAAAAACAATACAAGGAGCACCCTAATGAACATACATATGTACATATCTACATACAAGACAAAAATATATTTATAATTAAAGCTGAAAATCCCAATTGATTGCAGAGCAGAGAGCCTTATAATTTTATAGTCAATGTGTAAATTTTGTATAGCAATGGCATGGAAACAAGATGATGCCAACAATTATTAATGATCGATACCGTTTAGCCCTTTTTTATTTTCAATAGTTAAGAATCCTTAAGTGGAGACACAAACTATTGGAAATAAAATGGAAACAAAACTGTGTTATTGAAACGTATTACAGCTTGCGCAGTAAAATTTCCTTTGGTAAACAACGGGGAATGTCATTGTAAGATACCATTTTTATTATTTGATAGAATGTTCAAGAGTCATCAAATGACGTTTCTTCTTTCTTACAATTTATTAGTTTTGTAGTTTTGACAGATTGAGTGAGAGGTGTAAAAACTATAGGTAGAACTAATTTATAAAAACAGCAAGCTCCTTTAAGAGTATCGTTGCTGTCCTATCAGTCAGTTCCACTTTTATAAGTGGGGCGTACTTTGCCATCGCTCACGAGTCGCGACTTACTAAAGTAAAAGTGATTGATTCGATTTATTTGTGTTATCTTGTTTGTACGACTACTTAAGTGCCACTTTACACGCTGACTCCACAGGCGATGTGCATCTCCAACTAAATGTTTGATATAGTATTTTCTTCTATCTGCACTAGGCAAATCATGTTATTAAATTTCAAATCATGAAACCGCAAATTAGACTAAAGCGTGGTACACATTATCAAACCTAAGTGTCACCCGCGTTGGATATCAAACCTGCGTGAAAAGTTTCGAGTACACACTTATCAGTTCTGTTGAGCGTCAGGCAAAGAAATTCCACTACTATCAGAAAATTATTTCTTTTTATTTCGAGGCTATTTCCGCCACGAATCGTGTTAATTCTTTTTTTACATGACACACACGAGCTTTTTCTAATTTTGTTTGCACTTTTTCCGCTAATTCGCTTCAAAAATTCGTGTTTGGTCCGTGAATGACGGCTCATGAATGAAATTGTGTACACATCATCGAGCAACCATCCAACAAACCGAGGGTTGTCACGCAGTATCAACAAATTTTGTGAGCAGCAGTTGTGAGTGACAATCCATCATTCATGTACACATTATCAGCTCTGTTTGATATCCAACACGGGTGACACTCAGGCTTGATAATGTGTACCACGCTTGAGTAACATACGAAACATAAATTGCAACCAGCAAATGCAGAGATTAACATCATCACCGGCATAAAGGTATAAAATAATGAGACAAAAAATGAAATTTCTAGACAAAATGCCAAAAAGTCTTCATCTCTCAAAATTCATGTCACTAGGCATGTTCAGAAAAATGAGATCTCAGAGACCTCAGTGAGCAAGCGGATCCAATATTTTTTGTCTCAGTGATTTGATAGCAAAACTGAAAAATCTTCCTGATGAATCCTGTTCACGAGACTGAGATTGCTGAGGTCTCTGAGATCTCATTTTCCCAAACATGACTAGTTTCTTTAAGTTCCTTATTTGGGCATAAATGGCGTGTTTTTTCGTACCTACTCATTTATTTGCCTATTTTTACTTTCAAAAACTCGATCCGTGATTCTAAAACAAAATAATTTTACATATGGTGCAATTACAAATCGGATCACTGCCTGACACAAAACTTCAAAATCTACCCATAAAAACTGATTTGGAACCAAATCAAGTGAGTATTTTGTCATCCGAGCTTGATGAAATATAATTGGAAAATCAGGATTTAAAAAACCAAATCAAACAATAACAATAACGATAATAACCTTCGGTCGATAAAGAAACTGGCTTAAACTAAACTGGCTTAAATACAAAATAAAAAACAAAAATATAGTTTTTAAATGCATTAAGGCTCCCCCAAACCAACGCGAAATCATAGCGAATCATTCGCAAAGTCGTTTTTTTGTTGTTGTTTAGCATTGTGTATCTTTCAAATTTTGTATTATTGTGAATGATTTCGCGTCGTCGGCGAATGTTTCGCGTTGGTTTGGGAGAACCTTTAGAGTTACAAGACTCGGTAACCGAAGCAATTACAAAAGTATATGAAGACATAATGAAACATCCTCTGACAGTGAAGGTGAGGTGAGGTTGACCAAAAAAGTCTTTGAAAAAAATGGAAAGATGACGGTGATAGCTGAATTTGAGTCGAACGAAACCGTAGAAGAGGTTTTCAAGTGCATTATGAATTTGGTTGGTACATCATTAAGAAAGCAACTTATCGAAAAATTCAATTAGTAATTTTGTATGTGCAAATTATTCGTTAACAATTTTGAATCCACTTTGTATCTTTTTGATTATTAAAAGTATTCCAATTATATCTTTATACTAAAAAAACTATTGTTGGTTTTACATAGATACAAATTATAAATTATTATATACAAATTTCTAGCGTTATTAATTAAAACTAGCCGACAGACGACTCTTAAGGTTACTGTCGCAGGCTTGAATTTGTTACATAAAATTAAAACAAACTGAAAGAAAATGTATCTAAATTGAAAATAGAAACAAATTACAATACAATACAATACAATATACAACTCGGTTCTCATATTTTTAAGACGGAAACTACCTAACGAAAAGTATGAAGAATGGGTTACAAATTATCACAAAAATGTTGACACTTCGAACACAACCTTTTTATGTTTAGCTCTTGTTTTATTAATAAATAAAATTAAATAAATTTCTTTTTTCTTTATTTATACATAGACTCCCTGTTGTAATAAATTCTACAAATGTCGATACTGTCATGATGAAAATGAAACCCACCATTTTGACAGAAAAACACTGACAGAATTGATTTGTGTGGAATGCAATACGAGGCAAAAAGTCCAAGAGCAATGTGAAAAATGTGGTGTTCGATTTGGAAAGGTAAGACAACAAAAAATCAACTCAAACCACCTAAATCTTGACGTTTTTTTTTGTTCTTAGTACACCTGCCTTATATGTAATCTTTTTGATGATGAGGATAAGAACCAATATCACTGTAACGGTTGCGGTATATGTCGAATTGGTGGTCGGGATAATTTCTTCCATTGTGAGGTGTGCAATATGTGCCTGCCCATTGAACTGAAAATTGAAGGACATAGAGTATGTGCTTCCAATCCCGCAGGAGCGGTTTTATTTTTGTGTGTAAAAATTAAAATCTTATAGAATATTTCTAGTGTGTGGAGAATATATCACGATCGAACTGTCCAGTTTGTCTAGGTGCTATTCATACGTCACGAATACCTTGCCATATCCCTGATTGTGGGCATTTACTGCACAAAATGTGCTTTGATCAGTTGCTTGCGTCTGGACACTATGTTTGTCCCACATGTCAGACATCGCTGCTCGATATGACCAAAATGTGGGAATACCTAGATACGCAGGCTCTACTAATGACTATGCCAAAGAAGTATGAAAGCCAAAGGGTGTACATATTTTGTAATGATTGTCATGATGTAAGATAATAGGCATGTTCAAGAAAATTAGATCTCAGAGCCAGCAATCTCAGTCTCGTGAACAGGATTCCTCTAGCTGTCAGATTACTGAGGGAAAAAAATGTTAGATTTGCTTGCTCATTTTTTGACGGATAAAATTTGTTGAGCCCTCCGAGATCTCATTTTCCTGAACATGTTTAATATAACCAACAATAATCTTTCCTACAGTGTATATTTTTTTTTAATTCGTTAATTTTTATTTAGACTTGCAAGACAAAATTTCATTTTGTGGGTTTGAAATGTATCCACTGTGGCGGCTATAATACAACACAAGATGTCAAAAGACGGATGTCATGGGCGAATGTTGGTAAGCTGTCAGATATTTTGACATTAAGATTATTCTTTTAAAAAAAATTACATGATTAAGGGTATTCATGCAACGGCGGAAAGTCGTCGTAAACCATAGTAAACATTATTAGTAGCTGCGTTTTTTTGTATGTCCATATGGAGTTTGGCGAAAAAAACGACATCGGGACATTTCAACATTTGCCTTGGTCTGCCATTTTGTTCTGAACTATCTTACCAACAAACAATTGACATTTCTATACAAATTATCGATAACACAACGACAATGGTAGTCTGGCAATACCGTTTTATCGGGACAAAAGTTAACTCCAGTTAATTATCTGGACTTAGCTAACTCTATATGGACATAGTTGTTGTTGTATTTAACATGTAAATTGTTTTGCTTTGTTGTCGTTTTTTTCACACAATTTTATCTGGACATGCAAAAAAACACAGCTAGTATTACAAGTTAGTAACGTCGTAAAGTTTTAAACTTAGTAATTCTGTCACAATTTGTATGGAAAATTAGACAGATTTACGCAGTTTACAACTATACTACGCTTACTATGATTTTTCGCCGTTGCATGGATACCCTTATTATGTATAATCAAATTCATCGGTGCAGAGTTTAAACGATATTTGATATTTTTGTATTTCACGTACCTACATTTATAATTATGTTTTATCTTTGCAGATAGTTCAACATCAGCTTGACGCTTGCTTAACTTCCTGGAACAGGACATTATTTTATCTATTTTGCCTATTGTACTAAATTCACTCGCTTGAGAGTTTGAATAGCAATCAAACATAAGAGTTATCTTTTTGAGAATCTATTGCATGCTTGTGTATTAAATTTTAATCCAATATTAATAATTGTAATTGTAATTTAAAAATTAATTCCTGTAAGAGAGACCTCAGTATAGTAAACAATCATTATATTTTAGTCATAGAAAGTTATTATAATTATTTTATAGATTAAAGCATAACTGAAACTATTATTATTTAAAATTATATATATAAAATACTTTTCTAGTTTTAAATAAAAAAATACACAACAAAAATATTAATAATAGTTATTCTGTGTTTTGATTTTTGTTTGTTAAAATATTCCACATCCCAGTGGGAAATTTTCAAAAATTCACCAAGGAATCCCCTTCTATTTCCTCGAGGAATGGAAGCTACACCCAAGGAATTTGAGGTGAAATCATCGAGGAAATTAACATGGGGTTGTCATTGGCGTTCACCAAGTATGATTTTCTTGGTGAATATTCAGTAGTGAAATCACTAAGAAGGTGTAACTTGCTTATTCCATAATTAATTGCATTTGATGAAAAATACCGTGAATATACATCAGTGATATCACTAGGTACATGGAGTTGGTTTTTCACCAGGCCATTATCTTTTTTTAAATGAAAAATGCCATGAATGTTCACCAAGGAAATCACTTTGTGAATGGAACCTACTTAATCATCTAGTGAAATCATCAACATCGGTAGTGTACTGTCTAATTTAGTATTAAAACGAACCAAAAAGAAGTTCTTATTTTAAATCAAAAGATATATTTACGTTTTAACAAACGCAATTTGAGTAATGTTCAGTTCATCTTACATTGATTTTCTTACGGGAAGTCAATGTGAACTTTATTTTACAAAAGGAGAACCAAAAAATCACAAGCTCAGGACTCTGTCCATTACTATTCATCGTTGAAAACCTCGTGTTTCTCGAGGCATGATTTTTGCAATGAAATTGTATACTGTATGGGAAGCATTGAATTCAGTTGAATTTTTGCACCAAGTAAAAGAAAGGGTGATGTCATGAAAATAATGAACTGGTGAAAAAGGCAACACCTTTTTCTAATGAAATCATTACATACCTGTTCCTCGTAAAAAGTATTTCATGAATTCATTGTGCTATTCACCGAAATTTTTCCTTGAGGACGAAATTTCCTACTGGGATACGCCGCAGTGAACTCATTTATTCTATTGGAGTGTGAATTTACATATATGTACATATGTATTTGATTTTATTTTGTCAAATTTATTAAAATATAATAGGAACAAAAATTATTGCGAGAGTCTATTCGAAAAAAGTCTTCGCTGGAGCCTTGAATTGAAATGTCAAATCTCCATTAATATTTTCAAGTAAGTTTGGTTCAACGCACAGTACACAAATCTAAGGTATTATACTGCGCAGGTTGTCAGTCGAAAATAAAAAATGGCTGTGAGCGTGAGGAAGAAAACACACGTAAAAACAACAATAAATTAAAATTGAAATCGTCAGAAATAAAAATGGCTGGGAGCATGAGGACTTAAATACACGTAAAAACAACAACAAATACTGACATTTGACACAAATTTTGATATATGCGCAGAAGAAACAAAAATCAAAACTCTAATGATATTACCTTTAATATGTGTACTGTGGGTTCAATGCACAGTACACAAATCTATACTGTTATACTGCGCACGTTGTCAAACTGAAATAATAAATGGGTGTGAACGTGATGACAAAAATACACGTAAAAATCACAACAAATAAAAATTAAAATTGTCAGAAATAAAAAATGGATGTGAACGTGATGACAAAAACACTCGTAAAACAACAACAAATATTGACATTTGACACAAATTTTGATATACATATGCGCAGAACTGGACAAAAATCAAAACTCTAGTGATATTATCATGTGTATTGTAGGTTCAACGAATCTTTGGCATTTTCGTTTGGGTAGAAACTAGATTTTTGGGTTCAACTATAGAGAGATTAGAGGTTGTAAGAAGTGCTGAAAGTGTGCCATCACTCCAGATAAATTTTAAAAGCAAGTTTAAACGAACATATCCAACTACCTACAAACAAAATAATTCTATTTTATTTGGCGGAATATTGTTAGTTCCAAATTAAAATAACGAAAACAACAGGTGAAGGCATTTTGTTTCCTATTTATAATTCACTAATTAAATGAATAAATTATTCCAGAATAACTATAATAGACTGGTCATCATGTATTCATCTGATAACGAACTAAACCAAAAAATGGCGAGACGTCGAAGAGTTATTCAGGTTCACAGATAAATCCATTTTCTGAATTCGATGACATCGCTTTAAAATATTGGTTCATATTTTCCAAGAGTGTGTCGAAAAATATTAGTGTTAGTTGGAATCTATTTCAATAGTTTCATAATTTCTCTAAAAAAAAAGAAAATAATAAATAATAGCCCCGTTTTTTAGTGCACTTTTATCCTCGCTTAGAAAAAAGTAGCATGTTAATTACAACAACAAACTGGTATAGTTCCGTATTGTTGTTGTATTTAACATGCTACTTTTTTCTAAGCGAAGATAAAAATGCACTAAAAAACAGGGCTAATAATAAAAACACCAAGATGGCGCATTGGCTGTATCTAATGAGAATACCTTTTGGTCCGTTCCTTTTCTCTAAAATGTTAACAATATGTTAACAATTGTTAACACTGATCGTTCCTAAATTCTCAAATTGTAACATCGTGTAACATAATGACGTCATAAAATCGTTCCTAAACTCAATGTTGAAGTGTCAGAATGTTACACTTTGTAACAATTTCCAACTCATCTCCTCGACATGAATTGAAAGTGTTGATCTGTCAAAAGCAGCTGGAACTACAATGTTTTCATTTTGTGATTATCTTTTGTTTACTTTTCGTTGTTTGGATTTGGAATTGTTTGCATTTTTGCAAATATGTGTTTTCAATTCAATTGAATTTAGTGTTGTTTTTGAGTTTTAAATTGTTTTATGATAAATTTACTTTTTTTTCGACAATGCATTTTATCAATTCCGTGTTTTTTGTTAAAGAAATTTGTGCTCATAGTTAGTTTAAGTTAATAGAAATTTAATTTAGAAATTATATGTATTTATTTTCAATTAATTTGATGCAATAAATTGTTTTTTCTTGATTATTCATTCTAAATGCATTTCGATTTTTTTTTCAACCTTGCCGTTTGACAGATCAACAATATTTTCAACATTGATCGTTCCTAAATGAAATGTTACAAAGTGTAACATTCTTAGCAATGACATTCCAACATTTTTTTTTGACACATCAACCATTGTTAACATTTTTAGAGAAAAGGAACGGACCACTTGTTTCTGTTTATTGTGTATTCACATTTTCCTTATTGCTATCTCACTTGCACTGGTTAAATTTTTTCGTTCAGTTTAATAAACATATGATAAAATCCAGGGGTGGTTCATGAACTGCATTTTAGCTAAAAAATGCACGAAAGAGATTGGTGCAACCCAAATAAATTTATCAGTCCGATAAATTTTAACTCCATTTTAGCAAAAACCGCTTTTAGTGAATTTTGGTGCAACTGGGCATAAATATTAAATTTTTGAGGATTCTTAATATTGCTCAGAATTAAAATGTTCTAAGTTAACATAGAACAATACATCTCATTGAAGCCCAATATCTGTATGCATACTTTTAAGTTACATACAACATTTGCAATTGAGTACAACATAGAACATTATAACATTGATTTTTTAAGAAGAAAATAAAAATATTTTAACATACCTACATAGAACATACTTGTTGAGTTTTTGGTTTCATATTGGTAAGGTGAAGTATTATTACCCAGTGTCCCTAATAAGAATTTATATTAAATATTTCTTAATAAAATATCAAAACTTGAAGTTATGTAAGCATAGTAAGTACTGACTATTAAAATTTGGTAGTTTTTTCAAAATTCTTCTACTTTAAGCCATTCTATTCACGAAAGCTTTTGAGTTCGAATTCACAAAGAATTACTTGATTTTTGGTTATAAAACCACATTTATTCAAGTTTTCCACTATACCACCCTTAGCTATGGAAATATTAAACTCAAATCAAATTTTGTATTATTACAAAATCTTATTTTAAATATGTTTTAACGAGAAAAGCCGTATTAACATACCGTAATTGTTGAAAACAGACTAATTTCCTATATATTCATGTGTATCCCACTCAGTTCTATAATGTTCTATGTACGACATAGAACTCAAAATTTACAAAAATGCCAACCAAATAAGAAAAGTGTTCTATGTTAAAATTAAAAATTGTTAATTATTTCGCTATACAACAAGAAAAATGGAAAGAAAGTCCTTAATTCAATAAAACTTGTAAATACAAATAATACTGTAGGTACTGTTTGTTTTTGAAAAAGTGATAATTTGATATTAAATAAGCAGTGTAAAACTTTGGACACGAATATCTCCGCATGAGGGTATCTTAACATAGAACATTATAGTTTTGAGCCAGCGACTTGTTGTTTTCGTTATTTTAATTTGGAACTAACAATATTCCGTCAGATAAAATAGAATTTTTTTGTTTGTAGGTAGTTGGATATGTTCGTTTAAACTTGCTTTTAAAATTTATCTGGAGGATAATGGAACTTTAGTTTATTGGTTCGTTTATTGGCCTGTTAGATTTAGAAGTGGTTGGTGCAACCTATAAATGTCATTTTAAAAATAAACGAAGCAATAAATATTTAAAAGAGGTCGGTGCAACTGGCCATTGGTGTTCAAAAAACAATATACTACGAAAGTACAGGTTCAAATGAATACCTACCTAAAAATCTAATACGATGTGAACATGGTGTAACATAGGACTGTCATATACGCCCTCTACATTTCAAAAACCCCAAAATAAATTTTGACAAATCCAAAAACAAATTGACAGTACAAACGTCACTTTTCAAAAAAAGTTGAATCTTTTTTGTTTGTGGGCGAATTATCAAAGCGGCGTTTTTTACGCAAGTAAAAAAACCATTAACTATCATCAAAAAATAGTGAAAATAAATTTTCGATTAATAATTTCATTGCCAAACCACCCAATATGTCTGACAATGATGATGATTTCATGTGCGAGGATGATGAGGACTACGGATTAGTAAGTATTTTCTAGGTGAATGTGTTTTTCTTTTTGCTGGAGCTGAAACTAATTTTTGTCTGATGTTCGAAGGAATACTCTGAGGATAGCAATTCTGAGCCTGATGTCGATCTTGAAAATCAATACTACAACAGCAAAGCACTTAAAGAAGACGAACCCAAAGCTGCTTTGGCATCATTTCAAAAAGTCCTAGATCTTGAGAACGGCGAAAAGGGTGAATGGGGTTTTAAGGCGTTGAAACAAATGATCAAGATCAACTTTAAATTGGTAATGAAAGATAGAATTAAATCCATTGATCTAAAAGTAAGTTATATCTGATGTTTGTTCGGTTGTATTTTTTTTTATTTTTCTAGAATAACTATGAAGAGATGATGGTGCGCTATAAGCAACTCCTTACATACATCAAAAGCGCCGTCACTCGCAACCATTCTGAGAAATCTATCAATTCAATTCTTGACTATATATCCACGTCGAAAAATGTAAGTTAAAATTTCTATTTAAGTCCAAATTATAAAATTTCATACGCCCAAATAATTCCTGACCAATTTGTTGTTGTATTTTTGTCTTGAATATGGGGGATAATTTCGGTGCCTTGAGTTATATTTTAAGTGTTAAATGCCCAAATCCAGAAATGTCATAAGACCCAAAAACCGAAACATCACCCAATTTTTCAAGAACGAAAGAGTCAAAACCCCCAAACGGGTTGTCATGCCGCCCCAAAAAAATTTTTGGTGAACAAGAAAGTTTATTTAATGAACTGAAAACAAATCAAAAAAGAATTGTCGAGTCCTGCAGTACGTTTGAGTGGCTCCAATACTTCAATTGGCATAAGAAAAATATGTGTCAGGTAACAGCACTTTCAAAAAATGCTTTGTGGGGCGGGCGTACGCGGCGTGCAACCATCGTGTGACGGTGCGGTGGTGCGGGCGCGGTGTGCGCTTCCAGAGTCTAAAATCGAAAATGTCATAACGCCCAAAATATATGTCACATAAATGTATGTCTATATATAGGATTGTTACTTTTTTTCTCTTCTATTAAAGCTGTCTCGAAAGAGTTTACTGAGAGTGTGACAAAAAAAATACGCTGAATTATATTCCCACTTTTGAGAAGAAGGTATAGATAGTTTTATTCTCTTACAGAGATAGCCGCTTTACCATGGGCTTTCTTTCGGTTTGATACTTTGTTCCCTTCGTTCTCATGCCTCAAAAAAATATACTTGCAATGCACTACATTCAGGTTCGCAATCGGGAAAGCTTGTGAAGTTTCAAAACTACTAAGACTGTTCCAATGGAAGGACTGATGTCAGTAGTACAGTAAACTTTAGTTTGAGTTTCGGTGGTAAAAGTATAAAATTGGATATACAGTAACTATGAAAAACGCGAGAAAAAAATTGCCCAAAGAGACTCAAAGTTCATCCCTGTGCCTTGATAATTTGCAAGTTTTTGTTAATTCTTACTCCCTGGCGCTTTTTCTTATTTACAAAATTAATTCAAGTAGCCAAATGACGCTGACGAAGCAAAACAAGTTTAATTTTTAACTGACATTAAAGGATTTTCCAAAAGAACCTTTGCAAACCCGTATTTCCAAAAGAACCTTTGCAAACCCGGTTGGTGAAGTGCAAACTCTACTAGAACAAGTGTGTAAATAGATCAGGGTAGTATTGTTCTTGATTTCTTATATTTCTAGATGGAACTCCTTCAAAACTTCTACGAGACAACATTGGACGCTTTGAAAGATGCCAAAAATGATCGTTTATGGTTTAAAACAAACACCAAACTTGGAAAACTCTATTTCGATCGAAATGACTTTGGTAAATTACAAAAAATCCTCAAACAACTTCATCAATCCTGTCAGGTAGCAAACACAAAAAATCACTATTTTAACCTACGGAAAACAGAAAATTCTTATAAAGAAAATTTGAATTCTTTTAGACGGATGACGGCGAAGATGATCTTAAGAAAGGAACCCAATTACTTGAGATTTATGCGCTAGAAATTCAAATGTACACCGTGCAAAAGAACAACAAGAAACTTAAAGCCCTCTATGAACAGTCATTGCACATCAAATCGGCCATACCACATCCATTGATTATGGGAGTTATTCGAGAGTGCGGTGGCAAGATGCATTTGCGAGAGGGCGAATTCGAAAAGGCGCACACAGATTTCTTTGAGGCTTTCAAGAACTACGATGAATCTGGCTCTCCCAGGCGGACAACTTGTTTGAAATATCTTGTTTTGGCTAATATGTTAGTTTGTTTATCGATATTTTCACATATATATGTACCTATAGTCTAAGAGCCGACAGCAAATTTTGGGAGTGAAGGTATAACCAAAATCGGAGTATGAGGGATTGTAGGTACATGTATCGTGATATCAAATACCAAAGTCTGGTAGGTTTTGTTTTCAGCCTTTGAGAGGGGTGAGGGGTTAAAAAGTGCCTATTCCCTTTACTTATTTTCAGGGTTATTAATTCTTTAATTAATTTTTAAAAAAATATAGATAATACTCTGTCATTTTTTCTAAGCACAAACACCAAAATCTTGACGGTCTGATTAATAGCACCCAGGATATAAGCATTTTACGTGAACCTTATCATCCCTTTTTTGGAGATTTTCAGCAAAAAAAAAAATAAAAAAAAATATCATCAAAGTAGAAGTCTTAAGACTTAATAAAAAGAACAGAGCATCATATCCTATTTTTAAAAAGTGAATTGAAGTGTTAATGACCCTACCATATAAATAGGAAACCAGGCTGAGAAAAAAACCCGCCAGACTTACATATTCCTTATCACGATACATGTACCTATAATCCCTCATACTCTGATTTCGGTTATACCTCCACTCCCAAAACTTGCGGTCGGCTCTTTGTCTACTATTTCCTAAACAAATTATTTCCCTTTGTGTCGCAGGCTAATGAAATCTGGCATCAATCCTTTCGACTCACAAGAAGCCAAACCTTATAAAAATGATCCTGAAATTCTAGCAATGACTAATCTAGTTGTTTCGTATCAGAATAACGACATCAATGAGTTTGAATCAATTCTACGAATCAACCGCAATAACATCATGGCTGATCCTTTTATTCGAGAGCATATTGAAGATCTGCTGCGCAACATACGTACGCAAGTGTTGATTAAATTGATTCGACCATATAAGAATATTGCAATACCATTTATTGCAAATGCTTTAAATATTGAACCGGCCGAAGTGGAGAGTTTATTGGTTTCATGCATCCTAGACAAGTATGTTGGATTTTTATTGTTTTTTTTTTTTTTTTTTGTTATTGTATCGTAATTTTTGTTTTCTAGTACAATTCAAGGTAGAATCGATCAGGTAAATCAGGTTCTTCAGTTAGATAAGGAAAACAGTTGTGCAGCACGTTACAATGCCAAGGATAAATGGTCGAATCAAATTCAATCCCTGCAATTGGCTGTCATTAATAAAATGGCTTAAAGCCTTTATGTTATACATTTTATAAATAATAATGCAAATGTCTGCTCTTTTCGTACGATCTTTAAATAATTTGAACGCTAGCAACAAATATTAAGCTTTTTTTTCTTTGAACAAACGAGATTGATGATTACAGATGAAGCAGCATCGCTGGATATCTGGTATTAAAGTAATCCTTGTAAGGTAAAAGGACTTCAAAATTGTTTGCACAAAGTTAAATACTCAAAAATGAGAGGACCTATGAATTAAGATCGATCGCTTTTCGACATCTCTAAACTATTTTGAGGCATGAAGGTGTCTTCCTTCACTGGTCGGTTTTTTACTTGCGGTCAGTCACCTTCTTGCGTTTACATACAGGTGACTAAAACCGCATCCGATTAAGCCTAGTACGCTGCTGATGCGAAACGAAATTTTTAGTTGGACTCCAACAAGACAACGAAATGCTTACGAAAACGCAGCGAAAAACTATTCATTGACAGTTACACCAATTCAAAAAATCAAAACAAATCCAACTGAAAAAAAAAGAACACACACAGCCACGCTGGAAGCAAAGAAACAACAAAAATACACACGAAAAAACTCGTATGTCATTTTTTCGCCCACAATAAATGGCCTGGGCAATTAATTGTGTGCGAAAAAAGAGTGTAGACTTCTCCAAAAAATATGCAACAATTTTCAATTTCGTTCATCGAACAGCGTACTGCAGAACGAAAGGTGATACTAATTTTTTCGTTTATGATTTCGGTGGGTCATTTTTGTATCGGATTTTCGTTTCGCATCATCAGCGTACTAGGCTTTAAGTTTAAAAAAAAGACAGTGGTTGCTCCAATAATGGGCACGGTGGTCTTAAGGACACGGCAGGTTTCACTAAAATGGATCCCAAAAGTAATGATGCAGATTTGTTGGAAATGATCTCAGGATTAAATATAAAATATAAAACCTCGAAATCATACCTGATCCCTTTTTTGAGTTATAGGCATGAATATGTATATATGCGTGATAGCATTGTTGGCCTTATAATTATTATAATCCATGTTTTTGGCCTTTGAAGTCAATGCAACATTGGCAAAAATCGAAAAAAACAAATTTTTTTAAATTTCGGGCTTTAAAACAGATTTTTCAAAAACTATGGATTAAAACAACTTCATTTAAAAAGAAATTTCAAATATGGATTTCTGTCTCGTAATACCTTGTTCCCACCAAAACGAAATCTGAGATTTCAGCTGAAAAATTTGGAGATCTTGAGTTGGTGGAGTGGGATTTCATTAATATTTCGTTGAAACCTAGGGTTTTCATTGAGATTTCGTTAAAATTTTCATTATATCCATCACCTTGAAATATCAAAAGTTTTCAACCGAAATCTCGGATTTCATTTTGGTGGGAACATAGTATAATACTATGTTCCCACCAAAACGAAATCTGAGATTTCAGCTGAAAAATTTGGAGTTCTCGACTTGGTGGAGCGGGATTTCACTAAGATTTCGTTGAAATCTAGAGTTTTCATTGAGATTTCGTTGAAATTTCCATGAAATCTTGCTCCATCAACTTGAAATATCAAAAGTTTTCAACCGAAATCTTGTATTTCATTTTTGTGGGAACATAGCATAAGATAAGCTACTATATTTCAGTCCAGATGATACCCTTAATTTTCCATAATCTTATATTTTTCTATGTTAAGTCGGTTTTTTAAGAAATTGAACCTCACACCAGAACGGGGGGACATAAAACCACCCTCATACAGTGTAGGCCAGGAATTCGCACACATTAGTGAATCGGATTTTAAAAAGGAAAATCTGTAAAAAAATCCTTAAACAAAATTTTTTGGTGTAACATTGTGGTGGTCACAGAATTAGCACAAGTACGAAAATTAAATAATTTATCACTAAAACAAGTAGTTTTTTTCTAATATTTTGTTGAGTATCCTTTCTGCTTTAACACAGCCTTAAACCGCCGAAGAATACTTGCCTCTAGGTGCTGGCATTGATGAATAGGAATGCTGTTCCAGCCATTCCTAATTGCCTCGCAAAGTTCTGTTAGATTCCTTGAGTTTCTTAGTCTAACCTGATATTCAACATCGTTCCGTAGATTTTCTATGGATTTAGGTCAGGACTCTGTGCAGGCCAAGGCAAAAGATTGATTTGCTGATCATTAATCCACTGCTTCACCAGCCGGGAAGTTTATATTGGATCATTATCATGCATGAATGTCCATAATAATGGTAAATTAAGGTCTGCAAAGGGCTCCATATGGTTTTTCAAATGCTCTTGTACTGATGCTGGTCCATTTGCTGCAATAATTTCGCAATAGGCCCTATACCGCACCATGAAAACATGTCGTGAAATGCATACATTCTATTTTCACCAAATTTCTTTCCGTGTAAAGTACCCTTTAATTTAAACCGTATAAACAGTGCCACCTGCATTCGAGTTTGGCGTTATAACATATTTTCCACAGCGCTCTCTATGATCACATAGCTCATAACGCCTATCTGCCAAAATACATACATCCACTGTAACCTAGCCCGAAATAGAGTTTGTGGCCTTTCTGTCATTTTTCTCCGTGTCGTCGTCGCATATCGCATTCTTCCTTTCGTATTTTTTTTATTAAACTAATTTCTCCTAATAAAAAATAAATTTCACTTTATTTACCCAGACTTTTGAAGAAAAAATTATAATTTCCCATCCTAAAATGTATTTGCAATAGGAATAAGTCAATTAATTGTAAATAAGTAAAGGATAATTGCCATCGAACAACAAAAGAAGAAATATTTGGTTCCTGTTTGGTTTGAAAGATTTTTTTTTTGCAACTTTTTGTGGAATTTTCATTTCACTTGCATTTTTCTTCGTCGTCGTTGTCGTCTGAATTCTTCTGGTCGTTTGTTGTACGTTTTCGAGAGAGTTGTTATTGAGGTGCACTTGTCGTTTACGTCGCTGTTGTCGTCGCCTGTCTATAAATGTCGAGTGGGTTTTCAATAAGTTAAAAGTGTACAAATGCTCTAACAATAGCAAACCAAGGAAAAGCATAAGCAACAAAAAGAATTAAAGTAGAAATGCCATTAAAGTTTTTGAAAAAATCTCGCCACTACAATGTTACTTCGAAGAGCCTGTTTGTCATATCGGTTCATCATCTCCTAGGTAAGCTAAATAGCTTATAAGTTCTTACATAAATATTCTTAATTTATAATTAGATAAGGTAACTATCATCCAAATATCTAATCAAATACAAAAGAGCTTAACAAAATTCCAGGGGCGGTTGGTGGTGCTTATCAGAGAATTTGTACACCTTACTCCACCCGCTATGCCCGTGAAAGCCCCCAGCAAGATACGATACGCATTGTTCCTCTGTTCTGTGTAGCTGAGCACAGCCTTTGCATGTTTGCTCGTTTGCCGCCCCACCCCTAAATTGGCTTTAATAAAATAACACATTGAGCCATTGAACAGCATTCCTTGCCAATGAGTCGCGAAACAAAACCAACTCCCTCCACAACATTTGCAGCATTCATTCTCTGAAATTCGTTCGTCACAGCGTCATCGTCGTCGTCGTTGCTGTCGGTCGCGCTACGTACACCAGCACCATGAACAGATCACTTGAGTTTTCGTCCATTCTGGATTTTACAACTCTGTGATCTAGCACTAGGTACAGATGTATTTGAACAATCTCTCTCTCTCTACCCCCAATGTAATTTCGAGGATCTAGCTGTTGTGGCGGCAAAGACGGTGGCGGTGTTTTGTTTTCGTTCATTTTTTCTCTGCTTGTAGTTCTAGGGCTACCTTTTCTTACCTGTGTAACTTGTATTCGTATTCTTATCTTTGTCGTCACTTGTGGCAGTTTAGATCGTTTCGACAGAATGATTGTGTGCGTGTTATAAAAATGTGTATTTTATTTCTTTTCTTTTATCTCCGTTCTTGGCAGGGGTGGAAGTTGCTACTTTAAGAGCCTTATGATTGTGATAATTCGCTTTTTAATTTCTTAATAAACATTTTTTCATGAAAATCTAATTTATCCAGTAGAGAACATGGAATACAAAATTTCAAACATTGAATCTGTGTAAACATATTAATAAACACCTATCAGCAATGCTCTCTTAAAAAAAAATAAAATATAGTACTGGGAAAAGTATGGTCTTTTTGAACTGTTTCTATTGAGACTCATTAAACAGCAAATAATCATAAACATAACATGAATAAATTCAATAAAATTAACTCTGGTTTAAAAAGTTGGGCAAAGGCTTATACAAAGGGGGTCACGATAGATCATGGAGAACCATGAGCTAGTGACTTACACTTCAACCATTCTTGTGGCATGTTGTTAAACGATAGAAATGGAGAAAACCTACAATTTTTTATCAAATTCGAACTAAGATGATGGACACTTTATCATGACAAGGAATGCGCTAAGGATTATCTTTTTAGAGCAATAAAGCGGTATAGTCCCAAGTACTTACCATTAGTTGCTAATAAGTTTAGTTTGAAGTGTATTTAATTCAAGAATAGAGAGCTGTAACTGCTAAATTATGTTTTGTGCAGACTCGATGGTTGGTCAATGGTTATCAACTTTACATAGTTTACTAGAAGGAACTCAGTGCTTTTATTAAATATAGCGGCGTTTAGCCAAAATATACACGTATACAATTTTTGATTAAATTTTGTGATATAAATATGTTAGGTATACTACACCGAGCACTAAACCGAGATTTAATAAGAATAACCTCAAATTTTCTTTAAATCTCCAAGATTTACCATAAGAATTGCTTTCGTTAATCTACTCTACAAGATTAAAAATTAATCTTGTTAAATCTCCCTAGAACAAATAGTTGAACAAATACTAACCTATTCTTATATATGGCGCTGAAAGATTCATTATTGCCTGAAACATTCTATCTCACTTCCACTTCATAAGAAAAAATGAAACCCCTTTAGCTTTTGAGGTGCGCTGCCAGAGTTAATCTTCTTTTAAATCTTTTCAGCCGGTGAAAACACCATATAATCGTCTATTTTAAAGTTCTTAAACTAATAATTTTGTTTCTTCAACTATTCTTTTGCTAGGGAAATTATAGAGCCCAATCTTGACGTTAAGATGAATACTCTTGGCCTTGACCAGGATGGTATGCAAAAACTCTATATTTATGTATGTAGGTATACTGTCTCTCAGATGGTCAGGTTGGTAGTAATTGCGTTTTCAAGCAGTCTAGCTTAGCAACTCAATTATTTTCAAATTTCGAATTTTTGGGTTACCAGTACAGCTCCAGTAGTATTATTGGACTTAAAATTATGGACCGACATTTTCACTGCGTCAGCTGCTGGTGAACAGAACTATTGGCTTAGTCATAAACGTAAAATATTTTGCATTACCTACTATTGTGTTGTGATACCGAATGAACGCTTGACAAAATGAAGTGGTTTATTAGGTATTTTTATTGGTAGGTAAGTAAACATAGCTCGGTGAAACAGCTAGCACTGAAGTCCCCATTTGAAACCATAACTCGTTTGACCTATGGATGAAAATATACTTGGGGTGGAAGATTAATGGACTGTCTATAACTATCTGTGCCCGGCTAGGCTACATTCTGTCTGAAAGCGGAATTCGGTTCGTCGTCGCGACTGCGTAATCTCCTATGTGCTGCTCCCTTCATTATTCTCGCAGGCTTTGTTTCGGGCTCTGTAGCTTTATTAACCTTTGCTTATACTTTCAACCCCTTCTGTTTTTCTTACTGTAAATTCGGTTTTCATCTATTCTCTCCTGGGCCCTGTTTCATAATAGAGCTAATACTATTAGTTGAAAGTACAAGTTTAAAATACTGCAAGGTAAAACCACTGATAGTTCCTTTTTCATAATGAGTGTGACCTTCCCAATGATATTAGTGATATTAACCAACTAAAAAGTACAAAAATCTTTTTCTGTTGGTTGATAATGAGACGCAATTTTACCACAGACTAATAGTATTTGTTTGTACTTTATTATGAAACAGGGCCCTGCTCGTAGAGGTCTAGGTTTTCAGACCCCATACATTGAGATTTTTAACAGTCTAGGGCTATTATAGAGCTAAATCTTCTTCGGCCTTGAAATGGGTACTCTTGGCTTAACCCCAGTTGTTGCTGAAACTCTATTATTATTGTTAACCAGCAGCAATTGCTTACCGGCTCTAATCGTTAAACCAAAGGCTTACTACTTGTGGTGACCAAGTTGAACTCAGTCGAACTCGTTGGCTGATGGCTTCGTGGAAATGTTGGCATCGGTTTTCAATTTTTGATGCTGGGGGCATACAACTTCTGTTAATGTGTTGTTAATAGTTCTTCCAACATTTATTATTACGGTAGCATTTTCATGTCTTGGCAATGGTCGATGATCTGGATATTTGCAGCCATCCCTTAGAGCTAAACAAAAATTTAATTTTCCCTCAACTAATACCGAAGTTTAAATACAAACTCTCAGCGTTTTAGGCTGTATGTCAAAATACATGCAAACAAAATTGCAGGACAAAGTTTTTCGTGGTCTCTATATTCATAATGTCAGGTTTGAATAACATCTTGAGTTCGTTTTTTAGGAATCCTAAATTTTGCCTGTAGTACCTATTTAAAATAATAACGATGCCATATTTGCAATTGTTACTTACATTTTTCGAATTTTTTCTTTAGATATAAAATTCAACAACTATAATCCCTTTCAATTTTGCACAAGCATTTTCGTTTGGTCTTTATTTTTTAGATATTAAAATAATTTCAAAAATTCATGCTCTCATCAAAATGTCATTTAATGTTCATCGTTCTCCATGTTGTTATTTAAACAATCATAGTGGATAATTCCAGTAAAGAGTAGGTACATAGTCTTAAATCAATTAGTATTCATTGCATTTATTTTCTGTATGCCTGTACCGCATTGGCCGCAAAAGTTATCACGCATAATAATTAACAATACTAATTCAATCCGTTGACGCAGAAATGTCATCATAGACTTCTAGACCAAAGATAGATTAGGTGGCTCTTAACGTGCATATATGATGGCATTAAGTATTCAAAGCAGCTTTATTCTTTAGAAAGCATTAGTCAAAAATTCTTTCCTCCTCCTCAATTATTCTCATATTTTCCATGTTATTTGTTACAAAAAATGGTTATTTTATACAAGAGAGATCATATAGACACAAGAAGTCTTCAATGTGTGATTCCTTGTCGGCGTGATTTATTGATTTATGAAAGTAGGAGAGAACTTGGTTTGGATGGAAATATAATGTGAATAAATATGTTTTTATAATAAACCAGCCATAGTTCTTATGTTTTATGAGTTCTACATAAAACATAAAATAAAAAGCATGAAAAGTCTACAAAATAAACTCTTTCAAATCGAGTCTAATCTTAGGAAATCAATTTTAAAGAATACCATTCACTCTATTTTATTTTCAAAAAAACTAGCACCGAACCCAATTAAAATTAGAATCTTTTTCATATTATTCTTTACAGATACGTCAACAACAGTAGATTGCACACTAAGTTCAGAGAGTAAAGGTCAAGAGTGCCTTGATAATGTGTGCCAACGGCTGTCCATCAGCCAGCCAGAACTCTTTGGACTGCGTTTCATAGTCAAAGGCAAGGAAGATGAACTCAAATGGATTGATTTGGATCGACCACTTAGCAGACAGCTGGAAAAATATGCTGCGGGCCCAAAAATATTCCTTCGGGTTCTACATTATGTCACAACGGGTGTAAAACATCTCAGCGATGAGGTATCGCGCTACTATTATTTCCTTCAACTTAAAAACGATGTAGTCGAAGAACGAATTGCATGTGATGTACGAACAGCCATCTTGCTGGCTCTGTATTGCCGGCAGGCCGAGTACGATAGCTATCAGCGAGACAAGCACACAAAAGACTACCTTCGAACTCGCTTGATACTCCCAAAGAGCCTGATGCATGATGGCTTCGATGAGAGTCTTATTGATGAAGTTCAACAGCTCAATCCAACTATACAGCATCTTAGCCAGAGTCAGGCCGAAGAAATGTACATTAAATGTTGTCAGCGTCTAGACGGCTACGGTGAGGAGAGATTCTCGGCCAAAGATTCGCTAGGCAATGATATTCAGTTGGGCTTGACAATCAATGGAATTGTTGTTAATTCACAAATCGGACGGCAGTATTATCCGTGGAAGGATTTTCTAATGGTGGTCAATGCCAAACGCTCGATTAATATCGAACAAAAAAAAGATGAACTAATCTACACGGTGGCATCGTTTACCCTCCCAGATGCCGATACAGCTAGATATATTTGGAAATTGTGTGTGACGCAGCATATATTCTTCAAAAGCTACATAGACGAGGAGGCTGATAGTGAAAATAGTGGTCCACATTCTGAGTCAATACAGAATTTTGCACAAGACTTTGGCGACAGTCGAGAGGATTTGCTGTTGGAACAGCAGCGAGCCATATACACACCTGAATTTCAAATGGTCGGACCTGCAGGGGTTCAGAACTCGATAATGTCTTCGAATATTTCCCTTGCAACAAGTAGTCAGCACCAGCAGGCACGCACACCTAACCAAAGCTGGGCCAACATCCCACAGGAATATGCCTCATCAACGAATTGTAGTTTTACGAACATGGTTGTGGATCCCCTGGATAACCGAGTGCAAAGTACGTCGTGCTTGGATCTGAGTAACAATAACAATTTTTCACACGAAAGAGAACGTCTCAAAGCGATGCTTCCCACATACAGACCCGCTCCTGACTATGAAACTGCTGTGCAGCAAAAGTATCGTGCAAGTTCCAATGAAATTCACAACATAAATCATCAGACAATAGCCTCAGCAGCGGCATTACGAGTCACTTCATCCGGTGCCATGCTATCTCCTGATCCCAATTTCTATTCTGGCAGTCAACCAGATGTACACAATATGTCTGCAACAGAAAACATCCTGCATCATCTGGCACCTCACCGATACCCCGATGTCACACAAACCGCTCAAACAATGCAAAATCACATTAATCCCAATAACGTGTACACCAACATCGACTTAGCGCAACGAATTCAGATGATGAGAACAAAACCACCGCCACCTTATCCGGCGAATCGTTTAAGTTCCACATCGACTCCAGATCTGGCAGTGGCCAGCCACCGGACGTTGTTGGGCTATCGAGCCTACGTCTCTGGATCTAGCCCTGACCTGGTATCTAATCGCAATTTGCTCAATAATCAATACCATCCGATTGTTTACCCGTATATGAATCACATTGGCCATTCTCAACCGTATTTGGCCCACGGAACATTCGAGAATCTTAACATGATCGAAGAACAACCATCCCTGGTTCTACCGCTTCCACCTCCAACACAACAGCCGCCACCCCCGCCCATGCAGCAAATCCCTACACCACCACAACAAATCTATCGCCCCCCTAAGTTCCCAGAGTCCAATGGTGGAGGTCTTCAGAGGTCGACCATGAACGGTTCCATAGAGCCGATCTACGAAAATGTGCCTCTACCTCACTGTTATACCTCAGAAAGTGTCACCGAGATGAGAAATCGAACTTCCAGTATTCAGTCAGCTCCCGGTGGCATACACCAGGGCACTCCAATTGCTCAAATGCATTCAGAGATCGATGGCATTACAATTAATATGCAACGTTTACACACCAACAGCAATGGCAATGGAGGTTTACCCCAATTAGATACCACCAACGATGCACTTATACAGATGAACCTGCATAAACCACCAACGCCAACACTTCTTACGACACCACCGCGCCACGAAAAGCTCGCCTCACCATCACCGATCGCTCCACCGCGCAAGGCAAATCTAATGAAAACAACCTCGGATGTACTGCCGCATCCTTCGAAAAACTTCAACGACGATCACTACAATACTTCGCATTCATCGTCGTATTTGAATTCCAGTCAGACTACACAAAACACAACTTTGGATTCAGTGAATACCTCCACGGCAAGCAGTGCGACTAAGGAGAAACGAAAAAAACGCTGGAATATTTTGGGTCGCAGCAAAAATTCAGCGGAAAAGGAACGCAAGAGTGCAACACTTGGCAGAGATAAGAGTAAAAATCAAATGAAAGTGGAACTCTCGCAGGAAGAGATGAACTTACGGCATCGATGGTCGACGGGTCTGCCTAGACTTCAACCGATATCGGCTACTTACAGTAAAGACAAGTTGGTAAGCAAATGTGGAAAGGCTTATGAATCTCATATATTTAATGGGAATTCAAAATGTCTGTATTTTCCTTGATTTCAGTGTCAGATTTTGGATGCAAAACTGAATGACTCACAGCTTTTCATGGAATTTGAACGAATACCAAAACGACGAGAAAGTGCACGTTATGAATGTGCACTTTTGGAAGAGAATATGAGAAAAAACTCGGATCCAAATTTTTTGCCATACGATGATAATCGTGTACGAATAACTCCAACGATGGAAAACCGACATGGTTATGTAAATGCTTCGCATATTTCTGTAAGTTTTATTTTGTCAGTATCATTCTAAAGGATTTGCTATTTATTTTATTTGTTTGCAGGCAACAGTAGGTACAAAACAAAGGTTCTATATTGTCGCTCAAAGTCCTCAAGTTGATTTGATGAAAAAAATGTTCTGGCAATGTGTTTGGGAAGCAGATGTTTATTTGATTGTTCAATTATCAGAGGAACTTAACTATATTCCACCTGATACTAATCAAAGATTAGAATTTGGACAGGTTTGTTTTGGAAAAATTAAACAACATAATTTCATGTAGAAACTAGTTTCTGTTGTTTTTTTATTTGTTTAATTTTAGTTCCAAGTTTACCAGGAATTTTCTCAAACCACAGACAGATGTATAACGAGTAAATTACGACTATACCATGTACAATCGAGGCGATATAGATCGGTGTGGCATTTGAATTATACCGATTGGGGTGAACAGAATTGTCCGCGTGAAGTCAATCATTTTTTGGATTTCTTGGAAGAATTAAATTCAGTTCGAATGGCATCGATAAATGAGGTGCCACCTGGTCACAATACAAATCCACCGGTACTTATACATTGTTTAGAGGGTGGTGGGCGTTCGGGTGTTGCGTTAACGGCGGATCTATTGCTTTATACATTGGATCATAACGAGGTAAGTTAAGAGGAATTGTATCGAATCAATTTTCTTTTTTATTTTATGTCATATTTTTATTTACGACGAATTTTCACAGTTCCTTTTTAAACAAATTTATTTTTGTCTCAAAATAATACCATCTTTGTTTGCCTTTTTGTATCATAGTCATGAAAAACTTTCTGGATGTCAATTATACAGAATGCAAAGGCAATCTCTTGAGCTGGGAATACGAAGAGTAAATTCGGATTGGTGTTCTTTTTAAAACTTCCAACTTTCCTAGTCTTCTATTCCTTCTAGCCGTGCAATTTGGCTAGAATTCAAAAGTTCTTAGGTCTTACATGCATATAGTTAATATTATTAAAGAAATAGTCACCTCGATTATAGAATCCGGCGAATGAGCTGCGGAGGGAATCAGACTCAATTTTGACATTTTTACTATGAGCCAAATGTCAAAATTGGGTCAAATTCCCTCCGCAGCTCATTCGTCGGATTCTGTAACTGTAATCGGGGTGAGTAAGTTGTTTTTGTTCTATTTGTTTGACACCCAATTTTTCATAAAAAGTTTATCTGTTAAACACTGTAATCACGCTTCGTTTGAGTAGTAATAGAAACTTATAATAATAATTTTAACAATAATGTCTGTAAGACCTTAAGCCTTGTTAAATGCAACCTGAACTGCACGACACTAGTTAGAAAGAATAGGAGGATAAGAAAGAATTGGCACAGTGGATTGAGACTAAGATGTTTATTATCTTATCAAATTCCATGGGTGGCGTCCAGTTAAGCTAGAGTGGGGCTCGATCCTCTAAGTTAGCAGTCAAATACTTAATTCACTACGCCATCGCGACCCATTATTTGTATGTCAAATAATGAAAGTGTTATAACCACGAGCAATAGCAATATAAATGTTCATCTTCTTTGGGTCGCTTCTAGTGACACTTAAATTTTTGAAATGAGGGAAATTTAAGGTCAATTAATACCAACGTCACCTGTGCTCAAATAAACTCTTATGGGGTTTTCTTTTGGTAAATTCAGATTTTGATCTAAAAATTGATTTTTTTCGTCGCGAATGGTATACGATTTCAGATTGAATTTTCTTTTTCATTGTATTGGTTGATAATTTGTGTCTATGAAGCTATAGCCGTCCAAGCATGTCAAACTGATGGCTTTCAATTGTTCTGGTGTGTAATGGTGTTAGTAAAAGAGGGGTAAATCTGCCGAAAAATCCAGATCTGCAAAATTGATTTTCGATCAAAAAAAAAATTGATTTTTTTGCCCATTGGAAGGTTTTAATTGACAAAATCTGTGTTTTGACAGATCTGAAGGGGAAAAAAATCAATTTTTGTTACCAAAAGAAAAGCCCATTAATGTGGAAAAACCTTTCAAATGGTATTTTTCCCAATCATCAAAAGCAGTGTGAACATTGAGTTCCGTATAAATCCTTCTGTATAAGCCCAAATGTGACACCAGAACAACTTTACCTTAACCTCAGCTTGAAAACAATCTACATAGACCAACATGTGGTGTGGTCGAAATGGACATTCTCCATCAATTCCCAAAACTAATTTAATCCGCTTTGGGTCTGTGAAATACTTATTTTTCTCTAAATCGCTAAACGGGCTAAAGTTTGGGGTGAACATGGGCCTCAGCAAACAAGCCTCTACAAACAATCTACATAGACCAATATGTGATGTGGTCGAAATAGTCATTCTCCATCAATTCCCAAAACTAACTTAATCCGTTATGGGCATCTGAAATACTTATTTTTCTCTAAATCGCTTAACGGGCTAAAGTTTGGGTGAACATGGGCCTCAACAAACAAGCCTCTGAATTCAGTTCAGTCAAAGAAACTGCCAACAGCAAAACTGATTTTTCGCTGATTTTCTTCACTTAATTTACTACAAAATGGTATAGCGAAGCAGATGTAGATGAAGTCCTTTACTATCTTGAAATTATAACTGTCTGCTTGTTGCTGTCTTCGATTCTTCGATATTGGGTGAACCATCTTCTTGACAGCAAATATTTCGTTTTGTTCTTGTTTATCGTAAGTTCCACTTTAGCACTCTGTTTCTATACGTGCAAACGCACTGGTGACAGCTCTGCTAATGATACCAATATTGTCAGTGTATGCAAGTATTCTTACAGCCTTGTTAGGGATTATGTATCACTGGTGTTGGCTTGTGAATTTCACACAATGCGTTCGAAATACAATGTTGAAGTGACATCACGAATACATTTTTCTGAATAAGGTGTTAACATGAGATGATAATATGCTCTCTACCAAGTCATTTCCAGCTACTTTAACAGTTCTACAGCTTAGCTAGCATGGCATATTCCTTCTTTTTTATTGATGTGTTTAGGATTTTCGCATTGTTAGCTTTGTAGTACTATAATATTCAGTATTGGCCTATTCGTGTTTTGCGTCAATGGCAGCATTTACATTTTATTGCTTGGCTTGATAGAAAACCGCCGTGTCTTCTTATGAATATTTAGGAAACGGTATACTTGATAAGACTATGCTTCCTTTCGAAGCGAAGTCAATAAATTTATTAGCCTAAGTACGTTTCGTCCGATCATCCTTGTCCTTTTTCGGCTCGTAAAGCGTTACCCTCAAATATAAGAATTAAACTCTGAACTGCCATGAGCTCTGTAAGATGCTCACTTAGCTCCTTCCATCCCTATGATAGCGAAAATAACTCAATACCCCCCGCAAGATTTCTCTGTATTTGCCGAAAACCCTGTACAAAAATGGGCTTTCAAATAATTGAACGCGTTGAGGAATTGTTTGGCGGCTTCAAAACACTTTTTCTTTATATTCGCCATAATATCTGCATTATATTCCTGGATAAAAAGTGGCAGTTGACATATTTTGTTGTAATTATTTTTCCATTCTTACTTTTAGGATCTAGATATTCCAAGGGTTATTGGACAATTGCGACACCAACGTGATAGCATTATACCTTCCCTAGCGCAATACAAATTCATCTACGCACTACTCATAACGTATCTAAAGCGAACGAGATTAATTTAGATTCTAGACAAGTATCTACTGAGAATTTATAAAACAAAACAAAAACAATAAATATTTAACTAAGATCACTCATTGTCCGCCCTATAAATAATGTTTCATAAGAAACAGTTTTATACAAAAAAAGTATTCAAAATTAGTATTTGAAGAATAAATAAATGAATGCCCTTCATAAGATAATATAAACAAACAACAACAAAAAAATGCAAATACATAAAACAAAATTAATACAAATTTAAACAAACAAAAAATTAAAAAAGAAAACGTGTGATCAAAATGCAACTAAGAGCAATTTAAAAAATTGGAAGATATTATGTGCCTTAATAATTTACTATGCAAAAAAGTTTTATATTTTTTACATTATTTAAAGAAAAAATTATATTATAAATATTATATATACATACATTTTTTTAAATATTAATAATCGATTTGTATTTAAAAAAAAATCCAACAATGCCGAGTCCGATCCGAAATTAATAAAAAAAATAAAAAACTACGAAACTAATAGAATATTAATTTTTTGTTTCTATTTGCAATTTATATATATATTTACATAAACTTTTGAAGATTTTTGTTTCGTTTTTGTAGATACATTTAACGAATACGTTTAAAATTAAGCTGTTTCATTTTTGAAACAAAAATTTAAATGCATAAAAAGCCTGGTCCTTTACTTTTTATTTATGTGATTTTTAGTCCAAACTTCTGTCAATTATTTTTTTTTATATATGAACTTTGACAATACTTTGCACTAAAATTCACAAAAATGTACAGAAATCACAGAAATTCGAAGTAAAGAAACAGAATATTGATAATTGATGTATTTGTTTGTATTTAAAGTTTTCCCTAAAGAAGTATATATTTTATTTTCCATCCTTCATTGTTGTTTTGTATACTTTTTTGAGAATGTTTATTACATTCAACGCATAACAGTTTATAAAACATTTTATTTTGACCTTAGTGTTAATAAAATTCACAATACACATACATAGTGTTTCTCTTCGTCTCTTTAAAGTCTTTTCGAGGCCTTTACAGGAATACTTCGCCAGAACAAACTTTTCCCCTCAAATATTTACAGTGTTGGACAGAGAATTAGCACACATTAGTGAATCGGATTTTAATAAGGAAAATCTGTATTTTTGCTATGTTCTTGGAACATAATTTGTTGAAAACTCTTTAATGCAACGCTTAAAAACTTAAATAACAATGCCAGCACCTAGAGGCGAGTGTTTCTCGGCGGGTTAAGGCGGTGTTAAAGCAGAAAGGATACCCAACAAAATATTGGAAAAAAACTACTTGTTTTAATGATAAATTAATCAATTTATTGGAAATTATCAAGTCTTATCGGTAAATTAAAAGACCAAACACGTTTCAAGGAACAAAATAGAATAAATATATTAAACAAATTTTCAATAACAGAAAATCAATAGCTTCTCAAAAAACTATTTAACATAAAGTAATAACGACAAGTAGATAATGTGTTCTTCAAATTTCAACATAATTTCGTACTTGTGCTAATTCTGTGACCACCATTATGTTACACCAAAAAATTTTATTTAAAGATTTATTGCTGTCGTTATTTTGTTGAATTCTTTTTTTGTATATATTTAAGTTTTTCAGTGTTTAATTAAAGAGTTTTCAATAAATTATGTTAAAAGAACGTAGCCAAAATAAAGATCTTCCTTATTTAAATCCGATCCACTAATGTGTGCTAATTCTCTGTCCAACACTGTATGGGTTTTCACCTAAGTTGAAGTCCCCATCTCAAATTTTCCACCAATAAAATTTTGTTTTAGCAAATAATTATATGGTTAATAAAAACAAAACAAACAAAATAGATCGAAATCAGTTAAGCTTCAAGGAGAAAATCTTACATAAAAATAACCGTTATGGAATAATAAAGAATAAAATAAATAAAAAGTGTTTAAATACACCAAATTGAAGTTCGAAAATTGTGTCATTCAGGAATAGGACAACATTCAAACATTTGCATTAAATACCCTTGAGCCATTTCGAGAAAAATAATTTAAATTATCAGCAGTTATAAGTTCTTGATAGGTGCCGTTATTTTTGGTCAGGTCATAAAATCAAATTCAAAAATGCATCTGGAAATATCAGGTAGAGGCTGGCTTTCAAGCTTGAAGAAAAATATATCCACCGTTTTAGGCTGTAACTCCGTTCGTTTGTCTTTCCGGAGAAACAAGCAGAATTGTGGAACCAACTTTTATTTTTCCCGTCTTCTCGTGCATGGTTATATCAGAAAAAAAAATCTTCCTGTACGTTTTTTTTTTCTTATGTCTTGGTCCAACCTACACGCTCTAGGACTTTGTTACACCTTATGCAAAACACGCTGTATAGTTAAAAAATCTATTACATATATCCGAATAGGATTAAATCTATCAAACCGAAAGAAAACTCATGGATTTATTCGAGGTGTAAAGTGTAAAGAGGTTATCAACGTCAGAGAATTAAGTTTACGTTGTTATATTTATGCATGACCAAAAGTTATGATCTTTTGTAAAAAATATTCAAAAATCCACTTCGTCTTCGGTTCCAATGATCGCCTTCAATAAGACTCTCTATGTCACATCACTTCATGCCGAATGTCTGGGTTCGATTCCCAGCCGCTTTTGTTTGTTCTTTTGTTTTCTATTTTTCCGAGGTACTGCCTCTTGTGAGGAACTGACATATCCTCCAAGAGTATACTTGTCATGAATAAGTGCTTCTCATCTAGCCGTTCGGACTCCGCAAAAAATTGTAGGCCCCTTCCATTCCTGCCAACAACACGCACACAGGAATGGTTGAGAGTTGTGAGTCACTAGGCCCTGATGGTTCTCCACGAGCTGTTGCGCCCCCGAATTTATTTATTTTTATTTTATGTCAGCCCACTAGAGAAAAAGCCAATTAGCTTGCAGCACAGTTTGCTGTTAATTCGACGCTGCCAGAGAGTGTTATGACTCCTCCTGTACTTGAAAGCGGTAATGATTTCATGGGACAAATCTTCTATCGCACTCGTGCAGTTGCAAAAGTCTTGAAAGATCTTATAATATACCCTAAAGAGGTGTTCTTCAACGCTGGCAAAACCACTGCGCAAGCTTTTCCATCTGTCCTATTCTACAGGTCTCTTTCCGAGTGGATGGAAAACAGTATATTTATGCAGCCTGTCCCTAAAAAAGGCGCATCTTCTTCTCCCTCTAATTATCGTCCAATTACACTTACATACGTCCCTTCTTTCCAAGGTCTGGAAACGCTCATAAATTATAAGCTCAATAAATATCTTGAAGAACGATAGCTTCTTAATAACCGGCAGTATGGCTTTCGTAGCAATAGGTTCACTGGTGACCTGATGGTAGGTATATCTCACGGAGCAGTGGAACAAATCTTTATATCGTTTTGGAGAAAGTAAGATTATTGCACTTGATATTTCAAAAGCATTTGATAGAACTTTGCACCAAGCTCTCTTATCGAAAATGCGAACTTGCATCGATGAAACTGAGCAACTTTTAGTTCTGGGTATGTGCATCGTAGAGATCACCTGTGGAATGACCGCGTATTTGAAGTCGCCAAGAGCGGTGCAAAGTGTCTAGGTTTTCTTCGACGAAGTAAGAACTCTGTCTCTCCTTTTGAACTGGGTGTAATCTATAAAGTCTTCATCCGACCAAAGCTTGAGGATAACTCTCACATCTGGGCAGGTGCCCCTACAACTCACTTTAATCTTTTAGACAAAATACAAAAAGGAGTCTTAAAAATGATAGGTGATATAACTATTACGTAAACAATTACATCCATGAAACACTGCCGCCAGTGTTTCTTGTCTCACATGTCACATTATTTTTTCGCTATCTTATATACAGAGTGTTTTAGTGGAATAGCCAGTTGCATTCCTCCCCTTAAAAAATTCAACCGCAATACTCGTGCTTTTAGGAATCCTCATCAGTTTACCCTTGAGCCCAACTTTCTTTCTTTCTTTAGCCGCACAACACGAATGTGGAATGCTTTACCAAGCTCTATTTTCCCCTCCCATTTTGATATTCAGAACTTCAAAACTAATGTGCATCGGTATCTCCTTTTTAATCCATCCCATCATCATCATCTTAAGGGTAGTCAAAACCCCTTTAGTGCGCGCTCATTATAAAAAAAATGTCGTAACAAATTTTGACTCTTCTCAAGTTCTAGGACAACAAAATATATATTTGTACTAAAAAACGAAGGTTAGTGGAATACACAGACCCATAGTTTTATGAACAGTAAATTGATTTTAAGAAAGTTATAAAACACAGTTGAAATATTCGGTTTAATTAATGTAAATGGTAGTGAAATCTCTGTTAGTTTGATGTTAGCACTTAATATCTTCTAAACCTAGCTGGCGAAGGCCTTTTTTTAGAACAATCAATATTCTATTCGAATATTTCCACAGGGTCAACGGTTAGGAAGTTATAAAATTTCAAAATTTTTTCCACTTTTTTCCCATGCATGGAAAAAAACAAAACCGCAATGAGGGACCTCTAAACGTTTAATCTTTGAGCTCAAAATTTTAGAGCAATTTTTAGAGCCCCAAGCTTTTTTACTTTTCATGGTAGGTATCAATAAAATCAAAGCAAGTACCTTAAATTTTCCCCACCCTTAAGCTACCTACAATGAAAACTTCCATAGTTCTATTTTTTTTCCAAACCGAGAAACCTCTCGCAATTATATATATTAATAATTAAAATACAAACATTTTAGTTTAGGTGTCTATGTATAGCTAGAGGAAAAATGTACGTAAATCAAACTTTTTCCTTAAAAATCCATAAAAAATACAGATATCTCAAAATAAAAATGGACTTATGGCCAGTTTGTTCATATTGGGTTATACCTGTAATAAGTTTTTCGCAAATATTGGCTGATTAGTGAGTTTGGTAATTAAACAACTCAAACTATGGATTAATTGATTCAAATTGTGGTTAAGCACATTGGTGGATTTACCAGTCCCAATAATCATTGATTCAAATTGATTAGCTGTGAACAAAACTGGTCCCTAGGTAGTTACGAAGCTACGACGAATATTATAAACTCAGAAACATAAGAAGACTCTTCAAGCTATACGTGGTTCAACACAAAAGGCCAAAATGTATCGACCAAAACCCAGTTACATTTGGAATGTTAATTCAAATCACCTCTTTAAATTAAAATGAATTTAAAAAAAAAAACGGAAATTGTTTTCGAATATTTAATAGAGTTTATCACGCCATCTATTATTCACATATCCATCTTTAAATAAGCGCCACCGGAAAAATATTTCAACTACCATCGAAATATGTCACAGAGCGAAAGTGACAACCCTGATTTTTTGACACTGACAGTAGTTGACAGTCGGATTTTTCTTCGTGTCCAAAAAGGAAATTTCTTACATCTCTTCGATTAGTGGTGCGTGTTTTTTTGACGATATTTTGAGTTAAATTCACAATTTTCTACTTGTTCTGTTGGTTTTCATAGCAACTCGAAATATTTCCAAAAAGATCGTCACAGAAAATCCAAAGAAAAAATATCAAACATCCTTTAATGAAGGAATGCATATATCTGCTACCGGATTCAGCCGAAATGCCCTGCTGGTATTATGATAAGAAGGATCTCAAAGTGACACCATCTATTCAGGATGGGATTTCGTTTGAGACGGAAAGACGTTATCGCAAGGAGGGCGCTCGTTTTATTATGAATTGCGGCACCCAAATGGGTCTGGGTCATAATACCATGGCCACCGGAGTTGTGTATTTCCATCGTTTCTATATGTTTCATACTTTCAAGAGCTTTCCACGTTATGTGACGGCGTGTTGTTGCCTGCTGCTAGCTGGTAAGGTCGAAGAAACACCAAAGAAATGTCGAGATATCATAAGAACAGCAAGGAGTCTACTGACAGATTCGCAATTCTTCTCGTTTGGCGATGATCCCAAGGAAGAGGTCATGACACTGGAACGTATTCTGTTACAAACCATCAAGTTCGATCTTCAAGTGGAGCACCCGTACAGCTTTCTACTGAAATACGCCAAATGCATCAAGGGCGACCAAGCCAAGTTGCAGAAAATGGTGCAAATGGCATGGAACTTCGTTAACGACTCGCTGAGTACAGTTGTGTGCCTGCAATGGGAACCGGAGATTATTGCTGTGGCACTCATCCACTTGGCTAGTAAACTCAGCAAGTTTACTGTGGTCGATTGGGTTGGACGCCAGCCGAGTCACCTGCGATGGTGGGACATGTTTGTCTCTGACGTAACAATGGAGATTCTCGAGGACATCTGCCACCAAGTGCTGGACCTCTACCAGCCCAGTCATGCCAATAACGATACAAACAGTCCTCCTCAAAAGCCGCCGAGTCGTGCCGAGTCACCGACAAGTATACCACAGCCGCTGCCGCAGACACTTCCTCGTGATGCATCACCTGCTGCTTCGACGAATTCAAAAAATTCAATACCACCTCAGCAGCAGCAGCAGCAACCGCAGCAGTCCTACAACAAACCATTGGTCGAAGAGAAGATGGAAGTTAATACCATAGCGACTACCTCATCGATAAAACCATTGCAACCGCCGCCGGATCCTATGCCGTACATGTATACGGACAACTACATGCAGATGTACACACACGGCTCGCACTATCAGCCTCAAATTCCTGGATCCTCGCAAATGGTTCCCCCAACAAGTGCACCTCCACCATTACCCCCACCACCCATGTATGGCGCACAATTCCCCATGACCTCGCAGCCCATTCCATCGCATTATGGAGGAGCTATCCCACCACCCCTTCCACATCGATCCGGACCGCCTCTCCAGCATATTGGCCCCCCTCTTCATCAACATCAAGTACCGCCCAGTGGCGGCTACTATCAGCCTCCGTATGGCCGTCAACGGTACCAGCCACCTACGTAATATCATCATCCGGACTAGTGTGACTTTGACTAGGAATATAGATAAATGTAAAAAATAAACAATTATAATGTTGAAATAAAATACAAAAATGCTATATTATCATCCACCAAAATGTTTGTATTTTTTTTTTTTTTTATATTTTCATATGAATTGCAGAAAAAAGCTTATTGAAACATTTAAATTTTCAGGTCCTCGACCAATCCAAGAATCTGATGTCAGAAGACAGTTGTGTTGATAGCCGTGAAAACGGTCCAGCCGAGGTACACATAATTATGTAATGAAAAAAAAGTCGTAAGAAATTAACAAAAATAGAATTGCAAATAATCACGCCGAAGGATTGCTAAACAACATAAGCTTAGAAAGAGAATCAAAAAGGCAAAGAAAGTTAACTATGCCAGCAAATAAGTAAGTTAAGACATTTTTTGAACTGAGTATGTAAGATCTAGATTTTTGATTGAGGTAGTGTTGTTTTTTATTTTGGACGTTTGGGTACCATATGAATTTCATATTAATATCGACTATTTTCGGCCAAAGAAAAAATAAGTTCTCCGATTCAAAGAACTTGTGTGCCACTGTCTGCTGTTTATTATTATATTTATTTATCCTTAACCCTTTCTAGTTCAGTTCCCATAAGCCCAGTTATAATAGAAATTACACAAAATAATAACACGTTTTTGGAAAAATTCACGGAAAGCTGGATTTTTGCTGTAAAGCAATGGCAGCCGACCTTCTTCTGTACCGAATATTCTACAGGTTTAGTCGAGATCCGGCTTAAGAGAACGCACATGGAGGCAGTTGATAGCCGAATCTCCGAATGAAGTACATATATATGTATGAGGGTGTCGTCATAGGGAGTAAAAAGTTCTTTTAAGGTAGTAGTATGTTAACAGGTTTTCAGCAGTTTCATATTTCTTATATTGCCAATACTGTGATATGTAGAATAGGAATGGCTTAAAATTGCCTCAAAAGTCTTGTGTTTGACTGCGTCCTGTCCTGTAATTCACCCATTTTTCACACGAAATATTTTTTCGAACTAAATGTTGTTGTGATATTAAGGTCAAGGTATAATGTACTCTTTTACCACCTCCATTATACCGACAATCATTTCTTGCACGCATGCCCCATATATTTTATGAAGATTTCATAAATTGCAATGTTTCTGAAGACTGCCAGCAATGTTCTATACGTTTAAGTGAACGTACTAAGTAACCCTTTGGTAAATCTCCTTGTTTTAAGGTTTGGGACGAAGTCCCGAATCTGTTTTCGAGAATGATAAACTCTTCCTTAACGGTTGTAAGGTTCTGTTATTTTCGAAGCTACCAAAAGCAATTTACCAGCTCCAGTGGTCTAGTCTAGACTATAATTTGATGTACACAGGAATTGCGTGAGGCACTTTTTTCGTGTTCCCTATTCTTTCTTCCTGATCTTTTTCGTAAATGTTCAACCGACAGCTGCGTACATAGCATTTTTATGTGATTCTCTAGAGAAGCTTGAATTTTGTTTTAACTTATCTAGAACGGGGTTGCCATACAATAGTTTTGGTTTTGGTTTTTTCATATCTGTCCCCACGTCGTCGTAAGTGATAGTAGCCGTGTTTTTCAGTGCATTTTTATATCCGCTTAAAAAAGAGTAGCATGTTAAATACAACAACAATTTGGTATAACTGTGCATGGTTGTTGAATTAAACATGTTACTTTTTTCAAGCGAAGTTAAATAGCGCTAAAAAAACCTAGCCACATAATAGCATTGAACCACAAGAATAAGATTGAGTTATGCAGTGGTGCATTCTTTTTTTCTTAAGATTATTTCAAACAATATGATATGTAAGACAAGACTCAATTGATTCTAGGAAAAGTTTTATTTTATTTTAATTTTGTATTTACCATATTTTACTACTAGGTAGAGAGTTTAACATTTGATTTGTTTTGCTTTGCTTTTTTTGTTATTTTATTTTGTATACCTATTTTCTTTTCACTTTTTGGTTACAATAGAAATGTATCCAGATTTGTAATACTGCGGAATAGAAATATAATCTGCAAGAGGTTTTGCATCATTTCTTTGATGTGCTTGTCTGATAATGTAAATTATTTTTCCTAAAATAATTAACTTATTTAATATCAAATTAACATACAAAATTAAAAAAGATTAAATACCCAAAACATTAGTCTCCATAAATCGCTTATCTAATTGTTTAAGTAATTCCAGATTATTTGTTCTTGTCCATTGATGTAAAATATCAGCCACTCGAACTTCTTGAACTGGTTCTGTGTCCAAAATTTGTTTATCCTGAAATAGAGTTACTTGTTAACATTGATAAGTTTGTATTTTGAAAACCACAACTCACCGGCTGAAACTCTACGTTAACATTGTTATTGCATGACACTTCTATAAGCTTCATTAGCTTTGGATAATTACAATTCTTTTTGGATTGATGGAGGATAAATTGCTTGAGATTTTTGTATTCTGGTGGGCTTGCTCGGAAATATGATATTATGAGTTCTTTGTTGAAAGGAATATGAAGTTTTTCCTAAAATAAAAATATAGAGAAACAAATTTTTAAAACTATCAATACCAAATTTTGTTTCAAAATTAAAATAATTAAATAATGCTTTTCATTGCGCACCAAAAGTTCAGTTATAAATTAAAAAATTGGTGGCGCGATAGCGCTGGTTGAGAACGACTTACGACTCTCAATCAATCGTGCGTGTTGTCAACAATTTTCTACCGATTCTGAACGGCTAGTATGAGAAGCACTTTTTCATGATAAAGATACTCTATGAGAAGTTTTCATAAATGATTTACATGCTCATTAAGTAGGACCAAAAAAACTGTGAAAAAGCTATTCTAAATGTCATCCCGCGGTTTTATATGACGTTCGTTTTTCAACGCCTTTTCCATTTTACATTTTTATAAACGCTGTTCCAATTTGTAAAAGAAAACTGTCTCATACATCTTTGCCAGGACGTGACTCCCGAAGACTTACCAGTGCCTGCACTATTGTTCCTTCATCTGCATTTAAAGTTGGAAATGTCGAAACAACTTGACCGGAGGATATCTTAGCAAGCTACAAAGGAAATAAACAAAAAAAAAGAATAACACTTTAGCCGACCGAATAATAAATTAAACAAAAAAAAACTCACCTTATTTCCATCAAAATTATCACATGATGATCCTCTTTGGTAATTCTTGTGCGTTAGCTTTTTGGCCTCGACAACTGCTGCTTCCCTATTCGAACCACCACCGCTTCCTTCATCGATACAAGCCTTCTCCCGCGCCGTTAGTAACAAGTCATTCAAATCGAAACTCAACGAAGACGGCGGAGGTTTGGCAGAACACAAAACGCTACTACTCGAACTCATTCCTAAGCCCGTGTTACTACTACTGCTCCGGCTGCTGCCGCTGCTATTGCAATGGCCAAATGCCGACATCATGTGGAGACTTCGCTTGTTCTTGCACTTGGGGCAATCCGACCACTCGATTGGCTTGCCAATCGTATTCGCGAGGAATTCCTTCTCCAGACAATCCAAACAGGTCTCGTCAGAGAGATCTCGGCGAGTGTATGCATTAGCGCTGTGCAGCGGTGGGAATCCAGCTACCCCAGCACGTTCATCTAAACTACCGGCTGAACAAAGAGATGTGGTGGTTCCGCCGTTCTTGTTCATTTTCGAGTAAAGAAACTGCGTTTTGCGGTTCTTTGTCATTGAAATGCTTCGCTCTGTAATGCGCTTCGGCTTGGCACCAGTAACCTTTGACCTTGAGTCATCGGTGGTACAAGATACGGTCACTGGAGATGTCCGATCATCGTCTCCAGCCACCGAATTCGATTGGATTTGTGTCAAATTCAGTGACAGTTTTGCAAAGTCCTTGTTTGTGGGACATCGGTGGCAGAGGGCTGCATCGCCTCCCTCGATAGGCGAACTGAAAAGTTGCCTTTCGGGCAGACTAGGTCCACCCACACTTGCTGAACTGGTGAGGAAGATCGATGGGGGATATTGCAATGAGCGAAGTTCTATAGAAGGATCGACTTCCGACGAGGGATCAGGATCGAAATCCATTTCGAGGAAGTCTGTCTCGTCTTCGAT
Source organism: Dasysyrphus tricinctus (assembly GCA_963921185.1). Taxonomy (NCBI): domain Eukaryota; kingdom Metazoa; phylum Arthropoda; class Insecta; order Diptera; family Syrphidae; genus Dasysyrphus; species Dasysyrphus tricinctus. The sequence goes on along the minus strand of OY992533.1, from coordinate 17,065,362 downwards.
ATTGTTATTCCTCGCCGGCTCCAGGGCAATGTCGAATTCGGCCCCTCCACGGTAGGCGTAGATGCAATCGTCTGAATTCAGTGAGACCTCCTCGTCAGAGAGGGTGTTCTGCAGGACAATCAATTCGTCGACGTAATAGTTGTCGCTGTTGTACGACAGGTTATCAGTGGAATTGTTGACCGAGGTGCGGTTGGAGTTGGGCGGCGAATGGCCAGCCAGAGCAGTGCTGAGCAATTCATCTTCATCGCCACCATTGAAACGAGTATCATTTGGTGCCTCCGTCTGGGACGACTGTAAGTTGACAATACCAATGCCACCGGCTTCGTCCCCCATGGAACTTTCAGCCACTGGCAGCTCGATAACTGGGATTTGTTGTTGCTGCTGTTGACTGCGATGGCATTGGCATTTGTCCAGTTTTGACTTACCACCGTCTGGAGTTTTGCAGAAGTTCTCTTTGTCGTCGAAGAGATTGTTATTGTTGCACTTGCCCTTGTCCAGCCAGGGCCGCGGCGGATGATGGGCAAATTCAATATTTTTGTCGGTAGTCTGCGTTTCCATAGGGAATACGGTTCGGTGCTGGACACTGACACAGAAGGGCGAAGTTATTTCTTATTTACTTCTTTTTTCGCTTTTTTTTTCTTGTCTACCTTGGGTGTTAGAAGTTAAGTAGCCAAATTATCTACGAAAAATCCCACATGCAGGTCATGTGAATGATTTTAAGGACGTTTTTGCTTTATTTGAAAACGGGAAAAGTGACTAATACAACAAATTCCTTCAAGGAAAATACACTTTTCTCTAGGAAAATCGTTTTGTCGTTCTTGCGGAAGATGATAGATGAAGAAAATTCAATTTTCCCTTCCTTTTTTGCTCGATTTTTTTGTCATATTTTCCTTTTTTCGTTCTTTTCGCAGCTGACAGTTTTTGGTTTATTTTTTCGGTTTTCTTTTTTTGGTGTTTATTCTGCGGTGCAGTCACAATGGTTAAAATTGATATATTGTGAATATCAATAATTGATTGTTTTTTGGAGGAAGCGTTCAGACCATAGAAGAAGAAGTAAAGGAACTGGTGTATATCAGTATATACAGTGGGCGCGTTCGGCGGCGTATCTTAAGCGATCCGGATTTGTTTGTGTTGTTGTAATCCCATAGGAAAAAACAGCTGATCAGTGAAGCAGCTGATGTGAGAAAGAAATCTCAAGCTATCCAAAAAATTTCGGGATACTCAACTATCCGATGGGAAATTTGAAGAACAGCTGACTTTGCTTAACAGCTGACCATTTATTTGGATTTGCGATTCCACATCGGATTTTTTTTTGTTCGAGCAAAACCATTTCCAAATTATATTTAAATGCATATTAAAATCATTTGCAATGCAAATTAATAATACATTTTTGATACAGAGGAGATTTGGTATAAAATAATTTATGTAAGGACACAAAATCGTTGCTGAAAATTTCAATTTATTTTTACTTTTGTTAGCAGCTCTCACTCTTTTGACAGCAAATGTTACCTATCCGGTTTTGGTCGTTCGCCAACGTATCGGATACTAAAGTATCTTGGATACCCTATCGGACTACCGGCCGAACGCGCCCAGTGTACGTGAATGAAGCAGAAAACTGTATGCCCGAAATGTCAAATCGGTGACTGAATGGAAGAAAAAAAGTAAACAAAAAGTGATACAAGACTAAAAACATTAATAAATCATTAATTGTTAGAAAAAAAACAAATAGTTTGGAGTGATTTACTTAGAAATGTATGTATACTTACTAATAACAATATAAAAATATGAAGTGCAGTGTTAAATTGTGTATATAAAGCAAGAATAAGGTGGACAAGAATCATTTCCTTTCACAAGTGAGTTTTATCATATTTTTCTCAAAGAAAGCGATGTGAATTGATCATAATTTAATTAATCATCAATCAAGTAACACATTTTAAATGATTAAACTTTAAATAAATTAAGAAAATTAATAAATTAATTGAAAACTTGCACATGGTTTTTCGGTTTTAATTTGGGATACTAGTAATGTCAAACTGCGATTCTGTGAAACAGGGACGTATTTTTTTTGTTATTGGTGGTTGTAAGGCGCAACTATTTGCTAAGCGCCCTTTATATCAGGAAATTATTTTTGTTATTAAATCGATTTTGTACCTTTGGAGTTCGTATATTTATGTTGACATATGTGCATCTTCAGAATATTGCTCAATTTTCTCTGTAGTGAAGTTATTAGTGCATTTTTTTAATGTTAATTAATTTGTCTATTCAAAAATTAAAATAATTTAATAAAAAATTTAAAAGGTTTCCGAAAGTCGAGTGGTAAAAGGATGACCATTCTGAAAGTGGATGAAGTAAAGCCACATTTGGGGTGCCAATTTTTTATCGATGCCAATGATTTGCTATGATTCACGTTGATTTTGGAGAGCCTTCTTTCATGACAATGCGTAAATTAAACTAAGTAAATCTATAATGTTCCACTGAAACAACACAATTTTAAAGAAAGCAGATATTAAAACATTTTATCGGTGCCTTAGAGGGTTATCATAAAAAAGTAAGTATTTTTTTAAACATACCACTGAAAAGAAAAATAAATTCAGAAAATAACAAATGATTGTTGTGGCGCCCTAGTAAGTTGCCATTAAAAATCACTCCGTCCCTTTTGGAATGTATTTGTGTTTGTGAGAGCAAACACTATTATGAAAAATGCTTCACTTTTTTCCACAAATGGCGCTTCCTTATATTTTTTATTCTAAGGTTCAGACTATCAAAAAATCAGTTGATCAACGACGTGAAATCATAATAGCCATTCCACACTATTCCACTTAAAGTGCCTCTACACTATCCCACAGAGTATTAACACATGTCAGAATAAAGTGGGAAAGAATTTCATACGACTGCCAAATTTGTGTGATGAAAATGATTTTCATATTTTGCTTCCACACTTGCATCAAAACAAATCAGTTTCACCATAACCTCAAACGCCCAAGTGGGATAGAATGTGTGATGGTTTTAGAACCAATCCTAAATATTTTCAGGTATAAACACATGTCAAATCGTGTCGGATGCGCTGTCAATTTGTGTGTGATGAAATTTCATATTTTGTTTCCACACTTATACATGATTTCTTCCCACTTTTTTGACAAAGTGTTAATACTCAGTGGGATAGTGTGGAATGGCTATTAGGACCCGTTGTACAACATGGTTCAAATTTTGATCTATGGTTCAAATATTTGTATTGGCTGATTTTGGCGGAATTACTGAGGTGCAACGATGGTTCAAGGTTCAAGTATGTTGTAGTAGCCAATTTAATGACGGAACTTTCGTTGAACCTCAGTCCATTCCCTGAAGTCGGTGAGTTAAAATTGCTAAACCACGAGTTAAATATTTTGTACAACTGGCCCTTAATCATGCCTATTACCGATGTCGTCTCGTTTTTTTGATTCGCTATGATTTCGCGTTGGTTTGGTAGAACCTTTAAGGCTCCCCCAAACCAACGCGAAACATTTGTCGACGATGCGAAATCATTCACAATAGTACAAAATATGAAGGATTTACAACGCTAAACAACAACAAAAAACTCTCTTTGCGAATGATTCGCTATGATTTCGCGTTGGCTTGGGAGAGCCTTTATTGTGAATGATTCGCTACGAATTCGCGTTGGTTTGGAAGAGCCTTTATTGAAGCCTGTTTAGATTGGGAAAATTGAGTCCGGACTCGTGAGTCTCATCGTGTCTACATTAGAAAATTTAAGGCGCCTCAAAACACATAGAAACAACAACAACATGTTTTGCGCATTGAAACAACAACAAATGAGACTCATGAGTCGGATGTTTATGTTTTCTTCATGCCTCATGACATCCCTGACCCCCCACTTCTCTTGTATAGAAACCGTCGTGAGACCGGTCTCCAGCCTTCCCAATCTAAACAGCGTCTTGTTTACCATTAGGTCTGTTCCTTTACTTTGAATTTCTGTGATTTTCTGTTCATTTCTGCGCATTTTAGTCCAAACTTGTGTCAAAGTTTATATAAAAAAAAAATTTGATACAAATTTGGACTAAAAATCACAAAAACCCAAAGTAAAGGATCAGACCTATTCAGTACCTTAATATTTTGTATTATTGTGAATGATTTCGCGTCGATGGCGAATGTTTCGCGTTGGTTTGGGATACACAATGCTATAAACAAGACTCTGTTTAGATATGTTGTTTTCACTACAGCATAACGACAGTTCGTGGGTGAAATCCGCGAGGTAAAAAAGGAGAGGTTAGTCAAGAAGAAAATTATACAAATTTGAGTGAGCAGTCACGTTTCATAACCAAAATGGTCCATTTCATTCCATTTAGCTCATTTTTGCTTGTGCGTTCAACAGAAAGGTTCCTAATTTTCTACCTAAATATATGGTTGGACGAGATCGAGAGCAGAAATATTCATACAGTTTCCAAAATCAAATGTTCCACTTTGCAAATATTCCATGAGCATGCAGAAATACATTAGTGTGAAAACTACAAAGTGTATACACGACATGACTTTTCACTACGTAGTGAAAAAAACTTTAAACAGGGTCCAACAGTTTGTTTGCATGTCCACATAAAATTGTGTGAAAAAACGACAACAAAGGAAAACAATTTACAGGTTAAATACAATAACAACTATGTCCCGATGTCGTCTGTCTTATCGAATGATTTGCTATGATTTCGCTTTGGTTTGGGAGAGCCTTTAATTATGTATAAAAAGAAATCATAAAGGCATAACTCAGAACCATTTGATTTAAATGAAACTTTTGTACGCTTTAACAGATTCAGACAGTAAGATTATCAAAACAATCTAATTCCATTCCCTTTTTTATATCAATTTTCTTGGTATGCCCTTCAGAAAACCCCTTGCAAGCTGCTCCTCACCTTCAGCTCGACAAGCGTCTGGCACTGATTTTGGTTTGATAATTTTAATTGCCAATGTAAGCAATTTTCTATTGTTTTGTTTATGATGAATTAAATAACAACACATTTTATAAAATAAATTATTTAACATGAATATTTACCATTTTGCGGTCTTCCATCTCTCTATCGTGAACAAATCTTTGATCGACAGATACCGTCGTTTTTTTCGTTGACGTCGCTTCACAAAAGTGTGGAAAAATAATGTATAATAGTGTGGAAACAAAATATGAAATTTATTACACATAACTTGACAACGCATCCGACATGATTTGACTTGTGTTTATACATGAAAATATTTTGGATCGGTTCTAAAACCATCACACTTTTTATCCCACTTGGGCGTTTGAGGTTATGGTGTAACTATTTTGTTTTTGATGCAAGTGTGGAAGCAAAATATGAAAATAATTTTCATCACACAAATTTGGCAGTCGTATGAAATTCCTTCCCACTTTATTCTGACATTGTGTTAATATTTTGTGGGATAGTGTAGAGGCACTTTAACGAATCATTGGCCACGTTCCGATGTTATAATTCTCAGTTATCCGGATAGCTTTGTGTTGTTGTAATCCCTTGTTAAAAAAAACAGCTGATGGCCGCTGACACAACAACACCCAAGTATCATCGTCGACGACAGTTTTTTTGTTGTTGTTTGGCACTAAACAACCACCAAATACTGTCGTCGGCAAATGTTTTGTACAAAATATGACAAATACACAACCCTAAACAACAACAAAAACATGTCGGCGAATGTTTCGGGTTGATTTGAGGGTCTTTAGCTGTGTGCTTATTTATTGAAATGTAGTATAGGGCTACATGAAATTTGGCCCCAATGAAAAATGGCCCCAAACATAAAATGAAAAATGGCCCCAAAAATTTATATGAGAAGCAACAACAACTAAAATAAAATAAAATTTTGTGAATTGGGGTGATTTTTCATGGTTTTGGGGCCTTTTTTCATTTTTAATTTGGGGTAAAATTTCATTATGAAAAATGGCCCCACACTTTCATTCTTAAACAGAAATGAAAAATAACCCCAAAAAATGGGGCCATTTTTCATTATGAAAAATTGCCGCAAATTGAAAATGGAAATATAGCCCCAAATTAAATGAAAAAAGGCCCCAAAACTTATCTTAAATTAAAAACTCATAAAAATGGGCTTTGTTCCAAATCGGACAAAAAAAATCCAGTTGTTTTTGGAAAAATTGACGTAGATAAGAGTCAAGCCTTTTTTTTCCTATTATTTTAAATTAATTGTTACTCTGGGATGGTGATTAAACGATCGTCCATGGTAATCACGCGATTTTCGTGTACGATTATTTTTAATCATGATGGTCTCAAAATGATCCTTGTAGCTTTTGATATATCTGATCAAATAATCGTACAGGAAAATCGCACGATTGGCAAAAATATATGCATGTATGTATGTAGAACTTATGCAGTATTTCATTTTATTTTATTTTAAAACCAAAAATCGCGCGATTTTTGGTTTTAAAATAAAATAAAATGAAATACTGCATAAGTTCTACATGCATACATGCATATATTTTTGCCAATCGTGCGATTTTCCTGTACGTTTGATTAATCACTGTCCCAAAATGATCTTTTAAGAATTTGATATAATGTATATTGATATAATTGATATAATGTATATTATGAACATATCTGATAAAATTGCGCGATCGGCATCAAAAGCCTGTTTAAATAATCGTACAAAAATCACATGATTTTAGATTTAAAAAATATTTGTCATTATTTTTAGGGAGATATTTCCATTAAAAAAAATCTCTTTAAACTTGGGGCCATTTTTCATAATCAAACTAAACTAAAAATGAAAAAACGCCCCAAAAAAAACGAAAAATCACCCCAAACCGTAAAAATAAAATAATTCAAGTTGTTGTTGTTTTTCATATACATTTTTGGGGCGATTTTTCATTTTTTGTTTGAGTATTCGTTTTCTTTTTGGGGCTTTTTTTCATTTATTTTGGGGCCATTTTTCTTTTTTGAAAATGGGGCCATATTTCATTATGAAAAAAGGCCCCATTTTTGGGGCCATTTTTCATTTATTGTTTGGGGCCATTTTTCATTGGGGCAAAATTTCATGTAGCCGTAGTATAGTGTTTCACTTTTCTCCAAAGGCAAAAGTTACGAACGCTCTAACTTTTAATTTTGTAGAACTTGAAATAAAAAATAGGGTTGAGTTAGTTTGGTGAAAAAAGACAAAACATGTGTTCACTTTTGTACAAAAGTGAAATGAATGTAGTTAAGCCTTTCAGATTTTTATTTTTATTAAAAAAGAGTTTCTTCTAAAAAAAAGGTAAATTGTTATTAAAAATATAATTTATTAATATTTTAATTTAATATCTTTTTTAAGTGTTGAAGTACATACAAAATAAAACTTAAGAATATTTGTTTCTTTGATTAATTATATCTTCCCATGGACGGCAACTCTTGCAAAAGAAAAACGTGTATTTTTATTACAAAAAAATAAAATAACGGATTTCATATTTTTTTGAGATCTTTTTTTGATGGAGTGGAAAAAAGACTTAAAATATCAGGCTTTTGTATTCGACATTTGCTGTTGACACTTAAGGCAAGTTATTGTACAATCGAAGTTCAAATTTTGATTTTAAATCACTGATTTTCGCGGATTAACTGGAGGTTCAACGATGGTTCAAGCATATATGTAGTTGGCTACTATCACATACTTGAGCCTTGAACCATCATTGAACCTCAGTTAATCCATCGAAATCGATGATTTAAAATTGGATGAACCACGGATTTAGTCCAGTGACCTTGTAGTTTCATACAAGGGAGACCTTTTGCGTCAGATCCGGCAGTGCTCACTTTTTTCCGACTAGTTTATGATGTTGGCCTTATAAATAATTCGAGCAACATGGTAAACAATTAAAACAAAAATACGAAATTTTAGCGCATTCTACAGTAACTGTCGATTTTATACTTCAAAGACTAGTTTTTGAGTAAAACATTTCTCTACAATTTGAAATTAATAAAATAAAACAACTTGAGCCCAAAATCGTCTCTGTATAACCAAAAGAGTTTCCAAGAGACGGCCTATCAAAATGTATTAATCGCCGCATTTATTATTATCCAGGTGATCTGATCCCGATTAGCTCATGTTCTTTTAACAAGCAGGATCTTAGTGGCAGGAGTGTAATTTACCCGTCTCTTATTGCATAACGTTTGTTTATTTTTCTGAGATAATTCACAATAGCAATTTTTGGATCATTTAAATCCAGATAAAAAGCAGGATCCCATTTTGTTTTTGCTATCACGTGTTAAAAATTGATCCGGATTAGATCATGTGGATAATAAAGTGCGGCTATTAATAAATTTATAACAAAAAGGAGTATAATTAACAGTATATTAGCTGAGTTTTATTATCCACATGATCTGATCCGGATCATATTATTAACACCTAATTGCAAACACAACATGGGATCCTGCTTGCAGATGTATTAGAAAAGTATTACACAAGGGTTTAATTTCGTAAAATGTTGTCAAGTATTTTTTCCGAATTATTAATAAAATAATAATTTAGTTTAGGTATCTCAACTTGCCGGGTTCTTCACGACCGCCGCAGATACCCACTGTTTTTGGATATTTGTTTTTCTGTTTAAATTAACTTCCTTAGATAATTGCCTTTCCTTCCTGAACGGGGAGATATATGCACCCCCTCCCTATACTATTTTTTCATCTTATATGCCAAGCATCCTGTATTCGTCACTATACCGTTAACTATAAACTAATTTCAAATCATAGATTAATGTTTTAATCAAAAACTAGTTCTTAAGGTATAAAATCGACAATTACTGAAAATAGTGCGAAAATTTTCAGTTTTTTTAAAAATTTTTTATCATGTTATTATGCCAACACTTTTTTTTTATTTAAAATTAAGTTCTTTGTTAATTCTTCCAAACAAGTAACTTTTAAATGTAATGGCGACAGCCATGGGCCATGGCACATGCGCATTTCAGCTATTACAGTTACGAATATGTGATGGTTTTCAACTCTATCTGAGATCTCCAAAACGTATGTACACTTGTGAACAGTTTTCTTTAGAACACTTAACTCACCTATAAACACAGGTATAATTAGGATTGCCATGATTTGAAGCAATATTGATTTTGCAATATTTAAAACTTTGATCATTGTTTAAATAAAATGTTTGCGCTCGCTTGGTTTTGGTATTATTGTATTGAAATGAACCCAAAAGTATTTCCTTATTACTGTTTAAGTCTTCAACTCCCTGAAATATTAAACGTTAAATAATATAGTTATCCAGTCATACAATAATCAACTATTTTTCGTACATAAACGAAGAAATCCTTTGGAGCATTCGAAATGTCACCTGTCAAAGATGCTGACTCTTGTATATGCTCCACGGTAATAGCCCGGATGAAAATCTACAGTAAAATAAAACTTTGTCCCCAAATCAATTTGAGTATTATATTTTCAATTGGGTATACCTTATGTGAAAGCTTAATTGTGAAAGAAGACTTATCCCCTCTGAAACCATAACAACTTCCAAGTTGCATTGATGGATCCAAAACATTATCTGGATCGTTGGATCTATATTTTATTTGATATATAAAGATACCAAAAACTCTGCCCCAAAAACCAAGTGGATTATAAGGTTCATCTTCAGTAGAAACTATTGAGGCACCTAGAAGAGGAAATATATCAATGTTGATTCACATATTAAAATTTCAATTAATTTTACCAATTGATTCTAGTGCATAGTTTGGTTCTTCCTCACTGACAACCTGCAAATCTGTTGATGCTCGTTTGCAAAAACCACAACTTCCGCCAGAATTTCCTTCAATAAGATCAAGTTTCTTCTTAACAGAAGTCAATTCATCCCACAGTCCTTGAGTGCGTTTTTTTACAAAAATATCAATTTGTGGTATTAAAGTTTCATCAGGCCTGTGACCTAAAATAACTTTCTACAAAGTTTGTTATTTGTTTTAATATTTATATTTTCATTTTTTTCTAAATTAAAATTCTCACCGTTATTTCCTCCACCTCTTCTTGCAGTCGTGAAAGTCTAGTAATAGAAGAAAAGTGCGTATGTAACAATGAATATACAAAAGAAGTTATCAGAATCGAACTTATTATAGTTATTATTCGACAGTCCATTTTAGTAATAAATAAATAAAATGAAAGATAAATATAAATATCTGTTTGATAGAATTAAGAAATACAAACAAATATTCTGATGTACAGTGAGAAATATTGAAATTCTAATTGATTAAGGACCCGTTGTACAAACGTGGTTCAAATTTTGATCCGTGGTTCAAATATTTTTAATGGCTGACTTCGGCAGAATTACTGAGGTTCAATGATGGTTCAAGGTTCAAGTATGTTATAGTAGCCAATTTAATGCCTGAACCATCGTTGAACCTCTATCCCTTCTCCAAAGTCGGTGAGCTAAAATTGCTGAACCCGGAGTTAAATATTTGTACAACTGTCCCTAATTAATTTGCATGCAATACAAAAAAATGATTCCCAAGTCAAGGAGTGGTTTAGTTTAATACAAACAAGAAATAAAAATGCAACTAATCACATCTCCCTTGTGTTAGCACCCACCGATTCATTTACACCACGTTACGTTAGCTGCACAACCATCGCAATTACGTTTACGTTTCGACATCGAAAAGTTGACACCTATTTTTTTTTCGACGCATACTAATTTCCAAAATGGCTGTCTAGGGCAGTGTTTTGTATACAGAGAGAGAAAGAAAGAGAATTTGTTTTATCATAAAAATTATAAATAAAAAATACTTATTCGTGTCGTGTTGTTCGTTAAATAAATGAAAAACTATTGTTCATTGTTATGTTTTTAATTGAATAAAACTCGTGTGTGTGTGTTTAGTAAAAAGTGTGCGGTTTTATTAACATAAAATAATAGCTATGATAAGTACAATGGATAATCGGTCGTATGGTGCGATAGCCAAATCGAATGGCCGTGGTGAATTTGCGACTCCAGGTGGGTTTTTTTTTTTAATTTTCGTCGTCGCTAAAAACCACTTTTATTTTTAATCTATTTTGTGTTTTTTTCAATGAAAAGTTCTAAAATTTAGAGAAATTCAATTATTTACTAATTAATCAAATGTTAATCAATAAAATTTAGTTGTAAAATAAGTAAGCCTACGGAGTGAAAAGGAAGACAACGAAAAATTGATAAATTTGTAAGAAAAAACGAAATAATAACCGCGAGCCCATATTCGTCATCAAAATTATTGTTAACTGTTGTTGTTTACCACAAATGAACAACAACAAAAAAATTGTGTCGATGTCCAAAATTAATAAATCAAACATAATTGTTCCCTTCCGCTTCGTTCGTTGTAGTTGTCCAAGTCCAAGTCGATTATTCAATTAAAATTGATAAATATTACTGTGTTTTCATTCCTCCTCTCAGTAAATTCTCATTTGTAGAGGCAGGGAGGAAGACCATGTCTCATAGATCCCCCATTTGAGTTTATTTTTGTTTTCTTTTTCAGAACTAACGCCAGAACAACAGAAGCTTCTAATAGAATTAAAAAGACGAAAGCAGGAACTTTTACTTGAAATTCAGGTGAGTTTATTTATAATTTAAAGTTTTTATCTAATCATAGCCGTAGAAGCTAGAAGTAGGTGACGACGACCTTGTTTTCGAGTGGCTTTCCGTCCCTTTGCTTCACTTATTCTGATTGTAAATGCATTGTGCCGCTGTCGATTTTAGGTTTAATTTTAGAACAACAGAGTAGGTCAATGACATTAAATTGGTTTTATTCATAATGACGCGAAGTGTTGAGCTATTATACATAAATGACTGGCACAAGCATTGGCACGAGGGTGAGTCTGTCAATCTGTCAGCCATCTACATCTAGAGACGCCTTATCCAAATTTCGTGTTCGGCTCTTGAATTCGAAAAAAAAACAAAAAAAGATGAATAATTAGTTATAATGGTACCTATGTGCAAGGTGATAGGTGAATGTTTGTCTTCTCTCTGAGAAAAAGAAAGACTGATAAAGTATTGAAAACAAAATAAAAAAAACCCTTCTGGCCTTTCTTTTCATCTTAAGGAAGACGAAATCAATAAACTCAGATTGTTGGTTGACTTTTTCTCCTTTTAATATTTTGTAGGTCAATGGACTTGACGAGTAGATTCTGTCTCGTTGCATTATCATTTACCGTTGTCTTAAGGCTCAAGAAATCGCAATGTGTTAGGTGCAATGACACGAAAACAACATAAAGAAAAACTAAAAAAAACAAGAAAAATAAAGTCACCACAAAGTTATGTCCGGTAGTTGAGTTGGACATTGGACGATGTTGTAGGTAGGATTTGGAACACACAATAGGCTAATATGCTCTGCTTTGTTGTTTTCTCTTGTTTTTGTTTTTATTTTTCTTGTCTGGAGCGACATCGCCGTCGTCGTTGTCTCGTGTGGTAATTTAATTATTTGGGCAGTTTTATTTTTTTTTTATTTTTGCTTAAGTGGTGATTTTTTTGTATTAACAATTTAGATTTAAGTACAGACGTCAGTTCAAAAATGAAAAAAAAAATAATAATTTATGTCTTTAGTCTAGATGTAGGAAACAACAACTTGGTATTCTCAAGACTTTTTTGATGTAGAAACTCAAATTACCTTTGCCAATTATCAATATTTCAATTTTTTTTGAATCGCTGTTTTTATTGTTTTTAAAATAATTGAATCGGTCATTTCAAAAACTAGTTAAGTCACATCTCTTTCCAAATGCTTTTTTAGTTGTAAGAAAACCACTTAAGTCACATTTCTTTCCAAATGCTTTTTTCGTTGTAAGCGCTTAAATAACCCTCTTTACCCGCGGATTGGTCTTTTAGACCGTCAAATTATTTGTTTGCATATATTTTAATAACGATGAAATTAAGCGCGATGATTGGTGATTCGTTTCAAGTGTGACTTAAGTGGTTTTTGAAATGACCGATTCAATTGTTTTTGAGTGTGGCGAGTACGCTGGGTGTTCGGTTTTTGAAATAACCTATTCAATTTTTGTTGAGTGTGGCGAGTCCGCTGGGTGTTCGTTAGATAGATCTAGTAGCTGTCTGGATATTGCGAATAGTTTTCTTTAGGGTACATTTCCATAGTCCATATTTTTCATACTGTACACATTGACAGTTCAGTTTATCTCCCCAGAATGATTACAACGTAGGTATATGGAAAGGTAAGGGAGGAAAAACCTATACCTATACCTACGAGTGGGCGGTTGGTGTAGTCCATGAGAACTACACCAGCCACCTCACCCGATCTTTTTCCTAGTTGTACCGATACCCGCTAGTCTATGAATTTTTGACCGAGTTTCAAGATTGCCCTTCTTGCACAAGCCAGAGTGCCAAACCAAACATGCTTATGTCAGGATTGCCTTTATAATAACCTTTGTAACTCCAATGTATGGTCTTGGGACTGGCTCTCCATCTCCTACCAAAATTAAGTTTAAAAATTAAACAATTTTACAGGGATGTTAAATATGGAGGGCTCACAGCTGTACCGAGCCAAGTCATTTTTTTTTTTTTTTTTTCAAATTGTGAATATTTTTCAACTCAAGATTTTCATTCAAATAAGAGATTAGTATTAATTATTTAATTTAGAGAATAAACTTTAGACTTTTCCTTCTTACGAGTAAAATATTTAGTACCTAGCTAATTAATGGCAGTTTATTTACTAATCCTATCTTCGAATTTTCTTTTTCTGACTTGGATGGGTTCAGCTGTGAGCCCTTCACATGTAAAATAAATATGAGAAAACTCATATCCAGGAAGGTTGTGTGGATAAGTCTTGAGCACAGAATTATGAAAAGTTTTTTTTTGTAATTCTTGACCCGTGTGATTACCTACGAAATGGCATATTTTCTCTATAGATCTTTTGAAAGTATTAAAGTCGATTTGTGAAAGAAAAGGGGTAGGGGTATGTTGGTAGACTATGGTCAAAGTAAAAAAGTCATGATTTAGTCTGCTATTACACGAAGACTTTTTAGTTGAGATTTTTCGAAATTTAATATTGCGAAAGTGAAATCAAATATTATGTCTGTTCGCGTACCTCCCAAAACAACGAATTTCTACGAATTAAGCCCAAAGTTCTGTCAAAGCTCATATAAACAAAATAAAATTCGTAGAAATTCGTAGTTTTCGGAAGTACACGAACAGACATTTTGTTTACTCATTTGCACTCATTTAATTTTGAAAAAATGTAATGACTCAAAAGTTGTCAGACTAGTTGTCAGAGTTAACAGACTCAATACACATGGAGTAGATGACTTTATTAGCGATAATTTTATAAATGACAATAAGGACATGATTGTATGGCTAATTTTAATGCATTTACCTAGTTTTCCAATGGAATTTTTTGAACTCACCAATTTACCGGATTAACTGAGTACATTAGTAGCCAAATAAGGCTGAACCCTCCTTAAACTTCAGTTAGTTTCAGCTGTACTAACTGGTTCAAAATTTGATCCATGGTTCAGCATTTGTGACTCATCGATTTTATCGGATCTACTAATGTGCAACGATGATTCCAAGGTTCAAGTATGTTGTAATAACAATTTCAAGCTTGACCACTGTTGAACCTCAGTTAAACTGCCGAATTCAGTGAGCTAAAATAATTGAACCACGCATCAAAGCTTGAACCACGTTTGTACAAGTAGCCTTTCCACCAAAAGCAGTGACTTAAAATTGCTGAGCATCGGATCAAAATTTGAACCATGTCTATACAAACTTGTCCCTATAGATCAAAGGTTTACAAAAAGAGCTTTTCATATGAGCTGCGAAGAGAATTTTGAAATGGGAATGATCGTGAATTTCGACCTTCCATTCCCTTGAGTAATTTGTTTGGTTGCCTATAGAAGAAAATGTGAAGAAAAATGCTTTGTTGAATGCGTCTTGATGTTGTGAATTGCGAATTATCGTTTGACAGTCGGCAGAATATATCTTGTTTGTCACTTATAAATAAAAATGCTAAATTTTGCACTTTAAACTAATTCAAGGCAGCGTTTTTTTTAGCATAGCATAGGATAGGTTCATTTTTTCATTTTGTCGAAAAGGTAAAACAAAACAACCATGCACTTACAAACGACCCTGTTTAGACTGTAATTGCTCACTACGCCACCATGACGTAAATTTATGGGTGAAATTTTCTCTTCACCGATTTCTTCTAAAAAACATGGTCTTGACGAAGTGAAAAGTTACAGTCTAAACAGGGCCATTCATTCAACATAATTCTACTCTACGAACATAGCCTTCGAGAATTCGAGACACATAAAAGTACCAGTCGTACCAATCCTCGCGTTCCAATGTTTATTCGCTATGCTATCTAGTTATCCCAAAAATTTTGAGATAACTTGAGTTGTTGTTGCGTCAGCGGTCATCAGCTGTTTTTTAACAAGGGATTACAACAACACAAAGCTATCCGGATAACTGAGAATAATCAGCGGAACGTGCCCAATGAAGACACACAAAAATCCTATTCAATTGAGTTCGATACTCGAAAAACGTCGAAAGCTTATCGGCAGCAGGATTCTACTTTAACTTTTATCGGCATCGATTTTGCTGCCGATGCTGTTTTTGTAATTCATATAAAATTTCACTGTGCTGCGGATAGCTTTTCCAATAAAACACACCTATTGACTATTGCGTGAAAAATTTTAAATGCTGGATGACCCTATACTATTAAGTACCTACGATTTAAAAATGATGTAAAACGTAAGTTTCATTCAATCGCGTATTTTATTACTGTGTATGTATGTGAATTATATTATGTATATATTAGCTTCTTACATTCTTAAAACAGAAAGAAGCACATGGAATGTTAAAACGCATAGAAAACCAAAACATACATACACGTCCGAGAGGATTAGCCTAGTTATCTATTGACATCTGAACTCCATACAAACAGTTTAAAACCTTCAAGTCAATAAATACAATCAGTGCATCACATAACAAATTGGATTTTCTCGTTTCATAAATTCGTGCGTGCAAACAACAAATGTGAAGCCTTACTCCCAATGGTTGAACTGAAAATCCGTTGTCTATGTTCTATTCCAAACACAAAATACAACAACAACAACAACAACAACAACAACAACAACAAAAAGGTATAAACCATTGGAACCATAATATAGTTGCAAACTGTGGGTTGTTATCTATAAAAAAAAGTCTTGGCTTTTTTCCCGCTATCATTTAATTTTCTCCCTTTTTTATAATGCTTTGGCAATATTTCTTTTCTAAGATTTCATGTCCATTACTTGGGTGGACATTTTTTGTTATTGCCCAAAATGTGAGTTAACAATCGATTAAATTATAATAGTCCTTGGCTTGGTCCCAAAAGCTTTTAACTTAACCAATTGGTGGGAGAGTGAAAAGAAAGAAAAATCAATTCTTAGTGCCGTCAAGGGAATATATTATTATTATTGAAGGTAAATCAACAAAACAAACAACAATACATTAGGTTTATGTCCAAGCGATGGCGTGACAAAAACTGCAATTACCACTTCTATTTTGTTTGTTGACTTCGTAGGTATGTGTATACTGTGGAAACTTACTTATTTAAATCATTTTCGTCCTTTAAACGAAATGAAAAATAAAGAAAGTCGTGTAGTGTTGTTTTTATTTTGTCTTTACTATCGGTCTCAAACGTTCCCAAATGATGACTTAAAAATAATGACCAGATAATGATGAAATAATTACTTGCAAATTTAATTCACTTTTTTTCAAGTAGATCGTGGTTCTTGGCAGTAAATCAATTTTATTGAATTCATTATGTTGTGATGTGGCGAATTAATTATTCCCATTTAAAAATACATTTAATCACTATCTTAATCAACTGGATATTATCGACTTTCATTGTGAAACCTTTATGCATACAGTAGATTGAATTTCACAGGTTGAATTTAATGTTTTGATCAATAACTGTTAAAAACTTTCTTATAATTTTTAGCAGGTGGACATATGACTTGTGACTTGTATGGCTCTACAAGGTGTCTACTAATACTTATTTCTCTAAATGTTGCCCTAAAGAAAAACTTATTGCACCTTTAAAAACCAACTGGAATTAATGAATTAATAAAACCTACTGGGGTGTTAAGTGTCATTCGTCCTTTAAGTCTTTAGTTTATTTTTTGAATTGTACAAATAGACTATGTACAATCAGTCACTGACCTTGAGCCCAGAAAGGTCACGAAGAATGGAATAATTTTTTTTTTTTAAGTTATTTTCGAAGGAGGTGAGAAGGCCTTCTATTATTCATTATTCTGTAATTATCTAGGTATCAAAAATGATTTATTCAGAACTATTTACATACAGTAGGGAGCACAAATGAGTACATGTTTGTAGTTCGCGCACTTATTGATGCATAAGAACAGAAATAATAAAGCAAATTGAAAAAATTTTTTTGCTCTGTATTTTATGTTCAATTCTCAAGAAAACGGTATATAATACATAACAGAAAGGAGCAAGTTCTAAGAAAAAAACAAATAAAACAAAAATAAGTCGCATGTACTCAATTTTGCACCAAGCGTTAATCAGCAAAAATATCGAAATTTGCTGTTAGATTTGCAAGTTTGTGGTTTGTTTATGACTTCCTTTATCTTTTGTAGTTTGAGATAATGTTTAATTGTGTTTGGTTAGAACTTTCACCAGCGTATTTTAATAAATGAAATATATAATTATAAAAATTTCATTGCTCTTTAAGATTATGAGGAAACTATCACGACAGTTTGAGGACAGTATTGTAGTCATGACAAAGAGTGGCTTCTCGACACAAATGATAGCTAATAAGCTTAAAAGACAGCAATCGGTGGTCATAAAAGTCCAGAAAAGGCGAGCCATTGTTCCTAGAGCACAAGTCAAAGGCCGCATAAAAATTTTGACGGATGCGGACGCACCTCGCAGGATATTAGAAATGAAAGGAAACAAGTGTTTAACACCAAATCATGCTTCCTTAGCAATAAATAAGCCCGTTAGCCAATGAACTGCAAGAAGAACCTTCAACGACATTGGTTGTATCTCAGCGGTTAAAAAAACAAAAGCCTGCATTGTCAGTAAAAATGCTAAGGTGTGGTTAAAGTTCGTCAGAAATCACAGAATTTCACAGGTTGAATTTAATGTTTTGATCAATAACTGTTAAAAACTTTCTTATAATTTTTAGCAGGTGGACATATGACTTGTGACTTGTATGGCTCTACAAGGTGTCTACTAATACTTATTTCTCTAAATGTTGCCCTAAAGAAAAACTTATTGCACCTTTAAAAACCAACTGGAATTAATGAATTAATAAAACCTACTGGGGTGTTAAGTGTCATTCGTCCTTTAAGTCTTTAGTTTATTTTTTGAATTGTACAAATAGACTATGTACAATCAGTCACTGACCTTGAGCCCAGAAAGGTCACGAAGAATGGAATAATTTTTTTTTTTTAAGTTATTTTCGAAGGAGGTGAGAAGGCCTTCTATTATTCATTATTCTGTAATTATCTAGGTATCAAAAATGATTTATTCAGAACTATTTACATACAGTAGGGAGCACAAATGAGTACATGTTTGTAGTTCGCGCACTTATTGATGCATAAGAACAGAAATAATAAAGAAAATTGAAAGCAAATTGAACTTGTTCTCTGTCGAACTTTAACCACACCTTAGCATTTTTTCCGACAGTGCAGGCTTTTGTTCTTTTAACCGCTGAGATATAACCAATGTCGTTGAGGGTTCTTCTTGCAGTTTCTCGGCTAACAGGCTTATTCATTGCTAAAGAAGCATGATTTGGTGTTAAACACTTGTTCCCTTTCATTTCTAATATCCTGCGAGGTGCGTCCGCATCCGTCAAAATTTTTATGCGGCCTTTGACTTGTGCTCTAGGAACAATGGTTCGCCTTTTCTGGACTTTTATGACCACCGATTGCTGTCTTTTAAGCTTATTAGCTATCATTTGTGTCGAGAAGCCACTCTTTGTCATGACTACAATACTGTCCTCAAACTGTCGTGATAGTTTCCTCATAATCTTAAAGAGCAATGAAATTTTTATAATTATATATTTCATTTATTAAAATACGCTGGTGAAAGTTCTAACCAAACACAATTAAACATTATCTCAAACTACAAAAGATAAAGGAAGTCATAAACAAACCAAAAACTTGCAAATTTAACAGCAAATTTCGATATTTTTGCTGATTAACGCTTGGTGCAATATTGAGTACATGCGACTTATTTTTGTTTTATTTGTTTTTTTCTTAGAACTTGCTCCTTTCCGTTATGTATTATATACCGTTTTCTTGAGAATTGAACATAAAATACAGAGCAACAAAAATTTTTCAATTTGCTTTATTATTTCTGTTCTTATGCATCAATAAGTGCGCGAACTAAAAACATGTACTCATTTGTGCTCCCTACTGTACGTAATGTATTTTTTATTCAATAAAATAACAATTTATATTCCACCTGTACAACCCTTGACCTTTTTCCCAACGAAAATGAAAAACTGCATTACATTTTCAATGTGACCTTTTGTTGACATTTCCATCAATGTTTCCTCTTTATGATTACCATATAGGGACCATCACTATATCGTCTCTACTTCTCTTTACCTACGTTTTCACTTAAATACTTAATTTATTTATTGCTCTGAAATTATATCCCATTAACATAAATTATCCATACTTGAAAAGCTTATTGTTGTTGCGTTTTTTTTTTCTTTTTTTTTATTTCTTGACCTCTAAACGTGCCAAGCCAAAAATCCAATTTCGTCTTTTCTCGCCTCTCAAATTAAAGTCAGAAAATAGATACTCGTGTGTGCATAATATTACAAAAAAACACAGGAATAAGATAAAGACAAACTCGATTCCCTCATGACGACGATGACGTGAGAAAGAGAAATGGTTTTGTAATAACATTACCTATCTATCTACACTCAGCTTCCCACGTCTCATTTTCCATCTGTGGTTTTTTTTTTTTGCATAGAGGATGAGTATCATGTTGTAAGAAGCTGCAGAGATCCACATATTAAACAAGGGAATTCCCTTCATGCTTCTTACTCTGGCTGTTATTTGTATCGATCGAGTCTTTTATTTCTTGTTTTTGTGGGTGACGACTGCTGTGCTAGTGCTCGCTAACATTATGCTCTTTATTCAGCCGCTATAGAGAGAAATGTCATAAAAATAAATTGTTTTAGAGTAAAATTATTTAAATTTGTTTTTTTCGTTTTTATTTCACTGTTCCGGCTTCTGGGATCTGCTGCCTGCTCTGCTGGTCCTTGTGGTTTCTCTTTTGTAAGCAAATTCATTTCACTTGCAGTGTTGCCAGTGAGATGTTTTTTTTTGTCGTTTTGGACACTCGAAACAGAATGCCTCGTTGCGTAACGTGTTGCAAGAATCGAATTTCCTCTCAAGATCCTGAAAAAAAACTCACTTCAATGAAAATAAAAGTACGAGACTGGTTTGCGTGAACTTAATTCAAGTGACTTTGAATTCTCAAGTTTTTGTGTACAAGATGCATCAAAATGCTTGAGCGTGTAAGTTGAGTTAAAACAAGAAAAAAAATTGTACCAAAGAGGGTAAAAATACCCGTTGCCAAGATTCTTCTATCAAAACACTTATCAATCAGGACCGAGGATATTTAGGTCAGAGATGAATTGAGAGCCCCGCAACAGCCCTAATTTTCTAAAATTATTTTATTCATTAACAGCGCTATCAATGAAAAAAACCCTTATTCTGCCTTTATTTCACGATTTAACTAAACCACGGAATAAGAGTTAAGCCACGGGTTAAAATTTCTCATTAAAAAAAATACATGTTCGTGGAATAGTAAAGTAACGAAGTTTCGGAAGCTTGGGTTTTTTGGTTTGGGTTTTGACATCTTAAGTTACCAAACACACCTTATAATGTTCTTGTTTATTTCTATCTAAATTATTATTATTATGGGAAATTTAATTCTAAAAAGGCAAGAAGCGAGAATTGGAGCACATAAAAATTAACCAAACCATTTATAAATAACCTTTTGCTTATCTTATCTAAGAAAAACCTACGGAAATCATTGTGCATCGGACAAAAATTTAACTGAAAATGTTAATCTTTTGATACCAACACCAATAAAAATAAAGAATTATCTGCTTATTCCTTCGCTAAACCATCTGCTTCGGTGGGAGAAATTTCCGTCCGTTGACAATTTTGAGTTCAACAGAGGAGCCTACGTAAGGGGTTTTGAACAGCAGGACGTAGGAATCAATGTCAGGTTCTAAATAATTTGCAAAAGGTGGCCCTCATTTGGACTAACCAGATCATCAGGAGTTACTCAAATTCATTCAATGGGGTTTCAAATACAATGTTGAAGTCGCTTTTCAAAAAAAGATCTAAAACGGGAACAAAACTATAGATTTCACCCACCAGATGAGAAGGAACTCAATGAGTTTATGTTTTCCTTCGAACCTCACCTTCTCCTTATATTTGCGCTTCTTTTGGAATTTGTATCGGGGCTGCAGTGTAGATCCGACTTCTTGTGGTTGTGACTAACAATTTAACACGCAAATACACCTCATAACTTCTCAAACATGTCTTTATATTTAAAAATATACAGTTAACTTTTTTATTTAATTTTGTCAAATAATATAATTTATGATACCTATTCCGCCTACGTTTCAAGGTGTAGAAATATCGATATGTTTGTGTCGTATAATGGCAACACTGGTTTAGTCGTCCCATCCATCCATATTATACTGCAGTACCCAGACACTCCGGCACAGAACAATAGAGAAACCAATTCATAGCCACAAGTAGTAGGAACGTAAACACTATGACTTGACTAGAGAGTAAAGTGTAGAGTATGCAGCAGTGTATAATGAAACAGAGACACACAGTTCATACAGTGAGTACTGATGAGTACAGGCACAGGCACACGGAGACTACGGAACGGAACTAATATCTATCGACGAAATATATCCACTCCAACAATTTTTTCTTGTGTGTGTAATGTGTTGTGTGTTCCTTGGTTGTCTGTCTGGCTCTGGCTCTGGTTGTGGCGTTGTGGGGCTCTGGCCAAAAACAATCATCACACTTCTTCTCAGTTTAGAGTGTAAAGTCAGCAGAGAACTAAGTCGAGTCTCCTGCTACTACTTACTGCCAATGTGTCGTAACGGACGGTGTCGGTGTTTCGCATTGGCTTGCTAGAGGAATTTTTCCACAAATATCATTAAAAAAATATAAATCTTTGCTTATCGAATATCGCGCTGCTGCTGCTTTGAATTGATAACAACAAAACCGCAAACCAAAAATATTTGATGGTTCTACCATATACTTTGCGCAATTTCAGTTTTTTTTTCTTTGTTTTCAATTTATGTATTAGTTTGTTTGTCGCAGTCGCCGCGGACTATCAGACACAGTTAAATAGGATCTAATCGCGCAACGTTGGCTTGATTTGATTCGTGACTCTGTGATACAGCAAGGCCACCAACAACAACCTAAAAGCCATAACCAGCTGGTCTGGTTCTTTAATCCATTGATTGTTGTGATTTAAAAAGAATCAAATTGATACCTATTTACGTAATGAAAATTTGTGTTTTATTTTTTTGTTTAACGGTTATGTGAAAACCTTTAACTTTAAAATCCTCTCTGTTTGGATGGTGTTTGAAACCTTTGTTTCATTATTTATGTTGGTCTTCCTTTTGTTGTCTCGCAACCGGAACGTTTTCAAGTGTTATTTCGGGGTGTAACGTGCCAAACGTAAAAGAGAATTTATATTCACTTCATTAAAATTGCATTGAGGCTAATAAAAAGCACATCGTAGCAGTGGAATCACATACAACCTGGTTCGTAGTCCCATTTGGTGAATAAAACGCGGATAACACGATACATTATAAAATAAAATGAAGGAGTGGAGAGTGTCAATTTGAATAAAAGTACAAACATAAAAATACCTACCAACAACTAAAACAGCAAATGCAAAATAGGTAACCATCATTTACCTATGTACCTTCCTATACGTTTGTTTTTTTCTCTCTCTCTCTGTTATAAGTGTCGGCTTTCAAGCTGAGTTGTATTTTGTGTGTTGTTTGAAAATTTTATTAAAAAAAAGTCTCGTAGTCGGTCGGTCGTCCTCTTCGACGTTGACGTAGCTGATGCCATTTCGATGTAAATTTATCATCTCTGTGTAGAATTATTTATTTAAACAACAACTTAAAAAAAAAATTGCAATTGAGAGAGCAAACAAAAAAAAAGAACAACCGTCCGACTGTAAATAATCGAAATGAAGATTTAAAAATGCAAAAAGTGACTCCAAGCCTTACCAAGTGATATCGCATTCGCATCACAATTCACATCACAACATCCATCCATCGATTCCTTAATGTGCTGATGTTGGTCGGTTTCGGTTCGGTCGGTGATTTGTTCAATTCTCGATTACTTCTTTTTTTTCAAGTTATTGTTGGTTTTGTTCAACAAAAGCATTTAAATGTCATTTTGGATTTTTTTAAACTGGCGTTTTGGAATTCTTGAATAAAGTGTAAGCTGTTGGTAGCATTTTTTTTTGTGTATTTGTACAGTGAAGACCGGTTGAACGGTGCAAATGAATAAAGAATAGAAAATCATTTATAAATTATAATTCAATTGATGAACTGTTTTTATTTTTAAACGGATGTTTACGAGTCAGGTTTGGATTTATATAATCGAGTGGCGCTTGTCATTTATTCATTGAAAAGCCATAGTGTCTTAGCAGTAGGAGTTCAAGTTAAAAGTTCAAATGAACGCAACTCCATATTGCGAAACGCATTCCACATTTTCTTAGATTGATTGATGAATATAGAACTTTTTCATGTACTTGCTTTTTTATTTTGATTTTTGGTCGAAAATAATTCATTCTTGACTTAGCAACGAAAGTAAGGTACACATTTAAAAATTCTGAGAATTCAACAATTAAAATTGAATTAAATACACTCATCTGATCTTCCCTGTACACACAAACACAACATGTGTATGACTCAAATATTCCATTATAACAACAATAAAATACTACAAATACTTAAATGTGAAATATTTACTTTTAAGTACCTACCTATAGGCACATACCTTTTTAAACAAAAATAATAATAACAATTTAACACGTTTGTTGGTTGATGACAAATGTTTTTCTTATGGCGAATTATGAGTGCCGTTGCTGATGCTGAGGCTTTATATTTGTTTAATTGTATATAATGAACTTGTCTTCAAAACGATATTGGCTATGATAAGGCAACATTATTTTGATTATTGAGAGGGTTTGAGGGATGAGGGAAAATATTATTTCTTACATTTTTGTATAATTATTCGTTTTTTTTTTTTTTGTACACTTATGAGTTATTTTAAAATTCAATTCTGTTAATTATCATTATATATAATTCTGGTGTCGAAAGGGCGGAAATACTTCAGTCCATATTTTGTATTTTGTGATATTCTAGTGTAGTTATAGTAAGTGTAAAAAAAATGTTGACACCATCTTTAAATTTGTTTAAACATTGAGGTAAATTACGTTGATAGAATTCAATAAGTTAGGAGGTAGGTATAATTGCGGCCTTTACTCCTTTGAATGCGAATGGTATGATGATAAGCTCATCAGTTAAATCTTAGATGTCATCTTACCCTAATCTAAGTTAATAGTGAAGTTGTAGGACTTGGAACAATCAAACAACAAATCTCCGGCTACTATACGTTTGCCATGTTGTCAAAGTTTTAGAACATTCGAGGTATACCTAAAATCAGTACACATTAGTTAATATGCCTACATATGTCTACTTCCTACTGGCATAGGATGATGGAAATAAAATAGATACATACATATTACTTTTCAATTTTATTCTATTGCCTTATTTGTAAAAAACGCTCTCTTTCACATAGACCATCTTATTTATTTAAGTCTTACTTTTGTTGGCGCTACAAATTGCAATGCTCCTAAGCCTCAAGTCATATGCCGGCTACTGGCTACCTATAAGGGTGGTCCATGCTTCGCTTCTGCACCATAGGACTATATCAGGATCGGAATGATGAGAGTTTTTTAGAGCATCTTTTTGGTTCTTCTCTACAGGATTTCATTTATTTAATATAACCATATACCTACTTAGTCTTGTGTCCGTTAATTACTAGTATTACTAAGATCTAACTGATTACGGGGACTTTTGAAAGATAGTGCTGAATTTAGGTAATGGACTGGTTGTTTCGTACTACTTTTTCATACCAGCACAATATCAATTGCATAGCAATGCGACGAAGACTATTGTAGTTTTCCTTCCAATATTGATGGAGTAGCGAACACTCGAATGTTTTTTTTTCATAAGGTTCAACTAATTTGGGCGACAAGACGATAAAGTTTTTATCACCGACTTCAAAGTCGCTTAATCGTTTTAGAATTTTTGGGTATTCTCCACGATGATATGTGGAATTTGAAAATTTTGTAGTGAAACCACGGAACGATAGCATTATCACTCATAATCGAAGGGCTATGGGATACCATCATAATATCTGCACATGGTGGCAATCTCTTTTTTTTCTAGATCATTCGGATGGTAATGATAATGATACTCCGAAATTCTCGAGGGGCATACTTTTCTGCTATATATTTTATGGATTTGTTGGTGTAGGCACCTTACCAGGTGATCTCCAGCATGTTTAAAAGGCTCCGTTGGTAGCCCATCAGGGTCAGCTGCTTTGTTGGCTTTAACTTATTTGATCTTCCTTTCCTTGAGTAGTTGAATCTTTTGGTGTCATCCATGTAGACAGGTACCGGATGTTCAATAGTTGAATCAGCCTTAAATCTTTTTATTAATGTGTTACGGGCTTAAGCAATCTCAGAAATATTTGCGTTTAAATTTATTGAAATTGTTCTAAAATGGAAGGTTTTATTTCTTATAAAAGAAGCAATGAAATGATTTTGGTACTATTTGACTGTTAATTTTCTTTTGATAGTGACTGTATGCATGGTAAATGTCATTGGATTTTGTAGTCTGTTTCAAAGTGCATAATGGCAGTTAAATGGAATTACAAATAAAAAAAGGAACGTAGAATATTGTTGATGGCTATTAAATTGTAGTGTTGTTGTTGTTTTTGTAGGTGTGTCTGACATCTTTTGTATGTAGTTTTTTTTTTTTTAAAGAATTTCGTGGTTGACTTTGGAAATATACATGCAGGAAGATGTGTACACTATTGAAATAATGCGTATATTAAACCCAGGCAGACAATTCTATTCTAACTCATTACAAAGTCAAAAAAGGTTCCATTTTATTTTTCGTGATAGGCATACGTAATTTTTGATGCGCGATGGTTTGCATATATTTTCGGTAGAATTTCTTGCCTTCATTTTTGTGTAAAGAGAGGGATGATATGGATTTGTGTTGTCTTATTTTCTTAAATGACAAACTTAAGGAATCTCAATGGAATAGAAGTAGGCAGTTATGCATTGAGAACGATATTTCTTGATATTTGAGTTAAGCTTTTAGAAACACACAAACACAACATAGAGAAAGAAACTGATGGTGTATTTACTACACAGCATAATGTACATAACTAATAAAAGAATAGAAGCTAATATTAAATGCAGGCACAGTGTGCATCAAAAACAAGGGCGATGATTTCTTATACATATGTTAAACGCTTGATTATATTATATATACTATAACCACTTTTTTGACACTTTAATACGCAAAAAAAGAAAGGTAAGGAAATTAAGTAGATAAAAGTATGTACATTAAAAAAGTCGCAGCTCTTATTTTGCTCACAAGCGTGGGAATTTTTAAAAACTCATTCATGATTTTGTTTCAGTCAATAAAGGATGCTCCCTGGCTACCCGTCTAAAAAGCCAGCTTCAAGCAACTTTTTTTTTACATTATCTAGAGTCGGTCCACTCTCCGTTTCGCTAGAAACTGCTGCTCTAATGTCTCTCGTTGTCGAAGAGAGATATTTTTTTTTTGTTTTGCCGAACAAAAAGCCCATCTTCTCTTTGGCTTGCGTGGCACCTTTTGCTTTTATTAAGGTTAATTTTTCTTAAATTATTGATGTTTCGCCTTATGATTTTCTATCTGCGTGATGATTTACAATGAGGCGCCGAGCTTTATCATCGCAGGATTAATTTTTTTCATTATTGAAAAGTGCTGAAACAGCTCAATTTCAATATTTTTTTGAGTGCGTAAAACTTAAAACTCGTACCTAAAACGTTTTTAGCCCTTAGAATTTTGGAAACAAGCGTTGTAGTCTAAGAGCCGACAGCAAATTTTGGGAGTGGAGGTATAACCAAAATCGGAGTATGAGAGATTATAGGTACATAGCTTTTTTTAAAGCCATGAATCCAGTCTCTAATATGTTTTTTAAATCAAGTTTTTATTGTAAATAGTTTGAAAAAAATAATTTTCAAACGAAAAAAATTATTATTTTTGTTTTTGTTTTTGAGTTTGAAAATTATTTTTTTCAGAAACTATTAACAATAAAAACTTGATTTAAAAAACATATTAGAGACTGGATTCATGGCTTTAAAAAAAGCTATAGCATGCCATTGTAGGTGGTCCCGTTGTTTTTAATAATTTTTTTCTACTTTGGGTAAAATTTTTAGAAAATTACCCCTCCCGCCTGAACGGGGGGAAATAGACCCCCCCTCCAGTACGATTTTTGTTTCGCCTGAATCTAATCTATAAGTTCTGATTTTTGTTTCGCGTGTTATAAGAATCACCCTAACTCCATGTTTTGTACCTTGAAGTGAAAAAAGGGAGACCAGGGGGGTGAAATAAAAATCTGAAAAAATTAGGGAAATTGTTTTTCAATGTTTTGAATCGAATGAGGGCTATCCAAGACAATGTCCATTTTAAGGACCACCCTAATGAATATATACAAAACTCATGGATCACTAATGTTGAAGTGCAGTTTTGAGCAACACTTGTGGAAAAATGTGCGTAATTTCGGAACATCGTCTGACGGCCCATGTCCATAAATTATTTTGATTTCAAATATTGTAAACATTTACTTAAATAAAGAAATAATAATAATACAAATAAAAATATCGACATCGTAGCCATCCTTTAATGGAATTTGACAGTTTATGGCTTGATAGATAGGCAACAAATAGATTTAAAATGCTAGATGAAGGGTCAAAAACAGAAAATAAATTAGTTATCATTTTCAATTTATAGAAGTTGTATTAATTTAATTTAATTTTTTTGATTTAGAAGTTAAGGGAAAATAAATATAACTTTAGTTGGGTTTAAATAATAGGTCTGTTTTTTTACTTTTGGGATAAAGAGCTTTTTGATGTTGTTGTTGTAATGTTTTACCAGAAATGAAATGTAAAGAAATGCATTTGGGTAGTTCCTGGTTTGTTTGGAGATAAATTACCTATTTGACTTTATTGCTTGTGTTGTAGGCTCAATGTATACAAAATTTTGCGATTTCAGTTTCCCTTACATGCATTCATCATTTAGGAGTTTATTAAAATAACCAGGAATAAGAATT
Organism: Dasysyrphus tricinctus; assembly: GCA_963921185.1. Lineage (NCBI taxonomy): Eukaryota > Metazoa > Arthropoda > Insecta > Diptera > Syrphidae > Dasysyrphus > Dasysyrphus tricinctus. The sequence goes on along the minus strand of OY992533.1, from coordinate 17,036,953 downwards.
TATTGGTATATTTCACTCGATTGTGTCATTCATTTTGGACTCAGACTCATGAGGGTTCTTTTGGTAAATGAAATTAATATGACATGGTTATTAGAAAATGTATTGTTATTTTCTGGAACACCCTGTATATACAACCTTAATAATAAAAACCTGTAACAATGATAAGCCTTTCCACAATACCATTCATAATTATGTGACCTATTTCTTAATGTTGATTGCTGACACAGCTGATTTGATTTTTTTTCCATTTTGCTAATGCCACCTTTTGTGCTAAGATAAAAAAACATTCTAAGTCAATAGAAGTGGAATTCTATTTAGTGGTACTTGACAATTATTTACTCAAACCTTGCATAGCCCAAAGAATTGATAATTCAAGAACAGATTTCTTAACAGATATGTACACATTTATTTGATTTCAGACATTTTAATTTAGTTTTTTTTTTTTCTTAAACAATAGTTAATGTGTAAAATTATATAAGAGGAAGGCTATGATGAAGCTAATGGTATAAATGAACCAAGTCCATCCTTTATGCAATTAAGTGAAAGAATGCATTTGCCGTTTTTTTAGTTCAAATATCAATTGCAGTTATCTGTCATAATTTCTAATTTGTGATTTGTAGTTGGGAGCGCTGTTCACTTACTAAAGCAAAAGATCAATGAAAACTGAATGAAATGTTGCAATCAAAATTGATGAGTGAATCATTTATGGGTTCTTGTATTCCATTATTGCTTATGTTACGGAATTTTGGAATTTGGAAAATCTCGCAATGAAATACATACATAGATTTAACCTCTAATCAAAAAGTGTTAACCTATTTGTATATGTTAGTTTAAAATTTTGTTAATTATAGGTGTTTTGTTTGGCCTCCAATTGATTCCGAAAGTAAAAGACTTTTGCGTTTTTTTGCTAAGATCTAAGATCTATATATTTCGGCACTATGTGCCAAACCATTGTTGTGAAAAGTGTTTGTCAAATAACTTTGATAATTAAAAATTAGGTACAGTTTTTATAATTTATTTGTTTTTTATTTATTTTATAACTTTATATGACTTATTATCTGTATCTGCTTACAAATTGTAGATCCTGATGATAGTTCATAGTGCCGAAATATATAGATCTTAGCAAAAAAACGCATAAGTCTTTTACTTTCCGGATCAATTGGCAATACAAAATCCTAAAATAATTAAAAAATTTTGTTTTGCATTTACGTCAGTGCATCTCAGATGTTTGATCCATTGAATAATATCTGGCATAAACATTATGTATGTAATGCCAAAGACCGTATAATACCAAGATACCGCATCTCAACCAACCACCAAAAATCAGCTCTAGATGCGGTCGGTCGGGGGAAGGGAAACATTCCCACGTATTGTATCACATCCTCATTCACATTCGAACTCACATAACACATACAGACATGCAAGCCTTTATTCACCGCAGACCCACGACTCAGCGACCGCGCCACCGACGATTGGAAAACTTATACATAGACGGGGTTCTCACTCACACATCTATGGGGTCACCACTGGGGTCGTCACAGTACTAGCGCTTTGACTGCGAATTTTTACACTAGATGCAATATCTTGGTATTATATGGTCTTTGGTAATGCATACTTTTTAAAACGAATATAATGCACTAATTTTATCTACATTTTCCGAAAAAAAATTAATGGCTATAATCCATATTATTGTCGTCGTGTTTTCGGCAAATTATTAGGGCGTTTGGCAACTTAACATTGTCCTATCCATGGAACTTCTATTTTTGAATATTCTTAATGGGTCTGTGAACTCTTTCTATGTATAAATATCATATTTCAACTGGCAAAGCGCAGCGAAGTAACGAAACTTCTAAGAAAGTTGTGCATTAGAAAGCAAAACTTGCAAATGTCATAGCCTTATGTACCTACTTCGTTGGAAGTAAAACATTGTTTATGTGTTAAAAGCAGCTATACAAGAAAAAAAAAACGATTTCTCCGAACCCCTAAGTGTATTCTAAATTCAAACGATATACCTATTTAAATATTCCAAAAACTCATACCTATCTTTCTTTTTCCTTTAGAATGTTGGAAAATATTTAGAACTTTCCCATTATTTCCAAATGCCTTCGTCCACGCGGTTCACAAAAAAAGGAAAGTTTTCAAACTTATACTTTAGTATTTTAAAGAGGATTAAAAGTATTGCCTTACACAATGCAATGTGCATAATTATTATGGGTAACTACTTCGCCACCCCTTGTTATGTCCCTTGACATTTTAAAAGCATTCCAGATAATTATACTACAAAAAAGATTAATTAATCGACGTCGTCGCCGTCGCCGCCGCGCCGTTTGCATGTGCAGCTCTACTACTTGCAATTAGTTCCGAAAAGGGTCAAGAGCTCTTCCACGCATCAGACTTCGAACGTTCTAGGGTGCCTTGTTTTAAAGCGTGAATTTAGAAAAAAAATAAAAAACAACAACGAACATACAAAGTACAATATTCCAAAACGCAATTAACTTTTGCAAAAACTGTGAATATATATGACAACTAGAAGGTTTTTGTTGTAAAGAGCATGCGATATCAGCGAGACACAAGAAAAGACAAGACAAACGAGAAGTGTAAAGGGTTGCTGAAGATGATTATGATGATGATGGTGATGCTTATACAATAATTCCTAGACGTTGTACGTTTGTTTGATGACTGGAACTTAATTCAACAGATAACACTTGCAGCACGATAAAGAGGTTACGTTTTAATCTGCCCCATTAGCCTGCCATCTATGGGGAATGTTTGTTTGGTACTTTTAAAGCTAGTCGTTTATTTTTTGCCAGTGCCGGGGAAGGTATACAAGATTAAAAGGAACTAGTCCCATATCTTTGGGGCGCCTTTTGTAGAATGTATTCATTTTTATTTCACGTAAATGCAACTTGTAGGTAATAGTTTCCACATCTGTTGAATGTATTAATTTTCCACTTCACAGAAGGTGAGTAGGATTAATGTTACTTCTCGTGATATGAAAAATGTATGATTTCCAAAATTGTGTACATGCAGTCACACTGCACGAAGAAACTCAAGTAATGTGCAAGTGTTTGATTTTTGACATTCAATTAATTTTGTTCGAAAATAGAAGTTGTGGAATATGTGTATGTAAATTTGGATTTTTCACACCGAAGGTTTTCTATAAGTTTTTGTTCATGTAACTTCTTGTAAACTGAAAAATTAATATATTCCACAATCTTTTGTATACACTAAAAAGGCAACTAGTACCTAGATAATAGTGCCATTTTGTAGAATTTATTCATTTTAAATTTCACAAGAGATGTAAGAGAGGATTAAAGCCAATTTTCCATTCTAATTTTCTTCTATGAATAAAAGAAAACAACAGAAAAGTGAAAAAACTTAACAACATTGATGTCATAAAGGCTTTTGGAGTAAAAGATGCCAATTTCACCGCAAAGTTTTTGTAGTAAAATTTCCATTGTATTCTAGGCTTTGAAATGTAATACATTTTTACTTGCGATTATAGGTACTATAAGGCAAGTTTTGGATTCGTGCAAAAAAAAAATTTTGAGATAACAATCAAACATGATATTACGATGATAGAGAACTCCAAAAAAGTGGGTGGCAAAATTCTGTCTGTCTGTCTGTCTGTCTGTCTGTCTGTCTGTCTGTCTGTTCGTCTACAGCCTAAACGGCTCGATCGATTTTCTTCAAACTTGGTACATAGTGGTTTTTGGTGATTCTGCCGACACGTTTTTTTCATTTTTTTTTAGAATCAAAAATAACGGTACCTGCCATACAATTTTTTTTAGCAATTTTACATAATCGTATTTTTCTCAAAATCGGCTCGACAACTTTTCTTAAAAAAAATTCAATAAATTTATTTTAGCAAAGGCTCTCTTTTGGTGGAATACCATTTTTCAAAAATGGTTATTAATGGTACCTCCCAAAGAACCATTTTTTTGATTTTTGATTTTCTTCAAAACTATATGACCGATTTCAATTATTTTTTTTATACAAAAGCTTCCAAAAAATATAAATAGTTTTGTGTACCAAAATGTTTGAAAAAATATTTTTTGGATTTTTAAAAAATGTTTCAAAAATTTTTTTGGAAAATCAAATATTTCGAAATCGACATGACTGATTTGTTTGAAACTCGGTATTTAAGACTTTTTTAGTACTCTCTAAAATATTTTCAGAAAAAAATTTACATTTATGAGAAAATAACGGTACCTTCCATACAAAAGTTAAAAAACCGCAAAAGAAAATATTTTTTTGCTTAAAAACGACTCCTACGATTTTGATTAAACTTTTTTTATATACTTAAATTAGTACGACCTACTACCAAAAATTATAAAATTTTACAGATAGCAATTATTAGTAGTACCTGTCATAGAACGTATTTTTTTAATTGGAATTTTCTCGTTATCAGCTAAACGGATTTAGATGATTTTTTTTTATGTGCAAAATTCTGATAAGATCAAATAATATTGCATATCAAAATTTTCAAAAAAAAAGTTTTTGGATTTTTAAAAAAAGTTTCAAACTTTTTTTTTGAAAATTCGATATCTCAAAAACGGGTTAACAATTTTTTTTTCAAATTCTGTTTTCATATACACATAAATATATACTTTAGATTTGCATACCAAGATTTGTTCTTAAAAATGTTTTAAGAATTTTATATATAAAAAATTAATTTTTTTAAAAACCGCTCCAACGATTTGAAATTTTTTTTTCCCATACAATCATATTCAATCAAGAATTAAGATGGCATTCTTTTTTTCCACATAAAACTGTCAAAAGAGTTGTTTTATCCAATTTAAAAGTCGTATTTCATGCTTCTCTACATTTTTCTCTCATAATTTCCATGTTTTTATATACAATTTTCTTAAGCCCACAGTGTCTTGAACATAAGAGCAAGTACGTGCGACCCAGTCGTGCATTTTATTTCCTTTGGGTGAATTTTGTTTCATTTTTAATAAAGGATGGAATAAGTTGGCGTTTATAAATAGCTAAATCCCTCCCTGGTTCATTCTGAAGAGTGATAATACTCTGTTCAAAATGTATTTAATAGCTCCATTCCGTGTTTACAGACAGGCAGGCTTAACCTGAAATTCACCATAAGAATTTGTGTAAAAGACTAATTTTTTTCGTGTCACATGATGGCATTCTCTTCCTTAAAAAGTAGGACGCGTCACCACAAAAAAAAAAAGAATAAAAAAAAAAATAGCGATTGTGAATTTCTATATAAATGTATGTACATGAGTGGCGGCAACGTGAACAGCTGGAGTGTGCTAGGGGCTTTAAGTTAAGTGCACCTACAACAACAACAAAAAAGGGAAAGCGTTGGCATTTCGACGACAGTAAAACAAAATTGAAAATCGACTCATACATACCTACTAAACTTTTAAAGTGCGGTGAACTTTAAATGCATATATGCAGAAGTGTATTTGCAATGTGTCATACTTTGTGCAAAATCAAAAACAACAACAAAATGAAGGGTCATAATAATGTGTATAAATTGAAAGACGAATGCGTGCTCAACGAAGCAAAACAAAGTAAAAATGGTGAAGTGTTGTATTTCTTGGATATATTATGTACATAATTATGTAGATAGGTATACCTTCCTATTTTTGTATTCGCGCTTTTGTCTATTCTATTGTTTTTAGTGTTGATTCGGAAGGAAAATTTAATAGGTTTTATTTCTCCTTACTTGATAAAATTATTAGGAGCAGTTTTTGAGACCAGAAGTCATAAATTAAAAATACCTAAAATAAGATCCTTGGACCCGTTTTGTCCATGGGTATCCTCTCAAGAGCCTTATAGGGTAGCCACTATTCCTAGGCTCCATCGTGTACCATTTATGGCGATGTACCTATTTCATATCTCTACGGCTCCTCATAATTATGCTGATTCTCCTTCGAATCTTACGCCATGCACTCCCGCCCGCAGCAATGGTTGCCTTTTCGAAACATATAACCAATCCACAGGGTCCACCCCCTTTTGACCTGTTTTTGTATGAAGTTTTTCATTGGAGGTGTATCATAAAGTTGGGTTAGGAAATCTTAAATGTACATATCTCAGACGTCTTTTAACGAAAAAAGAAAATAATGCATGGAATTTGACTTCCGTTTTTTGGATATTTGTATAAATGTAATTCTAGAACCTCAACATTCTTTTCAGAAATGATTTTTTCTTTAAATTAAAGCAAACGACTTCAAGACTTTATTTGATCGACTTCAAAGTATGATATTCTTCAATATGTTAAATGGACAATTAATTGAAGACTTCTGAACTTCTTCTCAAATGATGGCATACTTTTAAATTTCTAAAACTAAAAACATGATACCTACATCTACAAGAACAAAACAAACTAGAATTATGTTTATTTATTTTCAAAAGTTGTTCCTGCTAAATTCTTTGCTAATTTAATGCCTTAAAGCACATTTTTATCAGGTATTTGCATGTCTTCACTTTTAGCTAATGTGAAAGAAATATTAAACAAAAATCTATTTTTACTCTCGTACACGTTCATATAGGAAGGTATGTTTGTATAACCGAAAGATAAAAGTTGGGAAAACGAAATATTTATAGCAAACTACACAAGCACACAATAAACATTAACTCTACATTAATATGCTTTCCTAGACACCCCTTAGTTAAATATTTAGGTATGTAGGTATAGATATATACAATTCCCAGGGCTAGAAAATAGTATTCAATTTTTTTTTTTTGCTCGGTGCCTTCTTTTGTGCGTTAAGTATTTGAATATAACAACACTTCAAAAAATCAGTCCGCATTCCTTGTGCTCGTTATCTTTATAGGCATAGAGAGGATACAAAATATCCCTGAGCATGAGCATTTAGGTTGAATAAAAATACCTTTAGCTTTTCCTTTAAGTTATTTATTTAATCTATTCAGCACACTATTCCCTCATTGAATAGATACGTTTTATTTTTTTTTAACAGGAAGGTATAAAAGTAGACAACATCACCACCGATCGTTCTATCTTAATCCAAAAAGTGGTTACTATAAATATACAATGTGTAAATTTGTGAGGTCAATGGAGTTGTAAATTTTTTAAGTACACTTTTTCGAATACGTATTCAAATCTCGTTGTCCTCGTCCACCACCTCCCACAGCTCTATTAATTCATATACACCGTGCCGCATCAGCTAGTTCATATGAAGGGAATGGGGGCTAAAGGTATCTCAAAGATAAAGTAGTACAATATACACAACGAGACTACTTTATAAATTGATGCAGTAAATTACAACAGTTTACAATAAGAATTCTCCCTCAGCTTTTTTCTCATGAAAATTCCAATTCCAAGTGACTGCAAGTATGTAATTTCAGTTAAAGGTCTCTAAGACGAAATAAAATTCGGGATTTAACAAAATTGTTATATGTAGAAGAGCTGTTCGTATAACTTGTCTTAAAATTAATTATTAAAATTCTCACTAATGTCTTTCAATGATAGGTAAAGCTTGAATTAGAAAAATTTTCGCATTGAAAATAACTATTTTTTCATAAAGATCTTGCAAAAGTTTATCTTCTACCTTTAATCTCAGAAAATGTTTATTTGATGTAATTGGAATCACAACAAAAACATAAAAGTTAAAAAAGGAGCCAAGTTCTTATGTGTACAGGAAACCTGTGTATAAAAAGTCTGCCAAAAAAAGTAATGAGATCTAAAATATATGCCAAGTTTTAAGTTCATGAAGTTTAATATCAAATATCTTAAGAAGAGTAATATCGAAACAATTCCAAATCATGACAGAAATTTGGTAATTAATGATTACTGATTAATATTTGGTGGGTTCACTGGTCAAGTTTTCATACATTTTAAATGTGTGATTAAGTAAGTATTTAAGAGAAAACTTGCCAAGTAAATCCACCAAATTTTAATCAGTAATCATTAATTACCAAATTTCTGTCATGATTTGGAATTGTTTCGATATTACTCTTCTTAAGATATTTGATATTAAACTTCATGAACTTAAAACTTGGCATATATTTTAGATCTCATTAGGTACTTTTTTTGGCAGACTTTTTACGCACAGGTTTCCTGTACACATAAGAACTTGGCTCCTTTTTTAACATTTATGTTTTTGTTGTGATTTCACTCCTTTTTGCAAAGATTTATTTTGCCAGGTGAAAGTCAAGCCCTACCGCTCTACAAAGTTTCATAATTCTACGACAACCGAAATTGCTCCATACAAATAATAGCAATTCTGATGAAATGGGTGGATGGCACCACCCCCTGAATGGACAATTTCAAATTTTCGATTTTTTTTCTTTTCTAAGTACTCAAGTCCTACCGATCTACCAATTTTCATCGTTCTACAACAATCGGAAGTGCTCCATATAATTTATAAGAATTTTAAAGAATGTGGGTGGATGCCACGCCCCCTGAATGCAAAATTCCAATTTTTCAATTTTTTCTTTCTAAGGACTTTAAGCCCTACCGACCTACCAATTTTCATCGTTCTACAACAATCGGAAGTGCTTCATATAATTTATAAGAATATTTGAGAATATGGGTGGATGCCACGCCCCCTGAACTGAAACTTCCAATTTTTCGATTTTTTTCGTCTAAGTACTGCAAGGCCTACTGACCTACCAATTTTCATCTTTCTACAACAATCGGAAGAGCTCCATATAATTTATTAGAATTTTTAAGAATGTGGGTGGATACCACGCCCCCTGAATGCAAAATTCCAATTTTTCAATTTTTTTCTTTCTAAATACCTTAAGCCCTACCGACCTACCAATTTTCATTGTTCTACAACAATCGGAAGTGCTCCATATAATTTATAAGAATTTTTAAGAATGTGGGTGGATGCAACGCCCCCTGTATGGAAAATTAAAATTTTTCAATTTTTTTCTTTCTAAATACCTCAAACCCTACCGACTTACCAATTTTCATTGTTCTACAACAATCGGAAAGGCTCTATATAATTTATAGAATATTTAAGAAAGTGGGTGGATGCCACGCCCCCTGAATAGAAAATTGCAGATTTTCGATTTTTTCCTTTGTATGTACCACAAGGCCTACCGTTATGCGAAATTTCAAGTTTCTACGATGTCGGGAAGTGCTCCATAATTTTGATGATCTGTCAGTGAGTCAGTCAGTTACGGTTTTTGCGATTTTTGAAGTCCAATATCTTGGGAACTAATCCTTAATACGAATGTATGATTTGGACAAAATTTAGACATGAATTCCATTTCAAAGGCCCTCGACTTAGTGAACTTTGAATGTAATCTACGTTCATAATTCTTCGCTATCTCTCTCCAGCGCAACTACATACATTATGTAAAAAAATTTCATTGATGACACATGTTTGTATAAAAAAAAAAAAAAAAAAAATCCACACAACAAAAAAAAGAAACGGCGTGCTCCCTTCTATAGATAGAAAGATACTCTTGTCGGATAAAATTTGTAACACTTGCACAAGCGTTATGCTTGAAATTTATGCGATCATGTTGAACGAACGGCACCATATAGCTTCTTCTTCTGGTCTGGCAAAATGTGACCGTTCGAATGCTGTCAACTGTATATGATGCTGGCAAAAAATAAAAAGATGACAAATCTTTGGAATCTTTTGAGATTCTTAATTGGATGACAAAAAAAAGAAATAGATGTTTAGGTAAAGGGAATGGGAAATGGTTGGGGTGATTTCTTTTCTCTGATCTCTGAACTACATAATTTGTTTGTTATTAGTTTTTTTCTCTTTATTCAATTTCGATGACAACTATAAAACTGACAACGAGATGGCTATATAAAATTTATTGAAAAATTAGTCATATTCTATAGTTGGAACGAAAATTCAAAATACAAATATTTAGCATTGTTTGCTTGGCAAATCCAGTATTTGTTTTTATATGGGTACTATACTTAGTACAAAGTGGTTTTTGGTAAATCTTCCCACACGTTTTTTTTTTCATTTTTTTTTTTAGAAACAAACGGCAATTACATCTTTGTTTTTAGCAAAAACATACTTAAATGTCATGACTTACGAGGTTTTGGATAGAAACCCGACGATATACCTATACCTTTTTGATCAAGAACTCAGACGGAATTCTTTTTTTCATCTCAAACTATTAAAGGAGTTGTTTTAGCTAGTTTAAACATCGTATTTCATGCGTTTAAACTTTTTTCTTTCATAATTTCCATGTCTTTTATACATTTTTTTAAAAGCCTTTTGATCATGAGTCCCTGAAAATTTACACTTATGACCTTGCAATCTCGAATCCATCGATCAGGCTATAAAAGAGGATATTTAAACAGAATATCTTGAAGTTTGTATTCATATCTGTTAAATAGTTTTGTTTTTAAAAAAAAGCGGTTTTAATCAGTATCGGTCGAAATAAAATGGAAAAATCCGAATTTCGCATGCTGATAAAACACATTTTTTGCGTTAAAAAACCATTACGGAGTCAAAAAAAGCTCCAAAAATATTACCAAGACATTTCTCCATCTATTAGAACAACCCACAATTGGCTTACCCAACTTCACTGCGGACGGTGCAGAACAAATGACGCAGAACGCCCTAGTCGCTCGATTGAAGTCGCCACACCGGAAATGGTCGCCAAAATTCACGGTCTAATATTGGACCATCGGGGAGTGAAGGTAAGGGAGCTCGAGGAGGCTGCGGGCTTGTCCCACAGCTCCATAATTACAATTTTTTCACAAATATTTAGACATGAAAAAGCTTTCCGCAAGATGGGCCCCGTCTTTGCTTTCAATTGATAACAAACGAAACGATATTAAGCCATCTTAAATCGTAATCCAAGCGAGTTTTTGCGCCGATTTGTGACTGTGGATTCATCACCACATACCAGAGACCAAAGAACAGTCCAAACAGTGGACTTCTCGAGGTGAATACAAAGCCAAAGAAAGCCAAAATGAGTTTATCGGCAAAAAAGGAAATGGTGATTTTTGTTTTGGGATGGAGGCGGTGCCATCCATATCGATTACCTTGAGAAAGGTAAGACGATTACCGGAGCTTATTTTGCTGTTCTGTTTGAGCGAATCGACGTTGATTTAAGGAGAACAAGACCCCATTTGGCGGGGAAAAAAGTTCTTTTTCATTAAGACAACGCTCCTGTGAACAAGTTCCCAGTCGTGATAGCAAAATTAAATGAATTAAAATACAGGTTACTCCCCCATCCAGCTTATTCTCCGGATTTGGCCCGCTGTAAATATTTCTTATATCCCAATATGAAGAAATGGCTCGGTGGAAAAAAAAAATTGGCTTGAATGCTGAGGTTATTCAAGAAGCAAGTGCATATTTTCAGGCTTTAGAAAAAAACATTTTGTTGGGTGAAGTGTATCGAGCTTAAAGAAGATTAGGTCGAGAAACGTAAAGTTTTTTTTTCCGAAAAGAGCGTTCCTTCTTTCAATTTTCAGAGAGTTTTTTTGACCCGCCCTTGTACGTGCGACCCAGTCGTACATTTTTTTAAAATTTTAGTAGATCTATACTCTCTTTTTCATACTTTCAAAATTGAATTTTGAAATTCCTGAGTGTACCTACATTATTTTAGAAAAATCAAATTTATGAATTCTGAATTATCGGTTCCTAAAAGTTTGAATTTTTAGTTATTTTGAAATACAGAAATAAATGTCCCAATCCGTTTCAAATTCACCCATTTAAATTTAATTTGTATCTTCTATTTAAAGGTGTTCCGGTTTTAATAAAAATAACACCTTCAACTCAATCGAACGTACCCAATACCCATGAACTTAGTTGTTTCTGGCAAAACTCACAAACAAATCGATATAAGTGTGACAGACACAAAACAACAACTACTAAAACCACCTAGGTACGAAGAACAAAAAAATATTGGCAACCATGCCAAGAAGCATTATGCAAGTGTCTCATTGTTTTCATTTGAACTCTACTGACGAGTATCTGTTATTTAAATTCAAAATTTACTTGTGCAAGATACCTACAAACAAAAAAACGCAAAAACTAAAAAGAATTTGTCAAAGCGATTTTCCATATGAGTGCCACATGACTCACTCATATTCCATTCGATGCAAGTTGTATTTTTCGTCTTTTTCTTACAATTCCGCCAGGCAACAATCTTTTGAACGTTTTTAAGATACTTTATCTATACAATCATCAATAAAATACAAAAACAAAATGAAAACAAATTAAATAGTTGGCGCAGGCAAAACAAATTGTTGGCAGGTCATTTGTTTGCAACTGATGTGGCGCGTACCGCACACATGTTTCACAGTCATAATGACTTTTGGTTGAAACCTCATGAAATACCATTAGGCTATTTAAATGGATTCTATTTCTAACCAGAGTCGGACTGGGTCACTTTGAGGCCCTTTAGCAGTACAAAACTTGGGGGCCTTAACTTCTTTTTTTTTTCTAAAATAAGTCCACGTTTGGATGTTAAAAAGGTCTATGTAAGGAATTGTCAGATCAAATGCACCATCTTTAATTTATTCTTAGCATTTTATGTATCACCTTAAAAGATATATCGGTCCAGGAGGTAAGATTCGTTTGGATCCGGCTCTGGTAGTTGTCGTATTCGTTAAATTAGAAAATAATTAAGGTTCCTAAAAGACAAGTCGGGTGTGTTGTACATATATAAGGGTGGTCCTTATATTTTTTTTTTATATTCGATTTACATCAAATAGCGCTCGAAAAAAAAATTCTAATTTGTTCAGATTTTTATTTCACCCCCTTCGTCTTTCTCTTTTCACTTAAGTTACTAATTATGGGTTTAGGGTGATTCTTATTCAGGCAAGGAAAATTCGTATAGGAGAGGGGTCTATTTTCCCCGTTCAGGCGGGTGGAGTTATTTTCTAAATAGTTGACTCAAAAGAGAAATAAATGTTAAACCAACAACAGGAACACTACAATGCCAGGTATAGCTTTTTTTAAAACCACAAATCCATTCTCAAGCGACGGATTTGAACAAAATTAGGGAAATTGTTTTTCAATGCCTTGAATCGAATGAGGGTTATCCAAGACTCTGTCCAGTTTAAGTGCCACCCTAATATATATAGTCTGCTTTCTTTGACTAATAAATCAATATTGCCAGTTCATCTGTAAAGTGCTTTGTTTTGGTCTCCATCTCCATATGTCAAGAGAATGTCATCCTAAATCTTTGAGTAAAAATAACACATCGATACATTTCTTTTGCTTTGTTTTGTTTTTCTTAGAAATCTCTTGAGGTAAATAAACATTCAATTTTCTTGAATTTACTTCTAAAAATATAAAATATACACGACTGACGCTGGTGGTTTGTTTAAATTAGTTATCATCACTTTTCACGTACAAATTATTTACATGTCAATTGAATTTGGCTGATGTGTAATTCACGACGATAATTATTATAAATTTCTAGAATATTTAATTGTTAATATGATTGCCATTGCGCGTCATTAGTGTCATTTGTGACAAGTTTTAAAAATAAATTAGATATTGATAGCAAATTATATATCCAAGCTATGAAAGAAAGCAAACTACACTACTCAACAATATTAAAGGAACAATTTTTTTTTCAATTTTTGTTAGCGTTTTTTGAAGAGCTGTATCTTTGTGAGAGGGGTCGTATTGAGTTGAAATAAAAAGCATTTTACAGCTTTATGTTTTTTGTTTCGAGATTTGTTTGCAAACAAATTTTTTTGAAGTACCGTTATTGCGTTATTGCAAAAAATGAGACGAGACAACTAAATTATTTTTTTTTATTTTTTTTGAATGTCCTCATTTCTCTGGATAATTTTTTTTGAGTCAATTAAATGTCATGATCAGATACCTTGTTTATTCAGCTTCAATTCAGTTTTTTTGTTGTTGTCGTACGATTTTTTTTGACATGGTTTATCTGACTTTGAATGAAAAAAGATACTTTTAGCCTTGATTACCAATATCTCAGCAAATAATGACGTTATAAAAATTTCAAAGACAGTTTTGGAAATTTGAAAAAGCGTTTTACAAGATTTTTTTATGATTTTGTAGAAATTATTTTTTTTTACCGTTCACCGTTAGTTTAAAAAAAGTACTAAAAACTGACGTTTTGTGGTCTTTTCGTAAATCTTTTTTTTTCGTTGCAAATATTGATTGCATGGCTTGCGTTGGTATGCAAATTTATAGACTTTTAAATCATCAATATTCTTGTAAATTTTCAAATTGATTCATCGAACAGTTTTTCCTCACCAAAACGTCAAAGTCTTACAAACCAGGTAAAGGAACAAATTGTGTTATTCCTAAACAGTGCGTAGTCGTCATCAAAATGACAAGAAAACTGTAATTCCAGTGATTTTTTTTTCACAGTTTTGCATTAGTTAGATATTTTTTTGAATTGAAATGAAATAAAAAGTACATTTTTCCAAAAAAAAAATTTAGAAAAAAAAATCAAGTTTTTTTGTTTGAAAAATTTTTGAAATTATTTTTTTTTTTTTTTGGAAAAATGTACTTTTTATTTCATTTCAATTCAAAAAAATATCTAACTAATGCAAAACTGTGCAAAAAATTCACTGGAATTACAGTTTTCTTGTCATTTTGATGACGACTACGCACTGTTTAGGAATAACACAATTTGTTCCTTTACCTGTGCCTACGTTCTGTAACTCTCGCATCGAGAAATTTCTCGCATGGAACACGTGAATCAAAACAAATATGACGTAAATTGGCATTAAAATTGTTTTCTCACGTTCGCCTGGTTCTGTAACTAGATTTTCTCGACTTGAAACTTTTCGGAATAAAATTTCTGTGAGAGCCTGGAAAAATATGAGTAAAACTGTGAGAGCCTGGAAAAATGTGAGTTAAACTGTTTCTGTAAGAAAAAAGTCGAGATAATTTCTCGATTTAACTGCTAAAATTACACGACAAGTAAAACGCATGTGAGAAGAAAATTAAAGCGATTAAAAGTAGAGAAATGGCAAACATTTTGTATTTGTAATTTGTATTATTTTAAAACAAAAACAAAAGAACACTCTCCCTTTGGATTTAGCAAAGAGGGTAGTTTGGAAATGTAAATGTAAGCGCTAAAAACAAATATAGAAATACCTACTTATCAATCATTTTCTTCTTTAGTTCAACTTAAGTGAGGTGCGCTTGAGAACTCTCCTCACTTCAGAAACAAAATTGAATGAAAGTAGATACGTAACAGACCCAAAATAGGGGTGATCATACCTATAATTCACTTAAGTGAAATTAGTAATTTTGTCCATTTTGTGCTTCAGTATTGTCAGTTTCACTTAAGTGAGGTTTACCTAAGATTTTTCATTTTCACTTAGGTTCACTTAAGTGAGGTGCACTCGAGAGCCCTCATAACATCTGAAGCAAGAGTAAATTCAACTAGACTAAAAGTAACAAACCGTTATTATGGGCAAATTCACTTAAGTGAAATTAATAATCTTTCTTTTTTTGTGCTCAGTGTCTTCAGTTTCAATTAAGTGTGGTATACTTCAGATTCTTCAGTTTCATTTAAGTGAGGTTTGCTTTTGAAAGCTTAAAAAATTGAAACTAGACCAAAAGTATCGAATCAAAATTATGGGAACGTCATTATATAGATTATATTTACATAATTGTATGGTTATATATAAATACATGCGTAGATGTATCCATATAAGTATATTATCAATGTGTTTAGATTGATATTTTTTCAATAAATGCATTAATAACCCTCAAAAAAAAAACAATTTATATATTAGTACGTAAACACTTTTCTATATCTCCCTTTTAAACTGACTCAATGGCAATTTATTTTCATATTTTTTTTTTATTTGAAAGGTATAGCCAATCGCTCGGGCAGAATCTAGTTTTTATATTTATATGTTGCCGTTAAGACATTAATAGAGTCAGTTCGAATTTCGACTACTTATTGCATTAAGGCGGCAGACCTACATAAGACATTTGATAAAAGTACAAATATTTTTAAATATTTGAATTTTAACTGTCAATAACATAGTTTCCGGTACATATTCCAATGGAAAGACAAATCAAAAGAGATGTTTCTCACATTGAGATACAGACACAGTTTATTTTTCCAAGTCGAGAAACGTTGGGATTTTGTGTTCCATGTTTTCTCGATGCGAGAAGTTCTCGCCTAAGTTACAGAACGTAGGCACTGGTTTGTAAGACTTTGACGTTTTGGTGAGGAAAAACTGTTCGATGAATCAATTTGAAAATTTACAAGAATATTGATGATTTAAAAGTCTATAAATTTGCATACCAACGCAAGCCATGCAATCAATATTTGCAACGAAAAAAAAAGATTTACGAAAAGACCACAAAACGTCAGTTTTTAGTACTTTTTTTTAAACTAACGGTGAACGGTAAAAAAAAATAATTTCTACAAAATCATAAAAAAAATCTTGTAAAACGCTTTTTCAAATTTCCAAAACTGTCTTTGAAATTTTTATAACGTCATTATTTGCTGAGATATTGGTAATCAAGGCTAAAAGTATCTTTTTTCATTCAAAGTCAGATAAACCATGTCAAAAAAAATCGTACGACAACAACAAAAAAACTGAATTGAAGCTGAATAAACAAGGTATCTGATCATGACATTTAATTGACTCAAAAAAAATTATCCAGAGAAATGAGGACATTCAAAAAAAATAAAAAAAAATAATTTAGTTGTCTCGTCTCATTTTTTGCAATAACGCAATAACGGTACTTCAAAAAAATTTGTTTGCAAACAAATCTCGAAACAAAAAACATAAAGCTGTAAAATGCTTTTTATTTCAACTCAATACGACCACTCGTCACAAAGATACAGCTCTTCAAAAAACGCTAACAAAAATTGAAAAAAAAATGTGTTCCTTTAATATTGTTGAGTAGTGTATATGAAGCAAAACCTGCCACGTGCCTGGTTTGAGAATCTGGTAGAATTTATTGCAACCGAGCTACTAGACAGAATAATTTGCGGTTTTATTTGGTATTTTGATAGAACTACATTATGTACTTGTGACTTGATAGTGATATTATTATTACTTAATGAATCACTCAAACTTTTAAAAATATTTTTTTTCTTTTACTTATGTTTAATAATTCTCAGCACGTTTTTGTGTATGTAGTTTTTTAAATAACCCCGAAGGCTCATCATCAGTCATCATCAAGAAATCTCAAGAATTTCGGAAATGTCATTTGTTGACTCAATGACTGTTGTTGATTTTTATTAAACTTTGTGAAAGCAATTCATTGTCAAAAATTGGTTTTGACATTCGTCGTTATTTCATTTGTACTCAAATAACTCTGAATTAAATCAGGGTTAGGTAGCCCTGAAAATAAATTAAACCTGAGTTAACTTTGAAGCGGTTAAATTTACTTTCAGTTATCAAAAATCTATTAAAACCGAGGTGCGACTCTATGGGCATTACCATTTCACTATCGAAATCGAGGTGGTGCCAAACCTGCGGTTTTTCGTATATATTTGCACCCGCTAAATTGAATGGATCATTCGTTTTACGATCAGAGTTAAGGTGAAGTAAAGTCAGGTGGAAACTTAAAAGTAAATAACGATTTCTCAAAAAATGAAAAGCACATTGTAGTCAGTCGAAATTATTTTTGAAAAAAGAAAAATAGAATTTTCATGTTCCGTTCCGTTCCGTTAATTTTGTGGAAAAATAATCACGTCTATATTGAACCGGTTATATTCAATCAGAAATTATCTTACTTCTTAAATTGAATTTTTATTCACTGATTTGAAAACTGGTAGGATCTGGTGATGAAATTTTAACCGGATCTTTATTACCACCAGGACTACCAGAAAAAAAACCTGAAACAGACCCTAGGAATGTGGAGCTTTTTTTGTATGGCTTCTCAACTCTGGAAGTACACCCGAAGTCCAAATATTGGCTAGATTTTTCGGTGTAATCGATAAAATGGGGCTAATTATTTTCCCATCTGATACCTTGAGGTATCAGTATAACAGCCGGATTCTGCATGAAAAATACTAAAAGGAAAGTGTATCACAATACCAAATTAAAACAATTTTTATATATGAGGTTTTTGATTACACCTCGGCCCCACTGTGCGCCGCGCCGCTATTGCACTTGAGAGTTAACTCCAAATTGACTGATAAACGTGTTTTAGGAGTTAACTCGGGCTTAACCCTGAAACTAGAATAATCTCGCACTGAAAAACTAGGCCTTAGCGTTCTTTTTGTTCCTATACAACTAACACAGAGTGTTATCCTCCACTTACACGACTGACAAAACGGTTTGGTTTCACCAAGTTGCTACCAAGTATCAGCAGCTTATGAAAATAAAACAAAAAATAAAATAAGAATACCAACTAACATACCTTCGGCTTTTTGTAAAAACCTCGTAAGTCCTTAAATTACATTTGAATGTATTTTTTCAGATCAAAAACAATCACTCAATTTAAATATAACTGTGTCCATGATGGCTCCTTTTGGCTCTATCAACTAGTTTGAAAACGATGATACATCCTTTAATAAATCAAATCCCCGACGTCATTTAATCGTAGGCCATGTTATGTTTGCCAGATCTAGGATTTACTCAAGAAGCAACAAACTTTAGTGTAATTAAAGGTTTTCATTAACCATTCTCTGCTTCTTTAGTTCTTTACAATTTTTATACAATTTCCATGTTTTCTTACAACTTGTGTTATGGTCCAAAATTGATCTCTCTTTTCTTGTACATTTGAAAGCTGATTGAGAGAGCAGCCTGAGACGTTACTAAATAACAGTCTGAGATAACGGGCGTCTCTAAATCATGTTCTGAGAAAGCAGATTTCATTAAAACACAGTCTGATGTAAAAGACGTCACTAACTAACTACTTTAAAACCTGGGCCTCCACTGTCAGTTCTCGAGCCTAAGTTCTTCAAAAGCGGAGTCAGTCTAACTAAATATTCTTGGTTGATACTACTCCTTCTATGAAAGGACTCTGATATTCTTGTATTCATTCTTTTTTTTGGTTTGAGCTATAGTTCCACAGAAAAACTTATTTCGAGCAATGGGAAGGTGCTAAAATTGTTGTTATTTTTTCTTTGATTTCCAGAAGTTTTTTTAATCCATTGAAATTATAGCCATGAAAGACGTCACTAACTAACTACTTTAAAACCTGGGCCTCCACTGTCAATTCTCGAGCCTAAGTTCTTCACAGAAAAACTTATTTTGAGCAATGGGAAGGTGCTAAAATTGTTGTATAAATTTGACATTCTGTGGCTTGACAGATAGGAAAAGAATATTATTTTGACGTGTAAATATATTATTTGGTAGGTATGTTCAGAACAATGAGATCTCGGAGACCTCAGCAATCGCAGTCTCGTAAACTTGATTCCTCAGCAAAATTTCTCATTTTTGCTCTCAAATTACTGAAGAAGCAAACATTTTGGGTTCGCTTGCTTACATGTGACATCTCATTTCCCTGAACACACCACTTTGATTTTGTTCGAACTGTTACCGGAAAGCATTTAATTCCTAAAATCGACTATTTCGCAACTGAAAATAGATAATGTCATCGCATTTTTTACTTAAAATACATTATATTGCAATTAAAAATTTATTCGGCTTTGCCTCGTCAGGGAGTATAATTTATAGAAACAAGCCCTTTTAGAGGAACTTTAAAAGTAGTTATTAAAGTGCATTCTATATACGACACTTACGTGCCATTTTTTTGTTCACATTAGTCTCAAGTCTAGAATCAAGGGTGTGTTTCCTGTTTCTAGTGAAAAATGTGCTTAACACATTTTCATTAAGTTATTTGTATTAGAAAATGTTAACGCCCTGCAAGATCACAAAGGTTTTATAATAGCCACTGGCCGCTACCACATGCAGAGCGTAAAATTAAATGCACACAGTGCTTAAAAGAAACTATAATGTTTTCCACATAAATTATACACAGCTAAAGTAATGTGTGCTCTATGTTGTTGTTGTTTGTGTAGATGAAATTGCACAGGACATCTAACCATAACTAAAGATAATTCAAATCTATTCTACTATATACGAGTATTTATAGGTACGACGAGTAGGTACACATTGTTCTTAAACTGCGTGCAACAATCAAACATTTGCCTTTCTCCATGGTTGGCACGCACATTTTACAATTATCACAGAATTGGCAACAACAACAGCCAGAAATTGTCGACCAGCTTGGGCACACATGTTTCCACAAAGGTTCAGGATTAGGCATATATTTTATATTACTCGTAAAAATGTTTACAAATAATCATAGATCTTATAGCACCACAGTTGGAGAAAATCTAAATTAATGACACCAA
This sequence comes from Dasysyrphus tricinctus, assembly GCA_963921185.1. Lineage (NCBI taxonomy): Eukaryota > Metazoa > Arthropoda > Insecta > Diptera > Syrphidae > Dasysyrphus > Dasysyrphus tricinctus. Next base: position 17,016,757 of record OY992533.1, on the reverse strand, counting down.
CTATAGAATGGACAATATGTGGCATTGTTGTAATTCTATTGCAATAGCAAACACCCTTAGGGACATAAGGAACCACAAAACATTTCTATTGTTTGTAGATACGTATACAATACCCATATCTGTTAAACAGCAATAGGGGTGAATTGAATCGAGATAGTCTTATTATAACGTCTTTTGGAACTCAAACATGAATGGGAATTAAAGAATGGGTGATTAACATATGAAGGGAATATGGGCTGACCACATATTATTCGCTCCACTCGCTGTGGGGCTCCTTATTATTGGGAATCATGAAACGTCAAACTGCTTTGATGACAGTTCTGTCAATGAATTTGCCAAAAAAGCCACAACTTTGTCTGCCGATTAACCTACTGAATTTTCTTTGCAGTTCAACCTACCGGACTCAGTGGGTCAGTTATTGGGTTGCGTGATGAAATCTTTGGTGAAAGAACATTTGAATATGAAAATAAGTCAAATGATTTTCAAGGGTCATAGATCAAATAACATTATAACAACATCATAAGGTCTAAAGTTTGATTTTAATCTTTTGAGAGATTGTAAATTCGGTAAAAAAAAACTAAAGGATCAGACACCTTTTGTAAGAATTATTTATAAACCATGAATGTCTACTTCACATCCGTAAGAAATTAAAATACAGAAAATAAAAAGTTAAAATCAAAGTACACTAACAAAGAAAACTGTCTTGACCTTAAGTCAAAATTTCTACGTCGCAATCTTTTTTCAGTCAATTCAATATTCAATTACCCTCTGTCTATATTATAATTATTGCTGGAAACTTTCATCAATCACACTCAACCTCTGATTTCCATTTGAAAATCATTATTTATCGTTAAACGATCAATCGGTTCACATTCAACAATAAAATTTAACTTTTTTATTTTGATGTTTTCGATCAGCACTTTGGACGAGAACGAACTGATTCGACAAAAAAAAAAAACATTGATGTTTGCTAAAAGCAGCAAAGCAGGCAACATGTTACTCATTCTATTTTATTTGTTTCTGTTTTGTGTTCGTTTATTTTCAGTCGTAAAAAGTAAACAAAACGTCAGAAAAATTATAAAAAGAGGAAATTGGAAAAAATATTTAAATTTCGTATTAGATGTTTTTTTTTTATTTGTCTGGTTTAGGTTCAAGTTTTATTGCTAATCTAGGTTAGGCTGTCGTTGTCAAATTTTTATTCGAAAAATACTTATGTCATTACGTCATTTCCATCATCAGTTTTATAGAACAATAGTGAACTCGTTATTCTGTCTCTCGTTCTTAAAAAATTGTGCAAATGACCTCAAGTGTGTGTTTGTGTTCTTGTTCATTTTATGCTTACAATACAATAATGTTAAGCATATGCTATCGGTATACGATCAGCAGAGTGGCCCCCCAATATCGCTGTCGCTGAATGCTGTCGGTTTTTGTCTGCCTATAATTTATGCTGTGGATGCAAGAGTTTATAAAAATAGAAACATTCAGCCCTATAAGTGCGCCATAAGTTTACACTACTACTTAACACATTTAATGTGATGTTTTTGTTTTTATGTCCCAGGGTTTTCTGCGAGAACGAATAAATTTAACTAGAAAAAAATTGATAATGCCTTGTATGCATCATATGTTATGTACATAAAACGACAACGATTAAGGCGTGATTGGAGCAATCGCCATCGGACTGGATGCAGTCATTTTGTTTTTAGATAAGGCTGCAGTCAGCAGGCGCATTATTTGACTCTCATGCGGAGTTGAATTCATGGAAACTGAAATCATTTGCGCACAGGAAGTGTCTTTTTTTAATTTTATCATTTGTTGTTATTGTGTACAAAAGCAAGATTGTTTGCACAATCATATAATTTTATTGGGATGTTTTTCTAAGCAAGAAATATTTTTTTTTATTTTTTTGGGAAAGATACAAAGTACCGCCTTATCGCTGGATGCAAATGAGGAAACAGTTTTATTCTTGATGATGAATCATATTTTCCCAGATCGCAGAGCATTGGATTTAGATTCGCTAAAGTGGAGAGTCTTAGCAATCTCGATAGATGAATGCTTGTCATTCTTGAATATAAAATTGTACAACGAATGTAATTGACAGCCAGATATTTGTGAGCACATAGCAAGGTCGAAAACATTTCACAGATGAATGCAAAGCAATCAATGTGGTTATTGTGAATTTACACATGAATTTATGCGCGACTGGTGGTCACAGTTGGAATTTATTATCACAAGTCCCAGCAATACGAACAAAATGTTGTTCCGAACTTTGAACTCAATTAAGAAAAAGAAAATTGTTTCAAAGTCGTGTTTTAAACTGTAAGGACTGTTCACAATCGTAGATCTGTTTAAAAAACATTTGCAGCCCGATGGGGTATACTTTTTATACCCTGTCAAAATAGGGTAATGTGAGAAAACATTTTCTCTTAAAGGGAGACGTTTTGCAAGAAAGTAAAAAATGGATTAAAACAGTTTGTGTTAAATATGTCAAAATCTGATTCTACACTCTCCAGCAATCAAATTTCATGAATTTCGCTTATTAACAATTACACTTCAATTAACAAACTGAAATTAATTTAAGGGACAACCATAATCAGCTTAAACAAACTTAAGCGTCACAATTTAACGAAAAGCTACCAAGAGCATCTGTCGCTATCTCTTTAAATCATGAAAGTTATCGAAACTGACAAAACAAGCAAAGCGACTATTATGGACTTGACCAAACAAATACCATAACCATTCGCAATTACCATTTTTGATTTTTATCGATATTCGAGTCGGCGCAGGGACATAAGGCCCAGGGACATAACGCCCAATTTTTATTTCTGGGGCTTATGTCCCACTTGAGTGGGTGATAAAGCCGAAATTGAATTTGGGGCTTGAGTCCCAACCAAGTGAGACCTAAGCCCCAAATATTTTTTGCTAAAAATGGGACATAAATCCCTAATCTTTTTAGAGCCAAAGAATAATAAAGAGTTTTCGGTAATTTTTGTGTTTTTCAAAAATTCTTTTAATCCAGATTCTTTAAATGCAAAAGAGACTGCATACCCACCTCGCACCCACACCAAGTTCTTTAGTGTGCCCAAGCAGGGGGATTGCAGGGGGGCAGCAGGTCCCTCCATACATATCTCACTGTTTATTCGCCGTAATGCTGGGTGCTTGCACTGATATTATTTACATTTGCCTTGCCTTACATAATTACAGTACTGGCACCCAGCATTACGGCGAATAAACAGTAAGGTATGTATGGGGGGGCATGCTGCCCCCTGCTTGGGCACACTAAAGAGCTTGGGGTGGGTGCGAGATTGGGTGAATGCAAAGTCTCTTTTGCATTTTAAGAATCTGGATTTAGAGAAGCTTTGAATTTATCCTATATACTTATCCATTTTATTGAATGGGTCTTCTTTCCATTTGGTGATTCTTATTTAGTGGGACATTACCCCCAACATTTTTATTTTGGGCTTGAGTCTCACTTGGGTGGGACTTAAGCCCCAAACTCAATTTCGGCTTTATGACTTACCATATACATAAGCCCCAAAATCAAAAATTGGGCGTTATGTCACTGGGCTCTATGTCCCTAATCCATTCGAGTCCGGATTATAAATATTTGTGGTACTAAGTTCGACTGTCGCTTTTCTTTACATTTTTAAATTCGTTTGTAAGAATACTTCGGGGCACCAATTTACACTTTAAATACCCCAGAAAGATGTATGTTTGTTTATTAAAATGAATAGGGTATTAAAAGCCTTCAACCGGTTATTCTTGTATATCTGGGTACCGTTGGCTTTTACAGAATGAAAATTTATGATTCAATTTGTAGTCAAAAAAGAATTTTTTTTTTCGTATGACAATCTATTAATTTTGAAGATAAATTTGTCAAAATAAATTTTAAAAATCTATTGAAGTAATATTTCTTTTAAAGATGTTCTTTTCCTATCCCGATCTCAGGATTAGCTTTTATGTTTTTGTTTTGTGATTCTTTTTTCATGTGACTTGAAGGTAAATCTTCTCAAATATAAAATAGACTTCCATATCAAAAGAATATAATTTACCTTAGGTATGTGATTAATTGGTTTTCTATCACAGGCAGACATCATTTCTCGCTCGCTTCCTATAATCAAATTTGGATTCTTCGAAATCATTAAAATGCATTTCAAGAACTCTTGTACAACATCAGATTTAATAGCTGATCAAAATATAGAGCCCGCACATTGTTGTTGAAACCAATTTGAACTTATATTTTTCTTGGTATAACATCTTCCTTTGATTTTTGATATATGGGGTCATTTGGTTCTTGATGCACCAAGTCATTATTTAGAAGCAACTCACGCAGGAGTGTCTGGTATAGTTGTCATTGTCATCTTCGTCGTCAGTCTCTAGTTCCTAATCCTTTTTTTTTATTTTTTCTGTGCTGAGTGCTCTTGAAATAGATTGGTCGTGTGTGTTAAGTACTCTCAAGGGTGTGATTTTATTTTCCTTGTTTTTTTTTTCTTGAAGATACTTTCTGGTGATTGCATACACAGCGTTTTTTTTTTCAGTAGCAACTCTGACAACGCTAAAGATATTTTTCTTTCTATGTGCATCGTCTTGATTGATGGCCCCAAAAACACGATTTTTTTTTTTTTGTTCTCCTTTCATCTTTACCTCATTTGATGTAGAAGAACATATAAGTCAATCAAATTATTATGTAGGCAGCTTCATAAGGAATTGAAAAAGTGTCATGGGGCATAGGAAAAACTAGTTGATATACTTGGGTTAATATGCCGATAAAATTATAACTACATATCTATATGAATGTATTTTATAGGCGAACAATCAAATTATTATTAACACATGAGCATGGTGTTCACATGATCTTATTTTATTTTTGGCATATATTTTAAGCATTAACAAATATCTTATGTAAATTTTAAAGTGGCTTTGGCTTAACACAATAGATAGCAGTTTTGGTCTCTAAATTTCAAAATTCAACTTTTACTTCGTATCTAAACGGCTAGCAAACTCAAGCCTTTTCAACACTAAAAAGTACGTGGCATGTGTTGCGATGACGTTTACAACTGACAGTTCGTTTAAATACATACCTTTTTAAGAGAAACGACCAATAAGAAACTCATGCGACAGATATATCTGTGTCTCATTTATTTGTAAACGTCGAAATCATCACTCTGTAGAACTTGATAACTTAACTTAACTAATTTTTGAGCATACAATTTTTTAAACATTAAAGCTGCCCTATATATCAAAAAATTATGGTTGTCACTTTTGACATTGAAGTTATAGCTGTCACTTTTGACATTGACAGATTAGAAAATTTCTCCTTTTGTTGATTTTTTTGATAATTCATTATTCACATCTCACTTCTCTGAAGGGGTGGGAGCGAGATTTGAGTAGTGAAAAGTAAAAATCCAGTTTTTCAGTTCAATGTGTACACCGTCATAAGTTGCAGTGTTATCAGCACAATATTTACACGATGCCAGTATAATGGTAAAATTATTCGCCATTTGCATTTATCACTTTTGTATGACAAACATAATGCCAAGTTTTGGACCATTCACCCTATGATTTCATTAATTACAAGAAAATGTAAGAAATTCTTGCTATTAGTCATCCGTGTAAATGCGACATAAATATTTATACTATGCAGCTATTTTTGAGAAAATCAAATCAAAATTAAAGTCTAGACGTGTGATTATACAGAATACGAAATGAAGTTTTTTAACCGTTAAATGAAATACACAAACTAAGCTCTCAAAAACATTACCCAGAAACATAGTTTTTATTGGGTTTTCCCTATCCATCACATCCGTAACTACCATCATTTTAATAAACCAACTTCAATCGTCCTCACTTTGCTTAAAACTCCGTCTTCTTTGTTACCCTCTTAAAGAATCCCAATCGTAGCTATTAGTTCTTCAGTTATACTTATAAGGATCAGAATAAAATAATGATTAAATTTTCCCAAAACCAGATAAAATATAAACAGCTTTAAAAACTTTAAAATATATCTTAAAGTTGACTTTAAATTTTCTCTTTATTACTATTTGATAATTAAGTCCAACTCTTATTATTCCTAAAAGTAATAACAAAAGTAAAGAAAATAAACTTTAAAAATGTTTAACGAATTCATTATTTCACCTAATGCAAAAGTACTTTCGTGTTGACACAACTTGTTTAATTTTTGACAGTCGTTCCATTTAAACAAGGTTTTAATAAACATTGTTGTCTAAGAGCTGTCCATTGTAGACACTTGAATGAGTTGTCTAACCTTTGAGTTTATTATTATTTTATTTAATTAATCAAAGCATGTGTCTAGCTATTTAGAACTATTTATACACTAACTACAGACAACCGGCATAGGAAATCTAATTAATACGCCTGCTAGTGTCTATAGCTGTATCGAAGGTATTTTAAAACCAATCCTTATTAAAGCATTTTCTTTGTTCAAAACATTCATAAGTAGAAGTGTGATTTGGATAAGTATCAATAACCACAATATAATAAATAGACTCTCCGATACATATACACTTATAAGTAAAATCAATTTAAAATCTATTTTACTTCATACACTCACAGTCACACCTATTTAATTAATGGAATAAAAAACCCACGTGTTTTTTCTAAGCACATGGCATTGGCAAAGATTCCAATATCTGCCTTACGTCATTTACCTACAAATCAATGATAAGAGAAAGAGATTTACTCAATGAATAATATGACAATTCCAAGAAATTTATGACACATTTAAAACAAGTGGTAAACACTTTGCGAAGGTAAAACATGATATTAATAATGAATAAATAACAAACAAATTGCGACCCAGACACAACAATACAAAATGACGTAATAATGACGTTTAAGATTCTTGATGAGCTTTGAAAGAAGTTTGCTTGGGAATTTGTGTACATGTATTAGGTGAGTTCAGGGAAATGAGATGATGAGGAAATGCAATCTCAGTCTCGTGAAAAGGATTCCTCAGAAATTTTGCTGTCAAATAACTTGGGAAACAAAATATTGGATCCGCTTGCTCAATTTTTGACACTGAGCCCTCTGAGATCTCATTTCCCTGAACACGCCTATTTTGTAAATAGAAGTCTTCAAAAATAAAAACACGTAATCGATTGTTCAATTTAAAGAAATTCTACATTTGACAGTTTTAGTAAACACTCGTCAAACTTGTTCACATCTAACCTGTTCAAGACTGCTCTCAGTTATCTCACACATTTGTATGTAATTTCTCAGCGAAGTTCCTCTTTTGCCAAGTACGAAGGCTGAATTTTGTTTGAATTCGCTTGCTCAATAATTTTTGTCGCACTTAGTCAATTTCTAAAACCACCACACTTATTGTGTCGTGTTCATGGGCCCAATTCCGTAAGAGTGAGATTTTTCTGTGTACACAGAAAATCGTGTACCCATCGATTTTTGCGATTCCTCAAAAGTGAGTTTAAAATTTTTGACAGATAACGTGTATACTATCAGTCAAATTTATTCACACTTGTATTGGGCGGGAATAGAGTGTGTACATGGAAAAATCTTTCGTGTTTGCATTATTGGGCCCCAGGTTTGTATTCAAATAAATTCAGGCCGTGTGTCAATTGAGTTAAATGTATCCCTAGTTTTTGACACTAGGGAGATGAAATTGTACACGAACACATTAACAACTTACTTTTTATTCAAAATCTAACCAATTGACACACTTCTTGACCCAAATTAATGGACAGATATTTCCACTAAACCTCCTTTTTCCTTGTGTCCGATGTCTACGAATTGAAAAAATAATCTGAATGCATTGATTTTTCATCTCACGTTAGGTGTCCGCTGTATGTGAATAAAGCTATGAGCTCACGGAAACTTTATGTCAAGCCTTGGGGTATATCCATTTTATAGCTGTAGGGCTACAGCTAATAAGATGGAAATCCCTATAAATATGTATAACAAGAAAACTTTTTGTGAATTAGTTAGAATTAGAAAAATGATTGTCTGTCATAACAATAAAGTGTCAATTTTCTTTGATTTAGTTTGGCATTTTGTATTTGTATGTGGAAGAATTTTATGTGTCATTTATTTTGAATTGAGAAAACATGTCGTCTTTCAAATAATTCTCCCCATAACATATGAGGATGTGCGTAGGTTTCTTCAAGGACTTTTGGATTTTTTATGCTTGAAGCATTCTTGAATATGGTTCTTGTATTTTTTCCTTAAGTAATTTGTTAATTTATATTCAAGAAAACAACAAACAAATAAATTAAACTGGAATAGGAAGTTTTATACAAATCATAAACAATGAATTGATTAAAAATTACTTTTTTTGACATTTTTGAAAGGATTATCGAAATGAAATGAAATGAGTGTCAACGTACTTGTTCAGATAATGTTATTTTCTTTTATTTTATTTTTTGACGGAAATAAATATTTCTTATCATCAAGCTGTCAGCACTTGTTATTAAATAATAAAATATTAAATAATTAATGCAAAAGATATCAATTTTGAGATGATGTCAAAGATTTATACGTTTGTACAGAGGAACAGAAAATAGGTTAAGTTTTGAAAATAAATAAAACAACAACCACAAGAGATAAACATTAAAATTGAAAACTCAAGAACTACAGAAATATTCACTAGTATAAAGTGTAGCCGGCGGACTAAATTCTTACTTCATGCGGGATATATATACCCACTTTGGTAAAGTTGAAAATAAATATGTAGGTGATTCTCACCAAACTGATACTTTTCACACCAAACTGATACGTCCCTCGGCGATTTCAGGTTCTTACTAATTTTTCCACTTTATGGCAAGTTCAATTCCGAAAAAATCACTTGTGTATATTAAAAAAAAATATTTTATACCTCAAATGTCACTACCGTGGCATGTCCCACTCTGAGGTTACCAACTATTTCGTTAGAACTGGACTTTAATTTGAAAAAAAAAAAAAAAAATTGATTTGAGTATATTAACGTCAATATATACATACATACATACATGACTGCCGCTTTAATATTCCATATTTTTATACATATGTAAGTTATAACTATTTCACAGAATTTAGAGTTTGAGTACAAAAACTGTCCACAAGTTAAAAAAAATCAAATCAAATAATTTGCTTTTAATTTTGTGTTCGAACAGCTGTGTTAAAAGATAGGTTATAATATACATTCATCGATTCTGATCAACAAACGTCACTGGATATTTACATGATAAACAAACGACTCTCCTCAAATTGGTGTGTGTGATATCGAGCATCAGAACTTTGACATCAGTTTGGCGCAAAAAATGGTTACTACCGTGGGACACCTTATACTTTTATTCATGAATCGAACCATTTTTCAATAGTGTTTGCTAAACTTATCTTAAATTTGACTGTAAAAGTTTTTTTGAAAAAAGTAGATTTATGTATGAAAATGTCACTACCGTGGCAAGCACAAACGTGTAAAATCTGTTGTAAAAAAATGTACACTTGTAGTGCAACCACTTTTGGCATTTACTTTAGTTGGGATGACAATCATTATGGCATCAAAAAAGTTTGAGAAATCTAACATTTTTTTGTAAATTTTGCACTCTTTTGGTATCAGTTTGCGGAGAATCGCCCATATGCCGTTTTCGAAAACGTTAAATCAGCGTCAAATATTGCTATTGTCAAATATGCAATCGTCCTGTTTAGACAAAATCTTTTTGATTAACGTCAGTCAATTTTCTTGCAAACATATGGGACGTTTGCGAACACGTTCTTTGAATTGCACGGCAGATGATATTTTCGAACATGTGACTTAAGCAAAATGTGTTATCGAACACAATTCTAATGAAGTACAACTTGTATTTGCGTTTTCGAAAAGAAGAATTCCAGTTTTCATGCTTTCAGTTCTGTAGATGCGTTATTGACGCAGATGAAGTTTTCGAAAACGGACATATTTTTACTGACAGATCTGACCTGGTGTAAGAAATTTGTAGCGTTTATACATCTATCCATTGTTATCGATTAACTGTCAGACTAGAATACCAAATATAAAATGGCATACAAGAAAAACGGTTGGCTGGTCAACCAATGACAAAATTTAATCTATCACACCTTGATTCTGTTTTCTTGCTTCCTTTCTTTTTTATGTCGAGCAAAGACAACTAAGCCAAATTAACCTTATGCCTGGTTTAACTTATCTGCAGTGAAAGTGTATAATTTATTTTTATGATAATTTTTAATGTCATTCTACCCTGCTGCTAATTCAATATACTGAACAGACAACTCCAGTTTAGCTTAAGGTTCGCAAGTTGCATGGTAATTTATTGCGATTTCAATGAGAACTAGCCAACACAGAAATTTTTTTGTTTTATTGGTCGCCATTGCCTTTTATCGTTGTCGTAGTTCGATGCCTCATTTCATTTTACCTTCTATAAAATCGATTGTTTGTATCTTGAGAAAGGAAAAATCAAAAAGCCATGGGAATGTCTGTCGATGGATTTCATTTCATTGGCTTTATGGAAACATAAGTACTTGATGTATGTATGTATTCAAAGGGATGCATTATGGAGAGTTAATCCAAATGTAAATAAAATAAAATGTTTTAGCTTTTTTTTGTTATGAATTATTGAAAGTATAGCCTTACTGCACCAAATACAAAATCTAAATTATCTTATGATGTTATTATTCCCTTTAAACCAAACATTTTTTACCATCAAAATGTAGACTGTTATTTCTTCTCAACTTTAAAGATAAGTTGAGTGGAATTCAAGTTATAAGCAATTTCAACGATTTCTTACATGAAAACCAATATGCAATCGAATTATCTCAAAAATTACAATTCAAAAAGTTTATAGATTCAGTTTTTATTTTGAAAATTTCTCATGAGAATTTGAAGAATCCGAGAACGCAGTGAATCTGAACACGCTTAGTGGTAATTTAGATTCTCGCAATGTAAAAAGGTTTTGATTGCACTTTTCAAATATACTTTTTAGTTTTTTTTTTTTTTTTTAATGGAAAAAAAGAATCCAAGTACAGCACTATAGTATTTCAACGCTTGTTTCTTTCTCAAAATGAAGCAACATTATTGTAACCAATCCTTTTAACCAGAAAAGCAGGAAAACGTCGTCGTAATGATTCTCACGTTCATATGTACGCAACACACTCCGTATAGCTGCTGCATGCCGTGAGTCCGTCAGTCATCGTCATATAAGAAAAACATATTTCAACATAAATGCGGTGTATTTTATTACCCTCTTCATATTTCTGGTATTTTTTGTTGTTATTCTGTTGAAGAGGAAGAAACCTCAAGGTATACAAGTTTTTTCTTTTTTTTTTCTATAAAATCCCCTTCCTATTACAGTGTTGTTGATACCTCAATTAAACCACAACCAAGCAAAGAAAAAAAAAACAATCAATGTACCTAATACTACTCTCTTCTTGGAAACACTAAACCTAAAAAAATATTAAATAAACTATAACTTAAAAGTGCTTAAAGAAAAAAAAGGAAAGGCAAAAATATAATATACTCCAAAGTGTATAATGTCATCATTACAACAACAACAAAAGAGGCCTAGCGTCTCCAACTGGTTTTCATCGTTACGCCGTCAACCAAAGAACAGCAAGAACAAGTCCATCCAAGCCGACAAGAAATTCCAAAGAAGTTGCATTGACCTCTCATCGCAGAGCACCTTTTACATTAAACCATCATCATCGCCGCCGGGAGATGGTGTAAGCAGCTCGTTGGCGTCCATTACCCCACCATCACCACTGCCTCTTATTGCAACATCACCGTTGTCATCTTCCACTGCGACGACCATCACTGCTGCCAATTCCAGCGATAATCTCACAGCCGCCATCGCTGACGACGACGACGATGATAGACGAGGTCTTGTTAGTGGCAAAAGAGTGAGTCAATTCTGTTCGCAATGTTGCTGCCACCTGCAACCGAAGAAAGAGCTTCCAACGCCACCAACTTCGCCTTTGCCACCGCCCCACAAGTCGCCATCAACGTCATCATCGTCGTCGTCCTATTACCGACGAGAACATAGCCTTCAATATGAGACAGAGTCTGACGAGAAGAGTGATATTCGAATAATGCGTATGGCCAGTCTGTCGGACGAAAAGACTTCTGTCTACTCGAAACGTTCCGAGTTCAAACGTACCACCACCACAAAAACAACGCAAACTTCCATCATATCCCGACCAGTGGAACTATTACTCAACGATCGGGGTGAGATTGTGTCGAGGATCGATAAGCAGCAGCGCTCAAATAGCCTAGGATGTGTTCTTGACGAGAGCGATGACAGTTCGTATTCGCCAACAATCTTGAGCTCTTCGAATGTTCTGGGCGGCGGTGTTTATGGAGACTTCAAATACATCGATGATAGTTCAACGTCACATAGTGAGACGAACGTTAAGGAGAATCTACCAGCAGTGCCATGCAATAATAACAACAACAACAGCAACAATAATAACAACAATGATATGTGTGAAAATTGCAAAAATGTCATCCAGCAGAATAAGAATAACTGGAAGAATTCATCTTTAAGAAGTAAAAAGGTAGGAATTCTATTCTTTTTGTTTGTTCATTTATCATTTTATATAATAATAAGTGACAGCAGGATGGAGTTTAGTTTTAAGATAAACGTTTTCTATATACGGACATAGTTGTCCGTATGTTATCAATAATAATATTTCAATTCACAGCTCAGCTAATTTATAATGTCTGATCGTTTATTTGCCAAAAAAATACCAGTTTTTGTTCAAATCATAGTCTCATGTTTATATTAAAAATGTTTAAATTTGCAGTTTGGGCAGTTAGCAAACGTATTTATTTGATTTGATTTGATTTATGTCAAAGATCACATGACAGACAATTAGAACAAAATGGCTGTTCAGAAAATTCCTTGATGATAAATGTGACAGATTGATAAAATGTTTGAAAGAAATTAACCATTTACATTTCTCAGAAATTCTGCTCCGTCTGAAATTTGCCGAGCCAACCAACTACGAAATTGAAGCTCGGGATTCCTGCTCATATTTCTGAGGTTATAGAGATTCCTAAGATACCAGGAACAAATGGTCTATCTCTACAAACAAACATCATTGGCATTGCAAAGATCAATCTGACATAAATGACCTCGAGATTGATTGTCCCTCATTTCAACTGATTGCTGTTTGACTTTTATAAACTTATTGGTGATCTTCCGCTTTGTGAGCTCTTAAAAGCTTTCTTTTGGGTTCATGTCAGGTGAATTACACATTAGACAAGTCTATCACATTTTTATTGGTCAGGAATGTAGTCAAATCTGACCTATACTATTAATGGCTCTTTAGAAGATGCAGGGTAGAGGTGCCTCATACATACCCTTGGCCGAGATCGCAGAGTCTTACATGATATTTGAACCTCTTCACAATAACAGTCTTATGTCGTTGCAATTTTAATACATTTTTTTCACTAAATTTGCTACATTATGAAGTTCTCGCACATTTGTCTCTTAATCTTTTGACTATGAAAAAAAGTATGCTAGCCTTTTTTGGGCAGAATCACATAAACTATACAATTTTTCATTTCACATTTTTTTGTCTTCAAAAAACCTTAGGAAGGAAAAAAACTGACTTTTATCCCTTTCATTTCCTTTAAAAATCTTAGCCCCGGCCCAAATATATTGTACCTACTTGGAAATGCTTAAGACATCAAAATAAAGGTTTCCATCAAAATTTAGCTTTGTCTGATTTTTTTTTAAAGTGAAAGTTTAATTTTCCTTGGTTATTAAGAAATTGGGTGAAGATTAACGAAATTCCAAAATTTTATCCCTTGTCAGGCTTTATGTTATGTTAGGCTTGTAACTTTTTTCCAAAGAAGATGAAACAAAACGTATTAATCAGCAAAAACAAATTTAAAACAGTAAATTTCAGAGAAATAAATTGGTGGTGCCTCAGATAGTAGAGAACTTGAAACTCTCAACCATTCCTGTATGAGTCCTGTTGGCAGAATGGACCTGGGGGGACCTACAATTTTTTGCCGACTCCGAACGGCTAAGATGGGAAACATTTGTCACGTTAAAAGATTCCCTTGGAGGATTTGTCACCTCTGTACGCTGTACGTCTGAAAAAAATAAATTTAAGAAACAATATTCGAAGTCAAAAGGTCAAGTTCGACCTCTGTTCTCTGAACCTCCTGATGAACAAAATCCACAAAGCTCTATTCAAGGGCCTACCCTATTTTGTACATTAATAAATGATCTAGCGAATCAAACAAAAAATTTCTGCAAACAATTTGCAAATCTGGCTTCAATTAGAGAAATAGTCTGTTATGGGGCTCGCACCTGACTTATTGTCCAGGTGATATTAAAAGTCAGTTTGTTCACAGTGGGTTAAATCTGTTTATAATTTTCAGTGGCTCTGATTAAAATTCCTTAACCAACCAAAATCGGCTAATAGCAATTTCGATAACGAACAACTCAATGTATGAATTAATTGTTAAAATGTTGGTTAACAAACACATCCGATTTGCAATAATCATTGATAAAAGATGATTAGTTGTTAGCAATGACCCTATATCCGAATGTCATCGAGGACCATGATCATTGAAGCTTAGCAATTGATTTCCAAGAAACCACCAAATAAAATAGACCTATCGACACTCTAGAGATCTTTGTTGTAGAATTTTCTTCAAAGACCTATAAGATATGCATAAAATTAGATAAGAATATACAAAATATGAATTTGGTGTCACACAAAAAAAAAACTACGGGCTAAAATATTTATCATATATGTAGATAATTAATTTTTATTTTCGATTGGAATTTTTAGTGAATTAAAATATTTAATCATCGACGTGGCGGAAACTATTATTCTTTTTTATTAATAATGAATAAATAATTAAATTATTCCAATTCTGGTTTACAAAGAACAAAAAAAAACCCAAACAAGAACTTTTATCAACTTTTTCACATTAAATCAGCTTTTTCTTCTTTAAAAAGCCTTCTACCACGAAGGTTAAATTTTTTTGTTATCACCTTATTAACCTTGCTCTGCTGTGAAATGTATTTCGTGATAGTATTGTTCGACTTCAATGCACCGCAAAATGTGAATGAACTTGAATAATGACAAACAAACCAATGGCCAAGCAACATCGATTGCACCAAGCTCACATTATACGCTTCTATTAACAAACCAAATACAGTTGAAGCTCTGTAAGTCAAAGTTTTAAGAGTTCAGTTGAACTTTTAATGAACTTTTACTCGATGACTGTTACAGATTGGAAAAGATGAACACATCATAAAAATTCATAATTTTAGTCACTCTTTTGTTTAATGAGTAAATTAAAATAATTTCGAGTCCGAGTCATTTACAAAGTAAATTCAGTTTTCGTGAAGGTGGAATATCTTTAAATTTCTTCGGCTTAAAGTGCTAACATTTTTTCTAACCAAATTGATTGCGATAAACAATTTTCCACTTTTCTACACGTTACTGCATCGGTTTTCCTTAAAGACAAGCTGGGGCTATTGTAAAGTGGAAAGTTGTGGAGCTTTTTTTAGTTTTTCATTTTACTAAATTAAAAAAAAAAGATTTTTAAAAAGAAAAGCAAAAGTGCAATTAAATGTCCATAAATATTGAATTGAATTGCATATCGGCATATCCTCTTTATTTATCACAATGATTTTTATATTAAAAAATTGAAAGAACACAAAAATATGATTTTTGATTTCCTTTTAGTTAGCGAGCTTCGACTGTCTGTAAAACTTTTAAGCAAACATTGTTCTGTGTTTGTCCATTATCATATTGGTATGCACAAAAAAATCAAAACCTCACTATATTATATCTTATGACATCACCGATTTGATGTATTATAGTGACTGTGGGACGTGAGCAAACAAACTTACGCCTTAAATAATAATTTTTCTACACATTTCTCTATCTATATAGTTAAACAAGTCTTGTTTCGTTTGTTGTAATGCAGATGCTAATTTGCAAACATTACTATAAAAATGACTACACAAAACGATACAAGCATTTCCACGAACCAAACTATGAGTCTCTGAATACATTTCGATATGCAATTTACAGAAATAAAAAAAAAAAAAAAAAAAAAATTAAGCACCCGATAGAAGAGCTCGCAATTGCCCAAAGTTATTAAGGAGTTTCAAATAGGAAAGAAACAAACTGAAAAAAAGATAATGCATAAGTCGCCGAAAGATGCTATCTATCATAGTAAAATAAATGTGAGGTTAAATTCGAAAGAATTTTTATTCGCTGCTTTGTGGATAATAGGCTTTTCACACCAAACCCAAAACCGGTTTTGGCGAAAACTTTTCAAGAACTCGAAAACCATTCCCCCCGAACATTACACGTTTTCGTTTGACATTCCAGTTTTTTTTTACACCAACCACGCAAAATTTTCTTTATTTTTTTTTTGTTTTCTTCCATTTTCTGAGAATAAAAACGGTGATATGAACAATTTGACTTATCACGAACAAATATTTATCAATTTTAAATAAATTAAATAATTTTGAGATTCGGGATTAAATTTTATATTTGATATGACAGAATTTCGTCAGCTGATATGACAGAATTTCGTCAGCTGTTTTCAATTACGTATGAAAGCATCTCATACGTACGCATGCATGGTCTGGTGGCCAGCCTTAGATAAGGAAACCAATCTTAAGACCATGACAAAAATCCAAAGAATAGCGTGTATCGGCACAACCAGTGCTATGAGAACTACACCAACGGCAGCCCTAGAAACATTCCTTTCACTAGCCCCACTCGATCTATTTACAAAAGAGATGGCGGCCAAAAGTGCTTTAAGACTTAAACAGTCTAATAACTGGAAAAGAGGCCACTACGGTCATAAAATAATAACGAACTTTACGGACATAGACACTCAAACAGACTACATCACACCACACATAGATTTTAACCCAGTGGCCATGACAGATATCCCAACAAGGGAATTCTGGAATGAAAACAGGGTCATTAATGCAAATCATGTTTCGGTGTTTACTGACGGTTCTAAAACAAAAGAGGGGGTAGGGTCAGGTATCTACTCGGTAAACCCACCTATCAACAGATCAATGAAGCTTCCAAACTTTTGCAGTGTATTCCAAGCGGAGGTGCTTGCAGTTTGCGAAGCCGCGAAATATCTAATCTCTTATGAAGTAGTCAATAGTAATATCGACATCTTCATAGATAGCCAGGCGGCCATTAGGGCCATTTCTTCAATCACTGTAAAGTCCAAACTGGTGGATCGTTGTCGGATTGAGCTTAGATCTCTAGGCACAACGAACACTGTTACCCTAAAATGGGTCCCAGGACATCGTGATATTATGGGGAATGAAATGGCAGATGAACTGGCCAAAAACGGATCATCTCTCGATCCGAGCCAGGTCGAATCTTCTATACTTGTGCCACTGGAGCAGGTAAAAAGTGAAATTCACCAGAATTTCCTCGAAGCTGCAGACGTCAGATGGTCATCAATTGACACTTGTCGGGTTTCAAGAAATTTATGGCCGAATATTTCGAAGAAAAGAACTGAATATTTACTAAAGATAAGCAGACCTCAACTATCGCTCCTAGTTGGAATCCTAACGGGACACAACTCAATGGGAACCCACATGAGGAGAATGGGCATTAGCCCATCGGACTTATGTAGAGGGTGTCAAGATGAAGAGGCGGAAGAGGGCTCATCCCATTTCCTTTGCGAATGCCCCAGCTTAGCTAGAACTAGAAAAGAAGCCCTCGGAGAATATTTTTTCGACGAAATGGGCGACATCTCTTCCTTGCCACTAAAGAATATCCTGAAATTCATTCAGAATTCAGGATGGTTCAGGGAGGCATCCCACACCTAAACTATCCCCGATCACCCACCTTCCTCATACCTACCTACCTTAATCCTGGGGAACGCAATGGATCCACGGAGATCCGAGTGAGATGTTGCGGCTTGCCGTATCATCACCCCTTCTAACCTAACCTAACCTATCTCATAAGTTTCTTTTTTGACATTTAAATAGGCGCTGAACTGAAAAGAAAAGTATGTTTGTTTTGTTCATCTGTGAATTCCCAAAAGTTTTCGACTGGTTTTATATAAAACTGAAGTTTCAAAAAATGAATGAGAAAACTTGTGTTTTTCATTAGGTTTTCCGGAGAGAAAAGTTAAATCTATTTGACGGTGTTCACATCGGCCTCACTCCGCCGCCGCCGACTTGTTTTTTTGTCTCAGTATCCCCATCTCATTTCCACTTTATAGTGAGAAAGAAGCGACCTGAAGTGAGTAGTCTATTTCTCACCATTAAGCGGTAGACATGTTCTATCGAATTTGTAGTTTTTTTTTACGAACACATAACTTTGCCTTAATCTCTTACCTATTTAAACGCAAGTAATAAAACAAAACATCTTCTTCTTTTCTCCATGTTAATTGAAATGCTGAGAATGTTAAGCGAAAGTTGTAGATATTATTGTAGTTCCTTAAGCAATTTCTATTTTTGGTATTTTTATATTCCAGATACGCATTGCATTAAGTTTCTATATTAAAACAAAAGAGATTGTACATTAAAGTGTTTCGTTTCATTGAAAATACGATGAAATATAATCAAACAAAAATCTGTGTTTTTTTTTTTGTTCTGAATATTTTTATTAGTAAAATTAGTGTTGTTCTTGAAGTAGCCGTACTTGGGTATGTTTGGTTTTTACGTAATGAACATCAGCCAGCATTGGCTAATTTAAATTCATATTTCAATGAAATTGAATAATTTTAGTGTTTCTTTCTGTGTGTTTTGTTTGTTTACACATATAAATGTTATAATATGCGTGTGGAAATTTTGTATTAGATCAATGGAGTTTTATTTGATTCAAATATTAGATAAGTTTGTAGTCTTGGTGGCTGGTTAAAAATAGACATGATGTTATTCGACATGGAAATATTTCTGTTTTTTTTTTTTAAGTAAACATGATCTGCAACATGTGAACTTGACACTTTTTTTTTAGTAAAAGTAGGGATTTACGAGTAAAAGTCCAATAAATTGAAATTTTATAGAGAACAGGATTTAAAACTGTAAAATTAGGATCTGAGCGTTTCATCTGTGAATTTATAGCTAATGACAAAATACTCGGAAAATTATCATAAATTTGTTGACTTTTAGTGCCCTTTCACACGAGGAAACTGAGTTGCCAGCAACTTTCAGTTCCATGGTGAGAAGGGCAGGAGGAAAGAGGAGTGAACAAAATCTCCCCGGTCGAAGATTTGAAGAGATTTTTTGACATTTCCTTTCACACCTAGGAAAAGGTGTGTTCAACCAATAGAATTTCAAAGGGAATTTCAAAAATCGCCTGGAGATTTGTTGATTTTTAAGGAGATTAAAAGAAAACGTCAAAAAAATCTCCAGCAACTTGTTTCTTCGTGTGAAAGGGGACTTAATCTGTGTTTTTTCTCATTTTGTTATCTACACACTCTGAACTCATGAGAGTATTTTTAACGATAACGATCGATCCGTGACTTTACTTTGACACAAGTGAAAAGCTGTAATTTTATGCCTAAGTACAGACGGATCTTAAAATACCTCTGTTCATTTTACTCCCAAAAATAATAAATCTGCCAAATAAATTAAGTTAAAAATTCTGTTAAAAAATCATATAAGTACAAAAAATGAAATCGGACATTTATGGAAGTAAACGAACAGACCTAATGTAACTTTCGGTAGTTCAATACTCTACCCAGTGTTCACCCACCTTTTCTTGAAAACCCCAAAAGTTGTCAAGCCAAAATAGGTTATTCGGTTCTCAACAAAAAAAAAGAAAAAAAAAAACGCTTGGGTTTTTTAATAATTTTTGATGAGAGCTTCAAGTATTTTTGTTTTGCACATTCATTTTCATTTTGTTTATTTCTTAATAGTTACTTATAAAATTAATATAAAAGGTGTTTTTTTAGACGTGTGGTTTTCAAGAAGAAATAAAACGCATATAATTAAAGTTATGGCCAAGAATTTAGCTTTATTATATAAAGCCTTATATAAACATAAGGGTTTGCCATTATGTTTTAAAAATGATTTCGGGCAAGTGACCGCCACGGCTGGATCGAATAAATTCCAGCCGAGAGGCCCAATTTCCGACCACTTTTTGCAGCAATTGAGACCGTATGTCAGCAATAACGCCTTGTTGATTGTTTCGTTGGCTGTATGGCATGTAGCGCCGTGTTCTTGGAACCAAAGGTCGTCAACATCAACATCCTCCAATTCAGGCACGAAAAAGTTATTAATCATGGCTCTAAAGCGTTCCCCATTGACTAACATTATGGCCGGCTTCATTATTCATCGCAGCGCTCGAACCGAACCATTATTTTGGTAATAAATTTGCATGATTTGCAAACGTTGTTCAGGAGTAAAGCTAGAACTATAAAGCTTGGAGGAGCACTTAAGTGGTCGGAAGAAAACAAGCGAATACACGGAAAGCATATGACGCGACTATAATTGCAGAGTGGAGCGTTTCGTCAAGTTTGGTTCAACTTTGGTTACGAGTGCTCGAGAGCGCACCTCACTTAAGTTAAACTGACATTTGGTGAAATAGGAATGCCAAAAAGAGATAGACGATAGTTACATTATGGATGTGTTCCCCTTTTTTCGGTACGGAAAGCTACTTTTCGTTGGTTTTTGACATTAGCTTTAGTGCCCTTCCGACTATTATAGTTCTACCTTAAGTCTATTCATTATGAAATGACAAACCAAACTGAGCATAAATCAAATGAAACACGTCAAAAAAACACCCTTTACATATGTAGGTATTTTCTTTTAGTTTCGATTGCAAAAATAAAATGATGTTAAATAAATGTCACTTTATTAGTTTAATATGCTATCTCATTTTGCCCCAACAAAAACCTAGATCTACACGGTTTCTCCAAGGCAGGTTCAGTTTTTTTCCCATTGGCAGGTGTATCTACCAATGATCTGTCAAAGAACTGACAACAGTCAACTACCTTACAACCGTCAGTTTACACAGTTGACAATGGCTGACAGTTTCATTGTCAGTTGGTTAAAAACTGTTCACAAACCTGGCAGATATTCTTTTATTAAAAATTAGTGAATCTGTTGGCATGCATGCATTATCGTTACAAACTGTCAGATGCCATAAATAATGACATCTGACCATCTCAAATAAGTCAGACGATAATTAAAATTGTGTGTTGAGACTATTGTCAGATGTTTGTCCGACAATGGCCTGAAAATTATTGTTCAATTTCACATATCAAAAATATTTTCCTCTATAAATCTTGTGGTTTACAATTTTTATCTATGAACAAAGTGAGATCATATTTCCTATAATTTTCTTTTTTATTAATTTGCCACTGAAAATAATAATACTTTCCAGCTTGTTAATTTAAAAATAATTTCAATTTAAATACTACACGGGATATGGATGACACATTCATACATATATGTATACTATCTTATTGTTTATTCTTATGAACGTTTGAGTTCATTTTCCACCAAAGCAAACATCATGGGGTCATGTGTGGCTTTTTACATTAATTTATTTGTTCTTGATGATTGCATTTTTTTGTTTTACTTTTCACATTTATTAATGCAGTGCTCAGTGTTGGAATAAAATTTTGCAAAACAATTAACTGTCCATTCAAAACAAATTAAAATAATAGTAATTTTGTCATTAAGTAAAACAACAGGTTGGTGTAATATATAACATTAAAGGGTTGAGGCCGTAGTCCACCCTGGACTGTGAGCGCCTTATAAAGTAAATTAAGTAAAGGGTTGGAAAGTTTAAGGGTTAAAGGTTGGCAGGGCGGAAATATAAAAAAGATTAACATTAGTGGGATAATATAATACCGGATGTTGTTTTTTGAGTTTTATCTTCGAATTGAGAACGCTTTGCCCAACGCACAGAATGTTTTTGTCTAGAGTTTTATTTTCGAACTGGGAACGCTTTGTCCAATGAAATCCTATTGGACAGCTGACAGCTGAGTTGAGGTTTGGCAATTCCACCATGAATTGGACTTTTTTTTTGTGTTTACAAACATTTGTACACATTTTTTTTCATAACATAAAGAACTAGGCAAAGCTAGAATTTTTGTATGTGCTTTAATAAAAGCCTGTAAAGCTCACATTTTGTACAAAGAAATTTTCATATCTTTTAAAGTTTGCGGAATATGACATTTCAAAGTGGCTGGTAAATTTCATATACATATAACGTCCGAAATAATGTAATTTTATCAGCTACAGTTTAATACAAACTTTCTGGATACAAATGTGAGACTTACAGGGCCCTATCATAAGCACACTAAAAATAGCCAACTTAACATAATCATTTTTTGAGTTATGAGCAAAAAATGTGTGTATATGTGCGAATAAAACGTTATCAAACCGCGTCCGTGACCACATATTTTTATAGAATCTTTATTAAAATTTCAACCGACTTTAACCACAACAGCAAGTACTTCTGACTCACTCGTATATTTTGTTTCCAAGTTCCAGTATATACAAAAAAGTTCACACTAAACAAATTCAACTAGGACTTTATGTGATAAGAAAATAATTTAATTTTTCTTAAATTCTTCAGGCAAATGACCAAACCTGTTTTTTCCAGGCAGTTGCTTCTGATTGTATTTTCTTCACTCAAAACCATGCAGAAATAGATGGTGATAAAAAAAACTTATACAAATAATTTCTCACTAATTTTCCTAATTTTTTCACACAAATATTTAAATATATATTTCAGAAACTCAATAATTTCTTCCAGGCGAAAATGTTGTTGTGATTGTGATTGAAAGCATACATCTTTAAAATAAAGTATTTTTCGTGTGCGAAGTCAAATTCCTGATTGTACTTGTAGTAACGTTTATTTAAAATAGTTTTAGCACAGCTGTTTTTAAAATTAAGAAAATGCTGATAAACTTCTTCAAATTTGTCTAAGCAGTTTTATGCCAATGACTTAAAATTACATCTTTAAAACTTTGCGCTTTTTTCTTTAAAACATATTACCTCTTTTCGTTTACTTCCTAAAACTGTCTATTTCTACCAACTTTCGTCCAAAGATCTGTTTGAGTTCATATAAACAAAATTAAATTTGACTGATGTGGGCAGTATTGAAAAGAACAGATTGTGTGATGGTACTTTGCATTGTCGATGAGTTCAAAGCTTAATTTAGCTAAAGAAAAGTCGCTAAATAGTTGTTAATTCATGCACAGTGAAACTTGAAAAAATGTAAATACTTTTTCTTAATTTATTACTTCTTATTTTTTGTGTTTGCCCTTAAATAATGCGGGTGCACCATAATAAAACCAAGAGGTAATAAAAACGTGCTCTACGTGGAAGCAATAACAATTATTGTTAAAGAGATCCTTTAAGAAAATTGTAAACATTACCACTCAGTATTTTACGAGGGTTTAGTCAGAATACCATCAACAGCCCTATTTTAAGTTCCCCATAAACACATGCTTAACATTTTATGCATGTAACTCAGAAGATAGGTATACCGTATACAGGAAATTCGTTAACATCTTCATGTCTGAGAGATGAACCAATTGCGTCCATATGTTGCAGTGGTCATTATTCGAGAGATTGCGTCATAGTAGCTTTGTCTATAAAATGAAGAGACCAAACTTTAATTACCCCCAAACCATAAACGCAATGAGACAAAAAACAAATAAAAATTATAATTAGTTCACAAATTCAAGCAGAGTCATATATAGAAAGAAAAAGAGTCTGTTCCATGGATCATATAATTAACCCACTAAGGTTACCGCTGGCTGCTACTGTCCCACTATACAGATGCTGGTTGGGATGAAGCTGATACTATTTTTTGCAGTTAATTGAGTGCAATGAGATAAATGAATTACTTCCGAACACGCCGCTGTCAGTCACTATGTGTCGTCATCATCATCGTCGTTTTCGTAGCCATCGTTGTCGTATTCGGCGCTGTCTTCTCGTTGGCTTTGCTTGACCAAACAATTTTACTATTATTTTCATTATTTTCTGTTCCAGATATGTCTTTAAGAAACGCAACTTCAAAGCATACAAAACTAACGCGTTTTTTTTCTTTTATTTTTAGCAAATCAAAGATGAACTGTGTGAAGTAGTATCAGAAATGGAGGCGCTAGATGTGCCCGAAGATTGCAAACATTCCAACAAAGATAAACAAATGTCGATAGGCCGTAAAAAGTTCAATATGGATCCAAAAAAAGGTGAGTTTTCAATTAAAATAGGTCGATAAGAGATTTTGAAATATTTTGGTACACTTTCATTATCTATTTGTTTTCAGGTTAAAATAGAACCATGGCGAAATCGAACTTTGAAAAATATCTATCTTTCTGTGAAATGAAATGCATATCACTTCACCACCGATCCGATTCGAAATATTTTAAGGCTCTCTCGCAAGCAATAATACCCAGCCGACTGGCTAAGACAGTGAACCAAAAGGCGTTTTCTTTTTTTAGCTCCGAGCATAGCACTGAGCTATCGAAAAAAGATCTGTGTTTCTTTTTTAGCTCCGAGCACTCAGAGCGCCCAACTTGTGTTTCTTTTTTAAATCAGAGTTAGCTCGGAGTACGCTCCATGAGCTCAGAATAAAAAGACCGAACGAATGGAGCAAATAGCTGAGCGCAGCTAACTTCACTCTTTTTTTCATTTCAGTTTACAATTTTGAATTTTTCCAGTTTTTGACTGGCCATCAGCTTTCAGATGAAAATTAAAAGTAATTACTTAACTTTGGTGAGTTGAACGCATCGCAATCGTATGACAGCTCAAAGCTTTGATGTGTTTCAAAATTATATCGGGGAGCTTTGATCATGCTCTGCTCAGAGCTTACTCCGATAGCTCGAGCTCTACTCCATACTCTGCTCGGAGCTAAAAAAGAAAAACGCCTATTATAGCTGTTTGTTACCTTTTGTTGGATTGTCTTATGCCAATTTAAACTTTCTGCACTCGAGCGGTCTCGTCATTGATGCGTACAAAATTCGTCTACAGTGACGATTTTTTTAATTGTAAGTGAAGCACCATAGATTTTCGTAACTAATCTGACATTTCACCAAACTGTTGAATTGAATCTATACGCCTGGCAACTTAAACTGCTGTACGCCCTGTGATTTGATCAATACGTGGAGCTTGGGTTTATGGTGCTATTGAAGAAAATAATTGTGAGCTGCAAACATGCCGCAAAAAAGCGTAGTACGCATCTATTTCGAGAAGTTTCGTGTGCAGAATGCTATGCTTAGAGAAACCATTCTAGCATGACTAATCTTGTACGCACCTTTGATGAGTAGTTTCGTGTGCAGAAGGACTAAATTGCCATAAGATATTCAATCACTTGACTATTGAACAAATGGTAACGAAAAGCTATACTGATGGTTCAATGTCTCAGGCAGTCCTCTTAGTATTATTACAGCTATAAGGAACACACACTTCTTTCAAACGATATTGTACAAAGCGACTATTTCGTTTGAGTGAAGTGGAAGAAATGGGTACAAACTAACTGATCTAACTGAAACTATTTAACAACCATCTCAAAGAGATTTAGTTAAGTTTCATCGCTCCATGATACTTTTCTCCATTGCTTTGTTGCCTGAAGGGAATCGTTTGGCATATGGCGATGTTTAGCAAAAGAAAAACGCTTCTAGATATGCATTGTTTTTTTAACTAAGTCACTTTTCTTGAAGAGCAAGTGAGCAGTTTTGTTTTCAATTTTTTATTTGAAAGGTATAGCGTATAGCCCATCGCTCTGGCAGAATCTAATTTTTATATTTATTAAAGAAATTAAAGAAACGTCGAATTTCAATTCCTGGGCGATACTAATAATAATTATTCAAGAAAGGAAGTATACTGTCAATCAATTATTCCTTTTGTCACTTTGTTCCGTGTACACCCTTTTAAATATATAGAAAAAAGACAAAGAAAAAATACCGACCAAAAACCCATTTTTGGAAGAACCACAAGCGATAATCTTCATAAATATTATTTTATAATTGCAATCATGTTTCCCTGTGCCTCATTCTAGATTCTCCATGTGACACACTGTAATCATCATCATAATAATTATTATTATGGAATGCGACAGTGACAGCGACATTTTTATTGCTCATTGTGTTTGCCCATCAAGTCCAACGTTAAGTCAATAGATTCTGCCTTGCCTTGCCCTTGTCACGCAAGGCACTTCTCCTATGAATAGGCTTTTTTATAGGAGTTAAATTGATTGAATCAAGGAAGGGCGTTAACGCGGGCGGCAGCAATTTACTTGGGGATTTGATACAATCTTCGCTGTAAACGGTGTTGCGCTGCCTGCTTTGGTGTATCAATGGATCAAAACCGTCAAGCACATAATATTGTTGTGTGTAATGAAGAGAAGCTAGCAGCTCCTCTGTAATGTATCAAAAGGGTGTACACATTATATGTACTACAATGTACGTTATGTTGGTATGACTTTATTGCGAACTTTACGTTTCGCCGATTAATTTCCGGTCTTGTCAATCAAATTGCTCTGAAAACCCAAAGCAAAAAAAGATACATAGGCCCATCCTTAAATTTTGCGCGCGTTGTTGAGTTGACGTTTGGTTTCCGCTGCTGGTTCAACGATTTTTGATTAATTGGAGCTTGAGATTTGATTTATTTGTTTGTTTTTGTAATACTTTTTTTAATTTATTTATAGGTATTGAATATTTAGTAGAGAACAGACTGTTGCGGATGGATCCTCAAGATATTGCACATTTTCTATACAAAGGCGAGGGACTAAATAAAACTGCGATAGGTAAGTACCATGCAATATTCATAATTGTTTGATAATAGCCCGGTTTCTTAGTGAATTTTTATCTTCATTAATTTTTTTTAACCGAAGATAAAAATGCACTAAAAAACAGAGCTTAAAATATTTGTTAAGAAGATATCGATACCTTCCCGTAAGAATGTATTAAGCGCGACATTTCAAAAATTTTAAAGGCATCGAGAAAAACCTCTGGTCCAGTTATTTATTTATGTATTTAAAAAAATAAAAAGATTTGGAACGGGATTTTCAACTCAAAATGCCTCTGAAAATCTGTTTATCACATCAAAATACCCACATAAATAACTGAATTAGAGGTATTTTAAAAATTTAATTTAAAATTTTGAAAATGTTGCTTAATACAAAATGTCGATGATGATGTTTTTTTTAGTAAAAAAGACATCAAGCAATTTCTAACCTATAACCTAGATCCTAGAAGAACACAAAAATGTTGAAATGCTTCACTTTTGACCCTATACAAATTTAACTTCTGGCGTTGTATTGAGCGCAAGTTTATATGCTTATCCAACTGGTTAGATCTACAGCCAGCGGTCTTCAATTTTGAAATCGATTAAGATCTTTTTGGCACTGGTCCGTCACAAAGTCGAAAACTTAGTCTTTTCTGTCTGGTATGATGTTAGACTACGCACTCGCATGTTTATGTTCAGCCATCGCACATTGCATCGAAAAACCGCTCAAAAATACTTTTTTTTTTCTTTATACAATTTTAACATACTTTATTTATGTCGAAATAAGCTATAAATAAACAGTCGTATTTATAAACTTTGTTTTTAGACAGCTGTCCAACTCCAAAATGTTATTAATAAACTTTGTTTACTGTTGTCCTAAAGTTGTCTAACTTCTACAATGGCATCGGTTGTCTAGGACTCGTCTAACTTGACATTTTATTTAATTAAATAATGCATATTTCCAATTATTAAAGACTTAAAAAAAAAACTATCTAACTAGTCAACCGTCTAAAAATCTAATAAATAAAGCTGAAAGTATCTGATATATTTAGGAATTTTTTGTAGAAATGTGGACAGTTTGTTTGGGATTCAAAACAGGCTATTATAAATAAGGTGTGAGAAAAAGCTAGAGCGTGTTGGTTCAGCCCAGACAGGAAAACAATCGAATAGAAGGGGGTCTATTTCCCCCGTTAAGGCGGGAGCTTTTAAGTTGAAAGAGAAACTTACAAGTAGAAATACGTTTTTTCCAACTTACGGAATTCTCACAGCTTACTCAAACAGCAGTGATAAGTTTTCAAACTAACGGAAGTATTTCTTACTGTAAGTTCATCTGTAATGTAAAGTTTCTTGTAAGTTGGTTCTGTAAGACTTACATAAGTGGTAAGTAAAACTTACATGTGTAATCTTGGCATCTTAAGTACAATTTTTGTTTTTGTTTTCAATACTCTTATTAATTCCAAATGAAATATTGAAAGCCGTATGGTAAAATGTATACACTCGAACAAAAAAAATGAAACGGAATCAAACTTGCTTTATTTAAAGACAATAATTGTTGTGAATGTACAAATAAACATAGTTGAGGTGCATAAAAGTTGATGGTATCATTAGCTTTAAATCAAGGCTTAAACCATAGTTATCACTTGAGGAGTTTTGGAGGTAATCTTAAAAGTTGAAACATCTAAGGAAAAACTGAGTTAAATTGAAACAGAGAGTAGCTGGAAAACTTAAACATTTAAGACAGAATCAAGTGCAATTTACTGGCTTACTATTTCATACTGTCTCACGTGTCACGTAGCTCTCATTACACCTTCTAAACGTTTCTTCATTGATCTGATGAGAAGACTGTATCTTGGGGGATTCGTTCGCATTCGTCTACCAGTGCTGCTTTAAGTTCATTTACTGTTTCAAGAGCTGGAATTCTGACCCTAGCCGTTCGCTTAAGCTCGTCCCACAAATGCTCGATAAAGTTTAAGTCCGGACTAAGCGCTGATCAAACCATCATGGCAATACCGACTTCCCTCAGGAATTTTACAGTTCCCCGCACCTTTCGTCGAGCGTTAGCGTGCATTAGAACGAATTCTACGAATAATTTATAATTATTTTCGTTATTATCACGAATAGCGTGGAAACTATGCTATGGATTTTCTTTGTTTTTACCCTCAATTTAAGGTTAAAAGTTAAAGCTATAAACTATATATAATATTATATAATCATTTAAGCATAAAGACTGTATCCACGACAGTATTGTTGTTTTTAAAAGCAAAAAGGGGTGATTTAAGAAAATCAAAAATAACAATATGAACAAATACCTCTGAAGATGATGAAATTTGGATTCAAAATCATTCTCTTCATACTCATTTATAAAATAACTGCCTTGAGTTGAAATGGATAAACCAGACGATCCGCCAGGCAAAAAAAATTAAGTTTTTTTAATTTCCATTAAACTAGGCACACATAAAGGACGATCAAATCTATAGGGGCAGTTATGGGCAGCATTTTATTTTTGTTATTGCTTCTGGACATCTTCCTCTATAAGATGTCACCAAAAATGTTACCGAATTATATAACAAAAGGTCCAAAAAAAAGGGAAAGAAAACAAACAAGCCCATTTTCTCTAGCATTTAAACTACAAAAAAAATGTATCAGGCTTTGATTTGGATTATATTGATCCTCAAGGTCACAAACATTTCCCCCATCTTTTTCTTAAAAATCGATGTCGACATATCTTATTTTTCATTCTTTTTTCAGCAGAAATTTATAATTTTAACAACTTCTTTTACGTCATACACATTACACACGTTAATCAATTAATTTTTTTTTTTGCAGGTGACTATCTCGGCGAAAAGAACGATCTCAATGAAGATGTGCTCAAAGCATTCGTTGCACTTCATGATTTTACAAATCTGATCCTAGTTCAAGCGTTAAGGTAAAATCAATCAAACTTTCACTCCCCGTTTTTATATTTATTTATAAACCTCACACTAAATACATTTTTTTCTCTTGAAATCTGCACAGACAATTTCTATGGTCCTTTCGATTGCCTGGTGAAGCGCAAAAAATCGACAGAATGATGGAGTGCTTTGCGCAGCGATATTGTCAGCTAAATCCTGACATCTTTACTAACACAGATACCTGTTATGTACTCAGCTTTGCAATTATAATGCTCAATACATCCCTACACAATCCATCGGTAAGTAAATTTCAAATTAGTCATCAAATATTTTAAGATGTTCCAGCATTTGCTGCACTGGATGCTTTAAAAATAAAAACTAAAACTAACTAAACTAAATTGAAAAACAAACGCATAAACCTAGCCACAAGCTATTTTGAATACGATACAAACCCAAAGTCCCAAACCAAAGCTAAAGCAAAGAGACTCGCCTGCTTTCCGAGGCGCGTAAATTATATTTTTTATTTATTTTTTTCAGCTAAAAATAGGTTAATAAGAGTATTATTGCTGCGGCACGATAAGAAGATTTTTGCTGTTGTTTCGATCGTTTGGAAATGCAAATTTTATGCATCTTGATGGATTTTATAATGTTTAACTTACATTACTAATTTTATTGTTTTTTTTTCAGGTAAAGGATAAGCCAACCGTGGAGCAATTCATTTCAATGAATCGTGGTATAAATAACGGTGGTGATCTTCCTCGTGGACTACTAGAATCTTTATATGAATCTATTCGAACTGAGCCATTTAAAATACCCCAGGACGATGGTAATGATCTTATGCACACGTTCTTTAATCCAGACAAAGAAGGATGGCTATGGAAACAAGGTGGCAGGTAAGAAATTTTATCAGAGACAAAAAAATCCACCCAATTTGACATACATTTTATTTTGTTTATTAAGGTACAAATCCTGGAAAAGGCGATGGTTCATATTGAACGATAATTGTTTGTACTATTTTGAGTATACAACGGATAAAGAACCAAGAGGTATAATACCTTTGGAAAATATTTGCGTAAGTTAATTGGAATTGGGGATTAAAAGAAATTAGTATAATGTTTTTTTGTTTTTAATTAGGTGAGGGAAATTCATGACAGAAGTAAACCCCATTGCTTTGAACTGTTTGCAACAGGAGGAGCTGATATTATTAAGGCATGCAAGACTGACTCAGAAGGAAAAGTAAGTTTATTAATTAAAATAAAAATAAAAAAAAAGAATCGTGCAGGGAGATACAATACATGTTAATTTATTTTAAATTTTAAGGTACCCATCGTTTCCATCATTAAGTACTTAGATTAGGTGAGGTATGATTTAAGTGATTGTCTAGGAGACCTTCTCTTTACTCGCGTTTGCATTTCCAGCTTCTTATAAAGATAGAGCATAAAAGACTTCTTGATGATGAATTGACGTTTCATTTAATTAGAAATCTCCTAAATGAAGCCTGTGTTTGTGAGAGAAATAGAGCAGAGCATCGGCCTCTGAATCGCAAGGTTCATGGTTCGCTCCCATATGACGGCAAAGAGTTTTTCAATTAATACGAGCATAACCAGACTAAGCACCACTAAAGGAGTCTGATGATCGATGTGGCTCTCGTGAAATAGCTATAACTCCATCCTATAAAACTTGGTGGTAACACACACAAGTTGTTGTTGTTCATTCAAAATTATTCAATATAAATTGATGTATAATGCGCAGCATGCACTGCACTTGTGTGTGAATTTCCATTTACACACAAGACCCAACTTAAATATTTGTATTATTTACAGAGATTCACGACTGACCTTGCACTACAGTATGTATTGCTGGGCTCTACGCGTTCTCCGCCCTCTATCTCAAAAACGGTTGAGCGCATTCAAAAATAATTTGGAGACAATGTGTCGAAAATTTTATGCTCTAAAATAAAATAATAGATGTTAACATCATTGGGGTATAGAAACGGAGATAATCGCGAAAACCCGATTTTTGTGACCTTTGTCCTTGAATAACTAACGTTACAAACACTAGATTTTATGAGACTTTTCAGACAACTTTTAGAACGCCAATATAAAGGTGTATACGAGTTTGCAGCTTATTATCTCTCATTCCCAGGTGAAACCCCTAATATGACTGGATTATTATGTTATTAGAAAAGATGCTGATATCTGAAGTTAATATCAAGTTTTCTTTAAGCAAATTAAGAACTTCTTTTATTGGAAAACTTTTTGTCTGTCTTTTAGTTTCACTTTGCTGCTCTATATGGTCGCACTGTACGAACATCTTATTAATTTTCTAAATGCATAAAACTAAGCTACTTTCTTTTTAAAGATCCTTATAAAACATAAATTTCTTCTTCCTTTCAGGTTGTTGAAGGCAAACACACTGTTTATCGAATGTCCGCGGCAACAGAAGAAGATCAACAAGAATGGATAAAACGTCTAACACAGTCAATAAGTCATAATCCATTTTATGATATTCTAGTACAAAGAAAGAAAAAGGCATTGAGCAATAGTTAGTATTAATTCTAGATTAACAAAAAAAAAAAAAACAACAAACAAACATCGAAGAGATCCTTCAAAAACGTTAAACGGTTCAAGTTTCATCTGGTCTGGTTTCCTGTTTGCATGCTTATAATCACAAAACTGCTAAATAACTCTACACATTAAAAAAAACACATACACACACCAACTATATATTCCACCGACCGTCGTCGTCGTTGTTGTCGATGTCCTAATATAGAAAATGGATGTTCGTTCTCCATGTTATTAACTTAATTTATATAATTTTCGTTTTGATTTCGTTAAAATAGTAATTGGTTTTGTTACAACCTAAATTGTTTATTAAAATTGAGTTTAAAAACGCATGCAACTATAAATATGAATATCCATAGATAAATCCTGATGATAGATTCTAATTTAAGTAATCCGTTTTTTTTTTGTCGTCTCTATTGTGATATAATTTATTTTTGTTTAGACTTATAATTAAAAAAAGAAAATGTTATACAAAATTATGATAATTTTTTTTGTAAAAAGTAAAGACAAAAAACTTTTAAAAAATAAGAAAAAGAGAGGATATATAAAATAATTGCAATAAAATCATTATACATACAGATAATTTATATAAAAAAAAATCAAAAAACATCTATGTATTAAAATAAACAGCAAAAGTTATAAATTAAAAATAAAACCACAAAACATATCTATTTTGTCAAAAATACAAAAAGAAATACATCAACAGCAAACAAAATACAAAACAATTTAAACTGATTCGCTTGATGCGGGAGAATGTCTTATTTGAGGTGCATAGATTTTTTAGATACCTATTAAATGTTTATATTTTGCCTTTTGTTTCAGTGAAAATTGTAAAAGCTCAATATTATTCCAAAATATATATACGTATTCAATGTTTCAATAGACAACATAAAGTTCAGGTAGCATATTGCTTTGTAGAACCTTATGTAGTTGAAGTTTATCTTGCAGATAAGTTCTGGCTAAGCTTATCCGCAAGTCTTGAAATTGGCCCTTTTCAAAATATAACTCTGAGGTATAGGTATGTGAAGAATTGAATTTTGCAAAATTCTTCCCTTGTATGAATTCCAAATATTTAAAATGATACTGTCTTGTATATAAATCTTTGTCGGAAAGTCATTCGATTTATTTATAACAAGCTAACATTGAAAAACGTTTCCTAACAAAAAAAGTTGGATATCAGGTTTTTTCTTGAGGGCTCTGTTAACACTAGAACATGGTGCGAGTGATATGCGACAGCTCACTGATGTGCCCACCATCATACTTAAGAGAAATGAAGTATAAGCCACAGTAACCTACTTATTGAATAATTTCGTTTGTTTACGTAACCACCGAGTAAAAAATGAGCCTCATCCCTGAAGAAAATGCGTGAGAATTGGTTTGGTAATTCGCGAAATGTACCTACTACAGAACCACAATTTTTGTAGTAAGTTTTCAAACGTTCATCAACTATTAAAAAATCCATACTTAAAAATCTATGGTTTCGGATGACTTTCGGTTTGACGTACATACATTTCTGTAGGTAAAATGCTGGCACGAATTGGATGACCCTTATAAAAGTTATTCCTTATTATTGATTATTACATCTGCCCTCATCCATTCAATTTTGATGCTTTCATTTTCGATTCTTTAAAAAATAGGAACTCAAGCGAATCAGTCAGTGTATGCAAAATATATTTTACATTTCTTAACAATCCAATTCAATTTTAACGTATTCCAACTTAAGCGCAATATGTATAACCATAACTCCTTGCTTCTTCATTTTACTTTACATTATTTGTTTTTTGAGTAAAAATCCCTTTGTATATGAAGCTTAACAGAATCCTTCTATTTTATCTATGTATGTTGTGATACATAATTAGAAATACATCAGTTTAATGCATTTATTGTAAAAAGTAAAAATATTAAATAATACAAAATCAGAGGCTTATATGATTTGCTCAATGAGCAACTAAAAATCTCAAGAGAACAGCACAACTAATCTCATATCGTTTAAATAAACTAATCAGATATTACAATTTGTCTGAAAACATTTTTTTCTATGCGTGCTTGCATCTTATCTCAAACGCTGCGTGTTAAATTGTGTCGAACTCAAAGGCGGCTTTTTACGTTCTTTAGGCAACAATTAAGAAAGTGGGTCACGTTGCGTTGCGTTTAAACTCTGTCTTAGAGAAGCTGTCAGCCCTATATACAAAATTTCCATTTAACTTCTGATCGATCTCCCATAATTCTTTATAAATGCTGGTGCATTATTACCATAACATAATTTTGGCCTAAACTGTGTTTCAAATAATATTAATATTTATATTTTGTTATTGATGTTCTTGATTTGAAGTAAAAAAAAAAAAAAACAATAATTTACGAGTTTCACAAGTGTGCTGAAGTCTCAAAATAAGTAATCACGCGCTGTGATAGTGAACTATGGTAGGAGGGAGCTTCTTGAAGTAAAACATAAATTAACAAAAAGTAGATTTCCGATTGTATGTAACAAATGGCATTTTTGTTTGGCTACTCATTTATTTTTCGTAAACATTAATTTTAGGTTCTAACAAGTCTGAGTACCATACACTTGAACTGGAGCAGGTTAGATTAGCTTGTGATATTAGACAAACCACATCGCCTCACTTTGTATGCTGAGCAATCATTCCGTAACACGATTATCACCTGACGATAATGTTTTGTAGATAGTCTTGCATTCCGTTAAACTGAAAATGACTATCGTTTGGGCGATATCGTTTTGAAAATTAAATCTTTGGTTCACGTAAGTCGATAATCGTAAAAACGCTCTCGTCACAACGATAGCGTTGAGACGAAAGCTAAATCGGTATCCTTTGCCCATGCTCACTTAATATTTTTTTTATGTAATAGCCACTGTAATTTGACATCATGTCTTGTCTCTTTTTTGTTGCACTAAAAACGAAAAAGCAACACAGATTGTCATTTATTATAGCCAATATCACATTTTCCACAGTTTGAGACTACCAAGCTCTGAAAAAAAAAAACGATGGACCAGACGATAGTGGTTATGTGAAGCAAATCATTAAGGATCACATTAACGTTTGCCGTCTTGACGGTTATCATTTTGAAAATTACAGAATGACCTCCTGATTCCAGAAAGTGCGGTGAAAGTGATATCTCTCAATTTGTTGGATTAATCCCGAAAGCCAAAGTGATCACTCCAGCTTTTAGATATTAATAACTACCAAGGAATTCCTATTTTAAATTCCTGACTAGCTTTTGAAAATACAAATCCGCCATTAAAATCCTGCAGATTTCAATGTGTTCATTGCGCTCACCAAGATATAAGTTACGGATTAACATAGAAGTAGGATCACGAGAATTTTAGGATGTTTTTAAGTCGCTTTCTCGAGAGATCATCCAGTTCGTAAAAAAACAATTTTGCAAGGGTTGTTTGTCTGATATAAGCTGCAGTATTAAAAAAAAAAGCGCGCTCTATCTACTTCTGCATCTTCATCTTTTTCCATTTAAAATCAAAATTTTAGCCTGTCGCAACAAAGCGGAGTGTTCAAAGTTACATTCATGAAACCCAATTTTGAGTGCTATTGTTACTATCACAGAATGTGTGTGCAATGTCAGTGTAAGTAAATTATATAAAAAAACCAAAATGTTTCTAAATATTATGGGTATTCATGCAACAGCGTAAAGTCGTCGTAAACGTTGTAAAGTTTTAAACTTCGTAATTCTGTCATAATTTGTATGGAAAATTTGACAGATTAACGAAGTTTAAAACTTTAGCACGTTTACGACGACTTTACGCTTTTGCATGAATACCCTTATTAAAAAAAAACTTCTTGATATAAATACAAAAATTAAATTCAAATATTTAAAAAAAATCTTGTAAATATTTTCAATTATATTATAAATTCATTTAGTAAAAACCTGCATCATCATCACTCTCATAAAAATTTAGTTAAATAAATTGAATTTATTTTATAATTTTATATTTTACTTAGTACCTTTAGCTTTTAGTTAAAAAATATTTACTGTGTATATAATAATATTTTTTTTATTTTTACCCCAAGTGTTATGTTATAGAAAAACAAAAACAAAATCGGATTATTTTGTATTTTAAAATAAAACACTGAGAAAACCTAAGCAAGAAAGAAACGAAGGAAAAAAATATTAAAAAAGAAAATATCACGACAGAAATAATTAAACTTATTAAATGCAATATTTAAAACAAATATAATTAAAAATATAATCCGTTTGGAAAAATTATAAGTTTTCCTCAATTATAAATAAAAAAAAATATATATTGATACGTATTTACACATTTCAAAATTATTATTATTATAATTAATAATAAGAGTGTAAATTATATAGCTTTAGTATAAAAAATACTTTATAATTTGTAAAATAAATTGAATTTTTTATAAACCAATATTATTTTATGCTATACGTAAATTAAAATATGAAAACAAAATGAAAAAATAAACACATTTTACATAAACTAAAAACAAAAATTTATTTGACTATAATGTATAAGACTGCGGTGTCCCGCGAAAGCTGTAGGTACTTCCAAACTTTTGCGTCATTCAGAAAGGACAAGAACAATAGTTAAAAAAAGAAAGGTAATTTTATTTCCTATCAAAATGCATTCGCAAATTTGTGGCACGATGGGTCGATGTAAAGAAGGCAGTTGGAAACCAAACATTAATAACCGTACCGTTTTTTTTTTAATACTCAGACGACGCAACTACCAATTCCAACATACAATCAACCATTGTTAAAACCTAATATTCGATTTATACCACCGACAAAATGCTTTTATTTCTGCTGTACTATTTAATCTATTTACTGCCATAACCGTTTTTTAAACAAAATATGAGTACTTATTGACAGAAACCCTGGCGTTGTCATTCGTTTACCATAAAGGCAACTAATGTAATGATTAAACTGAGGATAAAAGCATGTTCGTGAGATAATAAATAAAACGCAAAATGGCTGTGAAAACAGAAATGATTTTCTTAATAGGCGTTTTTCTTTTTTAATTCAGAAAAGAGCTCTGAACAGTGTTCGAGCATGTAGAGCATGCTCTGAACATCATCTGAGCAAGTTTGTTCTGAGCACCCTGAACCATTTTTGAAACACACCTGAACACTAGCTGTCAAATGCTATGTATTCAGCATTGAACTTTATCTGCTCAGTCATTTTATTCTGAGCTTATAAAGCGCGCTCTGAACAAACTCGGAACACACTCAGAACGAAAAAAAGAAATACAAATTTTTAGCTGTGAACGCTCTGAGCTAAAAAAGAAACACAACTTTGTGATTGACAGTTCAGGCTCTGCTCGAATTTAAAAAAAACCCAATGACTTATGCTTCTTAGATTGGGAATTGACTCCCTACTTTCCTTCTCACTTGAAAACAACTCCCGGTCTTCTTGGCTTTGACTCAACAAACTTCTTTGTGAGTCCTGCTTGCATATGTTGCACATCATCCAATTAAGTAGACTTCAAAGCTAGAAATGGCACTCCGCTTTTTGCCAGGTTTACGAATGTCCTTATCTAAATGACGAAAGACAATTCAGACATGATAAGATGTACATTTCACTCGGAATGAGTGAAAAAAGGGGAATATTAATTTTTGGGGTGAAACTCACAATAGGTGAAAGGTGAAATGTAAATTTTTCCGCGTGAAATGTTATCGACGTGGAACTCACATAAGGCTGAATATTTCTGCCCTGAAACAACCACTTTCTGTCATATAACACGATTATGGCAATAAATTGGCAAACAAAATGTATTTTGTCAATCGTGTAAATCTAGATTTATAACCACCCAAAATATCGAGAAAAAAAGTAAAGATTTTCAACACAACAACATCCGACCATTTTTGTATTTGTAATAAGCTCGAATATATTAACAAATTGCTTTTGCTTGCTCAAAAGCCCTACCTTACCACCCACAGCTTACGGCCAAAAAGAGAAAGTGCATTCATCTTAATCCGATCCGAATTCGCCATGTCAGGTTTTCTTCAACACGATTCACTCACAAACATCATCGCATCACTCATCCAGTCATTACCTACTGTCTTTTTCGCTGTAAGCTCTATTCAGATCAGTTAAGTTTGTATTTTGCTTCGTCAATTTACTGCTGCGTGCTCTCGCGATAAAAAATATTAATTTTCTATAATTAATTCTCAATTTTCGGTAAAAAAAATGAAATAATTGTTTTCTAATTGGTAAAGTTCATTTTTCCAAAAAAAAAACTTAATTTTTCTTTCCTAAAAAGTATATTTGTTTGCAAAACAAAATTTAATTTCCTCTTCTCAGTTTCGGTTTAATAATGCCGTTTTGTGGTGAGTTGCTGTCGTCAGTGTTGGTACCCTTTTCATCGTTGTGGCGGTTTAAGAATATCGTTAAATTTAAATTCGAAATCAAGAAGTGTTCGGGTTACGAAAATTTTGTACTTCTAAAACAAGTGTTTTTTTAATCCAATTAATTAAACTAACCTGCCCTTTTTTAATTTAATTTGTTTGAATATGCACAGTGATCGGTACGTAGTGTAAAATTGTACTGAACTAAAATGGACCCACAGTGCTTAATTTAGAGTGCTTAATGTTAATATTTGAGTAGATATTTCAAAAGGTGTTGTGATTTTGTAAAGTGTCTTAAAATGCCCGTCTATATGGCCAAGAAGGTGATAGTTACATTCTCGATATCAGCATTTAGAAATTTGGTAAGTTATTTTATGTGAATTTTTAAATATTTTTTTTTATCAATAAATGTAAAATCGTGCATACATACAGTGGTGGCCAAAGAATTAGAAACAAGAATTTTGTAACAATGTTAAATTGCATAACTTTTTTTTAGGAAATTTGTTGAGGTTGGTTAGTGGTTCTTTTAATAGACCATGACATATAGTACACTTCTGAATATTTTATAAAAAATAAAAGCGTGACACTAACAGTAGAAAATTAATATTATTTATTTAACCCAAATCGCACCTGGCCATACAATTAGAAACGCAAAGAAAAAATTGGTATTTCATAAAAAATATTCGATGAAAAATTAATATTTTGTAAGGAATCCCTTATTTTTGTCACTGCAGCTAATCTTGCCTGCATACTTTCTACCAAGGCGCGGCATCTTGATCGGAGTATACTCTCCCAGACCTCCTTTATATTTTCAAAAAGTTCCTCAGAATTTTTTTGGTTCTTGGACTTTAGCCTTCTCCCACGTCTGCCCACAAGTTCTCGATAGGATTCAAGTCTGGACTTTGGGCGGGCCAATCCAAAACATTAGTTTTTGTATCAAAAAACCACTGCTTAACAATCCGTGCTGTATGCTTTGGATCGTTATCGTGCTGGAAAACATACCTAACTAATGGGCATGTGTGCAAATGAATAAGGCTCCATGACATTTTCCAAGATGCCTTTATAAATATGTTGGTCCATTCGATCATTTATTCTTACTATTGGGCCAACTCCATGCCACGAGAACGCACCCCAAACCATTATGTTTCCTCCTCCATGCTTAACGGTCTTTAAAGTATATTTAGGATCCAATTCCTTCTTCTGAGGGGGTCTAACATACACTTTACCATCTGACCCGAACAAGTTAAATTTGGATTCATCACTCCAAAGTATGTTTTTCCAGAATCCCATGGCTTTATTTGCGTGAAGCTTAGCAAACGTCAAACGCCTCTTCAAATTCTTTTTGGAAACATGTGTTTTTTTCCTGGCAATGCATCCACGTGGCCAATGTTCTAGAGGTCGGCGCCTTATAGTTCTAGCTGATAGCTCTTGACCCAATTGGAGCGAAACAACCTCTATTATTTTTGCAGATGTCAAAAAAGGATCAGCTTTGCTAATTTGGCATATCAATCTGTCCTCTTTTGGCGTGGATTTTCGATCTTTTGGTTTTCTATTTGGGGTTTCAAAGCTGCCAGTCCTTTTATTGACTTGAATAGCATCAAATACCATCTTTTTCGAGCAACTAAATCTTTTTGCTATGGAATCAACTGACTCATTTTCGTTTTGATATCACTGCACTAAGAGCTTCCGGAGTTCTGGACTACAAGACTTATTTTTGCTCATTCTCGTCGCTGTATTTTTAATCAATTAATATTATAAAAATAATCAAAAAAAAACTGAAAACGATCAACTCACATTGATAATAATTTTCTTTATTTTTAAATTTACCAATTCTTTTGTCGTTTCTAATTTCGTGTCCAGCAAAAATGTCGACTATAAATGAATTTTCTAAAATAACGGTGTTTTTAACTGTTCGCGTTCAAGGAAACTCATATTTAAAACAAACATGTCACCTGTCAAAGACCAACGACACAAGCCACGCACGCTGGTGCTTACAAAAAGAATTATTGATAAAGTGCGTTTAGAATTGTTGTTTCTAATTCTATGGCCACCACTGTACATATGTACATTCATAGGTATCTTGTTTTATAAATGCTTCCATTAAAGTGCCTCTACAGTCTACATCTACACTATCTCACAAAGTTTTAACACATGTCAGAATAAAGTGGGAAGGAGTTTCATACGACTGTCAAATTTGTGCGATGAAAATAATGTTCATATTTTGCTTCCACACTTCCATCAAAACAAATTAGTTTCACCATAACCTCAAACGCCCAAGTGGGATAGAAAGTGTGATGGTCTTAGAATCGATCCAAAATATTTTCATGTATAAACACATGTCAAATCATGTTGGATGCGCTGTCATATTTCATATTTTGTTTCCACACTAATAGGCGTTTCGTTTGGTCGTCCGGAAGCATTCCGAATGCTTCTGAAAACGTTCGTTTGGGACTAGGTGACAGTTCTTCTTCTAAAAAGAAGAGAAAACGATTCTGGATTTGAAGAAAGAATCAAAACCAAAAGCACACATACATGCGCACAATTGAAACGTCAAAATTGTCAAAGGTAATTTGTTTGTTATTTGATTTTTTAATTGCGATTGTACATTATACAAAATTTGGAGTTGAAAGAAACCCATTATAAAAAAATGGATAGACCAAACATTTCATCCTCATCATTTTCGATATTTGTATACCCTGATATAGAATTTTTGCTAAGGTTATGAGTTTATTCAAAGTAAAAATCCAAGGTGAAAACATTCGTTGCTGTTAGTGAGGAATATCAATAAACCGAGAAACAGCTGTGCGAATGTTTCATCACCCAAATCCAACAGCCAAGTGCACAAATACAACCAAACCAAATTTTCAGAATAAAAAAAGGTTGCAACTTGTTTGTTTGGCATTCTGGATCGGAGAGCTCCGGGGGCTTCTTCCGGAATACCAAACGAAAACGCTATAATATACTTAATTTCTTCACACTTTTTTGACATTTATAAAACTCACGGCACGGCTATTAGCTAATCTAATGTCGTTTGTCATTGTTAAAAAGATTCGTGTTTTTTTCTGGGAAAAGATTTGCACTTTTTCCATTTGTTCATGTTTTAAGATGAGATCGGAAAACAAAAGATGAAATCTTTCTTGAGAGATTTGATCTACATGCAAACATTCTTTTGTCAAACGACAAATTGAAATAGGGAAATTTCCCAGTAGGAAATTTCGTCCTCAAGGAAAAAATTTGTAATGATTTTATTAAAAAAAGGTGCTGTCTTTTTCATCAGTTCATTATTTTCATAACATCGCCATTTCTTTCACTTGGTGCAAAAATTCAACTCAATTCAATAATTCCAATGCGGTATACAATTTCATGATAAAGAAAAAATCATGCATCGAGAAACAAGAGGATGAATAGTAATGCACAATCCTCAGTTTGTGACTTTTTGGTGACTTAAACTCTCATCTTTTTGTATAAATAGCTCACCGTGACTTTTGTAAGAAAATCAATGTTAAATGAACCGAACATATCTCAAATTGCGTTTGTTAAAACGCCAATATAACTTTTGATTTGAAATAAGAACTGCTTTTTTGTTTGTTTTAGCCTTAAATTAGAAAATACACTATTACCTACTTAATAATAAGTGAATTCCATTTATAAAGTAATATCCTTTGTGAAAATTCATGAAATTTTTCATCTTAGAGTAATGGCTTGGTGAAAAAGTAACTACACGTACCTAGTGATATCACTGATGTATATTCATGGTATTTTTCATAAAATGGTATTCACTATGGAATAAACAATTTTCAACGAAATTACCTCATTTGGCCTAATGAAAACGTAGTATTAGACTATGAACATGTTTAAAAAAAAAACAATGGAGTCTCAAAAATCCACGTCTGAGCAGTGACATGTGACATATGTATATTGGGCCTCGCTAATTTCTAGTGGAGCCAGCATGTTAAGGAGAAAGCTGGAGATTCCTCGG
This sequence comes from Dasysyrphus tricinctus, assembly GCA_963921185.1. NCBI lineage: Eukaryota > Metazoa > Arthropoda > Insecta > Diptera > Syrphidae > Dasysyrphus > Dasysyrphus tricinctus. The sequence goes on along the minus strand of OY992533.1, from coordinate 16,974,316 downwards.
TGCATTTTTGAAAATTACCCACTGGGTACACAATAATATTCCTATATTTAATTATAATTCGGTGTCCACTTCTGTACATATGTAATTATTCAATAAAAAGATTGAAAGTCATTCCCATTAATAAACAAAACTACATATTTATTTGTATTTGAAGGAAAAAAATACAGCCAAAAAGTGTGCAATATAAATAGCATCTTAAAGCACAATTGCGCACAATTATAGACAATGAAGTGTCTTATAACTCATATATTTTTAGTGTGACACTAGGTGGAATAGATGTTTTTGTGAATTATAAACGATAAGTTATGAACACTTGCATTAAAGTTAAAACCGTCAAAGCTTGTTTTATTTTTTTTAGTGTCACATATTAATTCTTATGAGAAATAAGGTAACCAGATTGAAAATGGCGAAAAGGGGGGCATCGCGGATTTTCTGTGAGGGGGGGCAAGTGTTCAAAAAGGGGGACAAAACATGTTTAAACAAAATAAAAGTAAAAAAAAAATGAAATAAAGAAGTTTGATTCGATCTTTTATCATACAAAATAATCACAAAAAATTCAAAAATGATAACTCATCAACTAAAATAAATTAATGATAAACAAAAACAACTTAAATAAATTACTTTCCTCAAAACAATAGACGATGCGCTCAGCTTTAAAAGGATTTTGAACTCCAAATGGATGTATTCACAGAGGATCATTCTTGAAATATTTAATGAAAATCTTTTTACAGTTTTCAATTAATTGAATATTTTCTCTTTTTGAGTTTTTAATTAATAAGGGGGACAGAGGTTTGTATAGAGGGGACAAACAACATGTTGATATAGATATATCAACATTGATTAAGGCGTGTTCAATTTTTATTTTTCTAAACCTGGTTCTAGTGAGAGACTAATTAGGAAGTTTTTAGGATTCAGGAGAAATTAAAGAGCTGCACACGGTGGTCTTCAAGATGCGGCAGGTTTCACTAAAATGGACCCCAAAAGTAATGATGCAGATTTGTAGGAAATATTCTCAGGATTCTTAATTTGCAAACTCCAAAATCATACCTGATCCGTTTTTTGAGATAAACTCATATTTACATACACGGGAAGGCATTTTGACTTTGAATGGGAAAAAAATTGAACATATTTTAACGTACTATATGTTTTTAGAAAGTTAGAATTCTGTTTTTGAATTGTGTGTTTAGTTTTAGTTGATTGAGTAAATAGTTTTTGAGAAATTTAATTCGAAAATCAAAATTTTAGAAAAAAAAACAAAAAAAAAATTAATTTTTTTTCCTCAAAATTTTGCACAATAGGCTGCAATTTTTTTTCCAAAATTCAATGCTCGAATAAATTTTCGATCTGTTAAAAAACTCATGCCAGTAAATATCTTAGTTCTTTAGAAATCGAAAAAGAAGAGAGGTACTTTTATTTTTAAGTTTAATTTTTTTCCGAATGAAAAACTAACATATTAGTCCAGTAAATAGAGGTAAAAATAGGGGGGTTACCCTACAAAAGGTCGGGTAGCTCTAAATTTTGTATATGTTATATGGTATGGTTGATAGATGTAAATTCCACAACCACGCTCCCTCCGCGGCCTTGAAAATCCTGGAAAAACAACAAAACATCGGCCCTTTTTTCAGTTGTTTGCTTATAACTTCTTTCCGGTATATTTTTACGGAAAAGACAGTAGACAGTAAAATGAAAGTATTTTTGTACAACCACTACAAACGGCGCTATTGAGCTCCCAAAAAAGGCTAAAATTTCATATTTTGTAAGATTTTAGTTTCTTTCCTCTTTACAGCACAATAAATCCTTAACCGTCAAGCTTAGCGCAAAATTTTCACAATCAATCTTGTAGATAATTTAATTGGCTACCAATTTCATGTAACTACAGTCGACAATCTCTAAGTCGAACTCCCCCGATTATTTATTCGATTTTCTTCTAACAAGAATTTTTTCACCATGTTTGTTGTATTTCCAAACTTATTTATTTCTCTCTTAATCGAATTTTTGCAAAACTCTCTCTAACTCGAAATAATTTTGGTATCCCGTGAGAGTTCGACTTAGAGGCAGTCGACTGTATTTTCATTTTGTGACCAATACAATCAGTAAATTTATGCTAATTTTGTCCACGTTGCTTGTATACGGAGCAAGTCTTTTCATCCATCTTACTCATTGGAATAAAAATTGCAGATAGTAGTTATTATAAAAGACATTAAAACGAATACCAGTAAAAGAACAAATATCTTAACCCTGAGAAAAATTCTGGAAATTACCAATGAACTTCAAGTCGAGACACAAAGGTTTTGCATTGGCTCCAAGGCCGCTTATGGAAGCATATTCATCGTCAATAGCTCTGTATGGCGATAACTGAGCTCGAGATCTCGAGAAAAAAGATTCAGCTGTATATCGTGACATTATATAACATTGATTTTTAACAATTTTTTTCCCATTCAAAGTCAAAATGCCTTCACGTGTATATAAATATGAGTATATCTCAAAAAACGGATCAGGTATGATTTTGGAGTTTGCAAATTTAGAATCCTGAGACTATTTCCTACAAATCTGCATCATTACTTTTGCGCATCTTGAAGACCACCGTGTACATTAAAAACATAAACACTAGTTTATGAGCAACACGCTAAGATCCTTTAAAAATTAGTCTATAATTCTGTGCCAGTCTCTTTTGACTTATCGTAGCTTTCCTACTTTTCTGAATTAAACTCTTCATAATTAGTCTAACGCTAAAACCATTTCCCTAAAAAATTAAAGTTAAACACGTAGTGTGGGACTGAAAAAATAAAATCAGGATAGCTCCGGCTTTACTTTAATGCAAGTGTCGAGTTAATGCAATTTTGAATTTAAGATAAGAATGAAATTTTTATTAAATCTGATTTATATTAAAACTTATTCAAATATTTTTTTTTTTCTTTACAAATTGTGAGTAAGCTTAAATTTAAGGTACCTCCGCACAGTAAAATATTTTAGCTATAATTCTTTATACAGCCATTTTTAGAGAAACAAAACTTTTTAAAATTAAAAACTTTTAGGTTCCTGCTTTTACCCAAATTTGAAGAAAACAAACATAAAGCCGAGAACAGGCTAAGTGGCAAAACTCATGAATCGCCTTTCAAAAAATTACAAAAGTATCTATCTTCAAGCAGTTTTGAAACTTTTGCAAAGTTTTTTACGTTAAAAAACACGCAGATATAAATAAATAAAATCTTTATTGATACATATTCAATATTAAAAACTAATGGCATTCACCTTATCGTTATCTTAAAACTATTTACGGACTACAACCTTTTCGATTTCCATACAGTATTTTGTATTCAGGTACAATTTCTCTTTTTATTAGGGCATTCATTACAGCGACATGTTTTTCACGAACTAAGTCTCGTTTAAAAACCTTAATGCCTGGACTGTGTATAAGAAAAGCGTTATCTAGCACATGATATTCATAGTCCAGCAAACACATAGCGTATCCCTAAAAAAGAAAGCAAAGATAAGTATTTCAATATTATATTTATCTTCTATTTTTTTAAACCACTCTAACCTGTATACGTTTATTCTTTTGACCCTCCCATGTTACTCGTTCATCAAAGAACGGTTCGCGATTATCACTCACGTAAAATGGCTCCCAAACAATTTGCTTCGATCTTCTTTGTCCGACTATGAAGATATTCATGTCATCCGTTTCATTAGCCACCATCCAATCGGTCATGTTGGGAATATTATGACACGAGCTGCAGACTTTCTTGTGAAATGGAATGGCGGTTTTATTTTTTAAAAGTTCTTGTAGTTCCGTCTTGGTTTCAGGCATTCTTTTAGCATTTTTATCGATTTCAAAAGCTGCCAAAGGAAAAACCCTGGTGAAAAAAAAGGAAAAAGCATTTCATATCATTGTAGTTTCATTAAACCAAACCAACATACCTGGGTCTCTCACCAGACAGCACACTCGAATTTCGAATAACCATTTTAAGAAATCCATCTACAAATCCCGGATTCGGATAGAGCTCGATATCACTTGCAAATATAAAATGAGTGAGAGCAGCTTTTCGAGCAATATTTCTACCCACATTGATTGGATAGGCAAGATGATGACTTTGTTTGTACATAGAGCTTCTGTTCAGATTTTCATATGGCGGTGGTAAGGAACAATCATACGGCCATTTTAAGGCATCAATTTCAGTCAAAGGAATATTTTTGGGCATGTGATCTTTGGGGAAGTATATATGGAAGGTCACATAGTATTGTATCAGGTCACTTTCTTTGTAGCAATTGCGAACGTATTGAATTGCTTTAAGCGTTGTATTAAAATCAAATCCAGGAGCGTAAATTGCAAAACTTACGGGGGCACTCCATCTGAAAATAGTAAACAAATATAAAACGGTGCGAACTAAAAAGAACGATCAATCGTTTTTCAAAATATTTATAGTTTTGAATTTGCATTTTTGTACATGCACTTTAATATTACTACAACGACTAAGTATAGGGCAAGTATTGGTTTCATGGAAAATAAAATGCACGGCTGCATCACACGTACTTGCTCTTATGTTCAACTTGCTTGGAACTTAATAACTTTTAAAATATCCAAGTAATTATAGAAAAAATATATAAAAAAAAATAAAAAAAATAAAAAGAAAGCATTTAAATCGGTTTTTAAATTGTATTAACAACTAGTTAAATTGCTTAGCGGTAAAACCTAAGGATGCTATTTTATTACTTGAAAAAATAGGAAATATGCAAACAAAAAACTAAAAATCGTTGGAGCAGTGTTCTTAAGTTGTATTTTAAAAATTTGGGGCTAACATTTTTAGAAAATATTAAAATACATTTAAAAACCTAGTATCATTAAGGTGCCAGTTATAGCTATCATTGAAACTCACATTGAAAATTTTAATGATTGATTTTGAGACGTTTAGAAAGTAAAATCATTTATTCTTTTGATGGAAAAATAAAGCTAAGGACCTAATTAATATTTCTAGCCAAAAAAATTGTTCAAATAGGCTCAACTTTCCACATAAAAAGACTTTTCTTATTTCAATTATTGAACTACCTTACCAATGATCATTGAAAAATTAAAGTCAATTTTTGTGGAAAGTTGGGCCTATTTGAAATTTTTTTTTGCCTAGAAATATTAATGAAGTCTGAAGCTTTGATCGTCCATCAAAATAATAAATGCCTCCTAAACGTCTCAAAATCAATTATTAAAATTTTCAATGGTTGCTATAACTGGCACATGTCATGTCATCAACATGTTTTTGAAATATTGAATTTTCAAAAGAAAATTTTTTTCAAAATTTTGATATGCAATATTATTGACATTTTAAAGAAGCTTTTTCATACAAATTTTGATTGAAATCCGTTAAGCCGTTAATGAGAAATCGAAAATCAAAAAAGCCGTTGTATGACAGGAACCGTTAATAATAGTTCTTGGTAATTTTGTATACCATGCCTACTATAACGCACTCATTTGTTTATCAAAATCGTTGGAGCCATTTTTGATATAAATAAGCTTTATCTTAACGGTTGTATGGCAAGTGCCGTTATTTTTGGAGCTAAACAAAATTCAATTTTCCCTCTGGAGAATTACAAAAAACCTTAAGTTCAAAATTTGAAGAAAAGCTTCACTAAGCTGTAGATCCAAATACAAACAGACAGACAGACAGAATTGCGCCACCCACTTTTTTCGTGTTGTCTATTTTACATTGAGCTAAACATGGATCGATTTGGTTCATGTTTGACACACTGTATTTGCATATAATTCCCTTGAATACAAAATCAAGTTTTTGTTTTAGATCATTTAGTTAGAACAACGAACAAGTATGTAGCTCTCATACGACACTACATTTTTCTCTCATTTTTAATAAACTGAAATGGGTGTGAGTGGGTACGCACTTTATCCATAAATGTAAAAATGTCGCAAAAAATCTATAAAAAATATGATTTTCAAATTTAATTTGTCAGGTTCTGGCAGCTTTTCTTGATATTTCAGAATTAAAAATGAAAAATTATTTTAAGGTACCTAAACTCAGTTACAAAAGAAGATATACACTGAGACCCTAGAGAACACTAGGTTATGATGTATATTTTCTTTCGGGACATATTGTAAATGTGAAGTTTAATTTAGAGAAATGCTATATTATATCAGAGCGCTCACCTGACAGACGAATCCAATTTTTTTTTTACTTAGTATTTGACAACAAAACTGGGGAAATTCTCTGAGCCCTCAGAAATATAAACTGGACAAATTTGTATCCCTTTTTTGCTCTGCTGACAAATTAAATGAGAAATACAATTAGCCAGTTTATATTTCTGAGATCTCAGAGGGCTCAGAGGACTCTGAAATATATGCACTATTCCTCACAACAATTCCTCACTTTTCCCTTTAAAAACTGAGACTGAAATTTTTTGGATTCGCTTGCTCAATTATATTTTGTCGCAGTAAATTACATAAGAAGAAAAGAAAAAGAGAGTTGTTTTGACTTCTATTTGAGGAATTCTGTTTATATTTTACTCTCCGGCTCTGTCAAAGAACGGGGAAAAATTACTGAGCGCTCAAGAAATATAAACTGGCTAAATGAAGAAAAAATGTAGTGTCATACGGGCTTTACTTTACTTTTTCATTTCATTTATTTATTTATTTAGTGTCAACCTATTTATAAGACATTTGGATATTTAGTATAATAGCGAAATATTTTCCATGGAAAATCATCGATGAAGGTTATAAAATATTTTGGCTTTCTCAGAGATTCCGGTCCCATGGGAGAACAAATGTCGGAATGAATAAGTTTTAGTTGCTGCGAAGATATCCTCTTTTCATTGGAAAAGGTGACTGCGTTTGCTCAGCTCGAATACAGAATTTGAAATTATATATGGCAGTCCAGGCACCATTTTCTTTGAAATAAGCCGCTTTAATTAGTTTAAATTGATATCTCCCAGCATTTATGTTACGACCTTAAAGAACCATATTTTGAATTCACATACAAGAAAAGGTTTTTTCGTTGAGCCCTGAAGTCACCCTAGGGTCGACCTAAAACATTTTTTGAAAAACCTGGGCTCAGATCACGTAACGCGATTCGATTGAACGATCGTCGCGTCGTTTCGACTAATACTCTCTCTATATGTATTTTCCTGTAGATGTGAATAGAGACAGCTACACACAGTCAAAACGACGATAGTTCAATCGAATCGAGTTACTTGATCTGGGCCCTGAACTTAACCTGGTATCGCCCTGAACTCGCCCTGAAATAGAACTAGGTTTTTTCCTGGGCGAGTTGGATAAAGAATAAACTGTAAAATTGGCATAAACTCTGAAGAAATTTTTTGTTGGAGTTTATTCTTTTGTTCTTGGGACAGAAATACAAGGAGTTCACAAATTTACTTTAATAATAAAAAATATATGTAGAAGTAGAAAATGGAAACTATTGTGTATTTTTATTCATTTTTAAAACAAATTTTGTTTCTTGCTTATCACAACAACACAATTAAGAGCCTCCTGGTGTTTTTTGAGAACCGAAAAACCCAAATTTTTTGACAACTATTGGTGTTGTCAAGAAAACCTGGGTCAACCCTGGTTAAACTTCAACGAACGAACCTAAGGACTTTTGTGTCAGATTGTTACCTGGTACATTAAGTTTAATGTGTCAGATTGTTACCTGGTACATTAAGTTTAAGCGCCAACTAAAAAGCTGATACAAAAATTATTTAAGAAGAATTTTATAAACATAAACAAAGCAACGCTAGAGCGGTTATTCTAGTTTGTGGTTAAAGTAATTCTCGATAACAACATAAAGGTAACAGGCGATCAACTGATATTACATTTATCGAAGACGTAATCTCTTTATTATGATGAAATATGTGTAGATTAAAAACAAATTGCTTCACCGGAAACATCAGAATTGAATAAACCGATTAAACATACACTTACCTAATTTTTATATAAAATCACCATTACTCGTACCGATACCGCAACAAGTGGTATGTCACCTTTCAAGAGAACAAAAAACAGTTATGTATATATTTAACTTGTGTTTTAATATCTGTTTTAATATTGTAAAAAATATTTAAACTTTTTTCTTTTTTTGTCCTGAAAATTCTCAGAAAGTGATATACGACTTTTTGCAGTATTAACGACCAAATCTTTTATAACATCTGAATTTGTTTTTATATACAGTTAAGATAAGATTAGTTATTTTGTTAAAATTACATTTCTTCATCAGAGTATAAGGTACAAATAAATTTACTTTTGGCGGATGCGCAATTCATTTGTCATTTGTTAACAAAAATGTCGTCTTAATCAGTGAAAAGGGAGCAACTTTCCACACTCTTCATCGTCTAGAATTTTTAGGGCCAGCTTGTACACAATGGGCCACCCAAAAACCAAATTTAGAGACGAATTAAATATTTGAGTAAAAGGGACCCTAATGGTATATACTCTATATAATAAACCAAACATGATATGACTTACATATATATTTAAATGGACCCTAAATAAAGAATATTACAAGGAATGGAGTTTAATCTGAAATGTGACTTCTCAGGTTCTGATAAAATTGCGCTTATCAACTAAATCCGCTGATTGGTCATTTCGATGACTAACAACTCAAACTATGGATTCATTAATTAAAATGTAATCATTTACCAGTTGCGATAATCATTGAATATGATAACCTGTGAAAAAACTTGCCATCAATCTTATAATCAAACATTATCCCTCAATGCTTTTTATTCCTAGCACTAAACTTGTCGCTTAGAATTTATATTAATTTTCTCCTATCAATAACATATTACAAATACTTATGGGTACTTTTAATAACTAATTATTAATAAGGCCACCACCGTAACACTATCGGCTCTAAGGTGAAATGATTTAAGATCATATCTTAATTTTAAGTTAATGTAATACTTTTGTAAATAATTAAAAAAATAGTGGTTGGTAGGTTATATTCTAAAATATTTGGTTTTATATTGACTCTTTTTCATATTGCATTAGAAGAGAGGATGCAGGGACCGAACAGGTGTTTGATGGTGATAGGTTGCTTTGATAGGTAGGACAAGTAGGTGGGGACCCTTTTTTGAAAAGAAGCTGGTTTGTAAGAAAGGTGTGATCTAGTCGGAGTCGGATAAAATTAGTTATCATTCCTTTGAAGCTTTGTGTCGGGTATATTGAACGAGTGTTGTTGGGATTGATAGGGGTGTAATGGTGGTGGTAAACACTCCACTCCGCGACTTCCATTACGAGTAGGGGAAGGGTGCGAAGAATGAGACAATGCATACTGTGTTTCCCCAAGAGCCTACACAGATATGCCAAATAGCATTTTTTTCTATGTCGCATTCTATATTTTATATTGCACACTTAATCCAGCTGAGCATGTAGGTGTTTTTGGTGAGTAGTTATACAAAAAAGTGACAGCAAAAGTGCGAACAGTGAGTAGTGAGACATTTTCTAAAAGCGAACAGTGAGACATATCTCACACTTAAATTTTGGAACTACCCCTCTTTTTCTTGTGTTGTTTAATGTTTTATTGTCGAGCAAGCAGAAGAGAGTTTAAGTTTTGTTCTAGGTTATTTGTTTGTTTGAAAATTTGTATTGATTTCTTTATTTAAAAGTGAATAATACATGTAAAGCTTTAACTGTGTTTAGTTTGTTGTTGCTAATTAAACAATTAAAGTTAATTTGTTTTGTAGTTTGATTATATCATCTCACTGTTCATCCACCTACACTGTCTCACTCTCAATAAACACACCCTGGGCGAATAGTGAGACAGTTTGACTTTGCTCACAATTTTGCTTATTACAGTTTAACTATTATATTTTTCAATAAAGTTTCTCGCTCCATATGAAGTATGTCTTAAAATACTATCAAAGTTTCTGTAAGGTAGCTAAAAAGGGTTCAAAACTATACCAATTTGAAAAAAAGTGTCTCACTGTTCGCACTCATCCCTTACTTTACTGTGTATTGACCTTTACAAATCACGTTGGGTCAAAGGTAAATACCGGGGAAAAGGATATCCTTGGCAGCTTTATCAGCCAGTTCATTACCTTTAGTTAAGAAGGTTTTGTAATTACATAAATTTAAATTTATTTTGGATATAATATTACAGACTTTAAGCTTCATTAACACCTTCGTTGTTATCGTCCGTGTACGTTGTGCGTTTTTGCCCGTACAAGGAAGGTGTAAATGATAACACCAAACACGAACAACGAAAAATTCAAAGCCGTTTTGAATTTTGGATGAGCTTTACTCGTTGTTCGTTGTTTTTGGAATAACGTTCACCGAATGAAGACTGAAGGTGTAAATCCAGCTTTATGTACCATCTGTGAATTCGAAATTCCAACCACTATTGGAAAGTTTCGATGTAGTTAATTAACTAAATAATTAAACATTTTTTTGTAGATCTCTGCGTTGGTACTACGTTTTTTATGGTCGCATGAGCTGAGAAGTATAGAGCTGCTACCTAGCAACCAGGGGTCCAACTATGGAAGTCGATTCGACAATAAAAACGTTCGAATTCGCAAAATCTCACCTCGCTTACTCATTAGGAAGCGCTCATAAACGAAAATAGAACAGCGCTAATTGAAGATTCTATGTCGAAGGACTAAAATTTTATCCCACTTTCATACAAATAACGTCTTAAAATAAGCATTGAAAACAACTTTCGAATGGATTTGAAAGTAGAATAAAGTTACATAGTAGGGCCCCAGGGTGGGTGTAACGACGAATATTTGGGATAGTGCTTCAAAGGGACTTCCAATTTTTTGTCCGGAAGGAATGCTTCAAAGAGATATCCAGTTTTTTGCCCAGAAGGAGGGCGTCGTGCGCTGAAAGCCCAGCTTCGGCCAGAATGTTTTTGATTGGTTTTTGTTATGGGAAAGCGAAAATACTCCTCTTTGCCGCTTGGTGATACGTTGGATTAAAGATGTTTTTAATTGTTTATTGACACGATCGGTATTAAGGGAGGCCATAATCTACAGAAAGCGCTGATCCCTGAGGGATCTATACCGTTGTCAGATGGAAATATTTTTGAAAACATTGTTTTAATTTTTACAGAAAATTTTCTGTTTGTTTAAAAGGCTTTTATAGGTATATTCATAGATTTTGGGCCCAACTCCCCACTATTTCAATTTGCCCAGAAAATTATGAATACCTATTCGATCAAATGCCCTTTCGAAATCAAGTGCAAGAATGGAGACGTGGTTTATTCGAGCGAAGAAACGTAGCTCAGATGAAGAAGGCATCCATGCATCCATTTTTGGTTTGAAGGCAACTTGATCGATACTAAGAAGTTTTTTAAATTCAGTGAACCACAAAATTCGATTGGCAAAAATTTTGTCTAAGATTTTTGAGATACACGAATATGGGGCGTTAACTGTCAATGATACCAATATCTTTTTAAGGCTTTAGTATGGCTACAATGGATGCTGTTTTCCAGCTTTGTGGGATTGTCCCAGTATTTAATATGTCATTATAAAGATTAAGGAGTTTTAATTTGGCTTTACCCGGCAGATTTTTAAGCCTAGGATATGATATTCTATTAAAGCCAGGGGTTTCGCCTTTGACCTTAATTGAAGTAGTTATTGGGCGAATAAGCCAATGCTTGCTTCTGCGGAGTAGAGTGATATCCCAACCTTCGCAATGGATGGATTTGCTCTCCCCTCAACACACGAATGCACCAGCTGAGTTTTGGAAGTTAATGGCGTGTTTTTATAATTGTTCATCTTGATTGAGGAAGGCATTTGTATTAACTGCGTTTTGATTAACAGAATCGGCAGGCTAAAACTAGCTCTATAATGCTCGGAGGGGCACCTTAGATCGGAAGAAAACACGCGAATACAAAGGAAGCATAATGACATGGCTATAATTGTGGAGTGGAAGGTTTCGTCAAGTTTCGTTCAACTTTGCTAACGGAAGTGAGATGCGCTCCCGGGCGCATTATTTCAGGTTCCCCATACGATTTGAGCTATTTTTTCTGGTTTTAAGGTTTTGTGATTGATATTCAACGACCATCTAAATTTTTTAACAGTTTGACTTACCTGGTTCTTCACGACCGCCATGGAAATATCTTAGTCTAAGAGCCTACAGCAAATTTTGGGAGTGGATTTAAAACCAAAATCGGAGTATGAAGGATTATAGGTCTGGCAGTTTTTGTTTTCAGCCTTTGGGAGGGGTGGGGGCTTAAAAAGTCCCCTTTTTATTTTCAGGGTTATAATCTCTTTAATTTTTTTTTTTTAATTGAATATGATGCTCTGTCATTTTTTCTAAGTAAAATCACCATATTCTTGACGATCCGATTATTGGACTCAAGATATTACCATTTTACGTGAACCTTTCCCCCCCCCCTTTTTGGAGATTTTCGGCAAAACAAAAAATCAGCAAATAAAGTGTCCGAAAAAATGCTGATAAGGTTTGCTTAAATCATGGGTCCTATTTATTGGATCACCAAGATAAAAGTCTTGAGACTTAGAGAAATCGATAGAGCATCATTTCCTATTTTATAACAGTGAATTGAAGTGTTGAAGCTGGTCTTAAACCCCACCCCCACAAAAGGTTGAGAAAAAAACCTGCCAGACTTTTGTATTCAATATTACGATACATGTACCTACCTCACCTATAATCGCGCATGCTCTGACTTTGGTTAAACTATACATCCGCTCCCAAAATCTGCTGTCGGCTCTTTGTCTATCTCATTTGCTACTTTGAATCGTAATAAAATAATGTCAAAAGAATTTGGGAAATACAAAACTAAAGAAGACCTTAAAAAGTTGTTTGTTTGAGGAAATACTTTTATTAATGTAAGTTGTTTGAACAATTTTTCATTGCTATTAATCATACGTGTTTAAAGTTAAATTTAGAAAATTGAAATTAGCTTTGGTTTCTTTTGTATAAATAGCTCGGCATTAATAAATGTATAAAAGCATTAATATTTAAAAATATAAAGTACGACTTATCCACGTATTTGCTATTACAGTTTTATATGTAAAATTGTACATTAGGAAGTTTATATGTACATACTTGTACATTTGGAATTTTACAAAAAGTTACTTCAAACACGTTCAAATATTTTGGTTGAGTGAAAAAGATGTCTGTTGAAATTTTAACACTTAGATAACATTAAAAGGTCTGTTCCCGATTTCTGAGATTTTATGTTTTATGTAGATTTGTCTCCAAAACCGTTGCCCTACCCAAAAATACATAGTTGTTCGAGGAAAAGTAAACAAAAACTGATACTTTCTTAACTTTTGCGATATTAGCTATGTAATAAGATCAAAGGGCACGGTAGTGCCCAGCCAAGTTCGCGGCACTACACCCTTTTTACAGGAACAAACTCAGGCGATTTTCAACCCCCCTCTAACTTCAGTACCAATAGAGTCAGAAACTTCAAATTCGCAATATTTGCTGAGATTATCAAACACAGGTGGCTCACCAAATTTCAACTCTTTAGCATTAGTAGTTCCCGAGATATAGGACTTCAAAAATCGCAAAAACCGTAACTGACTGACTCACTGACTCACTGATTCACTGACTCACTGACTCACTGACAGATCATCAAAATTATGGAGCACTTCCCGACATCGTAGAAACTTGAAATTTCGCACACCGGTAGGCCTTGTGGTGCATACAAAGGAAAAAATCGAAAATCTGCAATTTTCTATTCAGGGGGCGTGGCATCCACCCACTTTCTTAAATATTCTTATAAATTATATGGAGCACTTCCGATTGTTGTAGAACGATGAAAATTGGTAAGTCGGTAGGGCTTGAGATAATTAAAAAGAAAAAAATTGAAAAATTGGAATTTTGCCATTCAGGGGGTGTGGCATCCACCCACATTCTTAAAAATTCTTATAAATTATATAGAGAACTGCCGATTGTTGTAGAACGATGAAAATTGGTAGGTCGGTAGGGCTTGAAGTACTTAGAAAGAAAAAAATTGAAAAATTGGAATTTTCCATTCAGGGGGCGTGGCATCCACCCACTTTCTTAAATATTCTTATAAATTATATGGAGCACTTTCGATCGTTGTAGAACAATGAAAATTGGTAAGTCGGTAGGGCTTGAGGTACTTAAAAATAGAAAAAATTGAAAAATTGGAATTTTCCATTCAGGGGGCGTGGCATCCACCCACTTTCTTAAAAATTCTTATAAATTATATGGAGCACTGCCGATTGTTGTAGAACGATGAAAATTGGTAGGTCGGTAGGACTTGAAGTACTTAGAAAGAAAAAAATCGAAAAATTGGAAGTTTAATTTCAGGGGGCGTGGCATCCACCCACACTCTCAAAAATTCCTATAAACTATATGAAGCACTTCTTGAAGTACTTAGAAAGAAAAATATGGAAAAAATCCATCCCCCCACTTTATCAGAATTTCTATTACTTACATGGAGCACTTTCGGTTGTCGTAGAATTATGAAACTTTGTAGAGTGGTTGGGCCTGATTTTTACGTGGCAAAATAAATCTTTGCAAAAAGGAGTGATATCACAACAAAAACATAAATGTTAAAAAAGAGCCAAGTTCTTATATGTACAAGAAACCTGTGCGTAAAAAGTCAGCCAAAAAAAGTAATGAGATCTAAAATATATGCCAAGTTTTAAGATCATGAAGTTTAATATCAAATATCTTAAGTAGATTAATATCGAAACAATTCCAAATCATGACAGAAATTTGGTATTTAATGATTACTGATTAAAATTTGGTGGATTTACTTGGCAAGTTTTCTCTTAAATACTTACTTAATCACAAATTTAAAATGTATGAAAACTTGACCAGTGAACCCACCAAATTTAAATCAGTAATCATTAAATACCAAATTTCTGTCATGATTTGGAATTGTTTCGATATTAATCTACTTAAGATATTTGATATTAAACTTCATGATCTTAAAACTTGGCATATATTTTAGATCTCATTACTTTTTTTGGCTGACTTTTTACGCACAGGTTTCTTGTACATATAAGAACTTGGCTCTTTTTTAACATTTATGTTTTTGTTGTGATTGATTTAACAACAACACAAAGCTACCGTATGAGCAGTTCATCACGCTTCCCCTCTAATAATACAAGATCAATGCAGAAATAAAGTATCGATATTTTAAAAATATAAAAGGTATATTCATCATAATATTTCACTATAGTGACGCATTTCCCAAACCTGAATAAACCAACAATTCAAATATATTAACAAAACAATTTTTTTACTTTCGTGTTGATACAACTGTATTTTAGCTGTAGGATAGTAGACTGTTACATTGTATCTGAAACGTTTGATTCTGATCACTAGACCTCATGATACGCAAAAACACACAACTCTCTTTTTACCGAGTATTAAAACGATATGTTGCTTGTTACAGTGATACTTGTTATACAAATGTTAAAATAAACTTTCATAGCAAACGTGTGTTAGGACCACTCAACATACAAAAAATGGACTTATAAAATATCAGTTTGCTGAGAATCAAAAGTTTAAGTACACAGGTGTCCCCTAATTCGTGCTCGATATTTTAGGGGATGATTGCTGGGATTACTTTTAAAAGAAAATTGTATAGCGGGAAAAATCTATCTTCCTCCTTTAAACCGGGGGAGTTTCTTGAAAATTGACTTTAAGTGCAAAAATACTTCAACGAAAGCACATACAAATACAGTAGCTGCATTTTATTATCCACATGCTCTGATCCGGATCAGATCTCGATAAATAAAACAAACAGGATCTTAGTGGAAGAAGTGTTATATACCCCGTCTCCTTTTGCCTAACCTTTTTTATTTCTCATGTGTCTGTTGCCTCTTTTCTTTGCACTACTGTCACTACTGAGATAATCCATAATAGTGAATAGAGTGAAACTCATTTTTGAATCTTTGATATAGATACAAATAAAAGCAGTATCCCATGTTGTTTGCAATTACATGTTGAAAATTGATCATATACATACATTTATTGACAAAAGTCTACGTACACTTGTAGATTTTGGTTAGTAAAAGATTTTTTATTCTGTCCAGAGTAACTAAATTCCAAATAATAATACATTTTACTAATTTTTAATGCAAAAATTAATAATATTAACAGTCTATCAATTTGCTCATAACTACAAAAGGTAAACGGCTATACCAAGCAGGCCTTAAATACAACAGCAAATTTAATTCTTTTGGCCAACATATTGGCCATCTTATAAAAAAAAAAAAAAAATACCAGACCTTATGGACCTTTCGTAGTTAAAGGTATTAAACGAAATCATATAAGTGTCGAAGGTAATTACGATTAAAGAAATAATAGAAAAAAGGAGTCCTAAGCTCGTCAATAAGAGAACAAACTGGATTGAATTCAGATATAAACTTGAAAGTTTTATAAACCTAAGATCGAAAGTTTTAAAAACCTAAGATCCCCTATGCAAAAAATTGAACTATAATTGATCATGAACATGAAGTAGAACAATTTATTGCTGATGTACAACAGATTGCAGAAGAAAGTACTCCAACTATTTCGAACATTTTTGATATTGGAAAAAAGAAGAGAAAATGGCGAGCTACGAGATTTCCAAATGATATGGCAGTTTTTTACCGTCTTAACAACGAACTAAAAAAAATATGTGAATTCAAAAATTATGCACATAGTAGATTCCTGAAAAGTCTAACTACAGATGCTTTTACCAAATACTCCTTATGGAAAGCAGCTAAGCGCCTAAAAAGACCCCAGACACAAAACCCGCCAGTAAAATCTCAAGATGGTAAACAGATCGGAAACCCAAAACAAAAGGCTGATCTCTTCGAAGAGCGTGAAATTCCTTTTGTTACGCTCAAAGAAGTAATAAGCGTGTCAAAATAAGTTGCCTAGCAAAAAATCACCAGGGTAGGATCTAATAACATCTCAGGTTTTGAAAGAAATGCCTTCAATAGCCTTAAAAAAAAACTCCAATTTATAATAATCACATGCCTTAAACTAAGATATGTGCCACATCATTGGAAAAATGCAGAAGTCAATGTTAAACCTAAACAATGTAAGCCACCAACCAACAATCACGGTAAAAGTTTTCGAAAAACTGCTCCTGAAAAGGCTTAGAGAAATAATAGAACAAAGAAGACTAATTCCGTGCCATCAGTTTGGTTATAGAAATAAACATTCCACGATAGATCAAGTGCATCGAGTACTACGAAATACTGAAATCCTACGTTACGAACCGACCCTTTAGAGTACGGTTCGACCAAAACTCCTCGGAACAAACAAAATTGAAGCTGCTGTACCACAAGGAAGTGTCCTAGGACCTACCCTGTATCTATTATATACAAGGTATATTCCAGTGGACATCAACACTATCATGGCCACCTCTGCTGATGATACTGCAATATTGCTGTCAGATAAATTTGTTACGAAGGCTACAAAAAAATTGCAAAATGCAGTCCATAAAGTAAGTGATTGGACCCAAAAATGGCGTATCACATCAAACGAAACCAAATCGACGCATATATGTATATACTTTACAAATAAAAACATAAACAATGTTCCAATTTTTATAAACAGTACAGCAGTACCTTACTTCTTACTCTAATACCGCCGTATACCTTGGAATGACTTTGGATGCAAAGCTTAAATGGAAAGAGCACATCAAAAAGAAAAGAGAAAAACTAAAAACTAAAGCACTTTTACCTATCTATTCAGAACATACATACTGTTATAAGCAAGTACTGAAACCTGTTTTGAATTTGGACACAACACATGGCATCCAACTATGGGGCTGTATAAAGAAACCAAATGCTGAACCCGTCCAAAAATTCCAAAGAACGTTCATTCGTGGAATAATAAAAGCCCCTTGGATATAAGATAAGTACGAGATCATGTTCGGAGATTAAGAAGAACCAAGCCTCATGAGCTGATGGTCTAAACTCTAAAGCTTTGGGAAAGTGTTATAACTTTAAACTCCCCCAATGTGATATATAAATTAAGAAAGAAAAATCATTTGTCGATCTTTCATAGATTGGTCCTGATTCACCGGTGGTTTTAGTGCGGTAAGGGTCCCACACTACTTGGTACCGATTCTTACAATGTGTCTTGAAGATTTCTATCGGATGGAAAAAAATTAATAAACAAATTAAATCCTTAAGAAAAAACAATCTAAGAAATTTTGTTTTGCATATTTTTAAAAAGACTTTTGGTGTGTAAGGTGTACGCAAACTTTTGTCAATAAGGTTGGATACCTACTTAAATGCGGCTAATAATGTGTTTTCCCATTCTTGTATTTGTTTTTTTAAATCAAGTGGTTTGAGTGAATAGTTTTTGAGAAATTAAAATTTAAAGTTAAAAGTTTTTTTTAGTTTCTCAAGTACTAGAAAGTTTTTTACATCTGGTTTTCGTTATGGTATGTGACTACTAGAATTAATAAGGGAATTGAATTTTACACACAAAAAAGCACTTAATTGCCTAAAATTTTGAAAAATCAAATTAAAAAAGCATATTATTGTATGTGCTTTTGTTGAAAATTTTTGCATTTAAAGTAATTTTCTTCAGAAATTTTTTTGACAGAAATGTCATGTGAGAAATATATCGTATGTGTAAAATTTATGTGAGAAGTGTATAATTTGGGATATATATGTACATTAGGGGTGTCGGAATTTTTTTTAATTTTTTATATTCAAAATGGGTATGGTGGATCTTGTAAAGTGTTTAGAAAGACGAAATTTTTTGTTTTGGGACATTTTCCAAAATGGAACCCCGCGGCTGTTTTTAGGTAAAAAAAAGCACAATTCAGAAAAGTGGTCAGGAAAACCAATTAAATTTGCGTCGATATGTGCTCAAAATTACTTATAATGTTTTATTTTGGCTTTCTTTTCTCATTTGTATTGACCGAACATCAATTTAAAAATGCTGTATAGTGTTAAGAAAGCAAGTTTCAACCAATTCGAGCATTCCATTTGGAAAAAATAATCTAGAAAATCGATTTATTTTTCTTGGGGATTTTATGTAAAAAGTTATGTCATGATATTTTGACAGGCAGATTTAAATGCTATTTTTTTAGCAACAGGTTACAAAACCAAAAAAAAAAAAATCATTATAAGTTACCCAGGACAAAAATTACTTCTTTCTAAACCCAATCAACAATACCCATTTTGAATATAAAAAATAAAAAAAATTCCGACACCCCTAATGTACATACATACGTATCGTGTGAGAAGTATATCATGTGAGAAATGTATCAGTAGTAGTAATATGTGAATTTATTTTTTTCTTGAGTTGAAATATTTACATTTTTTTCACAATAGAGCATTGGCTGAGAGATGTATCATGTGAGAAATATATCATGCGAGAAAACTATCATGTTAGAAAATTGTCATGCGAGAAATGAAATAAAGTGAAATAAAATGAAATATGTATCATGAGGGAAATGCATTCATACACACATATGCACATATGTACAGTACTGTTCAAAACATGAGGAACTTTTTCATCTTAACATTTCACATTTATTTTGTCTGCACTTTTACACACAGTAGGACAAGGCAAATTATATTAAAAAATTGCTTTAGTTTTGCGAATATTAATGAATTTTAAGTTATTTTATTTAAAAAAAAAAATTGATTATTTTTATAAAAATTTAGGAAACATATTATATATTATGTTTTCACAATACTGTATATCATTTTTTGTATAATTAATATTATTTTCATACACTTTGTTGCACTTCCCTATTCATCGTAATGACAAGCAACCAATACCTCCCCTAAAATAAGTAAAACCAGCAAAAGGGAGCTAAATACTGGCCATACACGACAGAGCCAACGAGCCAAATCATCGTGTGCCGATCCAAAATCGGTCTAGTATGGGGTTGATCGGCCACAGATCCACTTGGATCTTCAGCCATTCTGAAATCCAACCGAGCCAAATGGATCGGATGGCTCGGTCGTGTATGGCCAGCTTAACTAAGCAATTGCGAAGAATATCATCAAACCATTTCTCTCGGGGCTTTTATGTGAACCCACCTTTAACTTATTCTATCAAATAAGAAAATGTAATATTGAGAGTCAGAAAGTTTTAAGGGTTTCAATACGATTAAAATTTGTTCTGTTTTCGTAAATCATTTGTATCGCACCTAACAACGGAAATATAATTTTTTTTACATTTATAACTTTTCACAAAAGACACAAAAAACAAGGTCCTCAATAGTCAACTGATTATTAGGAGTCACCTCACCGGAATTTATTTGAACTTATGGATATTAAAAGCTGTCCTCGATTCAAGATAGCTTTGAATTGCCTTTAATCCTTTATTCCTGCTTTCTTACTTGGATTCATCAGTGACATACTGAGGGTCTTTCTCATACGCAATTTGTTAAGCTTTTTTCAATTCTATTTCAAGTAATGATTTTTTCTAAAAATAGAGTGATATCAAGTTTTATAACAAACTATTGTTGAGGACTACGTTGACCTCTTAACAAGAGACGCCCGCCAGTATATATAGAAAATCTGGTTGAAAAGTAAATAGTTCCTTAAATTGGGTTCCTTCGCACCAATCGGTAGATAGTAAATTAGAAATTTCTCAAATATCCCTCATCAAAATTTTAGAAGCTGAATTAAAAATGACACTAAACCCTAAAAAATTGCTTCAACGATTCTCGATGTGCTATTGTTTAATTTTAAGTTACAAATTTAAACTAACCTTGGCAACAATTCTTTTAAATTATCCAAAAACGTCAAATCTCCATGTGTTGTATAAGTTATGCTTTCGGCACAATTCAACTCGCCATGATCAGCTCGAATATAGTTTTTTAATATCCAAAATGATCCATCTTGAATTTTTTCCAATTTGAATGGTCTATCGATGCATCTTAAAATTAATTGAAGATCCTTAGCTTGATTTGATAATTCACTAAATGCTGCGTCCGCTGTTATATCAACACCAAATTCATTATTTTTTGTTCCCGAATTCATTAATAAAACACCAAACAACGAAAAGAACAGAATTATCGTTAAGATACTTTTTAAATTATTACTTTTTCGCATTTTCATCGCGCGGTAAATATGAACTTTTTATATTGTATTGTGTATCAAACTGCAGCTGGCGTTTGTGCATACTAAACCGTCACCACTGAATAAGCCCTCTGAAGCTTGTGAACGATCCGCACGAGACCTCAAAACGTAAACATATTTAACCGCGAATTTTAAGGCGGAGGGGTGGGAGCTGTTTGGCTAATAGAACAAAAATGAGATATCAGTAATTCTTGTATAGATTTTCAATGTGTTGCTTGAAAGTTTGACGACGTGTTGAGTTTTTCGTTTTTTGCCAAAATGTTGACTCTTAATAAGTAATTAGTGTGTATTTGTAGGTAGAATTTGGTAATAAAGTAGGAGAGCTTCCCTTATACTGCGTAATCACTTGAGATTAAGTTTTTGAATAGGTACGAGTAGGTATACCTTACCGACGCAAATCAACAGGCTAGAGGTAAGACATAGGGCGATAAGCTTTATTTAACGTTATTCCAGATCAAAAGCACTCGAATATCGACGTCAAAAATAGTGAATATGAACATTAGGGTGGTCCTTATTTCTATATGGAGCAAAAAAACATTTATTTTTACAAAGCATCATTTTTTTTTTTTTGTTCTTATACATTAAAACCGTGTATAGAAAAATTTGAGACTAATCGGATTGTATTTGCACGTGCCACGCAATGACTTTGAAATACACTCCTCGTCAACTGAATACGCACAAACATTTTTGAATATATTTTATCCATTTTTTCCAAACAGTGATGGTTATTATGCCATCTGTTGATGGTAAAAATTTTCGTAACATATAAATAACAGAATTTCAAAGTTTTATCCAAAAACAACCGTGAGTTTTTCCTTCAACCACTTCCAAAGTGTAACTTATGCAAAGTAGAAGTTTTTTTTTGAGTCAACTGAATAGGTACAAAAATTAAAATTGGTATTGGAATGGAATGAAACAAGTTTTTGTTTAAGTTTAGTAGTGGGTACTTCCACCTTTATTTTTAATTACTTCGTAAATTCGATCCGGCATGGAATCGTATAGCTTTTTAATGTAATTTAACGAAATTTCGCTCCACGCTAATTTGACTGCAGAAATTAAGGTTTCTTTGTCTTCGAGCTGACGACCACCCTCATAAACTTTGCGTACTAACCATCCCCAGACATTTTCTATGATGTTTAGATCAGGTGAGTACGGTGGCCATTGAAGCAACTGCACTTGTTGCTCCTCTATCCATGTTTTTATTATGCGCGCTGAGTGAATAGGCGCATTATCATGTTGGTAGGTCCAGTTTATGGGTCCAAAGATGTTAGAAAATGTAGGAAAATTTCTTTCCAAAATTACTTTATACCCAGCTGCTGTCATTCTTGATGTTACAACCTCGAGCTCAACTGTTCCATAATAACTGACTGCTCCCCATATCATGACACCTCCTTCACGACTATGATGGCGCTTTAAAAATCTTTTTTCTTTTCTTAAGTCGTGAAAATAGAAGTTGAACCCATCAGAGCCATCGAAATTAAACTTTTTTTCATCTGAAAAAACCACGTGATACCATTCTTTTTTCCAACTCATGTGAAGTCTTGAAAAATCTAATCGCAACATTTTCCGTCTCTCGTCAAGTGGTGGTTTTTTCTTAAGTTTCATTCGTTTAAGATGGCTTGAGTTGTTGATTACTCTTAATACTGTTGAGCAACTTGCGTTTACGCCGACTTTTTGTTTTATTTTTGGCACAGAATCAGGAGAATTTGATGCATATCTTAAAATTCTTCGTCTCTCAGCTGCTGTTGTTGCTGTTTTCTTACCTCCCTTCATGTTTTTGCCATATGCATCTTTATTTTTCAAGTAAGAATAAACTATATTAAAACTTCGGCCAACTTTATCAGCTATTGCACGTCCAGTTAGGCCTTGGTCTCTAAGTAAATCGATTTTAGCTTTTTCAACACTGTTAAGACACGTAGATCTACCCATTTTTCTTAAAATTTGAAATCAAGAATTAAATTTTACTGAAAACACTAAAATCGTTAATTTAAACTGTCAAGCACTCCAAAAAACTTATAAACAACGAAGAAAATGGCGTTGTACCTATTCAGTTGACTAAAAAAAAATATATATATATATTGTAATATTTTCTCAGGTTCGTTAATAAAACTTATTTACTTTATTCAAAACGTCCACTTATTTATTTCGCAAAATAAAACACTTTACTTTTCTTACTACAAACAAAACGATTTATTCTTCACCACTGAATTAATTCACAAACTTTACTTTTCACTTTTATTACAACCAACTTTATTCATTCACGATTAAAAACAAACTGTCTCGCTGCCGTTCAAACATGTGCCTTTTATACTTGTTTTCCAAACTCTCGAAATAAGGAGAACGTTCTAGTCTCTGCTTCCAGAGCTTTCCATAGGGGAAATTTCCCAATAATTTCCCTTCAAAAAGCTTTTATTTGACAGCTGGTAAATCTGCTATAATCCGGCAGATGGCGCTTCCTTCGTTTGAGAGTTGCTATAATTATAGCTACTAAGGGTATGTTTGCACTGCGACCGTAAGCTTTATTGTGTTCGTTTGTTTGCTTTTCTGAGTCGTTATAGTTCAAATTTGGAAAGTCATTACACTGCCCCCCTCTTAGGATTGATCGTCCCGAGCAAATCCATCACTTCCTTCACCATTACAACGATGTAAATGGTCGATGTGAACTACTTTTATTTTGCCTCTTAATCCTCTCCGAATGCGGTAGACGCCATCGTTTACTCGTGTTACAACAGTATAAGGGCCTTCCCAATTTTGTTGAAGTTTCAGTGACATTCCCCTCCGACGCTGGGAATTATAAAACCAAACAAGGTCTCCCGCTTGGAATCCTGTCTTTGTTGCTTTTGTGTCGTATCGCTTTTTCATCCGACCACTTGATGGCTTCATATTTGCCCTTGTTCTTTCATGAACGTCACTCAGCCTTTCTTCTTCATTTCCCTTATCACTCCGATTCATGGGGCCAGTCTGTTGAATTTGCACTATCCTTTCGTTGTTCTTCAATGCCTTCTGCTGAGTTTTGATTGTCAGGATACCGTCCATTGAAACCGTTGAGATGACATCTTTGGCATCGTACCCCTTTGGTAGCTGGTACTTCCGTACAAACTGACGACTTATGTAGCCATGTTCATCTTCACGTTCATGATTACCTTCCACTACCACGCTGTTGCCAACAGTTTTGACCATTAACTCATTTGGCTTGAAATGGCTGACATCCATGCACACTTGAAATCCGTCCGCTCCAACTTTGTAGTTTTCTCTGGAATCACGCTCGTCACCCTTTCGCCGAGTAGGAGTTAACTGCAGCGGAGTCACTTTTGGGCGATATATATCGCTTCCCGAGCCATCTTTTTGCGCAGGCCTCATTTTCCTTTTTTTCCAATCGTAAATGGGATAGGCTCTCAGTCGCTGGATGGAAACAACTTCCTTTTCTTTTTCATGCGTGCAATGCTTGTAGTCTGGTTTCCATGGTCTTCTAGGTGGCAATCTGCACTGGCTTTGCAGATGCCCAGTCCTGTTGCAATTCCAACATGGGGGTTTTCTAGGTGGCAGTCTGCACTGGCGTTGAAGATGTCCGATCTTGTTACAGTTCCAGCATCGAGCAAGTCCATCTCGCTGGTTTCTTTGGAACGCAGTTCTCTTGCAAGAACACTCCTCAACTCCTATTTCTCTTACCCGATGGACTCCTTGAGAAGCCTGCTCTGCTGCTTCCATAGTGAGGGCGAATGCTAGTGCTTCAGGAAGCGTGCGTTTGCCAGCAGTTCGAATTGCTCGCTGAAGGTTGATGTCAGATACAGCACGAACAAAGGCTTCTGTTGCGAATTGGTTGATGATTTCATCTCCTGCAGCTGGATATGCCAGGTGCGCCAACCGTTCGATGTCTGCTTGGAGTTGTTGCAGAGTTTCTCCCCTTTTCTGGACTCTGGAATTGAGCTGGACGCGGAAGACTTCTTGCATATGGCCATCTCCAAAACGTTTGTCAATGGCCTGAACGAGAGCACTGAAGTTGCCATTTTTATCTGCTGGTATGCTTTGTAACAGCTCAGCAGCAGGTCCTCTGAGGGCAAGCGTTAGAGCTATGCATTTGTCTTCCTCATCCCAGCCATTTGTTGCTGCGGCTGCCTCAAACTGCTTCTTGTAGATTGACCAAGAAGTTTGTCCATCGAAGGTTGGTGGATGCATCTCTTTTTTCTTCGGACAGTCGCCAGAACTTTCTCGAACCTTCATTTTCTTTACTTTATCTAATTCCTTTGTAATGGATTCGATTTTATCTTCGAACTTTGCTTCTACTGTCGACAATTGCTTATCGACATTAGACAATTGTTGATCGAGAGTTAACAATTGTTTATCGATAGAAGAAAATTGCTTATCGACACGCTCGTCAAGGGCAACAATTCTACTGTCAAAGGCATCTAACTTACATTCGAGCATGTTTGTCTGTTTTTCCAGCAGACACTTTTGTTCTTGGCTTTGTTGTTCTAGAAGATTCTTCTGCTCTTGACTTTGTTGTTCGAAACGTTCGAGAAGATTCTTTTGTTCACTCCGTTGTTCTTGGCTTTGTTGTTCGAAACGTTCGAGAAGATTCTTTTGTTCACTCCGTTGTTCTTGGCTTTGTTGTTCGAAACGTTCGAGAAGATTCTTTTCCTGACTATCAAATTTTGCAAGCAGCTGAGACAGCATATTGGTCATGCCCGATGTACTTACTTGTTCTTGCTGTTCTTCCATTTCAATGTCGAATATAAACGTGTCCGGGTTTTTTCCACATCTTCTTAAATCTTCTTGCAGACGAATTATAAGATCATTCTTTGTTCCAGCAGTAGGAAGATCTCGTTTATTCAGTTCTGCCTTTAGTTCCACTAAATTTAAATCATTCAAAGATTTACCCATTGTCTTTTTTTTTTTTCACTTTCCACACAATAAATTTACTGAGTGCACAAATAAAATAAGTTTTATTCCACTTCTAACACCAATGTAATATTTTCTCAGGTTCGTTAATAAAACTTATTTACTTTATTCAAAACGTCCACTTATTTATTTCGCAAAATAAAACACTTTACTTTTCTTACTACAAACAAAACGATTTATTCTTCACCACTGAATTAATTCACAAACTTTACTTTTCACTTTTATTACAACCAACTTTATTCATTCACGATTAAAAACAAACTGTCTCGCTGCCGTTCAAACATGTGCCTTTTATACTTGTTTTCCAAACTCTCGAAATAAGGAGAACGTTCTAGTCTCTGCTTCCAGAGCTTTCCATAGGGGAAATTTCCCAATAATTTCCCTTCAAAAAGCTTTTATTTGACAGCTGGTAAATCTGCTATAATCCGGCAGATGGCGCTTCCTTCGTTTGAGAGTTGCTATAATTATAGCTACTAAGGGTATGTTTGCACTGCGACCGTAAGCTTTATTGTGTTCGTTTGTTTGCTTTTCTGAGTCGTTATAGTTCAAATTTGGAAAGTCATTACAATATATTAAAAAATGTTTGTGCGTATTCAGTTGACGAGGAGTGTATGTATGTACAGTAGACGCTCGATTTAGTGGATCTCGAAATAGTGAACTATCCACTATAGTGAACACACAAAATTTTATAAAAAAACGTATTTTGTATAAAAATTTCGCGCAAGCATTTTACATAGTTTGAGAGCTCTGAGGAATTGTTTCTATTTTTGTTTAAACCTGAGAAAAAGCCTTGTTTAATGCTTAATTAAAATTAAAAACATTCACATCGAACGAAATGTGCATTTTGGATCAAATTCGCCTTTATAAAGCCTTAGAAAATTCCCGCTCAGTAAACAATAAACAGGCCTGGTTTTTATTACTTCACTAAATCGAGCGTCTACTGTATTTGAATTTGATTTTCTTACAGAATTAAAGAAGTGCGTTTTCAAATCTGTTTCCTACGCTGATTAAAAAATATGAAGTTGCTTGGAAATTAAAAACTTTTAAAAATATTCAAGTAAATACAAACATTTTTAGATTTTGTTATCGAAATCGTTTGAGCCGTTTTGAGCTAAATAAGCTTTTTTTTTGATGGTTATATAGACAGTACCGCGTATTTTTGGAGCTAAAAACGGATTTCAAAAGGCCCTAACTCTGACATAAGAGTCAGTTTGAAGCTCAGTGCGACACGTGTTAACGTGGTTTGAATAAAAATAAAATGTATGACATGTACTTGCTCTTATGTTCAAGTTGTGTGGGACTTAAGAACTTTAAAAAATATTCAAGAAATTATAGAAAAAGTATAAAAAGCATTTAAATCGTTCTTTTAATTGTATAAACACTCTGATAAATAACTTAGAGCTCAAAAAAAGTATGCCATTTGATTACTTGAAAAAATATGAATATATGTAAAAAAAAATTTAAAATCGTTTTTGTAACATTTTTCAAAAAAAAAATTGGTATGCCAATTTTGAGTATATATTAATATACATTTAAAACTGAAATTTCAAAACAATTCATCAACCCGTTTTTGAAATATTGAATTTTCAAAAAAAAAATTTGAATCTCTTTTTAAAAATCCAAAATTTATTTTTTCAAAAATTTTGGTATGCAGTATTATTTATATTCTAACAAAGCTTTTGTGCAAAAAATTTGATTGAAATCAGATGAGCGGTTAATGAGAAAACCATAAATCAAAAAAACCGTTATATGGCAGGTACCGTTAATAAATGTTTTTGGTGATTTTTTTTCTTACTTAAAGGTACACCATATCTACAATAATAGACTGATTTTTTTTTATCAAAATCATTGGAGCCGTTTTTGAGATAATTAAGCTTTTCCTTAACGGTTGTATGGCAAGTACCGTTATTTTTTGAGCTAAAAAAAAAATTTCAATTTCCCCTCTGGAGAGTTACAAAAAAACCTTAAGTTCAAAATTTGAAGAAAATCGCTTTAGTAGTTTAGGCTGTAGGTTGAGGTACATACAGACAGACAGACAGACAGACAGAATTGTGCCACCCACTTTTTTCGTGTTCTCTATCATCGTAATGTCATGTTTGATTGTTATCTCGAATTTTTTTTTTGCACGAATCCAAAACTTGCCCTATAGTACCACCACCGTTTAAGCTCAAAGCCGATAAATGTGCTAAATTTGTGTCCAAGCAATAAGTCAATGTTCCAGTCTGTTTTGTTATCTGCTCTTCCAGGGGTAACATTAGATAAGATTTCACTCGGTTGAAATATACTTCTATGTGTACATAATCAAATAAAATAAATTTACAAAAATTCATTAAGCAGCAACTGAAAAATAAGAGGTTTTCATTTTCTTCTTAAAGTGTGCTAAATTTGTGTCCACTACTGTATATCGCAAGTAAAAATAGGGTAGTGTCTTAAGATGCCAATGAACAAGAAAAGGGTGCTCAAAACTTTTTAAAATAAAGACCACCCTAATGAACATCCAACTAATTGGTGGCGCTTATTCATCAGTTTCAAATTTGTTTGGTTTTCGTTGGATATTGTTTAGTTCTATTTTTGTAACAATTGTTTGAACACTTAAACAAAATTAAAAAGAAGAAGTACACAGAGCTTGGGTCCCACAATTTTTTGAAAAACATAGTCAGCCGTTTTCATTAGAATTCCCTAAAACACCTGTTAACAGGTGAATAGTTACACAGTGTATAAGCCCTTATTAAAGCTCTATTCAACGTTGTGTAAATCTTTATGTTTATTCAAAAAATATTTTCTGATCTATTTTAGTTAAAATGCCGTTTATAAAGTACTAAAATGAAAAATATATAACGTTCATTATTCAGACTCTAGACGCGTTAATTTTAAAATGACTCTATTTAAAGTCAAATAACTTTTTATGAATAATATTTTAGCAATATTTAGCATTTTAGCATTAGTAAATTGTAAATTTACGCAGTCTCTAAAATGCGTTTATGAATAAAACAGAATATTTTCCACGTTTCCTGAAAAATTGGTAAAAATTCCTTGGACAAATACAATCGGGAACAACTGAAACAAACAGAGCTTTCAAATTGACGACAAAATATGCTATCAATTTTTTCTTTCAGTTAGATCTGTTCCTGTACTTTTTGCACAAACTGCTGAAACGTTAAAATTGGAGTAGACATTCCAAAAAATTACTTCTAAGAGAACTTGAACATATTTGGACATATATTCGTGAAATAAACATGAACGTGTACAAGATCGGAAATAGTTTGTGTTTCCCATTCAGCAAGCGAGTCTTCATCAGTTTTCGAAAGCAAAACTTTGAAATTTACCGAAGAGTTCTGTTATTTCTGAGATTGTGGAAATCTTCGAGATTTTAGAAAATTGAACTAAATTGAATGCCGAATGAGTAAATTATAAGATTAATATTTCGGAGAAAAATCTCTCTCACAGCCTTTAATAGTGTGTTTAGAAAACTTCCCGATCCTTTCAACCTCCCAAGGCTAACGTTTGTTATTTAGAAACTTTTACATGGATAATATAGCCAACTGAGTGGCTTTAAGGGCTACCATCACTTATGTTTTGGGTAGTTTCAGACTGGTTTTTAACTGGTAAAAAAATAAAACTGATCTGTTCAGAAACCGGTTAATTTCTCTATAAAATGCTTAGTGAAGAACTTTAATCTTGAGTGCTTGGGATGATCTGGAATAAGGGCTACTAGACGTCAGGATTTGCCCAGACTCTTCATGGTTTTTACTTCTTTGTCAGGCTCGGTCCAAGATTCTTTCCATGATGCGCTTTTTCTATTCTTTGTAAGTAATTTAATTTGAAAAAAACATAAAATGCAAGACTGGGTTGCACGGACTTGTTCTTATAAAGCATTTTCCGATAAACGTGGCCGACCGACGTTGAAATGGAATAAAACAAACTGTGTGTGAGGTATTAACGATTTTTTTTTCTTAAATGTCCATTTTGGATATGGGCATTTGGTGGCATGGCCATGAGGGGTGCAATTTTCGATTACACATATGTACATAGATCTGGCTGAGTTTGGATGATGGCCTGGTTAGTCGGCATTTACACCACCCGATTTTTCCAGTACAATATTTCCCAAAATCGTGTGAAATGTTTACATGAAACGATATGAAACGATTTTTCCAGTCCGATTTCTATTCCTGTCCTCTTCATACTTTATTGCTGTCTCCTTCATTTTGCATTCAGAGGTAGATGGCATATTAGGACCAGCGTTGCCTATTGCATTTTTTTTTTTCGTAAAACACATCTACTGGCAATCAAATACTTTTTGGTTTTACGAAAAAAAATTTAATTCAACAAAATTAAACCCACAAATAATTTCATCATCATTGTTGTTGTTTTTTCTCCTGAAACCCAACCTTTAAGTGCCTTGCATATGAGCTGTGTAGCAAACTATGTATGTATTTTCAATCACTTATATGTATTACTAATTTCTTCTTCGAAAATACAAATACAAATTTGGAAATGCATTTTACTGCGAAAAAAAAATAAATCTTGTTACTGCATTTTCTTTTTGGATCAGCTTCGGAAAATTCTCCGATTAGTGGCAACGCTGAAAACACAAGACTCTGGGAAAAGTATAAAAGAGAATGCAAACATACTGGAAAAATCGTGTGAATTTGCCAGGAACGGACGATTTGGTCCTTACCTTTAACGGAATCACATGTCGTTCACGTCCATATCAGCCAAAAGAAATTATTTATCTTCGATCAGAAGAGGTTTTCGTTGACTGAATTGACGAAATTGACTGTTCTTCTGCACATTCTCATCGACAGTGGCAATCATGCATCTGTTGACTTAAGGGTGAGTGAATCAAGTAAGCAAAACACTTTGGGGAAATTCAGATAAAAAACTATCGCATCATTAGTTTGCTAATAAATTGCGAATTAGTTACGCAATATAAAATTAATCGCTTTATTAATTTGCGGAAAAATGGGTGTCCTGCAAACTTCATAGCAGGACAAACTTCTCAAAAATGAAGATAAACGATCTGAGAAAAGTTGGTTGGTGAGAAATAATTTATTGCGAATTAGTTATGCAGACGTCAGCGACGCTTACTTTTAGGTGGGTGCCATACAGCTTGTGAAACAATTGCGTGATAAGTTTCCTCGAGGATTGATTTGTAGAAATGGAGTATTCAATTATCAGTCTCCTAGATTTTTGCTTTGACGTTATGACAAAGATACAATCTACACCAACAATTTACACCCATAACAAAAACATTAGGGCAGTCATTCGAGAAATGCAGCCACAATTATTTGAAAACGTGATGCAAAATTTCATAAAGATTATTTTGAGGTTGAACCGCGTGAAATCCGTAAATATCAAATGATTTTAATCAATTACACCGTTTTGATTTCACCGAATTGAATTGAAAAAATATTTGTGTTATATATATACATACATATGTATGTAAATTAATTTTTTAATTTTTCAATTCAATTCGGTGAAATCAAAAAGGTGGAATTGATTAAAATTATTTGACAAAATTTCATCAAATGAAACACCATTTGAAGGCAGATCCAAGGTGGTCATTCAGCAGATATTGTATGCCATCCTAACAGCAAAGTTTGTACTTCAGAGATATAAAAAAATATCACTACTAAAACAAATATTTTTTTATTTTTTTTTAAATGAAACTTCTTGTTGAAACACCCTTTACAATATATGAAGATGGGTTAATTAATGTCAAAGTTTTGTAATAAACTTATAAAGCATATTGGTGGATAAAAATGGTAAATATTGTTCAACCAAAAATATAAGACAAAGAATTAAGCCCTCTGCTTTCTGATGTAGTATAACATTTCTCATTTTTATGTAGTAATAAGCCCCCTGCTTTCTGTAGTAAAATGTTTCTCATTTTTATTTAAGTTATACCTAAAGCTTTAATTGAAACAATCATTGAACATTTTATCTCTAGATTTCGAGACATTTTTGTACCAAATCAATGGTCAAAGTCGTTTTCAATGAACAGAAGGCTTTCGTTCAACAGAGTGGAACACAATCGTTACAATGATATATGTTCGTTTCTATTTCTTTCAATCATAAAGTTTAACCTCAAAGTTGGCTTTTTGTATGGACAAGTGAACTTTTCAATGCAATCAATTTTCTAAAAATATGAAATATGCTGCTAAAACCGACCTGTCAAGACAAATTCCAATAAATCATTGATTTTTTTTATTTCAATACAAATTTTAACTGGTGCGACCGATGCATCAGCCCGAGGAGTCTTCAAGTCTACACCTGATGGTCTGCGTAGGAAAGAAAAATCCCACCTTAGGTGGGGCACACAAGTGGAGAACGACCTCAACCAACTTAGAGTGCGTAACTGGAGGCAGCTAGGGAGCGAGCTGACTAGAGGGTATTGTTGGTTGAGGCCGTAATCCACCCTAGACTGTGAGTGCCATCTAAAGTAAGTTAGTAACTTATCAACTAAACTTAGTGTACTCGCATTTGTAGATGGAAAATAATCAGAAGGTCTTAACACAAAAAATTATTATTCAATGTCTTAACTTAAATTGATAGTCTTGAATATAGAAGTCTTTTATTAATTAGAATATTTTTTTTTTATTTAAAATATTATTTCATTTTTTATCAATGAAGTAAATTATATTATTAATATAATTGAAGTGCCGCTACTATATGAGAAAGTTAATAGTCAAGTATATCTACGGAAAATATAGGGCTAACCTCGGACAAATTGTAACAAAAGAAATTCATTTGCAGTTAGGTTCAATGACATATACCAAAACATATATCCAAAATTAGCCACAGTCCACCACCGGGAAATGGCTTAAATTTGAATGCATTTATGAATGTGCAAGGCGTTTTGCATACGATACAATTAATGATGAGAGAATGTAGGTTGTACCGAAAAAAAGAATTAATTTTAAAGTGGGGTCTTATACTGCCCCCCGTTTGAATGGGAGGGGAAATTTTCCTTAATTTTATTTTTAAATTAAGTTGTTTAAGAGCATAGATTTTGAAAGATTAACCTTCAAACTCAAAATTATGAAAACATAATTAAAAACAAATTGTTCAAATTGATTTTTTTGGTTCTGGAACTTTTATTTTTCAAGATATTTATAAGCAAATACCTAAACCAACTTAGTGATGCAAAATTTTACCTACATTTTTAAAACCATATAAAAACCCAATGGCATTACGTACAATATTATGCTTTTTTTTGTAAAGCCAAAAATCCATTCTTTAATGTTTTTTTTTATTAAGTTTCTTACGTGATTAGCTTTTGAGAAATTAATCTTCAAACTCAAAATTTTGAAAATATAATAAAAAATAAATCTTTCAAACTGATTTTTTTTTACAAATTTTATGTTATTAAGTACATTTTTTGACTTTAACATTCAATGCTTTTGTCAATTTTTAGTCAAACACAAAAAACCAAATGGTCCTAGGACTTTTATTTTTCAAGATATAAACAAATAACTTGATCAACCTAGTACCTACTCATAAAAACAAGGAAAAACTTAATTGATGAAATGAGAGATTCTTCTCATAAGTTAAAATCTGAGAGATATAATTTCTGATTTTTTTTCTTATTTATTTGAAGATAAATTTTGGTAAAAGCTGATATCAAGTTGGAATCAGCGTGAAAAATCATTATAAATAGATGTATCACAAGTCTGCTTTATAACTGAATACATTTTGTCATATGCGATATTGGAAACGACTAAATACCAATGCTGATTTAGGCTAGTTTTTGATAAATCTTAAGTACCAGTGGTCTGAGTCTTTTCGCACAAAATTTTCTTTTATTACAATTGTCCGGGGTCAAACCATAGATTTACTTTAAATATAAACAAAAGAATTCATGTACAAAATTGTAATTCATCAAAAAAAATGTGTAGATAACAATAACAAAAAAAACGCTTATATCTCAAAATGCCAATAATGTAGATACATATCGTCCCTCATCTCACGAAGTGACGTAACTCGCAAATTGTCGTTTTTGAGATTTGGGCATATATGTGCTTGGTTAACTTGATTGCATATTTCTACATCATTAGATTCCCTGAAAATGTCTGGAACATGGTTCAATGCGTTATGACATAGTTGGCATAACTGCAATTTTAGGTAAAAAGTTTCTCACGAACAGACGTAACTGGAATTATGTGGGTAGCAGTGTTCCGTTTTATTGCCAATTACTGTGTAAATAAAGTGGTTTCAGGTACTAGGTGCATTTATCGGTGAGTAGAAATAAAAACGCTTTAAGTTTATGCTAAGATGTTGCTTCTGACCTATCACTAAATTAAATTTAAATTGCATTCGGTTCTTCTTCCTGTTAACAATACTCTGTCAAACAAAAATTGTCAATACAAGGCTTATGGGCGAGCTTTTTTCAAAACAGTAATACCTGTGCATACTCTCACAAAACTAAAATGCCTCACTAATAAGCTTTTTCCAAAACAGTGGTGTCTGTGTATACTGCCACGACACTAAAAATTGTCAATCAAATTTCTCACGAACTGACGTATCTGGTTGATCGATTATTTGTAACTGTTTTAAGTATTGCATTTACATTGAATCTCATATCATTTAAGACTTTAACATATTCTTGTAATTTTACAAAAAAAAAAAATACCAAAACCGTTATAAAACACAGAAGTAACGCTTATAGAAGGAGGACACAAAACTAAAAACTGCTCTCCTGTAAAATATTGAAAAAGCAGATACGTCAGTTCGTGAGAAGAGGGACAATATGTATGTACGTATGGGGCGAAACACCCATTATCCCTTTTATAAAATTTATAAACGTTATATTTTTTTAACTACCTACTTAGAAGTAGTGGATTGCAATGTGAAAAAATCGGCTCATTAATTAATGACTATTAGCCAGATATACGGAAATACCCAAGAACTAGTGTTTCGATATCCGATTTTGTTTTGCAAAACCCTAGAATGTATGTAGTTCTATTGTAACTGTACTAATCTTTGCATATACGAAGTAAAATTAAAACCTTTGAATTAATTTTCAAAAAAATTGAAAAACTAAAATAGTTGAATGGCAACAAATGTTCCACATACGCCACAGTGACCCAACAACATTTTATTAATTTTAACCGTAGCTAATTTTCTATGCACTAGCGTGATGTGATGATATTGACAACATTTGCCATATTAGAAAACATAAACTGCTCCCCATCTTCGAAACTTAAGATTTGGTGGATAAGTTGACCAAAGTTGTTGGAAATTGATTATCTACTTTGCTTACATAATAAGTTTCAATGACAGAGTGTTTTAATTCCTTTAGTTTAAGGATGCGTCTACTATTTTTCAAATTATAGTTTGATGAATTGAACCATACCCAGTATTTTTTAAATGCATTTGTATTTTTCGTCAAAAGTCCGTAAAAATGGCCCCGACTTTCTGTCATGCTAGTTTGGATACTAAGATTGTTAAGAAATATATATTGTTTTTGAAATATCCTACATTTTGTATTAACTTTCAAATATGTGTAGAGTATGGAAATTCCTACTTTGCTTACAAAACAGTAGCGTATTATTTGATTATGGTTAAACACACTTTTTCGAAATCATTGAACTGATTTTCATAAAATTTTTAATAATAACATTGTTTTTTTTCAAACAATTTTAATAATTCTGAATGGATTGAATACAAGAGCAAGTACGTGCGTTCCATATGTAGATTTTATTCCAATTGTAATTAGTGAACGATAATCTTTTTTATTTAAATAAGTTAAATTTTCTATGGGTATAAGTGAAGACATTATATTTTTATCTACAAATATTTTCAGGCAAAAACCATGGTAGTTATTTTTACTTATCAGAGCAATAGCTGTAGGTATATATTATTTATTTTTAAACACAATAAAACATGAGGTACAGGCCACTTAACACATAATCTTAAAGCTTATTTGTATGAGTATTATAGACTAATAATAAACCTAAAGAATTCAGTCAGTTATCATTTAATAACGAATTTCTTTCATAATTTTAAGATATTTCGATATTACTCTATTTAAAATATTTTATATTATCAAACCGTCATAAACTGTGAGAACTTGGTGTGGCGTACTTTGATCTCATTACTTTTCCCAGTTGCCTTCTTAGACACAGGTGTTTTGTATAAATAAGAGAACTTGGCTCTGACAAAATGGGTAAATTCCACGCCCCTTAAATACATAATCTCAAACTTTCAATTTTTCCCATAGTGCATTAGTCCAGTGTTCATACATATTAAATCACCTGGTGTTCGAATTGTTTTTGTCGTGACTTTCAGTTAAATTTTTGTCTCAATGCCATAATAAATGTTAGTAATAATTATGCATGTTTTGTGTATGATTTGACGGAAGAATCATATTCATCTTCATCACTAATTTGCATCTGTTTTCATAGCTGACTAACTGCTCTTAGATTATGCTGCCGGCTGCCATTAATTGTTCTTTGACCAATGATTTAAATAGGATACCAATCATCATTTATTAATCAATAAATAATAGGTAATGTGCATAGCTAAAGTCACCGACGACGTCGTTTAGTATTAACATTTCTATTATTATATAGGGTGATTCCAGTAAGTACATATGTATACCTTAGCAATTTTTCTACAGCGATAGTCGCAACAGCCAAAAAATGTCTATCCGACCATTGGTATCGTGTGGAGGATAGTCTTACCTTTCATTTGATACCCCATTTATAGCAGTGGCTTATATTATAGGTAAATTTTGCGGAAAATGCAACCTGAAAAGTGCATTTTCTAACCATTGCGACCAGATTGTCCGACCAGACCAGTAGTTTTGTAAATGTTTGTGCTAAAGCTATCAGTTGGCATCCAATTTTTGCATGGCCGCGATGAGATAGGTAATCTTACGTTTGGCTCCCGGACTATCAGTAGGTACTTTATGTATGCTATTGACAAAATTGATGTTATGTACATGAGAGCGGCCTTTAAATTTGACATAGTCTTGGATAGTCCTCATTCGATTTAAACAATAAAAAACAATTTCCCTAATTTTTTCAGATTTATTTCACCCCCTTCGTCTCCCTCTTTTCACTTAAAGTTACTAATTATGGGGTTAGGGTGATTCTTTAATACACTAAACAAATCAGATCGTATTCTAAAAAGAAAAAACTCGTATCGGAGAGGGGGCTATTTTCCCTCATTCAGATGGGAGGGGTAATTTCTCAACATGTAGGCTCGAAACAGAAAAAAAAACAAAAAAAAAACGGGATGACTAACAATGTCACGCTATAGCTGTTTTTAAAGCCATTCAAATCTGAGAAAATCTTTTTATTCAAGTCGGAGTTTCAAAAAACCCAAATATAAGGACCACCCTACATTCACTTTGGAAGCTAAAAAGTCAAGATCTACAGATTTGATCTTCCTTCCATTGTGATATTCAGTTATTTAATAAGAATAACGCTAGCATTTTGCTAATAATTTACATATAAGGTTATGAAATCGTTTGTATATTAAACAATAAAAAATAAATTATAAAAAGAAAACTTTTTTAAAACTTGTTTTTTTTTTAATTT
The DNA here is from genome assembly GCA_963921185.1 of Dasysyrphus tricinctus. Lineage (NCBI taxonomy): Eukaryota > Metazoa > Arthropoda > Insecta > Diptera > Syrphidae > Dasysyrphus > Dasysyrphus tricinctus. The sequence goes on along the minus strand of OY992533.1, from coordinate 16,936,874 downwards.
AACTTTATTTAATTTTATCACAACATAAATTAATTAAAATAGCGACGCGTTTCCGATGATGGAATATTAAATCCGAAACGCGTCGCTATTTTAATTAATTTATGTTGTGATAAAATTAAATAAAGTTAAATAAAATAAAACAAGTTTTAAAAAAGTTTTCTTTTTATAATTTATTTTTTATTGTTTAATATACAAACGATTTCATAATCCACACAACATTGAGACTACACCACAATTAAATATAAGGTTAGTTTTATAAGGCGCGTATACTATTGAGCAAAAACCTTCCTTCTAGAAGCAGCTTTAAAGTAAAACGAATCACCCTGTATTGAACATATTATATGTTGAATGCTAGAGTATACGATTATATTAATTTGTATGACTTTTAACATTACAATAAAAGCCAAACCATCTTGGCTATTAGATAGATTGATAGCTCGAATGAGGTTGATTAAAATACATCGTTATGGGTATTATCGAATGTACATGTGTACATACTCGTACCTACCTCAAAAGACAATTAGATTTTATTTGACTTGTCATTATGCATAGATACCTACATAAACTCTCTACAAATGCATCATGACCTTGTTAATTCTACTAAATGCATTAAGTTTCATTTTCTTTATAGGCACTTTAGACACACACTATATATGTACAATAATATAATATGTATGTACACCTCACCTCTAATGATAGGGATGTTTAATTGATTTCATCACATCATATTTCCAACGATTAAATACAAAAAAGAGAAAAAAAAAAATAGATAAAAACGTCAACATCAACCATCTAAACCAGGGAAAAATTATGGGAAACCGTAATATAACATCATACAGTTAATCATTGTTTTCAATTACCGCAAATCTAGTGAACTAAACACATTGTTTTTTGTGCTTAAGGCCCAAGCATAAGATCATCTTAGTTTCAAGTTAACGAACCATAGCTGGTGTTTTACCACCTGATTGATGAAATTTAAAAAACTTAGGAGGTCGAATTAATTCGGAAAACCGAAGCAGACATTGCTTATACTCGAAGAATACCCAGCACAAGAACTATGAAGTCGTTGTGTTCACAATTTATCGTGTCCTGGCAATATTTAAAGTTGGATAATTGGTTTTTGATTTGATTCCAGATTCGAAACTTTCCATTTAAGAGATTTTTGTTTATATTTTATTGAGACTAAAATCTAAGAAAATACAAATAAATCTAAGCAGATACTTGGCCTTAAAAATAATAAAAAAAAATATTAATTTATATCCATTTTATCCAGATAGAGCTCTTTCTATTGTGAGTCCTAATGAAGTTGGGGTCCAGTTTTTAAAACTTCCATCACTCAACATAACCACATTTCGATCGATATAGCAAAATAATTTTCCAACTCGATATACCTGCAAAAAATATCGAATTTTAATAACAATGTATTCATGTATTCAGCCAAAATGTGCTTGAAATATCCAAAGCAAAATCCAACATAGTATGATGGAATGGACTTTTTTCTAGAACTTGTAGCTTTGATGGGTTTCTGTAAGAAATCCAAATTAAAAAAAAAAATATACAAACCTGCTTTCCAAATTCTCTGCGTCCGGGCATTGGTGCGAAAATGACACCTCGTTCTGCACATTTCTGTGAAACCAATTCCTTGAATTCCAACTGCACAGGAGGCGCTATTTGAAGATCCATCAATGCTGGAGGGTTAAGATTAACAGCAGAGCTTGTTGTCGAAGATGACGATGAAGATGTTGAGGCTTGAGGTGGTGCAACTGGTGTGGGTACTGGTTGTGGTGTGGCCATTGTTTCTGTGGCTCTGTGCATCATTTCTAAAGCACGTCGCAGATGTTCTTTGATCATCGGCAATTTTAATAACTCCTCGCCCAAAACTGATTTCCATCCGGTATACCATCTAGAGATTTGATCAAAGTCCGGTGATTGATTCAACCAAAGAACCAAAACTTGCATCCATTTGGGAAAGAAGAATTTATCGAGCATTTGTCCCATTAGAAGAGGTGGTATTAGTTCATTCCATTCCCAGACTTGATTCCAGAGTTCTGAAAAAAAACACACATTGCTTTGACTTTCAAAATCAGACGGAGAAGAAGAAAAAAACTCACCCAAATCTTGCTGCAATGGATTTATAATCAAATCATTCAAAGCCATCTGCAGCTTTGGAATGATGTGCTTCACCATGAACGCCTGCATTTCTCCATCTTCGAATGCGCCCTTCCACGGTGTGATCATCGCCCGAGCCGATCTGTCTTGCGGAGTCCACGCCTGCAAAGCGCATCCCAACTTCTCACGTATCGTCGGGAAGATATGCTCTTCCATTTTGTGGCCCAAAATCGTATTCCAGGGAAGAATCCAGCTGTGAATTGGGATGGTGTCAGTAAGTGGATCCCATTCATTGACTCCAGCAACTAATTGCGGCAGAATCAATTGCTCGAGGACATTGTCCAGCACCCAAGTTGGAAACAGGGGTGCCCAACAGTCCAGCAGAGCAGCCATCTTTTGGTGCACCTTGGGATTCCAGTCGCTCACCGATGCTCTGAAGCTGGGAATAACTCCTGCCCATACCAATGAAGAGTAGGGGTCGAACACGTTGTTTCGCTGGTCCGATGGATGCATATCAAGAATAGTTCGCCATTTTTTGATGGTGTCGATGAATCGAAGTGGATCATCCAGGGGATTCCATGATTTCAGTTCGATATTGACTAACGGCGCAATCACACCAGCTGCTAGATCGCCCAACGCAAATTCTTTGTATTCGGCAGCAAAGTCGCGTTGCAGCTCTATGAAGATCTTTTCCGCTCTGGCTAGAGTCAGATTCTCTGAATCATTGGTGAGTTCTTCTACCAGAGTCAGTGCCTTCTCTAGAGTTTCTATGTGATCTTCTTCCAATCGAACTATCTTCTCAAGATTTTTCTTTTCGTGCTCGAGAGCCTCATATTTATCGGTGGCCTCATTCGCTGCTGTGTCCAAAGCAATTATATCTTGCTCGCAGTGGTTTACAATCAAATTAAGATTGTGCATCAATTCTGGTAGGGCAAATCCGGTTGCCTTCTTTGCGGGTTGATGGTCATATAGATCCTCGTCAATAATCTTTGTCTGTCCAAGGGCCTGGTAGCCGCTGAGGACGCGTTTCTCCGGGCCTGTCATGTCTATTACTGGTACATTGCCGAGTTTTTTGCTCAGCTTGTCTGGCAGAATTCCGCTCGGATGCTTCTTTCCCTTCTCGATTACCTCTTCTACGGAACGGTAGTTGTACCGGTTCTTGCGCGGGTCCTTCTTGCTATCGCTTCGCTTCCACTTATTCAGTTTGTCTTTGTGTTCTTTAGGGTCCTCGTCTTCGATTTGTTTGCTCTGGCCAGGATCGCCAACAGTTTGTGGGGTTTCTGGCCCATAGGCGCCGATTGCTCCGCGACCTTTGCGCAAGGTTGCTTGAACGGGTTGTGCAATACCTTGAAGATCTTTACCCAAACCCATGCCAGGCTTATACCCCATCTGAAGCAATAACTTAGCTCCAATACCCTTAGTGTGTTGTTCCCAAGCTCCGACGGGCTTACTGCTCGTAGCAGGCTGGCGCTGCTTCATGCCAAACCCCATTCGTGTTGGATTAGCTGCTTCCTCCTCAGACGAGGAGTTCGAGGCGCTTTCTGCAGTATCTTTGCCCTGCACTGCCCGACGATTTGATGGACCTTCATCATCTGGGGAGAGAATACATGACTACATGACATACGAGAGACAACAATAATTACCTTCGTCTGTAATTTGATTATTATCGTCATCTTTATTGCGTTCGTCTTTCTTGAAACTGCCCGACTGCTGGATGCCGCCAGTGACAAAGCTCACCGGTCCAGAGCTACGAGATTTACCTGCACCAGCTCGACGACCAGTCATTTCGACCTCACTATCGGCATCACTATCGCTATCAGCCCATATTCCTAAGATATTTTTATTCTCGATTAAATTCAAGACAAGAAAAAAAAAATATATTTTTAATTTACAAACCATAAATTTGTTGATTTTTTGTCAGCTTTCTTCTTGGTCGATTTGGATTGAATTCATTTGCCAAATCATAGTCGGTAACTTCAAATGCTTCATATTCATTCCCAGACATTTTTTACCTTTTTATACCTTTCAAATTTATGCAGAAATGTATTTTTATTTTATTAAAAGTGTTTTTGAATTATAGAAAAATTATTTTTGGAGGCTTGCAAAAGTTGCAATCGTTTATCGTTCTATCAAAAGTGACACATGATATTCAACTCTGTTTACAGAAGTTCCTAAACTGTTTTCTGGTGAATAGTGAGTGTGGGGAGTTTGAAAAATGTAGCTTTGTAGTTTATGTGGTAAAATAAGGGTATGATGATATGGATTTTATTTTTAAAGCTCGCTACAATGCACAGTGGGACCGTAGTAGGACATAGGCTAAAATTTCGGTGTTGGATTTATGGAGTCATATTTCTTCCAGTATTTATTAATAATAATACTTTCTGGTGCCTCAAAAATAATTAAAATCTGTGAACAACATTTTCTATTGTAGTATTCCGAAGTGGGACACACGTACAGTAGGGAGCAAAAATGAGTACATGTTTGTAACTTGCGCACTTATTGATGCATAAGAACAGAAATAATGAAGCAAATCGAAAATTTTTTTTTGCCCTGTATTTTATGTTCAATTTTCAACAAAATGGTATATAATACATAACGGAAAGGAACAAGTTGTAATAAAAAAACAAATAAAACAAAAATAAGTCGCATGTACTCATTTTGCACCAAGCGTTAATCAGCAAAAATATCGAAGTTTGCTGTTAGATTTGCAAGTTTTTGGTTTGCTTATGACATCCTTTATCTTTTGTAGTTTGAGAAATGTTGAATTGCGTGTGGTTAGAACTTTCACCACCATATTTTAATAAATGAAATAAATAATTATAAAAATTTCATTGCTCTTTAAAAGTATGAGGAAACTATCACGACAGATTGAGAACAGTATTGTAGCCATGGCAAAGAGTGGCTTCTCGACGCAAATGATAGCTTGGAAGCCTAAAAAAAGCCAATCGGTGGTCATAAAAGTCCAGAAAAGGCAAGTTATTGTTCCTAAAGCACAAGTCAAATGCCGCAAACAATTTTTGACGGATGCGGATGGCCCTCGCAGGATATTAGAAATGAAAAGGAACAAGTGTTTAACACCAAATCATGCTTCTTTGGCAATAAATAAGCCCGTTAGCCGATGAACTGCAAGAAGAACCCCCAACGACATTGGTTACATCTCAGCGGTTAAAAAACCAAAAGTCTGTATTTTCTGTAAAAATGGTAAGGTGCGGTTAAAGTTCGTCAGAAAATACAGAAATTGGACAGTAGGTAATTGGAAACGTGTAGTGTGGTCAGATGTCCAATTTCTGTGTTCTCTGTTGAACTTTAACCACACCTTAGCATTTTTTCCGACAATGCAGACTTTTGGTTTTATAACCGCTGAGATATAACCAAGTCGTTGAGGGTTCTTCTTGCAGTTCATCGGCTAACGGGCTTATTTATTGCCAAAGAAGCATGATTTGGTGTTAAACACTTGTTCCTTTTCAGAAATCTGTACAGTTAAAAAAAATAAAAATCAATTCGCATAGGTACATAACCCAAAAAATGTCGAAAAAAGGTTTTTGTTTTAGGTTTCTAGCGATAATATCTCGAAAACCAGAGCTGATAGCGAAAAACGGATAGCTGATTTGAGTTCAGCACGAAAAATTACCCTTAGATTAATTTTTACTTAGTCATGTCGAAAACATTGTAAGCCTGTGTTATTATCTGTTACGTGAACTTGCTCTAATTATTAACTAGACGCTTAATCAAGTGTCTTCCTTTTATTTTGAATAAAAATTGGATAGCAAAAATAACTAGCATTGGAAGAAAGGGGAAAAATTGTCCTTAGCACTCAATAGGCTTTTTAATGGGGACTATTGCGAGGAAAATAAGATGAAGTTAACATGCAGTTCAAAATTATAGGAAAAATACTACCTCATATCGTCACCTGATTGCAAGAACTAGGTACCTCAACTTTTTATTTTTATGATATATCGACAAAAAAGGTGTTATTTTGTACAGTTTTAAAAACTTTGTCCCATCTTTTTCTATCATAGAAGAATATAGGATATTTGTGAAGTTTCAGGAACATACAAATTAAACTTTTCATCGCTCTCCAATAGCTAGTTTTCTGTAAAGACTGCTATTCCAAAATTTATTCTTACAATCAAATCATGTCTTTCATAATGAATCTACGAAATACACAAAGAGGAAAACAAAATCTGCAGAATAATTTTCTTCACATCTGAACACTTTCGTTCTTCATGTGTAAGGAAGCACAAAGAAAGGATGAAGACAGCTTTGGCGCCCCAAGAAAAACGAAAAATCGTTAGCATGACATACAATCCAGCTCACTCCACAAGCAACATTTAAGAATTAGTGGAGATTACTGCCAGAAAATTTGACGTTTGTTGAGCTATTTTAAGTGCGCAGCAATTACAATTTAAAATAAAGCAAAAAGCCACCACTCAATATTTCCAGGAAACAACAGTAAGTGCCCTATTACACTATTATTCTTTGTAAACTCAAAAAGTTGCATCGAGATAGTGTAATGGGGGAGCAAATAATTATTCCCCTCCATTGCAAAACATGAGAATTTCTGCTACTTTAATTTCTGTGAGCACGAAGTGTTACAAGTACTGTCAAAAATCTCGCTGTCAGTTTCTGTTAACTGAGAAAAAATAACTTTAATATCCACATCCCAATCGTTACCTGCTTCTATGTACGAATGAATTAGAAAAATCCAAGAAATAAAGTTAATCTATCGTAAATTACGAACATCAAATCGAAAGAAAATGCATGCCAATAGCTGAAAGCCATAAGTATAAAATTGAGAATTTTGTATTTGTGGGTGGAATTTCGTTGAATGATAATGTTCTTTTCGGAAAACCAAAAATGCAGTAAATTTGAATTAAAAGCAGTAGATTTGTTTTACGAAGATCTTCTGAAATTGTGACAAGGTGGCAGTACTGTATGTATACCCAAAAATTACGTTTTATACAAAAAGTGGTGCACTTCATTGTTCAATGCGGTAACTTTTTAAAGTTTCCCCAGCTCTTTGAGTTTTGCCCTCTTTTCAAATTTTGACAGGTTTTACACATTTATTGGAAAAATATACCAAAAAAACGTATTATGCATGTTCCTTTACTTGGAGTTTCTATGATTTCTGTGAATTTGATTCCATACATTTAAACGCAAAACCAACCATCTTGTCTAACTTTGTTGTATGGTTTTCAAAATATCTTGAAAGCTTGTTCCGTTTCCGTCAAGCAATGTTGTCCAATCATGTTGTTCCATATAAACCCCTTAATGTCAAAGTTCATATTAAAAAAAAAATATAGTAGATGAGGGCTATAAGATAGTCAAAAAATCCAAAGAATTCCTTTCTTATATACAAAATAGTATATAAAAAAGAAAACTTCTTTTATCACTTATTATAAAAGATTCGATCTCTTTGGAAAATATTTATCTTATTTCTTAAAGTGGCTTATTTTCAATGAATTTGCATATAAAACTTAACAAAAAATATGATAATAAAAATTCAATAAAAAAATAACAAAAAAATACTTAATGTTTATGGCGTAAAAAAAGTGTAGGCACACTATTCAATTATAACCAAAAACTTAAAACCTTCGCCTTTTGGACAGCTCCTATGCGTGTGGAGATTGACTCTACAAGCTTCCCTGTCAATTTGGCTGGGGTTTTTTGCCACTCTTCAAATAAAATTGAATTTTGTGCCTTTTTGTGAGATTATCATGCCGATTAGTAAATTCGCAATATTCTACTCCCCCGGAGTTGACCAAAATCGCACTGGATTCGCATTCGCGTTTTTTCTCAGTTATTGAATTCTTCGAATGAACTATATTATCGATTCCTGAACTTCCCTACCATTTTTCGAACTATATTATCGCTTTTGTCATTTATTGACATTTCAAACATGACACGCTATCTCAAGTGGTGTTCAGACATTCCTCACGTCAAAATGAGTCACCTCATATGAAGCCTGTCTAAACATAATCCTAAAATTGTAAAAAAATTATTTCTACAAAAAGAATGTTAAATACTTTACTTTAAGGGCCAGTTGTACAAATATTTAAATCGTGGTTCAGCAATTTTAGCTCACTGACTTTGGGGAATTAACTGAAGTTCAACGATGGCTCAGGCATTAAATTGGCTACTATAACATACTTGAACCATCGTTCAAATCAGTAATTCCGCCGAAATCAGCCAGTAAAAATATTTGAACCACGGATCAAAATTTGAACCACGTTTGTACAACGGGTCCTAACTAAACTATACTTTTAAATTCAGAATTATGAGTCTAAATTTACATTTCTGTGTTATTCATTATGATTTTCTGGCAAATAAAGAAAATCAATAGCAGATTCGAGACAAAATTGGCGTAGATATAAAATAGGAAAGTTTGTATGGAGAGCCATAATGGTTTGCAGTTCCACTAATATCAAATTTTTTGAACAAAATGTCGGTGGTGCAGATAATATGTCTGTTCGAGTACTTCCAAAAACTACGAATTTCTACGAATTTTATTTTTTTATTTGACCTTTGAAAGAACTGTGGGCTAAATTCGTAGTTTTGGGAGGTACGCGAACAGACATAATACCTAGCTACATTTTATTATCCCCCAAATCTGACCTGTACCTACGTTCTGTAACTCTCGCATCGATAGAATCAGTCGAGAAACGTTGAAAAATGGAACAAAACTCGTGCATTTTGTTTCAATTTTCATCGTTTCTCGAACAGTTTTTTCGATGCGAGAGTTACAGAACGTAGGCACTGGATTAGATTATCATAATAAAACAAACAGGATCCCAGTGCGACGAGAGTGTTATATGTATCTATCTCTGTTTATCCTTTTGCTTTTGTATTTTTTCTCTACTCTATTCTTTATTTTCTCCCTATTTTCAACTCAGAAAAACCATCTATAAGTCAGAGAAAAAACTAATTTTTGCAAGAAAATGCTAAGGGCGGGTGATCAGTGCCTACGTTCTGTAACTCTCGCGTCGAGAAATTTCTCGCATGGAACACGTGAATCAAAACAAATATGACGTGAATTGGCATTAAAATTGTTTTCTCACATTCGCCTGGTTTTGTAACTAGATTTTCTCGACTTGAAACTTTTCGGAATAAAATTTCTGTGAGAGCCTGGAAAAATATGAGTAAGACTGTGAGAGCCTGGAAAAATGTGAGTTAAAATGTTTCTGTAAGAAAAAAGTAGAGATAATTTCTCGATTTACCTGCTAAAATTACTCGACAAGTAAAACGCATGTGAGAAGTAAATAAAAGTGATTAAAAGTAGAGAAATGGTTAATTTTTTGTATTTGTAATTTGTATTGTTTCAAAACAAAAACAAAAGAACACTCTAAATCCTTTTGGATTTTGCAAGAGGGTAGTTTGGAAATATAAATGTAAGCGTTAAAAACAATTATAGAACTACTTATCTATCATTTTCTTCTTTCCACTTAAAAGAGGTGCGCTTGAGAGCTCTCCTTACTTCAGAAGCAAATTTCAATGAAAGTAGATACGTAACAGACCCTTAATAAGGGCAAACATTCATATAATTCACTTAAGTGAAATCAGAAATTTTGTCAATTTTGTGCTTCAGTATCGTCAGTTTCACTTAAGTGAGGTTTACCTAAGATTTTTCATTTTCACTTAAGTTCACTTAACTTCTGAAGCAATAGTAAATTCAACTAGACTAAAAGTAACAAACCGTAATTATGGGCGAGCAAATTGCACTTAAGTGAAATTAATAATCTTTCTTTTTTTGTGCTCAGTGCCTTCGGTTTCAATTAAGTGTGGTACACTTCAGTTTCACTTGAGTGAGGTATGCTTCAGAAAGCTTAAAAAATTGAAATAGACCAAAAGTATCGAACCGAAATTATAGGAACGCTAATACCTATATGTATGTAGATAATATTTGCATAATTGCATGGTTATATATACACAGATATATGCATACACCTATATTATCCATGTGTATAGATTGATATCTTTTCAATAAATGTATGAATTACCCACCCTCAAAAAAAAAAAAAAAAAAAACAATTTTTTATTTGAAAGGTATATCCAATCGCTCGGGCAGAATCAAATTTTTTTTATTTTTGAATTTCAACTATTTGGCGATACTAGCTTATATAAATACGTATTTACTTATTGTATTACGGCGGTTATTGTCCTTTGTCCTCTGTATTTAACATATACATTATGTACCTACATAAGACATTTGATAAATAAAAATATTTGAATTTTAACTGCCAATATTATAGCTTCCGGTAGATTTTTCCAATGGAAAGACAAATCAAAAGAGTTGTTTCTCACATTAAGATACAGACACAGTTTATTTTTCCAGGTCGAAAAACGTAGGGATTTTGTGTTCCACCTTTTTTCGATGCGAGAAGTTCTCGACTAATACTGCGTTTTCATTAGAGCCGAAATGAGGTAATTTCGCAAATTAGAAAAAAGTGTTTTCATCTAAATTTGCTAATTTCGTGTGACAGCCCTGGTCAAAACTTTGAATTTTATTTGATGGTTGGTTTCAATTTGATAGAAATAAAACTGAAGAAAATTAAAAAAAATTAAATATGAAAATAAGAATGGAAAATGAAACAACCCACAGAAACTACTGTAAATGAAATGTAAGTACAAAGTTATAAGAATAATTCACAATTTGTATAATACCTATGTATGTATCTACGCTGTTTATATTATTTGCAGCCCCGAAAAAGAGGATTTTGAATGAGTTTCTGCATTATTAGTCATGAGATTGGAAAACGAGACTAGTTCTGTGAATGAGGGAAAAGAGACACCCACCAAACGACATTGTCGCAAACCAGTGCTATTGTTCATGTAGAGTTCCAATTCCAATACTTATGGTCAGCTGTTAAACATTTTTACAAAAGAAACATTGGACTATTAAATTTGCATAGCTTATTTTATTTTGCACCGGAGTTATTCTTTTAAAAACTATTTAAATTTGATTTACTGGTCAGTTGTGAACAGGAAGATCGTGTTTTGCGTTTTTGCAATCGAGGACACATCTCTTGTAAATTCGCATGTTGTTGCCTAGCACAGATTCAGCGGCCCATGGCAACGGTCTTTCTCTCGCAAATAAAATGGGCCAGCATTGCTTGTAGGTACTTGTGGATTGCAATTCAAATCAGCAAAACTATATATCTGTCTTTTTATTGATATCAAATCCTGGCGTATTGACTTTGGAACTTCTCCAATACCCATAGACTGTGTTTGTGTTCTCTAGTCTAGACGACAATACAGCTGCTCATATATTTTTTATCTCACGTCTATTAATCAATCAGGCCTTATTTCTTTGTGGTAGAAGGTTCTTTTGGATGGTCTCTTAACAGCTTCATTGAAATACCACCTATAGCGTGTTGTGGCGTTCAGCATCGACTTCCTCTAGTTTTCCAAACACACGTTCCTCCTTTTGACCTTTTCAGCTCTAAAACTAAAAATATAAAATATCAATTTTACATACATATACATTATCAGCCTTATTCATTAGAATGCGCTAAACAGATGAATAGTTATGCACTGCATAAGGATTTATGTAGCCACTATGTAACGTTACATAAATCCTTATTCATAAAAAATTTCCCCATCCATTTTAGTTATGCAACGCTTGTGTCAAACAAAGTACCAAAAAGAGGAAATCTATTACGTTTTACTTCCACATCACATAAACAAACATCAGCTGTTTGTGAAAAATCAATAAAACCAAAATGCTTCCAGTTCGGTCTTTTCATTTTCTTGTATTTATAATTATTATTTTGAAGTTCTTGTGTCGCTACTCATTATTAGCAAAAATAAATAAAAGTTTCGAAAAAACTCGTAGCAATAATTTGATATTCCAGTGAAAAAAAAACAACCCCCATTTTTCTTGTTGCGCTGCCGCCACACCGGTTGGATTGTTTTTAGTTTCTTTATTTTTGTTTTTGTATTATAATTCAGTTTTCGTTGTGTTACTGTTTATAATATAAGATACGCATTTATGTGCATAAATAAAAGAAAATTAATTTTTTTGAGAAAATAATCTGTTTTGTTGTTTTATTTAATTATTCGCTCACAGTTTTTATTGGGAAGAATAGGTATAGATATGTATGTGGGCATATATCTAAATATTTAACTTTTGTGTGTGTTAGTGACATTTGATACTAAAATATCCTTATGTTGCCACTATTCAACCTCCAAACGCGTTTAGCTTATAATGAGTCTATGTAACGTTGCATAAGTTTTATGAATAAGGTTTTTGCGTTCAGGCGCATTATAACGAGTACATAGCACTATGCACAAGCTATGATGCGTTTATGAATAAGGCTGTATGTATATATTCTATTTTTTATTTAAACATTTACCTGCCTGATTGTAATATTTTGTTCATAAATTTAATTATTATTTAGATTCCTTTAATATTTGATGTTTTCTTGTATGATTTCATTGCTCAAATTTGACAATCAGAAATTGACTTGTTCACAATAGCTTTCAAATTAGATGTGTTTGATTTGGTTTTATCTAATTTGCAATCTAATTTCCAGCAAATTTGGTTGAAATTATCTCATTTCGAAATTTCAATTTGTATGGGAAATGAGATAATTTCGTATCAAATTTGCAAATTTTCAACGAAATTACCTCATTTGCGCCAATGAAAACGTAGTATAAGTTACAGAACGTAGGCACAGAATGGATTTGTAAATCAAAATCCAAAATCAAAGTTGGATTTTGTGTTGTTTTTGTAATACAATGTATTTTCGTATGCAAATCCAATCCAAAATACAGCTAATGTTACAACCAACGGTCGTTCAATTTTCTATCTCGAATTCACTTATTGCTAAAATCTCGAAAATGAGTTGAATCGAAGCAAAAGCTCATTCGCCGAATTCACTAATAGAGGTGTATATCTTTATAAACAGATGCAAAAGAGGAAAATATTAAGCAAAAAGGCAAAAAATTCAATTTGAAATATTTGAAGAGTGGCAAAAAATCTGATGGCTCTGAGATCCAATTTTTCTGAACATGCCTGTTTTGAAAGCACAACACTTTATGATTATGATTAAAAAATAATGGTAAGTTTAATTTATTTAAATTTTTCTAATATTCATTAATTTCATTCATTTATTTTATTAGATTGTTAGTAAGATAGCATATTTATAGCTCCTAAAAGTAGAAACTAAGCTCATTTTTGTCAACGCTTAAACAACCGATTCAGCAACTTAAGTTATACAACTTTACGACAACAGCTAAACAAGTTTATTAATATCTTTTTGGGGTTGGTCGGTTGCCAAAAGTTAGAAGAAGTTTATAAATACTACTGTCTGTCTTTACTTTCCATTTATTTATCATGTACGAATCTGCACACCACCCAAAAATTGCAATTTGGCTGTGAAACGGACAGCTGCTTTGGGTGAGATTGAGAACTTAATCCAAAAAAATTTCATCTCAGTTATCTCCGAAAAAAATCTCTGGTGATTTTTTGCCCCACTTGAAAAAATCTTTGAGTGCTCAGAGATTTTATTTGATGAGACATGTCTGTTGTATGCGAAGAGTTCACGTTTTGGCCTTCTGACTTTGTATCTTTGCTCATTAATTTGACAATAGCTGTATTTTTTTGCATGTCCAAATAAAATTGTGTGAAAAAACGACAGCAAAGCAATACAATTTACATGATAAATACAAAAATAACTATGTCCATATAGAGTTAGCTAAGTCCAGATAATTAGCTGGAGTTAAATTTTGCCCCGATAAAAACGGTAATGACAAACTACGATTGTCGTTGTGTTACCGATAGTTTACATAGAAACGTCAAATGTTCGTTGGTAGCATAATTCAAAACAAAATGGCAGAACAATGTAAAAGGTGAACAAATGTTGAAATGTCCCAATGTCGTTTTTTTCGCCAAAATCCATATGGACATGCAAAACAACGCAGCTAATAATTCTTTATTGAATACCCTCTTTCTTCAAAAATGAAAATACAGACCATTATCCCTCCATCTCGACTCAACAGGCCATACAAAATCATAACCCTAATTCAATCAACAATCAGCAGATTTTTTGTCGAAAATGTATGTACTTCCAGATACATCGAAAACCAGAAAAAACTCACGCACGTGAAACTTCAAATCTCATAGCCAAGCTTTGAACAGCGTTCATGTCGTGTTTAAAGTTGATTTTCTTCGACATGTCGTCGGCAAGACATGCATTTTTCTGCCTACATTGGTTTATTTCTTGGTATGTTCATAGTCTGAGCATGGCTCATGTTCAGTGAAGCCCGTATTTCTTTTAGTTTGTTTTCTATTTACGACATTTTTCTTTTTCTTTACATCCCTGCACTACAAAGCAACAATTCCTTCTATGGTGAATAAAACCAATCTACCCACACACCACTACAAATGCCCATTTATATAGAAATTTACCGCAAAAACGGCAGCCATCATCATCGTACATTTTTTAAAATCTCTTGTGTCATTTGTTGTTGCTGTCAAAACGAGGTTGCACGTCGTCGTGCGAACAACACAATTCTCTCTCGCGCGCTGCCCTTTTAAATTAAAATAATTAAATAAATAAAACAAAGAAATATAACTTAACAAAAAATATAAGTTTTAAACACACAAAAAATTAAAAAAAAACCACGTTTCATAGCAACAAAATATAAGTTTCACTCGAACAAAACCAACAACACAAAAAAGAACGGAAGAAAACCAAAGAAATCATTTATATCATCATCATAATCATTAGAGAAGAGAATAATTATAATATAAAAGCACGTGCAGTGAATAAATATAGAAAAATTAAGCAGAAGTTCAAGTGCGAATTCTTCGGATTAAAGATTTAACACAAATAAATGTATATGGAAGATAAATAGTTTGCGCAACATAACGTAGTTTTTGTCATTGCTCTTGCAACTTGCAACACCTAAACGGGTTTTTGGCTGTTTATCCATTGGAATTTGTGTGTTTTCTTCTCGATTTCTATTTTCGTTCGAGTGCAAGGAGGAATTCTGTATAAATGTGTGAATTTTGTTTGGAGTTTTTGTTTTTAATTTGAAGTGAATTTCGAGGAGACAGCAGAACGACCACACACGTGTGTGTTGTGGCTTTTCTCCAAGACCTGCATCGACGAACGACTTTTCATTTGAAAAAGTGCATCGCAGTAGAACAATCCAACAATGGTGCAGGTGAGTTTTTCTTTTTTTTGCGTTTGTCTCAAAATCTAAATCGAATAATTTGCAGGAAAAAATATATTATATAGGTATTATTTTTTTGTCTATTTAAAAAGTTAGCGTCTAGGCTAGTACATAATATAAGGAACCCCAATCGCTGTTAGATAAAGCAAACAACCCCTTTTTTGAAGCTGACAACCTTATCTCACCCTACCGATCCGGGTCTCCGGCCGTTCGGTACGCAATTTTCCTATTTAATTCGCACTGTCCCAGAACGGAATCGTCCCAAAAGTGAAAATCTTACTTGCTATGCCACCACCGACAACACCACCATCACCACCACCGCCACATCGCTCCGTTGCCTCTTCCAACCCTTAACCTTTTTCTCATAGAATTGTGTAGTCATCTCGTTATGGGACGGTTGTTGGATTGTTGGGTTTTGGGTCTTTGCCTAACCCTCACCGCCTCGCCTCACCTCGCGCTCACCCTATCACATCACCGAACCAAACCGAACACCGTACCGTATGCCATTCGCTCGCTTGCTCGCTCGCTGATGGGATAAAATGTTTAGTACTACTTCTTCTCTTTATAAGTTTTTCTAGGATTTATTGCGTTTTTCATAAATAAACGATGTGGGATACAATAGAGGGCTATGCGGCGGAACAGGCATTAAGTGAGTAATTGGAGGGAGCGGGGGGAGAGCATCCAAAAGCAGGAACAGCAGAAACAGAAAGAAGTAGGTATATTCTCGATTCTTCGTCCTCGCGCCCCTGGCCCCGCCGAAGAGTGTGTAAACATAAAAATGTGATAGAATAGAAAATGTGGAAGGGGGTGAAACGCGCTCTCTCTCCAAATCGGGATGATATATTCTCATTCAGGATACACCATGCCATTTTTTCTATACCATGGTAACTACTGAACTGGGTACGAGGACGGGGATAGGTATATGGATTGGGTTAGGAAGTAGTAGCAGCAGTAGCAATGGCAGTAGGCCTGTAACGCGGAAAACCGTTTCCATTTCCCATTTTACGGAGTTTCCTGTGCTTTCTGGCGTACTAGGTAAGGTACGAAGGTAGGTAGGTAGATAGATACTGTTCTCTACTTAGCTAGCTGGGCCATCGACGTTGTCGACGTCGTTGTCGTTGAAAGTCGAAGAACAACAAGCTAGAAGAGAAGAAGCAAAATGTGGAAAATGGAAACAAGCTACGACTACGACTAGCGACGACTAAGAGGACGACGAGGAATTGTGTGTATTATCGATTTTGTGTTTGTCATATTGTTTCTCTATTGGCCTTTGTTTTTGTGTGACTCTCCTCCTAACGGTTTTCGTTTGTATTTTTTTCCTTCTATTTCTTCTCTCTATTGCTGTGTGCTTTGCTGTCCCGCACAAATCCTTTTTTTGGCTGTTGTGTCCCCCCACAGCAGCAGCAGCAAGCCCGAAAAAATGGCAAAAAACCCAGAAAAACCACCCTCCATAGTCATAGTCCTCGTGCGGTGAGTTCTCTGGCTCTTGCTCTGGCAGAGCATTTTGGATGGATGTTTTTTTTTTATGTCCTCGTTGTTATAACGATTTTTACTTTTTTGGATATAAATTTATATACCGTTGGTTCTGCTCTCTGGCTAGAAAACCACTTAGTCACTTATATATAAAAATTTCTGTTTTTTTTTCAAAAATATCCTGTCGAGTGGGTGGTTGAAGAGAGTAGGGTGAGGGAGGGGATTTGTACTTACTATGTTTTTTTCTATTTAATTTCTTACATGGGTCCGTTTTTACAACACCAGAAAAAAAAAATATTGTAGTCGCTTGCCTGCGCAATGAATTTGTGCCAAAGTTTATTTTATTGTTGTTTTTGTTATTGTTGTTGTTTTTATTTATACATTAAATTTTCTTTCAAAAAAACAAGAAACCTACACTTTGTGTGAAGGGTCAATTTGTGTTTTATTTTTGTTTTCGTCATAAAAAAAGTTTATTGTTATTTTCTTTTTGGCATACAATTTGGTCTCGTGCAGCTAGTCTCTCGTTCTCTCAAGCAACTTAAGTTTTTTCTTTTTCCAAAAAAAAGATGATTAACAAAAAAACACAAAGATGAGAACAGGAATAGTTGAAAAATTCAACTGAAACGAATAAATTTAATGAATCTTTCTATACATAATTGGATTTCAATAGTTGAACATTCTTTTTAACCGAGTTTTTTGAACTTGACAAAAAAAAAGTTTCAAAGTCCAAAACGATGCAGAGAAGTTTTGATAGAGATACATAGGTACATAACTGAAAAAAACATTCACTATTCATAACAAAATGACCAGAACAAGTCTTGTGGGTGGCAAATAAAATGGTACAGAAAATTTACCTTGTGTTCTGCTGACATGGAGTTGTGGGTACCAGTCAGCCTTCTAGGTATTTGTATATACCCGTAGCTCCGTCCATAAAATTTTTTGATATACAAATCAGTTTTCCACAGTGTATATCATTCTATTGCCTTTCGATACAAAAAATTGCATCTCGATCATTGGTCTTACAGGTGTGAAGCTTAATCATTTTTATAATTATTATTCCGTAAAACAATGATGAAAATGTACCTACAAATTCTTGCAAAAACAAAAACTATTCAGTTTGATGAACATTTGAGTTAGTAAGAAACTGCAATGAAGGGTTTCTGGAGAATACTTATGTACATAGGTAGGTACCTATATGTATTCTCTAGAAGCACCTTATTTATTTATTTTTATATTCTATTCTTTTCTAGTGTTATTCGGATAGTTATGATTTCATAAAACTTATTAGTACTAGTCTCATCTCCCTCTGTGTGCGAAATTCCACACCACTCAGAAAATCAAAGCTAGCTATTAAATATTTGAAAATTGAGGAAGTGATCGGCAGTATATCTAAATGATGCTTAACTATAATGGACCCACAATGCGTTTAATTTTGTGACGCGCACACCTCCCGCGACTATGGCTTTCCAATGTATACCTACATAATTATATAGATCAATCAGCTCATTTTATAGTATGTACTTGTTATACGGTTTTCTGCATCTTTTCTGTGAGATTCATATCTGTAGAACTCCCAGATCAGTCAATATTTAATTTTTTTTATTGAAAAAGGCCATGAAACTCTTAGCTTTATGAAGGAGCACTGCATGAATATGGGAGCTTCGCGCCTCAAAAAACACTTCTGATTTAGTGGAATCAAAACAGTCTCAAGCACCTTTTTGTATTGGTCCCACCTCATGTGTTTTCCACAATATTAAGAGGACCTAAGCCTTTTAATGAGATAATAGACCAAGCCATTATAAAAGGAGAATGCTTGATTGTTGGAAAACGTACTGTGGTTCCTTCTGCTTGCCAGGTCTTCTATGCACAAATTTTGTCTTTTCTGTTAAAACTTGTAAAATTCATCTGGAAAGCAAACCTGTGCACAATGTTTTTTGAATGATTTTTAAATAGGTAATAAAACCATGTTATAATGTAATCACTATCCAGTTGCGATATGGTATTCAACAAACGACCAAAACCTGATTTTCGGGTTGTGGTTCTTCTTCAAAAATTAAAAAATTACCTAATGTTAACCAAGAAATTAATGTTGACCAAGAAAACTTTTGTTATTGGTGCCTCTCTAGCATTTTCTAATTACTAATTTCATGTTGTGGTCGATTTTGCAAATAGTCACAACTCTTAATTAGGGCTGGGGTCTTTTTCTGTTAACCACCCCGCGATGTGGTCGTTTTAAGATGAATTCTTGTGTACATAATAAATATTTTTTAAATTTCTGGTTCGCTTTTTGTCTTTGAAAATTGATTAAATTTTCGATTCTTCAAATAAAAACGGGATAAATACCAATTTTTTTCCCTAATATCAAAAATAACCAACTCAATCTAATAATAGATAGGTACTCCTGCAGCCACCAGAATGAGGGGACAAACAAATCGCCTTCAATCGAATAACATATTTTATCCTTCACACATTTTCCCACAACGATGTGTTTGACTGTACTTGTACACATGTACATGTGTACATACATATATGTACGTATCAAGTTATGTACATTCAGCGATACAATGATTTCGTTGTGTTGCATTCAAGTGTGCAACAATAAAAATGTCCTTTTTCATAGTCTTTGCTCTTTTTATTTTCTTATTTTAATGATAGCTATTCATGAGGAGTTCGTATACGTGAGCATTAAAAGTTGAAATATACTAAACTCTGACGAGCTTCTCAAGGATCATAAAAATTTTCTGTCTGGAAGGTAATTAAGTTGTTTTTTTATGAGCTCGTTATTGTCATATACGCGATTAGATTAAGAAATCAATTCGCTAAGTATGGACGTTAATACATCGAATTGATACCGAAAATTAATAAATAAATTCGTGTTTATTTGAACTTTGGTAATATTTACCTACCTATCCTTATTTTTGTAGTAGATACTAAAAACGTTTTTATTAAAAAAGATCATGCTAAAACATTTGATTATTTTTCGTTTTTTATGGGCTATTAAACAAAAAAAAAAAGTCTCAGGTTTGGTAGATCAACACATTCAGAGCTTAGAAACTAAAAGTGACATTAGCACATCAATTGAGAAAAAAGAAGTTCCGATAAGTTGAACTGAATGTTTGAAATATCTCTCCGTAGTTTTAGAATTGATAGTATTCATGTTTGAGAACCCTATTCCACAATGTTCCGATAAGTGCCCAGTGAGTCTGTCTCTAAACAGTATGGAGCTATTTTCAGGAGCTCATTTGACTTCAATCAAAATAGGGTGTTGTTTAAGTGTAGGTTGACGGCATTTAGATGCGTCGTGTTGGTAGTAGGCTGACTCTGTGTCAGCGGAGAAGAAAACTACTTCCTCATTGACCATTGTTGTCTAGTTGAGAGTTTCCATCATACTAAGATTCCTCGGCTCGTGTTGTCGTTGCTTAGTGACTATCCATCTCATTTTCTGACTTGGGTGTCTGTTGATATTTCCTACTAGTTTCTTTGCCGAAGCACCTAATTGTTCAGCTTACTAGAATCGAAAGTGGGTGTTTTAGTACAAATATCTTTATAATGGTGATAAAGGTAAATAACAGAGAGAAGGCTGAGGATTAGTTTTATTGCACGGCAATTGTCGATTCCAAAGCCGGGTCATTTCACTGCTCGTAAGTAAAACGACTTCCATAATAAGGATTAATTTGTATGCACTTAGCTGCGATGTGACTTCTTCTGCCAGTTGAAGGCCTCCTGAAGCACATAAGTTCCGATTTGGAAGTGTTGATCCAGATGCCCAATTTTCTGTTTAGTTGAAAGAGTTGTTCATGTAGGTTTCTACTTTCCGGACGGCGACTAGTGGCGACATTGAGATGGCGAATGTGAGCGATTCTTCAGCATACAGAAGGTTCTTTCATTCAGTTGGAACAAACTCGATATCTAGTTCAAGTCGGATTTTGTATGAAACTTCACAAAATGCAGTTATTATGCCTTTTGTTTTTGACAGTAGCTTTTTAAAGGAAGTGTGTTTTTTTAAACGCGTCCTCGTACTTCCTCGCAGCTGTGAGTGTTTCTTTAATCTTAATATATGCCTAGAGGACCTAAGGTTTTTTAAATGAAACCTGGAATGCATCACAATAGTTCGAAAAATAGTGGACCGAGAATTAGCTAGTTTGGCTACAACTATATACATATGTATACATATTTAAGAATACTACATAGATTTTGACTCGTACTCACACCTCTAAATTAAATACATACTAGTAAAACACTATATCCAAGGTACGATTTGCATTTCGGAGAAAATGCCATCGCAAACTTTTCAAACTACATATTGGAAAACTCGTAACTTTAATTCAAAGAGTACGGGACTAGACCTATTAAATGGTTAAATTGACCAATCCATTTGTAACTCTTTTTTGTTTCGTATTTATTGGTTCCTTTAGCTTCTGATGTTCTGATGATAAAGTTATCCAAAGGTTATTTCTTTGTGGTTTAGGAAGTGGCCATACGTGACTCCTGGAATTGATTTGGGTCTTTCTATCAACAAGTTCAGGGTGGAGGACCCGAATATTTGTACATAGTTTCTTTTTGGTTAACTTTAAGTTCTTAACTTTGTCGATACATAATAGGTGTATTTTTTGCGCTTAAAAAATGATTTGCATGTAAGACACAAAAACAATTGCGCTTAGTTATAAATAAATAATAAACTTACATACTCATTACCTGTTTCCTTTAGGTTTCCCAGGTTGTATATATTTGTTTGATATCTTAGATTAAGGGGCATTTAATTTTTCTCTATTTCTTATTTGAAAATTTTTTTGCAGGAACAAATTGAAGATAATTCTCACACAGAAAAACAGGTTGTGATAAACATACAAAAAAAAAACACACAAAGGAAGAAGAAGAAAAAGAAGAAGAAGAATTCTTGTTTTTGTCTTAAAAGGTTCTTTTTATGGGGGATGACAACAACAGGTGCTTCCTTTGTTCTCATCCATTTATATGGATGTTATCATGATGTGCACTCTTAAAGCGGCAGTTTTATTTTTCCCTCCTGGGAAACAGGTGTTTCTTAAGTGACCGCAAAAAGTCCGTTTGCATGGCATGTTGTGGAAGATATAGGTAGTCAGTTGGCCATGCCCATTATAAAAACAATAATCCCTTTAATTAATCGAAATTGAAACCCAAGAAAAATAAAAAACCAAAGACGATTAAATTCACTCTTAACCCAGAAAACAAAAAGACTGCTAGTAGCACCCTTAACCTATTTCGTAGGTACTATTTTACAAAGATACTTTTATGGGATATATATAAATAAAAGTATATTATATATGTACATATAGGTATGTGTAGTGTATATATGCATAGCTTTCACATTTTTATAGAAGAATGCACCTTTTTGGTAATTTGATACTTGCACTGCTTGCAGTTGAAAGTCAGTGGATAAATCAAGTAAAACTAATTCATCCCTTATAAAGTAGAAGATACGAGTAGCCTTTGGTGTTGCAATCACAGAATAGAGAAAGGGATAGAGGACTAGAGGGAACAAAGCAAATTGTTCAAATAGTAAGCAATTCGATGGGGTGTTATAAATACACAAAACTCATTTATGTATGTATGTACGATAATAACTAAACATAAAAAAAAATACCTGCTTACAAAATTTTAGTTCCCAAACGGGACAGTATAAAGAAGGGGACTTGGCAACGGACATGGACAGGCTCATTTCTTTTTGTGTAACGTTTCCCTCTGATGCGTCAAGTTACGTCGCTCTTTACGATTTTTGCTTCTCTTTGTCTTTTTTTTTTTGTTCATGTCCCACATTGGAATATTCTCATTCGTTTGATGGATGCGTGTGAAATGTTTGCGGTGAAAAACATGTAGTTTGCTCATCCACCCCTATATATACATAAATAGGTAGGTACATAGGATACTCAGCGTCACGTGGGTGTAAAAGAAGATTCTCTATACCGACTTGGCAATGGCATTATGTTTGTATGTATCTAGGATTTAAAAAAAAACAGAAATAAAACCTTAAAAATCAGTATTTTAAGGAACGGTGTTGGTTAGATTAGTTTGGAGGCTTAAGGTTTTCTTAAATGGGATTATGGTTAATTAGCTAGGAGAATATCATCTACAAAGGCAATTCGCACAAAAAAATTGTGAAGTGGAAAATATTTGTTTCAGCGGGTGATTCTTGAATATTTAGGTATATCCTCAAAGAAAAAACAAAAAAATGTCTGCGGTTAGGGTCAATATCTCACTGTGCAGGGAAAATTGTAGATTCACAAAAACACTTAGTTAATTGAGGAACTTTTCGTGAGAAAATATAAAAAAATTATTAATGTAGGTATTTTTTGGCACTGAAAGACAGAAAAGCAGCTTCAGACTTTATTCAAACTTGGATTACCTAAGACATTTGAGTTCAAGTTCTTAGTCCTATTTCCTTAAACGAATCTGATATATTTTAGTTTAATTAATATAATGCTTCAACTAAAAATGCCTTCTTGAAACAAATCGTCTATATTTAAAAATAAATATGCGGTGCTTCAGCTCGTGAAGTACTAGTAACTAGTGCCTAGTGTGTTACAAGTTACAACTCTCAATCTTACCTGTTGGCGTATTATTGGCAGAAATCGAAAGGATATAGGTACATAATTCTCTGAATCATTTGTCACATTTTTGAAATACATATCTGTAGCCCGAAAAAAAAACAATTTATTTTGAGGTGGCAATGACTTGAAATTCATCGCTAGACCTTCAGTGTGATAACCCAAGATACCTACTAAACATTAAACCACGAGGTACTATCTACAAGTCATCATCATCGTGTCCTGTAACCCCGGCTGGGGCATATAGGGCGTCAACAAAACGTCGCCATCCTTCACGGTCTGCTGCAAGGTATTTTAGCTGTGGCCACGTTTTTCTCTGGGATACTGCTTCCGCTAAGACTGTTGATTTCCATGTTGTTCTTGTTCATCCAACCCGCCGTGCCACCTTAGGATTCAATTCAAAGTACTGCTTTGCAATTTCATCGTTTGGTTTCCTCAGTGTGCGTCCAATCCAACGCCATTTACGCTTTCTTATGTTGACGTCCAGCCGCTCTTGACTTTTCGTGCACCACAATTCCTCGTTTGATATTATTTGTGGCCAGCGAATCTTAAGGATGTGGTGAAGACAGCGATTCACAAAAGCCTGCAATTTCCTCGAATGGTGACTTTCCAGGTTTCACAAGCATATAACAGCACGGATTTGACATTGGATTCGAAGAATTTCAACTTAGTACGAGCTTTATTTACTTTACTTTAAACGTCCAGGTCCGTACCACCGTTTGCAGACTGCTGTGTGGAGCGGCCTATGAGCATTATTTTTGTCTTTTTGCTGTTTATTCGTAGACCACTGAACTCTCCCTTCACTCCTTGTCTCACACCCAGTTATGCTACGAAGTCGGATAGGTAGCTGCTGCTGTATAAAAGAAAACACCTTGCGTTGTTGTGGGACTCTTTAATAATGGCAACAATTTTTGGCGGAATTCCTCTACCAAGCAACGATCTCCATACATATATAATTCTCCGTTAACTCGATCGAAAGCCTTCTCAAAATCCACGAAATTCCATCGACTGCTCGAGGACGATATGCAAGGTGCTGATATGGTCGACACACGATCGACCACTGCGGAAGCCAGCTTGATGCCTTTTGAGTGTAGACTCGATTGTATCCTTTCGCTCGAGAATGATGGTTGCCATTAGTTTTGGGAAAACGGACAAAACGGTGATACCACGCAAATTGTTGCAATTCTTAAGGTCACCTTTCTTTGGCAGCAATCACACCATCCTTCCAGTCCTCTAAATCTACAAGTACATAGTAAATATTAAGTTCAATATAAGACACAAATCGGAACTTAGTGCTTTAAATTCAATTAAAATGTTAAAGATTTATTATATTTTCATATCTTAACACTTAAAAAATAATGAAAACATGTCGTTTTTTCATTAAAATTTAAACATTAAACAAAAAAATGACTAAAAAAGTCTCCAAAATATAAAAAAAAAACTTAAAAAGCTAAAAGCTTCGAAAAACTTTACATATTTGGAATTAAAGTAGCTCAGATATAAAAAAAAACTCAAAAAAGCTTAAATTGAAAATAGACCATAAGAATGAACTTGTGGCTTTCCAAGAAGCTACAAAATAGTACTATAAGTGTTGCCATTGTTTTAAATTTTTTTAGTTACCTAGGTATATATTTTTTTCTATTGTATGTAATTTTTTTTATGGAACTCCTGTTCAAGCAGGGGGAAATACTACCCCCTTCAGTGGGATTTGTTTGCCTACTTCCAACTTACATGCTTTGAGTTTTTTGGCTAATCTTACGCGAATTACCTAGTATGCAAACAACAACAAAAAAACAGGGAATTCAATTAGCCCCTATAGCTACTATAGGGGATGAAAATAAAAATCTGAAAGAATTAAGAATATTTTTTCTTTATTCAGAGCTTATTTAGGCCCATTCAATATGATCTTATTTTTTACGACCACCTTAATGGACTTTTACTGACAAAAGTCTGCGTACACCTTACACTCCACAAGTTTTTTTTTCTTAAACAAGCAAACAAAATTTCTTAAATTGTGTTTTTCTTAGAGATGTAATATGTTTATTTATTTTTGAATTGATATTCATTAGGTATTTAGAATTTAGAATTTAATCTTTTACTAACCAAAAACTTCAAATGTATGTAGACTTTTGTCAATAAGTGTATGTATGTAGGAACTTGAAAAAATCAAGTCTCCAAAAGTCCGAAACTACATTAGTTACAATATAAAAAAATACCTATACTCTGAGTGCATAAATATTTACAAAAAACTTCTGAACATCTAAACTCCAAAAAGTGCCCTGATGATGTCCTAACTAAGACGAAACGCGTTGGCAATATTCATCAATAAAATAATTTAATTTGTGGAAAAATAAAACAAGTGTTTCATTGAATCTATTTTAAAATGTCCAAGATTAATTTCCACCAAGTGTTAAACCCTCAATCTATTGATTATATTAAAACAATATTATTGTTTGAATATGTAGTTATAAATAACTACCTATGTCATCTCGTGAAAATATTGATGGAATAAACTTTTTTTCACTCTAGTTTCTTTTCAACTGCTGCTGTTAAAACATAAAGAAATCTTTCAGATTGTTTTGAACAGATGTAAATACTCCAAAGTTTAAACAAAACAAAAAAAAATCAAAGAAGCGAGGAAGTCCTTAGATCTTAGCTTGAGAGAAGTGGCAAAATATTGATTTTGGTATTTGTTGTTTCTTTTTTTTCTTTCTCCAAGTGCTTTCTATTGAATATTAAATTTTCTAGGCCCCACCTTAGGGCCTACAACAATCAGCTCTCACCATATTAAATACGTATACGACCTCCTTGTACACCACCCAACCCCACCCCAGCCCACTTCACTCCATTTATACGCACTCGCCCTCTGCAGGCACTTAATCTAACTATAAAGCAGCTGCTGCTATTGATGATTGCTGTACAAAAGTATATAGATACCTACGTTATACGCATTTGCATAAACATGCAAATAGGCTACATCTATCTAAAACACAGCCCCTGGAAACAGCCCCATCATTTTGCCCTGATTGCGAAATATGAGGATATGTATTTGTATATAGGCATGTATATTTAATATATATATAAGGATGAGTATTTCCATCTTAAATGTAGGTACAACTTGTGCATTAAGAAAATGACAGATACATGAGAGGCTATGTACACATAATATCCGGGTTCAAAACATCTTAAGAGAAATACTGAAGTTTACACAAAATACCCTTAGAATGTTCCTTCTTGAACTATACCTACACGCTCGTTGCTGATGGTCCCCTCGTTTGCAAAGTAGTCGGTACATGCAGGCTGAACTTTTGTTTCATAATACCTTTCAAAAGAAGAGGAGCTCGTATACGCCCCCGGCCCCCTCTTTAATCCACCATCCCTCAAACTCACTTGAAAACTTAACAACACAGACAATCAGAAGGAGTGCCTCGAATGCCTTTTGTGAGAAACAAGGAACTGACATGAACCCTTCACCCGCAAACCATCACAAGCTACCGCAACCAAACCAAACCCACTCAACAACCGCAAGATTTATTAGAAGCTATACGAACTTCCGTTTTCTTCGTTTGGTTCCGATTGAAGATATAACTTGGATTTGTTGGCTGCCATGCCCTTGCTTGAAGACCTCCCTCTATTTCCCCTAGCCGACCGAACTCCTTTTATCGCAAAAGTAAATTAAGTTTTTGTTCAATTTCAGTCAAAGCGAATTTGTCGAGGGGCTATACGGTTTGGCGTTGGCCATATACATAAGAAGTAGGAATATAAAGAGGCAACTTTATGCAACAGTCTTTTGCTCCTATTTTTGGAAACATTATATTGAACGAACAACGGAGGTTGTATTTTAAGTTCATTTTCAAGTTTCTAGTGGTCCTTTTTTTGAAGCTCTAACACGCATCACGCAGACACACGGTTTTAAGTGAAATTGAAGATTTTCAGTTTTTTTTTTTCAGTTCAGTTCTACAAAAGTGTCAGTTCAACTTCATTAAAGGACGTCACATCATAGAAGGGAATGGTGGCAGCCGAGCTATGATGATGATGGTATTTGAAAAGTTTATGAAGTTTCAGCTAATTAAAAGAGGATGGGGATGAAAAAAAAAAGAAAAACTAAAAAAAATTGTGCCATGTACGTTTAGGTACCCCTATTACGGTGACTGGTACTACTATAATGCTGATACCAACGCCACTGCTGTTGCCGCCGCCCGTCAGCTCAGTTAATCATTTTATGGCTATGTATAAACGTTTTATACACTGAAATAAATAGCTGATACTTTTAGAGAAGTTCTGCTGTGCTAGCCGAGAAAAAGGATGGATTTTTTGTTGTCAGGGCCTCATGTTGAAATATCCTCTACTTCTTCCATTTTCTCATGATTGTTGGGGAAGCAGTTCAATCCAAATAATTTACGATTGATTTTCTTTAATTAACCTGAACTTTGACAGGACTTTTGAAAAAGATGGGTAGAAGTAAACAAACAGGCCTATAGTGTGAATAGACGGCTATGAGAAAATTTGTATGAATCGCCCAGTTTATAATCAGTCTCCGAACATTTGTCTTATTGAAATTCTGGGATTTATTTAGCCGAAATTTTTGTTTTTATTTCTATGCGTGTACATAAAGTTCCACGCTGTTTCTATACCGTTATGCGAGAAGCTACCAAATTAAAAAAAAACAACCCCTGTCAACAAGGGTTTCATGTCGTGTTTGAAAAGTTTTTTTTTCGTACATTACTGACATGACGTCGAGGCTTGACATGCAATGTGACCTGGTAGGTAGTGTTTTCATTTCATGTTTATTAAATCGGAGGTCTTTGTTTCTTTTTTTGTAAATATAATTGATTTTCACTTGATTAAGGACTATACACAAATATACATTTGAACTAATAAGCTATAAAATCGAATAGGTAGCGTTTGATGATTAAGTTTTTTTTTTAATATAAGAATTTTGAAAAACTAAAAGAATTGTTAAGGATTATAAAAAATAAAGACTTCAAAAGCAAATAAAAAAACAAAAAATAAAAAGACTTATGGCCAATTTCATAAACAAACACTACTAAAATTGCTTTTATCTAAACTCCTTCTAAATTTTATCAGGCATTTAAAATTTTTCAGTTTCACTAATGTAGAAAAGGGATATTTAAGGGATATATATTTTAATTTGACTGAGTTTCCTCACATCCCTGGATTCAAAAAATGAGGTTGTTTCCCTCGCACATGCGAAGTCTATGAGAAAAAGTGAAAAAGCATTATGGATGAGGGACATTTATTCTGACAGCAAAATATCAGCTGTTGTTGACTGGAATGGCTTAACTAAAAAGACTTAAAAAATTTAAAGAGACAAAAACGAGCTTTTAGTTTACAAGGGCATTTAAAATCTTATTAATAATAAAAGCATTTGGTCAAACCAAAAAACATCATTTAAAGGCTAAAATTCTGTTTAAATAATGAAAAGCCTTTCGTGAAATCGGCCATTAAAATATAATAAAACGACTTCCAAAGAATGAAAAGACTTCAAAGGACTAAAAAGACTTCAAAAAAATTATGATTTTTTCCAAAGAATAGAAATACTTCCATAAAATGAAAAGACTTCGAAAAAAAACTAAAAGACTTGAATAACAATAAAAAGTCTGGAACAGAATAAAAAAGCTCAAAAAAAAAATAAGTCTTACAAAATAATAAAATATCTTCAAAAGAGTAAAAAGATTTCAAAAGAAAACAAATTGCTTTGAAAGACTAGAAAGTTGTAAAAAAAGACTTTAAAAATAGTGAACATTTTTTCAAACGAAAATAAACCTTCAAAAACAATGATAGGACTTGAAAAAAAAAATTGAAGAATACTCTTGTATAAAAAAGACTTAAAAAAGGAAAACAGTCTTCAAAAATTGTTTCGAAAGATTAGAAAGCCTTTAAAAGTATAAAAAAAAACTTCAGAACGAAAAAGGCTTCAAAACCGTTTTGAATAAAAAGACTTCAAAATGATACAAAGTCTTCGAAAACAATTACATCAAAGAAATCGAAATAACTTCGAAAGAATACCTAGAAAGACTTCGAAAGAATCAAAAGATTCTCAAAATTCCTGCTTTGCTGAACTTTTTTAGTTTTATTAGTCAGTTGCTTCACATTTGAGACGACTCATTTTAAAGTCTTTTTTTTAATTTCACTCCTAATTCTTGCTACGAAAGAGATGGCAGGTGAGGCAGGAATTTTCAAAAATTTAAAAACCTCTGTCTTACTTGGCGATCTCTTTCATACCAAGAGATGAAAGTGAGTACAAAATGGACAACAGAATGAGTCAAAAACACTACTGCAAAAAAAATATGTACCTATGTAATATAAAAATATTTGAAAAAGAAAAAACTTCGAAAGACAAAGAATTGAACCGTTAAGCCTTTGTTGTCCGAATTATTATTTTTTCTTATTTCCTAGAAAAGGTGATTTCAAGTTAAAACTCTACTGAGAGAGAAATTCTTGATAAGGTGGTTTCAGACTGTAACCACCACCGGGCCAAAAGCAGGCTTAAAGACTTAAATAAATGAAATGACTTTGAAGCTTCAATAGATTTAAAAACTGTTTAAAAATGCAAAATACTAAAGAGGACTTTACAAGTTAAAATGATTATAAATGTGAAGAAATGAAACTCACATACAAAACCTACAACAAATTTAAATACTCATTTACTTAAATGAATCCACCTGGATCTTAACCAACGATCCTTACCAACTGGTCCCGTCCTTAGAAAATCGCCTCAAGTTGGTTAAAGTCCAGAATCATCCAATCACTCCAAAAAGACAATGGTTATAAACAATCCAAGAAGGTTTATTAACAATCTCTTGATATTGGGTGGTTCTGGAACTCTACAAAATTCCTTACTGGAAAAGTTGAAGTCCTCTTACTACCTCAAAGTTATAGTTGATACCTACTTGAGTGTCGGTATTGGTTGGCTTGATACCGTAATTTGTTTGCGAATTGAGCTATGTATGTCAATAGTATCACTATCGTGCGTCGGGGGTCGATATATAGAAGGTTTGGGCCAGACTTGTGTCACTGGTAATACCTTGTTAATGAAGAGTTATCACGCCAAACGGTCTTAATAATTTCTTGTCATGAAACGCCTCGATTAGTTTGATATAAAGAAGCAACGAGTATATTCATGATGAAAAAAGGCTCAAAAAGACTTAATATACAAACAAAATAATCAAATTAAAGATTCCAATAGACTTCTAACAAAAAAACAAAAGAATCTACAAATTATAAAGGATTTATTAAGCCTAAATCTTCAAAAACAGACGCACTCACTTAAGGACATGTCAAGTCATAAAAATGCCTTCATTTCCTTTAAAATTGAATCTGAAAATTGCAAGAGTGCATTCTTTTGCAGCCCTAGAGAGTGATAGGCCTTAAGCAAGAAGGGTTCTTTCCTTTGAATAATTCCAAAAATTAATATTCAATAGAATATACATAATTTAAAAATACAAAAAAGAAAATTCCAAACCAATATTTTGCCACTTCAACCCTAGAACAAGTACTAAAGAAGACCGTCCTCCCTCTTCAAGAGTTTTTTCGTTTTTTGTTCTCTTCACTATAAAATTGAACTTTTCAGGGAGAATCTTTATTCATCGGGTTCCCTATAAGAGGGCTCGTATCTTTTGTAGTATCTTTATTCAAAGTGAAAAGTATCTGTCCTTGTACTATAGAAGCAAACAAACAAAAAAAAGGACACTACTACACTGTTGGGACCCTTATCACTTTTTTAACTTTTTTCATAACTCAATTGAAATTATTGCTGATGAAGCAGTTTTATTATTATACTTTTCTTTTTCTTCTGCTTATTTTTTTTACCGGCCTGCCTACTCGAAGCGACAAGTTTTCATCCACTTATTCTTTTGTGCGCGGCATTTGTAAGCAATTTTTCAATTTATAAGATGCGCATAAAAGCAAAGTAGGTAGGCGGTGGCAGTCTCTTATAACGGCATCGGCACAGCGATATCACCGAGATGCCCCGGGGAATTTGTATAGGGTGTATTATGTTACATTGTTCCCTGTGGGAACTTATTAAATTCAAGTCTTCTTTTTCTGTCTATTATTAAGTTTTTGTCTATTTGCAGTTTGGCAATATTAGGTACGTACAAAAAAAAAGTTATTGAAATCCTTAAGTTTTCTATGGGTTTGGTTGGCTTGGCTTTGTGTCTTTTATTTTCTATCTTTTCTATTCATTTCTGAAGAATAAAATACGGATAGAATAGGGAACAGGACAATTTTGTGTGACTTTCAAAATATTCAACAATTTGAACGGAGATAAGAGAACAATAAAAACAGCAATCTCGCTGCAAACAGTTTTGTGTCTCCCGAAGGAAGAAGAAAAGATTTTTGCCAAAGGCTCACGAATATGAAAATGATAATAATAATAACGAAATGATTTCTGAAGAGACTTCGTATTTTTAGTTCTTTTGTATAAGAAGAGGGTCTTATCTTTTTTATAATAAAGAGCTTTATAGACGCATTCATTTTTTTTAATTATTGGAGTGCTTGTTCCTTATAAATTACAAATTGTTTATCAGTTCCAAGAAAAAAGTTGAATAAAATGAATAGCTCAGGCAGCGGAAAAAGGTTGCTTAGACGAAAATGTCAAGTCGGTGATATTTGACTTCAGCATTTTACCTTAGGCTAGTTTTCCACTTTAATTTATACGTGTTACTTACTTTTGTCCATGTCAATTAAAATTTTGCAAAGATTCATTTGCCAAGAACTGACAGTTTCCAGAACAAAATTTTCTCATTAATTTTTCTGCAATTCCTGATGTTGTTCCTTTTGTATTGCCTCTTCCGTTCATTTAAGGGTTGGTTATGGTCTCCAAGACCTTAAGTTAGTTAAGGTCTCCAAGTAGGCTGAACTTGCCTTAAAAAGGAGTACCATAATCAGTACTTTATTCTTAACTGATAAAAACTTGAAGAAGTTTGAACAATTCTAAGCTGATTTGGAGACCAATGACATAAAACAGTTTTTTGCTTATAACTCGAAAAGAGTGAATGAGTATTTATGAAAAGATTCAAGGATAAAATTGAAGAAAATTTTCATAGATATCATCTATTCATGACTGCTGTAAGGTTTAGGACATAAAACATTCCAAAATAATAGTAACAAATAAACAACAGATTTATTTAATATTATTTTCTCTTCTGTTTCTTCTGTTCAGGCTTTGTATGTTAATTTACAAATTATAGTTCTTAAAACAAAAATGTAGAGAGTAAAATTTCCTAGAAAATGAGCACCATAATCAGTACTTTTCTTCAACTACCTAATAAAAAGTTGACGCAGTTTGAAGAATTCTAAGCTTATTTTGGGAATGTTGTTCCTTCTGCACCATCTTTATCGTTGATTTAACAATTACAGAATAAAGCTTTTCATGACAAAGTTGTTGGGGATTAAATTTCCTGAAAAATGAATACCATATTCAATACTTTATCCCAAAATGACAAAAAGATGAAGCAGTTTGAATAGTTTAAAGCTGTTTTTGGGACTTTTACACATTGGATTCAGTTTTTATTCGTGTTGTTCTTTCTGCATCGCCTTTGTCGTCGATTTCAGAAGGAAGTTTTCTAAGACACAATTGTCGTGGATAAAATTTCCTAAAAAATGAATACCACAATCAATATTTTGTCTTTTACCGAGAGAAAGTTGTAGCAGTTAAAAGACATATGAAAAAAAAAAACAATTTTATCTAATTTTTTTGAAACAAGCTGATGTAGCGCCCTATTTCATCTGTAGATATATGTGTTTTTTCCTTTTCTTCAAAGTAGGTCAACCGTCACAACATTTTATTCTCAACGCAAATTTTATAAATGCATCTTCATAGATTAAGATAAATGTTCTGGCATTTGAAATTGTTTAGTTTGTGCATTATGTATCGTCACGTTTGCCTTGATATTTTTTTGCACTTGATTACTCTTTTTAAGTACATGCAGCCATTTTGAAGATGGCAACGAGAAGAATGATGACAGAGCCGACGACGCGATGGGTGGCTACTAATTTTTCAATCAACTCTCCTAACCCAGAAGACTACATCCCAGCTTACTTATTATTATTCTTCGAAATCAATTTCGTAATTTTCAGTTCATGAAATACAACGACGATCTCTGGTAATCACGACGGCGACGACAACGTTCTTATTATGTTCATTGTAACTTCCTTTAATTTATTGCACTACATTTTAAATTAAATTCACAACATGTGAACCGTCAAATTTAAGAGGTTCGTTTTTTTTTTCGGCGATATGGTCATTGTTCTAGACTCCCTGCAGGGATGTCTCTCTCAAGGTTTATATGAAAGAGACTGAAAATGCTTACTATAGTATTGCACTGCTAAAGTAAGCACTCCATGCTCTTTGATTTCTTTATCAGGTCGATGTAGTAAGAGCTTGAAGATGTTAATCATTTTCGTTCAATGTAAACTCCCCAAGTCCATTTTTTCGTAACTGTCAAACTTCTCGTTAATAAGACATATTCAATAAAATATAAAAAACTAAGTTTCGTAAAAGATCTCCAAATCTTATATTGGTCTATTTCGCTAAGTAAAAGTTCTCTAAACCAAACATTTGCAAATTCTTGGTAAAATGCAAAGTAGATACAGATGTCTCAACATAAAAAAAATAAATTGGACTTAGGGAGTTTTTATTGAATGATGACGTAAAAGTAGACTGCTAGGTTCTGAAAACCTGACAGATTTTGGGGAGTATAATGGATCCGTGGAGATCCGAGTGAAGTGATGCGGCTTGCCGTGCTATCACCTCTCTTAACCTAAGGTCTTAAAAGCAAAAGAGTCAGAAAATATTCTACTTCAAACTTCGAATTGGAAAAAGTTCACACACGAATTGATCTCTCCAAAGACAGCCAAGCAGCAAGCTAAGCAATTTCTTCAATATCCTTGCAAGTCAAAACCGGCTGTAACGAGTTCAGATTCCTAATCTCAAACAAATTAGTCACTTTTCGACTCTGTCTCGCAAAGCTACCAACTCATGATGTAGAAGAATTTGTGTTCCGATCTTTCCAAGACAAAAGTTAATCTAAGGACTAATCCTTTTCGATGAACATGGTGATTTCTTCAAGGAGCAGTTAAAGGATAGCTTTTAATTTATTCAGGATCGTTTGTAATACCTCCAGGTACCAAGGCTATTAAGAACCGCACCGGTGCTGTTTAAAACATACCGTCACCTCAGGAGGTTGTAAGGGCCTGGAACTCTCCAAAAATACACTACTATCGTTCAGCGAGGCAGCACGCATTTAATTAGTTTTTCCTTTGTTCCATTCTATTCGTTTTAATTTTTACGTACTGAACCGTGTGATAATGCGGCTAAAAATATCATATACCATTCCAACTTAACCTAACCTAAATTTTCTGAAGACATCAGTAATTGAGGTCGTGAAAAATCCCTTAATGTTTGAATCTACTAACAAGCGATCTAAAAAGAAGCCGTAGATGTATTCAGAATTCTTGATAGTGTTTTTTTGGAGAGTTCCAGGCCTTTCAATCCTTCCAAGGCAGTGTGATATTAAGAACCATATCGGGGCTGTTTAAAAATTGAATGGGTCTGCCTAAAACCGTACTGGGTCCTCTAAAAGATAGGATGGGATGGAACTCTCCAAAACTCACTACTATCGTTCTGCGAGGTACCACATATATAACTACATAATTTTCCCCTCACCTATAGTTTTTCCTTTGCGAGTGTTATGATGCGCTACACATCACCTACCCGGCCAATTTAAATCTAATCTGCATTTGTGCCCCCATTAGAAGTTGAGGTGTTGAAAAATCGGCGAACTACCAGGGTCTGATAGAAGTTAAGGGCAGTCAGGGCTCAGGGGATTGGACTCGGGAGTTGAATACAAGAGTCAAGTCGATATGGGTGTCTGTCGATATAAAAATAAGATCGTTAAAAACAGGCACAATAATATATTGGAGACTTCTAAGGTCCACTAAAACGGTTTAAATTGTCATACTGTACTTTCTCATATTTCGCTGCTTGATCAATATGATTGTCTTTGAATAGAAATTAGATTCTCTAAAGGTCCAAAAAGATGAACTGAAGGTTGGAAAGTCCGCGAAAATCAGTCAAAGTGTCAGGCTCCACAAGTGATACCGCCACCATCTGATCACTTTGAGTACCTAAAACGAGGTTACAGACTCTAGCATTTTTGTGTTCAAAAGATTCTCAAAACTAAATTAAAAATATCAAATGAAATTAACTTTCATAACCTACCATCAAGCGACTTGCTGGCACTTGGCAGCTTTTAAATATTTCAATAAAATATAACTCAAAAAGAAATCATTGGTGGTTGTTCTGTCTGCCACATACCGCCTATCTTTTTTTAAATTTCGGTTTTTTTTCGTTGGTAGGTTGGTTTGGCCTGTGGATTATTTTGCCTTTTTACTGATTATTATTATTACTATTTTTTTTCTCAATAAAAATTTATTAATCGAAATGGATTTTTGGAGGTTCGTCGATGAAGCGTTCGGTAGTATTGGTTGGTTGGCTGGTTGGTTACATTAACTCTAAGTATATGATTGGAGCTTGACAATTGGTTCATTGGTGAATTAAACAGTGCGTTGATGTTATTTTTTGTTTTCTTTTTTTTTGCAGCCCAAATTAAGCCAATGAATGAATTTTCCCCCACAACAACGACAAGCCATCAGTTGCCGCGCCATTCCACTCCGATACTGTGCCTTGTGCATTTAACCTGGACTCTCTCTCCTGGAAACCACACTCCTCCTGGGTCATATTCTGTTCTCCGTCAAAAAAAAAATATGAAAAAAATCGAAACAAAAATTGACATGAAACAATTCTTCTGGCCCGATATTCATTTTTTATCGTATATGTATCTCAATAACTACAGCACTTATATTACCATTGCACAGAGCCATAACAATGGTCCGATATAGTGTGTCTGTGTATACCTACCTACCTACCTATATATGTATTTGTTGGTAACCCTGTATCTCTACACTATACCTGGATGTCCAGCTTTATTCAATCACTGTGTTTTGGGTTTATTTTTCCATTTTTTTGGTTTTGTTTCGCTTTTGATGGCCGAGTTCGCGGTGGGGGTTTAAAAAACGAGACGAGGGGTTGGACCTCTTGACTCGAAAAACTGTGAACTGGGAAGGTCGATACTTTTGTACCCAAAAACTCATCCACCCAAACTCGCCGCTACCGCCATCATCAACTCCCCTTAAATCATCCATTCCACCGCCCCATATCAGCATTTCCAGTTTTCCACCCACTTTTTGTTTCAGCTCTATTCTGAAAAAATGGAAAAAATGATGCCTCTCTTCCAATTGGGAAAGGGTTCATGAAACGGTTGGTTTTCGTGGGGCGGCTGGTGATGGTGCTGTTGGCAAATGGATGAAATGACGGTGCTCATCGTTAATATGTTTTATTTTTTGAAAACAAAAACAAAAAATAAATATATTTTTTCTCTTATTACCGAACTGATTTTTTGCTCTCCACTTTTTTGGAGACTTTTTTATTTTTTGGATGATTGGACTGATGCATCGGGGGAGACAGATATACTTCGGTGCCACACTCTACCCCCAAAAATCCGCATCTGCTCCTGATGCACATATGCAAAATTGGGGGCTGGGTTGTGATATTGTCAATATATCTATCTGGTTGTTTTGTGTGAGCTGAATTTCATTAAAGAAAATAAGATGAGTCAAATAAAAATTAAAAAAGAACACACAAAAAATAATAATAAAAGAATTATGCAGCACTTGTGGTGCCATCACACATGGTGGTTGGTGAAGAATGGTGGTGGCTGGTGGCATTGGGCAGAGTGCTCGCAGTTGGAGTTGCATCCACTTTCACATACCATGCAGCCAGAGAAATTTCCAACCGAAAAAAATACACAAATTCAAAAAACACAAGTGTGTCCTGCAAACACCGAAAAAATCCTTTTTTTCGGGGGGTGGTGCTTAATTTAAAAATGTGTTTTACACTTTGTTTTTATTTTTTTCTCATATATGCGGAATGTATGTATGGTGTCCCGATGTTGAAT
Source organism: Dasysyrphus tricinctus (assembly GCA_963921185.1). NCBI lineage: Eukaryota > Metazoa > Arthropoda > Insecta > Diptera > Syrphidae > Dasysyrphus > Dasysyrphus tricinctus. Next base: position 16,899,490 of record OY992533.1, on the reverse strand, counting down.
TTTGTTTTATATATTTTTTTTTTCATTTTTATTTTTGGGGTATTCATTATTATGCTCATGTTGCGAAAATTGCAATTGGCATTGGGGCAAGCAGGATGAGTGAAAAAAGGGTTGCATTAATAAAAGGAGGAATTAAAGAAATGAAAATAAAAAAAACATAATAATACCCTATATGTGTATATAAATAAAGGTAAATAAAAATACATATATGGATTTTTTTCATTTCCTATATACATAGTGTTCTTTTATATAAAGGTACTTTATCCTTATGTTATATGTTTGCTTGTACATATATGCTCCGTTGGGGCTATTGGCGAATTTATGGATAAGGTTTTTTTGTTAATTATAAAATTAAAAAGTAAAAATAAATGTAAAATTAAAATAAAAAAAAACGTAAATCCAATGAGTGCATTAAAATTAAACCAACACAAAAAGCAGAAAAAATATTTAAACATGGAATTGAAAATTCGGAAACGAAAATAAAAATAAAAAATTTAAGGGAATGCATTTTAAATGAAATTTATTTACCAAAAAGAAGAAATAAAAACAAAAAAAATCGAAACAAGCAATTTTTGCAGATAAAAATTCGTATGCCCATAAAAGGCAACTTTGCAAAATGCAGAAAAATGCAGGTACAGTCTTCAGGATCTGACAAAAGTTGTAAAATATTTCCGATGTGCAAATTTTGTTGTGAACCATCAGACATACGGGCGTTAGCCAAGTTAAATATCAAAATTTAACAAATCATATTGTTTCTGTTGGTACTAAGTTGCTTTAGTTTTTTTAAGTTTGTGGCAGCTAATGCCACTTATGGCTTAGGTAGAAAAAAGTTTTTTTTTTTATTTTAAATTTGAATTATTATTCATTTTTGTTATAATTTTAATAATAAAAAATTCCATGAAGCTCAGTGTAGTCTGAAGACCGACCCTACCTGTCTCCATTTTTTCGATTCAAAACATTTCTTGAAAAATAAGTACCTATTGTATTGACAGTACCTAGTGACATTTTTATGAATCATATTTCTCACGTTGTTCCTAACTTGTCCAACTTACCGTTGCTGAAAATAAATTAATTTAGTGACGAAGTATCAGGGCCTAGTGAGCTATAACTGTCAATCATTCCTGTGTGCGTCTGCATAATCGGTAGCAAGGGTAAAGATTCAATTTCACTTAATTTGAGGTACTTTTTCATGACAGGTTTTGGAGACTTGGACGATTTGTCGAATTCATCTTAAAACAAATTTCTCAGAAGTGCTGTTTGTTGTAGAGAAGTGACTCCAAGAGTCCTCGAGTCCGCAAATGTAAACATACCTCATCACTGCCAAAAAACATTGTTAAATTGTCAACAGCTCGGCCAGTATACCTTCTTGGACATAAGTTAGGTATCGCTATTCAATGTCCGAGCTGAAGAATATTTTTGACTTTGTTCGGTGTTTAACAGGGTATAAAGATGCATTTCCATTTGAAAGTACTTTTACTAAAAAAACTGTCGATAGTGGTTCTCGGATAGCTGTTTACCCGTCTGTTTTACTCTCGAGGGCTGCTTGAGAGTTGTTCGAAGTTTTTTTCACTTTTAAATGGAAAGAGTCATTTCAAATCGTCATCACTGACTGCATGAATATGAACTACTCTCATGCCAGAAGGCTTCTTAACCGGGCTTGTACACTTGGTAGGACGAATGAAAACCACCGGAAGACCAGAACCAAGCTATGAAAAATAGACATGTAATCTTTAAAGTTTATTAAGTTTAAAGTAATAACACGGTCTCGATTTCGGAGCCTAAGCAACATCTAAGACTAAAGCTGAACATACTTGTTTTTCGATTCAAAATAGCTTTTTATGGCCTTTAGTCCTACAAATTGGCGTTTCGTTCGGCTTACTCACTTGAACTCATCAGCGACATAGTGAGGGCTTTGTCATACGCAATTTGTTTTAAGTTCACTTCAACTTACATGAATTCTTCAACGAAAGTCCACTGTAAACTATTTCCAACAAGATTAGAATTCCTAATCATTAAGCTGGAAGTTTTTTTTGCCCGGGGCCAGGCATAGTTTCTATATAAGAAGGTTTTATAATACAAATTCTAACTATACTGAAATAAATCAGCCAAGTAGAAGACTTAGCATTAAGGATTGGACACGTAAGTTGAACTGAACTTAAAACAAATTGCGTATGACAAAGCCCTCACTATGTCACTGATGAGTTCAAGTGAGTAAACCAAACGAAACGCCAATTTGTAGGACTAAAGGCCATAAAAAGCTATTTTGAATCAATAATTCACCAAGTCCAATCCTTAATGCTAAGTCTTCTACGTGGCTGATTTATTTCAGTAGTATATAGAATTTGTATTATAAAACCTTCTTATATAGATACTTGTTTTTCTTCAAGTGCCTTTACCACAACATCCGTTATTCGATAATACATATCTGTGGTGTTTGGGAGAAACATGATAACTCCATTTTTAAAATTGCCTCCTTAGATTCTAGGTCGATGTAAAGTGGACGTTAAAACGCAATTTTTAAAATGGAGTTATCATGTTTCTCCCAAACGCTACAGATATCTAAACCTCGTTTTTCGATAATGACCACAAAATCTACTTGTTTAAAAATGGTCTTTCAATAAGGACGATTGATATTCGTTATAAGGTCATAGGGGCCATGTTTATAAAGCAAAATCTGTTGCATTTGTTCAGAATTGTTCAGTAGTAGTATATGGGAAAATTACCATGGAAAGTTTTATCGTTGAATCGTGGGAAAATCATTTAATTTTACTTTTAAAATAAAGCTCCATTTGAAAACCGTTCGACGAAATAACGAATATTTCTTGAACTATACTTCGTCAAAGCTTTTTGCTAGTATTTACTATTAAGGCTTGAACAAACCTTTCTTTTGATATACAATACGCCGAGTGGCTTAAGAAAAATTATTTTAAAAATTATTTTTTGTTGGCAACCGGTAAAAATAAAATAAAATAAAATAAAATAAAATACAAACATTTATTTTTAATCTTTTTTTCTGAGAACAGGTTTGAGCGAGCAATTTTATCCTGAGCTGCTCACATATCAATTTAAAGCTTCCTATAATTTCTAAAAATGTTAACTTAATTCGAAATTGGCATATAATTTGAAATCCACAAATAATGACAATTTAAAAATTAATATTAAAAGAAGTCTTTACTTTTCCCTAAAAAAACTATTTATCATTTTCCAATTTGATACTTTTGTACTATCCTGTTCAATCTAAATAATTTTTTTCTTTATTTCTTTACAGGTAAGCAATGACACCTTTAAACAGCCTTCCCCTAACGTACGTTTAAAAGTAATTTATTCACATATGCAAATTTCTAGAGTAAACTAAACAATTTATTTGATTGGTAAGTGTTTGACAATCAGTTTTTTGGTTTTATTTTTCAAGCAAACATTCAAAACGCGCCTAATGACTCAGGTTGTTCTGGACAAGAACAAAAAAAAAAAAAAAAATATTCAACGATGAATTTAAGGGTGTGTATTAAGTAGCCAAACATATGTTTTTATCCTTGCAATGGAAATAAACAAAATCACCGTTAGCGAAGGTAAAACACCAACATTTCACTGATAATCATCTACAAAGTAGAAAAAAAAACAACCACTAAAAAAGGACGCAAGGTAGTGGAGTCGTAAATACCTAGTAGAAGTTTTTCCCTAGATTATACTTAAAAAAAACTTCAAGTTCCTGTGACGGGAAGTTTTCGTAGCACGTGACGTATATTAATAGCCTTTGAGTCATGCATAGTTAGTTGTTGAGAAAGGTACCTACCTATATAGAAGGGAGAGAATAAGGCACTTGCCTGAACTCTATGAACTGTGAGATTTCTTTTATGGTTAGTGTTTTTTTTTTTTACAAAAAGTGTGCCCCACACACTTAGGGTAGGTTCACTCACTGTATATTCTTGTCATGATTGGTAGAATGTTTAAATTTGTATCGTTTGCTACCTTTAGTTGGAATTTGAGCTGGAACGTGGAAATATTGAGACTGACGGAGCTTAAAAACTTCTTTAATATACGTATTTTTGTCACGAAATCCATACAAGCTGTACAACTATAACAACTATAACTTAAAAAAAAATACAAACGTACCTAAACCCCATTTAGGGTATTAAGTTACGTCTAGATGCATGTATAGTAGTACCTACGTTAGATATTTTCTCATATCCAATATTTCGTCAAGTATTTTTTTTCGAACCTTACTAGCCGGTAAGAGAATAGAGGTCTCCTTAAAGAAAGTATATTATATTCCATAAAAGTTTGTAAATGAAAAAGTTTTAAATTTCAAAAACTTCTCGAATAAAAATGAGCCATCCTGCGATAAATGTTATTCGCGTGCTGGTTTGAGAACCTCTTTTTATATATTTTATTTGCATGGTTGAATGAACTTTACCCTCTCTTAGGTATTACCCTTAATTTTGCTCAATAACAAACTCCAACATTTTGTATTTAACTATGTATAAGTATATCTACGACTATTTTATAAAACCTTCAAATCTCAAACGCACAAGCATATTATATACATACATACATAAATATTCCACGTTTATGTGGGTCGTTATATGTATACTTATTATTTTACTTATATAAATTGACGTTGTTTGTCTTCTTAGTTAAATCTTCATTACTTTGCTTGTTGTTTATTCAGTTCTTCAAATCCATGAGCTTGATGCTTTTGTCCCATAAGATAAAAGCAAGATGTCCCATTTTGGAATCCTTACAATTCCTGACGGGCGTGGGTAGGTATACAGTATACACATTAATTTTAATGTATTCAGCTAAATTAATATTCATTGTTTGAGCGATAAAATATGACAACCATAAACCCAGATATAAAAGAGCTTTCATAACTTTCAAAGACGATGGGAGACTATAAGAAAGTAAAACCATCAACCCTGTTACTTAAGTATTATATGAATATAATATATATCTCGTATTCTTGTCAGGGCTGGGTTTATTTGCAGTAGGGCCCATGAAAACGACTTAACTGTGCCATTTTTATTTACAAAATTTGACCAGCCATTAACGAAAAATTCAGTAAAAAAAAAACTTACCATAATTGCAAATAACACATTTGTTTTTAATTTATTTTCTCTCTGACTTTCTTAGTTTGAAACTAATAAATCAGATGCATTGCGAGTTTTACCCGAAAATATTAAGTTTCACTTTTCGTTCTGCAGTACGCTGTTCGATGAACGATATTTGTTACACATTTTTTGGAGAAGTCTACACATTTTTTTCGCACATAATTAATTACCCATGCCATTTATTGTGTGGAAAATGACTTTTGTGTTTATTTTTGTTGTTTCTTTTCGTTACAGCGTGGCTGCCTGTGTTTTGTTTTTCATTTGTTCTTGGTTGATTTTTAGCTGCGTTTTCGTAAGCATTTCGTTGTCTTGTTGGAGACCAAATAAACATTTCGTTTCGCATCAGCAGCGTACTAGGCTTTAAATGAGAACAAAGTTTCCTCTCAATAATGACATTGGAGAATGCACTCGCTGATAAAATTGTCATATGGAGACCGTTAATTCCATATCAAAAAACAATAAAACTCAAAATGAGTAGAAAAAGAAAAATAGGTTTGGAAAAATTTCAACCTGTAACTCGTGTGAGACAAACTTTACACTGTAAATTTGTCTGACGGTAAAAAAACAAATTTCCTCTAACTCTCCCAAATGATCGTTTTGGTAAAAAATTACATTGATTGTCAATGTCAATGATTGAATTTGTTTGTTACTTATGTGACACTAATCACTTTATGAATCAACTCGGTTTGTATTTTGGTTCAAGAGTTTGCTTCCACATTACCCCAGACACCATCAGCGTGGCCAGGTACTCAAACAATTGTGACATTATTGTTCTTGCGAAGTTCATTTAAGCAGCCTAGACATTCCCACACCACTTTTGAGCTTAAGGCGTAGGAAATCCAGTGCTTTGAGTGTGATGGCTAGGCTATCTGATATAATGGTAATGTTTTGTTGACTGTAGTTTCTTTCGAGATTACGATCTGAAAATTGCGCTTCGACATGAAATTCCGGTGTAAGGTGCTAGTAGTAGGTTATAGAAGGTTTGGTTCTAAACCCAAAAATTCCAGCATTCGTCCCTTCAGTCGTTTCTGATTCATTAGGCCACCACTGATAGAAGCTGTGTTATTAACTATTTCGCCTACTTTGTCTTTTTTCTTCTAAACTCCATTTGGAAGTAATGCTTTCTGATCATGCCATCACTTGGAATGTCAATAAGGTTCGTAACTGTTGACTTGAAATGAAATATTTTGTTCCTAAAGCTTATACACTCGGCAGGACCAGTTCCCTCTTTGGAAAATTTCACAATGTTGGCAGCCTCTTGCTTAGCGTTCCGACTATTGTTCCTAAATACTTACACTTTCTGTGTAAAAAAAATGTTTAATTATTTTCTTATTAACATACACATTAAGTAAAACGTTAATTAAAAGTTAATTCACGAGCTACATAATTCATGTTAAGTACAAATTCTTGACGAATATCTACTGCTATCCATCAACAATCACAATGTTAGACAAGTGACAGGATTTATCATTTAGTACTTTTTAGTACACATACATATGTATATAGATATTATCTTGGATAAAATGTTACGGTGAAGTGATAAAATAAAAAATTGACTCAAATCAAATCTTATTCTCTTTGTCATTCGTAGCTTCTTAGATCGAGAAATTACCGTCAGTTCTAATTCAATAGAACCTTCTAACACAACTCAGAACTTAAACTTTTAATGTTTTTAAACAAATTTTCGATAGAACATTATAATTTGGAAAAAGTAAGTACTTAAATGTTCAAAACTCTTCTGAGATAACCTAAAAAAGAGTTGAACTTATGTAGATTAAAACTACGATTAGTACTTAAATGTCACAGTATGGTTTAGTAAAACATTCATTTATTAGTACTAAAATGTTCGTTGCTTTCTCATTATTTCATAAAAATTTAATGATTATTTGAAGGAAGCATACAATTTTTAGCAGTTTCTTGTAAACTAAAATTTAATGCTATCGATTTCAACATTACTGAGGGCCTTTAAGAACCTTACTCCTGCCTTAAGATTATTCTTACCCGAACAAAGAATTTCGTATTCCTTCATATGTGTTGATTCCATATGTAAGGTTGTATGTATGTATGCATAACCCAACATATCGATTGAATATCCTTAAATTGAGCCCTGTTTGTGTATGAGTCCTTTAATTTGCGAAAGCAATTTTCCTTTATCATGTTCACGATGATTTTACAGTTAGTTCCATCGATTTGTATGTGAACATGATGTGTCATTATTAATAAAAGCCCCATTAATAGAGAATGACAATCCACAGTTCCTTCTACGATGTCGGCGTCCGTTCTTTGTCCAATATATGTACATTCTTAATCTCACAAAAAGTTATAAATTGATTGATTGTCTGTCACGACCTCGTTGTATAGTTTGCCATAATTAATGACAAGTATTTTTGTGGTCTAGAACAATAAATAAATAACTTGGTTGTGAACAATATCGTTACCCTGGTGATATATGAACTAACACAACACAGTCCGCAACCCTTATTTCATGTGGGTACCTAATTACAGCCCCTTCGATACAAACTTATCGTAGTTGTTGTCTTCCAACTCTCACTTACTTTACTTTAAGTGTAATTTTGATCTTCTATTTATGATAAAAATATTAAAAGACGTATTTATTCAATTATCACCAAATATAATCAGATTTATCATACGTGTTGTCTTTTAAATAAGTTCACCTGTATACAAAGCAATTTGATAAGAATCTTTTTATACGGTTATGGCAAAAGGCAATGAATTCCAAGAGGGTCATTAGGGTTGGTTATTGTCGTAGCTTTCGTCGTTCTAGTCGTCGTCGTCGTGTGACACCTCTATATGTCCTTTTGTAGAGGTAGTCCCCTATAATATGTCAACATAGACAATGAAAAGAAATTGTAGAATGTCATGACAGAGCCATAAGGTGATGGTTTTTATGTTTTTTTTCTAAGTGAAGTTAAAAAGAAAATTTTGCTGTCGTGCAAGTAATAATATGCTAGAATGCAGCTAACGTGTTAAAATTTAAAACTGCACCACGAACAAATTAAAACGAATTAGCTTTTGCCATAAAAACAAAATTGTTGTCAATTTAAAGAGACAAATTAGTTAAGTGATAGATAAAAGATAAAAAAAGGATGAAATAATTATAAACTATAAATGACTATTTGTAAATACACTTGAAAGTTTGTATTTACAAACAAAAAAATTATGATTTGAAGTAGGTATGTAGGAATATTTGTTTTATTTAGGTCGGAATTTCTCAATCAATCTTAACCTTCAAAGATATAGGTACAAAGAAGTACTTGTCCAGATGTGAGGAATGTACCTAATCGAGCTTTGGTCGAATGAATGCTTTGTGTATTGTTACTACATAGTTCAGAAGTGGAAAAATAATTTTTGCAATGTCCAAGAAAACTCATGGGAGACCATTGTAAGTGGTTTGTAGAACACATTTCGAGAACCAAAAGCGATAAAAGTGCCACTCATAGATAGAAATAACTGGGGAAAATTTTATTATTGGGACTTTGGAGTATTTTAATCCACGCCCGTTCATATTCTGACGTATGCTATAACATTAAAGGAAGGATATTAAAAAACTTCGAACCTCGGCGGAGTGGTCTATGAAATTATAAAAAAAATGTTTTCTTGGTATTTTAGAGTTAACACTCAGTACGAACAATAATACTAAATGGAAAAACCAGCAAAGATGATCTTAATCAAGATAAAAAAAATAAACTTAAGCTGTAATGTAAATCGAAAGCTATAAATAACTCTACACTAAAGCGTCAAAAAGTAAAAAACCCAAACCCAAAATTATTTTCTGAAAATTTCCTCCCACGAGGCGTAAGGGGTCCCAGTTTGATAAAAATAAAACTAAAGTTTTATAACATCTGAACAAGAAATGGTATTAAGCTGACTGAAGTTCGTTGATAGCCAGTGCTAAGTTAAGATATGTAGTTTGCTAAGCTAAGGTAAAAGCTGTTGATAGCCAGTGGAAATGCTTCTAGTTGTTCCGATTAGATGCTGTTGAGAATACAGGGAAAACAACGGTTTTTGATAAGCCAGAGTACATTCTACATTGTGAGAGTAAAATTTACTCTCACAATGTAGAATTTACAGCTACTAGATCCTAGAACAAATTTTATGTCTCCAAATGCTCCAAAGTATACTTCAACCCTACTTTTGGTTTGGCTTTTCGTATAGATAGCTATTTCCAGGCTACTCGAACTTTAAATCTACTTTTTTTAAACGTTTTTTAAATCTTTAAGGTTTAAAACTGATGATAGACCAACTGAAAAACTGCTTGATAACCCAGAGTTAATTGAACGTCTTGGGAGTTAATTTTACTCTGATCAGTTACTCGATCCTAAAATTTTATTTCTCTTAGGCCCATTTGCTGATACGAAACTTAAATATTTAATTAAAACATTAGCGCTTATGTGGCAGTTTACGCAGAGGAAAAAGTAGAACATAAGCTTTCCAAGTACAACATAAATGCTTAAGTTTCGTATCAGCAAACGGGTCTTAGTGCTCAATAGCGTGCTATAACTTATCTTTTGTATTGACTTCTCGTAGATATAAATGGTTTTTTTCATCTAACTTATATTTGGTACGTTTCGTTGGTCTCAAGACCTACAGCAATTACATTTGTGGTCAACAAATTTCCGGCTATGACATTTCCACTTTATTTCAAATCCTAAGAACTTCTTACTCTTCGCTTAGAAATTACATCTCTCGAAAACCGCTGTAGTGTTTCATGCCTCTTAACATTTATCACTATTTTTTATAAACAGTGTTTTAGTGAAGTAGTTGGTTGAATTTCACACCTAAACATTTCATCCGTAATACCAACACTTTTACACTTTTATGAATACTCACTAGATTTCCCTCAAATGCAACTTTGGAGGTAAGTATAAAGATTGTTTTAAGACATACAGCACGGTTGTGGAATGTCTTACCTGGCTGTGTCGCAAGTTCTTGCCAAGTTTAGTCAAGATCCTGGATGGTTTACCGTAAGGAAAGTCTAGTTGAGAAAACTTTTAAAATACTCGTGAGGCCCTTGAAAGTAAAAACTTGTTGGATATGTTAAATGGACTAGGTTCCTAGAGAGACATGTCCATTTTAATTAAGTTTCACCATGGACTGTATTAGCAGAAAAGGAGAATTTAGTTCATTCCTTTTCTCTTGGTTGTTGTTTTCGCAAATGTATTTAAAAGAAAATCGTGTAAACAAAAATGTAAAAAATCTCTTGGTTATGCTTGAAAAAATTGCCATACAAAAACAACAAGATTGTAAGTAGGTGGTGCATCTACTTATTCATGTTCTTCTTTTTTCTTTCCTAAACCAACAATGTTCTAATTTCTATACTTAGGTCAGTAGGTTTAAAACTCTCTCTCACTTGAAGGCATCTAGGTACTAAATAGAAAAGAGGTGGTACAAAATTTCAAATTCAAATGCTTATAGGCATTTTATTTAGGGTGGAGCTTATATTATATTTTGCACCTTAATCATCATCATCATCTTCCATTTCCTTGCAATGGAAGAAATGTCTAATTTGCTCTCCTATATCTATAAATACATATTTATAGAACCTTTGGTTTCGAAAGGGTGTTTCCCTAAGAAAACCCCACCATTAGTTAAAATTTATATGTAAAATGTTATATTTTGAAGTAGGAACTCACATTTGCCTACATGGCATCTCTCTTTTGTATATGATTTTTGGGAAATTGGGACATTCGAATAGTATATATATGTACTAACATATATGTAATTATGTAAACAAAGATATACATAAATTATATGGTAGCATAAGACAAATATACAAGTACATTGTTGTATAAGAAAACCCATTTCAAATTGTTGCCTTCGATTACAAACCATCGTCACTCTTTTGCTAATCATTATTATAAAATGTATTCACTTACATATAAACATACTGAAATACAGTGCTGTGTTGAGTTTTGTTTTAATTATTTACTGTAAATAACACTTCTTCAGTGTTGAAGGTATGAGTTCAATCAAGTCCAGTTTTGTATTGCGAGATCATCCTAGTTTCGGGGATAAACCCGAGTCGACTCCTGAAACAAGTTTTTCGGTCAATTGAGGACCATTTTTTCACTTTGAGTTAAATGAGAGTTACCGAATCATGAAAATAAACTAACCATGAACTGAGAAGCTGTTTTTCAGTTGATAAATCATTTTATCTTTCAATTGTCAAAAAATTAATTGCAGCCGATGTGCGACACCATGAATATCACCCTTTTACGCCTTTCATTATCAAAATCGAAATGGTGCTCCAATGAAAATTGTACTTTCCAAATATTACAATAACTTTTATTATCGAAATTAAGATGGCGCCACAACGAAAATCACCCTCAGTTTAGTCCTGAAATTAGGTGAGTTAACTCGGAGTTAACTAAGGATTTAAATTGACTGAAAAACTCGTTTCTGGTTAAATCCGAGACTAGAATGATCTCGCACTGGAAAATTATCCCTTAGGTCCCGAGTCAACTCTGAGCTTACTGAGGGACTCACTTAACAGATAACTCCTGACAGACTACGTATTAAAAATTTAGGTATTGAAATCCATTTGCGATAGTATTGATCAGTCAATTTCCTTTTCCATAGTGGCTCAATCTCAATTCCGATTGTGAAGAGTGATATCTTCGACTTCAATACATTTTCTTAGAGATATCATTTCAGATTCATGCCATTCAATCAAGAAGCGAAAAAGTCCTTCAGCAACGATCTAAAGTCAAATCTGTTAACCGAAACTCAGTGATTGATCAAACCCAAAAACTGCACCAAACTGTATTTTTTTTCGGGATGTTAGGGCGGAAGCTCCCATAACCTCATATATATATATTCGCTCAAAACGCAGCAATTAAGCTTATTGACATAGCCGTTGAGCCAGCAAAAATTGGACATCATTTTTCGATAAAATTAGCGGATCCAATGTCAGTTGGTTTTCAGCCCGTTCAACGGAAATTTGACGTAAACGATTTGGCTTCTATTTTTGTATGAGAAAGATCCTGTAAGCCTTCAACCAAGATCCTTGCGATAGTCTATTCGTTGACAAAACAAAGTTAAAAGAACTCGCTTGAAACTCCCAATTTTACTTAATATTTTGTAGCAAAATATCCTAAGGAATTTAGAATTTTAATTTCCATTCAATTTTCAATTAATTATTTCATTTGGTTAAAAATGAAAATTCAAATTTCGCGTGAAATTTCAAATAATATGATATTTGTATAAATGAATGAATGAGTTAGTTAAGGGTACAAGTGCACAGCGACCTTAAGATCTATTGTGCCCCTCACTAGAACTAAGTAAGGACTCATGCTACAGCTCATCCTTCAAATTGGTTTCTTTGAAAAACTTGAGTATTTAGAGTAGTTTAATTTTTCTTCTATCTGGTGATTACCAAGATGCATTTGTCTTTCATGCACAAGTCCACCTTTTACGTGGTCCGAATGACTAAAGTTTGTCTTAGCTTTGCTTCTATTTTACTGATTTCTTCTCGCTTCCATTTTGTTTAAAATCTGTGAAAGGAACATTTTTGAAATTCGTACGAGAAATAAGATCAAGTCGGAATAATTTTAGCTTTTTTCCATTGATCAGGAAAGTAACCCAATTTTTTAAACATGAGTTAAATCATTTTTGCAAAAAAATTATTCCGGACTTGGGTAAGTATTTCAAATATAAATTTCTAATATTATCAAAACCAGAAGACTTTCGAGCTTTAAAAAAAAAAAAAAAAAACGGTTATGAACTACATTTATGGAAACGTTTTTGTGACCATCGTTAGCAAATTCTATACTAGAATTAATCACATTGATAGAGTGTGAAACAAGACATTCGACTATAGCCGTTTTCCTTTGGGGGTGGCAAAGTACTTGTGAGTAGATGAAAACCCTAATCTATTACTACCAACTGCACATGCTCTAATGTGCGAGTAGATACATTTTACATGGGAAAGCAGTTTGATGTGTTCCATTGAAAAAAGCTAGCAAAGTACTTGCAAGTACTTCGCCACCTCCAAAGGAAAACGCCTTGTATTATTTGATCTGAAATTATTAGTTAAAATGTGATTTTCAGTGAAAGTTTCAGCTAAAGCATTTGCCTTTTCTGTTCCAGACATCGTAAGCAATCCATTTCCAAGTTTCAATCCAGGAAGGTAATTTAGGTTTTTCATTACTTTTACAATATTCCAAAAAAGTTTGCTTCCTTTCTCAAGCCTACTCAATTTTTGATTCCAGACTCGATTTCTGAAGTTAGCTGTCCCTTCTTTGATGGTATTAGTTAAAATTTTTATTTCAGTGAAGTAAATATTATTTCTAGTTCTAATCCAGCCTGTTCTGTAGCTATTCCTTATTTTAATAAGCTCAACTAGATTAGGAGGTTGAACAAAATATCAAAAAGATATCTGGTTCTTAGATTTTCAAGTAAATTTCCCCATGCATTGCCTCTGATGCATTCCCAATTCCTATGTTTGCAATTAAAATCGCCTCCCACTAGAAAAATATCGTTTGTACTAACTAGCTTACGCAAATCATTATTCAAATCAATTTTTTTCTGGACTGAAACGGAATCATTCGAAAAGTACGCAGCGAAAATGTTTAATGAAGAGCCATTCGAAAATGGAATTGAATCGGTCATTTCAAAAACCACTTAAGTCACATTATTTTCAAATATGCTTTTTTTTTTGCTGTAAATGCTTCCTTAAACGTAGATGCATATTCTGAGAATAAATTACGTCAGTCCAAACATTCCTTCCTGTCCAAATAATACCTCACAGTAAACGTTCCATGCAAACACAACGTAAGTCAATTGACTTAAGTGGTTTTTGCAAGCACTACTAGATGGTGGAAGTAGTTATATCAAGTTTTGCCTAAGGGTTAAATATATTGAAACATGATAAATTAAAACATGTGAAATGTTTATATGTTAATATTTAAGTATAATTAAAAAAAAAAAAAACTTTAATTTTGTTTAAATTATTGTACACTACTGACCCCGTTTCTTGCTAAAACAACGTAAGTCACCCGTTTCTTGCTAAAACAACGTAAGTCAAGAACGGTTTTCAGACTTTTTTCATTATTGATATTGATAAACTGTGAATATTTTTTTATATTTCAATCCTTTAAAACTCTAATACTATATTGAGCCCAAAAAAGTCCTTTAAAACTAGTTTATTTTTAAACTAAACTGTTTTTTTTTATTCCTGAAAAATTCTAATTGTGTGACTTAAGTGGTTTTTGAAATGACCGATTCAATTTCAATACCGAGACTCTGTATTACTTCATTATTAATAATTGGAAGTAGTTTATGTTGAATATTTCTTTTAACAACCACGGCAACACCACCACCCTTCTCTCTTCTCTATTCAAGCGATAACAAAAATATTCTCTATTGGATAACTTATCATTAATACAAAGCCAAGTTTCTGAAATTAAGCCTATGTTTACTTAATGTTTAAAGAGCAAAAAATGCAATATATTTACATCGAATGCTTTATGTCTGTTTTACAATGACGCGTTCGCGTTCGCGATGCGTGCGTTACATTTAACAAGCGTTTAGCGATAAATCGGGCAAACAAATTTAAACTTCTTTCAACACAAGATGACCGCATACCCAAATTGAAAATCGAAATGTCCAAACGCTAGTTGAATAATTATTTCTACTTTTGCGTTGCATTCGTTTACTTTACGTTGGTTTGTGTACTTATGCCTGAACTTTTGCGCTGACAGACAAATCTTTCAACGCAACGCCCGACGCGGCATTGTAAAACAGCCATAAAACAGCCATTAAGCATTCCAACAAATTATTTTCATAGATGTCTCACTCATTACTTTGACTTATACAAATCCTTAATAGCTAAATGTGCAATTGTGTTGAATTGATCAGCTTTACCAAGATGCGTAATCATCAAGGCAATTAAAGCATTAATCTCTTCCAGAGAGAAAAGGTCATTTACCTTCTGTGTGCCAGCGTCGCTGTTGATGTTGTTGGTCCAAACATTGCCTTCGGCTGCAGTTGACACCGGTAAACTTTGCGTGTGAGTTGGACCCTTATGGTGAGGTTTAAGTGGGGGGAAATCTGTGATCTTATGTACATACATTTGATGTGATTTCTTTGGTATTATGGTTGTCGATTGTATTTTATTTTTTGGAGAGAGCTTCGCTCTTCAAAAAAATTCATTCTACTCGGGCAAGCAGGATCTGTTGAAATGTGCGTTTCATTGCAGTTGGCGCACTTGATGTTCTTAGAGTTGCATTTGCCTGTTTCGTGTGGAGACAGATTTAATATTTTTCTTGAGATAAGCTAGCCTCACGGAACCACTTTCAAGGAACACAATATAAAAAATGCCAATGAATTGGCTGTGCTGTTTTTTTATTCATTTTTTATTTTGGCACTTTAAACCGAGAGAATATAATTCAGTTTTTAGTTTATCTATTGGAACTTCGTCGAGTTTTAAATTCAAATACGGGACTTAAAACTGTTGAGCAAAAATATGCTGTAATGAATGGTGAAAAAAATAAATTAAAGACTGAAGTTTTTTCTTGTTGTGATTTCTTCTCGCTCTATCGGTTTGGTTTAAAACATTATTAAAAATAAAAACTAGAAATTCGCGTGAAATTGAAATTTCGCCAAACTCCGAGGAGGAAAATAATTTAATTGAAGTTCACTCTTTTCATCAATTAAATGGCATTCTTAGTTTAGTTAACATTTTGTTTAATTAAAATAATTAAATAATAAAAGAAAAACACTTGCTTATTCCACAATATCAAAAAGTTTTGTTAAGAGCCAACGCGATTCGTCTTATGAGGACATCTTGATTGCCACCAAGTGTAAAATCCCCACTCTATTGAGTATATTTTTCTTATTTTGTAATGGTTACCCATCCCATGACGTTTTGTGCTTTTCTAGTTTGTTTATAGTGTTCAGCCTTCTTGTGAGTTACATTCCACTCGGGAAATGGACTTTTCACAGAATGTAACCTAATGAAGAGCTAAAATTTTCAATTATGTATTTTTTTGAAGGTGAATGCAAGTACAATAACGGGTATTGGTGGCTTTGTTTTTGTTTTGCTTCCACTAGGCGCCTATTACGTTTGGTACCTGCTAAACCACAAATTATGAACTTCGCGCGAAAAAAAAATCAGAAAACCAAAAATTCGTGTGAATTTTCGAATAAGAAAATTTACGTTCTATTATTATTATTTTAGAAAAAAAATTATTGTAAAGCGATTGTCAAGACTTATACTACGTCACTTAGCTCATACTTAGTTTTCACCAAAAGATAATCTGGGATTTAAGAAAAAAGATTTATGTGGTGTTTTCACCGGCTGAAAAGAGCAAAACGGGTTTCATTTTTTCTTATAAAGTGGAAGTGAGACAGAATGTTTTTTTTTTGTGTCAAACATTAGAGAACTGAATCCAGCCACTAATGAATCATTCAGCGCCATATAAGAATATGTTAGTTTGATTTGTTCAACTATTTGTTCGAGCGAGATTTAACAAGATTAATTTTTAATCTTGTAGATTAACGAAAACAGTTCGTATGGTAAATCTTGGAGATTTAAAGAAGATTTGAGGGAAATCTTATTAAATCTCTGTTTAGTGTTCGGTGGAAACGTAGTATTACACTTCAAATTTTGTTCACTTCGCTTTCACGGACCACTATCCCGACCAGTCATCTTCTTCAATGAACTGCGAAAAGAAACATTTTTACTTGGAATACATCTCACAGTGCAATACAGTTAATGCATTTTATCCTTAATATGCACAGCACTGTTTTTAAATAAATATACCTACCTATAATGTATGTACGTGTAGAACATTTATTATTACATATACAATTGTTATAGAAATTCTCTGAAATGGAAACATTGCAACACAGTAGTTGGAAATTTTGACTATAAGTACCTTTCAAAGGAAGTGGATCTATTATGTAACACAACATATCGTCATATTAACATACCAACAAATTTATATAAATGTATATATAATATATATATATATATATGCAACCTATATACCAACAATATATACCTACTGTTGTTAGATAAATATCAAATGCGGTGCCTACATATATGAAGGAATGTATGTATAAGATGTAAAGTATAAAGGTACTTGCAAGATGATATATCTTATATGGCTATGTGTAAAATGTTATATATCCTGTTCTTTGAGAGGATAATTCCTTATATAATAAAACAAGTGGAATGAACTATTAAGACACAAATGGTAATGATGGCAAGAAGTGGTATTGAAGAAGGCTCTAGATGCGTTGCGATAGATGAGATGCACTATTTCTATATAGGTATAAGTTGAAGAAGGAGATGACAACCTTCCTTTAAAACGTGGATAACACCACACATGCTACATGCACATCCCACACACAGGAAGACACACTTTGTAAAGGCAAAGACAATTATATTAGTTAGTTATCCTATACGTAATCGATGCAGGACAACCAAAATGCTGCAGGTGTCATTTTCTCATTTAACATCTATCTATATTTATAGAAGATATACAACAAAGTAGGGAGTGTATTATAGATAAAGATATTTATTTTAAAATTGAAGTAGTTGTTCATCAAATTTAGTTTCGAAGGATAAATTAAACTTGTTTCCTTTGGATACTGTTTTTTTTTTTTTTTTTTAATTTCTTATCGACAAAGCGAACCGAAACAATGTTTAACATTTATAGTGGTTACTCTGATGGTGCTATTGTCTGATATAGAGGAAGCATGAGGGCAGATGTTTTCTATTTAAAGATCTTAAAGGATCTCATCTTTTCACCATATATTTCCTCAGGACACAAATTTAAAACAGAATTATCAAACTACTTTTTTTTTTAAACGATTGTTCCAGATTTAATTGAAATAATAATTTGTACTTTAAATCTAGTACCCCTTGGCGTAATAGCTAGTTAATTGATTGGAAAAAATACAAGTGAAGATTTTTCAAAAGCAACTTGCTCTATTTTGGCATCAAAAATCACTTGCGAAATCGCTTGTTCCAAAAAACTTCTTCTAGGTCAAGTGAAGAAAATATCGGGTCTTCGCTGCTGATGTGAGAGAAAAATTCCATACAAAAATGACACAGCGAATTCACGAACAAAAAATTTTAATTGTAGCAGATTATTTGAAGAAGTCTACATCTTTTCGCTTACAATCAATTACCCAGACACTTCATTGTGTGCAGCAAAATGACAATTGTGTTTTTTTCGTGTTTATTTTTGTAGTTTCTTTCATTCGTTTGCATTTGTGTATATTTTTGGAACACTAATTTATAATTTGTAAATAAATATGTTTCCGCTTCGTTTTCGTGATCATTTCGTTGTCTTCGCATCAGCAACGTCCTATGTTTAAATCTGATGCGAAACGAAATATGTTTTTATTTGGTCTCCAACAAGAAAACGAAATGCTAACGAAAAGCGGAAAATTATTCATCTTAAGTTACACCAATAATTCAAAAAATTAAACAAATGCAAATGCAAAAAACAAATCACAGACAGCTTTGCTGTTATGAAAGAAACAATAAAAATAAAAAAAATGTAATTTTACCATAAAAAATGTCTATGGTGCGGGTTATTAATTGTGTTCGAAAAAAGAGTGTAGACTTCTCGAAATAATCTGCTACTATCATCAATTTTCGTCGAACAGCGTACTGCAGAACGAAACGAAGGAATAAATTTCCTAATCCCTTCCTCTCCAACTAGTGGGGTTCCCAGCTTGACATCAAGTACAAATTCCTACACAAAATTTAAAATGATGCAATAATTTGGTGCTAATCTGATGCTCTACAAATGACGCAAGCCTTACCTTATAGCCAGCTTTATGTCTAGTGAACTGTGTAGATTTTTTATGTACGGTCTTCACACTAAGTAATTTGAACAAAATAAAAAGTCGTGACCTTCTATCGCCACTGGTTTGGTTTACAAAAAAGAAATAAAATAAAGCGTTTGACGTCAGTTCTGTGAAGCTGCTTCCATCACAAGCGAAATTCAAAAATTATGCCGAAACTTAGTGCTACTTATGGGCTCTACTGCAATCTTTAATTCTTGAATCCACCGTTTCACCTTGAAATTAAGTGATGAATATGCAAAACCTTGTAGACTTTCTTCTTTTACTCCCAGTGGCATGGTTTTTACAGCTGAAATCCGATTAAGATTAATTACTTTCTTGATTTTGGAGTAATTAAAGGGAACGTTCTACCTATTTTTAATTGCTGAATGAAATGAAAGTTCTTAAGTGCAATGATCTTATTTATACGAAATGAAAAAAATGATGTCAAACGTAAACCAAAATAATTTGTTCGCATATAACATTATAATGGGAACCGCAATTGAAAAGTATTTGGAAGGTATAAAATTTGTGGATCATATTATGATTTTTTACAGAAAAGGTTGTGGATTTAAGTTTGAAGAACGGTTTTGAATTTTGGCCCCGTCAAGTTTTTCTTTTGAACGACCATGATAAGTATGCTTGAACCTATCCTATCTATTTCTATATTTATAGTATCGAATAATGCCTTGAAAGTGATAAAAAAGCGTAAAGCTGCTATATTAAGTATAAGCCAATGAATTTGAGTAATTTCTGCTGAATTCAGCTTGTGACTCGCTCGTTATACCTTTATAGTCTAAGAGCTGACAGCAAATTTTGGGAGTGGAGGTATAACCAAAATCGGAGTATGAGGGATTATAGGCACATGTATCGTGATATCTAATATCAAAGTCTGGCAGGTTTTGTTTTCAGCTTTTGGGAGGGGTGGGGGGTTAAGAAGGGCTTGATCTCCTGTTTTATTTTCAGGGGTATAATCCCTTTAATTATTTTTTTAAAAATCGGATATGATTCTCTGCCACTTTTTCTAAGCATAGACACCACAATCTTGATGGTCCGATTAATAGAACTCAAGATATAACCATTTTCCGTGAACCTTATCATCCCTTTTTTGGAGATTTTCAGCAAAACAAAAAATCAACAAATAAAGTCTCCACAAAAACGCCAATAAGGTTTGCTTAAAAAGGTTAAATCATGGGTCCTATTTATCGGATCACCAAGATAAAAGTCTTGAGACTTAGGGAAAATGAGAGAGCATCACATCCAATTTTTTAAAAATGGATCGAAGTGCTAATGACACTACCATATAAATAGAAAACCAAGCTCGTTTTAACCCCCCACCCCCGCCAAAGGCTGAGAAAAAAACCTGCCAGACTATTGTATTCCATATCATGGTGTATGTACCAATAATCCCTCATACTCCGATGTTGGTTATACCTCCACTCCCAAAATTTGCTGCCGGCTCTTGGTCTATTATGGTGGTATTGATATTGTAAGGCAGTTTTATAAAAACTTTCAGTGTCGAATTGTTTCAATGGTTAGAAAAAACTCTAAGAAATTATAGAAGGAACTTCTGAAACCCGTAGATTAATTGTTTTGGAGCTATAACTTCGAAAGCCTACCTAGTACTCAGATTGTGCTAGTTTTTGGCCCCCACATTTCGATTTCACTCCTAGCTTAGTTTGGACATAAAATCTTTTTGAAGAATTAGGACAAGAAACAGCTGTTCTCTGAAAAATTATTTTATAAAATAGTTTAAAAGAATTCGTTTGCACAACGAACACGAATAAACGAAAAAAATTAATGCTATTTTGTGGCAAATCACCTGTTCCAAATATTTCTTTTTTACAGAGCAAAATTCATATTAAGTTAAAAAATAAAAGAATTTCAAAATAAGACGTTAAAATGCCGCACTGTTAACTTATGAGTTATGTTATGAAAGAAAAATTTGATTTTTGGCTGGAGATCTGGAAGTACCTCTCGGCTGGGCTAAATTTTCAAGAGAATTTTGTATGGGAGCTAAATTCTAGCCAATTCAAGCCATCATTATTTCTAAACAAAGACGTTCATTCTTTTGTTTTTTAGATGGTTTCAAGCAATTATCAACAAATACCTACCTATATATTTTTAATTTTTTAAATCAGTGTTATGAAGTCTTTCAATTTATTCTAGACATGTCGCTCCTTTTAAGGGATTTCAAATTTTAGATTTTTATTTTTCCACTTAGCTAGGTACTCCTATACCCATCGATCCGAAGCTTTAAAACTATTAATATTTCCAAATCGAAATGGTACCTACTTGTGTTTCGTGTCGTTCAAAAACCTCGAAATGTTATTCCTTCACACCTAGTGTGTTCTGTTCTCCTTTCAATTACTTAAAAAATATAATTTCTTCCAGCTATCCAACAAAATAAAAAAAAAATAAGCAAGAAAACATTGATTGAATGATTATAATTATTTATTAAAACTTGTTAAAAGCCACCCCCCATGCTTAAAAAAAAGAAGAAGAAAAATGATAAACCACTCCCATATATACAGAGTGGGTCTGTATATGTAGGATATTGAATTCAATTCGATTTTGTGTATACTCGAGTATCCCGCACCTTTTTCCAGACAAACTGCATATATGTATGTATAGTTTAGTTATCCAAAACCATTAGTATTTCAAAAACACACTCCTCACAAAATCTATCTATCTAGACCAATTCACCTCCGTCCTCCCTCCAATTCCGTCTCTCCTCGTATATCCCCTTTGGCATAGCTATAAAATAGAAACATTTATTGATCCATAATGCCGCTCCTAAATGGCGTCATCATCACATAGAACTTTTCAAACTTTCACAAACACACAAAACTAGTTCGCTCCATATAGTCGTCGTTGCCGCCATAAGCCGTAGCCGAAGCTGTAGCCGTTGTTGTCGTCGTGTCAACTGAATTTCAAGTGAAAACTCCATTATTCGCAGATATACAAATGTCATATCATCATTCTAGATCTTTTCCATCATGATGGACATAGATAAGGGGACACACATACACATACATATATAGAGATACAAAACACTAACCGCAACAACACTTATCCCTGTTAAAACATTCAAGCAACGCACATGGACAGCCGACCAAATATAGATGGACAAACGGACGCACGGAATGGAGCGGAATAAATATCATGCCCCCCAATCCTACTCATTGTCGGCCAAGTGCAGCCCGCGCTTGTTTCATTGCATCATCACCATCAGCTATAGCCAAGCCAGCCAGCAGAAACTGCGAATAAATCTAATTTATTAAAACCCTTAACCAATTTGTAACATCATCCGAGTGCGGAGGTGACTCTGGGCAAAAGATACTCCTTCAGATATGTTCTCCATTAACTCCGACCATATACACGCTATATTCCACAATCGAGACACATACTCGACGACGTCGTCGTCGTCGCTGTCGCTCTCCAATTCAATTGGCTCGTGCATTACAAGCTTCGCATAAACATGCATGCAACAAACCCCATCAGGAAGGAAGCCAAAGTCATCGTCGTCGTTGACGGTATGTCGGGCGTCTCCACCATTGCCGATGGCAACTACTGCACACGTACTACATCAGTACATCAACAGCAGACCCCAACTCCAGCAATAGAACCGAACCAGCAGCAGTGTAAATACTTGTTCATTAAATTTTAATGCAAAGGATTGAAAATACTGTCGTCGTTGGCGTCGTCGTTGTTGCTCCAAAAACCTACGAGTATCTCAAAGTATCTACAGCTTCATGCATGTAAATGTACCAAGTATAGAAGACATCATCTACCACGACTATATACGACGATGACGACAACGACGCGTGGGCAGTGTTAAACAAACCAAATTGACCAGAGTTAGCAAACAATTTAAAGTAATTGAGCGCTTAGTAGTTCAACAAACATAGTCGTAGTAGACTACACATGTAGCGATGGTAGTCCCTTGACAAAATAACCCCGCTGCTCCAAATAACGCCGACCTGACCCTGCTCCCAAAAAGTTTAAAAGCCAAAATTCCAGGAATATCCGTTTTAAAGTTTCTATTTTTTTTTTTCTGTGTCATAAGCATCAGTATAATTCAAGGTCAAAAGGGGCTAAGTTTCATGATGGAAGTTTTAACGGTAGACAAAACACTTTTGACCTTATTCTGGGTCATTCGATTTACCTTTTCAAATTATTGGAGTGACATTCTGATGAGTATATAATCAAATAATCAAATAGAAGAGATGTCTTTATGTTATGTCTGCTAAGTATTTCTTCCACAGTTTGGATATAGCAGCATAAGACTGACTGTTTATAAGTCTAATTCTAATTACTAGTGAGATGAAACTCCAAATGGCTTGACCGACCCCAGCAGAGAAATTTTTGGAGAACATCCAATCCCAACTGAAGTTATTGAACCTCTTATGATACGAAAAAAACTTGTATGCCACAATGATTTCTTCTTCCAGCTCCTGCGAAGTGAAAAAAATTAATAAATTCCACACATATTTCGGGTCATATATTAAGTATGGCAAGGTATGACAGTACAAAATTTGTTTGCAAAATTTAGATGGGAATCAATTTATTTAAATTAAAATCTAGAAAGGTACGCAATTCGAGTGAAAATAAAAAGTTCAGCGTGAATTAAAAAAAAAATTACACTCCACATCTTCCATTTCAAACAAAAATTAATTTTTTTGTCAAATTTAAAACTTTTCCACTTCGCATCAGATTTTCCCCTTTATATTCCACATTCCAAAATTGAGAATATGGATATCGCCACATGATTGTGGAATGCATTTATTTTCCATTTCACGTGCAGACAAGATAAAAGCTATGGGATGTAAAATTGGTTATTTCACTCGTGAATAATTAATTTTCGTCCAAATGCAATGTGTCAATGAAATGTATATATTTCCTTAAAATAAAATCTGGTTTTAATGATGAAAAGTTTGACTTTGTTATTCAGGTTGTTTTGTTGTCACAATTTTTGTCAATAGGTTTGTTTCGAAATAGAAGCCGTGGAATACAAATTAAATTAAATTAAATTAAATTAAATAATCCCACGCCTCTATCCCCCCAGATCCCGCACGCGCTGGGGTCCATTTACACCGAGTATGACAGCAATTTCGATTGCAATAATTCATATCGGTACTTAATACATAAAAATAATTTTAAAATAGAAAATAAGGATAGATAGTTATTATGTTGAACTGATGCCAGAATAACACAATAACTTCTTTAAAATGCGATACGAATCCTGAGAGAAAAAAGGATGGGTCTGCTTAATGCAAGCAGTTACATAAAGTGAAAAAAAGTTAAAAATACAAAAAATTAAGAAAGGAAAAAAAAAGAATGAAAAAATAAAAACAAATTTAAATTTAAAATAGGACCATGCAAAAGCAGATCTCTAGTTAAAAGTCAAATTAAAAATAGTAAAACATTGAAATGGAATAGCATGCTAAGGCATTTGTTAAGTTCGTTGAGTTTGTAGTTTCAGTTTCTCATGTAGTAGTTCGTTAAATTTTTCAGGCTTTACTAAATAGTTTCAACTAAATAGTCTAAGAGCCGACAGCAAATTTTGGGAGTGGAGGTATAACCAAAATCGGAGTATGAGGGATTATAGGTACATGTATCGTGATATCAAATACCAAAGTCTGGCTGGTTTTGCTTTCAGCCTTTGGGAGGGGTGGGGGGCTATAAAGTGCTAGATCCCCTGATTTATTTTCAGGGTTATAACCTCTTCAATTTATTTTAAAAAAATTGGATATGATTACCTGTCATTTTTCCTAAGTATAAACATCACAATCTTGACTTTTACGTGAACATTATCATCCCTTTTTTGGAGATTTTCAACAAAACAAAAAATCAACAAATAAAGTCTCCACAAAAACGCCAATAAGGTTTTCTTAAAAAGGTAAAATAATGGGTCCTATTTATCGGATTACCAAGAAAATAGTTTTGAAACTTAGGGAAAATGACAGAGCACCATATCCAATTTTTTAAAAGTGAATTGAAGTTCTAATGACCCTACCATATATATAGGAAACTACGCGGCTTTTAAACCCCCACCCCCACCAAAGGCTGAAAACAAAACCTGCCAGACTTTCATATTCCAAATCACGATACATGTACCTATAATCCCTCATACTCCGATTTTGGTTATACCACCACTCCCAAAATTTGCTGTCGGCTCTTGGTCTAAAATTATAGGGAAATTTATGGGAAATGGTCCATTTCCCAATATGAATGTGTCATATATCGTTGAAAAGGTTATTTTGAGTACATCATTTTATTATATGGCCGTTAAGCTCTAAACCATGGGGTTCACGAGATATTCAGCTAATGTGGATTGGGAACACATTATTGTTCTTTCGGTGCTTTGAAGCCGAATATCTCGCGAGCCCCATGGTTTAGAGCTTAACGGTTATATAATGAAATTATGTACTTAAAATAACCTTTTCATCGATATATGACACATTCATATTGGGAAATGGACCATTTCCCATAAATTTTTACCCATTCTCCTTTACATTGTATTTATGTCTTTAATGGAAGGCCTACAATTAACTGAAGATTTCTCCGAGAAGAAAAGAGGTATCGGAAAAATTTAAACTGATTTTAAAAGAAGAAAAATAGTTCTTTCAGAAAACATTAAAAATTTTGTTGAAACAATTTACTTCACGTTACAATACAGCTTTGAAAACAGCAAAAAAACGGGTTTTCCGGTTTTGTAACGGGAATATCTCAAAAACGTGGCCCGATAGAATTTTTCTGACTTCAGATTCAAGTTCAGCACACCAAAAACCTACGGAAAAGTATATTGTGGTTTCTGTAACAAAAAAATAATTAAATTTTGTTGACCAGTGTTGTATAAAGAGATTTCGTTACGTAGGGATCTGAAAACTCCTTAGACCAACGCTTGACAAAACCAAGAGTAGAGTTAGCCCTAGTTACTATGTTGTCATAATGGGATCTGAAATTGAGCTCATTATCACAAATAACACCTAAGTCCCGAATTGTTGTTACTCTGGAAACAAGATCTACATTAATATAGTAGTCCCGTGGTGGTGGGCGAGAACGTTTGCGGGAATATGTGATTGCTTGGCATTTACCGACATTAAGTTCTAAATTATTTTTTTGACACCAAATAAAAAAATTATTCAGGTCGTTCTGAAGAGGTATAGCATCGTTAGGTGAAGAGATTGCCCTAAAGATTTTCATGTCATCCGCGTAGGTAGAAAGTTCCGAATGCTTAATCACAGATTCCACGTCATTAATCGTTAGAATAAAAATTATTGGGCCCAGATGACTACCTTGAGGCACTCCTGATTTCGCAATGAAAGGATCTGATACAGAAGATCTAAACAAGACCTGATATTTACGATCTGATAAGTACGATTCCATCCATTGAATGAAGTCAGGAGGAAATCCAAGAGCCTTTAATTTAAACGATATAATTTTGTGTGAGATTTTATCAAATGCCTTGCTAAAGTCTGTGGCAATGACTTCAAAGTTCATAGTGATGAATTTAAATTCAATTTTTGGCTAAATTTTCAGCCAAAATTTAATTTTTCTCATTTTTAAGAGGAATGAAATTGATTTTAATGAAAAACGAATACATTCCACAAACATTTTCATACCAAATTCTTAGATTTTCACTGCCTCACCAAGTTGAATAAAAGCTAAAGAAATTATTAACAAATGTTTGGTATTGACAATTAAATTTCACAAAAGCTGTAGAATGTAAAATTCAAATTTTTGTATTTTTCAACCGAATTGTACCGAATTTATTTGGATAGAAAACGTGAAGTGTTTATTTTTCACTTAAAATATTTTATTCATTTGAAAATTAACATGGATGAAAAAGTTACTGGTGAATGAAAAGCTTTGAAAAGCTTTTGCTTTTTTAAACATTTTTCACGTAAGGGAAAACAGTGATTATTTCTGTCGAAATTCTATTTCACTTGGACTTTTGTTTCAATCTTTATAGATTGATAAGACAAAAAGCCGGACTTTTCATGGTTATGTGATTTTTCTATTGTTATAGTAACGATGTGAAAATACAATACAAATTAGCGTGAGAAATATTGTGGAACGTATTTAAAAGTAAACTTCGACCTCGACTAAAATGACTGTTTGTTATAAAAACTGTCGAAACCTCCTGATTTTGCAAAACTTATAAGGTTACCCGTAAGAAGAGGTTAAGAAGACGTTGTAAAAGCAATAATATCGACTAAATCGAATCCAACTGGCCTCGACCTACCGAAGAGTGATCATATTATACTTCTTATGCTCTTAAACTTTTCAAAGTCTTTTGCCACTATTAATCATTTTAGTTTCGAAATTGCATTGGATCTTCTTTATAGAGTCTTATTAGTATAGGAACAAACCTAAATTCTTTCAAAGCCCAGCGGAAAACGACAATGTGTGGTGGTAAATGGAATGGAGATGTTTCAGCTGGGTTCGGGGAGTGATCTTCCCTTGGACTGGCAATCTCTTCTCAATTTACATAAATGACCTAGCACAAGATGTCAAAACGTGCCGATGTAATTCATCTATACGCTGAGGATAAGCATATCTATGAAGATATGCTTCTTATTTGTGTCATGGTTTCTGGCCTTATTCCTGTTAAATTGACAGCCCTTCCCATACATCACAAAACCTTGACTTTGCAGCTTGACATTTTTCAATCTAACCCTCTGTTGGAACGGCCTTGTGCAATTGGAAAAATCTATAGTTGTCTCTTGGTAGTTGTTCTGTGTGGATTATTTTGGTCTTATTTAATTTTGCTCTCAAGCCAGTCATCCCTCCATTAACCTGCCGGTATTGACACATTTGATTCAAGCCAGCCAGAAGTACTATTTGCCAGAAGACAGTGATTATAGACATGACATTTATGACTTAGTTTATCAAACGATCCCCATTACATACCATGCCTCTCGTTTAAACCCACTCTGAAAGTTGTGTAAATTTTAAGAGCCAAATAGAGAATTTATAGAACTCTATTATTTCATGTTTCGATAACTAGACCATCATAAAGCTCTTGGTTTCCATGTTCTATGTGTGTATAGAGAAAAAGTTTGGCAAACTATGCCAAAAAAAAATCATCAAAACGCATAATCTCCTTGTCCTCATATTTTGACGCATCTCTAAATAGAAAGCTGTCAATTGTGCAAATCGTGAAGAGCTGTGATTGGATATCCGACGAATTTTCAAGCTGTATTCGCAAGGTGTTTATGTGATGAATGTATCATCTACCGCCAACTTTTTGAATGTAGACTCGATCCTTTTTCTATCCACTCGAGAATTATAGTTGTCATTAAGCTCGGGAATACGAAAAAACGGTGATACCACCCCCGTTATTGATTTCACAAACTCACCTTTCTTTAGTAACTTAACAAAAATACCACCCTTTTTGTCTCTGGGATACATTTCATCCTAAAATACAGCCACTAATAGCAGTGGAAAAATACATGAAGTTGCTTGAGGATCTACTTTAAGGGATTCCGCAGGTATTTATCCTTTTCTTTGTACTTATTGGGGAAGTGGTTTCAATTCCCGAGGTTAAACAGATTGCGTAGGACCAATATTGTCCCTTTCCAAAAATAGCTCATCAGCCATCATCACAACGTTTTTCTTTTGCATTTCATCATTCAGAAAGTCTATTTATGTCATGTTGCGGTAATAAGTACCCATTTGGTTATTGAAACTGTTCGATAACTTAAAATCTGCATCCAAGAAAATAAGTGATGGTGCACTTGCACATGTACATGTTATTTATGAACATCTTACTAAATATCATTGGAACAATATGGCTTCCTTGAGGGACATTCGAAAGCATTCCTATGACTTTTAAATAATTATTTTTTAAAGGAAACATTATAGATTCCGGTTTCGTAAGAATAATGAAATTCAAGTTAGAATCGATTTTGTGAAGCCATAGATCTCAAGTATGTAATGTTAAGTATAGAATGACTCTCTCTGTGAAGTGCACAGCGAATTTCCATTCGAAGGCCTCCGTCTCAACTTTTTTTGTTTGCTAAGTAATGCCAATAATTTAAAAAAAAGCAGATACGCAGATTATATGGAGAAGTCTCCACTCTTTTTTGGCACACAGAATTGACTGTCCGGGCAATTTATTCTACGTTTTCGTGGTTATTTTTGTTGTTTCTTTAAATATCGTGATGTCTTGGTTTTGTTTTTGTTAAATGTTTGTAATTGGTGCGGAACTCTCCACGAATAGAATATAATATAAAAACATTTTGTTTCCCATCATTTTATTATGAAATCAACCTCTTGTGGTCGAACTAATATAAATAAAAAATAATTAAAAATATTTAACGTTTCTAGATTCTTTATTTTCATTTCAATAACTGACTTTTTCTTTTTCTTTCTATTTTCAGGTAAGCTAAAAAAAAGATTCGACACATGTTTCTATGTCAAAAAAAGAGGGTAGAGAAATATAGGTACGTCGATATTTGCATATTTGTTGGTGTTTATAAACATTTATTCTTTTATTTGTTTTTACTCTGAAGGACAGAAGCCTCATTATACTACTTTCAAGAAAACTTTTAGAATCCAGTTTGAACCACGGTTGCAACGAACGAGCCCCTCCAATTAGTTTGAGTTATGCTATATGCACCACCATGTGGGTTAATGCCATGTTTGTGCCTGACACCTGAGATGGCGACTTCCTCTGCTACCTTCACAATAAGGGGTGAATTTGAAAGCTCATAGCGCGTTGAGGTCCATATTCATACGTTCCACGTGTTCCAAAACAACAAAGACGCTGTTGTTTTAATGGACGTTTCTATATGTATGCAAATTGACAATTATCATCCTTCGATGCAATTTTACAGTTCATGGCAAAGTTTTTCGTTCCAAATTTCACGCTATTCAATCCATTGACATTCTAGCCATGCTTCGATGGAATTTCACAATGTTACTTGAGTGATAAGCAATGAGCGTTGTAATTGGTATACCTTTTTGACAGTTTTTAGTGTAAACAATCAACAAAAAGCATTAATGATTATATTGATCATCGAGTGACAGTTTTTCGTCTTAAAAGAATAGAAAATGCATATTGATTTGATTTCAAAATCGAAGACACAGATTACACGTCAATGCATCTATAGAGAAAATTGTGTGTATTGATGATTTCTTTGGCTATTAAAAATTAAATGGCGCCCAAATGTGGAGACTATTAAAACATCTTAAAAAGTATTTTCCTTTTTGAGTCGTTTAGAACCAAAGCTAATTTTTTTTATACAACAAAATATTTTCGAAACATTATTCTTTAAAAAAGATATAACATATTAATTAAATGGCGACCAACGTAAAAATTACTACTACTGCAAACATCAACATTGGTGACGACATTTCACGTAGACACTTACTAATGAAAATGCCTTAAAATTTAAATTTCACTTTCATTTTCGCGCTTAAAACAAAATAACAAATGTCCCTAAAGGTCAAGAAAACATCCACGTGATACCTATTAAACCTGCAAAATTTGTCCGCTCAAACTCTACCACTATCACCATGACCTTCCCTTGGAACATACACACAACAACAACAAAAATCATTTCCCTTAAAATTTAAGACAAAACCAAAGCAACAACAACCATAAATATTCCACACCAAATTATTTGCTTTAAAATTTAAATATCGCCTTCAGACAACCAGACAGAGGGAATGACCATATCACACACAAGGTCAAGGAAGCTTGTAAACATAACATATGTAGGTATATGTACATCTAAAATAAAAAAGAATATATATGTATCTGTGCTTAATGTATTTTTCCCAAAGGATTTCCACCAGGAAAAACACGCTTCTTACGTCATGCCGGCATGTAACTCGATATAACTTTGGTCAAACTTAAAATCCAGAGAAAGCACACATACACATACCGTCACACACACACACACTCGAACACTCAACAAACGCTTTGTGTGGTGCTTGCCTGTGCAGCGCAGTGAAATTTAAATATCGCCTTCAGAAATTTCACACAAGGTCAAGGAGGTTTTTTCTTCCTTTATTTTCTGTTGTTTTTTTCTTTTACATATATTTAAATTGTGTCGACACACAGACAAATACTTTCCAGAGAGCGTTCACCTACTCTTACCCGGTTTTCTAAATAAATGAACTGACCTGGTACATTCTTTGCATCTCGAACCGACCCACCCCACCAAACGACCACCACCACCTTCTGCTCTATTATTATTATCATCATCATCATCATCAGCATCGTCCTCGACTTGGTCGTCGTAGTCGTTTTCGTTGTCGTCGTCGTCATCGCCGTCTCGGTCTCGGTCTCCGTCATCATAATAGAATCCTTTGAAAACCTTGGCCCCCGCGCACCGTCATTACCATTGAAATATAAAAAGGAGATGCCCCAGAGATGATGATGGTCTCTGAAAAACTATACACTCTGCTGTGCTGGTGCTGCATCCTTAACTATCACACCGCTCCTCTTACTGTTGTTGATGATGATGATGCTGGTGCTAGTGCTAGTGCTAGTGCTCCTCCTTCGAGTACTCCTCCTTTGCCGGGCAAATACTTTCAATTAAACTTTTACTTTTCAACAAGTGAAACTTTCTAGTCTTCTGATGGCCAGAAGAACCAAAGGAAGCGACCACCCATTCACCCATCTACCCATTATAACCCACCATCATTACCCACCTTCAACATGGTCGTCTCCATCTCCGTCTCCATCGTCGTCATAGTCGCCGCCACCACTACTTTTCTATATAAATATATTCCATTTGAAAACATTAACCCCGAATCAGCACAACTAAGGAACTGGAAAGGGAACGAGAGGACAGAAGCGAAGGATACACACCGCACACCGAGTTGTACGCCTTTTATTATGATGATGATGACGATGCTGATGATGATGATGATGATGATAAAAACCAACGAGCCAGCAAGGAAGCCAACCCCACCACCCCCAAACTTCTTGTGTTCCTTAATACCCAGACCAAGAGAAAAGAGAGAGACAGACCGAAAAAGCACCATAAACATCCTTATCCTAACCTGAATCAGCAGAAGCAGTAGAAGCAGCAGCATCAGTAGAAGCCACCAGCCAGCGTCTGCCCCTTCATATAGTTGGAATTGGAAGACCACCACCACATTACCACCACCACCATACCAACATCATCTCTACCACGACGACGTTAAGGACGACGACGTCGCAACGACGTTCGAGGATGTCTCGACGAAATTTTGCTGCTGCTTCTGCTCCTCCTCGGAGCTCCGAACTGGGAAGTTCTCGGCGCTTGCATCTTTGTTCAAGGTTAACCTATTGCACCAGTTCCTTTCCTTGTGAGGAAGTAAAAATGAATGAAAAACGAAAGAACAAAACGAAGGACGAAAGAAGAAATGAAAGGCAAAAGCAAAAAGGCAAAGAAGGAACAAGAAAAGGATTTTCCTCAATGGAGAGTGTAGATTTTTGGGACGCGCCAAGAGTGTGGGTGGTGAGTGTTGGGGGATTGGAGTGTAGATGTAGGTGGTTGGTTTCTGTATGCAGATTGGATGTTGGCATCGTGGCATGGGCACGTGGTGGACATACTTTATTATTATATGTGCTGATGATGCTGCTTTGGGTCTTCCGCAGCTTGGCTCCCTACTTTTCTGAGAGGTTTCTGTGAGATTTTTGCCCCGACAAATTTTTGGGTAATTTTGTATCTGCGATGTGCCATTTTTAGTGGAAAATAGTGTAGGTATTAAAGTGTATCTGTGTGTGTTCATCGTTAAGTCTGTATGTATGTGTGTGCATGTGTTTATCTTCTTTTTAACATTTTTGAGAAATAGTGAACGAACGACTTCACGGCTATATAGCAGTAGTGTAGTATAGAATAAGTGTGGAGACGTGTCTGGTACTGGTCTAGTTTGGTTTTTGGTTTGATTCTTCTCTTTTTCAAAGGGGTTATTGGCCCACATCATCTCACGAGAAATGGGTTGAGTTTAAGTTTATAAAATGTAGATACTTTGCATAGATATACATATATTTCTGTATGTGACTATATAACTTTTGTGGAATTTTAAGTCCTTAGAAAAACATTGTGTATGGTCATCGTCGTCGGCGCCGTCGACGTCGTCTCGTAGTAAGTAGTCTACATCGAAGTCGTCCTTGTTCTCGCCCTCGAAGTTGTCGTAGTTGGTGTTGGCGTTGTCGTGGTTGAGTGTGGTACGGTGTGATGTTTTTTGGTTTTTTGTTATGCAAGGTCAAGTTTTCGTGTGCATGATATGATGATGATGATGGTGAGCATATTTTTGGCTATTTATGATATGAATTTCGAAGGTTTATTTTCAATTTGTGTAGGTATGTGTACGTGATTTAAGGTAATTCACTGATGAATACAGAGTGAAGAAGAAGAAAGTAAAAATGATGCTTGAATTAGACCTTGTTTCAATTCTAGTCGGAATGTTTTATAGATGAAAATTTAATGAAGTAAGTAAGATAATTGTTTTCATTAAGTTTTTAGAGAAAATGCATTTTGAATTTGTTTTTCTTAAAAAGAAAATAATTAGTTAAATGGCGCCCAACGTGAAAATTATTATGAAAACATCTTAAAAGGTATGACCCAATTTTTGTCATTCAGAGACAATACAAATTGGGTTCTTAAAGAAATTCGATTTTCCAAGCTTTTTCCTTTAAATAAAGAGTAATTATATAGTTAAATGAAATTAGAAACGTTTTTGTTAATAACTTCAAATCAAAATAGCACCCAACTGGAAGAATTCAGTACAGCCTGAAGCTTTTCTTAAAATGTCAAATCTCTCTGTAGTTATCCTTACTATGCCCATTCTTTGTTGTTTTTTGAAAAAAAAAAAAACAAAAATGGTGCCCAACAGGAGATCTAGTAGAAGTAATATTTGATGTGTTATTTAAACTGCTTCTTTAACCCAATTTGTATTTTATTGAGGAAATGGCGCCCAACGTTCATTTTATGCCTTCTTCTTTGTACAATAAAAAGGCCCCCAACGTTCGGTTAATGTCTAATTTGTTTTTTTTTTTCTACTTGATCTCCAGGAGGAAAACTTATGCACAGTGAGTCAGTTTACTCCTGAGCCTAACAGGCGTTCTATTTAAGCCAGATATCCTCCCACTTTCCTTAACGCAGTCTTTTCTTTTTTTACAAGCATGGTACCCATAGGTAAGGTTAGCAAATGTCACAATATGATATCTGATTATGTATCTTCTTTGAAAAAATTGAAATTTTTTTCGATATATACATTGTTTTTTCTTATAAATACGAAATTGCTAAGAAAATGGCGCCCAACGTGAGCTTTTTGAGATATATCTTGAAGGTGATGTCTTATTATTTGTTGCCTTTAATGTTTGTATTTTTATTTTGTAAAAATAATTTTTCGTGTCACAATAACCACTCCTGTCCCCATTCTAAAATTATAAGAAAAATGGCGCCCAACATTATGTATGAAAATGATGCTAAGCTAAATGTTTAAACATCGCTCAAAAGGTCACAATTTCTATGTCTTTATTTCCGAATAAAGGAATACACTTAAAACAACATTTCTTAGAAAATGGCGCCCAACGTAAACCTGTTTTTTTAAATGTGATGAAGGTGATGCCAATTGTGCAGATAGTTATCTTAAAACATTTTTGCACTTGCCCTCTAGACGAAGAAAATTCTATTCCACATATCAACAGGCTACATCCAGATGAAGACATAAATCTTGATATGCTTTTAAAATACTTGGCATCCATCTTGTCTGTCCTGCAAATGGGGTATACACAGTTTTTTCCCTTGAGGCAAAACAAAAACAGAAATAAGAAGATGCCGAAAAAGATTTGCTAATACGATCTCCAAATAGAATAACACCTTTTAATGCCGCAGTTGAGATTTTCTTTCAGAAAAACGCATGTTTTGGTTTTTGTTTTTTTGCTCAACTTGTCATAAGGCTTAGTTTTTTTCAAATTCTCTTTGAAAAAACAACGCAAAGGGCATTTATTAAAAAAAAAATATGAATGCAAATCACACAGCAAAAGTATACTTTTTAAAATAGTAGGCACGAGAATTCCTACATCATAACACACACTCACTCACTCACTCCAATATATAAAGTACTATTTAGAGACAGAGCTCCCCATGCATGCTAAAAATGTTTACATAGGATTTGTTGCAAAAGATTTGTACGCATTGCATACTTTTTCGTTTTTTTTTTAAATTTTTTTTTTTTGTGTTTGTGTATTATACCCTTGGCATTTCCTAATCATTGACACATGAATGAATGCAGTTCTTTATCCATTGCTATGCGAGCGAGCTAGCGTGTATGTGTTTTTGTGGGGGTTTATTTACTCTTTGGTTGGTATAATCCAAAGGAGTTTTTTTTGCGTTTTTAGATTGTTTATGCTTGGGGTATAAGTATTTAAACACAAAAAAATCCCATTTACAAACAAAAGAAAAGCTTTCTAATAGAGGAACACACTATTCCATACATCATTTTCCATCTGCAGGACGTCGACGTCATAAATGAAGAGACGTCAGGCAAATGTTGGCTTTAAAATTCTTTAAAACGAATTTAACATGCAACATTTTCCATGTACATACGTTTGTAGTCTATAGATGATGGGTACCAAAATTGCAGTCATTGACGCACCACATATAGGGAGACAGTAGGCCCCGAGGAGTCGACTGTATATGCGACTCTTTCCAGGGTTTGCATACAAAATGTGACATACATACCACCAGGAGGCAGGCTTTTTCCTTTTGGAGCACTTGATGTGTTCCGTATCCAATAAGGGATTCAGGAATGAAAGGCATCGTCTTTTAATACTAAAGAGTTTATTTTTTTTTGTAATTTTTTATATTTGATGTTGTTGTTTTCATTCTTTGGCTTGTGTTTTAAAATTTATTGAAAAATAGCAGAACACTACAGCCGGCTGATGAGGAAGATGACTACGACGACGACGACGGCTATGACGCACGATGGCAGTGGCAACGGCAACTGCGGCGACGGAAACGGTGACGTTGGCGTTTTTATTTTAGCTTTTGTTTGATCATGATGATGGTTTTGCCTTTGCATGATGAAGGCACGACGCGGAGCACTAAGGACATGTTTGCTTTTTTTTTCTGTGGATAGACTGGGGGTGAAAAGTTCTTTCATGCTGAAATGATTCTCATTAGCAAACCAAAATGTTCTTTTGTTATAAACTATCACGTTATTTAAAGCTGAAAAGATTTTTTGTTTAGTTGTTTTTTTTTTCATTTTTTTTGGAAGCACACAGGGAATAATAAATTGAGAGACACTGCTGTTAAATGAAAAGGAAGAGCAGTAGTTGGGGAATAGATAAAAATCTAAGAACTTATACATAATGTAGCACGTCGTTATAGAGAGGTGATGATGTGTTAAATTTTCATTAATCGTTCATCTTATCGCAAATTCTGCAGCGTTCATTTTCATTAAAAAAAATAAGAAATTGATGTTTGGAACATATCCTAAGAAGTGTTGTCTGATGATGTTCTGAAGTGTCAGATTTCATTCCTCTTATCGCAATTGGATACCTGCAAACATCATTTATTTTCCAGAAAGGGAAATTGAAAGAAAGTGGCGCCCAACAAGAGATTGTATATATATAATTTAACACTTCATCAAGTATGGTTGTGATGTGCTAAATTGTCAGGTATAGTTAAATCTTATCAGAATTTCAACATCATTCATTTACAAAAAGAAAAATAGGTTGTAAGAAAATGGCGCCCAACACGGGATGAGTTTCATTCTCCTTGTTGCTGTTGCTACATTTTTAATTTTCAATTAAAACATGCGGCCTCTAAAGAGCTTATTGCGAGAGCCCATTCGAGAAAAGTACTTTCGACAATAGTCGACTAGAAATTTTTAATTAGATTGACATTTCTATTAAACAGAAACAAATGTAATCAAGTAGAAAAATATATTTTCGCAACTAGAAACAGAGATTCGAATACAAATAATCGACTTTAAGTTCGACTTATTTTTTATTTAAATAAAACTAAACTAAAAGCTATTTTTATTGCTAATTAGAAAACAAACACAAAAATGTTGGCTTATATCTCTGCTGAGATATCAATAGGAGGATTTACACATGTATTTTTTATTCTAGTGTCCTTTTTGTAACTTCCATGCAAAAAAAACAAAATGGCACCCAACATGGGATTCTTAAGAGTATTGTTTTGAAATTGATTTTTATTCATTTATTTTTTATTTGAAAATTTTTACTTCCAAAAATTAACCTAATTGTTATTTTGTCAGTCAATGAAGCAATAATAAGATGTTCAATCAAATAATACGACAGTGGCACGAATTTCACTCATTCATAATTCATAGAAGTGATGTCATTTTTTTTTTTTAATTTTAACTAACAGGTTTTGCCAAAAATCATTTTCCTCAAATCTGTGATTTGCGTGACTTTTTGATATGTTGAAAGACGAGCTCGATGTTCTCGGCCTATCGTCTAACACATCGTCTGCCAGTAGCTAACTGTGCAATTATGTAGTAGGTATTCTAGTTTTTATTGATTTATTATTAATATTAATTTGTTATTAATTTTGTACATAGAAAAAAGACTTTCGGCCCACCCTGTATTAATGAATGGCGCCCAACGGAAGGACTTTACGACATTCCCTTAAAACTTTTTGTAGAGTTAAGGGATTTTGACTATTCTACCACACAGTGAGAACGCCCGAAAAATAGGAAACATTAAAAATAAGCTCATTGGAATTGAATGTTTGTGTAGTCAAGGGGCTTTGACTATTCCACCCCACAGTGCGAACGGTAGAAACAAACACTATGGAAGGTTTTAAAATACTAATGCTTATTATATTTGAAGTTTTAAATATTAAATAGAAATTGTAGGCAGATAAAGAGAAGAAATTATCTATTTTTGTACGTCCAAAGTAAAACCAAAGAAATGAGAATAGACTGCTGTGTATTCCTTAAAGTGTTTTATTAGATAAATTCAAATAGCTATGTAACTTAAGAACTGTGTATGAAATTGACGATGAAATAATGAATACTTATTTTTCCTTTTTCTTAAGATTTTTGTTTGAAAATGGCGCCCAACGTAGTTTTATTTGTTTTTTGTGAAGAATTTGTTATATTTGTTTTCTTAAATAATGAGTTGCCATATATTTAATAATGAGTTGCTATATTTTGCCTTTAATTTGAAAAATTATTTTGAGAACAGCACCCAACGTGATAGGTTTTATTTTTATTCGATTTTTTTGTCTTTAAGTGATTGAATTTTTTAAAGCGAATGAATTCCTGCAACCTGCTTCTTATTACAAAAATTATTTTGAAAATGGCGCCCTATGTCATAGATGTTTTTGTTTTGAAGAACATGTTTTTTATTCCCTGAGAGCTTGCGTTTTCAAAAGCAAATGATCATATTCGTATTAAAGCTATTTTGTGTTCCAGAAACTCTTTGAAAACAATTTGAAATTTTGGATTTTGTCTTTTCCATTAATTCATATGAATATATACGAAACTGTTAAAGTTGCAGTTCTGTTGAAGTATGACTGTTTTCTACAAAAATAAAAAGTCTTCCCGATAGACAAACCCCTTTAAATAAAATTAGCTTAAAACATGAGTCTATGTGGTAGAAAAGTTACTTCACCCTAATTTTATGAGCAATAGGTTTGATTCTTTGCATAACTATCAACGTTGTTTACTGATAAGAAGCCGTTCCTAGTTAAAAAAAACGTATATAACTTTGTATATTGTCATTCCTACTCACATGGTTAAGAACCAAGACAAAATACTTATCGCAGGCAAAGGTAATTGAAATAAATATGTGATGATTATAACCACACCATTATGCAATCACGCATGCAATTGAACTTTTAACATAGCTTCATAAGACCTCTAATTCATTTTTATTTATTTTTAGGGTTAAAATATTTTCACTCAATGTTCAAGTAGCAAAACTTATACTCAAGCACATATTCAACGGACCGAAAAAGTTTATGCACTTAAAAATCAGAAACCGTGAAGAAGATGAGCCTTGTAATGAAGCAACCACTGACTTCATTGTGTGGGAATATTATTGAAGAAGTCTGTAGAAAGCTAAAAGCGTGTATATATTTTCGTAAGGGGGAAATCAGTAAATCACAATCGTGAGAGAAGTCTGCGGGAGCATTCCCCATAAAGATTCCTACTTTGATGGGTAAAAACATTTTATTTTTTCTTTGTTGTTGTTAATGTTGTTGTTGGAGTAATTTCGAATTGTGCAAGCTATGGAACTTCATCAAATCAGCTTGCTACGCTCATTATACTTACTACATGGATGCCGTTCCGTAAACAAAAGGGCGTGTTGAAGATGTCAACCGTATAACAACAAGCAAGCAAGTTTTGTAGATTCTTAATTGGTTCGGCTACCCCTCAAACAGGCATGACATGCAAAATTTAGATTTTGTCGAAACTTAGGGTCTTCAATGGGCCTCATGACACTGGGAACCTAAATTTTGTTTATCAAAGGGAGAGAAGTGGTGACGAACAGGTTAAATAACAAACGAAAATAAAGATTAATTAAAGTTGTCGTAGCTAATTCTGAGAGTATAGACGTGTTATCTTGTGCTTGCGATTAAAAATCTTTTTTTATATAAAAGTTTAAAGGAAACATTTTTTTAAAAGGCTTTAAATATGGAAGAAGATTGCAAAAAGTGCGGGGAGCGTTTTACAAAATCAATTAGTAAAATAAAATGTGTCGGTTTTTGCGAAAAATTGTTTCATGAGAAGTGTACGGGTATCCCGGCATATGATCTCAATTTAGTAAGAACGAACAAAAACATTGCGTTCATCTGTGATGATTGTTTAGATAAACAAAATGCAATTTGCAAACGTTTAGAAGATATTTTGGAATCAGTGAATTTAAATAAAGAAAGTGCATTAAAACAAGAAAAAGCTGTAAACGAAATCATAGAAAAATTGAAAGTATATAAAAACTGTGAAGTTAATGAAACGGAAAAAAATAAAAAAAAGAATATAGACACTAGTGTGGTTGTGAGTGGCAATGTGTATGCACCAGCACCATCTTATGCAGATTTGCTTAAGAGAAATGAACCACCTGTCATTCTTAAACCAAAAAAAAATCCAAGAGAACAAGAGAACAAATGATGAAAGAAAGAAAAAATTGACCCAACGTCATTATCGATAAAAGTAAATAGTGTGGTAAATAAAAAAGATGGTATGGTTGTCATAAATTGTGGTGATGCCGAGTCCAGGGATGTTATAGAGAAAGAGGCAAAAGATAAATTGGGAAACGATTATGATGTTTTAGTACCACAGTTAAAAAAACCATGTTTATTAGTATGTGGTGTAAATAGTGAATGGGATCAAGGCAAATTTGAAAACGCAGTTAAGAACCAAAATAAAATGAAAGGAACAGTTAAGTGTTTAAAACTTTTTAAGGCAATGAATAAAAATAAGAATAATGAAAATGTATATAAAGCAATCATTGAATTAGAAAGTGAAGACTATAAAGAAGTAGTAAATAAGGGAAGCCTAAACATTGGTTGGGATAGATGTTTTGTATTTGATTTTGTGCCAGTCAAACGTTGCTTTAAATGCTGGGGCTTTAATCATGAGGCAAAAAATTGTACAAAAAATGTGGTGTGTGCAAAGTGCGCTGAACAACACGAAACTAAAAGCTGTGATAAAAATATTTCGAAGTGCAATAATTGTGATATAGCTAATAAGAACTTAGGATTTAATTTAGATGTGAACCATGATTGTAGAAGTTATTCATGTGAAGTTTTAAAGAAAAAAATCGAAACCCAAAGGGGTAGAACTGCTTATTAGCAATCAAAGCCAATTATTTGTTACCTTAATATTTGCGGATTGATAAATAATTTTGACGAACTAAAAAATACCATCTGTGATAAAGAATTTGATATAATAGTACTATCAGAAACTCATGTAACGGAAGATATCAATGACAGTGAAATATGCGTAGATAATTATAATTTAATAAGATGTGATACAAACTCTAGTCGAACTGGTGGTGTTGTGATGTACATAAAGAAATATATTCAAACATTAAATGTTAGTAAAGTTGTCGTAGACAATAATATATGGTGGTTTAAATGTGACTTATGTTTGAATAAATACAAATTTTTACTGGTGGCTCTATATAAATCTCCAAGAGTATCTAATAGACATTTCTGTGATAATTTTTCAAACGTCATGGATGAAATATGTGAAAAAATGAAAATACTATAGTGGTTGGTGACTTTATAATAGATTGGTTTGCAACAACAGATACATATAGGAAAGACATCTGTAAGAAAATATCTGATAACGCTTTTTATCAATTGGTAAGTGAACCTACTAGAATCACTAAAAATTCGAAAACGTTAATTGATTAT
Organism: Dasysyrphus tricinctus; assembly: GCA_963921185.1. Taxonomy (NCBI): domain Eukaryota; kingdom Metazoa; phylum Arthropoda; class Insecta; order Diptera; family Syrphidae; genus Dasysyrphus; species Dasysyrphus tricinctus. Next base: position 16,858,203 of record OY992533.1, on the reverse strand, counting down.
GTAGTCACTAATAACAAAGATATAGAAGCAAAAACAATTAGAGAACTAAAAATAAGCGACCACGAAACAATTAGTATCAAACTACCATTAAAAAATAGTGTAAAAATCACCAAGCGGAAAATAAAGACGTTCAGGTATAATAAAAATAACTTTCAACGTGAGCTTTTGAATAGCCAAATCTTGCATATTGAAAATATAGTACATAACAACGTAGCTTCAAATATTTTTATAAAGGAGTTAAATAAAATAGTAGAAAAGTTTACCAAAGAATTCGATTTGCGTTTAAGTGAAAATACTTGGTTCAATAGCCATCTGAATAGTTTAAAACGCAATAAGATAAACAAGCGAGCTAAAGCGATTCTTGCAAACACCGAGGAGGACTGGACAAACTACAAAGCGGCGAGAAATCAATACAAAAATGAAATTATTCAAACTAAACGGAGATATATAAAAGAAAAAGTAGATAATGCAACGAATCAAAAAGAAATGTGGCGAAATTTAAAAAAATATATTTTAAAAAAAGAAGATTCTAGTGTAACATCCATTATTTTTAATAATGAGCTCATAAAAGATGATAAACTTATTGCCGATAAATTTAACGATTTTTTCGTAGAAAGTGTAACTAAAATTAATAACGATATTCCATTTGTGCCGTACACTAATTTAATACCTTTTTCGGGTTATACTTTTAAATTCAATTGTGTATCGTTAAATGATATTCACTCTGTGCTTTTATTAATAAAAAATAAAAAAGACAACACTTTTTTGAGCCCGAAAATATATTTAGAAAACTTTGAAGTCTTAGGGCCGGCCTTACAGTCTATAATTAATAAGTCTTTTCAAGAGGGTGTTTTCCCAGAATCTTGGAAAGAATCTACGGTTAGCCCTATTGAAAAAGTCTCGAATACCAATAAGTGTGAAGAATTCCGACCTGTCAACAGTATGCCTTTATACGAAAAAATTATAGAAAAGATCGCGTTTAAACAAATTGAAGACTACTTCGAAAATAATGCATTTATAATAGAATCACAATCTGGTTTCCGAAAAGCTCATTCATGTGAGAGTGCCTTAAACTTTATTTTAACTAACTGGAAAGAAAGTATATCAGAACAAAAATGTATATATAGTGTCTTTCTTGATCTAAAACGTGCATTTGAAACCATAGACCGTTCGATCCTCTTAAATAAACTAGAAAAATATGGTATTAAAAACGGTGAACTTGATTGGTTTAAAACCTACCTTGAAAATAGAACTCAAAAAGTTAAAATTAACGAAACTTTTTCAAAACCTAATCATGTAAATTTGGGAGTTCCCCAAGGATCTGTACTGGGAACTCTGATGTTTATAATATACATCAATGACATCGTACATGTGTTAAAGCATTGTCAAATTGCCTTGTTTGCTGATGATGCCCTTCTTTACATTTCTGGAGAAAACATTGAAGAGTGCCACAGGAAAATTCAAGAAGATATTAATAATATATATGATTGGTTGTGCCAAAATAGGCTTAAAATAAATGCTAGTAAAACAAAGTGCATGATATTTAACAATAGAAATAGACTTAGTTTAAATTCGAACTTATTAATTGAAAATGAAATTATAGAAAGAGTTGATCAAATAAAATACCTTGGCATTGTGATTGATTATAAACTAACTTTTGAGAGTCAAATAGATTATATATGTAAAAAGATTTCCAAAAAAATAGGCTTTTTAAAACGAATAAGAAGAGAAATAACGATATTAACGGCAATAAATATTTACAATGTTATTGTGAAACCTCATTTTGAATACTGTTCAACAGTTTTGTTTTTATGTAATGATGGGTTAATTGCTAGACTGCAAATATTGCAAAATAAAGCTATGCGCACTATTTTAAAATGTAATAGATATACTCCAATAAATTTTATGCTAGATGCTTTGAAATGGTTGTCCGTGAAACAAAGAATTATAATGAATATGCTTATGTTTGTGTACAAAATTAAAAATAAATTAATGCCAAATTATTTAACAAGATATATTCAGTATGTTCGTGATATTCAGCCATATGCTCTTAGAAATATCAATGATTTTCGATTGCCAAATTTTATAACAGCAAGAGCTCAAAACTCACTTGTATTTAATGGTTTTAAAATTTTTAATCAAATGCCTAATCATGTTAAATCCGAAACTAATGTTAATATATTTAAAAAAAGTATTGTGGAATTTGTGAGACTGAAATATTAGTTTATATAAAAACTATTTTTAAATCATAAACCGATAATTGTAACCTAAAGCTATTTAATACGCTAATAAAATACTTATCTATTTATCTATCTATCCTTCTTGGTTAATTTAATTTAATGGATCAAATAGCAGCCCATAAGGCGTTTTTTTTAAGTTTCTAAGAACCAAAATAACGAAATGAAATTAAATGAAACTCCAGAAACCAAAACCCCCTTAAAGTTCAACAAGTTGTTACTCAATTGAAACCAACATAAAAATTTCACGTCGAAGCACAGTGGAATTAAGCATCATTCCAGACTGTTGACTATAAGTCATTCTTCATCTTCTTTAACAAAATGAAAAAAAAAAAAAAAATAGAAAGCAACAGAAAAAAAGCAAACTTGGGGAAATCAACTGACTTAATTTTATTTGATAGCAAAAATACCATTCATGTTGGGCTAAGTAATTTATATTGCTTCTGACATAATGACATATTGCCATAGCTGGTCCCTTAATTGACTCCAATCATGATGACTGAGACTTGTTGTTTGTTATTTTTCTTACAACAACAACAGTCAACAATAATTAACTTAAAGTGCATTAAGAATTTGTGGTCACACTCACAAAAGTTTTATTTTTGACGCAAGTTCAAAAATTATTCACTCCGAAAAACTCAACTATACGCCCAGCACGTATGCACCATATTTTGGATAATCTCATTAAAAATCTCAAAACCAAATTATGTGAAATCACCTTTGTTTCCCTTGAATGTAGGAATATTTTTCACGTCATTTAACCCGACCTTCAATTTAGGCCAGATTATTTCAAAATACGTAAAATATTCATCCCCTAAAAATAAAAGAAAAATAACTCAATATATTCTGTCTCCTCTTGAGTGTGTGTGTATTGGAATTCTTCTTTTTTTATTGCCTCTTGATAATGCACGTGTTCATGTTGTAGTCATATACGAAAGATTAAGGAATATTGAACAAGGGTGAATGTGAAGTGATGGCAATGTTTTCATGGTTCGTTGTTGATTCATGGTGTTTCTTTTGTTGCGAAGATGGGAGGTAACGACAAAAAAAAATATTTTCTAAGAAGGGAAGAAAACCTGTAGGAATAAAATGTACAACGTGGTTGTACATGATTGCTTCCCGCAATTGATATCTGTATTTACAATTCCATATTTAAAAATATGAAGAAATTTTTGTCGTGGTTGATTTTATTGTGGTTCAAAATCTTTTTTCGTTTTTTATTTTAAGTTGCGTTTTCTAATCAAAATAATCTAAAACATGAACATGAAATATTTAGAAATGGCGCCCAACAGGTGGACTTCAGCTCATCATCGGAGTGAAGTCACATATTTCATTCCTTGCATTAAAATTGCTCTTTTTTTCCTGTAATTCAAATTTGAAATTTAAGAATTTTTGAGAAATGGCGCCCAACAAATGGGTTTCAGAACATAAAGAGGTGATGTCTGATTTGTTTAAAAAATATTGTTTATTGCATCAACAAAATTGCTTTTTCTTGGTATTCAAATATATGTATATAAATTGCATTCACATTATCCAAGCCAATCATTTTTTAGAAGTGACGCCCAAAGGGTGGATCTCAGCTCTTCATAGAAGCGATATCTAAATTGTTAAAAACATTTTACTCATTGTACTAGAATTGTTATTCCCTTCTAGGTATTCAAATACAATTATGAAAATGGCGCCCGACGTGAAGATCTTAGCTTTTAGTAGGAATAATTCAAGAATTTTTTCTTTGCATTTGACAAGGTAATGATCAGATCCATCTTTCAAATGGGCTGGCAATGGTGCAATGGATGTAGAAGTGAGTTCGAGCTCCACTCTACCCAAATTTTTTTTCTATATTCCCTCAACTTCAACTGGATTCCACCCGTTGGATTTAATGAAATAATAAACACCTTATTCTCACTCTACAATCCAATTCCTAGTTCATGTCCACATAATTGCTTTACTGAGGTTTTATCGAAATACAATTGTGAAAATGGCGCCCAACGCGAAGTTTTTGCTTTGATTTTGAAGAATTCGTGGTTTTGTCATATTTCTGCGTTTTTGAAGTGATTGATGTAATTTATCTTGAATCTTTTGTCTTCTTGCACGTGTTAATGTAAAAATATTAGGCCGTATAAACTTTCATTTCGAGGGGGAATAATGTGAAAGCAATATTCTTTAAGAACTTTATTTAAATATTTTCATGATTCCTTTTGTTGATTCATGGTTTCTTTTGTTGTGAAAATTGAATAGAACGATGAAAATTATATTTTCTAAAAAGGGAAGAAAACCTGTAAGAATAAAATGCAGAACATCGTCGGATATACTTGCTTATAGTCACTGATGTCTTTATTTACAATTTAGTATCTTAAAATGTTTAGAATTTTTTTTGTCGAAATAACTTGTTTTTTTTAAGTTGAATTTTAGAAGGGAACTTCTGGCAACAACTAAGACATGAAAAGAAATTTAAAAAATAACGCCCAAATGCGCATTACAGCTCAACATGGAATCTATCTCAATATTGTTAATCGTTCATTACATCAAAATTGATACTTCTTTCTTGAAATAATAGTTGAATTTACATTATCTAAGAAATGAAGAGTTTTTATTTTAGAAATGGCGCCCAACAGGTGAATTTCAGCTCGTCACATAAGCGATATCTGAATTGTTAAATACAATTTTTTTTATAAATTTCGTTCATACACCACAATTGATCCATGTTTAATCAAAATCTTGAACGGAAATATTTTTACAATTGCTCTACTTCATCTTTAATACATTTTTATCGCAAGTAAATACAAAAATATTGAGTGCGGAGAACATTATATTTTTTTTATAGAAAAAACATGAGACGGTTTTCTTTTTATTTGCTTCCCCTCCTGTTGAGTAGATTACAAATAAAGCAAATGCTAAAAGATTGTGAAATGAGATACCGATACACACGTTTTTTTATGTCGGCCTGAATTATTGTTGATCAAAAAATAAGGCGTAGATATGTATATGTATGTAGGTACTCAGATTTGTTCGAAAATCCTGTTCTTTGAATTATGACTGAAGATAAGTGTCTTTCTTATTAGACTCTGAAAACAGCTGCAAATGTAACTTGATGAGCGTTTCCGTTCATGTGATTTGGCAGTAAAGGAATTCATTTGTATTAGTTGCACTGGTGTTTTTATAAAAGTTTGTTGATTTCTTGTAATGAAATAAATATTATCAAATCAAATAGGAAACTTAACAATGAATCCATTATCTTTTATATTTTCTAATAATAGAATATGAAGAAAATCTGAAAAAAAATTAGGAGTTGAGCTCACTTGAACTTTTAAATTGAATTTAATATTTTCTTATATTGAGGTCTCTAGCTTCATTTCCTCGCTAGCTCTGTCTACATAAAGCTTTTTATTCAGCTACAACGGTCATATCAAGGAATACCTAGTCATAGTGGTCAATTAATTCATGAATAAAATGACTCTACATCTTTTTTGTATCATTCGTGTATTCCTTAATTATCACAACGTCTTTACTTTCAGTTTTTTAAGGTCTTGGATTTTTTATTTTAATGACTTTCGATATTCCATTAGACACAGCGCAATAAAGAATCAAGTGTGAATTGTAGGATAAAGAAATCTTCCATTAATAGTGGTTTGGTAGAGAAAATCATTCCTGCTTCCCTAGCTAAAACCTAGATTTACTTCAGAGCTAAATCGTACGGGGTGATTAGATTTCATTATATGGTGCTCTGGGAAATAATTCAGACATGCAGTTTGAGTTCGATATTCTAAAAGGGTATATTTGTACACCAACCGAAAACCACATTTTGCCAGACAAAAAAATTGTAGAAAATTTAATTTCCTACAAAATATGTTATAAGAAAAATGTTAAGGCAAAAAATATAAATAATTGAAAGGTCAATAACTTTTATTTCGACATTTCTTTTTTTATGATGAATACAAACAAATTAATCCCTTCTTTTTTAACAAAATTCAGTATAAGTAGTACTTATCGAATAAAGGTACAAAAAACATTTTGTAGGAAATTAAATTTTCTAAAAGTTTGTTCTACAACTTTATGTCTAGCATAAAAAAGTGAGCTACGTGTGAAGATATAAAATAACGTTAAAAACAAAGCAAGTTCCAGTTCTTAAAAAAAAAAAAAACACGTTTAAGGTCGACTGCAGGGTGACTCAAGGTCCACTTTGGGAATCATCGCGAGAAAATCTTTTATTACTACAACACTTAACTGTTACATGTAACAATGAAGTGACATTTCTCAGCAAAATTAATAAATCCACACATTTAATTTCTGTGCCGAGGCTGTGTATTGCCTAGTTCAATAATAAAAACACATTGGGACATATTCATAGACATTGTTTAAGCTGTGCTGTAAGGCAACACCGGAGATTTATCTTATTGAAATTTGTTAAGAAGATAAACTCAAGTTTTTCCAAGCAACACCTCATACTTTGCCTATGAATTTGCCCCATTTTGATCATAATTTTTAGTTGCCTTTGTCATTTCTCTATATACCTAAGTTATTCAATCCATGACACATTTCATCTTTTTCCTTTAATTTCGTGGTTACAAATTCCCATCTCTACTTGAACGTATTCAACGTTAAGTCTTAAAGTCTCCATAAAAAGTCTTCCCCTAAACCCTACTGATACGAAATTGATAATTGTAGCAGATTATATAGAAAAGTCTCCACTCTTTTTCCGCAAACAATAAATTATCATTAATGGTTAGCGTCAAAATTACATTTGAGTTTTATTCGTGTTTGTCTTTCTTGTGAAAATTTCGTTGTCTTATTGAAGACCAAAATAAAATATGGTCTCATCTATGCTGTTCGAAGATCAAAATAAATAACTAGCAGATTATTTGGAAAAGTCTCCACTCTTTTTTCGCAGAGAATTAATTGCCCATTAATTGTGTGCAGATAAATGACATTTGAGTTTTATTCGTATTTACCTCAGGTCTTTACCTTGAATATATGACAATTAATACTCAAATTATAGGCCGCGTAATACCCATCGATTGGCAACCACTAAATAAACATTTTAATTCTTGATTTATTTGCGGGTTTAAGCTATTACAAGTAGATTTGTGAAGCTTTGTGTGTCATGATCGGTTTCGTGTGATATATCAAAATAATTGTCGTTTAATGTACTTAAGAATAAATAGGAAAAACATCCATGATGAAACTTTTTCTTTTCTCTAAACTGTAATTTTTGTGAAATTTTTACCGCAAGATGATTGATTTCACAATAAAATTAAAAATAACAGTAATCCATTAAAATTTCAATGAACCTCAATGGACTATCCAGTGACTGGACTACATTGAAAATTTAGAACAAAATAAAATAAAATACTTTAATAAAATTTAAAAGACTCGAATAAACTTTAGTTTATTCCTCATTTTACTCTTCTTATATATTCATAATTCAAACAGTTTTTGGCTTTATTGAAATTTTATTTCAAACAAAGGTTATTCGCTTTTTTAAAACAGCTTTCGCTTCAGTTTAATAGACAAACGCAAGTCTTAAATCTATTAAACAAATATATAGGAAAATCAACCTGTTAACCTTAACAACACCTTTTTCAAATTGATGCCCAAAATGCTATTTTACTTGCCAGATCTTATCTATTGTTTAAAATAAGAGTTCCCCAAGATAAAATCACTCACATGGGTGGAGAGAAAAGATTTATAAAACTTGGTCTCATTGACAAGTGATAGGAAAATCCTTAAATATCCTTCATGGATATCCTGTTCTACTATAAAAGTTTCGATACAAACAAATATTTTTTTCTGTCGATGAATCATTGCAAAATTTGGAAAATTATTCTCAAAAAATAAATATTTTCTAGATTAATTAATAGTCTACAAGTAAAAAACACTCACAAATAAAATTAAATTAAAAAAATGAAAAAAAATTGCAAATAATAATTCAACAAATAAAATTATCTTTTAGCTGGAAATCATAACAATTTATACATTTGTGCTTCAGTTATTTTAATAATGTTAATTCCGTTTGCATTTATAAAATGTTTATCCTTAAAACCGAACGCCAATCATCATCGATGTATACCTTCCTCTCTATAAATTCGCCCCTACCTTAGGGCAGGAACAGAACAGAGCACCAAGCGCTCCACTACATATCCCTACATAAACCCTATCCTATCAGCACAACTACTCCTCTCCCCACCTTTGGCCCCTCTCGCTCCCATCTGAGAATATACAGCAAGAGGATTAATGTATTTTATCGATTTTTCATGCAGGAACGGTCGGTCGTCTCTCTACGGCTTGCACCTTTCCCCTTTAAAATTCTCATTGCCATAGTCATAGCCATAGCCACAGCCCATGACATCTACTTTGTTTTTTTTTTAAGTCTATATATAGATATATAGGTACCTATCCCCATTCCACTACTGACCTGATATACTTGTACCCACTCCCCTTTTCTCATTTGCTTACACCACCCACATCATCATCATCATTCGCATCAGGACTCAGGACAACTACTATACTCGTACCCAGTGTCAAGCTACAAAATTTGAATATTGCATCATCTAAAAAAGGGTTGAGTTGTTTGTTGGGAAATAAAAATTAAAAATTTCCAAAACACATCATTTCACAATAAACAAAAAAAAAACAACAGAAACAAAAACTAAATAAAAACTGAATTCTGGTGCATTAAAAATAAAATTACGACAAATGCATGCACAAATGTACATCCATTCAACAAAGAAAATATTTTGTTATTATAAAAGAGGGTGACCATCTATAATTTTCAAGTACAGAAAATACGGTGCGGTCCACAGTCGAAAAGCACTTTTCAAACTAAATGAAGGTGTATAGTTTTGAAATTATTACTAGGTATATAAACTTTGTCTAACTTTAGACAGCCTTCCGACTCAAAAAGTTACAAATAAGCATGATTTAATGCTGTTGAATAATTTTCTAAATTAAGGACAGTCGTACGATCATGGTTAAAATTTTGATTAGTGGTTTAGCAATTTAAACTCACAGATTTAAGTAGATTAGCTGAGGTTCAACAATGGTGTTTGGTTCAAGTATGTGATAGAAGCAAATAACGTGCTCGAACCATCGTTGAACCACAAATTTGTGAGTTAAAATATCTGAACAACATTTCAAAATTTGAACCACATTTGATCAGATGGCTTAAAGTTAGACAACTCTGTCTGTTTTTTCAGTTAAAGTTTCTCTCCAAACTCAAAAACTGTAAGCGTTTTTAAGAAATGAATAGGGAACAGAATTTTTGTGATGCGAATGACCAAAAGTCTGTCACTAGATTTTTTTAGTATGCGAAATTAAAAAAAAAAAAAAATAGTTTGTGAAGAATATAACAGTGGACCCTTAGCTTATAAACAAAATTGTGTTTATAAATCTATATTTTTACTATCGTAACATTTTCCCAGCGTCACTTTTAGTCACTTGAATTAAACTTTAGCCCTTTTTTGGTTATTTTCTTCTTCTTTTTTATTAGCATTCAAATTTGTTTTAAAAAATTAGTTTCTTTGTTAAACCGACTAAACTTCATTTCAAGCGTCTTTCTTTTATAAATGTTTTAGAAGAGAAAGCAAATTTTAACTAGTTGTTTCATTGCAAAAAATACAGTGACCAAAAAAGCCGACGGAAAGATTTATAAATCACTTCCACTCATCCATTTTCTTGCTTTTGATCGCAATCATAAATCCAAAAATAAATATTGATAGTTTTGTAAGAAAAATAAAGTTTGACTGAGTCATCTTTCAAACAAAAATTTGTAAGCTAACTTTGGTACTTCTATTTTCAAAAAAATGAACTATATTGCTCCTGGCAAGTTGTTCAAAAAATAGCCCTTTTCATTAACATTTCAAAATGGTACAACACTTGCTACTTATTCATTTGGAAAAAGTAATATTGATTTTTTTCTTGCAAAAGGAACCCATTTCACTGTACTCAAACATCGATTCTATCGTAGTTTGTGTAAGATAAACAGAAGGTATAAAAAAAACTGCATACCGTAAATTAGAATGAGACAGATCTACACTACATACGGTACGCTTTAATCTACGCCTGGTACGCTACGCTGCTTTTACTCGAAACTTTTCGTAATTCTGAGTTTTTGTGGTACACGTTTGCTTTTGTGTTGCCCTGGACTCAATTAGTGTTGTGGAAAATGTGTTATTCATTAATCATTACCTAGTAACAGGTACTAAAAACCTTTCGCGAAATGCCACACATTATTACTAAACTAAGTGAGATGGGTTTTCTTTTTTTAATTTCGCAATTCAGGTATAACCTATCTTATCACCCGGTTCCCGCTTGACCTTGAGTTTTGGGTAACAGGGTGTTTACGGTTACTATAAGGTTTTTATTTTAAATTAAATTAAATTAAATTAAATATTCAAATCAATTTAGGCCCATTTGCTGATACGAAACTTAAATAATTTAAGTAGAACATAAGCACTTATGTGACAGTTTACGCAGAGGAAAAAGTAGAACATAAGCTTTTAAGTAGAACATAAATGCTTAAGTATCGTATCAGCAAACGGGTCTTAATTATACTCATTTCTTATTTCAAAAATATCAACAAATCTCAGCACTAAGTTGTCAATTCAAAAAAAAAACCAACAAACCTTATAGAAAATTATATATGTATAGAATATATAGTGCCATAGACCCGAATACGAGCAGTTTTGAAACCGATTCGTGTCGAGGGGACGTTCGGTGCTATTCGGTTTCCATTTTGCCGTTTTTATCGGTTCACACTTTTCAGGTCCGACCAAAAATGAATCGAGTACAAACCGAACCGATACGAATACATGTGAGACAATTAAGAATTTGTAAAATCAAAGTTCACGTTCTTAAGAAAATTGAAAAAAAAAAAAAAATCTAAATTGTTGTATATGTGTGATTCTCTGCCAACGGTGATTATTTTTTTTTTTTATTTCAAAAATTAAAACTTATCGGAAACAATTTTTGTTTCGTTTTTCTGGCTTCATTTTCAGAGTACAAAAATTACGGTGAAATGTACTAAAACTGGAATAGACGATAATGAAGCTCTTTTACTTTTTTGTTTTTGTATTTTGTTTTCTCTCTTTTTGACCATATTTTTGTTGAGATTCTAGATTAACTGTTATGTTTAGACCTCTTGACATTTCTACTTCCCTTATTTTTTTTAAGTATGCATAACTTTTTCGTTTTTGTAGTCTATTCTTCTGAATGGCAACCCTTTTCTTTGTGCTGGGTTATTACCTACTTAGTTTTTATGACACAGAATCATTTTTGTTTGGTTCTTTCGAGGTATTTCTACCGTTTTAATAAAGAAACGGTACTGACATCCACGGTACTGATATTGAGACAGTTTATGTGACCTAACTTCTCTATGCTAATGAAAAAAATAATTTCCAGGACGATTTTAACATAATGTCGTTAAAAGGAATACAAAATTCTGATAATCAACCAAAAACATGTTGTAACAAATTAATTTGTGACACACTTTCTTCGAATGAAAACATATCACTCTTAGGCCCTCATTATGAATAGCGAAACGAACGTTCGCTTAAAAGCGAATGATTTAGCGAATTCCCATATCACGATATTATCGAAAGCGAGCTTCCAAATTCGCTTCAAAAATCAATGCTATTGTTGGCATTACTGATTTTTGAAGCGAATGTGGAAGCTCGCTATCGATAATACCGTGATAGGGAATTCGCTAAATCATTCGCTTTTAAGCGAACATTCGATTCGCTATTCGTAATGAGGGCCTTAAAGTGCAACAACGTTGAAAAAATAAAACGATTGTTGTTATATATACATAAATAGTGCCTCTTTTAGAAAACCACCATACAAACGTCTTGAAACCAAAACAAAATGGCGGTTCAGCGAGAAATCTTTTGAATTCAAAAATAAAAAAAAATCCTCGGACAACATTCAATCATAATGAATTTATTCAGCAATAAGTATTTTGACTCAATTTTTGCATAATTTTGTCAAGCAAGTATTGCACTCAAGGTTTTCTAATGACAACATTTCAATTCAATGAAGTATTTCATAAGAAAAAAGTAGATTTAATCGGAAAAACAAGCAACGGACATGCCACGGTACTGACATTTATACTACATTTTTCCAAGCTATGTGGAAGAAGAAGCAAATTTGGTCATGATATCGAATGTAGATTGTAGTAAATAGCCATTTACACAAGTCAAACCAAAAATATATACGAACATTTTACATTAAATAACAAAAAAAAGCACTGGACACAAAGAATCACCGTTGGGGCGGAGTCACCCATATGAGCGTATACTATTGGAAAGTATATAGCTATAGCCCAGTAAAATTTTAGAAATAAAATTAAATTTTATGAATGAGAAACAAAGTGTTGAAATTGAAAGTTGATGATGGCGCTAATATTAGTTTTGGAAAAATTTAAATAACTTTAGTCTTATTTGGCAAGTTATTTGAAAGAGAACTAAAGCTTCCCTCTATAAACCCTTGGCTTATTCGGTTAAATCCGTAAATATTGACATTTAAATTTTATTATTGACTTTTGACTAAATACTCTATACATCAAAATATATCTTTAAAGCTAAAGATGTCAGAATATGGTTTTTCCGCCATCTGTAAAGTTACGAAATTTCATTGGCCTAGAAAAAAATCTATTTAAGGATTGGAGAATTTACTCCACAAAACGGTGATTTTTATAATCTCCACAGAGGTTTAGAAAAAAACTTTGCTGTAAACGTCAAAATACAGTTTATGCCCTACCAATGTCAAGTCATAAACTTTAAAATTCAGGATGTTCTTTCTTAAAAAAAAAAGGATCAGAAGCCTTCGGGATAACTAATTATGAAAATCCCATAAATACTCCTTCGTAAACGTCAAAATATGTTTGACTGTAAAATATATTTAAAAAAATGATATACAAATTCCAAACTTTACCAATATAACTTTAAATAAATGTAAAAACGTCCAATTTCGAAACTATTTTGAAATAAGACTGAATTTTTTAACTCTCCATTAAATTTAAAATTGCGGTTAAAAATAGGAAATATAAAAACTTATCTTTGTTTTGTTATATTTTTTTAATTTAATTTAATGAACAAATTGAGGTTAAGTCTGACCGTTTTCGAAAACGTCATCTGCTTCCAAAAAGCCTTTGCAGATTGTTCTTGAACGAAAACTATCTTTGTTCGAAAACACAAATACATATTTTATTGTATTAGAATTTTGTTCGATAATGCAGTTTGCTAAATTCACTTTTTCTAAAACATCATCTGCAGTGTAGAAAAATCCAGGGGAGCGTGTTCGTAAACATCAAATGCGTTTGCAAGTAAATTGACTGACATTCATCAAACCAAACTTGTGCAAGAAGAACAATTGCACATTCTACAATAGCTATGTCTGTGTAAAAAAAATTACGATAATTTGGCATCCACTTGACTTTGATTTGACGATTTCGAAAACGGCCTCTAATATGAACATCGTCAAAAGTCACCAAACGTTTCAAGTGTTGTCGATGATGTAGTGTAAATACTCGTAGAAGTGAATGGTACGTTTGATTGGAACTTGTGTTTCTGTGCTATCTATAGATTCGCCGAGTCGAACTGCGATTTTGTTCAAAGTCACCAAGAATAACAGTTTGACATCGACAATAGAGGCTAAACTTTGCTAAAAGCGTTGAGTGACATTCAAATTTTCCAAGTTTTACATTTAAGGCGAACTTAATTCAGGAGAGTCGCAAACGGTAATTCCACATAGTCACATTCGACCGTTCGACTCAGCGAATCGCAAGTCATAATTGGTGCCATAATTTATAAGTTTGGCATACATTTGAATTTATCTCCAGGTAATCACGCATACAAATACTTTGCCACGCATTAAAGTTATATCCACCCAGATTCTAGCTCCATGTGAGTACATCTGAGTGCAAGGACGAGAACGTTTCAAAGGATTATAATTTTAAAATTCAGATTATTATTAATCTATTATTTTTTACAAAACAAAAAAAAAATATTAATAACACCCACTGAAAGGAGTTATCCATTAAAATAAAACAAAATATATCTACAACAACTGGTCACCTCACCAGGGACCAACTGATAATGGTAGGAGGTATTCGTACGTACCCCCAATAGCTCGCCATATCGTTTTTTTAAAAACACAAAAATCAAAACAGTAAAATAAACATAAAATATTCGCCTTTATTATTGCGCGATGTTGATTATTTTTTCTCCCTGTTTACCTACGTACCGTCCCGTTTCAGAGTTTCAGAGCGTCTTTTTTAAACGGATTTCCAAAAAATAACGAATGAAAAAAGAAAAAAATATAATATTTTGTATGTCTTTTTGACTGTGAAAAAATCCTTTTAACAAGCACACTCCATCTCCCTTTCTCCTCGCACAGAACCTGGAACTGGATGTGGGTATAAATATGTAGGTATATGGTTTTTGAAACCACCTCGTTTCACCCATATTTCGCCAAACCAACCTATATGCAGGATTCCTTATGACTCAAAACTATTTTCATTCATTTTTTTTCATTATTTTCATTCTTTCTTTTTTGCTCTGTTTTGCTTCCGTTGTCCTGAATTCGACACTGCCATTCTCAACATACAACCGGAGATTACAATTTTTTTTCTGTCGATTTCTTTTTCGCTCTGCTTTTTTAACTATCGGGTTTTTTTGTATTTGCTGCTTTCATTATTTCGTTCGCCTGCTGTTTACTACTACAGCTGTATGGAGAGTAAAGCTGCAGGTTGTTTCAGTTGTTCTTTCTCTGGTACTGGTTCTCGCATAGCTTTCGTGCGTCTGTCGTGTCCGTCAAGTCCGGCCGTCTCGTCAGTGCGATGGTGGAAATTCGGGCCACACACTCTCTTCTCACAGGGATATTGCTCATACTTATGCCTCTCTGCTTGTGCTCCTGATTTCATTCCACATTTTTTTCTTCTGATTTTTTTGATTTCGCAATCCCCCATCCCTCCATAACTACATCAATGTTCAACGGTTGTTTGCTGCATTAAAAGGACAAGCAAACAAGTTCAACAGAAATTTCAAAAAATGAAAAATGATGAAAAAATACGCATATAAAGCAATAACAACAATAGAGTGGCCGAATGGACGTTGAAAAAAATTCAATACATACCCCATCGATCGCTCTCCCTCCTTTTCATAAAAAGGACCAGCACGAATTTTTTTTCGCTGATTGGCAACGTATCGAAGCACAACCCTTAATTATAAAAAAATAATTGTCTACCCCGGTTGAGTTAAAAAAAAATACTCATTTATATATATTGAAACATCCCCATTATAATTTTTGGCATCGCAGTAAATGAGGGGAACCAGCTGCCCCCACCACACTCATATATGTATGTGGCCCCGAAAAATTCGGACCGAGCCTCCTCCCAAAACAAAAAAACCGAACCCGATCCAATTAAACAAAATAAGTTGCAATAAAACAAAAATATTATAAAAATGTATGCAAAAAACAGGAAATCTCCCTCCCCCTCTCGCAAAAAAATAAAATACAACCCGAATTCGCGACTATAAAAATAAAGGGGTGTACCCCTTTATGTATGCAATTGGTAAAAAATTATAAAGTCTCTGTGTGATGCTTGACAACTGCCTCTACTGGGTGCTGAGACTGAGATGAGCTAAAGCATCCATGTACCGAACCGATGCCCGTTCACAGGTATGTCATTCTCATCCTTGTCGTTCTGTATTCTGTGTCCTGTGTCCAGCGTACACCACCTCTCTTCCTCTATACGAACCAAAAAAATCACAAAAATCGAAAACTGTCAATAAAGCAAAAATAATATATCGCAGTGTTTCGTTTTCGTGATGTGTTTTTGGGACACACACTTCTTTTATTTTGTTAAATTTGGTTTCGCGTTTCTGTTTTCCAACGTGTTTTCCAAGGACTGTTTCTGTATGTAAGTATGTTTTTGGTGGAAAAATTTTTGGATCGTTTATTTTGTAGTAGTTGAAGAAAAAATGTCGCTTCAAAAATAGTAGATATATCTACAGTAGAACCTCTCTAATTTAAAACCTATATTTGGGATCGAAAAAACACCGAATTTGAATTAAATTTTCTTGGCATGAATTTCATGGCTTTCAAGATAACAGTTTTACAGTACCAGATCATGCTAGTCTCGGGGTTTTTCAATCAATTTAAATCCTAAGGTGTAGTTGTACAAACGTGGTTTAAATTTTGATCAATGGTTCAACAATTTTTACTGGCGGAAATACGAGGTTCAACTATAGTTCAACTCGGTTATAGTTATCCAATTTAATGCCTGAACCATCGTCAAACCTCAGTTAATTCGCCGAAGTCGGTGACTTAAAATGTTTGTACCACGGATTAAATATTTGTACAACTGATTTGTTATGGCGCCATCTCGATTTCGATAGTAAAAGTTATACAAATCTTTAAAAGTACCATTTCCGTTCCTCAACTGAAAAACTGTTTCGGATTTAGCTCGGGGTTCATTTATTTTCAGGTATAGCTAACCTGATTTAACTCAGAGTTAACGCTGCACTGAAAAATTGGCCCTAATTGAGAATAATTTAAAAAGATATTCATTTTTCATTTCATACAAAATTACCAAGCTTAAGATGGATACAATTTGTTATTTAAATGTAAGCCAAGCGAAATAAGCCAAGAAAAAGAATATAATACAGAGGCAATTATTCTGAGGAGCTTATAATTTATTCTAATTGAATCCAAGTTTGTGCCGAGCGAAATTAAAAATATGATATGAAAAATATCGTGGAATGTATATATTTAATAACACTTGAATTCCGCTTTCGTTCAACGAAAAATTAACGGGCAAACTGTGGGACCTACTCCCCTTTCGTTTCATTGAAATCGAGAACTAGGGTTTCTGAGAATAAAAAATAAGTATTATTCATCTGAGCTTTATAAGCGTGTTCTTTATTTGAAATTGATATCTTTTTGAAGTGGAATTTCAATAGATCACTCGGAAAAAAATGTTTGCGAAAAAACTGCATATTTGAATTTTCTTTTGGAAATTAATAATTTTTTTTCAACTCCTAGAACCTAAGCGGTTAAGCCTTATTTATTCATCCAAGCGAGTTTCTCCCAGGCTAAGTTGTGTTTATTCCAAAGGTTTTTAACACCTTTGTAATAAACGCAACTTTTTTTTCGACATGGAAAGAAAAATTTCTTTTTGAAGCCAAATTTATTGATGTTTCATTTTGATTTGGATTTTACTTCGCATTGATGCAAAAACTAGACCTTAGAATAAAACTTAAAATTTCACACAAAATCGTTTTCATCACTCTGTATCTCAGCTTTTACTTTAAAATATTATGTAACCTATCGCGAATCTCACTGGGGGAAGGTTCACAGCAGCTGAATACTTTCTCACGGGAAAAGAATTTTTGAAGGAAAAATTCCAAAATTCTTTGTCCATGAAAAACTTTTCGTTTGAAATTTTATTTCCTTCAAAAATTCTTTTATGATGAAAAACTTTTTTTACCGTTTTGAACCACTACTGGATTAAATGTAACCTGCAGACGGATTCATATGAAACTGCAAACAATATCGCAGAAAAAACTTAATTCAAGAAAGTATACACCATTCCGAATAAGTGAAACTTTGGGGCATACCATTTGTTTTTTGAAATACTATGAACATTTTCACGGAAATTATAATTGCAGTAGCCCCCAATAAGTTGACCGAAAATAAATTGTGAAATTTTCGCACTTGAAAATTGAAAACAAAATTACATGCAAAAGATTGTAGAATGTATTCATTTCGCATCTCCCGTGAAAATAAAAAATGCGTTCCACTTATGAGTACAAAACTAATAAGAGGAATCTAAAATATTGTGGATAAATTGGAACGGTTTCAAAATAGTTGATATGGAATGTTATTTTGAAAATTTCACCTTGACAATTTTCTATTGATTTTCACGGGAATTATTTATTCACCTCTCGGAACGTAATGCATTCCACAATCTTCTATAATGGCCATATTTCAATGGGAAAAGCTGAGCCAATGGAGAAATGTTTTAAATTTTATAATGAATAAGCTTTCGTTTTAAATTAAAGCTATGGATATAAAGTTCATGCTGATGAATTTGTAAGAAATTTCCATTTTCACTTGAACTGTGAACTTGTTTTTAGTTTGGAATACTAGATTTTTACGAAAATTGAGTACAGATCATTTCAGATGTGTAAGTAGATATTTTAAACGCAATTCAGGTAATGACGAAATTTTAATATCAAAATTACTACCGTAAATTTCACAACCTTAAGTTCCACAGTCTTTTCTTTTTGAGGCACAATACACCATTTGAACCTTTTCACATCAAAACTCGTATATACTTTTTTGACGAAGAACAATAAAAAAAATTACGCGTGGATAAAATTGTGGAACGTATTAATTTTTAATTTCGAAAGGAAGATTAATATTTGATGAAAAGTTAAAAACAAAATAATTGTTTAATATTTAAGAATTCTATGAAAAAATGTAAAACTTAAAAATTTAAAGTTTATGGAACTATCCTCAGAGCACGATTTTAAAAAACCTACAACTTCCTACTTAGGTATATAACCTTCCTAGAAAAAAAATTTCCTGAAACTCCCCTTTTCGAAATACATTAAGTTGGAAAATGTTACAATAATTAGATATATGTAGGTACTATAAAAATTAATTATAAATATATTTTAAGCTACAAAAAATATCCAATTAAGAGGGAGTCGACTGTAAGTATGTGTATCGGCGAGCAATCATCATTTTGACTGCCCTCCAAAAACAGCATCATAACCCAGCATCGCCATATTCACTCACCCACCATATCCAACAGCGAGTATAGGGTAAGATTTTTTTGGGTTTCATCAAAAAAAATTTATATACATCCACCCACAATGTGCCACCCCCTGATAAAAGCAACACAAAAAAATGGATCCACGACAACCAGGACAACGACGACGACCCACGACCGACTACGAGAATCAAACTGCCAACTGACGTAAAGCGGAAGTATAGCAAAGAGAAAGAGAAGCGGTAAAAATAGTGTGAGTGGTGGTTTGAGAGGTGAGTGGGGCTCGGTTCGGGATTGGGATTCAACGATGAAAAAAATTATAAAAAGGGTGGAAAAAAAATCAGTAAATGAAATCAAAAAGAAATAAGGGACAACTTTTCTACCCCACCATTACTCTGTTCTTCAACCCGCTGCATGCCGCCGTTGCCGTCGCCGCCACTGTGTTGCTGCTGCTGTACCCCACATTATAGTCAGCCAACCGTCATCAGGCTGGTAGTCAGCTAACCATTGAGCTGCCTCTATCCCAAGTACTCATCACCAGTCCACCGCCGCATTATATCAAGGTATAGGTGCATAGATATGAGGAATTGTGTTGTTGTTTAATGCTATACGACCGTCAGTCGTACTACACAAACACACACTCATGCTGGCGCTGTGACCGTATTGTATACCAGGATCATTCATTCCATAGTCATCATGCGGCTCTAAACCTAAATCTAAAAGGACCACCCAACCTCCGACTTCGTACGTCACCCGTCTCATCATCATCATCGTCCCGGTCGTGTCGTCCTGATGATGCTACAACTGCTGCTACTGCTACTGCTGTTGCTGCCGCTCCAGCTCCCGATGATGGCTCTAAAGAACAACACAACTGTGGAACACCCAAAAACCTAAAGTGGCCAAAACAATTGAATTTTTATTTTGACATAGTTCTTGTTTTGGTTCGGTTCTCTTTTTTGTGTGCTTTTTTATTGCCCCGTGTCGCCGTCTATATATGACTTTTTA
Organism: Dasysyrphus tricinctus; assembly: GCA_963921185.1. NCBI lineage: Eukaryota > Metazoa > Arthropoda > Insecta > Diptera > Syrphidae > Dasysyrphus > Dasysyrphus tricinctus. The sequence continues at coordinate 16,838,187 of OY992533.1, read as the reverse complement.
GACTGTGTGGCATCTATACAACAGCAGTAGGTAAACCTTTAAAAGACAAAAATAGGTTAAATAGACGCAGTTGCATGTTTGGTGGAATTAAAATGAATAATGGAGTTTGGTTGCAGAATTGCACAACTGCAGCCGAAAAAAATGTTGACGGTCTGAGAGTGAGAGAAGAGAAAGGTGTTTGTTTTTTATTTATGCAGTCGAGAATAACGGGAAACAAAACAAAAAAGATTATGTATCAATCATGTTAGGTATAGAAAACCTTAGAGTCTGTGATTTATTTTTTATTTCTTTGATTTTCAATATCATTCAAATGAATTTTTCAGCCATTTTGATTTAAATGTTTTGTATTCTTTTCTGAATAAATTTTATTCAAGTTTTCAGTTCAATGCTTGAGAAACAAGGTATATACAGGTACATATACATATATTTTCGTTGGGTTTGGTGTGATCATATATGTATGTATGTAGTTCTGCGAAAATTTAACTTCCAACAATCTTTGTTCCAAGATCTGGTATCTATCTGTTGTTTCAAAAACTTTGTATTTTCAACATCCTTTAAAGCCTCATAGACAACGAATCAAAAGTAAACGAATATTAGTTGCAGACAAATAATGCCTGCCAGACACACTTAATCAAACAAATAAATAAAAAATTGGGTGGCGCAACAGCTCGTGGAGAACGAGGGCCTAGTGACTTACAACAACTCTCAACCATTCTTGTGTGCTTGTTGTTGGCAGAAATGGAGGGGACTTACAGTTTTTTGCCGAGTCCGAAGCGGAGATGTGAAGCACACAAGTATACTCTTGGAGGATTTGTCAGTTCGTCGCAAGAGGCAGTACCTCGGATAAAACATTTTTGTTTTTATATGGCACGGCTGGGAATCGAACCCAGACCTTCGGCATGATAGTCCAACGCACTACCCATTATGCCACGAGGCACTACCAATGCAAACAAATGCCTGTATTCGGTTTTTAGCGATTGATTCTATTATCTCAAGATGTAAATGAACCAAATAACTACGAGTCGAAGTGAGAAATTGCAAAATAAAAAAAAAAAATAGATTTTTTTTATTTCGCATAAAGTATTTTTTATTTTTCCTTAATAGGCGTATTTTGTTGAACTCCTTAATGTGAACATTAAGAAATACTTCACATTAAGGCAAACTTTCCAATGCAAACTCCAGCAACAACAAGTAAACTTCACATTTGAACTCCAGTAACTCTATGGCTGAATGTGGAACGTATCTTAATGTTCACATTAAGGAGGTCAACAAAACACGCCTAATATTCAATTCCTATAAAATCCAAATGTATCCCAATGAGAAAAACTTCTGCCCAGGCGCCCTTAAGACACGCATTTTATTTTGTGTTTAAGATTTAGCATCATTCTTTCAATTCCTCGAGCACAGTCATAGGAAAGTACTGTGATGGCTAACAAAATAAAAGTATCAGATCGATCTTAAATAGACCAAATGGTTGTCAGGCGTTTTAAAAAAAAAACTATTATTTATTGAATTTGTTTAAATTTAAGATGGCATGTCTAAATCGAAATCTTTGAGAGTCGTAAGTTTGAAAATATCGACAGCTTAAATTTTTAAGAAAATCTGATTCCTGGCATTACGAGCTATGAACGTTTTTACGTTTAAGAGATATCTAATTAAAAAAAGTGACAAACGCTTACCAGACCCCCAAAGAAGACAAAAACTCATCTCTTTTGATTCTAATTTTACTTTAAAAAAAATACCGTTCGTAGTTATTTTTTAAGGTGCCATATAACCGTCAGTCTTAAACAAAATATGCTTATTTTTTTTATAAGATTAAGTCTCATCATTAAAAATTTTCCCAGCAAAGTAAATATAAATCGTCTGATGATCCTTACGAAATAATAATAGACCGTTTTCATTAGGCTTAAAGTCTGCCAGACGTCTTCAAAATTTTTGAAGAGCCAACTTTTATTTCGAGTCTTGCAATTGATTTCCTTAAATACAAATAAGTTATTCCCGAGGAAGAAATCAAAAATCCAATTTGTGTTTTGTGTGTTGTCCTCTTCAAGTTGGCAAATTCCTTGCCAAACTCTGTAAAAACGTTAAAAATCATTTATATTTTTTTTGTACTCTTGGTCACTAGGCTCTGGTAAAATACGAGCTAGTGCGCTACCAAATTTGTTTTTATTCATTTGGGTTTATTTTTTATCTAAGAGAAAAGACTGATGAACATGAGTGTTTACCAAAAGCAGTGCCAAAGCTTCTCTGTTTTGTGTGGAGGGGCATAAATATTTTACTAAATAGATACAAGGTTAAATAAACGTATTAACCTGAATAGGCTTAATGAAGAAACAATATTTCCCTATTTTTTCAGATTTTTATTTTGATTAATCGCTTCAGCGACTATAGAGAATGAAAATAAAAATCTAGAAAAGTGGGGTATTATTTGCTTCATCCATTCAAGACGAACCTTTTAAGCGACCCTATATTGTGCATGTTTGTATTTAGGTATGCTCCACTATCCACAGTCTTTTCTTTATTGCTTTTGTTTTCGATTATCTTTTAATTTTGTTCCTTATTTGCCTGGGATCGATTTCATACATGAAAAAACGTGTGGGGGGCAATGAAAACGCGTGGGGGACAAAGCCTGCCAGACGCGCTCTTAAGCCAGAAACAAATCTTTGGAATTTGATTTGAACTATCCTTTTATTCCCCTTAAGTAGCGCCGCGTAAAAAAACAATTTTAATCATTACCTTTTTATTCGCGAAACAAATATTGACTTTTTAATTTCTTAAATAATAGTGCCACACATGTTCGCAGTAAACTAATTCGAAAAAAAAAAACTTCAACAAGGTCGGATTTGTTCTGACAAATTAATCATATTCTAAAATACCTTAATTTTGATTTAGGGAAGTGAAAAAATAAAAAAAAATCATTTTGTATAAATGTATCAAAAACTATCACCAAAAAAAGTCAAATTTCGTAGGATGTATAGATTTTGCATACAAAAGTGCTCAAACTCAAAATCAGTCAAATTTCAGAAGCAAAATACTGATATTCTAATGGTAATGCACGTTTCTCTCAAAAACTAATGCTATAGTTATCGAAAATCATTTGGAGCTATCGAGATATTTGCCTCAGAAATGCATAGGGTGAATTAAGTAGCATTTTCAATTCTAAGCTTGTTTATGCCACAAACAATTCTGTGGTGTTTGGGAGAAACATGATAACTCCATTTTAAAATTTGCCTCCTAACGTCCACTTCACATCGAGGTAGAACCTAAACGCGTTTACCGATTCTCTCTCTTCAAATTTGGAACATTTATGGGAACGGCCTTTGAAATATTCAAATTTGAAGAAAACCGGTTCATCTGTTTAGGTTCTAGCTCGATGTAAAGTGGGCGTTAAGAGGCAAATTTAAAAATGGAGTTATCATGTTTCTCCCAAACACCACAGAATTATATTCATTAATAAAAACCTTTGAACGTAATTGTTCCTTATTAAAAGGTATATTGATATTCACTAGACTACTTCTTCGCAATAGTGATCTGTCTGTTGGGTTCGCTGGGTTGACCACAGACAGCAGTGGAAAGCCACTTGGATTGTTGTTTGTTTGATACCAACTAAATGCTTATGTCGTTTCATTTGTTTTTCCCAGTAGTAGTTTGTAGGCCTTCTAAATTGCCTTTAACAGAACCCCGTTAGATACTCTTCTCTATGAAATAGTTTTGAGGTCAAAACAAAGCCAAGCTATACACCAAACTTCAGCTTAATTGTTACTCTCTGATATATCCTAAGTTAGATGTAAGTCATCGCCATTTTTTACTATTTTTGAGGTATGTTAACAAATCATGAAAATACTATTTCTCTTCTTCCAAATTGATTTAAAACCTTTCCAATTATGTATCTGTATTCTCTGAGAAATCCCTTGTTGAAATGTATGTGCTTACCTTCCTATTAAATTATGTAGTGGTAGATGAAGACTAACACCTTACTAAGGATTTCTCGAAGACTAAAGCAGTTATTGTAGAGACTTAAACTGAATTTTGAAGAAGAAGATTAGTGCTTTCAGGAGCTGTTGTAAAATTAAGTGAACAAATTTACAGCTCGTTAGCTATTTAACTATACAAAATAGCGACAGCAATTTTTTTTAATTTCATATCGAGAATATCTCAAAAACCAGAGCTGGTGGTAGAAAACGGATGAAGGATTTGGATTCAGCGCCTAAAATTACCTATAGAACGTGTCAAAAACCTGTCTTATCGAAGACAGCTACGACTGAAGTTCAGTTTTAATTAATCAATCGGTACTTTCGATCACAAATAGTTGTCTGTCAAAAGCCAACCACCAGTCAGCCAGAAGACAACTAGCAAAATAGCTGTCTTGGAAGTTGTGTTTTGGTATTATGAAAGTCAGTTGATGTTTGTTCTAGTTACAGAGTTATGATACATTTTTGAGGCATTTAAAGCTTCATTAGTTAGCTGCGTTTTATTGATTTTTTGTCGGAAACGTTCCCTGTACACATCTATCACCTCCTTTATAACAACCGAAAGTGTGGGTTCAGCAAGCCAAGCCATTGAAGTCGTACTTCTGATAATTTTTCTTTGCCCTAAAACGATAAGTAGTGGCAAAATTAAGAATAGGAGGAATCGCTAAAGGTTCTTTGGTTGTTTTAAGAATCTTTAATTTCATTAAAAAAAAAACCATAAATCAACATCCATCCCTTTCTCCTCCCAGTGTATGTAAATTTCGTTGGTTGATGTTGGCTGCTTCCTAGATAAAGGTCTTAGAGAACTGATGGTTGGATAAAGTACCTTAGCGCTATTCTTGCTGCAGATTAAGTCAGACTTACGCTTGTTGACATATTTTCGTTAAAACTCTTTTAGTGTCGAGGGAGTTAGAAATAAGTTTCTTAAAACTTGTGTATAGGAATTTAAAATGGTTATTACCACAACTGAGGCTGTGAGTGCAATAGTGATGTAACCCACTTTTTTATAATATTTTACATTTTTAATCGATCTTAAATACTATTTTAACGGAAATTCAAGGAGGATAAGTGACATTTCTGGAAAGCTTAGACATTTTAAAAATTAAAATCTCAGCTTTGATGACTTTTGATGCATAAATGTACAAATAAGAGGTACAAATATCAAAAATGCTAAAAAAGGGGTTGCACCACTTTTGCACTTACGGCCTCAACTAACCTCCTCATAAATTCTACTTTATTTCAGAAACAAAATGGCTCCTTTTATAAAAAAAAAGATTATAGACTAAAAGCTCATAGCAGATTTTGGGTGTGAGTGATAGTAAACAAAAAAGAGTATAGATGTCGAAAGCTTCAGTGAAGGCTATTCAACAAATCAAAGTTTTGGAGTCCACACGTTACTAACAACTGTCACAAAAGAGCTAAGACTTCATTTAGGTTTTGTATTTTTAGTTTTCAACTTTGACTTGCCTTGTCAATTTTTCCGCCACTTTTTGCTAAAGAGATTTGTTGAATAATTCCGGAAAATTAAGCAGCACTTGATATGCCTGAATGGGAGCAACTTTTTGCTGCGATTTCCTTCGATTTCCTAGCCGAAAAAGGCAACCAAAAGTTACTTAAAATAAAATGCCAGGTAGGTGAACAACCTAAGACGTATCAAGCTAGAGGCAAATATTCTTAACACAACACAAAGAACTCCTCAAAATGTTATTTATATTTATGTAAGATTAGATTTTCAAACATTTTTCCTTAAAGTATGTAAAAAGTAGGCTCCTTTCTTTGTAACCAACACAATTTCCAAGCATTCATTCTTCGCTAGATTTACACGATGACTGCAATAGAAAATTCCTTGAATGTAATTACATGTACAAGGTAGGCTCCCGTGTGCGTCGTCTTTTCTTTCCTATGTGAGATTTTAACTCTCTGTATTTTGTCCTGTCAAAGGAGTACTTTATTTAATAAATGCAAATTGCAATCTACCTATTTATAGTTTTAGAACAAAGGAATCATTACCTTTTGCAACACTTGCGTACTATAAAAGAATATACAAAAAAAAAACTCGTTAAACAAGTCAAAGTCAACACGCAACCATCAGGATAGAAGAAGTATTTTTTAGCCTGACGAATACGGACGGACGGACGGACTGGCGGAAGTCCTGGCGCTGCTGCACGAAGCACGAAGGTCTTCAATCATTCTTTGAAATGTGATTAAAATTCATTCTGAGGTTGGACTTGCGTCAGCATAGAAAACTGCAGGAACATATTTCTTATTTAAAATTTTATGTTAACATGAACTCTTTTTTAAATTGGAGGCGTCCTTAAAATTAAAATAAACTACTTATTACTTCAAAAAATCGATACAAGAACATAGGAAAATAAGTATGATTTTTGTATAATGTTCGAAGAGAAACAAGACTGAATTATAAAATGAAATATTTAAGTAGGTAAGAAAGTGTCACGAAACTCGTAGAGAACCAGGTACCAGGACCTAGTGTCTCTCGTTTCATCCAATCTTATGCTCGTTTTGTTAGTCAGTACGAATGGAATGGATTGACAATTTTTGTCGAATGCAAACGGCTAGGATGAGAAGTACCTTATCATGATACTCATCATCAGAGATACTCTTCTAGTCACTTTTTCGCAAGAGACAGTACCGAAAAAAAAAATAAATATTTTAGATGGAACATGGCTAGGCTCGATCCCAGATCTTTTGCTGCATTGAACTAGTTAAATCCTCTTGGCCTATTACCTACTTTATGTACACTTGATTAATCAACATCATATCGGTTGCGCCATTTTGTATGTCGGTATGTGACTGTTTGGTCGTATTTCACGTGACGTGGACGGTCTGCCGACATTATTCTTTTGGTCAATCGCGGTCTATTTAGAAAAAAATGTTAAACATCCTTCATGGAGGTTCTTCTAACGCCAAAATGCGTGGGTTGTTTAAACTCTCTCTTACCGCTTTAACCAGTTCACTGGATTTGGTCGACAATCTCCCACTGTCCCGTACTCATCAAAGTTCAACACCAAATGACGAATAGTGTTGACAGACGGTGGTTGTTGGCCACGATGTTTTCGACAATATGCAACGATTATTTTCAATGTACAGCGTCACCATTTCGATGCGTTGTGTTTGAAGTGATTCATGGTTTAAATTGTACTGAATTGACGTTTGAAAACCAAGTCTACTAAGTCAACCGGTTGATTTGATATACATAAGTATGGAGCACCCGTTATGTCCACCTGTTCTGAGCTTGAGCTGATGTCATGCAGTTGCGCTTCCAAATAAGGCTTAAGATATCCCGTATTACACTATCTTTCGAGCATATTGCCAAGGTCTGATCATGTTCCAGTCTATACCATATACATACGGTTTCCCGCATCCTCTCATCTTCCCTCATACAAGAAACCCACCACCCTTGAGTCTATAGCGAGCGTTTTATTTGCCTCGAGGTATATATTGTGTACAGTTAGTGGTTGAAGTGTCTCTGTAATAGCCCTTCCTCCCATCCGAAATTCCATGGAGCGTACTTATTTAAGTCTGTAAAAATAACCATTGTTTTCAAAGTTCCAAAAAACCAAAAAATCCCACCAGTATGAATATTCTTTAAAAATTTCTGAGGCCGTTTGTGCAGAAAACTACAAAAAGTTGTTATCCTTTCAAATTTATATCCTGATGCACACTCTTTGATCTAAAAACTTCTGACAAATCAAAAGAATACGCACACAAACATACTTAAATTAAGTCTGACCACTTGAACATCTTCCAACCCCACTGTGTTCATCAGCATCATCATTCTGATCCACCACCGTCGCCACCACATCGTTTGCTACTAGCTCTTCCATCATATCTCTCTCGCTCTAGAAATACCCCTTGAACTTCCTTTCCCAAACAACAACTATAAGCGCACCATCAGAGCACACCAACTACATCATCCTCCTTCCCTTCCAGCCCCATTTCTATCCTCACCATCACCATTACCTTTTTTATATTCCTGGCGGTGGCGACCGTGGAAAAAAAGGTTTCTATTTCATCCATCCATCCATCCATCCATCCGTTCATTCGCCCGTCAGTGAGATATTTGCGAAGGTAGAAAATAGACATCCCCTTCTAAGCCCGTACACCATGCTTAACATGCACTCTCTTCCCATCCCATGCATACATATGTACATCCCCAAGCGGGATAGAAAAAAGGAGCACATAAAAAAAGACAGAATACGAAAGAGCACAACAACAACAAAGAAGCAAACACAAAACGCAAAAAAAGGATAAAAATCAGGATACAGCACAGATGATTGAGGTAGTACCAATTCGTAGCTCAATCCATATCCATTTGGGTACAGGATTCTTTCTTCAAAAACCATGAATGTGCTTAAGCTTTAAAAATCCAGCATCACGGGTGCCTCTCTACTTCTTCTTGGATTTATATTTTTTGTCTTCCGTTTCGTCCTTTTTTTATTCTAACATTTTTTTTTATTTTTTTTTGCTTTGTTTGTGTTTCTATTTTTCATGGTTATTCTGTCGTGTTGCTGCTTATTTTCTACTGCTAAACAATATTTTCTAAGCGTATAGTAGATGTTGTTGTTGTTATGCTTAGAGGAGGACGACTCGCCTGCTCCTGGTATTGGTCCTGGTGCAATACCTCTTTACACCTTCCTACTCAATCTACTTCATTCATCTCCTGCTCCTGTGTGTTGATTGTTGAAAGGATGTTTTCTTTTGAAATGTTACGCTGAGGCGTAATCTGCCTCAGCAGAGAGATGGAGTTTGAGTTGGAGATGAGAGAAGATGTGACGTAGTAGTGTTTCTATATGTCGTTCTCCGACCATACGTCCAACTATACTCGTGCCAACTCACATATTCCTCAATATGGTATTTGCTAGAATTAAGCTTGGAATTGCTTAAGGACATGCTGCATAACGGTAGACGGAACGTCAGTTAGTGGGTGAGTCTCTACATATGTGTGTTGACTTTATTTTCCAGATATACGAGTTCGTTCGTTTGTACCCCACCAATAACACTTTCATGATGTTGTGGATCAAATTTTTGAGAAGAAAAGTTAGATAAGTTTTCTCATCTGCCTCTTCATAGCTTCTTCTTTTACTTTTCAAACTTGAAAAGGTGTTAATTCTACAAATTCAAGTTAAAAAAAAGTATAACTTCTGCTGCCTGTCTGGACAGTTTGACGACAAACTTTAGGAAATTTGATAATGAACCTAATTTATGGCAGGTATAATGTGGACAAGAGCAATTTATAGGTTAACTTGTTATGGTTTTGTAACATAAAACAATTAATCAAGTAAGTTTGCCCCAATCGAGTTGTTATAGCCAATAACGATAAATGATTTGGAGGCTTGATTCTTTGACCTGAGGTATAGATGACAGTTTTTAGACTTCGTTATGGAAATATCTTTTGAAAATCAATGTTCGAAGAAGTTTCGTAGTAATTGTGTGATTTCTTGGAACAAAAGATTTTTGGTTTTATAAGAGAACATTTATGCAGTTTTAATAATTTGGTTAACAAAGATTTTAGGGTAGGAACTCTTTGAAGGGTTGATTTATTCTTTATCAACTAAAACATTCAGGACGTTAGAACCCTTTCCCCACCAATCATCTTAAAAGTCAGTGAGTTATCTTAGGTATCTAGCTCATTGACTTCATGGATGAATTTACAATATGGTTAACTTGAATAGAATGTGTAACTTTACGAGCGAAATGATGATGAATAGGATTGGCAGAGTAGGCTTATGGAAATTACTTCCCAGGTTCAGAACTTCACTCCAAGGAGGTGTTATTGAGAAAAAGCGTCGGAAAAGGTCAGCTGGTTAAAATGAGGACAACGGGCAACATCGCCCAGTGACTCAATTAACCCTGGAGTGCATCAGTCGTTTGATCTGTCAATGAAAGTTGTTTTGTGCACATATTTCCTATACTATTTCCTGCTATGAGTTCGACAACAATATGCAACGTTAGGCAACTTACTAACGATCTGATTCATCGGGGGGCTGCTTACTCACATGTTCGAATGTGACATCTCAGTACTCTGAGTGCTTACTCCGCATGCCATGAGATCTCCAATAAAAGTCACCATATGCCCATGAAATCCGACATATTCCTTAGGCTTAATTTAACGGATGTGGATTATGGTGTGGGATGGTAGTATATCCTTGGAATGCGGATCTCACTCAGTCGGTTGATTCATAATCCGCACCTTAAACCATATAGAAGAATAGTAGTGAAGACAAAACCAATCCAATTGATTGATTTCCTATATGTTTTAATTTTTTGTTGCCGCTCAGGATTGTGTAGTTCTGTCGCTTTTCCACTTGACGGTCACTGCGTGGTCAGGCCCTTAGGGAATTTATGTTTCTGAGATATTCGTATTTGGAGGAGATAATTCACTATTAAAATAAACGATACATTTTTGTATGTGCATCAACTCAGGGCGTAATCATTTGATCAATATCATATTTTCGTCAATTTTACAACCTTCAAATAAACTTTCCGTGAAAACAATTTACAATATGACATTTCTTTTGTTCCAATAATTGAATATGAAGAAAATTTGAAAAGAAATTCTTCTGTTTAAGCAGTTCCAGAAAAAAATTCCGCACTTTTCTTCTCAAGAAATGATATTTTTTGGATTAATTGCTTAGTCATTTTTTGTCGCAGTAAATTTAATAAAAAGAAAAGAATTGCTGATAAAAAATCCTGTTTATGTTTAACTCTTATGATGAAGAAAACGATTGTATTGACCTAAAAAACTTAAACAAGGCAAAATAAAATCTTTAAGAAAGCAAAAAAAGGCATTTATGGATTAAAGAGAATATTAGGGCCTCTCTACTTGAGTAGAAATGAGTGAAATCCATTTAAAACTATTATTCATCCATTCACTTCAAAGTTTTCGAAAGTTTAGAACTGAAGTCGGTGTTGCCATTCATTACAGCAGAACAGAATAGAGTGCAACTGGAATAGCTGTTAAAAAGTGTCGTACGTGATTGTTTGTACGCGCCCACAATTTAGCTGTACAGCTTTCTGTCATTTCAGTGTCGAAAATAAAAATAAAAACAAAAATAAAAATGGATAATGATATAAAAGAAGCTGAAAATACTTTACGTCTTTATCAGAGTTTGAAACTCACTTCAACCCCCTTGTAAATACTCGATCATGCTCGGAATTTTGAAACGTCAAAAAAGCTGCAAGCAAAAGTTAAAAGTTGGCCAACTTGTCCTGCTGCGTCTTGTTGTGTTCGCATCATTGAATTTGTGTGTATTCAGCATTTGACAGTTATTCCAATTGCAGATCCAGTTTCAGCTCCGTCTCCATTCTGTTCAGCCAGTTTATTATACCTAACAGGTTTAAAGTGCCGTATTTGCATTTAAAACAGCCAGTGAACTTCTTCAACTCTTCATTTGCAATCGGCCCTTCGCTGTTACGAAATTTTCGTTGATATTCTTAAAATTGAGAACACTTGCCCAATTTATATTCCTTGGAAAATAAAAGAGTTCAGAAATGGTTGGGCAAAAATTGGCAGTCTGTCAAATGTTGATGAATTTTTGAATTCGTTTGTATGTACATATCATACATCTGACCTATGGCATTTTATAGACCAAAGAATTTCTACCCCAAGAAATTTCTTGAGCAGGACTTGTCTGGAAGAAGAAATGTTTTACTCTCTGGTGAGCACTCTCTTCTGTGAAATCAACCTCATTTTTGAAGTGTAGAACAAGAATTGGGTAAAACTATGTGAAAAATAGTAACATTGGCCGTTTTGATCTTGGAAAAAAGCTAATTTTTGTCTATAAAAAAGGTATGTAAACAGAAACCTATTTTCTATTTAAACATTTTTTTGATGAAAAGGCGATAAAAGAGACATGGGTGAAAAAGGCAAAAAAGGCACTACAGGTAAAAAATGCAAAATATATTTTCGGAATCAGGAGGACATGGCACATGTGTTATAAAGTCGATTCTTTCATAGGATTATGCCCAAAAAAAGCAAAGTTGCATAATCCTATCCCTGCTTTTGATAATTTAAAGTGAGCAATTTGTGAGTGCTCGGCATTGGACAAATATTTAAAACAATTTTTTCCTAAAAAGAAACTTCAACAATTTGACTATAATGTTTATTTTCTTCTTCTTACAGGCTTTAGATGAATATGATGTTCAAACGGACATACCACAAGCGATTCAGCTTCTTGGAGAAATGAATAGCAATGTTAAACAAGTGACAGATTTAGTTGAGGGTATGCTGCAGCGAGTGAAACGTGGTGAATTGACCACAGAATATGGCTTAAGTTTTCTTGAAGTTAAATATCACATGTTATTGGATTATTTAATTAATCTCACCTATGTTGTTCTTAGAAAATGTTCAGGTAAACTTTATTTTTAAATGTCTAAAAAATGTTTTAATTAAATATTTTTGTATTTATTTCGATGTAGGAGAAACAATAGAAGGTAATCCATCCATCGAAAGACTTATTGAAATTCGAACAGTGTTGGAGAAAATCCGCCCGATTGATTATAAATTGCGTTATCAAATTGATAAATTAGTTAAAACAGCTGTAACTGGTGTTTCGGATTCATCGGATCCAATTTTGTACAAAGTGAGTTATATTTTAATGGTATTTAGGTATATTATGTAGATTATGTGCATTTAATACAATTCAAATCCTCATTTTCTACGTTCCCCTTTTTTTAAGTTTATACACATTAATTTTAAGCAGGCATTTGAACTGCTTAACTGATTGTGGGTCGTAAGACCGTTTTCCAGCTGTCCATAGTCCCTTTATTGCTTTCCCCTGACATGTGTGCAATTTTACTTGATTTTCCCATGAACATGTATCAGCCTTAGCATTACGACATGACGCTTAACAGTCTTTCAGGCTTTCGACCACCTTTAACAAAAGCTTAAAGACTTTTCTGTTACTATGTGATATTGGGAACTTCTTTATATTTGGGTAATAAGCTCCCGATCCATGAAGAGTCTCAACCTGAGATAGGCCTTCATATTCTATAACCTCGAGCAGTAATGTTGAGAGGCATAGCCCCTAAACCGAGACTCAGTTTTTCCTGTACTTGGACTTGGGTGCTGGAACTCAAGGACTATCTTGCCTAGAGTCTTGTTTGCCAATCCTTCAATTTCGATGCCAATGTAGTTTAAAGATTTTGACCTGGATTACAATCACATCTTGGTATGGATTAAAAAGTTTCGACACTGTGCCGTAAAGCAGGACTGGCTGTGTAAAAACTTGGAAGAGCGTGCATTTTGTCTTACGCTTTCAACACCCTTTGTTTCTGCAAACTGAAGTATTAGCGGTTGCAGGGTATAAAACTTCGTCGGATCTCCACTAAGGTGTCATTCGTGGAGCCAATGTTTACACCGAGGTTGATGAACTCCTTAACTGTACCTCAAAGTTGCTGTTATCAAATGTGGCATTTTGTCCCATTCTGTGGGCGGAATCTTGTTTGTTTGTTGATAGCATGTGCTTGGTCTTGGTCCCCTACTACTTCAAAGCCCAAAGAATCATTTATTACACCAATTATGATTGCAAAGATCTTTTTAGCAGCAAATAATGTGCGATAATTTGGCATTTAACTGATTTATTAACTTCTGTCAGCTATAACTTCCGTGAGGGAGCGTACAACCCTCCTCGTATGAAGTTTTGAATTAATGCATTTATCTCAACACTGTACGTACTAATTATGTCATGCATGGGCCCTTCATCCATGCAAACTTTTCAATTTGAATTCAAACCTTCCTCACTCCAATACAAATAAGATCTGTCTTAAAGAGGCATTTAAAACTAGTGTACCAAGCTCCTTATAATTGCTTATAATATTCAGAGTTTAGTTCCTATTGTAGTTTGTCGTCCATAGTTTTCGTTTTTGTGTATTTAAGTGTCTATTTTGTTTGTAGTTTGCTGAACCAAGTCTTGAGCTAGCTAATAGCGTTTTCGTTTGGTATTCCGGAAGAAGCCTCCGGACCTTTCCGATCCAGAATACCAAACGAACAAGTTGCAACCCTTTTCTTTATTCTGAAGTTTGGGTTTAATTGTATTTGTGCACTTGGCTGTTGCATTTGGGTGATGAAACATTCACACAGCTGTTTCTCGGAATATTGATATTCCTCAATAACAGCAACGAATGTCTCCACCTTGGATTTTTACTTTGAGCAAACTCCTTATCTTAGCAAAAATTCCACATCATGGTACAAAAACAAAGAAAATGGGGAGGATGAAATGTTTGTTATATCCATTTTGTTTATAATATTGGTTCCTTTCAACTCCAATTTTTTGTATAATGCAAAATCACAATTCCAAAATCAAATAACAAACAAATTACCTTTGACGATTTTGACGTTTCAATCGTTTCAATTGTGCGCATGTATGTGTGCTTCTGGTTTTGATTCTTTCTTCAAATCCAGAATCGTTTTTCTCTTCTTTTCAGAAGAAGAACTGTCATATAGTGCCAAACGAACGTTTTCAGAAGCATTCGGAATGCTTCCGGACGACCAAACGAAAACGCTATAACATTTGTTTTGTGTTGACAAATCTTTGATCGCAACATATATCTTACACTAAGCTCTCTTCTAATATATTATGGTTTATTTAAAAAACTATTTTTGCCAGTTCCTCAACTGCCCCAAAAAACTGTGTTCCTGCGTTGGGTTTGGCCGATGATGTCGATATCGTCCTCGTCCGCATACGCTAGTAATTGAACAGATCTGTTAAACATTGTGATCTCCATAAACGCATGTCCTGCGCAGCAGTTATAACTTACACCCGGTCATTCCTTAAGTCCCGCGGCACTATAAGATTATTTTCGCCGGGATTCGAAATTCGACATGCGACGTTTAGGTCTATAAAAAGATCGTGAATCTCGACTTGAAAATCGTTGGTCTTTTCGGTAACTAGCCTGCATTCAAGCCTTAAAACCAGCAACGCAAAACTCTACCTCCTTGATAAGGGGAACTACCCCATCCTCTGCGCTGCAACATTTTTGCATATGCATCTTCTGGTACCTTTTTTCAAGATACACATTCATTTCCATACCAAGTGTTCTTTCTTTTAGGTGACTGGTAGCCTATGAAATACTGGAACCACTGATTGTTGAAATCTGTGTTAGGTGAATGCATAGCCGAGAGCTTTTCGCTTAAGTGCTCTCTGTACAACAAGACAACAGACGTCAAAAGTTTAATATCTTCTTGTGGGCGTAGATGCCTTGTCTTCCGAGCAAAATGTTCTTAAATATTCATCAAACACACCTGTTTTGTTTACACCTGTTTTCAAACACTCGTTCTTTTCATTCATTGTCCGCTATCATTCTGACTCTGACGAATGCTTTAACAAAATGAATTTAATTTGAAAAATGAATCTATTCTGTGGAACTATTGAAGATTCTGACAACAAATCATGTGACAACCAAAGCCTTTCGAGGTCTGGTTATTATTATGGAACTCGCAACACTTGATTAGCAGTGTACTCATATACTAGCAAATAGCTATCCCCTTTCCAGTGCCTATGAAATGAACCAGGACTGTATCCGCCACCCAGCTTAGATCTTTTTGTTCTAGCTCCCTTGCAAGCGCCTTCATTTTTCAATTTAGGCCCACATCATTCCTAGTTATTTCCCGATCCTTGTTTCAATCTTCAAAAATAAAATAATTTTTATAAATGAATGAATTTTAAATGTGCAGCCAAATCCGGAAAATATGCTGACGAATTACGATGAAGATGAATCTGCGTCTAATTCAGAATCAGATGCGGATGATGACGAAGCGGAGGCTGATGAAGCTTCAGTCAAACCCAAAAAGTCACTTACAGCGACGAAAAGTGGTGTTTATGTGCCGCCTAAAATAAAACCGGTCTACTATGATGGCGATGACAAACCTGCCGATCGAGATAAGAAATTAATTGAGCGTGCTAAAAAGAGGGCTATGACGTAAGTTAATTTTATTTCATTACAATTTCATTTAATAATAATAACATTTTTTTTTTAGAACCTCAATGCTACAAGATTTGAAAGAAGAGTACCTTGATGCACCAACTGAAATCTCGTCCGGCTCTAGAGCCCAGCAAATAATTTCAACAGCACAAAAAGAAAAACACGAATATGAAGAGGCTTATCTGACACGTCTGCCTGTAACAAAAGCCGAAAAACATCGGCAAAGAAAACTCACCACACTTGGTAAGTTTTCTTACTTTTTTTTAATTTGTTTGAGAGTTCAATTGAGTTAGTAATTTTAATCGGCGTATCAGTAAAAGCGAATCCGATCATCACCATCGTCGTAGTTAAAACCTTGTCCTTTTCTTTAGAATATGATGTCTACTTAAACTAATTATACCTTAAATACATTAATTAAGGGTATGTAACTAAATCTGTGGTGTGTCTTTGTCCTTTTCGACAATCCTGCTGTCAACTCACTAGAGATAGTGAGCTCAGTTAGTTGAAATTTTAGCGGAAATCGAAGCCTCGGTACTCATGCCACTGGAGGTAGAAAAAAGTAGAACATACCAGAGTTTCTTAGAAGCTGCAAATGTCAGATGGTTATCCATCAACACTTGTCGGGTTTCAAGGAATCTGGGCCAAATATTTCGAAGAAAAAAACTGAATACTTATTCAAGTTAAGCAGGCCTCAATTATCTCTCATGGTTGGCGTCCTAACGGGCCACAACTCAGTGGGAACCCACATGAGCATAATGGCCATCAGCTCATCGGACTTATGTAGAGGGTGTTATGATGAAGAGGTGGAGCTAGAACCAGAAAAGCGGCCCTTGGAGAATACTTCTTCAACGAACTGGGCCGCATCTCTGTCTTGCCACTAAAGAACATTCTAAAACTCATTTAGAACTCAGAATAGTTCAGGGAAGCCCCCCACACCTAAAACTTCCCCTTAACCCCCTCCCTATCCCTCCTCACTACTCATATACACCCTGGGAAGCGCAATGGATCCACCGAGATCCGAATAAGATGATGCGGCTTGACGTATTATCACCCCTTCTAACCTAACCTTGTTAAATTTTAGTATGGAATTTCCGTATTAATTTTTAGTAAAAAATAGTGGTTTATGTCTTCTAGCTATTGATTAAAATTCTGGCCGTTAATTTTTAACAACTTTTTTTTATTTAGTCATTTAAATGTGGAAAACAAGTTTCTCCCATACGAGTTTCATCTTGGCTTAGTCCGACTTATGCACCCTAGCTTTTTTCCGCATCTTATGCGAATCGACCGCTTTATCCTATTTCAACTTCTGTGTTTTTCAAGCGTTCTGGCAAAGCGCCCGCCAGCTCCTTCAAATGGTCTTGGACCTACTGATCGGCGATCAGGGGGAAATATCTAGGGTGGTGAAGCCCATTATAAAGTTGGTTTTTGGGTTTTTGACATACTAACTGACCTAACCTCCAACCAGCCTTAAATGGCTTTAATTTAGAAAATTTGAATGTCACCCAAACGTTCGCCTATTACTACGTTTACATGTGGTGTTGAAGCGAGCTTGAAGCTCGCTTCAACTCTTTGTATACCTGGCTCGAGTTGAAATGAGCTTGATTCGACTCGATTCCGCTCGGGGAGCTGAGTCGAGTCGAAATTTGTGACGAAAAACCTGGGTCAAGGAGTTGGCTTTACAGATAATACACTTTGGTCTGTTTATTTGTATGTTTGTCTTCAAATATAGTTTTGTTTAAATAGATACGTGTAGTAAAGTACTCGTGTTAATTCAATTATATTTCCTTTGCATTAAAATAAAAACATTAATGCCATTAATTTTTCTGGAATCTCAATACCATTTCAACTCAACTCTAAATGGAGCACTCAACTCAAGTAACGAAAAACCTGGGTTGAATATTCGACCCTATTTCAACTCGAGCTTTCGATTCTGCTTGTAAACGTAGTATATATCGTCGAAGTTGAACTGTAGCTCTTGGTGACTTTGAAGAATATCGCTGTTTTTATTTTTGAATTGACGGACGTTCGAGTTGAGTCGGACCTTCGTTCCTGTCGCTTGGACGTCATTATCAAAAATGGGGACCAATCTGTGGAAAATTCTTAATTAAAAAAAAAAGTTGAAAATTACTTGCAAAACTTCCATAATCAAAATAACGATTGTTGTCTTAAAAAACTGACTGGACTACAGATTGGACGCCATTTTTCAAAATGACATCTAAGCGATAGGATTATTAAAATGACTCCCAAGCTAAATTTTATCCTATGAGGAATGAGTTCCAGCAAAAAAGCGCATGGAATTTGGTTTCCTGATCAGACTGCTGCCACTGTGTTAGTACATTTAGAATAGGTATAAAATATATGAGTAACATTATTTAAAAAATATACAAGTTAATAAAAAAGAAGCGACTAACTCCATTGGACTCTTTGATAATATTTGAAATTTATTCTATTCTATTTTGTTGTTTTTTTTCAGGCACAATTGGTGACGATATTCTTAATGAAATAAGTCGTGATCCAAAATTATCAGGCAGTGGTGGTGGTAGTAATAAGAGAAAGAAGAAGGCCGGAAAGAAACGTGGTGGTAAAAAAAGGAAATTTCATTAAAACTTGTTTTTGAAAATATTTTTCCATTTTAATTTTTTTCTTGGTTAATTTTCCAAAAAAATGTTTGTTTTATATGTTTTGAAAACAACCAACAAAAATATATATGTATATATATATATATACATATTTTAGTATTAAGATATTAATTGGTTATACCTTTTATGATTATATTCAAAAAAACAAAAAGAAACAAACAAACAAAAAACAAAAAAGATATTATTTGAATTTAGAAGAAAATCTTGAAACAAAAATTTAAAATTAAAAATTAAAAAAGGGAAAACATAAAGCAAAATTATAGAAAAACAAATAGTTCGTTTCACAAAAACACACAAAAATGTCTGAATGAAACACAAATAGATATTAAAGTTTTGTTTTACTTCTTTTTAACAATTTTTGTTAATTAAATAAATAATCTGTTTTTGTTTTTACTTCGTACTCGCAATTAACAACGATTTTTTTTATTCCTTTTTTATAATTATTATCTAGTTTTTGTTTAATTATTTCAATTAACATTTACATGATTTATGTTTTTGTTAATGTATTCATTGAAATTTTGTTGATTTTTGTAGAAAACTAGAAGAAAAAAATTAAATATTATTTTGTATGGTTATGTTATCTTTAAAATTCATTTACAACGACTCTGAATTAAATATATTTTCAATGATGCTTTAAATAAGATTAATTTGATTATTTTTTCTTTCATTCATTATAAAATAAATTGAATGTTTATTTTTTGTTTGTTCCTAAATTTTAATGTTTATTGATTTATTAACATTTTGTAGTAAAAAAACGTTTATTTGATTGATTTATTTTTAAGTTTTTTTGATTATTGACATTTTATGTTAAAAACTATTAATTTTTATAATTATACTTTTTTGATAATAAATACTTGAATATTTTCAACATGGTTTATGGTTAAATAGACTTTTGTGTTTTTTTTGTAAGTTTTTGGAGCAAAGCGTCTTGTTTTATGTCTGGCGTCAGATGATACAATCACAAATTTAAATCGAAGTTTTTCTTAAACATACATATCTTAACATCTCATTTCCTTGCAACAATTTTGCCTTAAACTTGTTCTTATTCTAATGATTCAAGCTATATCTAGGTCTACCATAAGTGGACCACATTTTCATAGATTTGTGATGTACATACAGTCACTCACAAAATTATTCGGAATAAAAAGTTTTTTTTTTTCTAAGCAAGGTTTTTTTCCTGTTATTATTCTTTGTTCTGTTATTGTTGTTTTTTTGATATCTGCATTCCTCTTTCTTTCATCTTGTTTTATGCACATTTTAATATGGGAAACGTTAAAATTTAATAGCGCGAGATTCTAACTGCCGTTACTTTTTTATAATCTCAACAGAGCAAGAAAAATCAATATATAGATTTTATAAAGATTAATTCCGAATACTTTTGAGAGTGACCGTATGTAGATGTAGACTTTTTATCTGTCAAAAATATTATCAATTTGTCAACATTGTATACAAATATGCACCTGAAGTTTCAGTTCGGAATAGAATACGGAATCAAGTTATGTCATTTGAATGACATTTCTTACATCAATAATGGTTTCTGTGTAAGCTTTTTAGAATCGAAGGAATAGTTTTAGTTAGGTGTATGTGGCTGCCAACAAAAAGGCCGGTAAGATTTAACCATTCCTAGGGCAACGTCTATTCTGATACCAAATAAATCTATGAATATTTGTATCTATTTGTACGAGCTTCGAAGTGTTTTCTTTGCGGTTTCGTTATTTCACAATGTGCCACTTGGATTGTCATTTTTAGGCTTTTGTCAAATTTGTAGAGATTTTGAAGCAACCTGGCTGTCGAGAAGGATGCAGATATCTGAACCGGACATCATATTTGTTTTTTTAGCCACCTGTTTGATGATACAAATTGCCGCCTACATCAGATAACAGTGATTTGGAAGACTGTTAGAGAGAAAGAGGTTGAGTTTTCATCTGCACGGACACCGATTGGCTTATGATCCAGCAAATCCGTGTAGATATGTCGTGATACATACTATCGTTTAAATTGTTACCTACAGCTCGAAAAACTTGTTTCTTGACATATCGTGTAAAATTGATTGCAATGAAATCAGTTTCTAAAGTGTGATTCAAAAGAAAACTTCAAAATAGTTCCTGAGACGCTTCTCCCTAGTTCTTTATGATTTTCTTCACTAATAAGTTAAGTTTAAATAAATTGTTTCTTTAATTATTTTTTTTCTGTTTTTGAATAATTATTTTTTATTTGTACAGTTCCTATTTTTTATTACTACTATAACGTATTCTCATATTTAGTTAAGTGTAAATATTAAAAACAAAAAAAAAGTATTCTTCAGACAAAATTGAAATAAAAAAATCTAAAATTTATGATCTAAAAATTATTCTTTAAGGAATTAAAAGGAAAAAACAACAAAATTAAAATTTAACTGGAAATTATAAATAAAAAAAAAAGCAAAAAACAAATGCAAAATCTTGAGGCCATTTTAAAATGTTTATTATAACTAAATTTGACAATTTTTGTTTCCAATCTCAATGTTTAAAACGAACAAGAACAACAAAACAATAACAAATGTTTGTAAGAAAAATTCGATAAGAAATTTTTGGACAATTTAAAAGTTTATGAAACAAAATCATTCAAGAAAGTTAATTATTATGTAATTCAATTTGTATTGCATCTTATTTTTTTCACAACTTAGACTATATTTCTCCCTCTCTAATTTCCTACCACAACAAAATAGTTAAAGAAAACAAAAAATAGCAAATCACACAAAATACAAAAATGAAAAAAGAAGCCTTGAATACATAAATAAAACAAAACAAAAAAATATCTGCAAAACCAATAAAATCTTAATAAGAAAACAAAAAAAAAATATTTAGTTGTTTTTAGGAGTAAAATTATGCAATAAAGAATTATAAATAAATAAGTTAAAAAGAAGAAGAAAAAACAAAAAAAAATCGTTATACTATATGAGAAACAACAAAAAAAATAGTAACCAGAAACAAAAAACTCGCAAACCACATACATATATGGAAATAAACCAAACGAAACTTCACAATAGTTATTAATTTTTAAATTACCGAACAAGACAACAGTTGCCTTAATTACCATATAAATGTAAAACAAAAATAAAATAAAATAAAAATGTATTAATTATTATAATTTTCACTGAACGAATATTACTTTAAAACAAAAACAAAAGCAGTACTAAAACAGATGACAAAACAAACAAACAAAAAAATAGATTTATATTAATTAAACAACAATCTATATAAAAAAATATATATATAGCCCCACCCAATACAAAATAAGAAAACAAAAAGACATTGCATTGAACAGTGGAAAATGGTATTTTTTATATATTTAAATAAATGAATAGTAAAATTAAAAAACAAAAAACAAACAAATAAAAGAAGAATAAAAAAAAAAATACTCCTAAAAACAACTTAATTCTACACAGTTGCAATGATGAAATATTCCTAAACAAAAAAATAAACCGAAATAAATAAACGTCCACAAAGAATGTTCAGATTTCTTCAAAGGGCCTGATTTAAAAGTCTTGATTTTTCAAAATCCACTTTGGACAATTTTTTAAAACGATTTGTTCTATTAGCACTTGTTTGAAGGATGTTAATAATAATAAAAATAAATATTAAACCTTTATTTCGTTATAAAGATATAATTTCAAGAGAACAAAAATGCATGTTTAAGACAAAATACAAAACAAAATGGAGAAGAGGCAAAATAGTTTAGGGTTTTCTATGTTCTGTTGCAAATTCAAAATCATTAATTGTTCGTTATTATTTATTATTTAATTATTTTTAATATATATTATTTTTTTTGGTTCAAATTGGAATCTTTAATTACTTATTTCTGTAACAGGAAAACTGTTTCAGTTGAAATTTCTCTGGATTTATCTATTTAATTAATTTTTATTTAAATTGTTTTGAATTTATTTTTGTGTATAACACTGCAAAAAGAGCTCTGAAACATTGATTTTAATCACACATCATTAAAAATCACACTTAGACTCTCGACTTACCCTTTTTCGTGTCAGGGAGGGTAAATATCCCCTGGGATATATCTGAAAGCTTAGGGACAGTTTTACTAATAAATTAATACAAATAAGCTTTGATAGCTACTTTGATGCACAAGTGATTATTTCAACAGCTTTAAAGCGTCTGGCTTAAGGAAGAGAAGAAACAAAATAAGATGACCAATGATAATAGGTAATATAATACACTAGAAAATATAAAAAAGAAAATACCTGCTGTATTTCATTTGCCTAAGACATCTATGTCGAAGGGTGTTCGTAAACCGTTGCCTCTGGAGTTTTAAGACTGATGTGTCTATGATCGATCACAGTTGCTTCTCGACGAAAATTGTATATAAAACGTTCGACTACGTCTCTGGACATTAAAGTGACTGGGATCCATGAATCACAAAAATTAAACATAGCATCAAATTTAAAGTGACTAAAATCAAATTAAAATATGTACACGATACGCGGAGCTATACGTGGAGAAATGAATCCTTTCTAAATGAATTTCAACTAAGGGGCAAAGGAAAACTGAGGTTTTTTTTAACTTCTCCATTTAAGAGTTGGAACATTTGCAACTGATAGGAAAATTAAAAGCGACAAATTAAAGATACAAATATTTAAGTTAAGCAGCAGATACAGAAGGCCTTCGTGGACTAGTATTAGTATAGGCAAAACAGAAATAAATAATTTGCTATGAAAAGCAATCCAAACCATTATGATAGATCACTACCATGTTGTACGTATTTTTGCGTATACCTAGAAACGTATTCAGCATTTGGTATTTATGGGAATCAGAGCTGCCATACAGGATAATTTTGCTTCATTATTCCATAAGTTATTCCACCAATTCCACATGGGCCTTGGTAAACTGACTTCTTTTGGCAATGAGTTTTTTACATCAAAAAGCTGAGGTTTACTTGGGCTTTTTGTATTGAAATTATTTATTTCTAAATAAAATATACTCCTGAAATTCTCCACTTTTACGCTTAATAATAACGGCTTTCTTATCTCAGGAGCAGGCAAGTGCGATAAGGCCTTCGAGCAACTCACAATCCTTACCGATTTCGGGTACAAAATTTTTTTTTTTTGTCCCGGGTTTCAGGATTTTCTTTAGAATATTTCGCATTTTTTTTTTGCAGAGACTTGAAGTGTTTTTAGATTTCCGTTAATTTTCTCCGTCAGAAAAAAGTTGACACGAATGATTTACATTTACATTAGTTTTTATTGAACGGAAATTAATATTTACAATTGGTTCTTAATTCTATTCTTATATTATTATTACATTGACATTTTAATTTGTTTTGGCACATAAGGGGCCTAATTTTATACATTGTTTTATGTTGACGAATGATACGCCGGCCGTTTCTCCGGATTGCAGTGTTTACAACGGGTATAAATATGTGAATAAAATAGCCCATTTAAAATTTCAAAAAATGAAATTAAAAGCAGGTAGTGCATTGTAATGCCTAAAAAAGAATTATTTTCTATTACAATATTAACTTGTTATTTTACATTTAAAATTTAAATTCTATTTTATTATTTTGAAGAATAATTATTTCTTGTCCTAAAAGCGATTTCATTATTGATCTGTTATTTTTTTTTTAAACCTTAAACTAAAAAAGCCTTTTCTTCATGAACAATTAAAAACATTTCGTTACTGTAACAATAAAATGGAAGTAAATTAATTTTTCAAACTGTTTTAGTGCCTCAAATTGTCATATTTATGATTAATCATAATGAAACTTTTTAAAGTTAATATAAAATAAATAAAAAATAATACAAAAAGTAAATAAAACAGAACTATTAAACTTAATATCAACATTTACTTTCCTACTGGTGCATTACAACTTTCTAAAAAAATAATAAAACAAAACAAAAACTAAAATAATTAAAAATAATAAAAATAAAATAAAATAAAACCACAATTATTCAATAAGAAAATTAAAATTAAAAACTAAATTATCTCTTAAGTTTATCAAAAAAAAAAAACAAAATTAATTTTAAGCATTCAGTTCGTATTTTGTAAATCAAAACAAAAAATTTAAGTATTTAAACTTATTTAAGAAGCAAATAAAAAATCTTTTTCAAAATTTTCTAAATTTATCTAAAAAAAAATTAATTTCATATGGTATATTATATGATATTTTTGGCAAAAATTTTTGGCTATAAACTTTCAAATTTTTCAAACAAAATTTACAGATGTATCTTTCAAATCGCTCATATTCAACCTGAAACAAAATGAAAAACAAAAAATAACTTCAAGTATAAAAGACTGATATTAATTTATTAATCATTTTTATTAAATAAAATTGAAAAAATTGGACGCTTTGTAAATAAAAAAAAATCTTTTAAAATAAACGAAACCGGAAAGCACTTTTGCCTGATACCAACAAGAATTAAAGAAAAAAAAAACAACAACAACAAAATGGAAAATATGGGGCGTTTCTTATTCTGTTATTCCGTTTTTTCCATTATTCGAGACCTTAAACCCTATGTTCCTCTTTTTTTCACAAAATAATTGGAAAGAAGCATCGCCTTAGTAATGAATGAAATTAAAAAAAAAAACAACTGACAATTTAACAAAAGTAAGAAAATAATAAAAAAATATAGTTAAAAATGTAATTCTTATTTTTTATAGCCAAAAATATTTTTTTAAATTATATTAAGTGAATATTAGTGTTTTTAGTATTTCATTTTTAATCTATTTATTGTATTGATAAAATTCGAGCTTAAAGAATATTCAGTGATTATGAACAAAAACCAATACAGTTAATTTAATGATATTTATCGAATATCTAAAAAAATGATATTCATATTAAAATTAAAACAAAAATTGAACAAAAATTGCGACATTTTGAAAATTTAGTTCTTAAAAATTATAAACCCAAAAATAATGAAAAAAATTGTAAATCTTTGGCATAAACCTTTGGCATATTTGAAAAAAATAAGAAAAAATTACCGTTACGTAATTTATGTATTATACAAAACATTTGGATGAAAAGAAATTAAAATTATGCATAAATATATTAAATAAACACACATGAAAACGCAAAACAACTTGAGTTTTATTTTGGATCTCGTCTCTTCTAACACTGCACTGCCAGTATCCACAATTGTTGGGCTGGCTTTGGCTATAGGTACCTTGATAGTTAGTTGTTGCTTGCTTTGAAAAAAAATCCTACTGTGTATTTCGAAATATAATTTTATTATTTTGGTTGAAATTTTAGAAAAGTCCTTCTTTGTTTTTAAGGGCAATACATTTCTCAGATAAAAGGTCGATGATATGTTTTTTAGCTTAAAAATTGTCTATTTTACGGGTTTACGGAATTTGGGATTTAGCATTTGGGATTTTGGCATTCTTGATTTTGAGATTGTGTGGCAGAAAATTTTGTGGCTGAACGCGTAGGTAATCAAAATACGAGAATGAGGGTGTGTATGTGTAGTAGGGTGTTCATTTATTTCAACTCTGGAATTTCCACATCTAATACCTCCAAAAAGCTGCTTTATATATTAAAATTAAGTTCTTCATTTGAAATTTTCGTTTAAGTTTTTGACTTTGGCTCGCTAAAAAAGCTTGAAAAGAACACCAAAAACGTTTGTTTTAGGCTATTGATTATGTCCTAAAAACCAGGGCACAATAAGGAACTAAGACGTTCATGGGATTTTATTGTAACTATCTTCAAAGGGGTCATTGAAGATGAGAAAACCGCGTAGAGCTATTAAATGAGAGGGTGCATTTTGGAGAGGGGGGTGCAACAGCGCCATTTTTGGTTCGAAAACGTTTCTTTAAAAAAAATTTGAGTGTTATTTTCTTTTTCAGTGTCATAAAATTAGCCTATATAATATTTTTTTGGATAGGTAAAAATTGATTTAAGAAAAAATTATTAATATCTGTCGCACTTGAAAATTGTATAAAAATTCAATTTTGAGTGATTTCGAAT
Organism: Dasysyrphus tricinctus; assembly: GCA_963921185.1. Taxonomy (NCBI): domain Eukaryota; kingdom Metazoa; phylum Arthropoda; class Insecta; order Diptera; family Syrphidae; genus Dasysyrphus; species Dasysyrphus tricinctus. The sequence continues at coordinate 16,811,684 of OY992533.1, read as the reverse complement.
CTTTAATTCTAATTTGTATTGCCTTAAATTTTTTTCTTTTTAATTGTTTGTATACTTTAAGCAAAATTATTAAAATAAGTTAAATCAGATCAGATTAACTTTAACCATATCCAAGCAATAGACAGAAAATGTACTAAAAACACAGTTTTCGAAAATAAACTTTGTTGTTTAGCGAGCCAAAACACCATCTAATTTCAAAATTTTTTCATATATTCTTATTCCTACGATTCTAATGCAGTTTTTGGCAGGTATTAGATTTTAAATCTGAACAGTATTTTTTTCGCCATACCAAAGTGACAAACCCTAGTGTGTAGGTATGTATGTAGGTGCATGCTGCATGCATCTTGATGTCGAATACAAAAGTCTGGCAGGATTTTTTTTGTCACCCGTACTGGGAACGAAAGGTTGAAAATAACGGTTTTTCCAATGTTTGTGTCATGGGTACAACCAGTTCAATTTATTTATTAAATATGGCTATTTTTCCTGTCCGCGATCCGATGAACAGAACTCAAGATATGAACTTTTGGAGCCTACCTTTTCGATATGGTTCGCCTTAAAAATTTGCTGCCAGCTGCTCTTAGCCTATTTCCTTTACTGACCTAGGTGACCAATAGCCCCAAGACTATTTTTAATAAATTGATTAAGACTGGTGGTAATCAGCTGCGTGCGAGCGGAACCTTAGGCTACAGCTTTCTCTCAAATATGTACAAAAAATGAAAATTTAATCTAACCACCACAGCTGAAACACTGCATACTATTTGCCATTATTATAAGCAATCGAAAAAACTTTAGATTTAGAGGTATTGCCTATTTGATAATATTCATCCAAACGCTTAATTTATTCGCAATCGTTTTTGCTGTCATCACTGTCCGCCGCGCGCGACGCCGGCTGCAGTACATCAGGTGCCCTAGTTTATCCTTTGTTTTGTTGAATGTTTTAATTTAAATACAAACAGAATTTCAAACCATTAGTGCGACTAAATTCACACTGCAAAAATAATTAAATTCGAAATGATAAATTTATAGCAAAATCGAATTTATTTAATTTTTTTAAATACATATGGCCGTTTTCGAAAACGTCATCTGTGTCAAAAATGCATTTGCAGAATGCCCCTTTAACGCAAACTGCTAAAGTCCCATGTTCGAAAACAACATCTGCAGTGCAGCTGCGCAGTAAAAAAATCGAGTTGACGGCAAAAAAAATGAGAAACCAGAGAGCGTGTTCGTAAATATAAAATGCGTGTGCGAGTAAATTGAAGAACGTTCATTAGACCGATTTTGTGCAAGACAGGACGATTGCAATCTGCGTCAAAAAATGACTATCATTTGACGATCAAATTGACTTTGATTTGACGTTTTCGAAAACGGCCTATTTCTTCTTCATAATAGCCGCATTTTATTATCCACATGATCTAATCCGGATCAATTTTTAACACCTAATTACAAAAATAACATGGGATCCTGCTTTTTATCTGGATCTATTTCAATAATCCAAAAATTAGTTTTCACTCTGGCGGCTTGGAGGCTATTTGTTATTGTAAATAATCTCAGTAGTGCAAGGAAAAGAGGCAACAGACTAATGAAAAATGGCCGAAACGTAAGGTAAAATGAGACGGGTATATAACACTCCTGTCACTAAGATCCTGTCTGTTTAATTTAACATGATTTGATCCGGATCAGTTCGTGTGGATAGTAAAATGCGGAAAATATCTAGGTACTCAAAGTGGATCTGCCGTGCGGAAGCCATACTTTGCCATACATTGGAGGAGACGGGGTTGAGAAAACCTCAAAATGTCACAGCTGACCTGCAGCAGAGCAATTGCATCTAGAGTTTTATTACAAATAAAAATGTGTTCCTATGTTTTCGAGTGTGCTGAATTCACCCAGTAAGAAATTTCGTCCTCAAGCAAATAATAACTTTTTATGAGGAACATAGGCCAGTCAGCAGAGGCAAAAAAGATTTTCCATTATGCAAAACTACAAGGATCAAATTTTTTTTATTGGAATTGAGTACAAGAAAAAAAAATCGTTTCAGCCAGTATCTCGGCAACAGTTCATCGTACAAAAAAAAAATGTTGATATCTTTTTCATTGATAATTTAACTATATGTATTTATGCCTGTGTAAAATTTTTTTGAATATCTATACTGTCAGAGCTAAAGCGCCTTAAAGTATGTTTTTTTAGTTTTTGCCTTAGATATATCTATTTGACGGTTGCTATTATGGAAAAAAAAAATGTTCTACAAAGTTGTAGAACATGTTATTTCCTATAATTTTTATTCTTCGAAGTTTGGTGTAAAATATTATTGTTATTGTTCTCAAAAGTCGGCATTTTCACGCTCATAGACCAGATAATTGGTGAAGATTTTGCTCTGAGGGCTTTATACCGCTTCAAATTTTGGGAACTACTGTTTGCATCAGTGCAAACTCCATGGTAGATACATGGTAGTAGTAGTAGTAATACCGTGACCCTTTGACCACCATAATGTAATCTTCTCATTGAGTTTTTTTTTTGTTTCGTGAAGTTTCAGAATTTGTTTGTACTTTCTCTGTTCTGCAGTATTGTAGAAAGTGCACTTTGAGGTAAACCATTTTTTATAGAGACATTTTTCTTTTTATCACCATCCTCAACTTCATGGATGAACTTCGATTTTCGTTCAAAAGGTGCTTTAATTTTCTTCCTGATATGAAAAATCGTAAATTCGTAGAAATTTGAAACAAAACTAGGAACGATTAAACTCAATCAAAATCGAGGTGCAAATAAAAAAAAAATACAAACTCTGAATACATCCAACCCTCTTCCTCAAAAAAAAACTTCCGAGATTAATCACTTTGAGTTATAGAGAAATACTACTTAAAGAAGTTCGAGTTATGGAAGTTCGACAACACAATTTATTGTGCTATATGCTTTTGGTTTTTTATAAATTTTTGATTTGGGTTAAATTACCCACTTGAGGTTTATTAAGATGTCGGTTCTCTCTTCTTCTAACTTAACAACTTACTACATCAGCCATACTCAACCTTTTTTTCATAAGGGCCACAAAGATGTTTAAGTTATGTTGCCTCGGGCCGCAACATGAAATATTTTTTGCACTTAGGTGTTAAGTACTTTAGATTGAATAGTTTATTATTCATTTTAATACAAAAATTAATTTGATTTCTGAAATTAAGGACACTTTTTCAAGATATGGCTTGTTGCTGCATGCTAACCTAATTCGTTTATTTCTATACACATTTTTTGTAGGAAAGAAAACGATGATTCCCAAACGCATGTTGATCAAAAATATGTTAATTTTTCAATCCAGCGTCGACTTTCTAACTTTTTTTTTTCTGTCAGGAACATAATCTATTACCTGAAGTAGAAGAAGGAAAATTTTTGTTGTGGTCGCTCAATTTACAGTCTTATTGTTTTTTTTTTGTAGTTTGTGTCTTCACTTTTAAGAGCAAAACCGGTCAAACTTCTCAAAACTACTTGCGATTTGAGTTGAATCAGCTGCAAAATCAGTGCTTTTCACACGTTAGCAAAATATTTGCTTTCTCATAACGTTTTCGTTTGGTAATCCGGAAGAACTCTCCAGAGCTCTCCGATCCAGATTCCAGAATGCCAAACGAACAAGTTATAACCTTTTTCTTGACTCTGAAGTTTGGTGGTTTATGTGCACTTGGTTGTTGCATTTTGGTGATAAACCGTTCACTGACTTGTTCTCTGAATATTGATATTCCTTAATAACACCAACGAATGTCTGCCCCTTGGGTTTTTATATTGAGTAAACTCCTTACCTAAGCAAAAATTCTACTGCAAGGTATGAAGATGACGATAATGGAGAGGATGAAATGTTTGGCCTATCCATTTTTTTTAATGACTGCTTCATTTTTACTCCAAATTTTAGTATAATGAAAATGCACATTGGCAATTCCAAAATTAAATAACAAATAACATTTGCCAATTTTGACGCTTTAATTGAGCGCAAGTATTCGTGCTTCTGGTTTTGATTCTTCAAATCCAGAATCGTTGCTTTCTTCTTTTCAGAAGAAGAATTGTCATCTACATGCCAAGTGAACTTTTCCAGAAGCATTTGAAATGCTTCCGGTTCCGGACGCTACGGGAGGACCAAACGAAAACCCTATCAGTCATTCGTTAAAACGAAAAGACAAGCTACATTTCGTTTGTCGATTTCCACTTGTCTTTCAAATTTGATGTCTTTCACTGACAACACTCTTTGTTTGGAAATGTTTCCTATTTTGGGCTTTCCCATTTGATTTATTATTTCGGGCATTGTTTCATTTTATAAAAGAAAGCGACGGAATTAGGAAATATCATCCAAAATGTTCAGTCGTTTTTTGGGTGTTATTTCCAAATTGATTTAGTTTGGCACTATCCAAACGGCTGTAAATTTTGATTTATAGTATTCAGTTTTTCTATACAGTCGCATATTTATGTAAGTATGCCAGGTGGGCCACTTAAAATACTCGACGGGCCACATGCGGCCCGCAGGCCGCAGGTTGAGTATAGCTGTACTACATACATACATATGTACTTACTTTAACTCTTCGGGTTCCTTCGACAATTTCCACAAATTACGATCTTTTAAATTTAAAAGCAACTACATTTTCTTTATTTTCATAAGTGCAACAAGAGATTTGCTTTATTTCAGAAAAGAATTAAATTAATTTAAGGAAACATTTTTTCATTTTGCATCAAGGAACACCTGCAATTCATTAAAAAAAACACTATGTCTCAATCATTGAAAACAGTTACACCGCTTGATCTAAAAGACCCTTTGTAATGTTTTGAACTTGTGGAAGCTTCGTTATATCTCTCAAATTCTTATAACATTCCGATACCTTAGTATAGAAGTCACACAATCCAGATTCCTCATTGAAAGCCAAATACTTGCCACAAGAATACAACCTTGGACGGTCTTTAACACAAACAAAATATTGACTACAACTTTCTGGTTTGCGATAGTAACGCAAAACTTCATCAAACTCAGCTGCAACTTCTTCGTCAGTCCTAACCACAGCTGGGCATGTGAAGCCCAAAAATGCTTCAGCATCACAATCATTAGTTTGATCGGGCCAATCACACTGATAAGTGTCCGAGTTGAATGCTAATCCTTCAGGGCATTTAGTCAATGAAGCAACACCATGAGCACAATTTTTGTACTGTCCACATTGTGAAGCATCACCGATGCGATAGAATCCGAACTGACGTGGACATTCATCGCTGGGCTGAGCCGGTTGCAGTCGGGTTCTTGGTTCGACACACGATGAGAATGGAGCATAGGTGCAGTCGCCTTCGTGTTCGGAACGCTGATTGAATAGCAAACCATCGGGACAAAGTTTTTCTTCGGCAACGCCATCCACACATTCTATGTAAGCATCACATTGATCTGGGGAAGCATATTTGGCATTTTTTTCCTTGCAATCTATGGCAGCAGAAGCTGAAATGAAATATTCAAAGAAATTTTGTAGGTTAGAGAGAGGTTGTCGCTAAATTGAATCTTTTTTTGTTTGTTCGTGAAAATATTTTTTAAAGAATGTTTGAAACTGAAACCCTTTTTTTTTAAATAAAAAAAAATGTTCAACAATATCGCTTTGACGATAGCTTCTTCTTCACTTCTATACAGACAGCAGTCAGCCAGACGAAACTGTGCGATTGTCTTAGTTTTACGTAATAGGTCTCAACATTTCTAAAGGTTGTCTATTCCAAGTTTTGGTATAATTCTGTACTGTCCAAATAAAAACCTTCTTTTTCAAAACTTCGTTCTTCGATATTCTGCATTTTAAATTTTTAAAAACTTGCTTATTTGAATTCCCATTCACTTACTCCTCTATTGCGACTTTCAATTTATTAATAATCAACTATTCTTTTAATTTTTAACTTTCTTGTGTTTCGCAACGGTCTGTATAGTTCCCAATAGTCAAAACTTTTATCAGTTGCATTTTTGAACATCGATTTAAAAATGTATCAACTTTCAAGTTGATAATAACTGATAGTCATAATAGGGGTGTTTATTTTACCAATTCCTGAAAAAAATTTAAGAGACTCTTTCATTTAGTACCTAGAAACCAATCTATGATAGTCAAAATTTATTAGTGCACACAATAGACTCTAGAGTCTAGACCACTCTTAAAAGTGCTCTCCCGAATACCAAGGAAAATATTTTACTTTTTTGCAAACAACTAAACCTGCATTGGGATTGAGCTAAGCATGTGGGTTAAGTGGCGCCGCACAGTGGAACGATCAGTACAAATTTCTGGTCATGAGGTGATTTTCATTTTTTGTGATATGAACATAGTTCTTATAGGTGATGTTTTGAAAACTGTCCACTCTTTCATAAGCTATAAAATTTTTGTTTGTAAATATAACGGTTTTCATGAAATTATGGCTTAAGTTAACACTTTTTTTCTATGTCGAAAAAAATGTGATATTAGATGTTTTTGGTTTTTTGAGTCTTTCATTCAATTTTTGAGATAACTCAATGAAACAAATTTTGTTCGACTAAGGAAGATTAGTTTAAACAAATTAAATTTAAAAAAAAATCAAATCAAAGATGTGTCCATTCGAAAACGCCTGTTTTTACAGTTGCTTTTAAAAAATAATATCTAGAACTTCCATCAAGCTTTTAAAAAAATGCTTGCATATGCCTGCTTTCTAATTCACCTTTAGGGAATTTTATGCTATCGGTGAGTAATATTTAACAAGAATTGGATCCGACCGGATCCGACCCCGCTAACCTATGAGCTTTAAAAAATCTCTACCTTTTATACTGGTCATTGCTCAACTGTCTTCTTTTTTTTTGTAACAGAAACCAATATATACTTTTACAGTATTTTTAGGTGTGCTGAACGCGAATCCGAAGTCAGAAAAATTCTATCACGTCACGTTTCTGGGATATAACCGTTTGAAAATTGAAAATACCCGTTTTTCGCTGTTTTCGTAACAGCGCTTTAACATAACCTATGTTAAAGCGTGAGGTTACTTGTTTGAACAAAATGTGTAACGGTTTCTAGAAGAACAACATTTTTTCTTTTAAATTCCTTTCAAATCTTCCCGGCGTCTCTTTTCTTCTCCGAGAAATCCATCGGATCCGAATGACGATATCGAGAGTGAAAATAGCATTTAAAGCTTATTTTTGATTTTGAATACTATTCTTTTGTTTTTAAATGAACCTTTTTTTTCATTTATCTACATGACTTAATTTTCCACAATTTTCTTAAAGACATTTTGTGAAATAAAATGAATGCTTTTATATAATTCTAAGGCTCTTTATTTGGATTTAAAATTATTTATGTAAGTTTTCAGCAATTTGTATCGGGAAACAATATTTGAAATTGATTGATTTTTAATAGCGATATAATGTATATTGTACGTAAATATGAACATAGATTTATGTAATACATGCCACTTTTATAAATATTCTAGAGAGGGGTATTTGAAATGTTCTTAAGAGAAAAAATATCATTTTCTCTTATATGACAGTTGAAGAAAAGCTCATTTTCAAAACTGTGCATAATTTTGATAAAAATTTTTCTAAAATTCGATATAATCATAGTATTGGATACAATCATAAGTATCTACCTACCTTAACTATAGTTAAAAGAGATAGAAAAATTGTTTTAATATTTCCTTTTATAGATTCAATTTTTAAGGATTTTTAAATTTATCGGTAATAGGTGTATCTATGGTTCTCAACTAAGCAAATAATTTTTTTTTTACTCGATTATTTGAGGAACAATTTTTTAAATATAGAAGTATTTAGAATTTAAATGAATATATGGTAAACTTTAAAATTCGACTTTTTTTATGTTGGTTATTTTATTTTTCAAATGCACTTTTTACTAGATATGGAATCGTATACTTTATGAAATATTTTTTCAATGTTTTATAAATCTATGGTATTTAACAAACACAATGGCGAAAAAATCATCAAAATCCATCCATTTATTCAAAAGTTACAGCACGATGTCCACTTTTTCAGCTTTTCGTTCCACTGTGCGCCGTGTGTAGTGTATCGGCCTCTGAACCGCAAAGTTCATGGTTCGCTCCCAGATGACGGCAAAGAGTTTTTCAATTAAGGCCCATTTCACACATGCCCGGCAGCCGGTTAGCCGGCATCGGTTACCCGGTTTTCAACAAATGAACCGGTTCCGGCATGTGTGAAAGCTTCCATAAGATCCTTAACCAAACGACCGGTTAGCCGGTACCGGGTACCCGGTTACCGGCAATGTGTGAAATGGCTCTAATACGAGCATAACCAGACAAAGCACCACTAAAGGAGTCTGATGATCGAGGTGGCACTCGTGAAATACCTATAACTCCAGCCTTTACTTGGTGGTAACGCACACAAGATGTTGTTGTTCATTCAAAATTATTCCACATAAATTGATGTATAATTCGCAGCATGCACTGCACTTGTGTGGATTTCCATTTACACACAAAACCCCACATAATTTGGAAAATATTTTAGTTAGAATTTTAAATTGCTTCAAATATTAGGATGCGTTAGTTCGTTAATTTGAAGTCTTCCAATTAATTTAAATTTATTTATTTTAAAATTCATTCAATACTGTGAAGTCGAAAAATTTAGAGTGAGTTATGTATGTATGTACGTAAATATAACTTCACTAGAAAAAAATCTCATTCGATTTGAAGTAGATACTTGATTTAAAACTGACTTCAAAATAATACATGCCACTAACTAATATTTTTGACATTAAATCAAGAACGTTACAGTCTACATACAACTTGAAGCTCTAACCATTTCAAAATTTGTATTTTGAAGTTAATTGTTAAGAAACGACCTTGAGAGTAAGAAATCCAATGAATTCAAGATATAATCAAAATGACTTCTTTTGAATCGAAAATATAATGCTGAATGAATGAAGAGAAGAGTCAACTGTTAAAGTTGACCGACTTCAATTTCATAAAAGCAAATCTAAAAAAAATTGAAGTTAAACTTATCTGATTATTTTTTATGATTAGGACTTTTTGAAAAATTAGTATCAAACACAGACAAAATTCGAAGCAAATTAAATGTATTTATTGAATATATGGCTTCCAAAGACTAGATAGATACTGACACACAGATGAAATAAAAATTACAATAAACAACACATAATTAATTAAACAAAAACTTCAAAAATATCAAATATGAAATTTATCAATAGTTTGGACGACCGGAGTTCTGGAAGGATTGCTGGTAGGCTCCTCTATTGTTGGCGCCCCTCTGGGGTTGCTGTTGTTGGAAGGCATTGTACTGTGCAGGTTTTTGAGCTTGAAATTTAGCTGGTTGTTGGTAGGTATTTGCTGCTTGGTAGTTATTTGTTTGCTGTCTCTGAGGCAATGAACTTGGGGCGGTGTTGATTTTCTCTGGCTTAACAGCGTTTCTCACTGATCCACTGCAGGTGATATTTTCTAAACCATCACAGGCATTGATTTCGGGATTGAATCCATATCCCTCTCCACAACTGTTTATTCTTGGTTGTCCATTGATACAGATAAAGTATTTTGAGCAATCATTTGGCGAAATATAGAATCGGTATTCTTCTTCACCCAAAAGGTTTGACTTTGCAACTTGGGGACATTTGAAGCCCAAATAGGCTTCAGCATCACAATCCGGGACTAGATCCGGCCAGTCGCATTGATATGTTTCTGCATTCCAGGCCAGGCCTTCGGGACATTCCAGAATGTGTCCAACACCGGAGGCACAATTCTTGAAGGTACCACAGTTGCTCTTGTCACCTAGACGATAGTAGCCAAATTGATGTGGGCAATCATCGGTGGGTTGGGCAGCTTGAGTTTTAGATCGCTGCTCACAGTTAACATCAATTGGATAGCCGCAGGGATATCCGCTACTCTTCTCATTGAAAAACAAACCATCTGGACATAGCATCTCTACTTGCTGACCATTAACACACTCCACATAAGCATCACATTGCCCGGGAACGGCGGAACGCTCGTTTTTTCCACTGCAGGTAGCTGATAAGGCTTGAGCTGAAAAGAAAAGAGAAATTATATTCACGTTAATACAGATACTTTGCTTTGATCTTACCTAAAATGCTCTAGAAAATGTATTATTCACATATAAACAAACATTAAACATTAACTTAAATGAAGCCGCAAATGATTTGCTGAGTTTCACCTGGCCATCAAGAAACCCCGCGTTTGAAGAGGAATTCTGGCAAGAGAGGCAAGTACACACAGCAAAAAAGAATGCAAACAAAGTAACGCAACATAAGAGAGGATAGCTGATCGTGAATGGGAGTAACACTAACTTCTCCTAATGATAAAGAAAGAGCAAGGGAAGTGCGTGATCGAGAACGGAGAAAGGCAAGTTTTACAAACATTTTACTACGGCAACAGAGCCTTCGCAGAAACTTTACAGATGAGTCACAGTGGGTACAGTGAATATGGAGGGACCATACGCCTGCAAACGTTTTAAAGGTGATGAAGACCAAAACACCAGTTTGAAGCAGAATAACACACGATAATAAAAACCTCCTTCCTTACCTACTCATTAAGCCCTTTAGAGCCCCTCAGCCTCAGGAAGCGTATGAGGCTACTAGTGTCTGTGTTCACCAGACATATATGATCATTTAAGTAGAAAATATCCCAAGTGGCTACCACATCTTTGGGGAAGAACAGGACATTGCAGAGAAGGTGGTGATTCATTTATTCTTCATCTTCATTTAAACGGCTTCTGCAAGACACAAAATATCATATTTGACACAGTATGTGAACGCCTGAAACACTTCCTCAACGAGCGACGTGATCGGTCCCTATGAATGTCTATGGGCCGCCAAAAGCACCTCAGCCGTAATACTCGCATTTTTTTAAATGCTTATCACTTTATATAGATTCTTTCTTTGTGGAATACTTTCCCAGACTCCATTTTTTTCAGTCAATCTAGATCCTGTGCTAACTTTGAGCTAGTCAAACACGAACTTGGTGCGTTAACTCAGCGACAAACTGGAAAGATATTTCTAATGGATGGGTGTTTAAAATAAAATCTATTGAATTCTTTGAAAAGGGTGATTTCCTTGTGTCCAAGGGCGTACACAGGAATTCCGCCAGTGAGGTGGGGGTGGAAAACTCATCAAAAAAACAGTTTCTGTGTCTTATCTATCTTTTTGCATTCAAAAGAAGATAAATTACCAAATATAAGAAATTTATTTTGATTAGAGGGGGTTAAAGTACCCCTCTCTGCCCTAGACCTGAAAAGCAGGACCTTAAGGGTTGTCAGAACCCCTTATTATCCTAAAAAAGACCAAGCTTCACTCCAAACTCATGCGCCATATAATTCTTCGTATCCACTTGTTTTTAACTAAACTGACGAAAGACGCATTTGAGAGGTAATGCTGGCTAATTCCAAATGAGGTAAAAAAAGTAGCTCTTTTTTATATCAGCCCCCATCCTGACCTGTCAAACGAGTCTTTTGTCAGTTAGTAAAAGGTGATAGGAAACCTAGCCTAAGTCAAGAAGATGGTAGTATGGCAGATGAAGGAAGATGTAAGAAAATCACCCTTATTACGATAGTCGTTTTACTCAAACGCCAGAAAAACGACAAGGCTCTAGAAACGACAGTTGGTGTTTGAATGAAACTTAAAGTTAAGCGTTCTATCCGCTCTTCATTATTCTCACCACCTTTCCGGTAGTTTTTTTTACTGAAACACCAAATGTCGCTTTTAGAGCCGTGTCGTTTTACTGGCGGTTTAGTGAAACGACTATCGTAATAAGAGTAAATATTTATTCTTTAAATTCTTCTTTGAATAACCTAAAAGATTTCAAATAGTGGGTTCATTTTCCATCATCACGGCAGAATGTATAGTTCTGTGTTGCCTTCTTTACTGTCATCTGTTTTAACACAAATACCAATAATGAGCCTTAAGAAAAAGGAAACAACAAAAAAGTGAGTCGTTGATTTGATTTAGATTCGTGGCCGTACCAATCTCTGCATGGTACATACATAAAAACCAGACATTTGAATTCAAGAACTGGTAAAGGTGTTGTTTATATTCTGTATATTAAACTTAAACAAAAAATAATTTAATCACATAATTTTTCACAAACTTGTTTGGAATATTATTTACTTCTAAATTATTCCATTAGATCGAGATCCACATACATAATACGAGTATTAGCTATTTTTAAGTTTTTTCCGTATAAACAAAAAATTATACATACATAATGCAATAAAACTGTATTTTATTATATATCACGTCATCGGGTCCGGATCAATTTTTAATAGACCAATAATACAATAGCAACGTGTATAATATAGTTCTTCGTTTTTCTATTTTGATCTTATTTATTAATCCCAAAATTAGTTTTTATTGTGGCGGGCAAATGGATATTTCGTTTTGCAAATGGCGTAAAAGGGGTTAAGAAAATAGACAGCAAATACAAAATAGATAAAGTTATATAGAATAATAGCGATGGATAAAACACTTTTGTCACTTAAGATTTTGTTCGTTTTATTATTATTATAACCCGATCCGGATGAGATGTTGTGGATAATTAGCCAGTTTATTTCTAAGGCGATCAGTAATAAAATTTTTCCCCGTTCTTTGAGAATATAACCTCTGTTATCGTGTACTACCCAAAACAGCCCATTTTAGTCCAAAGTTCTGTCAAAATCATTTTTTTGAAATGAACTTTGACAGAACTTTGGACTAAAATGGTCAGAAATTGGCAGTTTTGGGTAGTACACGAACAGATCTATAATCACCCCGATTACAGAATCCAACGAATGAGCTGCGGAGGGAATCTGATTCAAATTTGACATTCGGCTCATAGTAAAAATGTCAAAATTCGGTCTGATTCCCTTCCGCAGCTCATTCGTTGGATTCTGTAATCGGGGTGAGGATCTCTCATATAGAATTCAAAACAACATTCTTTTTCTTTTCTGCAAAATGGATTCCCAAGGATCTCAGCCACGGAACCATGTATTGCCAAAATTTAAATTGCATGTGAATAAAGAATTTGGATTCAAAACATTTGAGCTTTATTTTAATTTTGGATTTAATTTTTTTTATTTCAAAAATCCAGTGTCATTTTTTGTAAAAAATCAATCAACCGTGTGGCCTGGCAATTTTCAACCTGACAACGAAGTCAGGCATAGCATTGTCAGGCGAACCATCTCACAATGCAATTGTCAGACTTTGGGACAAAACCTGCCAACCGTGTGAACTGGCAATTTTGCATTGTATAAGATATTAGCAATTGTCAGCTAAGCATTGTCAAATCTGACAATATTTGCAAACCTGACAACCGTCTGTACATACATACATATGTACATAGCTTTAGACTCAATTTTAACATTTGGCATAGTTAAAATTTTGATATTAAGTGATTCCCTCCGCCACTCATTCGCCAGATTCTGTAATCTGGGCGAATATATATGTATTTTGCCGTTTGCGATAAATTCTCATTTCGTGTAAACAAAAATTTCCTTTCCATTTTTATTAATGTATTAATGCAAAATGAAAAAAATAATAGTTAAAGCATAATAAACATCTTATTTCAAAATGAAACACAAATTAGAGAAAAAAGCAGATGAACTTCTTCTTTGGTAGTCATCCATTAATTATTAATCTTTTTTTATATATATAAATTAATTAATTTATGTGTAAGAATAAGGTTTAGGCTCAGCTTTTCAGTGTCAGTGCTCACCTGACCTAAGTTAATTTAAAGTTGACTCGATAAAGTAGTTTTTCAGTGGAGAATCAACTTATGACCTTTTCGATTGGGCCAGATTGACAGTTCTTGTTCTGAAAAGGAGAGAAAATGCTTCTGGATTTGATTTCAGAATCAAAACAAGAAGCTAAGGAAAAATAGAAGTGAAGTACCTACCATGCAAATCGCGAACTGTTGCATCTCTCTTTTTGAATAAAAATGTAGGTACCTATAGAAAGGGCGATTTGATATTGATGTCATCTTATGGTGATAATTAAAAGGCGATTTCCATAGTATTGTACTTCGATTTTAATAGATTCTTGAAACTGACAGATACAGTTGATTCTCTACTAAAAAAAACTGCTTCTAAATTAACTTGGTTTTAATTAAGTATATACATTAGGGGTGTCGGAATTTTTTTTATTTTTTATATTCAAAATGGGTATTGTGGATCTTGTAAAGGGTTTAGAAAGAAGTAATTTTAGTTCTGGGATATTTGGAAAAATTGAATTTTGAGACCCCGCGGCCGTTTTTAGGTTAAAAAAACCTCAATTTGTAAAAGCGGTCTGAAAAACCTATATTATATGAGGTCACAGTAAATTATAATAATTTTTTTTTGCTTTTGTAACTTGTTGCTAAGAAAATAGCATTAAAATCTGCTTGTAAAAATATCATAACATAACTTTTTACATTAAATTCCCCCGACAAATAGATCGATTTTCTAGATGTTTTCGATTATTTTTTCTAAATGGAATACTCGAATTGGTTGAAACTTGCTTTCTTAACACTACAGTATTTTTAAATTGATGTTTGGTCAATAAAAATGAGAAAAAAGCCAAAATAGAACATTATAAGTAATTTTTAGCACATATAGACGCAAATTTAATTGGTTTTCCTGACCACTTTTTCGAATTGTGCAGTTTTTTACCTAAAAACGGCCGCGGGATCTCAAAATTCCATTTTGGAAAATGTCCCAGAACAAAAATTACTTCTTTCTAAACCCTTTACAAGATCCACAATACCCATTTTGAATATAAAAAATAAAAAAAATTCCGACACCCCTTATATAGGGTACATATTATTATACTCTCCCTCAGAGCTAACTCAGTATAATACAAAATTGTCCTTTAAGTTCTAATTTCACAACAGAAATGTAAATAAATGGTTCAAACATGTGACCGTGTATGATTTGCCAAACTTTACTAAAGTTTCAGATTTCATTTAAATTTATTTGGTTTATATAATATGCACATAAAAAAATGATAAAAGTTAACAACCTGCTCAATATTATAATGACGCAAAGGTCATTATATTCATAGAACATCCAAAGCAGACGTGAACAAAATATTTTTCAATTCATAGACTCGTCGACCTTTAGAGATTTTTTCATTCACTGATACATAAAAGATTATTTCAAGATGAATGTAACCGCCATCATGCTTGGCATAAGGGCGGTGATACTTGTCATTGAGATGAAATCAAAGAAGCCAATTAGCAAGAAAAATCTACCACAATTTATTGTGAAAGAGAATGTAGTTATTTAACCGGGATCCGGCGAGTCAGGTTTGGTACCTGTACCTGTGTATCAAAAGATCAAAAATATTCACTTGTTTTTTTTTATAACTTGTCGTGGGCCAGCAGGAAAATATTTATTTTTGTTGTTGTAATAAGAGTACCAACAATTTGCAAACAAATCTTTGACAAATAAAATGGCGGGCATGCACTTGATGTTTTTACTGATGCTAAAACCTTTGCAGTTAAATTTAACGCAGGAAACTGTTCAGAACTTTTATATTTTTAAATCAAAAGATCAAAGGAAGCCAAAATGTATCTTTCTTAGTTTCAACAGTTATCTGAGAAATTTTCTTGAGTTATCAATCTGGTTCTTATTTACAATTTTGTTGAGATCTGATTTTTCATAAATAAATGTTTACAATTCAAGTTAAAAGTTCAAATGAGCTCAACTCCATAAATATGTTTCGCCCAGGTATCTGGAATTGAGCTCATTTGATCGTTTAACTTGAATTATATTCAGTCCTTCACTTAAACAGAAGAATTTACTTTTCAAATTTTCTTCATATATTCAAATATCATGTGTGTTTACTTTGATGAAGTATTAACACGTTGAATGGTCATTGAAGATGTCTTTTAAACCAGACCTACTTACCTACCTAATATCAGTTTTGTAAAAGAATGCAATCTCTTGCGATTGTAGTCTTCTTAACAATCATTCATTGAATTCAATTTATATATTTTTACAGTCTTTTTAATTTTTCCGAAATTGGTATCTAATAATGATTAAGTACCTGCACATACATAATATGTACCTATAGAAGAAAATGGTTTTATTACTTATGTCAATTATAACCAACTTTTTTCTTAAAGTTTACGTTTGGAAAAAAAAGCTAAAATTGAGCTCACCATCTTTCGTTCTAATTTGACTTTATTATTATAACGTTTATACCTATACTGCCATGTTAAGAAGAAAAAACGTATCTATATTTTTGGCATTTCGAGATAAACGCGTTTTTCCGTTAAAAGGCTCTTGCAAGTCGCAAACCAACGCGATATCGTAGCGAATCATTCACAATAGTACAAAATATGACATATTCACATCGCTAAACAACAACGAAAAACTGTCGTTGACAGTTTTTTTTTTGTTTTGTCGATGAATGTTTTTCTATATCGTATCTACAATTTAATAATTCTTTTTTTTAGATTATTTGTCAGATCTATAAATGCTTCTTAGGTAGTACCTTTTTTTCTTTAAAAAAAAGTGCAAATAAGTACCTACCTACGTCAATTTTTCTTAAAAATGTCCTTTGCAAAAGCAAGATAGGGTTTTAATTTTTAAAGAACAAAATAGTAAGCATATCAAAGATGCCATAACTGGCCCTAACTCAAAACAGCCAAAAAGTCAGATGCGTTTTTTCTTCTTAGCACGGCGGCATAATTATTTTCAAAAAAAGCGAGATTTCGTTTTTAGTATTTCGGTTGCATCAGTCTTTTGTTTTTGTTCACTTTTTGTTTGTTTTTGTTTTGATCAAAGTAGATTTCAATTACATAACTACTTTAACACAGTTCTTCATGCTTAGAGAAATTATATTCAAACAAATAATACAGAAACATTATTTGTCAAGAAACACAACACTTATTTCGCAAATACGAGTTAATGCATTTAAATAAATAACATCAAGGCTGCTGCACCCATCACATAAATAAATCACTGTTAATTAATGTCAAACGATAGATTTAATGTTTTTCTTCTTCAAATAATGTTATCCAATAAAAAATAACTTCATGTACACCCACTTTAGTTGTGCATCACAAAAGTACATAGTGTCAACTTGCGCCAAGCTAATGTGATTCACTTATTCAAAAATTTCATCAAACTCTGCATTTAATAGAATTATTATAAATTTAACATTTATACCAACCTAAGGCTCCACAAAGTGCCAAGCACAATCCAAAATTAAGTACAATCCTCGTCATGATGTTATTAAATCTATGCAAACTTTTTAACAGGTTTCACACACACTTTACGGGCGGAAAAGTTTGTTAAAATTCACCCAAAATGAGACTAAACTTAAATTTGTGTGTTGTTTTATTTTTTTTCCGCAAATCTACCCCTTTTGTTGTGTGTTGTGTGTTAGAGTGTTAAACTCATGGATGCAGAACTACGACTGATGGCACCTGTTGAGTTTAGGTATTATCTTTGCCAGATTCAAGCAAATAAATGTATTTCAGTCTGTATTTTTTGTTGTAGTCAAAGAGGAACTTTAATGGCATGTAAGGGATTTATAAGAAAAATTTAAAAATAATAAACTGATCAATTTTTTCACTTTTATTTTTCTGTGGTGGATATATTTATCTTGGGTGTTGTAGTTTTTTGTTTAGAAATTGTAAATGCTTGTAAAAGGTAATAGGCAATTGATTAGAAGAAGTACATAACTGACGAAGTTAAGTGGCACCACCTGTGTTTTGCAAATACTACTGGAGCCATGGGCCCATGGCCGTTTTGCGTATTGCAGGGGCCCTAAGGCAAACTGCATGAGCATTAGGGTGGTCCTTAGCAAGATGATATATTTTCAATGACGCACCCCACTAGTTTCTTTTAATTTCTAAATTAAAAAAAAAAGCCTGTAAAATTTTATCTCATTATTTTTTCGTTAACCCGACCCCAAGACAAAAGAAGTTTTATATGGGAAAACACATGGTAAATGTTCAATGCTCAATGTTCAATTTTTTTTTATAAATTTGGTAATAATTGCTAGAAATATTTAAAGTGGGTACACATTTCTTATATACTTCTGAGATTCAGGAGTAGCAGTCATATTAAACGAACCCAAATATATCCTCAATTATATACCAATAAAGGAAAATTGAAAAAATTTAATTTTCCTAATATCTATACGGAAAGAAATAACGGTCTTAAAATTCTTTCAATACGCTAGTTTTTGCATCATATAATTGACTATATTATAATTTAAAATTTTCTATCAAGTATTACCATTTGCCCTTCTTGCACGAACTACCAAAAGGCATATTCCCGCTAAACGTCACAAACAAATTCCTATATACAACGTATTCTTAGATTAGTGTCCTAAGCCTTTCTGCAATACAGTACACATATCTAGGGTATTATCTTGCGCATGTTGTCCGAAATGAGAACTGTCAAAGAAATTCAAGATGGCAGCCTTACGTGACCGCGTCCGCTGTATTATAACAACAACGAAGAAAACAAACACAAAAGGATAATTTAAATAACACTAAAAACCAGGAAGGAATGTTGTTTGCTAACAAAATAATGTTAATAAACACTTAAAATAAATAAATAAGTAACAAATGAACACATAACACACAACAAATTTTGATGTTTAACGAGTGGGGGTCACGGGATTCGCCATTTTCCACTGATTTTGATGGATGCGCAGAACTGAACAAAAACGAAAACGCTAATGATATTACCTTTAATATGTGTACTGTGTTTCTGCAATACCTACTTTAATCGACTAGTATGTACCTACCACTTAGGCACAGCATATCGATCATAGAATTACTCTTCTCACAAAGGCCAACTCTGAATCAGCGTTACCACTTCCAAAAAAAAAGCCGTAGTAGATTTGAAGAAAAATGTGAAGTAGATTGAGAAAAATCGAAGTAGATTTCAATGTGTACTTTTTTGTACACACATTTATTAGGCCAAGAGCCGGGTACATTTTTCTTGCAATTTATTCCTGAAATGATTTTCTTGATGGAATATGTTCAGGGGTTTTATCTGAATATAAATCCAAGTTGGTGGGACTGGGAGGCACGAGCGTCAACCGCCATATATCTCGTGAACCGTGCATCGTACGAATATAATAGTAATTTTTTTTTAAAGCTAATATTCCATTCTTTTATTGGTTTTTCTAAGTCATGTTGTTGTTGCGAAGAGTTTTTGAGAAGTTTAATTTTAAAGTCAATGAATTTTTGAAAACAATCAACTTGAAAAAAAATTTACAAGTTTTCAAAAATATAGACTTTAAATTTTTATTTCTTTTCACGAAAACAACTTGATTTAAGTAAAATCAAATAAAAGAATGGAGCATGAGCGGCAACAACGGAATAAAAATAAAATCTATTGATTACTAAGTGTTCGACCACAAAACTACTTTAATTTTAAGTGATTAAATTTTACTAAAACTTATTCATTAAGAACCTCATTTATTGTTCTGGCTTTTGGAGTATATATTTTGATTAAATTTACTTAAATTAAACTAAAAAAAGAACTAAAAATGTTATTCTCTCAGACTTCATATCAACATACTTCAATATAGCTGAAATTATAAAACAAATTGTTCTTTTCGGCGGTAATTTTTACTTGTTTCACTTCAAAACCTGACAACACCCCTGGTTCAAGTGTAATTTTTTTCGAATCTATTGTTTACTCCTTACAGTAAACGCCACTTAGTCCAATCAATGTGTGCTCAAAAGGGTGCTTATCAAGCATGATACCTCAGGAAATTTTAATCGCAAATCTACATAAAGTAAGGAAAAAATCAAAACTACGCCACAATGTTCATGGTAAAAACACAATATGGCTGGACTAACTGCGAATTCAATGAAATAAAGGAAAAGGAAGTAGATTTGGCTTTTTTTGTAGTAGGTTAAAACAGAGAATTTTAAAATGAAGTAGATTCCTATATTTCAGTAATGGTGCGAAGTAGGAAGTAGATTTTAAAAAAATAAGAAAAAAAGAAGTAGATCTACTTCAATTGAAGTAAAGTGGTATCACTGCTCTGAATAATTCCAACGAATTTCAAGTCGAGAGTTACATCTTTTCATCGACTTCAAATCCGCATTTGATAGCATTTACAGTCAAGAGCTCTAAGTGAACGTGTTGGTAGAAATATGCGCTTTCTTTATGTATGTGATTTCTTCAATCTAGCCCTGGAGGAGATAGTGCCAAAGAGAGCTTAGACCAAACTGCATTTTGCGATCAAAGATTTGTCAACATTTGATTAATAATAATAAAAACATGAGTTCTTTTAGAAACCGATACAAATTTTGTTCAAACAAATCACCTCTATAATAACATACTTCGAAAACAGCGAAAAAAAGTTTTTTTTTATTTTCTAATGGTAATATGTCAAAAACGTGATCCAATGGAATATTTCTGACTCCATATTTGAGTTAATCAAACCAAAAATCTATAGAAAATTATGTTTTGATTTCATCAGTGCAATCGTTGTAGCAAGACCAAGTACAGGCTATCCATGAGAAGGCTATAAAATCCCGAACACCAAAACTATTTTGTATATTAAAATCAACTAATCTATTAATAAGCACAAAAAAGTTCAATTTGAAAGCTAGAATTTCGAATTGCTCGCGCACACAATTTATAATACCAAAAGTAGTACAATTTATTCGAGATTTTGGCATTCGGGGTTCTGGCTTTCGGGATTTTGTTCATTCGTGATTTTGGCATTCGGGTTTTTTTTCCATTTCGGTATTTTGGCATTCGCGATTTTGTATCCATCACGCTATCAAGAATCAAACAATATTATGTCCATCGGGTAGGAAAATACGTCGCTTTTGATAACAGCAAATCTGAAGTAATAGCTCACTAACTCGACAAATAACACTGCTGATTCTTCGGTTTAGCAAAACAAACAAAAGTTAGAAGTACACGCTGTATAAAACCCATTTATTGGCAGTTTAACGGTGCCGAGTGGTAGGCGAAAGACAGCAAAAGAGAGCTGAAAGCTGAAACTGTATACGTACGCCTATACTGAACATCGATATAGAGCCTAAACGGAAAAACTGAGCTTGCGGGGAAAGGAACGATGTTGTTTAAGAGCTAGTGGTCTCAAACTTACGGAATTGGAGCGGCCTAAGGCATTATTTTTGTCTTTTTGCTATTTATTTTTAGACCACTCGACTCTCCTTTCACCTTTAGTGCTTGACACATCCCGTTTAGCCCGCTGGTGTTATTTGCCAAGAGACATATATCATCGGCATATTCTAAGTGACTTAAGCCTTTCAAACAGCCTCCCTGTTTCTCCGCTGTTCCAACGCTGGCCGTAAAAACATCGTTTGTCGCCAGTAAGGTGCCAGTTATAGCTATCATTACAACTCATCATTGAAAATTTTAATAATTGATTTTGAGACGTTTAGGAGGCAAAATCACTTTTTTTATGGAAAATATATCAAAATATCTAAATAGGTGCAATCAAAGCTCAAGACTTAAATAATATTTTTAGTCAAAAAAAATTTAAATAGGCGCAACTTTCCACCTTGTCAAAATCCACGAAAATGAGATAAAGCGACGATTGAAACCTCAGCCTCCACTCGGAGTCCGCTTGGCGTCCGCTCAGCGTCTGCTCGGTGTCCGCTCGGCGTCCGCTCGACGTCCGCTCTGCCTCCGCTCGACGTCCGCTCGGCGTCCGCTCGGCGTCCGCTCGGCGTCCGTTCGGCCTCCGCTCGGCCTACGCTCGGCCTCCGCTCAGCGTCCGCTCGGCGTCTAATCGTACTCCGCTCAGCGTCCGCTCGGCCTCTGCTCAGCGTCCACTCGGCGTTCGCTCGGCGTCCGCTTATCGTCCACTCGGCCTCCGTTCAGCGTCCGCTCAGCGTTCGCTCGGCCTCCGCTCGACCTCCACTCGGCGTCCTCTCAGCGTACGCTCACTCGTAAAAAATGTAACTCGAGATTTTTTTCAATAAATCTACATCTACAATATACATTGTGACTGTATTCTATACAATTTTATTTGTTTAAATAAATCTTTTTATAAGAGTCAACATCAGATAAAAAGGACTAAAACTTTTTAGATAGGATTATGATTTGCAAATGTTGTGTGAACAAATTTTCAAAAAAGCAGTACTTTGGTCGTATTAGTAGTACGGCAGTACGGAGTTTCGAAAAGCAGTACAAATGCTGCAATTGCAGTACTTCGACAGCCCGGCCTATAGGATCTTCGTATCTCGTTTAGCGTTTAGGATGGTTGGTGTTACTTTTGTTTCCGAGAACTTCTTTGGATATTTGCAACAGTTCCCTCATATCTCCTCTTCTTGAGACCGTCTAATACTACCCTTCAGGGTTCTTACTATCATAATATTTTTCGTTAATGCATGTTTTAGGTTGAAGTTTCTCCTAAAAAAAATTGGTAACAATTTGAGTAGGTTCATGCGACACACTCGTGAAAATTATTTTCAATCGAATTTCAATACAATATAGTGTACAAAACTGAGAGTGCAGTAAATAAAGTTTTCAAGCATCTGGAAAGATTTAGCTAAGCAGGTTAGAGAACACAATAAAAATACTAACCGACCCGGAATGTCACTTTTTTGTTTTGTTTAAATGTCAACTAATATCATCTGCAGATCTTGGATCTTTTGACTGGGAATAGTTGTTCAAACGTGTGACTGATGGAAAATAATTGAAGATTTACGAAATTGCTAAAAAATACAGCCTTTCAAAAACCCGGTAGGTATCAAATTTATTTTTCTCCTATTTTTTCTTAAACATTTTTATCATAAAACGTGGAGCGAAAATAATTTTGCACACAAAAATTTATTTTATTGTTTACCATAAGACAGATTGAATTAAGAAAAAAAATGTAAATTCCCCTCGCAGTCATCATCTTCTCATCTTAAACAAGTAATTCGGGTAAAAAATGTCAAGGTCACTCAGAAAAATGTTTAGCATACCTACCTGATGCTTGCAGTATACCAAAATCGAAGACCAGTTTTTGTTTAATATTTTTTACTTTTTAACTTATTTTATTTCTCGCACCGACATGCGAGATGATGGTGATGCCATTTCTGGAAACCACATGAAGATCCATTTCAGGTCGTTACCGCTTGGAGATTAAAAGTGAATCTGAGTAGTGATGTTGGTTACCACCACGCATTGTTTTTGTCTACCTTCAATCTTATGATTATGTAATGAGCATCTCTCAAGTTGATTTGCATAATGTATGCATGAGCATGTACTTTTCTTAAGATGAAAGTGTAGGAAGATGTTGGTGGGTAATTCACCTATGTCTCAACCAAGGTTTCATAGTAATTCAATTCATAGAAAACAAACGTTTCAAATGAAGAGCCTACAGCTATAGGCTCTGGTGTTGAAATAATCAAAGTATTTCTAAATTACTAAAATACTCGAATACCCATATTCACTGTTTTCAGCGATTATACTTGATGAAATTGGTTTCGTATCAAAAATGTTTGTAGTTTTAATCAAATCTAACATCATGGAAAAATCCAAACAAGTTTCTTTCATCATAAAGTCTGTGGATTGTCTCTGTTCGTCTATGCGCCCAGGCGTACAATGAGCTAGATCCTACAAATATGAACAGATTTGCTTCACATTCGGTACTGATAATTTTTGTTTAATTATCTGGATAGTCGAGTTATTTAAGACATTATAATCCGGAAATATTCCTGCCGGGAAATACAATCTAGTTTTTAACGAGGACCTAGACTGTGGACTTATTACCCTGTGCTAATATTTATGTGTCGGATATCTAATCAGAACTTTACTGAGACATTGTGAAACAAGCCCTAAGTGAAGGTTTTTAAATGTAATTATTTTTATTTTAGCTTAAGGAACACTCATCGAAAAATCAATAGTCAAATTGTGTACTCATCAAAGGTTATGCAAGGTCAAATGTCAAAAAAATTGGTTTTTCGCATTTAACTTTTAAACGGTAAACACGATTAAAAATATTATATACAGATCTTGTAGGCAGGGAGCCGGTGACATCAAAAGTCCCGTCATCGCGGAAATGGACATAATATATATCGTTGGAAAGGTTATTTTATCTTCTTTCAGAAAAACTCGGTATGACAGGCCCTTGCCTGCCGAAAGTATCTGTCATACCTGTTTGAACGATGCGACCTCTGTTTTTTATAAAATTCATTGTGCCTTTGTATGTATGCTATTGATCTTGAAACTACTGAATAGATTGGGCTCAAATTTGCAGGGAATATTTCGTATATACCTTTAACTATTTCTGCAAAGTTTGGGTAAAATCAGTTCAATGGTTTTTTGAGGAGGGGCAGAAATGCACGCCAGGTTCCCAATAAAAATGAAGCGTTTTTGAGATAAAACTTTGTTTTTAATTTTATTATTGTTTATTGAACAGTAATTATTCAAAAAATAAGATGTGCCAAAAAACGCGAACTGATAGTACAGTCAAACCCATTTATTTTGAATTTTTAAAATCATATTTTTTTGTATTTATTTTATAACTATTCATAAAAAAGTTCGATTTTATAAACAGAAAAAAATTGTGAGTGTGTTAGTATTAATGTACATAAAGTAAGAGGTCCGATTAGGCGAGAAAAATATTCCTATGCACCTAAGTTGACTGATTTTATTTACAAACATGAAATAATCAAAATTTGTGGGTTAAAACGTTTTTTCTATAGTAATTGTATTATTGTGTATGCGTAGACCTGCGTATAAATGCGTAAATCTGCGTATAAATGCGTAGATCTGCGTAGAAATGAGTAGACCTGTGTATAAATGCGTGGATCTGCGTAGAAATGCGTAGACCTGCGAAGATCTGCGTATAAATGCATAGACCTGCGTATAAATGCGTAGATCTGCGTAGATGTGCCTAGAAATGCGTAGACCTGCGTAGATTTGCGTATAAATGATCTGTGTATAAATGTGTAGACCTGCGTATAAATGCGTAGACCTGCGAATGAATGCGTGGACCTACGTACAAATGCGTACATCTGCGTATTAATGCGTAGATCTGCGTATAAATGTGTAGACCTGCGTATAAATATGTAGATCTGCGTAGAAATGCGTAGAACTGCGTATAAATGCAAAGACCTGCGTATAAATGCGTAGACCTGCGTATAAATGCGTAGATCTGCGTGTAGATGTGTAGAAATGCGTAAACCTGCGTAAAAATGCGTAGAAATACGTAGATCTGCGCAGAAATGCGTAGACCTGCGTAAAAATGCGTGGATTTGCATGTAACTGCGTAGACCTGCGTAGAAATGCGTAGATATGCGTATAAATGAGACCTGCGTATAAATGCGTAGAAATGCCTAGACCTGCGTATAAATGACTAGATTTGCGTATAAATGCGTAGACCTGCGTAGATCTACGTAAATCTGCGTATAAATGATCTGCGTATAAATGTGTAGACTTGCGTATAAATGCGTAGACATACGAATGAATGCGTAGACCTGCGTATAAATGCGTACATCTGCGCACTTATGCGTAAATCTGCGTGTAAATGCGTATATCTGCGTATAAATATGAAGAACTGCGTAGAAATGCGTATAAATGCGAAGACCTGCGTATAAATGCGTAGACCTGCGTATAAATGCGTAGATCTGCGTGTAGATGCGTAGAAATGCGTAAACCTGCGTAAAAATGCGTAGATCTGCACAGAAATGCGTAGAAATGCGTATAAATGCGAAGACCTGCGGAGATCTGCGTGTAGATGCGTAGAAATGCGTAAACCTGCGTAAAAATGCGTAGAAATGCGTAGACCTGCGTATAAATGCGTGGATTTGCGTATAAATGCGTAGACCTGCGTATAAATGCGTAGATCTGCGTATAAATGTGAATAAATGCATATAGATGCGTATAAATGCGTAAACCTGCGAATAAATAAGTAGACCTGCGTATATATGCGTACATCTGCGTATTAATGCGTAGATCTGCATATAAATGCGTAGACCTGCGTATAAATGCAAAGCTTTGCGTAAAAATGCGTAGACCTGCGTATAAATGCGTAGATCTGCGTGTAGATGCGTAGAAACGCGTAAACCTGCGTACAGAAATGCGTAGACCTGCGTAGAAATGCGTAGATCTGCGTATAAATGCGTAGAAATGAGACCTGCGTATAAATGCGTAAATCTGCGAAGAAATGCGTAGTTGCGTAGAACTGCGTAGATCGGCGTATAAATGCGTAGTTCTGCGAAGAAATGCGTAGAATTGCGCTTAAATGAGTAGAAAAAAAAAACGTTTAAACCCACAAATTTTGATTTTTTCATGTTTGTAAATAAAATCAGTCAACTTTAGGTACATAGGTATATTTTTCTCGCCTAATCGGACCTCTACCTTTATGTACATTAATACTAACATACTCACAAATTTGTTCTATTTATAAAATCGAACTTTTTTATCAATAGTTATAAAATAAATAAAAAAATATGATTTTATTAATTCAAAATAAACGGGTTTGACTGCACTATCAGTTCGCGTTTTTATACAGATCTTGTTTTTGGCAGTTCGTAGGCTGCAATAAGCAAGTTTTTTTTAATAATCACTCTTCAATAAACAATAATAAAATTAAAAACAAAGTTTTATCTCAAAAACGCTTTATTTTTATTGGGTACCCAGCGTGCATTTCTGTCCCTCCTCAAAAAACCAGTGAACTGATTTTAACCAAACTTGGCAGAAATATTCCCTGCAAATTTGAGCCCAAACTATTCAGTAGTTTCGAAATGAAGAGCATATACATACAAAGGCACAATGAATTTTATAAAACACAGAGGTCGCATCGTTCAAACAGGTATGACTTTCGGCAGGCAAGGGCCTGTCATACCGAGTTTTTCTGAAAGAAGATAAAATTTACTTTCCAATGATAAATATTGTGTAAATTCATAAACGTCAAATGTTTCCGCATCACTGCTTTTTGCGATGCTGATGCGGAACGCAACTGATGCTGATACAAATGCATCAGCAACAACGCATCAAGAATTTTCTTGATTCTTATTTGTTTGAAGTTTGCGCATCACTTGATGCAAGTTCTCAATAATGAACATGTTACGCAAAAAGTGATGCGAGTTTGATGCATTTATGAATGTTTGGCGGAAATGATTGTGCATCATTGTTGCAACGATGCGTTTGTGAATTTACACATTATGTCCATTTCCGCGATGGCGGAACTTTTGATGTCACCGGCTCCCGGGCTATTGTGGATCAAGCAATTTGAATTGTTTTAACACTTTTTGTGATCACCTAGAAGATGTTGCCATTCCAAAAAAAGGTGAAATGACAAAAACGTAGGTTTCTGCATGTAAAACATTAGCGGTGAATGATTTCGAAAACAACCAAGTTTTTACACCCCCTCTGCACAAAAATCTAAAATTTTTTTCTTGAAAGCTTCGTCAAAACTCGTTTTTTTTTTGGCTTTTTACTCTTTAGTGGCGAACTTGCCAAAAAATAATATGTGCTCACCAAATAGGTTGGTTACGAAAATAGATAAATAAAATATTTTTTCAATGGGAGCGATCAGTTGAAAAAATAAAAAATAACTCTCTTACAGAAAGCGTGAACATATATTTTTCTAAAAGTGATATTAATACTTCAAAATTGACCAAAACTCAAAAATACCGGTTTTTGGCGCTTTGCTCCTAAACACCGAAGTTTTTTAAAACATAATGTGTGCTAATCGTATAAATAATAATACTCTCGAGAAAAAGCTCTATGATACTTTATTCCATACGAGCGCTCAGCTCCAAGATATTTCGATTTTAAAAATGTTCAAATTTCGAAAATACTGTTTTTTTGGGAAATAAAGATGTTTCTTTTCCCGAAATTTTGAGTTCGGATAGAAAAAACTTTTTTTGGTTATAAAATTAAAAAACGTAGTTTCTGGCGGCATGGTTCACATAGAAAAACCGATATTTTTGAAATTTGACAAGTTTCATTATTAGAGAGTCCTACAAAAACGCAAGGTGTTTTGTTTTACACAGTGGGCAGCTATCCAACTCCTTCGTAGTTCAACAGGGTGTGGGGCAAGGGGATCTTCTATCCTCAATTATTCTCTTTCTGCTGGTGATGGACGACGTATTGATGGCCAGTGTTGGTATAGTTGAGCGACAGGGCATTAAATGGAGACCGTTTGGAAGGCTCAGTCATTTAGACTATGCCGATGACATATTATCACATATTAGGTACTCTTGGCAATTAATATCAGTGGGCTGAACGGGATGTGCAAAAATAATGCCTAAGGCCGCTCCACACACCAGCGCGTATTATTCTACAGGAGACGTCCGCCAGTAGAAGAAGTCGAACAGTTGAACTATATTTTGGCCGTATTGTTTCTGCAAACGGTAGTACGGGTACGGACGTTAAAAGTAGAATTAATAAGGTTCGTGATGCCTTCGTTTAAAAGCTATAAATGTGAAAACACAATTTGTTTGACGTTTAACCTTGCATAAAAACAAAGATAATTGCATTTAAAAACATCCACTTGGATTTATTCGGCAGATTTGCCTTTTCTTTGTACTTTTTTCCTGGGATATATACATGGGGTGTACCTATTTGTGATGGGATAACAAAACTCACCCAGCAAGTTGTTACTAGCAAGGGCCTCACGAATATTTAACAAGTTTTTCTCGTCTAGATTTCCCCTACGGGAAACTTTCTAAAGCCACGGCTTAACATGGCAAACATTTTTCATTTTATCCAGGCAGGCTAGACAGGAACTGAATTTTGTTGTTCAGTTTCCATATGATGGTCTCAAAAATGAAACCTCTAAAAGTTGTCATCGTAACGGATATTCCTACAAAGTAAGGAACTAGCTTAGAAAATTGCATTCCTTTTGGTAGGGGCTAAAGGTTCAAAATAACGGTATATAATTATGGTGTTTTAAGCCAAATAATTTGGGCTTGGACACTATTTAAAAAGCAGCAAATTATGCATTTTGTTTGACACCACCCACCGTTTTAGTCTTCCATCAATCAGAATTGAAAATTTCTCTCACTAGTTTATCTTCGATTCAGTTTTCAAAATATGAAACAATTTTTTTTTTTATTATTATTTTTCTTTTTATTTATGTTACCATTTTGGTCTGTATTACAAAACAAAAAAATATATATTTATTTATATTTACTCTGAACTTATAATAATTACTATTTCCATTTTTGTAGGATTTTTTTTCGACTTTACACTTAATAAAAACCTATACAAAATAAAAAACAAATACAATTACATAATTTAGTTAATTTTTTTAAAACAAACAATCCAAATAATACTATATAACACATTTGTTCCCTTTGGAGAATATTTTTAAAATTTTTTATTGACCAGAAAGCAAAGGATTCAAAGAGTTTTGTAAAATTTTTGTTTCTGTTATTTTATTTTTGTTTACTAATTTTGAGTACTAGTTTTTTTATTTTTATATTTTTTCATCTAAGGCACTTTTCACTTAATTTTTCAGTATAGGATAACATCTTTATTTTTGTTTTAATTTTATTTTTAAGATAAACATATTTTATGCTTTAAATTTATTTTGAGAATACATAAATTTGATTTTTTTTGTTTAGGGTTTTTTCATTATAATATTGTAGACTAGCAGTTTTTTTTCTTTCTAATTAAAAACAAAATTAAAAATAAAATTAAGTTTAAGAAGTAATTTTTTTTTATTATTTCTTTATTTAAAAAAAGTGCCTTTACTTACAAAGTAACTACATTTTTATAGTCAAGATTTAGTTGTTGTTGTTGCTGTTGTCAAGGAGTAATGTACATTTATACTATATGCATGTATATAGAAAAAGAAAAAAACAGAAGCCATTACTTACTTTCAACTTTTTTTTTTATTTAAAAGGTACGTTAATTGCCTACTCGATAAACCAACGACTAACATATTTGAAGTATGCAGATGTCTTAACAGTTTTTTTTTCAAATACTAATTTCGGTTCTAATATGATTTATATGTATATTCGTAAAAAGAATGATAACGTAGTCAAAGAATTACTGTTATTACTGACTACTGGAACGCTTATATTTGCGTTTTGTATTTAACTATCTGAACACAATCTTCGGTCAAAGGTAGTTGCTGCCCATGCTGATTTGGTTTTAAGAAAACTCTCAGTAAAATCTATTTTCCGGTACTTGGTTAATTTCTTTTTACATTTTATGGAGCCTATGTTAGCTGCGTTTTATTATCTCTGGGTCTGGGTCGAGGTTATCTTTTAACATGCATTACAAAAACAACATGGGATCTAGGTTTCTATCGAGGTTAATTTCAATAACCCAGATAGAGGTTTTCACTCTCACCGGCAGAGGGCTATTTACCATTGTGAATGGACGTCAGCGATTTATCAGCAGTATTAGGAATAGAGAGGAAAAGAGACAAGTGCTTACATGAAAAACAAATAAACATAAGAAAAAAAGAGACTGATATACAGCACTGCTTTTGCATTAACCCACATCGTTTTATTTTCACGAGGTGAACCATATGGGTTATGAGCGATAATAAAACGCAGCTGTTGTTTCTTCTTTTGTTATCATTCACACGTCAGAAGTTCACCCTTTTTCTTTCTTTCTACTCCAAATTTCCCATAGTCGATAGGAAGGGATCAGTTCTAAAATCCGACAGAAAATGACATTATGCTGGATTTACACGACTTTAAAACCTACCAGTTTTAATGACCAAAAGACAGTGTTCATACCAGCTTCACGTGGCGACTCATTTTGACGTCTCTTTTTTTTATCAAATTCTTATTTATTGGAAAGAAAGAGATGGCGAAGTGAGGCAGAAATTTTCAAGAATTTAATAACTTCTGCCTCACTTGGCCATATCTCTTTCTCTCCAAGAGATGAGGTTGAGATACAAATAAGAGACGCCTCCGTGAAGCTGGTATGAACACCGTCAAGGAATGAATTTGTCCATTTGGGGGGCTTACATGCTGGATCATTTCCAACATAGTCGACGGTTTTCAAAAAATGGCAACAATAATAAAAAGTGAGTTCTGGGGCCCAATGCTGCAAGTGTGAATGATTTTCCGTGTACACATTTTATTCACGACCAAAGCAAGTGTGAATAAATTTGAATGACTGTGCACGCATTATCTGTCAAAACTTCAAATGCACTCTTGCGGAATCGCAAAAATTGATGTGTAAACGATTTTCTGTGTACACAGAAAAAACTCACTCTTGAATTCCGCAATTCTCCTGGAGACAGTTTTTCGAATTATACAAAATCTTACAATTGGTTTGGGAAATAAAAAGCAAAGTTTATAAAAAAAAATTGGAAGCCATATTGCGTGCGTTATTGTTCCG
Source organism: Dasysyrphus tricinctus (assembly GCA_963921185.1). Taxonomy (NCBI): domain Eukaryota; kingdom Metazoa; phylum Arthropoda; class Insecta; order Diptera; family Syrphidae; genus Dasysyrphus; species Dasysyrphus tricinctus. The sequence continues at coordinate 16,780,480 of OY992533.1, read as the reverse complement.
AAAAATGAAAAATAATGATGCTCGACAACATCAGTAGCCATGTTAACGCAAAGTTGGGTGTACAGTTAATTTTTCCTTCGAACGAAGTTGTAGAGCATGTTGGTTCATGTAAACACCCTATTCTGTTTGCAGTTTTTTTGACAGATAAAGTGCCTTTCATACGAGCTGCGAACAGCGAACTGCGAATTCGTCGCGATTTTTGACATTTCTTTCACATGAGTGGTCACCGACAGACGTGAATTGTCCCAATTAAAATGGGTGCTAACAAATTTGTAGGTTAAATTCGATCTAATTTTTTATTCAAAGATTTGTGGAATGCGTCCTGATATTGTTGATTGCGAATAAAGTGCCTTCCATATGAGCTGCGTATAGCGAACTGCGAATTGCGAATCCTCGCGTTCCGATGTTTATTCGCTAGGCTATCTAGTTATCCCAAAAATTTTGAGATAACTTGAGTTATTGCTGCGTCAGCTATTATCAGCTGTTTTTTAACAAGGGATTAAAAGATATTCGGTTAACTGAGAATAACCAGCGGAACGTGCCCAATGGTCGCGAATTTTGGCATTCCTTTCACATGAGTGGTAAATAAAATTTGCGTCCTCAGGCCCTGAGGGTGTGGATTGCGATTTAGTATTTGACAGTTCGCAGAAAATACCTCGTTGGTCGCGTAGAAAATATTAAAATGCTAAATATAACAATTTAAACTAATTTTAGTTTTCTTTTTAAAATGAAAGAGAGAATCGTTTATTCACGTTATCGAAAAGTTAAATAAAGAATTTGTTGATATATTCGCTCAAAATTGCATACAAAAATTTATTCGCATTGTAGCTCGCAGCTCATGTGAAAGGCACTTAAGTGTTGGACAATTCGCATCGTTCGCATATGTCGTTTTCCAGTATCCTATGGAAAGTTTCATTTCTTTTCTTATTGCAATGGAATATTTCCCAAATTTACACACAAGGACACACTACAGACTACACAACTCAACGTGATTTGTGGTGAAATGCGGCAAATATCAAAGTCCAAGTCAAGCTCAAGTTCATTTCTTTTTATTTGGCTTTGAATTTGAATGGTTTACGAATTGAAATTAAAATAATAATTAATAAATAAAAGAAGTATTAAATTTGTAAATAAATACATGAAATGTGTGAAAAGTTGAATTTATATCCGATGTTAATCTACATATATAAAATGTGCTTCAACTCAAAAACTCAAGTAAGTCTATTACAAAAGAAAAATAGCGGTAAATTATCAAAAAAAATTATTGTTGAAAACATCATTAATTTATCCAATTTTTTGCTGGTTATTTTGCAATCAGAGCCACTCAGTTTATTACTATAGAAGTTTATTTTAACATTAGAAATTCTGCTTTTGCAATTTTTCTGTTTTTTTGTCTTCGACTTGACGTTAACTAAGCAAACAGCAGGGCTCAACACAGCAGAGTATGTTACTTTCATTAAGTGAGGGCAAGTTGTATAAACGTGGTTCTCATATTTGATCCGTGGTCCAGAAATTTTAAGCTAATTTCAGCGGATTAATTGAGATTTAATGATTGTTTAAGGTTCAAGTATTGTGATAATAGCTAATCACATGCTTGAGCCATCGTTCATAGACGATTTTAATCTGCTGAAATCGGCGACTACAAAATTTCTGAACTACCTACGAATCGATGATTGAACCACGGTTTTAACAACTGACCCTAACTTAATTATAGCAAAACGAACTCAGCTGGAAAATAGTTAACGGCGCAAAGTAAACAAAAATTATTAAATTTGAAATTCGAAAATTTTGTATGATTGATTTATAGGTACCTATGTATGCAAGTGTCAAACCAAACCAAAAAAATAACAAAAATATTTTTATTCCTGTAAAAAAAAATCTGATAAACTAATATTTTGGGGAAGCTAGGTGAATGTTGTAATCTTTAACATCAGAAAACTTAAGGTTTAAAGTTAGTGTCAGGCACTTAGTATCCATTGGCATTTCGACACTTAATAGACCATATTTACTAGGGGGGTGCTTGTATTGGGTTTTTTGAAATGTGGATATCAAATGAAAAGCAAACTTCCTAATTTTTTCTGATTTTTATCTTACCCCTTTCGTCTCCCTCTTTTCACATAAGCTACCTACTAATTATGGGTACAGGGTAACTCTTAAAATAGGAAACAAAACTGTCGGATCGTATAGATTGGATTCAGACAAGAAAAAAATCATCTCCTCAACAAGATATTTAAACGAAAAAATATATATTAAAAGACAAGGGCAACACTTACAATATTATTTAATAGCTCTTTTTAACGCCAGAAGTCCATTCTTATGGTCTAAGAGCCAACAGCAAATTTTGGGAGTAGAGGTAGAACCAAAATATATGTAGGTAGGACATATATGTAGGTACATGCATCGGGATATCGAATACCAACATCTGACAGGTTTTTTTTCTCAGCCTTTGGGAGGGGTGCGGGTTTAAAAAAACTGGATTTATTTTCAGTCCTATAAACCACTTTAAATTTATTTAATTGGGTATGATGCTGTCATTTTTTCTAAGCCTAAACACCTCAATCGGTCAGATAAATAAAACTCAAAATATAACTATTTTACGCGAATCTAAAGTTTGTTTTTTGGAGATTTTTTAATTAAAAAAAATTACGTCTCCAAAAAACTTCCGACTACTAATCGGATCAAGATAAGAGTCATTGTACCTAGAGAAAATGACAGAGCATAATTTCCTATTTTTTAAATGTGAATTGAACTCATAATGACCCCAACACAAAAATAGGAAACCAAGCTTCTTTTAACCCCCCCACCCCGACGAAAGGCTGAGAAAAAAACCTACCAGACTTTTGTATTCGCTACCACGATCCATGTGTATAAATCCTCATACTCAGACTTTGGTTAAACATCTACTCCCAAAATTTGCTGTAGGCTCTTGAACTTATGTTCTCTTTTCAAATTAAGCTCATACATAATAAAACAGTTTTGGCAAAACGGGCTTTCAAACTCAAAATCTTGAAAAAAAAGGTTTTACCTACTGCGTCTCCCACTCAAAAAATTTGGAAAATTTAGTTTTTTTTTTTTTATTTAGAGCCATTGTCCATACAACTTGGAACTTCAATCTTTTTCAACTTTTTTCGTGTGTTTTAAGAGTGATTCTTAACTGATTGATTCTTAGCCCATAACTGCTTACTTTAATGTGAAAAGAGGGAGACGAAGAGGGCGAAACTAAAGTCTAATAAAAAAAGGGAAATTGTTTTAATAATATTGCGAACCGAATGAGGCTAGTAAATACTAGAAGAAAAGAAGTTACTAGTTTTAATGCATACCATTAAAAGTATTTACTTGCTAAATTCACCTCCAGTAAATACTTAATGATAATTAGTAAATACTATGAAAATTTACCAGTAAAAGCATACACATACTACCGTTTATGCATATGGCCCGCCCAATGTCTATGAATATGTTCCAACCTGTCTATTTTTCCAATTATTTTGATTTTCGTTGTTTCTAAATATCTTCATTGATACTACAAAAAGTCGAATAATAGTAAAAAATATATTTCGGAGAACAAACAACAGTAACAAAAAGATTCCAAAATCTTTGATTGGATACAAAAAATTGTTTTCTAACTACTGTCATTTGAAAGTTATTTTACAATTAAAGTAGGATATGAAGAGTTTTTCATCGCCTCAATAGATATTAAAACATAAATAATAAATTAAAAGTTAAAAATATTTAGGAAAAGTGATGTACGACGATCTCATTCTCAAGTCACAAGTTTTCTCAGGTATTTTCGTTATCTGTGGCGCAATCATAATACTATTTAAAGGACAGCATACGCTTTGTTGGTTATTTGAGTTTTATTTTATTTATTTAGAATACTGCGTGAACGATAAATCGTGAGTATCATTGTTACAACAGAAAAAATTCAAAAACCAAACAGTAGTTCCGTAAAAACCGAAACACCCAACAGTAGTTATACAAAACTTAAATGAGAGGATTTAACTCCATTAAAATATACCTAACATTTTTGGATAAATTATTCTATTAGGATTCAAATGTTGACTTTATAAGCTATGAGGATGAATATTAATCAAAAAAAAAAAAAAAAAATTCAATTCGTTATTAACTTAGTAACAGTTTATAAGTGACGGTGAATACGCCCCATTATGTAGTTTAATAATACGAAAAACTACATAAAAGAAACTATTAAAGATTTTTGTCAAACAAAAAGGAATTCTGTATCGATCTAAGTCTATTATAGTGATGGCTTCTGTTTATTTTATGTTTTAATTTTTAAATATTTATTCTTTAAAACTTTAAATGACTTATTTAAAAAGAAAAAACATATTCGTTCAAAGAAATGCTAAGAGGTTATTATAAAAAAAAAAATTAAAACTACATATATTATGGTGTCCGTAAGGCAGTATGATTTAAATGGCAAAATAACGAACACATTTAAAAAACGAATCGAAATAATAATAAAACAAAAAAAAAATTACAAACTATCGGTATCAAAGTTCTAACAACCTGGTATAGGAAAATGTTTAATATTATCAACTATGATCTTAATTAAAATCATAATTATAAATACAAAAAAAAAATACTATTTTTGTCTCTTATTTGTTTTTGTTTTGTTCAATCAATTATTACATAATTCTCCTACCTAACAACGACTATTATTATAATTATTATTAAAATTAATTTTTTTTAACATTTAAATTTTATTTCTTTCTAATTTGTTCCATATGTTGTTGTTTTTTTTTATTTGTTTTGTTTCTTTTTATTTTAAAATAAAATTTTATCATCAATTTGTTTCCCTATTTAATTGTATTTATTTTATTTTTGATCTTATATTTTATGCATAATTTATTTGTATTTCTAGAAAATATGGTTTTGTTTTTTTTTTTTCTTGATTAAATCATTTTTAGTTGATAAAAATGTTGTTTCTTATTTTTTTTTAATTCTTAGACCTAGAGATATATCACTTTTTCACTTAAGTATTAAGCTTATCTGTCAATATTGTTTTTTTTTTCAACTTTTTATTTTATTATTATTTTCATATTGAATTGAATTTCCATTAATTTGTATTTTTATTTTGGTTGTTTTCTGGTTTAGTTCTAGAATATTTTTTTATGTAATTCTTCAGCTTTAGCTCTTTTCCTAAGGAAGCAGTTTTTTCGCATTATTTGTTACTATTTTTTAAATTGATTTGAGTTTTATAGTGTGATGCATTTAAATGAGTTGGACATAGGCCCTATAGTCCAAATTCTAAGAATTAGTTTTTTTTATTAATCGTTTTTGTATTATATATTTTTCTTTAATTTTATTTTAAGAGAATTGAAAAGAGCATTATTTGTATTTTAAGCTTTTGACTTTTATAGCATGTTGTGTCTAATATCAAATTGTATTATGTGTTAAAAATGTGATGTTTAAGGTAGAAATGATGACATGGGCAAAGAAGTACATGCATATTGTCGAACACAAAACAAGAGAGCTGAGCAGCAAACTTTTAATAATTATTACAAAAAGACGGTTTTCGGAAAAGTTTGACTTTTTTTGTACGTTAGAAAATACAGATAGGTAGTTTATTATTTAACTGCTTAACAAGCATTATCCTTGAAATTTAAGCGTTCAAAAATACAATTCCCTTTTCGATTTAAAAGTTTCTTTTGTTAATTGGTAGTTTAATATTTTTTTCAAGTTTTTTTTTTATTATTTAATTTTAGTAAGACAAATACTTAAGAAAAACAACATTCACACGACAAAAGTATACATTAAATAAAACTAAGCTATACAAATATACAAAATTAAATAGAAAAATAAAAATAAAATATAAAGGCGTAGTATTCTTGAAATAAATTTTAAAAGAGAAAGTTGGTGATTAGACAATTTATGTTATGTATTTATGATATGAAGTTTTAAAGTTACAACATTTATAGATATTACTATTTTTTTTTTTTAAAGTATACAAATACATATAATAACATATATATGTACATTATGTATGATAATTTTAAGTATGAAATTTGTGAGTAGTTAGGAAGCATAAATTAAGGTTTTTAGAATAGGGATTAAGTTTTAAAACATAAGGGAATATTCATACATCGTTTAAGTTGTTGCTAGGCAAAACTGGAGTTTACCTGATAAAGTTTCAACTAGATACATTCCGGTTTTGGCTAGCAACGGTTTAAGCTATATTTATGGATATATTGCCTCATTATACTTAGGAAAAGCAATATTTTTGGAATTTCATAATTTTGGCTATAAGTCCTTTAGGGTTATTGTTTCGAAATCGTATTTTTTGTATTAAAAGATAAATTTAACAATCACTTCGCAAGCAGCAGTTGGCTACCTGGAAGGTGAATAAATAATAATGATTATATTGAAAATTGGTACGTGAAGTGTGGATAAGATTATATTTAAGATAGCGTTAAAAATACGTTTTTTACATACCAGCTTGTTCACGACTGATACTGATATAATCTTATGAATCATATTCAGCCTTATTGTGAGTTTGACCTGAACAACATTCCACATATCCCCTTTTTATTGTGGGTACTCATTTGGGGCGAAGTATATCGAAATTAAGAGCTAAAATAAATATTCACTTATTTTTTTTGGCGGCAAACGAAAGTAAAACACGCGGTACTGGTACTTTTCGCGCATGATTTTATTTTTATTTTAAGGCAAGAAAAGTTCGGGCCAAACTCACAATAGCTTTTAAAATGCCGGGCGAACACAAATTTTTCCGGAGAAACTCAAATAAGTCTGATTGAGAATTAGATGCTTACAAATAGTAATAAGAATCTTTTGAATTGTTTTTAAGTATATTTTCCATGGTTCGATATATTTTTTAAATCATTTACCTCTATTATAATGTAACTCATTTTCGATTTAAAAAATAACAAATGAGAAGCTTTCTAAGTATAAGTAAATATAGTCCAAGTGAAATGAAATTTTGATACAAAACTTTCAAGGTGAAATTTTCAATTTCTCATTGCACATAGCTTGTTTATAAACAAATATATAATTGATTGTAAAATGTAAGAATTTAACAGACTCCTAACGCTTTTTCCTTGGTTAGCTCACTCCCTTAAAATATAAAAATATATGGCCATTAGAATTAAAATGGAATGCATCTGACGAGATGTTAGTACTTATAGCTTTAAAAAAGTCCTTACAGTAGTCGAAGGATTAACATGCTAATTTTATTTAAAAGGCATGGGCTTATAATTTTGCAATATTTTTCCTTAAGTTGATATCACTGTATGTACTCAATTACTTAACCAATTTGGTTCATCTGTTCACGAGTTTGTTTCCGCAGCAATTTTGTCCAGATTTTTGGCGCGAAGACATTTGACCGTGTTCAAAATAGCGTCCGGCGTTTCACTGTTTTTTACTGTTTTTCATTATTTATCTTGTCAGAACTTTTGTTGTCAGAACTTAGAAAGGTTAAAGTATTATGATTGTTTATAATATAAAAATGTACAGGTGTCTTTAAATTTTTTATTTTCTAAAAGATCTGGGGAGATTTAAAAAGACCAAATGGGAAATTTTATTTATATTTTCCAACTATTTTCTGGCGAATTATTTATTTTATTGAAGTTATATAAATGAGTCCAAAGTGAATAGGTGAAAATGTAACCGATCAAATAATAGTTTCATTAAAATATTTGTTTATTTTATTATTAAAATAAATGTACTTAAAATGAATCTAAATTTTGCATCTAAACGAGTTATTTTCAGAAATGAACCAGTCATTTTGCAATCTTTTTCGCACGCTGTAACACCTTTAGAGTTTTTTCCACGAAACAATGCCCAATTGCTGCAGATAATTTCATTGATTTATTCCAATAAACCAGACTTCGAGCTAAGTCATCGAAAATTAGGTTCAGAGAATTTTTAGTGCAAGCGTTTCCATCCACAAATTTTAAATCGACCCCCTGTTCTTACTTACACTGACTAAAAAGTTAGTTCCCAATAGAGTTGTTGAACAAATACCATAAAAGTTGATAAATGACCCATTTAACAGAAAAAGTTGTACTTGTTGACAGACAAAAAATAGGATTACTTCAAACTACTCACGAAATTTGATCAGCAGGTATCTTTTTTAGATTGTTGTTGCCTTTTTTACTATTCAGACAATTTTTTTTTGTTAAACCACTTTCTCATTTAATATAAAATTACATTTTCATCTTTACATTACAATATAATACAATTCATTATAAAACAAAAAAATATTCTTAATCTATACACGTTCTTAATATTCTTTTATTCGTTTGCTCTAAACAAACTGAAAGGAATTTATTTAATGACATTATAAAATTTCTAACAAAAAAAAGTTTACACAAGAAATACAAAATAAAATAAAATTACACTTAATTTAAAAATAAAACTTAAAAAAATAATAAAACAAAGAACGAGCTATTTTATAACAGATCACGTTTAATACACAAACACGCACGCATACTTATATAAGTATTGGTTCCCATCATCATAACACACAGTTATGTATATCGATATCTAAAAAGTATTTTCTACATAGCGATCATTTTTTATAAATAATTTATAGTCTTTATGACAAACACACAAAATTAAAAAAAAAAGAATAAGATAAATATTTCATGCATGTGTGCTGTGCATGTTAGTATTTTTATAGGTATGTATGTATACTTATTTTTTTTGTTGAGAATATTTATGTGTGTGTGTTATTAAATGTATGTATATACTTATAATTCAGTTAATCAGATAAGTTTACTTAGTAAATTCTTAATGATCTCCGATAAATATCCTTTTTTAGTAATTTGTCTACTCGTATCTAATTTAAGTCTTTTCTTCTTTATCATTCTTTGAAGAGGAAGGAAAAAAGGATATTTATCATAATTACTATACCGCACACCCTTTTCGTTGGCCATACATTATTCTTAATTCGGGATAAATAATTTTTTTGATTAGCTGATTTGTTTTTCCCGCTAACATGGCACGCCGGGGATCCTTTTTGAGAACTTTAATTCCTGGCTTATGGACAAGGAATGCATTATCCAATATATGGAATTCATAATCAAGGACACAGAGGGCGTATCCCTGTAAAAAAGAAAAAAAAATTGTTTGTATTCAAATTTTCTTAAAAATGTTTATTTTTTGCATACCTGTGTCATTTTATCACTTTTGCCTTCCCAACTCAATCGCTCATCATAATGAGGATCAGCATTTGTTCCTATATAAATTGGCTCCCAATGAACAAAATAACCAACTCTTTTGCCAATATGGAATATGCCTAGTTCTTCTGTTTCATTGGCCGCCATCCATTCTTTTGATTTTGGCACTCCATGACAACTGGAACACACTCGTTTATGAAATGGAATGGCCTTACCAAGTCGTAGTAATTCTTGAAGTTCGGTTTTGTCTCTTGGCACAGCAGCTGAACTTTCAACTTCGAATATTGATAAAGGAAAGACTCTGTGAAAAAAATTAAAGATATTGTTTTAAATTTTGTTTCTCCTAATAATAAAAACTTCCATCATATAGAATCTGCCAGAATCAAAAATTCCTCTCGAATACAACTTATAGTGGAACTGTTAGTGAGACCAACCTTTCAGAAGGACAAGAGAAGGCTTGCCACAATTCCGAAATGTTGCTTATAAATCGAAAACCAAGGGTGGGACGATATCTCGAGAACTCCCGTTGAATACAGCACCCTTGAAACCATAGGACCACATTATTGTTTTTCTCCCACCCCTCCCCTTGCTCGAAGGGGGTGGAAAAAGTCGTTTTGGGAAAGAAAATAAGCATATGACACATGTTTTAGGATATTTTTTAATGCCCAATCTTACTAAATCAGAATGAACTCGATACAACCTCCTTCAAAAAAGTTATAGGCTTTTTCATAAATGATTACTGAATTTTTAGTGAATAAGTAAAATATTACCAAATTCCAACAGCATTTACACGAGTTATAAGTTCAATACCTCTGTAGTGGCCCTCGTCTCTTTCCTTAAAAGGTGCCACGCAAGCCAAAAGAAAGGTCAACTTCTCAACGAGATCGGCTTTTTGTTTGGCAAAGCAAAACAAATTTGCGAGAGAAACTAGACCAGCAGTTCTTGACAAAACAGACAGTGGACCATCTCCTGATTGTGTTAAAAAAAGATTGCATGAGAATGCTTAGTAAGGAAGAAGCCCTTTACTGACTAAAGTCAATATAGGAAAAAATCCATCTGCATGACTGTTGACAATAAGGCGCCGAGCGTTTACATTGCAGGATTAATTTTTCTCATTATGCAAAACTCCTGAAACAGCCCATTTTCAATATTTTGAATGCGTTGATCTAAAAACTTTTACCTACATCCTTTTGAATTTTGAAAACAAACATAATTTATGACCCGTTTCTAATGGGGTTTTCTTTTGGTAAATTCAGATTTTGATCCGAAAATTGATTTTTTTCGTCGCGAATGGTATACGATTTCAGATTGATTTTTCTTTTTCAGTGTGTTGGTGAAAAATTTGTGTCTGTGAAGCTGTAGCGATCCAGGCATGTCAAACTGATGGCATTCAATTGTTCCGGCGTGTAATGGTGTTAGTAAAAGAGGGGTAAATCTGCCAAAAAATCCAGATCTGCAAAATTGATTTTCGATCAAAAAAAAAATTGATTTTTATGCCCATTGGAAGGCTTTAATTGCCAAAATCTGTGTTTTGACAGATCTGAAGGGGAAAAAAATCAATTTTTGTTACCAAAAGAAAACCCCATAAGTATGTGCACGATCGACTTTTGAGCATTTTTACAATTAATGAATTTAATGAAAAATAATGTACGTCAATTTATTTTGTTTCATCCTTTAGTTGGTACAACATTAAGTCAGGACAAAGAAAAATTGAGAGGTTTACTACAGAAACACAGAAGGTATGGAAGGAAGAAGAGTAGCTTTGAAATCGTTTCTAATTATGTGCATGCCACTGTCTCTAGTTACGAAAATCCTTCAAGCATGAACCGATTAATTTTAATGGGGTTTTCTTTTGGTAACAAAAATTGATTTTTTTCCCCTTCAGATCTGTCAAAACAAAGAATTTGGCAATAAAAGACTTCCAATGGGCAAAAAAATCAATTTTTTTTTTGATCGAAAATCAATTTTGCAGATCTGGATTTTTCGGCAGATTTACCCCTCTTTTACTAACACCATTACACACCAGAAGAATTGAAAGCCATCAGTTTGACATGTCTGAATGGCTATAGCTTCACAGACACAAATTATACACCAATACAATTAAAAAGAAAAATCAATCTGAAATCGTATACCATTCGCGACGAAAAAATCAATTTTTGGATCAAAATCTGAATTTACCAAAAGAAAACCCCATAAGATTTGAATTTTTGATAAAAATCATTGCATATTTTTAAATTCTAATTTATCTTGATTCACAAAACACATGTTTTTTCAACTCCTAAAAGTATGCAAATATTTGATGTGTATTCTTTCACAAAAACAACTTTTTTGTTGACATTAATCTGAATGGCGGCTGTGGCTGAGGTTTGACATTCAAAAGGTCTTTGAAATTTTTTACAATTCATATTGAATTCAATTTTTCTTTTGATTTTTCCAAGTTTTTAACTTAATTTTCTTTTTTAATTCCAGGTGATTATGGAAGCTGTCAATTTTACCAGTTCATCCTGTTCATTTTGTCTGTTCTGCTGGCTGGTTTGTATATGCTGTCGTTCTCGTTAGTTACTGTTGTCGCTGTTCCCGATCATAGATGGTGCACCGAAGGAGTTGATTATGCCTTATATACAGAAATTCTCCCAGCTATTCATGTAAGACCATCTGGAGAACTGTTACCTTCGTGCAGATTCCTGTTTGGTATCTTCGGGTCAGCTGGATCGTCCATCACTGAATTCGTCCTCACAGCTGGAGCAAGTTGGGTTGAGAAAAAGAACGTCTTGTTGAATTAGTTTTCAACGTGTATTTGGAGGAATCATACTCGTCGCTTGATGGGGACCACTTATCAAAGATAGACAAATCTTTCAAATTGTTTATGGCTTCTATGCATTCCTCTTGGTGCCACGCTGGTGGTTAATGAATGAAACTCCTCGATGGCTATGGGCTACTCAAGCGGTGAATATTGCCGCCAAGGGTCTGAGAATAATTGGATCTGAAATGTATGTCGAAAAAAAAATACTACATGCAAAGTCTAAAACGCAAGTCAGTATGAAACGACAGCCTAAACGGGGATGACAGACCTCTACAAAACTCCATATCTTCGAATGAAAAACTTTGAATGCTTGCATCTATTGGATTGCCAACTCAATTTTCTACTATGATATTTCGTTGAGTAATAGAGAGCTCTACGGAAATTACTTTCTAATATTGTTTTATCATCGGACTAGTTGAGTTCCCAAGCTACTTGACAAACTGGGCAGACGTTCAATTACCAGAACTATGATGTCAGGTGACGGCATTAGCTGTATTTTTACCGCTTATGTCTTGGAAGGAAGTACCACATCAACATCAACCACATTCATGATTGGCAAACTCTTCATTGCTGAATGTTGCAAGGATTTACAATTACTCCGGCGAACTGTTAAATTAAAGGACCAAACCCTAATAATTCGTATATGCATTAATAGAACATTCCAAAATTATTACCAAAACAAGTTATAACTGAATTATATTTACCTGTACATACGAATACACAATATATTTTTGTAAATACATACATACATAAATGAAACTTTTTGCACTAGAAGAGTTTATTGTAATTATTATTAATGTTATAAGTAGTTTGTTATAATTATAAGAGTATCATTAGGGAACATAAAATTTAATAAATGAAAAATATGAATTAAAAATCCGTATGCTTTTTATTTGTTGTACAAAATAACAGCAGCCACTAGCTATGGCTACATACCGAGTAAAAGTGTGAGTATTTTTACCGTAGAATCATCTCTGCAATACCATATTTCATTTGACACCTCATTTTTGAAGATCAGGAAAGAACAACAGAAGTTATGAACCATTCCCAAACATTTTTTCAAACAACGATTTTCAACGATCAATAGCCTGAAATTTTTCAAAATTTTGCGTTCAAGCATCTTTAAACCGCTATATTGAGGCTTGTGGTTGAGGTACGGTTATGTTTTATATGCCAAAATGACCGCTTATTGCTCAAGATTGTAATGAAACCAACATTTTAAAAATCGGTTGGAAAACAACAACAAAATTGACCGTTATATCATAAATGTGCTTTTTTATCTATTAAAGCCTCTAAGTCAATAAAATTATATGAACACCTATAAAAATTTTATATTGAATATAAAGTGGGCAGGTAAATCTATCGATAGACACCTCACTTTTAAAGATTGGACCGGTAGTTTCCAAGTTATAGCGTGTTTTGTGCGCCTGAATCGAATTTTTTTCGATTTTCCTTACACTTATATGGCAAATTTTTCGCTTCGGTGATTTGTTTAAAATGCATCAAAAAGTTATGAGGCGTGTAGGTTAGATCGAGACGAGAAAAAAATCGTATTAGGTGGAGGGTTTATCACCCCTCGTTTAGGCAGGAGCGACAATTTTAAGAATTTACCTAGATGTTATTGTTGTTTATATTGGACTTCATAAATAACGCACAGTTACGGCTTGTATATCAAAATGTTTGTAAGGATGTCAAGAATGAAATTTTAATCATTTTGTGGGCGTGGTCAAAAGATATGCAACATGATGATTCGTGGTGAAAAGAAACGTCAAAATTGATTAACGTTAGTATACAAACGGCATTGTTTGGGCTTCATGTTTTAAGAGACATAATAATATTTTCCTACGAAATGTGCTTTAAAAGCAATTTTTCCCTACACTTTAAATTGTTCCCGTTACAACAAATTTGTATCATTATAACGGGTTTTTCTTTTGGGTGTATAATCACTGCTGTCCTATCTTTCATTTGACACTTCAATTTTGAAGATCAAAAGAGAATTGCCGAAGTTACGAGCAATTTCAGACTCCTTATTCTTGATTTTTTGGACTTGGAATTTTCCCGACCAATAGTCTGGAATTTTGATAAATTTTGCTTTCGAGAATGTTTAAAAAGGTATATTGAAGCTTGTGGTTAACGTACGGAAAAGTTTTATATGTCAAAATGACCGCTTATTGCTCTAGATTATAATTAAGTATAAATCATGAAAATCGGTTGTAAAACAACAACAAAATTGACCGTTATATCATAAATGTGCTTTTTTATCTATTAAAGCCTCTAAGTCAATAAAATTATATCAACACCTACAAATATTTTATATGGTATATATTGCGGGAGGGTAAACCTTTCGATAGACGTCTCACTTTTGAAGATCGGAGCGGTAGTTTCCAAGTTATAGCGTGTTTTGTGCGCCTGAATCGAAATTTTTTCGATTTTCCTTACACTTATATGGCAAATTTTTCGTTTCGGTGATTTGTTTGAAATGCATCAAAAAGTTGCGGAGCATGTAGCTTGGATCGAGACGAGAAAAAAATGGTATGGGACGAGGTGTGTACCGACCCCCGTTTTGGTGGGAGGGGCAATTTTCTAAAAAATTGGCACAGATAAAAAAAAATTATAGAAAAATAACGGTAACACCTACAATATCATGCTGTACCTTTTTTAAAGCCCGCAATCTCTCCTTCAATTTCCTACTTAAATAAAGTGGTTTGAATGGATAGATTTTGAAAAATTAACTGTCAAACTCAAAACTTGAACAAACTAAATGTTTTAAAATGATTTTTCTCAAAATTTTACGTAATAACGTACTATTTTTGTTTAACATATTTAATGCTCTTATTAGTATTTAGTCGAATACTAAAAACCAGATGCTTCCATGTATTATAGTTTTTGAGAAAATTACTTTTTTCTAATTTCTTTCTGATTACATTAAAACTGTAAGTTTTATTTAAAAATATATTCGATTTTAGACTTTTTGTTCCTAAAAGTGTAAAGTATAACATAAGTTATTTATGTTCGCCTTTCCCCTCCTCTCCACCGACATTTTGCATTTTTAATCAGCTAATTTCGATTACTATTTCTGAGCGAAAGTTTACACGAAAATTTTACAGCAGAGTTTACAGTTAGAGAGGTATGCGTGGTGGAGAGAAAGGAGGGGTTACATATGGCATACATAGAAGTAAAACAGTACTTAATAAGGTAGAGTTTTGAACCAATGTATACTTACTCGTGCTCATATTAAAGCTTATGATAACCACTTATCCATGTTACGTAGCTCCTAGATTCCAAAACGACAGGGTTAATAAAATACAAATTTAATTTGAAACAATAACTTTATTTTTGTTTTACTTTTTTATCGTCATATACTTGCATTTCTTAAATTCTTTTTATTTTACTTTACATTATAGGTAAGGTTTAAATTTTAGTAGTCCTTGTTATACACGATCTTAGCTCTGTTTGAAAATCTACAAAACAGACTTAAATATGACATAAAATATACATTTAAATTAAATTTTGACTGAATTTCATCTATGTATGTATATTCAAGTTAATTGAATTATTTTATATTAAACTACATTATTAAAGAATTTGAGAGTTTTAGATAAAATTGGTTCTTTCTGCTCTGGGAAAAAATTTCCATAATTAATTGATTACATCGACTTTAGCAGCATTATTTTTGTATACATAATAAATAATAAATGTACATACATATTTTAGCATTGATTCATTATAATATATGTACTTGATTTTGTTTTTTAGGTAGATAGTCGGCCACGAGCAATTCACTCGCTCCGTGACCCAATTAGTGCTGAAGTGCGCCGTTTCGATACCATAACTCGTGTGACCTGTGGATGAAAGTGGATTAGAGTAAGGGTTTGTGGACATACCTTCTGAGGATCATCTTACACGCTCTGAGTTTGACAGCAAAAGCCAGGCTAAGCGGTTTGATGGTTTGTCCAAAGCATGAATAACGATCCCTCAGGGGGTCATCCAGTTACATTAACGAATGCGAAATTTCCGTGGGCCTCCTTCTGCTCACTCCGCATGACATGAGGTTTTCAGTGAAGATCACCATCCACTCATAAAACCAGGTAAATGTTCTTTAGTTCGAACGGATGTGGGATATGTCTAGGGTACGTTGTGAACCAGCACAAACGACAGGAGGCTGGTCAAAACGCACTCACTCACTCAATTGGGTCGCATTCCGCCCAAAATCAACTGCATTATGTCAAGCTAGGCAGGCAGATAGTAGAAAAGCACCGATGCGCAATCGATCAAATTGTGTGATCCTAAGGTCATTGAGCACCATGGAACCCCTCAGAAACCCGAATTCCGATAGCTCACGGTCTTGCAAGTCTTCAGGGGTACAAGATACAGAAGCAACTGATTTCCGTCTTAGATCCCTTTCGTCGCGTTGATACAAGAGACAAAATCAAATTTAGGTCATCAAAAAATGCCACATCAAGCGTTTGTGCTCTAATTTTGGCCCAAGTAGGAAGGAAGGAAGGAAGTGAATGACTGTTTCCTTTTCTTGCAGGTCTCCACAGCTACGACTGTGAGTAGTGTAGCGAATACTTAGCCTCGCCACATGTTCTCCTACTGGCCAGTGGCTATGTCTTGTCTGGGTCTACACATCAGATCAATTGTTCGAAATTTATTATAGTAGGGCAGATCCTTCCGTGTTTTGGTTTCATTGTTTTTTTTAAGCATGAAGTACAGTCCAGTAAGTTTGAAGTTTCGGTGTTGGAAACGGCACATATAACAACAACCATAATAATGCTAGCACGCACAAATAAAATAACATAAATCAACACAAACCTATAATAACAATAATTCCAAACAATTCCGACCACTCTATAGCCAACTTAATAACTCAAATAATACAAACAGTAATTACAAATAACAACAATATACATATATAGACTAAGAGCCCACAGCAGATTTTGGGTGTGAACGATAGCAAAAAAAGAAGTATAGGCGTCGAAAGCTCCATTAAAGACTATTAAAAAAATCAAAGTCTTGCAGTCCACAACTGGGGCCTTTGGGAGTAACAGTGCATCGAAAAAAAAATATGAATGCAACTTCGAGGATAATCGTGTAAGCCGAAATTGGTTTGCACTCATCCGTTGAGATGCTCCTCGGATCACATATCATGAAATCTGAGACCATTTGAGTGTATAGTTCGCCCTACCGGACCGTTTAAAAAATTCAAAATTCTAAGTGAAAACGGTTTTTTTAAACAGTCTGGCAGGGCGAATTAAACACTCAAATGATCTCAAATTCCGTGATATGGGATCCGCGGAGCTTATCTAGGGAGGGGTGAAAACCAATTTCGGCTAACACGATTTTCCTCGAAGTTGCATTCATATTTTTTTTTTCGGTGCACTGTTTCTCGCAAAGGCCCCAGTTGTGGACTGCAAGACTTTGATTTGTTTAATAGTCTTTAATGGAGCTTTCGACGCCTATACTTCTTTTTTTGCTATCGTTCACACCCAAAATCTGCTGTGGGCTCTCGGTCTAATATACAACATAATGTACATACTAATTACCCTAATAATTAAAAAAAAGTAATAATTAATAGTATAGCCCAAACTATTCCAATGAATTTACATACCGAAAATAATACTCTTTTATAATTGAAGGGTTGTAAGTCTTAAAGGGGCTAAGTGTCAATTTTATTATTAAGAGATATAAGAAAAAAAAATAAAAAAAAGATTTCAATCAATTGATTATTTATTTTGATTTAAATCAATTGACGACATATCTTATAACTACAGGAGATCATTAAAAATCGGGAAAAATAGGAATCAAAGCAAGTAATTCGAAATAAATATTCATTATTTTAGAATGTCTTAAGTGCCTTTTCATGTAATTTAGACTTAGACCCCATTACAACTTTATTTGTGTGTAGGTAAAATTTTAAAAGAAACAGGCACTTGAATCCATTTGGATATGATTGGGCTATGCCCTTAGAATGTATTTCCATTCAAATATTGACTTTTGAATTTGTTGGCACTTAGACCCTTTAGACTTACAACCCTTCAATTGGAAACCCCACACACATATAAAAAAAGATATATTGACTAACTTGTCAAATATTATCAGCCGGTTATTCATTAGAATTCGCTAAAACGCGTCTCAACGGGGACTAGTTACGCAGTGTATAGGCCCTTATTAAGACTCTATTCAACGTTGCGTAAATCCTTATTTTCCGATCCATTTAAGGAATTATTCAACATCTAAACGCGTTTAGCTTAAAATTGATCTATTAAATGTCATATAACTTTTATGAATAACATTTCTGCGTTTAGAGGCATTGCAACTTTACGCAGTATTTTGGCCTCCAACGGTACCAGGGACCGCTGATCCTATTGAAATGTTGCATGGACCCTTGCTTTTTGGGTAGGACTAACGCTTTTTCACCCCTTTTTCAATGTGGGGACTTTCAACCCCGCAAATCGCGTTTAATACTTACACTATCCTATCCAAAATGCCCAAAATTTTGTTAAATTTTAATGAACTATAATCTCTGTTGGCATGATGCTAAAACATACTAGCTGCAGAGCTAATCATGGTTGACATGAAAGTCCACCTAGCTATGATTAACAACGCCAATTTAGGGAGAAGTATCTGTTGCTGTGGAGGGCGATCTCTAATTGGTTTGCGGAATATTAAGAGTCCAGGTCGTCGAAAAGAAAAGATAAACAAATTAAGAAAAAAGAAAGAAAATTGGAGAAACAAAAAAAAAAAGAACGGCAGACGAACGACTGGATATAATAAGAACAAAAAGAAAATAATTTACCTATATGAAAAAGAAAGTTCCATATTACATATATATTATGCAATACAAATTTAATATAAAGTGCTTGAATAAAATAATAAATCCCATAGAAAGATTAACAGCGTTGGAACATAAAAACAAATATATATAAAAAACAACAAAATCAAGAAAGAAGAAAAGGGCCCATTCTGTGTCTTTAGATCTGCAACCAAACAAAACAAACGAAAGTGTACTTGTATAATAAATTATTAAAAAAAAAAGTAGGCACCATTGAAATCCAATAAAAACTTCGAAGTCCCCAAAGCTATCTGAGTTCATCAAGCCCAATCCCACTATTTCTAGCAAACCAATGAATTTTACAAAAACAAAAAATAAAAACAAAAAAAGGAAACACTGCAAGGCAAAGGACACTATACATCTACATTATATATACACTCCACGAGACCATAAATACATATTACTACTAAATACCTATAAATACATACATATGTATACATAATTATCGAACGTGTACACTCTACACTTACGAAACAATTAGCGGAAACAACCAAAATTTACTTACCTGGAACTAAAACATAGACTCTGGAAGCGAACAATCAACCTGGAGTACCCATCACCTCGAACAACCCTATTTTGAGCTGAACCCCTGCGAAGTATGTCCCCTATGTACCCTGCGCCCTAAATCAAACACTATTATTTTTTACTTGCGATATAGAACGGGCAAGTTTTGGATTCGTGCACAAAAAAAATTGAATCAAACTTGACATTACGATGATAGAGAACACGAAAAAAGCTGGTCCAACAATTCTGTCTGTAGCTCGACCTACAAATTTAACCACAGCATTTTTTTTTTTAAATCTGAAGTTAAGGTTTTTTGGTTGTTCCCTAGAGGGGTAGTGTTATTGTTGGATCTAATAAAATTTTAACTGCTTGAAAAAAAGTTTATTTATCCCAAAAATGGCTCTAACGATTTCTATTAAAAGAAAATAGTAAATTATTGAATGCATGGTGTTCTTTCTTATAAATTTGTTTTTACAAAACACTGCAAGTATTACAATTTAACGGTTTTTTGATTTACCATTTTCTCATTGACAGGTAAACCGATGTCAAAATGTTTATGCAATAGCTCCTTTAAAATGTTAATAATATTGCATACACATTTTGGATTAAAAAAACGAATTTATAAAAAAAAAGTTGATGAATTGTTTTGAAACTAAATTCTTAAATGTATGTATGTTGACAAATGCTCAAAATTGGCAAACTAAAACTTTCTTTTTAAATGTTTTATCGTCACCTGATTGCAAGAACTAGGTAACTGCATTTTCAAATTATAAAATAAATCCGCACAAATGCTTATATTATACTTAGTTTACTAGACATTTCATACAATATAATTCTGACATAGCCAAATGTGGGATATTTATGAAGCAGTAAAAATGAAAAATAGTTTGTTTGTGTGGTGTTTGGTAGAAACATGATAATTCCATAAAATAATTTGCGTCTTTAGGCGCCAGTTATAGCTATCTTTGAAACTCATCATTGGAAATTTTAATGACTCATTTTGAGAGGTTTAGAAAGCAAAATCATTTATTTCTTTGATGGACAGATAAGGCTCAAGACCTAATTAATATTTCAGTAAAAAAAATTCAAACTTCCCAACTTTCGACAAAAAAAAAAAATTTTAATTTTTCAATGATCATTGGTAAGATAGTTCCATCATTAAAATAAGAAAAGTCTTTTTATGTAGAAATTTGGGCCTATTTGAATTTTTTTTGGCTAGAAATATTAATCAAGTCTTAAGCTTTATTTGTTCATCAAAATAATAAATGATTTTACTTCCTAAACGTCTCAAAATCAATCATTGAAATTTTCCATGATGAGTTTCAATGATAGCTATAATTCGCCAGTTATAGCTATCATTGAAACTCATCATTAAAAATTTTGAATGATTGGTTTTGAGATGTTTAAGAAGTAAAATCAGTTATTATTTTGATGGACAAATAAAGCTTAAGACTTAAGTAAATATTTTTAGCCAAAAAAATAATTCAAATAGGCCCAACTTTCTACATAAAAACACTTTTCTTATTTCAATGATTGAACTACCTTACCAATGATCATTAAAAAATCAAAATTCAATTTTTGTAGAAAGTTGGGCCTTTTTGAATTTTTTTTTTTGACTAGAAATATTAATTAAGTCTTGAGCTTTAATCGTCCATCAAAATAATAATTGATTTTGCTTTCTAAACGTCTCAAAATCAATCATTAAAATTTTCAATGATGAGTTTCAATGATAGCTATAACTGGCACCTAACTGGCGCCTTACGTCCACTTTACATCGAGCTAAAGGCTAAATGACAACCGATTTTCTTCAATTTTAGATTTTAATTTTTCACAAAATGTTAATAAATATTCCAAATTTGAAGAAAATCGGTTAGACCGTTTAGGTTCCAGCTCAATGTAGGGGCTGAATATTTTAATGATCATTGGTAAGGTAGTTCAATCATTGAAATAATAAATCATTTTGTATCGAAATGTTTTTTTTTATTTGCTACAAATGTCTAATAACTGATCTAGAAAATTAAATCTCTTTTTTATTGCGGAGACCAAATTATTTTTTTTTTTTTTTCAAAAGTTTGAGATGTCCTGAATTCGAATCCGAACTCAGAATTGCTAAATTAACTCTTGTTTTTAAGATATTTAAAGGAAAAACATTAAAAAACATCGGCAGCGCCAACGAGCCAAATTGCCCCGCACCAATCCAAAACCGATTGTGCTTGGAGTGGATGTGCCGCCGATCGATTGGGATTTTCATTGAATTTGAAATCTAACCGACTTATATGGATCAGCGTGGCTCGGTCAAATATGGCCAGCTCAAAGATAATGTCTTAATGTATTTTGTATTTCAAATCCATTTTGATTTGTTCCAATATACTACATATGTATATTTGCTACTATCCTTTCCTGAAATTTTTAGTTTTTCAATATAGTGTAGTGGAGTTTTTGGAAACTAAAGAGAGTAGACGAAGAGTTACAACTGAATACAAATTTCTCGAAAGGGAAATAGTTGACTGGAAAGATTCGAAATTAATTTCAAATGGGAAGATTTCTAATATTTGAATGTTCGACAAAACAAATTTTTTGACTTTTTTCAGATTCGAATATTTCGAAAACTAGAGCCAATTCCTTTTTGGAATAGTAAAATCTTGCTTCGGCAACCAAGCCTTTGTCAGCCAGTGTAATAAAAACATAACGTCAGCTTAGAGTGAAAAGCGCTAGCTCCCCATTTTTTTATGATTATAGAACACTTCAAAAATTGCTAAAATATACAAAAATCTATCAAATATTTTCTATTTCACTGAATTTAGTAATAACGAGCCTAGAAAAATACTTATTGTAATGTATGTTTTTATTCAAATAATGCGACCACATTTTTTTTTAATTTGTTTGTAAAAAATGCAAAATAGGAGTTAGCTGCTTTTCACTCTAAGCCGACGATAAGCTTTATTTTGCTATCAAAATAATCATTAACTTTGCTTTCTAAACGTACAAAATTATTATTCTTTAATTAAAATAAAATGCACGACTGGATCGCACGTACTTGCTCTTATGTTCAACTTGCTTGGAACTTAAGAACTTTTAAAATATGCATTAAAATCGTTCTTTTAATTGTATACACAATCCGTTAAATAACTTACAGCTCAAAAACAAGTATACCATTTGATTATGTAGGTACTTGAAAAAATATGAATATACATACATCCTAATATCTATATATGCGGTTTTCTTAAAAACTAATTTTTGGGAGAAAAAAAAATTGATATATGTATGTCAATTTCGAGTAGTTATTAATACATTTATAAACCTAGTTTGAAAAAAATCCATTAACCAGATTTTGAAATATTGAATTTCCAAAACAAAAAATTTAATGTTGTTTTAAAAATGCAAAATTATTTTTTTTTCAATATGTTGATATGCAATATTATTGACATTTTAAAGAAGTGTTTGTAGAAAATTTTTATAGAGATGGGTTAAGCCGTTAATGAGAAAATCGAAATTAAAAAAAAAACTTTATATGCCAGGTACCGTTGATAACGGTTTTTGGTTAATTTTTTTTTCTACCAAAATGTACACTATACCTATAATAAAACACTGATTTTTTTATCAAAATCGTTAGAGCCGTTTTTGAGATAAATAAGCTTTTTCTTAACTGTTGTATGGCAAGTACAGTTATTTTGTGACCTAAAAAAAATAAAAATGTTCCCTCTAGGTAATCAACAAAAATTTTGAGAAGATCGTATCATTGGTTTAGGTTGTAGATCGAGATACAAACAGACAGACAGTATTTTGCCACCCACTGTTTTCGTATTCTCTATCATCGTTATGTCATGTTTGATTATTATCTCGAACACGAATCCAAAACTTGCCTTATAGTACGCACATATAAAGCAAGCACAAATTATAGCAGGTAAAATTATTTTTAGTCCTAAAAAAAGGCAACACAAAAAAAATAAGTACAAAGTTTGATAACCGCTAAAGGCTGAAGAGGAATAAACAGAATTGGGAGACTACTGTTTTCATAATTATGAAGTCGTAATGTTAAGTTAAAATCTAGAACACACCTTGACAAAATCGAGAATAGGAAATTCCAGACTTCCGAAAACAATCACTATCAGCTACAATGTATGTTCAATTGTATTGACCAAACTCGATTATAAAAAACTAAGTGCTAAACCCCCGCTACATAAAAATATTTCATATTTACGGCCTATAAATTGCAAGAAAACTACAATTTCAGATTCTATGACAGACACAAACACAATATAACAGTTAATTTCAATACAAATAAAATCTTACCTTGGTGCCTTTCGATGTAGATATGCCTCATTCCTCGCAATCATTTCTAAGAATTTCTTCACCAAACCTGGATTCGGATACAGCTCAATATCACTTGCCAATATAAAATGTGTTAAAGCTGCATCACGTGCAATATTGCGGCCAACATTTACCGGATAGAGTAGTTTCTTTTGTGTCTTATACAGATGACCGCCAGATAAATTAAAAAATGGCGGTGGTATGGTACAATTGTAGGCTGAACTAAGTACCTGATCACTTTTGGGCACAGCCTTGGGGATATGTTTCGTACTAAAGTATATATGAAATGTGACAAATTGTCGAACGAGGTTACTTTCGGGCAGGCAGTCTCTTAGGTATTTTATCGAATTTACAGTTGGCGCAAAATCAGTGCCGGGCGCGTGTAAGGCTATGCTTACTGGTGCATTCCATCTGTAATTAAAATTAAATAAATTAAGTTTCGTTGTGATTTATGAATATTTATTTTTGAAGCAATTCTTTATTTTGATCTATGAGTTCTACTACAACTGCCACTTCATGGTACATTTTCCTCATATTCTCTAAAAGAGTCTTAATAGCCCCTCAAATCCAGTAAATCTTACTGGAAGTGTCTGATTTATAGCAATGGAAGTGAGTGTGTGCTGCAACTTTTCGTTTATTCATTACTTGCGATTATTTTTGCGACCTGCTTCTATGCTTAAAATATCCGTTTCCTTTGAAGGCAATATTCATGAGAACTTAACTATCCTCTTTTAATTGAACATATAGAACTGTTTTCCCTTTTAAAACGCATCTACTTCAAATAAAGAGAATATGAAGATGGTCCTAGATTATATTGTTTTCATCTTTGCATGAGTTATTTACTAAATTCAAAGGATAAATTCGTGTAGAATAAATTGAAATATCGAATAGAAAACGATGCGCTCTGAATTTCATAAATGTCGCACTGGCTTTTTAAACTCCACAACACCAGCAAATCTTTAACCTGAGCCTAAACTGCATCTTTCCCTGGGGCATATTACTTATGTTTGTCAACTGTATATTATAAAACTACACTTACCTCTCAAGCAATGGAATAAGATTATCCAAAAATGTGTAATCAGCGTGCGTAGTATAAGTAATAGTTTCATGGCACTTAAGATCACCATGTTCGGCCCGGACATAATTCTGCAGCACCCAAAAATCACCTCGCTGCAGTGTCACCGGTTTGTAATCCCGTTCATGGCATTTCAGCAGTGAGCGCAGTCTCTCATCAAAGTCTTTTTCGTCACCGGTTACCATATAGCCGTCGGGACTGGAATTATTAACATAAGAACTAGACTCTTGAATGCCACCAGCATCCATTGGTGACTCAGTCGGTGCTTCCGAGATTTTCTTTTCGGGAATCATTTTCAGTTCGAGAACTAAAGGATGCTCCGGCGTGGGACCATCATTTCCTACTGCCGCCGGAGCTTCGTCTTCTTCTGGCTGCTGGGGCTGTGTTTGTTGTTGTTGGCGCTGTTGCAGCTGCTGAGGTTTGTCCTCAGAAGTTGACTGAGGGCTTTGATCCTGTTTTCGAAAAAAAAATAAACACCATTAAGTAGTAAAGGTTAAGTGGTGTTTTGTATGCTTACCTGTTGTGACAAAGGCTCCCGCACATTCGCTTGTTCACCTTTAAACGGCGGTACACCTTCCAAATGTTGTGCTTTTGGCGCCTCATCTTGGATTATGTACGCCGATCCGGTTGAGAAATTGCTTCCTCCACCAATCATCACATGACTCCCAAGGTACAGGATTACCGCCACATTAATTATGATACTGCACCGCAGCAGCCAATTTCGTCTGGTGAACATTTTTGAAGGATGTTTCATGGATTTTTTGAATATTGAAATTCTTGTGCGGTTTTGAACAGACAAATATTTAAATTTAAGTACACTTAAGAGATACGTTTTTTGTTTAAGAGTTATTTTATACAATTTAAAAAATAATTTGGTTAGATTTGTTTAATAGCCTCCGAATTTGTGTTTATAATCATTATTTTCTGAGGTTTTAGTTTGTTTTTTGTTGCAAGTTGAAGTATTTTAATCTTATATCTCAAAAGTGCTGGTAGTTGTTTGTTTTTGTTTTTCTAATTTAAACTTTTTTTTGAAAAGAGACAAATGACCACGGCTAAAGGAAGAATTTTCAGCTTTTAGTTATTGAACGTTTCAGTCGAGCTCCTTGGGAGTTTTTAAATTTTTCATTTGTTTTACGATAACCACGCGAGGTTATTTGCTTTTTCGTCCTCATTTAGAGTTATTTTTGTTTTTGATTTTCTGCCAAATGTTTGGTTTATGCAAAGGAGTATTGAAATGCTTAGTTTATTTTTTGTTCAAGTTGTCTTGCTGATTTATTTCTGAAAATATATAAAAAAAATATAACTTTTTTTAGATGTTTTTAAGAAGATGTAAAAAATAATAATTATAAACAAAACATGGATTATAGTTTTTGTTTTTGTGGTATATTTGAAATTCAAATTTTTGTGTCTATTCGGAATTTTATGCTGTTTTAAAGCAGAGATCTCAGAGCCCTCAGCAATCTCATGTCGAATTCCTCAACCAAATAATCGATTTTTTTCTAAACAGAATCGATTTTTTTCTAAACAAAATCGATTTTATTCTGTCAAAACAAATCTTGCATTTTCAGCAAGATTTCAAATCGATTTCACACACACTAACAAGACTTGACATTTCTCTGGAGTCGAAAGTATTTTGCGGTGGGTTTAACAAATGTTCTAAAGTGTTCGTCGGTCATTTTAATAGATTAAAAGCAAATAAATCATCAAAACTAATTTAAATTCATCAAAAAATAGTGAATAGTCAGTAAGAAGTTAAAAAAATATCATCTAACTTCGATTCAAAGTGCCCAAAGTCGATTAAAGATATAAATCGCGCGCTCGCCGATGTGTGTCTCAAATAATCTGTTTCTTGGATGAATTTCGGTTGTTTTTTTTTACTTTAAAGGCTCTCCCAAACCAACGCGAAACATTCGCCGACGACGCGAAATCATTCACAATAATACAAAATATTACTACGTTTACATGTGGTGTTGAAGCGAGCTTGAAGCTCGCTTCAACTCTTTGTATACCTGGCTCGAGTTGAAATGAGCTTGATTCGACTCGATTCCGCTCGGGGAGCTGAGTCGAGTCGAAATTTGTGACGAAAAACCTGGGTCGAGGAGTTGGCTTTACAGATAATACACTTTGGTCTGTTTATTTGTATGTTTGTCTTCAAATATAGTTTTGTTTAAAAAGATACGTGTAGTAAAGTACTCGTGTTAATTAAATTATATTTGCTTTGCATTAAAATAAATACATTAATGCCATTCATTTTTCTGGAATCTCAGTACCATTTCAACTCAACTCTAAATGGAGCACTCAACTCAAGTAACGAAAAACCTGGGTTGAATATTCGACCCTATTTCAACTCGAGCTTTCGATTCTGCTTGTAAACGTAGTATATGAAAGATACACAATGCTAAACAACAACAAAAAACTGACTTTGCGAATGATTCGCTATGATTTCGCGTTGGTTTGGGAGAGCCTTAATGGCAACATAACTATTTTTTTGTTTATTTTTGCTACTTTTCTTAGAAATGTATATGTTTTTAATCTTACAAAATGACGCGAAAAACTGAATGCACTTTGGAATATTTGTAATAAATTTGTATGCGCATAGTTTGTTTACTTTTTGCCTCAAAGCTACTGTCAAATGACACACACACAATCCCACACGAAAAATTTGATTTTTTGTGTGTTCCTTACAACCAACAAAAAAAAATCGATTTGAAATGGTTGTAAGGAATTCGACATCAGTCTCGTGAACAGGAGTCCTCAGAAATTTTGCTGTCAAATAACTGAGGAAAGAAAATATTGGATTCGCTTGCTCAGTTTTTGACACTGAGCTCGCCTATTAAAATAAATTTGTGTACTCCTTGTATTTCTGTTTCAAAAACAAAAGAATAACCTCCAGCACTTGAATCCACAACAAAAAAATTGCTTCAGAGCTCATGCCACTTTGACAGTTTATTCTTTTACCTTAAATGTTGAATTCCTTTCAACCGAAAAATTCGATTTGTTTAGAAAAAAGATCGATTTTTCTAGGCAAAACCAAATCTTGGATTTGAAGCAAGATTTAGGGTTTGTTTCACAATGTTTGAATAAAGTTCTGATTAGATATCCGACACATAAATATTAGCACAGGGTAATAAGTCCACAGAAGAAATATTCACAATACTTGTCTTATGACCCACCTGATTAAGTTGTAAATTCATAAACAATTTTTTATTTGTGAACATATGACCCTGCCTCAGAATTTATGTGTCGAATAACTAATCAGAACTTTACTCAGAGAATGTGAAACAGGCCCTTAAGCTAGAACTATAATGCTCGGAGGGGCACTTAAGTGGTCGGAAGAAAACAAGCGAATACACGGAAAGCATTTGACGCGACTATAATTGCGAAGTGGAGCGTTTCGTCAAGTTTCGTTCAACTTTCGTTACGGAAGTGAGGTGCGCTCCCGAGCGCAACTCACTTATGCTACATTTCCACCTAACGCTAATCTGAGATTTAATAAGATTTACCTCAAATCTTCTTTATATCTTGAAGATTTACCATACAAATATATTTCGTTAATCTTGGAGATTAGAAATTAATCTTATTAAATCTTCCTAGGACAAATAGTTTTACAAATCGAACTAACCTATTTCAACATGGTGCTGAACGATTCATTCGAGTCTCGATTCAGTTCTTCATTGTTTGACACGAATAAAACATTCTGTCTCTTTCGCACTTCACAACAAAAATTGAAGCGCCATTTGCATTTTTGAAAGTGTTGTCAGATTTAATCTTTTTTAAAACTTTTTGTGCGGTGGAAACACCAAAAAGATTTATTTAATCTCAACTGAGATAAACCTTAGGTGGAAACATAGCATTAAGTAAAACTGACATTTGTTGAAATAGGAAGGCCAAAAAGAGAAAGATGATAGTTAAATTATGGGTGTGTTCCCCTTTTCTCGGTACGGAAAGCTACTTTTCGTTGGTTTTTGACATTAGCTTCAGTGTCCTTCCGACTATTATAGTTCTACCTTTACACAGACTTGCACACACACTAGGAAGATTTGACATTTCTCTGGAGTTGAAAGTAGTTTGCCGCGGATTTAACAAATATTCTAAAGTGTTCGACGTTCGTTTGAGTGGATTAAAAGCAAATATATTTATGAAAAGGTTTCTTATTGATTAAAAAATAGTGAATAATTAATAAGAAGTAATCAAAATATTGATAAATTTCGATTTCAAGTGCCCAAAGTCGATTTGTGATAAGAAGCGCACGTTCACCGATGTGTTCTTCGGTTCATGTGTTTATTAATGGATTTTGGAATATTTTTTTTTTAACTTTAACGAGTGCACAACAATTTTCGTTTATATTTGCAACTATTCTCGAAAATATATTTGTTTTTAATCGTACAAAACGACACGAATAACTTATGAATTTGTATGCACATTAATTTGTTTACTTTTTGCCTCAAAACAGCTGTCAATTTGCACACATACAATCACAAACAAAAATTTCGACTTTTTTACAAATTCCTTCTACCCAAAAAAATAATCGATTTAAAATCGGTCTGAAATGGTGTAAGGAATTCGACATAACTCGCCCCAGAAAAAAACACTAGTTCTTCTTCAGGCCGAGTTCAGGGCGAACCCAGGTTAAGTTCAGTTTTTTTTTCAAAAAACGCTTTAGGGTGACCCCAGGGTGACTTCAGGGCTCAACGAACAAGCCTAAGAAAGTTTTCTTCAATACCTGTAAGAACATGAATTTAATGACGGTGTTTACATTGGACTAAAAAGCTGAATATTTGTTTGACGTTTCAGTAATATTATCTCCCTTCACTAAACGAGTGGGTACGAGATGTGAATACTGAAAAGTAAAAAAAGATCCAGTTTTTCAGTCCAATGTGAGCATCGTCAATGGAAATGTCCAGTTGCGAATTTTATCCCTACTATAACATTTGACACTAGTGTGGTGGATATATAGATTTATACGCGGAAACATCAACAGACCTAGCAACAAATAATCAACATTTAAACAAACAAATACAAAATTGTATGTCTGTTCGTTTACTTCCCAAAACTACGAATTTCTACGAATTTTAGTACAATTTTATTTTTTTTGTATATGACCTTGGCAAAACTTTGGACTAAATTCGTACAGATTCGTAGTTTTCGGAAGTACGCGAACAGATATTGTGTGTATACTATTGTAACCATAGGGTGCTTTCATAAATGCATAGTTGCGAAAGTCTGATGAATGCATAACTTTCATAAATGCAAATGATAAATGTCCGACTTTCATAAAAGCAAAACGCAAATATTTGCAGCGCAAATGTGCAATTGTCAAAACTCACGCATTTCTTAAAGAAAGGATATGGTGTAACCGATGATATTGCTTGGCAGTTTTTCGACAGATGACGCAAATCAAGAAAAGGTTCATAAAAGCTGTGTTCCTTTCAGACCGCCAGATTTAGTGCGAACCCATTCAAAAAGTGAAAAATTGTACTGGTCTGGCGGTCTAAAATTGTTTGAAATTCAGTGTAAAACACATGCGCAAATATTTTGTATGACGTTAATATGATTGCCAATTATCGTATGTAAGCAAAGCAACTATGCATTTATGAAAATCACGCATAGTATAAAACAAATAGTAACGGCTCTTCCAAAATAACGTTCTACTCTGAGGCTAAAGTAGTCCCCCTGGACAAGTTCTTAATGCTATCTGCATGGAGGGTTGTAAGAAACATCTTCACGCACCCTAATCAACTGATGAGAATGACGACAAACCAACAACGACATCAAAAGCTAAGAAAATCGTGGATGTTACTTCAACAACCAACGATGAAGCAGGACCCTTCTACTCTGACCCAGTGCCAAACCATTATCATGGCTAAAAGTCAATCCAACTTTTCCAGTGCTGTCAAAAACATTCCGAATTTTTTGGTCAACTTCATTAACTGTTTTGTTTGTAAAACGTGAAAAATGTAAACTTTTTACTGTTTATTTTTACGTTTTTATTAAACAATTAACCATTTGAAGAAAAATAATTATCCTTATCCATAAAAAAGGAAACAAATAATCAACATTAGAAGTAAATTCTGAATTTTGACTGGACAAAACTTAGCGGATTTGTTGTTAACTATGTACGGTTAATTTGTCTAGTAACCGTTAGAGTTGTTAAGCACGGCATTGATGTTATTAAACAGTCGTAAAAAACCAGGAGCATCTCTCACTCATTCTTTAAAGCTGCAAAAAGAGAACTTGTCGACATGTGCGCTTTCTTCCCAACTCGCCTTTTCAAAAAAGCGTTTTCACATATTATAAATCTTATTTGTGTTTTATGTTTTAAGTACCAACAAAATCAATTAATTATAAAAAGATCTTACAGTACAGTACATATGTACATAGCTACATGGATATAAATTATTTTTTGTTAGTCAACTGTAAATAGAAATGCACTGAAAAAAAGTTGCATTATTCCATCAAATCATTGTGAGTTTTCAAAAAAAATTCTATCAAATGATTTTCAAAAATTTCGACTAATTACAATTTTGATGGAAAAACTTTTTCTTTTGAATACAATATCTGTATCCGCGATGCCTTCATGATGAATCAGCAGAGCAAAATTACTGTTTTCAATGCTTTTTCACCGATTAAACTTTCAAATTTCACTCAAAATCAATTTGATTAGTTGTTTTTTAAATCCCAAACAAAATTGAACATTCAAAAAATAACGCCTATACTTATACTGCATTTCAAATATAAAAGCCTTTACTTATACTACATTACCTACCCAAATACCAAATTTGAATTCAAATTTATTCCCCACACAATATGAAATTCAAGTCCTAACGGCTTTCAATCTGCTCGTATAAAATAGACTTCTTTTGTGTTCTCCATTTACATAAATTTTACGCCCCTTTTTGTTAGGCAATGATTTTCATTTCTGTTATACTACAGCACATACACAAATTTATTCACCTCGATAACACACCACAACATTTTTCACATCCATACTTTCATTGTACATCGTTGACTCTACAACTGTCATGAAAAAATATGACATTGGATTTGACAGTTTAGAAGAAAAGTCAGCGCGAAAAGACCTGCGCGGGATTTCTATTTTGTGAATTTTAATTTCTGAAAATTGTTTATTTCTTATTGTTTGTTTCATTTGTAATAAAAACATGTCGGCAAAAATACTAACAAACGATTTAGATAATTGCTTAATCAATTTCAATAGCAAAGTGTTAGTCACCAATTTACTGGAAGAATACGGTGGACTGTTGGAGGAGATTGCACAAACTGTTCAAGAATTTCTCGCTACTGAGGAGCAGAAAGGCAAGGAATTCGAAAAAATATTCCTTCTTCGTGGACGACAATTGGAGTCCGAGGATGAAGTAATTACTTTGGTTAGCGATGACAAATTAAGTCAAAGGAAAGAACGTCTCAGAGATGCCCAAAACATGCTTTACAGTGCGGAGATTGTTGGTGGGTCAAAGTCGCCTCCAATAGAATTTGTGCCATTGCGACAGATGGCTATTAAGTTAGATAGTTTGGAAGTGAAAGACGTACCAGTGAGCCGCGGTTTGCTGCCAGTTTCGAATGGAACAAGTTCCACTGGTGTCACCAAAGAGCCCGCTGCCACAACAAAGAAGAGTACAGGAGCTCTTGGGGCGATGTTTAAGAAACAAGAAATTACATCAGCAGCTGCCGCTAAGACTTCTCCCGAGGCAAGCACACCAAAGAAGCCCGACCCAGAAAAGAAAGCAGAGAGATCGGGACCCCTTGGGGCTATGTTCAAGAAACAAGAAGCAGCTACATCCAAGAAAAGTCCTAAAGCCGACCCAGAAAAGAAGACTAACCCACTGGGAGCAATGTTCAAGAAACAAGAAGCATCTGCTGCCACCAAGAAGTCTCCAACCGAAACGAAAGACAAACCAGACTCAAAATCTTCCAAGAAAGGCCTTACAAACTTCCTCACAAAGAAGGAAGATGACCAGAAGGCGAAGCCACCAGCTTCCAAAGAGAAAGACGACCAGAAGACGATGTCTCCAACTCCCAAGAAGAAAAACGACCAGAAGTCAAAGTCCCCAGCTCCTAAGAAGAAAGAACCTATTAAGATCAAAGAAGAGCCACCAGCGGCAAATGTCTCTGTCAACTTGTTCGAGGAGAGTGAATCCTCGTCAGACGATGAAGAAGCCTTAGACGCCCTCAAGCGCAAGGTATTCACAGACGATGATGACGACAAACCAACAACGAGCAACAAACGTCGACGCATCATTGATTCTGATGACGAAGATGAAGATGCCGGTCCAGAAGTTAAAATCGAACGCAAAGAAGTTGTCGACGATAAGGACAAGACAATAGATATTACTGAGATGGAAGAGGAAGATGAAGAGCCAAAGAAATCTGAGACATTCATGGACGAGGATGGATTTATTGTAACAAAAAAGCCCAAGAAGCAGTCAGCTCCAAAGAAACCTAATCCAACTCCAGTGAAGATTAAAACTCCGTCGAAAGTGAAGAAGGAATCACCAAAATCAACGAGCACGACGAAAAAGAAGGATACACAGAAGACAGCTCAGGCAGCTCCGAAGACGAAACAGGGAAATATCATGAATTTCTTTACAAAAAAATAAAAACTAATTATTGTAGAGAGGATGTTACAGCGAGAAGTAAAGAGGTTTATGAATTAAATAAAGATTAAGATTTTGTATGTTAAAAGGTTTTTTTTCTTTGGAATTTCGTAGGTCTGTAAAATCGATAGGTTGAAAGCAAATCTAAAAAATTCAATGATAGTAAAACAGTAATCAGCTCAAAAACTATTGGTGATATAAAGGGTGTAGTGCCGCGAACTTGGCTACCGTGTCCTTTGATTTAACCAACAACCACCTTTGCCGGAATCAAAGTTTTGGCATAATCTTTGTTTTGGTTATCCTGAAAATTCGTTTTTTTTTTTTGCTATGATGATATAATTTTCAGTGTGGGATATGAAGAATTTTTATAAATAAGACATTCCGCCATAAACAAACTTATCTAGGTCTCTGGATCTAGTCGCGTCGATGAAGCGAAGATAAGAACGATACCTTTGAATGTTGAAAATGCGGATGGTTCAAAACTTTTGCATTCATAAGCCAAGGAAACGTATGAAAATGTTTGTTTGTTTCACCTGTCAGATGTGTCTTGGATCATTATTAGCCCTGTTTTTTAGTGCATTTTTATATTTGCTTGAAAAAAAGTAGCATGTTAAATACAACAAGAATACGGAATTATACCAGTTTATTGTTGTAATTAACATGGTACTTTTTTCTAAGCGAAGATAAAAATGCACTAAAAAACAGGGCTATTGTCAATATAAGTCATAAGTGCTCTGTGTTTTCAATCGAAACACCTCAAAAGCAGGTCCGATGTTGATGTTTTCATATTTGTAAATATAGACCAGCCAACGACATAAAAAGTCAGGTCATATCAATAATAGCATTTGAAATGTTGAACCAACAACCGTTTTTCTGCCTACTTACGCGTGACGTAAATTTTTTATACCGATTTATTGCAATGCCTATTGGTCGGAGGGAAAAGTTTGCACACAAGAAATATTTATATTGCAATTTTGAACAATTTTTGTCATAAATCAAGCTCCCGGTAGTTAGGCCTTAAGAGCGTTCTTATTTAAAGACTTTAATTTAAAGAAAGATACAAAGGGAATTTTGCTTTTGCGTTTTTTTCCTATTTTTTTAAATTTGAAGAGCAGAGCTTCGGAATTGTTTGGTTCGGTGGTTATTTAAATTCTAAGAATTCTAAATACAGACAGCTAATTACTATGAATTTGAAATTAAGTATTTAGAAATAAAATGAAAATAAGCTTGATGTGTATCTACAACTATTTTGAGTACATATATATATGATTTTTTTTTTAAATATAACTTTTTTGAAGTGTCGATTTTGATCATAATTTTGTTTTTATAAGATCAGGAGTGTAATGAAAAATGTAAATAATTTTTATAGCGATAAAGATTTAGCTTTATCCTAGCTGGACTTGGTTCAGATTTGATTTTAGTCCAAAAAACAATGTAAGATTAACTGAACTGAACAAGAATTTATTTTGACGAGATCAAAACATTAGTTCAAGTGAGATCATCGGGCCGAAACAAATTTTTAATAGTACTATTAAAAAGGAAATCATTTTAATTTAAATAGGACTTACTAAGAGTGAAGGAGTGTTCCCGGAACATATTTTTATTGAAGGTCATAAGCAGGGACCGGATTTCCATGCAAATGCATATTTTTTTTAGACAGCCTTAGAAGGAAATGAATGAGATAGTTTTCCGAATTGAGAAATTTGCTTTAAAATGGCATTCAATCGTTAGTGCATATTTTTGCATATTTTGGTATAAATACATATTTTGGCGTATTGAGCATATTTTAACATTAAATGCATATTTTTAGTGCATATTTTAGAAAAAATAAGCTTTAAACAATTCAACTTCATTATTTTACCGAAATGCAAACGACCCTTTAAAATTCTACTAATTGGCTTTCATAAGTTCAAGCCATGGGCTTCTCGGTGAGACTATATTAAAATTACAGGGGTGGAACTCGCTTAAGAAACAAATAGATTTAATGGACGAAGCAGTTTCGAAAATTAATGCAGTAGAGTCTCCAATGGGTCAACCTATTTGTAAAAATAGAAAATGTTCTTAAGAAAATTGAAGGATATATGAAAATGAAAACTATCTCAACCAAGTTATCCTTAAATGAGAATCAAAAACAGTCCTTCGATATTCAATAAACAATAAATGAGATTGTATCATTAATACATGCTCCATTAACGTCTGTTGACGTGGAGAGGTCATTTTCCATGTACAAAAGTATCTTGAGACCAAATCTCCAAGGTTTCAGTTTTGAAAACTTCAGAAAAAAATTCATGATTCATGCTAAAAAAACCTTCTTACGAAACTAGTCTTCATAATTATGTCAAGATTTTTTTTTTTTGTTAAACCTACCGGAATTCTATGTTATTTTTTGTTAATTTTATTTACTTTATTGCTGTGAAAAATGTCTGTGAATAAAAGACTGATTTTTTTTATTTTATTTAAATGTGTGTTCATTTACTATTTGAGTATTTTTGCAGCATGTTTTGCATTTTTAAAGGCATATTTTGGATTTTGAGGGCATATTTTGGATTTTTTAGGGCATATTTAGACATTTTAAGTGCATATTATAGGCGCATATTTTGTGTTTTTTAGAGCATAAAAATCCGGGCCCTGGTCATAAGTGATTAAGTTGTAAGAAATTAAGTTGTTATGAATATAAAACTGGTGGCTTAAAAAGCTATTAAATAGAAAAATTGTGTAAGCTTGTTTTTTATTAATAATAAAATCTGTGATCAGTCTAAATTTTCCACTATCGTTATTGTGTCACTTTTAGTAACGCGAATTAAACTATATTTGTTTTTTGATGGTATTTTGTTTCTGTTTTTTTTACATTTTATCCACATTGAAAATGTTTATTAGGTCGTTTCTAGAAAAATATTATGTTACTCAATATAATAAAAATAAAAAAGAGAAGAATCATTAGCTTGAGTAGCTTGAGGAGGTATACGGGAAAAAAGCTAAGTCTTCAGCTTTAGTAGAAGTAACTACAAGAGAAGCTACTGGGGTGTCACCATTGTTTACCCGTTTTCAAGTCCGTATGATGTCAATCGGTACCAGTTACGAGGTGGCACAAAGTTTGAACAAAGTGGGGTGAGTCGTGAGCTGATGACTATTCCTAAGAAAGACCTATTACGGAAGAATATAGAGTCAAGGAAGGTATACCAGGACCAAATAATAAAGTGCTCAAAGTAAAATATTCGAGCGCAAAACGTGAGTTACGTACCAGGTATGGGGGCTATAGAGAATACAATTTCGTTCGGAACGTTTCCCCCTTCCTTGAAAATTTGAACGTACATAAATGATGCTCGATAGTACGGGGTAGTTAGACTTTTGCTGGGAAATAATTCAAACATGCAGTTTGACTTTGATATTCGAAAGGGTATTAGTACACGAGCCGAAAACCACATTTTTCACAATTGCACCTAGAGTCATTTGGCCGCCATTTTGTTTTTAACGGCTTTTTTTGTTATCAGACGTAGCTAACGCATTTTTGACGCTACGAAAAAAAATTGTGAGACAAACTTGTAGAAAATTTAATTATCTACAAAATATGTTAAGTAACTTTTTTCGATAAGTGCTTTTTTTAAAAAGTTATACTGCATTTTCTTAAAAAAAGTAGGGGTTGATTTTGGTTTATTCATCATATGTTATTTTTTTGTTTAAAAAAAAAAAAAAATTTCAAATTAAAAGTTGTAGTTCCTTCAATTATCCATATTTTTTGCCTTAACAGTTTTGTTATACGGCTTACGGTTCTCGCCCTGTAGCGCATATCAGTAGTAGAGAACTGTATAGAATCATATATTTTTAACTACTTGACTTCTGCTGGTAAATAGAAACCTCGAAGTTCGAAAGTAAATTAGTACTCGAGCCGAAAACATCATTCTTCACAACTGCCCGTAGAGTCATTGAGCCACCATTTAGTTTTTAACATTTTTTATATCTTCGCAAGTAACTCACTTTTTATTTATTCCAGACAAAAAAGTTGTAGAACAAACTTGTAGAACATTTAATTTCCTACAAAATGTTTCTGGTAACTTTTTTCGATAAGTACAATTATATGTTTTGAGTATAGCCAGTTATGATACGAATATAACAAGACAAACAAAAATAAAACATCCAATCCTGTACGGATTTCTTGAATATACATATATGCGCTACAGAAGTATACCGCAAAAAATATAGATAATTGAAAGGTCTACCTACAACTTTTATTTCGACATTTATTTTTTTATGATAAATTGTTGAATAAAACACCACATCCCTGTTCAAAATAATGTATACCTACCACTTTAAACTAAGCTTTTGTTATCATTGCCATATTAGTAGGGACGTTAGTGCACGATATGAGGGCATACCAAGTTTCATGTCAATGCAGCTGAAATTTGGTAATATTTTACTTGTTTCACTAATAATTCGATCATCATTTATGAAGAAGGCTTTAACTTTTTGAAAGAAGTTGTATCGGGTTCTTTCTGATTTAGTTAGATTGGGCATTAAAAAATACCCTAAAAATATGTGTCATATGCTTATATTATTCCAAGATAAATATTTAAGTTTGTTAATCTTTTATACCCCCCCTCCCCAGCACTTTGAAAGTGGCTTTTTAAAAAAACCAATGTAGGTTTTCAATCAACTCTGGAAGTAATGTAGTATATTGTGAAATTCTGCATCGACACCTTCTTTAAACTTTATTAAAAAAAAATATTTTTCTAACTGTTCTTGGCTTTTCAAATTTTGTTTCCAAAACGACTTTTTTCCACCCCATTCGTGCAAGGGGAGGGGTGGGAGAAAAACAATAATGTGGTCCTATATTTTCAAGGGGGCTGAATCTAACGGAAGTTCTCGGGTCATCGTCCAACCCTTGGTTTTCGATTTATAAGCAACCCTTCTCCTGCCCTTCTGACAGTGTTGCTAGCTTGGCAACACTTCTTAAAAGTAAAGTTAGGACGTGAACTATTAGTGTACTAGAGCTCAACCCGACAGGTCAATATGAAAGGTTGGTCTCACTAACAGCCCCACTATATTGTTATGTCATATCTAACCTGAAATGTAACATACTGAATTTCTATCTTTTTTTAATAAATTGAAATCAACGAGAAAGGTTGTAATCCATTTACTTCTAAGGGATCGTTTATAACTTTTAACATAAATTGAAAAGAAACCCTTTTTCTTCTAACAAAAGGCAGTACAATTTAAAAAAAAGTACTTATCGAAAAAAGTTACCAGAAACATTTTGTAGGAAATTAAATGTTCTACAAGTTTGTTCTACAACTTTTTTGTCTGGAATAAATAAAAAGTGAGTTACTTGCGAAGATATAAAAAATGTTAAAAACTAAATGGTGGCTCAATGACTCTACGGGCAGTTGTGAAGAATGATGTTTTCGGCTCGAGTACTAATTTACTTTCGAACCTCGAGGTTTCTATTTACCAGCAGAAGTCAAGTAGTTAAAAATATATGATTCTATACAGTTCTCTACTACTGATATGCGCTACAGGGCGAGAACCGTAAGCCGTATAACAAAACTGTAAAGGCAAAAAATATGGATAATTGAAGGAACTACAACTTTTAATTTGAAATTTTTTTTTTTTTTAGAACAAAAAAATAACATATGATGAATAAACTAAAATCAACCCCTACTTTTTTTAAGAAAATGCAGTATAACTTTTTAAAAAAAGCACTTATCGAAAAAAGTTACTTAACATATTTTGTAGATAATTAAATTTTCTACAAGTTTGTCTCACAATTTTTTTTCGTAGCGTCAAAAATGCGTGAGCTACGTCTGATAACAAAAAAAGCCGTTAAAAACAAAATGGCGGCCAAATGACTCTAGGTGCAATTGTGAAAAATGTGGTTTTCGGCTCGTGTACTAATACCCTTTCGAATATCAAAGTCAAACTGCATGTTTGAATTATTTCTCAGAGCTCCATATAATGAAATCTAATTACCCCGTACTACGAGAGTTTTCCCCGGAATTTATCGCTATCGGGAATATTTTTATTTTACTTCACCACTTCAATTGCCTTGTATTGATTTTATAATTGCTTTTTTTTATAATCAGCCAATTTAAATTTCTGATATCTCAGAGGACTCAGAGGGCTCAGATATATAAACAGGATTCCTTTAAACTCACTTTTCCCCTTAAAAACTGAGACTGAAATTTTTTGGATTTGCTTGCTCAGTTATTTTTTGTTGCAGTAAATTACATAAGAAGAACAGAAAAAGAGAGTTGTTTTGAGTTCTATGTGAAGAATTCTGTTTATATTTTACACTCCTGCTCTGTCAAAAAACGGAGGAAAATTACAGCGCTCAAGAAATATAAACTGGCTAAATAATTTTTTCGTATTTTTTTTTTCAGATAGTTGCAAAATTCTCTTCCAGGAAAACAAGAACGATTCTATCGTGATCGTGAACCAGATGTATATATATGTACGATAATTTGTATAATGACAAGTTATGTACATAATGTATCCGCTTAAAAGGGACACATAGTATTTATGCAATTTGATAAGCTTCTTAAAAATGTGCTCAATAAGGGATCTCTTCGTCTCAAGGGAGGATTGAAGGAATAGGTTACGCAACTCAACAATGTCTAAAATATTTGCAAACAAATATTATTTTTTGCTGAACATAAATATATCTATATATAAATAGGCTTAAATTAATTTTGTGGTACCATTTTCTCAAAAAGTATTTGACCGATTTGGATAAATTTTATGTGGTTGGAAAGCTATGGCCGCGGGGGGTGTGCGAAACACAAAATTAAACAGTGTGGGTCCATTTCAGCTAAGAACCATTTTATACTGCCGCTCACTGTGCACATTCAAAAAATTTAATTTAAAAAATAAAAAATAGTTTTTTGCTTCAATTTTCAAATATTTTATAGCTAGCTTTCATTTTTTGAGTGGTGTCGAATTTCGACACGGCGTGGGGGCAAGACTAGTATATATATATTAGGGGTGTCGGAATTTTTTTTTATTTTTTGTATTCAAAATGGGTATTGTGGATCTTGTTAAGGGATTAGAAAGAAATAATTTTTGTTCTGGGACATTTTCCAAAATGGAATTTTGAGACCCCGCGGTCGTTTTTAGGTTAAAAAACCTCAATTCGAATAAGCGGCCCTAAAAACCAATATTATATGAGGTCACAGTAACTTACAATGATTTTATTTTGCTTTTGTAACCTTTCGATAAGAAGATAGCGTTAAAATCTCCTTGTCAAAATATCATGACATAACTTTTTACATTAAATCTCCCCGAAGAATAGATCGATTTTCTAGACGTTTTGGATTATTTCTTCTAAATGGAATGCTCGAATTGGTTGAAACTTGCTTTCTTAACACTATACAGCATTTTTAAATTGTTGTTCGGTCAATACAAATGAGAAAAGGAAGTCAAAATAAAACATTATAAGTAATTTTGACAACATATCGACGAAAATTTAATTGGTTTTCCTGACCATTTTTTCGAAATGTGCTGTTTTTTACCTAAAAACGGCCGCGGGGTCTCAAAATTCGATTTTGGAAAATGTCCCAGAATAAAAATTTCATCTTTCTAAACCCTTTACAAGATCCACCATACCCATTTTGAATATAAAAAATAAAAAAAAATTCCGACACCCCAAATATATATATATATGTATATTTATTTATGTCGTTTTCCATTGGTTTCACTCAAGAAGACACTCATTCCGAATCCAATGGAACAGTGCTTGTTACTTCCCAGCAAACATTTTTGTGAACGTTCATTGAACATTCAGTGAAAATGAAGAATATATATTCGAGAAACACTCACTTCAGTGAATCAAATGTGAATATACTCAAATATCCCATCACTTTTACCTCATACGCGGGGAAAGGGATTTGTGTTGATTTTTTTCATAATAAAAAAATATCGAGATTCTTATTTCCTTCACATAATATGAATAAAAGTGAACGCACACAAGCGATCCTCAAAAGAGGTATACCTTGGGTGCGTCCATTTTTATTCACATAAACTGAATGTCCCTTTCATTTTGTTTTGAAAAGCCATAACGGGACCTAGTTGCACCAAAACTGAAACAAAAGTTATACAAAGAGGAAATTCGTCACTTTCATTCAATTTTGCGTATTGTTATTTTACGGACGGAACTATATCCATTGTGGTAGTGAAAAAAAAATAAAAAAGATAAATTGAATAAATTAACAAATAAGCATATAAAGTGATAAAAATAAAGTGACATCTCATTTGTTGTAACAACATTTGAATTGAAGTTAAAATAAAATAATATACTTTTGAAAAATTTATCATAAGTTTCAATCGATAAATCTAGGGAAAATCAAACTGTTTATGCAGATAATTTTACCATTTTAAAATAGCATTTTGTATAACCACACTGAAATAATATTTACATTCAGTTCTATGGTATACATTCGGATTATTAAAGAATCATTACAATGAATTAAATATAATTCAATTTATATTCGCTAAACTGAATGAGGAAACCCCAATTTATATTCATATTAATGAATCAAATCTGTCTCATTTAAATGATTCAAAAAAGATTCATGAATTGTTCAGTGAAATGAATATATAAGCGTCCTATTTACATTCACTAAAGTGAAGAATTACTCTATTATTAATGAAACATAAAAACGATTCGAATTCGAAGTAATGCTACCCAGTAAATTTGATCAAAACCGGTTTATAAATGAGTTCATAAATGAGGGTTTCTTTCACTTCTGTGAATTATTTATAAATCATTTCTGAAGGGAAATGTTTGCTGGGATTCTACTCAATTCTGAAGTTTTGTCTCTATATTGGTGAATCATTAAATAGAAACCTTTTGCTGGCACACAAAAAGTAAAACTGAAAACAATAGTGTATCAACCCCTAACTAACAAATAATAATTTCTCTTTTTATTTTTCTTGATTTTTGTATTAAATTATATTAAATTCCTTGGTTTCAAGTGCACAATTAATTCGAATGAAATGTTAAAAAAATATGAAGTTGTACTGCAGTTTGTCTTGACGTTTGAGTGAATTTTTGTTGAAGTTTCGTGTTGCATGTATTAGTGCTTCTGAGTGTCTTCTGAATTCAAATCAAGAATCAATTTTCTCTCCTCAGAATCGTCAGAAGAGTATTTTTTGTGCCAATGAAACGGTTTCAGAAGCGTTCCGGACGATTCTGGACGCTTCCGGACGTCCAATGGAAAACAGCATTAGCAAGTCATTTTCTTTTTCATGTTTTAAAATAGTGCTTATTGAACAATATTTTATAAAGTATTGTGTTCATTATGCAGCTTCTTTGTAAAATAATACAGTTATTTTGTGAGTATCATTGATTTTATTGTTGAAGTATTCCAGTTAAATAGAAAGAAACAATTATTTTGGTATTATTGATATTTGTTTGTTCTTTGAGCCCTGAAGTCACCATGGGGTCGCCCCAAAGCGTTTTTTGAAAACCCTGAACTCGCCCTGGCCAGCAAATTCTGTGTTTTTTGAGACCT
The DNA here is from genome assembly GCA_963921185.1 of Dasysyrphus tricinctus. Lineage (NCBI taxonomy): Eukaryota > Metazoa > Arthropoda > Insecta > Diptera > Syrphidae > Dasysyrphus > Dasysyrphus tricinctus. Next base: position 16,737,682 of record OY992533.1, on the reverse strand, counting down.
AGGGTCGCCCTGAAATAGAACTAGGTATTCTGCTGGGGCGAGTTCAGGTAAAGAATAAACTGCCAAAGCGACATGAGCTCTGAAGCATTTTTTTGCCGTGGATTCACATGCTGCAGATAATTCTATTGTTTTTAAAATGAAAATTTAAGGAATACACAAGCTTTTTTTAATAATAACAAAAAGAAATAGAAAACGAAAACTGTGGTTTGTTTTTAACCATTTTTAAAATAAATTTTATTTCTTTCTTATCTCAACAACACACCAGCCAACCGAAAAACCCAGGTTTCTTTGACAATTCTTGGGGTTGTCAAGAAAACCTGGGTCAACCCTGGGTAAACTTCAACGAACAAACATAGTTGAAGTATTCCAGTTAAACAGAAAGTCGTTTTATTCAGAGAGGTGAACCTTAATTTAATTAAAAAAATTACTTTGGTACAATATAAGCATTTATGGCATAACTTTAGGTTGGTTTAGGTTTGTAATGCTGGATTTATATAAAAAATGTTTGTGGGGCTACAGCTCGTGAGATCAAGGACAGCCAATTTCACCTTAGAGCCTTGGCGTTAGTACCATTACTAGTATTAAAGTTAGTATGTAATGTACTCAAATCAGTATCTCTCAATAATTCAATCTTTTGTATGAAGAAATTAGAGATACCGATTTGAGTTCTAACCAACTTATACCGGTACTTACTTAAGGTCTTTGTGGAGATATTGGCTGTTAGTCACTTACACTCTCAAATATTCCTGTCTGCATGTTGTAAGTCGGCAGGAATGAATGTGCACTAGAATTTCCTAACAAATTTGATCGGAATAGATGAGATACAAATTTACTGACAAGAGATACTCATTGGCGATTTGTCACTTCCTGGCAAGAGGTACCTTCGAAAAAAAATATATTTGGTTCAGTGGTATAGGCAAGAATTCGATCGACCTCTGGCTTGAGAGTTCAATGTAAATATTATTTAAATGAATACAAAAAATATCAAGTTTTTGGCATTCCTCCCGTAATTACACTAACTCAAAAGCCAAAACAAAAATAAAACAAACCGGAAGCTTTCCCAGGAAACATAACCACTCTTGACTTGTTTTTATTATAAAAATGCTCAGTTCATAAGTTTCTTTACCTTTTCTCTTCGACTTAAATACAATCATGACTGTATAATTATTATTTATTTAATTTGAACTTTAAAAATCATTAAAATCTATTTTTTCACAAGAACTTGTTTCTCATTTGGGAGTTTTAATACTTTTACGGAAGAGAATATTGTGTAAGAGCATTACATGATCAGCATAATTACATATATATGTTTACATTTTGTTTTTATATATATAATTCTGAGTTCTAGTGAATCAAATGGTTTGAGTATTTTTGCTTATTCCTGTTATCAGTTTAAAAATAGAACAAGAGTTTTTTTTGCATGTTGTATAATTAGTTCGAGATAAAAAGGAAAATAATGGTTAGAAAAAATAACAACTAAGTATATGTGTATAAATATTATGTACATATGAAGTGAAGGTTTACTACTGAACGAAAAATAATTTAGAATTTCGTCAAATAATCAGGATAGTGGCGGGCACATAAACTTGAATTAGAATAAAACCCGGATAAGCGGCACCCCATTATCCAGCTTGTGTGGTTCCTTAACCTGTAACTACTTACTAGAGATTGGAAGCTTTAAATCATCTAACAAGAAGTGTCATTCTAAGTTAATATAGAAAACCTACATAACACATTCATGAAAAGTGTAGTGAAATGAAACATCAATGACTACGGAGTTCAATTAAATAGTGCTAGGTCTTCTTCTAAGCAGATTTAATTCAGAAGTTTCATTTATTCCGAAAGTGCCACGGATCATTTTCAATTGTGGATTTATATTTTCTTTTTCTCAAAAGCGAGTGTGGTAAAACTACGTATAACTTGGTAGAACTCGACATTCAAATGGAAAAACTGGGAAATAATAAAAATTGAAGCCGATCCAATTTAGGAGATTTGCTTTTGCTTTCAATACGATCCACAAAGTTTTCCCGAATATGAAAACAAGGCTGTGCCTACAAATATTCTTTTTTTATGAAGTTTTTCTTCAAGTTTTCACATAATTACTTTTTTTACTTTATCAACACGTTGAAGACTGGTTTTCATGTGCATAAACAAAATTTACATGTGAGTGTCTCCACAAATAGAGGTTGTAATGTGGTTGATTGTTAAATGGGATTTATTGTATTAAATTAATTACCCCAGCAAAAAACCTTATCATTCGAAATCCGAGAAATAAAATCAACCAATTATTATAATTGATTGACTAAAAGTTTAAAAGCAATAAAGCAAATAAAAATAACTCAAACCTACTCCCAAAATAAATCCGTATATATTAGAGCGCACTTATGAATATTGACATATTTGTTTTAAGCCCAGACTTATAGTCAAATATTTATTTTTTTCTTCATCAGCTAATTTATTTGATCAAAAAATATTTTAAATTACAAAAAAATAATGAAATCAAAACAAATAAAATGAAAATGTCAATATTCCAATACCTACTCAGTTTATAAATTTTGTTGCACATCAACCATAATTGAAATAACAAATAAATTAAAATGTTATGTTTTTTGTAATTTTTCAATTTTGCTACGGTAGGTACCTTTACCTATACTACACGAATCTTATCTACATTATTTTATTGACTATTATTGGTTCTCAGAAAAAAAAATCAACTTGAATTTTATTGAAAAAAAGTGTAGGGATCTTCAAGGTTATATATAATACAGGGTGTCCCGGACCTGAGTGGAAATATTTCAGGGGGTGATTCTTTGGGTTATTCTAAGAAAAAAATTGTATGGGGGGAAAGTTGTATCTCCCCTCCCTGAAGCAGGGAGGGGCAGTTTCTGAAACATTGACTTCAAATGCAAAAAAAATATTAAAAATCAACGGAAACACATTTAATAATGTACTATAATTTTTTTGAAAGCTAATACTCCATTCTTGTATTTGGTTTTTAAATCAAGTTGTTTAAGCGAATAGCTTTTGAGAAATTAAATTTCAAAGTCAAAATTAAAAAAAAAAATTGTGATTTTTTTTTCATTAGTCGATATTTTTCAAAATTTTACGTATTTAAGGACATTTTTTGAGTTCAATATTCAATGCCCTCATTATTTTTTAGTCCATTACCGAAAACCAAATGTAAAAACCTTTCTTAGTTTTTGAGAAATTAAGAAAAAACAAAAGGTACTTTTCCCGAATAAGCCTGAAAAAATGAATTTATTCATGAATTATCCATAATTTAACCCTTTTTCGGGCTTTTGTGGTAAAAGTACCTTTTGTTTTTTCTTAATTTCTCAAAAACTAAGAAAGATTTTTACATTTGGTTTTCGGTAATGGACTAAAAAATAATGAGGGCATTGAATATTGAACACAAAAAATGCCCTTAATTACGTAAAATTTTGAAAAATATCAACTTAAGAAAAAAAAAATTACAATTTTTTTTTTTAATTTTGACTTTGAAATTTAATTTCTCAAAAACTATTCGCTTAAACAACTTGATTTAAAAACCAAATACAAGAATGGAGTATTTACTTTCAAAAAAATTATAGCAAATTATTAAATGTATTTCCGTTGATTTTTAATGTTTTTTTTTGCATTTGAAGTCAATGTTTCAGAAACTGCCCCTCCCTGCCTCAGGGAGGGGAGATACAACTTTCACCCCATACAATTTTTTTCTTAGAATAACCCAAAGAACCACCCCCTGAAATACTTACACTCAGGTCCGGGACACCCTGTATAATAATTGAATACAAATAATAGATTACGTTTTTGTGATAAATTTATTGGAAGGTGTTAAAAAAAGTCAACAAAATTAGTCATGTCTTTATTAGAAGATAGGCATTTTATCAAGAGTTATATGAAAAAATTTGAATCAAAGAGGTCCTCCAAGTGATTTCCGGTCTACTTTGTCCCCGACTCCTACGTAAACGAGAGATAGGCCAAAGCAGATATAAGAGGTAGGTAAATAGAAGAGAAAAGGTTTTCGTATATAAAGAGGGCGAGTTTTTAAGAACATAGAAGTTATAAGGGGAAGACGCTGTCAACGGAACCAGAAAAGAGTCGTTGAGTGAAGAGACAACAGAATATCTTCGTTTTTTCAAGCGGATTTACGTTGATTGATTTAAGATCAAATGTTATGAATAATTAGGTTTAAGCATTTTTTGGACCATGGTTTCAAGAAGTCAGTGGGGAATTTTCTTTAAAATTTATCTTATCTAATTCAAAGATAGGCAGATATAATAGTTTTATTTTTAATTAAATTTTCACAAAAAACATGATTTTGTTGGTATTCAAAATCAAATTTGACAATAACTTGTTTTAAGTCGTCTGTCACTGTCAAGTCGTTTTATCTTGTCTCTATGGGAGGTGAAAGGTCACATAATATTCCTATGTAGTTCGCAAATTGATTGGACGGTGGATATGAGCTTCGTATGGAGAAGCTAAGGACGCGGAAGAGATTGAAGGAGTTTACGTAAAAAAGCAATTCCCAATCTAAAGTTTCAAGCAGTTTTGTAGGGAAGATTCATTGTATCGAGGATTTGAATCCAACTGTGTGGGATGGCAGCGCGGCTTAGGAGAACTGTGTAACAGGTGGCGCATGCAAGTGGAAAAGAACCTCAACCGACTTCGAGGGCGAATCTGTAGACAGCTTGCTAGAGACGAAGCCAGCTGGGAGAAGCTTGTTGATTAAGGCCCAGCGCCACCTTAAGTCAGTAAGCATAGGTAAGTCACGTTTCGAGAAAATGGTCTTGAAAAACTGTATCGTCGGCGCACAGTGAGATGTAGGAATGTTTAATGACCATTTCGATATGGCCAATATGAAGAATGAACAAAAGTGGACCTAAATGACTATTGGGTGACACCAGAGCCATGTAGCTAATAACGGATTGAAAAGACATTTCATAAAAAGTGCTCTAAATTTGAAATTGGGCAAGTTTTGCTAAATTCGAAAACTAACAGTTTGTTTTAAGAATTGCAAGGGAAAAATGGGAAAAATTGTAGCTTATTAAACTCTATTTAAAAATATCAAATCAAATCGATATTATTCACATCAGTTTGAGTTTAACTCAAAATATTAAAACTATGATAAAACTCGAAATTCATAAAAAACTGAAATCTGGTTTAAAGATCTTCAAAACTAGTTTTGACACAGTTACTTCATTACTCATCAAAAAATAAAACTAGCAAAGAATAAAAGTCATCGAATATACGAAGTGTCAACAAATAAAACGAAAACTATTTATCGGCCATTCTAAAGTAACGGAGAAGACAATCGGACGCTTTTAGTGAAAACTCCCACTGAAATGTTTTTTTTTCTTTTTTCTTTTCCTTAAAAAATGAAAAGCAAGTACGAACAACCCAGTTGTACATTTTATCTTTTTCACGCTCACCTTCGTCTAGATGTGTACAGATATTAGGTCCAGGGGATCTAATATGCATGTTACATTTTTTCGTTAAATATAAAAATAACTTCAATTTCCATAATTGAAGTTATTTTTTATGCTCAGTTGGTATGGTTTTCAATATTTGTTTTTATGCATGGATGCGAATAGTGATTTATTTACTGAATTGCAAATTAAAAAATAAAATAAAAAATACAAAACAGAGGATACTCTCGAAAATCATACAAAAAAATCATTTTAATTCTAAAAAAAAGATATAAAAATGAATAGAAGACGAGTCGTAGTAGGATTATATTGACAACGTAGTTTTTTGTATTCCCATCCTGCTTTCATCACACTTTTGCATGATGTGAATAATTCACATCAGACACTAAAGTTTTTTTTTGTTTCTATTAATTTCGATTATTTGGCCAAGTAGAGAAGTTGTGTGGCTATAATAAAAGGAGGGCTGGACTGTAAAGCCATCAGCATGCAGCGTCAGGTTTTAGGTTTTGCGTCATTAAAGCGGTATTGTTGAGTAATTGGGTTTTGGGGTTTTTGTGGTTTTAAATTTAAAATTGAATAGAAAATAGGATGCGAATTCAATGAAATTTTTACATATATGTACATACCTATCTGTTGTCTTATGAAGAATACTTAAAAAAAAATTCTATGAAAACAACCAGACGACCGTAAAAGAAAAAAAATAATGAATAGAGGATATTTATTTGGTAGTACTGTACAGTAAATTTGTGTGAATTAACACGAATCTCAATCCAAGTGTTTTCTGGTACTACTCTAAGTAACTTTGTGTTTTTAGGTAGGTACATACATACATATACATTCTTTAATCTCGTGCAGCTTCCATCAAAATCCTCTCTCAAAGAACTAAGGACAACCGTTTACATGAACTTAATACCCCTGGTCTCTCTGTATGAAAAGAAGCATGGATCTTGTCAATATGGGATGAATTGAGGGAAATATTTTTGAGGTAAAAGTTGGTCCATGGAAACAATTTATGAAAACAGACAATACAATGACGCACGTTAGACTTTAACAAACAATAACGAAAAAGAAACTAGCTGAAACGTGGAACTCGTAATGGAAAACGCAGCATAGAAAGAACCCAACTTATTTGTTACGCACCAACTGGAGAGTGGCCTTGGCCAATTTGGGGAACGGACTAAGTAGGTAAGGGGTTTGTCGAAGGAGAGCATAGTTCGACCTGGGCCGGGCCCTCAAAAGATATCAAAAGATAATTAAAATAAGACTAAGGTACTTCAAAGAACTCAGGGTTACCTCCAATATTAAAATTCGTGAAATTAAAAAACAGAAAATAGATGTTTATAAAAAAATGAAATCAAATATTTAACATACCTATGCTCTGAGCACACATCACATGTTTAGCATAAAAAATTTCTCCAACCAATTCATGCAGCTTACCTGAAAGTAAAAAAAAAAATAAGTAAGTTATTGAAATAAAAAAAGTAATATAAACAAAACAAAAAACGTCGAGTAATAAACTACCCTTAGCTATTCTGTATATTCATCTAACTAGGATAAACATATACTGACTACCAGAGCACCAAGAGGTGAATATAAATACTTACATTTCTTTAGAATTAAATAATTAATCAGATAGTAAATATTCTGAAATGTGAAATGTGTTTTTTTTTGTGTCTAGAAAATAAAAGATCAGATAACATTTCAATTAACTTAACAACTTTTACCCTACATTTTTTATTCAAATGTGTGTTTTATTATATTATTAAAAGTATCATTTGATGAAAGTCAACTTCACTCAATTGAAGTACACGTAACTTATGAAAACAAAAACAAATATTAAAACAGAAAATGCATTTTTCACCACATTTTCACAATTCTCAATACATCGGTTAACTAAAGCTTGACTAATATAAAACTCTGGTTAGATAAAACTATTACTTATTATTCATAAACCGGCTCTGGACCATTGGCACTTCATACATGGGATATTCACAAAAAAAGTATGCCATCTAATTGGTCAAAAATCGTCAACTATGGTACTAGAAATTGGTCAGCTTTAGAAAGCTTGTAAACAAAGCTAAACATTTCTCAAGGTCACACAAGGTCACCCGCGATTTTCGGCACCTCATTTGTGGAATATTCGCAAAAAATGTTTACTATCCGAAAGATCTCTGGATCTTGATAAAAGGTCAACTATTTTCAGTAATTGGCCTTTTTTGACCAATAAGATGGCATACTTTTTTTTGCAAATATCCCATCCCATATATGAGGTGCCAATGGTCCAGAGGCTCCTAAGCCACCTTTGTATAATTCCAACAAAATAACTGAATGCATCCATTGGCCATCGATTTTGACTTTGACACAAAAGAAAATGGCGTTGATCTTTGAATTTCTTATATAATAGTCGGAAGGGCACTGAAGCTAATGTCAAAAACCAACGAAAAGTAGCTTTCCGTACCGTCAAAAGGGGAACACACCAATAATGTAATCATCATCTATCTCTTTTTGGCATTCCTATTTCACCAAATGTCAGTTTTACTGTCGGGAGCGCACGTCACTTCCGAAACCATAGTTGATAGTTGATATTATTTAATACATATAGAATTTTTGTTAGATAATACATTTTTTGAATGAGGTCTTTTAACAAAATTCAACACTAAAATTTTAAATTGCTGAAGTAATTCGAGAAAACAAAATAAAACGTGGAAAAAGTTAAAATCTTAACAAATTTTATGGGAGCCACGGGCAAATGACCTCGGATACTTTTTTTTATTAAATATTTTATTTATTTTTTATTGATCTACTTCCGTTACATAAATTTTGAAGGTTAATCAATCCGAAATTTTCGAGAAAATGGGATGGGATGATGGGATGGCAAAGTCACATTCTTTAACTTCTAAATAAAGTACCTAATGTTAGATTTGATTAAATATCAAATTACACCAAAGCTTAAGTAATTTCAGCCGGGACACAGAGATATTCCAGGAAACTGTAAGGCCGATGAACTCGCCAGGAAGGGAACTATTACACCAATATTACCTGACAGGGTGAATATTGGAATACCAATCGCTACTTGTAAACTTATGCTTAAGCAAGATTCCATGTTGATGACAAACAGCAGATGGACAGGTATCACTACTTGTCTGGCGACAAAACGGATCTGGCCAACACTGGATCCGAAGCGATCGAAATGTTTGTTATCTCTTAGTAGATTGCATATTAGCTCCACAATTGGTGTCATAACTGGACACTGCCTAATAGGCAAACACGCCAATAGACTAGGCGTTCTTTCAAATGACTTCTGCAGAAGCTGCATGGACGAGGAGGAGGAAGAAACTATCCCACACCTTCTTTGTTCATGCCCTGCTCTTTCTCAAAGACGTAAAATATACTTAGGAAATTTTTTCTTTGACGATCCCAGTGATTTAAATAAAATCGACATTCACAGTCTCCATCGCTTTATTAAAAGCTCCAATTGGTTTAATTAGCAAGGGTCATCTTGCAATCTTTATGTGGTATCACAATGGGCCTATTCTGGCCTAAGTGTGTCAATAGTTTTCCTGGCAGCCACCTTAACCTAACCTAACCTAAGTAATTTCAGGATAACGAGGCCAAAAAATGACCATCAGTACTAACATATACCTTTCGAAAATTTGAAGATAGGGGAAGATTACTTGTGTTAAGTTTTTACTTGCGATATACGTACAAACGTTCTTCGTTTCAAACACGAAGTGGCGTATGTACAAAATCTTAAAATAAAATACAGTAGACGCTCGATTTAGTGAATCTCGAAATAGTGAACTATCCACAATAGTGAACACACAAAATTTTATATAAAAACGTATCTTGTATAAAAATGTCAAGCAAGTATTTTACATAGCATGAGAGCACTGAGGAATTATGTCTGATTTTTGTTTAAGCCTGAGGGAAAGTCTTGTTTAATGCTTTATTAAAATTAAAACATGCACATCGAACGAAACGTGCATTTTAGATCAAATTCATTTTTAAAAAGCTTTAAAAGCTCCCGCTCGAAAATGTGAATAATCTCGAAATAGTGAACAGGCCTGGTTTTTATTACTTCACTGTTCACTATATCGAGCGTCTACTGTAAAAATAAAAAGTATTTATTTGTATGCGTCTGTTAATATTTTGCACAAACCATATAAAATCATTTACGTCAAAACTGAAAGTATTAATAATATTAAAACGGTTTGAGATGTGATGATAAATAACGATCGGTAGATAATATACGCTTAATATCTCAAAATTTCAATTTTTGCAGATACGCCACTTCGTGTTGGGAACGACGATATGTATGTATAGCTACTATATGGCAAGTTTTGGATTCGTCAAAAAAAAATCGAGATAACAACAAACATGACATTACAATGATAGAGAACACAAAAAAATGGGTGGCACAATTCTGTCTGTCTGCCTGTACCTTGACATACAGCTTAAGCCAATGAAGCGATTTTCTTCAAGTTTTGAACATGAGGTTTTTTGTGATTCTCCAGAAGGGAAATTGAATTTTTATATTTTATGTAACGATACTTGCCATACAACCGTTAAGGAAAAGCTTATTTATCTCAAAAACGGCTCAAACGATTTTGATAAATACAAATTAGTATTATTGTGTGGTGTGTTGTACTTTCTGGTAAAAAATGACCAAAAACCATTTTTAAATGCCATGTAACTGTTTTTTTTACTTTCGATTTTCTCATTAACGGCTCAGCCTATCTAAACCAAGATTTGTATGTAAAAGTTCCTTTAAAATGTCAATAAAATTGCATATCAAAATTTTAAAAATTAAATGTTGGCTTTTTAAAAAAATATTTTTTTTTTTTAAATTCTATATTTCAGAAATGAGTTAATGAACTTTTTTGAAACGAGGTTTATAAATGAATATTAACAAATACTTAAAATTGGAATACCAACGTTTTTTTTTTAAATGTGGTCAACATTTTATACATACAAAATTGGTTTTGGAAATCCGCTTCAATGACTTAAATTTTTGTTTGCATATTGATATTTTTTCAAGTAATCAAGTGGCATACTTGAATTGTTTATACCATTAAAAGAACAATTTAAAGGTTTTTTCTATTTTTTCTATAATTTCTTGCATATTTCAAAAGTTCCAAGCAACTTGAACATAAGAGCAAGTACGTGCGATCCAATCGTGAACATTATTTATCTGCGGTTCAGGGGGTGCGTTACAACCCCATGGCCCTCTTCGATCCACGTTTGGATATAAATTTGTCTAGTGCACAATAAGCCATTACACAAGCATTTTTGCTTAGAAATGCTTCATTTGTGCAAATATTATATTCTAAACAAACAAACCTAACCTAATAAGACAATTCAGGTGAAATTCAAATATGTATATATTTGTTCTTAATTTATTCACATAAATAACTTATTTACATAATATAAGTAATTTTCCAGTTAATATTTGATCAACTGTTTAATAATGAGGTTGACACTCAACCAAACAAATTATTATGCATTTTATGTAATAATGATAAGATGCCATGATTGTTTAAGTATTGGAAAAGTAAGATATTGACTTGAACCAAATAAAAAAAAAAAACAATAGAAAAAATATTATCATAATAATATGGCATAGTTGTACAAACAAGTTATATTTTAATACAAATTTCAACTACGTCCAGTTCATTTAATGCACATTCATATTTGAGTAAAAGAAAAAAACCCTTAAAACAATAATAATTGCATTACGGACATTTAAGATACATATCAGCAATTACTGTTTTATATATTTTTTTTTTAATTCAGCTAATAATCAAGAGAAATCGTGAATGTAGCTTTATACAGATATTACGTTGAGAAAATTCTAAGCAATAATACCTTGAGAACCTTAGCAATAAGATTTACTATCTTCAATATAATTTGCTGATTAATTATTGCAATTATAATTCTTAAGGGCATACAGCTAGCGCTAGGGTGACCAGCTATTCTTTGTTTATAACTCAAAATCGATCATATAACACCAAAGTTCAAACAAGCGGTTCACTATCGGTCAACAGAATTTTGATGTTAAGAGCCAGGCTCACCACGCCATATCGTCGTCGTTCAGTGAAAACTCCGTAATGCTATGTTTCCACCAAAGGTTTATCTCAGATTAGATTTAATAAATCTTTTTGGTGTTTCCACTGCACAAAAAGATTTAAAAAAGATTAAATTTGACAGCATCTTCAAAAATGCAAATGGCGTTCCAATTTTTTTTATGAAGTGCGAATGAGACAGAATGTTTGATTCGTGTGAAACAATGAAGAACTGAATGCGAGTCTCGAATGAATCGTTCAGCACCATGAAAAAATAGGTTAGTTCGATTTGTAAAACTATTTGTCCTAGGAAGATTTAACAAGATTAATTTCTAATCTTCAAGATTTACGAAATAAATTTGTATGGTAAATCTACGAGATTTAAAGGAGATTTAAGGTTAATCTCATTAAATCTTAGATTAGCGCTAGGTGGAAATGTAGCATAAGTCCATTTTTTCGAGACGAAGAAACCTCTCGTTAATACGATATAGTACATACAACTTCTAACAAAAAAAAAAACAAATCAAACATTTTCAACTGCTGGTCAGTTAAAATCCATAAAAAGTACAGATGTCCCAAAATAAATTAAAATGGAATCAGGGAGTTTTCATAGAACGACGAAGATAGGTGGAATTTTTGCAAAAAAAAGTATGCCATAGGTCAACTAGTTTCAGAAAGTCATAGTCATAGAAAATTGTATATCAATAGTTTCCAAGGTCGTGAGCGGTTTTTGGCCCCTCATTTGTGGGATATCTACAAAATGAAGTGTATCATCCAAAAGGCCACTAAATCGTAAAGGTCAGAGGTAATTGATCAACCGTAGGTTTTTTTCATGAATTCTTAAATTTTGTCTTCAATGTCACAGAATAGATTGTTAGCACCTCATACTTTGACCTATGGCTGACCAATTACTATATGACAATTTAGTGACATTTCTGATGATATACTTTTTGCGAAAATCCCAGAAATAAGTTAAAAAAAAATGCTCAAATGCTTTTATTCACCCACTGACCTCTCTCTTTAGGCTATCTATTTGTCAAGGTGTTTTTCCTCAATCTTGGAAAGTGTCCTTCATAGTTCCTATCCATAAAAAAGGACCAAAGAATAATGTGTCTAATTATCGCCCAATAGCCAAACTTTCTTGCATACCGAAAATTTTCGAAAGTATTCTCTATGATGCACTCGCTTTCTACTGTAAACCTATTTTGTCTCCCGTTCAACACGGTTTCTTAGCTGGCAGATCAACAACAACAAACCTTGTGGAATTTGTGTCTCATACGCTGTGCACTATGGAAAAAGGGGATGAAGTTGATGTTGTATCCACTGATTTTAGTAAAGCTTTCGACAAAATGTCTCACAAAATAATTACTTTCAAATTAAAAATACTCGGCTTTCCTCCACTTTTCATCTCATGGATTGACTCATATTTGTCTAACAGAAATTACATTGTCCACTTCAGATCATCCCTTTCCTTTCCTTTCAGCGCCCCTTCTGGTGTTCCACAAGGTAGTCATCTAGGCCCAATGCTATTCATTTTAGCAATCAATGATGTCGCTAACATTTTGGAGTGTGATCTTTTGATTTATGCGGACGATATGAAAATATTTAATCGTATATCATCACCCACTGATTCTCGCTATCTGCAAGACAACCTTGATAGATTTTCTCTTTGGTGCCAAAAAAACTTCCTGGAACTTAATGTAAGCAAGTGCCATACTATTACTTTTTCCAGAAAACGTCAACCGGGGCCACTTCGAACCTATTTAATTCAGGGGGACGTAGTGCCTTATGTAACTTCCTCTCATGACTTGGGGGTCATATTCGATAGAGAGCTTAATTTTCACTCCCATATTGACAACATCATCAATAAAGCCAACTCAATGCTAGGGTTTATAAAGCGTTGGTCAAAAGAATTTCCAGACCCATATGTATCTAAAGCGCTTTATGTTACCTTTGTTAGACCTATTCTCGAATATGCTTCCCAAGTTTGGTCACCGCATCAAGTTACACAAATTAAACGGATTGAAACTGTTCAACGTAGATTTCTTCGCTTTGCACTGCGTAGCCTTCCGTGGGATGATAATTATCATCTCCCTCCATATGTCGATCGTTTGCACCTTTTAAATCTTAATTCCCTAGAAAAACGACGTGAAACCTCAGACATCGTCTTTATTCACGATTTACTTACTGGTAATATTGACTGCCCAGCCTTACTGAATGCTATCTCCATTAACACCAACCCCCGTAACATAAGGACAGTACCCCTTTTTCGTATCCCTTATCACCGTACAAACTATTCCTTTTATAATCCTATGTCTCGTATGCTTCGTAATGCTAACAACTTTTCAAATGTTTTTGACTTCAACATATCCAAATCAGCCCTTCGCAATACCCTCCTCTCAAGCCTTCCATAGTAATGTGTTTAAGTTCTTATTTTTCTTTTATTTTTTTTTTATTATATCTTTGTTAATGTTAGTAGGTACATATGTATATATATAATGTTAACATTGTATTTATTGTTATCTAGTTTTTAAGCTCTGCTTGTACTAAGTATTGAATAAATTTGTACAAAGAATATGAGGCAGTGAAAGCCATAGTGGCCTATCGGCATTTTTCATTATTTTCAGTAGAGCAAAAATAAGGAGTAGATTATTTTTAAACACTTGTGGTTTTAAAAGAATTAAAAAATTTGTAGTTTTTAAATAAATGAACATAATTTTGATTTTTATTTGCATTATGATAAAAAAATAAAATGTTTTTGATTTTCTATTAATGATTTTTCAAAATACCCTTATAACTGATCAGATAGGCCACTCTAGCACTCAAGCTTTGAATTTTTTTGAGGGTGCCCTCTTAATACAAAAAGTCCTATAAGTATGGAATGGAGCTATCAATTAAAAAAATTTAAATGCAGAAATATTGTTTAATACATACAGATTCAATTTTTGTAATAAACTCAATTTCGATAAAATTGCAGTTAGGCCACTATGGCTCTCACTGCCTCAGAACTTTCTAATCATTAAATATTTTGTTTAAAAAAATCTATGCTTGAATAATGAAACTTTTTTGACCGTTTAATGACTTTTCAGATAGTACATACACTCCGCTTCAACTGAATAGACACACAAATTTTCAAATGGACTATTTTTCCAAGTATTGTGCATTAATGTATGATTTGATGATGCTTATTGTTTGTTTATGATGTTGGAAAAATAAATCAGAAAGATATGGAGATGGTTAATACAAATAGTTAACGTGTCTGGCTATTAGTTTAAGGACAGAAAATCTCCAATTTTAGTAATGAAATTAGCCTGCATCGACATTTAGCTGGATCACATATAAGACTACGATTCCATACATGGTCAAATTTATCAAACTATAATGAAAAAAAGCGTTTAATGAACTAAACGCAAAAAACCAGCATTTCCGTCATTTAAAGTTTTTTTTTTGAAATGACGATATTTTTTAAGTGATCAGTCGAAGGAGGAAAAGTGAGAACCTGATCGCATAATCTACAAACCAACATTCGTGCAGATAAGCATTGGCAACCCTAACACAAATAAAATGCACGACTGGATCGCACGTACTTGCCCTTATGTTCAAGTTGTGTGGGGCTTAAGAACTTTAAAAAATATTCAAATAATTATAGAAAAAGTATAAAAAGCATTTAAATCGTTCTTTTAATTGTATAAACAGCCTGATAAATAACTTAGAGCTCAAAAAAAAGTATGCCATCTGATTACTTGAAAAAATATGAATACATATATGCAAACAAAAATTAAAATCGTTGGAGCCGTTTTCTTAAAAATTAATTTTTTATATATAAAATTTTTGTAACATTTTTCAAAAAAAAATTTGGTATGCCAATTTTGAGTATATATTTATATACATTTAAAACTGAAATTTCAAAACAATTCATTAATCCGTTTTTGAAATATTGAATTTTCAAAAAAAAAATTTGAATCTTTTTTTAAAAATCCAAAATTTATTTTTTCAAAAAAAAATTTCATTGAAATCGGATGAGCGGTTAGTGAGAAAATCAAAAATAAAAAAACCGTTATATGGCAGGTACCGTTAATAAATGTTTTTGTTGATTTTTTATTTCTCACTAAAAGGTACATCATATCTACAATAATACACTGATTTTTTTTATCAAAATCGTTGGAGCCGTTTTTCAGATAAATAAGCTTTTCCTTAACGGTTGTATGGCAAGTATCGTTATTTTTTGAGCTAAAAAAAAAATTTCAATTTCCCCTCTGAAGAAAATCGCTTCAGTGGTTTAGGCTGTATAGCCTAGTACGCAGATCGAGACAAAATTTATCTCCCATATAAAATTTTTCCCAGGACAAATTTTATCTCGGATTTTTTTCCAACCAGTACGCAGCTCCAACGCAAAATTTGACAGTCGTAACCGCTGTACGTGAAAAGGTAAAAGAAAGTCTCCACTCAATTTTGCGCGGAAAAAGAATGATCGAAGCATTATTTTTCCGGACAAATTGTGACGTTTTATATATATTTCGCTTTTTATAAATTAAAATCATCTCCCTGTTTCATTCTTTCCATTATTAAGACGTTGAGAGGACGCACGACGGAAAAAAAATATAAAATGCGTACAGAAAATGATGACATGGAATGAGAATAGAATAAATAGAACAGCTGTTTTTAAACAGTCAGTGGCGCAGCCAATGGAAAAGGGTACAAAAGGGCCACATTCAGATACGGAAAATATTTTTTTCAATAAAAAAATTAAGTTGATTCCTAAACCGAGTTAAATCGAGATGGTTGGAATCAACAAACAGAGTTTTAAAATTTAATTGGATTTTGGGAGCAGTAATAAAATTGTGAACATTTATGATTTTGGCAGGGTTTTTTTAAGCCATCGACAGCACATCCATCCTCCCGAAGAAGTAAGAAACCTTCAAAAATTTTGGAATTTTCAGAAGTTTTTTAATCCATTTACATCGCAGTGATCCTTCAATATAATTTGACAGTTGATGGCTTAACAGAGAAGCTATATTTTGACGGAAAAAGTCTATTTTGATCCAAATGTTACCAAATTGCCCTAGAATCACCTTTTTCAAGAGAAAAAAAAACTGGAAATTTCAGACCTTTTAAAGGTATTTTCATCCATCCACATTATATTGTTCTTCATCATGCGCATGCGATCAATTTTTCTTGCTCTGCAAATGCTTTGAAGGAATCTGATTTCTGGTAAAAATTTCAAATTTATGTCAAATGAAAGATATTTTATAATTTTTTAAATTTCTAACTACGCTACTGTTCTCATTTGACTTTTGTTTTTATCTCTACGCCTTCAGAATTTGTCTCGAGAAAAAAAATGTAGAGATAAAATTTGTCTTTGCTCGATCTGCGTACTAGGCTTATGTTGAGGTACGGACAGACATCAGACAGACAGACAGACAGAATTTTGCCACCCACTTTTTTCGTGTTCTCTATCATCGTAATGTCATGTTTGATTGTTATCTCGAATTTTTTTTTTGCACGAATCCAAAACTTGCCCTATAGTACCTATATCGCAAGTAAAAACCATTTGACAGTCTAGGGTAAGTGTTTTTATTGTTGAACAATACTTCAAAATAATGAAAGTTTGGTGTCCACAATTCGAAAGGGGTCCCAACATTTACGCAAGAATTGAATGAAATAAAAAACAAAGTTGTTAGGGTTATGTATGGAAAAGCACATCTCTCAGATGGCATCCACGGCTTTGCTGGTACGTACACCCTCTTTTGTTGAAATCTTCCATGACCATTGCTTTTTATTGTTTTTTGAAGTATGCCTTGTTCAACAATGAAAAGATGTGGGTCTCTCGTGTAGTGCTCCATTTTAACTATTCCTTAACTGTCAGCTGGCAAATAGTTTCCTGTTTAGGGTTTCCAACACTCTCCTGCACAAATGGCGGCAAATTCAACTCTTGCGTTGAATTTGGGGCACCATTTATAAACTAAAAGAATTTTGTTTGGAAGTTTTAGGCATACAAAAATGTTTGTGTATCAAACTGTGCACAAACCCAAAAATGGTATTTAATAGTCACCACGAATTTTTTCGTTCAAAACAATGGCCGAATGTCCAACCTGTCAGAGACAATAAGTCATGCATCACCGTATATAGACAGTCTAGTTAAAATTGGTGAAGTTCGTGGAGGCATCTCACCTTAGAGCTACTTATTTCCATATCTCTCATAGGTTACACGAATTATGTTATCGAAAGGGTGCACCCCACATCACTTTATCTGTCACTGGGTCAGGCTACTCGGATCCTTCATTTCTACTCACGTACCTAATCTACCTTTAGCCTAATCGAAACTGATGGAATATAAGTTAAGACTTGAGAATTGAAGTGAACCCTTGAAGTAAAAAAGGTTGTAACCCTTCAACCCAAATCAAAGCTTCTTTAGATTAAGGCGCAAAAAATATATATGTTCTCCCTACAGAATTTGAATCTTCATTTTTCCAAACATCAATTCTATACGTGTCTAAGTTGCTTGAACATTGTAACCCGGAGCGGTGGCTGAATGTTTTTTCAACTCTGAAAAGGACGTTTTCCTTCTTATTTCCGTCTTTTCAAAAAACAAAAAAAAGTTCCCAAACAAATCTTTCATCTCAACTAATTACAAGCAGGCAGCAGCAACAACAAACAAAAAAAAACAGACAAAGACAACCCCACGTTCAGACAATTAACTTTGTATACCAACTTCACTCAATCGCTCAAGTGTCACATGAATCCCTTAACGAAACGAAATGATTGATTGAGATCCCAATATCAAAAACAGAAGATTGCCCACTTTCATGCCAATACAATCACAAAAACAGCAAAAAAAAACTTTACTCCTAGGTTTACACGGGGATATTCTATAAATAAATTCTCATTCCAGGATATTGAATTAACAAAATGGCTGCAGTATAGCAGATCAGCTTTTGAGTGATTCCTTCAATATATTCTATGTATAGGCTTAGCGGTGGACGCATTTAATTAAATCGAAGTGCTCCCGATGGCAATGGCTATGGCTATGGCGACTGTGCAAGGATAAAATTAAGAACAACAACAAAAAAGAAGGATTTATTTCAATGGTAATTAATTCCACTTCAACTCGGTTATGTGTCCGCCTCGCACTGTCCCAAGTCCCATCCCTGATGCTGATATTAGTCGGTATATACCTGTTCCATGTTCGGGAAGAATAAAGAATCAATGAAGCAATCAGCAGGAGCAAAATAATCCACCAGGAAAGTGATGGTTGCTAACATAAAAAAAAGAAAAACATCCTTTCGTTGAATGTGGAGCAACGACACAGAACTGACGCAGAGAATCCAATTTCCTAATTAATACAACTAGGATACGTATTTACGGTATCTGGATCTGGATTCATACTCGACCAGCAGGCTTGACATACAGGGTGTTGTGGCGTTATTTTATATTTAAAAAAAAAAAAATCCATTTCAAAGTCAAAGTTCTAGAAAATGGTCAAAATGGGACAAATTAAGATCAATTGGTACACTAGAAAAAAAAAAACTATGTTCTAAATTACTTATGCAGAGAATTTATAAGTAGGTAAAGAAAATAAAAAAATTCAAGTGTTTATTTGTTTTTCATTAGTGAAAGTTCAAATTTGTTTAGGGGCGTTGAGAGTAAAATGTCAAGTTCGAATTTCAACACAACGAAAAATACGAAATGTCAGCATCATTAAAAATATGTTCATATGATTTAGTGACTAAATGAATAGGTGATAGAATGAAAGTACAAACAAGTTTCGATAAAATCGATTCACGGTGCAGTAAGATTGGATTTTGGGAATCAATAAATTTATCATAGGAGATACTGGGGTAAATGCGTTCTTATGTATGTTATTTTTGATATTGTCCATAAGGGATGTATTCTGGAAGTAAAAATAAAAGAAGAAGAAAAACCTTTGTTGAAGACCAAATTCCTAAAATTTATCGTAGATTTTAAATAAGTCAGAAATTGATAGGTATATATTGAAAAAATCTCAATAACTCATTTTAATTAACCTTTATAAAAATGTTACGATATGATACAAAAGTCAGAGAAACGTTTTATAGAATTTTGGACACCTTAAAAATTCTTATTTTTATCTAAGCGCTACAGAAAAAAATAGTATGATAAAGTCAGAAATGAAGACACTTAGTAGAACAACACCGTAGAAATACTTGGATTTTGAAAAAAATATACAACATGCGATTTTTATTGAAAACCCGATATGCATTGCCAAAATTTTGATAAATCATTTTTGGATTACCGGCCAAAAAACATGATTACAAAAGTCAAGCAAATTTTAACTCTTCCCAAATCCGTAAAAATGTTTCGATTTAAGAAGGAAGTATGGCAATTGCTTTGTTTTAAGTTTTTATCGTTATAAAAAAATTATATGGAACAAGTCAAAAATGCAAAAGAAAAATAAAGTTTTAAACCTTTTTGGACTCTTAGTGAAACGTCAGATTAAAATATAAAATGGAATTAAGAAAAAAAAAAATTTATAAAACTTTTATTTTAGATCAGTTTGATTTTTTGAGTAGTTGACCTAAAATTTGGCTTGCTACTTTTAAGCCTAGTACGCTGCTGAGGTGAAACGAAAATTTTCTGGGGTCTCCAACTCGAGAACGAAATCAGAAACGAAAAAAATACGGAGAGTTTTATTAGAAAGATGTCAAAATAAATTAACAAAAAAAAAAAACAATTCAAAATCTTAGGTCAATTTTTTTTTCCAGCTGCGTACCACATCACAAAAATCACTACGAAATTTTTCGTTTACAATTTCGTTGTGTCAATTTCTGTATTGAAATTTTCGTTTCGCTTCAGCCTTGTTTTTTAGTGCATTTTTATATTCGCGTAAAAAACGTTTAAGACAATAGTTGTATAGGGTTTCAAATGGGTTCCATTAAGCTGAACCAGATATACATTTGGAGGTCCTTTAGCTCCTTTAAGGCACTTTTAACAGAGTAGAAGAAAGCTCTTACCTGAGAACTTTAAAAAGCTGTTTGCAGTTTCAATGCAACTTTAATTGAACGTTAGTTTATATTGATATTTGCTTTATTTAATAAATGCTTTTTTTGCCGTTTGAAGGATTTTATTTTGCCTTTTCTAATGTTTTAGGTCAACAAAATCCCTTCATTGCTCATAAGAGGAAAGTACTGATTAAAAAAAAAAAAATTGAAACTTTCTGATTTTTTTTTATCCGTTATACAGTGAGCGTCAAAAAAAAGTGTACAGCTGTGAACTGCGTTTTTGTAACTCTGTTGAAGAAAATAGATTCGATCTTTTAGGAAAATACTTATCTTATTTTTTGAAGCGGTTAATCTTCAATGAATTGGCATATAAAACTTAACAAAAAATATTATAGTTAAAATTCAATAAAAAAATAACAAAAAATACTTCGTTTTTATGGCGTCAAAAGAAAGTGTACACTATTCAATTAAAGCGAAAAACTTAAAAGCAATACTTCGTCTGCTTCCCTTTCGCCCTTAGGATAGCTTCTATGCGTCTGGGTATTGACTCTACTAGCTTCCCTGGCAATTCAGCTGGAATTTTTTGCCACTCTTCAAACAAAATTGAATTTTGTGCGTTTTTGCTAAATATTTTCCTCTTTTGGATCTGTTTGTACAGATAATCTCACAAATTCTCAATGAGGCCAAGGCCTGGGGATCGCGGAAGATCTTCTAGTTGCTTAGAAGTACCATGGAGTAACCATTCCTTGACCAATTTCGATGTATGCCTGATGTCGTTGTCTTGTTGGAAGACCCATGAATCAGTTAACCCCAGTTTTGCAACACTAAACGGCAAATTGTCTCTTAAAATATTAAGGCAATCTTCAGTCCTCATCGTACTGTCAATAAAGACTAGGTTTCTAACTCCAGAAAACGTCATTCATCCCTAGACCATAGACCTCCTCCGTGCTTTTTGCAAGAAACCTGTTTAATTCAGTGTTTTTCAGTGTCCATATTTTTGGTGACTGTTTTGAGCCAAAAACAGCAATTTTGCTCTTGTCCACTAACAAGATCATTTCTCAGAATGATGAACCGTAATATTTTTCTAATTTCTTGGCATAAAAAAGTTTTCGCTTTCAATTTTTGCGGAAAGGTATGGCTATACGGCAATGTTTCTGAAACGGTTCGGTAATAGTCTGGGGATATCAGAGACGGTTCGGTAATGGTCTGAGGATGATGGCGTCATCCGGAGTTGGAACCCTTGTTTTTATTGACAGTACAATGAGGACTGAAGATTGCCTTAATATTTTAAGAGACAATTTGCCGTTTAGTGTTGCAAAACTGGGGTTAACTGATTCATGGGTCTTCCAACAAGACAACGACATCAGGCATACATCGAAATTGGTCAAGGAATGGTTACTCCATGGTACTTCTAAGCAACTAGAAGACCTTCCGCGATCCCCAGGCCTTGACCTCATTGAGAATTTGTGAGATTATCTGTACAAACAGATCCAAAAGAGGAAAATATTTAGCAAAAACGCACAAAATTCAATTTTGTTTGAAGAGTGGCAAAAAATTCCAGCTGAATTGCCAGGGAAGCTAGTAGAGTCAATACCCAGACGCATAGAAGCTATCCTAAGGGCGAAAGGGAAGCAGACGAAGTATTGCTTTTAAGTTTTTCGCTTTAATTGAATAGTGTACACTTTCTTTTGACGCCATAAAAACGAAGTATTTTTTGTTATTTTTTTATTGAATTTTAACTATAATATTTTTTGTTAAGTTTTATATGCCAATTCATTGAAGATTAACCGCTTCAAAAAAATAAGATAAGTATTTTCTTAAAAGATCGAATCCATTTTCTCCAACAGAGTTACAAAAACGTAGTTCACAGCTGTACACTTTTTTTTGACGCTCACTGTATACTGTAATGAAACAATTCAAAAACCAATACGATCTTCTTATGTCCGGAGTTCCTATAAATTTTTCAAAAAGAGTTATAAAATCTTCACCTATAGCAATTCGAATAATTTGAATGTGGAACTGATTTTCATTATTTTAATATTATTCGAAAGCTTAAGATCGAACGTTTATTTTGATGTAAAATATAGGTACACACAAAGGTAGCTGAATCTTTAAAATAAAATCTCAGAACGCATAACTCTAAAAAAGTTTCACTTCTGTCACGCGTACGAAGTATGCACGCACTTTTTATAACTCTATAATTTATGCATTATTCAACATAACCGAAAAAGTATCAACATTCAATATACGAGATGCTAAATATTCTTTAATATATGCATGTACCTATAAAAGGGTTTTTCTTCTGACTCACAGTCATAGAAATATTTACAAAACAAAAACTAGATGGCGCCCCGTGGGGTGCACTGACTGACATTTGCTCTTCTTATCCGGAATGCCTCATTTATTAACACAAAAAAAAAACTTTTAAATTACTTCTTGAAATGCAACTCTATCTTTGTAAATATTTCATGCAGAAACCTTACATCAAGATGGCCATAAAATTGAGAAGTAAAATTAAGAACACCATCACAAGCTTCTGTTTAACTACATAATTAGTTTTAATTTCTAAAAAGATACACGTTTGCAAACTTTGTTGATTATAGCCAGCACTACTTCAACTTGCTGGCAGATGCACACGTTTATAACTTAAAAAAAAAAAGATTTAAGTATCTACCTAGGTGGTTTTAGATATCATCAGCATTCGGCATTGTATAGATAGTCTGGTCCAGCCACATTTTGTCACGCAATTCTTTTGTATAATTCCTTTTATATTGCAAAATTATCAACTGCATGCTATGCACTCAACCATTAAGTACATTTGCATTGGACAGTGATATTAACAACCAACAACAAAAATAATTAACTTTTTATTTTTTTTTTAGATTCGCAAATACAAACACTTGGAGAAGCATTTAAAACAATTAGCCTTGTTTCATTCAATTAATATAATTATTCACAAACATACACAGCACATATGCACGTAAAAAAGATATTTTAATTAATTTGATTTTTTTTAATTCTGGAAAAAAAAACAAAACAAACAATGTGACCACAAAGGTCAGTTAATGTATGGTCTTGAATTATTTAATAATCAATTTCTTCGAAGCGCACAAAATCAATGAAAATTGAAAAAAAAATATATCGATAAATTTACGTGATAATTGCACGTGCGTCAAAACTTTATTTACGAAAACCAATAATAATACACAAACGATACGAACATATCAAAAATAAAAAAAAAAAAAACATCCGCAAGATATGTGATAGTAATTTCAAAAATGTTGGCTAAACACCCGGTTTTATCACAAAATTACGTCGCTGCAACCGTCGTCGTCATTGTCGTCCGGTCCGTCAACTAAAACCGATGTTGGTGGTGGGCTTAACTCACAAAATGGCAATGAGAAACAGTCACTAGCACTAGCACTAACCTAACCACACCACCGCTCTTACACCCCGAATATAACTGAATCTAAATGAGCACTCCGGTTACTTCGGGAGCTTCCAAATGTGAGATTTTGCGATTTAAAATCTTAATCTTGAAAAATGGTGTGACCATTGGTCAAAGAAAAATTTTGTTTTTGTTTTTATTTACTCACTAAAATTAGTCCTAGTCTCGTGAGTAAGAGAACAAACTGGAACGAATTCAGAGATAAACCTGAATAAACCTAAGATCCCTAATGCAAAGAATTGAACAAATTGATCATGAAGTAGAGCAATTTATTGCTGATGTGCAACAGGCTGCAGAAAAAAGTACTCCAACTATTTCGAACTCAAAAAAAAAATGAAATATCCTGTCAAAATAAAGGAGCCGATATTGGAAAAAAAGAAGAGCTCGAAGAAAATGGCAAGTTACGAGATTTCCAGGTGATACGACAGTTTTTAATCGTCTTAACAACGAACTAAAGAAAAGAATCTGTGAGTATAAAAATGTTTCACCTAGAAGATTTCTGAATACGGCGAATGCTCCTTATGGAAACCAGCTAAGTGCCTAAAAAGACCACAGACACAAAACCCACCAGTGAAATCACAAGATGATGAGATAGTTGATAGAAACGACGAATGTGAAATACTTTTGTCACGCCCAAAGAGGTAAGTAGCATGTGTCAACAGTTGCCTTTTCACCAAGGCACGATGACGATCTAATAACTGCTCAGGTTTTGAAAGTAATGCCCCTAATAGGCTTCAAGAAACTCCAATTTATAATAAACGCATGCCTTTAACTTAGACATGTGCCATATCATTGGAAATTTGCAGAAACCATAGTTTTACCTGAGAAAGGTAGGCCATCAACAGAAGTAACATCTTACAGACCAATATCGCTTATACCAATCATGGCAAAAGTTTTTGAAAAACTGCAACTGAAAAGGCTTAGCAAAATAATAAATAAATATTCCATGATGGACCAAGTGCATCGAATTAAAGATGTTGGGTCACTTGAAGAAAAACAAGTATTAAAGATAAGTTATTGACAATTTGGATAATAATTGAAAAAGTGGATAAGATCAAATCTTATTTTTCCTTTGGCTTTTCTGGTCACAATGGTTGTGGAAATGAAACAATTAAGTAAACATTTACTTTTCCCGACGTTTCGGCAGGGGTTGCTGCCTTCTTCAGGGGAACTTTATTTAACAAAAAAATGAAAAACAAGTATGCTCGGCTATATTCTAAGATGTTGCTCAAGCCTTTCACAAGGTTTGGCACTCCGGACTTCAGTACAAACTGCATAGGGACCTTCTCAGGCAGTACTATGAAATACTGAAATCCTACGTAACGAACCGACTGTTTAAAGAACGGTACGACCAAAATAACTAGGAACTAAAGAAAATTGAGGGCGGTGTTCCACAAGGAAGTGTCCTAGGACCAACCCTGTATCTGTTATATACAAGGGATATTCCAGTAGACATCAACGCTATCATCGCCAGCTATGCTGATGATACTGCAATATTGGTGCCAGATAAATCCGTTACGAAGGCAACACAAAAACTGTAAAATGCTGTCGATAGAGTTAGTGATCGAAAAAACAAAATCGACGCATATAAACTTTAAAAACATAAACAATGTTCCAAATTTTATAAACAGTACAGCAGTTCCTTACGCCAAATACCTTGGAATGACTTTGGATGCAAAGCTTAATTGAAAGAGCACATCAAAAAGAAAAGAGAAGAACTAAACTTGCAGTACAGAAAAATGTACTGGTTACTAGAAAAGAACTCTTACTAATGTTATACAAGAAAGTACTGAAACCCTTTTGGACATATGGCATCCAACTATGGGCCTGTACAAAGAAAACAAATGATGAACCCATCCAAAAATTGCAAAGCAAGGCCCTTCGTGGAATAATTAATGCCTCTTGGTATATTAGAAACAGCGAACTACATCGTGACCTTCAAATTGAAATGGTTACAGAAGTGGTTAAATAACACGCTCACAATCAGCGACTGCAAAGTCAAACTAACTCCGAAATGGAGACCGTCTTAAATGTACGAGACAATGTTCGGAGATTAAGAAAAACCAAACCTCATGAGCTGATGGTCTAAAACAGTGTTTCCCAACGTGGGCCTACGCCCCACAAGGGGGCAGTTTGACTTTAATCAAGGGCAATTTTACATTCGAGGAATTTCAACTTTTTTAAATTTCCAAATTAAATGAGTGTGAAGGAGAAAAAAGATCTCTTTAAGCACTCATTTAATTTCGGAAAGAGTCCGGACTCAATTTTGGCTTGTTCAAACTTTTACTTGTGCCAAATTGTGTACAAAAGGAAGACCATGAGGGACTTATACTTCACACTGAAGTAAGATGGCTCTTGAAACTGTTTGAAAAGATTTATGGATGTTTTTGACTCTCGTAAGCCACAATTCGAAAAACAAAATCTGTTAACGGTCGATGGTAAAGAGTTTGTTAGTTATTTAGTCGATATCTTCGAAAAACTACATACATTTAAGAAGCACATTCAAGGAAAAAAAATAAAACCCTCATTTTCATTGGCTTCCAAAATGTGAAGTGGAAGCGGAAGACTGATACCGCTAAAGAAAAAGGTATTTGTTGATCATCTGGAAAATTTATCGCTGGATTTGAAAGAAAGATTTTCTTTTTTTGGTGATTTTTTTCCAACTTCTTGATCATTCAAGTTTTTGTAGTGAGAATTTCAAATTTTTGAATGTTTAAAATTTGTTGGGGAGACATAGGAAAGTTTGAAAAGTTTTGGTGGGGCATAGCACAAAAAAGGTTGGGAAGCAGTGGTCTAAAAGCTATGGAAAAGTGTTATAACTTTAAAATTCACTTGCTTTGTCATGATTTTATATCTACTTTGCAAATCTTGCGTTTAGGAAGTCGTCCAATGTTTTAAAGGACAAAATTTCAAAAAATAATGTTTTGAAAAGGCAAAGTTCCGGAAAACAAAATTTCACAAGCACGAAGTTTTAAAAAAGGCAAGTTCCGAAGACAAAGATTCAAAAAGCAAAGTTTTGAAAAAAAAAAAGTTCCTGGAGCCAGTGTTTTGAAAAAAAAAAAACAGCGGATGCTATAATTTCATTTGGATTTTATGTAGAAGGGAAGGGAGTGACTTGAGACATTAAGTAAGACAGTACAACACACATTTTTTTTGAAACCTTGGCTTTCGTAATTTGTTTTTTCGAAACTCAGTCTTCCGGATTTCTTAGTTTAGTTTAGTTTAGTTCAGAATCATTTCTCTTCACTTTGTTTTTTTCAAACTTTGCCCTTGGAAACATTGCTAGCCGAGACAGTTTTACTACAACATCTATGACGAACCGCTTCATGTGCAGAACGGATAGCTTACCTATACCATGTTTTTTTGAAACAATTATTCTTCGATAGTTATTTGTGGCCATGAGTGCAAAAGACTGATGTCTTATATCTAAGCTTTCCAAAAATGGAACTTTTTCTTCTTGAATCTTAAACTAAATAGCATTTCAGATCGATTAAAGATGAAAAATATGATAAAAAGTGCACTCACGGCCTCATTTGATCTTGTGTGCGAAAAGGTCAAATGGAAGAGAAGATATGGGATACTGAAAACTCTATTGTACCAAGATGAGGGTGTAGTTTAAAAAGTCTAAAACATTAAACTATTGGACAACAATGCTGGAACGCACAGCTAAGTGAGTCATAGAATTCTAGGCCCGCTTCATGGTTGGGACAACGATCAGGGTACTGAATTTTTCAAGTGATCGTGGCCATTCGTATTCGATAGGAAATCGCCCTTAAAATCAAGAGCCCAAAACTTTGCTAAAAATTGATATAAAATCTTAACTTTAAAGTCAGACTTCTTCCAAAATTTTCGATTTCATATCCACTAATGCAACTTGAAATCAAAACGCATTGGTTTAAATTAAAGCTTTCAAGAGTGAATAGTAAGTAAATAACACACAGCCACTTGTGGGTACTTAAGGTTAAGTGCAAATTTGTATTACACTTTAATTAAGAATTAAAGCACTTATTTTGATATGAATTGGTAGGTACTTGAGAAATGAAAGTACACAAAATAAATAAAAAAAAAAGTTCCCGACTGGTCACACTTAAAGATAAGACTCTAAATACAATCATCTAAACAAACGAAAAGAGAATCTCAACTTCACACACGTTTTTTTTTTAGTTGTTGTTATTGTTGTTTATTTTTTGTGGTTAACCAAACTCTATTGGAATCTTGAGGTTAGCATATGTGGATTTTGCGGGTGGGAAAGTGCGTAATGCTCATTCCATCAATGGAATTTAAGACTCTCAAGACCTCAAGGCACTTGACTTTGGGCTTTTACTCTTGTGCAAGTCTCGTCGTCTCTCGTGATGTGTTATGCTGTTGCACGTATCGCTTACATCAGGTGGGAGATGTCTTAGCCTAGAGACGTGAAGGTAAGACGATAGTTTGAGGAAGGTCGGTTTGTGGTGGCCACACAGGTGGATATAGTAAGAGAAGCAGTTGGATAGGACAGAAAAAGAGTAAACACGCCCGAGTTGTGTGTATTAATTTACAGTTTTGAAGGTGTAAAATATTAATACTTTGCACAAATAATAAAGAGGATTGATTTTAGAAAAAAAAAGAGGATAGCCATTTATCATCCGATCTTCTAAGCTTGGGCCTAGAAAGGGCTGTTATTGCTAAATAGTTGGAATACTTTTTAGAGGATTAAACAAAAATCGGACGATAGAAATATCCTTAATAGTGGACTATTAGGTATGAAGGAAGTTTTCTAACACTTTTCGATTTTCGATAGGAATGGAACAAAATGCAAAAGCAAACGAAAACGACATTATTGAATGGAATTGAATTATGACCTGTCCTTATTTTGGCATCTCACATTAAGACTCAAAGAGAAGAAAGAAGATCAAATCTGTCGGATATCAAGCTGAGAACTTTCCCAGGTCAAGAGCTTGTTAAGTAGGTGAATAAAATCAAATATATTCACTTTGAACAACTTCAACCCAACTCTGGATTGTCCCAAATCTTATGATATTGGGTTTCAGAGAAATGTTCTTTCACTTTTCTCCAAACAAAAACAGTCCTTTTATAAAACATCAAATAATATTCTCATGGACAAGAAATAGAAATGACCAACTGTTCCTTATCCAAAACTAGAAAAATCCTTTATTAAAATTTGATACATAGTTTTGAATGATGGCTTAACTTCTAGCCTTTTAAAAAATGTTCTTAGGCCGTGTGTGAACTGGATGAGAATCGCGGTTAGTTTCATCCAAAGTCAGATTTTTGACACTATTGAGGTCGATCTATACGTTGAAACGTGACCAGAACTTAATCGAAATTTTAATCTAGTTCACACCATACGATCTTTATATTCAGGTCTTGCTATTAAAAAGCCATTTACTAAAGGGGAAATTTTACAAGTCACCTCTCCGTATTTAGTCATTCCCTTTTTTAAGGTGAAACCAACATCTGAAAATGACACATCCATGTATTGACTCATTTGCATTTCCGGTATCCGTTCAGTCAACTTATTTCAACAAAAGACAAGTTTGTTCTTTGCAGAGATTCCCCTTAAAGAAAATAAATGTGTGCAACCATCCAGCGAAGCCAACAATAAATCCCATCTCTCCTGCAACACACAAAAAAAACCACATTCACAAATTGTGTTAATCAACAGTTTTGAGAAATTCCACAAGTTGCGTCATCAAATATTTACCAATAAAAGATTTTCCAAAGAACCAATCCGCAGTTCAGGGGCGGATTAACTGAGTTGGGTGATCTCGAATGAATGAACTAAAAGAATATTCCTTGACCTGTGTAGGTACTAAAACAAAAAATTTCTAAAAGATAAAAATGTTGATAAGATACAAATTATGATAAGGTTACCAAAAAACAGCGTACTCCGAGACACAGAAATTAAATGCTGCAATGAGTTGATTTTGCCATGAAAAATATCATTTCATTTAGTGGAGAGCTGTGGTATAAGAATAGGTTTGTTCGATGAGACCTGAAATCACTTTAAACGTTTTAGCCTAAACCTAACCTAAACTGCCTCAGACAACAAATAAGGTGCTTTTTTATCACTGAGGTCACCCTGAACCAGTGTTACCACTGAAAAAAATCAAAAGGGGTCTCGGGACAAAAAAAGGAAAAAAAGGGGCCCTTTTAAAAAATTGCCATAAAGGAGAGAATACAAAAAATATTATTAGTATATAAAGAAGCAAAGCATTTGATAAACATATTTATTTAAAAACTCAAGCACAATTTATTCTAATAATAACAAATAAAATGTATTTTACATAAATTACAACAAAAATGCAGATAGGTAACTATTTTTACCTTCTAAATAAATTCGAAAATTAATTTTATTTTATTCTTTTCTTCTCTCATTTTGCAGAATTTAGTACGAAACTTGGTGAAGTTCAACTGTTTTTTATGTGAAAACCCAATTTTTATTGAAAATCACAAAACATTTTTAAAAAGGGGCCTATTGGTTGATTTTTTAGAAAGTGGGGTCCACTAAAAGGGTCAAACGGGAACGCTGCCCTGAACTAACTTTAAAGTATATCTCTAGAAACTGTACAGTTTCGCGTGCTGTAGGTTAGTTTTTCAATTCATTTTTTCAACATCAGCAACTTTAAGAAAATAGGAATATTTACTCTGAAAACAATTATTATGTTGGAACCGAATACGACGGAAACATTTGATATTCTGCACTGTGCAAAAGATTAACAAAAGCACAATGGCCTCCACCTTCCGTGTTTTTTTAGAACCAAAACCCTGTCTTTAAATCAGTTTTAGGATTAAAGTTCAAAAAGAAGCTAGTTATTTAATATACCGGAAAATCAGGGGAATAAAGGAACAATAACGTTCAATGGTTTTTAATATTGAATATGTTTGGGGCATAAGCATGCTTAAAACTGAAAATGCTACTAACTTCACCCTAGTGTTTCTCAGAAAACAGTTGAACTAGGCCCTTTCCAATATGTTTGGTAAAACTCGGAATCTAAAACGAATCTGACAATTTTTATATATTAAAGCTTCTTGTTGAAAGTAAAGTTTATGGTTTAAGAAATTTTATAAAAAAATGTTTGCATGAAGGTAAACTAACAAAAAAAAAACTCAAAAAATCAAAGATTTCTTCAGAAATGAAAGAATGAATTCAGTAGCATTTTTGGTAATAGGCATGCTTATTCCCCAAACAATCAACAATAGTTTAAACTCTTGAAAGTAATTGTTTAAAAAGTATATTCACAAGCCTATAAAGTGCCTTTTGTTAAAATTATCAAACATTCCAACTCAAAACAATACAAATTCAAATTATAACAAAACAAATTATAAAAAACAAAATTACTCCATCTTCAAAGTTATTAAAATGTGCGATCAACCCTTTTAAATCTTTTATGACCGGTTCGTAAAAAAAACATTCAAAATACTACTTCGTACGCTCACTAGAAAAAACTATTTCGCTTGCGGCACAGTTTGCTGTAAATTCGATCCCCTGTACCTGTACTAGAGAGCGCTAATGATTTTATGGGACAAAATCCTCTTTCGCATTCGTGCAGTGTCAAGAGTTTTAAAAGATCTCGACGTACAAAAATATGCTGGCCCGGATAGTATCCCTCCCATTGTTCGGAGGAGGTGTTTTTCAACGCTGCGCTGGTAAAACCACTGCGTAAGCTTTTCCATCTGTCCTACTCTACAGGTGTCTTTCCGATTGGATGGAAAACAGCATTTGTCCAGCCTGTCGCTAAAAAAAGGCGAATCTTCTTCTCCCTCCAATTATCGTCCAATTGCACTTATTTTTATTATAAGCTCAAGAAATAAATATTTGAAGAACGAAAGCTTCTTAATGACCGACAGTATGGCTTTCGTGACAATGGGTCCACTGGTGATTTGATGGTATATCTCACGAACCAGTGGAGCAAGTCTTTATATCATTTTGGAGAAAGCAAGATTATTGCAATCGATATTTCAAAAGCATTTGATAGTTTGGCATCAATCTCTTTTATCCAAAATGCATGCATTTGGTACCGATGAATCTCTTCTAAATTGGACTAGAAATTACCTTTCGGACCGCTCAATACAAGTCGACTTGGATGGTTACAAGTCTGATATTCATAAAATAAATGCTGGTGTGCCCCAGGGCTCCGTTTTATCTCCGACTCTCTTTTTCATTTTCATTAATGACCTCTTGTGTGAAACTTCTAATCCATGAAATTATTTGGTTACGAAAGCACCCTCAGCTTTTTATATTAGTTTCTAGATTCACATCCCTGTCCTTCGGATGTGGAACGTCAACGGTATCGTATTATAAGCTCATTAAATTCTGATCTTGACAGCATTTTCCAGTGGGGAATTAAAAACCGTATAGAATTTAATGCTTCCAAACCCCAATGCTGTCGCTGAAGCAAAACCCTCCCCTAATGCCGCTATCCAAGAGCGGTACTTGCATCGAGGAAACTGAACAGCTTTGAGTTCTTGGTATGTGCAGAAATCCTTTTCACTTTCTGAACTGGCTGTATTCTATAAATCCTTCATCCGATCCAAGCTTGAGTAGAACTTCCACATTTGGGCAGGTGCTCATATAACTCACTTGTATCTCTTGGATAGAAAGAATACAAAATACAGACTTAAAAATGATAGGTGGTAGACCTACTACTCAAACAATTACAACTCGGAAACATCGCCACAATGTTTTATGTCTTTATTGCTACTTTTATAAGCAGTGTTTTAGTGAAATAGCCAGTTGCCATTCTAAATAAAAATTAAAACTCAAAGAATTTAAATCCCCAAAAAGTATTGAATCTTGAAGCTCTATTGGTCTCAACCATAAGGAAATAATGATGTTAATAGACACCATCAAGTGTCATCAATCACACACAACACCTTTTTCATTTTCTAGAACTAAGGAAAAAAAAAAGATATTTCGGGACTGTGTTCCCTTGGAATTAGATTTTCTAAGAATTCAAATTTGTTCGAATATTTTAAGCTTTCTGACCTTCATAGCCTTAGGCCCTCTCCATGACCTCGCTCCGCCTTGAACAACACACATCCATAATCAACAATCAATGCACCCCAGGATTGCTGGGTCTTTTGGCAGATTTCCTCTGTAACTAAGCATCAAGTTTCTTTCAAGTTTCCGCCTTGGATAAATACTACGCATGTTTTACGTTTCATCATCGTCAAATCAAAGAGACACACAAGCGGAAATTATTTTCAAGTTCATGCCGCACGCCTCATTCACATCACTTCATCTAGAATGGTTTTCTAATGAACTTCCATCATAACTTTAAAGAACTTCTTCGTTTTCCACTTTTCGCGTCTTAGTGCGAGGATGAATGTCTTGTTATTTGTTTTTTTCTTTTAATAAATTATAGCCACTGGCTGTTGCCTTGAGCGGATTAATTAATTAAACGGGATTTCTGCGAATGTTAGAAAGAGGTCATTCACCAACAACATGGATAGCCTTTCTTTATGTGTACAGAGAAGACCTCTATATACCTACCTTACCACCTGAGTTGGATTTGAGCAATTAGTGCAATCCGGTCAATGGTGGCGATGGGGATGGTAGGTACCTATTTGTTTGTGTTCTATACAATTATTTTATTAAGATTTTTTTCTCTTTGGAAATGGAATCTTGGAGCTACCTTTATAATTTGAATGTCAAAGAAATCATTCAGAATGGATTTGTAAAATTGTGCCCCGGGAAAAAAGTAAAACAAAGCTCTCGGCTTCGGCATCGATTTTCAAAAGAACCTAGCATTAGAATAGTTCTTGCTAAAGAGTATTCCATTAGCTTATGAATAAGTGGAATTCGAGAAAGTTACATTTCTTACAGATAAGTAAATTTTTCGATCAATTTTCTGGGAGTGCGTGAGTGAGTCCAAAGTACATTCAGCTAACGGTAAACGGGTGAACCGATTTGCTTCAAATTTGGTAAAAGGCATTTTATGCCACCCGCAGGTGGTGAAGGACTATCTCAGGAATCAGGAGCTCTTCTACATATACGAAACCACAGTAGGCCCACGAGGGAAGGAAATAAGTTATGGAGCAACACAAGGCTCGATCTTAGGACCAGATCTTTTAAATATCTGTTAGGATGACATCTTCTACATACATTTACCCATAGACACCTTCCTGGTAGAATACGCTGATGACATCGCCACGGTAATAACAGCAAAAGATATCGAAAGCGCGCAATGTAAGCTTTATCAGGGGGTCTAGCACGTGCATAACTATATTCAATCGAGTTTAGTTGGTACAATCGAGCATACGTAGTTCAGTCGATCATGTTCGTTTGAACTTTGAACGTAGTTTGGCAGGCTATGTTGGAAGCGACGAGCACAAACATGGTCTCAGCTTGGCAACTGAGAAAACTGAGATAGTCCTTTTGACGAAGAAGAGGATTCCTACACAAATCGACTTCCACATCGGCCTTGAAGTCATATTAAATATGGATATGGTGAATTATCTGGGTCTGAGGCTCGACACCAAGCTTAACTTGTGGCAACAGATAAAAGTAGTAGTGGAACGAGCTTTAAAAGTGACGCTAAGGAGGCCGATGACAAAAATGTAGGTGGATCAACAGCCAGTGACCGAAGAATACTGCTGTCGACAACGTAGGTACTCTATTCTTTCTATATCGAAGTGAGATCTGGGCAGATACATTTCGAAGTATGTGTATGTACCAAACCAAACTGTGTCAGAACCAGCTGCCTTTGTAGTATCAGGAATATTTATTTGTTTATTTCAACTGCAGAAGTGCAGACTGATGTCTAAGTAACTCTTATCGATCTCCTAGCGGCGAAAGGAAGTACGTCTCCAGCAAAAAGGCGACAACCAATGAGGCGAAGGAGCTCACGAAGCAGAAATACCAAGAGTGAACCTAACCTTAGTGCGATGGAGTTTAGAAAGCAGATGAAGATGGACAGCGAGGCTGATCGAGAACGTTGCTGTTTGAAATGGACGGAAACACGTCTCCCAGTAACTCCTCAAACATGGATATTTCAACGCGCGTTAAGGAATCCACAAGATCGGAAAAACAAATAGTTCAGCGTGCCATGATGGGGACGATGCAGAGCATACTTTCTTCACCTGCTGCAGATGGAAACCTGATAGACAAGGTAGACAAGATCTGGAGCGAAGTATCGGCACTATCACGCCAGTTAACATCGTCGAAAAGATGCTGACAAGCAAGAAAAACTGGAGTCAAGTCTGCCTTAATGTACAAACATTTCTCAATAGAAAAAAGAGAAGAAGACGATAACCCTATGGTGCAGAAGACTAGGAGCGCACATGCGATTTTTTGTCGCTGCGACTAAAAAAGCGATCGCAATCAAATATCATTTTATCACGTGCATACGTTCACATTTAAACTTTTGAATGTGTTCCATTTTTTGCGACTGAATAATCGCGCGACAAAAAATTGCAAGTACCTAGATACGTCCTTAGCCTTAAGCATTTATCCGCACCCAAAGGAAAATAAATAAAAAAAAACAAAAGTGTTTTATTTAAAAAAAAAAGCTTTCAGACTACTTGGTAACTCCCCAAATGCATGCGTCACTGCATGCATTAGAAGTGAAATTCAAATGAAAACACGCAAGTGTTTTCGCATGGGTAAGCGCGTGTACAACTAATTTTGGCTACATAAATGTATGGTTTCTTTTAAGACAGTTTTCATGTAGTTTTGCTCCTTCTAAGTCTAGACTGGAGATTGAAATTTTGCACCTATAACTGCTGCATAACAATCAAACTGGGAAAATGAAGTAATGTGCTATCGGGTCTGCTATAGTTAATATAACGAAAATTTCTTGCAAAAAAAAATCAACAAAATATACTAATTAAATTATTCGAATGTGCTAAAAAAGTAGTTGATTTCTCGGTTCATATTCCGATATAATCTACTTAAATAAATTAATGCAAAAGCAAAATTTATTAAAATATTTTTAGCACCAGAAATCCGGTTTAAACCAAATCGGTTTATTGATTTCGATGCAGCTACACTTGTTATGTATTTTATTGTCAATAATTTTTTTTTTCAGAAAGTCAAATCGATGCAGATTTATATACTTTCGAAAAGTTCAATCATCCGATGAGTTTAATCATCTGAATGAAATGAAGAAGTTTAAAAGGAAAAAAAAAACACAAATAAATGTTCATACATCGTATGGGGTTTTATAGAAATGTTGAAACGACACGATAAAACCTATTATGTCACATTTGTTTTGTTGTGTGTTGGTTGCACTTGACAAGAAGTATATCTCTGATAGCTTTGGAATCCGAAAGTAGATAATCGAGTTTCGATTAAAATCTGTTTTAGTTTTTTTTTAATTTTGTATCTTTTCGATTTTTTTTTGCTGTATTCGATTAAAGAAAAGAAAACTTGTGGTCTTGTGGCGAAAAAAAAATCACCAAATTAGGTCGTTGGTTTTTTTTTTAGACCAAAAAATGCGTAAAATAAAAAACTTTCAAGAAGAAAGAAGTTTTTGTTTTGCGGACACTCACTCACGTGTTGCTGGGTTTTTTCTGTTTAAAGTTTATAATTGCCAATTCCACATGACAACGTGTGCAGAATGAAGCTGTAGATTAACTTACGAGTATGTTGATTTATTTTTTTATTTTTTGTTGACTTCTGGAAGTAGAAGCACGTTTTTTTGGTTTAAATTTACCTGCGACACAGGTAGATATTTAAAGGGCAAATTTTGAATTTGAACCGAATTGAGGTTAAAATGTAAATCAATATAATAAACGTGTACGTGGTGTGCCTAAATGGTTTGACAGATTGTATTCACAAGATGAACTTCAAATCCAAAGTTTGAGGCATACTCATCTGCAGACGTAGAAGAGGAATTATGTGAGTAGTTTTGGCTATAAAATGACAATCTGCTATATATGACCTTTCAAAATACAGTTTTATTTTATTTTTTACTTGTTGGTTATATTGCGTTTTGCGTACAACTTTAATGAAGAACCGATGAATATGTGACATTTTAGGTCCAGGGTCTGCCCAACGATGAGCTAAATTCAAAAATTATTTTAGTACTGTGGATAAATAAACGTTATTGACTTAAAGAAGTTGAATAATTAACTATAGAACCCTGCCTGGAAAAATGGCAAGTTTTTGTCAAGTTTAATCGAGGCCCTGGAAAGGCTTCGGTAGGGGAAATCCAGACAAGACAAACTTGTCAAATACTCGCAAGGCCCTAGATTGTTTTTCCAGCCGTGTACCTTCCATAAGTTGCATTACATATCGATGCCTTCCCGTAAAAATGCATTTAGCGATATTTAAAAAAATTTAAAGGCGTCGAAAAAACCTCTTGTTTACATAGTTATTTATTTGTCTATTTAATGGAATAAAAAGATTTGGCACAGGATTTTCAACTCAAAATCCCTTTAAAAATCTGTTTATTACAACAAAATACACAAATAAATAACTAAGCAAGAGGTTTTTTAAAATTTTAATTTAAAAATTTGAAAATGTCGCTTAATACATTCCTACGGGAAGGTATCGATATTAAAATAAAATCCTGCATTTGAAAATTTCGGTTAAATTATTGGCTTTGGCTCGCTAAATGAGCTTGAAAAGCACACCAAAAAAGCTTCTTTGATTATATTCGAGAGATTATAAATCAGAGAAAATTGTTCTATGTACTTTTTGAAAACACTGACAAACTTCAATTTGGCATTTCACAGTGAGAGGTAAAATAATTTCAAGAATTCCTAAGGAATTTTAAATAAGGGGAAATAGTACTTTCAGATTTTAGAAGTTTTTGAAAAAAAAAAAAATATTTCATGATGTAGCCGTAGCATCCCCTAAAATATGGCGAAAAAACTTTTTTAATACTCTTTTGGATATGGATATTTCGAAAAGGCTTCTTTACAAAGAAATGGGAATATAATTTTCTTTTTCAGTGACATAAAATTATCTAGTCTATAAAATTTTTTGAAGGTGCCTTTGATAAGTCAAATTTGATCAAAAAAAATTTATTAATATTTGTCCAACTTCAAAAATTGTATAAAAATATAAGTTTGAGTGATTTCGATTTTTTAATTAAAATTTGTTTTGCCTTAAATTTGTTTCTGTTTAATCGTTAGTTCACTTTATGTAAAATTATTTTTACTAGTTAAATAAGCACAGATTAGCTTTAAAAACATTCGAGCAATAGACGGAAAAGGAATTAAAAACACAGCTTTCAAAAATAGACTTAGACCCGTTTGCTGATACGATACTTAAGCGTTTATGTCCTACTTAAAAGCTTATGGTCTACTTTTTCCTCTGCGTAAACTGTCACATAAGCGCTTATGTTCTACTTAAATTATTTTAGTTTCGTATCAGCAAATGTGAGCCAAAAAACCGTTCAATTTCAAACTTTTTTCACATATTCTTATTTTTACGATTCTAATGCAACTTTTGGCAAGTATAAGATTTTGAATCTGAACTGTATTTTTTGTTTACCATACCAAAGTGACACACCCTAATTTACATACATACACAGCGCATCACTTGTTTGAGGTCACTATTTTCACAATAGTTTTTTCTCAATAAATATTTGTGAGGAAAATTTTTCCTGGAAACACTTGTTACCTGTGAGTAGTTAAAAATATAATCCAATAAAAATGGATATCAGGGAAGGGGTAACTTAGAAAATACATAGGAATTTCACAAGTTTTATGAATGAACTGCCAAAAATGGGTTTAAAAGATTGCGTATGTTGTAGATAGATAGAGAGTTATGGCCTTTTTGATTGGCAATCCAGAAGCGCCCGGAATGCATGTTAACCCTTCTCAAAATGTTTTATTGACATTCAGAATGACAGTTTTTTCCTGATACGAACGTAAAACGATTCTGGATTTGATTTCAGAATTGAAACCAGAACTACTCACACATTCAAACAAAAGTTGTCAAATGCAGCTTAAACTACATTTAGCTGATTTTTAGCTCAATTCTCCCTGTTTTGCTAGTTATTTTCCCATTTTCTTCGTATGTGTCCGCTTTGGTAACAAATGCGGCGTTTAGGAACAAAAATGACATTTTTTTATTGGGTCAGAAGAACCCTGAATTCTATCGATTGCCAAGGATATTTATTCAAGAATAAAAACATGCATCATCATGAAAATTCAACTAGAAAAAGTACATTCGGGATAAAAGGTGATATTTTCCATTCAATTATGTAAACTTAAATTTATTTTATGATATGAAAACTTCAGAATCAAATTGCATGTATGCTTGTTTGT
The DNA here is from genome assembly GCA_963921185.1 of Dasysyrphus tricinctus. Taxonomy (NCBI): domain Eukaryota; kingdom Metazoa; phylum Arthropoda; class Insecta; order Diptera; family Syrphidae; genus Dasysyrphus; species Dasysyrphus tricinctus. The sequence goes on along the minus strand of OY992533.1, from coordinate 16,698,540 downwards.
TTTATTGGTGTTCCGGTTCGGAGAGTTCTTCCGAATCGCCAATCGAAAAGGTTATTAGTTGAAGAAGAAATCACAAATTTGGTGCCAAATTCACAATGAGGTGGTGATTTCCACATAATTTTTTCAACTTAATGTCATCAATTTTACACCTTTTAATGAAAAGAGAGTCTAATTTGTTTTTTTTTTTTTTATAATAAAATAGCAGTCAATTAACATGATGTGATACATGACATTTCTTTTGTAGGCACTTTATGGGTGTGTCCATTGTTACGGTTGTGGACCCATGGTCACAGTATTTAAAATTATTAATATAAGACTTAAAGTAATCAAAATCATTCTAATCATGTCCTTTAAATAAATAATCATAGAAACATATTTTTATGGTTCAAAGCTATAATAACTTGGCTAATTAAATTGTGTAACAATATTTAAAAAAAATATTTGTTTATCGTAACTTTTGCATTGTTTATGGTTGGCATAATGTCAATTTGATCCAAAAACACCAACAATTCTTCTTAAGTGGTAGCTTTAGCTTCACACTCACAAGATTGCATTTTTGAGAATTTATGGACTTAAAACAAAAATATTGGCATTTCTACGTGTTCAGAAGTTAGAATATTTCGTTGTTTTTTTTTATTGTGAAGTTCGGAATTGTATATATATTACTTTGTAATATACACGTAGTTGCTCATCATCATCATATTGGCATCTTATTTACCTTGTTAGCAGCTCTTTCAAGTAGAGATACCCACTTAAATATTTACTAATGCCAGTATTTTAATGTCTTTCACAAAACTAACAAGTAGGTACAACTGATGTGTCATGTGAATTCAGCATAAGGCTGAAAGCAGAAGGCACACCGAATCAAGGGTGAAGATTTTTGCTTCTTTCCCTGTCAATCAAACGTTTTGATTGATTCAGTGTGTTTTCAGTCTTCAGATTCCTGTTTTTATTAAAATACGAATCTACACGAGAGTCAACAAAATTTAGTTTTAGCGACATTCTGAAAACAAAGCCTTTTATGTAAAAAATAACAAAAATTCAGTTATTGAAAATCTATAGGGTAATGCTTTATTTACATGTGTAATATTGAATGAAAGCAGACAAAAACGCTCAACTAACTCACTCTTAATTTCAGACTTAGTTGTTCTATAAATTAATGACCTAGATATTTTAAAGTAGAAAGACAGGCTGAACCTACGCAACATGACGAACGGCGATTTCGTTTTCGTAGACTTTTTGTTTCTATTTTAATTCTTTTGTTTAAAATTCGGGTCGAATTAAATTAAATTCTTATTCTAATCTTTGCATATTTTAATTAGATACATACATATATGTAAATCGAATCCCACATTATAACATATAATGACAAACTAAAATTAAAGCCCAAAAATAGTAAAATAATGGATCTCTTGCTTGATTTTTGTTTCTTTATAAAAATATATAAAGTGTTCAGGGGAAAACTGGTTTAAGGGCCAGACCACGCTGCAGTCCTTGTATCCAATAGTGTTTATGGATGGAAATCTATGATAATTGTGACTCCTTAATCCGCGAATGTGCTAGTTAACCAGAATTTAAGTCGATGAATATATACAGTACACCCTCGGTAAAAGCAACCCTCAATAAACGCAAAACCTAGGTTAAGGCAACACCCAAATTTTTACCATTAATACTCAGTAATTGCAACTTTTCAAAAAATTGCGACTCAGTAAACGCAACTTTCCTTCCAATTATCTCTTTTTCGTTTGATCAATATTTTCATTTTTTTCTATGTTAACTTTTATTGTAACTGGGCAGTTATTTAACAGCTACCTCTCAATATATTGTACACTCGTAAAGCATAGGTGTATTGTATTTTGGTTTTGGTTTACCATTGTTTAGCAAATTTTCTAAGCCAAGTCTCAACTTTTTTGTGACGCGGTTATTGCAACAAACTATGAACGCAACCGCTCAAATTTTTATTGGTTGCTTTTACTGAAAGCGTACTTTAATTTGAATTGTTAATTTAGAATTATCTCTCATCAGCCAATATTGGTTGATTAGCTAAAATTAACTTGAGCTTGTGAAAAACTTGTTACAGATTTAACCCAATTGTGAACAAACTGGCCCTAAGTCCATTTGGGTTCGTTTCGAGAAAAATGAAAATGAAAGTTTTTTTTACTAAAAAAAGACTTAATTCTAAGGAAAATTTATCAAAAAAAAACAAATTATTTTGTTAAGTAGATAATTATACAAAAATACATTTGATTTTAACATCATAAATTATTTATTCCGATACAATGATATGAATCAAAAAGACTAGCCACGCTTGAGTCAAAATTTGAACGCAGTTTTTGAAAATTTCGTATGTGGGGAATTTGATCCAAAACGCACAATTTGATCGATGTGAATGTTTTTACACTTATTTAAGCGTTAAACAAAATTTCGTTCAGGTTTATTAAAAAAAAGACAGTTCCTCAGTGATCCTGATCTTCCTCAATCTTAAATGCTTGCGAGACATTTTTATACAAAATACATTTTTATATAAAATTTTGTGTGTTCACTATTGTGGAAAGTTCACTATTTTGAGATTCACTAAATCGAGCGTCTACTGTAATAATAGAATAACCCAAAAACAAGACATTTCTCTCCAAAAAAGTTTTTCGTTAAGCAAAATTTTGTTCAAAATTGCAAGCTAAATATTTCTTGGCATAGGCATTGAAATAAATCGATGTAAAAAATGTACGTCAAATTTTACACCTGTTCGACATGTGCTTAGGTAGGCAGACAATAATTGTTCAACACCTCAAAGGCTATTATTGATATGACTTACAACTTTACGCAAATGGCTTGACTTTTTATGTCGTTGGCTCTCAGTCTATTTGTTTTATCTTTTCACAGCAACAGAGATCGGGAATTGACCCCCCCATTTCTACAATAATTAACTGAATTTCTTGTATTCAAATCGTTAGAATCGTTTCTGAGATAGATAAGCTTTTTCTTAGCGCTTGTATGGAAAGTACCATTATTTTCGGAGCTAAAAATAGTTTCCACTCTGGCGAACTAACATACCAAAAACCTTAAGATCAAAATTTGAAGAAAATCTATAGGCTATATGCCCCGAAAACCTGATATACTCGAAATTTCAACATTTTAAAAGTCGCAATATCTTGTAGGTAAGGAAACCCTTTTGCATCCACATTACGGTGTTCCTAAAAAATCGTTTTTTTTTTCCATATACCTCCATCAATTACTGTGTTATAGGCTCGAAATTTCAACATCCAGGTAATAATGAACGGCGGTGCTCAAACCACTTATTTTCTTCGTGTATATTGACTGCCCCCATATTCGTGCGTCATATTTGGGAGGATAATTTCTGGATTCATTCTAAGACAAAAATTGTTTGGAGGGAGAATTCTACCCCCCCCCCCCCACGAGGAAAGGGGGCAATTTCTGAAAAATTGACCAAAAATGGAAGAAAAATTAATTAAAACAACGAATGAACATACAATAATTGAACTATAGTTTATTTTAAAGCCAATATTTCTTTTCTTTTATTTGTTTTTGAAAACAAATTGTTTATTTAGAGAAATTAAATTTTGAAGTCAAAAAAAAATTTTGTTTGTTTTGAGAAATTAAATTTGAAGTCAAAAACATTTTTTTAAAATTATATATTACATTATTTTTTTAAAGGTGATTTTTTTTCAAAATTTTGCGTAACAAAGCACCAATGTTGTTTTAAATTTTAAATGCTCTTATAAATTTTTTTATTTCTCAAAACTAATAAAGATATTTACATCTGGTTTTCAATATTTGATTTAAAACTACTAAAAGGCCAACATTTGACCAACAATTAACTGATGTGATAAGCGGTATTTTTTCAAAGAACCACAATTTCCGGAAGAAATGTTTATTCTTTTTGATATAATTGTTTCATGTACTAAATTAACATACATATGTGTAATATACCTACATTCATATGTAATGTAATATCTACCGATTTCGATGACTTATCTTCTTGGTAAAAATGTTATAACCTTGCAATTTTGTTTCGTAGGAAGTATTATTTATTTAGTAAACTTTGAAGTCTGAGAAAATATCGCTTATCGCAACTGTGGACCAAATGGCCTTTTCATTTTTGGACACTATTTTGTGGCTATTTACATCGCTATCAGAAACATTTGGAACATTATTTTTTTTTTCTGAAAAAGTAGCAATTAGTTACAGTCATCAATTAGCGTGGTGGTGGCGGTAGTAATTAGATAATAAACATGAAATAAACACAAAATTAAGACGCAAAGAGTTTTTATTATTGAATATGTTTTGGGAATAAGCATGCTTCTAAGCATGTTTCTAAGACAATGACACACTGGCCACATTTCAAAACTTAAAGCACAGAAACTAGGCCGAATCTGACAATTTTGCATTTAAACATTTTTGTTCAAAATTTAGTCTCCTATCGAAATGGATGGTTTAAAAAATATTACAAAAAAAACCAACGAAAGTAAGTATTTAAATATCCAAAATCATCAAAGAATTTCATAGAAAAGAATGTTCCAAAAAATTCAATACAAAAAAAATAAAAGTTAATAATTGAAAAACCCCAAAAATTGAGGATAATTGCTTGACAACCCTATGCCTTGACCATGTTTTTAAACATTACCTATCAAACTGTATACCGCTCAACTGGTACCTTTATGAGGGAAGGTCGTCCTACGGCGGGATCTTCTACTATATGTTACTCAAAAAATTAAATTAAAAAAAATTCAGTAGATTAATTTATTTTTTAAGCGCTTTTGCTTAAAAACAAACCTTAAATTGCGCAATTTTTGTTTCTCTAATTAATCCTTAATAAGTACTCCTAATCCAGTGTTTTAAAATCAAAATATAGGTAGATTGCTGTTTTTGACCACTGTGGACATACCCATTCAAACTTTATCATTTCTGATCATTTTTCGAAGTTTGTGTTCGAAAGCCTATTTTTGGTGCTACTTGATAAATTTAGCATTCCCTGCACCTAGTACCAAGTCTTACATTAATCGACCCAGTCGTTCAGTCTGTAGGTGTGGAAGCATTTCAAAACATTCGGAAAACTAAAGGAGAATGGGCATATTTGTATGAGTTGCGTCCCATCTTTGTAACACTTTATGATCTTGTATCATTATGGAAAGGTCTCAATGAAAACTATTGTTTTTTGTATGGGCATAGCTCTGTATCTCATGCAGGGAAAGTTTTATAGCCCAATAACTGTTGCACTGACGTATAACACTTCCGCTGCACAAATTGCGCCCCAAGTGCTGCAACACTTTTTGACCTGTTCTATTTTTTGTTGTATGGGCATAAATCTGTATCTCGTGCAAGGAAAGTGTAAGAGCTCATAATAACTGTTGCACTGCACTGTAATTTTTTACCTGCACAAGTTGCGCCCCAAGTGTTGTAACACCTTCTGACCAATATTATTGGAAAGTCCTAAATGATTGTTAGTTTTTTTTCTAAGGGCATAAGCCTGTGTCTCGTACAGGGAAAATTTAATAGCCCAATAACTGTTGCACTGAACTATAGCTCTTTTCCTGCACAAATTGCGCGCCAAGTGTTGTAACACTTTCTGACCGGTATCATTGGAAAGGTCTTGGTGAGTGCAATTTTTTCTTGTGTGATAATAGGTCTGTACCTAGTGCAGGGAAAGTGTAAAAGCCTATAATTATTGTTGCACTGCACTATAAATCTTTTTCTGCACAAGTTTCGACCCAAGTGCTGTAACACCTCCTGACCTATATCATTGGAAAGGTCTCAATGAGTGTTTTTTCTGTTATATAAGCATAAGTCTGTTTCTCGTGCAGGCGTTATAGCTCACTGCAATAGTTATCGGGCTATACTATTTTCCCTGCACGAGATACAGACTAAAAATAATAGCACTCATTGAGACATTTCCAATGATAATAAGTCAGAAAGTGTTACAACATATGGGACGAAACACCCATTCTCCTTTCGGGTTACCTACTTTTTTAATATTTTCTATGATCGTTTTGTCATATTTGATTAAAATCTTGAGATCAAATAATTTTCCAAATTTGAAATTTGGCTGTAGTACCGAAAAAGAAGCTTTCGGGCCAAAGCTGCGAAAAATGGTAAGAAATGGCAGAGTTTGAATGGGTGTATCTCTGTCCGTTTTTAATTAAAAAGGATTTTTTCTGAACTTGCCTTATTTTAGCCTTGAGCCCCTAGTTTATTTCATTTGAGCATGTCTTTGCTCTTAAAAAATTGTATGTGCATTCATTTCGATAGGATATTTAATTTTGAACAAACAGTTTTTAGTTAAAAATTGTTAAATTCGGTTTAGTTTCCGAATTGTACCACACATATTGAAAAGAGGTCAGTGTGACCATTCTCTCAGAATCGTAAGATTGAATTTAGTAGCATTTTCAGTTTTAAACATGCTCATGCCCAAAAGGGATTAATCAATAATAAAACCTATGATCTACGAACGAAATTGTTCCTCGTTAAAAGTTATATTCACTATTTTGGTACAGCTCAAAAACTGTTTTTGAAACAATATTCGAATATTTTGCGGCCCCTCTTACACCGGGTAATATCATTGCTCAATATCACATAATACCCGTTTAAGGGCTGTATTGCAATTATTACGGTTTGCTCCCAATTATTTGAGAAATATCTTTAAAAAAAATATTTTTTGAAACTTCTAGAATATTTTTTTTTCAGCAATATTAATTCACACAGAATTGTACTACATCGTGTAAAGACGAACCATTTTCACGCAATATTTTTGAAAACAAAATATGGGCAATAATAATATTGCCTGGGCGAAAGTCCGCATTATCCGCAGGGACAATGCTGACTTATGCAGAGCGAATGGACATCGACGGTCTTATCTTCTTCTCCACACAATTTGAGACAGAGGGCTAGATATCGAGTCGGCTAGATCTGAGGGCCAAGACCACGATGATTTGCGCGCCAAGGAAGTGAAAAAGAAAAAATCAGATTAAAGGTAAGACCGCCCTCAACGGAACTACACTTCAGCGGAACTGAACTTCAAAATATTTTTTGTATGAAATTTTATAAGCTATACCCTATAGCGCGCTAAGCGCCAACTGAACTTACCGTTCGGCGGGCGCGGCACCAAGTGCCAAAGTTGACAATCTGACCAACTATGCCGCGGCCAGAAGTTCCGTTCAATTCCGTTGCCGCAAAAAAAATTTCAGTTGCGGTGCAGTTCCGCTGAAGTGCTATTCCGTCGAGTCCGGTTTTACATTTAACTGAGTTAAAACTAAAGATTTTTCTACCTCTTTCCTCCGATCTTGGTTATGCCGTAAGAAAAAACAAAATATTAAATAAATAAATGTACTCAATTTTCTTTATAAACTATTGAAGAACCGCACACAAACACTTTACACATCAAAACCTTTTATATGCAAATATGTGACTTGAAAAAAAAAAATGGTAGGAAGGTAGGTACCTACTTGTCGGCTGAATAATCTATGAAATTCATTGCTGGCGCAAATGCAAATTGCAAAATCCTAATTTGGGATGCGGCAATGGCACGGCTGGTGCTGTGGTGATGGTTTCTTTGGGAAAGAGTATAAATTCATCCCAGGTTATATTCGAGATAGAGGAACATAGTTCTTGAAGGCTGAAGACAACCCATGCCTAGAGGCATATAGTTTGTTATGAAAACGAGTTGAATTTCTAATGCATAAAGAGCCTCTGATAGCCTTGTCAGGATAAGATAGAGAGGGAGAGAGAGAGAGAGAGAGGTATACGAGTATATTCTCTTAAAGTCATGTGTCACACATTTCTAAACACTTGAAGTTGACATGGACCTGGAGAGCTTAGAAGAGCATCAGGGAACTGAACTAACCTACTACTATAGTCGCAACTACTTCCTCTAACTCACACATCAATATAAATGTGTAGAATGGAATGGAAGTGATGGTGGTGGGCATTTTATTTAAATTTCTTCCTTGTTCTTTGGAATTGTGTTGTCTTTTAGTAAGCAAATGGGATACAATAAGTTGAATGAAGTTACAAGAAGCCTGTCAAAAGAGTAGGTACAGAGACTAGGTATGTATCTGGTAAAGAATAAAGAAACGAGATAAAAAAATACTCTTTCTGCATCAGAATGTAAGTAATGTATATAAACTCAAAGGACACACATCCGAGAAATTGAATAATATGAAGGCTATGGCTAGAAGGTAGGAACAATACAGTGGGACACAATAGCTTTAAAACTGGCAACACAAATCTAAACAGCATAACTGACTGAAAATCAATGCCAGTAAAACTAAAATCATGCGTTTCTATCCCCCATTAACAACAAGATCACGAAGGAAAGGATTGTTCGTTTCAGTATTGCAAAAGGTGTTTTTTTAAAACTTCATCCTGTTTGTAAAGTTTACAACAAGGTACTTGACGTTTGTTTTGGTAGCCTGATGTCAGAATATCAACATCAGGCTACCAGTGGCAGATTCCTTATGTCAAACAAATAAACGCCAAGTACCTTGGAGTAAACTTTACAAACAGGATAAAGTTTTACAAACACGGCATTGCAATACTGAAAGCAAATTTTATCTTCCATCTGCTTGATTCTGTACGGTCTCAGTAAAAAGACCAAGCTTCTCATTTACGAGCAGTTTATCAGGCTTGTTCAAATGCATGCCTTTCCAAATCTCTATCCAGCAATGAAGAGAGTGAACTTCAACCTGGCTTAAAGCAAGCTTATTCTTCTTTTCTTTAACCTGTTAAACAATTATTCCCACTTAACCATACCAACTGCCCCACTGTCTGATGTTTGTATGTATGTAGATTTGATTGAAGGCCTCCTGCACTGAAAAACAATGACATCAACAAAGTTAAAAAAGAAAACATCCTTGTGAGCTCTCATCAGCATAATAGATAAAGAGATCCAGGTTACTGATTGTGGGAAAATTCCTTGTTTGAAATTTTCGGACTTACATCTGTATAGTTATATGTATGTATAGTGAACGTATTTACCTTTTATAAATAAACTTACTTATATCTAAGCATCAAAAGCATTTGCAAAGATATTTAATCTTTAAGTCTATAATGTCTTATATGTCAACTAATGGACTACCTACTACTTACTGATTTAAGCTCTTGATCATGTATAACACTCATTTGAAAACCGGTTTAGTTAAAACAAATAAAAGATCTTAATCATTAAATAAAATTACTTTCAATCAAAATAAATTTAGGTTAATGTAAATATAAAGCCAAATTTTGTATATTTTTAAAAAATGTGGGTCATTTCTGCTGAATGCAAACAAAACTACTTTCATTTAATGGAGACATTTCAGTTTCGGGAAAATTGAAAGCTTTTGCTTTAAAACGATCAAATTAACCATTTAACTATGTAAATTTATTTTAACTCGATACACACAAGTAGAAGATATGATATGACACATTTTGCATTCGTAAATAGTAAGAACTCGAAATTTTAGTAAAATATAACATTAAAGTGATAGAGAACATGAAACAAGTTGATCCTGCCTGTTTGTACGGTTATAGCTACAGTCGTAACAGTTAGGTAAGTTCTCTTAAAACTTTTCACTTAGCGTTTTAAAAATATTCTTCAGATTTGTTTAAAAAAAAGTGATAGGTACTTGCCACACAACCATGAAACTGCTCTAGAGAACTAGTCAATTTTTTAATTTAAAGCCCTTCCCAGCGGGAAAAATTAAAAAATTCATTGAGGAAAAACCTGCTTTTTCCTTGAGGAATGGAAGCTGTACCTGCCACTTTTCAGCTTATTCCTTTGATGAATTTAACATGGGCGTGTCATTGGCGGGAAGCACATGCCACTTTTCCGATGAAAATTCATTAACGAATTCACTACTTCAATGGAAGTTGTTTATTCACCAACCCAGGTGATGAAAAACATGGTGATTGCATAATCTGTGAATTCACTACACACGGGTATATAGCTTATTCATCAGTTCAATAATTCCGATGAAAAATGTAATGAAAATTCAATTATGAAATCACCAGGTTAGTGGTGGTTTCTTTTTCATCAATTAAATTCTCCCATTTGTATTGTTTAGTAAATCCCAGTGGGAAATTTTCAAAAATTCACCGAGGAATCCCCAGTTATTGGCGTTTCGGCAAACGCAATTTCTATTGAGTTTAGTTCGTCTCACATGGACTTTTTTACAGAAAGTCACTGTGAATTGTATCCAACAAAATGAGAATTTATAGTTGCCAAAAAATCATAAATAACTTTGTGCATTACTATTCATTGCTGAAGTCTTCGATTACAAATCACCATTAATTTCATTCACATTTTTTTTTTGTTCTCGCCATGAACACTTTACAAAGCAGATGAGTGGATTCAAACAATAAAGCAGAAAGTAGAATCAAAGCTACGAACTGAGGAAACTTTGCATTACTCTTCACCTACTAAATCATTGCATGTCGTTTCTCTTACGATTTGGCAAGTGAATTCATTGATTATTTCAGTAATAAATTTCGACGACATTTCCCGCTGGGTTATTATTGCCTAACACTGAGGGGAAGTGTATATGTAATCAGTACAGACTTTTATGAAAAATGTTTCTACGAGATTGCAATAAGAGTTTTATGTATTTTATTGAGTACATTTTTAGAATTATACACGATAGTACGTGTACTCAATACAACAAATTTGGGCTGGCACACGTGTGTTGAATACAGACTATTTGTATCCAATGCATAGCTATGGACCAGCTACAGTGAAGTATGTAAGGGCTACATAAATATAAAAATGTGCAAAAAAAACTCATAAAGATTTATTTACTTCAAATTTTGAATATCTATAATAGAGAAGTTTCATAGGTGTTTTATATACTAGACACACCTGGAGATTATCTCATTAAAATTTTATCAGGATATTTCCAGTTTTGCCTATAACAACACAATGTCTATTAATATGCCCCAATTTCGTTGAGGACATGTTCATTAATATTTAAAATTTTAAGAAAATCTTTTTGTAAACTGGGCGTAAAGACTCAAAATAATTTCTGTATTTGGTACTAAACATCACAGTTGTTTATGGACGAACTACTGCTTTGGTCACAGCATTAAATTTGAAGTCATTTATTTCTCGCACCAGTATTCTTTCTTGGTAATTTGATTAGTGGGTTTCGAGTTGCACTATCAGTACGTGGAGGAATTCGAGTTGAAATTCAAGTAAGTAAATGTTGACTTTTATCAAATAAACTAAATAAAATCTAAATATGTACAAAATTTGAATTTTTTTCAGAATAAAAGGGCAACCAGCTGCGGTAGAAGCAAAATAGTTAAGAAAGAGATGATTCACAAATATGTTATGAGTACAAGAAGCTGCATTCATTACATATAAACATTAACAACATATTGTGATGAGTGTTATGTACATATTTGTACTTATTACATATTTGTACAAAGACTCCATACAATTTAATATTGGGTACATTTCACCCATTTGCTACAAACCGGCATAACTCAAAATTTGATGATTTTGAACTATATGTATGAGATTTCAATTCTTTTCGTCACACATCATACATCGATATTTATTTTCAATTTCAAATAAGAGCACAATACTTGTTTCACTGCAGCCGTTTTTTTTATATAATATTTATTTTTACGAAAACGAAAGTTTCAGTCACATTTATCTTGAAACAAGAAAGTTTTAAGTTATGACATGACGGTGCGACAAACTGGCGATGTGTAGCCAATAAAAACTTTTAGGAAGTCATTGTACAAATAGGTAATGACTACACACACACCTGTACAATAGGGTGGTCGTTATATAGTTTTTTTTTAGTTTTTATATTTGAATAGACCTTAATCAGCTCCAAATGAAGAAAGAAAAATTCCTTTATTTTTTCAGATTTTTATTTTTATCCTCTATAGAAGCTGTAGGGGTTCTGCCAGCAAAATTCAAAGCATGAAACTTGAAAGTAGGTACCTAGACAAGAAAAAGATCCAGTGGTAGCAGCTTTTCAAAAAACTAAATAATCCTGTAGTGTTGCCGTTGCTTTTAAATAATTTTGTTTCTATTTTATGTATTTTTTTATAGAACTGCCCCTTCTGCCCAAGCGGAGGGATAGTTAATCCCCTCCCATAGGAGGCAGTTTTTGGCAGAATTTACGTGAGTCAGCGGGTATGCAAAAAAGAAAAAATTAAATTAAGTCCTTCAGCGACTATGGGGGATGTAAATAAGAATCTGAAAAAATTCAGGATGTTTTTTTCTTCATTTAGAACCCATTTAGGCCAATCCAAGATTATAACGATCACCCCAATGTATATAAAATGTACTCATCACAATGAGTTTTTAATACATATATGTAATGGGTACATCTCCTTGTACTCATTACATATTTTTGAGTTATCTCCACCTAGTACAGGTAAAATAGTACGAAAAAACTTTCGAATAAAAAAAAAATTAGTACCATCATGAAACTAGGTGAAAACGTTTCATGTATTATGAGAATGAAAAATCAAAAGAGTCTATAAAAATATTTCACATGGGAGGGTGTTTTTTTTGTTAGGGGGAGAGGGGGGGAAACTGTGGTGTATCAAACAGAAAAATTAACTTTGGTGCAACCCAAGCATATGACACATGTTTTCAAGGTAGTTTTTAATGCTGAATAAAATGACAATAAAACCAAGTTGATACGACCTCCGTGAAAAAAGTTATTATAATATTTATCTAAAGATGACTATATTTTCAGTATAAAAGTAAAATATTACCGGAAACCAGTTGAAAATAATGGTCCGTCGATGAAACTTGGCATCATCATTGAACCACAATTGTCATGAAAAGCAATAATAAAAAGAGTCTATAAAAATATCTGTGGTTAAAGGGTGTTTTCTTGGGGAGTTAGGGTTGTAGTGGGATGATTACCACAAAAACCTGTGACAAAAATGGTACCGCCCTGAGATTTTGTTAAAATGTGCTATGGACTAACGGAATGAAGAATCAAAAGAGTCTATAGAAATATTTCGCTGGGAAGGGTGTGTTTTTTGAAGATAGGGGGAAGTGTGTGTTATATTTCAAAAAAATGTAGAAGGATGGTACCCTCAAGAAACTTGGTAAAAGAGTTTCATTTACTACTAGAATGAAGAAGCAAAGGATTTTACAAAAATATCAAGGAAGAAAGGGTGTTTTTGTGGGTTTGGGTAAAGGCTGTTATTTGCTTTTGAAAAAAAAAAATGTTTTGGAAAAATGATTATACTATCCTTCGCCCATTAAAAACATCCTTTTACCATATAGATTCATTTCTCGATAGCTTGAAAATAAGTTTTGTTGTTAAAAACACATAATTTTGTCCAAGTTTAAAAAATAAAGAAATATGTTAACAGGAACTCTAAAATGAAACCCCATATTGTGTACATTCTATTTGATTTTCCCAAGCAAGGCTTGGGAAGGTGGTTTTCTTGCTTATTATTGACTGAATCTTAGATTATTATATATCAAAATAAAGACTGAAATGTGTTCTTTCACATAACTGTTAAAAAAAGGTAAATAGCCACTGTAGATTTTTCAGAAATAACAGATTTCTAAAAAAAATTACTAGGTTTCACGTTTATTTGATTATTTCAAAAACTGAAGGTTCTAGAATCATAATTTTTACATTATTTGAAAGATATAAAACTGACCTTTCATTTGATACCATTTGATAGGGGTTTGTCTTACACTTCCTATGATATATGACTTTATTTGCTTATAAACGGCCAAAAATCAATTTATTATTATTATTATAAATTTTATTTAAAGTAATATAAAATTACAGAAAATAGTAAAGAAAAGCGTTAGCAATTGTAGCCATCAGCTCTTGTTTTTAAATTTGTACATATGTAAATAATATGATTATGTTAGATTATGTGTTAGGTAAATTTAAAATTACAATTTTGATATTAAGTTTTTCTTTTTGATAAATGAAAGTACTTCAGTACAATTATCTAGTGTAGGGTTTTTGATAAGTTCTAGTAAGTCGATACTGTTTTGATTTGATTGGAAGATAGGGCAGGTGGTTAGAAGATGTTCGATTGTCATTTTTGCTGGGTTGTTGCAGTAAGAGCAGGAATCATTTCTGAGGTTACGGTCAAGTAGGTGCTGATGGGTGACGCGAGTGTGGCCCAGTCTCAGTCTCAGGATAGCTGTAGTTTCTTGTCGAGATAGCTGTGGTGGATATTTAGCTGCAATGCACAATGGGTTAATAAGGTTTGAATAATAATTATTTATACCTGTTAAAGTTAGGATGTTTGTTTCATTAAAAGATGAGGTTATAAAAGCACGGATATCATTGGTACTATGGATGATTGAGACTAGATTCGAAGAGTTGGTAGCTTGTTTGGCAGCGGAGTCAGCAGCTTCATTACCAGTTATGCCCATGTGGCCTGGAATCCAGGCTAATTTAAGTTTACTGGGGTATTGCGATAATTTGTTACGAATCGTTGTAATCGGAATTTGGTTGTTATTTAAGTTGAGAACTGCTTTTAAAGTGGAGAGACTATCTGAGAAAATACAGAATTTACCACGTTTCTTTTCGGCAAACTTAATGGCACTGATTATGGCAGCGGATTCTGCTGTGAATATTGAGCTGTGCTCAATTAGAGTTCGTGCTTGAAGAGTATTTCCATGTTGATCAACGACAGCGTATGCCGGGGTGTTATTTATTTTTGAGCCGTCGGTGTACAAAAAGGCAAAATTTTTCGAGGCAAGGTGGTGTGCAAGTTCATTGTAAAGCTGTCTGAAGATGGCAGGATCAAGTGAGGTTTTTTGGTATGTAGCAAGTGTTATATTGATGCTATCGTTTTTAAGAAACCAAGGCGGGTAATGGCCTGGTTTTGCATTTATATAATCCATTGCAATGTGAAGGTCACTTGCTATTTGAGTGGCTCGGTATATTGCGTTTTCTATTTTAGGCTTTGTTTTCCTTCTTAGAGTGAGTTTAAGATCTTTTTGTATAAGTGAACCTTGAGAAGTAAGAAGCTTTGGTATAATTTTGGCTGTGGCAAGTTTAATCCGATTTTCTAAAGAGGGAAAACCAGATTCGGCGAGCATGTTAAAAACTGGGGTAGTGCGATATGCATTTAATGCAGTTCGAATTGCAGCGTGATAGGGTGATTTTAGTTTTCTTAAATCAGTCTTGGAGCTGTTGCCATAAATCGGGAGTGCATAATCAATTTTAGATAGAATTAGGGAATGCACTAGGCTTAGCATTGTGTTGATATGCACAGCACTTTTTTTTCCGCAAAAATATTTGATGATATTTAGGCGGAGTATGAGAGAATTTTTCAGTTTAAGTATGTGTGAGGACCATCGATACGTTTTATTGATGGTAAGACCCAGGATAGTTAGTTCGGTAGTGTTTTCGAGATCGTATTGACGGAAATTTAAGGTAAAATTTTTACAGCTAGTCTTGCGGCAGAAGTGCAACTGTTTGCTTTTTCCTAAAGATAGCTTCGCTCCAGAGGACTCTGTCCAAGTTTTGATTTTATCTAAAACTCTTATGAAAGCATCTTCTATGAGGACGCGGTCTGTTATCTTGGCAGTTATTATGAGGTCGTCGGCATAAAGCCCATGGTCAAGTAGCTTCTCAGTATTGATGATCATGCTGATTTTGTTGAACGCTATTATGAACAGGATCACCGATAGTGGTGATCCCTGAGGAATTCCGTTCTCCATTGGATGTATTTGGGAATATTCATTGTTAACTCTGGTTCGGAACTTCCGATTGTTAAGAAAATTTTGTATAAATCTAATAATTTTTGGTCCAAGCTGCCATTCTCTTAGCTGATTGAGAATTGTGTGAGCTCCAATCCTTTCAAATGCTCTTTCAAAATCAATGGCTACTAGCGAGCCATGGTTTCGTGTAGCAAGGATATTTGAGATTGTGTAATCCATATGCAACAGTGCGTCTAGAGTACTTTTTCTTGGTCTGAATGCCACTTGGGATTTGTTTATTATATTTCTCTGCTCGAGGAACCAAATCAGTCTTTTTGAAATTATTTTTTCCAGTACTTTGCTCAGGCACGGGAGGAGCGAAATCGGGCGATAACTCTCTATTTTACTAGGGGGGCGTTTTGGTTTAGGTATTGGTATAATTGTAGAAGTTTTCCAAACTTGTGGGTGAATTCCAGAAGAAAAAATGTTATTATATAGCATGCATAGTCGAGATTTTGAAGATTCAGGTAGATGTTTAATAATCGGATAGGATATTCTGTCGAGGGATGGAGTTGTCCCTCTAAGCGAACACAGTGCAAAGTGAAGTTCGGAAGTTGAGATCGGGAACTCAATTTTTTTCGCACTTGAACATGTTGGAGGCAGGCTGTCGATGATGGATTGTACTTCATGTTTTTTTTCCCTGAATGAGGGGTGATAGTTAGAGTCTTTGGAATAAGTTTCCCAACTTTCAGCAAAGAATTCTGTCATAAGTTTGGGCTCGGATACCGTACCATGGCCTGTTTCGATGATTCTTATTGATTGTGGATTATAAGCACTAGACATTTTTCTGATATTACACCAAATTTGTTGAGTGGGAGTATTGGGGTTGATTGTGGAGGTGAATTCTTCATAGGCTTTCGACTTGGACAATTTGCATGTTCGTTTAAAAAGAGCTCTAATTTTTTTATAGTTAATGAGATTATCGGAAGTAGGGTGGCTTTGAAACTCATGAAAAGCTTTCTGTTTACTATCGCGGAGTGTTTTTAATTCGTTATTCCACCAAAAAACATTTTGTTTTTTCTTTGGCTTCGTTTGAGGAATCGAGGAGTTGGCAGCATATATTATTGATTTGTGGATGTTAGCAGCTTCCTTATTTACGTTGCTGGATAAGGGACGTTTCTCAAGTTGATCAGTAATCGTATGACTAAAGACCTCCCAGTTTGCAAATTTCAATTTGAATTTTGGAGTGAACTTAACTTGTTTCTTAGAAGTGAACATGTTGGTTACCTGTATAATTATTGGTAAATGGTCGCTGGTATATGAATCCACAAGGGTCTTCCATTTAGCTACAGGTGCTAGGTGTGGAGAGCATAGAGTTAAATCAATGTGTGTTAAGGAACCATGAGTGGATAAGTGTGTAGGGGATCCGTCGTTTAACAAAATTGCGTTCGAGCTTAGAATATAAGATTCAACTTCTTTTCCTCTACTGTCATGTTTAGGAGAGCCCCATAATGGGTTCCATGCGTTAAAGTCCCCTAGTAGCATAAATTCACCGGTTATATTTTTAGTTAAGTCAAGGAGAATATCCGCCGTAACAATATCATTTTCGTGCAGATAGGTATTAATCAATGTAAATTTGTGTTTTAAATTTATTTCTATGGCTAAGACCAGTAAGCTTGTGTTTAAATCAATTATTTTGTGTGGTATGTCTCTTCTAATCAGAAAAGCGATGCCATTTTTTTTTGTGGTGATAGTTTGATGATTTTTGAAGTATGAATTAAATTGTTTGGGGGTAAAAGGATTGTAACCGTAGGGGCAATGAGTTTCTTGGAGGGCAATAATACCGGGGGAGGTATTATTTATTAAAAGTTCGAGGTCTACATAATTATTATGGTAGCCCTGTAAATTCCATTGAAGAATTTTGAGGACCATAATGAGAATGCAGGATGCACTCAATTGAGTTTAAATAAATAAATTCAATGAGTGGAGATTTTATTTGTTGTTTAGATAATTAGATGAGTTAATTAAGTTTGAAGTGTTAAATTGAGTATTTACTGAGTTAAAATTATTTGTTAATGTGTTGTTGGTTTGTGTGTTGAGATTATAGCTTAGAGTAGTGTTGTTTCTTTCTATATGAGTATTTTTGGTAGAGATGATGTTGTTTTCTTTATTTGATTGTTGTGTTGAAAGTGGAGTTGTGGTTGTAGATTCAGTTGTATCCATATTGGTTTCGTTTTCTTTGGTATTAGGCTGGTCCGTGTTCTGAAGAGATCTGTCTCTTTTTTTCCTCTGCTCGAGTACTGTTTTGAGATCTTCTCTAGGAATATTGTCAGCTTGGGGCAGGAGATGCCTTCGAAATATGGACATAACTCAAAACCCCCACATACGATTTCCCTAAAACTTCACAGTTTTAATGTGCTAACACTCACCTTTTTTTTGATACCACTCTTTTTCATGCACGCTCTTGGCCCCAAAAGTGCGCCATCTCCTTTCAACATGTAGTCAATAAAAAAAATAATATGTGTAAAAGCTTTGCGTGCAAGATACTCGTATGTATGTAATGACAGTGCAGAAATTTCCAACCAAACCAATTCTAAGCCTATATTAACAATCTTAATTAAAAAAATACTACTCCTCTGCCTACAGCCAATAATAGAAGAAAAGCGCTAAATACCTGAACAATTTAGAACCAATCATTCGATACTACTTAAAAAAATTTCTGTATCTGATCAGAGATTTTTTCTTTAAAGTTCATTGCCAATAAACGGTGTCAACTGTATTTATCAAAAACAATAGAAACAAACAAAAATCTAACAAGATAATTTCTTTAACAAAAATCACACAAAATAAAATTTCATTAAGCTTTTAATAACTGGATTTTAAACAATAAATTACGAAAGAGTTAAGAAAACTTTTACTTCCATTTTTCGTTGTTGTTGTTGGGGGAACATATTTAAAAGTCTTTGCAATACTTTTAAGACTTTAATGGACATTTTATGGGTCTGATTTAATCAGGTTAAAATAAAATGGGTCAGCCGATGACACCAAAGATTCCTATCGATATGGGCTATTAACTCTTTTTAACAACTTTTTGATCACTCGATACACAAAACAGAACCAAAAAAAAAAGGTTCAACAATCATAAGAAACTTTTAACAGGAATTTGTTTGTTTTTTGTTTTTCTTCTTGGTTTGGGAAAACTTTTTTTTTGTATTTGTTATGGCTAAGAGAGGCTCTTTCTAATGTAATTGAAGTAACTTTAATGATACCCAAAGTAAGAAAAGGGTGCTATTGGATTTTATTTAGTTTAGTTGATTTTTCTTTCGAGAGTAAAAATAATATTTCCGAGATGTTGAAGCTAAAAGAATTTGACCCTAATTTGTATATTTCTAGAGACGAATAAAAATTCCCTTTCAGAAATATATTATAATTGAATTCATGAAATAAATCTTTAATTTAAAGGTCTCCAACTTCTTGAAAGAATTGAATCGCAGAGACCAATTACAGTTTCAGTAGGACGAATTTTTTAAAAGACAATTCTATTTTCTTATGAGAAGGATTTGTACTTCTCGAGATAAAAGAGGGAATTGGGGCTTTTGGGGAACAAAAACCCTTCAGGCATCAGCGATGGCTTGGTTTTTAATCGAAGGTTCGGTCTTCATCAATCTGTCGAACCTTATCGAGTGAATCGATGTGGCCGCGCCGATGTAATCGACATGTTTTGATTTTCGGAGCTACATCCACATCTTGATAAAGCTCACAGAATTCGATCTTATATCTTCTTCTCCATTCACCCCCCTCGTACACAGGAGCATATATCGGTCGAAGAAGTTTTCTTTCGAAGGAGCCCTGTATCAGCTCTCCCTTTCTTTTAATCGCGCAACAGTCGGCGGCGCCAAAAAGCACGACTGGCAGAATAAGGGTTCTCTAGAGCAGTGGTTCCTAAACTTTTTAAGCTGTGGAACCCTAAACAATGCCCAAATATATTTCGGAACCCCATCCTGACAATAGCAAAGAATGAAAAACAACATATTTCAAAATCAATGTTTGTTTAGTGTGAAGAATTAATCAGTTTCATTGTTTGATTTATAATTGTTTTAAAATTGACTTCTATGTCCCAAAGTTGTATTCGCATATTTGGCACAGCGTCCATCCTCGATCTGCATTTAGTTTTTGTGTAAGCGGAACGTTGTAGCAAAAATTAGCAAATTGGATATAGCTTTCTTGTCAAGCTTAGGGTATTCATTTCGTATTCCTGTTTACTCAGGGCCATAGACTGAATGGTTTTTATTAGAAATGGATTTTGTATCCACTCGATGTCAGTATTTGTATCTGAAAAGTAATCCAGCATGGATCTTTCGAGACTTACCAAATGAGAGCAATAACATTGCTAATATCTGCTCTGCGTTCAAGCATGTTTTCTTGCAAGAATTCATGTAAAACTGTAAAACATTCAAAATTTTTCTCTTGTACACATGAGAGCCCGAAATTAATTTTTCTTTTCAAAGCTGCTAGTTTGTCTCTCGAAAAAGGACCTGTACTTGATTTTTCCTGCAGAGGTGTAGCAGTTTCGTTGATCTTCTCGAAAATGTCTGCAAGATAAGTTAATTTCGTAATTCATTACTCATCATGCAATACACCAAAGAGGTTTGCCGTTGAAGACATATTTTTTTCCAGTTTAAGCACATTCAACTCATCACGAAGTTGAAATAACCTGGATAAAGCTTTCTCTCTAGAAAGCCATCGGCTTTCAGTATGAAGAAGAAACGATTCGTACTGACTGCCAGGGTTGCCAGAACGGGCTCTTTATCGCCGATTGGGCTCCTCGAACTTTTCACTTGCTCCTTCCAATTCTGATTTACGATAAATCCCAATTTGGGCTATTTAGTTTTGAAATGGGGCAATTTTAGGCTCCTCAGAAAAACTTAAAACTTTCAAAAAATCAAATGAGAATGAGCTTACTTACATTTCAATATTTGATTGTATCCACAGCGTTTGCTGTAAGCAGTTGAATCAGTTTGCACAGTTGTGAAACAAATTGATAATTTTGGACTAGAGATTTTCAATAAATAATTGATAATCCCTCTCAGAGGACCCTTGAAACAATATTTCGAGTTTGAGCTTCTAACCAGAATTCAGTTGACTCGAAAATGCTTAAGAACTCTGAAATGACTTAAAATGTGTTTAGTTAGCAGTTTGCGTATTTTTTGTAATTTTGTAAAATGCGTAGGTACTTTAGGGTTCATTATTTCTTGAGTGGGGCTATTTTTGGCTCCAAGATTTTTGCAAATTGGGCTCCACCTGCCTTCAAAAACCTGGCAACACTGCTGACTGCCCATATCTTTAAACACTAATTTTAACAATCACGATTGGATAGGACGACTCTTTACAAAATTTATTATTTTACAGCTTCACCGAGATAATAATAATAATCAGTTAGCATTCTTTTCATAGCACGTGCATAGCTATGGAAAATACAATGACTGCTGGTACTTCTAGGAGCAATGGCGCAAAATTATAGACAGCCTTTTTTAAGGGCCTTAGCATGAAACTAGTTAACAATTGTTTAACTTTAATGCAGTTCTCTAACTTTTCTTGAATTAAAGGCACATGCTAGTTAGTGCCACGTAAAGACAATTTTCTAAGCAAAATAAAGTTGAACTCGCCTAAATCAATGACAGTTCGTGCGACAAATGTCATTTCAGCTAGTGTGATACTAAAAAATTAAAATCAAACTTTGGTTATTTTTAACTTTAATGCAAGTGTTTAAACAAAAAGTTGGTTTGACATCGTCTATAATTTAAGAAAACGCCATATTCACCTAGTGTTACACTTAAGTTGTTTTAGTATCGTGTTAACTTCACTATAATTTTGCGCCAGTGTTTTTAGTTTTTGAAACAACCCCTTTAACCTTTCCCACCATTGCGGTTCCGTCGCTGCATATAACAATACATTTTTCCCAATTAGTGATGTGTTTACTCATGAAACAGTTTATGACCTTGAAGTTCACACTTCGATTAAAAAATATAAACTTCAAAAAACAATCTTGTTCAAATTATTTTTGTTGTTGAAAATTTTTAATTTTTTTCTTTTATTCTTTTCATTTTACTGTTTATACTTCAAAAGATTTGTGGAACCCTAAAAACTTTAGGAATCGCTGCTCTACACTGAACCAAATCACGTAGGTCATATTGACGGAAATGTTTCGTTAATCTTTGAATAATCACTTGTTCAAATCAACAATTTTTCATGAAATTTTTAGTCTTAATGATGATTTAATATTGAAAATCACAAACATTTCTTCAATTGCTAACGGATTTAGTATTTTGTTCTACTGAATAATTTTTTTTCACTTTGACAGTCAGAAATCGTTGAATAACTCAGATCTCGTAGGTAGTTTCAACAAAAATATTTTATCAATTTTTGAAGAAATTATTATTCAACTCTACGATTGTTCATACAATTTTTCTTCTTAATGAAGATCGATTTTTCAAAATCAATAAGATTTCTTCAAATTTTGTACGATTTTCTAGTTTCTTCAAACAAATGGAATTTCGTCATATTAATGAAAATAAAATCGTTCACAGATTAATAATAATGTTATGTGAAGGACATTTGTTGTTATATGGACAAATTTCTACAAATTGTAAGCATCATGTCAACAATATACACACATTCATATAACAGAACTTAGAGAAATTATTTACTATGATTTCTTCATATTGACGAAATTCATCTATTCGAAAAATATCCTTCAATATGTTAGAGTTAATTACACCTTTATTCTTTTACAAATCAAAGATTTACTGAAAACTAACGGATCTTATATCAAATGTTCTTCAAATTGAAAAAAATTTATTCAAACTGGGAATGTGTTTTATTAAAATTAAAGAAATTTTCTTCAAACTGAAGAATTTTTTCATTTTCTTCAAATTTTTTTCTTCAGATTGATGAAATTAATCAATTTGAAGAAGTTTCTCCAATTATTAACTTTTAACCAGTTTTTAAAGTGATACATAATTTTATTCTTGGAAGTGAAGTCTTGTTGTATAGTGTGATCGCGCCACGTCGTCGTAGAAAAAGCAAAATAAAGCAAATAAAAAAGGAAACAAAAAATACAAAAGTTTGGAAGGATCCATACCTTTAATATAAATATAAGTAATTAATACATAAGAATTCAACAACAGAGAAACCAACTAAAACATGTGTTATATTTTTATTCATACACAAAATAATAGACTTTGTTAATCGATTTTGTGTATCATTTCTAACTGCAAAACTAATAGCAGAAAATATTGTAAACCTTTTCAAGACTGAATATTTGGTAAGATAAACATTAAATATTCACTTTCGCTTTAAATGTTTAAATATTCCAATACATTTTTTAAGGGATATTATTACACTCAACAGAGCGGTAAAAAGCCACAGGGGAAGATTGACGATAAATATTATAACTCCACACGACTTCTCAAGAAGAGTGGCATTTTACAGAAAAGGGCTTATACCGCCTTATCTCCAGTTCCTATAGGCAAAAGAATATTTAACCTTGGTAAGAACGATTACATTTAAAACAATATTTTTTCCTAATCTGTTCAATTCAGATCCACCAGAGTCGGATGTCGCCGATCATGTTGAAGAAATTATAAGAGATAATTGTACCTGGATGGAGATGGAGAACCATTGACTAGTTGAGGTCACAAAAGCTCAGTCGACAGAGGATATTCTGGCCAAGTGGAAGCAATACCAGAATCCAATGGGCTTCAAATTGGTAAGTTTTTTTAAATGAGGCATTGTTACTTCTCGCTGTGTTTATGAATACCGCTGATAATGTATGTTATTTCACTCAGATCGATATGGACTTCAAGCATTTGTATGCAAAAGCAGAGCTTAATTTTAAAATGTAACGACTTCGCAGCAAAAATCATACTTCTTTTTGAAGACGAAGTAAAGGATCCAACTAGTCGCCAGATCTTAAGCGAAATAATACAAAAGGAACAAAGCTTAACTGAAAGTAAGTTTACATTTACTTTTTATTACATGTAAATTAAGATGGCATTTTTTTATCGATGTTCGAATTTACCAGTTTTTTAATTTTTTCGTCACTGAAACTGATGTTAAAGAAATGCGAACATTGGAAAAATAAGGGCAACCTGTATATATAAAGAGATATGTACATATGTATATAAAGGAAACATTTTTTGAAGTTAAAATTTATGTTTTATTTTTTCAGATGGCAGCAGAAAAAACCACTACCCGGTTTTCCATAAGGGACTCCCAGGTTAGCTTTCTCTTAGTTGGGTCAACAGTAGCGGCATGCGAGGAAGAGATTCTCAGGCGACAGAAAGAAAAATAAAAACATCCAGCCACTAGTGATTATAACGGGAACAATTTTGGACCCTAAGGACATTGTTTTATTTTTCGAAGGTATTAAGTTAAAAAAAAATTCAATTATTTCCGCAATAGATGTGTTTAAAAATTTTTAATTTATTAAATTTGGAATACCCTGTTGGTATGGTCCTTTATCCAAACCTTTTTTTATAAAATAGAAACAGACTACGATAAGAACCATCCTTAAGTCAACTCTCTTATAAATAAGCTAAAACTTTAAAGATACAAATATTTTTTGTTTATTAACTCGGTCATAAATATGTTTAAAAAACTTTAAAAATTAATAAAATTAAATGTTCTTGTATTTCAAAATAATATTGTCTGTTTAATTTGGTTTATCTACATTTTGAGGCTTCTAACGTATATACATACATATGTCCATTTTGTAGGATAATTTTCTTAATTTAACGCATCCAATTATCTAAATTGAAAATTTCTTTTTGATTTCACACATTTAGTTCTTGAGGTTTATATACATGATAAGAAAGCTTTCTATTGTTTTAAACGTAAATATTTTGAAAAATAATAAAGTTTCAAATCAAAATCTAGCTGTTCTTTCCTAAATAGAACTGATAATATTGATTTAAAAGCTCATTATATTTCAATTATATTTCAAGCAATTAGAAGGTTCTTACTAAGATTAAAGATGAGATATTGACCAATTTCGAGTTTAATTTAAAGAGTGGATATTCCTTCGGCTTTTTTGGTCACAGTGGATTCGGCATATAATAATTGTTTCATTGCCGAATCCACTGTGACCAAAAAAGCCGAAGGAATATCCACTCTTTAAATTAGGTTCTTACTAAGTTAAATTGAAGAGTTCTATGCCTAAAATTCGAGGAATATTTCTCAATTCGAATATATTTATGCGTCAAATTCAAGAAAAGTATGTATCTACTTGAAAAATATTTTATTAATTTCAGAAAATAAATTCGTTTAAAGGAAACAAATATTTTCTATTTGAAAGAAAATTAGCGTTAAAGTGAAGAACAAAGTCATTAATATGAAGAGTATTATGCATCATATTGAAGATTTTTTGTTTTTAATTCGAAGAAGCAAGCTTGTTCAAATGAAGATTGCTCTTCAATTCAATGAAATCAAAACGTTGAAATGAAGAAATATTTATTAATTTAAAGAGCTTGATCTGTCAAACGGAAGAATGTTTCTTTGTAATAAAGAAATGGGTAAGTTAAATTTATTGTTTTGTTTTCAATTTGAAGAATTTAAGTGTAAAATGAATAACATTCTGAGTTAAATCGAAGAAATATTATTCACTTTATTTCATGAAACAATGATGATTATTATTCAATTTGACAAAATTTTTTAGATTTAACAGCACAACGAAGAAATTTCTACATATTTTCAAAATGACAATACTTCTTAGATATAACAATGTATTCGTTGAAACAACGGATAGGAGGTGTTGACCTTATATTGATCACTCTTTTTTCAAATCTACTAGCGTTTTCTTCATTCTGACTACCAAATTTGGTTCAGTGTAGAGCGTGCACTTCATCTTACGTTTGAGGAGTTTTCAATCCATTTGTTCCACCAAACGAAATAGCACCGATTTTTTCGTGAAATTCTTCGACGGATCTCCACTAAAATGTTGTTCGTGGGATTAATGTTTACTCCGAGTACGTTGGATAGGATCTTGTATGCGACGTTCATCACGGTAAATGCCTCGATAGTTCTTGCAGGACATAGGATCAAATTTTCGTAGATAAAACATAATGTGGAGCTGATAGACCAGTCATCGGGCAATCTTCCTTCCAACTAAACTTGGTTGATGCATGCACCCTTTCAACAACTTTCCTACGTACTTGAAGAGCTCCACTGGTAGACCATCAGAACCGGCACCCTTGTTGTTCTTAAGCATCTTGTCTGACACTTCTATTCCGGGTGGTGGAGCTGGGTCTTTTTTGACTGGGGTAGGTTCTCTTTTTGTCCTATTTCTCGCTTGCCTGATTCCCATTTAGCAACAGCTGATAATGCTGTTTGAATACATTCTGCTATTTCTTGTGCTTCGTGGCTAGTTTACCCTCGCTGCTTCCAAGAGCCAACTTAAAGGTGGAACACCAGGAGGATTTGTGTGGTTTGAAGTGTTGCTATTACTTCTTAACGGTTAATTTTACGAACAAACTTTTGTAACGTTTTCTGTGGAGAATTAGCTCAGCTACCTGTTTGTAGAACAATTTTTTTTTAATCTTACCGTTTTCTAGGTCTATATTTTACAAAAACGGATTTTCGTGACTTTAAACCCCTTCAAACACACCTAGCGGCCATCGGATAGTTGATGTTTATAAGTATCCCTGAATGTTAATACCAAAAATCAGCCTGTTATAGATTTGTGCCTTTAAAAAACCTATTCTAACTGGGCTAAGATGGAATCAAGGCACGGTCACGGTGTCATCTACAGCTCCAATCAGGCTAAACTACTAAGTAAACAATTTATATTTTTTCGACATATTCAGAGCTCCATTATAATTCATTAGGGCCTAAAATTGGTTAAACAAGCAGGAACAAAATGTCATTGTAATGATTAATGTAATTCTGCGATTTTAACATTGTCTAATCCAAGGTCGATTATATCTCATAGAGATATAATATAGGTTTTCAACTAACAAGCTAAGAATGCGTAACGTCTCATTTGTTTTTTCGAAGTTCTCATCAACAAATTACTTCAACAATATTTGAAGAAGACTCTTAACTTTTGAACACAAAAATCCATACTAACATTAAACAAAAAATAACAAACTCTTCCGGAACTATTTGTTAAGTTCGTGATATTGATAAATGTTTTGACAATTATTCTTGACAATGAGCATAGCTATCTACCACAAAATCTTTATTAAACAAAATTTAAAAATAAACAAAACAAAAAACACCGCAACTGTCAATCAATCCTCGTCAGTAAAATAACAAAGACGGACTTAAGTTATTACCTCTATACTTAAATATTTTAATAAACAAACAATTTCCAAAAGATCTGTGTAGATACCTACAGTAAAGTGTGCGAGTTCATGACTATTTACAAAAAAAAAACAACAAAACGAACAAAAATCTTCTTTTTTTTATCTCTCTAATGAGACATTGAAAACCTTCTCGTTTGCGTTCGCATGATGCGAACATGAGGATGACCAATTTGCACCTGCTGCCAGTAGACCTGCTCTAAAAATAGCCACAGCCGTGTGTTCAATTCGGCTTAAGAATTAATGTCATAATAATAAAAGTATGAATAATCAAACTCAGAAAGATTCAGATATAAATCTTTCAAGACATTTATTATTTTTATTATTTAGATGCGACGACGGACGCCCTTCTCGCGCAATTTGTCAGCGTGTCGTCATGACGAACTGTGCCGATCAAGGTGGTTTGCAACGAATACCCGGGCTGGGACACTACGTATGAGACATAATCACTTGCATCTGATGAGATATTAGTTGGCTCGTCGAATGGTGTCAATCAATGCTTGAGTGCTATCTGAGGACAGGGCCGGATTGTTTTGAGTTGAGGAAAAAATATTAGAAATTTATTGAAGTTGGAAGGACTTATAATCACATCACTTGAATTTGCTTTATAAAACTTCTTAGGTGAAGGATTTCAGTGCGAGATAAAGGTTTAACGCATTCTATGTGTTGCAACCCATCGTTGTAACACTTTATGACCGGTATCACTGGAAAGGTTTCAATGATTGCTATTATTTTTTGTACGGATATTATTCTGTATCTCGTGCAGGGAAAGTGTAATAGCCCACTAACTGTTGCACTAAACTATAACTCTTCCCCTACACAAACTGCGTCCCAAGTGTTGTAACACTTTCTGGTTCTGGTTGGCTTAAGTCTGTATCTCGTGCAGGAAAAATGTAACTGCCCATAATAACTGCTGCACTGCAAAAGTACATTTTCGCTGCACAAGTTGCGTTTTAAGTGTTGAAACACTTTCTGGACCTATATTATTGGAAAGGTATTAATGACTGCTATTTTTTGTTATGAGTATAAGTCTGTATCTGATGCAGGGAATGTTTTAAAGCCCAATAACTGTTACAGAATGCATACTTCGGCTGATCACGGATTAGGTGTACGAGGACCGCAACGCACACACCATTACGCAAGGGCGTTCGAAGCGCTAAACAAAACTGGACATTAGATGTTTCCAAAACAGCTTACGTTTTCGGCAAACGTTCATTTCAGAGTATAGCAGTGTAGTCTAAATATAACTTAGAAGACCCTTAACTAGCAACTATTTATGTAAGTCATGTTCTAGAAGACGGTGTTTATATAGGATTTCTGTAAGACTATACAATTAGCAAACAGTGCATCAACCAATAATTGTTAAGCTTTTCTAAACTTCTGTTCGACTACGATGAAAATGATTCTATCATTTTGAAAATCATAATGGGCCCTGGGGCCTATTTCAAACAATGACACGTGAATCGGATCAATTATTGCAGCCATGAAAACTGCACAAACAGCCAAAACTTCCTTTCAAAGTTATTGTGTAGTACGACGTGGCATGCACAGGGGGAAGGCCACTGTGAATGGCAGTGTGAATCATTGAAACAGTCGTTATTGGTCAGAAAATAACGCTGACAAACTGTACCAACAGATACGGATTATCGCGTTGGTTTAAGTTACAAAAATTGGTTCGTTAAAGCCTTATTTTTTGCAATAAAAAGATGAACAGTTATTGACAACTTCGAGCGATTTTTTTTAATCATTTTACGTGAATTTCTTATCCCAGATTATCTTGGAGATTTGCCAACAAATATTTGATTTAAATCATTAAGAGCAACAGAATGATACTATGAGGACTATGACCGAGGTCAGAGGGTAGTTTCCAGGAAGAGTAAGATCAAAGTTTAATTTTTCGCACCCATCTACAATTTCTGTAATATTGGGGGCAATCGCGGAAAAATAAAATCCCGGAAGATTTTTTTCTGCTTCGAAAATTGGGAACGTGCAATATGCTGGAATATCTCTCCCGGAATTCATTTATATCGTGAATTTATTTTCGGGGGAATTTGGCGGTAATTTCTCAGGATTTGTCGTTGGGAGAAATTATTTCGGAGGATGTGCGCGATGACACACAGAAATTCGAGAAAAATTACATTCCCCTCCAGATTACCAATAAGGCCCATTAAGTGGTGAACTACAGAACATAAACAGGGCCCCACCAAACTACTCTAGCTCCAGCCCAGACCAAGACTGTATCTTTTAAATAAATACACGTTTAATCATTGCCTAAACATCTGCAGATTCTCTCACGAATTATAATTGATGATGCCTACTATGAGGAAATATTTGTTGGCCATCATCCCATTGGCTACCCTAAGCAACAAGAAAAAATAATAACACAAAAAAAAAACAAAGCTGCCATTAGATTAAGAAAACACAATAGATACACTTAAAGGTATCTACTTGAGAGTAAATTTTCTTTTTTTGCGACCTAGGAGTAGCAGAGTTTATACAAGTATCTCGAAACCATCAAATGCATCACTTGACTTACGAAACATTAAATTAGTGTTTTTTAGCAATTAGTTTTTATGTTTCATGATTATGGGGATATGATGGCCAACAATGGTCAACAGTCAAATCGGTTAAAGTACCAAACAAAAAAATTTACTCCAACGAACCTAAGGGTAATTAGATGAGAGTTTTAGGCCTTAAGCCCTAATGGATTATGGCCCAACATTTAGCAATGAGTAATGAGGGTCTATTGAGGCTTTTTTTTTTGCCTAAATGGCTTTGTCACATTTTATGAGAAGCTCAAAAGAATTATTTTAACTTAATTTACCAACAATACAGCCACGAAATTGGGGTTCTATAAATAACTGGGATTTATTTTCCAAAGCTTTTTGTCGTGGCGGTTTCTCAAAGATGAAGTTTGGGTATTTGTATCACGTTTATGCTTGACCTTTTTAAGTTTTCTAATTGCTAAATATAAAAAGACAAAAAAATTTGTTCATTTTAAGAGGCTTAAAGTGTGTAAATAATAAAAATTTAATAGGAAGCGGTAAAGATAGACTTGCAATCATTATTTATTCTGGCAATAATGCTTGAAGTGA
Organism: Dasysyrphus tricinctus; assembly: GCA_963921185.1. Classification (NCBI taxonomy): domain Eukaryota; kingdom Metazoa; phylum Arthropoda; class Insecta; order Diptera; family Syrphidae; genus Dasysyrphus; species Dasysyrphus tricinctus. The sequence continues at coordinate 16,668,439 of OY992533.1, read as the reverse complement.
ACAACACTTTGTATATTTTTTAACTTTTTGATATTCGAATGTGAGTTTTGAAAATTTTTAGAAGATTTAGTCTGAAATGAACCAACCATGAAATAGAAAAACATATTACAACTTCTCGACTTCAATGGGCATCATGTAGAGCAAGAAAAAGGACAAGAATAGTACCTTCCCCCAGTCAATGAAGACCCAGTTGCACCGCTCAGTGAAGAAGAGGTAAGTTTAGCTACAACAAGGCAACCGGATCTGATGGTTTATCAGTGGGAGCTCGCACGGTGAGGATGTGTTGAAAGGAAGCATGCAATCAAGTTTGGGTGGAAGCAAGCAAGCCCGATGACTGGTCTCTCAGCTCCATATGTCCCATCCACAAAAAAGGCGATTCTATGTCAGTCCTGTGAAGTTAGCAAACAAATTGTTTGAAATTGAATTAAAAATGAGAGTTCCTTATACTTTTGTTCAATAGTTCTGGCGAATGGAGTGTTAAAATTAAAAAAAAAGTTTTTTTTTGCTAACTTTACGCAGCAAGGACTTTTTTGAGAAAAAGAGTTCTGAGCTTGTTTTTCACCTTCAAATCAAGAGTTCTAGAGCTCCTGATGGGTTTTAGAAAGAGTTCTACAAAATTGGAAAAGTTAGGGCAATTTAAGGTGCCCATTGACTTAGAGCCAAAAATTTTCAAAATCCAAAAAAATAAAAAAAAGGAGTTCTGATTAGAGTTTCTGATGGCAAACAAAGAGTTCTGAACGTTTTCCTAACAACTTTTTGTTCTAAAACTAATTTTTCAAAAGTTTTGAGATTTTTTTCTAAAACTAATTTTTCAAAAGTTATTTGCAAATTTAGATGCCCATTGACTTAGAACCAAAAATTTTCAAAATCCAAAAAAATAAAAAAAAGGAGTTCTGATTAGAGTTCCCGATAGCAAACAAAGAGTTCTGAACATTTTCTTAATAACTTTTTTCTGAAACTAATTTTTCAAAAGTTATTAGGAAAATGTTCAGAACTCTTTGTTTGCTATCGGGAACTTTAATCAGAACTCCTTCTATTTTTTATTTTTTTGGATTTTGAAAAATTTTGGTTCTAAGTCAATGGGCACCTTAAATTGCCCTAACTTTTCCAATTTTGTAGAACCCTTTCTAAAACCCATCAGGAACTCTAGAACTCTTGATTTGAAGGTGAAAAACATGCTCAAAACTCTCTTTCTCAAAAAAGTCCTTGCTGCGTGAAGTTAGCAAAAAAAACTTTTTTTTTAATTTTAACACTCCATTCGCCAGAACTATTGAAAAAAAGTATGAGGAACTCTAGAACTCTATGTTTGCTATCGGGAACTCTCATTTTTTATTCAATTTTAAACAACTTTTTTGCTAACTTCACAGGACTTTCTATGTCCTGCAAACACTATCGATGTATTTCCCTAATTAAAGTCGCATACAAGATCCTATCCAACATTCAATGTGTGAGCGTCATAAGCCATTTTTCAACACTATATTCGGTAAGTACGAGTGTGGCTTACTGCCAGGCATATTGAATATAGACCAATTATTTACTCTCAGGAAAATCCTGAAAAAGACCAATGAATTTCAAGTCGAGTTTATGTGATTTGTTCAATCCCGTTCTTGAGCAAATAGTGCGCAGGGCGTTAACACTGAAGACAATATTTTCAACAGATCTTTCCTAGATCTAGAGTATGCCGATTATATCGACATCATCGACCGTTCCCAACATCCCGTTATGGAGTATTTCGCGGCAGTTGCAGAACAGACGAAACTTGTTGGACTTGAAGTGAACGAGGATAAGAACAAATACATGTAATCAACAAGCAATCCAATATCTACCAAGCGGCTAGGACAAATCTTCAAGTTTGATAGCAACAACTTCGATTTAATTAAGGAACTCATCTAACTCGGTGTAGACATTAATACAACGAACGACATCTGGTACTACTTCAGTTTGTCACATCAAATGTGTTCTCACACGTGAGGCGAAGTGCACGCTCTATAAAACCATTATATTTACTACCAGTCCTGCTATGTGGCGTTGTGTTGGGCAGAGTATTTTAGGCAGAGAGGGAGAGCTGATACTCGGCTCTTTAGAAATCAAAGTTCTTTTTGGCGTATATTTGGCCCAGTGTGCGAAGATGGCACATGGAGGAGAAGATACAACCACGAACTCTTTGAACTGTATCAAGATGTGGATGTAGCCCAGAAAATTGAAACACGCCGGCTTAGCCACATCGAGCGAATGGACAATAATCCTGTCTCCTGTCCAGAGAGTCTTTAAACCCTAGCCTTCAGATTCAAGAGAACGAGGAAGACCGAACTCCGGGTTTAAAGACCAAGCCATCGCAGATGCCAGTCTAGATCTAGCTGCGACTCGTCATGCAATGGGAGGCGTATAAGTAAGTAAGTAGATAAGTATACTATTTATAGTTCTTAGAAGCTTCTGCAAGAGTTTATTAAAAACAATCATACAAAAATATTGTTTCAAGTAAATCGAAAATCAAAAAAATGGTTCTTTCAAAGGTAGCTTTTATCACGGGACCATACAGGCAAACAGGTCAATACACACAAATTTTTCCACAAACACAAACAAATTCAGGCAACTTGCTCATTAACTGGAATGGAATTTTCGAAGCCAGTAGGAAAGTTAGTTGGGAGACAAGGAATTTGCTTGGCAAGCGGAAAGAGACTTACGAATTTGACAGGCAGTGTATGTAGCGAACTTACTCGTATGGCCGCGGGGTTAGGTTAGGTTAGGTTGAAGTGGCTGCCAGTCGTGAAGACAGACACACTTAGACTATGAGTTGGTCCATTGTGACACCACATGAATCTAGAAAACCCTTTTCCTCCTCCTTACTCGATGAGCCATTTGGAGCTTCTTATGAACCGTAATAGACAGCCTATGTCTATGTCTTTTAGATCACTAGGATCATTGAAGTAAAAATCACCAAAGTAAAGTCTTCGTCTATGAGATAGAACAGGACACGTAAGGTGAGGAATCGATTCTATCTCTTCTTCATCCATACAGCTTCTGCAAAAATCGTAAGAGAATACGCCAAGACGCGCTGCGTGCTTGCCTATAAAGACAGCGTCCGGTTATAACACCAATCATGGAGCTAATGTGCAATCTACTTAGAGATATCAAATGCTTAGATCGCTTTAAATCCATTACTGGTCAGATTTGTTTTGTTGTCAAACAAGTGGTTTGCTTTAGCATAAGTTTAATTTGTACCGTGTTCCACCTATATAGCCAGTGAGGTTGAAGGCCCCATTTATTCCCAACGGATTTTTTGCATAAGAAGAGTGGCCTTTTTAGCTCTTTCTTGTATATTAGGCTTCCAGTTTAACTTTTTATCTAAAATTTTGCTTGATCAGTTAATGTTAATGGAATACCTTTAATAGAAGGAGGATCTACATGAGGGATTTTAAATTTCCTTGAGAATAGAACAAGTTCTGTTTTATGAGGGTTGACACCCAGACCACACCGGTCTGTCCAATTGGTTAGCTCGTTTAAAGCGTTTTGTAAGAGTTCTTTTAAGGTAGTAGGATGCTTTCCTGATACGGCAATAGCAACATCGTCTGCATATGCAATCACTCAGTATCCCTCCACTACCATGCATGTTAGCAGCTCATTTACAACCAAGTTCCAGAGAAGGGGAGATATAACACCGCCTTGCGGCGTACCAGACCTTCTAGCAGAAAAGCCACCCAGTATTTGGTTAATCAACTCACTTAGCAAACCATCTACCTTCAGGGATGTCAGTGCAGATGCGATTGCAGATGCGTCGAAATTATTAAAAGCGACTTCTATATCTAAGAAAGCAATCATGGTGTACCCTTTATGATGGAGGGAATATTCAATGGTTCTTACTAGATTGTGTAGAGTAGTTTCCACTGATTTTCCTTTGCAGTAAGCATGTTGACCCGTAGACAAAAGCCGCATGTCAATGTTTGTTCGTAGGTGGATATGAACAATCGTTCAAAGGTTTTTAGAAGGAATGATGATATAGACTGAAAGGTCTGAAATCTTTCGGGTTTACTTGGGAACACTTGACTTCTCTCCAAGATAGGGGAATGTGGACCAGTGCTATAAGCAACTAGTAAAGATACAATCCAGAATTGGCAGAATTAAATCTTTATTCATTTGGAGTTCAGCTGGTATTATGCCATCTGGTCCCTCAGACTTGTAAAGTTGGAAGCTGTTGAGCGCCTAATGCAGTTTGGTAATCAGACCTTGTGGATAGCTTGGATTCATATCAGACCTATAATGGTCGAAGCTGTTAATGTTATGGTAGCTACCAGGAAAATGAGTAATAGCAAGTTAAGCGATTTTTCGCCGGAATTGGTCCATGAGCCATCAGCATTTTTTAAGCAGCTTTGGCATTACTGGATTAATAAAGAGAATTTTCCTTAGTCTGGCCGCGGGGTTACTAAGAGTATTTTTTTAACAAAAGTTGGGGAGCCGTTTTTGGGAAAAAATAAAATTTTGTTAAATTGCTTAAAAAATATCATAGCAGGTACCATCATAAAAAAATGCAATAAACGCTGCGTACCAAGTTTAAACAAAATCGATCTAGCCGTTTAGGCTGTAGCCGAACAGACAGGCAGAATTGTGAGACCCATTATTTTCGTCTTCCTTACAATCGTTTGATCAAAATCAGGAGTTACATTTTTTTACGAATACATAACTTGATGCCAAAAAGTTCCCAAGCATCGCAAGTAAAAATTCATTGCATACAAAATAGTTATTATAATTAAGTAACTTTAACAGATTGCTGTATTCCTATTCTTTCTTGAAATACACTGCCCAACAAAATTTCAAGAATGAGTCTAAAATCTACAAAAATAAACACAAAAATGTTTTATTCTTGACTTTTCTTCAAGGCAAAGAAAATATTTTTTTTTGCTAAGAACGCTATAGGAGGGTAAATATGCAACTTGCATTTTTTTGATTCAATAAATCAAAATTTCTGTGAAATTGTCTTCGAGTTGTCTACTTGTTGTAGGTAGGTATATATTTTTTGTCATCCCTTAGTCGTCATAAAGTTGTGCAAAAATAATTTTATTACGGACACGTTTCCATCTAATTTTTGTCTCCTCATTTATTTCATCCGTTGATGGTCGCACAGTGGGACCGAGGTGGAGAAATAGATGTCAATTTTCCTTTAATCAGATTTGGTCATTGGAAACACTTCAAACTTTAGTAGTATTAAAAAAAAAACTCTTTTTTCCTGTATTCCTGGGTATTGTAGATCCTGACAATATGTCATATCCATGTTAAGCCTATCTTAAGTCTTAGTCTAATACTAATTCATTCTTAAACACTGCACTGAAAGAGTCAAAACCTCCCCGTGGTTCTAGTCGTAAAACAGACATCATTATTCATTTCAGACAGAACTAAAGAATCTAGAAATCGCAACTTTGGCCCCACTGTGCCCCACGCCGATATACAAACATAAAAGAATATTTGCAACTTCTTTAAGAGTTCTCCAAAGTCTGAGATGAAATTTATCGTTGGAATGGTGGGCCATCATGCCATCTGAAAGAAAGTCGCAATTTCTACAAAGTTCTTCAAGACTGAATGAAGGCAACACAAAAACTCATCCCAAAAGGATGGAACGTATGCCAGTGGCACACAAAAAGTTAGGCCTTCTTCTATTGGTTCTATAGCGCACAGTAAGGTATCCCTGGAGTAACATATATATCTTTGGGCACGCTGCACGTTGTGATGATGGGCGAGAAATGTCATGAAGTCGGCAGCCATCGCCATGTCGTGCGCTCTGTTGACTGTGACTGTTGGCTCCGGAAGAAGTCAAGTCGGGGGACAAAAAGAAAAACAAAACAAAAATAGAATCATCAAATAAGGGGCTTGGTTATGCTAAACTTTATTGTTTGTCGGATTCTTTCGCTAGCGAAAAAACGTAGCATTAATGATGAATTATATTCTCCTATATAGTAGTCGTTGGTACTCGAGGAGCGGAGAATCGAAAGAAAACGGCTTCTTAATGTCACTGTCAATTGGGGGCTTGTTCAAGAAGTCGTTCGTATTTGTAGAGTTGGCACTGTGACGCTCAATTGCTCTATAAATGGGTATTGTCTCTTTTGAAACTTTATAGGTTTTTCTTTTATTTTTATTTCTATTTCTATTTGGGTATTTTTTTTTTTTTTGTGTAAGACGATGAATGGTCTTTATTTGCAAAGCGGGTCTTATTTAAAATATTTTATTTCTTAACAAATGTTTTGCTATGTGATTTGCTTTCGAAACGAGCTTCTTTAAACGGAGTGAATTTGATATAATTCGAAGCTAGGGACAATCAACAGAAAAGAATCGCAGGACTTTTCATTTTCTATGGGATTTTATTTCAAGCAAAAAAAAAAAAAAACATACACTTTCAATCTGGGGATGACATGTCTTAGATTTTTCATTAGATTTATGGAGATCAGAACAAGGCCAATTCTTTCTTTAAATTAGTTTTCACACCATAAAACAAACAAACAAGATATATAGGTTTGGTTAAGAAATTTAATTTATAAAGTTGAGCAAGATCATAAATGTAAGGGGGGTTATGAATGGCTTTTTTCCCCCATCGGAGTCACTGTTCTCCGCTCAAAATTTCCCTGATGATAATAAAGCAATTTATTATAGTAAATTAGCTCACATCTACAGATGTTCTGAGTATTTCGGTGTTATACTGCTGGGCTTATACAGCGAACAGAATGTCAAAATATCCGCCAAATGACACGAGTATACCATTTACGGAGGAAGGAATAAAGCCCCGAAAGTATTTCTCGAAATACTGAGCGAATGTTTGTCTGCTCGTAGAGCCCGCAAACAGTTTTGATGGTCCTTCTATGCAGCACCGTTTGGTATGCCTCTTGTCTAGCCGGATGCGCTCCCCTGCACTCATCGTCAAATCAGGAGTTTCGTTAGAGTACAAGCACGTCAGAGCCGGCATCTGATTTTTCAATATTTGATGCTGGCGTCGAGTAGGTATGACTTTTTCACTATGTTATTAGAGTCTCGATGGGAAAAGGATAAGACTATATAATGCAAACTCCCAAGCCACCCGACAATGATCTTCCTCACCATATTAACTTGCTTTGGCTGTGGCTAGGAAGTTCTCAGCCATAATACAAAGAGCAAGTGGTCCGAATCAACGTTGGTTCCACGGAACGTTCAGATGTCCACCATACTGTGAGCTTTTTACTTTTTATAAGGCAAGCTGGTTGTAAAGTGCCTAAAGATTGGATAAAGTTTATTACTTATACATTTCCAGGAACGATTAATGTTTCCTCATAGAAATTCATTTGATAACCTTAAGCTGGTTATATCTCTCCAAAATTGGAGACATTCTTATATATTTTCCTTAAATTAAAAATAAAACTTGTATTTTTTGTTTCTATTTCAGTTTTTAAACAATAGTATTGTAATAGCTCACCTATCAGAGTTCAAGTTTTCCAGAACCTTTACTTCTGTAAGAGGCTTTTGCTTCAACCCACTTAAAAAACTTACCTATCCAACAAAACACAATTTAACTAGGTAAAGTCTTCTCAGCACAGATTTGAAGACAAAAGCTTTGCTAAGTTCCATTTAAATTCTATGGAAAATCCTAATGTTGAACACCCAAAAAGAGATACAAATGTTTAAAAAGTATAAACAAAAATATAAAAAAAAAACGAATTAGAAAATCGAGGCCAAAAGCTATTGATTTTCATACAGAGAGCGTGTACTTCATTGTTGTTGTGTATGATGGCATAAGGATACGGAAATAGTAAACTATTCATGTTCGCACACAAAAAAAAACAAAGGAATTTTTATTGTTGTCACGTGTGACAATGCTATAGAATTATCTTACTACGTATTTTTTTTAAATTGGCTTGTGCACTTTCATTTTTTACTCTTTCAACCACAGAGGAGAATTTGACAAAAATTTGCGCCCTGTTTAGGTTTGAAATTCTGGGGCTGAACTACATGAATCGAAAGTGATCGAAAGAGATTGTTTCCACAATGTTGCACCTATTCTGTATATAAACAGATGAAAAAGAAAATTGCAGGATAATAGCTTGTGCCTGGAAATTAGGGCCCTGATTGTTGCGTAGTTTTAAGTGTGATGCGTGACACTTGTAGACGTTTGAGTACAATTACTTCTTGCTGAAAATCATCCCTATTTTACAAACTATCGAAATCCATGAGTGGAATCGGCTAAGGTGATTTGTGACAGTTGAGAGTCACATTACCATAGTTTTGCTATTGGGTTGACACTGTCAACTATCACAAATCGCCTTAGCCGGTTCCTCCTCAGGTACCCAATATTTGGTGCCACAACTTTTTTAACGCTCCCAATTCAAGTAGTACATTGTGCTTGATAGGAGCCCAACGACATTATTTAAGTATTTATATTAGTTGATAGCTGTATCTGGGGACTTTTTCTGTATCAAAAACACGTCAGTTGAAACTCAAAGATCTGGGCACCTCAAGACAACAAAATGTTGCAAGAAATCACGAGGAATCACCCGTGAAATTTCATTGCACTGAGCAATTTGTCGCCGACAACTATTTACTGTTCTTAGAAATTGTTGTTGTTGTTGTAGAAGTACTCCTTAGCAACAAGGAAGGAGCTCCGAGATTTAGCTAACTCCAAACAACGAAATTGCACCCTACCTAAATCACCGGCCACATTTCGTTTTTCTAGTTTCGGAACCCCTCCCAAATTCAGGCTGTCAGCTGTTGGCAACTTTAACTGTTCATAATGGTTAATGCTAGGAATTTCTGGGAACTTTCTAAATGAGCACTGTGCCAAAATAGCCTAACAAATTCCGGTTGCACCACTGAGAGATTCCTTGCCGACAACGTTTTAATGTCAGTTGTGGTTGCTTGTTGCATCTGGGAACGTTTTCTGTAAGAAAGAACGCTTCATTAGAACCAAGACTTGGGCAATACAATACAATTACAAATTGCTAAATTGAATGGATGCATTGAGCAAATACCTGGAACTTTTTTCTGTCAATAGTAGCTGTTGTCAGCTGTTTTTTATGTAACTCTTCAGTAGAAGCTCCATATTTTGGGCAACTCGTTACATCAAAAGGTTGCAATAAATTGCCAGACAAGCACACTGTCTAAATTAGTCTCGAAATCTCCTTGTTCCAGTTTTGAACCTCAATCCAAATCCAGCACCGGAACGAACTAAGTGCCATTATCATCATTCAGAAAGCTTTTCCCGCGTCATCGACATTATTGTTTGCTGTCAACTTGAATCGCACTCCTATGGGAAGGCAACAGCATGAAATAACTCCGGGGCACGCACTCCTTTGGGTGTTGTTCCTGTTCGTTCATTCTTTGTTAGCTCCATTTTTCCTATTTTTCTTTCTCTCTATAGTAGTCCCTTCAGGATTTGACCTACACACAACAAAATTACTGTAGTAAAAGTACTTACCATTACCACTGCCTATATTGCTTCTTATTCGTTTCACGTTAAACATTTTGGAAAAAATGTGAAAGAAGAAAGTGAATTTGATTTGATATTTCCGTGACTTAAACAATAACAGTTAATGACTTGGCGGGAAAGCTTAATTATTTTTACTATACGAACACGAAATAAAGGAGCAATTTTGACAATATGCCATTTGGATGGGATAGATTGAGTAGGGAATTGTGTTTAAAATATTATACACTGTACAGGCGTGTGTGATAGGTTCCCTTCAGAATTGTATTATTCACTTATGAACTGCACAACACACACGTGTGTGAGAGTAATGACATTGTTTAAATATTGACGCTCATGTCACCGTATCCTTGAACCTTGTGGTGATGGTGGTTATGGTTTCTATTAAAAGTAATTTAGTTAATAGTTGAGGAGGTTGAGTTGGTTGTTGATGGTATTGTTGGATTAGGTTGAGCTGGTGTTAGGCAGGCAATAAGGCAAACAACTACAGTGGAAGCTCTTAGGTTGCCGTACTGGCTTTACAATACTTTTGTGAATATCTTGATCTGCTTAAATTGAGTTCATCCTTAAATTGAGTTCATCGTGCCAAGTGTATAGTGTTTATTTTAATTTCAAAATCCATTTCCGTCATTGGGAATTGAGCCAAGACGTAGAATGTGAAGTTTCCAGGCTGGGAGTAATGCCAACTCGATTACGAGACCCTTTAAGTTGTCAGTGGTTCCAAATCTAAAGTGTCCATTTTAGTTATCAAATCCCTTCCCGTTGATTTTTTAACATGAATAAAAGTGGTTATTGTTATGTGATAGAATACCTGGTCAATCAACCTCCAACCAGATTGACCACATTGCGATCGACGCAAGGCACTCCTCAAGTATCAAGCATGTCCGAACGTTACGAGGAGCCAACGTTTACTCGGACCACTACCTACCAGGGTAATGCTACGGATATCCAAACCAAAACCAAAACAGGGATATGAGCCGGTTATTTTGAAAGTGGTCTAAGTCCACTTATTTCAAATTCGAGATATTTAAAGGTTTGCGTTTGACTTAATTCAAAAACATGGGAAAGAGCTAATATAAAAGTGAAGCATTATTTTTCATCTAAAAATAATTAATTTACTTACCCAATAAGAAAAAAAAAAAAATATTGTTGAACAAAAACCATTTTTTTACAGTTAGAAATGGACTTAAACCATTTTCAAAATAAATTAAATGGTCTTTTGATTTATTCAAATTGTATCAAGTCCTCTATAAAGTTTGAAAAAAAATTGAAAAAAAAAATAAAAAACGAAAGAGTGAGTTTTTATATATAACTAGCTGGCCCGCCCCGGCTTCGCACGGGTATACAAATTTTAGTTGCACACACAAATTATATTAATTATCAGTAATACTACAGTAATAGGCATATGTTTCTATTATTAATATTAAGTTTCTTTGATTTGTTTCATTAATATCGTTTTCGATATTCCTTTCAGACATTCTACGAAAATGAATGTTAAAATTACTATTTACCTATAACATCAAATTTAAACTTTTGGACAAAATACAAATTTTAGTTTTTTTTGTCATCTTTTGCTCAGACATGTAAATCCGGTGACTTCAATGTATTGAACATTTCTAGATACAAAGAACTGCCCACGTGCGAAGCATTGAATTTGTAGTGCCAGTATACACACCTGTTGATTATTATCATTACAATTGCAAAGGCAAGTCAGATCTGGAGTTGCAAACTCTTCAATTTGAAAGGCCTGTCTTATTATCTTTGTACTGTGTGGTAGTAACAAATTATGGTTTCCTTTCAATTTTCTCTTTGAAATCGTTGCATCGATAACTTTATTCATCAAATTTTTCACAACCTCTCACACATCTTGTTTTATTCCATTTCAACACTGCCGCCATAAGGAAAAAGGGCGTATCTCTATTTTAGTAGTTTTGAGATAAATGCATTTTAATGATTTTGGTTTTCTCGCCTTCTAAATAATTTTGAAAAATTTTAAGAACGATTTCCTATTAAAAACAAAATATTATTTTGCTGTGCGCATAAGCTTTGAAGTTTTAGTAACTTTATTGATGATTTAGAAAAATGAATTAGCGACTTTTAATCTTAGTAAAGGCACATTAGCAACTTGCTTGAAACCTACAATGAATTTTTCGTTCGTGATTTTAAGCCATTTTCAGTTCAAAAAATATGATTTTTAATCTTTACACAATAATAATAAACTATTTCACACTTCAAATAATTATGATATTAAATCAATTTTTAATTTTGGCGCTTACGCCCTTTTTTCATATGACGGCAGTATAGTACAACACGGATATAAGAAAGTCTGAATATCCCAGCAATATCTTTCCTTAATCCAAATTTTTCTTTTCTTCAAAAAACTAATATAAGAAAAGAAATACTCAGTGTATTAGAATGCGTTTCCGAAATAAAGGCCTGACAAAGGTAAACATACCCGAACATTTGACGATTTAAAAAATCAAAAAAATAACTTTTAGCGTGCAAAAGTTATTAAAATAAGATAAGTCACAGAATCGCATGATTTTTTTTGGGCGTATCGTATATCAGATATTATGCATATTTGTTTGTGTCTTAGACGCCATCATCATTGAATATTTTAATGACTGCGTTTAGAAAGTAAAATCAGTGGTTATTTTGCTTCCAAAGTAAAGCTTTTGTCTTTATTATTATTTCTGGCAAAAAAATTCATTTTGGCCCAGCATTATATAAAATGAGTTTATTATTTTAAGGAATTACCTTACCAATGACCACACAAAATTTAGTAAGAGATTGCGCTATTTGAAATTTATCTGGCTGGAAATATTTATTAAGTTTTGAGCTTTATTTCTCCATCAAAATAATAAATGATTTTGCTTTCAAAATTGAAGATCACAATTTTCAAGTTTAGTTTCTATGAAAACTATGACTGGCACCTAAAAGAGACATTGAAAAAACTTGCATTTTTGTCTTAAAAAATAAGGGGAATGTATTAAAAACGTTATTTATTTCATATACCTAGTTTGAGATAAAATAGTACAATCAAGACAAAAATGTATTTTGTCCCGTTTTGTCATACAATTACCTACTGCTATGGACGTCGCGTTTCAAGTCTCGTATCCTAATGTGCAATATTTGGAAATCTTCTCGATATGTTCTCAGTCCCCCAAAACTTATAATTTACTGTTCTTGATTCACATACATATACATATGTACATAACTTTCACCAATTTCACCCTTTTTGCATCATTGAAATGTTACACGCTGACCGTCGACGAATTAATGTTCAAGAATTGGAGATTACAAAATACGCCAACTGCATGTATAATTATTTGTCATAGCTAGGTATATCTTATCATTTTCTTTATTTACCATGTTTGCAATAATGCATTTGTTCAATTTAACCTACAATACACACATAAAACTAAAAGGAAAAATAAACTTTAATCCCAGTCTCAGCTCTCTCTCAATAATTATTATATTTACTGACAGAAAATACAGAGCTTGTTTTTGAAATAAACTTTATTTTGTTCATATAAAAACATCAATTTTTCTTTTTTATGATAAAAGTGCAGCGCCACTCATTGAATATTTCTCGAATAACTTTTTAAACCATGCCAGTCATTTTTTGAATATAACCTATAAATTTGAGCTCAATCTGACGTGTAGTTTTTGAGTCTATAGGTCATACACAGACAAACATTCATTTTTATATATATAGATAGAATAGATAGATAAGTAGATATTGTATACATTAAACAAAATACATATACATATATACACTGCCGGACAAAATTAGAGGAACACAGGTAAAAAGTAAAAAGTTGGTTTATTTTCATTTTATCTTTATTTCTTTAATGAAGATTTATGTACCTATGTCTTGATGAGTTAAGAATCGTTTGAAATGGTTACAATTTTTGTGCTTCTTGTTTTCCTTAAAAACACAAAAGTCTAGAAAAGGGGTATGTTGCTGAGAAAATGGATTTTAGTACTTGGTTTTCCCTCTCTTCTTGCTCTAAGGACAAAAATAAGTCTCTTTGGTATACTTCTAATAACATTTTCGATGTTTTCCTAGGTTATTTGGCCCCACGCTTCAAGCAATGCACTTTTCAGCTCCCTCAAACTTCATGGACTTTTCTTATTCAATTGTCTACCAAAAGCATGTTCTAGACATGTTCATTAGAACCTAGATCAGGAGAACATGCTGGGCCAGTCTAGGGTGTTCAGGTAAGATACCCCGAAGCTCTGTTCGCAGTTCGGGGACGAGAGTTATCGTGCATGAAGATGACATTTTTGGTGATTCCTTGAGCAAATTGTACAACAATTGGTTTTGGTTCCAAAATATCCCTAACATACCTACCGTTCTGCTGTCAAAAACCCATTTTCAACCAAATTTAACTCCATGCGGGTTGCCAAACATATGCCACCCCGGAACATTTTGCTCTTTATCGCTTAGCGTTTCAAAAATAATGGATCGTGGTACATTTAGCGTTAAGGCCAATTTATGGTACGAATTTTTATTTTTGATCAAAAACATGGTATAGGTTATGTGAACTTCACTTTAGTCTGGAATTCTTACTTAAACTACATAAACACTTTTACCATAAGCAATATTCCAGCAACACTTTTATTAGAAACGGATGAAAACCCGGAAGAACAGAATAGAATAAGAATGCTAAGAGAGTGATTATGGTACATACCTGATTTAGTAAGTCCACTTTATCTTTGTATTTTACTGTAGGAATGGGTTGAACTTGTTCGCTTTTTAACATTTAATCAATTTTTAAATTTTTAAATGTGACTTAAACCATTTTCAAAATAAATTTTTTGTCGTTTTTTTTAACTGAACAATTTTTGACTCACAAAATCTAAATGATTTCAAATAAAAACAAGTGGTTTTTTCTTATTAAAATACAAAATTACGTTGTTTTTAGATGACTCAATCAATTATCTCGATTTTTTTGGAAAATGGACTTAGACCACTTTCAAAATAAACGGCTCATATACTGTGAGGAAGTTCGACGTCGGACGGCTACAGTCGCAAGAAATCGCAAGGTCCTTTTCCGATCGAGTCTCTAGCGCCCTCTTATATAGTCCTTTGCCGCCAACTGCAAATATAGAGAAATAGTGGAAAAACTATCAGCAAGCAATCAGAGATGCCGCCTCTGACGTGCTGGGCTTTACACAGCAAAGCCCCTGGTTCGACGAAGAATGCCGACAAGTACATAGCTCCAAACAACAGGCATACAAAGCGGCGCTGCATAGAAGGAACGGAGCTGCTCACGAGCTCTACGAGCAGAAGAAGAGAGAGGAACACAAGCTTTTAAGAAGGAAAAAGAAAGCATGCGATCGAGGAAATAGAGGGATGCCATTGCAGGAATGAAGTTCGGAAGTTTTACCAAAAAGTAAAGAGAACCTCCCAGGGTTACAAGGCCTGAACCTAAGCCTGAAAGGATGATCAGGGGAAAATCGTGGTACAATCGCAGTCAGTGCTGAGGATATGGAAAAATCATTTCTGCAAATTGTATAACGGCGCGGCGATGACGAACCGAATTCCGCTACCATGCAGATTGCGGCTGAGCTATTCAAAGCGGCTGGCGATGAATTGGTTAGGAGTATGCACCAGCTCATCTGTAAAATATGGTCGGAGGAAAGCATGCCCGATGAATGGAACCTAAGCATTGTTTGCCCGATCCGATCCCGATTGAAGGCGATCCTCTGGACTGCACCAACTACAAAGGAATCAGTCTTATTAATATCGCCTACAAGATTTTCTCTGCAATACTTTGTGAACGCCTGAAGCCATTCGTCAACAACCTGATAGGTCCATATCAGTGTGGTTTTAGGCCAGGGAAGTCCACCATCGACCAAATATTCGCACTACGGCAGATCTTGGGGAAAACCCAGGAGTTTCAAATCGATACCCACCACCTTTTCATCGATTTCAAGGCCGCGTATGACAGCATTTATAGAGACGAGCTATGTCTAGTTTTGGCATCCCTGCCAAACTTGTCCGTTTGTGCAGGATGACGATGGAGAATGCACGCTGCTCCATCAAGGTCGGCAAAAACCTCACCGACACTTTTAATGTCAAAAAAGGTCTTAGACAATACAAGCCGCTGTCATGCGACTTCTTCAACATCGTTCTTGGAAGAATAGTGCAAAACTCTCACGTCAACACTAAAGGCACAAATTCAAAAGTCCGTCCAATTACTCGCTTACGCTGACCACATTGACATAATCGGACGAACAAAGCGTAATGTCAGTGGTGCTTTTGTGAGTATTGAGAAGGAAGCCAAGAAGATGGGTTTAACGGTGAATGAAAGCTAAACGAAATATATGCTGTCAACAAGAAAGGACACCCAACACCAACGTTCTAGGACAGAAAGTCACTATAGACAGCTATAATTTTGAGGTGGTCAGAGACTTCGTCTACCTAGGATCCGCTATAAACTCAGCGAACGATACTAGTGCTGAGATCAAACGAAGAATTACTCTTGCCAATCGCAGTTTCTTTGGGCTAAGAAGGCAAGTGAGAAGCAAAGCCCTCTCTCGAGCAACTAAACTGTCCCTGCATAAGACGCTTATCATCCCGGTCCTGATGTATGGTGCAGAGGCATGAAAACTGCTAACGGTGGATGAGAACGCGTTAGGCTGTTTCGAGAGGAAAATTCCCCGGGTGATTTTTGGTCCCATCTGCATATATGGGGAATGGAGAAGAAGATACAGCAACGAACTGTACGGGCTGTACAGCAGCACCAACCTAGCCACAAAAGTGAAAAGCCAACGACTAAGATGGCTGGGTCACCTAGAGCAAATGGACACCAATGCTCCGGCCCGGAAAGTCTTGCAAGTGAAAGAGGACCTCAACCAACTTGGCGTGCGAAACTGGAGACAGCTAGCTCGAAACCGAGCCGTCTGGAAAAAGCTTGTTGGTTGAGGCCCTGGTCCACCCCGGACCCCGCCCCCTTAAGTAAGTAAGTAAGCATGTGATAGAATATTTGCATTTGAAAGGGCTTAGTCCAACCAATATCGAAGTGGAGATGGATTCTATTCTAGGAGAGTCTGCTCTATCGTTTACAACGTAAAATATTGGGTGAAAAAACTTATACGAGGTTGTACGAACCGCCAATATCAACATCGCAGTGGTTGAACAAGTAAAATGAGCAATCTTGAAATGAAAAATGCTGTTCATCGCATATTAACAGCTGATTTGTACCCAAAAAAGCTGTGCGCAGGATGGCTGCCGCGCTTACTCACAAACGAACAAAAACTGGTTTTTAATGGTGTTCAACCGAGTATTTGGCTAAATTTCATCGAAATAAATCCTCGAATTCTTGCGTCCCTTATTAAGATGGATGAAGCATGGGTCCTGAAACGAAGCTGCAGGCAAAATTATGGACTGTGAGGGGAGAATTAGCTCCGAAGAAGGTACAGACTCTTTCACCTGCGGACAAAGATATGGCTTCAGTTTTTTGGGATGCGCGTGAAAATAATTTCCTTGAATTATCTCCAAAAAGGAAGAACAATAAACGGAGAGTACCATGCAAACTTAATGCAGCCGAATTTCACGTAGCAAAAAGTTTTGTTTCAATAAAACACACACCAGTTCACCACTTGTTCTATCGCGATGGCAAAAATCCATGAATTGAAGTATGATTATTTTCTTTTTCAATATTAAAAAAAATGGCCAAGTGATAAGAGATTCACCAACAATAAAGATGTTGAGTCTTCATTTGATTCCTATTTTGAGAAGTTCACCGCTTCCTACTACATATAAAGAGGGTATCGAAGCGATTGCACATGCATCGGTGGAAAAAATGTATTGGACTAAAAGAGAACTTTGTAGAGAAATAAAATTTCATTTTGTGAAAATTTTAGTGTTTTCCTTGTAAGGTAGGGTACTTCTGAGACCAACCTTATGTAAGTTGGCAGTTCGTTATACCATTCAATCGTTTTATATTGACATTCCTTGAACGTCCATTTCTTGAAGGAATTTTCACATAATTATTATATTTTTCATCGTTCGATGATTTTATTTCTAAACTTTCAATATGTGTTATCTAGATGACATTCAATTTAAAACATATTACACTTTTTAGAAGTATTTGCTTTATGTCTGTACAAATGCACGAACCTTGAATCCATAAATCACTATCTATCGATTTACAATATACAAACATAAAACATGATTCTAGATCCTTGGTTTCATCATCATCATCAAAAACATTTCCAATGGGGGGCACATCTTGGTCACATTTATCATCAAGTAATTTTCTTACTATTGTCATCTTTTTAACTTACACTAGCCAAAAAAAAAAAATAAATAAACCAAACCACCTACTCGAAATTAATGAAATACAAAGAAACTAGAGAAAAAAAACACCCTAATTTTCTCTTAGGTCCCAAGAAATCATCAGCACCACCACTAACACTGCAATTTTACGAGCATATTATTTGACACACACAAAACGTTTTATCAGAGTAATCAGACATAAAATATTATTTTCCGGATCTTGAATACGTGCTTCCGCTATTCCAGAGAAATGAGGCAGATGTTCAGCTTATTATACGAAAACTAATGCGTTTTAAGAAGCAGGAGGAGGTGGTAGTTGTACACATATACTACATATAGACGGAGTGCGGATGACGCACATATAAGTGGATCATTTTATGTGAATAACGTGGCATTGAAAGAGACTTAAGACATGTTGGAATAACTTATAGCTTATTAGTTAAATAGCTCTTGTAATTCATAGTGTTTTATGCAAGGCAAGTTTAGGGAGTAGATTAGGTTAGGTGGTAATATTAAAGTTGAGAGCATTGGGATTTGGTCTATGTTGGAGAGTTGATAAGGATAGATATCCGGGTAAACTTTTGAAGTTCAAAAGACAAGGTTTGACGAAACGCCTTCGTTTCAGGGTGATTTGGCAATTTTTTCATTTTATTTTACAGACATTTTTATTAAGGTACAGGAAATTCCCATGAGTGAAGGACATATAATATTTTTAAATTTGAACAATTTATGGCTGACCAATTACTGAAACCATTCGCTGGGACTAAGGAAGAAATTGAATAGCAAAGCCCTCTCTTTCTACTAGCGAAAGATTCCCCTTCTAAGACACTTTTTATCCTGGTCCGCATGAAAGGGAGATGAGAACGCTTTAGATTTAGACTATTTATATTTTCCTGGAGATTTTTGGTCCAGTATGCATAGAAAAAGAGTGGAGTAGGAGATAGAACACCAACCTACAGCGACCCCAACCTACCCCCAAAAAAAAAGTGAAAAGCAAATGACTGAGGTACTGGGTCACTAAAAACGAATCGACAACATGCTACGGCCCAGAATCCACTCCCATGGGACGGTGGCCTTGCTAAAGACCAAGACTCAGGTTGCGCACACAAGTGGAAGAAGTCCTCGATCAAATGGAGACATATAGCTAGGATCCGAGCTGGCTGGAAGAAACTTGTTGGTTAAGGACCTGGGTCATATTGCACCAGCAACATATCACTAATCACTTTTCAACTTATCAATTTGTGACTGTAAAATTTACCGTGACAAAAACCGGTTTTTTCATACACAAATCCTTTTTTCAGCCGTTGCATTTGCTGGGAGAGAGTAGGACAACCACATGGGCAATTACCCCATGATATACGAAATTCATAAGCGTAAGACGGCCACCCGGTCTGTTTGAAACCTCATCTAACAAGAAGGGTTGCCTTCAATATTTTTATTTTTTGAAATTAAATACAAAAAGAAATATAAATGCAAAGGTATACGAAAATTAATTTAAATATTAACATACCAAAAGAAAATTCTCGAATCAATTTTGTTGACTTACCTGAAAATAGAAAAAAAAGATAATGTCAGTTAATGATACTCAAAAATCCGAAATAATTTGTTTATTTTTTTTTTGACTAAAAGCATTTGATAAACTGCATTTACCAATTTTTTATTTGTATGACAAAGATTAACAAAAACTGACGATCAGAGCACCGGGTGGTTGATTTCATAGTAAACAAAACATTCTGGAATAAATAAAAACCTTTTACGCTGCTGATGGGAAAGGAAATTTATCGGTGGTCTCCAATAAGACAATATTTATGTAGAGTATCACCAAAAGCAAAAAAAAAACAAACACGACAGTACTAAAATGTCATATTTCCCAACCGAAAATGAATAGTGGAGACTTCTGAGCCCAATTCGGACGTAATGTCTCCAAAGTACAGAAGTTCATTAGCAGGATAACACGAATTTGGAGTGTTTTATCAAATTCAAACTCCCACCCCCACCCCAATTAAAAACTGTATTGTACAAAACCATTGAGCAGCGCATTACCGTCTAAATTGATATTCATAACTTAACTCCCACCCCTTCAGCGTGACAGTTGAACGCACTGAAAAACTTACATTTACGAAGAGCTAAGGTAATTCTAGGTCGCAATTGATTCAAATAATGAATTAAAATTATTTCAACATTTTTCACACAAATAAGATTATTTTGTCTTTGTCAATGCTACAAAAAGGACCATTTCAAGAAATCAAATAAATCAGAGCACCCGCAATTTTCTACTCTTGAGAAAAACCCTATTTAAAAATTAACTTAAATACATATCAAAGGACATCATGGATATTTGATTTTCTAATATACAAAGCTCAATCGAAAATCCTGTCATTAAATTATTTTTCCATTGAAAATCAGATTCATCCAGAAATCACCAACAAAAAAAAGAAGTAAATTTAGAAAATGTAAATAAAAAGATTTTCTTTTCATCTTAAATTCAATTCAAGGTTTCATTGTGCTTCATTGAATTTACGTAATTTTAAAATTCAAAAATTCTGATTCAAATCATCAACAACAACAACTACATACATAATAAGGAAAAAAACTGTCGTGAAACAGTGAAAACCTGTTATTTAGAAAGTAGTGAGACACTTAAGAGACTCAAAAGAAATTCGATAGTTTTGGTGACATAGGTACCTATAGCATTAAAATTTGATACTCTTTAGAAGTTTTTGTCATTTTATGTTACCATCAATAGTATTTAAAACAAAAATATTTAGCCTAAGACATTCTAATTTTTTCATAAAAATCGGATACTATTCCAGTGCTGCTTCCTGCCCTTCCACTTCTCACTACTAACTAATTCTTTGCATTTCTTATTTGTTTTTATTAAAAAATGTGACTTATGAGACTCACCACCAATCAGCACTTTAAAAATATGAATACAAACAAAAAAAAACATTTCGCTCTAAGACTTTCTAATGTTTTTATAAAAATCGGATACCATTTCAGTTCTGTCTTCTCATCATTATATTTCTTTGAGAAATAATAAAAAAATCAACATTTTGCTATAAGCTTTTCTAATGTTTTCATGAAAATCGATAACATTCCAGTGCTGCTCCCAGTACTTTCACTAATCACTACTAATACCTTGTATTTCTAGTTTTATTTTTTTTTTTTTTCAAAATATGACTTGTGAGATTTACCACCAATCAACACCTCAAAGATATACCAAAAAAAAAAAAAACATTTCGCTCAAAGACTTTCTAATGTTTTTATTAAAATCGGATACAATTCCAGCGCTGTCTTATCATCATTATAATTTTTCTTTTTTCATCAAACATCTTTAAGAAATTCTAATGTTTTCATGAAAATCGATAACATTCCAGTGCTGCTCCCAGTACCTTCACTAATCACTACAAGACTTAATTCGATTTCTAGTTTTATTTTTATTTCAAAATGTGACTTTTGGTATTGGTGGTAACAATCAACACCTTAAAGATATACAAAAACATTTCGCTCAAACACTTTCGAATGTCTTCGTACAAACCGATAACTTTTCAGTGATGTCTCCTCATCATTATTAATACATACTAATTATTTCTTATTTGTTTTCATATTTTACAAAAGAAATTTTTGTTCAATAAATGAATTAAAAAACCCACATATGTATGTACTATTAATGAATTATTTTTATGATAAAAGAAAATTACTGACCTTATATAAAAACAGACAAAAGAATGAAGCTTCTGAAACCTAAACAAATATGTGGATAAGGTCAAATAAAATTATGATTAATTTCTTTGCCAAAGCAAATTTTCCAAAACAAACAAAAATGCAATAAACGAAACATTTCCTTGAATGATAACAACATAATCCACTAAGCCTTTATTAGAGTTCCTCAACAATAAATTATACAAAATATTGAAAAGAAAAACAATATCTCGGCTTCATTAATCTAAGCTGTAAAAAGAAAACAAACAAAAAAACAAGCATTAAAACTACCCTTAATCATTTCGAAAAGTGGGGCGATGTTCGACCACCATAAACAAACATCAACCCTCTTTTACCACTAGAAGCTATATTTACACCACATGTAGAACACTTTTGATAATGAATTACCCCCTGACAGCGAATAACATTCCCGCAGGTGTAAGATATTCCCCCCAAACGGTAGCTAAGTGACCCAGCAACATTAACAAGTTCAATTTATATCCTTGGGCAAATTATATGTTTTGGGAAAGAAAACCCATGAAAAATGGCGCCCGGGTATGGTTGTTGGAACAACAAATATTACCTAAGTATATTCAGTTTGAAACAAAAATTGACTTTATTGAAATTTTCCAATGATTTGTGGGTTTTCGTTTTATGTTTTTTTTAGGGGGAGTAGTGTCAGTCCTATCAATCATTCAAATTTACTTTTTTGAGAGCCTTCCAGCTATTATATTTTGTACTTTGAGTACAAATAGAACCCTCTCAAAATGTTCCTTAGATTGGAATTCTTTTTTTTTATTATTATATACGAATTTCAATTTCGATGGAAATAGAGACATTTTGGTGAAATAAAACAAAATTAGGTGGGCGTAACGAGTACCTATGATACAATAAAGTAATTATGGTAATTGAGTTTTCTTTTAATTCTCTGCCTGGTGGTATTATGAATAAGTAAGAATAAAAGTTTGTCAGTATTTTATTGCCTTACAGTCTCATTCCAGTATGTGAAGTTGCAATAAAATAAATTTGTGTGAAGATAGCGACGGGCTTTTCTTATTTTTTTAAAGGATGGTTGTCTTTAAAATTTATTTTTCATGTCCCATTGCAACGCTGGCAATATTCGAATTTTTCAAGAAGTCAAAGTTTGGACATTTAACGAAGGGGTCAATTTTGATCGAATATTTGCAACTTTTAAGTTAAAAATAAATTTTGCGAAGCGTGAAGCTGGGGAGCCATTTATGATTTTCAAACACAAAATTAAATTAACTCCTTTTTTCTAAGCTTTCAAAAACAATTGCAAATTTGAAAATTTGCAAATTTTGCGAAACCGTGAAAATTAAGAAAATTTTGCGAACGAACTATTGTTAAAATTTCCCAATATTAAAATATATATTGCATATGTTGCGAATATTTTTAAAAAAGGCATCGAACAGATACAAAAATCGGACATTCGCAACACTGTCATTTTCGATTTTATAAAAAATATTAATATACCCTCAGAATATTTATGTGCTCAGCAACTTTGTACCGTAAATATTAAAAAAAAAACGCAAATTTACACATTTTGAGAATGCTCCATTTTTATTTCTGAAAACAAAAGCTGTACTGTGTTTTACTTAACTTATGCGGCCATACTTATGCTGAAAAATACATAAAAATCAATATTTTGCGAAAATTTCAAGGAATCAGTTTTTTGCACCTTGTGAGGCTGGGAATGAATCTTGTGAAGTATAAAGTTGGCATCACCATATTCGATTTGCTAAAAATTTCAAAATGTGCCGCAATTTGCGTATAGCTTGTTCTGCCTCGTGTGGAAAATGTTGCAGTAAAATTTAAATTTTCTTAGTTTACGGAGGAATCAAATTTATTATTTTTGATTTTCTTAAAAACAAAAACTGTACTGAAAGAACAAAATGCATATTTGCAATGGTTACATTAAACAAAATATTGCGAAGTTAGTACCGCCATTTTAGATTTACCAAAAAGGCATGTTGTGCTGTTATGTGTCCAATTTGTGCCATAAATATTAAAATTTTCCTGAAGAAATAAACAAAACTTTTGAAACTCTTAACCCTGAAATTAAATCTTGCGAAGAGTAAAGTTAGCACAACCATTTTGTTTTTACGACACAAACAACTAAACAAAACATTTCGCAAATTTGCAAGATTTGCAAACGAACCATTTTCATTCTTTTCGATTTTCCAAAAAACAAAAGTTGTACTATATTTTGCTCATTTTTGTGCTGCCATGTGTCCAAGAAATAAAACAAAAATGGAATACTGAAACTTGTATGACTAGAAATATTCTTTGGGAAGCATGAAGTGGGCACCATCATTTTCGATTAACTACAATAAGCTAACAGAAATGAAAAGAAAAGAGAATACAAAAAGCCAATGCTAACTTAATGCTTCGCAAGATTTATTTTCGGCCATAAAATTTTCAAATATTTTCTTTTAATATCTTTGGCAAATGGTATCACAAAGGTGAACACAATAAAGTACAACTTTTATTGTAAGGAAAGTCGAAATAAATATTATATGCATGAAAAGATTTCCTTATGCGAATTTTTTAATTGTGAGATTATCTCTCCTTATTTTATCTTTTATTTTTTTTATTAAATTAAAATTTATTTTTAATGTTCTAGCGAAATAGCCAGCTGCATTCCTCCCCTTAAACAATTCCATATAGTAATACCCGCACTTTCAGGAATGCGGGTTAGTTTCCTCTTGAGCCCAATTTCGGACGTACTGTAAGGTACAGAGATTCTGTATTTTAGCCGAATAACACGAATGTGGAATGCTTTACCCGGCTATTTTTCCCTTCCATTTTGATATTCAGAACTTCAAAACTAATGTGCATCGGTATATCTTTTCAAATCCTTCCTTATTTTCCTAACGCTCCCCTGTGTTCAGTCATTTTAAGGGTAGTCACAACCCCTTTAGTGCGCGTATATTACAAAAAAAAAAAAAACAATTCAAAATTTTATATTTCAATTTTAATATTACGTGATTTCTATGGCGCAGGGACATAAGGCCGAGGGACATAACTCCCAATTTTAATTTCTGGGAGACTTAAGCCCCAAATTCAATTTAAGCTTTATGACCCAATCAAGTGGGACACAAACACCAAAATCAAAAATTGGCCATTATGTCCCTGGGCCCTATATCCCTGCGCCTGATTTCCATATGCGAGATTTCCATATGCAAGATTTTGTAATTGCGAGATTTTTATAAGGCGAGATTTTGTCAATACGAGATTTTAAAAATATGAGAATGATTGGGAATATTAAGTATAAGTCACAAATAGGTGTATCTTCACGGGCTTCAAATTAATAATTTCATTCTTTATATAAAGTTTCAGTAAAGCTCTTTAGAAAGCTTTAAGAAATTAAGACCCACATTCGACTATGAATAAATAAATTGGGTGGCGCAACAGCTCGTGGAGAACCAGGGCCAAGTGACTTACAACAATGGAGGTGACCTACAATTTTTTGCCGAGTCCATACCGCTAGATGAGAAGCACTTATTCATGACAAGTATGCTCTTGGAGGATTTGTCAGTTCCTCGCAAGAGGCAGTACCTCGGAAAAAACATTTCTGTTTTTAGGTGGCAGAGGCTGGGAATCGAACCCAGGCCTTTGGCATGACAATCCAACGCACTAACCATTATGCCACGATGTACTACACACATTTGACTATGGCAGACGCAAGATATCGATACCTTCTCGTAAGAATGTATTAAGCGACATTTTCCAAATTTTAAATTAAATTTTTAAAATACCTCTTATTCCATTATTTATTTGGGTATTTTGTTGAAGTAAAAATACGTATATAAATACGTATATAAATAACTGGACCAGATGTTTTTTTCGATGCGTTTTAAATTTTTGAAATGTCGCTTAATACATTCTTACGGGAAGGTATCGATATGATCTGTAAAAAATTATTCAATTCGAAAATGTTGCCTAAAAACAGGTTCTGGGTCAGACTTCTACCCTTACCTTTCACATACTTCCTTTCTTTTTTATTTGGCATCAAACGAAAAAGAGAATTCCTTTTCACCTACAATAAGGGGGTTGGGGTCATAATTCTGTATGTGTCAAAATTCGGATTGCAAAATTCTGTAATCCAAAATTCGGTATTTCAAAATTCTGTAAATCCAAAATTCTGTAAGTGCCAAAATTCAGTTTTCAAAATTCTGTATTTCAAAATGTCTTCAGTCCTTAAGCCTTTAATAATAACCTTCCCAACTTAAAATTTTTTTTAAAATCATATACTCATTTTTAATTTCTACCCCATTTCACCCTATGTATGAAGACAACATCCTCTTAGTTAACTCTATCAAACAGAAAAATAATTTTTGTTATCTCATACCATTTTTGTTTTTACCCCATTTATCCCCACAAATTGAATTTTTTAACTGTTAAGCCTTCCCCTTAGAATAACCTTTCAAACTCAAATAGAAATTTTGAAATTTCGAAATATAAAAATCAAAAACTCACAAATACCCCAAAAAAAAAGTATAAACATTTAAATTTTAACGTTGCAATTAATTTGTGTCCAAATAAAATTTAGCCTATATGTTACTCACGAAAATTATCTTTCCATTTATTAAAGAATTTTAAGGATCAGTTAAATATTTCCAGAGAGTACCCCCTACATAGGTACAAACAAACAAATAAATGTTTCATCTTTATAATATAGTATTTATTAAATTATATACATTTACATTTTGTTTTGTTTTTTTGTTTTTATTGTTTTTTTGTGCTATCTATTGAACGTTTATCTTTGCAATACTTTGTAATTGTTGTTAATTGAATAAAAGTTGTTTAACGGAGACAATCGTGTTTAAAATTATTACAACATTTTTATTTATAATTTAGGATTTACAGAGTTTCGAAAAGCAGAATTATGGATGAACAGAATTTTAAAATACAGAATATTAGATTTACAGCATTTTGAAATATAGAATTTTGGATTTACAGAATTTTGAAATACAGAATTCTGGATTTACAGAATTTTAGATTACAGAAGAATGGAAAAGCAGAATAAAGGAATACAGAGTTATGTTCATACAGAATTTTTTATTCAAATACAGAATTTTGGAATACAGAAAAACGACCCGTTCCCACAATAAGGCCATTTATTTCCAGTAAAACTATATGATTCAGAACTAAGACGTAGACGTAAGATTGAGATAAAAACAATTCTTGTGAGTAAGAAAAAGTTATATTTATCGTTGCTGGGGAGATGTTATATTACTGTGACACACGTCGCAACTTCAAGGTATTGTTTTTTCTTGTCATCTTAGTTACTTTATTGGATTAAAATTCAATATTTCTCCTCATTAGATGGCATGATTCGAAATGAATCTGATTAATTAACTTTGACCTGTGTCCAAGTTTGCCTCGCCTCTGTCCTGTGTCCTTTGTTTCTTTTTTTTCTATAGGTATAATCACATTTAGGTCATCATCAAGCTCCCTACAGTCACGTAGGAAGGGAATAAAAGTTATTAAATGAATTAGCTGAACGTTGAACAAAAACATTGCCACGAAATGAAACATCCTTTTTAAATTGTGTGCATCACCGTTGGGCGCAACACCACACCATAAACTTCCTTACAAACCAACCCTGATTCCCCCAACACCACCCAACTTTGAGTTTTCCCTGGTCGTACACATAAATAACTATCACTCTCGTATACACATACCTACTTGAGCGAGTTCATAAAAAGGTTGTAAAGTATAAATAAACTAACCCCTTTGACAGTCTCAATATGCTCTCCCCCAACAACAAACATTGTTGACCTCCAGAGCAGTAATCTTTTGCCAACATTTATAAAAATGACAGTTGATAGATGTGTTTAACTGGGCAGGGGTGTTTGTTGAAAGAAAAGGGGGAGGGGGAGGAGGAGTGTGCAGGCAATTACTGCAACGACACAAAAGGTATATGAACCTGAAACAAAAAGGTCATTTTCAAAATAAAGAAGGTTTACGAAGCGATGTCCATTTTGCAGCCAGCCATATGTGTGCAGGAAACTTTCTTTGCGCAGGGTTGTTAAACGATGTGTACAGCCTCGAAAAAAAATCACATTTTGTGTAAGGAGTTAAGTTTTATACAGTACGGATTACATTTCAAAGTATGTACCAATGTAACATACCAATAGACCAGCTATAACGAGTATATGTAGTGACGACATACATACATATTTAAATCTTTATAACCCGCTATCTTAAATAGAAAAATGTAGTCAGCAATATATGTTTTGAGTACAAGTTATGTTCTTAGTACAAGCAACATGCAATGCGTAATATTTACATATGCTTGTACTCAGTCTAAGGAAAATTTATCACGTGTTATCAATACAGACGATATGTACCCAATACACAATTGTAAACCAGCTACAGTATATAGCTGACTAAATAGAACAAAATTTAATTCACAACACCAAGCAATGTTACAAATACAAGCAACGTACAATGAGTCAGTAAAATATGTACTGAATACACAGCTCACTTAAATATATTGTTTCGGCCAAAGTATGAAATGCTTTGAATAAATATTGATGTGTTCATGTCCATGTTCTTTTCAAAGCCAAATGTATGGGCCTCGAAGAATTATGGCATCTTTTGAATCGGCCTAAAGGTTTTGAACAATCGCAAATTATTATTGATCATTTTGAAGCATCAACAAAAATCACACAAATAACAACACTGTAAGCCCTGACGTGCACGATTCCTTGGTATTTGACGTTCAATCGCATTTCTCCTCCGCATCTCTCACCATAATCAAATCGCTTGCGTTTAACGAATATTTTATATTGAGGCACGTTCGTTGTTGGTCTGCAGTCTGCAGACCGCACCCTCCCCCCCTCAACAACACCCAACTTCCACCATGCCACTGCCATGTATGTATGTTTATGGCCTTAGCTTTAATGGAAAAATATCAACACCCGTCAATGTAATTTGTCCAAACTCGAAGCGGCGAACTCCAAGTCGGAATCGGAACTCAAAACGAGCTATTTAACCCGTGCTGCTCATTCGTGGTCATGCATCTCTGGAGTGCAGTAATGCACACACATGTTTTTTTTAACTTCTTTTTTTCCTGCTGTTGTTGTACAAATTCACACGTGTCGCGCCGCGTTATGCACGACTGAGTGTGTACCTATAACTTGGATATACATTTGTCATGTCACCTGTGCGGACGAAGGCAACGGCAACGACAACGACAATGACACGACGCGACGCGACAATGATGGTGGACATTCATTTCCGAGACTTTAATTTGTAATTAACACGCATTATGACGGTGACGGGATTTTCATTTTTATCATTTTTAACATTGCAATCCATTATGACTGGATCTGGAGGGCAATCATTCATCTAGACTCTAGAGTGAGAATGAGAGAGACACAGGGAATTAACTAGAAGCAAGACTCATGTGCAGCGTTGCCCCCCTACTACACTTGTAGTATTTTTACTACATTTTATTTTCCCAAAAAGTCACTACGTACAATCCTTAAATATTCACAAAACACTACAATTTAGGAATTTCAGGAAATATAAAATCTAAACAAGAAAATATATATTGTTTGGAATAAAATTGGATGAAAATTAAATTATGATTTGATTTAAAAACCACAAAATTATGATTTGATTTAAAAACCACACAAAACAGTCAATTCCTTTTCGCTAAAACAATTTTAGGGTATCACTAAGTGAAAATGGCATTTTTTTTAAATTATAAACGATGTATTTCAACTTTTTATTTAAACACTTTAATTAAAGTTAAAATCGTCAAAGCCTGACTTTAATTTTTTAGTATAACACTAGCTCGAATGCCACCAGTCACATTTTTTCTCAGAAACCGTCATTGATTAAGGCGAGTTTGACTTTAATTTGTTTAAAAAAATGGTTTCAACGCACTTGTTTATAGTTAAAGAAAAGTTAGAGAGCTGCATCAAAGCTAAAATATAGTTAATTAGTTACACGTTTATGCCATAACAATAGGCACTAATTTTAAAGAAATGATTAAAATCAGCAATTTCTATACTTATTTTGAAGTGGTTTTAAAGTAGCATCGGTTATTAAAATGAAAATTTTGAATTATTTTCTAAGTTATGTTTACTAAAATTTCTAAAATTCGAAAGGTTTAAATAATTTAGTTAGTGTACTTTTAACGTTTTCAAGTAAACTAAATCCGACACGCTCACGCTACATTTTCAATCAGTTGGGGGGGCAACACTGCTCATGTGCGATATGTTGCGGCAAAATGATGGAGTGTGAGACAATCCGTGTCCAGAAATAATTCCTTGGAGTACGATGATGATGGATCAGATGTGACGATGCTGTCAAAAGAAGACGTTGCGCTGACGCTGGCTGGGTGTATAAACAAACCAAACCAATGTGTTGGGATTAGGTTTACTTATAGAACAGTCTCTGTACCCATCAGAATATGGTCAAAGGCTGATTAAAGCTCTAATCTTGATTTGGTTTAGGGACTGTCAAGGGGACTTTAGTTAAGACCCTTTGGTTTGAGGGATTTAAATCAAACGCTTAATGAATTTTAAAAGAATTGAATATAGACCTTTTAAGGACTCAGGGCCAGGGCTCTTAGGGTGTTGTGTCTAAAATTTAAAAACCTTAAATGATTAATATTTCGGTTCAGTTAAAATGTATGCTAGGCGCTTGCTGTTCTGACTATAGCTGACCATGTAGACCTAAAGGGTCGGGGCCCTTATGATGGGCTGTCGGCTGTTGAGTTTAGGTTAAAATGTTTAATGATTGATATTGTCTTAGTAAAATAAATATTATCTGTTGGTTTTATAATTTAATAGCTGCTTGATGTTTTAACCATTGACCTTGCAAGGCCAGGGCCCCTGAGGCATGACAAATTACATTCTAAAATTAATAAATTTTTTTCATAAAATGCTGGCGCTTGAGTTTTTTTTGGGAATGTTTGATGCTTAATGTTCTGAGCAAATCGGCTTACAGGGCTAACTTAAGATTTTAGATTCAATTTTATCGGCTGTTGGTTTAAATAAGCAGTAGTTGTCGGTTACATAAAAGCCTTCCAGTGCCTGGGCCCTATACTTTCTGAAACTTGGTTAACTGAAGAGAGCTTATAGTCAATTTTAACAAGTATTTCAACTGAGGAACCATTAATTTTTGTATATGACCTGAAAAATCTTATAATCTTCTGACTAATTTTCTCTTCAAAATTACATAAGGTTTCCTAGAAAATCTGAAACTACATTGTCACAAGCCTTGATTTGTCTGAAAATCGGTCCTTGACTGTAAAGAACCAACATAAGCTAACAGGATATATACTTTCACTGAAGGAATAAAAGATACTTATGTATGCCAACAGGAAATAGGACAACTTAAGGTTAAAAGGGATCCATGAATATATCCCAAGCAATTAAATGAAAATGCTTGTATCGTTTGAATGGGGTGATGGCGAAGACATTTTTTTTTGTGTTGGTCCCAATGGAGTAGTTTTGTATTTTGAGTATATATATATGTATATGCCAACAAAGGACATGTCTGATATCTCAAAGACTTTGAGTAGGTAATAAAAGGAAATGAACATTTGTTTCAAGTGTTTTGCACAAGCAATCAAAAATGGCACTGGTAGGTACCAGTATTTAATTTTAATGGACTACACCTGATGGAAGTGATGGACTGAGGGTCGGTCAGGATCATGATGAAGTAGGATTTCAGGAAAAACGATGCAAAATTTATCTAGGTATATAAAGTATCGAAAATTAAACCAGACAATTGAAGCTTTGTAAGTACCCTATAGACACTATTGTTTTATTCATCAAAGGAAAATGTTATTTTAAATTGATTGGAAATTTTGTTGAATTGCAAATGGGCTCTGTGAGTCCTGTTTGACAAAAGTTTTCCATATTAATTTTATTCTTTTAAGTTTTTCTTTTTTTTTTGTTATCGAGAGAATTTTAAATAGCCCCTTGTTTAAGTTTGTTTTTTTAATTTTCAATTTGCAGGAGTGATAACATTTTCAATAAATAATTGTCGGTTCCTGATACATATTTGTTTTGTTTGGAAGTTGAACGTAAGTTCACTTTACAGGACAATGCAACACTATATGAAGACAACGAAAAGCGCTATGAGAAGAATATGGAGAGGATAATGCTGGTCGGTTATCCTGAAAGATTTGTATTGACTCAAGTGCTAAGGCTATACGATCACAGATTGCATCGTGAATTTGTTAAGTGGGACTTTGATCGCATGGAATATGATCTAATTTAAAAATCAATTCTTAGAGGAAGTGCATTTTTGGATGTATAACTTTCCTCACTTAATTAAGGTGGTCCTAAGCACTGGATAAGACTTGGGCCTGAATGACCAAGATTTTTCAAAAACCTTGGTCCTTAGCTATAACCTATAGCTGCCTCCATTTGCATACATTAAGTTGGTTAAGGTCATCTTGCACTGTAGTGCTTTACCTATACCCAGTCGCGATCTTCCTTTAAGTAAGAGATTTAATGTCTTTGCCAACAAACTTAACTACCGTGGTTGGTGCGATAACAAACCATTCTTTAGTTCAGAGTTATATGAAAGTGCAGTTGCAGTCCGAAAAACTAGCTGTGTGGTGCTGTTTATGCCATGGCAGCAGGTTTCAAAGGACCTTATAAAATAAATAAATGAATTGGGTGGCGCAACAGCTTGTGGAGAACCAGGGCCTAGTGACCTACAACTCTCAACCATTCCTGTGTGCGTGTTGTTGGCAGGAATGGAGGGGACCTACAGTTTTTTGCCGAGTCCGAACGGTTAATGAGAAGCACTTTTTCATGACAAGTATACTCTTGAAGGGTTTGTCAGTTCCTCGGATAAAACATTTCTGTTTTTAGGTGGCACGGCTGGGAATCGAACCCACTCCTTCGGCATGACAGTCCTACGCACTAACCATCATGCCACGAGGTACTTCAAAGGACCTTAATTCTTCCAAAATGAGGAGGGAAAATGTTATAGCCCAATAACTGCCATATGAGAGTTATAGTGCAGTGCGACATTTAGTGGATTATAACAGTTTCCCTGCACGAGATACAGACTTATGCCCACACAAAAAAATAGCACATATTGAGAACTTTCCAATGATATAGGTCAGAAAGTGGTACAACATATGGGACGAAACGCCCATTCTCCTTTGTATCTATGACTGACTGAAATAGATTAAGTATTTTGTCCGTCATATAGATCTTGAAAATGTTTTCAAACTATGTATTTTTGTATCCATATAAATTTGGTTTCAAGGCCCATTTTTTCATTATGGAGTTAATTTTAGTTAAACCAAAATGTCCTAATCCTGAACATAAATTAGGTAAATATAAACTAAAGCTGCTATTGGTATTGTAACATAAGCGTAGTTTACAGTTCCAATGCGAAAAAAAAATCAAAATTTTCAAAACGATCTTCCACCCATTCTGTGCACCAAATTGAATAATATTCAAGGCGAAAAACGTTTGCCTTGGTCTGAGCCACCCATTGAGTCATTAATTTACCCTTAATTAATTATTTTTGGATGCAAAAGCCAGTTGCGTGGAAATAATGGGGGCTATCGTGGATAAAATTCCCCACGGAATTTCTCCCATCTCCTAAAATTGGAAATGCCAACAATATTCAACTGTTCCTTGCAGGTTCAAATTTGGTCGATCAAAATGGTAGCCCCGTAGTCATGGAATATTCATTTTCGATGCCAATAAATTCCGAGAGAAACTGCGAACACGATTCACGTTCCCAGTTTTCGACGATGGGAAAAATTCCGTGGGAAATTTTTTTGAGGTGAATATATTTTTTTTTAAGTGTAAACCGATCATCCAAAAAAAATTTAACTCATCACACTTTTTTCGCATGCAAAACAATCACCGGTCCATTGTTTTGCATGATATTTCATGACAGCAATGGTTTTCTATTTTACATGAAACTATAAACCAATCATGCAAACACTTAATTTTGCATTTCACCTCAATTATTTTTGACATGCGAGAACATAACCTACAAATATTTTTTAGGTTAAAAGCTATTTAGTAGCTGTTGATAGGTCGATTAAAAGCCATTGATAAACTAGTTCAAGAGCTCTGTCTGATACCAGAAAATAAAACATGTTATAAGACACTTGATGAAAAATCAGGATTAGTTTAAATCTTAATAGCAAAACCTTCAAATATTTATATTGTCCCAGAATTTAAAGATGGAATCAGATCAATTTTCTTTACTTGAGCTTTGTTAAATTTATTTGAAGTCCACTTATCATACACTTACACGTATTCTACCAAAGAATGAATAAAAAAAAACATTTGTCCAACAAGTAAAATGAAACATTCCATCCATTTCTCTCCTATCCAACCACACTTGAACTTCTTTTTTTATTTGGCAATTTAAAGATTTTTTTCAAAGACGCGAAATTTACACAAACCTCAAATTGGTCCAAAGATAAATAAATAATAATAAAAAAATCTCAAATTACTGCCTGAAAGAAATTTTGTGTCGTAACATGCAGGCGCAGGGTGTATACAGGGTTAGCGAATCAAATAAGCTAAAACATTTTATGGGAAAAATGTTTCAATATTCCTTGAGAAAAAAGAAAAAAATTATCTCAATATAAATCAGGTCCATCTTTATTAATTTAAAGGAAGATGAAAAGGATGTATAATGAGAGAGACGAAGTGCCTTTTCGCATATGCAAACTACACTCATACCAGGGCACAGAACGCCACCTTGAGGTGGCTCTACAGGTATTTTGTCCCCAGTGTGTGTAACATTACTTGAACTCTTCTATGACTTATCTATTATTTTATGTAGGAATAGTGTTAACGTCAAAATTCACGAGGAATTCTTAAATAGATTCGGTAAGAAGGTTTTTGAAAGTTTCTTTTCGGTCAAATTACATAAAATGCATGATATTTTCTTAAATCATCTGAATCTTGAAACACATTGAAGCTATTCCCTATCCTTTAAAGAATTCTCTCCTCAGAACATGTTAACGAATCATATTTCAAAAGGTTCCGCACTACCATACCACCATGTGTGTGTGTGGTGTATATTTTTGTTGTTGCTATCCCAAAATATCTTTTCAACAAATCAAATTGACAATTTCCTTTTCGTATTCGTTGTAATTTCCTTCACATTCAATTGTTACTCGCATTTCCTTGAGTTTTCTTCAATTTTATTTTTTTTTCCTCGCCAGATGAGAAGAATGACATATAAACTATTTCCCATCTTCGTGGACGGACGACTGACGACGACTTGAAATTTTATATCTCTGAAGCTCTCATAAGCCAACATCATCATACATATCATCATAACCTTACATTTCGGATGGGCTACGTTTCTTTTCGGTTCTTCAAATTGAAAAAAAAAGAAGAAGAGGAACACTACCACCTTACACAATGGAAACAGATTGTTATCCTGGTTCATTGTTGTTAGTTCTTGAGATCATTGAAACTGTATAAATATATAAATGTAACATGCTCACCTCACCCACAGCATAGACAAGGGTCACGTAATACGATGAAAAGGTCCAAAACTTCATCGTTATTCATACATAGTATATTCTAAGGGAAGGTTAAGAAGCTAAAGGACGACTACGTCAACAACGACAGTTAACCAAAAATGGAGATGAAGAATTTTACTGTAGTAATAGGATATATAACACTTTTGGACAACGACGACGACACGGCGATGACGACAAAGACGAATTCAACATTAATTTGGACCAACTCGAGTTGATGATAAAATTTGAAAACGTTCGGATGGTGAATACCTTTGCCTTCCAGGATATTCTTCTTGAATTTAATTGGTAGCTAGCGGCGGCAGAATTGAAAGCTTTAAAGAAATTTATAGTCAGCAAATCGTGACCTGTTACGTCTTTGTG
The DNA here is from genome assembly GCA_963921185.1 of Dasysyrphus tricinctus. Classification (NCBI taxonomy): domain Eukaryota; kingdom Metazoa; phylum Arthropoda; class Insecta; order Diptera; family Syrphidae; genus Dasysyrphus; species Dasysyrphus tricinctus. Next base: position 16,633,114 of record OY992533.1, on the reverse strand, counting down.
TCGTCGTCTTAGCCGTCAGTGAAATTGTTTGGAAATAAAAAAATAAAAAAGAATGAGATGGAAAACTACAGTGTAGACCAAGTTTTATCTAAGACTATACTGAAACTGTTTTACATAATCAATATAAACGATGAAAAGTCGAAGAAGCTGCACAAAAAAGTGGTAAGACTGCAAAAAACTTGATCATAATACACAACAAGTTGGTTGAGATGACATGGAGGAAATCGGCCAATGTTCCCACTTTACCTGAGTTTGCCAACATAGAGAGATAAGTACTCAATTTCACCTCTTTTCAATCAACAGAAAAAGCAGTATAGGACAGAGGGACAGAGATATCAGAGTCATCAGCGAAAGTGACGAAAAATTTTAAAATTGAATAAAATAAAGGAAGTAAAAAGTTAAGGCCAAACAACTCACCCTTGAGGAACACCATCAATTTGAAAAGAAATTGGATTACTCAATGTTGTATTAAGAGTAAAGGCTTAAGAAAGGACCCTTGAGGACCACCTTTACTCGCACAGGGAATTGGATCACTCAAAGTTGTATAAAGAGTAAAGACGCTCCAACCAGAACAACAACAATTGCAAATATGAAATTTAAAGAAGATGGGGCTTAGAGGTTTTGTTTGCCCATGTAAACCATAACAAAAAATCTCAGTTAAGAAACTATCCAAAATTTCTTTTTTATATATGAAGAGTTAACGCCCAAGAACTGATCCTTGAAGAACACTTTTGCCTTTTTGCATATTTTAAATTCTTTTAAGTCTTTTGACAAATTAAAGTCTCGACATACAAATATTATTCAATTGTGATTGTTAAATTTTCTTCAGAGAATGGGAACTTTGCTATTGCTTACGACAACAACGATGACGACCAAGTTATGTTGCATTTAGATTATGAAACTCATGGAACGCACGGTATGCAGCAGCAACATCCAGAAGTAACTCGCAATGTAGTTAAAGGTCATGCAACATGACATTAAAGATTATAATCTCCTCCAAAAGGGAGTAGCTTGCTTGAAGTTTTTGCCTACCTACTGTTTAAGCCATCACATGAATTAAACGTGATGTGTGTGTGTTTTGTGAGCAACGATGTGGTGGCAGCACGTTGGCGGCTTGCTACTGTTTTGATTTTGTAACGAAAAAAAAAACTAGTTGCGGCATTTCTTTTGCTATGCAAGAGGAATTCATTCGATGGATGGGTGCAGTTATTTCAGATTTTGCAAACGAAACCCAGTAGACAGCACGACTAGCTAGGAAGCCAGAGACGACACACTTTTCAAAACATAATTGATGGAGTTACTTTGCCAGCTCTTGATGCATTGGAAGCTTTTTTTTCGACGATGGTGAAAGGGGGTAAAAGTTTATTAACTATTGGAAAAGGCAGAGAATCATGATTCGGTAGCATACTTGGAGGCATTCAGGCAATGAACACTTCACAAACTTGAAGTTTCCGGGCATTTTTTTCCTTCCAAACATGCAGTACTTTTGCTTTGCGCTGCCAGTTATATAGCTCGAAGCATCTTTGGCCATCCTATACCCGGCAATTTGGACAAATATCTAATATCTATCTGATCCCGTCATGCATTTTTAGTGCATAAATCTCACTTAATCTTTCAACACACATATAACATCCATCTCGATCGACACTTTCGGAAGAGTAAACTGTCACTCTTAATCAATAAGGTATGTAGGTACTCTCTTAATAAATTTTTTGTTCGCTTACAACTTTAAGCTGCATCAGTCCATGGATGGATATGGAAGAAACCTTTTTTTACACATCGCTCTTTAAACATTTTTCTTTTGAAATTGCATGCTTCAACTTCCAGCGAAACATTCCTCAATGATGGAATACCACTTAAGGCCAATGAAACGCATGTTAACTCATTTTGCTTCCTCCCGCTTCTCGATATGGTGTCGGTCGTCTCATCGTTTCATTCTATTCAGAATTATTGCGAGATGATGCTCTGCTTGAATGGTGCAAGCAGATATATACCTATACTATAAGTTCCTTGTTTGAAGTCCCGTCCAGCAAATTAAAATGCACACAAACTCAATTGGATTTGAGACTTCATTGGAAGAAAAAGGCCTACGTGCATCCACTTAAGGATTACCTCACAATCTCCGCCTCTGTCCCTATTTAAGTTACAAAGATATACAAGTAGTTCCATCCACATCCACCTAAGGCTTATCTAAAGCGAAAAAAAAAACTATTACACATAGGAAATGCCCGATGAAAGACGAAGAGCATTCAAGAATTTCATATTAGAAGAAATGCTGATGGGGCAGGAATACTACGAGTCCAGTAGGTAGGCATAGAATGTGATGGTTTTTCCTTGCAACTATTTATAGCCATCGTCTTGTGATGGTTTGTAACTTAACCACACCGGAGGGAGAACGAAACGAATAAATTAAATTCTCTTTCCGCCATCACCATCACCATTGTCGTCACAGGCAGTGGATTCTTGGCTATACAGCATCATGCATTGATGATGCAACGATGACTGACGGCAACGAGCCGGACTCCCAACTTAAACTGCATCACTGTAGCGGATCGGCAGTGTCTCTCGTTCATTCACTTGCACCGATGAGATTTTGATGTAATCCACACGGCTCGGTGCGGCGGCGGTGGTGGCGATTAGTTGAGGTGCAGTAAGAAAATTTCACACAGTTTGTACCTTGCAAAAAATTTCATTCCTAAAAAGAGGTTCCTATACTTATAGGTCGGCACTAATCAGGAATTTCCTAGAAATTATTTAAGTTGTTCTCAAGAAAAAAAAGTGCTTCATAATTCAGCACATTTTTACTAAAGCTTATGGAATTCAATTGAAATCTATAGAGTGGTTCTTGCGGCAGTCCAATATGATGAGCTCTGTGAAGCCAAAACCTCCAGCTCAAAATTTCGGAAGAGTTACATATGATCACATCAGGTTCGTCTGTTCATCGTTTATCTACGATTTTTTAACCAATAAAAGCCATCAACCAACACCTAGAGTTGCAAAAATATCTTTTTTATAGCAACCTTACAAACAAAGAATCTCGTCCACCAGCGCGCTTTAAATTAAATTTAAGGCAGGTGGAGCTCGGAGAGTTCGTTTTCTCATACCTACAAAAAAATCTCATTATCCATTTCTTAAATTAATTGCAAAGAATCAAAAACGTCATCCAGTACCTGCAAGTCAAAGCCAAAATGGTTTTTTGGTGAAACGAGCGGTAGTGTCTGTTCATAAGCTCATTAAATCACGTGTGTCCATCTTCAGTAACATACATAAATGTTCATTTTTATAATAGCAACTATAAAAGCAAAAATAAAAGTCGTGCAACTAAATTAAATTATTAAATGGTTCATTGGCTGGTTTATCCCACTAATAAAATCGTATCGCTATGCTAAAAAAATCTAACAACGTTTAGTTTTTATAGCAACTTTCAACATACAAAAAAATCGTCCAGCACCTAAATTGAATTTAAGGTAAATGGGGTTAATGAACTTCGTTTGTCCATGTCACGTCCAGCAAACGAAAAAAAAAAAACAAAAAATCGCTTTTGCATTTTCCATACAATAAATATCCCAAATTCCTTCTTTACAGCAAGTACCAAAAAAAAACTACAAAATTGGAAATCACCCCGACATGAAAAGTAAGAAGAGAGTAAGGCCCATTGTTGCTGATGATATTTAACGACGTTTGTGTATATCTATTCAACAAAAAAAAATCGTTTCTCCACCTACAATTAAATAAATATGTATTCAATATTCCTTTTTTATAGCAACTATTAACAAAAAAAAAACAAGAGTAACATAGCACCCCCAAATAAAAACTGAAGAGGGTATAGTGCCAATTCATTTAGTTTGTCGAAGTTTTTTCAAAGTATAAGATTCTTCTTGCACCCTCAGTCATAAAAATTTTGAAAACAAAATTTTATGGCAACGATACGTTTCGATAACATCAGCTATGAACCTTGGATTCCTATCAAACAAAATAGTAAATACACGTCACGTTTCCCTCCATGAAACATGCAACCTAAATCATTTATCATGAAATTGTCAAGTCTCAACAAAAACAACACACCAAAAGAAATTTTTTCCCAAGAATTTTTGAACGTATCATCGGAACTAAAAAAAGATGGATGGAACTTCGTTTTCTCAGATGGCTACTACAGACACATCTTTTGCATCCATAACAACATGCGCATCATACACCGGAAAATTTGTTATATCTTCAGACAGCCTATCAGTCATAAACGCCATAAGAAATCCTGATCACAATACTGTCATCATTAATAAAATTCGGGACTATCTTATCAGCAAACCTAATAAATTAAAACTAATGTGGGTACCTAGCCATATGAGTATAAAAGGTAATGAGCTTGCAGATGAGTCCCATCGTGCTCCGGTTTATTATTTTGAACCTGTCACCAAACTCGATCTATTGCGCCACTTAAATCCAAAGCTCAAACTCAAAGTACTATCCGATTGGGCAACTTACAATCATCATTATTCAGAAATAAACTTGGAAAGACTCCAACCTATATACCCTATCACCACCTCAAAAGCTATGAACTCAACTTTTATAAGACTACGCCTTGGCCACACCATCACTACACACCAACACCTCCTTCGTAATAGCCGTTCTACACTATCCCATTGAGTATTAATACATGTCAAAAAAGTGTGAAGAAAGTCATGTATAATAGTGTGGAAGCAAAATATGAAATTTCATCACACACAACTTGACATCGCATCCTACACGATTTGACATGTGTTTATACCTGAAAATATTTAAGATCGGTTCTAAAACCATCACACATTCTATCCCACTTGGGCGTTTGAGGTTATGGTGAAACTGATTTGTTTTGATGCAAGTGTGGAAGCAAAATATGAAAATCATTTTCATCACACAAATTTGGCAGTCGTATGAAATTCTTTCCCACTTTATTCTGACATGTGTTAATACTTTGTGGGATAGTGTAGAGGCACTTTAAGGAAAGTTCACCCACTTGTTCCTCTTGCAATGCTTGCATCGACATAAAACATATTCTTAACAACTGTCCAGTTACAACATCTTATCAAAACTCAACCTCAAATTTATCCATATATGAAGCCCTAAAAAGCCCTAGTCATGATAATATACAAAAAATAAATAATTTCTTTAAAACAAATACATAATGTAGAAATTTAACTTTTTAAATTAGTATACCTAATATTAAATTTTATAATAATAATGAATGTACACATTAATAACGTTTCTGAAAACTATAATTTTCTGTTTAGATTTAAGTTTACCTCAGAGCCGGAAGTCTTGTAACTTAAGCTTGTTTTTTATGTTAACATTATAATTTTAATTATTTGTTAATTAATTATAGTAATAATAATAAATTTAATGTGGATGAGGGTCATTTGAGTTAATTTGGTTCCTAGCTTTCCATGCCTAAAAATAATCTAACAAATTTGTTTAGCAACTTTCAAAATCAAATAAAAGGCAAGAAGGCCGTGGCGTGGGTTCTTTTTACCAAGTCTGTCCAGCATACAAAATCGTTTTGCTACCCTCCAAAAAACGATTTTTCACATTTAACTTAAAATTCATTGAATTCACAGTCGTCCTTAAATAAATCCGAGACGGTCAGTTATTTGGATTGGAAATTAACCCTGGCATTATAAATTTCCTTTTTTCATACTGGAAACCAATTACATAGGTACTTAGCTTGTGAAATTCTTGTTTTTTTTTTCTGTTACGGTGCTTAAGCCTGATGTGCGGAAAATGAGAGAAAAATCTAAAATGGAAAATTTTGCGGATACAACAGGTTTAAGCCATTTGGAGAGATCCGAGATGATTGTGGTTTTGACAAATCCTTGGGGTATTTGTATTTATGTATAGAAGTTTGCAGGTGACATTGACACCGGAACACCTTCTCAGATTCATTTCGTAGGTATTCGTATATGGACAGAACCAGAAACGTTTGGGAAAAAGAGTTTTCTATTACCATTGAATTTTTATATATATATGTAGGTATACCAAGAAATTCTAGTATAGTAGTAGAAGCAAATCGTGATTTCTAAAGCAAAGTGGTTTCACATTTTGAGACAAGTCAAAGCCTTATATCACGTCGGCGTCGCGTCGTTGTCGGTTCTTTCGAGCTAATGCCAATTGGATGAATGCCATTATGCTAACCTCTAGATCTAGAACTATAGACTATTACTTCTTCCATGCGTTTATGTCTCGAAAGAAATTAATTGTTATTTCGTCAAGTCTAGTCTTCTTCTGTAGAATTATTATAGGGGCTTGGTATGGTGGGCGCCACAATTCTCATGTTCACTATGACATTTCTAAGCAATGGTGATATTAATTATGATGAATATTTTTTTTTACTTCTTCTTTAAGAATCGAACCTTTGGTATTGTGTAACACATATTTAATTTTGACTTGCTCAACTTATGGGAAAAATCATTTGTGCAATAAGTACACCTTATGCATTTCGCATGAGGTAGAAGCTAGTTCTTAGTTTAAGCTGAACTCTAAGAATTGGCAGTCAGTGTTTTGTTGTGTTTAAAATTAATTCAATTGTGTTGAGACTCTGGGCTTCTTGGAGCTCTTATTTCCATCTTAATCATAGAAACACACAAAAGCTGTTTAATCAAAGTAGCATATCCCAATAAACTAAATGAGCTGAATCTTCATTTTCGCCAAAAATACTTGCGCACGAAAAGAAAAAGGGACTGACTGTTGAAGGGATATCTCTTTGAAAAAAAAAACCCTTAACAGTGCTTCAAGAACTCAAAAACTCGCCCTCCGAATTCTCAGATTTTTCTAAAAACGGTTTTCAAGCTCTCAAGAATGAATCCTCTGAGTTAATAGGATTTAATAGTGAATCAAAAATGCCCAGTGTGCTCACACAAAATCAAATTGGCTTGAGTATCCAATTATTTTTATATTATAGTTTCGTAGCCGTACACACTAACTAGTAATGTGATTTCGTTACTACAGCTTATAAGTAAACACATACTTCGAATGATTAACAAAATACAAACATAAGTACTGGTGGGTATTTGAAAGAAGTACGTAATAGGTCCACCAAACAATAAGCAGTCGAGATGGAACTAACCCAAATACAAGTAGACACTAAAATTGTTATTAAGTCATAATTCTTCCGGTTTGTAGGCCAATACTTTTAACCTTTAATGAGTTATGAACCATTTCAACTTTACGATACTTCTTCACTTCCATCAATCAATATATTTTATTATTTAAAATAGAAAATATCATATGACCCCCCATTGCCTACTACATACAGAGGCTTAGTTCATCGTTGTTTAAAATAAGAAATCAATTAATATTGGGGAAGCGACAAGGTAGTATTTGATCATCATCAAACTAAATTTGATTTATCATTGACATCAAGTTCAAAATTTGATTAATTTAATATATTTACAAATATGTTAGAAACCTTGAAATTTTAATTGGTAGGTAAGCAATTTAAATTTACTTCAAATTCCATATATCATACGAGTAAATGTGTAAAAATATCTTAGTGAAAAATACCTTGAAAAACTTTTAGACACCTGCTTCAATACCTATACTGCGGAATCACATTCAAATGAGTCAAAATCATAAAAATATGATGAGCGAAGAAAACGCCATTAGCCTCGATTTTTTTTTTTTTTTATAAACAAATTATTTTATTATTCTCCATGAAAGCAAATTTAATTTTCCCCAACACTCAAAGAGTCAATTGATGAGATGATAATTGCTTATGGCACTTCAAGTCTTCATCTTAAATAAATGCTTGTCTTTGTAAACAACAAGTTCTGAATGTATGTAAATACCTTCCATAAATTCAAATTGTACGATCGCCTCCGAGGGATATAGTTTTGTATTTATGAAATTAAAATATGTCAAATAAATCAAATGTAATTAATACAATGGTTAGACAATGCTATTTACTCAACTTTTGTATTCTCTTTAAAGTACGGAAATTTGATGGTTAGTCTGGGTTTTAGAATTATGTATGAACTGTTATCTGAACTTCTAAATGAGTCATTTGGTTTCTCAAAGGTTTTGTTAGCTATTTTTAAATAGCAGACTGTTAGCAATGGTATTTCGTCTTCAAAGATAATGATATCACGCTCAGTTTTAAAGTATGGGTAGGTGGCACTTAATATAAGTAACCAATATGGGAGACTTGAGAACTACTTATTCAGGTAAGCCACTTTGGAAATGGGACTTAGTTATTTTTGTTTATAATTAGCTCGCACTTAAATTAAATTTATGACAACACGAGCTGTAAAGACAAATTAAAAGGCTCTGGGATCTTAGGACCACAAAGGTATGTTGGATATTTGCAAAAATAAGTTACCATCTTATAGGTAAGTAATTGGTCTTAAAAGGTCAACTAGTTTCAGAAATTGATCAGCAACAGAAAGTTTTAATCAATGATTTAAGTTTTTCAAATTCAGGAGCAATTTGAATGAAGAGACACACTCCTTAGCCATAATAATAACACCAGTAAGCCCTTTAACGGCTCCAAAGCTCTACCGCGGAGTAGAAGAAGTGATCAAAATAAGATCAAATCAGGAGAAAGCGGCGAAAAATTCAAAATCTGGAAAGAGTTCCCATAACTGAGGCTTTCTAAGCCACTATGCACTTGGGAATTATAACCAAGGACATGACACACCCTTTATCCTCCTAATAAGAATCCGACTGAGTAAAATAGCTGGCCTCCTCACAGGACACTGCGAGCTTAGAAGACAACTCAACATTCTTGGCTTATGATTTGTACAACATTTTCATTCTGCCACTCTTATGAGGAAGCACTTGCCCACGCTTATAAAGTAAATGTGTGCGCCAAAGACACCTAAATCTAGGACGTCACCACTTTAATTAACAAATTGGTAGAGTGAGTTACCTGATTCTGATCTTAATGGGGAAACAATAGATTTGTAGGTCGTAAAGCATTTTAACGACCCACAAATTCTAAAAATGATGACAAATGGACTTTCTCATACAGCCAAGTGGCCGCATGAGAAAAGAAATTCACTGAAATAACACACTGATTTGATGTTATTAAATAGAATGAGAGCAACTAAAGACCATTCGTTAAAAACAGGTCAGGGGTACCAATCCTAAAATATCAAAATTCATCAACTCATGAGGAGGTATGTTGGTTCAACTCATGGAAGATCTTAAAAAAAACTTAATTCCTACGGGTGTAGGCATATTTTAGAAAATGTAGAAAAATTAAGCTATGAGGCATTGTGATGGACATTCAAATCATCTGCAACAGTCAGTAGCGGATCCAGGATTTGGCTGTGGGGGGGGCTTGGAGTTCCCTTAGACACATCTTTTGAAAAATTCTTAATCATATACGAATACCCTACCATCCCAAATTTTCTTTTCTCAGAAAGTACGCTAGTCGGCAGCTGAACCAAAAAAGATTTTGTATAGTGCAAAAATATATGTATAGGTACTTAATAGGAAAACTCTGCAAAATGTTATGATTGGAATTGGATTAGGAAGCTTCAGCTGCTATTTTGAAAAGACGCTTTGACCAGTTTCTCCACAAAGACACATCGTATAGAAAAGTTGTTAGGATATATTTATAGGAACTTTAAATATGTAGGTAGGTATCTTTCTTTGATTTGAATATTTTTTGCTGGATTTATAAAACCTCTTCCTAAAGTACTTTTTAACTTAAGACAGCCGTCCACCTCCGAAAAATTATTGATAAAATTTGTAGGTTACTGTTGTCTCAAAATTTTTTAACTTGAATTGGTTGTCCAAAATTTGATTAACTGAACATTTTATTTACATATTTAAATAAAGCTTCCAACGAATGAGAAATTTTGAGAAACTAAGACTAAAAGAGTAACAGTGCAAACTTTTTTTCTGTTTTTGACACTAACGTAAGATTCGTAAGAAAGCTAAATGGAAAAAATTGAAACAAAAGAGCGTACGCAAGGGTGCAGCTAGATATGTTTGTGTCGAGAAATATCTTGCATGGAACACGTGAATCAAAACAAATATGACGTGAATTGGCATTAAAATTGTTTTCTCACATTCGCCTGGTTCTGTTAATCAGAATATATTCATATATTATTCAATTTTTCTTTTGATGAAAGCATTTTAAAGCAAGATTTCTGTAATAAACTATTTTTTAAATGAGTTTGCTCCGACCTAATTGAAATCCGGCGTACGCCTTTGTATATCACCTATCTAATTCTTAAAATTTAATTCCTATAGAAGAGAATGCTATAAATGGCAAAAAAAGGTAATTAAGCTCCCTATAAAAAAGACAATTGCAGTTTTTTTGTACAAGTAGCTGTTCCAAGCTAAATCATGTTTTTCAATTCACTTTTTGTAAATTTGAGGACAAAAAAATGAATTTGAATCTTATGTACCTATTCCACCTATAATGACTTTAGTCCATGTGGATTGATATTTCGAACATCAAATTCGTCTGTAACATTCCGATCATTAACTATTTTAATGCGAATTCCATTCATATTTTTTGTCAATTCAAATCTTATAGTTTGACGAAGATTTGAAAAAAATCTGAGTTAAAATTTTGTCTGCCCTTCAATGTATAATTATTTATAGTTATACGAGTATTGGGTCCATAATAAAACAAAAATGTATATTACACTTTTTGAAGAAAAAAAAAATAATCGTTACAGCTGATTTTTACATTTCGAAAACGAGTTCGAAGTGAATTGAAATTCTTTCTCACTTCATTTAATGAATATGCTCTTCGGAAAGAGCTCTCTAATCTTTTGTTTGTGCACAAAGGAAATCAAAAGAGAAACTTAGATCAAAAATCGAATCGTATTGTCCCCTGAGGAATTATTTGCTAGATATTGACAATTTTGTGTTACTGTATTCCATGCATTTTTTGCTCCACATGCAACCTTAATATAAGAAAATATAGCAAATTAAGTGCTCTTTAAAAAAGTATAATATATTTTTTCTGTCAGATGAACAGGAGGCGAGATAAACGCTTAAAACCGTTTTTTTCTAAAAAAATTTGACAGTTTTTCGACAATAACTTTTCATTGGAAAGTGATGACAAAAATGTTTGAAGCGTAAGTTTTTTAAAATCGTTCAGCCTACAAAATCAAATAAAAAATTTTACTCTACGTCCAATAGGAGCCTAGAAAATCGCATTAACAATTTTCAAAGCCTTTTTTCAAAATGGCGGGCAACGCACGCAACATCCCTCACCAGCCAGACTACCCTCATGTGAATCTAAGATAATAGATTATTTTAAAACCAAAAATCTCCACCCAAATGGGCTTATGAATTGAATACCTAAATCCACAATTCTTAAATCCACAAGAGCTTATGAATTAAATATTATTCAATTCATAAATCCCAAAGAGCTTATGAATTGAATACTTTTCAATTCACAAATCCCAAAGAGCTTACAAGGGCTTGGAAAAAAAACACAGTATTTAGGTATGCATACTTACTAGCCCCAAACTTGTTATTTGCTTAGTCCGATTCCTCAGGGGCTTAGAAAAAAACAAAGCTTGCACTCAAATTGTTAAGCCCCAACCTCCATTTGTTACCTGGACTTCAGAAAACAACAGCTTCCATGCAAATTTTTAAGCTCTTGCCTCTTACTTTCGTTGGATTTCTTTAATGCCTGGAAAAAACACATTTATTGTGCAAATTGGTTAGCCCTAACAGTGTTATAGTTTTCATCTGATTTCCTTGCACGCTCAGGAAAACGCTTCGTAAAGGCTTAGCCCCAAGCATCAACATTTTTCTTATACTTTTTGGGCTTGAAATACGTATACGCATATATTATCGTCTTTTTTCATCCAATTCCCTTGGGGCTTCGAAAAAAAAGCACAGCTTGCATATAATATGGTTCAATTTTCCTAGGGCTTGGAAAAACACAGCTCACAGGTAAACTTTGTAGCCACAATCTTAGTTTTGTTTGTCTAACTCTCTTCTGAATCAGCCGTGGGGGGGGGGGGCTTCAGCCCCTAGTCCCCCCTCTGGATCCGCCACTGGCAACAGTTACTTTTGTGAGATAATTGAATTGTTTAATTCAATTTTATTTTACCAATTCAGTAAAATAGCATTTAATTGATAAGAAAATTTAATCTAGCATTGTGTGAGTAAGCAAAAAGCAATCTCATTTTAATCCACACTAAAACCCACACAAAGAATATTCATTTCATAACAAAAGAAAGAGGCAACAAATATACTTCCATCAAACACATGTACATAGGTACGGAAATAAAAATAATTGAATTTTGTGAAGGTTGAATTTTTATACCTTTCGATACCTCAATTCAATTGTGGCAATTCCTTGATCACGAATCTCGTATCATATTTTTAAGTGCTAAAGGTTTTTAGTTCAGCCGCACAAATCGAGAAAACAGAATTTGTCCTTACTTCAAAGGTTCAAATTATGTAGGCTCGTACCTTAGCTACAGCCCAGATATTAGCTTTGTTGGAGCTTTTAAATCAATAACGAAAATTATAATCGATATTATGTACATTGGAAGGTGCCCATTTCTCGTCAGATGGTTAAAAAAATGGATTTAGATTACACAGTAAACTCATAAAAAAAGGAGACCTGGGGATTACAACAATAAAAAACAGGAAAATATCTTGGTGTCAAATACTTATGCCATATGAGACACTTTTCAAGTAGTTTAATTACAATGGCACGTTCCCATGTTTATTCTCACTATCTGAATAGCTTTGTGTTGTTGTAATCTTTTATAAAAAAAAACAGCTGATGACCGCTGATGCAAGAACTCAAAAATTAATTAATTAAATACTTAACTCACCTGTATTAATAAAAATATGTCACCACTGAATTAAATGTTAGAAGTTCCTTCTGCAACGTTGTAAGTTCCTATTTTTGTGTTAACTGAAACGAAAAAAAAGTTCTATTGAAAGAAAATACACAATTAAATAAATATAAAAGACAGCGTTAACATTACGAATTTTCATTTTAAGGCTTCTATTATAATGTCATCTAATGGGATCTAATCAACATATTTGGCCATTAAGACAAAAAATAAATTGTGCTGTTTTTTTAAGCGTCGCCCAGGAACAGCATCAATTTCAGACAAAAAAAGTCAGTCATCATCGTTCTATTTACTGAAACAATCGCAAAAGCATAATTTTAAGAATTAGGGCACAATGACACCGCAATCCCAAAAACCACTCCAAACTATCACTTTTTGTGGATGGAGACGTTATATCACTACTTCTTTCAGATTTTCGGGTCCCCAGATGCGGCAGTTTTGTTTGTTTACGAACCTAGACAAATGTTGCCTCTCATTACCAACAGTAACTTCGTGTACAAAATCATGATCTGGTTCATTCATTACCAGCAATCAATCAGCAGTTTGTGCGAAGTGCGAGTGAGTATCAATTTGATCCCAATTTTTACTTATCAAAAGTCTTCACAATGGCAGTTGAATGTTGACCGTTTATAAAATGACACCTCTGGTTGGGGTACCCTATATTTTGAATCAAATATATGGATCAACCAAAACCAACACATTTAGTCAGTTTATATTTTTGAGATCTCCGAGGGCTCAGAGGACTCAGAAATAAAAACACGATTCCTCACAAAAATTCCTCACTTTTCCCCTAAAAACTGAGATTGATTTTTTTTGGAGTCGCTTGTAATTTTTGTCGCAGTAAATTACATAAGAGGAAAAGATAGTTGTTTTGACTGCTGTGTGAGGAATCCTGTTTATATTTTAATCTGTTGCTTTGTCAAAGGACGGAGGTCACAATACTACAAAAATGTAAATAAAGAGTGAAACGCACTAGTTTTTGATTTCTTAAGGTTTCTAAGTATAGCCTAGTACTCACTTGTTGTGGTTTTGTCTCCAACAAGAAATCGAAATGCTTACGAAAACGAAGCGACAAAAATATTGACAGTTGCACAACTTGAAAAAATTAAAATTAATAAATTAAAAGTTAAAAAAAATGGTAATGCAAACAAAAAACAAAGGCAGCCATGCTGTAATGAAAAAAACAACAAAAATAAACAAGAGAAACATAAATGTCACTTTTTTGAACATAATATGAGGTCTGTCAAGCTGCGTCCACCACAACGGAAATTTAAAAATGAAATGATGCAATATTTTGATGCTAATTTAGTACCGCAATCCCACCCGAGTACTAAATTCCCTTCCCCCTCAAAGGCGAAATTCTTTACTTTTTTAAATCACCTAGTTCTGTCTACATGGTTTTGCATATTGAGCACTAGATTTCAAGGTCAAACCATGTAGCCAAACATTTAAGATTTCAACACTAAATGAGGCCATAAGAAGCACTAGGTTTCTGCGTCATTAGGTATTTGAATTTCCTTTGTCTTTATTTTTCGGTTTTTTTATCCGTAAAAACCAACCCGGTGGGGATAAAAGGACAAAATTTTATATTTTTTCAAATTACTTGGTTACGTCTTATACACTTTTTTAAATTTTTTTTAAAGGTCGTGTATGAAAAGTCTACACAGCTCGCTTGATATCAAGTGGTAAGGATATACTTGAGGCGTTTGAAGTTCCGCCATTTGTAGAGCCCTAAATTAGTATCAAATTATTGTATCATTACATTTTTGAATTCCCGTCGTGGTAGATGCAGCTCGACAGACTGGATTGTGTGCGCAAAAAAGAGTGTAGACTTCTCGAAATAATCTGCTACAACAATCAGTTTCGCTCGTCGAGAAGCGTACTCCAGAACGAAAAATAGAACTAAATTCTTTGTTCGTGATTTCGTTGTGTAATTTTAGTATGGGATTTTTCGTTTCGCAACAGCCCTAATAGTATTAAATAAAAACTGTTCAATATTACTTTGATGATTTTATATTCCGATTTGGTATGAAAAGTTAATTTTCACTCGAATAATGCACAAAGCTATACAAAATTACAAATTATAGCCGAGTACTAAATTCCAGTAAAAATGAAATTAAAATAAAAAGTCAGAAGTGTGAGATTTTTTGTCTTACATTCCACACCTTCTATTTTTAATCATCAAAAGCTGCCAAATGTAGGACTTTCTAAATCGAATGAGTTTTCCATTTTGTATATCCAATAATATTAAATTTAAAATATTGCCATTAATATATTGTAAATGCAGGGTGTATGGAGTAAAAAATATTATGGACGTATTCATTTAATTTTATCTTTTCCAATCGACGGACATCGATCGTCTTTTGAGTTTTTAAATGTGTCCAACACAAAAATCTTAAAGTAAAGCCACAAAATCATCACCATAACCATTGACACCCCACAAAGTGTTTAGCTACATTATTGCTTTCATCATGATGAAAATAAAAGTCTCATTTTCTTCGTCGTCGTCTGTGCATCTTTTCTTTCTTTTTTTTTCATTAAAGTTTAATTGACCTTCAAATCACACACAAGGATAGTAGTAGATACCAGAGATTAAAATGAGCGTGTTCGAATCAGTTCGAACAAAATCCAATTTCTGTTTATGATCGTTCATACTCGATCGTTCCGTCTCTATACTCGTAAGTCATTTTATCCACGAGTAAAAATACTCATAAGTCAAGTCAAACAAGTTGATCGAACTCATGAGTATCAGATGCCTTCTATATCCACAATCAAAATTACTCATGAACAGTTGCAACAATTTTCGGGTACTCAAAACAAAGCGAGTATACTCGAAAGAAAATGGGTATTCGAAAATATCGTGAACATCATGAATAGCCAAAGGCAATGTGATCGTGGATCTGTCGTTGGTCTTGCAGCATAGTTTGTGGACGGGTAGGTAGATTCTATGTATTTATTTTTATCTATTCATTGTTTCTATGGTCGGTGGTTTCAGTTTGCAATTTTGCAAGAAGTAAACTCTTTCCTGTTGTTTTTTGCTTCTGTGTCTATTGAATAGATGTATGGTTGGTAAGAAGATGCAACACATGATCGTCAATATCTGCGACAAGTGTATTTATGTAGATTAGGTATTTATGTAAATAATAATATATGCGACCCTAATAAAAATGTGGTATGCATAATGCTGTATTTTGGGATTTATTTTAAAAAAGGATAACTCTTTTCTTTTTTTGGGTCTAGGTATACTGTCTAGTGTTTTTTTAGGGATGGGTTGAATTATCTGGAAAAAAACTGGTCTCTGTTTTTTGCGAGGATGTTGAAAAGATTTATGAATGGGTCGATATATAGGAGATGCAATTATGACACATAATCGTCAATATCGCGACAAATGCCTTTTTGTAAGTAAGGCATATATAATATACCTACTACACACGAATGCCACATGAAAGTTTGGGACTATTGCGGTTTTAAGTCATTCTTTTTAAAAGGATAACTAGGTACTTTTGTTTGTATGTGGGAGATTTTTAAACGCCTTTAAAATGATATATAAAAAAGGATTAAAGTACGAATGATTTCAATTCAGTAGTGAATTTGCATGTGAGAAGTTGCGTTTTTGTAATTGATTACCTTGAAATTTTTACATTTGATTTTTCTTAACAATGGATGAAAATGAAATATTTTTGAAACTGATTGACAATGTATTTTGTATTTGTGATAAACGAAATTGCCGGAGTAAAGTGTGGGAAACTTTTAGTGAAGTTAAAAATGAAAACGGTGAAACAATACCCAATGTTGTGGCATGTAGATCATGCAAAAAAGTTATTAAAAGTGTTTCAAAATCCACGACAAATCTCTTACGGCATAAATGTT
The DNA here is from genome assembly GCA_963921185.1 of Dasysyrphus tricinctus. Taxonomy (NCBI): domain Eukaryota; kingdom Metazoa; phylum Arthropoda; class Insecta; order Diptera; family Syrphidae; genus Dasysyrphus; species Dasysyrphus tricinctus. The sequence continues at coordinate 16,616,426 of OY992533.1, read as the reverse complement.
TTAGAGAAACGCAGCCAAGCTCAAGTAATGAAGTTGATGTTTCAGCGAATGATAAGAATGCTATTTTGGATGCTTCCTTGAAGCTATGTATTGAAGACATAAGACCTTTCTCGTTAATTGAAGGATGTGGGATGCAATCTTTTGTTCAAGAGTGTATTAAAATCGGTGCAAAATATGGAAAACATGTGAATGTAAAAGATTTACTACCAACTGGAGCAACAATAAGCAATAATATTAAAAACATCAAAGAAAAGTTAGTGATTATAATAAAAGATGAACTTATTCACATTAAAAATATTGCAGCAACCACAGATCTCTGGACTGACAATTATAAAATGAGATCCTATCTGGCGCTAACAATTCACTATATTACAAATGAAAAGTTGGTAGAACGTGTCCTGGCTGTGGATCTAATTGAAGCGCCACTCTCAGGCGATAACATTTTTGAAAAGATAGACAATATTTTCTTTGAGTACGGTGTTTTAATAGACAATAGTAATTATGTTCGCTTTGTGACTGATAGAGGGTCAAATGTAATAAAAGCTCTAGAAAATAATATACGATATAATTGTTTCGGTCATCTTTTACACAATGTTTTGGAGAAAGCCAGTGCTGAAAATTTACAAATAAGACTTTTTTTTGATGAATGCAAAAAATTAGTAAAGTATTTTAAAAAATCTGGTGTTTGTGGCTCATTGCATAAGACCTTAAAGGCAGAGTGTAAGACAAGGTGGACATCCAAGTTTGAAATGTGTGCATCAATAAATGAAAATATGTCAGATATTGTTCGAGTTCTCCAAGAAAAACAACAGTTTCATCGCATACAAGACATAAATTCTAGTTTGTTAAGTGAAATTGTTGTGTTTTTAAAACCCTTCAAAGATGCTTTTTTGGAGCTTCAATCAACGAAAACCTGTACAGCACATTTAGTATTTCCATACTATAATACTTTGGTAAAATCGTGCTCAGAAGAAATATTAGACTCATCAATTTTAGTAGAGTTTAAAAATAAAATAAAACATTATATGGTGAACCTATTTTACCCCGAAATTAAAATAGTTTTCAAAGCTGCAACATTTTTATATCCTCCATGCAATAAAATGCAAATACTTTCGGAAATCGAGAAAATGGAAATATATGATTATGTAAAGTCTATAGTTCCGACAGTGCATTCTACATCTGTTGGCAATCTTGAAGATCAATCTACTACATCTAGTGCCAGAGACCTTTTCTCCGACTTTATGGTTGAAAATTCGACAGCGAACGAAACTTCATTTGATATTGAAATTGAAAGATATATTCAGTACAACTCAAACGGCAATATAAATTTGCTTCAATGGTGGTTTGAAAATAAAAATATATTCAAACATCTTCATCAAGCTCATTTAATTATCAACTGCATCCCTGCAACATCGGCAGCATCAGAACGAGCGTTTTCACAGTCTGGAAATATAATAACTGAAAAAAGAACGAGATTGAATCCAGATACAGTCAACAATTTGATGGTCGCGAATTCCAATTTGAAGATAAATCCTATTTCACTCAACGACGGCAATTTAAGAGAATTAACAATTTAATAATAAAATATAAATAATATTCAATAGGTAAAGACTTTTCTAAAATGCATTTTAATTTTTTTAAAATAGATATATCTTAACTTTTATTTAAAAATAGTTTCATAGCTTTTAAGTTTTTTCATTGTTTTATTTATTTTTGTTCATTTTCTTCTTTTATACCTATCTTTTGTTTTCATTTTATTGAGCCTTGATATCATTATACTTTTTTTATTCAGTTAAATAAAACAACTTAAAAAAATAACATTTCATCTATTTTTATTATTTTGAAAACACATAATCTGAGAAACATTTATTTCTCACTCGAAATACTGAAAAAAAAACAAGAAATTTAAATAACATCACAAAAACCAACCACCATCCACCAATCCACACAAAACTGCTTAGCATACCCACCGTCATCAACAGACCTCGAATACACATCTTCCGCCATGATTCGAGTATATTTGATCATACTGATCGTGAACAATATGGTCACAAGCGCCTGACTCGTTTTTATTCGAAACCATTTGAACTCGGTTGCAACGTATACTCGTTTTTATTCGTTTGATGAGTGTGGTGACTTACGAGTCATCATACTCATGAGCATGAAAACTCACAAACATTTTGGTTGTGTTGACTTTGTTTGTTTGAACTCGCTTTTTTCGAGTGAGTACTCGATGTTCATGAGCATTACTCGACTCATTTTATTCTCTGGTAGATACGTACCCCCTTTTCATGCTTTGTTCAAATATAAAAGCCAACAGACCCCGACATCATATTTTATATTGTATACAAAGTCCATGATCAAGGTCAAGCTCATAGTCATTACCAAGAATGATGCATAAAACAACAGCCTCAGCATCATCGAGGAAAATGAGGAAAAAATTGTATCTTTTACCAAAGAACAAAAGCCGTCAATAAAAAACCAAAAAAAAATCTCTAGAATATGAAATGAGAAGCAGCCAATTGCGCATCACATCGTTCAGCCTTGAATCTTGGATGGAGAAAAAACTATGGAAGTATCACAGTATTGCTATATTGATAAATCTAGACAGCTGCTCACTTGCCACACACAAAAAATATCACAAAAGTCCTTCGCATTGTGTCTGAACCTTGAAAGGAAGTGCAGGCACATTCACATTTCATGTCAAACTCATAACCAACATCAAGGATAGAATCGAGAGTTGAGAGAAGGTTTGAGTTTGAGGGCTTCTCTGATGCCAGGCAAGGAATGGTACGGAACTCATCAAATGCCACAGCACAGCAACGTTTGAAGATGACCACTTGACGTTTAGTTGCGAAAAGTATCTCTCGACAAGAATGACACAAGTGGGCAGCAGTTTTATTTTGCCTCCTTTGTAATATTATCATTTTTGTCATATCTTGGATTTTCATTAATAAACCAAAAACAAAAAACAAAAAGAAGAAGACGACAAAATAATGAAATGACATGTGAGGTTTGATTATTATCCTTTGGAGTGAGATTATATGGATTCATTATTATACCATCGATAAAGTAATTTCGTGTTGAAGTCTTTTTCAAACAATAATAATCAGAAAAAAAGACCGATATCAAATTATGGCTGCATACAATTCTGTGACCTTCACAATTTAGTCATGTGCTGAAATTGATGAATGATAGACAGACACGAGTTACTCACAAAATTAACACTCAAATATGTCGTGAGATTGGGGTTTACAAAAATTTTCATTGAGAATTTTTGTTGTTATTTTTTTTTCTTATCAATATTTAATCGAAGATAAGTTTAAAGAGTGTCTAAGATATTTTAGTTACTTTATGTCGTGAGGCATAATGTGAAATGTGTCATTCCAAATCGATTCAATTTGAACCTACAACGAATTTGGTGAAATTTAGATTTTCCTCAGGTCTAAGCTACATATGTACAGGCGGTTGTTATACTGATATCTTTAAATGATCAATGTCGTCATTGAAAACGCACATGCAGCAGTCTGAAAAGCACTTAAGTAACATCGTGAATTGAATTGTAAATTAATTTGTTGACCATGTGTACGAGCTGCTGGTCAGGTATTTTTTGTTAATACTCAAACATGACCATCTTCATTTTAAACCTTTAATTTTCCGTTTTTTAATTTTACATCAATTGTCCATTAAAGTAGTTTTTTTAATTTCTATATCAACTCATTTTCCTTACTTTAAGAGCAATCTTGTGTAATGTTGTGCTTCCAAAAGTGTAAATAAAAAAATAACCATAGCATCATATTCTGATTTCCTCTTCTCAACCGGTCTGTGGTTCTATACCCACAACACAAAGTACCTACTGTTTTTTGAGAGAGTTTGCAAATACATACAAAAAAAACACAACTTTTTAATTAAAGTATTTATAAATTATTTTTAAACTATTTTATCGCCTGTGGTTGTGGCTGTTTTTCAGAGATTTTTCCTTTTTTAAACAGGAAATTGGATTTTAAATAAAAAAAATTGTTTGCTTTTCAAAAGCACTCCGGTCCGGACATAGATTTTCATTATTTGAATCTTTTGTCTCACAATCAATTTTGTTTTCTTTTTCTCCTTCATCAATGAAAATCCCAATCGGATAGTAAATACTTTCAATATGATGTACACTACACACAAACGTGTGTCATGATTGATTGTTAAGCTGATGTTTTCTTAACTCATAGATAAGGCAAATAAAAATAAAATGCACGACTGGGTCGCACGTACTTGCTCTTATGTTTAAGACATTGCGGATTTAAGAAAATTGTATATAAAAACATGGAAGTTATGAGAGAAAAATGTAGAGAAGCATGAAATACAATATTTAAATTGGCTTAAACAACTCTTTTGACTGTTTTAGGTGAACAAAAATAATGCCATCTTATTTCTTGATTGAATATGATTGTATGGGGAAAAAAAAATTTAGAATCGTTGGAGCGGTTTTTTAGATAATTAATTTTTTATATATAAAATTCTTAAAACATTTTTAAGAACAAATTTTGGTATGCAAATCTAAAGTATATATTTATGTGTAAGTAAAATCAAAATTTGAAAAAAAATTGTCAACCCGTTTTAGAGATATAGAATTTTCAAAAAAAAATGAAACTTTTTTTTAAAAATCCAAAAACTTTTTTTTTGAAAATTTTGATATGCAATATAATCTTATCTGAAATTTTTATATAAAAAACATCATCTAAATCCGTTTAGTCGATAACGAGAAAATTCAAAATAAGAAATACGTTCTATGACAGGTACTATTAATAGTTGCTAAGTGTACAATTTTATAATTTTTTGTAGTAGATCGTACTAAGTTTAGTATATAGAAAAAGTTAAATCAAAATCGTAGGAGTCGTTTTTGAGAAAAAAAATATTTTCCTTTGCGGTTTTTAAACTTTTGTATGCAAGGTACCGTTATTTTTTCATAAATGTAAAATGTTTTCTAAAAATATTTTAGAGAGTACTAAAAAACTCTTTAGTATCGAGTTTCAAAAAAATCGATAATGTCGTTTTCGAAATATTTTATTTTCCAAAAAAAAAAATTGAAACTTTTTTTAAAAATCCAAAATATATTTTTTTCAAAAATTTTTGTCCACAAAACTATTTATATTTTTTGGGAGCTTCTGCATAAAAAAAATAATTGAAATCGATTGTACCATTTTGAAGAAAATCAAGAATTAAAAAAATGATTCCTTCGGAGGTACCATTAATAACCATTTTTGAAAAATGGTTTTCCACTCAAAGGAAGCCTTTAGTAAAATAAATTTATTGATTTTTTTTTAAGAAAAGTTGTCGAGCCGTTTTTGATAAAAAAGCGATTATGTAAATTGATGAAAAAAAGTGTATCGCAGGTACCGTTATTTTTGGTTCTAAAAAAAAATGAAAAAAATATGTCGGCAGAATCACCAAAAACCACTATGTACCAAGTTTGAAGAAAATCGATTAAGCCGTTTAGGCTGTAGACGAACAGACAGACAAACAGACAGAATTGTGCCACCCACTTTTTTGGTGTTATCTATCATCGTAATATCATATTTGATTGTTACCTCAATTTTTATTTTTGCACGAATCCAAAACTCGCCTTATAGTACCTATATCGCAAGTAAAAAATTAAATAGCTGACTACAGTGAGTTGGTCTCACTTTCGATATGTGTGTGATATCAACTTATCTTTTACATCCCAATAAATATTATGGAAAGGTACTGATGAGGTGACCATCTTTTTATTTTTATATTTTTTTTTTTTATTTATTTCTATTTCTAAATTAACAATTTTCTGCAGGCAACAAGTTCAACAAAGTCTGAAATCTCAGAAGTAAAAACGAAAATCTCAAACGCCATGAAACCTTCAAAATATAAACATTCATAAATGGGTTAGTGAACCAAAAACAAAGAACCAATTTAATATCCCAAAAAACATTATCCTTAAAAACAAGTTATAAAATCCAGATAAATCCAGATTCTCAAAATAATGTACACTTTGATAAACCAATAAAATCCTCTCAATCACAAAAGGAGAAAGAATCGTTTGAAAATACCAAGAAATCATAATCAAATCCTGGAAAATTTTAATTCTCAAAAACTCTTACGTCGGATTTGTATGCAGCTTTCCAGTTTTGAAAATCAATACATTTTAAATCGCCGAACAAAAATCATAAAAAATATGTCTGAAAATCCCAAACAATCACAATTCTTAATAACTTGAATCCCAAAAAGTCAAAATCCCGAAAAACGTTAGTTTTCAATTATTAATTAAGACATTTAAAAGTAATTTAAATAAAAAGTAAAGGGCTCTGGAGACGCTCGAACCTGGTACGATTGAGCATGGTTCGGGTACTATGTTCGAGTTGATTTTACTTATCTGTGGGCTGGTTCGAGTACTATTTGTTTGGTGTCACTAAACAAAAATTTGGTCTCACCAAAATCAAAAGGAGTTTGATATTTTTCGATGTTCGAGGGCGGGGCTAATCGTTTGGTGTACCAAATTCGACTGTTTGCGGACCGTTTTCGTTTGTTTACTCGAACACTTTGCTTTAATTTTAAGTTCAATATGAAAAATAAAAAGAAAAATATCAAATAACTTGAATAAAAATAAAATAAATGTGACAGTGAATATTGTGAATGACATATACAGTGACGAGCAATAGTGGACAAATATTTTTACTAATTTTTAAAAGTTGGTGCGAACTTAGTATTGTAAGCCGAGAGGAAAAATTTTAATTTTATAATTTTGTGTATTAAATCAAATATTATTTTCTTGAATTAAATTAAAAAACAAAATCTTACAATACACTGAAAAAAAATTTAAATGAATTTTTGGAATTGGCCACATTTGCCCGTTTCGGGATAAAGTTTTGTTCACATTATTTATTCCATAAGCCTTTGTTCTTTATCACTTGCAAACACCGTGTAGGCATGCTCTCTACCAAATTGCAAAGTAATTGTTCGGAAATTCAGTTCCCCTCCAGTTAAATGCGACCCCTAAGCTCATTAGTGTGGGATGGATGAATTTCTTACTGTCATAACCTTGACTGCACAATTCACCAGAGATTCTCAGTTGGATTGCCGTCAGGGCCATGCCGTCGTCTGAAATTCCTGATTTTGGACCATTCCTTGACAATTTTGGAGGTATTTACAGGGTCACCGTCTTATTGGAAAATGAGTTCAGACTCTCTGTACCCACTTTTTGCCAAAAATGTTGGCAAATTATAACGTAATAAGTCAAAATATTTTTCTTTATTCATTATTCACTCGATCTTTATTAACTGTCCGATAGAACTTCAAGAAAAACGTCCCCACGCCATAATCCCGAAACGAGCAAAAGTGGTCAAGTCCAAAAATTCATTTAATTTTTTTTTTTTGTGTAGTGTAATAATTCTAAAAATTTAATAGAAGAAAACAAGATTTGATTGAATACAAAAAATTATAAAACTATAATTTTTTCCTAGCGAACCCGCACCAACTTCTTCATATAAAAGTAAACATCTGTCCATTTTGGCTCGTCACTGTAAGTCGTAAAAATAATGAAGTTCGAGTAGTTTGGTTTCTGCTTTGTTTCAGTGTCTGCGGTGTTTAGTCGAACTATGTTCACTAGCACCAAGTTCGAGCGTCTCCAGCAAAAATTAAATGATTGGAGGTGATTAATAAAATAAAAGTAATTTATATAAATTTGCAGGTATCAGCTGAAATTCAGATTTTGACTGAGTAAAATGTTTTGGATGTCAAAAATTTAATTTCGGTGACCAGCAAACAAACAGCTGATATCTTAATTTTAAGAACTAGTACTAGACAACTTAATTCTTTTTTTTTTGGGATTTTCAATTAAGGATTATTTTTTAGTGTTTATCAAAAAAGCGGAAATATCTTGAATTCAGTATATTTGTCTATCCTTTTCCTCTCAATTTCTTGAGTAGATATATTTTTAGGGTTATTCAAAATTTTTTAATAAAAAATTAGAATGAAACGAACATTTTCGCAAATTTTGATTAATTCAGACTTAGAATATAATTATTTGCGATCTTGGTTCTCAGAATTATGAATCTTCAGTTTTTGATTTTCAAGGATTTCTATTTTGGGATCAACTTTGTTGGGTTCTGATTTAAGGGATTTCCTACCAAACAATTAAAAAAAAAATCAGAAAATAATATGAAGTCTACGGTTATCAAAGCTTTTGGACTTGGCTTTTTTTTTTTTAAGTTTTTCTTTAACGGGGCATTAAATTTGTTTTTAAGTTTTAAGCTATAGGGTTTTAAGATTTGATTTTTATTTTACACACCTTAAGTATTTTGAGTTTCGATTTTTTTTTAAACAATTCAATTTCCCGTTAATTTAATATTAAAATAATAATACCATGGAACGAGTTGCACAATATTGAAAGTAACCTTCTCCGGATAAATTGAGCTCATTGATAGATGAATTATGAAAATATTCACTGATTGCAACGAAGAAGACGAAGACGATGATGACAATGAAGACGTAGATAAACTATAGTGCTAGTGATGATGGATTATGTATGTATGTGGAAATGGTGTGGATATGAATTCAACGCGTAGGCCAAGTTGTGAAGTTGAGGTATTACAAAACTTATATATATTTTTAAAAACATCCCCACAGACGACGTCGTCGTCGGTGGCGTCGATGGATGAAGATAGCTATCGACAGAATGTGGAGAAAGTCAATCCATTGGATCAATCTTTGCTGAATGAACATGATGATGATACTAAAAATATTTCTATTTCAATTGAGGATTTTTTTGCTGCTTTTGTTGTATCTTTCAGTTGGTGTAAAAAAGTTTATGGCTGCAATTTTTTAATTGGATTCTTCTTTCCGCACGATAATTATTATATCCAGGATGCCAAAGAGCAATGGACTTTCTAGAAGTGGAATTTTTGATTCTCATGAGGTCGAATTTTTTAAATATGTAGTTTATTTTTCTTTTGTATAAACAATTTTTTTATTTAATTACTATCAGAATTTTTTTCTGGAATTTATGTATGGTGGATGAATCAGCAAAAATACGTTGAATTAAACTTTCAAACAGCAAGGGAGAAATATTTTATTTAAAAATGATTTGGTATTTCTGGAATAAAAAATATAAAGTTAAAGTTTGGGACTTTGAAAACAACATTCCAAAGAGTTGATTTGATTTTTGATTGCTGTATCTGGGTCATTAAATTAACGTTAAATTTAAAACTTCGTTCATAAAAACCAAGTTTCATTTAAATACCTACCTATATTTTCAAAGGGTTTTCGGTAGTATTTAACCTGTAGTACCTGAAAAAAGGCATCATTACATAAAAAGGACTGTAACTTTTACTTGGATGGCCACATCATTTTGGTTTTAGTCTCATTAGATTCAGCGTTAAAAGGTACCCTCATCAAAACATGTAACATATGATTTGATTGTACCAAAACAAATATATCAGTTTGATAGACCTCCCCTCCTTCCCTCTTCAAATGCATCTACAAAAAAATTCAATGGGGGATTTTGGAGGTCTTTGGATATGCTATGCGCTGTTGGAGGGTGCAATTCGTCGTCGATACCAATTTTAATATTACATGAATAAATTATTTCTAGGTTACCCGATTGATTTGTGCTATTTTTCTCGGTCTTGATATGTAAGCGTTCTTATTGCGCTTAATTTTAAACAAATAAATTTCTTAAATAATAATACCTGGGTGGCCCGCTATGCAGGTTCAAGGAATCTTACTTTCCGTTTCCGTAGTCGGTTGCACTCGTAATGAACTTCCTTGCTTCAGAGCACAATACACATTTATGTGTACTTTGGCTTCAGGGTAGGTCCAATTGTCTGGCATTTTCATTTTTTGTCAACAGTTTTCTAATTCACATGCCGCAAATTAAGTTATAGATTAACAAATCTGATATGCGTTGGTACCTTCATGAGACATTTTTAGCTAGGGGTTCTGGCTCCAAACAGCTGCTTTCATTTTCCAAATTACGAGTTTGTGTTTTTATTCAATCAATTCGTGTTTTTATGTTTCGTTTGTTTTGAAAGTCTGCCAACGAATAACGAAATGAGAAATATTGAACGTCATCAACAATTAAAAAACAATACAAGAACAAGAGTTTGATTTCCTTCCAGTGGCAATTTCCAGTGGAAGGGTAGTCTCATCCCATTGCACAAGACGGTGTTTACACAAGCTTCACGTGAGGCGACTTATTTTGGCGTCTCTTTTTTATCTCATTCTTATTTATTGGAAAAAAAGAAATGGCGAGGTGAGGCAAAAATGTTCAAAAATATAAAAACTTCTGTCTCACTTGGTCTTCTCTTTCTTTCTAAGAGCTGCGAGTGAGATAAAATTAAAAGACGTCAAAATAAGTCACTTTACGTGAAGATGGTATGAAACCGTCAAATAGCACAGTACACAAATCTAAGGTATTATACTGCGCAGGTTGTCAGTCGAAAATAAAAAATGGCTGTGAGTGTGAGGAAGAAAACACACGTAAAAACAACAACAAATTAAAATTAAAATTGTCAGAAATAAAAATGGCTGGGAGCGTGCTGACTTAAATACACGTAAAAACAACAACAAATACTGACATTTGACACAAATTTTGATATATGCGCAGAAGAAACAAACATCAAAACTCTAATGATATTACCTTTAATATGTGTACTGTGGTCCAATAGAGAATCTTACGAATCTGTCAATTTCAAGAGTGACAGCTTTAATTTGTTGCAGAAATGCCAATTCCCAAAAAGCAAAGCGAAAAAAAAAACAATTCTACAGCCAATTTCTATGTGATAATTCGCCAGTGTTGAATTTGACGTTTCTAATGTCGAATAGGGCTTTCTACCAAGCTATCTCTTTCTATTTGTAATGGCACTTTGAGGGAAAACATTTGTGATATTTATTGTTTTATTTCGCTATTATTTCACTTTTATGCCCTATTTTGTGGCTAATAGTTTATAAAATTGATCAATTATTGTTTATTAAGCATTTGCAAGAAATATTTTGCATTCAATTAGATTTGCCACCGCCAATGTTTTCCCTCAAAGTGATGTAGCTGCTTGACACTGACGTATTCGTGGAGAGCCCTATTCCTTTCAACCATTGGAGATCGATTTCTTTTTTGGGTTGAAAAGAATTTGTAAAAAAATCAATTTTTTTATGTTATTGTGTGCGTTGGCCATTGACATAAATTTTGAGGCAAAAAGTAAACAAATTAATGGGCATACAAATACTCAAAAGTGCATTCAGATTTACGCGTCATTTAATACGATTAAAAACAAATATATTTTCGGGAATAGTGGCAGAAATAGACAAAAATATGTTGTGCGTCCATTAAAGTTAAAAAAAAACAATCCAAAATCCATCAAAAAACACATCAAATGAGGAACACGTCGGCGAGCGCACGCTGCATAACATCAATCAACTTAGGACACTTGAAATCGAAGTTCATTGATATTTTTATCACTTCTTATTAATTATGCACTGCCATTTGATGAATTAAAAAACTTTTAAGAGTTTGTTTTTAATTTATTTAAACGAACGAGAAACACTTTTGAGTATTTGTTAAGCACCGCAGAACAAAACTTTTAACTCCAGAGAAATGTCAAATCTTACAAGTGTGTGTGAAAGTCTGTGTAAATCTTGCTAAAAGCATTCCGGTGCGAAAAAAATATCAAAATTTTCAACACGATTTTCCACCTATTCTGTGCACCGAGTTGAATAATATTCAAGGCGAAAAACGTTTGCCATGGCCACCCATTGAGTCAATAATTTACCTTTAATTAATAAACTTTAGGCCTAAAAATGGAAAATAATTATTTTTGGATGCGAAAACCATTTGCATGCAAATAATGCCTTGAGGTGAATATATTTTTTTTTGTTGAACTGTAAACCGACCATCCAAAAAAAAAAAACTTTATTCACCACACTTTTTTTCGCATGCAAAACAATTGCCAATCCATTGTTTTGCATGACATTCCATGACAGCATCGACTTTTTTTGCATGGAACTGTAAACCCATCGTGGAAACAATTAATTTTGCATTTCACCTCAATTATTTTTTACATGCGAGAATATTTGCATAGATTTTCTTTTGCGCACGGGAACTGTAAGCTAGGCTAAAATCGAAAGATTTCATTTGTTTAGAAAAATTGATTTTTTCTTCTAAACAAATCGATTTTTTTCTAAACAGAATCGATTTTTTCGTTGAAAGAAATTTAACATAATTGAACGAGGGTTATGTTAAAGAGCTCTATTGGCTTTTTTTCCACGAATGCAAATGCTGCAACGGAAAACAAGAGCAGCAAGAAAGGAGTACCGTGAAAAGAGAAAGAAAGAGAAAAAACCCTGCGCAGAAAGAAAAGAGCATCCGCAGCCTCTCAGCTCAGGTATCTCGAAGAGTCTAGCACCGCCACCAACACCTGCCAGTTCTACAAAACAGCCAAGCAACTGGCATCTGGTTATAGGACTGGCACGCAAGCTCTTCGAAACAGCGAAGGGAACCTAGTCACCGAAGCACAGGGAATTGTAGACGTGTTTAAGCAGCATTTCCAGCAACTGCTTAGTGGGCATTATGTAGAGGAGGCAACAGAAACAAAGAAGCATAAGACCAGTCAATAAAGATCCAGTCCCAGCGCCCAGTACTGAAGAGGTTAAGAAAGCCATCCACAAGCTTAAGAACAACAAATCCGCCGGCTCGGATGGCCTAGCTGCGGAACTCTTCAAGTATGGAGGAGATGTACTGGTAGGGTGCATGCACCAGCTCATCAACCAAGTGTGGGAGGAGGAAAGTATGCCCGACGACTGGTCAAATAGCTCCATATGCCCAATCTACAAAAAAGGCGATCCTATGTCCTGCAAGAACTACAGAGGCATATCCCTGCTTAATGTTGCCTACAAGATCCTATCCAACGTACTATGTGATTGTCTAAAGCCTTTCTGCAACACTATGATCGGCACGTACCAGTGTGGCTTCAGGCCAGGCAGATCAACGATAGACCAAATCTTCACATTGAGGCAAATCCTGGAAAAGACCAACGAATTTCAAGTCGAGACCCACCACCTATTCATCGACTTTAAGGCCGCATATGATAGCATAAGCCGCCAAGAGCTTCTATTGGCGATGTCGGAACTCGGGATTCCGAAAAAACTGATCCAGCTATGCCGCATGACGTTACAAAATACACGGTGCAACGTGCAAATGGGTAACAGCTCATCCGAGTTATTCCAGACGTGTGTACAGGGTTCGGACAAGGAGATGTGCTAGCATGTTTTTCTTCAACATAATCCTAGAGCAGATAGTGCACAAGAGTGGTGTTAACATGGAAAGCACTATCTTCAACAGGTCTTCTCAACTGCTTGGATATGCGGACGACATCGACATCATCGGCCGCTCCAAAAGAGCTGTACTTGAAGCATTCACAGCTATTGATGAACAGGTAAACGCGTTGGTTTTGAAGTGAATGAGGACAAAACAAAGTATATGCTTTTAAAAAAAAAGGTAGTCAAGGAGTTCACCTACCTCGGAACAAACATCAATTCCACGAACGACACCTTAGTGGAAATCCGACGAAGAATTACCCTAGCGAACCGCTGCTACTTCGGTTTGGCCAAACAAATGGGTTCAAAACTCCTATTTTACCAGTTCTACTCTACGGCGCCGAGTGCTGGACGATAAGTAAAAAAGGGGAATTGATACTGGGCACTTTCGAGAAGATTCAATCGTGCATTGTACGAGCTGTACCAAGATGTGGATGTAGTCCAAAGAGCCAAAACACGTCGACTACACTGGCTCGGCCACATCGAGCGAATGGACAACAACGCTCCAGCCAAGAAAATCTTCGAATCCCAGCCCCCAGGTTCGAGACGACCAGGAAGACCGAACCTCCGCTATAGGGACCAGGCGGTCACAGACGCAAGAGCGCTTGGTCTCGACGACTGGAGGGAGCGTGCGAGGGACCGCAACCGATGGAAGACCGCAATATCTCAGGCAGAGACCCTTCATGGGTCGTGAGCCGGATAAGTAAGTAAGTAAGTAAGTAAGTAAGTAAGTAGTATTGGCTTTTCAAACTAATGACATTTTATGAAGTGAATTCACCACAAATTTCATTGGCTTTTCGGTTGGGGACAGAATGACAGTTCTTGTTCTGAAAAGAAGAGAATAATGTTCTGGATTTGACTTCAGAATCGAAATGAGAAGCGTTCATACGTATCTAATCGGTCTTTCGGATTGCCAATCGAAAAGGCCATAAGCTTAAAGGACAAACTATAATAGGCGTAAGCAAATATAAGCTAATGTCAAAAACAAAAAGTAGCTTTACGTATCGACAAAAAGGGAACACATCTATACTGTACTTATCATCTAATACTATGTTCCCACCAAAACGAAATCTGAGATTTCAGCTGAAAAATTTGGAGTTCTCGACTTGGTGGAGCGGGATTTCATTAAGATTTCGTTGAAATTTAGACTTTTCATTAAGATTTCGTTGAAATTTCCATGAAATCTTGTTCCATCAACTTGAAATATCAAAAGTTTTCAACCGAAATCTCGGATTTCATATTGGTGGGAACATAGCATAACTATTTTTGGCATTCCTTTTTAACGTCCGTTTTTTCTTAAGTGAAGTGTGCTTGGAAACGCACCTAACTTCAAAAAGGAAAAGTGAACGAAACTAAACGAAACGTTCCACTCTACAATTATTAAAGTCACGTCATACATATGTTTTCCCTGCATTCGCATGTTTTTTCCGACTATATAAGTGCCCCTCCGAGTTTGTGAAGTGAACAATCACCAGTGGAGAAAATGATTTTTTGACATTGCTCACTGGTACAGACTTGCGAATGTGTTTCGAACGTTTGACGTTGCCTCCAATGAGGCCTTTTTCTTTTGTAGTCGAACTGCCAACTATTCACCAAGAGTTCCCGTACGTAAATTTTGCACGGCAATTGCTCGTGAACAAAAACTATCCACACAGCTTCATAAGCACGTTCACGGGTGAACAAAAATGCTAATTCTGTATGGGGTCACGACATGATTCACAAGTATGTACTAGTATGCAGCACAAATTTCAAATGCAATATCATACCACCTCTTTTTTCCAGCTAGGCGTTGGAGTGAAAGATCGTAGTTTGTATCAAAAAGCTTTCACCTTTGTATGGTGAAAAGAAATTTTTAATTCATCACAAATTTTTTTGCGCGTAAAATAATGTCACTGTCCTTGATCACATGTGAAGAAACTCAAACATTTTCTGCGATTTGTGATGGTGAGAGGGGTAATTTGCAGAAGAGGAATGGGGATGAAATATTTGAAAATATTTGGTGTAGAAAATTGACGTTCTCTTTTATGTTGCTTCTCCTATCCAATCCAACCAATCAAATCGTGTCTTTCATTATGAAAACACGAACAACACAAAGAGGAGAACAAAATCTGCAGAATCATTTTCTTCACATCTGAACACTTTCGTTCTGGTTCTTCACGTGTGTCAAAAATTTATTGCATTCGAATGCGACACAACGAAAATCATTTTTTTACCATCGTGATGGCACCACTTTGGAAATCCTAGTATTGAACTCGATTGCAATATATTTTGGACACCATCAGTCAGAAATATTTGCCCAGATTAAATTCTCCAAATTTGGTGAGATAATTCGAGATCTAAATTGACTTAAAAACATTTTTCTGGAGTTAACTCGGGTATAAACCCTTAATCAATGATGAAATCACATTGAAAAATTGGACTTCGACCATCAAAAATCTATGGGTTAATGGTAAAACGGCCATACAATAATTGTATACCGCTGCCGTTAAAATCCTCAGTTTACTTGACCTCTTCTCGTGCTTTTTCTTCCTCTTCCTGTAAATCAGCGTTCATCCTTTCAAAGGAAAAAAACCCAAGTTTGGGTCTGACTCTTTTCGAACACAATTAGTGTGGAAGACCAGCTACCCAGTGAGTCGTGGGCCAAGGTTTTCGCGACTTTTTTTGACGTTTCTTTATAGCATTATCCGTATTTTCGTTTTTTTTGTTTGTTTACAGACATCAAGTGTTGAGAATCACAATGTAATAGCAGCTACCCCCCAGGATGACTTTCAAAGTGAAATTCGAAAAAAAAGTGTCAGGCGCAAAGAATCATCGTGGAATAAAGAGCTTAGCAGCATTGCTATGTATCGTTCTTAGATATATGCATCAATCGGCATTTTCATTGAACTAGGCGTTTCTCTGTTGTTGTTGTTGCCTATTAAAAACAGCATATCAGTGGCAGCCCTTCTAATGGTATTTCGGTAGTATTTCTATTCTACTGGCCTGGTCCTCTGTACTTGATGCTGTTGGTGGCTTGATGAGAAATTAAAAGGTTAGGTTAGCTTTGTAGAAGCAAATTTCTCTATACCTTCCACTCGGGGCTGTGGCATCGCGAATACCCCCCTTATTATTTCAGCTTTTATCAAGTATGGTGTAACGAGTCTATATTGGCCTCTGTTTGGACATCCAATATACAGGATACTAAGAAGAAGAACATGCCTGGCATCAATCGTAACATGATCAATTCGGTTGGCGACGATTCATTGATCTGGTAACCAAGAAATTTTCTTGTGTAAATATTTAGTTGTCGTTTATATTGAAGATACCTCCTGCTACTTTTATGTGTCTTCTCATGGAAAAGTCTCTCTTTTCCAGTCCATTACATCATTCTCGATACCTACTCTATATTTATCCTGTGGTCCTTTTATAATTGATGAATTATGTCCAGTCATTTTACTCCTTTGCAAACGAAAAATCTAAAAAGAACATTAATTCTTAAAAAAAATAAAGACAGATCCTTTTCAATACGATTCAGCATAATCAGCAGCGCATTGCTTCATCCATCCATCAATAATGCTTAGTCGTGCCAAAATAAGTTTAGGTTTGCAAAATTAAGGACATTCAATACTTTCATAAATCCCTTTCTTTTTTTCACATTTACACACATGTGTTGTGTATGTAGGTATATGAAAGTCCTACTGATGGAATTCTTTTTGCGGCCTCATTCATTTGTATTTTTGGCAGCTCCAGATCCTACTTTGTAGGTATAGATTGTTAAAAGTAGGCTATGCTATATGTACGTACCTTTTGCAAGCATTGAAAAAAAAATATTATCCCTAGAATGAAGAATGCTATTCATCAAAAAAGAAACCATCAGAAAGGCCATCAGCAACCAATACCCAAATATATGTAGGGAGATAGGTATATAATTATAATTAGATACATCATCCTGTTTACCTTAACAAGGATTAGGGCGATTATTACCAACATCAGCGCAGCCGATAAACGGATCGTAAATTTTCAAAGCTTTCACATTATGGCAATGGTATGTATAATACAACCGAGAGTTTTGGCATTGACATCATCATAAAAAACGACATTTGCCACGTTATCCTGGGCAGAGAGTCGAGTTGAGTCGAGTCTACACCATCCAACACCCACTCTCGGTTTTGCGGTATGGTGATGGCTCTGGCAATGATGATAGTGATGGGGATGGTGATGGCCTTGTGGTGTTCGAGCCAATTTCCACCGGAAGTTATATCAATACAAATCCATTTGCAGTTTGTATAGGGCAATTATAAAATACACTTACATATGCGCATATATCTGTATATAATGTATGTAGGTTATTCTGGGGTGTCCCTTGTCCCGTGTCCTTAATGGGATGCGGTACATGTGTTATTTGTGTATTTATGGAGTTTGGACTCGGTTTAATTTTTGCAAAAAATCTGGCATAACTTTGCAATGGCTGGCTAAAATGAAAACAGCTACTTATATGTATGTAGGGACATTGTACATACATACATGTTGCGCTAAAGTTGTGAATGGTTTTTAACATATCGGGGAATATGTGTGGAGGTTTAAATTTAAATTATTAATTAAAAACCCAAAACCCACTAGCTTCTCGTTTTTAATTGATTACCAACTTTCTTCCAATAAACCTATAGTGGTTTAATTAGCACCTACATAATTTTATTTATCTATAAACCATTTTAACCACCTACTCAAACAAAATACCAGTAACAAACCATTCACCCACCCTGTGGCGATAAACCCTCATTATAAATTGTAAATACAAAAATTTATTAAAACAGCTTTATTTGTGTCTGCCTCCTAATTAATTTAGTTTATTGAAACGCCGACCAACTCGTCGTGCTGGTATCAAAAAACTCATAAACTTTAAATATGTATTAACTTTGTACAAAGTTAGTATAACTTTTTGTGTATATTTTAACAGATTAAATTTAAATATTAAATTTATTAAAATTAGAATCCATTAATTTGACTTAAAAACAAGTGCAAGGGTAGGATCATAATGGCGAACAAATTGAGTTTAGTTTTACTCTCATCTCTCAATGAGATGACAAATAAACAACATTTGAAAAATGTATTCTAATGTTTCGTAAATATTTAATTTACGAATGACACTGGAAAAAAAAACTGAAATTTTCAAGAAGTCTGGAATATTATTGTGAAGGGTTCAAAGTCGTAAAGTGAGGATGCTTTTTAAAGGAACAAAATATCAGTATCTATATTCTATATATGAAAAAAAAGGCAGGAGACATCTCATTTGGATTGCTGCTTAATTTTTCATGAGCTGTCAGAAAAAGATGACACTTGAGAAATAAAAAATAAAAATAATTTCTTGTCAGTGTCAATAAGTAAAGACTATGATTGTGATGGGAAAAATCAGGAAGGTGGAATTTATTGAATAAAACAAATTGTAGGTAGTACACATTTATTTTCATTTCAAAGAAAAATAAAAATGGAACTTGAGTCTGAAAAAAAAACTCTATCACATTGAATCCACTTTCAGTCTTTCTACTACGCTTAAATATGTACCTTGTTTCGGTAGCTCAGGCATTCATGCGAGATAGCAAACAAAAACACACGAATTTTATAGGGGAAAACTTATTCAAAAACCACTTCTTTCAATTCTATTTAATAATATATACAGGGTGTCCCGGATCTTAGTGGCCTTAGTTTCTGAAACATTGGCTTTAAATGCAAAAAAAAAACATTGAAAATGAACGAAAACACATCTTATAATGTGCTATAGGTAGTTTTTTTTTAAAGCTAGCCCTCCATTCCTGCATTTGGTTTTTAAATCAAGTTGTTTAAGCGAATATTTTTTGAGAAATTAAATTTTAAAGTCAAAATTAAAAAAAAAATTGTGATTTGTTTTTCTTAAGTCGAAATTTTTCAAAATGTTACGTTATTAAGTGCTGTTTTTGTGTTTAATATTCAATGCCCTCATTATTTTTTAGTCCACTACCGAAAACCAAATGTAAAAATCTTTCTTAGTTTTTGAGAAATTAAATTATGGTTGACTCAAGAATAAATTATTCTTTTTTTTCGGGCTTGACTCATGTCTAATAAATCTCAGGCAATCTTTCTAATTGCGTATACCTACTTTTCAAGAGGTAAACGTCAACTCTGACCATTTCTTTGTTGCGGCAAAGTTTAGAGCTCGACTTTCAAATGAAAAGATACTACGAACCACCCTAAAGAAGAAATTCGACGTTGGTCAGCTTAGCATACCTGGGAGTCGCCAAAGCCTACGCTGTGTACTCACCACAGAACAAACAAACAATGGGTTCAGTAACGCGATATCATTAAAGAGACAGCTGAAACCACAAAAGGCTACCAACCAACCCTGAAATAGGACCCGTGGTATGAAGATAAATGCGCGCAGCTGAAAGATGCACATCGACGGCTTTCTGTCAAGGCCTCGTAAGACTGTTTAAAAAATTGCTTAGAAAACACAAAAATCGATTTTAATAGTAATAAAATGGAATTCTTCGATCGTAAAAGGTTTCAAAACTGATTGATAGAACCAAAAGGAACCATCATACAGTTACGAGACATTAATATTTGAATTCATTTATTTCTTTTGACTTGAAATGCATTAAAATGGCATTTTAAGATTTAAGAATATACCGCAGTGGAAAACAAGAACAGCGAAAGAAGAGCACTGAGCAAGGAGAAGCAGACATTGCGCAAAAAGAAAAGGGCATACGCAGCCTTTCAGCTAAAGTAGATTAAAAAGCCAAGCGATCGTAACAACACCCGGAATTTTTAAACAAAGCCAGGCAACTGGCTGCTAGGAGCAAAGGTAACCTATTCACAAAAGCATAGGGAATAGTAGGTATTCAAGCAACGTTTCCATCAGATAGATTGACAAATAGAACAAGAAATAGACCTATCCTTAATCAATGAAAACCCAGTTATCGTGCCTTGTGTAGAAGAGGTAGACTATGCTATAAAGAAGCTTAAGAACAACAAGGCAGCCGGATCTGATGGTTAACCAGCTTCACGGAGGTTATGTGTTGATAGGATGCATGCATCAACTCATCAAACAAATTTGGGTGGAAGGATGCATGCTCGATTGACTGCTTTCTTAGCCCCATACATATGTCCCATCTACAAAAACCGTTGGCGATCATATGTCCTGCAGGAACTATCGAGGCATAACCCTGATAAACGTCTCATACAAGATCCTATCAAAAGCAATATGTGAGCATCTTAAGCTGTTCTGAAACACTATAATCGGCAAGCACTAGTGTGGCTTCTGGCAAGGCAGATGGCTCATAGACAAAATATTCACTCTCAGCTAATCCTGGAGAAGAGCAATGAATTTAAGATCGAGACTAATTATCTATTCATCCACTTCAAAACCGCATTTGATAGCATTCATCGTCAGCAGCTCTATATGGTGATGGCTGAAGTTGGGATCTCAGCAAAACTAATCCATCTGTGTGGCTAACATTGGAAAATACGCAATGCAATTCGCAACTAGGGAAGAACTCTTTCAAACTATTCAAAACATGCACAGGGTTTCTTTAATTTCGTTCTGTATGAAATAGAGCGCAGGGCAGGCGTTAACACTGAAGGGACTTTTATTTAAATTAACTGAAGGGACTATTTTCAACATCACAAATCTGTCCAACTTCTAGAGTTTGCCGATTATATCGTAACCATCAGCAACTCCAAACAGGCCATTATAGAGTCTTTTACTACACTTTAAGAAAAGGCGAAACTTGCTGGCGTTGGAGTAAGTGGGAACAAGATAAAGTGCATGGTATCAACAAACAATGAAAGATCTGTTAACCAGCTAGGACAAAACATCATTGTTGAAAGCAACAACTTCAAGGTAGTGAAGGAGTTCATCTGCCTCTGAGTTAAAATTAATCCCATGAACGCGACATTTAAGTGGAGATCGACGAAGAGTTACCCAAGCGAACCGGTGCAACTTCGGTTTTGTTGCAACAAATTGGCTCAAAACTCTTCACACGTAAGACGAAGTGAACGCTTATACCGCCAGTCCTGCTTTATGGCTCCGAGTTTAAGCGATAACCAAAAGGGAAGAGCTGATACTGAGCTATTTTGAACTTTGACGGATTTTCGGTCCTGTGTGTGAGGAAGAAGAATGGAGGGGAATATACATATAACAGCGAACTCTATGAGCTGTATCAAGATGTGGATGTATTCCAGAAAATTAAAAAACGTCGACTTCTACATAGTGCTTCAGCCAAGACAGTCTTTGAGTCCCAGCCTTCAGATTCAAGAGAACGAAGGAAACCGAGCCTTTGGTTTAGAGACCAAGCCATTGCAGATGCCTGAAGGCATGGGGTAGATAAATGGAAGCAGCGTGCTCAGGATCGTAGAGGATGGAAGGCCATCGCATATTAAGCTGCAACCATTCATGGATTGGGAGCCAGATAAGAAGAAGAAAATCTCTTTATCTGAACCATTTCGTACTGAGATAAACGCCCAACATTTACCAGTGCGTGTATTGTATGAACTTTTACCAAACTTAATCTCTGTTTTACCAGCTGGTCCTAGGATTTCAACAAATCTGGAAAGCAACATAAATTATAAGGAAATGTGTTGAAAATTGAAAGAATTAAATAAATAGTAGATGAGCAAATGTCTCGAGCATATTTTTGGCGGTTAGTGTTGTCATTCTAGGAGTCCATATATGTCACAGCTGTTTCTAATGACAGTAAATTTTACAGCTGACATAAATTATTTCTGCTCAGTATGCCATTTCGCAATGAATAAACCTAAGCAATTATTAGCCAGTTTATATTTCTTGAGCGCTCAATAATTTTCCTCCATTCTTTGACAGAGCAAGAGAATAAAATATAAACACGATCCCTCACATAGAAGTCAAAACATCTCTCTTTCTCTTTTCTTCTTGGCGACAAATAATTAAACAAGCGAATCCAAAAACTTTCAGTCTCAGTTTTTAAGGGGAAAAGTGAGGAATTATTGTGAGGAATCGTGTTTATATTTCTGAGTCCTCTGAGCCCTCTGAGATCTCAAAAATATAAACTGGCTAAATAATAACATTTGCAAATATGTACGGTCCCAGCTGCTCGACCAAGTTGTCAAAAATGTATATGCTCGAATTCATTTCCAAGTTCATCAGTCATCACTGTTTCAGAAAATTATTTTTCTTTATAAGTCCACATTCCTTCGATTAAAATTAAAAAATTTGATTTTCGTTCTAAACCCATTTCTACATTTTATTTCTAACATCAATTTCAACAAAACCAAAGCTAAAATTATTACACAAAAACAAAACACTTACACATATACCCATAAAGAAAGCTAAATATTTCATCTGCAAGGATATTCCAATATAATGGCGAAAGGACACTTTTCTCCACTTCCACCAGGTTTGTAGCTTTTTTTTAATTTCTATTTTACTATACCCCTGCTCCTAATAGCTTAGCAGATAAAAAAAAATGCTTTTACACTAATTACAAGAGGACTATTGTTGTTTTCTTCGAATGCAAAACTGATTGCATTTTCCGCTAATGAAAAAAGAGATTTATGGTTTTGTTGTTATGGCTGTTGGTGTTGCTTCTATAAGAATTTATTGTAGAACACATTAAAGACTAAAAGCAAAGAACCTAATCCAGGACATGTTTTTTCGATTAAAAATATTAGTAGAACGTAGGTACCTACATACATTTATAAAATAAACATAAAGTATAGATTAAGTTTTAATATAAAAATTGCTCAAATAAAAATTAATTAAAATTAAACTTTTCGCGGTGTGTTTATGTTGATGGGTAATTAGCCATGTGTAAAATGAAAAAGCACTCACCATCATCCTCATCATCATAATAATACATAATCATATTATGGGATCCTTTTCAGTCATAGGCTGAGCGCACACACCCAAAGCATTTGTCTAAATTGAATTAACTGCCACTTAAAAGATGTGTGTTCCCTGTTCGTTCAGAAAGTGAGGGTTCAAATATGATTAATGGCAAATTTCCCTGGGAACTTTTTTTCTTCTTTCTGTTTGCATCATCATAATGAAGAAACTACCTCATGTAAGAAAGGAGGTAGCAAACCAGGTTAAAAAAATGACATTACTTATTAAGCAGCTCAATTATGAAGAGTTTTAGAAGGAGGCACACTGTTCAAAGTCCTGCAGTGGTAATGAGCTTTGTCAACTCGTTTAAAAAAATTTCTTTTCAAATTCTTTGTTTTAAAAAGAAACTATTTTTAAACATTATTTCCTTGAAGTTCCTCTTTTAATATCATTAGAAAATAACTGAAAATTAGGTTAATTTAAGAATTAAGGCATAAGAGGAGCTAAAACGCAGATGCAATCGATGGAAAATGACATTTTTGGTGCATGATTTCTATCAATTTTTTCTTAAAACTTGTATGGGGTTGGTATACATCCAAGAAAAGAACAAAGATTCAAGACAAATTTCTATAATATTAAATTTCTTGTAAAATTAGCGTTTTTTTGGTTCGGTTTTAAAAATTGGCAACATTGTTTTTAGTGACGATAAATTTGACAGATGACAGACGATTTACGAGTGATGGTGTTTTTAAAAGATTTGATTTCTAAATTGGCAACATTGTTTCTAGAAACAGTCAAATTTGACAGCCAAAAAATGATTTGTGCCCAGTAGTAGTATATTTTGCGATTTCACCACAAATAGACTATAACCCCTAAGGCGCAATTCAAACAGAAGTGGCTAATGGTGCTGGTGTAGTTCAGTTCTGCTCCGGACATGGTTGTGATAAGCTCTGATCACACAGAAGTGACAGGGAATGGTTATTTGACAAAACAAAAACAGTAAACACACACAAACACAAGAACACTTCACTAGAAACTGGCTTTTTCAAACAATTAAAAATTAATGAAATATAAAATATACCTACCATTTGCATTGAATTTTTGGGCTATTTTCTGCTATATTTAGTCTTGCAAGCTCTTATAATCTCCAAATTTTAATGCATTTGAGTTTCGTCACAGAATTCAATATTGAACTCATAATCCTCTCTCATTTTGTTTTAAATGTTTGATAAATTGACATTTAACTGAGAGTTTTCATTGGGGCGTGACGTTGACGTAGGCAACTGGGATTTTTAATATGGCATGGTGACAGCAGGTGACACCGTACCCTCGCCTCGTCATCTGTGTGTGTATTATCCTAAGAGAACATGTAAATTCCATAACATGGCATAGGCATGTATGCACCACACTAAAACCTCAAGCCTAATACTATGTTCCCACCAGGGTGAAATCTCGGATTTCAGAGATTTCAATCCAAATCTTCACATTTCTCCATACAGTTTCGTTGAAATCTCAATGAAATCTTGTATCGATGCGAAATTATCTTTATGAACAGACCCATTTTAAGATTTCACCATACAAAGGTAAAAAGCTTTTTGATACATATTATGATCTTTCACTCTAACGCCAAGCAGGCAAAAAGAGAGAGTGTGATATTCTATTTGACATTTGGGTGGAAAGAAATACCTACAAATACAAAAGAACTACAAAGTATTTGTTTGTGTTTATATGTGACGAAATCTTGATTTTGGCAGTGTGAACACCAATTTGAAATCTAGAAAGTTTTCAGCTGAAATCTTGGATTTCGCTTTGGTGGGAACATAGTATAAAACACTAGTACTCTCATTCAAGAAGTTCATTTGACATCTCCCATAAAAGGTTTTTAGATTGGCAAAGCTATGCTTTGTGCTCAGTATATTCTGCCATTTCACCATGAATAAGCTCACATTAGAAGAAGGCTTGCAAATTGTGCACCATTTTCATAGTTTCTCATTCTAGAATATCATTTCAATCAACTCTTTGGTTTTTAAATTTATAACGTTGTGAATTGAGCTCAGGATATTTTTTCATTTCACCATGAATAGGCTAACGCTTGCAAATTGTGAATTTTACCTCATTTTGTACATAACTTTCTTCCTTTTCCCATTCTAGAAGTCCATAAAAATCAATCTATTAATAGAACTTTGGTTTTAAAATTGACAACGCTGTGATCTGTGCTCAGTATGATTTGGCATTTCAGCATGACTTACGCTAAGACAACGTTTGCAGATTGTCTGATGTGCATCATTTTCTTAGAATTCTCATTCTAGAAATCCATATTAGTCAACTATCACATAAAAAAAGGTTTGGTGTTGGTCTATAAATTGAAAAAGCAGTTATTTGAGCTCAGTATATTTTACTATTTCACCATGAAAAAGCTAAAGCTAGGAAAAGGCTTGAATACTGCGCATTGTGCATCATTTTCTTTATATTTGTATTCTAAAAGTCCATAAACACTTCACTCTTTGTCTAGAGGTAAGATTTTTAAATGGGTAACATTGTTTGCAGTGACAGTAAATTGGACAGATGATTTGTGCTCAGTATATTTTCCTATTGCACAACGAAAAGACAAAGCTTAGAAATTGCTAATAAAATATGCCCAGCTGTATAATAGTCAAGAAGTGAACTTGGAACTGAGCTACATTTGCGCCAACTGCAGCTCCTATGTGCCCAAAATCATTTCGGTAGAAAATTATGTATTAAGTGAAGCCCATGGCCATTGGCATATTACTTCTACGTGTTTTAGTTTATTTTTAAGTTGTATACCTCACCTCGCCAAATAAATATTCTTAATTACTATACACTTTTGTAGGAAAGCCATACAAATTAGTTCCCGAATTAAACTCCCCACACCCACCTTAACATAAGCTCAACTTCTATAGTAAATCAGTTTGCTATCAAATTATATATCATTCGGCCATAATCTAATTTGCAAAGATTATGACAATCTTCATTTCCTTTACCGGGGTGGTTTAGCAAAAAATGAAAAAAAACAAGAACTTAAGCATTGTGTGACAGCATTGTTTGCAACAGAATCTCATTCCGAACTTATTCTTTGAGAATTTAATTCGTTTGGGCTTTTTTATGTTTTCTGGTGTAGCTGTGTTTTTGTGAGTGACACAGATATTTTAGTCAAACAAAAGAAAAATAAGGAACCTGCTTCACAAAATTGCCCAAATTGGCAATTTTCTCTTGTTTGCCAAAGACACACAGTTTCAGAGTTTAAACAAAAAAAAAGAAAAGAAGAAAACTGCCTGCCCATCGAGGGGGAATACTGTCCGTCGTCGTTCGTCGCGTCGAAGAGGAAACCTGACTTGATGGTGCTGCAGCAGCACCAAAAGTCCTTGGGTAACATTATAATATACTATAAACCAAAAGACACATTATTCATCCCAGTGGATTCCTCTAGGAGGACAATGGCTGTATAATAGCATTTTATCGTGCATAAGGACACATACCATTTTAGCATGGTTCATAGTTCATGGCCCAGAAGTAGCAGCAGCAGTATGCAGCACCGCATTGCATTTCAGTTAATTCTGCATAATTTACAAGGAACTTCGTTCTTTATTCCTTCCTATGCTTGTACGTACTTTTCTTCCTCTTCATTGCAGAGCTACTCTGGATGTCAGTCAGTTTTAGTTTTTGGGAGTGCAGTGTGTCAGTGCATGGCATAGAAGTAGGGTATTCACAGGCCACACAAAACTTCGAGACATAAAACATAATTAACAAATCGTATGGATGAGCCCACAAAGAAACCCAGCCGACTAAAGTTTCCATTAGTCGTTAAGTTGCTCCACTTTTTCTTCAGTTTTATTTCACAGGGTGTTCCATATTTAAATATGTCAGACAGGATCTGTAACTTCTGAGAATCTGAGCAAAATCCTTAGAACTTATAAAGAGAAATACGAAATTAAGGATATAAAATAAGAGAAGTACCCCTTTCTTGACGAATGTCAAATATGTAAAGCAACTAAGCAACATTCTTCTATCGAGAAGCGATAACGTAGATAGTTTGCCGTTAATGAGACGTTAATTGGTCTTCACAATTCCTTAATTTGTCAATAACTGTGTCTTCGTTTTTTTGCTGCTTTGTTGATTTGATATCATAAAGTTAACAACCCACCCCTTCGAATAGGTTTAAAGTTCTTGTATTCGAAAGTTGGTTACAAAATGATTTTCCATTAATTAGTCCCTAATTCGTTCTGAATATTCCAATTTTGTCATCCAATGCAGCAAAACAATATTAAACATTTCCTGTATGAGGTTAAACTCTGCAATAAGTGTCTAAGAAGAAACCCGAACGCTGCTGGATGGTTACAATATGAACCTAACCTCTGACTCTACTTGAACATAAGACACCCTGTGTCAGTTCTTTCGATCTATGTTAGTAGCATTAAATAGAAAATACCCAAAAGAAAAGGCGTGTGGGAGTTAAGTTAAGAGAGAGAAAGAGCCTCTGGTTAAGTTGGTCTACGATTTGAATTACGGAACTTTCGTGGCTCTTTTGTAGGTCGAATAAACCCCTTTTCGTTTTTTTTTTTTTTTTGCTGAGAAAATAAATGTTTCAATATCGGTGCTTGGTGCTCGGTGCTGTGGTTAAGGGATAAACGCCAAGTCATTATAGGACATGAACAGACAATGGAGAATGGGGGTATCGCATAGTATAACTTTGTATTTTGTATACCTATACTATGCCTGTGTTTGTAAGCCAAAAAAAACATTAGCGGCATCTGTTTTGGGTTTCACAAAAGGCCTATACTTTAGGGATGATAGCGTTATATTTATATACCTACCGATTTTTCTGTTCGTTATTTTTTCTTTTTGAATTGATGAGTGCAAACAGGGTTCTGTACTATAGCGCTGTATTGAATGTCCTTAAGTATCCGGGAGATCCGTGTTAAATTTCGAGATTATAATAACGAGGACATTGAGAGGGTATTTAGCCTAGATTTTTGTCCATTTAAGGGAATAACAATGTAATCAAAGAATATTTCACTTCGAAAAATCGCAGCGTTTATAGGGCACAGCGTTGTTTTTTTTTTTGTTTAGTGTTATATTTATGAAGGGTTTTATAGATAAGTCGGTCCATCGAAAGCAAAATAACGAAAATGAAGTTGGGTTTATTTTTATTAAAGGGTAAATTCATGGAACTTTTCAGGTTTCAGAAAGGAAGGGCTTCAATGCAAAATGTTAAAATATTATTGAAATAAAATAGCTTTAGAAGGAATGTTGGAAGCTGTACTGAGCTATATCAAGGCTTTCATAATACAGGAAGCAAAACGTTTGGCTTCTTTATGTACATTTTTATTATTTTTTAATTTCATCTTTTACATTTGAGCTAAGTACCAAGTACACTTAGAAGTCTTATTTGATTTATTAGACATTGAAAGCTCAAGGTAGCCTTAAACGATGAACATGCTCACCGAACTTGTTCGTTTGCTTTATCCCATACACGTCGAACTCATTTGGCGAGCATTAATTTCGTGTGGATTATTCAAAGCGTAAACATGTGCGAAAAAGAAGTGTAAGTGGTTGCGCTTATAGTAATTTCACAGCACAGTTCACAGCAAAAATGAGGTTAACTCACGAACAAGGCCCTAACATGGCGAACATAGAAGCCAACGAACAAGCGAACCATTCGCGAAACAGCCCCTCAACGAAAAAAATATAGCGAGCACGAACAGGTTCGGCGAACATGTTCGTCGTTTAATGCTACCTTTAAGGGAAAAAAATACAATATGGTAACAGTTTCTTTCCAGCTTTGCTGCCCCCTCCTTTTACAGCAACCCTCTTGAATTTTTTAATGACTACGACTTCTATGCTTGATTTCAAATGGATTGGTTCAGCTCTTCGAGAGTTATTGAAGGACATATTTATAATTTTGATGAGAGTTAAAATTACTAGATAATATTTTAGTTATCCTGCATTTAATTTACAACTACTACTGTAACACACTGTAATAGCTTTTATCTCTATTTAAAATTAATTATTTTAATTAAGCTTATCACTAATTTATAAGAATTATATTCTTACTGTGTATAGGCATTGAATGAATTAATAAACTGAACTAAACTGTTATTCCACCTTACACAAAGGGTGTGTAAACCACTTTGAATGTATTGGTATATTGCTATTTCTTCCACTAAACAATCAATTACGGTGTACCGCAAGGTAAACATCTAGGCCCAATACTATGTAAGCAATTAACAATGTTGAACAGGTTCTAGGGTGAGGTCTTTTTATTTAATATGGCATGTAAGTCCATATTGTCCATTCTAAATGATTACCTTGTGAACCAAAATAGTAGAAAATATTCTGGAAAAACGGAAATTAAGTTATCAAACACAGGCACTTTCTTGACGACCTTAAGGACATAAAAGTAACCCTCGAGTCTCTAAAAAAAGATATCAGAACGCCAGATTTCTCTTACAGAGAGGGAAAGCTTATGCAGCTAAATATTAACATCCTTGGATGAGTGATGGTGGGACACCAAAACACAAACGTTATGCTAAAATACTATGAACCATGGAAAACCAAATGAAAGAAAGGTCAGTCCAGCGAATGTAGGCAACAAAAGAAGAACCTCTTATTGTAGAAGCCCAATAATAACCGGATTTTAATAGTAGAGTATAGTAAGAAAGGTAACCATCATCCTGCTATGCACGGAGGGAATACTAGGCTGAAGATGAAAAGAACGTTAATTTGGTTCTTTCTCCAACTCCTGGCCTAATTGAGAGTACTTTCACTAGAAAACTCGAGAGTTACTCTCGTCAAACTGTTCAACCCTCTGGTCTGGAGAGCTAATTAAAACCTTGCAGTTTACCTCTTAAATGGCAACCTGCCCTTAGGGTGGCATCGTTATAGTAATAGGAGATTCTTATTTCTAAGCTTAGAAAAAACATCACCAGTAGACCCTTTAACCAGTGCTGAGATTCAGCTATTTAAGCGAGTGAGATGAGATGACTCGCCTTACTCGCCGACTCATCTCACTTCACTCGCAAAAGTGATTCAGCTATTTAAGTGAAATTAGTAAGTTCGAATTTAGTTTCGAACATGAGACAAAGAATAAATATAAAAAAGCTAAATTCTACCTCCTTGTCACACTCGTTACGCAAATGAAATGAAATAACAAATACAACAATGTAAACATTGGAATCTTTAATAATGGAGTATCTTTTGTTTCAACTATTTTTTTTGTCGTAATTAAAGTTTAATGTGAGCTTTCACCCTTGAAAAAATAAAAGATTAATGGTGTCAAAAGTGAATAGAATATAATTTTATTTGGTATACATTATGTGCATATGATAATAAAATACGATTTAAGAATCAGAAAAATTGTAGTTGTTTTTATCTACGTTGTTTTTTATTTCGATTCCTATCCATGAATAGGCATTCTTGAGAAAAGCACACATACCTATCCAAAACTGGGAACTTACCAACACATACACCGAGTCACTGCGGAAATATCTGGCGAGTAATCTGACATTTCATTTCATTTCACTCGCTCACTCACTCACTTTTGCTAGCTGAATCGATTTTCGACGAAAAGTGACTCATCTCACTCACTCCCTGCGGTTTTGAATTAGCTGAATCTCGGCACAGAAGCAGTTCCAAAAGACTCCGGGATCCCACAATTATTAAGAGGCCATCACAGTCATTGTTCAGAAAAATAAGCAGATCTGAGCAAATGACTGTGGGTATGTGAAAACTTTTTTCACAACCTGAACGCAAATGGTTATATGATAAAAGGTAGAGAAAATGTCGCAGACCATACTCTACTCAAAACTCAAAATGCAGTAGCCTCAGGATTAGAGAAATCAGAGTTTGAATTCCAATACTTTACCCATTAACGCACTTGCTGCACTCAGGCAAACAGGCAGCAAACCAGTGCAACAGTAAAGATCAGTCTGTTCACTACCAACCATTTTTAATCAATGATCAATTCCATCTGACAAATCATCAATTGGACTTTTGAAAATTATTCAACACTGTAAGCAGACTGGCCCCAAGACGGGTTATGAAGTTAGCTAGCAAAGAGCTAACAAAGGGACGCAGTTCAAATAAATATTCTGTTAAAGATGTCTGCTGAAGTCTTAAAGCACTTTAGCTCTTTCGTAAACAGATCGAGCGGGGCTAGTGAAAGGAAAGTTTTTAGGGCTGCTGTTTGTGTGGTTCTAATGGTACTTGTTGTGCCGATACTTGGTTCGTTGAATTTTCGTCATGGTTTTTAGATTGGCTTCTATATCTAAGGCTGGCCACCAGATCACGCATGCGTACGTTAGGCTTTATTATGGCTGTGTACATCCAATGAATGGTTCTGGGCTTTGCCCTCACTTCTTACCAAAAATTCGACACAACGTATAAAATTCTCTCTTTCCTTAACATTCTCTTTCTAGTTCAGTTTTCGGTCAAGTACAACACCAAGGTATTTGGCGGTATCCAAAACCTGAAGCGGAGTTCCGTTTATGGTTGGCGGGTCTATGTTGGGATTTGGGAATATTGTTTTTCCTTTTAAACAACACCAATTCTGACTATAGTGGGTTAACGTTGAGTCCACAACTGCTGGCCCAATTACTGAGCTTGTCGAGGGCTAACTGTAGGAGATCGCATAGAGTTGGGAAAATTTTCCTGAGGTCATTAACACAATGTCATCGGCGGGCGTATGCAGCGACCTTGATACCATTCAGATTTAGTTCAACCAATATCTGGTTGACTACAAGGAGCCAAAGCAGAGGCGATAGGACTCCGCTCTTTAACTTGGTATCACCCATTTCTACATTTATGAGCCTTGTTTGAAGCATGGAGTCAATGCATTTTATCAGTAACGGATCGATGCTGATCGAATTCAGGGCTTGTCGAATTGCACTATTATCGACATTGTTAAAGGCCCTTTCTATTTCAAGGAATGCTACCAGGGTGAATTCATTGAACTCGATAGATTTTTCGATTGTGCCGACCACTTCATGAAGCGCTGCCTCAACAGATTTGCCCTTCATGTATGCATGTTTGGCATGTGAGAGCACGTCATCATTAAGTGTTAGATGAAGAAGAGCGTGCTAGTTTACGCAAAGAGAAAATACACATAAAGTTTTTCCAAGAGCTCTTTATAACCTTACTAAAACTACTTGACTAATGCCTGAATGTTCCAAGACACATTTAAGCTTCTCGTCTTATTTGCGTCTTTTTATTTCATTTAAAATATCGTAACTTGATTTGTAAGAGTTTCTAAATATTTTGTTAAGTATTTAAATAGCAAAACAAAAATTTATAAAAGATGAACTAAAATATTTAAAGTGAAAATTTAATTTTATTTTTTGTATCAAAATGATTTTTCTTATTTTTTATGATAAAGAGGTCTGGGAAATTATAAAAATTCCAGTTTTCTTGTGAAAAATCCCAAAGAAATCGACTCTTTTCGTAAAGCTCTTAAGTAGGAAAGTTGATCAATTCAGTTCCTTATCAAAAAATACCTCCTTCGTGACCATGAATATCTACAATGCCTTCTAGGCATTGAATTTTTTTTATCTCAAAGGTAATCCAAGTCCTCATTAATTTTTCAATTTTTTGTGTATTTCCTTCGACTGCAAGCATGAATATTTATAAATTAATATTGAATTCTATACATATGTACGATGAACAAGGCTCTCTACTTAATTAGCTCACTTAGCAGAAATTTCACTTTTGATTAAACCAGCTTGAAAGAGAGCCTACGGCACTGAAACAACGATAAGTCCTGTTCGCATGGTGTAATGCATGTATAGATCCTGAAATTATAATCCCCTTTTCTTAATTGAAACCAAAACAAAGCTCAATGGATATCAATTCTCCATAATCTATCTACAACAACAACAACAATATACTGATTGGTGATGGGATGAGCTTGGTATGGATGGATGATGGGAGGCGGCAACGCCCTAAAAGCCAATATATTCCAGCCATTCGATTCGAATTGACACGAATTGGTATCTGATAGTTGGTCTCTCTCTATAATCTGGTTAAAGGTAAGTGAAGCAGTAGAGACTGGCTGGTTAACTTATGGATCTGGACATCCAATTTGTTTTTAGAAAATAGCAGATAAAGTGGAATTATTCGGTTAATTAGGATAAAAGCGGATTTTCTCAATTAAATCTACTCTCAAAAGGAGTAAGTCTGTCCGAAAGATTAAAAACCAAGCCAAACCAGGAAGTACTCCCATTTGAATACTTGGTTTCCAATGAGACACAATGCAAATGTATACCTAAATCCATCACAACAGCAAGTTTACCAGTGTACAAGGCCCTGAGGAACTTCTAGCCCGCAATTTATATAATAAAGAATGGTTAAATGCAAAGAGTTTTGGTTTTAAAACGAAAGCAGCAATAGAAGCAGTGGTTTGTGTGTTGGATTGTAGATACTGGCTCATCATTTAGTACATTACAAGTACATTGGAATTAATGATACTATTTAGTGTTGCCTCTTTAAGAAAATTTCAAGTTTTCAATTCTTTAACACCAACTGATCCGTCAAAAATACCTGACTTAAACGATTTGTTTATGGTAAAAGGAATACCCTCTAACCGTATTGAAATTTCAGAAGGCCATGATCTCTTCTCAGATCATTCTGCAGTCATACTCACTATGAGCGAAAGCCTTGTCAAAATTGAAAAACCACCCAGGTTAACAAACGGTAAAACCAACTGGGAAGGATTTAAGAAAGATATCGAGGACAACGTTGAATTGAGGGTTTCATTACAAACGCCTCTTGAGCTTGAAGACGCAGTAGATACCTTTGTTGATACAATACAAAAGGCAGCGTGAAATAACACACCTTATCAAAGGGTTACGCGGCACTATAAAGATATAAAATATCCGCAGGAATTAAAAGATAAACGAAAAGCACGTAAGAAATGGTAGCGAACCCGTGCTCCTCAACACAAAGCTCATTTAAATCGCTTGTGTAATATACTAAAAACAGCGATATCAGATTTCAAAAACCGTGAAGTTGAAAATTACCTTGAAAGCTTGTCAGCTGGGAAAGAATCCAACTACTCACTTTGGAAAGCTATAAAAACAACTAAAAAACCAAAGCTTCCAGTGCCCCCGATTAAGAAAAGCCAAAACGAATGGGCTAAAAGTGACAAAGAGAAAGCGGCGGTATTCGCCGATTACCTGGAAGAAACATTTAAACCTTCTGATGGGCAAGCACTCAATGGAAATATTAATATGAGTTTTAGCTCAAATGAGAACTACACAACCAGAAATGCTACGCTCGCTGAATTGAACAGAGAAATAAAGAAGCTAAAGTCTAATAAAGCTCCGGGGTATGACTTAATAACAGCGGAAATATTAAAAATGCTTCCTCATAAAGGATTAATAATTAACCTCCTTTATATAATAAATGCCGCTTTAAGGCTAGAATATGTTCCAAGCCAATGGAAAGTTGCGGAAGTGATAATGGTTTTGAAACCTGGCAAACCATCTCATGAAAAGAATTCTTACAGACCGATTTTGCTTCTTCCAATAATATCGAAAGTTTTTGAAAGAATACTACTTCTGCGCCTGCAGCCTATAATAGAAGAGAAACGATTAATACCTGAACATCAGTTCGGATTAAGAAGCAAGCATTCAACAATAATTGATCAAGTGCATAGAATAACTGATGTAATTGAGAGAGCTCTTGAAGAAAAGAAAATTTGTTCGACGGTCTTTTTGGATGTGTCGCAAGCGTTTGACAAGGTTTGGCATGAAGGCCTCAAATTCAAATTATGACAAGTTCTGCCTGAAGGACTTTATAAAATTCTTAACGAATATCTAGAAAACAGACTTTTTCGTGTAAGACACGGAAATGAATATTCTAATTTCAAAGAAATAGTGGCTGGGGTACCACAAGGTAGTGTTTTAGGTCCTGTTCTGTACCTTCTATTTACACGTGATATACCTCAAACAGAAGACACTATCGTAGCAACGTTTGCTGATGATACTGCAATACTAGCAGTAGGAAAAACGATAAACGAAGCTACGATTAAATTACAAAATGCTCTTAATAATGTAAATGAGTGGACAAAAACATGGCGAATGGCGCTAAATGAACAAAAGTCAGTCCACGTGGACTTTACGTGCAAAAAAATAAATAGATTGCCCGTCTTTCTAAATACCGGTCGTGTTCCATTTGCGAATGAGGCAAAATATTTGGGAAAAATTCTAGACGCGAAATTAAAATGAAAGCAGCACGTAAAAAAGAAATGCGAAGAACTAAAAAGTAAATTAAGAGATATGAACTGGCTACTCGGTAAATATTCTAAGCTTAGTATTGATAATAAGTTGATTTTATACAGGCAGGTACTGAAACCTGTCTGGACTTACGGTGTACAACTCTGGGGTTGTACCTGCGATACAAATTTAAATAACTTACAAACGTTTGAAAATAAATTGCTTAAGTCATTTGTAAATGCACCATGGTATATAAGAAACGAAGATCTTCACAGGGATCTCGGGATTCCAACGGTTCGAGACGAAATAAAGAGTTTCGCGCGAAAACATAGAAATCGGCTATAAGATCACGCTTATCCAACGATTATTGACGAGTCGAATTTAGTACGCCGTCTGCAAAGAACAAAACCTTCCGACTTGGTGCGGTGAACACAAAACCGCTTTAAAATCGCGGAATAAGCAGAAACTTTCACCGGAAAGTTACCTGCAACACGTTACTTAACTTCGTTAAAAATAAATTGCTAGATAAGTTTCAACTTAGTTGCAATCGGGAAGTGGAGGTGGTTTTAGTGTAGTAAGAATCTCACACTTCTATGAGCACGCGTTTTTCGGTCCTCATAGAGCCTGGTGCAGGCTTTGCACCTACCCACGGAAAAAATAAAAAAAATAAAAAAAAATTCTTTAACACAGACGTTATCATAGAAGTGTTGCTGTGAAAAATATTTTGTGGGTTAACCTTTTCTCGTTCCTTCGTTTCCATTTTCCATTATTTCTTTCAACCAAGAGAGAGAGAGAGAGAGAGAGCCAAAGGTACACTCTTTTAGTATCTTAAAGAAACAAAAATTAGTCTTTATAAAACGAACTAAAAAAATAGCACGGACGAAAGTTGATCGCCAAGTACCCAAATTGTGCCCAAAGCTGGACGGAATACTCACATTTAACAATTGAAATGTCTACCATCCATCGTTGTGTTTTGCAGTTTTAAAGGTGATAAATGCAGGATGGTTTGAGTGTCTTTTTGTCTGTTTAATACATTTTTCTCAAAACAGAAAAAAATTAAAAAATGGTTAAATGCGATCAATGACTCCATGAAACCACTTATTAAAAAAATAAAATTAATGGTTTTAACGAAATCTGAGTTTGAACTTTAGAGCCCCAATTTTTTTTTAAATCTCTTCTATGGAATCAACTCTGATTGACGAAGAAGACCATCACAAATTTTGTTTATTAGTTTTTTCTGTTCCACTAAGTTTCTTTGGTTGATAAATGTCAAACTGCACAGTAACATTGGCTTTCCTTTTACAGTGCAATAAAAAGAAACTAGAAGATAAAAATAAATTTGAAAGTCAAAATAGAAAAATTCTGAAAAGGCACCCTTTTTAGGCAAGATAGATTTTTATTTTTGTAATTGTTATAAAGTGGCAACCCTTTATGCTAAGCTACACCCATTAGATTTGCTCTGGATGCTTTATACAAATAGAAATATCCCCAAGGGTTATGAATCGATTTTGCTTTGTTACGATAAGATGGAAATGAAAAGAGCCAGGTGCATTAGTACTCAATACTCAAATATTGATTTGTAGGGTTCTTTGTAGGAAAAGGAGTATTCAGATTATAGTTCAATGTATGGGATTTAGATATCATAGAGCAAAATTGAGTTTAAAATGATGTCTTTGAATAAATGTCTTGAGAGGTTATTTTGTGAACTGGATTTCAATTTTTGAATTTATAAAATTTTATGAATACTATCTTAACACTATGTGTGTGGAAACAATAATTGTTTCTTAAAATAATTGATTCTTAAGAGAACTTTATATTCAATAAAGCTACCTAAAAGCTGCAACATATTAGGTAGACAAAATATATTTTAAAACCATATTATTGATCTTTATAAAATTTTAAACACATGGTTGTAGTGGATTGATACATTTACGAGTAAGCTTTTATTTAAGAATGGAAGGAAACTTTTGTATTTTGTTTGAATTTTCATCGTTTCTCGGCCAATTTTATCGATTATAGAGTTAAGGAACGTGGACACAGGTTATTGAAAAAGATTTCTTCGAGGGTGGCTTTTCTAATCTGGGTTAGAGTCGGACATACACATTTCGCCATGAATCATCACATGCCGAATAATTCATTCCCGGTGGTCGGTGGATTCCCGATGAGTTGTGACTTGTGACCCCAACCAAACAAAGGCATACAGGGTGTTTTTTTAGACATGTGGTTTTTAAGAAGAAATGAAACGCATTTAATTTAATGTTATGGCCAAGAATTTTAGCTTTATTATAAAGATAAGGGTTTGCCATTATGTTTTAAAAATAATTTCGGGCAAGTGGCCGCCGCGGCTGGCTCGAATAAATTCCAGCCGAGAGGCCCAATTTTCGACCACTTTTTGCAGCAATTGGGGCTGAATGTCAGCAATAACGCGTTGTTGATTGATTCGTTGGCTATATGGCGCCGTCTTGTTGGAACCAAAGGTCGTAAACATCAACATCCTCAAATTCAGGCACGAAAAAGGCATTAATCATGGCTCAATAGCGTTCCCTATTGACTGTAACATTATGGCCAGCTTCATTTTTCATCATTTTTCATCGCAGCGCGTGAACCGAACCATTATTTTGGTAATAAATTTGCACGATTTGCAAACGTTCGTTGTTCAGAAGTAAGTCTATTCATTATGAAATGGCATAAATCAAGTGACAGCTGTTAAAAAGAATAGCTCCGAAAACCACACGTCAAAAAAAACACCCTTTATGAAGGAATTTGAAGTCTAAATTTATATTTTCATTGCAGTCTTCATTTACCGAATAATTGTTATCAAAAGTGCATCAATAAAATAGCCTCAAACACTCTTGATAAAGGAAAGAGCGTTATAGAATTTATTGCACGCAAATAAGTTAAGTCCTATTTGGGATTATATGCGACGAACTATTTATAAGTTTAACCTCTTTACGCGCCGCTCCAGTTGCACTTAAGTGCCAGTTGTAAGAACTTGGTTAAAATACATGATCCGGTGCTAAGCAATTTTAACTCACCGATTTCGGCGGGTGTAGTATATGATATTCGACGCTGTGGTTTAAGATTCAAGTATGTTTTAATAACCAAAAACATGCTTGAACCGCGGGTAGTCCCCCGAAATTGGTGACATAAAGTTGCTGCCTAGCGGATAAAAGATTTAAATCACTGCTATACCACTGGCCCTAACTTTTCTATATTGGAACTGTAGGCTCAGTTTCACAATCTGTGTAAGTGACACTTATGAATGTGTCCTATATAGAGAGCCAAATTGCCACCTGGGTAGCTGGGCCTTACTTTCCTATATTGGATGGTAAAGTGCCAATCTTATCGACTTTGAATTTGGACTTTAAGCTCAGTTTTTCAGTGGGTGATCATCTAACCTGAGGTTAAACTCAAGTAAAGCTCTGACACACGTGACAGAGTCAGTTCGAATCTCGAATTAAAATGGAGTTCACACATCGAATTCGAGGAGGAAACTCTGCTGAATAGATATTTTCGTCGTAAAAAGTGGGACACAATCATTTATTTATAATTAATTTATATGCAGAGTCAATACACTCTGTTTTACCCCAGAACTAAGAAATTAGGTCTGAGGGGAAGTCACTGGGGAATACATTCAAGATTTGTTAAAAACAGCCTCTGATGATACAGACAGTTGCGATTGAAATAACTTTGTTCTTGCACCCATGAACTTGAATAGAGATAAGCAACCGTGTTGTGTCGGTAAGTTAGTCTTCTTTGATTTGATAATTTTCTTAAATTTCGTGATAGCAGTTATCTCCATGAAGACAATGCAGCTTCTATTTTTCAATGCACTGAAATACTCTTCATTTAAATAAAGGACTTTGAGAATGGAACTTCTAACTACCCTACTCTGCTGTATCGGTTCAATATTGTCGCTGGTGTTATTGTTCATGTGCTATCGGATGCGTTATTGGAAACAACGCGAAATACCTCACGATAAACCGAGAATATTTCTTGGGAATATGAAAGTTAACACCCATCAAAGTGAAACAATAAGCAATCTCTATAAGAAGTACAAAGGAACTGCACCATTTTGTGGACTTTATTACTACATGACTCCAGCTGTTGTAACATTGGATCTGGATTTAATTAAAAATATGTTGATCAAAGATTTCAACTATTTCATTGATCGTGGATTTTACTACAATGAGATCGATGATCCATTGTCGGCGACTCTTTTCAGTTTGGATGGACCGAAATGGCGTCAGCTGCGGAATAAACTGTCACCAACTTTCACATCGAACAAGATGAAATTTATGTTCCCGGCAGTGATTGAAGTTGCCCATCGATTTGTTCAGACTTTGAGTGGAATTGTTACCGGGGTCAACGGTGAAAATGGCAGTGAAATTATAGAAATTAAAGACCTCAACGCAAGATTTACCACCGACGTTATTGGAGCATGTGCATTTGGTATTGAGTGTAATAGTTTGACAGATCCCAATGCCCAGTTTCGAAAGTACGGCCGTTTAATGTTTGAGGAGCAAAACCATCATTCATTGATTTTGGGTTTCATGCAAAGTTGTCCAAACTTGGCGCGAAAACTTAGACTTCGTTTCATCAGAAGTGATATTGAACAGTTTTTCATGCAGGCTGTTAGGGACACTGTGGAGTATCGTGAGAAGAACAATATACAGAAAAATGACTTTGTCTTCTCTGATTAGTTTGAAGAACAGCAAGTCAGCAGTCAAAACTGAAGATGGAAAACAGGGCCTGACTATGGAAGAACTAGCAGCTCAGGCATTTGGCTTTTGGATCGCAGGTTTTGAGACATCTTCATCGACCATGTCGTATGCACTATACGAACTTGCTCGAAACATTGATATTCAAGAAAAACTGAGACTTTCCATCGATGATATTCTGGAAAAGAATAATGGTGAAATGACTTATGAAAGTATCAAAGAGATGGATTATTTGGATCAAATTATTGATGGTAAGAAGCACAGTTTTGCAAACCAAGTTTTTAATAATTTTCTCTAAACATTTAGAAACCCTTCGAGTGCACCCAGTTGTTCCGACGTTACAACGTATTGCCAATACGGATTATTACCTCAGCAGTAATCGAAAATATAAAATTGAAAAGGGAACTTTGATTTTCATTCCCGTCGATGCAATTTATAACGATCCAGAAATCTATCCCAATCCAACCAAGTTCGATCCGGGACGTTTTAGTTCCGAGGAAAAAGCTAAACGTGAGCCTGAAGCTTATTTACCATTTGGTGAAGGACCTCGAAATTGTA
Source organism: Dasysyrphus tricinctus (assembly GCA_963921185.1). NCBI lineage: Eukaryota > Metazoa > Arthropoda > Insecta > Diptera > Syrphidae > Dasysyrphus > Dasysyrphus tricinctus. Next base: position 16,575,786 of record OY992533.1, on the reverse strand, counting down.
TTGGATTGAGATTTGGAAAAATGCAAGCAATAATTGGTCTGGCACTTTTGATCAAGAACTTTAAATTTAGTTGGTGTCACGAAACACCAAAAGAATTGAAGTTCGATCCAGCACAGGCGATTTTTGTGACTCTTCATGGTATTCAGTTGAAAGTCGAGAAGATTTAGCATTTTTAATTTTGTATTTTTAGTAGTTATAAAATTTGAGGAAATTTTGTAAATAATTTTAGTATAAATATTCTAAATGTGGTGTTAAAATTAGTATATGTAAATTAAGGAAATTTGCATAAAATCAGTTATATACAACTGTCACATATTCTCATTTTTTGACAAGTTTTTCGATTCCGCTTGATTTCTTTAAATGTCTGAGTTGCCGAAACAAGCAAACAGTTATGTTGACTTCTTCATTTTCTTCAAAAACTCTGCCTAGTAGTAAACGTTTCAAAACACTTAACAAAATAAACAACACGATGCGAATTCAGGTGAGTAGGGATGGCAGGGCAGGAAACGAGACCCACCACCAGGCACCGAAGTTCTACCAAAAATACACTGTTATTGAAAGCGTATCTGATGCTGAAAATGTCATAAAATCTCTTAAAAAGTTAGGCATTTTATAAAATGGTATCTAGGGACATAAAAAAGGTTTGTAAAAATTGTTTGGAAACAAGTTTCCATCACCACCCCAGGATGTCTTGACTTTATCGTCAGCCCAATCCTAAACACTAACAGAAGTTGTACTGGCAATAGCTGTTTCAGCAGCAACAACCTCATCGGCCCAATTATTGGTCTCCTCGACTGGAATGTCGATGGCTTCATCAACCTTGACTGGAGCTGGCAACAACTCCTTGGATGCGGCTTCCTTCTTCTCCATTTCTTCCGGGTCGCGGTAAAAGAAAAGATCAACAACAATACCCCCATTCGATTTGGCACGAGATGGTTCCACGCAGATGGACCTCACGATCCAAGATCCACCACATCAGACCAATGGAATGTGGTGACTTGGTGTTGCATGGGGTAGAGATATCAACATAACGCAATGGGCTGTCGGTGTTGGTGAAAGCAATTACAGGAATGTTAACATACGAAGCGGGTGGATCGGTGATAACAAACAGACGGGGCTAGCGGAAAGCAGCCTGGATCTGATTGATGAAAGCACCGGGTGTGAAATGTCCAGCAATTTGTGCGGTGTCGATGTACTTGGCGAACTTGAGGACAGCACGATGGTCCAAGGGAGGAGATGAGATAGCATAAGGATCTTGTGGGTACTCGATGGTGGCAATAGCGCGAGCAGCCAACACCAGCTTTTCCTTGGTTTTGCCTAAGTTGATGATGTTAACAGCATCCGGACGAAGCTTGAAGACGTATTGCTCCAATTGGTAGTTAACATTCTCACTACCTAAATGAGTTGTTGCAGCCCACAGTACACATATTAAAGGTCACTAGCGTTTTGATTTTTGTTCAGTTCTGCGCATGTTTTTTGTTGTAATTGTAGTACAGGGGATGGGGTCACTGGTGGCCGTCTTGAATTTCTTCTGGCAGTCCTCATTAATGACAAGCTGCGCAAGATAATACCATAGATATGTGTACTGTGGTTGCAGCCAGCATCTTGGTGACATCTTCCTCTTTATGGGATAAAATATCCAAACTTCCCGACATTGTAACGTTTGTTAAGAGTTATACAAGAACGTGTGAATGCCACTGGGAGCTGGATCAAAATGGTTGACCAAAGTTCCGTAAAATAACATTTGAATCCTCTTAAAAAAGATTGACAGACGTTTCATAAAATGGCGTTTGGTACAGTTGCTTCTGAATGCCTTAAAAATGGTGTTGATAGAAGTTTCGTTAATATGCATTTGGTGCGTTTTAAAAAGTTTGCAAACATTCCATACCCCGCGCCTGGTCCCTTCAAAAAATGTTGACAGACGTTCCATACAATTGCACCTGGGTGCCTTAAAAAAAGAAAACTATTAGAAACTATTTGACTAAAAAATAAAAATAATTCGACATGACACTTTTATCTGCCAGCCTATTCTATTGCAAAATGTTAAACCATTTAAAAAATGACAGAACTGAAATGACTGCGAAACTACTCATATATACAATATTATATTCTTAATTTTCGTTTTATGTTTTCAGTATGAATTCAAATTTATGTTACAGACTTTGTTTCAGGTATTTTGCATTTGCATATCTATTCAAAATTTTACGACACACTCATAAGCCAGGTTTATATTAGTCATTTTTATATCTGACCTCGCAAAATGCAATTTCAATATCTCCGTACGAAGGTATCGCACAACAATAACCTATATAAAAATAAGCTTACATTGATAGAACCAAAAAAAAACAACAAAACACCCATAAAAATACACGAAACATTGCGGTTGTTATGGACTTCAATATTATTATTCATATATTGCGCAATCAGTTTTATTCCACATCCACCACTCATGTTGTCTGCAATGCATAAAAAAATATGAACATAAATTCTTTTATGAGTATTACATATTTTATACATCTCTTCATATACACATAATGGGTATCCTGATGGCTGATGTGCTTGTGCATACATAGCTTTATAGCCTTCCCCCGCATGTATGAAAATAAAAATCTCGCTCATAATCTACATATACCCAAACAATTAAATTCCTATAAATCCAAATCAATGTTCAATAAACAAACTTTGGACAGTTGAATGTCAGTCCCCCAAAGCCTATAAATATTGTAAAAGACCTCTACCCACCGCCATCTCATAAAAAATAGCCCAAGAACATAATTCATGATCCCCAATAATAATTGTATATCTGCAAATGGCATTTTATGTGTGATCTCAATCTTTGAATGAATATGGGAAGGATTTTTTTTTTCTCAAAACTCCCATCATATCCATCTCTCTTTAAAAGCCAAAAAAATTGAGACGTTAGCCGTTTCAATTGCCGAAAAGGACAACAAAAACTGCCATTCCCACTTACCTTTGATTCATTTCTCTGATAGGTCCCTACACTTAGAAAAAAAGCAATTATATTATTTTCAATTGAAAGCATTGCAGTCACAAGAAGGCATTGCATTTATCGAATTTGTAAAAATGAGTTAATCTAAGACATATTAGACTTTTTCCTTCATTTATTCTTTTCGTTTAATATTTTGAACTAGTTATTTCACTAGTTGAAAAAGATACCGACTGAAGTAAAATTGAAGTCGTGAAGTCTTCAGTTCAATCTTGCATTCCTTAGAGGTCTTTCTTGTCAGGTCAGTTTTATTTGTAGATGTTTGAAATCAATTTGAAGTCGTCTTTTTAGGCTTTTGCCCGTTTTTAAGTAGTGTATGATGGACTTGCGTTCCTTCGAAGTCTTTTTGATTTTTATTATATTTTTCTTTTTGTTTACTTTTTAATCTTTGAAGTTTAATTGAAGTCATTTATATTCGATCTCTCGATCTTCAAAAGAAGACTTTTTGAGTTTTCATATTTTTGTTAAACTTGTTTAAAGTTATATTGAAGTCGTGTAAGTTCATCATACATTATTTTGAAGTTTTTTTTAATGTTTTTATAAGTTATTTCTAAGACAAACTGAAGTCATTTATGTTGAACCTTGCATTTTTATAAAATTCTCTTATATAAGGTTACTTGATATAATTTACGTAAGACACCCCATTCTCGCGAAAACATTTTAAATTTTTATAAGTTAAATTGAAGTCCTTTATATTAATGATATTCCATCCTTGTTGAATTTATTGAAGTAAACATGAAGTCGTATATGTTCGGTCTCTCGTTTTTGCAAGGAATTTTTGAATTTTCATACTTTGTTAGTTAAATTCAAGTCATTTACATACATATGTACATACCTATATGTTGAATACGTGTAGTAATATTTTTTAACTTTCTTATATTTTTGAATTCGTTTGAAGTTAAAATGAATTCGTATAAGTTCTGTCTCATTCTTGCGAAGACTTATGGAAGTTTCATATTTGTGTCAAGTTAAATTGGATTGAAGTTGTTCGTGAGGGATATTGCATTTTATCTCAAGATTTTTTGAAATTACTCATGGTTTTGAAGTTAAATTGAGGTCAATTGATATTTTTGACAACAATTTTTGAGTTACCTATGTTTAATCTTTGAAGTTCTCTGAAGTCTTATTAAGATTTCTTGTTTTTTAGTTTTTTTAGATATTGCACTATTTGTATATATTTTGTACATATTTGTATATATTTGAAGTTAAATTGAAGTCTTCCTGATTTTTGAGTTTTTTGAAGTTTAAAATTGAAGTCGTTTTTACTAGATTTTACATTCTTTTGAAGCTCTTCTGATTGTCATATATTTTTTAAAGTGTTATGAAGTTAAATTGAAGTCCTTTATGTTGGATATATCATTCTATTGAAATGTTTCCAAGTTTTTTTCTATGTTTGAAGCTTTTAAAAGTTTTTTGAGTCTTTTTGTATTTTGAAGTTTTTTTATTCTTTCCAATTTTGTTATACATACTTATATTTTGTATGCGAGCCTTTCAAACACTTAAGTCTTGTGAAGTTACTAAAACATTTCTTGTCTTCGAAGTCTAAGAACATCTTAAGGAATGAGACAGTGACACTATCGATTTACCTGACGGCATTCTTGCCGTCAAAAAAACACTACTGTTACACTCAGGCGGGACAATTAGCATTATTAATTCAGACGTCTCTTCAACAGAGTACAGATTTGTGGAAAAGCCACATCACACTTTGTACTTAAGAGTTTCTATTATAGCTGCAAGACTATTTGCCACTGAGCGACATGAGATTATAAAAAAAAATTCTACTGAAACGGTTTCCCGTCACCTTTTTTCATGGATCAAATCGTTTCTGAATAGAAGGATTTACTAAATTCTTTTCAACGGAATAAATTTCTTTCTCAATGAACGCGAGCTGAGTATTACCAAAAGGTTTGAAACTTTGCCCTATTACTTTTTATAAAGAGTGGGCCATCTGTTGGTTTCTTTTTAATCATGTGTTCATTTGACACTGACAGCTTTAATGCCATCAGAAAAATGACAGAAACTCAGTACTATGGTCAAGTCATAAATGTATAGTGTTCGGCAACATGACAAAATTCATGTGGCATTTCTGCTGGCAAATACTGTTCGATCTACAGTTTTTCCACTTTAAATGATGCGTGAGTGCTTGCTCTCTACAGTTAATACGTTAATAGTACCATTTTCTAACAATTGTTTTTGGCAGTGATGCGGTATATTTACTTTTGTGAACTCGGGGTATATTTCCGTAGTAAAGTGGATCGATTCTAATTTTTTGATTGTCAAATTCAGGATTAGGTATGATACATTTCTTGTAATATTTTTAAATGCTCTTGGCTGAGCTGGGTATATTCTTCTAGTAGGTAATGTGGAGGCAGCCTCTCAGGGCGAGAGTCCTTCACCACCGTTGAGTAATCTTTAGACAACTGGTTTAGGTGACGCGTTTGTCTTGAACTTATACACCATTTTTGTTAATTTTTGTTAGTATTAAACTGACCTTACTCCATTTATCTTACAAAACCCTTTAGAAAATCCAAATTCGGTTTAACATTTTATACCTTTAAATATTTTTTTAAATAAAAAAAAAAATTCTCAGTGTATTTCCACAGACTCTAGTGACGATGATGGGGGTATTTTGATGACGACCTCTTTCAAATCGAATCGTCCTTGCAGTGATTTCCGATTTGGATTTCGTCCACCATCACCCAATCATCCATTAGAATTCTATATACTCGTATCGGCCCCTCCAGCCACTGCGACATTTAAACATTAAACAAAAATGAAAATAGACCCTCCGGGCATATGGAATCATCGATCCTTGCCATAACGTAGGACGAGTGCGGGTGATAGTTTAGGAGTATTTATGGATTTTCGAAACTTTTGTGAACCTTTTCGCTGTGTTGCTTTGAACTACAAAAAAAGAACTAGTTCATTTTTGGATGAATGACTTTGCGGTGCATAAATCCAAGAAGAAACAAAAAAAATCACGTCCTTTTGAAAAATAAGGATATGCACACAATTTGTGTCGGCCAATCTAATATTTCTCAAAATCTCAGCATATTTTGTTTGAGGTTGAAAGAGGGAAAATGTTATAGCTACTCGTAGATATACAGAGGAATGTCCGCATCAAAGAAGCAATGTTGTATATATTGTGGAAGTTGAAGGAAAGTGCAAAATAAAGGGCAAAATGTGTACTTTTATTTTGTTATCCTTGAAAAATTTCTTTTTCATTGCCAAAGTGACATTAGAGATTGCCAAAATTCTCGCCTTGTGTATGTTTGGGTGGTTTTATAAAATGTCTTGGTTTCAGGTTAAAGGTGATATTGGAATAAGGGTGCACTTAAAATAAAGGAGCAATGCTTTTTTTTTTGTTTATTATATTTATAGCTCATGAGGAGTCGTTAGGAAAAAATAATCTTTACCCGATTGATTGGAAAATTAGATTTTTTGTATCTTTTATAGTGGAGTGCCCCTAATATCTATAAATTGGAACCCAAGAATCTTAAATAATTTTTTATTTTCTAAATTAGACCAAATAATGTTTTTTCCTTCTTAAAATTTAGGTATACTCCTAGCTCAGGTCCAATTTATCATTTGGGTCTCATTTGATAAAGACTTAAGACAAGTCGTTAATCTTAACAAATTTAGACTCTGAACTTAATCCTCACTTTTTTTATCCATTAAGCTTTCGAGAGATGGTAAAAATAGGTACTAAGCAGCCTAAAGCCTTTTTTATTTGCTGAAATACTTATTCTGAACCTTCTACGTATGCAAATCTCATTTTTTTTATAGACAAAACTTCACCTTCTGCAAAAAAAAATACTCCACACAGATGCAATTTTCAATTAAGGAAAACAAGAAGAAACACAAATATTGTGAACATCCTGCTGAAAATACAAAAACAAAACAAAAGAAAGCACAATAAAAAAAAGTCATCATCTACAACCCTTTTAACCAGGAAATGAAAACAACGTCGTACGTTGCCAATTCGAGCAAGTTATCCTGCAGGTTTCACCTTATTTTTATTTCTTTTTCTGGAGTGTGTGTAAAAGACACACTTGGCGTGGAACCGTACATAGAAACATACATATCTTCAAGCAGCATACCCAGAGTATTAAAAAATAATTCTAGGACAAGAACTCCTTTTTCCTTTGTTTTCTGTAAACAAAACAAAAAAATAATTTTGTTGGCATAAATTCAATTTTGATGCAGCTGTTGGCTTTAAGCCGAAGTCCACAGTGAAAACAAAACAAACAAAAATAGACTTCAACTAGCCAGATAGCTGTGTCCAGTTCCAGTTGAAGTTGTTTTTTGTTCGCCCTCAGGATCTTATTATCCAGAATGCCACCACCAAACCCTTTAAAATAAAAGCGCGATAGATTTTCTCCAGAAGAAATAAAGCTTAGAGGCCTTAATTCTGTTGACAGTTATTTTGTGCAATTTTTCCACCGTTTTTTGTCTCTTGTCTGATTTTCTTTTTTCAAATAAATGCCACACGGTTTTTCAACCTAAGGGCTTTGGTTATTGATTAAACTATGTCGTCCAAAAATTTCGAGAAGTTTTTTATTTAGGGTTAAAACAGATTTCACAAGTAGATTAATTTGAAATATTTTAGAATCTAAATTCTTGGTCAATTCCGTTCTCAAAATTTAGAATTGCGTTTTTTTTCACATATAGAAGCAATGAATGGGAATGGGGTAGCAGCAGAAGATTTCATTCTCTAACAAAAACCATTAAAACTTTGATTTTTGTAAACGAAAGTAAGTACATTCTCAATAGCAAAAAAAAAAAACGCATATGAAGGGAAAATCGCTTCTGTTTTTTTAAGTTTGTTGGGCGCCATTTTCAAATTCATATTAAGCTTAAGACTAAAAATAACCTTAACTAATTTTTCCAAACAGTTCGTATTTATCGACTTGAATACAAATAAAATGCACGACTGCGTCACACGTACTCGCTTTTATCTTCAAGAGGCATTGAAATTATAAGGGAAAAATGTTTTAAAGCATGAAATTCGATATTTCAATTTTATTATTTATTAGGAGAAGTTCCATATCAGTTTAAGAAATCTATAATATATCCGATTCACAAATCACGGAGTAGGTTTTCTAAATGCCTCCTGCAAGTGAATGGATTATTCATTATAAAAAGCCTATGGAATATCAGGCCGGTTTCAGAAGTGGATATTCTTCTTGTGACAACATATTTTTGTTTTAAAAAGTATTGCGGTAACATGTTTGGAGCAAAGAAAGAAGTTATATGTATTTTTCGCTGACTTCAAGGCGGCCCCTGATACTGTGGATAGAAGGGCTCATACTCTTCAAGCTATACAAAGCTAGAATAACCTCAAAGTTTGAAAGTGTCTTAGATAAAAAGTATGTATGATGAAAACTAGGCAGCGGTTCGGAACGGGGAACAAATGATTATTTGGTTCGAGACAACAATAGGATTGAAACAGGGTTGTCCTGTCCCTTGAGTAGGTACATATAATCTTTTTGCCCTTTTATTTATAGGGGTGAATTTATGGGTAAATTTAGTAGCATTTGCATTGTTGGGCCAAACAAACATGTTCAATAATAAAAACCCTTGCACGTAATAGCTTCTTTATACCCCTCATTTTCCAGTCAATTAAATAGCCTAATTGTTGAAATATTTTGAAGGATGAAATTTAAAGAATAAATGACAACCAAATAGATTCAGAGACAGTCAGTTAATGGGCTATTTTGAAGGATGAAATTTAAAGAATAAATGACAACCAAATAGATTCAGAGACAGTCAGTTAATGGGTTATTGAATATACAGGAAAATGAGGGGAATAAAAGAACAATGACGTCCAACGGTTTTTGTTTTTGCTAAATCCAACCAAGTACCAAAAGGGAGACTTTAATAAGTTAAGAAATGGTAAAGTTTAAAGGGCTCATCACTGTCAAATTTTGAATAAAAACGACTTTTTAAATATGTCATATACAAGCCTTAAGTTTCTTTTTTATTTCATTTGAGCGTCTTACGAAAAAAGTTTGCCCAAATTAGTAAACATTTTAGAAATCTTTGATTATTAGTGTTTTTTGTTGGTTTTCGTTAAATTGTCTGCTTAGTTTTAAACCAATTTTAAACCGTCTTAACACTAAAGAAAATAATCTGTGAGTTTAAAAAAGAATCACTTAGTAGTTTCCTGCAGCTAAGCGCCTAAAAAGACCACAGACACAAAACCCGCCAGTAAAATCGCAACATAATAAATAGATCGGAAACCCGAAACAAAAGGCTGATGTTTTTAAGCCATTCCCAGCAAACACAGCTACAGATCCCTTACAGTTTGTTGATAGAAACGACGAATGTGAAATACCTTTTGTTACGCTCAAAGAAGTAAGAAGCCAGTGTCAACATAAGTTGTCTAACAAAAAATCACCAGGGTACGATCTAATAACTGCTCAGGTTTTGAAAGAAATGCCTTTAATATAGCCTTCAAGAAACTCCAATTTATAATAACCGCATGCCTTAAAGTAAGATATGTGCCACATCATTGGAAAATTGCAGAGGTCATTGTTACCTTAACACGGTAAGCCACCATCAGACCAATATCGCTTATACCAATCATGGCAAAAGTTTTCGAAAAACTGCTCCTGAAAAGGCTTAGCAAAATAATAGAAGAAAGAAGACGAATTCCGAGCCATTAGTTTGGATTTAGAAATAAACATTCCACGATAGACCAAGTGCATCGGATTACGGATGTTGTGGAAAAGACACTTGAAGAAAAACAAGTATGCTCGGCTTTATTCTTAGATATTGCTCAAGCCTTTGACAAGGTTTGGCACTTTGGACTTGAGTACAAACTGAATAGAGACCTTCCCAGGCAGTACTACGAAATACTGAAATCCTACGATACGAACCGACTCTTTAGAGTACGGTACGACCAAAATTACTCGGAACTAAGGAAAATTGAAGCAGTGTACCACAAGGAAGTGTCCTAGAACCAACCCTGTATCTGTTATATAGAAATAATATTCCAGTGGACATCAGCGCTATCATGGCCCCTTTGCTGATGATACTGCAATATTGGTGCCAGATAAATCCGTTACTAAGGCTACACAAAAACTGCAAAATGCGGTCGATAAAGTTAGTGACTGGACGCAAAAATGGCGTATCAAATTAAACGAAACAAAATCGACGCATATAAACTTTACAAACAAAAATATAAACAATGTTCCAATTCTTATAAACAGAACAGCAGTACCTTACTCCAATACCGCCAAATATCTTGGAATGACTTTGGATGCAAAGCTTAAATGGAAAGAGCACATCAAAAAGAAAAGAGAAGAACTAAGCTTGAAGTACAGAAAAATGTAATGGTTACTAGGAAAGAACTCTGACCTATCTATTCAGAACAAACTAAAGTTATATAAGCAAGTATTGAAACCCTTTTGGACATATGGCATCCAACTGTGGGGCTGTACAAAGAAAACAAATGCTGAACCCATCCAAAAATTCCAAAGCAAGGTCCTTCGTGGAATAATTAATGCCCCTTGGTAAGAAATAGCGATCTACATCTTGACCTTCAAATTGAAATGGTTACAGAAGTGGCTATAAGACACGCTGTGTCACACAGTCAGCGACTGCAAAGTCATACCATCTCCGAATTGGAAACCGTCCTAAATGTACGAAACAATGTTCGGAAAATAAGAAAAACCAAGCCTCATGAGCTGATGGTCTAAGAGCTATGGGAAAGTGTTATAACTTTAAACTTCCCTCAATGCGATTTAAAAATTAAGAAATACAATCATTTGTCGATATTTCATAGATTGGTCCTGGTTCACCGGTAGTTTTAGTGCGGTTAGAGTCCCACTCTACTTGGTATGAGTGTCTTTTGAAGATTTCCATCAGATAACAAAAAAAAAACAGGAAATTAACAAAAAAAATTAAATGCAAAATTGTCAAATTCGACTTAGCTCCCGAGCTATACCAAACATATTAAAAAGTGGCCGGAAACTTTAACGAATTTAGTAGCATTTTCGGTTTATAGCATGCAAAAAAACGTATTCAATAATAAAACCCCTTGAACGTTATCATTTTTTATTATGAAAAGGTATATTCACTAAAAATGTATTCATTAGAAAGCACGTATACGCCCAAGTGGACCTAAAACCTTAATTTTTCATTTTTTAAAAATATTTATTTGTTTTATTTTTACCAAAGAAAGCTAATTTTACATGCAATTTATATACTTCACTGGCAAAATTCACATTACTCAAAAAAATTTTAAACCAGTTAAAAGTGTTGAACTAAATTTTCCATGCTGTCGTCTATGTTTCAACGAAGGTATGCTGCATTCACAGGATTTGTGAAGTGTATACCTCTTCTATGCTGACTTTTTGATATTTTTCTTCTAAGCAGTTTACAGTTTTTTCTTAACCATACATATATTTCATTTATTTCTTTTGGTGGAGTAAGTAAGAATTTTATTTTTTGTTTTTCAAAGACTTATAATGACGGAAGGCTTCAGTTAGAAGTGTTTGAGGCAGGCAGTTACAAGAACATAAATACAGGAGCAAAGGAATTTAACGTTTCCTTTCCTAGGTGTGTACTCTCTAATGCAAAAAAACGGAAAGGTCTACTTCTTCAAAATAAAAAATTGTAACCCTTTTCTAGGTTGATGAATTACATACATACGTATGAATTACAAACTTGAAAGAGCTTAATTTTAACATGTGCTTCAAAGTAAGAAATATTGTTGAGCAGGTACTAAGCAGGTTCCTATCAGAGATTAAAATGAGCGTGTTCGAATCAGTTCGAACAAAATCCAATTTCTGTTTATGATCGTTCATACTCGATCGTTCCGTCTCTATACTCGTAAGTCATTTTATCCACGAGTAAAAATACTCATAAGTCAAGTCAAACAAGTTGATCGAACTCATGAGTATCAGATGCCTTCTATATCCACAATCAAAATTACTCATGAACAGTTGCAACAATTTTCGGGTACTCAAAACAAAGCGAGTATACTCGAAAGAAAATGGGTATTCGAAAATATCGTGAACATCATGAATAGCCAAAGGCAATGTGATCGTGGATCTGTCGTTGGTCTTGCAGCATAGTTTGTGGACGGGTAGGTAGATTCTATGTATTTATTTTTATCTATTCATTGTTTCTATGGTCGGTGGTTTCAGTTTGCAATTTTGCAAGAAGTAAACTCTTTCCTGTTGTTTTTTGCTTCTGTGTCTATTGAATAGATGTATGGTTGGTAAGAAGATGCAACACATGATCGTCAATATCTGCGACAAGTGTATTTATGTAGATTAGGTATTTATGTAAATAATAATATATGCGACCCTAATAAAAATGTGGTATGCATAATGCTGTATTTTGGGATTTATTTTAAAAAAGGATAACTCTTTTCTTTTTTTGGGTCTAGGTATACTGTCTAGTGTTTTTTTAGGGATGGGTTGAATTATCTGGAAAAAAACTGGTCTCTGTTTTTTGCGAGGATGTTGAAAAGATTTATGAATGGGTCGATATATAGGAGATGCAATTATGACACATAATCGTCAATATCGCGACAAATGCCTTTTTGTAAGTAAGGCATATATAATATACCTACTACACACGAATGCCACATGAAAGTTTGGGACTATTGCGGTTTTAAGTCATTCTTTTTAAAAGGATAACTAGGTACTTTTGTTTGTATGTGGGAGATTTTTAAACGCCTTTAAAATGATATATAAAAAAGGATTAAAGTACGAATGATTTCAATTCAGTAGTGAATTTGCATGTGAGAAGTTGCGTTTTTGTAATTGATTACCTTGAAATTTTTACATTTGATTTTTCTTAACAATGGATGAAAATGAAATATTTTTGAAACTGATTGACAATGTATTTTGTATTTGTGATAAACGAAATTGCCGGAGTAAAGTGTGGGAAACTTTTAGTGAAGTTAAAAATGAAAACGGTGAAACAATACCCAATGTTGTGGCATGTAGATCATGCAAAAAAGTTATTAAAAGTGTTTCAAAATCCACGACAAATCTCTTACGGCATAAATGTTTTAGAGAAACGCAGCCAAGCTCAAGTAATGAAGTTGATGTTTCAGCGAATGATAAGAATGCTATTTTGGATGCTTCCTTGAAGCTATGTATTGAAGACATAAGACCTTTCTCGTTAATTGAAGGATGTGGGATGCAATCTTTTGTTCAAGAGTGTATTAAAATCGGTGCAAAATATGGAAAACATGTGAATGTAAAAGATTTACTACCAACTGGAGCAACAATAAGCAATAATATTAAAAACATCAAAGAAAAGTTAGTGATTATAATAAAAGATGAACTTATTCACATTAAAAATATTGCAGCAACCACAGATCTCTGGACTGACAATTATAAAATGAGATCCTATCTGGCGCTAACAATTCACTATATTACAAATGAAAAGTTGGTAGAACGTGTCCTGGCTGTGGATCTAATTGAAGCGCCACTCTCAGGCGATAACATTTTTGAAAAGATAGACAATATTTTCTTTGAGTACGGTGTTTTAATAGACAATAGTAATTATGTTCGCTTTGTGACTGATAGAGGGTCAAATGTAATAAAAGCTCTAGAAAATAATATACGATATAATTGTTTCGGTCATCTTTTACACAATGTTTTGGAGAAAGCCAGTGCTGAAAATTTACAAATAAGACTTTTTTTTGATGAATGCAAAAAATTAGTAAAGTATTTTAAAAAATCTGGTGTTTGTGGCTCATTGCATAAGACCTTAAAGGCAGAGTGTAAGACAAGGTGGACATCCAAGTTTGAAATGTGTGCATCAATAAATGAAAATATGTCAGATATTGTTCGAGTTCTCCAAGAAAAACAACAGTTTCATCGCATACAAGACATAAATTCTAGTTTGTTAAGTGAAATTGTTGTGTTTTTAAAACCCTTCAAAGATGCTTTTTTGGAGCTTCAATCAACGAAAACCTGTACAGCACATTTAGTATTTCCATACTATAATACTTTGGTAAAATCGTGCTCAGAAGAAATATTAGACTCATCAATTTTAGTAGAGTTTAAAAATAAAATAAAACATTATATGGTGAACCTATTTTACCCCGAAATTAAAATAGTTTTCAAAGCTGCAACATTTTTATATCCTCCATGCAATAAAATGCAAATACTTTCGGAAATCGAGAAAATGGAAATATATGATTATGTAAAGTCTATAGTTCCGACAGTGCATTCTACATCTGTTGGCAATCTTGAAGATCAATCTACTACATCTAGTGCCAGAGACCTTTTCTCCGACTTTATGGTTGAAAATTCGACAGCGAACGAAACTTCATTTGATATTGAAATTGAAAGATATATTCAGTACAACTCAAACGGCAATATAAATTTGCTTCAATGGTGGTTTGAAAATAAAAATATATTCAAACATCTTCATCAAGCTCATTTAATTATCAACTGCATCCCTGCAACATCGGCAGCATCAGAACGAGCGTTTTCACAGTCTGGAAATATAATAACTGAAAAAAGAACGAGATTGAATCCAGATACAGTCAACAATTTGATGGTCGCGAATTCCAATTTGAAGATAAATCCTATTTCACTCAACGACGGCAATTTAAGAGAATTAACAATTTAATAATAAAATATAAATAATATTCAATAGGTAAAGACTTTTCTAAAATGCATTTTAATTTTTTTAAAATAGATATATCTTAACTTTTATTTAAAAATAGTTTCATAGCTTTTAAGTTTTTTCATTGTTTTATTTATTTTTGTTCATTTTCTTCTTTTATACCTATCTTTTGTTTTCATTTTATTGAGCCTTGATATCATTATACTTTTTTTATTCAGTTAAATAAAACAACTTAAAAAAATAACATTTCATCTATTTTTATTATTTTGAAAACACATAATCTGAGAAACATTTATTTCTCACTCGAAATACTGAAAAAAAAACAAGAAATTTAAATAACATCACAAAAACCAACCACCATCCACCAATCCACACAAAACTGCTTAGCATACCCACCGTCATCAACAGACCTCGAATACACATCTTCCGCCATGATTCGAGTATATTTGATCATACTGATCGTGAACAATATGGTCACAAGCGCCTGACTCGTTTTTATTCGAAACCATTTGAACTCGGTTGCAACGTATACTCGTTTTTATTCGTTTGATGAGTGTGGTGACTTACGAGTCATCATACTCATGAGCATGAAAACTCACAAACATTTTGGTTGTGTTGACTTTGTTTGTTTGAACTCGCTTTTTTCGAGTGAGTACTCGATGTTCATGAGCATTACTCGACTCATTTTATTCTCTGGTTCCTATATATTTTTCGGAAAACAAGAGGAAACAAAAAAATGTGTTTAACCTATTTTCGAGTGCGGGTTTTTTTTTCTTTAAGTGGTTGACAATACTTAGCGCACATGAGTACCTAGACGTGTGGTATGAAGGAGCTTTTGGAGGAGGATTTGTAATGTAAATTTTTAAACCGGAACAGGTGGAAGGATTTGAAGTTACTACACTGAGTGTATGCAGGATTATTTACTTTTCCCATTTGTTCTAAGATTCTGCTGTTATTAAAGAGAACACTCTTATAAAAGATGGAATGTAGGCTTTTAGGTCAGAATTTGAAGGAGATGACTAGGGTCTCTTGTTTTTTAGTAATTCAAGATTTTTTTCAACCTCGCAGTTGAATGGTGAAAAAAAACATCACAAAACGAAGGAGCCGTAAGAAGAAAAGGGTGGTAAATAGCATTTAGCCGGCACTGATTTTAACAAAACTACCATAAAGAATGACTAACAGATTTGATGTCTTCTTTAAGCCAAAATGGATTCGATAGTAAACACCAATATCCCGGAAACTATATATTTTAATAAGAAGATACACTTTCAGAGAGACCCATCGGCTTTAGCAGATCGCGGGGAGTTCAAATGAGCCTCTAATCTAAGCCTGGGACCTGGGGTTCAGGAATCTTCTCTGAGACTCTAAACATCACTAGGTCCTTTCGGTTACCCAATTTTTCAAGTGTATTCCAAGCGGAATTACTTGCAATTAGGGAAGCATGCAAGATATTTAAACTAGACCCAAACCAAAATCGTAATGCAGCTATCCTGACAGACAGTCAGGCAGCTATTAAATCCATTGTTTCGAGTACATCATCCTCTAAATTGGTCCAACAATGCCGTGATGAGCTCGCAAGCCTAAATATTGACCTTAAGGTCACTTTGATCTGGGTTCCTGGTCACATTGGCATTGAGGGAAATGAGCGGGCAGATGAGCTTGCCAGGCAAGGATCAGCCCTTCACAGCTCACTTGCGGAAAGAGTCAATATTCCCCTTGGAGTTGTGAAGGGCAATATATTCTCAATTTTCCTAAGTGAATCCAATCGTAGGTGGAACAGTTTAACCAACTGCAAAATATCCAGGAAAATCTGGCCCGCCTATAATAAATCCCGAACAACCGATCTGATTTGTAGACCTAGGGAAGGCATAGCCAGGATCGTTGCAACTTGTACTGGGCACTGGCCTGTAGGAGAACATGCAGCGAGACTGGGTATTCCGCACAATACTCACTGTCGTAGCTGTGGAGACCATCAAGAAAAGGAAACAGTTCTTCATTCTTCATGAGAGCACAATCGTTTGGTTTGGCTTTTCTTGACGACCTAAACGAACTTTCCGAAGTAAAGATCAGGGATTTGATCTATTTCCTCAACGCGACTAAATGGATCTAAGACGAAATTGGTTGCTTCTGCATCATGCTCCCGTGCGGACTCCCAAGACCGTGCGCCATCGGAATTCAGGTGTCTGCAGGGTTTCGTGGTGCTCAATGACCTTAGGATCACACAGTTGGTCCGTCTGCGCTTCGATGCCATTCTGCTACCTGCCTAGCTTTGGCATAATGTGGTTGACCTCGGGGCGGGATGTGACCCAATTGCATGAGTGTCTTTTAACCCACCTCTTGTCGTTTTGTGCTCGCTCACAACACACCATATCCACACGTCATCCGTTATAATTCAAACCAGGGAGTACATCTGGTTTCGTGAGTGGTTGGTGACATCCGCTGGAAACCTCTCGTAATGCGGAGTGAGCAGACGGAGGCCCACGGTGATGTTGCACCAAATCATGCAACATGATGATCCCCTCGGGGACTGTTATTCGAGCTTTGAATAAAGCAACAAGCTACCTAGCCTGGTTTCTTTTTGTTGTAAGGCCCACAAACCCTTACTCTAATCCACTTTAATCCGCACAGGTCAAACGAGTTATGGTATCAAAACGGCGCACTCCAGCACTAATTGGGTCACCGAGCGAGAGTATTGCTCGTGGCCGCCATTCCTACCTACCTACCTAACCCTGGGACTATGTAGTCATATCTTTTTTGAGGAGCAGCAAAATATCCGTAAAAGAAAATAACTTCTTATCATACATAAATGCCTATGTTAGCTGGAGCTCACATAGGAATTTATTATATTACTAAAAAGGTCACGAATAAGGATATAATAACTTCTTATCTCTCACATTACACCACTTAATTTTGATATCACCCACAAGGTCGCAAGTCACCTGAGTCCACCAAGAAGTGCACTCCCGCACTGATTGATTGAAGTTTTTTGGAGACCTGCTTAGTCTAGTTAAACGAAAATTCCGTACTAATTCTTTATTTTCTATTAACATATTCTTAAAAATATGCTTCACTCCCTAAGTACTCATATTATTGTCACAGTGAATTAGCATAGCTAAGCTGTTTGTATAGTACAGGACTTTAAATGTCAAGAATACTCTCTAATATCAATTATTCCCTAGGACTTCTATGTACTGTACATATATAATATAGCTAATGATACTGCAGCTATCCCTGCATTAAAAATGGAAAATACTCTTCAAGGATTTTTTTTTTAATATTATTCTTCTTCCATTGTCACACCAGTTACCAATTAAGATGCACATTGAATCTTGGTCAAGGCTATATAAACGCTCTCAAATGGTTTTGGAATGGTGCGCTGTTCCATGGTGCTGTGTATACTTTCAATTCAACACGTCCTTAATAAAAAACGAAAAGAAGGTAGACAAAATGGAGAGATAGGTACGTTTAGATGATACCTTGTACCACATTTAAGAGGCCAAGAGTGCGAACTTAGTTAAGAATGAAAATCCTGTCAGCAGGAAACACTTACGATACAGTTACACACTACTATATGTACCATTCTTTATCCGGAAAAGTGGCTGAGTGAGCGAGAAGATTAATTAAAAAAAAAAAAATAAAAAAAAAAAGCATTTCTACAGTTGAATCTCTCTAAAGGGAAAGTTCTGAAGTTGGAACACAAAAAAAAAGTTTTTTAGACAATTTTAAAATAGTTTTTAAACAATCAATCAATTTTTAAGTGTGCACTTAATTTTAAGTAGAATCGATCAGAATTGACAAACTGCCAAATAAAAACGTTTTAAATCAAGACAATTATTTTAGAGTCAAATATGAAATTTGGACAAATAGTCAACATTTCTTTTGGCTTAAAATTTCTTGTTCTATTCTGAATTCTTTATTCGGAATTTTGTTTTAACAAATTTAAGATGCACATTGAGTCTTAAATTTTTTTTGAAGATTTTGAAATCCAAAATTTACTTATTGAAAATTCACTAAATTCATTCCATACTTTTTATACCAATTTTTGATCCCAAAATTTCAGATTTTCATAAAAAGAAGAAACCAAAAGGATTTCTACTTTAGTTTAAGTTTTATTTCACTTTTTCAAATCAATATCAGAAGAAATAAAACAACGATTTTTTTTGTATATACTCAAAAAAAATTTACTTTGTATACTATTGTTGCAGTATGATTTTCTTTATTTTTTTTTTTTGTAAGATTTTTGAAAAAATTTATAAAAAAAATGATATTCTTAGAATTATGGAACTAAATGTTTGTATGGCAAAAATTCTAGAAACTGTATTTTAAGTTCAGAAACTACATCTTTGAAGAGTCTATAAGCCAAGAGTTTTAGTTACTATATTTCAGTTAAGTCAGAAATCTGTGTTCAAAGTTTTTGTACTTAAATGTTTTGTATTTAACAACATCAAACAAATTAGAATTTATGTATTACAAAATTAAGGAAATGCATATTTCAAGAATTTTTAATTAAAAATCTTAGTTCCAACATTTCAACTAATTCAGAAATTTGTGTCCAATTTTTTGTACTAAAGTGTTTTGTATTGAAAATATTTAAACATTTAGAAGATTCTATAGTTAAGAATTTTAGTTCCAAAATGTCAGTAAAGTAAGACATCTGTGTTCATAAATTGTGTACTCAAATAGTTTGTATTGCAAAACATACACAAAATTAAGAAACGTTGTAGTTTAAATTTTGGAACTACATAGTTCAAGATTCAATACGTCAAGAATAACATTAACAAATTTAATTTAAGAATCTTAGTTCCAAAATCTAAGTAAAGCCAGAACTCTGTGTTCAAAAATGTTGCCCTGAAACGTTTTGTATTAAAAAACATTAAACAATTTAGACCCGTTTGCTGATACGATACTTAAGCATTTATGTTCTACTTAAAAGCTTATGTTCTACTTTTTCCTCAGCGTAAACTGTCACATAAGCGCTTTTGTTCTACTTAAATTATTTAAGTTTCGTATCAGCAAATGGGCCTTAGAAACTTTGTATTGAAACTTCATATTTTAAGAATTCATAAGTTAAGAATCTTAGTTCCAAATTTTAAGCAACGTCAGTACTCCGAGATCAAAAATTTTGAAAGAAAATATTTTGTATTCAAAAATATCGACACCTTTAGAGACTCTGTATTTTAAATTTAGAAACTATATATGTACATATCTTTTCAAGATTCAATAAATAAAGAATCATAGTTCCAAAATTTCAGTAAAATCAGAACTTTTAACTAAACAATTTGTATTTTAAAATTTCGATGCAGTATAATATTTATTTTGGTTTAATTTTTTGTTTTTAAGGTTTTTGAAATAATTTAGAGGCAAACAAATATATTTTGGACAAAACTTTTGAATGACAAACATTAGCCCACAACCCATCCTCAGTACTACAATATTCTGTCAACATTTAGAGAGATTTGACTTTAATACAAATAAAAACTATGCACAAAAGTGCTTTTGACGAGTGCCACAATGATGAAGAGGAAGAAACACTTTTTAACTTTTACATGACATTTTCAAGTTGTCACTGTATAGAAAAGGTTTGTTTGTTATATTATTATTTTACATTAATATATATTTTTTTTAAAGATACCTTGAAAATAGTTTGAGAGTATACTGGAATATATTAAAAGTGACATCCTTACCTGAAAAGAGAAAAATAAAATAAAAGAGTTTATTAAGAGCTTTACATAAATAGTGACCAAGTCAAATGGTTTGTTTTATATTTTAAAAAAGAAGTCAGAAGTCAGAATTGTTAAAATGGAAAGAGAACACTTAAAAAGTAAGTTTATAAAGGTCGAGATGTTGATTTTAATTTTATCTTTGAAAGGCAAATACACTTTACAAAAAAGTATTAAACAAGAAAAACCTTTAATAGTTTTCAAAGAGAATGGAAAGGGGTCCACAATCATTTATTTTCATTTTTTTGTAATAAAACCAAAACTGATACAAAAACTTTGTCAAATTAACCAGAAGATGAGAATTTTAGTTTTTTGTATGATATGACAACATGTCAAAGTACCTAAAAATTGGATTTTGGACCAATAATTCAATAATTCGGGCTATGTTTGGTTTAGAATCTTATACCTACATAATATACTTCTACAACCTTACTTGAGCCTTATTAAGGGTTTTATAGTTAAATTTCCATCTCTAGAGGGTGACGTTTTTCACACAACAATTTTTCCCCAAATTGTTGGTTCATGAATTTTTTCTGAGTCTTAAACATTTCTAGGACTTTTATGGTTCCCAACTTTCCTACATAGGTACTTAACGGGCTCCCAAACGGTAAAAGGTCTCAGTCTGAGACATAGCTGATTTCCATCCAGTCCTCCTACTCCTAGATTCCGGACCCTCTGCTTTCTGCTCCAAAATGTCAGATTATCTACTCAAAAAAGTGATTAACACACGATGGCACATTTCCTTTGCATTTTTGAATAGTTCAGAAAAGATGTCCCCTTCCGACAGTCATCCAGTTCAATTTTCTCGAGATCCCAAGTTCGGCTATCACCAGATAAAGCTCCCGATGAGGAGATTATATTATTATGCTACTTCGAAATCGTAGAAAAGTTGGTGAGTCTCGACTTGAAATTCGTTGGTATTTTCGAGAATTTACACTTAGTGTGAATATTTGGCCAATGGTCGATTTAACGGGTTGGAAGCTAATCTGGCAATTTAAGTTAATTTCATCTGTACTGGGTTTTCGTTGACTGGAGGTAGATTTCTTCTTTCTCTACGCAGTGCTGATTTAAAAGCGGCTTAAAATGCAGCTTGGACACATCTACTATTCTCTGTGCCTCGGTGACTAGGTTACTGAACTGTTTCGGAGAGCATGTGACCTGGTCACGTACTACCAAAGACCGTATAATACCAAGATACCGCATCTCAACCAACCACCAAAAATCAGCTTTAGATGCGGTCGGTCGGGGGAAGGGAAACATTCCCACGTATTGTATCACATCCTCATTCACATTCGAACTCACATAACACATACAGACATGCAAGCCTTTATTCGCCGCAGACCCACGACTCAGCGACCGCGCCACCGACGATTGTAAAACTTATACATAGACGGGGTTCTCACTCACACATCTATGGGGTCACCACTGGGGTCGTCACAGTACTAGCGCTTTGACTGCGAATTTTTACACTAGATGCAATATCTTGGTATTATACGGTCTTTGGTACTACTAAACTGTATTACAGCACGGATATCGAGTGGTCTACAACATACTACCATTTGCTCATTCAAATGTAGAGCAGACTACGAGTACTGTGTCAGAGCAAAAGTCTCAAATCTAAAGGAAAAGTTTGTGTGACAACAGGCACTTTATTCGAAATCGAAATCGCAACAAACGCAACAGTACCCTGTGTGTCTCTTGTCTTTGTTTTAGGGTTTATATTTATATTATTCGGAGCTCATGGAGCGTACTCCGAGCAATGTTGTTAAATTTGGTGAGCAGCAAATGGCTTATGGGTGTCTGTGTTGATATACATTTTGCCAATACAAATCCTTGTTTTTAGATTAGACCAGCAACCAGTTGCTTGGCTTTCTTATAAAACCCATTGGTGTTGCTTTGAATCCTAGACTCGGCAGTCTGCTTGAGCTGGGAAGCTGCGTACGCTCAATTTTCTAAGCACGATCTTCTTCTCCTTGCTCTATATACTCTCCTCTTACTGCTCTTGTCTTGTGCTGCATCTTCTGTCGTCTTTTAATACCACCTCACGGGTTCTTTCTTTGAACTGATGGCTGCTAGCCTATTGTACTATGGTTTCAAGTTTCTCTTTTTAAGATGCCGCAGCATTGGAAATACTGATTGTGTTTGAAGTGGTTAAGCTATGATTAGACGGTCAACGCAAATGGTCAACACGCTGAATCTCTGACGTCAAAATGACATAAGATTCTGTTCCGTGTGATCGTCAACGCAGGATACTGTCCATGCGTTGACACTTTCGTTGACACCAATTTAAGCGTCAATACGTTGATTATTTTCGTTGGCCGTGTATTCACCCTGTCAACGCAGTTAGGACACTATGACAGACTACTCACAAACGCGTTGACTGTATCTTTACGCTGACACAACGGTTTTTTCTGCCATTTCAACGCACCCAGCGTTGACCTTCATCTCAATCTCGAAAATTTGGCATTTTTTGAGGGTTTTGAATACATCGACAGTTGATGGCTTGACAGATGAGGGGGACGGCATTTGTGTTTTGACGGCAAACGTATATTTCAATCCAAATGTCACATAATTGCCCTCAATAAATAAATTTCAAAAATTTCTGATTTTTTAGAGGTTTCTTAATCCATCGACATCTTTACCCATCCTTCAAAGGAATTTAACAGTTGAAGGCTTGACAGATGAAAGACGGGCTATATTTTGACAACAAACGTATATTGCGATCCAAATGTCACCCAATTGACCTAAAATCATTTTTTCCGGAGCAATAAAAAAACTTCAAACATTTCTGATTTCTTAGCTGTTTTTTAATCCATCGATCGCCATCCTTAAAAAGAAGTTGACAGTTGATGGCTTGGCAGATGGGGGATGAACTATATTTTGACGGAAAAAGTTAAGTTTATTTCGATGTAAATGTCTCCCATAACTGCCCTAAAATCACCTTTTTCCTGAGCAGTAAGAAAACCTCAAAAATTTCTGATTTCTTAGAGCTTTTTTAATACCTGCACATTGTATTGTTCGGTAAACCGCAATCAATGTCGTGATCGTCAACGCACAAAATGATTGAATTTAGCTCTTGTCAACTCTGCTTCAACGTTCATATGTTTGGATGTGATCAAGTAGTATAATCGTCAACATTTCACGTGTCAATACATAGACCAGAGGGTACCAATTGCGTTGACACAGATAACATCAACACATTTTGGGACAACATTAGCCGAGTGCCGTCATTCTAATTCATGCGTTGACACAGTCTACCTTGACAGTATATTGACGATGTTTCTGATGACATCAAGGAGTCAATGCGTTAACCATTTACGCGTTGACCGTCTAATATAAGCTTACTCGTTCGTTCGTTCACTGATAGCACTCACTCATTCGGTCACTGAAGCGGTAGTTCGGTGCCTGATTCAAGGAAATGGACTCAGTAAACATTTTGCCTTCGCAATGTACGCATATTTAGAATATTGCATACGTAGCTTGTGTCCTCTAGTACATGGTCGATAAGTGTTTCAATTTTCCGGGATAAAAGCTTTGATTTTTTTATTGTAAAATGTTTGTTGTAGGAAAGATTTTTCTGTTTATAAACGATCCCTCGGGAAGGTGACTATTAGCCCTAAAGATTTGCTTTGCATTTTATTAAAGTTGAACTCATTCTTTAACGAAATCTTCGCACTTATTTGTAGCCGTTTTTTTGTTATCTTTTCCAGTTCTCTCTAAATCCTCTGCAACTTGTGCACACAAAAAAAAAATAAAAAGTCCCGAAAGATTGATAGTTTTCAATATTAAACCTTCCAATCCTTTTTTATTGTATGTATATCTTTCAAGTTTATGTGTGAGAAATTTGTTTGACGTCATGAAAACCACAAAACAACCTATTTATTAAACAAATTGAATAACAATTTGAACTCAAACTCAAGTCAAATTGATGGATAATTTCCAATAAAATCCCAGAACCCCTCCTTATGTCAGAAAATTGTTTCATCAACGAAAATATAACCTTAAGCTTATCCATACATATTCAACAAACACACACACACACACTTACAAAGGGAAAGCAACAACAAAAAAAAAACATTACAGAGAGGTAGTAGGTTTCAGCAAACTGAGGAGGAACAAAATCCAACCACATCCATTGAATTTATATCTTCTTCAGATTGAAGATGTATGTAGTTTGAGGAACCAACACGAACAAAAAAGAAGGATAAAATATATCACAGATAGATAAACTAAGTCTGCTGGCACATTTCCCAGCAGCATATGGCATATTTTTGTTGAGCGAAAATGAAAGCTTTAGTAAAAGACTTTCTCGTCGTGTCGTCGTGTGGCAGCCCAGTGCTGTGGTGGAAAAAAACCATTTTCGAGACACACTAGCGCAGTTTTTTTTAGTCAGGTTTCTATTTCGAGGTTCCTTCACTTTATTTTTTTTCCAGTAGCTACATACTTTAAAAATGAGGAAGACTTTTTGGTATTAGGATTTTAATGGCTCACCAAAATGGCGTGTTTTTGTTTGTCCTTATTCGTTTTATTTTGTATTTCTAAGGGAAAACATAAAGCCACCGCATGACGGTTTTTTATATTTTAGGAAATATGTTATATGCTTAGGGGGAAATGGGGTAGATTGTTACGCAAAGGACATCATGGATAAGGATGTTTTTTTTTTAATTATAAAATAAAGCTGTGGTGGGAAATTTTGCAACGTACTAAACTTTAGGCTTTTAAATTTGAAAAGTTGTTAAATAGTATTTAAAAAGAGTGCTTTAATCATTTTAGAATGAAGGGAAATTTGGGGTAAATTGGTACACAAAACCAATCTAATCTAAAACGTTGTCAATGCTTCATTTACGCTCTTTATATAAATATAGAAGTCTTTCAAACACTATTTATATAAAGTAATTAGTTAAAGTTGTTCATTGAAGAATATGTGCGATAGTGAAAAAGAGTATAATTTAATTGAAAAAGGGTAAATTGGGGAAAATTGGTAAATAGGTCCAATTGGATATACATATCTCAATAATTTGAGACTTATCGATTATGTCACCAACATTCTCTATAGCTTTTGGGATGTCACTATCGTTTATAGTTATTTTAGTTTAAGTTCATGCTATGTCCGTTTCCATTAATTCTATTACATAACCAGCACAATTTAATCCGGGTTGAAGAACCATTTTTTGACATGGGAGCTGAGTATTATTTTTTCAACTACTTTTATCTCAGACTTAAAATATTGTGACTGTGACTGTTTTACTTTTTTTTCATCTTAAAAAGTAAAAAAAAAACAATGTACCCCACCTTCCCCTAACTCAAATAGGAGAGTTTATTTTGTTTATGTATCACCCCGTGCGTCCTTAGCCGATTCCCACCTGTACGAATATATTTGGTTTGTACATCATTACATTGCTTGCTATATAGCGTCACTATATGGTAATCTTATGGGAAATAGGATATTTGTGCAAATGTCAGTTTTTCAAAACAGTTGAGTGATTATGGGAGTTTTGTAGGTGTGTTATGTGTGTTTTGAATTTTTTTTTGTTTCTACTTATTTTTTTCTGACGTAAAATAAAATATCTTGACTGTCGTTAAGGGAAGTAGATGATGTAAGCCTGTAGGTTTAAGGTAGGTGTAAGGAATTAATTTAAAAAAGAAAAATAATACTGAAGGAGTTGTTTGATATTAGATATCGTATAGCAAAAAGTGCGGGGTACTTCAAGTTTTCAGATTAAAAGACTTACGTATAAGGAGTAGGCAATTTTTCAAAGAGCTTAAAATGTTAACCTAGATTGAAGAAAATGCTTTAAGTATTAAAAGTATGAAAATCTGCGTTGCCAGGCATTGTTCAATGTATTTGCAAATGCATAATAAAGAAACGTGAGAGGTGGTACGTACAGCTCAGCTAAGAATAACTCGGATTACTTCCTGGTGGGTGCCAAGCTGCACGTGCGAATGTCTATGGAAGCTCTTAGGCGAACATCAACCATGAGAAGAAAATTCAATATTTAAAGACTGCAATCAGAAATGATTACCACAGCTACTGATATCATGGGATCAGAATCATTTTGGCAGCAATGCTGCAGAAGCGGTACTAGGATTCTCACAGCCACCACCGAGAAACCCCTGGCAAAGTAGCACCTCGTGGCATAATGGTAAGTGCGTTGGACTATCATGCCGAAGGTGTGGGTTCGATTCCCAGCCGTGCCACCAAAAAACAAAAATGTTTTATCCGAGGTACTGCCTCTGGCGAGGAACTGACAAATCCTCCAATAGTAAGCTTGTCTGAATAAGTGCTTCTCATCTAGCCCTTCGGACTCAGCAAAAACTGTAGGTCCTATCTATTCCTACCAACAATACGCACACAGGAGTGGTTGAAAGTTGTAAGTCACTAGGCCCTCTACGAGCTCTTGCGCCACCCAATTTATCAATTTATTCATGCTCAGACAAACAAAACCAAAACGGAGACTTGGCCGCAAAGGAAGACAAGGACTTCCCGTAAGCTCTACGTTGATAAGAGAAGGGATGAAAACCGCTTACTTACTTACTTTACTTTACTTTACTTTACTTTAGATGGCGCTTACAGTCCAGGGTGGACTACGGCCTCAACCAACAAGCCCCTCCGGCCAGCTCGATCCCTAGCTAGCTGGCTCCAGTTACGCACTCCATGTTGGTTGAGGTCGTTCTCCACTTGTGTGCGCCACCTAAGGTGGGGTCTTCCTCTGCTGCGTAGACCATCAGGGGGAGATTCGAAGACTCGTCAGGCTGGTGCGTCGGTGTCCATACGTTCCACGTGTCCCAGCCATCTCAGCTGCTGTTAATAATCTTAAGCCCCTAAAGCTCGTTGTTAAATCTTCTCCTCCATAGTCCATCGATACAAACTGGACCGAAGATCACCCGAAGAATTTTCCTTTCAAAGCACCCAAGCAGATTCTCATCCGTTTTTGGAAGGGTCCATGCTTCTGCTCCATAAAGCAGGACCGGGATGATTAGGGTCTTATATATGAAAACCTCTTGCTCAGAAAAATTATCATGAGCAGCATGAAGTCAAAGAGATGCTTTAGCAGAAATCAGGTGTAGAAATTTTACAGAAGAGTCAAAGGATAAGGAAGCAAATATCATAGTGGAAACGTAGTCGATTTGAAAATCTGAAGAGATTACTTCATCCAGCTGCTAAACGGTGGTGAAGGCGAGGATCCTGCCAACGAGCAGCACCATCAAGTCAATTTGGTTGATGATCTAGAGTTTCACCAACCACCCGACCTGAATGAGATTAAGGTAGCCATCGAACAAAACAGCCGTTGCCAATGGTCTACAGGCAAATCTTTTTAAGTACGCTGGAGATGATCTGGTAGGGAGCATACACCAACTCTTAAATCAGATATTTTCGGAATAAAGTATGCAGGCCGAGTGGGACTTTGGCACCATCTGCCTGATCCACAAACAAGTTGATAGCCTTCGCTGCATCAACTACAAAGGCGTCTCATTAGTCATTAAACTTACAAGATCCTGTCAAGCATATTATGTGACCGCTTGAAGCCGATCACTGACGTTAGCCCTTATCAGTGTGGTTTAGGATCAGAAAAGTCTACCAGCAACCAAATCTTCACATTAGCCAAATTTAACATCGATACACCCCATCTTTTCATCGATTTCAAAGCATGCTTTGACCTGCAGGTCATGGCATCGTTGATAGGGATGACCCAGTACCGTGCCATGTCGAGTTTTGGTATCCCCGCTTAGCTGATGATTTTGGTATCCTTGCTGAACTAATGACTGCCGAGAATGCTCGCTGTTCCCTTAAAATTGAAAGATATTCTACCTTAACCTTCAAATTCATCAGAGGTCTATCACAAGGCGACGACGCGCTTTCATCCTCAACCAACAAGCTTCTTCCTCTATCTCCACTTTCACACGCCAAGTTGGCTGAGGTCCTCTTCTACTTGCGTGTGTCACCTGTAACGCTATCCTTCTCTGCTACGTGCCGTCCCGTCGTCCCAACGTGGTTGAATTCAAAGAATTTCCGAGGTGGAGCATTGACGTCCATTCGCTCTAGCTGACCCAGCCACCTCAGTCGTTGGCTTTTCACTGGCCACTTTACAGGAACAATGTCAGGCGATTTTCGTCCCCCTCTAAGTACCAATCAAGTCAAAAAATTAAAATACGCAATATTTGCTCAGCTAGTTAAACACAGTCGGTTAACTTTATTTCATCTCTCTAGAGTAAGTAATTCCTGGAGATGCATCAGGACTTCAAAACCCGCTAAGAACATAACTGACTCACTGACATATCATCAAATTTAAGGAGCACTTCCCGAGACCACAGAACGTTGAAATTTCGAACAACGGTAGGTCTTGTGGTGCATATACCAAGGAGAAAAATCGAAATTCTGAAATTTTCTGTTCAGGGGCGTGGCATCCTCCCACTTTTTTAAAAACTCATTTAAATTATATGGAGCACTTCCGACTGTAGAAGGCCGATGAGAATTGTAAGAGCAGAAAAAACATTTAAAGCTTTTCACTTAGAGGGCGAGGCACCCACCCACTTCCCAAAAATTCTTATAAATTATATGGGGCAATTCCGACTGCTTTAAAGAGCACTGAAAATTGGTTGTGCGGTAGGGCTTGAAATACAAACAAAGATGAATGTTACATGCTAATCGCTGTTACTTTAGGCTAAGTAATTGAGGAATTAAGCCCTTTCCAGAAGTACCAAGGAGACGCTGAACAAAACTCTCAGCTCTCATTATTCCACTCTACATGGTGCAGAAGCATGGGCCCTCTCCCAGGCGGATGAAAGCTCCCTTAATGTCTTCGAGAGAAAAGTTCTACGCACGATTGCTTTATGGTCCGATTTGGGTCAATACGCAAAATAGCACCTGGCGAATACCATACAATGAGTTATACAAGGTATACAGCAACGTACCCCTAATCCCTACTCTACTAGTTCAACGGTTAAGATAGTCAGGACATGTAGATCCAATGAACATATCGATGTTCCAGCTCCAGCTCTTTAAGTATTCAACGCTTATATCATACCTCCAGTGGAATGACCAAGTTGAGGGTGATAAATGTAAGCCGAAGGCGTCTGGCAGGCATTAGGCACCTTACAAAAATCTTCAAATCTCATATTTCTCCACCCACATTTATTTTCTCGGAGCAACTATACATCACTTTTCCCTTTTCCAACCCTTACAACAATTTCTTTAATTCAGCCTATTTACTCTCCATTTAACACAGCCCCCTCACAAGTTTTGAATTGAATCTCATTTCACTGAGCTTAGTTGCTTTCATTTATCTATCCAAATCCATTTCCAATCTTCTCACCCACCTCCTACCAATATTAACCTGCATCATATAAAACCTGCAAGCAAATAAAAACAAAATGCAGGTCAAGATCGATTTTCTTGTTTATCGGTCACCAAGTCGCCTTTGGTTCTGCAGCAGTACAATCAGCCAAAAACACGAATCGTGCTCCAATAATTTGGTACTACCACTATACTTTGCCTGCTAACTAAGCCCACCACCACCACCCCAACCCACTCTACTACTGTTGCATTCATATAACTTTGGCAACAAAAAAAATCCCTTCCAGCAATTTGGCTTGCTCGTCGTGTTTCGACATTCTCTCACGAAGTCTGTTCAAAGCCTATATTCGCATGGTACGAGTACGAATGCATTTGGAAATAAATAAGTAAATTCATTCAAGGTGAGTCCATAATAAAGGTGCACAGTGCGCACCAACAACAATAAACAAAAACAACAACAAAATGCTCAAAATAAAAAGTGAAAAAATGAAAAACTGGCAAAGAAATGCCTACATAATGACCAGCCTTAACCCACTCAAAGAAAGCGTTGTCGTCGTCGGTCGTTGGTTGTCGGCTGGAGTCCGATTACATGAAAAATTTAACCTACACACGCGTAATTATGAGACAAAACCAAGTTAATGATGACGTACAGTGGGACATAAGGGTCTTAAAAGTGTTAAAACAAATATTCCACACCGAAGCTATTTCTAAAAGCTCTAAACATAACCTTTTAACTAATTTCAAGATTTCTTGGAACCCATCGCACGCCCACACATGCCGACAAACCCCCACTTTAGATAAGTTTTACATTTTTCAGAAATAAACATTTTTGCATTAAATGTTTTTATCTATGTACTTTTGTCTATATTTTACGCCCCTAAATACGCCCTCTTTTCACTTTGGCCACTTTAAGTTATAAAATAATAAAAACGGAAGCTTTTGAAGCAGAGAGAAGCACACATGACTTCATACCAAACTGATAAAGGAATTTTTTTCCTAAATTGTCATAAAGATAACCCCACTGTGGCTGTCCAACGTCACTGTGGTCGTGGTGGCCCTAGTGTCCGACACAATATTGTCCAGCTTGACAACGGAACTTGTTCTCATTTCGTATTCCATGCTCCAGTGCTGGCTTTGATGTCAGCGTTGTCATAGCCTACGAGTTGAAAGAGACACCTTCAACCCTTTTGACCAGTTCATTTTTCATGTCTGCCAGTGATGTTATTAAATTTTGTTTATGCAAATAATTTGTTTTTATTTTTTAATGTTATAAAATTTTAATTATAAACCTCTTTCAAACTGTTTTCTAGAACTAAAGCCAATTTTGTCCAAGCACTCCAAAAAATGCATTATAGAAAAACATGGAATGACAGCTCTATGCAGGACTGTCAATTGTTTATTTCTTAAAGAAAGTGTTACAAAAATAGTTTTCATTGGATAAGTGAAAAGCTAGGCAGTATAATTAGACAAAATAACAACTATGCACTTTCTTAATTAGTAAAAATAAATTGGCGAAATTTGCATCATCACTTTTATAAAAATCTCATTTTTTCTTCTATAACATCCCTGTTGGATAGGCCTATGATTTGAATGTAGCGCCGTGTGCTGGCCGCCGCCATTCATTGAGGTCGGGTTTATTTTTTCGGTTTCATTTAGGCATCTGTGACCGTTTTTGTTGTTTAATTAACGACAAGCAAGTGCACCGTTTGTGTGTGTTTTTCTTTTAAAATTTAAATGTGATTGCATAACACTTTCGATTTCGATTGAACTGCGGATAAGATTTGTTTATTTGCATGATTTTTTTCAGGGGCTGTCTGTTTAACCATGAGTGGGTTTTCACTGGAACTGTGATTAAAAAGCCCGGGGGGACTGATAAGCTGTGAAGTATGCAATTATCTGATAACATTGTTATGTTCAAAAAAAATTCAATGAGAAATTGTAAGAGTTGTGTATTCTGATGATCGTTGAAGTGAAGTGGATTATTTCAAGTGAAGATGATGGGCGTTTGCAAACAAATTAAAACGGTGGGAAACTTAAGTTTTGGTGCTTATACATAATTAAGAGTGAAATGAAGCAACTAGATTCAAGGTGAGACCCACTGGGAAGAAATGCTACGTTTTGTATAGCCTTTTACCAATACCTTCCTTGTCTTGCTCAATGTTTTAAATAGGTACTTTAAGGCCAGTCTTATACGTTGATTTAAATTAAGCTGATTTTTTCTGTAAGTGTAGTCACGATACGATTTACAATAATCCTGCATCAGAATTTTAATTCAAGTTTGATGTTTTTTTAATGTGGGTTTGATGTGTTGCTTTTATTTTTTTTTAATATCAAAAAACTTCTCTTCCGGAATGAAATCTTTTTTCCTGGAGCTTAAAAATGGAACCCTTTAAATAAAGACTTTTTTATCCTCATATGTAGGTCATAAAAAATGTATACCAACTCCATATCCATATCAATCAAAACAGATGTGATTTCTTTCAATATTGCTTCATTTGAGATGACATCACGTTTTGCTTTAGTATTAAACCAGAACAATCTCCTATCTTCAAGCAAAACAAAAATTACTCATAAACTTACAGCGAATTATTTTTATATATCAAGTAGCTTGTGTCTGTTATCTAAAGAAAATTATGTTATTTGGTGTCAAGATTTTATTTTGCCCGTCATGCTGTTTTTTTTTTTTTTTTTGAGAAGAAGAGTTTGAACTTTATAACTTTCATTTGATTTGAATTTCCATCAAATAAAAGATGATATATCGTAGATGATGGTGGGTGTTCTGTCTTATAAAAGCAAGCGATTCATAAAACTTCCATCAATTGGCACCAAATGTTGTGGCAGTAATTTATGCGTTGTCTGTCAGATAAAAATCCAAACTATGAACTTTACATTATAACGAGATTTTAAGGTTCGTGTTGACGAAGTAACTATTCGGGGTTTAATGTGTCGTATCATCACTGTCCGTCGTTCGCGTGAAAAAAATCCAACTAAAAATTTTCATTTTCACGTGATCTGATAAGGGGATGACAGCCAGAAGACAGGGGCTATTAATATGTTGTCAATACACTTTGAGATATTATAATGCTTTGCGAAACTAAAAACAACAGGATCGGACTGATTAAGATTCTTCCCTCGTAAGTGCTTGAGGTGAATTTTCAATGAAAAATCAGCTTCCCCAAACAATTGTTTTAAGAAAAGTTTTGTTTTGAACCAAACAAACCCATCAAAAACTAAAATTAAGTAAATAGGGCCCCTAAGTGTTAGAGGCCCTAATCAGATGTTGGTGGCCCTTATCATTATGTTACTTTGTCTTACAGATAAAACGTCCACGATTCCCCCAAAAATATTTGTTTTGTTTTGAACCAAAACCATAAAAAAGCAAAAAATATACAAACCACAAGGGCGTTTAGATGGAGTGGGCCCTAATCATTTTCCTGCTTTGTCTCACAGATAATTCGTCCCTATGAACCGAAACTGTTTCTATAAAAATAAGTTGTGTCTTGAAGAAAATCCACTTTGTATGCCTTTCCATGATGCGGGCCTTAATAATTTTCTTACTTTGTTTGACAGATAAATATTTGTATGAAAAAACATCACATTTAAATAAAATGAAAGATTTATTTAGTTTGTTTTGAACTCATCAAAAAAGAATTAAATATGAAATTAGGCCATTAAATGATGAGGGTCGTAATCAATTTCTTACTTTTTCTCAAAGATAATAAAATAAACAAATAAATTGGGTGGCGCAACAGCTCGTGGAGAACCAGGGCCTAGTGACTTACAACTCACAACCATACCTGTGTGCGTGTTTGATGGCAGGAATGGAGGGGACCTACAGTTTCTTGCCGAGTCCGAACGGCTAAATGAAAAGCACTTTTTCATGACAAGTATACTCTTGGACGATTTGTCAGTTCCTCGCAAGAGGCAGTACCTCGAATAAAACATTTCTGTTTTTAGGTGGCACGGCTGGGAATCGAACCCACACCTTCGGCATGACAGTCCTACGCACTAATCATCAAGCCATGAGGTACTACCTCAAAGATAATACACCATTGTGAAGAACCATCATTTTCCAACAATATTTATATTCAAACATAAGTTTGGTTCTGAACCAAGCTCAAACTTAGCTTCAATTAAAAATATCGGTGGGGGCCCTGACCATTTTCTTACTTTGTCTCACAGATAAAACAACCCTGTGAAAAGCCATCATTCAACATAAACCTAAATTTAGTTTTGAACTCAACAAAAAGAATTCAATATTAAAATCAGATCTTTAAATGGTAAGGGCCCTTATCATTAACTTACTTTGTCTCACAGACAATACTTCCCGTTTAAGAGCCATGACTAACCCAGCACAAATATTTCCACAAACACTTCTCATTCTTGTACAAGAAACATATTTAAAGCAAAAAATATAAACAGGAAGGCCCTAAGCAGTTGCTTACTTTGTCTCACAGATATTTCATCCCTGTAAAAAATACCGATTTTGTGTGATGCAAAATTAGCTGCAACTACATCACATTTCAATAGATGTTGACATAGAAGATAAATCCTAAAAATCAATTCATGATGCTGACTGTCATTTTTGGCAAAAGAATCCACCTAACCATGACTGGATCAAAAAAAAAAAAGAAAAAAACCTTAGCACTGCTTCATCGATTGGCTGACAGACTGAATAACTGGATGGATGACTGACTGAATTGAAAAGATTCTACATATTTGTTCAAGCAAAGTTATTCGGAAAAACGTTGAATCTCCATCGACAGCGTGTGCTGGTCGATTCAAAAGAAAATGACTTAATGAACTCATTTCTGTGAAATGTTTTTTTGGTTGTTCTTATTTTATGTTGGGCGTACGATAAAAAAAAAACATTATATCACATGTAGCAAATTTATCGCATCCATGTCCAAAAAATTAATTATATTTTATCGCTGGTTGGCAGAGTAGATACAGTGGGGTAAAAGGGAGAGCTTCCCGTTGTTTTAGTGGGAAACGTTCAAAATAAAATTATAATTCTGATTGCCGGATATTTAAAGTTAATGTAGAACTATAATAGTCGGAAGGGCACTGAAGCTAATGTCAAAAACCAACGAAAAGTAGCTTTCCGTACGGTCAAAAGGGGAACACACCCATAATGTAATTATCATCTATCTCTTTTTGTCATTCTTACTTCACAAAATGTCAGTTTTACTTAAGGGAGGTGCACTCGGCCACGCAGTGAACGACAAGCGACAGAACGGCAAATGACAAATGACAGAACGACAAGTGACAGAATGACAAATTACAGAACGAGAAGTGACAGAACTATGTGTGACGTAACAACAAAAGACGGAACGACAAGTGACAGAACGATAAGTGACAGTACGACAAGTGACAGAACGACAAGTGATAGAACAACAAGTGACAGAAAAATAATTGAGGAACGACAAGTGATTGAATGACAGGTGACAGATTGACAAGTGACATAACGACAAGTGACAGAGAAATATGTTCCACGAGAAGAATATCATGCGATAAATATATCCTGAGAGAAAAAAAATTTAAGGAGAAATATCATGAGGGAGAAATGTCATGCTATAAATACATATATCATGCGAGAGAAATACATATCATGCGGGAAAAATACCCAGAAATTAAACAAATGAAATGAAGAAATGAAAACTCTACCATTCGGTGAGCAGCTCAACTTCAAATCAAATTGTCAATTTTTGATTGTGATCTTTCTTGTCATTGTCGTAGCATCATCAAAAAAAAATATTAAATTTCAAAGATTTGAAAATTACTATGCAGCTCCTGATGACCAACCAGTGACATGACACACTCATTCTTACAGTTATTCCCCACCAAATCACCTACCTAGGTAAGATATACATAGGTACATTCGTATTCATGAAGGTCTTAATCGAATTTCATGAATTTGGACGATTCCCAAAGAAGGCAGGACAAGAAGAGTGATTTCCAACTGAGTCTTTCCAATCGAGATAATTTGGACATACTACTTAAAATTCATCTGATGGTGTGTCCTTTGCGGCAGGCACAGAGACACACCAGAATCCAGAAGAGCACACAGCTTCACATGTCAAACCAAATGGCAATTTCTATCTCATTGAGCATTCCTCGTTCAATTGAATCGTTGCTCTGGAACAACCATCAGTTGCAGAGGAAGAGCATATTGGGAGGAGGTCAGGGATTTAGATCTGGACCCGCCTTCTTGAATTGAGTTTATTGAATTTATGGCCTCAAAAGTACTCGATGGTGTGATGGCAGCGTTATTGTAGATTTGTATGTCCAGGTGTTTAAGTACCTACAGACACCAAGTCGCACCCCCTGCTCTTGACAACGACGATATTGATTACTTTGTTTTTATCGTAGTCGGATGAAATTGTCCACAAAATTATTTTAAATGTTTCCTGTTTGATGATAGAACTACTACAACACTCAGTGCCATGCCGCATATCGCTGTGAACTCAATTATGTGCGGTTGTTTCATGTTGCGGAATGCTGCAACTGTGTGAACTTCCGGTTTTATTCGATAAGACGCAACATTGTGGTTTGAGATAAATGTCAAGCTTAATAGAAAATGTGATTGAAAGCAGAATTTATGGAACATTTACAACAAATACTTGACATACTCGTAAATGAAATTACCTACAATAGTTTCTTTTATGATAAAAGGCGGAAATTATTTATTGAAGTAAACAATCACACATTTTACGGGTGCTTAACGCATTATTGCCATCATAAATTGATAAGAATCAATAGGAATAGAAATGTTTTAAAGTGTGCAATTAAGTAATTTCAATTTGATTAATATTAATGGATTGCAGCAGTAAATAAAACTCTCCTTTTAATAGTTTTATGAGGGAACTTTTATTGCCTTAAATCTCCAAAAACAGGATGATAAGCTTCACGGACCGTCAAGATTGTGGTGTTAGAAAAAATTACAGAACACCATGTTTCATTTTTTTTAATTATTTAAAGTGGTTATAACCTTGAAAAAATACTAAATAAGTACTGGAGAGTGCTAGGACGCTACTACGGCCAAAAAACCTTATGCACACCTCCGCGTGCTAGAGAGCAGGAAACGCTAACGTGCAGGGGGACCGAATGGATGCCGGAATAAGCAGAGAACCCAGCGATGCTGGTCAGGGCACATCTTTCATGTAGGAGCGTCAATCAAGACGCCATAATAATAAATTGAACCGTCAACAAATAGAAGAAGTCTTTCAAGAAGCGCAAATGTTACTTTTGGCTACCGCATACGTACGAAAATCGGAGCATGGAACGTTCGATCCTTGTACAGCGAAGGTAGATACGAACAGGTTGAGCGTGAAATGCTTCGCCTAAGGATCAGTATATTGGGCATAAGCGAAACTAAGTTGAGAGGAAGAGCTGGAAAAATGAGAATGCTGTATTCTTCTGGGGAGGATGAACGAGAGGGTGGCCAAAGACTGTAAGGTGTTGGAATTATGTTAATCGAAGAAGCAAGGGGTAGTCTTATTTCATGGGAGCCCATTTCCGCGAGATTAACGACAGCAAAGTTTCATTCAAAAATTCGTAACATTACAATTGTTCAGTGTTGAGGAAAAGACCGCGTTCTACACTCATCTTAAGTCGGTTTACAGAAGAGCCGATATAATAGTCGTAATGGCAGACCTCAATGCTCAAGTCGGATTAGACAATAACGGTCTGGAATGCGTGATGGGAAAAAATGGCTTGGGTTCACGGAACGGGAATGGCGATGTGCTTGTCCATTTTGGTAATGCGAATCGTCTTGTTCTAGGTGGGACTGTATTTGAGCATAAGACGTGCAACAAAATCACCTGGGTGCATCCGGACGGTCAAACTGATTCAGCAGCGATGGAGGAAGTAAATGTGTGATGTCCGGAGTATAAGAAATGCCGATGTGGGAAGTGATCACCACTTGGTTCTAATGAGTCTTTAACTACACCGCTGCCGTAAAGACAAGCGCAGGATTCCAAAATTCAGTACGGATGCCTTAAATTACCCCAACAGTTGTCGTAACTATGTCAACACCCTTAGCGACAAATATGTGTCATTAAACGGAGTTCAACATTCAACAATTGAGGAGATGTGGGGTGAAGTAAAAGGTGTTCTTATGGAGACTGGATCCGAAACTGTACCCAAGCGGACGAGAGTTCCTGAAAGCCTACCCCGTAACAGCGGCTAAGGTTCTACATGCGTTGATACAAATCGTTTAGGAAAATGAAAGCTATTCCAAGGACTGGAAGGATGGTATGATTGTTAAGCAGCCAAAGAAAGGTGACTTTAAGAATTGCAAAAATTGGCGCGATACCACCATTTTGTCCGTTCTCCCAAAACTAATGACAACCATCATTCTTGAGCGGATAAAGGATAGAATCGAGTCTACACTCAAGAGGCATCAAGCTGGCTTCCGCTGTGGTCGATCGTGTGTCGACCATATCAACACACTGCGTATCGTCCCTGAACAGTTGATGGAATTTCAATCCCTGCTTTACCTCATGATATATATGGAGACCGTTGCTTATGCTTGGTAGAGGAATGCCCCAAAATTACATATCCCAGCTGATATTTATTTATTTTTTGTTTAAGCTTTCAAAGCTTTCTTGTTAATTTTATTGCTTTTGTTTTTATATAATTATGAAAAGCTTTTTGTTCTTAATTAAGAATGTTAATGTTATTTGTAAAGAAAGTTTCTAGTCGATTGTGATCCGATGATGGCTAATGGCCGAAACGCGCCATAGACAAATAAATTTATTGAAACAAGACTATAAGGTGTTTAATTGACTTTTTATCTTTTAATTTTTTTCTAATTTTGCAAGACTTGTACCTACTATTTTAAAATATGTATTAATCCATTCCGAAATTTTTCAAACTCATATTTTTGTTATAAAACTATGTATACAATTATTTAAAAAAAAATAAGATTGGTGGTGACTCTAGCTACGACTCTGTTTGTGAATCGCTGTCTACGCCACATCCTAAGGATTCGGTGGCCACATATTATGTCAAACGAGGAATTGTGGCGCAGGACAAGTCAAGAGCGGCTGGACGTCGACATAAAAGAGCGTAAATGGCGTTGAATTGGTCATACACTGAGGAAACCAAACAATGAAATTGCAAAGCAGTCCTTTGAATGGAATCCTCAGGCTGCACGGCGGGTTGGAAGACCAAGAACAACATGGAAATCAACTCTCTTAGCGCAAGCAGAATCATAGAGAAAGACGTGGCCACAGCTAAAGTACCTTGCAGCAGACCGTGAAGGATGAAGACGTTTTGTTGACGCCCTATGCCCCAGCCAGGGTTACAGCACACGATGATGATGAAAAATGTATTTTTATAAAAAGAATTTTGGCCAGACTATAGCAAGACCAAAGCGAGATGACGGAAAACATGCTCAATGCCAAAAACCACGTGTATATGTCTTGGCGAGACCAAAGCGAGACCATACCGAGAAAGTCACGACACAGATAGTCATGTAAACGGGCACGGCGAGATCTAATGACCACGGCACTAAAATTCACGTTTGAACAACCACGGCAAGTGATCAGCGAGATAACACCAAGAAAACTCGCCGCTAGGGTGAGCTCAGCTCACATAGAAATTATTGTTGAGAGTTGTAAGTCACTAGACGCTGGTTCTCCACGAACATTCGCGTCACTAAATTTATTTTTATTTCAAATGATATTTTGGGTAAAATTTCCGAAAAAAAAAACAAAAAGCCCAACTTTTTCGAATACTTTTTGCTCATATTAGTACCAGTGTTGCCCTCCTACTACAACTGTAGCGTTTTTGCTACTATAATTTTGTTCCAGAAAGCCACAACGTACATTCGTTATATATTTAGAAAAAACTACATTTTCAAATAAAAATAATAATTTTGCAATTTTGTATCGATGTTTACCGACTAATATAAAAATCACAGCATTAAGATACTATGAATTTTATTATTCTAAGGGAATTTGGTTAAATTCAGACACTTAGAATTTCAAATGCCCGCGCTCAGGCTTTTTATAATAATTGAATATGAAGAAAATTTGAAAAGAAATTCTTCTGTTTAAGTGGAGTGACCGAATATATAATTCAAAGTTAAAAGTTCAAGTGAGCTCAACTCCATGATTGCGTTTCGCCCAGGTACGATTTTTATATTAGTCGGTAAACATCGATACAAAATTGCGTCTTAGAAGGGTACGATAGTCATCTAACTGATGAGCCCAACTATCGTACCTGGGCGAAACGCAATCATGGAGTTGAGCTCACTTGAACTTTTAACTTTGAATTATATATTCGGTCACTCCACTTAAACAGAAGAATTTCTTTTCAAATTTTCTTCATATTCAATTATTTTAAGAAAAATCGCATTTTTTTAAATTAATAATTCAATTCGGTTTATACCTATTTTTATGAAACACAATATTATATTTTATTTACAAAATTTTACAACGTTTTAAATTCAAAACATTTATGATTGCTTAGGGGGGCAACACTGATAAGTACAAGAGTCAGAGCAAAAACAGAAGAAGAATTCATAATGCAATTTATTACTGAGTTGATTTTCTTGACGGAATATGTTTAGGGGTGTATCCCGTCTCGCTGCGGTTTCTCCGTGTTCGTGTACATGGGGATCTGTGTTTTCTCGCTATAGTCAAGTGCCAAGTACATTGTTCTTATTTTTTCAGGAACAAGCACAAAGTACAAGTAAGAAATACAAATACAAGAACAAGTACAAGTACAAGTACAAGTACAAGTACAAGTACAAGTACAAGTACAAGTACAAGTACAAGTACAACTACAAGTACAAGTACAAGTACAAGTACAAGTACAAGTACAAGTACAAGTACAAGTACAAGTACAACTACAAGTACAAGTACAAGTACAAGTACAAGTACAAGTACAAGTACAAGTACAAGTACAAGCACAAGTACAAGTACAAGTACAAGTACAAGTACAAGTACAAGTACAAGTACAAGTACAACTACAAGTACAAGTACAAGTACAAGTACAAGTACAAGTACAAGTACAAGTACAAGTACAAGTACAAGTACAAGTACAAGTACAAGTACAAGTACAAGTACAAGTACAAGTACAAGTACAAGTACAAGTACAAGTACAAGGCTCTAAGTACTCGACTGGTACTTGTACTAACCTTATTTATATCGAATCGAATGATTTCTCAAGTCTCATCCAAAAAAAAAAACAAACAAGACTCTGAATCCACCATCAAAACACCTCGATTTCACATATTTACACAAAAACAAAATATCTTTGGCGCCATAAATAATGATTGCTCCATTACACATTTCGACAACGAAGAAGAAGAAGTTGTCAGCAAAAATACTAAGGTACCTATAGAGTTATAGCTATAGCTGGCACCAAAACTCTCTTTCTCTGCACTGAAACATGGACAGAAAAAAAAACCTATTGACATTGAACTCAATCAAAAGACACCTTCAAGCTGCAAATATCCTTGCCAGGAGCGCAATTGCCTAATAGTTGCATAATGACTTCCTCCTTAAAAACCATTTCGACTGCTCTGCTTGATGAAAAGAATAATACGAAAAGAAGGAGACGAAGGAGCCTGAAAAACGGTAATCAAATGGCGAGCAAAAAAAAATAAACCCAATGCGGCAAACATATTGTTGATGACGAAGTTGACTATACGACGCGTCGTCGACGACGAGATACACTGGGGTAGATTGGAATTTGAACATGAAAAAATTCGAATGATAGAGCTAGGAGATTTAAATTTAGTGAATATAATGCCCTAAAGGAAGCCCATGTAGAGGAATCTCTTAATATGCGTTCACCTAAGCCGGCCCATTTTCTTCGATAATATTTTTTATATAATTCAATATTTTCCAATCAGACGTGAACACGTGTTTTTCAAACATAAATCTTCAAATGGAAATGTTTGGCTTTGAAGAGCACCATCTAAAGTTAATCGGAAAATTTCTAGCTTTATTTTTGTTTTTGTGGAGCTATGGAGATAGGGAGTACTGGGAACTCCCATTTAATCATCGTTAAGTCATAAAGGGATACGAAAGACTTTTCGCTCAAAACTCACATAGTAAATGAAGGTTGAGAGTATCTCGAACCCTCCAAAACCTTTTTGTTTATTAAGAGTTTATAAAAGAAAATATGTTGAGCATAATCTAGCTTTGAAATTTATATAGTCAAGACAGTCCCACTGTGCAACGACTATGGCACAATTTATCCAATAAAAACAGCACAGGCTTCACAAAAATAAGAAAAAAAAAATAACAGAAAAATATCCGCTCTCTCTGCGAAAATGCAGCAAAATCGATTTCTACTCAAGAAAATTGCTATGTTTCTGTTGTGCTCCTCGTAGACGCTCCCCAAACCCCAAAAAAAACCAAACCCAATCCCAACCATCCAACCATCACACCACACACACCCTTTTGAAAGCCACTTCAGGTTTTGCCAACCCACCTATGAATGCTTGTTAAGCGGAAGACACACATACTCGAAAAAAAAACAGCTCGCTCTCCAAAATGGAAACCGGAACAATAATATTCGAGAAATAGTTTTCCCCTTTCATCTCCAATACCCCTCTCCGACCCTATTCCATCATTTTTCTTTTGGTTTGGTTTTGGTTGTTCGAGCTTAATTCGTTCATTTGGACTCCGACAATCGAGAGCAGTGTTGCCACACACAAGGAATTTTTAACAGAAATATCAAAGTAATGTTCATATTTCATGGAACTGTGAGCAATATACTGAAATCTTTTATTTCATAAAATTTATTTTTTTAATTTGGTGTTGGTTTGAAGAAAAATGTTTGAAACAAAAAAGTGTAGAACTCTGGGCTTACAATAATTTTTTTGATAATATGTCGAACACTTATTAAGAAGTTGTTCAAACGGCGGCGCGGCGTCACCCACAGTTGAAAATGTGTATCACTTCCTTGACTTTGAACATAAAACACTAAACTAAAAACAGTTTTTCCAATTTCCTTGAGTTAGAAAATACTCTCAAAAAAGACAGGTACAAGAAAAAATATAGGGGCTGAAATTTGTTTTCATCATTGATTCCTGTTTAGAGCTTTTTTTAAGTTTTTAACTTAACCTTGAATAAGTAAGCTCAAATCAATATTTGGGATTAATTGAATAATTTTTCTTTCTCACAAAATTATAATAACTGCAGTATGAAGTGGCAACACTTATCAGCAATCGACATCGATGAATAAATACAACAAAGTATCTGAGTGTATCCGAGTATCTTCAGCATCTCTAGCTTCGGTTAATTTTATTTCATCTCACATCTCATATGATGTATTGGGGTCAATGCAGTGGGAACTGGGACTCATGCGGTGTCGTGTGGTTGCTACAAGTGCAGCAGTGCATCGCTTAATTTTTGTTCTCAATTTTTTGTTGGAATTCAGGTAAAAGAAGTTATCCAGCATGGAACTAGGTTAAATGGAAGTGTTTGGCAAACTGAAGAAGGATCAATATGACAGAGAAGAATACCTAACTAGATTGGAAGGTTGGTTAGTATATAGCGCACATAATGTAGTGTTATAACTCTTATGTTGGTTTGTTGGTTTTATATTTTTTT
The DNA here is from genome assembly GCA_963921185.1 of Dasysyrphus tricinctus. Taxonomy (NCBI): domain Eukaryota; kingdom Metazoa; phylum Arthropoda; class Insecta; order Diptera; family Syrphidae; genus Dasysyrphus; species Dasysyrphus tricinctus. The sequence goes on along the minus strand of OY992533.1, from coordinate 16,532,583 downwards.
TTTCTAAGATTTCAATTTTAATTGGTTGATTTCACTTTGGGGAATCAATTTAATTTATCAGATAAATCGTTTAAAAGATATTCTTCTATGAGAACATGAAGGTCAATTATATCTTAATTGAGTCAATTAATGTTTCAATCCCAATCATGTACATTTGTAGAAGTAGGATGGCAGAGCTGATGGGGGTTTATTTGTATGTGACTTAGAAATTTGTATCCAGGGGTATCGAGGTTTACGTGTTGAATTAATTTTTCAACCCAAAGAGGAAATAATAATGAATTTTTTGGAAAAGGGCTTAAGAACTTTCGCTTTTATATTATTTCACCCTTTAAATAGATAAATAAATAAAATATTTAGCTTTCAATTTTTCTTGAAAATCCATCATTTAAATATGAATTTTTCAATTTCCCCATTTTACTTTTAAGTGAAATCCATCATCCTAATATTGGCTAGTAAACACAAAAATAATTACAAAAAAATGTTCGTTTATACCCAATTTCATCTAGTACATGTCTAAATTTTGAAAAATGTTTAGTCCTTAAACCATCATCTATATATAACCATTCAAACACAAACAAAATTTTAAAAATCGGACATATGGTTTCGGAGATAAGCCCGAACAAACAAACATAGAAAAAAATATAGAAATCCTCCAAGCACATTTCGAATTTAAATTCATAAAAAAAATCTAGAGGAAACCGATTGTTTTCGTTTCTGTTGTAGGTTTCTTCATTCTTATCTGTAACAAAGTGTCACGAGTACTAGCTTGAATGTTTCACACATGTAAAGAGTATTCTAAACGTTCGCAAGCATCATTAATGCAACATGTGACATACCTTCTTTACGCCCTTTTATCTAAACACAAACAAGCTGGTAAGATTATTGAAGGCAATTTCAATATTCCTTTACCTAAACTACTTCTTCTTCGATAGCCTCCATCATCATTATATGGTTGGAGACTCTGTTTTCCCATTGAAGACACACCAAATGTGTCCCTATACAGGAAAATTTAATAATTCCAGAGAAACTCAATTTCAATAAGGGGCTTTTCGGGCTCACCGCAATATAGAAATCGCTTTCGGCATTTCATGGCAAAATTAAATTATTCCAAGAGACAAAACATTTAAAAAGGTTAAAAATAAAGTAAACTATGTAGAACTTTCAGAAAGTATGGGGGGGGGGGGGAATTCGCAGTATGAGAACGTTGAATTTTAAAACTAACTTATTTTATACTTGAAGCATGTTTGTTTCGGTGCTCCACCTGTCGACATTCAGTTCGAAATATTAAGTCTTTTTTTATTTAATCAAGTGTTTATGCAATTTTCGAGCTGGAATAAGCATCTTTTTCTCTAAATCTAAATCCCTTAATGGTTCGAAGGCTTCTTTCTTTATCTTAATTCCTCTGGAGATTTTGTCTGTATATATTTTCGTGTGTACAGTCTAAAAGTCCTTCTAAATAATAAATTGAATATGTGTTTCAAATGTTACAAAAACTGTGGTGTATCTTTCCCTGGGAGTGTCACCGTCAACAGTGAATGCTATCATTTTGTGGGAACTGTCAGATGCAAAATTGCAAGGGAAAATAAAGAGCCGTCTTTCGTTCTTAATCAAGTTCGTGCTAAATGTTGATACTTTTTAAGGCTCAGTTTTTCAGTGCAAGATCATCCTAGTTTCCAGATAACCCGAGTTAATACCTGAAAAAAGATTTTCAAACAATTTATATCCAGATTTAATTTACCAAATTTTATGACCATTGATAACCTGAGCAGATATTTTTGATATGTGCATGTTAAAACTCTATTGAAATCTAAGTCCAATAGTCGTGCTATTTCGATATCAATAGATCTTTGATCTTTGATTGATCTGAAATAACACCACGAGTCAACGAAACAAGCCCGATGATGGTTCTATGTAACCGAAACGCCTCGCTTTAAGCGGGCCATTCACGATAGGACTCTCACACAGGCTGTCGATCGGGCTGTTGCAACGACTGTCGAAAGTACGCACACACGTTGCGAACCAGTTTTACGAACAGTGTGTCAAAAAGTTCCTTCAATTTGTTTTTTATTTATTCCGTCTCCTAGAAACAAAATAAAAACTATGAAGATTATTCGTAGACTGAGTAGTTCGGTCGCAAGGACTGTCTCAAAAACTGCCATTCACAATACGACCATTCGGTCGTGTCGCAAGGTTCGTTGAAATTTTCAACGGACTTCCAACCTGTCGTTAGTCGCACGGTCCGATGTACAACAAGGACATTCACGGTAGAACCTGTCGTATACGACTGAAATTTGTCGGACAGTCCTAACGACAGTTTTGACGTGAATGGCCCACTTTAAAGTTAAATAAATTTAAAATTTCGAATTAACTTTTAAAATTTTATTATTTTTTGTTTATATTCTCAGATCTTTGATAACTGAAAGTTAAAGTTTCTCCTCCACTGAAAAACTATTTCTGAGTGAACGCTGGTAAAATTCGTTTTAAGGGTTAGCTAATTTGACTCAAAGTTAACTCAGCACTAAACAAAAACCGACCCTATTAACACAAATATTGCCATTTACTCTAAAACAATTAGAAAAACTAATTCATGACAGATCCCACAAAATGATGATTTTTACGTTTTTGAGCAAACGAGAGGGTGATATATTGATGTTTGTTTAAGGGCCCTGGAGACGCTCGAACATGGTGCGAGTGAACATGGTTCGAGTACTATGTTCGAGTTGATTTTACCTGGTTCGAGTACCAATTATTTGGTGTCACTAAACAAAAATTTGGTCTCACCAAAATCAAAAGTAGTTTGATATTTATCGATGTTCGAGGGCGGGGCTAATCGGTTGTCGTACCAAATTCGACTGTTTGCGAACCGGTTTCGTATGTTTACTCGAACATATCGGTATAATTTCGAGTTTCAGTATTAAAAATAAAAAGAAAAATGTCAAACAACCGGAATAAAATTAATGTGACAGTGAATATTTTTAATGACATATAACTCGTAAGAATAATGACCCCCTCGTGGTTTTCGCCTTGACGTTGGCGAGGGGGCTTACGATATGACCCTCCAGCAATCCAGCTGCAGGGGCATACAACTAAGAAAAACCAAACAAAAAACAGGGATCCAAAAACAATAATGAATGGTCATGGAAAGTTCAAAAAATAATGAAATCCGAGCGGGGATATACGCTCAAGTGTCGACAGAAGTCACGGCTGTCGGCGAGGGCTTGGCTTCGCAAGAAGCTAAGTCGCCAGTGACAACAAATTTAGAAAACCCGACCAAACCCGTCTTAACTAGACAACCGAACGTGCTCAACCTTGCAGCATCTCTTCTTCCTGCTCTAGATAGCTTAGCTATTCAAGGTAGGGAGACCTCGAACAGACCTCCCTCTATAGGAAGTCAAACCGAGGACAAGTTGTTGCAAGACTCGAGTCAAGAAGAGACCACGCTGAAGCCTACTGCCCCCCTCAAAGCTTCGAGGCAAAGCAGTAACTACAGATCCTCTAAAAGATTCGTGAGTGCTACTGAGAAAAAGGACCCAAATACTATCAGTTCGAGAGACAAGGCCCTTTTGAAAAAGCATAGGAAATTGGTGAGGAACTATGAACGTCAGTCGGCAACGACCGCCACTGCACCCATTGTTTCCTCCCAACCACTATTGAACGCCAAAAAGCCAGAAAGCGAAAAAGTAATTGCTGCCGCATCTAGGTCTACCCCTGAAAAGATAAACCGTGAACAGGCGGGCAATAACTCTACCGCTAGTACCGGCTCAAAGACGAAACTGGAGACCTCCAGCAAGAAACAGCAGGCCAACGCTTCATCGAACCTGAAAAGGAACGAGAAAGCACAGGTATAGGCAACTCTTCTGGGACGAATCCAGGTTCATCTAAGAGGGCAAGATCGGAGGAGGCAACCAAGACTGAAGGTTATAAAAAGCTTAAAACCAACAGTTTTGACACCACCCCGATCGATCTACAGGTGGCCATAATAAGTCGAGATGACCCGGATGGGAAAATCACGGCAAAAAATTGGTTACTTGTGGAAAGCGAAATCATCAAAGCCATGATGGTGACATCCGAGGATGATAGTTCTGAGGACTACACCTTTGATGGAGCTGGTTGGCGAAAGGGAGTAAAAGTGGTTTGCTGTGGGGACCAGAAATCCCTGGAGTTCCTCACTCACACAATCACCAATATTGGCGAACTGTGGGAGGGGGCATCTCTTGGGGTTCTTCCCGTCACAGCTCTGCCACTTCGCCAACAGGTTAATATATGGATTCCTCCTCCTGCCATGCATGAGGATGCATCCGTGATTAAACTGCTGGCGAAACAGAATAAGGAGCTGCCCATACTAGAATGGAAACTTCTTCATTCCAAGAAGAGTCTCAGGGGGGAAGGGAAGGACCTCTTGTTCATTATTGACAAGAAATCTGACCTTCTTCTTAAAGGGAACGAAGACGTGTTGAGATATGGTCTCGGAACCGTAAAGGTAAGGAGGCATGTTAGCAAAGGGGAGTCAAAAGCTGCTGGTGGTGCAAATTAATTTGCATCACGCTAAAGCAGCGACGCACGACCTAATGCTCTACATGTCTCAGGAGGCCGTGGATGTGGCCTTAATCCAAGAACCATGGATTCGTAAGAATCAGGTACAAGGATTGAGGTCAAAAAACTATAACCTGTTCCACTCCACGTCAGAAGGTGAAATAAGAAGTTGTATTCTAGCGAAAAAGTCGATTAATGCTTTCTTTTTATCTAGGTACAGCAACAAGGACAACGTGGCAATCAGCCTTGAGTCCAAGGAAGGTAACTTCGTCTTGGCGTCAACGTACATGCCGTACGAAGAGGAAAACCCACCATCAAAAACAGTCCGCGATCTTGTGGGACACACCACAGCAAGAGGGACACCTTTGGTGTTGGGATGCGATGCCAACGCCCACCACACTCAATGGGGAGGTAAAGATGTTAACAAAAGGGGTGAGTCAATTTTTGAATACATTCTCTGTTCAAACCTTATGTTATGTAATAAGGGTAATCACCCAACATTTAGGAACAAAAACAGGGAAGAGATTCTAGATCTCACTCTTATGAGCAATAACGATAAAATTTCTGTAGGGAATTGGAGAGTCTCACCTGAGGAATCTTTCTCAGATCACTTCAGGGTACTCTTTACTCTAGACAGGAATAATAATGAGATTAAGTCCTTTAGAAACCCAACTAGAACAAATTGGACAGAGTACATAAAATGGTTGAACGATCGTATCGACCCACCAGAGGAAGAAACGCTTTCGGCAACCTCAACCATAGATACTGTTGTTCAAAACCTTACTAGAAACACTTGAACTCTTTATGGAAACGCATTTTCCTGACTGTAAGAGCCCTGAGGACTCAGGTTATAAACAACCAGACTCCTTAGAAGCTCTTCAATCAGCACCTGAATTGGATCAGGTTATCACAGAGCAGAAGATTATGTGGGCAATAAACTCGTTCAAACCCTTTAAATCAGCTGGACCAGACGAAATAATTCCGGCATTTCTTCAACATGCTCTACAGATAATCACCCCATGGCTTAGGGTAATCTTCAAAAGTTGTGTTAAACTTAGATACGTCCCTATCAGCTGGAGAAAAGTTAAAGTTGTGTTTATTCCAAAAGCTGGGAAACCGACACACTCGACAGCAAAAGATTACAGACCAATAAGTCTCTCTTCGTTCATCCTCAAGACGATGGAGAGAATTATTGATCTGCATGTTAGAGACCTTCTCAATCCAAACATTTTATGCAACTACCAACACGCTTACCTTAAGGGTAAGTCAGTGGAGACTGCGTTGCATGAGGTCGTTTCACAAATTGAGAAGAGTTTCGAGCACAAAGAACATACCCTGGCAGCATTTTTGGACATTGAGGGAGCGTTTAACAACGTAAAGACGGAGTCCATTTAATCTGCTCTAGAAGAGGTTGGAGTTGAGCCTGCCATTGTGGACTGGATTTATACCATGCTCAATGGCTGAATCATAAACTCGCGACTAGGAGATACTATTGTTGAGAAAACAGTTACAAGAGGCACGCCACAAGGAGGGGTAATTTCACCTCTCCTTTGGATCCTAGTTGTTAATAAAATTCTCACAAGACTTAGGAATCAGGGCATTAAAATTGTGGCTTATGCAGACGACATAGTAATTTTGATATCGGGTAAGTTTCTTACCACCATCAAAGTTATTATGGAATCCGCACTTAAAAAACTATCTTCTTGGGCAACACAAAACGATCTCGGGGTTAACCCTACAAAAACCGAACTAGTTCTGTTCACGAATAAAAAGAAATTAGGGGATTTTACTCCTCCCAGACTTAATGACATTCCTCTGAAACTCTCCAAGGAAGCTAAATATCTTGGAGTTATCCTTGATTCCAAGCTAACATGGAAACGTAACACAGAGGAAAGAATGAAAAAAGCACTATGCGCTTTCTACACATGCAAAAAGACCTTTGGTACACGGTGGGGTATGCGACCGCAGGTTATCCAGTGGATGTACACGACGATTGTTCGCCCCATACTTACCTATGGTTCTATAGTGTGGTGGAAAGCTGTTGAAAAAGTAAGCTATCTCAAAAACCTGAATAAGGTACAGAGACTAGCCTGTATAGGAATAACGGGGACACAGAGGTCTACGCCACAGGCAGGTTTGGAAATTATTTTAAATCTTCCACCCTTAAACGAGTACACTAGATGCACAGCAGCCAAAAGCGCATTTCGACTCAAAGAACTGGACTCTTGGAAGCACAGCACCTATGGTCATGGGTCTATCCTACAAAGGTATGACACAGTGGCTGCACTTGATGTGAAGACTGATTCTCCTTTAATGGATTTTAACAAACACTTCTCTAATTAGTGAACAGGGTATCCCCTTCTACACTGACGGGTCTAAAATGGAAGAAGGAACAGGTGCGGGGGTGTTCTGTGAAGCCCTTAATATTAGAGAGTCATATAAACTCCCAGATGAGTGTAGTGTCTTTCAGGCTGAGATTTACGCTATTCAAAAAGCGGCAGAATTGGTATACAAGAAAAAACTGATCTCGTCGGAGATCACATTTTTCGTGGACAGCCAAGCTGCGATCAAAGCAATAGCCAGTGAGACCATAAGATCCAAAACAGTGGTAAAATGTCGAGGCATATTGAACAAAATTTGCAACACTAACCAAGTCAAACTCTGTTGGGTTCCTGGACATAGCAATATAGAAGGGAATGATATAGAAGATGAACTAGCAAGGAACGAAAGAGCGAATCAATAAATCCTGATTACCAGGAACGATTGCGTTATCTCTAGAAGTCTATGGCCTACAATTAATGAAAAGGAAACTCAGTATATTCTATCGCTGAGTAAAAAGAACATTAGAATCTTGATAGGTGTACTAACGGGTCACTGCGCCATTGGCACAATGGCCACCAGATTGGGTGTACTCGCACCCGACTGTTGTATAGGAGCTGTCAGGATGTTGAAGAAGTAGAAACCATTAAACACCTGCTCTGCGACTGTCCGAACCTCCAAACAAGCCGCCTCCGTTACTTGGGAAACAGGTTTGTTGGAGAACTGGACGATCTAGCGCAGGTCTCAATGGTAAATATGAGGAAATTCATAGAGAGCACAGGCTGGTTCGTTAATGAGCCAGTCTATCGAATCATTAGTTTAGGAGCATCTCTGCTTTCTTTTTGTAAGGGGATCACAATGGACCAACAGGCCCCCGTGTACGCAACAGCCTCTGTGCTGTGCACACCCCTCCTAACCTAACCTAACCTAAGAATAATGAAGTTCGAGTAGTTTGGTTTCTGCTTGGTTCCAGTGTCTGCGGAGTTAAGTCGAACTATGTTCACTCGCACCATGTTCGAGCGTCTCCAGGGCCCTTAAGTAAGGACGGTGTTCCCATTCGAATGAAAAACAGGATTTATTCCCACAAAATGATGATATTGACTTTTATGAGTAATATTACATTTCTACCTAGCGCTAATCTGAGATTTGATGAGATTAACCTTAAATCTCCTTCACATCTCACAGTCAAATGTGAACACTGTCAAACCTCTCTTAGGGATTTCTACCAAATTGTTAATGTCAAAATGACAGCTAAGCCTTTGGTAACCTGACAGGTGAAATTGCAAAGCAAAACAAAAAAAGCGGTCTGATAGAGAAGTTTGCGTTCAACATTGATTTTTAAATTTTGTTTTAAATAATTCATTTCTACACAATTTTTTTATTTTTCATCCAAATGTCAATTCCAAATATTCATTTGCCTCCAAAGTAAAACAAAAAACACAAATGGCTGCCACTTAAATGTGATTGTATCAAAGTCTAGAGCTTGACGTTTAGAAATGAACGAGACATAGATATATTGGCTTTTTCAATTTAAAAGTTCGAATGACCTCAACTTCATAAATGCTTTTCGCCCAGGTACGACAGTTGGGCTCATCAGTTAGACGACAAATTTGCGTCTTAGTACCCTTCTAAGACGCAAATTTGTATCGATGTTCACCAACTAATATACAAATCACCAGCATTGGAGATATTGTGTTTTATTTTCCTAAGGGAAGGGTACGATATTCATCTAATTGATGAGCCCAACTATCGTACCTGGGTGAAACGCATTTATGGAATTGAACTCTTATGAACTTTTAAATTGAATTATATCCAGTCGATACAATTAAACAGAAGAATTCTCTTTTGAAATGTTCTTCATATTCTATTATTTTATTGCTTTTTGTTAAAAAGCTTTATTGGTCTATTGAAGGGGGGTTTCGATAATCGTGTGATCTCGAAAAATATTCTGTTCGAATAGTCAGCACACTCGTGCAATTCAATGCTGTGAAACAGACGTGGAAAATTGCCTCCTTCAAACAACAATCGCTACAAATGTGCTCGTTGTGGTGAACGAGACGTTAAAGTCACTGAATCGTCAATGAGTTTACTTACTAACTTACTTAAGGTGGCGACAGTCCGGGGTGGATCAGGGCCTCAACCAACTCAATTTACAATCATCCAAATCACTTATAAGCTGATTTTGTTTAATTTGCTAATCATTTGACATAAGAGCCTTTGAAAATCTTATTACAAAATTAGCCAATTGTTAAAAAATCTAGCCCCAAATCCCAGCTTGTTCACAGTTGGTTAATTCTATAATATGATTTTGACAGTTTCTGATGAAATGGCGGTAATCAATGAAAATTGGGTGATTAGCCATTTAGATGATTTACAACTAAAACTATTGATTCATTGATTAAAATGTTGGCTAAGAAACACATGCGATGCACACCTGAAAAAAACAATCAAGTGAGGGCCTCACGAGTATTTCACAAGTTTTCCTTGTCTAGATTTCCCCTATCAAAGCCTTTCCAGGGCCTTGATTAAACTTGACAAAAACTCGCCATTTTTCAAGGTGGGTGATGTTGCAATAATCATCGATTGAAGCTGTGAACAAACTGACCCTAAATATACCAAAAAATCACTCTTTAACTTGATTAAATTTATACTAAACTAGGATACCTGCATATTAAACCAAACATAATGGCATCACGGTTTAAGGATTCTCCTATTTATTTTCATAATTATTTGATTGTGTAGATACTTATCGTTATCATATTTCACTAACAACATATTGCATTTCTCTTATTACAAGAATACAAGTATCTACAAAAATTATTAATTAAGCTTGATAATAATAATATTCGGAATGCCACTAAAATCCCCATGTTACAATATTAATGTGTTGTTTCGTCCAAAAACAAAAAGAAAACAAAAATAGACTAAACTACCTAAATATACGACAGTAATTCGTAGAAAAGAATTTCCTTTTTATTAAAATAGATTAATCATCGCAATAAAGCCTCGTGTAAGCTGGGAGACTTATATTATAACAGCAATGACACCCTTTCCTGCTTGATCCTTGACCGTTAACAATATGATGAACTATGACTTTTTGTGTCAATCTTATTAACTAGCTGTCATCCCTTAAATAATTCATCTCTTTGTTTGTAGATAAAATGTAAAGCTACAAAATAGAAGATGAAAACGATGAACTTATAATAATTTCGTCTGTCTTTGCTTGTGTAAAGGAAGTTTTTAGAAATAGGGAACTTTGGAAGGACATCATCATCAGGTACAAATTTTATTTCAAAGCTTCAAGATTTCATGGTATTAAATTATGTTCGTCTTGTAAGATTTGTTGAGAATAATGACTTTCATAAGTTGGAAACATAAAGAACGACAGGAAAGGGCAAAGATGAACGGTCCGACATTCAATATTCATTTCGTTGTAAGACTTGATTTTGGGAAGAAGACTCAGTAAAATTTTATATGAAAAATATAAAAATGAACCTTTCACACTTTGTTATAATTTTGTACAGAATTTCAAGCTATGGAGATTTATATCTACCAGGAACTATTAATCGTACATCTTCTGCTTAAGGCTTAAAGCAAACTGGAATAGCTTAAGGTCAATCAAAATAAGTACATCGGATTCTGTTCGGAAAGTAACGAAAAAAGTTGCATTCTTAAATTTTTCAAAATTTCTTAAAAATTCACCAATTTCACCCCTAAATCATTTTGCCATACAAAAATAAAACAAAATTGTTCTTTAAGAAATAAAATATGTCAGAAGTGGGATAAGTGTATTATAAATGAATACTTCTTAACGAAAACCTAATTTATAGTAGCCCGTCCATATCAAGTTAATGTTTCCTTTAATAAACTTCAAATACTCACATAAATCAATTTTAATAATGCTTACAACATTTGAATCTCAAATCCAATTTGAGTTATAATCCCGTCAATTAAAACCGACTCACCTGAAATGAAAAAAAAAAAAAAATAATAAGTTAATTAACCAACTAATTTGTAAGACAAACAAAAATCACAAAAATACAAATTATTTTTCCATAAATTTAATGACTTCAAAGCTGATATTAATCAGTATCCATTTCGTGTGATCCCAAAATACGCATCGTAAATTCATTGTTGAAATCATCTTAAAAGTCAAAGCTAAATTAAAAACTCGTTACATACAAACAAAATAACAACGATATATCGACTTCCTTAAGTCATTGCCAGCCATCATCTAATCAAAATACTATTACCCGCATCTAATTAATTCAACATCAATTACCCATACACATGCATTCATTATTACTATAATAGGCACCATCACTAGAGTGTATAAGAATTTATCCAGGAAAGACATTCCATCGTTTTATTATTGCAACAATTTTGATTTTCTTTTCTTCCTTTTTTCACGCCCCAGCAGCTAGCTAGCGTTCCACTTCCAATTGCCGTCTTTTGAGAACAAGACGAGGAAATTCAAAGAGAAACAAATTTATAAGCAGATGAAATTAGACAGACAATTAACGTTAATTCACTAACATCATATATCAGAGTCTTGTACTATATAGCAATATCCTTTCCGATCTCCAGGCTTCTAGACCTCCAGAGTTTCTGCAAGGTTCATGGCTTTACGACAAGGAAATTATTTCCACTTTAAATATGCGAACAGGTCCGGAGTTCCTATAAGGTTGAGAAGGGTAGTTGCATAGGGGCTCCTTCAATGTAACAACAACAAACCTTGAAAAGAATAAAATCATACCGTTTACGCTTTTTTAGAGTTAAAATCTACGATATTAGTGGAGCTGTTAGTTTCGCAAAGTGCAGTTCTATGTCTTTAAAAATCACTTTACACGTCTAGGCCTTTAAGCTTTGGTAAGATGACATCGTTTACTAAAAAAACAATAGTTTAAAGTCTTGAAAGTTGCAATAACGTACACATAAAAACTTACGATCTCGATTTTCTATGAAAACAGGATTTCTAGAATTAAATGTTTTGAAAAGAAAATACTATATCCCTTAAGATCTTGTATATCGTATACGATCTAGTATATATTATACGATATAATATATAGTATACGATCTGGTATAGTGTGAAATCATTCAATGTACTTAAGAACTTTCAAAATATAATTAAATCACGTTTACGACCCTGCCATAATCAGGTTTTAAAACTTTATGATGTAGAACACCAAACTGCTTATGCTTACGATAAACTAAAGTGAGCCAACTTCACCTATGATCTACTAATGCCAAACCCGCCAGTTGTGAAAGTTGGAGTTTTAAAACGTATGTATTCCATTCCAGGACCTGGAATTTTCAGTTATAAAAGCCTTGGTAAGTTTAAACCAAAACCATTTACCCGAAAATTCAATCTTGAAAATTCAATAATTCACACATAAAGCTTACAGTCTAGATATCAATGTGAAAACATTTTGAGTAAAATATTGGGGCTTGAAAAGGGAATGCTAAATATATCATGGACGGTCTATAGTATTTCATGTAAGGTTTTGAAGGGGTAGTGCTTTGTCGTTCCCCATGTATATTATACAATGTGAGAGGCATAAGGATTTCCCAAACAATAGACAGTCACGTTTACGATATAGCAGTTTTAAAAACGTTGGCTTTACGCTTTATGATATAAGACCCCAACGTATCTCACTGACATGTTTCGAATAACCAATCTACATTCTGGCATTTAGCCTTGTAAATTACCAAACTTTCAGCCTTTCCAAGAACCGTTTACGATCAATTTGTTTAAAAAATTTCTTTTTTACAAAAGTCACTTCTGCATTTGGGGCGCTCTACATGGCTCAGTCCGATCTTGTTTGGCGTGCATAATTAGTTTTGCTGTTTTACCTTCTTTGCGTGAGATTTTGACATTAGACGACTTGCGCGTGTATGTGTGTATGAATCTCTATAGATATATGTTTTGTATTTGTGTTTACATTCAATTAATTATAGTCCCACTCTGTATCCATAAAACGTGAATTATAATCTCATTTCTGCAAAAGTAGCAAGGCAGAACCAGAGCACCACAGAGCTCTGAAATGAAACTTGAGTATAAATGGACACAGGAGTTGTTCTGTATGTAATGTATAGTTCTAGTCTTTGGGCATCAGCAATAGCAGCACTAGCAGCAGTAGTGTCAGGCGTTAGAGGCTTTAACGACGCATTTAGCCACCACAAAGATTTCGAGTTTAGAGAGTCAAGTCACATGACAGACGAGGGGATTGGCCATTTGATCTCGTTTCCTGGATTGTATAGCGCACTCTGATGGCCATAATCGTAATATGTTATCCCTTCTAGCCTCGAGCCAACCAACCCCGCAAATATTCAACCCGCACCGCAATACCACAACGAGTTGCAGTCAGATAGCATTTTATATTTCCGAGCTAATTAAAGTGCAGCAGGTCTCTGGAATGTCACGGCTTCAGCATCGACTAGTGGGTTAGTGTTGGTGGTGGCTTGGGTTGGGTTTTGGGGAGTTATAGTTATACCTACTTTGAAATGGGCAGACTGGTATAACAGTGCGTCGCAATCGCAACTACCGTATAATATTCATCTTTTTGCCGTAATTAATTCTACCTTCACCTTTGGGATTTGCTATGACTTTGTGTTTGTGGTGGTTTTGATGTCCATCGTGATGATGCTCGCCACCTACAAACGGACGAACCAACGGATAGATTTATTCATTTGCATGACTCTAATAGGATTGAGGATTATTCATTTATGAAAGAGGTTATCTGATTTGGAATAAATAAAAAAAAATGGTTGACCAAAGTTTCTTGGGAATACATTCATTTTTATTTTCCCTCATGCCAAGTGGAAGAGAAATAATATTTCAACAAGTCAAAATGGAATATTCATAAAAGAAAATCATTGAAGTGAAATTCCCAATCTTTTCATTCTACACCTTCTAATTTATAGCCAAATAAATTAATTGACATAAATGACAAATATTTCCGCACAAACCTAGTTCTTCTTTTGTACTTGAATATAGTGAGTTTGAACATATGACCTGTTTTCGACCATTGTTTACCTTCCACAGCTATTATTTTACCCCAAAATCAATATATGGGCTAAAATTTCTAGATTATCGACGTAACTTCGACATAGTCTTTTTAATCTCATACTGCAAATTAATTAAAAGCCGTAAATGTCAAAACTTCTGCACATTGATTCGTCCTAAATTTCGTATTCGTAAGCTGTGGAATTTAAAATAAACAATATACAAAATTATGGAACGTATTTCTTACTTTCACAGCTAACATTTCTATTCTGAGTTATCAATGGCCATGAAATTTAAAAAATGGCCTTCACAAAACTTTGGAACCCATTCCTTCACCCTTACAGCTTCGTTTTAAATAAGAAATCTATTTATTTACTTTACTCTATTTGACTTCCACAGCGTTTATTTAAGGCCAAAATGAACTCACTGGTTATAACGATAAGCTTCTGCACATTACTTTGCCATAAGCTGTGGATTAAAAAGGTTGGTACAAATATTAGAACACATTCCTATATCTTCACAGCTTCAATGGAAAGACAATCAATTTGAATTCGCATGCTATGAAAATGCTAACTTGTGGAACGTATTTATTTATTTTTCCCAGATTCTTAGTTTACTGAGCCAAAATATAGGTATGTATTAGCTGAAACATTTAACTTCTTCACATTTATTCAGTCAAAATTTTACTGTCACAAGCTGTGGGATTTAAAAAAAGCCCCTAAAAATATATCTGTGGTGTTTGGGAGAAACATGATAACTCCATTTTAAAAATTGCATCTTTGCGTCCAATTTACATTGACCTAGAATCTAAACTTGTGGACCGATTTTCTTAAAATTTGGAATATTTATGAACATAACCTTAAAAAAATTGTGTTTTAAATTTGAAAAAAATCGCTAAACCCGTTTAGGTTCCAGGTCGATGTAAAGTGGAAGTAAGGACGCAATTTTTAAAATGGAGTTATCATGTTTCTCCCAAACACCATAGATATATATGTATTTGGCTGCTAACACTTCTCTATTTTATAGGAAAACTTAAATTTATTTACAGTTTTTCATTCTTTTGCTCGAATTCGCATCAATTGAAACTAAAAATAAGCCATGTGAAAAATTGTGGAACGTATTTCCTTACCTCTAAGACGTCCTGTAATTCAAATTCAATTGGTGAATATTGAAATGTTGAATTTTTCACAAAGCTTGAGCTCATAGTTTGTAGTGAAATGCTGCGAAATATGACCTTTGTGAAATTGTGGAACGTATTTATTTTGGTTCCACAGCTTCTATCGGCAAAACTCAATGATGGATTTCCATTCCAATTTGCTCATTCTACTTTAACCTATTCCTTGCATTTTATAATATTACCTGTGAAAAATATTTGTAGAACGTATTCTTTTACTTTTTACAGCATCTTTTAAAACAAGATGAATGAACTTATCGTTCGAGTTGAATTCTAAATTTCTGTCCGTTCTAACTAAACGTATACTCTTTTTTAGACCCTAAATTGAAATATGCCATGTGAAAAATTTTAGAACGTATTACATTTCACAGAAGAGAAAGATGATAGACTTTCCATTACAAAATTAATCTCAATTTAAAATAATAAAAATGAAGTAAGGAGAATGCATGAACTAAAGATTCATCAGTAAATGAATTAGGGCTGCGATCAAAAATATGTGTTCTTGAATTTAAGGTGTGTTCAGAGATTATGTTTTCTACGTACATATGTATATTAATGGACTTGGAGATGGATTCTCTTGAATTCAATTTTAGAATTCTTTTTGGTTGTCAAAATAAACTCTCCTTTTCAAATATTTAACCAGAAATAAACACAACGCCCATTTAATTTCCCCTGATTTGCCTTATTGTTATTGTTATTTCAGTCACTTGTTAAATTGACTGATCAATGAATGTCACACCACCACACTACTAATCGACTTTCCAAGAACTCATCCGGAACATCAATTAAATGCTAAATATCGAATGCACAAATGTATGCAAACAAAAACAACAATAGATCTCATTCCTAAAACTCTGAAAATAAAACCATATACATACTTGACGGAAATCTAAGTTTACAGTTACAACAATTTCATCTAGAACTTAAGTACCTATATACCTATACTTGTATCTAAAACCACTTTAAATACATTAAATGCAAAAAGCAATTTGATGATAATTCTGATGGTCTGCTTTGATTAGCATCCTCATCCTGGTAATATTATACTCCTCTATAGACTCACATGAATGGTCATTCATTTGAAACAATAATAAATTATAACAAGAACACGAACAACTGCGTTGATTTTGTATCTATGGTACTTAGTTTGTAGTTAATCGCAGGGGCGGCCGAAGTAGGGGACAAGTGGGTGTACTTGTGTCCCCTCTTAGAGCTCTAGATTCAAGACTTTTTCAGATAAAACATTTTAGTTCTTACTCTAAAATACAAAAAACTGCTTTATATGGGCCGTTGCATCAATAGCCTAGAAAACAGAGACCTTAAAACAGCCAATTTGACATACTTAAGACTTACATCAGTAGGACCTCTCCAGACTGTCGAACTACAACTAAATCGACCATGTGTTACTCGACACAAGGTACATATCCAACATAATAAATGTGTATACTGGTAAAAGTAAACAGAAGATGCATATGAAAATATTGGCAGAGAAGAATTTTGAGCCAGGGGAACGTAGGAGAAGATCGTGCGTGGAAATAACATGGCACATGCTATGCAGGCTCTCAGATTAAGGAGATTGAAGAGTCTCGCGATCGAAACAACCCCCAAAAGTTTTGTAAAAACAAGCCAAAGAACTGGCTATTTACTGATGGTGAAGTAAAGACTCATCATTTTTTCATCGATTTCAAGGCAGTATATGATAACATTCATTGTTAGGAGCAGTATATGGAATTGGCTGAACTCAGGATGTCGGCGTGTCATTGTAAAATATGCGATGCAATGTGTTACTAGGAAATAGTTCCTTCGAACTATTCCAAACATACACAGGGGTTTGCCAAGGAGATTTATCATATGTGAAAGATTCGAACCAGGTGAATGTAGATGAAGAAGAACATGCATAGAAAGAACATGGCGTATGATATTCACTCTCCCGGAGACTTTCCAAAAAAGCGAAACAACTAGCAGCTGGTCAATTCGAGACTCGTCATTTTTCATTGATTTTAAAGCCACATATGATAGCATTCATCGACAGGAGTTGTATATGGCAATGGCTGAACTGGGGATGTCGGAAAAACTGATCTGGATGTGGCGTGTGACATAGGAAAATATGCTGTGCATGGCGGAACTAGGAAATAGCTCCTTCGAAGCAAACTATTCCACACATATACCTTCAGTGTTTTTGCAAGAAGATGCATCATTATGTAAATTCTTCAATCATAAAGGCATTGATGTTTGGGCACCAGTGTTCCCAGATTGTTGGTAAAAATGGTGGAAAAATATTCATAGTGGGATTTATGGTGGGAAAATATTTCAATAGTCTTTTTCGGGGGGGGCATTATGATTACAATAACTGTAATTGACTGTGTCTGCCTATCTTCCAGTTAAATGTTATAATTTGGTACAAGCATCATTCCTTACCTTAAAAAAAAAAACAAACACTTTAAACAATTATTAAAAAAATCCTATTGCTGGCCAAACAGGTAGACCTTTTATCACGATCCAGTGGCCTTTAGATTAGATGGTATAATATTTTTGCATATATAACACAACTGAGGTACCAAAAATCGCAATAACCTTGAAAAAATTAAAAAATCATTAAAAATTCTTTAAATTTATGATTCACCAATAGCTGAAACTAGCTGACCTTTTATAACCGTTAAGTGACCTTTCAAAAAGCATACTTTTTTTTTAAATGACCCATGAGAAGTTCCAAATTTCTTTTTTATTTTTGTTTTTGAAACGAACTTTAAAAATTCTTAAAAAAATCTATGATAGACCCATTACTGAAAACAGTTGACCTTTTATCATGATTTGGTGATCTTTGAGATCGGTTTACATTTTTTGCGAATATCCCACCAATGAGGTGGCAAAAATCGTGGGTGACCTTAAGGAACTTTAAGATTTGATTACAAGTTTTCTAGGGCTGACCAATTTCTAGGACAAGTTTAGGTACCTTTTTTGACCAATTAGATGACATCCTTTTTTTGGAATATGAAGTGCTAAGAGAGGAGGGAAACAGTTCTAGCAGAAAAAATTATGGTTGCTTTTTTCCCTTCAGTACAAAAATGGTGGGATTTTTTTTAGAATCAAGAAATCTCATCTGGCATCACTGTTGAGCACCCACATAGGGTCAGTAAGCAAATAGATTACTAATAAGTAGGCCAATTTTTATATGAAAAATTGAAATTAATAAAAATAAATAGACTCCAAGACAACTCCTATTTAAATAAACAAAACATATCTACCTACGCCCCTGTATCTACTGATTTTCTGTTCTATATTTATATTCAATAATATTCTCAACCCACATTTTTGCTATCTATTTTTGAACGTGTATATCTACATATCGATGTGTATATATGCATACGTATCTGCTAGGTTCAACCTGAATCCCGTTTTTTGTTGCAAACATACAAACATAGATATCTGCTTTCGAAAGCATCTTTTATTTTGTTCTGTGTATAAAATGTATTCCCTGCCGATCTATATTTCAAGTCAGGTAAGTTCAGTTAATCAACCTAATGGAACACATCTACTCTAAATGGGGTTTGTTCCATTGGTCTTCTGGTTCTCAAATAGAAAATATGTATGTAGTTAAGGTAGGTATATAGTGATAGTTATGCAGAAACACATGACATGCAAATAATGTCGAATACAATAACAAAAATCAGAGCATTTCTATGTGATTCTCCGAATGCCATTTGGTCAGAAGCACGTACATCAGATGCTGCTAGATAGGTTCGTTTAAAACATCAAGCTTGAAATGGACTACTCCTAATAAGCCGTGAAAATCTTTTCAGATCTGGAATTAGTTTTATATTTTTTTTTTGTGTTTGTAGGTAGGTAGCTATGTTTGTTGCCAGATTTGTATGTTTTCTATATTCATTTAGTTTTTATTTGAACTTGCCGTGGTAAACCAATTAAGCGGAAACACCACAGCTACCCGCACCTACAAATAAATAACTGACCTAACCCGCTACCGGCTACTTTGTAGGCCATAACCATCATTTTCAAATATACAAAAAAAAAACACCGCAATATTTTTAAACATTTCAAATGCTTTACGAAGTTGGGTGGACTGGGTCAAGAAATTAAGTTCCTAACTGCGTCGCATAAACATGCTTCCATAGACTACTTCCGTCATCGTTTATTGGAACTCTAGCCTTAATAAATAGACACTTTGAAACGGCTCTTATTGGTTCCTTCAATAAGTGAATAGTATGAACACACAGTATGAACAGTTTCGTAATCTTTTCTGTTTTAATGCTTCCTTATGAATAAACGTCTGTATTTTCCGAGCCAAAAATACGGGAAACGTGCCTGTTAACCTTGCCACCGAGATGGAAAGACGCTTCATCCCAACCAAACCAATAGATTTTTGAGAAAAATTGTGGTCAATTTTGAGCACAACAAGTCGAAACAGAGAAGTTATAGCGAGGCGGGTGGTTATTTTAAAGTCTAATGGCCAATTTCATAAACAAACACTAAAATTACTTTTATCTAAACTCCTTCTAAATTTTATCAGACATTTAAAATTTGTCAGTTTCACCAATACAGAAAAGGGATATTTTAGTTTTACTGAGTTTGCTCACATCCCTGGATTCAAAAAAAGAGGTTGTTTCCCTCGCACATGCAAGGTCTATGAGAAAAAGTGAAAAAGCATTATGGATGAGGGAGGGAGGGACAATTATTCTGACAGCAAAATATCAGCTGTTGTTGACTGGAATGGCTTAGCAAAAAGGACTTTTATAATTTAATGAGACAAAAACGAGCTTTTAGTTTACAAGCGCATTTAAAATCTTCTTAAATATAAAAGCATTTGGTGAAACCAAAAAACATCATTTTAAGGCTAAATGGCTTTTAAAATAATTAAAAGCCTTTCGTGAAATTGACCTTGTAAGTGAATTTTTTTCAGTTGCTGAGATCCTTGGAACATAGAGGTTCTTGAGCTAAAGCTCGCACTTTCGACAGCAGCTGCAATATTCACCGTTGAGCGCACATGACAAACACGGAAATATTATGTTTGGTTTGGTCTCACGAGCATTCTTCACAAATTGGCGTACATCAGTAACAGTTGTTGTATTATTTCCACCGAAATTTGTACTCGTTATTTCGGCAACACAGCATCCACTTTGGAAGTGACTGCAATACCTCCCAATGTTGTTCAATTAAAAAAGGTGTATTTCGTATCGCGGAAGTGTAATAATCAATTATCTGAGCACAAACGAGCTGTAAGTGTGAAAATAATATAAATGATTGATGGACCACCTTTTATTATAAAATCTCCGAGATCTACATATTAGCCGCATTTTATTATCCTCATGATCTGATCCGGATCAGATCATGATAAATAAAACAGACAGGATCTTAGTTATATACCCGTCTCTCTTTGCCTTATGTTTGTTTATTTGTCATGCATCTGTTGCCTCTTTTCTTTGCACTATTGAGACACATTCACAATAGTCATTTTTGGATCATTGAAATAGATCCACATAAAAAGCAGGATCCCATGTTGTTTTTATAATCACATGTTAGAAATTGATCTAACTATTGTCACAAAACATTTCAATGAAATTGCGTACAAAAATCTTTTGTATACCAGTTTTATAAAGAAGTAAGCAAACAGAGCTAACGAAATTGTGAGCAAACATTTGCCATCAGCTTAACCTTGAAAATTAGTTGGTGTTGGCCTTTGTATTTTGTGTTTTGAGTCGTGTTTATAGGCTGTCTACACACCAACAAAATATTTTTTTGAGAAATAATAGAGTAAAATCTTGGATTGAAATCATTGAAATCAAAAAAAAAAAAAAAAAATCGTCAGTATTACTGACTTAAAAGAGTTCACTTTGATAATATACCTAGTTGAATAGTTTTTTTATACAGCTTAAGCCACTCTGAGAGAGAGAAATAGAAATCTTTTAGAGTAGTCAGTAGCTGCGTTTTATTATCTCTGGGTCTGGGTCGAGGTTATCTTTTAACATGTATTACAAAAACAACATGGGATCTAGGCTTCTATCGAGGTTAATTTCAATAGCCCAGATAGAGGTTTTCACTCTGACCGGCAGAGGGCTATTTACCATTGTGAATGGATGTCAGCGATTTGTCAGTAGTATTAGGAATAAAGAGGAAAAGAGACAAGTGCTTACATGAAAAACAAATAAACATAAGAAAAAAGAGACAGCATTGCTTTTGCACTAACCCACATCGTTTTATTTTCACGAGGTGAACCATATGGGTTATGAGCGATAATAAATCGCGGCTAGTATCAGTACACGCTACACGCTTTCATATTGAGGTCTTCAAAGGAACTGGTATGAATTTTTGCTTCAGTCTGTAGTAGCTCAGTTATGGCAAGAAACATCGCTAAACAAAGGCATACTTATTATGTTGAAAAAACCCACGTATACCTGCTTCATATACATACCGAATACAGACAAATTTCCGTCAAGCTAACATAAACTTGTTCAAATGCAAGTGTGGAAAATTGATGACAACAATGGTTTTATTGCCGAAAAACCAGTATTATCGTCATTTCATTTTAAAGTGCCTCTACACTATCCCACAAAGTATTAACACATGTCAGAATAAAGTGGGAAAGAATTTCATACGAATGCCAAATTTGTGTGATGAAAATGTATTTCATATTTTGCTTCCACACTTGCATCAAAACAAATCAGTTTCACCATAACCTCAAACGCCCAAGTGGAATAGAATGTGTGATGGTTTTAGAACCGATCTTTAATATTTTCAGGAATTAACACATGTCAAATCGTGTAGGATGCGATGTCAAGTTGTGTGTGATGAAATTTCATATTTTGCTTCCACACTATTATACATGACTTTCTTCGCACTTTTTTGACATGTATTAATACTCAGTGGGATAGTGTGGAACGGCTATTACAAGAACTTGAACATTACTTTCAAGTATTTTCAAGTATGTTGATCAATTCTTTGATCGATCACAAAAAAATTTTCTTGGAACAGAAAATGGGTGGTAAGCATCACTTTCTGGCTGAATGGTTTTAAAATTTCACACATATTATATTGCGGTAACAACAATTGGACTTACAGTTTCTGGTCTTCTCATATGTACATTAAGGTGGTCGTCATTTTTAAAAGTATTAAGCAACCTTTATTTTGCTCATTGACATCTTTAAACAATATCCTTTTTTTCAAACCACGTTAACACGTTGCAATACGAGCTTAAAGTTGAGGCTCCTGTGAGAGTTATGGACTATTGAAATCCTTTTTAAGCTCCAAAAATAATGGTCCTTGCTATGGATCTGTTAAGAAAAAGCTTATTTATCTAAAGAACGGCTCAAACGACTACTTGGTGATTTTTAAAAGTTCTTAATTTTTAAGAACCTTGAACTGTTTTTAACAAGCACGTGCGACCTAGTCATGCCTAGGTAAGTAACAGATTTGAAAATACACTTCATTAATTCTGTAAATCTAATTTTAAAAAGCCCTTGGTTTCGGTCGGATTTAGGAAAAATAAAATTCAAATTCAAACTCATTGCGGCATGTGTTAATACAATCCGACCAACCTCAATTTTTTTTGTACATGGTTTTAATGTTGAGGAACAAAAAAAAATGGTGCTCAGTAAAAACAAAGTACATATTTTTTTCCATACACATAAGGACCACCCTAATGTACATAGTTGAAGCTAAAATTATTTAATAAGCTAAAAAGTACAATTACTTTGCATTTTGGAATATTAAAGCTCAAATACAATTACCTTTGAAATTGGTGACTTTTTAGCTATAGTTTATTTGTTGAAAGGGCTTAAGGGCAAGAACTTGGTTTCTTGTACTTAAACATTCTAACAGCCAGTGCCATGATTTGTACTTGTACTTGCGTACGAGTAAAGTTCCATAAACAAATTTGTTTTTACTGATTACGTTAGTACTTTTCAAATGTACTTAAATACTCTTCAAATAGTTTTAATTACTGATATTTTCTAATTCCTTAAGTACTTCTAGAAATTAGAAATTGATTATAAGGAGGTACAAATATTCAAGGAAGTAGAATAGAAGTACTTATGTACTCAAAGAATTGAAGTTATAAAAGCATTAAAAGCATTTGAAAAGTACAGTTCTTCATAAGTATTTAAGTATTCCATTTAAAATTTTAAATATTTGTTGTGGACTTATATTTATACGTACAAGTTCAGGGTTCTAGCACTATTTCCATAGAATAGCATACTTGTACTCAAAAAATTAAAGTACAATGGATTGTATCTACTAAAGTTGTACTAGTGTCACAGTAAAATTAACTTCTTTACAGATCAGTAGTGTACCTTTCTATTCACGAGTATTCATAGAAATCCCATCTAATGATTTTCGTACAAAATTTAACGCTTACAATGAGCCCTTCTAACGGCCAGTTTTCCAATGTCAGATCATCCTAGTCTCGGGGTTAAACCTGAGCTAACTCTAGAAATATGTTTTTTAACGCAACTTTAATCATAAGTTTACTCTGAATAATCTCACCTTATTTGGAGACTAAACTAAGGACTGTTTCCGTTGTGATGCCATCTCGTGAAAGTATAAAGGGTAATATCCATAGATTTCAATAGATTTTTGACAGAAAAACTGCGTCTGAGTTAACTCAGGGTTAATTAATTTTCAGGATAAGCTAACTCTGATTAAACTCAGAGATAACTCCAGTACTGAAAATCTAAGTGAAAACATTTCTATCTGAAGATTTATGAACTGAGCTCACCAAAGAATTTGTTAACGAATTTTTGAAGTGAGCTTTTCTATCTATGGTTACCTAATCGTTAAAACTTTTTCTTTCTGCGGATGTAAATGTACTGTATTTTCGTTAAGGGATTTCGGTTCTCGGTTACCAGTCTTTTTTTTTCTTTCAGCTATTTTTTACAAGCTGTTACAAAATCTTCCATACAGAACCTTCTAAGAAAGGATATTAAATAAAAACAAGACTAACAGCTACAAGTTGAAAAAATAAATATGTAACTAAAGTATAAGGCTAACCTTTAAATATTTCCCTCCTTAAACAAAAAAACGACAACAAAAATCACTAAAAAAAAAAAAAAAAAACATTAAAGGCAAAGCTATTCGAAGAGTATCGATTAGTGCCAGTCGTCGTCGTCGGTGGCAGTGACGTTGTAAGATTCGAGTAGTTTTATTTTTTTTTACATATTTTTTATTTTAACGACATTCACAAGCTGTGTTGTGTGTCGTGTATCGTTAAGAAGTGGGCGATGTGGTAGGTTGAATAACGAAGGATATGAGGCAAACAAAATTGTGCAGTTAATATTCAACAACAGAGAAACACATGTTTCTACTGCACGGATATTGATGTGACTTACTAATAAAACGTATCCGCCATCCGCGCTTTCTGTTTTATACACCACAACAACAACAAAAAAACAACAACAACACAAAACTAAAACTTCGTGGGCGAATAAAATCAATTTGAGTTTTGGTTCAGTTTGTTTTCTACTTTCGACTTTTTCCAAACAGAAGGTCAATATGTCGGTTGGTCGTATATAAATGACACTTGGGAATACTTTATGGAAAGTGGATTATGACGTTTAAAAAAAAAGAATAAATAGAAAAAAAAACATGAAATTAGTTTTGAAAGAATCTAGAGCGAAAGTGGTCAACTAGTTGTTGTAGGTCTGATTCAGAAGGTGGTAAGTGATATGGTAAATATTATAGTAAGTGGAAGGTGGGAGAATATATGAATGTAGGTGGAATACGTCGGTAGTCGTATGAGTATCTGAAGGTAGATTTTTCATTTGTATTTTTTTTTTTCGTGAGGGTCGTTTGGAGAAAGTTATTTTGAACTAAAGTGAAGGGAAGACATTGATTGATTGAGTAAAACGGAAATAACCAAACTTAAAAAAGAAGTGATTAATTATGCTAATCGATTTTTCCTACGTAGGGAATTTTTGTAGGACGAAAACTATTTAGATATTGAACCTTTTTTCAACTCGTGTGTTTCAGGTACAGCTTGTTGGAATATATCTTCATATAAAATTAGCTTTTCTAGTGCCGAGAGAATCCTCGAATGCGTTATAAATATAAAGTGCCTTTGATAAAATTAAGATGATCTTTTGAACACTTTATTACTGAATGAAAGAGGTTGCTGATAACGCTCTCTATAGCCTAGACCCTAAAGGTTACAAGGACTGAACCGGATAACAATAACCCTAGGGTGTAATGGTACTAGTAAGGTCACCCTCATTGTGAAACAGAAACTATTAATAGTTGTATTTTGTAGTTTTTATACTTGTAATATCAACTAATAATATTAGCTCTATTATGAAACGAAGCCCAGGATAGCGTTACGTGTCAATTTGTATTAATCTAGCGAAACGAAATTGTTCAGCAGCTTCCAACAATACAACGAAATTCTTACAAAAGTAGATTGAAAGCAAACGGAAGCAAGTCACTGGAAAGAAAAAGAAACAGGAATAAAGTGGAAATATCTCCAAATAATCTACTACAATTATAAAACTCGATCATACTGAAACTTACGCAACTGTATCATGAGGGTTGTTGTTTTGTTATGGGCTTCTATCAATCAGTTTTAAAAGCTTTTACGGTCTAACAATTGTATTTTATTATTTTTTTGTATCGGTTTTTGTGTCTCCTGAGCCATTTCTCATTTTGGGTCTACGAAGTTTTGACAGAAAGTCAACGACATGCTGAATTTTACCCCTTGCATAGATAAAAACAAGAAAAAGTCGCAGAATGTTATGAAAGAAATAACAAAAACAAGAACGAACAAAGCTTAACTGTCATTTTCCACGACACACTTTGCAATTACTTCTCTATGAAAAAAGGTGGAGACAACAAAAAAGTGAACGAAATTTCTGTTTAAAAATCTTCGCAAACAGTGTTTTCCTAACCATACACAAATAATGGCGGTACACAAGGTGCATACATCCCTGACACACCCCAACAAAATCTTAAACTAAAAATAAGTCAATTAAAAAAAATGTAGATATCTTTTATTTGAAACAATAACAAACTGAACGCGTCGAGCTTATGCTATACTCGTGCTGCATATAAATAAATTAAAAATATTAAACAAGCAAAAAGTAACAAGACCAACGCAGCAACGCCTTGTATAGAAATAAATAATAAAATCAATAGATACTCGTTTATAAAAATAAGAAAAATAAAAAAACAAAAACTAAAACCACCAGATACACAACGATACAAGTTGTGTACATTATATTTATTTCAGCAACAACCTAACCTACAACTGAAGCTTAAATGCTCGTTCATTCAATCTCATTGCCGCATTTTTACCACTTGAGTTCATTCTTTAGTCATGAATGGCGCAAGCTACTGTTAGTTATTCACCTATGGAACGCATTCTTCCGTTTCAATATTTTCCGTGCTATCCGAAGCACGCTTAATTTACCCCCTCAGCTTATTCCTGGGCCCCATCAGGTTTTCCTCACGTTGATTGGTACACAGTGGGAAGAATAGACTTATAATTGGCACCAATTCCTTAAAATAGACTTAAAGAAAAATGAAATTTTGTATTTACTATCTTTAGCTGAAGTATCTGTAGCGTTTATATCGAAAGGTTTATGAAAAACGCCCATTGTCACGCCCACTTTGCATTTTTTTTTTCATTTTATCCATTGAAAAGGAATGGAAGGTAGTCCTACAAGATTAACATGTACAATGTACATATTTCAAAAAACTTCTCTTCGTTTGAGACGCACACACAAATACGACATTTCACCAGTTGTCATCATAAAGGTATCTGATATTTATTGCTAATATACTAACGTTCTTTTGAAGCTTTTGTAACACCCAGTGGTCGAAATTCAGTAACCTTTCTCTATTAATGTCTTAACGGCAACATATAAATATAAAAATTAGATTCTGTCAGAACGATTGGCTAAACCTTTCAAATAAAGAAAAATATGGAAATAAGTTGCCATTAAGTCATTTAAAAAGGAGATATAAAAAAGAGTTTACGTTTTAATATAGGTATAGGTAAGCCTGAAATATGTCTCGTTTTATGGTCTCCACGTTGGGCGCCATAATTGGAAATTCATACGATTTTATACATCGTCGACCTCAGAGCTCTACTTTTAATTACATATCGATCTAAGCAATTTTTTTTCTTAACAAGTTTTAATAACGACCTAATTCTAAGCGCACTTAATTAACAGAATTACTTGGTGTGTAAAATGTAAATAAGGTGCTGGTTGGAAAATAGCTAAATGTGATTGATTCGAATCAGAAAAATAGTCTATAGCATTCTCATTAAAGCTCGCAATACTAGACTATTGATTTTCGTGAAAATGGTTAAGAATCTAGTGATATTACTGGAGACAAACATTTAAAAACCACTGTGTGTTGAAATTAGCTGTATCCCGGCCACTTCCTTGCAGAGCCCGCAACTTTCTTGTGCTATAAAAAGGATCATATGTTCATCTCCATAAAATAGTCAACTTCTGTGTCAAATTTCATAAACCAACCATTCTACATGCAAACAAACACACTTTCACCTTATTTAAAATAAAAGAAATATTAATTGGGTGTTTTTATTTGCAATTTATCCACTAAAGTCTTATAGAATGTCCTACTATACAACGACTATATCGGTCGTCGTCGATTAGCACTAAAATTAGTTCAAGAAAATTGTGCTAACGCTAACGGTGTGAAGATAAACTAATTAAGATGAACATTTTATTATAGTTCCATATCAACCATATCACTGTAAACAAAATAAAAAATCTATTTAATAATCGAAAGTAACGGTTTTGGACGTGCAACCAGATGAAAGGAAATAATGATATAGAGGCTGCAATATACCAACATAACCCTCAAGCTTAAGCTTGAGTTCTCCAGTTCCAACTTTAAGATATAAAAAAATATATCAGTGATATGGTACGAGTATGTATGGTGTTGGTGGTATAATCTTATATGGGTATGCTATATTATAAATAAGTATTTCTCACGGCCGTTGGGCATTTATGTTGCGACTTTGGAAGTCTAGAAAAAATGCAATGGAAAATTAGATATCTATACAATATACACACACATATAAAAAGCACAGACATTTCAATTGTGAATTCTTTGTTAAGTGAACACAAAACAAAACAAAAAGATACAACACTCGTATCTTTATGGTTTTCTTGAATTGCTTTTTTATTTTAATGGTAAATGAAAGTGATTTAAATTAATAGCCTGGAAACAAAATAAGAAATTTCATTAAATTAAACATGAATTATGATTGGAAAATTGGCGCCTAATAGGTAGATATAAATATATATATAAATAATTAATCTTCTTTACTTCAAAGGCCTAGTTAGAGACGTTGGAATGAAAATAAAAATTGTTAGGTAGGTAGGTGGATGTAATATGAACATTCATACACATCGTGAACATTGGCAGGCTTTAACATCATCCACGGACTATATTTTGAAACCAAAATTATTAGATTATTAGGGCCAGTTTTTCAGTGCGAGATCATCCTAGTCTCGGGGTTAAACCGGAGTTAACTCCAAAAACGTGTTTTTCAGTCAATTGAAATCAAAAGTTAACTCCGAGTTAACTCATCTAATTTTGTGAGTTAATTTAGGTACCAAATTGAGGGTCTTTTTAGCAGTGGCGCTATCTCGATTACGATATTGAATGTTATTGCCAGTACAATTCGTTGTGGCGCCATCTCTATTCCTATGCGTAAAAGTCGTAGAAGGGTGATATCCATAGTGTCGCACATCGTTGGCCTCAGAATTTTGACAGCTGAAAGATAAAGTTAATCCTCAACTGAAAAACTGTTCCTGAGTTAGCTCAGGGTTAATTAATTTTCCGGATTAGCTAACTCTGATTTAACTCAGAGTAAAGCCTGAACTGAAAAACTGGCCCTTAGTGTCAAGGATTTTCTTAAGTTTTCTTTTTAGAGTTAAAACACTCTCTTTTTTTATTTTTGGAGCCATCAAAAAATGGTTGCTTGGCAAGGAGAAGAAGAAGATGTAAAAATATGAGCCCTTATTTTTTGCAACCTACTCGACAGCACTTTTACTATGGCGTTCCAACTTTTTCGATAGAGGTCGTGTGTAAAAATTCTACATTTTTCCGGCATTTCTGCATCCAATTTCAAGGTCATCCAAATTAAGTGCTGCGTTGATATGGCAGCGCTTAATTAGCCCCTAAGTAGAACGTACTTTCTGCATCATTAGATTTTCGAATTTCGTTTGTGGCCGCGCTATCTTGACGCCTAACTACACCACCACAAGTTCTACACAGTGTCCACAAGCCTGTTTGACCATGAAAGGGTGGGAGTAAAAGTTCTACCTTTTTGAACAGAACTCCGGTAGCCCTTAATTATGGGAATTTGTTTTTCTTTGTGGAGTCATTTTTATGCGATTAAGGTGTCTTGGCTAAACTGTTAAGATGTATTTCAAGGTCACTCGAATTAAGTGCTGCATTGATATTGCAGCACTTAGTTAGCACCTAAGTAGGACGTAATTTCTGCATCATTAGATTTTTGAAATCTTTTGTGGCGGTGCTATCTTGACGTCAAGATAGCACCGCTACAAGTTTCACAAGGTTCCACAAGCCTGTTTGGGAATGAAGGAGTGGGAGTAAAAATTTGAGATGCACATTTTTGAAAAGAATTTCGAGAGACCTTTAATTTGAGACCACTTCTTTTAATGTACAATAATTTTAAGGCGTTTTAAGTTTATAGAATGCACTTTTCGGATGCATTTCAAGTTTAAGATTGAAGCACTTTATTAGTACCTAAATAGGACGTAATTAATGCATCATTAGATTTTGGGATTTCTTTTGTGGCGGTGCAATCTTGACGTCAAGTAAGCACTGCCATAAGTTTGAGGGAACACGGAAAGAATTCTTGGATCATATCACGAAAAATGAGATGCAAATTACGAAAAATGAATCCCGATTTATACCTTGGCTTCGGATTTCGTAAATTACGACTATTTGTTTGCAATTTGCAAAACTGAGCAAAATGAAGATATTGATACTCAAAAATCGTAAATCAACCCTCTTTAAGTATCAATTATGCTATCGAGGGAAAACAAAATTGCGAACAACAAATCGCAATTTGATCCAAATATTCCTCAATTGCACAATATGTAAATTTGCAAAAAAGATTTGTGATCACCACTTTTATTTCGTGATATTGCCACTTGGAAAGATCAATCCTGCTTCTACCCTTCATTTGGCAGGTATACACATTTAATTTAATTTATTTTAAATAAATACTTTACGCTGACTCTACTTGGATTTGAACTCGCAACCCTCCAGTTACGGAGCGAGCATGCAACCACCAGGCCAATTTGCATTACAGGTCGTTGGTGTCACACATTGATGATCAGATACCTGCCATGTTGTGGTGCTCTATCTCTTCGAGAAGTAAATTGCGACAAGAAAGTCTTGATTTAGGATTTTTTTGTTGGTGATTTGCGACTATTCTCATGGAGTTGCAAATTGCGACAGAAAAAACGTAAATCAGTGATTGTGCATGATGTAAATTACTAAATTTTTATCGCAAATCAATATTTTTAAATGCTGTTTGTGATATTATTCCTTTGGAGAGTAAATTACGCCAAAAAAGTTGTATTTTGCTATATGAAAAGTACAAACTTGAATCATGGATTTTAATTGCAAATCACGAAGAAACAAATTTTGTAAATTGCTACGTTTTGAATGTTAAATTACCAGTTTTTGTATTAATTCGGGAACAAAATGCCTTGATTTACGAATAAAACATGATTCGTAAATTGCAACTGCAAATTTTTCAATTGGTGATTTTTCAATTGGTGATTTTTCAATTCTCTCCATGTATTTTATTATTTTTTTGTATCGGTTTTTGTGTCTCCTGAGCCATTTCTCATTTTGGCTTTCTGAATTTTACCCCTTGCATAGATAAAAACAAGAAAAAGTCGCAGAATGTTATGAAAGAAACAACAAAAACAAGAACGAATAAAGCTTAACTGTCATTTTCCACGACACACTTTGCAATTACTTCTCTATGAAAAAAGGTGGAGACAACAAAAAAGTGAACGAAATTTCTGTTTAAAAATCTTCGCAAACAGTGTTTTCCTAACCATACACAAATAATGGCGGTACACAAGGTGCATACATCCCTGACACACCCCAACAAAATCTTAAACTAAAAATAAGTCAATTAAAAAAAATGTAGATATCTTTTATTTGAAACAATAACAAACTGAACGCGTCGAGCTTATGCTATACTCGTGCTGCATATAAATAAATTAAAAATATTAAACAAGCAAAAAGTAACAAGACCAACGCAGCAACGCCTTGTATAGAAATAAATAATAAAATCAATAGATACTCGTTTATAAAAATAAGAAAAATAAAAAAACAAAAACTAAAACCACCAGATACACAACGATACAAGTTGTGTACATTATATTTATTTCAGCAACAACCTAACCTACAACCGAAGCTTAAATGCTCGTTCATTCAATCTCATTGCCGCATTTTTACCACTTGAGTTCATTCTTTAGTCATGAATGGCGCAAGCTACTGTTAGTTATTCACCTATGGAACGCATTCTTCCGTTTCAATATTTTCCGTGCTATCCGAAGCACGCTTAATTTACCCCCTCAGCTTATTCCTGGGCCCCATCAGGTTTTCCTCACGTTGATTGGTACACAGTGGGAAGAATAGACTTATAATTGGCACCAATTCCTTAAAATAGACTTAAAGAAAACTGAAATTTTGTATTTAGTATCTTTAGCTGAAGTATCTGTAGCGTTTATATCGAAAGGTTTATGAAAAACGCCCACTGTCACGCCCACTTAGCATTTTTTTTTTTTTCATTTTATCCATTGAAAAGGAATGGAAGGTAGTCCTACAAGATTAACATGTACAATGTACATATTTCAAAAAACTTCTCTTCGTTTGAGACGCACACACAAATACGACATTTCACCAGTTGTCATCATGAAGGTATCTGATATTTATTGCTAATATACTAACGTTCTTTTGAAGCTTTTGTAACACCCAGTGGTCGAAATTCAGTAACCTTTCTCTATTAATGTCTTAACGGCAACATATAAATATAAAAATTAGATTCTGTCAGAACGATTGGCTAAACCTTTCAAATAAAGAAAAATATGGAAATAAGTTGCCATTAAGTCATTTAAAAAGGAGATATAGAAAAGTGTTTACGTTTTAATATAGGTATAGGTAAGCCTGAAATATGTCTCGTTTTATGGTCTCCACGTTGGGCGCCATAATTGGAAATTCATACGATTTTATACATCGTCGACCTCAGAGCTCTACTTTTAATTACATATCGATCTAAGCAATTTTTTTTCTTAACAAGTTTTAATAACGACCTAATTCTAAGCGCACTTAATTAACAGAATTACTTGGTGTGTAAAATGTAAATAAGGTGCTGGTTGGAAAATAGCTAAATGTGATTGATTCGAATCAGAAAAATAGTCTATAGTATTCTCATTAAAGCTCGCAATACTAGACTATTGATTTTCGTGAAAATGGTTAAGAATCTAGTGATATTACTGGAGACAAACATTTAAAAACCACTGTGTGTTGAAATTAGCTGTATCCCGGCCACTTCCTTGGAGAGCCCGCAACTTTCTTGTGCTATAAAAAGGATCATATGTCCATCTCCATAAAATAGTCGACTTCTGTGTCAAATTTCATAAACCAACCATTCTACATGCAAACAAACACACTTTCACCTTATTTAAAATAAAAGAAATATTAATTGGGTGTTTTTATTTGCAATTTATCCACTCAAGTCTTATAGAATGTCCTACTATACAACGACTATATCGGTCGTCGTCGATTAGCACTAAAATTAGTTCGAGAAAATTGTGCTAACGCTAACGGTGTGAAGATAAACTAATTAAGATGAACATTTTATTATAGTTCCATATCAACCATATCACCGTAAACAAAATAAAAAATCTATTTAATAATCGAAAGTAACGGTTTTGGACGTGCAACCAGATGAAAGGAAATAATGATATAGAGGCTGCAATATACCAACATAACCCTCAAGCTTAAGCTTGAGTTCTCCAGTTCCAACTTTAAGATATAAAAAAAATATATCAGTGATATGGTACGAGTATGTATGGTGTTGGTGGTATAATCTTATATGGGTATACCATATATATTATAAATAAGTAAGTATTTCTCACGGCCGTTGGGCATTTATGTTGCGACTTTGGAAGTCTAGAAAAAATGCAATGGAAAATTAGATATCTATATACAACATACACACATATAAAAAAGCACAGACATTTCAATTGTGAATTCTTTGTTAAGTGAATGCAAAACAAAACAAAAAGATACAACACTCGTATCTTTATGGTTTTCTTGAATTGCTTTTTTATTTTAATGGTAAATGAAAGTGATTTAAATTAATAGCCTGGAAACAAAATAAGAAATTTCATTAAATTAAACATGAATTATGATTGGAAAATTGGGGCCTAATAGGTAGATATATAAATAATTAATCTTCTTTACTTCAAAGGCCTAGTTAGAGACGTTGGAATGAAAATAAAAATTGTTAGGTAGGTAGGTGGATGTAATATGAACATACATACACATCGTGAACATTGGCAGGCTTTAACATCATCCACGGACTATATTTTGAATATTTTGAAACCAAAATTATTAGATTATTAGGGCCAGTTTTTCAGTGCGAGATCATCCTAGTCTCGGGGTTAAACCGGAGTTAACTCCAAAAACGTGTTTTTCAGTCAATTGAAATCAAAAGTTAACTCATCTAATTTTGTGAGTTAACTCAGGCACCAAATTGAGGGTCTTTTTAGCAGTGGCGCTATCTCGATTTCGATATTGAATGTTATTGCCAGTGCAATTCGTTGTGGCGCCATCTCTATTCCTATGCGTAAAAGGCGTAGAAGGGTGATATCCATAGTGTCGCACATCGTTGGCCTCAGAATTTTGACAGCTGAAAGATAAAGTTAATCCTCAACTGAAAAACTGTTCCTGAGTTAACTCAGGGTTAATTAATTTTCCGGATTAGCTAGCTCTGATTTAACTCAGAGTAAAGCCTGAACTGAAAAACTGGCCCTTAGTGTCAAGGATTTTCTTAAGTTTTCTTTTTTTTTCTCTTTTTTATTTTTGGAACCATCAAAAAATGGTTGCTTGGCAAGGAGAAGAAGAAGATGTAAAAATATGAGCCCTTATTTTTTGCAACCTACTCGACAGCACTTTTAGTATGGCGTTTCAACTTTTTGGATTGAGGTCGTGTGTAAAAAGTCTATATTTTTGTCGGCATTTCTGCATCCAATTTCAAGGTCATCCAAATTAAGTGCTGCGTTGATATTGCAGCGCTTAATTAGCTCCTAAGTAGAACGTACTTTCTGCATCATTAGATTTTCGAATTTCGTTTGTGGCCGCGCTATCTTGACGCCTAACTACACCACCACAAGTTCTACACAGTGTCCACAAGCCTGTTTGACCATGAAGGGGTGGGAGTAAAAGTTGTACCTTTTTGAACAGAACTCCGGTAGCCCTTAATTATGGAAATTTGTTTTTCTTTGTGGAGTCATTTTTATGCGATTAAGGTGTCTTGGCTAAACTGTTAAGGTGTATTTCAAGGTCACTCGAATTAGGTGCTGCATTGATATTGCAGCACTTAATTAGCACATAAGTAGGACGTAATTTCTGCATCATTAGATTTTTGAAATCTTTTGTGGCGTTGCTATCTTGACGTCAAGATAGCACCGCTACAAGTTCCACAAGGTTCCACAAGCCTGTTTGGGAATGAAGGAGTGGGAGTAAAAAGTTGGATGCACATTTTTGAAAAGTATTTCGAGAGATCTTTAATTTGAGACCACTTCTTTTAATGTACAATAATTTTAAGGCGTTTTAAGTTTATAGAATGCACTTTTCGGATGCATTTCAAGTTTAAGATTGAAGCACTTTATTAGTACCTAAATAGGACGTAATTAATGCATCATTAGATTTTGGGATTTCTTTTGTGGCGGTGCAATCTTGACGTCAAGTAAGCACTGCCATAAGTTTGAGGGAACACGGAAAGAATTCTTGGATCATATCACGAAAAATGAGATGCAAATTACGAAAAATGAATCCCGATTTATACCTTGGCTTCGGATTTCGTAAATTACGACTATTTGTTTGCAATTTGCAAAACTGAGCAAAATGAAGATATTGATACTCAAAAATCGTAAATCAACCCTCTTTAAGTATCAATTATGCTATCGAGGGAAAACAAAATTGCGAACAACAAATCGCAATTTGATCCAAATATTCCTCAATTGCACAATATGTAAATTTGCAAAAAAGATTTGTGATCACCACTTTTATTTCGTGATATTGCCACTTGGAAAGATCAATCCTGCTTCTACCCTTCATTTGGCAGGTATACACATTTAATTTAATTTATTTTAAATAAATACTTTACGCTGACTCTACTTGGATTTGAACTCGCAACCCTCCAGTTACGGAGCGAGCATGCAACCACCAGGCCAATTTGCATTACAGGTCGTTGGTGTCACACATTGATGATCAGATACCTGCCATGTTGTGGTGCTCTATCTCTTCGAGAAGTAAATTGCGACAAGAAAGTCTTGATTTAGGATTTTTTTGTTGGTGATTTGCGACTATTCTCATGGAGTTGCAAATTGCGACAGAAAAAACGTAAATCAGTGATTGTGCATGATGTAAATTACTAAATTTTTATCGCAAATCAATATTTTTAAATGCTGTTTGTGATATTATTCCTTTGGAGAGTAAATTACGCCAAAAAAGTTGTATTTTGCTATATGAAAAGTACAAACTTGAATCATGGATTTTAATTGCAAATCACGAAGAAACAAATTTTGTAAATTGCTACGTTTTGAATGTTAAATTACCAGTTTTTGTATTAATTCGGGAACAAAATGCCTTGATTTACGAATAAAACATGATTCGTAAATTGCAACTGCAAATTTTTCAATTGGTGATTTTTCAATTGGTGATTTTTCAATTCTCTCCATGAAGAGGGAATTAGGTGCTCAGCTAAGATTGCAGCACTTAATTAGCACCTAACTATCGCATCATTAGATTTTTGAATTTCTCATGTGGCGGTGCTACCTTGACGGACCTCAATTTTCTTTATTTTTTTGTTTTTCAATATTTTGAGTTTGAAAATTAATTTTCTAAAAACTGTTCTGTCAAACAACTTTGTTTAAAATTAGAATAAAAGAAGGGATCTTTGGCTTTAGGTATAGAATGGCATTGTCAGTGTTATTGTTATTTCTTAATATTTTGTCTGTTTTAAAAGTCAATCTCTTAGAAAATTGCCTCTCCCAGCTTAACGGTTATAATAAAACCTCCTCTCCTATACAATTTTTTTTTGTCACAACCTACCCTACACGCTCTAGCTTTTTGTCACATTTTATACAAATCACCCTGTATGAACGAAATACCATATTTCATGACCTTCGATCCCGTAAGATTAATGTAGTTCCCCCGAATCGATGGGGAACTTTCCCAAAACCATTTAATAAATTCCTGTATATATAATTTCCTAAGAACAGTTTTCTAATTTTCCTGGGGGACACCACGCCAGAAAAACTCACCTTGTACTCAACATCAAAGGTGGTGTAAGAGAGTACATTTTATACAGAAGCGTAAAATCCGTAATTCAATCGGTAGAATTATCTCGAAAACAGTTAGTCTTATAAAAAAAGTTACTTAACATTTCTTGTAGAACATTTTCTAAGCTACAACTCAGTCTTTGACATTTTTTCTGTAAGAGTTTCCGTTTAGGAGATATTCCTTAAAAACCGTTTGCGAGGACCTTTGACCCCCCGTTAAATTTTAGTTTTATAAGATATAAATATAATCATATCGATGGAGACTTTTAACAGTTTCCTTAGAATGCCCTGGAGATGTTATTTACCAAAATCCAACTTTCCTCTATTTTTCCGAAGCATAAAGTTTAAATGACTGGACTATAATGTAGAGAAAATGATAAGCTGCCATCAGTTAACAACAAACGATAAGTAGCATAATTGATTTGAATAAGATTGCAAAACAATCGACACGAGTTCATTGGTAGCCTAAGTTGCTTTCACTAATGGAATACATTTTTAGTTAAGAAAGATACCTGTGTCCCAATGTGCAGACAATTTAAAAAAAAAAGAAATAAATTGATCTCAAAACAATTTTGTTTTCGACTATAAACCAAAGCTTAGATATAATTAAAGAAACAATAGTATAAATAAATAGTTAGTCAGCTTGCTTATCTCAAATGTGTATCGAGTGACTGTGTGTGTGTTTTTGTTTAACCAATTAATCGTCTTAATGATTATTTTATTTTTTATTTTTTTTTTTTTTCAAATTCCTTTGATAACAATAAATTGATAGAAATTATATATTTATATGAGAAAAAAAAAACGTTCGACCATTTTAAAAATAATATACGCACCTAATAAAAGGTTTTCTAATTAAAAACCAGAGTAAACCGGAAAGTTAAAATGAGTTAGATAATTAAATTAATTTTTGAATCATTAATCTTTAAATAAATCATCGATACAAAATTATTGATAGTTCAAGAAAAATAAAAGAAAAAGTGATTCAGAAAGAAACCAAAAAATAAACACCTTTCCATATCTGCTCAATCCAAGAATAACTTTTGCAAATTTTATAGGTATTAAATAAAAATAAAAATATCTTACCTCTTCTATATTCAAAGAATCATTAAGAATTTTATAAACACTAAACATTTGCCGTTTTATTCAAACAAAATCAAACGAAAACAAAATTAATTTGTGCTTTTGTTTACAATATGTTGCTTTGTTTGTCTATTTTTACAGTAAGTATAGGTAAGGTAATCATTTGTTTGTTTTAAGCAGTTTTTTTGGAAATAAAATACAGTCGTTTAAATAAAGTGTTCCCAACGCAAAACACGATGGTTACTTATTAAATTGAAAAGTTTTAAATTTAAATATTTGTTTAATTGTAACTGGTCTTTTGACGTCTGTAAATTTAGAATACACTGAAAGCAAATCTACAAAACAGATTTCGAAAAAGTGCGATCACAGAATATGTACTTTACATAGAAAAAACACGCAAAAGAAAGCAATATAGTTCCTTTTCAACCGTGGGATGCAATACTACGTCCCACTTTGATTAAATAGGTATATTGAGCTATACTATAGGTATCTATGTAGTTTTTAAAGATTATGATTAAGATTCCAATGTTGCTTTTACGACCCGTTACTGACCTATTAGATAGCATACAGCATACTTAATATCCAACAGTGGTCCGTTCCTTTTCTCTAAAAATGTTAACAATTGTTGATGTGTCAAAAAAAAATGTTGGAATGTCATTGTTAAGAATGTTACACTTTGTAACATTTCATTTAGGAACGATCAATGATGAAAATATTGTTGATCTGTCAAACGGCAAGGTTGAAAAAAAAAAAATCGAAATGCATTTAGAATGAATAATCAAGAAAAAACAATTTATTGCATAAAATTAATTGAAAATAAATACAAATAATTTCTAAATTAAATTTCTATTAACTTAAACTAACTTTGAGCACAAATTTCTTTAACAAAAAACACGGAATTGATAAAATGCATTGTCGAAAAAAAAGTAAATTTATCATAGAACAATTTAAAACTCAAAAACAACACTAAATTCAATTGAATTGAAAACACATATTTGCAAAAATGCAAACAATTCCAAATCCAAACAACGAAAAGTAAACAAAAGATAATCACAAAATGAAAACATTGTAGTTTCAGCTGCTTTTGACAGATCAACACTTTCAATTCATGTCGAGGAGATGAGTTGGAAATTGTTACAAAGTGTAACATTCTGACACTTCAACATTGAGTTTAGGAACGATTTTATGACGTCATAATGTTACACGATGTTACAATTTGAGAATTTAGGAACGATCAGTGTTAACAATTGTTAACATTTTAGAGAAAAGGAACGGACCACAGATGAAGTGCTAAGATCACGGAACCTCAATACGACGAGTACCAGTACGACAATAGATGGGAGTGATAATTATTTTAGGGCCATACTCTTGTTTATAGATTTCCTTCTCGATAACGAACTCATCAGTTTATAGAGAGAGTCGTTTGTTTATCGAGTAAATATACGATGACGAAAGTTTACCAGATGTGATGCATGGATATTACAACCCACCGAGCATAACACAGCTGTACCAATACGAAAATAAAAAATATTATTTTACTATTTTGTACACAAAATGCGACTTCCGTGAGTTTTTTTTTTGTTGTTGTTTAAGTCGAATCCTAACGAAAAAGGAAGTATGTAATTCAGATTTTTGACATTTGGGCACTGTAGCGACATTTCAGCTGCAAATTATTTGTACAAAAGACCTGTGTTTTAAAAGTCAGCCAAAAAAAGGAATGAGATCTTAAATATGTACATGTCAAGTTTTAAGTTCATGAAGTTTATAATATCAAAAATAAGTCAAGCAGAGTTATATTTCTAAATTATGACAGAAACTAGGTTTTAATGATTAGGTACTGATTGGAATGTTATGTTTGTGTTGTGATTTCACTCTTTTTTGCAAAGATTTAATTTTTCCAGGTGAAAATCAAGCCCCACCGCTCCACCAAATTTTATCATTCTACAACAACCAAATTTGCTCCATGTAAATAGTAGCAATTCTGAGAAAGTGGGTGGATGCCACGCCCCTGAATGGGAAATCTAAATTTTTTGATTGTTCTTTTTATATGCTCTTCAAGCTTTATGTTCTGCCAATTTAAATTGCTCTTAAAAAATTCGAAATGCATTATATAATTGATAACAATTTTAAGAAAGTGGTTGGGTTCCACGCCTCCTGAGCAGAAAATCCCAAATTGGTTGACTTTTACTTTTTGTATGCACCTCAAGCCCTACCTACCTCTCTACCAATTATCAGCATTCAACGACAACCGCAAGGGCACCTTATAATTGATAACTATTTAAAGAATTTGGGTGGATGCCACGCCCACTGAGCCATCAAATTCTTAATTTTCACTTTTATCCTTGTATGCACTTCAAGCCCCACCGATCTAATAATTTTTATCGTTCATCAACAATCCAAAGTGCTCCATATAATTTATAAGATTTTTTAGAAAGTGGGTGGATGCCACGCCCTCTGAATGAAAAGTCTTAAATTTTCGTTTTTTTTTATGTTGATATTGAAACCCCACGTCTCTATCAGTTTTCATCGCTCTACAACAATCGGTAGGGCTGCATATAATTTATATGAGTTTTTGAGAAAGTGAATGGATGCCACGCCGCTGAACGGAAAATTATAAATTTTTGATTTTTTCCTTTTTATTATTAGCGACGCGTTTCGGATGATGCATCAATCTTCGGGCTTAAAGCACACATTGTCTAAAAATACCAAAACATCAAGAAAAGTTCAACCGATTAAGCCCGAAGATGGATATATCATCCGAAACGCGTCGCTAATTTAAATCAAACACTTATGTTGTGATAGGTATAATTAAAGTTTTCGTAACAAATACAAATTATTTTATAAACATCATAATACATTTTTATTTTCATTTCCATAAATTCAAACAACATGAGACAACACCACAAGCAAAAAAACTGCCGTGTCCTTTGATCTCCTCGCCATTGAGAGCAAGTGTAGTTGATTGTACTAGATAAGGGTTTTCAACTACTCATGGGTACTTTTCCACCTCCAAAGACCCTGTTAGATTGGTTGGTTTCACTACAGCATGACGACAGTTCATAGGTGAAATCTGTGAGGTAGAAAGGGAGGTGCTATAGTCTAGAAATTTGAGTGAGCAGTCACGTTTCATAGCAAAAATGGCCCATTTCATTCCATTTTGCTCATTTTTGCTTGTGCATCCAACAGGAAGGTTCCTAATTTTCTACGTCGATATGTGGTTGGACGAGATCGAGAGAAGAAATACTCATATGGTGTCCAGAATCAAATGTTCCAAATTGCAAATATTCAATCAGCATACAGAAGTACATTTGTGTGAAAGCTACAAAGTGTATACACGACATGACTTTTCACTAGTGAAACCAACAAATCTAAACAACGGGTAATGTCCTTTCGTCAAATAAAGTACCAAAAAGAGAAAATCTATTACGATTACTACTTGACCTATAAACGCATTAAACTTAAAATTGCTATATTCAACGTCACGTGTGAAGGCATTGAAACTTTACAGTCTCTAAAATGCGTTTATGAATATCGACGAGGGATAAAAAGTATTACTTCTCTGAGAACCACGCATCTACTAGTTCTACTAACTTAAGAAATCTTGCGCTGTTAAGGGCTTCAGTTTGGCCGTGTCTATTCCCTACAATTTAAATAACGCTGCTTCAGTCAATCAGACCAAGCGCTCTAGCATCCACTATTCTTCCTTGTCACCATATGAAACTAAGGGCTGGAACATTGTTTTCCATTTGCTATGGATGAGCCTTACATCTACTTGTATTTCTGAAAACTCAGCTAATTAGCTAAGACAAAACGTCACTGTTGATAGCAACAACTTCGAAGTAGTAAAAAAGTTCATCTACCTAGGAGTAAACATTAATGCCACTATTGACATCTAAGTGGAGATCCAACAAAGAATTACCCTAGCGAACCGGTGCTACTTTGGTTTGGCGCAGCAAATGGGATCAAAACTCCTCACGCATAAGACGAAGTGCACGTTCTGTAAAACCTTTACTGCACCGAGTGTTGGGCGATAAGCAGAAAAGGACAGCTCAAGCTATGCTCTTCCGACATACAAATTTTTTGATGGATATTTGGGACTATGTGCAAGGAGGGCAAATGGAGTAGAACTCTATGAGCTGTATCCAGAAATTCAAAATACCTCGACTACATTGGCTCGGCACACACACAGCGAATGGACAATAATGATCAACCTGAGAGAGTCTTTGAATCCCAGCCGGTTCGAAGACCAAGCCAGCACGGATACCAGAAGGCTTTCTACAGCTGACTGGAGGCAGCGTGCTCGGCATCGCAGAGGATGGAAAGCCGTCGCGACCGCGAGTCAGGCTGCGTCCTTTCATGGATTGGGAGCGGAATAAGTAAGGAAGAATTCACAGTCTGAAAGAGAGAGACTCTACGCAACAAACTTAGAGCTAAGGTCAGTTTAGATTTGAATGTTAAGCCAGGGTACTGAAAAAGAGATGGTGGTGGATGCACACTCTGTAGGTCGATGACAGCTTCAAGTAAAAGCTGTGGAATACAAAGTTTTAAACTTTACGACGACATTTTTATTTCATTATATAGTTTAATAATGAAGTTTATTTTAAAAAGAAAAAACAGCACAATATATCCAAATCTATGGTTTTATTCCCAATTAATCTTCCTTATTTATAACTTATTTTGGTGAAAATGGCGCCCGCGATACTTGGAAAACAATGAGTAGCTCAATGTACATAATGCTCATGATAGTTAAAGTGACGCCCGGGACAGATCTTTTCTTTGCCTCTGCTTACTTCAACACATCCTCATTCACGCTATCTCCACTAATATTATGAGACCTCAATAAATTTGTCACCATAATTAAATTTCAGCAAAATAATTCCAAATACAAAATTTTGTTAAAACAAAGCACTTAAATAGAATGGGCCTTCTCAAACCTTTTAACTATTTTAAGAAACCTTTTCTTATCGTTTTAATTAATTTTGACATGATAGTCAATAAAAAATTTCCAGGTCTCATCTTCATCTACAGAGGATGTTATAGTCAATCATTAAAAAAAATCCCATTTCTACTGAAATGTGCAAAAAAGAACAAAAATCACCAACCAACAGATAATCATGGGTACTTAAAAAAATTATAGAATCTCCTTTTATTGCTCAAGAAATACAGAAAGACGACTCATCGCATCGCATCGTCATCGTATCGTACAGCCTCTTCACTGATGTCTTGAGGCACAGATTAATGTGGTCATAATTTCCAAGAAGAAATAAAAATTATACATCTCTAAAGTTGACTTCTCAACGTTCATAAGCAACAACAACAAAACCCATCACACTCTCGAAGGCATCAGAGAGGGTTCATTAACTTTGCGCAAACATTCCATCAGGACATATCAACATCACCTCTATAGCAGTTAACACCAAACGATAATCATAAATTCGTGTAAAGCCGAGAAGTATCAATGCAGAGGGAGAGAGCTCAAAACAATTACACTGATGTAAGGTTTGTTCGAGAAGTTCTATATACTTATTTTTGCATTGCCATCATCAATACCCAGAGTAGGTACCCCATTCCGAATTGAGTATCTAGTATTTTGAAAAGCACTTAGCATCAATTCTCAGACCGAAAAAAAAAGACAACAACATCGTCGTCAGAGCCCTCCATTACGCATAAATAAATACATACGCCTCTCAGTACGAGTTCAATGTCCAGTCTTGTACAACTTTCAGATCAATGACACAAGACAGGGATTAAATAAAATTAAAAGAAGAAATAAGTCCTAAAGTCATTAACATCTGTAGAACATAAGATACGAGTACAAACGATTTATTTCATAACAAGCTACCAGATCCGAAGGCATTCCCTACGGCTGTGAGACAGAAACTTAAGTGATATCACATTAGCGTAATGTGGATTTAATTTTCTTTTTTTTTTAGAATGCACCCCGATACGCACAAAAGGGGCCAAGCAACTCGAGACATAATCTAAACGAAAATAATGATTTGTGTTCGCAAAAATAAATTAATTTTGTATCTTATTATTCATGTTGTCTTGTCGGGGACAACTTATGAACTTCATGGAAAGTTGCCAGAGTGAACTTCAAATGCTAAATTCTACAACCCACATTTTTTTGAAGCAC
The DNA here is from genome assembly GCA_963921185.1 of Dasysyrphus tricinctus. NCBI lineage: Eukaryota > Metazoa > Arthropoda > Insecta > Diptera > Syrphidae > Dasysyrphus > Dasysyrphus tricinctus. The sequence continues at coordinate 16,488,733 of OY992533.1, read as the reverse complement.
AACAAGCTAAGTGACAAAAATATAAAATTCTTCCCTTGTAGCCTATGGTTTATGGTCCAGTACTTTGTTCTAACGAAAAAAGGTGAAAACCCTTTGAAATATTTGTCAGTATATTAATTTTGCCTTAAACTAGGCCTTAATAATGAAAATATTAAGAATTCTGGTGTGAAATTCTAAGCTATGTGGAAGGCTTCGAAACTAAAAACACTTAAACAAAATTGAAGAAAACTTTTCAATCGACATAAATCCTTGGCCACTAGAGAAATTACTGACTGAGACTCCCAAGGAGATTCCCTAAAGGGGGTTTGTTCAGACAAACTTTTGTGAAAAACAATTACAAAATTACTAGATTTGCTTTTCCTCAATTATTTTCGAAACTCCAAGTAGAATATCACTTTAACTTTCAACTGTCCAATGGCAGTGGGAACTAAACAGTTTCAGACCTATTAAGTCTCTATAAGGCTAGACGGCTTTTTACCATAACTTTAAATGATCTCAGACATAATCTGCTAGCCTTAGAGACAATTTGGAAAGGTTGGTTGAATCTAGCCTTAATCTCTTCGTTTTAGAGATACGTTAACCCTCTTTTGCTCGGTGGTTACAGACTGAAACCACTTCATCAAACACTTCTTTCTCGGGTTCCAGTAGTTATAATTTGAAGCCATCTGTTATTTCACGAAATAAAGAAAAATCATAATTCGGGAAACAAAGGGTAAAGTTGTGAAATCTAAATGTTGAGAAAGAGTAAGGAAAAAGTCGGAACAGAATAACAGAAAATATCGAGAACAAATCTGGATTATGTAAGGTTAGTTTAGAAGGTGTGATGATACGGTAAGCCGCATCTTCTCATTTGGATCTCCGTGGATCTATTGCGCTCCCCAGGATAAATTTAGGAAGGTGTGAGGAAGGGATGGGTGTGAAGTTGAGGACAAGTTTAGGAATGGGATCCTTGAACCATCCTGACTTCTGAGCGAATTTCAGGATATTCTTTAGCGGCAGCGTAGAGATGTCACCCATTTCACCGAAAAGTATTCTTCGAGAGCTTCTTTTCTAGTTCTGGCTAGACTGGGGAGTTCACAAAGGAAATGGGATGAGCTCTCTTCATGCTCTTCATCTTGATACCCTCTACATAAGTCAGGTGGGCAAGTAGCCATTCTGCTCATGCAGGCCCGTTAGGACTCCCACTAGGAGTGATAATTGAAAATCACAATGTCCTGGGACCCATATAAGGGTAACTGTGTTTGGCGCGCCTAAAAATCTGAGTTCTACCAGTTTGGACTTTATAGTAATTCAAGAAATGGCTTTAATTGCCGCTTGCCTATCTATGAAGATACCAATACCTATTGCTATTGACTACTTCATGAAAAGCAAGATGTTTCGCGGCTTCGCAAACTGCAAGCACCTCTGCTTGAAAGACGCTGCAAAAGTTTTGAAGCCTTATTGATATGTTTAAAGGTGGGTTTTTCGAGTAGATACCTGACCCTACCCTTTCGTCTGTCTTGGAACCGCCAGTAAGCACTGAAACATGATTTGCATTGATGACCATGTTTTATTTCCAGAATTCCCTACTAGGGATATCTGTCCTACTAGGGATATCTGTCATTGCCACTGGATTAAAATCTATGCATGGTGTGACGTAGTATGTTTGAATGTCTATGTCAGTAAAGCTCATTATGGTTCTGTGACCGTAGTGGCCCTTTTTCCAACTATTCCACTCTTTAAGTCTTAAATCACTTTTGGCCGCCAGCTCTTTGCTTAACAGATCGAGCGGAGCTAGTGAAAGGAAAGTTTCTAGGCCATCCGTAGATGTAAATAGTTCTCATAGCACTGGTTGTGCCAATACACGCTAGTCTTTGAATTTTGGTCATGGTCTTTAGATTGGTTTCCTTATCTATTGCTGGTCACCACACCATGCATGCGTACGTTAGAATTGGCCTGATTATGACTGTGTATCCAATGAATGGTGATGTGGCCTTTTGTTAAAAATTCTACTGTGCTATCTCAACAGATTTGCCCCTTCATGTATGCATGTTAGGCCTATGAGAGGACATCATCATTCAGGGGGTCTAGCACGTAACTTGAAACAATCGAGTAAAAGTGGTTCTTTGCTTGGCTCAGTAGATGGGTTTCTATTCAAGTGAACCAAATAAGGAATAGTCTATGCTCGATTATATTAACTCACGTTTCAAGTTACGTGCTGGCACCCCAGGTTTAGGCGATTATGAGTTTCAATTAATCTTTCTAAGGTTTTGAAAATAAAGGAGGATAGGCTTATAAGCCTGAAATCTTTCAGTTCAGTATAGGTGGGCTTGCCAGCTTTCGGAATGAAGGTAACATTGACTTCTCTCCAACCAGAGTGAATGTAGGTGATTGGTGATGCTTAGACAATCCCTAAAAATATCCACTAGAATTGGAACAAATATATGTCTTTGGAGCATAATCGAAGAAAATCTGGATTAATGACAGGAAAAAGGTCGTGGAAAAAATCATGACAAAAGTCAGGAAAGAATTCACGATATCATGAGAAAATTAAAAAAAAAATTATGAAAAAAAGTCCCAAAAAAATTAAAATATGACAGAGGGTCGTGGAAAAAATCATGACAAAAGTCAGGAAAGAATTCACGATATCATGAGAAAGTTAAAAAAAAATTATGAAAAAAGTCACAAAAAAATTAAAATATGGAAATAGCAGAATAGTATTCAGAGCAGAAAATACGAAAAAAGTCGAGAAAAAAGTCAGAAGGAAAATGTGGAAAAAGGACAAGAAAAAGTGTGATACAAGTTAAAATAAAGTCGGAATAATTTAAGGTATGAAGTCAAGAAAAGTCGGGAAAAAAATTTGGGGAAAAAAGATAAGAAGAATGACATAAAAAGAGTCAAGAAAAATTCGCACAAACTCGTTATAAAAATTTGACAATAGTTGAGATAGAAGTATGAATATAGTCGTGATTTGCAGCACGAGTGTCTTTCTTAAAATAAATAAAGGCAACTTAGACCCAAAATGATCAATTTTTGGCAATATAATTGACATATACCTCATTAATTAATTAATTCAAGAGTCTAATAGTATTTTGTAGTAAACCTATAACTTGACTTTCGAGTAAGCACTACCATGGGCTTTTTCTTTTTGTTCTTCCACGTCAAATTTTCATCAACTAACTAACTAAATTTTTGGATTCTAAATGTTGAAGTGGTAGTGAAAGCTTTATTTCAAAGACAAATATTCAATGAAATTGCATTTCCAGAAGATTGATAAGAATTGTTTGTATTCCATTATAACTGTATAATAAAAAATAATATAACTTAGTAAATATTCAACCCCTTCAACAAAAGATAAATCAGTGTATCCTCACAACAAATGCCCTTAAACTATATACAAAAAAAAACGACCTTTCACCACGCTAACGAAGTTTCTTCTTACTCGGGCGAAAGTCAAAACCTCGCTTACTAGCTCGTTCCTTCCTTCATCAGTAATACACATAAAATAAAACCATAAACGTTTCGCTCGCTGCTCATTTTCAACATCCAACATCTCTAAAGGATAATAATTGCAATCCTTTATAACCAAATTTCCTTTTCGGTATTTCCATTATAACATGCAATGGCAAATTGGATGGCCCGGCCATTCATTTTCAACTGCATATGCTATGCAGTACTCTGAGTAAAAATAGCAAAAAAGAAAAGCAATCCACTTCGACTTCAACTACTTACCAACCGTGCTATATAAAAAAAATAAACTACCAGAGGAACCAATGAATGTCCTTTTATAATATTTCTATGTACACACACAATGGATGCGCACAGTTCGGTTCGATTGATGAAAATCATTAATAAAAACAAAGCAAAAAATACAATTAAAGCTATAAGTGTCGAAGACCTTCTGTGTGCTGGAAAACAATAAGTTCATTGAATTAAATAGCATTTTGTCAAGTTTTCAGTTCCAATTTTCAATTTTAAACAAAAACTCAGTGTGAAGCAAAATGTGAGACCTATTTGTGTTTTATTCAGACAATTCTTCCAACAGTATATTTCAGGAATTATTTTAAGCAGCCTTGAATACCTAATTGAAGCTAGAATTATACAAAATCATTAATTTTGCATATTTCAATTAAACGGACACGACTATGTAGAGTCGTTTTGGTTAAGATGGCCAAGCGGGTAAGAGAAGGCAGTTGCGTTTCCCTATCATTAAAGGTATTAACAAGCCTCCTTAAATGCACAAATGCGTGCAGTAACAATACTTTTAGAAGTTCTCTAAGCTGACATGAATATGTTGGATCATTTGTGGGCAAATGTGACCAGTGGGTAAGAGTACTCAGTCGCATTTTCAGCGTCGTTATGAGAGTTAATAGAAATCTTTAAATGCATGAATAAGAGGCTTACCGATCATCAATTATCGACAATATTTTCAAAAGTTCCCTAGAAGAAAAAAGGAAGAAAATAGAAATATGTCAAACCGACTTCGGCACATCAGCAAAGGAAAGATAAATATGACGGCATCGTTTCGAGGAGAAAAATTGGTAAAATCACTAGGGTAATTGGTTCTTAAGTAGTCCTTCGCCTAATAACAAAAGAGATAAAGAAATCCAGCACCTCAAATCCAGTTCGTCAGCCTTTACCTCTTTTCGAGGTTTTATATGGACCTTGTGGAGAAGACTACGTTTGACCTTTAAACAGCCCAGCTGCAGTGTGAAACAACTAAGAAAACCAAAACAAAAAAACAGTGATGATAGTCAAAATATACATACATATGTACCTAATTATGCTCAAGAGTCGGTATTATTTTTTCAAGGCCTTTCGGAAATGGCAAGGCTTCGAAAGAGGGTAAGTCGTCAGTGATGGACACAACTCATATTAAAGACGCTTAAAAGGACATTCTTGCTCGCTGCTGTAGTGCCAATGAAGCTGAAGCAGCTCTTTTCGAGGAGCTCATGGACTTTCTTGACTCTGAACACGGGGATGACGGATCTATGGGTGCCGGCGGCAGAAGAGTGATGGCATCGGTTGAGAAAAACATACTTATCGCAGATATTTATCAAACCTGGACCAACTGGCACACCTGTTTGAAGACGTCACTAATGGCTGAAAATTCTGCTATAGATCCAATACGAATTTTTGTTCAAAACCCTGTCAGGATTCAAAGTAACATCAACTCCCAAAGGGTCTGGTAAAAGTGATCTGACCAAATTGTGCGCGAATTACTGGCCAAACACATTGGTGTGGCTGTAGCTGTAGCTCGTAGCACTGTCAAAGTAGAAAGGTACATAAAAAAGTATACAGCGCTACAAAATGAAGCTGTAAATGTAGCAAGAAATATATGATACAATACATTATTGCATTTAGTTCACGAGAAATAAATCTACGGGAATGAATTTCACTCGAACATTATGCTGAGCTAGCTTGGCATTTTGCAAAATCTGGAAGAAACTCAAAATTATGACCACCTCCACCAGTCTCCCAAGTGCAATGGAATTCCACGGGAGTGAATTTCACTAGAATTTTATGTGGGGAAGACACGCAAATTTATGTACGTCTAGATAGATCCCTAGAGTGCAGTGGAATGTAGTACACAGTTCGATCATAAACGTGAAATTTTAAATTTTACATTCCACAGCTTCCATCTCAAACTTAAGATAATTGATTCTCAAATATTAAACATTTTCGCACGGCGTCAGCCTTTTCCTTGTCAAACGCAAAAAATAATTAAAATTTATGATCCTTTTAAGATTGTAGAATGCTTCAATTTTTATCTCATGAGAAGCTCAACAATAAAACTTACGTGTTCAGTAAAAATGGCATTTTTGTTTAAGATAATATCCATAAATTTGACGTCATCTATTTCAGAACTAACTTTTCAGTGCAAGTTGAAGGATCCTTTTTCTCCTGGTGATTTATGATCAAACTAAAAAATCTTGTGGAACGTATTCATTTCAAGCATGAGAAAAAAGATTTAAGCTAAATTTCATTCAATTTTCATTTGAATGCATTTATCTAAAGGAACCGCACTGTATTTATATATTGGAACCACTACTGATTCTCTCTGCTGGTACCCCCATAATGGAAAACCAACATCAAGTGGAGAATGGTTCTTCCAACCGTCACACGTGGCAATTTTCCCTGTTTTTTTTTTTTTGTTTTTTGTTGCATCCCTACATACATATATTTTTAAATGGAAAAAAAATCAAAACATTCCTTGAAAGCGTTGCAGAAAAAAATTTGAGGGGGAACACCAGGATTCCAAACCAAACCAAACCATTTCACGTTTTGCGTCCTTGACGTTCTTGCAGTTTCTGAAACTTGCAGTAGGTAAGGATACCAACCAACTTTAACAGCATCAGACGAGAGATGGCTAACGTCACCCTTTTTATTTTATTCCTGAATTACTTCTTTAGAGAGGGTTTGCTTATTTGATATGGGATGGGGTGGATGAAGAGGGAAGCAGCAAAAAAATTTGCATGATTTAATGTGCCATTCAATGCACAATGTGTGTGCCTTTAGGAACTTTTCAAAAGACCAAACATACACAAAGGACTTTCCCTCTCTCTCTCTCTATTTTCTAGTTTTTTTTTTTACATTTTTGACAGGGATTCAGAGCTCTTTTGTCCTGTGATGTGGTTCATGTTTCTCTGCCATGTTCTAACGAAACAAACAGAGCAAAATGAGAATCTAATTAATGTTGTTATGCATGAGGGTCCTTTTTGAAAATGCATCTGTTCTCTTCCTCCTGGGTCCTGGCGAGAGAAAAGACACCCACAATCGTTTTATCAATGTCCTGGATACGACTGACGACGCGACGCACGATATGTTGTCGTTATCGTCATCGTCATAGGCCTCAATGAGAAGCCTTTCAGGGGATCACTATGGAAACAATAAACAAGCTCTTGGCCAACGTCACGTGCGTCGTGTCGACTACACATACCCTCTCTCTCCCTCCCCATTGCCATGACGGAAGTAAATTTGGTGGAAAATAAATTCTCGAAATAACGAATGAGGGGAATTTCATTCAAGTTAAGTTGTTAGTTTTTTTTATATTTAAGTTGAAATTAGTTTTTCATACAAAAATGACGACATCAACTTAAATTTACGTTCCACAGTCTTTATTTTAAAGCAAAACAAGTTAAAATTAGAAATTAATAAGGGTATTCATACAACAGCGTAAAGTCGTCGTAAACGTTGTAAATTTTTAAGCTTCGTAATTCTGTCACAATTTGTATGAAAAATTTGACATATTAACGAAGTTGCTTGAATACCCTTAATAGCTTTTCCAGATGAAAGAACTAGAAATAAATACGTTCCACATCTTTTTTCAAGTCGTTTGTACCTTGCTGTCGCCCCGAGTGGAACAAAAAAAGTTCAAAATACAAGCTCAGCTTTCGTGAAATGAAAAAATGCAATACGTGTCTCTTTCACTCCTTTATATACATATATTTGATCATCGAATGAAAAGGGATGGAATTTATGTGTCTTGAAATGTTTTGAAATCTGTCGGAACGCTTTGTAATAAACCTTAAGCAACTCACCTCTTGTGAAATGAAATATAAATGCATTCCACAATGGTCTAGTCACCATGTTTAAAATTTTAGAAACAAAGGAAGAAGCTGATGCAGTGTGAAATTGTGTTTACTTTTGATAATCAATAAGGGTTTAAAATTTCGTCCTGATTACTTTGTGAGATCAATTCTTTTTAAATTCATGAAAAAACAATACCCTCTGAACGAGCCTCAACAAAAAGCTACTACAGTGGTCCGTTCCTTTTCTCTAAAAATGTTAACAATTGTTGATGTGTCAAAAAAAAATGTTGGAATGTCATTGTTAAGAATGTTACACTTTGTAACATTTCATTTAGGAACGATCAATGCTGAAAATATTGTTGATCTGTCAAACGGCAAGGTTGAAAAAAAAAATCGAAATGCATTTAGAATGAATAATCAAGAAAAAACAATTTATTGCATAAAATTAATTGAAAATAAATACATATAATTCCTAAATTAAATTTCTATTAACTTAAACTAACTATGAGCACAAATTTCTTTAACAAAAAACACGGAATTGATAAAATGCATTGTCGAAAAAAAAGTAAATTTATCATAAAACAATTCAAAACTCAAAAACAACACTAAAATCAATTGAATTGAAAACACATATTTGCAAAAATGCAAACAATTCCAAATCCAAACGACGAAAAGTAAACAAAAAATAATTACAAAATGAAAACATTGTAGTTTCAGCTGCTTTTGACAGATCAACACTTTCAATTCATGTCGAAGAGATGAGTTGGAAATTGTTACAAAGTGTAACATTCTGACACTTCAACATTGAGTTTAGGAACGATTTTATGACGTCATAATGTTACACGATGTTACAATTTGAGAATTTAGGAACGATCAGTGTTAACAATTGTTAACAATTGTTAACATTTTAGAGAAAAGGAACGGACCACAGTTCGTTGTGACATTTAACTGACAGTTTTAAATTAAGTGAATAAAAGAGGAATGTAGAGTGATATAAGACCTCTGTTCACTGTTAATTTCTACCAATTTTAGTGCCAAGTTCTGTCAAAGTTCATATGCAAAAAATTTATCTTTTCGATAGGCAAGTCCATGCTTTAGAAAATCCAGGAAAATTTTTTGAAATTTGAAAAAGAAATTGGACATTTTCTGGAATTAATAGAGCAGGTCTAATATGGAGAATTCAATTCACCCCAAAAAAAGGAATAGTTTAAAAATTGTTGATAAAAACACCCTTCAACATCATTAGGACTAGGTACATACACATATTGGTCTTGCTGTATTTAGCTCGAAGATACTTTGGGATGAAAAAAAAACATACACCTGCTCCAGTTTCCATCCCAGTCACCTTATAATTACTCCTGTATTCTGTTCACGAGCAAACAACAAAAGCTTCGATACCTATACTCTTCACTACAAGTCTACTACTTCTCGAAAAGCACGAGCTCTATCTATGTACCTTTTTTGTTCAAACTCCCTAAATTACAATCCCTGCATTGAAGTTAATCTGTTGCGGAAAAAGTACCAGGCCCAATGCAGAATGAACACAAGTCTCTTTTTGGAGCAGGGCAGAGGTTAGCATGAACATTCTTTTGTCTGTTGCTCCCTTTGACCAAATGCGTCATGTGTGACTGTTTTGGGTTCAAAAGACCACACCCAGAACGAACGTATTGCTGTGCCTCTAAATCAACCACCCTCACCCCCCTTCCACCAACAAAAAAAAAAACAACCAACAAACGAATGAACAGCAGCAGGTAGGTATGCAGCCATCATGTGTGGATGACAGTTGTTTTTGTGCGGATATCCTGCCTGCTTGCATGTGTTGTTGCTTTTCACTTCTAACGGTTCTTTTTGGCAAAAGCGCGTTTTCCAAGGGTAAATTTCAAGGAAATTTACGTAGGTATCTATATCTATGTATACATATATGGTTTTGTCTTTTTTTCTTATTGCGTGACAGGGGAAAGGTTTATCATTTCCAGTCGTTGAATTTGGATAGATGGATGGGTGAAAAGGATTGGTGTAGACATTAGGCATAGCAAAATTATTGTGGGGGAGTTTTTAGTTTTAAACTCTTTAGTTTGGTTCTAGTAAAATAGTAAATATATCTAATAGCAGCCAGTTCAGGTTTATTAGATTTCTGACATGTCAGCTTTCTCGAAAAAGTCGGAATCAATTAGCCAGCTTATATGTCTTGAGCGCTCAGTAATTTTTGTCCGTTCTTTGACAGAGCAGAGGAATAAAATATTAAATAAGGTCGCATTGCACTCATACCCTTAACTAATTATAACGACTCTCGAATGAAATATAATGACTCTCGAATGAAAAAGCACCATCTTCCAGATCATAGCTGATACAAACCCACCTACGGAGAGCTTTCGTGAACTTTAAAGCTTTGTTGCTTTAGAAAGGGAAATTATGGGATATTTCTAGAAGCAGAAAACAAAATATTCGGGCAATATCCAGAGCAGGCCTCACGAGTATATTTCCCCTACCAAAGTCTTTGCAGGGCCTTATCCCACAAGTTTTTACCAGCGCGGGCCTCACGAGTATTTGACAAGTTTTCCTCGTCTCGATTTCCCCTACCAAAGCCTTTCCAGGGCCTTGATTAAACTTGACAAAAACTTTTCTCATTTTTCAAGTGGGTAACGTCAAAATATAGTACGATCTTTAAAATTTCAAATTACATCGGAGAGTGGCTACAACTTAAGAGAGTCAATTTAGAACTATAGGTAATAGTCGGAAGGCCAAACGCATAATTAGGTACGATTTGGTACTTTTCGTTAAGTCTTCACTAACTTTTTCCTTAGGAAGTGAAGAGCGCTCAACGACTGCTCCTACTTTAGTGAATTGACAGCTTGCTGCAAAAAACAAAATGGTGGATTCAAACTAAAAAGAATTTGGCGATTGGTTCAAGTTTTTCAACTTTTTTTCTGTTTGAAGATAGTTCACAAAGGATTTGTTGTACATTTCGGCCCTTTGTATAGGTGCGTCGAGTTGATATGAGTTTCACTGAACTCGATTTTGTTGCTCTCAACTCAATAACTCAACATCAAGACATTCTTTGATTTTTAAATGGAAACAAATTAATATAAAACTATCTACTATGATTCTCAGAGGTGCATTGAAGTGGTCGAAAGAAAACATACTAATAGACGGAAATCATATGACGCGGCTATAGTTGCGTAGTAGGACGTTTCTTTAAGCTTCGTTCACTTTTGCTTTCGATAAGGAAAGTTACATTTGGTGAAATAGAAATATTAAAAAGAGATAGTCGGCATTTACATGACCTGATTTTTTCAGTGCGATTTTTGTTTCTTGTTGGTGGAGGGAATGGGAAGGAAATTAAAAAGGAAGGGAGGTCAGTGTATGACAACAACAAAAAGATCGTCATTGGAAAAATCGAGTCATGACACATATTAAGTACAGTATATCCCTCTTTTGACGATACGATAAGCTACTATTCGTTGGCTTATGACATTAGCTTCCTTCCGACCAGTGGCGTAGCGTGGGGGGGGGGGGGGGGGGGGGCGGAGGGGGCGGTCCGCCCCGGGCGGCACTTTATGGGGGGCGGCAAATTTTGCGGCACTATATACGGGGCGGAGAAATTAAATAACTAATGGGTATTGACTGAAAAATTTTGACGCCCTCAGCAAATGTATTCATGTAAATTAATGAATTTGCTATCCAGGCGGGAGTTTACGTGATCAGAAAGGCTACGCCTAGAATTTCAATGACCGCATTCAAGACTCCATAAATTGAAATACCGATTCGCGAAACTATATTGCTGATTACCGAAGGTGCCCTTCTGTTCGCATAGTTATTAAATTTTAGCGTCCCTAGAAAATTCTGTCCGGGGCGGCACTAAAACCAAAAGTTTTGTCGTAAACAGAAAATTATTACGAAAATTCTTTTGAACAATAGATACATAGGTACAAAGGTAGAAAGTAAGAAAATAATGATTGAATATTCAAAATATGGTGTTCTTAAGAACTTTGCAGCTATTACGGCGGGTACATACAAAACAACCATTCAATAAAAAGAAAACACTCTTATTCCCATTAAAATGTTTTCAAAAAAAATTTACTTCTTGAACTTTTTCTTTTGAGTTTTTGATTAAAATCAGTCACAAATTTTTCAAGAAAACCAAAAATCATTGTTGTTGAGCTGTTTTTCAGAAAAATAAGATTTGTTAAAATTGCTAACAAAAATTGGGCTGGGGTCAAAATTCTGCCTGAGGAGAAATTTTGTTTTCAAAATTCAATTTTTCTTAATTCTGCTTTTCAAAATTCTGTTTTTGATAATTCCATTGAAAAAATTCTCCAAATAATGAAAAATTTTCCAAACCACTTTTTTCATTATTTGCAGAATTTCATAGAACAGAATTAGGAACTGCGAGTTATAACAGAACATTAATGTACCTAAGCATACCGGAATGAATAAAAATAGAAACATTTTTGCAGCTTGAAGAGGCTTGCATATCGTCAGCTTATGCTATGTTTCCACCTAAGGCTTATCTCAGTTTAGATTAAATAAATCTTTTTGGTGTTTCCACCGCACAAAAAGATTTAAAAAAGATTAAATCTGACAACACTTTCAAAAATGCAAATGGCGCATCAATTTTTCTTATGAAGTGCGAAAGAGACAGAATGTTTTATTCGTATCAAACAATAGGTGTGTTTTATTGGGAAAGCTATCCGCAGCACAGTGAAATTTTATATGAATTACAAAAACAACATCGGCAGCAAAATCGCTGCCGATAAAAGTTAAAGTAAAATCCCGCTGCCGATAAACTTTTGACGTTTGTTCGAGTATCGAACTCAATTGAATAGGATTTTTGTGTGTCGTCATTGGTACGACTGGAACTTTTATGTTTCTCGAATCCTCGATGGCTATGTTCGTAGAGTAGAATTATGTTGAATGAATGGCCCTGTTTAGACTGTAACTTTTCACTTCGTCAAGACCATGTTTTTGTAGAAGAAATCGGTGAAGAGAAAATTTCACCCATAAATTTACGTCATGGTGGCGTAGTGAGCAATTACAGCCTAAACAGGGTCGTTTGTAAGTGCATGGTTGTTTTGTTTTACCTTTTCGACAAAATGAAAAAATGATCCTATTCTGTGCCATGCTAAAAAAAAAGCTGCCTTAAATTAGTTTAAAGTGCAAAATTTAGCATTTTTATTTATAAGTGACAAACAAAATATATTCTGCCGACTGTCAAACGATAATTCGCAAACCACAACATAAAGACGCATTCCACAAAGCATTTTTCTTCACATTTTCTTCTATAGGCAACCAAACAAATTACTCAAGGGAATGGAAGGTCAAAATTCACGATCATTCCCATTTCAAAATTCACTATTCGCAGCTCATATGAAAAGCTCTTTTTGTAAACCTTTGGTCTATACTCTATAGGGACCAGTTTGTGTAGACATGGTTCAATTTTGATACGATGCTCAGCAATTTTAAGTCACTGCTTTTGGTGGAAAGGCTACTTGTATAAACGTGGTTCAAGCTTTGATGTGTGGTTCAATTGTTTTAGCTCACTGATTTCGGCAGTTTAACTGAGGTTCAACAATGGTCAAGCTTGAAATTGTTATTACAACATACTTGAACCTTGGAATCATCGTTGCACTTCAGTAGATCCGATTAAATCGATGAGTCACAAATGCTGAACCATGGATCAAATTTTGAACCAGTTAGTACAGCTGAAACTAACTGAAGTTCAAGGAGGGTTCAGGCTTATTTGGCTACTAATGTACTCAGTTAATGCGGTAAAATTGGTGAGTTAAAAAATTTCCAGTGGAAAACTAGGTAAATGCATTAAAATTAGCCATACAATCATGTCCTTATTGTAATTTATAAAATTATCGCTAATAATGTCATCTACTCCATGTGTATTGAGTCTGTTATTATACGACGACTTTTGAGTCATGACTTTTTTCAAAATTAAATGAGTGCAAATGAGAAAACAAAATTTGATTTTACTTTCACAATATTAAATTTCGAAAAATCTCAACTAAAAAGTCTTCGTGTAATAGCAGACTAAATCATTAGTTTTTTACTTTGACCATAGTCTACCAACACACCCCTACCCCTTTTCTTTTCTTTTATAGCTGCAAAATCAATTTTCGTATCTGAAAATGGCTAATAAAGAAAAAAAGGACACAAACATTTGATTGAAAACATTAATTATATAAATATATATAGTTATATTTCCCATTTAACTTGCAAATATGTTAGTTTTTGTTAATAATTTTGGTTTATTTCTACTTTTAACTTTCACAAAATTCACTTTTGTGTCGTGACAGCTGTTCAGGCGTACCATATTGCAAATACAAAAATATAGGCCGCTGCGGATGCGTTTTTATGGAAATTTCTCACTGTACTAACTATATATAAAATCCCAAAAAAACACGCCTAATGAAGAACTGAATCGAGTGTCGAATGAATCGTTCAGCACCATGTTAAAATAGGTTAGTTCGATTTGTAAAACTATTTGTCCTAGGAAGATTTAATAAGATTAATTTCTAATCTCCAAGATTAACGAAATATATTTGTATGGTAAATCCTCAAGATTTAAAGAAGATTTGAGGTAAATCTTATTAAATCTCAGATTAGCGTTAGGTGGAAATGTCGCATTAGACGTTTAGAGTGAAAATCCGCTTAATTCAAATTTGTTTTGATAGTTATAAATGGTTATTAAACTCAAAAATCTTTAAAATATTTTCAATTTGATTGAATTTTAGTAACAACGAGAATAAATTCAAAATTCTGAACACTTTTGGGTGAGATTTTTTTTTAATGAAGAAAGGAGTTACTAGTTTTTCTCTGTAGGGTTACAATTTGTTTTATGTCAACTGCACACGCAGAAGTACAAAGATATATGAGGTGAATGACCAAAACCAATATATACCAAGTGTAAGGAAAATCCTTCCAGCCGTTTAGGTTGTAGCGGAAGGGACAAACAGACAGAATTGTGAGACCCACTTTTTCGTCTTTCCTATCAATCAAAATCTCGAGTTCGATGATGAGAAATCACTTGGGATATTTTTTTCATAAACAAAATTTTCCTTGGACCAAAACTTAGAACAAAGCATTAATTAATATTACTATACAAAATTCATTCGGAAAATGAGACAGTTTTAGAAAAAAGTGTCTTCTTAAGCTTTTTTGTAGAAAATCGTAAGATCTACAACTTTTTCATGCCCGCTATTACACGTTGATGCAAGCGTGGTAACTGAGTTTGAAAGAAGTGGAAATAAATAAATAATAAATTTAGCTTTCCAGAAAAATTTTATTAATTTTTTTTTTGTTTAAGCTAAGTATACAATTCCTTGACGCTTTTTGCGAGAAAAATTTTTTTTGACGTTTATATTTTTTTTATCGAACTGTGAACTACCCAAAGAAAACAAATTTTATATTCACCACGATTTTTTTTCGTGCAAAACAATGTCACTGACATTCTTTTTCCGAAAAAAAAATGCGTTTGGCATTTGTGTTTGTTTTTCCATGGATCAGTCTCATTGAGATTTTTTTTTTCGAAAGTGTAAACTGACGGCGAATAAAAAAAAAATTACACCACGGACATTTTTTCTTTGTGGAAAATATTTTTTTTTCTCACCTTGAAGAATTTTTTTACTCAAAAGAACTGTATACTTAGCTTTATAGTCGTTTTTTTTTTTTTTATTTGAATATTTACAAATTTGGGAGGGGGCGGCAAAATTTTCCACCGCCCCGGGCGGCAGAAACTCACGCTACGCCAGTGCTTCCGACCATTATATAGCTTCACCTTAACTGGGAACAGCAAAAAGTTGCGCATCAAAATGGTAGGTTTCTTGGCAACAGGCCTAAAAGATTTTCGCTAAAACTTTCGCCACCGTTGTTAAAGAAAATACAAATTTTACTTTTCTGAATCTGTATACTGTCTATTGAACACAAAATCATAACCAAATACATGCACTGTGTATCTCAAAAGTTTATTATTTCAAACTTTACTATAAGTTTTAATTTTTTACACATGCATACACACATCTCTCAATTTAGGTAACTATATACTTATTTCCGGCAATTCTGACGGATGTTCATATCATATCCATTCAATGAATTTTCATGGGATTCTAGCTTAAAATAAAAATGAGAAAAAAAAAACTTTATTTTACTTTTCACAACTTGTTTGCATGTTAATATTAAGTTGCGGTTGTTCATAACATTATATCCCATAGGATGGAAGTGTATTTTCAATCTTCGCCTGAATCCACTTCGGCAAGTTAAGGTATTAATGATTTCCTGTCAGCAAAACTTTTGATTTCATTTCTGCCTCTTGTCAAGAAAGCATACCACACAACGATGACAATAACGATAAGGCTACACAATTTTTTGCTTTTTCTTCATTGCATTTGGAAGTTTATAGAAAGTTTGTAAACATTTTCCCCAAAGTATTTGCAATCTGTAAGACTGCAGGGGTCATGTAAGTTGATATAAAAAAAACAACAAAAAGACTACAGACATACAACGATAAATTACTAATATTATAAAACAGGGTGGCATTGTTTCTCTGTGTAAAGTGTGTGGTTTACAGAGGCTCGAATTCAAATATAGGGGCGCCAAAAAGAATAACCATTGTATAACTGTTAAAGAACAGAATCAACTGACAACATATTTTTTTAAGAATTTAACTTAACTAAAATCACACTTTTGTACCTCACGAGAGAAATTAATGCATTCACCATTCAAATGAAAGCCGTCATTTTTTACCAAAATAATGCAAAGAAAGCCAAACTCAAAAGTCATTGTGTTCATATCATATCATTCATATCATTATCATATCATATTGAATACAATCCTAAAAAAGATAACAGGCGCTTTTGAAGATTGGCCCAACCCTGCTTTGATTGATTCTTAAGTGAATTCCTATTTAAGCAAAAAATCGATATGTCAAACGCATTAAATCATTTACTTTGATGGAAGTAGACAATTTGACACTGCTTTCATTTTTGATGAGATCTTTGGTGTGGGTGGTGATTTGTTTTATATTTTGTTTGCTTTGATTCCCTGCTAACGCACATAATGCGCAGATGTTTTTTATACATATTTTAATGAAAATGAGCAGATTAATGTTTTTAATTGACTATAAAATGGAATGTTATGCCTATTCATATTTTGCTGTAAGACATTCCGTTGTGGGAGGCGGAAATTATTTTAAGCAGAGAAATTGGTTTTTGACGTCTTTTGTTAAGATGATCCACATTTAATGAGAATTTTGTCGGAGATGGTTTAAATTTTGTTTGTTTATCTGTCTAAAATGTGGTATCACTCTTATCCAAATATAGATACTACACAACAGTTGTTGGCTGGAACAGAAATGGTGATTTCTGGGTTGATTCTTGATACGAAAATATGAATACATTCATATTTAGTGGTTTCTAATACGCCTTTGATATTTCAAAAGTTAGATTTGGCCAAACAATTAGTGTATCAGAAATGTTACTCTTTTCTTTTTAAATGATCAATACGGTATCAGTGGCAGTTGTATTTCGAAAGGAATCAGACATAATTAATCGGTTGTAAGACCTTGTGACAGTTATTTTTTGTATGTTGGATGTACAAAGGAAAAGAGTCTCACGTTGGGCGCCAATTCCAATTTAAGGAACTTCAGTTAAATGAAGTTGGAATTAGTTTTGACTCAGTTGTTTGTGACAGATGCTTATTTAGCGATACATTACTTATTTGGCAGATTATTTCTTCTAGATTTAATTTAAGCTATTTAGGAATAGGCCTCACTTTGCGCGCCAATTTTTCTTAATTTACAGATGGTTTTCGAAATTGGATATTTGAAAACAACTGTTTTGCTAACCAAAATAATAATATTTGCTCACACACGTGGTTAGTAAAAAAAAAATTACCAGGTTGCATTTTAATGTTTTTTTTTCTACTTTTTTTTAAGCCTAGTACCTACATACTCGTGAATCATGTCGTGAATCCATACAAAATTTGCATTTTTGTTCACCCGTGAACGTGCTCGTGAAGCTATGTGGAGTTTACGTTCACGAGCAATTCCCGTGCAAAATGAACGGGAACTCTTGGTGAAAAGTCGACACTTCGATTACAAAAGAAAAATGCCTCACTGGAGGCATTGTGGTTTTAAACGTCAAACGTTCACAACAAATTCGAAAGTCTGTACCAGTGAGCAATGTCAAAAAATCACTTTCTTCACTGGTGACTTTAAGGAGTAACTGCGAATATTCTATAACGGTAAATGGTGACCAAGCAGAAAAGAGCAATAACCAATCATTTTTAAAGTCCACACGTTCCACATATGATTTTATGTGGTTTTAACAAAATGACACCACTGCTCACACAGCCCAAGATACCGTGACTATTCTTCCAGAAATATTTCCAAGAATGAAAAGTCTCCAAAAATTGGACACCTTGATTGCTCGATTTGTTTTCCAGACATTACAGATGCGGAATTTTTCATGACGTTTTGTGATAAATATAAGGTTAAAGAAGATAACTCTCTTTTTTAAAGGGCTTAAAAGGAGCATTAAGTTGGATATATTGGTCTTGAAACGACATAAAATGTACACAATGCAATACTTCATATAATAATGAAAGGAAATCAATTAAGAATTTAGTAATAACTTCTTGCAATACTGGGATTGATTCACTGCAGCTCGAGTAATATGGTACCTACTCAGAAGCTAAAATTATGCATTTTTTGTGAAAATTTGTTAAAACTTCACCTATCACAACTTTAGTAAACTATCAGGTTAACCTTAGTAGCTACATACTTCCTCCTGAAAAGACCAATCGTAATTGGAAAAAGTGGCTTTTTTTCACACTTCTTACTGGAACAGACTTCCCAATGTGTAGTGAACGTTAGTCGTTTAAAACCACAATTCTTCAAATGATTAGTAAACAATTAAAAAGAAGGTATCCAAAACCTCCGAATCCATTAGCAATTTTTCGATTCACAAGCACAAGCGTACTGTAATCAAGTTTTCAACTGCTCCATTAGTAAAATTAGATCATATGAGAGCTACGAGGATGGTATTAGTGAAGAGTTCCCGTACATTTTGCACGGGAATTGCTCCTCAGCGAAAATTCTCCACTTTTGTCTCCACACAGCTTCACGACCACGCTCACGGGTGAACAAAAATGCTAATTTTATATGGACTCACGACATAATTCACAAGTATGTAGGTATGTACTACAGTAGATGACGGATATAAGAAAATCTCATATAAGAAAAACTCGCTCATAAGAAAGACATTTTAAAACACCATGCACATTCCCATAAAGTTACGTGTAAAATTAACCTAATATAAGAAAACAGCTTATAAGAAAAACACTGATATAAGAAACTTATTCTGGTACAAAATTTCTCTTACTGCATAGAAAATTAAACGTCTTTAAGAAACCACCCCGTGATAATATGGTTTTGAAAGAAATTAATTGTTTAATGTTTGTTTTTGGTATGTTTGAGCGATAATTATGAATTAATGCCAGTACAAGATACATACAATTTTGCAGTCAATGCTTTGGAAATTTATGTCAAATTAAATAGTTATATTTAAAGGAAATTTTCTTTCTTATAATGCATTTATCTGATAAGAGAAGGTTTCTTTCTTATAAACAATATTTCATATAAGAAAACACGGATATAAGAAAGGAATTATTTGCATTTTTTGACTTTCTTATATCCGTCATCTACTGTATAGGCTTTAAAAAGGAGTCATTAAAAACTTTCCAAATTTATAATTTATTTAAAATGATTTTGTTTGTTGAATTTACTCAACTTGCATTTAAAAAAAAACTTAAACCCCCTTCTATTGATATTCTCACTTTCCACATCATGTAATCGTACCTGTCTATTTGCTCGAATCTGATGTGACATAACCTAGGACACGGTACACAACGGGGTAGAAAATAACTGTTTATGGATAGTAAAGAAAAAAAACTACAACACAACTAATAATCAAAATAGAGAGAGGCAGAAGGGTGTACAAATTCACCACATCAACCCCACATTGGACATTTTGTTCACCACCCTCAACCACTCCATAAAATGGTAAATGTACATAAACAAGAAAAAAAAAAACGATAAGGATAGAAAATAAATAGAAAATACAGTTAACTTACCTTGACAAAATGTCAATGCACGCCAAAAGAGTACATACTCAAAGTACAACCGCACCGAATTGAAGAGAAATGTAATCCAAAAAACAAAATCCACATTCAGCCCACACTTTTTTTTTAATTAAAAAACAAAAGCACACACGAATTCTACGATGTTTTTAATTTCCTGCGGACGAAAGCGAGATAGAACGAACGGCACACGCGACCGGAACGAAATGAAAAAACACCTACACCATTGAAAAAATTTACCAAAGAGAGAATTTATTACAAAGAGACTTTTTCTAATATTTATTTTTTTTTTTACTTCTTTGCTTCCTTCACTTTGTTTAACTAAATTATCGCGAATTTACTTTTAATTTGTTTGGAAAATTCACTTTGTTTGAGGAACAAATACTGAATTAATGGAATGAATTTTTAATTTAAGAAACGGCACTTTTTTCTAGACACAGATATCAGACAAACAAGGCTACTTGAGTCCCTGTTTGACCCCTTACATCACCGACCCGACGCGGCTGCAGGTGACAGCTCTTCGAGGATGATGATTTATGCTCCTTTTACTAGTTTTTTTTTTCGCGTGAAGTTTTAGTCAGCACATACTACAAAATAAAATTTAATTAAAGATAACGAAAAAAGAAAAATAACATTCCGAATTCACAACAAACCGTTAATTAAAATACAAAACAACAAAATGATACAGCGATGTTACAATTTCGACAGCTGATCGCGAGTCTGCGAACGTATTGAACCGTCCGACCCGCACCAGACACGACACAATTTCTTTAATTACCAATACCGAATAAAACCTTTCACCTTTAGTACTTAATTCTAGGTCACGGAATCAGTATTTATTTAAAAAAAAATAACATGCACAAACTTGTGCAAAATTTAGTTGAGAAGAATTTACAGGGAGCCACACGCAACCACCACCCGCAGTGATGTTTCGATTTGAACTGGTTTTCCATTTGCCATTTGGCTTTGCCGATGCTCTATGCTTCGCTGTGATGTAGAAAGAAAAACAAGAAGTATACAAATCCAATTCCAATTGCATACAAAAAATGTGTAATAGCGATAGTGCGAGCGTGACTGAAGAATAAGTGCAAGAGTGCGATAGATAAGCGAACAACAACAAAAAACATGAACCTATTTGAAAAACAACATAACAAAACAAGACGCAATGAGAGAATTTTGTTTAATTCTGTTTTAACTGTTGTGAGAAAGAGAAAAGGAGATATTTGGTGAAATAAATTGATACTGGGCTAGAATTTTTCCTTACGTCAAATTTAATTTTGATGTTTCTGGAATGGAATGCAAATTTGGAATGTTTTTGCGTTCCATTTTTTGTAGTTGTAGGTTGTAGCATGGAGCAATTTGTAGCTAACGAGTTTTTATTTGCAGCTTTACTTTTTTTCTAGCAGCTTGAACGCACTGTATCTGAACAGTTGTGCCAAGACATATTTTTTGCTTTCAAAAGCAAAAAAAATGCATACTAATTTTTTTATTTTTCTATGAAGATGAAGCGTTTTCGTTTTCTTCTTCTTTTTTAGCTCAGAGCAAGGCACTGATCTTTCAATAAAAATATATTTATATTTATTAATTGATTTCACAAATACCCATGGTATAAGAATAACAAGGTATGCTTGACAGCTCAGGCAGTTGACTCGTGACGTCATTGCGAGTGAATGATCTCAATTGTTTGTCATTTATGGCAAAGAAAGTAAACAGAAATTGTTTATATTTTGAAGCAATTTGCTATTTAAACTCAAAGTAAAACAATAGATTATTTATGTTTTGAAGTTATGTTTTGTTAAATTTCAAGTAAAACAATAAATAATTTATTTTTTAAAGCTATGTGTTGGTGAACACTCGCTATGACGTCACACAAAACAAAATATGGCGACCCTTCATCTCATATACAACATACCTTGTATTTTTATACCATGACAAATACCTACTCGTTTCAACCTCGGAATAGTTAAACCAAGTCGAAGCACTTATGCTATGTTTCCACCAAAGGTTTATCTCAGATAAGATTTAATAAATCTTTTTGGTGTTTCCACCGCACAAAAAGATTTAAAAAAGATTAAATTTGACAGCACCTTCAAAAATGCAAATGGAGTTCCAATTTTTCTTATGAAGTGCGAATGAGACAGAATGTTTGATTCGTGTGAAGCAATGAAGAACTGAATGCGAGTCTCGAATGAATCGTCCAGCACCATTTAAGAAAAGGTTAGTTCGATTTGTAAAACTATTTGTCCTAGGAAGATTTAACAAGATTAATTTCTAATCTTCAAGATTTACGAAATAAATTTGTATGGTAAATCTCCGAGATTTAAAGGAGATTTGAGGTAAATCTTATTAAATCTCAGATTAGCGTCAGGTGGAAATGTAGCATTACTCCACCTTTACGCCACGTCAAGCAAATCCTTATTTATAAAATATTTTCTGAGCCGTTTTAGCTACGCCCTTCTTATGTCAAAAAAAAAACGACTAATTATTGTATTTTCGATTGGAGTAGAATAGCGGTTCTTGTTCTGAAAAGGAGAAAATTGTTCTGGATTTGATTTCAGAATCGAAATGAGAAGCGTTCACACGTTTTGAATCGGTTTTCCGGATTACCAATCGAAATGGCCATAAAACTCTGGTTATTAAAAACGTAAACAAACCTCAGCTGAATTCCACAATTACTCATTTCAATTAATTATTATTAAAAAAAAAAAATTGGCTTACAATCCTTTTTGTAAACTTCACACGATGCCATGTCAAAATGACATTTATTTTATAAATAGCCTTCTCATGATTAGAGGCGTTGTAAAGTCGGAGTGACTTTACTCCGTCGGTAACACGAATTTATAATAAGGCTGTAATTTTTGTGTTTCTATTTTCAATCAGGGATACCTACCTAGCATGCTCAAATCTTAGCGTGGACAGCTTTATTTTTTTCATGTGATTGCCAGATTTCCAATCATCAAGCTGCATTTAGACACTCAGTTCTATCGTCTGTGCAGTTGTTCGTTATTGCCCGTACGCGGAAAACGAAGGTTTAAATGATGTAACATGAATTGATGAATTTTGATAAGAGGCAGAAGCAAGCGGTCACAAAATGAATCAATCAGCGTTGCCGTATGCCGTTTGGCCCCTTTTGTTGCCAAATGGATGGCCCCTACCTTGCTTTCGGGACCCGTGGCCCCCTTTTTTTTTTAAAAATCACCTAATTGGCCCCTTTTATAGAATTCTATTTGAATGTCATTCAAAACCGAATTTTTGTATTAAAAAAAAAGTTGAATTTTATCAAGCTTCGTACCAAATTCTACAGAAGAAAGAGATAACATAATAAAATATATTTAGGGAGTAAGGCAATTCTACATTTTTGTTGGAATTTTAATAAGATACATTTCTCTTAGTTATTAGAATACATGTTTTGTGCTTTTGAATAAATGTTTATCGAATGCTTTGCTCCTGATACTTCTATATTTGTTTCTTTTTATTCTATCCTTTGTGGAATTTTCTTATATGGGCCCATTTTTTTGTCCCAGGACCCTTTCCGGGGACCTTCTTGAGATCCGTTTTGATTTTTTCAGCGGCAGCACTGGAATCAATCAATAGAAAGACGTTATTTTACGTGTTCAGATTTTTGATGTATGGCAGTAAATGGCATTTGTTTTTGTAACTCTATAGGGTAAAGTAGATTTTTGTAAGCTCCAAAAATAACGGTACTCGCTATGCAACTGTAAAGGAAAAGCTTATTCCTCGTGGCTTGATGGTTAGTGCGTTGGACTGTCATGCGGAAGGTATGGGTTCGTTTCCCAGCCGTGCCACCTAAAAACAGAAATGTTTTATCCGAGGTA
The DNA here is from genome assembly GCA_963921185.1 of Dasysyrphus tricinctus. Lineage (NCBI taxonomy): Eukaryota > Metazoa > Arthropoda > Insecta > Diptera > Syrphidae > Dasysyrphus > Dasysyrphus tricinctus. The sequence goes on along the minus strand of OY992533.1, from coordinate 16,465,242 downwards.
CTGCCTCTTGCGAGGAACTGACAAATCCTCCAAGAGTATACTTGTGATGAAAAAGTGCTTCTCCTTTAGCCGTTCGGACTCGGCAAAAAATTGTACTTCATTCCTGCCAACAACATGCACACAGGAATGGTTGAGAGTTTGTAAGTCACTAGGCCCTGGTTCTCCACGAGCTGTTGCGCCACCCAATTTATTTATTTTATATTCATCTCAAATACGGTTCTAAATATTTTGATAACAAAAAGTCAGTGTTTTAGTACAGTAAATATAAGTAATGGTATACTTTTAGCAAAGCAAATTACCAAAAACCGTTATTAATGTTACCTGCCATACAGCGTTTTTTTAATATCGATTTTCTCATTAACGGCTCAAAAGATTTTTAATTAAAAGCTCCTTTGAATTACTATACGTCAAACTCTTACCTTGGTTCCATTCCAAAAATACTTCGCAATTTATTTATTTGTCTTGTAGTTTATTTTATTATTTTTATATTTATATAAATTGATTTTCAGTTGTGTAAAAATGTTAACAAATTCTTACAAGAATCAATATAAACTATGTACCTTAATGTACACAAGTTTAAATATAATAAAAGGTTTTTTAATTGGAAAATCTTTATTTTACATAAAATCTATTCATACTTACATAATGTAAAGAGCTCTAAATGTTTATTTTTATTTAAGTTTAGAAAAACTTTTGCTTGTAAAAAAAAAATATACAATACTATAATTATTTGTGGCTTAAGTATGAAATTTATTTGTCATATGCATATAAGTTCATACAAACACTTTTTACTTTAAGTATGATTTGTTTTTATAAATTTACTTTCTATTGTTTCTTTTATAAAAATTTGTGTACAATTTTCTCACAAAATATTTTTTTTTTGTTATTGTTTGTAAAGAAATTTTCCAATATTTTTTAGATTGTATGTAATTTTATTTAACTACGAGAAGAATTTTGTATTTACATTTTCAATTTTAGATATTATTGTGTTTCAGTCATTTTTCATTTTCTTTTTTTTTTCTATTTTTGTGTGTATGGTATTTTCTTAAACTTATCTACATAATTATATTAATTAAATACAAAAAGATGTAAAATGTTTCACACATATATTTTCATTTATTCATCGTCATAAGAATTACCTATGAAAACATAACGTAGAAAGAAAAAAAATGAATGAAACTGCTATGATTTTTTGTATAAATAGAGGAAATATGAGTTGCAAGTGAAAAGTGAATTCCGATTAAAGGCTCTCTTTTAAAACCTATTACAGAATTCGTAGTATTTTCCATACGAAAATCCCAAAACAACACTATGGTTGCATATCATCGTCGTCGTAGCAATCAAAATGGAATTTGTATATATGTATAATATAAGTTTTTCATTACGATAAAAATACTGTTCTAAAACTTTGCCGGCAAAGAGGCATCGTATTCATTGGTTTTATCTGAATCTTTCACTCTCTTTTGAGTGCATTAGAATATGCAAAAACAGCCGTATCATAATGTACACACAGAATTGTTTCTTCAAGTTTGTATTACTTCACAAATTTTCTGACCTATTCTGCTATTCGATACGATCAGAAATTTAGATTCCTGTGAGTTTTTAATTCAATTTGCTTCAAATTCTGTACACTTTCTGGAGATATCCATATACAAACTTTCACGCGAAAAAACAATAAGGGTTTGACACAGAATCCGTTTTGTTTTTTAGAAAATTCCACATCAGAAACACTTAAATTTATCAGTGGCCTTATTATGGAATTCAAAATGAAATAACAATCCCATATCTGATTGTTCACTCCTCGATTTGTTCAATCTTCATATTCGATTGAATACCTTAAATATTTCTAGTTAAGAGGCATCGAAATACGACATACATATCACTTCGAAAAAGGGAACAGAGAACATCGAAATGTAAATGATATTTAGGTAAACTGTTTCATCGTAATCAACAGTTCTAGCAAAAGCAGACTCCCAGAGAAAGACGTGGCCACAGTGAAAACATCTAGCTGCAGACCGATAGGTATGGAAACGATTTTTTGGCGCTCTATGCCCCAATCGGGGTTACAGGACTTGGTGATGATGATGTTTCATCGGAATACTCCAGTTAAGTCCCCTCACTCGATTATTTTCGAAATTGAGAGTGGAGGGGGTCGAATTTTGCTATACCAAAAAATATCAATATATCGTCTTTCTCATTACAGAAACATGAATATGCAAAACTATGTTACATTCACCCTTATAACGGTTGTCGTTTAACTTAAACGACACTAAAGGCAATTGGTGTTTATGCAGAATTATAACTAAAGGGCTCTTTCTTGATGATAGTCGTTCTACTGAAACGCAAACTGTCGCTTCTAAAGCTGTGTCGTTTTACTGTCATTTTAGTAAAACGAAAACCGTCTTAGTGGTTATTGTGTTTGAATGTTAAACTATAAGATCGAAGTATTCATTCACCGAATCATCATCTACCTACCTAACATTACAACTTCGCTGGAGTCTCATATACAACTGATACTTCAAAGTTCTATTTTACCGGACATGTGTTGATGTTCTAGTATCAACGGATTCTCTGACAAGGCTTTGAGGAACGTTCATTTTGATAACCACAGATAAATCTTCAAAAGGATTATTGGAATTTACTGGCTAAAGCGCCGGTTTAACCGCAATTAAGTAGTTGCTGTCCACCTACGCGAGAAGGTAGTACCTCAAAATGTTTTTAGTTTCTTAAGTTTTTGAGCTTCCTGATATTATACTTAAAGTGAATAAACATATTAACATATAAGATACGTTTTATTAAAAAATTTGTTAAGCAAATAAGTCGTATTTCAAAAAACTGTTGAAAACCTAAGCGAACCTGGCATACATATGTATGTACATACATATCCCAGTTCAACTAATTAATAAAATATTAATCAGCTTTCGGTTGTACATTTACAGAAAAAACTTCAGCTTTCTTACATTAGGATTGCAGAATGTTTTTAGTAGTGAGATTAGAACAATAAATTAATTTAGTTCAAATAATAATTAATAAATTAATTTAGTTATTTAATGAGTCTGTTTGGCAATTTGGAATTTTACAAATTATAACTAATTAGGTTTATTTTCCTATGGGTTAAGGATTTGATAGTAAATTGTTTTGTCATTACTCAGAAAATCAAAAAAGCGAAATTGTGAGTTTATAATGTTTTTAAGAGTCCAATTTCCGAAGTTCGTTTCGTCTTTAATTTTAACTTAAAATACCTAACAAAATTGCATTATGTATGTATAATTTTAAAAAGAATTATTTAGGACTACAAGGTTTAAACTTATAGGAGGGTGGGGATGTTGACGTTAAAGTGTTAGCTATCTGTATGTTTGTACATAATATTTTAGTTGATCAAGTATTAAATTCAATTTATTAATGCTTACTGCCTTTTTCATAAACATTTGATCTTCTCGTTCCTTGGGTTTATATGAGTTTTATTTAAATATTTTTTTTATGATTATACTGATTTCATAAAGGCACATTGTTTTTTTTTATATTTCGTATCCCATTAGGTTTATATATTTTATTTTTTTTTTTTCAATAAAAAATGGCATTCAAATATAATATGTTTTTTAACATAGATTCATAAAGAATGTTTGAGTGACTGGGATAATGAATTTATAGTCTGCCCATCTAAAAAATCAATTTTGAATTTTTTTTATATTTATTTAAACTAAACACTATTTCAACATCTTGTTAGTTATATAGATACCGAAATAAAAATATTAAACAAAGACTATTAATCGTATTGTGTAACTTGTCATAGTGAATCATTACAACTAGTTTCTGAAATTATATAGAGGCCATTCATGTCCAGACGATCTCAAGATTCGCATATATTTTTAAAGGGCCTCAGGACGAACAAAGGACTTTGTGACAGCCTTTAAAACTGTCTTAACGTGAATGACCGTTTTAGTAATTTAATTTTTCTTTTTTCAATCAAATATTTTCGACCTAACAAAAGAAAAGAAAAATACCAAAATATTCTCCCACGATAAATAAATATGTATAAAAGAACCATAAGACCAATTTTTTTCACTAGGGTAAATATGTGAAAACATGTTTTGCATCAGTACACTACACCCTAGAGAAATAAAACTTCTTCGCAGAATGTACAATTATGGTAAATACAATATAGTGCACACACTGCTAAGAACTCCATTCCTCCTCTTTAGAATAACCCTTGGCAAGGGTGGAACACCCAATGAAAAAAAGATGAAAAACAACGCAATCGTTTCTGTACTGGAGTCAGTTGAAAGACTTACTGTACACAGAAGCCTATTTCATGAAACATACAATGCCTTAAAATAGACCGCACATGACTCAGCGTAAATTTTGTATTTTTAAAAAATGATTCGATTTCTATCTATTTGCACATACAAAGTATGTGATGTATGTATGTGCACTGAAATGGGGTTTCAGGGTTGAGAAAGTCAATAATAAAAAAAAGGTTCTCATCTTAGCCGTTCAAACACGGCAGAAAATTGTAACTCTTATTCTTCACGATCTTTCGCACCACAAGATTATTTTATTAATTTCTTACAGACCGTTTAGCTCAAGCTGTTGAATTTGTACTTTGTTATTATGCCAATGTGTTTATAGACTTTATGTTTGAACAAACTGGCGTTAATTGAATAGAGTTTATCATTTTCAATTCTTTTCAATATCTAAAGCCTATGGCATAAGCTCAACTAACTAAAACTTATTTCTAAGATTTTGTTGGTCCCTATGTCGTTCAATGATGATTCTTAAGAATAAATTCCAATTTCACAAAACTATAAGCTTTAATTTTTGTTGCAAATGTGTCAAATACGATAGAAAAATACTAACAAGCAAAAAAGCTATCATCCACAAACAAAAAATATATATGTAAATAAAAAATCTTTCAATAAAATAAATAAAATAACAAAACAACGAAGAATACAGAAAAATAAAAACAAAACAACAATTTATAAAATTAAAACTATATTTTTATCAATATTATTTATTGCATTGCGTTTTAAATACATATAATAATATAAAAATTATAATAAAATTTAAAATAAAAACATTAATTTATATACTATATGAAGAGAAAACAAAACTCGAATTTTGATTACATATGCTTTTGTAAAATACTACAAACAAATTCTATTAACTAAAAAGAAAAAGAATATTTATATTTATATATATAAACATGTAAATAAAAATAAATATTTACTAATTGTTCAAAATAATAATAAAAATAAAATTAAAAAAAAAAAACATATCGCCATTAATTTCCTTTTTAAGGCTACGGACGAAATTCTGATTTCATATTTAATTCTAAGTATGTATTTAAAAATTAAAGAAAATTATATAATTAAAGCAATTTTTTGTTAAACCAATCGTGGGAGAGATACTTAGACTATTATTTTTTTATAATTAAGTATATCATTTTTTACTTTTTTTTATTTATAAATCATTTGCAAAGTTAAGTTTAAGTTAAAAACAAAAAAGTTTTCTGTTTATAATTATCACTGGAATCAATTAGGCTTTTATTTGATTTGTTTTTAAAGTTTTTTTTTTGTATTTATTTAAATTCCCTTGGAACATGTAAAGCTGCTTCTTTATATTGGCTTATACTTTTTAGAGTCCTCTTTATAAATTTATTAATGTTTACAGTCATTCTTTTATTTTGAATTTTATTGATTTTACGTGTTTAGGTTAAATGTTTAAGAAAAAAATAGAAACAGAAATTTGGCGATTTAATGAATGATTTTTTTAAATATAAAACTAATTTATTTGTATTTTTATTTTTGTAATTGTTCAATTTTAGGCACGTTTATTTTGTTTTGCATGCAATTTTCAATTCCACATAAAAAAAATAAAATTTAAGTAATAAAAATGAAGGTGGACCATGTTTTTGAATGATGGTGATGACGACATCGGCACGGTGGCACACGGCGGGATTTAACTTTATGCATGATACCTAAGAGGTTGCTTGAGTTTTTGTCAATGTTCTCCGCGTAGAAGTTCCATGAGTAAATTGAAATCACCACCATCTCGAGATTTAATAGTTAGCATCTCTTTGCCAAGCTGGGAAATACAAACAAAAATGAGATAATTATTAAATACGAATTTGTCCAAGACGGATTAATTTTTTGATTTAGGTAAATGGATTAAAGTAAAACTTTGAGAAATATTCTTTATGGACGCTAAAACTCTAGCCAATGCCAAATTAATAATGAAAATTTAAGGAGTTAATTGTTTTAAGGTACTTTGTTCGTGCGGTCAAAGGGTTTCTCCTTACTTTAAAATGATTAATACAGTACAGGCATAAGGTATATCCAGGAAGGGATTTTAAATGGGATACCATTGCCCAATGATTTTGAAGTTGTGAATAGTAAAATAACAAGGACATAAGAACCGGATAAGGTCTTTGTGTGGGTTGACTTAGGCCAAGAATAAACATGAAAGTTTTACTTACCACTTGTGTAAGTCTTACAGAAGCAACTTACAAGAGGCTTTACATTACAGATGAACTTACAGTAAAAAATACTTTCGTAAGTTTGAAAACTCATCACCGCCGTTTAAGTAAGCTGTGAGAATTCCGTAAGTTGAAAATAAACGTACATATTTCTACTTGTAAGTTTTCTTTCAACTTACAGCTTACGTACGTTGATAAATTTACTGTAAGTAACTAAATGTTTACACTTGTAATTTTATCAAAAGTTGTTTCCGTAAGTAATTTACGAAAGTGAAACTTACATGTGGAACCTTTGCCTAAAGAAAGCATATCCGCATTTGACACAGCACATCCTAAGTTGAAGGTCTTTTTTGAATTATGTGAACAGATTTAAGTAAATAATTTATGTCATCTGCACAGCTTTGAAAATTGTACTCAAGCTTTGAAAAACGTAGGCTTTGGGATCCGCATGTGGAAGAGGTCGTCTACCAACTTAATCATTCTACAAAATTAAGTAGTCACTCAAAAAAAGCGAAATATCAAAGAGAAAAAAAAAATTATTTCAGTGTGAGGTCATCCCAATTTCAGGGCTTAACTTGAACTTACTCCTGAAGCATTCTTCTTGTTCCATTTCAATCGGACAGTAATGAAAAACCTAAAGCATTTGTATTAAAACTAAACACAAATAAGTTAACTCTTTAATGAAAAAGTTGAAAATGAAAACAACGGTTCTATGGAACATTATTCTACTAAGAAAAATATTACCGCTATTCTTGGTCCTTAAATACATTTTAAGACAGTGCAAATAAAACAAAGTTAGATTTATGTTTAAAAATAAATCGACATAGACGTTAAGCCTACGACCGACCAGACAGAATTGCGTCTTTCATAACATTGAAATGTCAATTTTGTTCACAATCTTGCTTAAATGTTTTGTAACGAGGGCATAACTTGCAATATACATATGAGGCGATGAGAACCAAAACTCGCCATATCCAAGTCAGAAAAACTTGTTACTGCCAATGGTAATTGTTAAATATCTTTTTAACGAAACTTTTAATAAAATTTTCCTTTAAACCATAACAAATAGATTTCAAAATCTATGATTAGATATGTATGAATAAAAAATCTTTTTCTAAGTACTCTCATTTAAAAGTTATTAAACAATTAAGTTTAGTTATGGGGAGATTTTCTGAAATGGATATGGCGAGTTTTGGTTCTCATCACCTCATATATAGCACCTGGTCGTTAAAAAAGGTCACATTTAATTAATTTTGTTAGCTCTTTATTGGAATACAGATATAGTCGCTGTAGGGGTTAGTTTAATTGCCTATCATTTTTTGCATGCTAGGTGATTCGCGTAAAATCTGCCAAAAATTCAGGGCATGTAGGTTGAAAGTAGTCAAGAAAAAAATCCCATGAAATGGGGGATATTTTCCCCCGCTTGGACAGAAAAGGCAATTTTATAAAAAAAAAAAATACTTAAAATGGAAAAAATATATTCAAAAACAACGGCGCCACTTACAGTATTGTATTGTAGCTTTTTGAAAAGCCAGAAGTCTATGCTTATCGTTTATTTTCAAATTAAGTTTTATTTTTTGGTTTTGACAAAAATTGTTTTCAAACTTAAAATTTTGAAAAAGAAATAATTAGAGTATTTTTTTTCCATTTTAGATTTTTCTTATAAAATTGCCAAGTGAGGGGAAATTGTACCCCCTCCCGTAAAATTTTTTTCTTTTCTACTTTCAACCTACATGTCCTGAATTTTTGGCAGATTTTACTCGAATCAGCTAGAATGCAAAAAACTAGATAGGCAATCAATTTATCGTCTAGAGCGACTATAGTGGATGAAAATATCCAAATAATAATAAATAATAAATTGGGTGGCGCAACGGCTCGTGGAGAACCAGGGCGAAGTGACTCACAACTCTCAACCATTCCTGTGTGCGTGTTGTTGGCAGGAATTGAGGGGACCTACAGTTTTTTACCGAGTCCGAACGGCTAAATGAGAAGCACTTTTTCACGACAAGTATACTCTTGGAGGATTTGTCAGTTCCTCGCAAGAGGCAGTACCTCGGATAAAACATTTCTGTTTTTAGGTGGGAATCGAACCCACACTTTTGGCATGACAATCCTACGCACTAACCATCATGCCATGAGGCCCATCCAAATATAGAAACTAAAAAACAAACCATATAAAGACCACCCTAATTTCTATATAAACACAAATTAATCTTAGTTTGTCTATGGCTTATAGATTAAAAAAACTACTGAATCGATTTCGCTAAAATGTTGAGAATGTTTACAGGTTTCAGGTATTATACAAACAAAAACAAAAAATCAACTAATAAAATTACCTGACACGTTCTTTGTAGCTCTGGAATCCTCAGTAACAATTCACCGAATTTCGATGGCATTTCAGGATAAAAGGATAACGTATATGCTTGTAGAGATTGTAATGCTTTCTCTTGACACTCACGTACTTTGACCGGTTCGGTCAATTCAGATGTATCTGTGGAGATAAAGAAAGTTTATTAATTTTATACATATTTTTTTTTCTGTAGAAAATAAATTAAGCTTACCTGATTGAAGTAAAACGATAACTTTCATGGCAACATATTCATAACGATCGACTCGTAATCGTCGTAAATGGTCTGTCAGATTGAGCATCCGTTCAATGCACGACTGATACAAAAAAGTAATTAATTTGAAAACTTATTTATTTTATAGAATTTCTTACAAAAAAAATAATTTTAGAAATTATTAGTCTTTTTATTTATTAGTACAGCTAATTTTATTGAGGATGTCATAGGAGGTCTATATTTTAAAAATTAGTTTATTTTGTCTCTTAATTTTTTTAAATATTTTTTGGTTACACAACGGTCCTTGCACTCACAGCTTCAATTCCGGGATATACAGAAGTATTTGCATTAAAAAAGGACTGGTCACGGGACAGGTCGTGGAGAATTAGTGACTTCACACTCAACTGTGTGCGTGTTTTAGGCAGGAATGAAGAGAACTTACGAATTTCTGCCGAGTCGGAATGGCGAAGATGAGAAGCACTTTCTCATTAGATACTTCTGAAGAATTTGTCACTTCGTCGCAAGAGGCAGCACCCCTGCGACAAAATATTTTGTTTTTAGGTGGCATTGGCTGGGGTTTTATTCCAGACCTCAGGCGTGACAAACGAGTGCACTAACCATTACGCCAAGGGGTACTGCATACTTACGTGCATGCAAGTAAAAATAAATTTTCATTTCCAGTTTCCTCAGATAAATAAGTCTACTTGAAGCAAAAAATCCTTCCTAATAAGCCTGATAGTTTAATGGAAGCGCATTCGTGAAAGTTTTTCAATGCAAGTTAATTCATGACAGAAGGTTCAGACCAAAGAGTCTATTTTTCCCGTTTATTAGTTTGACAATAAACATTTGTTGGGACTTCCCTCTCATACTAGGCATCCACGATCATTCATTGGCAGAGTGCGCACTCTTGAATGAAAGAATTCAGATAGTATTGACTTTTTCCAGTACGCTTGATTCGTGAAGGATAGTGGATACGGATGAATATCACCTTTTTATAGCCAATTTGAGTTTAGCTGTTGGCGTCAAGTGAATCAATTACTGATTTCAATGAAATATTTCTGTATTGAACGGAGTACCTACTACATATGTATCTCGAATGCCCAATAAAAGTGAGCAATGTCAATCATAGTGGATGGCGCATTACATACATAGCATTCAAATTTTTCACAAACCTATTCTCTTAGGAGCAGAGCTAAGGAATCTTATTAGCACACCATCTGGCTATATAACTTTTTTTTACATAAAATGCCAAAAAAAAATTTGATTCATTTTGGGATCTCTTTGGACCTTATTATTAATAATAATAATAATTAACGCAAGGTGCGTTTTCATTTGAGAGTAATTTCAGTACAAGCCTATCGGATAGCTGTCTACTCCTTTGTTAAGTAAACTAATTTAATGACTATCCAGAGCTGCTTGAGAGCTGCTCAGTCTTTTTACTCTCAAAAGGTTACGCACATTATAATTTGGAATCTTAAAAGAGTTCTCTTTTTTTATGATCAATATTGATAGCATTCATTTCACCTAGGGAAATGATTCTACCATTATTCTAATTGAAATTAATTGAAAAATTTTTAAAAATTTTTTTGTTCACCTCATAAATAGGCAATTGAATATACCTTTTAAAAAGGAACAATTACGTGCAAGGGTCTTTATTACTGAATATATTTGTAAAGCCCATAAGCGTACTTAAAACCGAAAATGCTATTAAATTCTCTCATGCGTTTCTGAGAGAATGTCACACTCCTTGAGCTAAAAAGCCTATAATTACCCGCCATAACTAAATTCGCCTGATAAATCATTTTGCACAACCAAAACTATGGACTCATTTTTGGTTTGTAAATTGTTCAAAGCCAATGATAGTCGCAAAGATAAATCTTGAATAAATAACTAAAGATCAATAGACAAAACTACATCTACTAACAAAGATATCAGATCGTAGACATGGCATGTCAATGAACTTTCTAACGTTCAATAAAAATCGATTTCAAAATCTATTTGTAAGAAATAAATACATAAATAAATAAATTTAAATAATTTAAAATTCTTTTTGGCTTACCTGCAAACCATTCGACTTCGCTCGAGCCAAATTTATTGACTTGCCTTGTGAGATTTTAATCTCACCGGGTGAATCAATCGATCGGAAGCAACATGAAAACAATAAAAGTTCACACCACGAATTGATAAGCAGGCAAATTTGATCGTCAATCTGAAAAAAAACAACAATAAAATCAAAAATTTATTTATAATGTAATGCTACGATGAACAACTTACAGAAATATTTTTAAAAAGCGGCAAACTCTTGCACCATTTTACAATCTTATACAGTCGATGGTCAGCAACTGTACACAGGTTGGCTATCAAGTCGGGATTTGCATTCTCACCGTTGGATGAGAGACCGGCGCTGGCCAGCAGCGGATTTGATGCAATATTATTACCAGGCGGCGGCGCCGATGATGACGCCGACGAAGACGAACACGACGCCGACAACGGTTGATTCAGTCGTGCCAACTCAGTTGCATTGTACTGCCACAAATGTTCAACGTTCATTATCTCCTGCAACAGGGTGGGGATGTCGTGACTTGAGGAACGTTGATAGTTACTACTTCCTGGTGTTGGAGTCGATGTTCCACCCGTGCTGCTGTCTGGTTGCTCTGTTTTGATGACAAAGCCGTTTACTCCCATGCGAGAAGAGCCACTTTGTTGCTGTTGCTGTTGCTGTTGGTGTTGGTGGTGGTGGTGGTGCTGCTGCTGCTGATTGGATTGGTCATTGTTCAGCAACGGACTTAGCATAGAATTGGGCAGCGTATAGGAACACTGGTAAGTAGAGCGCCCACCACGAGTTCGGTCTTCTCGAATTGCTTCGAGTTTCATGCCCTTTTGCAGGCACTTATCGAAACGACAAGCTGGACATTTCTTGCGCGTTGAGATGGTCACCGGACAAGGTCCGCCTCGGACACACACATAGTTCTTGCGGTTTTGCACCGTTCTTTTGAAGAAGCCCTTACAGGATTCACACGAAAATATACCATAATGGAAGCCAGAGATCTTGTCTCCACAAATGGGACACGGCGAGTTGATTAGCTGCTGTCGTGAAATTCCCGCCGAAGGGATGGCTTCACTGTCGAACAGCAGCTCTTCGGTCTTGAGACCGGGCGGAGTTGTGCCATTCACCGAGATTGATGTAGAGGAGGCTGCGGCCAGCGCAGACGCCGCCGCTGCCACAACAGCGGCTTGTGATTGTGATAGATTCTGTGGGTCCGACGAGGAGCAACTTGCAGCGCTGCTGCCACTATCCGAGATTGTCGGACGATATAAAACGGAATGATGAAGAGAGCCACCACTATAATTGCCGTACATATTGTGGCGGCCAGCGATGGGCGAGTGGGTCGGGCTGAATTCTGAGCTGTAGGAGTAGCAACTGCTGTGCGACGCATCGCTGTTATTCCGACTCAGTGAGGGCGTATAGGGGGGGTGTCGGGATGTTAGGGGTGACTCACTTGGTGAACTGTGCGTGTACGCGGAATGAATGGCAGAATCGGGGCTAGGATTGGCAGGCAACAAATTGGCTGTCGTCTTGGAACGTGCAAGCAATGGCGAGTTACTGGTGCCGGTGGGATCAGCCAGAAGTCCTGGCTCATACTTAAGGTTAATAGGATCACTCTGTGGCTTCTTGCTGATGTAGTGTGATGAATTTATCTCAAGGCAAATCTGATCGAGTGTGGGCTTGCGGTCTGGATCGTTTTTGATCACAGTCACTGGCGCACTCGAGAAAGTCTTATCGCAGCTGGTCGAGTTTTCTGTGTCCATCGGATCGGGTTCGGTGTCGGACAGTTCTCCTTCCCACGACATCGGCCTTGGGCCATTTTTCACAGATTGGCTGACCGACCTCCGATTGACCTTCAGGTTTTCAATATGCGACAGTTCACTCTCCGAGTCAGATTCATCTCGTTTACTAACCGGAATCCGGATGGCTCCATTGCCTTGATTGTAGTAGGCTGTTGTGACAATAGACGATGGAAGAGGTGTCCGCAGAGGACTGCTACTGCTGCAATTGCGATCTTCTTCGCATTTAATGTTAGTAACCGAGACATTGTTGCGAATGATAGATGATGATGATGATGATGTCGTCGATGATGATTGTGGTACGCCAACGATATTGGTGATAGTGCTGCCGTGGGCCGCATTATATGTGGATGGTTCGCTTTTAATTGATGATGACATGGTGTTTTGTGTTTTTGTTTTCTTGTGTGTAAGTGTGGTGGGCATATGTGTGCGTATATGCTGCAGCAAAAAAAATCCTTGCTGATTTGTTTGTGTTGCTTTTGATGAGAAACGTGTTCTACAGCGAGATGCTACTAGAACATCGAATCTATTAAAGTAGTCAGTCGTACGTCAATCGCCATTTCTGAAAAACAAATGGACAAAAAATGAGTCGTTAGAGTTTTAAGGGCATAATAGATGGTATTATAAAAGAACAAACAAATTAATTGATCTAGTGAAGCAACTTCAAACCTAGAAGGAATGAGCAGTTGGATGAATACATTTATGTTAAGTGATGCAATAATAATCCATGGAATTTACAAAGAGAAACTGCATTTTAACAACTGTTGGATCTAGGGTTTTATAAAAGTGGTCGGACTCGTGGTAACATCCAATAAAAATAAGACCACTGGATTCGTAAATGGGATAATGTTAGCTTTTATTTGACACCTCATTTATAGAAATCCTATATGGATATTGTATCTTCCTGTGTAATGCTATTCCTTTTAAATAAAGAACTAAAAACTAAAGAATATGTATACTCGGTTACAAATGCAACCAGAAGTGGTTGTTTTCTGACCATAAAAACCTGACAAAAAAAACTTGTCCGACCAGCGGTTTTTTAAATGTTTGACCGTAATATATCGGTTCACTTTTTCAAAAGCTGTGATGAGATTGGTTGATTGGTTTTTCTCGCTTTCCAGACTGATAGAGTGGGTTAGGATTTGAAATGACAAATTTACAAATGACAAAGGAAAAAAACCTTTCGAAAAATGGAAAACGAAGCATATATTTTAAAAACTTTACTGAAATAAGAGCTGCTCCATTTTAGTAATTTTTAAAGTAAATAATATGATAGAACATCCCGGCTGGAAAAACAATCTAGTTTTTGGCGAGGGGTCCAGCAAGGGTTACACTAGAAATTCTCTAGGGGCTCGCCAATGAAGTAACCTTTTGCCTCGATAGACAGCAAAAAAAAAATAAAAAGTTGTCTTTACTGGGATTCGATCCTGCAATCTTCTGATTACTCGTCCTATACCTTAACTACTGAGCTACATATTTCGCAATGCAGTTGTGCAATGTTGAAAATGAAAAACTATTATACTTTAATTTGTCTTACTATTGTATGATGGGTAGGTATAACATATGTATTTGTTTTTTTGTTTTTGTCATATAGGTATGGGGTATTTGTGATGGGATAACAAGACTTATCCAACAAGTTTTTACTAGCGAGTGCCAACCATCAATTAAGCGCACTGGGTCAACTTTTCCTCCAATCATCAATTTTACGTTAATATCTGTCAAAACAAATTTTGAAAATTCAGCCTTTCCTTGGGCAAACATGATTCTTTTGATTCGGAATCAAGTTTGCAGATCCATATTTTTTGAGAGATCTTACCCCTTTTTACTGACACCACTATACAAAATTGACAGCTGTCAGTTTTACAAGTATTTGTTTTCTTCAAAAATGTATCTCAGAGATAAACGAAATTCGTTGTGAAAATTAAAGATCATACAAATACATATGTATCTACATTTAAGCAGTTTTAAATGAGTACCTCGATGCTTTGATACCCGATACAGAATACCAGCTCTACAGAAACAAATAAAAAATAAAATGCACGACTGGATCGCACGTACTTGATCTCATGTAAAAGTTGTGTGGGACTTAAGAACTTTAAAAAATATTCAAGTATTTATAGAAAAAGTATAAAAACCATTTAAATCGTACTTTTAATTGTATAAACAGTCTGATAAATAACTTAGAGCACAAAGAAAAGTATGCCATTTTATTACTTGAAAAAATATGAATATGGAAAAAAAAATTTTAAATCGTTGGAGCCATTTTCTTAAAAATTAATTTTTTGTATATAAAAATTTTGTAACATTTTTCAACAAAGAATTAGGTATGCCAATTTTGAGTATATATTTTTATACATTTAAAACTGAAATTTCAAAACAATTCATGAACCCGTTTTTGAAATATTAAATTTTCAAAAAAAAATTTTGAATCTATTTTTAAAAATCCAAGATTTTTGGTAAGCAGTATTATTTATATTCTAACAAAGCTTTTGTGCAAAAATTTTATGGAAATCGGATGAGCGGTTAATGAGAAAACCAAAAATCAAAAAACCGTTATATGGCAGGTACCGTTAATAAACGTTTTTGGTGATTTTTTTTCTTACTTAAAGATATATCATATCTCCAATAATACACTGATTTTTTTAATCAAAATCGTTGGAGCCGTTTTTGAGATAAATAAGCTTAACGGTTGTATGGCAAGTACCGTTATTTTTTGAGCTAAAAAAGAGAGTTACAAAAAAACTTTAAGTTCAAAATTTGAAGAAAATCGCTTCAGTGGTTTAGGCTGTAGGTTAAGGTACGGACAGAAAGAATTGTGCCACCCACTTTTTTCGTGTTCTCTATCATCGTAATGTCATGTTTGATTGTTATCTCGAAGTTTTTTTTTTTGCACGAATCCAAAACTTGCCCTATAGTACCTACATACACTCCCGTTCAATTGAATAGGTTCAAAATTTTCGAGTGCGATTGACCGTTATAACTCCGAACTATGTGGAATAAATGAATTTTTGAAAATGGCATTAGAGAAAGCATCCAATTGCGGAGAGAATAAGAAAACACACAATATCAAAGTTACCATCATTACACGTTTTATTATCATTTCTTTAAATTCATATTGAAATCGTAGCACTTTTTTTTCATTTATTTGAATAGGTGCACCGTCTTAATAATCACTTTTGCTTTGAACTAGTTGAAGGTCACACCTTTTAAAGCTATTTTTGGGCTTTATATCATGGTTTCTTTGATAAGACACAAACAAATTGAGAACAAACGTAGAATGGGTGGAGGAAAAGCTCTTTTCGCGGCTGAGTACGCGCAAATTTATTGTTTTCATGATAAATGACTAACGCGGCATCAAATTTCGGAAAAAACTTACAGAATCCATTCTTTGATCTATATTTATCAGAGAAGTAAGCAAAAAGATGGTTTCGATATGAAAATAATGTAAAAAACTGCTGCCTCCGCAAGCTATAGACGAAAAATTCTGAGGGTTGAATCTTATTTGTCGGTTTAAATGCATTGAATAAGGGAACAAGCTAGGTTTAGTGCGAGTATTTCTACAGTCGAGTGTGTAATATAAAGTTCTTCATACCAAAAAAGAAGACAAATTTAAAATAAACCACCGCTTAGTTGAAAGAATTTACAATTTGAGAATTCAAGGAAAAGAAATTTAACCCCACATTTTTGAACTATTAGTATGACTATGGTTTAGTTACACAAAAACGCTCAGTCATGGAAATACAATTTGAATCCATCAATTCCGTTGAATTTAGTCCCTTTGTCATTAAAAAACGACTTTACGCCACTTATTCCTTCAAGTTTTATGAAGCTTACAAAACTGCATTCGGTTTTTTTTTTTTGTTTTTGCTAACTTCGTTTAGGTGTGGTTTCATTTAATTTTCTTCTTTTTTGGTATGCAGAACTTTTAATAATACTCTCGACTGCTGAAATACTGGCACTGAATCTAGCTTCTTCCCTTGTTTTAGCCATTTAAACCGACGAATTAGACGCAACCCTCAGACTTTTTCGCCTATCACTTGCGGAGATAGCAGGTTATTTGCATCCTTTCATATCGACACCATCTTTTTGTTTATTTTTCAGATAATTATAAATTAAAGAATAGATTCTATAAGTTTTTTCCGAAATTTTATGTCCCGTTAGCCATTTATCATGAAAATAATAAATTTGCGCGTACTCAGCCGCGAAAAGAGCTTTTCCTCCACCCATTCTACGTTTGTTCTCAATTTGTTGGTGTCATATCAAAGAAACCATGATATAAAGCTCAAAAATAGCTTAAAAAGGTCTGACCTTCAACTAGTTCAAAGCAAAAGTGATTATAAAGACAGTGCACCTATTCAAATAAACGAAAAAAGTGCTAAGATTTCAATATGAATTTAAAGAAATGATAATAAAACGTGTAATGATGGTAAGTTTGATATTGTGTGTTTTCTTATTCTCTCCTCAATTGGATACTTTCTCTAATGCCATTTTCAAAAATGCATTTATTCCACATAGTTTGGAGCTATAATCGTTAATCGCAATCGAAAATTTTGAACCTATTCAATTGAACGGGAGTGTATGTACATTATATCCATGTTGCTAGTAGCCTAATATCGTTTTTCATTGAATTCTAAAAGAATTGATTAAAAATCCAGAATTGCTGTCTTGAATGAAACATATGAGAATATTTTTGAGTAGATTCAATTTACACACATAGCACGCACATGCACACACGCATACAAATTGTGTACACAGACAAATCTCACTCTTGCGGAATTGGGCCTCTGATATTGAATTTTCAAATTTTGAAGCTAGACTTACACGCACAACAAAGCAAAGTGACATTTTTACCTACCTACAGTGGTGGCCACACAATTAGAAACGACACCCATATGGTAATATAAGTATGCATAACTTTTTTAAAAGAAATTTCTTCAGGTTGAAAAGAGGTTTAATTTATAGCCCATGGATAAGAGTACACATTAAATAATTAATGCAAGAAAAAAGCTAAACAATA
The DNA here is from genome assembly GCA_963921185.1 of Dasysyrphus tricinctus. Lineage (NCBI taxonomy): Eukaryota > Metazoa > Arthropoda > Insecta > Diptera > Syrphidae > Dasysyrphus > Dasysyrphus tricinctus. The sequence continues at coordinate 16,447,343 of OY992533.1, read as the reverse complement.
TCAAATACAAAAATATAAACATGTATTTAATTCAAATTGTGTGTGGCCATACAATTAGAAACAGAACATACAAAATGGTATTTCATAAAAGATCTTCAATTTAACATAGAGTAAGTATTAATATTTTGTAGGGAATCCTTTACTTTGTATAACCGCAGCCAATCTTCTTTCCATACTTTCAACCAAAGCGCGGCATCTTGATGGTGGTATACCCTCCCAGACCTCCTTAATGTGTTGGAAAAGCTCGTCCGAATTTTTTAGATTTTTTGGACTTTAATCCTCTCGACGTCTGCCCATAAGTTCTCAATCGGATTCAGGTCCAGACTTTGCGCGGGCCAATCCAAAACACTGGTTTTTGTATCCGCAAACCACTGCTTTACAATACGTGCAGTATGTTTTGGATCGTTGTCCTGCTGAAAAACATAACTTATGGGCATGTGTGCGAATGAATAAGGCTCCATGACATTCTCCAGTATGCCTTTATAAACGTGTTGATCCATTCGACCGTTTATTCTTACTAATGGACCAACACCACTCCAAGAAAATGCACCCCGAACCATTATGTTTCCTCCTCCATGTTTCACGGTCTTCAGCGTGTATTTTGGGTATAATTTTTTTTTCTGAGGACGTCTAACGTACACTTTACCGTCTGACCCAAACAAATTGAATTTAGATTCATCACTCCAGAGTATTTTTTTCCAAAATTGTAATGTTTTTTTTGAGTGCAGTCTAGCGAAAGTCAATCGTGTCTTAAGATTTTTTTTGGACACATGTGGTTTTCTCCGTGCAACACATCTGCGTAGACCATGTTCTAAGAGGCGTTATGATTCTAGCTGACAGTTCTCGACCGATTTGGGGCGTAACAATATCTTTTATCTTACCAGAAGTCAAGAAAGGATCGGCCTTGCTGATTCTGCATATCAGTCTGTCTTCTTTTGGCGTCGTTTTCCGCTCAATTGGCTTTCTTTTAGGGGTTTCAAAGCTTCCAGTTCTTTTAAATACTTGTATGGCTCCAAATACCATCTTTTTTGAACAGCTAAATCTTTTAGCTATGGAGTTCATTGACTCATTGTCATTTTGGTAACACTGCACAATCAGCTTCCGGAGCTCTGGACTGCACGACTTATTTTTACCCATTTTTCACTGTATTATAATTAATATTGTAAAAATAATGAAAATATAATGAAAGCAATCAACTCACATCGATAAAAAAGCCCAATTTAAAACAAATTCACTGATTCTAGTTGTCGTTTCTAATTTTCTGTCCAGCAAATGTCGACTTTAAATGAATTTCTTAAAATAACCACATTTTGACAACTTCCCGCGTTCAGGAAAACACATGATTGGAACACATATGTCAGCTTTTATCGACTAACGGTACTAGCCAAACACAGTGGTGCTTAAAAAAAAAATCTTATTGATGAAAACATTAACAATTTTTCGTTTCTAATAATTGTGTGGCCACAACATAAACGTATGAGTTTGATTTGGGCATATCGCAACATTGTAAACTTTTGATAAGAATGTCGTTTAGAATTGATCAAATTCATCAATTAAGAAAAAAAATATCAAATCACATTTTGTTTTCTTTTGACCACAAGATTTGGGTCTGACCTATACAAATCTGCAAATATTCGCTCCCATTTTTTGTATTTTTAGTTTCGTTCATTGAAGTTTACCCAGGGTTGACCCAGGTTTTCTTGACAACCCGGAGAGCTGTCAAAAAACACCAAAGAGCTTTCAATTGTTATGTTGACACTAGCAAAAAATAAGAATTTTTGAAATCTGATACCTAATTAAAACTTAAAATTTAGCAACAAATTGAATAAAAACAAATCAAAGTTTCCATTTTCTAGGTATCTATTCCTTATTGTTATTATTTAAGTAAAATGTGTCTATTTTTTTAATTTCCGTTTCAAAAATAAACAATATCCAGCAGCACGTGAATCCATTACCTCAACTCGCCCCATTAAAAGACCTATTTCTACTTCAGGGTGAGTTCAGAGCGACCACTGGTCTCAAACAACACAGAATTTGCTTGTCTGGGTGAGTTCAGGTTTTTCAAAAAACGGTTTAGGTCGACCCCATGGTGACTTCAGGGCTCAACGAACAAACCTTTCGTTTCTTTCGTGTAAATCTTAAATCTGAGAATAAAGGTAGGTACCTAATTGCCTTTAAAAACAATGGCAATAAGTACCTACCTATGAATGAACTTAGGAAACTGTCTTCAACAACTCTGTGTTTAGAAGAGAAGAGCAAAAAGTGTGGGAAGTTCGCAAAATCACCCGGTCAACAATATTGACATTCCTTTTCACACTTTACGTACATACCTACTGTACAGGAAACCAAGAAGAAACCTTAGAAGAAACTTAAACCAAATTTCTTACGATTTTGTTTCCTCATATGAAAGTTACCAATACCTAAGAGATTTTAAAAGAAACCGTCAACAAAATCTTTAGCGATCTGTTTCCTGGTTTGAGAGGGTTCTTAAATCATTTTTTTTTCCGACAAATTGCAAGTAGGTATACCTACCTACATTACTTTTACTACCTACTGACAAACATACATAATACCTAGGTACCTACCTACCTATATAAATGTTCAATTAGTTAGCCAGTTCAAATAAAGTGATCTCATAAATTTTGATCGGTCAAAAAGCGAATAAGGGAATCTAAAATTAGGTAGGTACCTACTTATTTGAAAGCAAAACTGGGAATTTTGCTGAGTTGATGCAGACATTTTGATTCAGTGTGAATACCTCATACCTTTACCTACCTATAGGTTGCAGCGCTACCTCCCAGACTGTGAACAGTCGTATAAACTAAAATAAAGTCACCCAGCGTCATAATATTTCTGCGACCGATATGACGATACCTATAGTGTCAATAACCCAGGCATGCAATCAAATAAACTCAGCTTCAGCTTCTCCTTCGGCATCGACCCCCCTCCCCCCACACACACCCATTTCGTATTACTCTCCAACACAACCATCATAATAAATATATTCCCATTCCACTACTCATCTCTGTCAATCACCCCTGACTTTGTGTAAACACACACAAAAAAAATACAACCCCTCTCAATGTATACCCCCACCGCTTTTACACTGCCATATGTTTGTTTCATTGAACCGAAACTATTTCCCAACTAGAGGTACCTCGCTACGGCTACCTAACCTAGGTACTCTTTTGGAGAAGGCAAAGGAATGGGTGCGGAGGAGAGAATAACGAGCACCGGAATAAATTTATCCAAAAATAACATTCATCTTTAGCTCCATCTGCCGAAACGAAACCAACGGTGCGTCGAACTTCTGGTGGTGTTTGATTTGACCTCTTCTTTAAAGAGTGTGGGTGAACGCTGGAAAAATAAATTTCGTCAATAAAACAGTCAGACACAGTCAGTTCAGCGAGCCAGTACCTCTATAAGTCTGAGCGAGTCTTCCAGCTGCAGAGCAACCAAAGAAAGAGCATCGCACTCATGCATTGTCTGTCGTTGTCGCTTAATTCCGATTTCCGAGCGCGTCACGTGATCAAAAATCCAAAGGACGACCTTCAGGCAATGATTGAGTTTGTTCTCAAACGACCTTGCTCGTGCGTCGTCATTTCGTCACATTTCGATTTGTTTGTATTTCTGTTGGAAATGTATGTACATATGTATATGTATACACATTTATTTGATGCGCGATATACAATACAAATACAAATCCACCCTGGTGATGCTATATCTTAAACAAAAAAAAGCAAACACTATAAAACAACAACACTTACAGTTTAATATAGATGTATATAAGAATTTTTCGGCAGAAAGAGATGGCTCTATGTGATGAATTTTTATCTTTGTGTTGGTAGTTAAAACTAAAAAAAAAAAACAAACAATCAAACAAACACAAGTGGAAGAAAGAGTTCTATATCACATACCTACATAGACATAAAATAGAAGAAGGTAAAGGTTGTTTGACTTTGTTTTTTTTTTATTCTTCATTTTTTTTAAGATAAAAGCAGCGATTTGATAGGAAATCAAAAAATAAAAAGAAAGCCAAGAAAATAAAATTGAATTTCTTCATTGTATATAAATTCATTGTATATAAATTGGATATACCTACAATGATTTCTTGAAAATAAGTGGAAGACAAGGCAAAGGTACTAGCAATACAAACAACACGAATTAGAAGCCGAAGAAGAACAAACAAGTTAACCTAAACAAACGCCTTCGTTGTTCTTGTTCGTTGTCGAAGTTGTCTTTTGTCTCTTCGTCGTCGTCGTCGTCTTGGTCTTTGTTGTCATTCGTCACCCCTTTTTTTTGGCAATGGTCGTTTGTTAATAAATGAGGATGAAGAATGAGGAGGATGATGATGCTGAGAGAAGGTGGAAAATTATGACTATTCTAGTTCCAGTTTGGGATTAAGATGTCTTTGTTATTTTTGTTTAAGTAAGATAGGAGTACCTATTTACCTTGGATGATGAACAAAAGAAAGACAAAGTTGAACAAATTAAAAAAATAGGTATACCTACCTACCTATATGTATGTAGGTACCTATATCGATCTAGACGAAACGAATTGACACTCATAATGGGGGAGTCAGTTTAGGCTTTTACTGGTTCATTAAACTCCACTTCTTTGACGCACAGACATTCAAATCGACTGACACAGCATGTCCAAATTTTTCTTTGAAACAAAACTAATAGGTACCTACCTACCTACCAAGGTTCTTGCCCCATAGAAAAAGTATGTGAGTGTGTGTTATATTGGCAAATGAGATTAATTTTATTCAAACTTTCCAATACAAATAGGTACATAATTTGAAATCAGAAAATATGTATACAATTATAAGCCCGTTCCTATATTTTCAATTCCAGTCATTTTCTGTGCATTTCTGCGCATTTTAGTTCAAAATTCTGTGAAAGTTTAACATATAAAACAAAAATTTTGACATAAGTTTGGACTAAAAATCACAGAAACTCAAAGTAAAGGATCAGACCTTATATGAACCAAATCAAACACTCCCTTATTAATTTGAACAACTTTTGAATGAATATTTCAAAAATTGATGTTTGAAAAGACAGAAAGAGAAAACAAAAAGATAGCAATTATTGAAATAGCATTTGTATTGTAAAAACATAATAGGTATGTACCTACATGTACATAGGTATTACCTACACGGTGTTTACATTCATACCGGCTTCACGCGAGGCGACTCATTTTGACGTTTCTTATTTTTATCTCACTCTCATCTCTTTCAAGGAAAGTGATGGCCAAATGAGGCAGAAGTTTTTAATTTTTTTAAAAACTTCTGCCCCAACGTCAAAATGAGTCGCTTCAAGTGAAGCTCTTATAAACACCGTCTTGCTACTTATTCTGTACTTAGAAATTTTGTATTTCAAAATAGGAACATTTTGTAAATTTATTAACAAAGATTGTTAACAAGGGATTACAACAACACAAATCTATCCGGATAACTGAGAATAAACATTGTCACGCGGCCATTGTTTCTAGGAGACGAAATAAATAAAAAAAAGTCCAGCAACTACTGCGAATTTTTCGGCACACCGTCCGCTTAACCGAAATACGAATTTCAACGAACTTAGCCCAAAGTTTTGTAAAAATTCATACACAAAAATGTACTAAAATTCGTAGAATTTCGTTGTTTTGGGAAGTATACAAACAGACATGAAATTTCATACAGTTAACTGTTTCGCTGATAACAGCACTCTTAGTTTTGTATACTCCTTTCCAGATTCACCTCCCTGTTCTTCAAACGTGGAGCAGCAGCGGTAGAATATGTTGAGATTATTAAAGGAGTATGGGCATAATTGTATGAGTTGCGCCCCATCGTTGTAACACTTTATGACCTATATCACTGGAAAGGTCAATGAGAGCTATTATTTTTTGTATGGGCATAATTCTGTATCTCGTGCAGGGAAAGTTTAAAAGCCAATAATAACTGTTGCACTGCATTATTACTCTTTCCCTGCAAAAGCTGCGCCCCAAGTGTTCTAACACCTTCTGGCCTATATCAATGGAAAGATCTCAATGAGTGCAATTATTTCTTGTGTGAGCATAAGTCTGTATTATGTGCAGGGAAAGTGTAATTGCCATAATATCTGTTGCACTGCACTATAAATCTTTCCCTGCACAAACTACGCCTCAAGTGTTTTAACACTTTCTGACCTATGTATATCATTGGATCGTTTTTGATTCTTGGTACGTGTGTTGCTCATCAACTCTTTGGGAACGACCACATACAAGATATTGCTAAAAACGTTGGGAAATACCTGCACGATGTAAGAACTTCTTTTTCCCTTCTGATCTGGCTTCTACACTCGCGAACAAAAAAAACGGAATCACCATCTTGCTTGCTTTATTTAAAGACAATAATTGCTCTGGGTGTAGTTGAGGTGCATAAAAGTTTATGGTACCGTTGAAAGCTTTAAATCATAAGTTTTAAATCAAAGCTATACATATCACTTCAGGAGCTAAGGAGGTAAATGTTGAAACATGTAAGCAAAATCTGAGTGAAATTGGAACAAAGAGTAGCTGGAAAATTTAACATTTATGCATTGTATATAAATTCTATAGTATTCTCATGAAGAAAAAAAAGCTCGTGGCCATCTATGCGTCCAAATGTAATACTAATTTTTGTTAAGGGATCTCGGTAAGGCGATCACAGCGAACCTATCGACCAAATGTCTACCTACAAAATCGTGTTTCATGAGAATACTATAGATTGGATATACAATGATTTATGACAAAACCAAGTGCAATTTACTGGCTTGGTATTTAATATTGCATCCCGTAGCTCTTATTACAGCTTCTAAGCGATTCTTCATTGACCTGATGAGTTACTTGGCTGTATCTTGGGGGATTCCTTCCCGTTCGTCTACCAATGCTGCTTTAATTTCCTTTACTGTTTCAGGAATTCGATTTCTGGCCCCAGCCCTTCGCTCAAGCTCGCCCTACTAATGCTATGTAAGGGCTAAGTCTGGGCTTAGTGCTGACCAACTCATCATGACAATACCGACTTCCCTAAAGACTTTAACAGTTCCCCGCATAATGTTTCATCGAGAGTTACCGTGCATTAGAACGAATTCTCCACCGAAGTGATTCACCAGAATATCGTATATGTATATACCGATTTGAAGTTAAACTTCCTCCATGACCACCACCAACCACAAGCTAATTTTGGTCCCGTGACCGGACGTTTCAGGGTAAAGCCGGCTTAGTTATTTCGTCTCCAAACTTTATATTTATTTACGACGCGACGGTTCCTCTTATCTGTCTGAGAAGTTCTTGAACGTGAACGCCAGTCAAATGACGATTTCGGAGAGAACTCATAATAGCGAATATTTCATCTGTCTCAGTGGTACATCGCGGACGTCCAGTGCTTGGCCTTCGCATAAATCTATCACTCTATTCACTGAAAAGTGAATAGATTTCTCACTTCAATGAGATTTTTTCCATTTTCTTTTAAAATATTGACAAATATCAAATTTATATTTAAAGTAGATTTTCTTAGAATTTGATCCCTACATCATGAATCGCATATCTAAAAGCAACAAAACTAAAATTGAGTTGAAAAACAGAAAGAATATGATTTGAAATGCCAACCTGTTGCGGGTGTGACATAGACTTAAAATTTTAAATACTGAGCCCGTATTAATTTCAAATTCTTGCGTTTTGATAAAAACAAATCAAATAACCATCGGTTCTCAAATTGTGAAACAATTAATTATTGAAAACAGGGTTTCGAGCTTCTGATAACAAAAAGTGACTTTTGGAGACCTATTTTGCTAAGTGGTTCGAGCTGCGAAATAAGTGGCGATAACAAAAATGATTGATAATTTCACTTTTAAAATGAAACATGCAATCTTTTAAAACCGTCATATATAAATCATAAACGCCGAAAGCTAGACTCATATCTGGTCAGGCGCTTCCAAAACATCACTGCACCTAATGGATAGAATCCAAAATAGATTGAAACTGATAGGTGACAGATCAATTTCGGCAACTCTTGTTTCGTTGAAAGACCGTAGAAATGTTTCTTGCTTATCACTGTTTTATCGCTATTTTTTCAAACGTTGCTCTGTTGAAATAGTTAGCTGCATTCCTCCCATTAAACAATTTCAACGTAATACCCGGCTCTGCTATTATAACCTTGACTCTAACTTCGGACATACAGTCAAGTACAGAGATTCCTTCTTTAGGCGTACAACACGAATGTGGAATTCATTTAAATATCCAGACATTTAAAACAAATCTACATCCTTATCTCCTACTCCATTCTGCTTCAATTTCCTAAACGTTCGCACTTCGCACTGTGTGGAAACATTTTAAGTGTATTCATAACACCTTGAGTGCGCGCAAATTATTAAAAAAAAATTCTTTGAAATTAAGATAAATTTGAATTTTGCCTCCATATACCAGACATTGAAATATTTCGCAGATGATTATTGGTAAAATGTTCAAAAATTGCGCAGTTCCACTCGGTGAGAACATACAATGCAAAATCATTAATTTTTGTGTTTGAACATGATTCACTCGAATTCTATTTGACTGCATTCAAATAAAAAATCTAAAAAAATTAAAACCGGTAGTAATTATTACAACAACTTTAAACAAACAAATTGTCATTTTAAAAATTTATAACTTTATATGCTGGTTAATAAGTTTCAAAAAACAATTTCTATAATGTCACTTACTGAATTCAATCACGATTTCAAAAAAGAAAAAAAAAATAAAGAAATAAAATCTCGATTGTCATAAAACATTAAAGTGACATTTTGTTGTTAAAACCTTACAATCATGTACCAACATGTATCGACCCTGTTTACTCATACATATGTACATCATACATGTATCCATAGTATAACACAAACTCAAATTCAAAATATACAAAGTCTTGTTTATAATTTACTATGCTCGCACGTCGCGTTAACGATAGCTAATTTTATGTGACAAGACATACTTCTATGCGTCTGCATAACCGAAGTAGCTTGATATAGGTTCCCACTGGCAAGCAGGGTGAGTTAAACAAAATTGTCATTTTCATAACTTAACAAAAAAAGTAAACGTACATACCTATATAAAAAATGAAAGTTAAGTAAAGGTTTAACCATAATGGTCGGAAATCCACTGAAGCTAATGTCAAAAACCAACGAAAAATAGCTTTCCGCATCGTCAAAAGGGAAACACCCATACTGTACTTATCATCTATCTCTCTTTGGTATTCCTATTTCACCAAATGTCAATTTTACATAAGTTTTACTCCTGAGCGCACCTTACTTTCGAAAGCAAAGTTGAACGAAACTTGACGAAACATTTCACTCCGCAATTATAGTCGCCACATATGCTTTTCGTGTATTCGCTTGTTTTCTTCCGAGCATTATAGTTCTACCTTTAGTCATGCCCGGTTTACACATGCAGGTTTATCGGACCAAAACCCGTGCAAATAAAAACTTCCGAAAATACAGCAATCATGTTTTTGACAGATGTCATTAGAAATCGTTCAATTGAACTCAATTCCACGTTAATTTATGACGTTTACGATAAAAAATTCTTACCGAAAATTTTACGATTTGTTGTAAAAGATGTTCCATAAAATTCTAGACAGTTCGCTTTAGACGTCGCGTCATAAGCTTTCTGAAGTTTACGATGTTTTTGCGACGTTGGTTGTATGAATATCAGAGGCAGTAGCGTACGCAGTCTTTTTTGTGGGGGGGCGTGGTGCTCAGTCAATCTATCAACTTGTTGACGTCCGAAGTCTTAAATATTTCTATTAGTTACGATTTCTAAAATTACTAATCTTTTTCTTACAAATTTGATTAATATTTTTTCAATATCTTTGTTAATCTCTGATATCCTTAATTGGATCTTAGTCTTCACCGTTTTTCACTTTTTTGAGGTTATGTAACAGCACCAGGGCCTATAGTTTATTCAACAAAAATGTGCAGTACACGTCTTATGGGAAAGCTTTTTCAAAATCAGTAACGTGCATATTTTTGCACCATACCAAATTGAAAGAACTCCTCCATAAAAAAGTGTTTGCCCGCCCGTAAGTTTTTGATTGCAGCTGACGCAGACCCAACGTCCTATTGAGGGCACATCTGAGAGTGCACTGAATTGCTGTGGCCTATGGCTGCTGCTATTCAACCCCCATCAAAGTATTGATGTGTATTCAGAGTTACCCGTGTCTATTTAGTAACTCCTTCAGCTTTTTTTCCTTGAGTTTCTGTCGAGTTGCTTTTGATTTTAGAGCTTTAAAAAAAGTTTTTAATGATGAGTGTTATCGTGGAGTGTTTTTCATCGTTTGCATTTATTTTAATGTGTGAAAAATACGTTAAAATGCAGTTACAAAATTTTAAGCTCTTTTCTTTGAAGGAGATTATTATTTGTATAGATTTTCGTAACACGAGGTAAAGTAAAATTTGTATGTAAATTGTATTTTTAAAAGGTGTATTTTTTAAGTTTTGTGCAATTTGTAATTTTAAGACGGGTATAAGTTTTGTGCAATTTGTATTTATAACTCGTGTATTTGTGAAAAGGTGTGTTTTTTTAGAGTTTTGTGCAATTTGTATTTTTAAGTCGTGTATTTGGTGCTTTATGTAATTTGTTCGAAATGGCTTCGAAGACTTCAAAAGACTTAAGCTCCGAAAAGAAAAAAGAAATTGTTGACGTGACAGACCAAATTTTTATAAATAAAACATTAAATGAAAATTTCTATATAAAAAAAGTGCGGTAACCCTACATACTATTCTTTTATATTTGGGTTCATGTAAAAAAAACGCTACGATAACCCTGAGAGAGCTTTAATGAAGGACAGATTTATGCAATCTACTATAGGCAGAATGCGAGGCAAACGCCCTATCTTGCCTGTACTGCACATTTTTGTTGGATAAACTATAGTGACTAACAACTCTCAGCCATTCCTGTGTGCGTGATGTTGGCAGGAATGGAGGGGACCTACAATTTTTTGCCGAGTTCGAACGGCTAAATGAGGAGCACTTATTCATGACAAAATATTAAACGAATTTATTGGAAATCTAGGCATAGTATGTCACTTGCTTGGGGGGGCTCAAGCCCCCCTGCGTACGCCACTGATCTTAGGTGACTATTAACATTAACTCAATTATTATCAAACCTTATAGTCAATTCAATTCCTGATCTAGCATTTTTGTACAAAATGTTTAAGACGTTAATGACACACGAGCGTTTTTCCGCGCATCCATTTGATAACTTGCCATAAATACAAGTGTACATACCACGGGCACTGACTCAAGAAGAACATTCGCTAGAAATTATGTGAACTAAATCAAACCAAAGAATATGAAGTTACCAAGAAGTCGCATCTCATACAAACATTGGAACCCGTCAAAAGTATCCTCCTTTTTACTATCCTTATAATACGAATATTGAATATTAAGGTATGCCGTGGTGTTTGCCAAGATTGTATTAGAAAGAGCTTTTCTCTTAATTATTTTTTGTTTCGTTCGAAAAGAGCTTTCGGAATCGGATTTCATTTTAAGTCCAGATAATACATCTTGGTAACTTTATATTCTTTGATCAAACAAACCTAATTGAATTCAATTGAACTACTTTTGAACGAAGATTTCAAAAATTGATCTTTGAGTGTGGTCAGAAAAGCTTCCCGTGAGGCGACTCGTTTTGACGTCTCTCTTTTTTGTAATTTTTGAGAACATTTTTCATTTATCCAAGAGATGGGAGTGAGGTAAGAAAGAGAGGTTAAAATGAGTCGCACGGAGTGGGGCCAATGTGAAAAATATTTTAGATACAAATTTTTGTTCCCATATAGTGACATAGACTAATGGAAACAAAATTCTTGAAATGATAAAAGCAATTGAAATATTTACAGCAACTCTCTTTGGTTGGCGGACGCTCACGTGTACACTCCACTCATGTGTAATTAGCCTTATACCTTATACTTGTTGATAAAGACATCAAGTTTTTTTTTTTTTGAGTCACCCTGTTAAATTTATTCACAAAATTAAATAACTTAAGAATGTGGCACTGTTATTAAATATTGTAATTTATACACCCAACCTACCTTTATGCAGGCAGCTGGCAAGAGGCAGCGGCAATACGCGGTGTGGGAGGGATATAGGGGGTGTGCAGAAGTCAACATTAGAAGAGACAAAGAAACCAAAGTCAACACCGGCAAAACTGGCAAAATTCATTTTGCGCAAATAGGTATAAAATAAAAAAAATAAAAAACATAAATAAATCACGTCGATTTGAAAGTTGTTGTCTGTGGCAAGCCGCGGTGGTTTTAATTAGTGCGGCAGTAATTTAACGCCTTTTGCTAGTTGCAAACCATTTAAGTAAGTAGATATAACTATCCAAAAGGTGGACACACCAGAAGGAGAGAGAAGTAGCAAAAGCAATATGTTTTGTATAATATTAAGTAATCGTAGAGGGTAAGCCTCCATTTCAGTCCGTATATACACAGTTATACATATTTAGTTGCAGTTGTGATTCAGACAGATCCCAAGAGACGTCTTTACCGCTTGTAACCCATTTAACTGGTTTGTTTATATTTTTATTATTTTTTATTTTTTTTTTGAAGACAGACTAAACCGTCCATTTATGCTGGTTGCCACTAACTTAGCTAGGCCACATGTAGGTGCCGCTGCTTATTGTACCGGATTTTAAATTTGCAGCTTACAACTGAAATGTTATATAATTCAAGATCTAGTAACTGTCATCGTCGTCGTCGTCTAGTCATTGACCATTTAGGATCGTGTGGTTGGTCTGGTTTAAGTTTCATATACCTGAAATGCTGATGTTTTTGCTTAAACATTGCACAAGCTAAGAAGTCAAATTAGATACTTAATTGAGGGATTTGTAATGATATCTTATTTTTTACGGAACAAAAGAAAGGAAAAAATATCAATAAAAGCCTCTATGATCGCAAATTATTTCTCTTAAAAAAAACTGCTAGAAATTTAAGAAGATTTTTGACAAATCTTCTAAAATTATTGACAAAAAAGATGATGAAATTTTGGTATAATTCAAAACTTTGAGAACCAATTGGTATTTTCAAGTTTTGCAGGACAAAATTTTGACATTTCTATCTAAGATGACGTATATTGCAAATTGTCGTATGTCATTTTCCGTTTTTTTACAATTATTTAAACAATTTTACCATGTTCTATAGAGCAGGTAATATGTTTGTTCGTGTACTTCCGAAAACTACGAATTTCTACAATTTTTTTTTTATATGAGCTTTGAAAGAACTTTGGGCAAAATTCGTAGAAATTCGGTATGCGAACATATTGAGTAGTTGTAGTGTAGACACGAAACCTTTTGAGGTTGTCGTCATACTGTAGCTACAAAATGGCAGAAATAATGTCGATTTCTAAAAAAATCATAGAAACGAGAATTGAAGACTGACGGTTCAAAAATTGCCCGAAATTAAAACTGACAGGACTTCCTGTTGGATGACTCATTATATGAGGCTGAGTGCAAAAGTGGGGTAACCCGCTATTTTTAATCATACTTTTCATCAATAATCGATCTTAAATACTATTTAATTTGCGATGAAATGAAAAACGCTCAGATATTTAAGAATTTAGAATTTGGGCTAGGATGACTTTTGATGCATAAATGTAAAAATACGAGACAAAAGTATCAATTTCGCCAAAAAATGGGTTACACCACTTTTGCACTCATGGCCTCATTTATTCCTGAGTACTCACAAATTATCCTCAGTCAAAAATTGAGCAACAAATCCAATTTGTGTGTGCTCTGTTAGTAAGCTGGCGTTTTGTTCTCATTAACCTGACGTTGCGTGTGTTTGAATATTATCTTGGATTTTGAGAACAAATCTTCTTGATTTTAATTTTAAAATACTTACTAATCCGGCATTTAAACGACTGGAAAACTAGCAGTGTAATGACCAAAACAACAATACAATAAAAGACAAATTAATTCTTTTTGTCATTATATTGGAAGTTTTCAAATCGTGTAAATGCGGCATAAGAAATATACATACATAGGTACATACATATCTGAGCACTTAGCTGTCAACTGTCAAAAGACAGGCACGCTTGTCCACCATTTCAATTATAGCCAGTTCGAATTTCTGACATTGGAAAAAGAATTACTTTTCCCACCCCAATTTGTCATTTTCATATAAATTTTGACAGATTAATGTCGGATTTCCAAGACTGTCAAAATGTGTCAAAAAGATTGTCAGCAGATATCCAAAAGAATTATCTAATTCTATTTTTTTTTTTTCAATTTGATTGTCTGTCATGAAAAGTAACTGAGCCGGTAAGTACCTACCTACTAAAAAAAAAAGCAACTCCACACGGCCTAAACTATAGTTTCAATTTTATTTACTATTTTGTTTTCATTTAAAATGTTGAATAGTGGAATAAGTTTTACATACGAAATGAGCAAATGTCATAAAAATCCAAGCACGAGCCCTAACACAGAGTAGGAGTTGGGTTAAGAATAACAAAAAGCATAAACAAAGAAACGAAGATTTCAAATAAGAAAACACGACGACCAAGTTAAAATGACTTTTTTCAGTCTTTTTCTTTTTATTTTGTTTGTTCATTTATTCCACTCTTTTATTCGATTACATTGGTTCCGTTATAAAGCGATGACACTTGAGTCCAGTGCTCCCTGATGGTTAACTTTTTTTTGTTAATTTCTTCTTTGTTTCTTCTTCTTTGCATGACATACACTCCGCTTCAACTGAATAGACACACGAATTTTCAAAGGAATTTCGTCCATTTTTTCCAAACATGGTGCATTAATGTTTCATTTGATGATGCTTATTGTTTGTTTGTAATGTTGGGATCATAAATCAGAAAGAATAATTCAAAAGCACCGCTATTTTTTCTCCGGCTCTCTTGCAAAGTTTTTCACATCGAAAAATGCAGTTTTTTTTGCGTCAACTGAATAGACACACGTATTGAAATTGGTTTTAAAAGCTAATGGAAGGAAGTAAAACAAGTTTTTTTTTGGAAAAGTAGTTTATTGGGCAATTCTAGTAGTGGGGTTTGATTTGATCCAGCATGGCATCGTAAAGTTTCCCTATGTAATCCAGCTAAATTTCTGTCTGGGCGAATTCCATGGCTGGAATATGGGGTTTTCTTTCCTTAAACTGATAGCCAGGCTCGTTAACTACTTGTACTAAATATCCCCAAAAGTTTTCAATAAGGTTTTGATAGGCTGAGTACGGTTTTCATCGAAACAAATCGATATTTTGCCCCTCTTTCAAGTCTTTAACTGAGCAAGCTGTGTGGATGGGAGGGGTTTGTCCTGCTTAAAAGTCCCATTTATGGATCCAAAAATATCCAAAAATTAAGAAAAACCTCTTTCCAATATTTTGTATGAGTTATTACAGTCATTTTTGAGCTTTGAAACTCAACTCAATGTCAAAAGTGCTAAAAGTATCTAATTTCTCCCCATCACCCTTTCAACAATGATTCATATGAATTGGAAAAAATGGGGGTCTTTCGGATGAAAAACAAATTAATTTTGAAAGCCCTAATGGGATAAAAAATCTTTTTAGCGCGTCAACATATTCGAGAAGGCGATGTTTTGGTATGGGGAGAGCTACTTTGGCACTTTTGAGTTTGAGTTTCCAAGCTCAAAACTGAGTGCAATAACTAATAAAAAAAATACTGGAAAGAGGTTTTCTTTAATTTTTGGATATTTTAAACCCATAAATGGAACTTTTTAGCAGGACAAACCCCCCCATCCACACAGCTTGCTTAGTTAAAGACTTGAAAGAGGGGCAAAATATCGATTTGCTTCGATGAAAACCGTACTCACCCTATCAAAACCTTATTGAAAACTTTTGAGGATATTTAGTACAAGTAATTAATGAGCCTGGCTATCAGTTTAAGGAAAGAAAACCCCATATTCCAGCCATGGAATTCGCCCAGATAGAAATTTAGCTGGATTACATAGGGAAACTTTACGGATCAAATTTATGAAACTTTAATGAACAAAAGTGACACTACCCACTACTAGAATTGCCCAGTAAACCACTTTTCCAAAAAAACTTGTTTAACTTACTTCCATTAGCTTTTAAAACCAATTTCAATACGTGTGTCTATTCAGTTGACGCAAAAAAAAACTGCATTTTTCGATGTGAAAAACTTTGCAAGAGAGCCGGAGAAAAAATAGAGGTTCTTTTTGAATTATTCTTTCTGATTTATGATCCCAACATTACAAACAAACAATAAGCATCATCAAATGAAATATTAATGCACCATGTTTGGAAAAAATGGACAAAGATCCTTTGAAAATTGGTGTGTCTATTCAGTTGAAGCGGAGTGTATGTATGATTGTAGAATGTTACTATGATGGAGAAGAGGAGCGCCGCCACTGGCCGTCTTCATCGTTGCCATCATTGAAATGTTTAAGGAAAAGGAAGTAACATGTAAGAAGAAACTGTTAAGCGGAGGCTGATACTGATACACAAAACTTACCACAAACCACAATCACAATACGAACAATTAAAAACAAACGAAATAACAAACACCCTTGTGGTTGACAGTAGTTGTAGCTGCGGATATAGTAGTAATACTAGCAACTTAACCTTTATGATGGTGCAATGCCACAGTTAATTTGCGGAAATATCAAAAAACAAGTTATGATGAAGGAGTGGAAAAAGAAGCAAAGAAAATTGGTAAAAATGAAGATCATTGTTGATCTTGAGTCTTTGATCCGAATCTAATAATATTTTAAGGTGGATAAACACTTTCTGACAGACTAAGGTGAGTTAACTCTACACTAACTTAACAGATAGTTCTGACAGATCGGTTTCAAAAATCTGTCGAAACCGAAGTTGCAACACTATGGAAGAGGCAATTTTAATAGTGTCACACTTCGATTTTAATAGTGCGATGTTTTCTGTTTTAAATGCAAAAATTGATGCAGTATTTCAGAATTTTTAAAAATCAACATAGATACTGTAAAAATATTAGTCTAATGCCTTTCTACAAACCTATCAGATGTTGCGTAGCCTTCAATGCAACAAGAGGGGCCTTTGTGCGCTCTCAAAATTTTCAAAAAATATAGATATGGTTTTTTCCGAAACTTATAACATGAGTTTTACTTACCGTTCTTCTAGGTATTCTACATTTCGTCAACGGAAAGCCAAATTTGTCTAAGTCACAAAAACATATTTTTACAGAAGATTTTTTTTTTTTTGGATTTGAATTGATGTATAGCTGGACTTTTTGGCACGCATATAATATTGTTCATGTAATTTGGAAAAGCGCTTAAATCGATTTGGAAATAACGCTCAAAAAAAGACTGAGCTTTTACATTAATAGGTACATAAATAAATTATGTTTGATCAGTTGTGAAATATAAGCCTGTGAAATGGGTGACCACAACATAAAGTTTAAATTGTTCTATCTCATAAAAAATGACTCTTTGAGCTTTTTGAAATGAACTTAGTTTAAAAAATTGGCTCTTAGAACAAAACAGCTGAAATTATCTGCCAAACCAAAAGAGTTAGATCAAATCGGTTTTCAAATTCAGGAAAAGCATACCCAAATAAGTAAAACTGATTTTACCTTGATTTCTCAAAAAAGTGAACATAGAACGATTTTGCTTTCCACTGACGATTTGTCAATTATGCTATAACAATTGGAAATATAGCATTGGAATATTTTTTTTTTATCTATGCGGATATTTTATTTTTACTCAAAGTATGAACTTAATGAAATGAAGAAAATTTGAAAATAAATTCTTCTGATTAACTTGAATTATTGGTGCCGTGAAATAACGCCAAGCGAAATAAGGCCGAATGCCGAAATTCGGCTTTATTTCGCTTTACTAAAGTGAAATAACGTCAAATTTTATCGTTCGGCCTTATTTCGCTTTGAAAAGAGAAATAAGGCCGATTCGGTGTTATTTCACTTTTCAAAACGATTTACATATTTAATTAGTTAAAAAATATAAAAGTTTCATATTCTTTAAATGTAAAAGAAACTTTACATACACCAACCTCGCACTCACCCCAAATCCTATAATGAGCCCAAGCAGGGGGGTTGCAGGGGGGCAGCATGCCCCCTCAAACATACCTCACTGTTTATTCACGAATTTTAAAATTTCACAAACCTAATAAATCCTCTCCTTTATACCTATGGTTTGTAAAATTTTAGAATTGCGAATAAACAGTGAGGTATGTATGGGGGGGCATGCTGCCCCCCTGCAACCCCCCTGCTTGGACTCGCTATAAGATTTGGGGTGGGTGCGAGGTTGGGTGTATGCAAAGTTTCTTTTGTATTTTTATAGAATCTGGATTAATGAAACTTAGAAATAAAATCGAACTTTGAATTTGTTTGGTTCGGCTTTATTTCTCAGTTAACATTCGGCTTTATTTCACTCTGCCACAGCGAAATAAAGCCGAACGCTTTAGTAAAGTGAAATAAAGCCGAATTTCGACATTCGGCTTTATTTCGCTCGGCGTTATTTCACGGCACCTGAATTATTAACTTAAAAGGAATAGTACATTAATTCTAGTAGCTTCGATATAAGTATTTTTAGATTTAACTTCTATATGACAAAGTCAATAACGGTGTTCATGCAAAGATGTAAAACATTGGAGCATTTTACCAATTGGATAAGTTTACCATTTGGTTAATAAACAGTTAAAATGTATTTGGGAAGTTTTAGAAAAAGATGGAAAATTGGATACAATTTACAACTTTTCTCTGAAGAGTATTTGGTAAACTTAACGAAACGCAATTGTGACATTTTAAATAAAATATCTCAAGAAAATGAATGGAACGAAGCCGTTGTTCATTAATAATTGTCGCATCGAGATTAGTTAGTGATATATGTAGGTACATACATTAACATTTGTATGTTGTGAATGCACGAAGTTCGTAAAAAATAAAATACACGACTGGATCGCATATATGTATGTATGTAAGGGTGTCCAGCGGAATATTTTCAACTTTAAAATTCAATATAAAAAAACTACATCGTTTTTATTTATTTTTATTTCAATAAAATGCAGAGTAACAATAGTGATTTATTTTTTTTTAAAGCGATATCATCCAAATGATGGCCGTTTTTAATGCACTTTTGCAGTCGGACCCTTACATTTGCGAACCCGCTCGCTCGCTGAAATGGCACACCAATCTGTCGTTTTTTAACAATGTAAACGTTTTTGATGGCGTTCTCTAGGATTGTTGGGGCACCAGTATCGCATATTTGGTTTGTTAACATATCCATGAATATGAAAATATTCTCCGTCACTGAATAAAATGCTTCCAAGCGTAAGTGCTGTCCGAAAACCTTCCAGCATTGTTCTTGCGAAGGATTATGGCCTGAATCTTTGTACCCACGACCAGATAAGTTGCGTGCTCGGCCCATCACTAAGTCATCGAATATTAAAATGAGTAAAAAAAGCGCGACACGCACGTACCTATGATTCACAGTACTTCAAATATTGCTCCACCGCAAAACCGCGGTGCGCTCCCGACCAGTGACTCCTGGCGACTAACAATTCCTCAAATCCTGGGCTTTGAATGATACCCCTCCTGCTTACCTCAACGCGCTAGTATTTCGATAATCGCAATTTAAAGTTGAAAAATTCCCGCTGGACACCGTTTATAATCGAGCAAATTTCTTTTAGTTGCTTATTATTTGCTTCTCTGGTTTAACTTTTTCAAATGTTGTTATGAATTAATAAAAACGAAACACATTTATGTGCTCAAAAATAATCTTTGACGTTCAATTTTTGACATTTAATTTTTGACGTTTAACGAACAGCTGACTCAATTACACAGAAATTACCCAAGTTATTAAAGGGGCGTTCATGTAATCACACAATTGGTAAGTTAACGACTTTGCATAAATACCCTTAATATATTGTTATGTGTAAAAAGACTTACCCCCAGTCTCACAGTCTTGCTCAAACCTTTAACTGAGTTCAGTTGTTCTGCTGAACTAAAGTTAGATAAAATAATTTTTTTGAATTCATAAACTTTGAACAACATAAATAATAAAATGCACTTGCTTTTATGTTCAAGACACTGTGGGCTTAAGAAAATTGTAAATAAAAACATGGAAATTAAGAGAGAAAAATGAAGATAAGCATGAAATACGATATGAAAATTAGCTAAAACAACTCCTTTGATAGTGTGAGGTGAAAAAAAAAGAATACCATCTTAATTATTGATTGAATTTGATTGTATGGGAAACAAAATTTTAAATCGTTGGAGCGCTTTTTAAAAAAATTATTTTTTTATATATAAAATTCTTAAATATTTTTAAGGACAAATTTTGGAATGCAAATCTAAAGTATATACATATAGCCTATTGAATAGACCGGAAAATGAGAGGTATAATGGAACAATTACGTGCAAGGGTTTTTATTATTGAATATGTTTGTTTGGCTCATAAGCATGCTTAAAACCAAAAATGCTACTAAATTCACCGTTTTCTGAGAGAATGGTCACACTGGCCACTTTTCAGTATTTTTGGTATAACTCGAAAACTAAGCGGAATTTGACAATTTTACTTTTAATACTTTTTGTTCAAAATTAAATTTTCTATTGGAATGGATAGTTCAAAAAATTTTACGAAAAAATTTAAGCAGGAAAAGTTAACAAAAACCAACTTAAAAAAAAATCAAAAAATCAAGGATATCTAAATTTTTTGATAAATTGTGCGTAAATTTTTTTGAAGCAAAAATAGGGTCAAGACATGCAGAGACAAAACAAAGTAGAGACTAAAGGCCTTAACATGGCATGTTCAAAAATTAATATTTGTTCAAAATTGACAGAGATATTCCCATTCAAACCTTATCATTTCTTATAATTTTTCTCAGTTTTGTCCCGAAAGTCCCTTTTTCGGTACAATATGGCAAATTTCACTTTCGTAAAAATGTTCGAAATCAAAATTTTGATATAATATGACATAAGAACTATAGAGAATTTATAAAAAGGATGTAAGTTCGCAGTTTCATTTTTCGGCTGTTTTTAAATGCGTTCAGACCTACAGACCGAACAGCTGGTCCGATTGACATAAGATTTGGTACTAGGTGCTAGGAACGTTAAATTTGTCATAAAGTACCAAAAAATAGGCTTTCGGGCAAAAACTGCGGAAAATGATAAGAAATGGTAAAGTTTGAATGGCTATATCTCTGTCAATTTTTAAATAATATAGTTTTTTTAACATGTCATATTAAAGCCGTAAGACTCCAGTTTACTTTGTTCATGAATGTCTTGAGCGTATCTTTGCCCCGAAAAAAGTTATGCGCAATTTAGAAAAAAATTTAAAAATCTTTGATTTTTTTATTTTTTTTATGTTGGTTTTTGTTTACTTTTCCTGCTTAAATTTTCTTAAGAAATTTACCAAACTATCCATTTCGATAGAAAATTTAATTTTGAACAAAAAGTATTATATGTAAAATTGTCAAATTCCGCTTAGTTTTCGAGTTATACCAAAAATACTGAAAAGTGGCCAGTGTGACCATTCTCTCAGAAACGCATGGGTGAATTTAGTAGCATTTTCGGTTTCAAGCATGCTTATGAACCAAACAAACATATTCAATAATAAAAACCCTTGCACGTAATTGTTCCTTTTTAAAAGGTCTATTCAATAGGCTAATACATATGTATGCGCAGATAAAATAAAAATTTAAAAAAAAAATTGTCAACCCATTTTTGAGACATCGAATTTTCAAAAAAAGAAATTGAAACTTTAAAAAATTCAAAAACTTTTTTTTTTTGAAATGCAATATTATTTAGTTTTATCTGAAATTTGTATATAAAAAGATTTATCTAAATCCGTTCAGCCGATAATGAGAAAATTCAAAATAAAAAAAACGTTCTATGGCAGGTACAATTAATAGTTACTAGGTGTAAAGTTTTATAATTTTTGGTAGTAGATCGTACTAATTTAGTATATGGAAAAGGTTTTATCAAAATCGTAGGAGTCGTTTTTGAGAAAAAAAATATTTTCCTCTAACTTTTGTATGTAAGCTACCGTTATTTTTTCATAAATTTAAATTTGTTTCTAAAAATATGTTAGAGAGCACTAAAAAACGCTTAAATATTGAGTTTAAAAAAAATCGATCATGTCGTTTTCGAAATATTTCTTAAAAATCCAAAAAATATTTTTTTCAAAAATTTTGGTACACAAAACTATTTTTTGGAAGCTTCTGTAATATTAAAATCAGTCATACCGTTTTGAAGAAAATCAAAAATTAACAAAATGGTTCCTTTGGAGGTACCATTAACAACCATTTTTTGAAAAATGGTATTCCACCCAAAGGTAGTCTTTACTAAAAGTAATTTATTGAATTTTTTCCAAGAAAAGTTATTGAGCCGTTTTTGAGAAAAATACGATTATATAAAATTGCTAAAAAAAATTGTATAGCAGGTACTGTTATTTTTGGTTCTAAGAAAAATGAAAAAAAAAACGTGTGGTTATAATCACCAAAAATCACCATGTACTAAGTTTGAAGAAAATCGATCGAGCCGTTTAGGCTGTAGACGAACAGACAGACATACAGAATTGTGCCATCCACTTTTTGGTGTTCTCTATCATCGTAATGTCATGTTTGATTGTTATCTCAAAAAAAATTTTTTTGCACGAATCCAAAACTTGATTATAGTACCTACATTGCAAGTAAAAAACGTTCCCAAAATCGTCTCTGTTGTTGTCTGTCACTACTCTATATTCTTATTCCTTAAAAATCTGTTCGAATCTTTAAAAGTAGCACAGTAATAAAAAAAAAGTCTTCCATTCTATAAATATAACTTAACACTGTATACAACTTTCTCATAATAATTATTCGAGTTGTGGGAATTATGCAATAAAATGATTTAATAATAATTTTGTGGCGATAATACATATACTAAATGTCGAGACATAAACCTGTTGTATTGAACCATTTGCAAGCGTTCACCTTGCAAAAGTCGATGCAACAAACGAATGGCATTCTTTTAAACAGCGGCAGCCACGAGGACGGACGCCAACGGGGGTTGTTAAACATCAAAACCACACACATTGTTGCCACCATCATCGACGGTAAATCGCGCTTGCAACTAAGCATATCGGGTTAAGCAAGTCTATTTTATGTCAGAGCAAGTTTATTAACCCACCGGCATTGAATGAAAATCTATATCTTTAATTTGTATGTACGTTTACTTGCAAACATCTCTATAAGCCAAGGAGAGTCCCAGAGACCATCAACTCGACGCAGATATACATTATACATATCTAGATACTTGTAGTAATGAAAGTATAGTTAATCAGTTAATATATTATATTCTGTTCATGCTATTTTAATTTTTTGTGTATTTTTTAAACATATGCTCGGTTGCACCAAGATGGATGTATTTAAAAAAAAACATCTTTAAGAACCTTTCCATTAGTTTCGATGATAAATTGCACTCAATACTTTGTCTGTCTATTTGGTAATTTGAAACTTTTTACAACTTTTAACATCTTTCTGTCAAAGCCAATACCTATAGGAATTTTTGACATTTTGTGAATTGTTTGCGAAAAGTTTCAAGGCAATAAACCGACCTACTCTATAATGTACGTCAAAATATATTTCATTCCTTATCTGTCGAGCTACGGATCCACCGATGCGATGGATAGCTACGATAACGATGGATTCAGAAAAATAAGATCTTGAAGACCTAGTAATTTCAGTCGCATGAACAGGATTTGTAACTTTTGCTGTCAATTTCTAAAAAGTACCAGTTAGGATTCCAGCTTTTCATTGACATTTGGAACAAAATACCACATGCATATGTATATCAAAATATAATCTGCCCCTATCTTTCAGGACCTAAACTCAATCGAAGGATGTAAGCAAATGTCAATGGATTAAAACAAATCCGACAAAAGAAACAGTTTTTTCCGCTCCTGGGTCCTGGGCACACAATTCTTTCAAATCTACACAATTTTAAAATACTGCCAGGGTCATTCACGTTGAAGCGGTGCGGTCGTTAGGACTATTCCAAGGTTCGTAGATATTTTCGTTCGAAGGTTTTTAAAAATCGGTACGAACCACTGGGCATGATCCATGCTCGCCATATGAACATTAGGGTGGTCCTTAAATTGGACATTGTCTTGGATAGCCCTCATTCGATTCAAAACATTGAAAAACAATTTCCCTATTTTTTTCAGATTTTTATTTCACCCCCCTGGTCTCCCTTTTTTCACTTCAAGGTACAAATAATGAAGCTAGGGTGATTCTTATAACACGTGAAAAAGATATCAGAACTTATAGATTAGATTCCGACGAAAAAAAATCGTATCGGAGGGGGGGTCTATTTCCCCCTGTTCAGGCGGGAGGGGTAATTTTCTAAAAATTTGACCCAAAATAGAAAAAAATTATTAAAAAACAACGGGACCACTTACAATAGCATATACAGCTTTTTTTAAAGCCATGAATTCAGTCTCTAATATGTTTTTTAAATCAAGTTTCTATTGTTTATAGTTTTTGAAAAAATAATTTCCAAGCTTAGAAATAAAAACAAAAATAATAATTTCTTACGTTTGAAAGCTATTTTTTTTCAGAAGCTATTTACAATAAAAACTTGATTTAAAAAACATATTAGAGACTGAATTCGCATGGCTTTAAAAAAAGCTATAGGATGCTATTGTAAGTGGTCTCGATGTTTTTTAATAATTTGTTTCTATTTTGGGTCAAATTTTTAGAAAATTACCCCTCCCGCCTGAACGGGGGGAAATAGACCCCCCTCCGATACGATTTTTTTTTTCGTCTGAATCGAATCTATAAGTTCTGATTTTTTTTTCGCGTGTTATAAGAATCACCCTAACTCCATTATTTGAACCTTGAAGTGAAAAAAGGGAGACCAGGGGGGTGAAATAAAAATCTGAAAAAATTAGGAAATTTTTGTTCTCTATTTAGAGTCATTTGATGCCTATCCAATAGGCTGATTCAAAAAAACACTTTTTTCGAAAATCAACCCGGACCGGGCAGAATTATTAAGCTTAATTTCAGACCAAAAGATTGACATCAAAAAATTTTAATTTGAAGGTGATTTAGAGGTCGCTACCAGCGAATATCTGTTTTTTAAGCCTCCAAACCGCGAAATAGGCGTTGCGGATTATTGTGAATAACTTCTTCATTTTTTGCCCGAAATTTATGAAAATTTAATACAAACAATGTGTTATAATATTCTTTAAGAAAACTTATTGAAATACACTGACAAAAATTTTGTTATCGAAAAAATAATTATTTATTTATAAAAAAAAATATTTTATAACATGAACGGCAGTTTGAATTTAACAGTGGTGATACCGTAATAAAACTTATTAAATAACACGAAAACAATGTAGAATACGCAGAACCTGCCCCAAGAAATATTTTACTCAATATATCAATTTTAACGTCTTCAAATTCCACCATTGGTTGAATAATAGTTTGATTTTTTTCACAATTGTATCTCTCATCTGGTTGGGATACCTAGGCGCTTCCAATTTTCCATTAATTGTTTTGAAGTTGCTATGGCACTATTACGATTATAAAATGCAATATAAAATGATGGTACGCTAACACAGACAGAACTTCTTGTTACTCATCAAATAATTTAAAAATGGCGAAGCTTCCGATGATTGTTCCTCTTTTTTCATGTGTCGATAGTAAACTTTAGAAGAATGCCGTGGGAAAAGTACTGATTGGATATATAAATAATGGTCATCTATCATTCAGTATGGAAAATTAAATTATATAATGAATTTTTTTCTGACAAGACTGAGAACTTTCAATTGATGAAGCGCGTACTCACCAAAAGCTTTAGAAGAATGTCGTGAGCAAAGTACTGATAGGAATGACTTGAAATTTATACAGGGCATTGATTTTATGTATGTCTACCAGAAAATGAACAAAATTAATCTTAATAACGATTATTTGTTGTAAGGACAGGACTTTTTTCAAATAAACCTCGGATATTAATCGTTAAAATTGATATATTGAGTAAAATATTTCTTGGGGCAGGTTCTGCGTATTCTACATTGTTTTCGTGTTATTTAATAAGTTTTATTACGGTATCACCACTGTTAAATTCAAACTGCCGTTCATGTTATAAAATATTTTTTTTTATAAATAAATAATTATTTTTTCGATAACAAAATTTTTGTCAGTGTATTTCAATAAGTTTTCTTAAAGAATATTATAACACATTGTTTGTATTAAATTTTCATAAATTTCGGGCAAAAAATGAAGAAGTTATTCACAATAATCCGCAACGCCTATTTCGCGGTTTGGAGGCTTAAAAAACAGATATTCGCTGGTAGCGACCTCTAAATAACCTTCAAATTAAAATTTTTTGATGTCAATCTTTTGGTCTGAAACTAAGCTTAATAATTCCGCCCGGTCCGGGTTGATTTTCGAGAAAAGTGTTTTTTTGAATCACCCTACTATCCAAGTTGGAATTTCAAAAAAACCCAATATAAGGACCACCCTAATGAACATGTCTTGAAATAAACCAATGGAGGCACAACAATCCATAGGCGTGAAGTGTTATTCCATACAAATCAGATTGCTGATTGGATTTTGGTTTGTATGTTGACAATCGTTCATACCCAATGGAGCCGAAATGTTACGATTGTCTGGACGTTTATTGAGAGCCAGTCATTAAGGCTGACAAGAGGTTCGTTGAAATTTGTTATGGAAAATTGAAAAGTTCTATTGTGAACGACCCTCTTGCGTTGACGTTTTCTACGCACATTAAAATATTTGTTGCGATCCACCCCATTTAGCTGTCAAAGACTATTCGGAAACAGAGTATAACAATCTGTCAAATATGTTCCTACGAAACGGAGTAGATCAAATCTTCAAAGACATCTTTGAAAAATCATCACATATTCATCTCCACCCTAATTGACCAATTTCAGAAAAGTCTTTGGTGCAACTGAGCATCAATGAGTTAAATTATACTACCACCATAAGAAGATTTCAGATGACCTTCAGCAGTCGTTGTCGCGTCATAATTGCCATAAAAAATTATATATGGTTGCGGCAAAATGTAAACAAAGCTAAATCAACAACGATTTTTTTGGTATTCGGTTTCGATTTAAAGATGAATAATTATTTTTGTGAAATGTCATTCTGCAAACATACGACATTAAAAGCGAGATTACCTACATACCGATGTATGTAGGTACGTATGTATGTATGCGTGATGTATGCATGTACTGTACATATGTACTATGTATGTATATTTGTAAAGCTCTTAACAGGAAATAAGTTAAAACTTCGACGGTGTTTTCATGAGCAATTAAACATTTTTTTGTTTTTGTTAAGTGACAGCTGGTCGTAAACCAAGACGTAAACATCAATGATTAATTCCATTTCGATTCGATGTGAATAGGTCAGTCTGTTAGTCGGTTAATTTTTTTTTTTATGTATATACATATGAATGTACATATGTAAGGGGATTTAATTTAAGTTTCGTTTAATTTACCAACTTATCACTTTATTTAGACTTAATGGAACCATTTTGAGAGTGTAAGAAACAATTTACTCAGAAATCATATATACTCGCAAGTACCTACTACACGAAAGTTGTTTAACACAATTTCAACCGCGTCGGTTGGTGCGGTAACCTTGATGGTGGAACTCGTTTTGGCTGCGCCTCTGTTTGATTTCAATTCTCGACACGAGGTTGTTTCAAGATTTCTTATATGAGAGGCCTTTTAAAAAATTCAGACTAAGGGAATATAAGTGGTCGTGATGGCGGTTGTGTTCTTTGAGACAATCACAATCACCCAGTGAACTGGTATCTATAATAATGGAATGTCATTCAGAAATTATTGTTGAATTATTCTCTATTGATTGAGGTTTTCAAGTGTGGCCGCTGGTATGTTAACCAAGGTGAAGTTATTCAAATTTGTTTTGATTAAAGTAATAAAATTGGGTGAAAAAATGCATTATAAGTGATTTAATTCGAGGTGGTTATTCAGGTTTCATTTTTGTTTAAGCTAAAAAAAGGCAATTGAGGTAGGTCTGCCTTATAACGGAAGTCGTACATAACAAAGCAAATATCAACATCATTGAACTAAGGAAGACTACAGCTGTTACTCCACAAGGATTACAAGATATCTTACAAAGCAGAAGCCCCCAATCAACTTACTTTTGCATTTTTACCAATTGACCCACATACTTATACCACAGTTAGGCGTTGGCCTTAATCAGTTGAGAAGCTGTCTAGCTTGGTAGAGAGATGACGAGAAATCTTTTGGATCTTTCACCTATTGCCCACTTAATTGGATAACGTACATGCATAATAGATCGTGCGAGTTATGATATCAGCACGATGCAATTGAGTTGTAATTGGCTCACTGCGTGCAGTTGCTCGAACCCATTTCAACCCCCTTACATTAACCTACAACATAAAACAGCAAAGAACAAAGTTATATTTCCTGTCGCTATATTAAGAGCCAATTCTTTGTCATGCAAGAAAGACGATAAATATTTTAATTTTAGCCCAATTTGGGTCACTGGGCTCAGTTGCTAGGGGGACCATTTCAAGACTCTTAAACTTAACAGCAACACTTAAGTCAACAGAAAAAGTATATTTCCTGTAGCTTTACTCAGTTATGGAATTAAAACGAAACACTTTAGCCCAAATTGGGCCACTGAGCCCAGTTGCTCGCGGTCAATTTAAAGCTTAAAATATTTAATCATAAAAAAAAGATACAATATTTCCTGTTGCTGTATTAAGTGCTGCTACTCAAGTTATGGAATTAAAAAAAAGTTCTTTCGTCCAAATTGGGTCACTGAGCTCAGTTAATTGGCGCCCAACCTTACATTAAATTATAACACAGCTGAACAACAAAAAGTGCAGCTACTAAGTTATGGAAACAAAACAAAGCACTTTTGCGCAAATTGGGTCACTGGGCTCAGCTGCCTGGGGGCTATTTCAACCTAATAACAACATTTAATGCTACAACTAATAAATTAAAAAAAAAAAAATATTTCTTGTAGCAACTATATTAAGTCCCACAACATTGAAATTGAATTAAAACATTTAAGCCCGAATTGGGTCACTGGGCTCAGTTGCTTGGGACTTGTGGGATAGAAAGCTACCATATGGAAATTTATAACCAACTGCCTGTTATGATTAACCCACCGTTAAAAAACTCAATAAACTTTATTACCTCAAAAGAATTAAAAATTCAAACATAGAAAAAAGCATTTCAGACAACATTTTTTAAAAATTCAAAAATGTTTCTCGAGTTTCAATATGATTTTCGAGTAGCTAGCTAGCTATTTTATAACAAACTTTGAATGAACTTCCCACATACTCCATATATCACACGTCTGCATATCCTAATACGCATTTAAATATTTGCATCATTTTGAATCGTTAAACTACACATTGTAGTGTTTACATCTATGTTTAGATTGCTAATAAAATTCAACAAATGTGTATACGGAAGACAAATAAAACAACTTGCACACAAAATATGACACGACTTTGGTATAACACGATTCACGATGATTTTCTATTCGTATTCATGTCGTGTCGGAATCGATGCAGTCGTCCTTGAAACAAAATACAAAATAAAATCATCCCACACTTTTCATCTCATAAATCTTTGCATGTGTAAATATAAGAAACAAAAACTATATAAAACTATAAATGAAATGTGTACAACGTATGAGAAATCTTTCAAGATTTTGTAATACGTTTCTTGAAATTAAAAAAAAAAACAAAAAAAAAATGTTATTTTTTATTGCGTTCAGATTGTACGTGTTTGGAAAATTGACAAGAAAGCATGTGCTCTTAAACGAATTATTACATTTGATAAGATCCATGTGCTATGTATAGAAACTTACAACTTTGTTTTGTTCATCTAAAATGCACTGTTTAGTAACCATTACAATAAACAAGATGTCTCAGGAAACATCGCGAGTGCTAGTAACAAACTTCTCGACTGTGCACAGAAAAACATTGACAGTATCTTAATTTTGCAGACTAAGGAACAGCACGGTATAGTTTGATGATCCGCAAAAAGATGACACATTAAATTCATGAATAATATCAGCAATATCATTGATAAATAATTAAACAATAGTGGACCCAAATGGCTACCTTCAGGGATACAAAATGGGACTAGGATTTATCGTGCCAAAAAGTCCATAATTTTAACTCTTAAGAGTTAAATGGGGCTTCCACGTTCATATATCAGTTATATCATCAATAAATAATTAAACAATAGTGGACCCAAATGGCATCCTTAAGGGACACCAAATGATACTAGGATTTACTCTGACAAATAGTCCAAAATTTTAACACTAAGGATCAAGCCGGTCCTCGACGTACGTATGTACATCAATTATATCATTAGTAAATAATGAAACAATAGTGGACTCAAATGGCTACCTTGAGTGACACCAAATGAGAGAAGGATTCACTCTGACAAATAGTCCAAAATTTAAACTTTAAGGATCAAGCAGGTTATATCATTAGTAAATTAAAAGTGAGACTAGCATTTACTCTGACAATTAGTCCACAATTTTAACTTTTAGAGTTAAGAGGGTCTGTCGCATTCAGGTCAAAATTTTGAATATATTTACAATATGAGAAAAGGTATTACATATGGGTGAATAAAATACAAACAAACTTGAACTTCGAATGAACAAACGTCATTGAAACAGAACAGATAAATTATTAAACAAAACAACGTTTCATTTTCAAAGCAAAAATAGCCATAATTTAAATAACAAATTAAAATGTTGTAACAAAAATTTACAGTCTGCGGCGCTGAAAAGTTTAACATAGCATTTTATCAGTCAATCATCAATGTGAAGTTTTACATTTCATGTCTACTTGCATTCCAGTTTTTTACTTTACAATTAACAACAATTAAATTTTTTTTAATAAATTAATGTCAAATGATTATTTCTCACTGACACAAAAAAATACAGTTAAAAAAAAAGTAGACTACAGTCTACAGAACAATGGGGAAAAGTGCAACAATCATTCCACTTTGTGTAGCTGAAACTAGAATAAGGTACTTCACCTCAGCCATTGTTAAATCTTCAATGTTACTAGTCTCTCTCTGCTGATGGCGAACGCCATAGATGCGTGTACAAACAAAAACGGACAAATAGAAATATGTAATAAAAAGAAAAAAACAGTTGAATTCACATCTAACTGTTTCGAAAAAAGTTTCCCTCATTACACATAAAAGAACATCATCAAAATTATGATGTTCAACACTAACAAAAAAAGAGAACTTCAAAATTCAAAATCTAAAAAAAAAAAGTTGATGTCGGCAAAATTAACACGCCTGTGTTTTTGCGAAAGTACAGTGGAACAGTTTGTACAAAAAAGCGGGAATGAATTTGAAATGGTTTTCTGAAAATATAATTTTGTTGAAAGAGAATTTTCATTGATGATAAAAATGAAGGATTTAAATTTTGTATTCAATTTCGGCAGCTAAATGCCAAAAAAACTGCTTAGTCCATTTTCACAAATTTTACAGCAGCCAAAAAAATATAAATTTGCATAAAGCTCCATATAAAAACTTAATTTTCAACAAATACTTATAATCTATACGATTGGACGGTGAACGCATTATGGTCAAGTAAATGCGTTGACTCTTTGACCTCACCTTAAATGTCAAAAAGTAATCAACACACTACCAACGGAACACCAACGTTGGCGGTGTCAATGCATAAAACATTGACAATCACACAAATGATGCCAGTTTTTGTGTAATATTTGTCTTTTTATTCATTAAAAACATCACAAAATTATTATTTCTAGCTCAATATAACTTTTCATTTTATCCCAACCTAGTTCCTCTTATGTCCTACTGTAAAAACGGCTAGATATCTATTATTGTGACCGACAACTACTAGCGACGGTTTCTCATTTACATTAGCGTGAATGAGAAAAAAGAAAAATTTTGTATAATTTTTTTGTATTTCTTCTATTATCTAGCGGTGGAGTTTCCTTTGCTTCCCTCAATTGATCCAGTATGAAGAGTCAGAAGAAGGAGAAGCTTACAAAAGAAAAAAAAATGTTAAAGTATAGAAATATGTAGTAAGTACAATAATGTTGCTTGCTGGTTGTCCCTTTGCTTCATGCTGTGCACTGTTGAGTGCTGCTATTACTCTACACCCATTGATTCTGTTGCATTAGTGGAACATCATCAACATACAAACAAACACTCCTGTTCTATTTGTCGAAAAGCCGATGAGGAACGGTAGAAAGAGTAGGGAAAAAAGGGGACTGGGGAGGGTTGAAGAGATTGGGAGCAAAGTTAATGGACGTGGATACATGGATGATGATGATGGCTTGATGGTTGGATTGATGGCACAGCAACGAGCAATATGATGATGACTTGTTGGCGAAAAAACACCATAGAAATAAGAAACAGAAAGAAAGGCAGAGATAATATAGTAAGAGGTTACTACCGGCCATTGACTTTGTCTCGTTGATGACCTTGCCCGAAAAAGAGACAGCAAAAGTAAAAGAAACAAAAAAAGAAAAGAGAAAAGAAAAGAAAGCCAAACGAGAATGTTATAAGAAAATAAAACACACATCAGCAAACCAAGAACTTTTTTCGATGCAATGTTTATTTTTGTAGTTAGTCAAGTTAGTCAATGACTTCTTCTTTTTTTTCGTTTTTTTGTAAATGAAGTGTTGGGTCTTTGAAAATTTCTTTATAGTCTTGTGGTTAAGCATTCTTTATATTACTAGCTAATTAGAAATTAAAATCAAATGAAAATTGAATTTGTTTTAATTTGTTTCTTTTTTACGAGTCATAACAAATATGACATTTAGCAATTTTATATTTCGTCCGTCCAAAGGTAAAACTCACTAAGTGCAGAAAAAAATGTTAAAGAAAATGAGAATGAAATAACTTTTTTAATCGAAAAGGTCCTATTTTCCACGATTTTTATAAAGACATTGAGGCCCATTTGCTGATACGAAACTTAAATAATTTAAGTAGAACATAAGGGCTTATGTGACAGTTTACGCAGAGGAAAACGTAGAACATAAGCTTTTTAAGTAGAAAATAAATGCTTAAGTATCGTATGAGCAAACGGCTCTGAAAGGTATGCCCAGGAACTTAATTTTAAAATTTAAGGAACATGACTTTTCAGCTTCAAAACGTATGATTAAATCTAATTTCCTTCAATGGGACATTATGTTAGTTAGTGAGTTTTATCTATGAGCCGATGATGGTTTCAGAAATCTCAGAGGACTCCGTATTCTCAAAAATAGTTCACGTTAGCTGTCAAAAACTGCGCCCGTGCGCCCACTAAAACACCACTTCAGGTTTTTTTTTATTTAAATATCAAAAATAGATACCTAGATACAGATTGGAACAAATTGTATAGGTAAGTTGGCGTTTACGAGATCTGATAGCAACCGAATCAACTTACAGGGTACAGCAGCTTATAACAAATTCTTTTTATTTGGGGTTGGTTTTTTTCATTTGGGAATTCCCTACATGTGAGTACAAAACGGTTGAACTCAAAAGCTATAGGAATATTTTTTGTATTTTAAAAGCAAATAATTTATAAGATAAATAACGTCTTCTATTTATTTTCTATTTTGAAGGTGTTTACTAATAATGGCGCAAAATTAAATTGAATTAAACTTGAATCTTACACATTTGTAGGGCAAGCTTTTCGGTGCGAGAGCTTCTAATCTCCGAGTAAAACCTGAGCTAACTACCGAAGTTGTTTTACAGTCTATTTAAATCCCGAGTTAACTCATCCTATGTGGTGAGTTAACTCAGGGACTAAACTGAGGGCGATTTCTGTTTCGGTGCCATTTCGATATCGATAGTGGAAGGCAAAATGTGTGATATCCATAGAGTCGCACATCGATTTCAATAGATTTTTGACAACTGAAAGACAAAGTTATTCCTCAGCTGAAAAACTGCTTCTGTAAAACCTGTTGCTTATCTCATTGAGCAAAACGCCCAAATAATAATAATTTCATCAAAATGGGTGGAAACGATGCGCACTCATTTGACGAATAACATCGTTTGGTCATCTTAGCTATTCAATGTTTGGTGGCCAAATTGAAGACGACCAGTTCAGTGAACAACCGTACTTCAACAAAATAAAGGATGCATCGAAAACATTGCCGCTACTTATGAATATGCAGGAGAACTCGAGGCATTCAAAAACATAAATTTATTCAACGGAGGCCAAATTGGATGATATAGATGTGAACGACAAGTGATTGCAACAGGACAGCACTACGTGTCACACAGCTGATGCAACAAAGAACATTCTTCATGACCGATTTGAGGGAAAGGTTATTTCTCGCGGACGTGACGTGATTTGGCAACCAAGATGGCGCGAATTTACCAGATTAGACCGGGTTTTTTGAAGTTGCTGGTTTATGCTGGTCGACCAATGCCCTCCAAGTCAACATAATAAGTGCAGACGGATCTATAGTCATTGAAAATTAAACTCTCGAATCCGTGCCATATGAACGATGACATATACCATGCATAGTGGAATAAATTGGCCTTTTAAAAAAAATCCATTACAACCTCACACACAGCCTGTTTTATTCCATTTCAGCATCGACCCACTCTTATTGGAAAATCATATGTTTTTTTCTATCAATTTATTTGTCAAGAGTTGAGTTACATTGATAGCCATTCTCAAATACAACATAGTACACTTAAGCATCATAATGTTTTATTTAAAATAGGTATCATTTACAAGAAAAACCTGAGAATTTAACTATGGGAAACCAGTAGAGGTCCAAAGACAGAATCTTATGGTACCCCAATGTAAAACAATTTTTTTAATTACATATGTATGTAGGTTCATTTTGTTTATGAAACAAAAACAAAAATTATACAAAAACAAGTGGCATTCAAACAAAAACGCAATTAAAAATAACTTACTCATTTCTGTGTCATAGATTTGTTCAGCTCATGATCACCATCAGTCATCACAATAAGTGAGAATTTTAGAGAAGGAAAAAAATCACTAGCCTCTATCTATTTATCTTCTATATTGTAATCGATTGATATGTAGATACATGTATACTTTATATCTTACAAACATTAAAAGGTACTTGTGCACTTGTGGGTATACAAATTAAATGACAACTTAAACAGAAATAACGACGCAACAAGTTAGAACCCTAATTAAATTCCAACTTATTCACTTATCTTTCATTTTTCATCACATAAACACACTCACAACACTGATGCAGAAATTATATATATTTTGAAGGACATTCCAGTTTCAAGCCAAAAAAACAACTTGTTGAATTATTTTCTATACCAACACTATTGCAACAACAAATTGGGTGTGCAAAAATACAAAAAAATAATCAAACAAACAAAAAACAAACTCAGATAAGATTCTTTGCAATTTTAACCGTGGTTCTCGAGTTTTTATTTTATATTATTATTTTAGTGAATTCCACACTCTAAAACCCTGAGCAATCTGGTTGGAAGCTTATTATCCGTGAAATTAATATTTGGAGCAACGACAACGAGAAAAGAATCAACGCAATGTCCTTGTTTATGTCGCGGGGAAAGAATTGGTTGTCTTAGACGACACGGCGAATGAGAGCACCTTGATCCCGATCCCGCAATGGTGGCTATATGATGAAGAACATAAAGAAGAAGAACTCAGCAAAGCACATACTGTATAGACCTCAAAACGAAAACGATAAAGAAACCCGACAAAAGAAAATGCGATGAGAGCCTCCTCCGAGAATCCGTGACTCTTTTTTTCTAGAGAACCATCAAGGTACGAAAACAACGACCAACTGATCGTGGTTTTCTGCAAGCCAAAGAACAAACTCCATCATCATGGTAGGTCTATCGCCAGAGGGCTGTGGGGTTAGGGGTGAGTCAAAGCATGATACCAAAGCAACGGTGATGGTGGCATCAAAGGGGAATCTCTATACGACTACGAGTATAGCCAACTCCAACAAACAACCAGAGCTAGCAAGGTGAACTCTCAATACAAAGACTGTGAGAGTCACCGACCGGGCCCGACCACGAGCACCATGGCTTGGCCGGCAGTCGAAGCCACCTCTAAGCACAACATACAGCTTTGCTGCAAAATGCTAACCAGGCCAAACGTAATGTGTGTGCGAATCGAACCGCACATGACGCCCGCCTTCGCCTTCTTCTCTTCCAACGGACTTCGTTCAACCATTACATTGTCTTGTCGTCACCTGAAGACGAATATCCATGTCGTGGAGCATGGTTGCCAACTTAGTTAACTAAAACAAATTTGTATTGGTTTTAAGCTTTTACGAATGGACACTACATACATCTGTTCATCTTAATACGTTCCATATATCTCGTTTTGAAACAATACTTACTGATTGACAGACGTTAGATTTCCCACCTTATTTAAGATATTTTACATTATGGTCGCATGGACAAACTTAAATTTCAAGTTGTTGGCGAACAGACATGAACCGATTTTGAACAACTTCACGGAAATTCAAACAATCAAGCGGGATATCGACAGTTACCTTTACGATTTGAGCTCATTGAGCTCAATCGGTTCACAGTAGAGCTCTTGAAATTCGGGTACCCGAAAATCCGCCCGGGTACCCGGATACCTGAATAACCGGGTATTACCGGGTACGCGAAAATTTAAAAATACACACTTTAATATTGCACAAATTCACTTCCTTTGGTCTAGGGCAATTTGATTTTTGTGCTAAAGTCGAATTTATACATTTAAAATGCAGAGATACATAGGTATCATAGGAAACACATGATTACTCGGGTACCCGGGTACCCTTAGACTTGCCAATCGGGTACTCGGCTACCGGGGTAATACCCGCGTATTTTTCTACCCGGCTACCCGGGTAGTTGAGACCCCAGGTATTACCCGGGAAAATCAAGAGCCTTTCTTCACAGCTATCAGACCCCATAGCATAAATACAAACATATGTTTATAGAAAAAGAAAATTGTTGTTCCAGGTTTAAAAATTTGGAAAAAAAATATTATTGGCAGTTGTTGGCAATAATTGCTTCTTTCGTTCACCGATAGTAGTTCGTTAAAACGAGAGGTTTGCATATCTATTTGTTTATTGCTCTTTCGAGTTTAATAAAAATTGAAAAAAAACAGACCAACTAACGAACTTAGATATACAAAAAACAAAAAAAATTGAATTTTGATTTGACTGTGGAAGATAAATAAACTTACAAAGAATACAAAAAAAACATACAACGATTCAATTATAGGGTGATTCATGCAGTGTTTTGTGGTCTGCACATGTGTGGTTATCTAATAGCCGATCATTGTTTTGTATCGATAGAGGTTATCTTAAAGATTGCCGGTTTTCTATATGCATGACAAAAATGAAGCTATACATGTATGAACGTAACGTAAATACATACATATAGATAGTTTTGTGATGATTAATCTTTTTCTCTTCAAATTGTATATCTTGATTGAAAGTTTATTCGATGAATATGTCAGGCTTTTCTAAAGCTGGAGTACTTAATTGCTATTATACCTACTACAAAAATATAGGTGGTGGTTGATTCGCAATGTTAAGATTATATCAAAATAATATATGTGTACATAAAGGGTGTTTTTTTTTTAGACGTGTGGTTGTCAATCTGGCAATAAATTTTTCGGAGTTGGTCTTTTTGACAGCTGTCACTTGATTTATGCTCAGTTTCGTATGCCATTTCATAATGAATAGATTTACTCCTGAACAACGTTTGCAAATCGTGCAAATTTATTACAAAAATAATGGTTCGGGTCAACATAACCACCCAACAGAGTCGGTAATTCGAGCAACCATGGATCGGTTTCCCACCACGTTAGCTCTAGTGGATAGTGCGCATCCTCAGAGACGCCGTACATTGCGCACCGAAGGCGTTATTGCTGCTGTGGAGCAGAGTATCAAAGAAGACCCGAATGAGTTCATCCGCCATCGCGTCAAAAATTGGTGGTCGAAAATTGGGCCTCTCGGCTGGAATATATTCGAGCCAGCCGTGGTGGCGACTTGCCCGAAATCATTTTTAAAACATAACGGCAAACTCTTATCTTTATAATAAAGCTAAATTCTTGGCCATAACATTCAATTATATCCGTTTTATTTGTTCTTGAAAACCACACGTCTAAAAAAACGCCCTTTATATCCAAGTGAGATCGCCGGGAGGAAAGGCCAATTTGTGTGGCCTAGAGGTTGTATTGGCTAGAGGTCATTAACAACTATATTTAGTCAATAATTTCAATTAAATAGATCTAAGTCTTTTCCTTGGCTGATTTATTTAACATGTACATACAGAATGTTATGAAAAAAACCTTCTATTATACATATCAAAGGCTTAAGAGGTGATTATCAGTTTTTACCAATTAAGATGTCAAACAATTTTAGGAGAATAATTTATTAAAGTCACCGACATCTGAGTTCTGAGAGATGAGTAAGTAAAAAATCGAGTAATTTAAATTCTTTTAAGTTTATGAAGTTAGGTTACTATAAGGGCCGGGTTTGCAGTATAGAGTTAACTCTGATGTCGTTTTTGATTGGACGTTCGGAGTACTCCTTTTCCACTCCATTTTGACTCCTTCTACTCCAAAAGCCTTCGATTGACTGTTCCGAGTAAGGTTTTCGGAGTCTTTTTCTGTTCCTGATTTCAAGATGGAGTAGATTTGGAACACACGCATACATAGGTATACAGTTTTTCGTCGCACTACTTGTCAAAAGTGATGAATGCTTGAAAAAAACCATTTTATAATAATATGACATCATTCTGTAGTGTGTGTGTAAATTTGACAACGCGATGTTTTCATATTCTATTGAAATCAAAAAGGAGTAGAACAGTCAGAAAATCCAATCGAAAACGACATGAGTTAGATCAGAGTTAGCTAGTTCGAAAATAAATCAACACAGAGTTTTTCTTTAATTTGTCAAGAATCTATTGAAATCCAGGTGCGACACTCTGGATACCACCCTTTTACGCCTTTCACTATATGACTTGAGATGGCGCCACAACGTAGATTGCACTTTCTAGAAGATTTCAATAACTTTCACCATCGAAATCGAGATGGCACCACAACGGAAACAGCCCTCTGTTTAGTCCCTGAGTGAATTCATCAAATAATTTGAACTACCTTTGAGTTAACATTGGATTTAAATTGACTTAAAAACACATTTATGACAGGTACTACTAGCGTGCCAAAGCTCAACCCATTAGGATGAAGTGCTAGGTTATGTCTATAATAGCCCAATTGAGCGAAATTCGAAGAACAAAATACTTTTCGGGGCTTGTAAGCGGTATATTGCCCCGATGAACGAGTGTAAGCGTTACTTTTTGGACCTTGTTCAATGCTAATTAACAAACATTACAAAAGATCAACGACGAGCACATGTTTATTTTGTATGTTTTTTTGTTGCATGTTGCAAACGATCCTCACATCAAAAGGTCTCCAGGTGCGCTATAAGCGCTCTATTTTGAGGAGACACATTACTTAGTTGAAAGTATCATTACAATTTGAACGACGAGCAGATTCTCAATTTGTTTTCTACTGCAAGCTCCCGGACTAGTAGTTACTAGGCTTAAATACGAAACAAAAAAAACTCAGAATAAATCGTCTAATTTGAATTAATAACAAGATAGAATTTTACCACAAGCTCAACTATTCCTAAAAAAAACAGAGTCATCGACTTTTTGATATTAATCACGTCTTGAGTTTTAGAGCATCATCCTACTTCTCTACAGTTATTATGTAGGTACATAATATGTTCTGTACATACATACCTCTACATAAATACGACTCCTCCTCGAAAGCATTTCCGCACTATGACTCATACCAGTACTCCAGGTTTTCTTTCTTTTACATCGCGTTTAATATTAATATGCATTGCACAACAGAACATATAAGGAGAAGACGACTTAGAAGAAAAAGAAGAAGGCGAAGGCGAAAAAAAGGTGAAACAACTGGGAAGTCAGAGAATTCCAGGACTAACACATCAAAATGAATGGTGCTCCATGTAATTGCTCAGTGTAATGCGTGCCTCAATTTTAACGACAGCAACAACAACAAAACCGAAGACGATGATGATGGTGATACGACCCACCTTTACACCACCAATGTACCTACTTAAATTTATGTATATAATTTTTACGAAAAAGAACAAATCAATGCCATCAGTCTCAACGTGTAAATTTGCCACTAACATAATATATACCACGGCATGCGATAAAAAGACTAACTTTTCTTATTGCAACATCTCTTCCTTTTTCCACCATCACCGCCCACTCTTCAACTCAAATCGAGCTTTGCATTTCATTGCATGTCATCATGGATATTTAGGGGCAGCGGTGGCAATAGATTCATTAATGCACTTTATTCTCATTATGTTTTCAATAAAGAAAACTTTTTCAAAGCCTTACAAATTATTTTTCTTTTACTTTTACCATGTGAACTGGGTAAAACAGTTTGTTGGAGAGTGGATAACAAGTTGTTGTCGAAATGAGAATGAGGATAAGGAAATGGAAATGTATAATCCAACTGTTGGATCAAACAAAACAAGACCATGAGAAATGAAACAATTTAATCAGATAGTAAAGTTAGCACAGTGGCGTCTTAAGTAATACATATCTCGAAAACAGTTTACTGTACCAAAAATTGAATTGAAAAACACAAGTGTGCTACAATATTAAAATTCAGTTTTGTGTTTTATCTTAATCACTTTCCCGAAATAAGTCACGATCACCACATTCCAATCGGGTCTGAAAAAGGCCTAGGACAGACCTCAGGGATTATTAGGCAGATACTATAACAAAATGGTGCTTTCTGTGGATTAACAGGAGATGACTTTTATTTACTCGAGGCATAGCGCATAGGTGTTTTGTTTTTCGTCGTCAAACCCTTTTCAAAACGTTCTTATTTATTTAATACTATGTTTCCACCAAAAGTTTATCTCAGATTAGATTTAATAAATCTTTTTGGTGTTTCTACCGCACAAAAAGATTTAAAAAAGATTAAATTTGACAGCACCTTCAAAAATGCAAATGGCGTTCCAATTTTTCTTATGAAGTGCGAATGAGACAGAATGTTTGATTCGTGTAAAACAATGAAGAACTGAATGCGAGTCTCGAATGAATCGTTCAGCACCATTTAAGAAAAGGTTAGTTCGATTTGTAAAACTATTTGTCCTAGGAAGATTTAACAAGATTAATTTCTAATCTTCAAGATTTACGAAATAAATTTGTATGGTAAATCTCCGAGATTTTAAGGAGATTTGAGGTAAATCTTATTAAATCTCAGATTAGCGTCAGGTGGAAATGTAGCATAAGATAGAACTATAATAATCGGGGCGATATGTAGCTTTCCGAAACGTAAAATTGATAAGTCACCCATAAAGCACTGAAGTGGTTGAAAGTGAAAGACACGGATATAATTGTTTGTTCTATTTTTTGTGTACTCATTCAGTGAAATATTTTTTAAATGTGAAATGTTTTGAACTATCTATGTAAAAAATAATTTAATAAAATTCGTAGTTCTGGGAAGTAAACGAACATAATATAATTTAAGATTTAACTTCATTCATTCAGCAAATAAGAATCGAAAGTTAAACAACTCAAACGCCAACTTCTTTTTAGTTTCCACCATTCGATTTTTTAAGCCACTTTTTACGTAAGAGGTTCTGACGGCAAAACTTAACGAAGACTTTTGTGTTGTTTGTTTTTCTTATGCCTATTTTAGTTGGGCCTTCAGACTTGGACATTTTTGTTCAGTTTATATATTTGAAAAAAATAAGTTCACCTGGCAGAAAGATTTAAAAGCAGGTTGGTGTTGAAAGTACTTGTCAGATCTCATTTGACAGAATATTTTTTTTATTGTCAAACGATGAAAATGGAGTCGTTCCCATTCGGAAGTTCAGAGTGCTCCTTTTTTTTTTTTTTTTTTCTTTTTCACTCATTCTACTCCAAAAGTCTTCGATTGGCTGTTCCGAGTTATGTTTCCAGAGTATTTTGTTTTCAGTTTAAACAATGAATGGAGTAGATGTAGGAGTAGTAGATAACGCAACTGTAAAAATGGGAAGTTTTTGCAAGCTTAATCAAGGCCCTGGAAAGTCTTTGGTAGGGGAAATCTAGACAAAGAAAACTTGTCAAATACTCGTGTGGCCCTCGCTAGTAAAAACTTGTCGGATAAGTCTTGTTATTCAGAGCATGTATGTAGGTGAGAAGCAGGCAAGAAAAACATTCTACCGGAGGGGGGTAATATCAACCACCACTGGGACTGGAGCGGCAATTTAATAAAATAATTGCATAAAATAGAAAAAAAAATCGGCAAAACTTGCAGTAGTGTTTGAAGCTTTATGGAAAGCCAGAAGTCCATTTTAATAGTTGATTATTAAATAAATCCTTAATGCTAAGTCTTCTACTTGACTGATTTATTTCAGTAGTATATAGAATTTGTATTATAAAACCTTCTTATATAGAAACTATGCCTGGCCCAGGGCAAAAAAACTTCCAGCTTAATGATTAGGAATTCTAATCTTGTTGG
Organism: Dasysyrphus tricinctus; assembly: GCA_963921185.1. Classification (NCBI taxonomy): domain Eukaryota; kingdom Metazoa; phylum Arthropoda; class Insecta; order Diptera; family Syrphidae; genus Dasysyrphus; species Dasysyrphus tricinctus. The sequence goes on along the minus strand of OY992533.1, from coordinate 16,404,856 downwards.
ATATAGTTTACAGTGGATTTTCGTTGAAAAATTCATGTAAGTTGAACTGAACTTAATATAAATTGCGTATGACAAAGCCCTCACTATGTCACTGATGAGTTCAAGTGAGTAAGCCGAACGAAACGCCAATTTATAGGACTAAAGGCCATAAAAAGCTATTTTGAATCAATAATTCAACAAGTCCAATCCTTAATGCTAAGTCTTCTACTTGGCTGATTTATTTCAGTAGTATATAGAATTTGTATTATAAAACCTTCTTATATAGATTATTAAATAAAGTTCTTTGAATAAACAATTTCAGCAAAATCAGTTTTCAAAGCTATAATTAAAAAAAAGTAATAATTTTTCTTCAAAATATTGACTGTAAAACTATTTTTCGCCAAAACTGTTCATCAAAAAAACTTAATTTAAAAAGAAGCCGAAGAATGGATTTCTGGCTTTCCAAAAAGCTACAAAACATTACTGTAAGTACTGCCGTTGTTTTTTAATTTTTTTTTCTGCATTTAGAGCCTTTTTGGACCCATCCGGGATGACCTTTTTTAACGACCACCCTAATGTACATAACATATATGGGATTCAATCTCAGCATTATGCAACTATATTGCGAAATAGCTCATTAGTTAGCGTATTGGACTGGTAATCAGGAGATTACAGGATCGAGTCCCAGCGAAGACAACTTGTTTTATTTCATTAAATAAAAAAATAAAATAAAATTTAGTGGAGGAACGATAGCCCAAAAAAGTGCATTATTCAAGAACCCGGGGAACCTGCTCCGATTTTGATGATTTTTTTTTTAAATTTAGGAAATTGAAATTAAAAAAAAGTTTACAATTCAAAAATCGACGCTCTCAACAGGAAATTTTTTAAAAATTGAAAAACTAAATTTTTTTCAAAAACAAAATAATTTTTCCTGAATTTGCTTGGAATAATTAATTTTACTTATAAAGCACACTTCAAAAGTTTATAAAAACATTTTAAATAATTTTACTAAATATAAAAGTCGAAAACCCAGAACAGTCAAACCCGCTTATAGTCAGAAGGAGTTGTCCTTTGTCATTAATGTATCACTTGATTTTGCTTTTTGTTTGTTTGTGACGTTGGAAAAATAAATCAGAAGGAAAAAAAGCAAAGCTGTCGCTTTTTTCATTATACACTCCCGTTCAATTGAATAGGTTCAAAATTTTCGAGTGCGATGTAACGTTATAGCTCCGAACCATGTGGAATAAATGCATTTTTGAAAATGGCATTAGAGAAAGCATCCAATTGAGGAGAGACTAAGAAAACACACAGTATCAAACTTACCATCATTACACGTTTTATTATCATTTCTTTAAATTCATATTGAAATCGGAGCATTTTTTTTCGTTTATTTGAATAGGTGCACCGTCTTTATAATCACTTTTGCTTTGAACAAGTTGAAGGTCAGACCTTTTAAAGCTATTTTTGGGCTTCATATCATGGTTTATTTGATTTGGCACAAAAAAATTCAGAAAAAACGTACAATGGGTGGAGGAAAAGCTCTTTTCGCGGCTGAGTACGCGCAAATTTATTGTTTTCATGATAAATGGCTAATGGGACATCAAATTTCGGAAAAAAAAACTTACAGAATCTATTCTTTGATCTATAATTATCTAAATAATAAACAAAAAGATGGTGTCGATATGAAACGATGCAAATAACCTGCTATCTCCGCAAGTGATAGGCGAAAAATTCTGAGGGTTGCGTCTAATTCGTCGGTATAAATTGCTAAAACAAGCGAAGAAGCTAGGTTCAGTGCCAGTATTTCAGCAGTCGAGAGTATTATTAAAAGTTCTGCATACCGAAAAAGACGAAAATTAAATGAAACCACACCTAAACGAAGTTAGCAAAAATAAAAAAAAAAACCGAATGCAGTTTTGTAAGCTTCATAAGACTTGAAAGAATAAGTGGCGTAAAGTCGTTTTTTCTAATGAAAAAGGGATTAAATTCAACGGAATTGATGGATTCAAATTGTATTTCCATGTCTGAGCGTTTTTGTGGAATTAAACCATAGTCATACTAATAGTTCAAAAATGTGGGGTTAAATTTCTTTTCTTTGAATACTCAAATTGTAAATTCTTTCAACTAAGCGGTGGTTTATTTTAATTTTGTCTTCTTTTTTGGTATGAAGAACTTTATATTACACTCTCGACTGTAGAAATACTTGCACTAAACCTAGCTTGTTCCTTTATTTAAGTCATTTAAGCCGACAAATAAGATCCAACCCTCAGAATTTTTCGTCTATAGCTTGCGGAGGCAGCAGTTTTTTTTACATTCTTTTCATATTGACACCATCTTTTTGTTTACTTCTCTGATAAATATAGATCAAAGAATGGATTCTGTAAGTTTTGATGTCCCGTTAGTCATTTATCATGAAAACAATAAATTTGCGCGTACTCAGCCGCGAAAAGAGCTTTTCCTCCACCCATTGTACGTTTTTTCTGAATTTTTTTTGTGCCATATCAAAGAAACCATGATATGAAGCCCAAAAATAGCTTTAAAAGGTCTGACCTTCAACTTGTTCAAAGCAAAAATGATTATAAAGACGGTGCACCTATTCAAATAAATGAAAAAAAGTGCTACGATTTCAATATGAATTTAAAGAAATGATGATAAAACGTGTAATGGTGGTAAGTTTGATATTGAGTGTTTTCTTATTCTCTCCTCAATTGGATGCTTTCTCTAATGCCATTTTCAAAAATGCATTTATTCCACATAGTTCGGAGTTATAACGGTAAATCGTACTCGAAAATTTTGAACCTATTCAATTGAACGGGAGTGTATGTACATAGCTTCATAAATTCGATCCGGCATGGAAACGTTAAGTCTCATAATACACTGCGCGTCTCTTGTTTAGGCCACTTTTTTCACAATCGTTTTTCCGATAAAAAAATGTATGTGTCACTTGGTCACTCCGTCAAGTTGTAGTAATGAACTGCAAAAAAGGTATGAGAAATTGCGTCACATTATTGAGAGCATTTAAATAATCTTTCGAAAAATTAACAAAAGGATCGAAATGTTAACTTTTTTCTGTTTTAAACATTTATTGATTATGTTTCTTATCAAAAGATAATGAGCATACCCATTTTTGTTTTGTTATAAGAGCTATAAGATGGTTTGGATAGAATTAAATCATACAGTTTTTTTCTTTTATCTAGCGAAATCTTGCTCCAGACATCGCAGAAAGCTTCGTTTAAGGAGTTCTTATCTTCAAACTGTCTACTAGCCTCATGAACTTTTCAATATAGCCATGCCCAAACGTTTTCGATGATGTTTAAGGTCGGTGAATAAGGTCGCCATGGCAAAAGTTTCACGTTTTGCGACTCAATCGGGCTTCTAGTTACCCTGGATATGTGGGTAAAGGTCATGTCTTGGTATACAATCCAAGGTACAGATCCAACAATATATTTTACCCTTGCAAATGCTCATTCCAACAAATAATTCTGTGGTGTTTGGGAGAAACATGATAACTCCATTTTGAAAATTGCGTCTTTACGTCCCCTTTTGATTGACCTAGAATCTAAACGGGTGGACCGATTTCCTTCAAATTTGAAATATTTATGGACATAAACTTTAAAAAATTTTGTTTTAAATTTGAAGAAAATCAGTCCACTCGTTCAGATTCTAGGTCGATGTAAAGTGGACGTAAAGATGCAATTTTTAAAATGGAGCTTGTCATGTTTCTCCCAAACATCACAGATTTGTAGTTACTTCTGTTAGTTGTGGAAGTTATTAAACCTAGTTCAATAATTTAAGAGAAGGTCATTGAATGGTGTGCAGAACATTTTAGCTACTCAAACCTGAAAACTGGACACCAATAACTTATACAAAATCCGGGAAGGAAATTTTTCCTAGATTTTCGCATATTTTTGGACCCATAAACTATTCAGCAGGACAATCCCTGGCTCGAAATTAAGAAGGACTACATAAAGAGACTTTAGGATTCCATGCCGGATCGAATTATGAAGATAAAGAAAAACAGCGACATAGGTACTCGGAACGGCCCGAGATGGATCAGCGCATCGACTAATTTTTGGAATAGAAGATATATGTATATGTATAAACTTTTATCTTTTTTTAAATTCGGAATAAAATAAGAATGGCTATCGAAATTGGTGTCAACTGAGAGCTTTTAAAAAGATTTGAAAATCAGAAAAGGTGGTGGGTTAGGTATTAATAGTGGCTTTGGCCCATTGGGTTCAGCTCCCTGCGCATTTGCACTGCTTGCACATAGAGCTGGTCTGTCTCGCCCTGGTAGGTACTCACTAGTAGAATTAACCAAGAAAACCTCATTTTATATCCTTCCATTAACAATTATAACTAATTTCAAAATTTGTGTCTATTTACTTGAATTTTTCGATGTGAAAATACTTTGCAAGAAAGTTGGAGAAAAAAAAGCTTTGCAAAAATCGTTTAGTATCAGGGCAGTTGCCGCTTGAAAGCGCATGGTTTGTCATCTCCTTGTGACTATAAGCGGGTTTGACTGTTCTAGGTTTTCGACTTTTATATTTAGTAAAATTATTTAAAATGTTTTTAAAAACTTTTGAAGTGTGCTTTATAAGTTAAATTAATTATTCAAAGCAAATACAGGAAAAATTGTTTTGTTTTCAAAAAAATTTAGTTTTTCAATTTTTAAAAAATTTCCTGTTGAGAACGTCGATTTTTGAATTGTAAACTTTTTTTAATTTCAATTTCCTAAATTTCAAAAAAAAAATCATCAAAATCGGAGCAGGTTCCCCGGGTTCCGAAATAAAAAGCTAGTGCTCCTCCACTATTTGTCTCTTGAGGAAAAAGGTTGCTTAACTAATATGAGGGCCTAAAGAAAATCGATAGTTATCCTTGCTAGAGTCTTGGTCAATGTAAAGCTTACTAATGCCCCGTTAAAAACTAGATTGTTTGTCCAGGTGGGAAATTCTTAAAGAAGTCATTGTGTCAGTGTGTGTGTAAATTTAGGAAAAAGATGATTTCACATTCGATTGGAATATTAATAGGGAGGAGAACTGCTAACGCAATATTAGTTTATAATCAACTGTATTCACAAAATAACTGTACTCGTAAATCGTATATCTCAAGTTTTGAAGAAGGTTAAGAAGGGTGAATTAAACTTAAATCTCCCTTAGTGGTCGGTGTGAATAGTTGTTGGTTAATGAACTTCTGCAAAGTACTTAATAGGCATCCACTCTTTGCAACGGTGCATGAAAGTCAATTATTCAATGCAATGGTAAATTGCATCAACATTAAGTGGATGCACAGATAACTCCGTGATAAACTAAATACAAATTTGAGAAGCCTACAAATATATAGTTGAATCCTATACCAGTAAACGATTTTATTAATTGTTTAAAACAAAATGTTCATATTAAAGACAAGTATACCTACAATAAAACAATAAGACAACAATAATTTCGCATATCTCCTCAAGATTAAAAAGTAAATTAAATATATTAAAATTAAGTTATTTTCTTATTGAAACAACAACTTGAGTGCGGTCAAACGACTAACGAGCATTGACATTTCAATGCATTGTTAAGAGTAAGAGACTCAATGTCAAGTTCATTGACGCTCTAATCGTACCTTCGAACTAAAATGCACACTTCAACTAATTTTACCAAAGATTAAATTCGGTCCCACTGTTCAAGAGAAAACAAAATAGAATAACAATTGCACAATATAACTATGCATGTACAAGTACATATATGTACATACATGAATATTCATGAAATTGCAACATTACAATCGCTGAGACAGTGAGACGCTGACTGATTGGTTGGTCTCTCAAAAAAAATAAAAAAATTAGCCTCTCTTTACCTTGTTATCTGAATTCCAGTGTTAGAGAACCTCATTGAATGAGAGAGTAGGTACCTAGTTGGTTCACTTTACAGTTTTGCACACAACAACAGTATGCCCCTCTTAAGTACCTGGCAAGCAAATGTGTCAGTTCTAAGTTGGTTGCTTAGTCTCTAAACGCAATTTTCTTTCTTTGAACCAGTTCCAGGGTGTTGGCATGAAAAAATGAAAACAAAAATAACTTAAAAACAAAAAAAAAAGTACGAAGATACAACTGCGAACTGAACTTTAAAGTAACCAAGCCAGCTGGTTGGTCTTTGTTTATTTTGTAAGAGTATTAGCTGTTACTACCGAAGACGGTGTGGTTTACTGTGGAGTCTTTTGAAAAAAGTGCTAGCGAAATTTCACTTTTGGATAGGTCTAAAATATAAATCAAATATAAATTTATTTTATTTTAAGTTTTTATCTATGACTGACTTCCTTTCAAGATCTTTTCTGAAAAACGAAATTGGATAGAATTATATATTTTCATTTTATCTTAGGCTTTTAGAATAAATAATTTATAAATCAAGATCAACAATCAAAACTACTAAACATCACAAACGAAAATTTAACAACCAAAAAATTCAAGAGAAGCCACTGTTCAACAAAGAACTTTCGAAAACCAAGGAGTAGCTGAGGTTTAGTTGAGTCGTTAACAAGAAATAACGTTCAGCGCAACTATAATACCTCTGTAGGTGTTTATGAGTCTTTTCTCGTGGTAGCTATCATAGGTTAGACACTTTTTCTTTGTTGTTATTGTTGGGTTGCATTTGTCGTCGTCGTCACCGCCGTCTCTTGTCGTAAAATGTCTTTCATTTTATTGAATCTTCTTTTCCGACACTCTGGTGGATCTGCTAGTTGACCGCAAAAAGCGTTCGGGTTCCTTTTCTTTTTTTTTTTGGTCGACACGCTTTGTCTTCTGGCAAAACTGAGAAAAAGTTGATAGCTACTAAAAAAAAAGATTCTTTCGGTAATTTTGCTCTGCAACCTTGCGCCATTAACTCAATCAGAGACATGGAAGAGGATTGAAAATTAATTTGCATCTTTAGGTCGAACGTCAACTTGTTTTAGGCATAGTCCGCTAAACACGAAACGTACTGCGGCGGCTTTCGTTCTACTCAACCTATTGACCTTGTTTTATTTATATATGGTGTTATCATTTCGGAAAGGCTTCATCTCAAGCCGACACATAAAGATGCATTTTGAACGTGATATACATATAAATCAACTTTGTCATTTTTTTTCATATTATTAATTAGGTAGGTAGAGGTACCTCAGGGTTTAAATAAAAAAGAAAACATGGTAGAGCAAATTGACATTTTCCCGCTTTAAAACCGAATTTTGTGGCCCTGTTGCTCGTGACTAACTAGTTTTCAGTACATGGAACTGGATTCGTAACTGTTTAACTGCGACTGGGATGATGATGGTGATGGTGATGACTCATAGAGCAATATAGGTAGCGGACAACTTTCTGTTTTTGTAAGTTCTTTTTTTTTTGTCACTGTCGGTGGTTTGTTGTTTAGGTTGAAGTAGTTAAGGCCAAACGATTCGGTGGGTCTGTTGTGGATGTTGACCATTCGGTTTGAGAATAATAATCTCAACCATAAATTTATTATTGATTTTGATTGTTGTTGTTGCTCGATGGTGCCTTGGGATAGGAATTGACCTTTTTTTATTTTATTAATTTGAACGATGATTTCCTGAGACTTGGAAGTTAATAATAAGTACCTATGTACAATAATTTCAAATATTGAAATAATAGTAAAAATGGTGATGAGTGTTTTTACACCTACATTTTTTCAATCAAAATAAATTAAAGATGGACAAAAAAAGTATACTTTTTCAATGGTGAGAGGAATAAACATCAAGAAAAGATGAAATGAGATGTGGCTTTCTATTAGGCACTTCAAATTTGAATTTATTTTAATTTTAAATATATTTAGCAGCTGTATATGATTTAACTACCTTAACTACCTTGCAAGTATTGGACGTTCAAAGTAGAATAAATAATGCTCGCGCAACCTTCGGTTCTCTCTCCCAAATTTGAAAATCCTGTAAAATCTCCTTGCGCACAAAGTTGAGATTCTTCGAATCCAATGTCAAATCCGTGCTGTTTATGCTTGCGAAACCTGGAAAGTCACGACTACCATCTCAAAGAAATTGTAGGCTTTTGTGAATCGTTGTCTACGCCGTATTCTAAAAATTCGCTGGCCACAAATTATATCAACGAGGAATTGTGGCGCAGGACAAGTCAAGAGCAGCTGGACGTTGACATAAGAAAGCGTAAATGGCAATGGATTGGTCACACACTGAGGAAACCAAACGATGAAATTGCAAAGCAGTCCTTTGAATGGAATCCTCAGGATGCACGGCGGGTCGGAAGACCAAGAACAACATGGAAATCAACAGTTCTAGCAGAAGCAGACTCTCAGAGAAAGGCGTGGCCACAGTTAAAATATCAATCTGCAGACCGTGAAGGATGAAACGATTTGTTGGCGCCCTATGCCCCAACCGGGGTTACAGGACTTGATGATGATATGATTTATAATTTTAAATTGAAGTGAAGTGAAAATTTACAAATCTTTAATAGGTAACACTGGTCAACAAGGTTTTTGTTGCAGAATCCAAAATATACTTTTCCGTAGGTTTTTGGTGTGCTGAACTCGAATCTGAAGTCAGAAAAATTCTATCAGATCACGTTTTTGAAATATTGCCGTTATTAAATCCAAAAAATCGTTTTGTTGGTGTTTTCAAAGTTGGATTGTAACGTGAGATAAATTGTTGCAGCAAAATGTTTAATGGTTTCTATAAGAACTATTTTTATTCTTTTGAAATCTGTCCAAATCTTCCCAATATTTTATTTATTTATTTATTTCAAATGATGTATAAGCTAACACATTAACATTATAAGCTAGTGATAGTTAATGTATTTACATAGTTCAAGTTTAAGCGAAAAATATGCGACTTAGTTTGTGATAAGAAAATTAGATTCTTGTAATAAAAATAAAAATATGTATGTTTATGAATAATGAGATAAAGACACTGGTTGATAATGAATTTAAGAGAAAAAAAGAAAAAAACAGAAAAGATTTGGAAAGCAGAGAAAATTTGAAGTTTAAGGTTAAGAAAAGAAGTTGGAAGCTAGATGCTTTGACTAAGAAAAGAAGGCTTTTAAATTATTATGAAATTGTTGCATGTTGTTTGATTCTAGCAGATGAGGCGGAAGTGAATTCCATAGATGGATGGCATCAATAAAGAATTGCCTTTCCGATGCGAGACAAAAGAAACGAGGAAGTATTAAAGCGGTTGATCTGTTTGATGCTGCACAACGAAGAATTTGATACAGGTATGTTGGCTGGCGTGTTTGTAAAATAAAGAACAATAATTTTAAGGTGCGAAATTTAACAAAATTTTCAAATGACATTTTCAAGACTTAGATGAAAGATATGGTCATATTTTCTTAGTCCGTAGATGTAGCGAATTGCGCTATTAAATGCTTCTTTCAATTTTGTTTTACTTGCTGAATCACAATTCATTCCCTGAGCAATCCTCAGTTAATTGGAAGCCTTTCATTTATGATATAATAAATACAATGTAAGGTAGAATGGGTAAAAATTTGTGGTAGCTGGTCAATTTCTCAACACGAATGTTTCATACATTGTTGAGCTCTAAACCATGGGGTTCACGAGATATTCGGATTCAAAGCACTTAAAAGAACAATATATAATGCAACCCCACACTTCTGGCATTATAATTTGAATATGATTTCTGACATATGACCGCCATGGCTGGCTCGGACGTAGTCTAATCTGGAGGTCCAATTTTCGATGACTTTTTCCAACATTTGTGGCCGTATATCGACAATAACGCGGCGAATGTGTTCCTCCAAATGGTCAATCGCTTCGGGCTTTTCGGCGTAGACTTCACATATCCCCACAGAAAATAGTAAAGCGGCGTTAAATCGCACGCTCTTGGAGGCCAATTCACGGGTCCGTAACGTGAAACTATGCGCTTACCAAACGTTTCCTTCAATAAATCAATTGTGGCACGAGCTTTGTGTTTTGTTTATTGACGTATTCATTCAACCAAAAGTGAGCTTCAAAATTTGCTTATGAAAATTGGGATCAACGGCAATAATAAATTTGCACAATTTGGAAGTGTTGTTCAGGCGTCAGTCTATTTATGTTGAAATGCTAAACCAAACTAAAAATAAATCACTTGCCAGCTGACAAAATGGCCGAAAGTTAAAATAGTGTTGCCAATTATAAGTTCTACCTCAAAAAAAAAAACACCTTTAATTACACATTCGTGTTGAGAAATGGACCAGCTCCTCAAAAATGTTTGCCCATTCTCCCTAACATTGTATTAATCACCCTTATTATGATAGTCGTTTTACTAAAACGCTAGTAAAACAACACGGCTCTAAAAGCGACATTTTAAGTATCAGTGAAACCACTACCGTAAAATACGTGAGAATAGTGAAGAGGGGAGAGAACGCTTAGCTTTTAGTTTCATTCAAACACCAATTGTCGTTTCCAGAGCCTTGTCGTTTTCCTGGCGTTTCAGTAAAACGACTATCGTAATAAGGGTGAATATCATAAACGAAATGCTTTCAGCTATTTGAGGATCAATAAGAGAACAAAAAAGATATCTTGAAGATTAAAACAGATTTTTAAAGAAGAAAATTAATCCTTTTAGAAACCATTAAACATTTGGTTTATACAATTTACCTCACGTTACAATACAACTTTGAAAACAGCAAAGAAACGTTTTTTTTTATTAGATATTTAGCAATATCTCATCTCAATAAAGTGATTCTACAGAATTTTTCTGACTTCAGATTCGATTTCAGCACATCAAAAACCTACAGAAAAGTATACAGATATGGACATTATAAGAGAGACAGTTGCAATTTCTCAAAGTGAAGGCTAATAAAAACAACAACATATGTATATACAACCAAATTTTAACCGTTATAGACAAGTTAAGAAGAACTTAATTAAAAACTTAAGTTAAAACTAAAACTACCCCAAGTCTGCACCCCAGAAGCGAAATTTGCAATTTTAGCTTTGTCAACAGAAGGAAAACAGTACGAGAACAGGTAAAAGCGTTCAGGGATCTCTCCGAGAGTCAAAAAACATCTTGGCTAACCAAGGAACTACTACCAGAGGAGATCGCAGGGTCTTAAGTGCTTCGAAAAATTATCCTTTCAAGTCTTTAAGTGACATTAGAGCAAAAGTACAGTTCAATAACTGTGATAAGACAGTTTGGAGAACACTTGGTGAAGGTAATTTGGACGGAAAGATAGCCAGAAGATTGCATATTCTAGGGAACACAAACATTGAATTTGGTTAAAAAATTCGCTTACATTGATCTAAGTGATACTGGACTAACAGTTTACTTATACTGCACTATATTTCAATTAAAAAAGTGGGGAACTTTTTTTTGGAGCGACAAAACGAAGATACACTTTAAAGTTTCTCCACTTTTTAGCTCCTTGGAGCCTAGTCCCACTAAGTATGTAGTATTAGTTTTGACTTATTTTTTTAATTAAATTCAATATTCAGAATACGGGATCAGAGCATTTTTCTTGTAGAAAAACTTCAGCGGGTTGGTCAAAATTGGGGAGTTTATCTAGTAATTTGATAAATGTTCTTGCTGGATTTGAATATCCACCTACTTTGATTTCGATTTTCAAAACGGTTGTTTTGATCGGGGTTTCCAACAAGATATTGGTATGTAAAATGTTATTAAATGCAATTATTATAAGTATTAACTAATAAATACTACAAATTATTTATTGATAATGATATTTTAATGATCGAATAACTTTATACAAGGTATAATTCAGCAAGATTCACGATTGACTTTGCTTTACAGTAAGTATGGCTAAGCTCTGCGCCATCTATATCAAAAACGGTTGAGCGCATTCAAAAATAATTAAGAGATAGTTCGTCGAAAATTGTATGCTTCACAATTTTGATAATAGATGTTACCATCATTTTAGCTTTAGGAACCGAAATAATCACGAAAACTCGATTTTTGCAACTTTTGACCTTGAATAACTTACGTTACAGGCACGAGATTTTATGAGACATTTGAGAAAACTTTAAGAACCCCAATATGAAGCTGTATATGAGTTTCCAGCTTATTATCTCTAATTCGCAGGTTGACCCTTATATTTTGCTTATATGACTGGATTAATATTCGGAAACAGGTATAAACTGAATAATTTACTTTGTGTTTTTTAAGAATCTGTGTTGCCTTGTATATGATCTGATTAGACATTTTCTCCCTATGAAAAAGCTTAAACAAACATAAGCTTAACCAAAATGTTACTTGGCACCAGCTATTTCATATCTATATCTTCATATTAGATTTGCTCTCAATATTGCTCTTCGGTCAAAACGTATTATTAAATTGAAAGACAAATAGGTAGGTATAACAGCAAGCATAACTTCACTTAAAGTGAACTATGACGTAATTCACCAAAAAATTTCTTAAAAACAATCAACAATACAAAAAATCAGTTCTTTGATGTATTACTGAACATATCCAATGTTAAATTCAGTGAAAAACTAAAAATTATCTTTTTTTAACTTAATCAAGATTAGGTTCAAAAATTTACCTTTTTGAGACCTGCTCCTATACAAACGTCTGGTTATTGCTTGTAGATGTTCCTGCTGTAGATGGTCCTGCTGCGATATGCCGATGCCGATATAAATAAATTCCTTCCAAAAATATCAACCGAAACCAGCACGTATCACGTTCACATGCAAAATAACTCAAATTTGCTTAGAATCATTGCCCTTCCTTTAAGAACTGGTTTGGTTTATTCTTTTCACAATTTGGTTTTAATCACTAATTTTGTTTAATTCACTTCCAAATAAAAAAAATATATAGGTATGTAGGCAGGTAAATGAAGTAAAAAATATTTTAAACTAAGAAAATGCACTCCAAAATTCTCTCTCGCCTAATCTATCCCCCCGTAATAAGATTCTTTGGTTTGTCGGTCCACTAGCGCGACCTTCAGTTTGGGGTTGGGTCCATTCGTTGGTCGCTGCTTTTGTCCTTCTTTGGTTCTAGATATGGATGGGGGGACGAAGTAGTAGTGTCCGTTGGAAACCAACGCTCTACGCACAAGAACAAGAACCACCAACTCCACCACCAACAACATAAAGAACCAACCGGTCAGCAGCAGCAGCACCACCAGAGCCAGAGTTTATTGACATTTGCCGCGATTCCTATTGCCAAAGTAAATACAACACACACATAAGATAAACAATAACGAAACACAAACAGAGAACTCTTTTTTATATACTTGGCAGCAACGCACACAACCACCACCCGTGCATAGAGAGGCAATAGAAAAAATCTAAGAAGTGTTATTGTTCGTTTCTCTTTCTAGAGCATAGTGCTGATCTACTTTAGCGCTAGCAGTTTAGCAAAACAAGTTTTTTTCTGTAATTCCTTTATACCAATCAAAGCAACCTTGAAGATTTTTTTTTTCTCCAAGGAATTTCCCGTTTTCCACAATGATTTTCAACTGATTCACCTAATTTCCTTTTAAATTTTAAAGCAAAGTAAACTTTTTTGATACTTTTTTTAAGAGAAATTTCCACGCACTTATGAATGACCTTTCTTAGAGGAAACGAGACAGAATATATACCTGAATCCACTTGTTCTGTATGTAAAAAAAAGTATCTTCCATTCACCTTCTCACTCGCACTAATTGCGCGCCGTAGAAGGTTCTTTTGGGGCCACTTGATTCACTCACTTGCTTGCTTCGCCCACTAAAATTCTTCTATTTTATTTTGTTGGCTAAATTATTACCGATATTACAAAGCACTACTTCAATATAATTGGATAAAACAGGAAAAGCAAATTAAGACTTTCTCGCGCAATTCATTCCAAAAATTTAGAACAAAAAAATGCAAAAGAACTACCGAAGTGGCTTCTCCCAATATAAAACGAACATTCAACTGCGGCAACTTGAAAATTTCAACTGCAAAAGCAAATGAAATGAAACGCAAAGTCGACGAAAAAGTGGATGGTAAATAGGAAGAGTGTTGTAGAAAAATGAGACGCAAAACGTTTTGCATGACAGGAGTTGTTGTTGTAATACATTGTGGATTGTGTTGATGCAGATGAGAAATAGCGCTGCCAGGTCGATCTTTTTTTAATGAACTAGAAATCGGAGTAATAGGCTTTTCACACCAAAACCCAAAACCGGTTTTCGGCTAAAACTTTTCAAAAACGCGAAAACCATTCACACTGAAAATTACACGTTTTCGTTTGACATTCCAATTTTTTGTACACAAACCACGCACAATTTTTTTTATTTTCTTCCATTTTATTGAAATAAAATCGGTGATTTATTTTGCGGGTGGCAATGGTGCAGTGGATGTTGTGCTTGACTGCTAGCTTAGAGGTGTGGGTTCGAGCCCCATTCTAGGCAACATTCTTTTCTATATTCTCCCAGCTTAACTGGACGCCACCCGTGAGATTTAATGAGATAATAAAGAACACCTTGATCTCAATCCACTGTGCCAAATCTTTCCTATCCTCCTACTCTTTCTAACTAGTGCCATGCAATTCAGGTTGCATTTAAAAGACCTTAGGTCTTACAGGCATATAGTTAAAATTATGAATTATTATTATTTTATAAAGAGGATCCATATGAACAATTTGACTTGCCACAAACAATTATTTATCAATTTTAAATAAAATATTTTATTTTGAGATTCGAATTTTATATTTGAGATGACAGAATTACGTCAGCTGTTCTCGATTTTTTTCTTTTTTGACACTTCAATAGGCGCTGAACTTATTAAAAGGTATGTTTGTTTTGTTCATCTCTGAATTCCAACATGTTTTCTACTGGTTTTATATAAAACTTGTGTTTTACGAAAACCTGAAGCTACAAAAAATGTATGAAAAAACTTGTGTTTTCGATTAGGTTTTTCTCCAAAACCGATATTTTCGCGAAAACCGCGTTTTGGGTTCGGTGTGAAAAGGCTATAAGTGCGTTGCATAATGAGCTGAGAATAGCGAACTACGAATTGTGAACGGTCGTTAGTTTTGACATTTCATTCACATGAGTAAAGTGCCTTTCACATGAACTGCGACCAGCCAATTCGAATAAATTTGTTTACGCAATTCCAAGCTCAAATTTCAACTAGTTAGCCCTGTTACCTTGCGAGTTTCAGACCGACAGATTTAGTCATTTTTAGTGCGTAGGGTTCACACTTAGGGCCAGTTTGTTCACATCTTGTCAACTTTAATCAATGATTATTCCGGTTGATTATTTATTTTAATTATTTATTTATTTATTTCCATGGATACTTTTACAATGGGCTTTGAAGCCTATACATCCTTATCATTGAATGCGATTGTTCATCAAAATTTTAAACGGAGAATCCATGATTTGAACACTTATGCCCAGTTGCACCAAAATTCACTTACCCCGAGGCCACACGAGCAAGTACTTGCAAGCAAGTTGCAATACATACACATTTGTTTACTAACACAAACAAACGCAAGCAACTTGCTTATCAACTGGCATGCAAGTTTTGAAGCCAGTAGTGAAGCAAGTTGAGAAGCAAGTTGGGAGACAAGCAAGTGGAAAGCAAGTGGGAGGCAAGTGGAATGCAAATTACGAATTTGACAGGCAGTGTATGTAGCCAACTTGCTTGCAAGTACTTGCTCGTGTGGCCTCAGGGTTAAAGCGGTTTTGGCTAAATTTAAATTTATTTGGGTTGCACCAATCTTTTTCAGGCATTTTTAGCTTAAATGTATTTGTGAGCCGCCCCTGGATTTTATCATCTGTTTATTAAACTAAACGAAAAAATTTAACAAGTGCAAGTGAGACAGCAATAAAGAAAATGTGAATACGCAATAAACAGAAACAAAACAAGGTTCAGCCTTGGTTCAAGATTTAAACTCGGTTCAACTCGAATGAAGTGTTGTACAATCGGATTTTAGGACTTAACTCACCGCTGATCCAGGCAGAATTTAACTCTCCGATTTTTGGGAGCTAAATATGATTGAACCGGGGTTCAAGGATTTGATTGGCTAATATTTAACTCTTTTGATGAGATTTTTTTATGGTATACATGCTTTCTTACTTCATTCGGAATTTTTTGACAGTTCAGCTAAATAGTAATAGAAAACTATTATTTATACCACATTATATATGTGAAGAACATTATATTAACTAATATATTTGTTCATGAAGATATTTTATGGCTTATTAGGTCTAGTATAAATTGGACAGTTTCTTTGAAAATGCGAAAACAATTGAAAAATTCATTATTATTCCACGCACCAAAATGATCCGGCCGTTCCCTGATCAACTTTAACCCTTCGCGAAAAAGCTATCGTGATAGGAAGTTCCAAGAAATCATCATCGTCTTCGTCGTAGTTTTCGTATAAGTTGTTCCTTTAAATGAAAATTATATTTAATTTTCTTCACTTTTATTTATTTATAGACAAAGAAAAAGCACCAACCATTCCAAATAATTCATGACAGCTGACAATGACACTATACTCTATCCAACAAAAATTGTCAGTACAGGGAAGATAGGACGTTTGCGTCTCAGTCTGGTTGCATTGGCTTGCATACATCTGTCTCAAGTTAAAGCTCTCACAGGGTTTCCGTACTTTGAATTATAAATTGCCACAAATCAAAGAACAATGTGCATATGGTTACCATTGATACCATTTCAAACATATTAAGGGTATTCATGCAACGTCGTAAGTTTACAAATTGTGTAAAATGATAAGTTTACGCAAAAGTTTGCATGAACGACCTTTTTATTAATTTGGTTAAATGCTGTGTAATTGAATCAGCTGTTCGTTAAACGTCAAATATTTGGGCGCGTTCGGCATGGATCGAGGAGTTGGTTTTACAGATAATGCATTATGGTCTGTTTATTTGCATGTATGTGTACAAATATATATTTGTTTTAATAGATACGTGTAGTAAGTACTCCTGTTAATTCAATTATATTTGTTTTGCATTGAAATAAATACATCAATGCCATTCATTTTGCTGGAATCTAAATACCATTTAAACTCAACTCAAGTGACAAATAACCTGGAGCTCCCGATCCTTATTGTAAACGTAGTAATTTTTAAATAGAGAAGCTCTCCCGAACCCACGAGAAGTCGGAAACTCGGAAGGATAAAACAAAATGTAAAGCTAGAACTATTTAGGCTTTCTCAAACCAATGCGAAATATTCGGAACGACAACGAAACTTTTGCCTGTCAAAATCAATGGGTTAAAAACCCTCGAAAAGTTGCTTTCCAAACAGTCAAAAGAAGAAGTGTAGAATATTCCACTTAAGTAAAATGAATCGTCCCTCTGTTTTTTTCGTTCCAACTTCACCAAATATCAGTTTCACTCCCGTGAGATGAGTATGTTTTTCATGTATTCGCTCATTTTCAGCCGACCACTTCAGTAAACTACCAACAATTATCATAGTTGACATGACAATAGTCGCGTTGTAAGGTAGAAGTATATTAGTCGCAAGCTCATGGCAGTGGGCACATGAAAATTAACGAATACAAACAAATCATATGTCACGCCCATAATGTACTTTTCTCCCAAACCAACACGAAATTAAAGTGAATGATATCAATACTAAAAAACAACAAAAAACTGTCTTTGCGAATGCTTCGCTATAATTTCGCGTTGGTTGGGTAGAGCCTTTAATCGTTGAGTAAATGTAGACCTCTAATTATTTTTTTTTGTGTAAACTACGTTTTAATTCACAACTTTTATCACCAACTAATTGCAATGCAATAATTATTTTTTTAGTTCTCCGAGATATCATTTGTATCATCTTTCTAAACACGCCTAATTCTTAAAGTCACAAACACGCCTAATTCAATCTCTAAAAGTCACAATGACGTTTGGATAAGTTTAACCAAATATTTGGTTAATTTTCCGCAGCTAAATCCTTGGATAAAATTAACCAAATTGCGTAAACCATTTCCCATACAAAATTTGACAGTTCATTAACCAAAAGATAAAATTAACCAAATCGTAAACTTATCTAGTGTTTTACGCAGTTGCATGAATACCCCTATTAAAAAAAAAGATCCATTTATCTTTTTTTACCACAGCACAACTTTTCAAATGAATTTGATCACGTAACGCTTTGTGAATGTTTCAAAACTTAGCGCAAATAACTTTTCTTCTTAAAGACTAAAATCGTACAAATTTTAAGTGCATTTTATAGCTTTATTCAAAAATACAAACAAATAATAAGGGGACAATCAAAACGACAACACTTTTGGCTCTCACCTTTATAAATATTAGGCGTTTTCCTTTGGAGGTGGCGAAGTACTTGCAAGTACTTTGCCAGCTTTTTTCAATGGAACACATCAAACTGCTTTCACATGTAAAATGTATCTACTCGCGCATGAGAGCATGTGCAGTTGGTAGTACTAGATTAGGGTTTTCATCTACTCGTAAGTACTTCGCCACCTCCAAAGGAAAACGGCTATTGTTCTCAAAAGCTTAAAAACTGAAAGTTCTTTCATAAAAACCACTGAAAAAGCTCTGTCGTACTGTTTCAACATGGCAAAGGCAACTCTGTTGGAATGTGAATTTTTTGTTTTATTTCACACAGCGAAGGTAGAAGCGAAAGCGAGTATACGATCAGAATGCGTTTGGCATTGAAAGACGACGGTCATGTTGGAGCGTACGAAATGTTTCAAGGAGTTGCAACAACAATTCCTGTATGTTTATCAGTGGTTTAGTATCTTTTTCAGTGGCAGGTTTGTTATTTGAGTGTTGTGATGGTATACACTGGCACCACTGTTTTGAAAAAAGCTCGCCCATAAGCCCTGTACTGACAATTTTTGCTGAACAAACTATAGCCATATATATACTCCAATTTCAAGTAAATGGACTTTTAACTCGAGTTCAGCTAACTCGCTCTTGACTTGCAACTGTACAACGCACGAATAGTTGAACCTGGTTCAGGAAATAACTCGAGTTCAGTTGACTCGAGGTTCAAGTTAAATTTGTACAACTGGTCCTGTTGTACAAACGTGGTTCAAACTTTGATCCGTGGCTCAAATATTTTTACTGGCTGATTTCGGCGGAGCTATTGAGGTTCAACGATTGTTCAAGGTTCAAGTATGTTATAGTAGCCATTATAATGCCTGAACCACCGTTGAACTTCAGTTGATTCCCCAAAGTCAGTGAGTTAAAATTTTTGAGCCACGAGTTAAATATTTGTACAACTGGCCCTTAGGACCCGTTGTACAAGCGTGGTTCAAATTTTGATCCGTGGTTCAAATATTTTTTCTGACTGATTTCGGCGAAATTACTGCGGTTCAGCGCTGGTTCAAGGTTGAAGTATGTTATAGTAGCCATCGTTGAAATTCAGTTAATTCGCCAAAGTCAGAGAGTTAAAATTATTGAACCACGAGTTAAATGTTTGTACAACTGGCCCTAAGGGTATTCATGCAACAGTGTGAAGTCATCGTAAACGTAGTAAAGTTGTAACCTATTTAAACCTGTCAAATTTTCCATTCAAATTGTGACAGAATTACGAAGTTTAAAAGTTTACAACGTTTACGACGGCTTTACGCTGTTGTATGAATACCCTTACTATCCCAAAATGAGTTTGAAAATTTTCACTTTTGTACTTTTTCATTTTTTCATTTTTCATGACATGTAAATATGACATGACCTCCTATGATTCAGTTTTAGTTTACTTTTCACTTTTCATAATTAGAGGCGTTGTAAAGTCGTAGGAACTTTACTCCGTCGATAAAACGAGTATATAAAAAAGGCTGTTAGAATTCAACGAAAGATTTGTTCTACAAAAAGGAAGATTTCCATTCAGCATACATACATATTCAGCATAAAATCAGCTGATTTTTTTTACTGATATAACGAGAATCAGCATTTTTAGTAAAATGAAATGATAAAATGGAAAAGCGGTATCATTCACGCTTGCGTAATTTGACCCCTGGGCCCAATTCCGCAAACACAGACACTTGTTTCGGGCGTATAGAGTGTGTACACGGAAAACAGTTCACGCTTGCGGAATTGGGCCCCTGGGGCCTATTTCTGCGCTACTACAACAGAGCTACATCAACTACATCGTACTTAAAATCCTTTAACTACATCATTTATATTTGTCTGATTCAAACATACAACTGGAGTTATGAAATAAAAGATAGAAAAGTTTAATAAATTACAAATGTAACTGGTGTAGTTGTAGGATGAAGCTGTAAAATGTAGTTGATATAATTGATGTAGTAGCGCAGAAATAGGCCCCTGGTCGCTCATGTGCAAGGCACTTTATGCTTCCACCTTAAAAAAGTTAAAAAGCTTTCAATTTGTGGAATCTGTTCATTCGAATGTCATAGAAAATGAGAAAATGCCAAAATGCCAAAATGCTCTCTGCTTTCACAAGGTCATTTTCATTTCCATTTGGATTTGGTAAAATTTTTCAAACGAATTTCTCAACGCGTCAGCAGCAAATCATTCTTGCAAATTTCAAAAATTTTATCAGAAACATGTCGAAGTCTGCATTGGTAATCCTGGCACCAGGTGCTGAGGAAATGGAATTTGTAATTGCTGCCGATGTCTTGCGTAGAGCTGGAGTAAGTACACATACAAATCTTTATATCATTCTTATTAATTTACTTGCACATCTAAAAATAGGTTGCTGTCACAGTTGCCGGCTTAAAAGATGCCTCGGCAGTTACATGTTCCAGAGATGTTGTTATCACCCCTGATGCTGCTCTGGAAGACTCCAAGAGTGTACGTACATATACAAATTATAGTGAAGATTAAGATCTAATTTGTTTGTTGGATTTTGTAGAAGAACTTTGATGTTGTTATCCTCCCTGGTGGACTTGGTGGTTCCAAAGCAATGGCCGAATCACCTCTGGTTGGAGAGATTCTTAAGAGGCAAGAATCGGAAGGACGTTTGATTGCAGCCATCTGCGCTGCGCCAATTGCTCTGGCTTCACATGGAATCTTCACGGGCAAGAGCCTCACATCGTACCCCGCAATGAAAGGCCAATTAGATTCGGCTTATAAGTAAGCTAACGCAAGTTTAAATGAATTGAAATATTCATATAGATCATCTGCTAGGTATGTGGATGACCAAAAAGTCGTGCAAGACGGAAATTTAATTACCAGTCGTGGCCCAGGTACAGCTTTTGATTTTGCTTTGAAACTCGCCGAGATATTGGCAGGAGAAGCAAAAACAACTGAAGTGGCCAAGGGAATGTTATTGAAGTAAATAAGTAAAGGGTCGCGTATTTGTTATGGTTGAAAATTGGTTAAACTTTTGTTTTTAAATAAATGGTAAAGTGAATAAGTGAACGTCTGTTCGCTGTTTGTAATTATTACTTTTTGTTTTGGTTTCGTTGAAAATAACTATTTGTTGAAATATTTAACTTTACGTTCAAACACTTTAAGAGTCTTTACTTATCATCAAACTGATAAGAAATATGTTTCAAATATTTTCGTTTCAATAAATTAATATAACTTCATATTTTCATATCGAAAAGAAGGTTGTATTATTTATTCTTTAATAAAGAACATAACCACTGGTTTCAATTTAATTTACAATAGGTTTTTGGCCCAGAAAATGGTTAAAGAATAATTGCAACATCGATGTGGCAGATTATAGAGGAAAAACAGGAAAAGTTAAATAATTCGAATGAACTGGAAATTCAAGATTGAGCTTTCGTTGAAAAAGGGGCTCTTGTGGATCGGTTTGTCGATCGAAGATGACGAAATTGTCCACATCCGTAATTCAAATACAGCTCTCGGTGCTTGGAACAATTTAAAACAGAACCATGAAAAGGCAATACTGAACAACAAAGCTTTACTTGATGAGAATGATTTGCTCATGGAAAATGGATGAAAATGGTAGAGTGGCAGAGCACATAAACGAATTGAGAAATTTATTTGCAAAACTCAAGGACATCAGTAATGAGGATTTATTAGAACCTTGGAGGGTAGCAATGCTGCTAAGCAGTTTACCTGAGAGTTATGACACTCTAATAATTGTACTTGAGGCTAGAAATGAGGAAGATCTAACGTTCGGTTTTGTGCAACAAAAGTTAATTGCGGAATATGAGCGGTGTGTTCATGCAGGAGGAGATTCAAGGGCTGAGATGATGCTTGAAGTGTCTGAAAAGAACAGAAACACCGGAATTACATGTTTTTTTCTGCAAAAAGCTTAACCATTTGAAAAAGGACTGTGCAGAGTACAAAAAATGGCTTTCGAAAAAACAAGAATATGGACCAAATAAAAAGTTCAGCTCAAAATGATTTTTTTTTTTTTTCAGTTAATCAGAAGAGCAGGGATAATTGGTTACTTGATTCGGGAGCAACTAGACACGCGACAAGTAATAAGCAATTTTTCAAATCACTGGATGATTTTTATCAAACTATTATAGAAGTTTGAAATGGTTATAGTAGTTGGAATAGGCAGCGGAAATATGTAATTTCTAAACTAAAGCGGTGTAGTCCAGGAAGTATTAGCACATGAGGTATGCACCAGAACTTGTCGGAAACGTTTTGTCAATAGGAAAATTAGCTGACAATGGGTTTGAAATAGTATTGAAGAAAATAACTGCGTTATATCCAAAAATAGGACAAACAGCAGTAGTAGACAAAAAAAAATAATATATATGGGCTTCATAAGCTATCAGATAAGATCAGTAGTATAGAGTTTGCACATAATGCCAATTGTATTTATAGCTGGTATAAAGTATTAGGGCATAGAGATCCTGAAGCGATCCGAAAAATGGTTACAAAAGGACTTTTTTACGGAATAAAGACAACGGAATCTGGTATTAAAGAGTTATGCGAGACGTGTGCAAAAGGAAAAATGACAAGACAACCATTCCAAAAGGAATCCTTAAATAGAAGAGAAACTTTGTTAGACCTTGTGCATGATGTTTGCGGACCTATGCAAACGGCTACTCCGAGTGGAAAACGATATATGATCACATTAATAGACGATTTTTCGCGCTTTACAGTAATTAAACTGTTAATTCATAAAAGTAAAGTGGAAAAATCTATAAGAGAATTCGTTGAGATGACTAAAACTCAATTCGGTAAGAAACCCCAAGTCCTTCGTTCGGATCAAGGAGGAGAATACACGGGTAACCAGCTAAAGGAATATTTTAAAGCAGAAGGAATCACAGCTCAATTAACAGCAAGATATTCGCCTCAACAGAACGGAGTCGCTGAAAGAAAAAATCGAACGATAATTGAAATGGCTCGCAGCATGTTAATTGACGCTGAACTTCCAAATACCTTTTGGGGAGAAGCAGTATCAACAGCAGTAATTATTCAAAATCGAATTTTAACAAGATCTACAAGTTTAATACCGTACGAAATGTGGAACGGAAGCAGAGTAACGCCTGCAAATGTTTTGTACACGTACTTACCGAAAAAAGGAAGAAATTGGATCAAAAAGGAAAGGAAATGATTTTTCTTGGATATAATACCAAGTCGAAAGCTTTTCGATGTTACGATACAGCAGCTCGCAAAGTAAGTAAGTCGTGATATCAGATTTGCAAGAAAAGACCACAGATTAAGAATTCGATTTACAGATTTGGTCTATCGGTGATTTTCTCTGTGCTATACCCCGCCAAAGCCACCACCAATTATATTGATTCAATATTAGTACTATTCAAAAAGATGCAGCGATGCAGGTCACCGAGGGACTTATGCCTTAAACAATGTGCAGCAGGTCTGCACGCATCGCTGCGAGTAGAGCTGCACTCAAAACACAAGTACATATACTTAAATATTTATCATAGATAGGACTCCATCACCCTTTTAGTATGAAATTTTTCGATATTTCTAAATAATTTTTATGCACAAATGTAATTTTGTATATTAACTTTCTTTAAATATCTTAATATTGTTGTTCCGAGCATTAAAAGCAAAGTTTTAATTTTTTTTAAGCTACGGAAATCGAAGTTTCTTAAAGATTTTGTTATTTTTTTGGATTAAAATCAATTTTAATGTGGAAATTTAGATAAGTGGCCCTGCCGCCTCTCACGAACTATAAAAAACTATTTACATATTTATATAGGAGGATTGAGCCAATAACTTTTTAAACTTATTTTTTCAAAATTGTGTAATTTTTCATTCACATTTGCATTTTGAAAAGTGAAAATCAAACCGATGTAAGACTCAATCTGCTTCCTAGTATGATATAAATAAAATATTCTAAAAAAAAAATACTCAAAAATGTAGCCCGACATTTATCCTTTCTATAAAAGCCTTAACTTTGAAGATCGGATAATCAAAACCGAAGTTATAAACTTTCCAAATGATCAACTTGAAGGCTATTTGTGTACAACGGAACTTTTCTCCACTGAACCTGGTCAGCGGTTAACGAACAACCACTTTTTGCTGCGGAGCTGCACAGCAAATTTAGAAATAGAGACATCGTGGATCGTGCAGCTCTGAGGCACATGCAGCTTCTGAGTTTTTCTGCTCCCATAAGAACCTGTGTTTTTTTATTTTGCTGCATGAAAATGGCTGCACATGTGTATAAGCCAATAGTTCTCATTAAATGGGAACTAAATTCACTTTAGCGAAGTGCACTTAGTTCTCATAAAAGGTGGGAATTAAATTTCTCAAAAATTGAGTGGTTTTACTTCCTTTAACGTGGATTTAATTCCCACATCCAAGTAAAAAATCAATCTTATTAGTAAAATAGAAATACTTTTTACCATTATTGTTGGATATAGGTATAGGATAAATTCAAAGTTTTTTCAAATCCAGATTCTGCGCAGAAATGCAGAGAAAATCACAGAAATTAAAAGTAAAATATATATATATGGATGTATGTAGGTATAGGATAAATTGAAAGTTTCTTTAAATCCAGATTCTGCGTAAAATGCACACAAAAGTTCTTATTAGTAAAATAAATACTTTTTACAGTTGTTGGATATATAGGATAAATTCAAGTTTCTGTAAATGCACAGAAAATCAGACCTTATATTCATATACAAAATCTATTGACAAAAGTTTGGATTAAAAATCAACTACCCCTGTTATTTGTTGCGGCAAATTGTCATTTTGAGCCTGATTACACGATTCGTTTTTTCGGACGTTTCGTTTTTCGTTTTTTTGACAGGTACGTGCCTTCGTGATTACACACAACGAAAAAAATCCATTCGTGATTTTGACGTTCAGAAAATTTGAGGTTCATTTATTGAAAAATAGGCAGTAATAATAATTAAAAATACTTTTACATCACTTCTTGTTTAAATTTATAGCTATTTAATTAAGAAAAACAATTTTAAATCTCACTATTTACATCTTTTAAGCATCCCCCGCCTCTACTCGTTTGTCAAATCATAAACGTCAAAGTTCAACCAGAAAAAGTCTTGAAATTTTCATACTTGCTTTCGTCTTTCCGTTCCCCCTACGTTTCTACACCCCTCACCCTATGTGTCAAAAAGACGAAACACGTAACGTCCGAAAAAACGAATCGTGTAATCAGGCTCTTTAAGTGCGTAGGCACAGTACAATAGAGCTTGAGCCTGATTACACGATTCGTTTTTTCGGACGTTTCGTTTTTCGTTTTTTTGACAGGTACGTACCTTTGTGATTACACACAACGAAAAAAATCCATTCGTGATTTTGACGTTCAGAAAATTTGAGGTTCATTTATTGAAAAATAGGCAGTAATAATAATTAAAAATACTTTTACATCACTTCTTGTTCAAATTTATAGCTATTTAATTAAGAAAAACAATTTTAAATCTCACTATTTACATTTTTTAAGCATCCCCCGCCTCTACTCGTTTGTCAAATCATAAACGTCAAAGTTCAACCAGAAAAAGTCTTGAAATTTTCATACGTGCTTTCGTCTTTCCGTTCCCCCTACGTTTCTACACCCCTCACCCAATGTGTCAAAAAGACGAAACACGTAACGTCCGAAAAAACGAATCGTGTAATCAGGCTCCTTTTTAGCAAAAATTTCTAAATGTCAAACTCAGGACCTCGGCACAAATGACGTTTAGGTACCACCCATTTTCTTTTTTTATTTCGGAGGCCAATACACTCCAATTCAACAGAATGAGCACATGGATTTTCGTAGTTGGTTTATTAATTTTTTTTTCAAACATTGTGCATTGTCCGAGAGTAAATATAAACAATAAAAACTATTTCAAACAAATTTTTTTTACTTCCATCCATTAACTTTTATTACCAGTTTCAATATTTGAGCTTATTCAGTTGACACAAAAAGACTGCATTTTCCTTATGGAAAGACTTTGATGAGAGTCGGAGGAAAAATAGCAGTACTTTTTGAATTAATCTTTCTGTTTTCTTTTCCCAACATCATAAACAAACAATAAGGATAATCAAATGATTCATTAATGCACAATGTTAAGAAAAAATGGAAAAAGTACCTTTGAAAATGTGTGTCCTTATTCATTTGAAGTGGAGTGTAAATGTTTGGATTTTTTTTTTATTGGTAATTGCGTCTGTCAAAGGTGCCGAGTTCTTAGCTGTCACTGGGCACGTTCCGCTGGTTATTCTCAGTTATCCGGATAGCTTTGTGTTGTTGTAATCCCTTGTTAAAAAACAGCTGATAACAGCTGACGCAACAACAACTCAAGTTATCTCAAAATTTTTGGGATAGCTAGATAGCATAGCGAATAAACATTGGAACGCGAGGACTTTTACTTTGACAATTTGGTAGAAATCTCTATTGTTCACTTGTGAAACGGGTTCGCAAATCTGGCAGTCTGAAACTGTTTGAAACTCGGCAAGGAACACAGCTATTCAAAATTAATTCCAAAGTCCCTGATCACACGTGAAAAAAATTCAAGCATTTTTCTGCGATTTGTAATGATGAGCGGGGTAAAAGAAGAGGGAAAAGGGATGAAATATTTTTAAATATTTGAAATATTCGGTGAAGAAAATCGTTCTCTTTTGTGTTGCTCCTCCTATCCAATCCAAACAATCGAATCGTGTCTATAATTATAAAACTACGAAAAACACAGAGAGGAAAACAAAATCTGCAGAATTATTTTCTTTACATAACACTTTCGTTCATCACGAATGGAGCTGGAATTGGAATAGCTGTCAAAAAATGTCGTAGGTACGTGATTTTTTTAATGCACCCACAATGCAGCAGTACAGCTTTCTGACATTTCAAGCGTGGTACACATCAAACCTGAGTGTCACGCGTGTTGGATATCAAACCTGCCTGAAAAGTTTCGCGTACACACTTATCAGTTATGTTGGGCGTCAGGCAAAGAAATTCCACTACTCTCAGAAAATTGTTTCTTTTTATTTTGAGGCTATTTCCGCCACGAAGTGTGTTGATTCCTTTTCTACATGACACACATGAGCTTTTTCTTATTTTGTTTGCACTTTTTCCACTGATTCCACGCTATAAAAATTCTTGTTTTGTTGAATGACGGCTCATGAATGAAATTGTGTACACATCACCGAGCAACCACCCAACAAACCGAGGGTTGTCACGTCACGCAGTATCAAAAAATTTTGTGAGCAGACAGTTCTGTGTGTCAAACCATAGGTCTGTTCCTTTACTTTGAATTTCTGTGATTTTCTGTGCATTTCTGCGCATTTCAGTCCAAAGTTGTGTCAAAAGTTCATATAAAAAAAATATTTTCACGCAAGTTTGGACTAAAAATCACAGAAACCCAAAGTAAAGGATCAGACCTCATCATTCAGCGTGTACACATTAGGTGTGTTCCTTGCCGACTTTCAAACAGTTTGAAACCGCCAGATTTAGTACGAAGTCGTTCCACACTTGAAAATTTGTACTGTTTCGGACCAAAGTGAGCTGTCATAAAATTTTCCCTCCTTCCCAGATTTGGTCCGAGAAATTTTTGGTGGCTGTTTTGTACTGGCTGTCAAATATGCCAAGTTGACGTAATTTAGACGTTTGTTGCATTCAAATTAAAAAAACCAAACCTTTATTAAGGGCTACCCAAGTGCAACTTTTATTTCTATTTTTATTTTCATTTTAATAAGTGTGTATATTCTTTAATTTTGTTTTTCTTTAAAATAATCAAATGATATTTATAAAATTATTGCACTTAGCAAAACTGTTTGAAAGAACACATTTGTAGTACTTTTTGGCAATTTTGTATCTTGTATATTTCAGTAGAAGAGAAGAGATTTAAGCATTATGATTTACCACCGTGTAGGTAAGTATTTAGCACACTACTTTTTCAAGCGAAGATAAAAATGCACTAAAAAACAGGGCGTAAGTATGCTCATTTTATACACTCAACATCTTGGGGTTTTGTGACGTCACAATCTTTTTTAACCAACTTTTATTATTAATCAAACGATTGGTTTAAAAGGAGCAATCAAATTACTTTATTTTGTTGCTATTTTCCGAACAAAATCAGAGATGATTATGACGTCACACATCGTGACAAAAGCAAAAAACCATTGAATGTTTGCTTAAAAGAGAGAAAGCGAAGCAACTGGATGCAGCATAATTAACTAGTTCCCACACATTTTGACAGTTTTTCTCCTCTCTGAGAGAAGAATGTCAAAATTTGACATTTAGTCCGAAACAGAAGAATCCAAGGAACAAACCTATTGTCAGTTCGGTTTGATATCCAACATGGCTGACACTCAGGTTTGATAATGTGTACCACGCTTCAGTATCGACAAAAAAAATAAGAACAAAAACAAAAATGGCAAATGATGGAAAAGAAGCTAAAATTAATGTACGTCTTTATAAGAGATTGTCCCTGATCACACGTGAAGAAATTGAAGCATTTTCTGCGATTTGTGATGGTGAGCGGGGGAGCTTGCAGAAGAGGGAAGGGGATGAAATATTTTAAAATATTTGAAAATATTCGGTGTAGAAAATTGACGTTCTCTTTTGTGTTGCTTTTCCTATCCAATCCAACCAATCAAATCGTGTCTTTCATTATGAAAATACGAAAAATACAAAGAGGAGAACAAAATCTGCAGAATAACTTTCTTCACATCTGAACACTTTCGTTCTTCACGTGTAAGCAGGCACATGAAAAGAGTTTGAAACTCACTTCAACCCCCATGTAAATACTCGGTTGTACTCGCAATTTTGAAACGTCAAAAAAGATAAAAGTGCCTTTACACTATCCCACAAAGTATTAACACATGTCAGAATAAAGTGGGAAAGAATAGGCGTGTTCTTGAAAATGAGATCTCAGAGCCCTCAGCAATCTCAGTCTCTTGAACAGGATTCCTCAGAAATTTTGCTGTCAAATCACTGAGGAAAGAAAATATTGGATTCGCTTGCTCAGTTTTTGACACTGAGCCCTCTGAGATCTCATTTTCCTGAACTAGCCTAATTTCATACGACTGCCAAATTTGTGTGATGAAAATGATTTTCATATTTTGCTTCCACACTTGCATCAAAACAAATCAGTTTCACCATAACCTCAAACGCCCAAGTGGGATAGAATGTGTGATGGTTTTAGAACCGATCTTAAATATTTTCAGGTATAAACACAATCATGTCAAATCGTGTAGGATGCGATGTCAAGTTGTGTGTGATGAAATTTCATATTTTGCTTCCACACTATTATACATGACTTTCTTCACACTTTTTTGACATGTATTAATACTCAATGGGATAGTGTGGAACGGCTATAAGCAAAAGTTAAAAGTTGGCCCACTTGTCCAGCTGTGTCTGCAGCTCCGTCTCCAGCTGCGTTGTGTTGTGTTCGCATCATTGAATTTGTGTGTATTCAAGAGCCTGTTTAGATTGGGAAAATTGAGTCCAGACTCGTGAGCCTCATTGTGTCTACAACCCCGAGATCACACGAGCAAGTACTTGCAAGCAAGTTGCAATACATACACATTTATTTACTAACACAAACAAACCCAAGCAACTAGCTTATCAACTGGCATGCAAGTTTTGAAGCCAGTAGTGAAGCAAGTTGGGAGACAAGCAAGTGGAATGCAAGTGGAAAGCAAGTGGGAGGCAAGTGGAATGCAAATTACGAATTTGACAGGCAGTGTATGTAGCCAACTGGCTTGCAAGTACTTGCTCGTGTGGCCTCAGGGTTACAAAATTTGAGGCACCTCAAATCACATAGAAACAACAACAACTTCAAGGTTTTGCGCATTGACTGGCTGAACAGAATGGAGACGGAGCAGCAACTGGAATAGCTGTCAAAATGTTGAATACACACAAATTCAATGATGCGAACAGAACACGACCCAACTGCAGACGGAGCTGCAGACGCAGCTGGACAAGTTGGCCAACTTTTAACTTTTGTTTGCAGCTTTTTTGACGTTTCAAAATTGCGAGCAAAACGAAGTGTTTGCATGTGGGTTAAAGTGATTTTTAAACTCTTTTCAATCACTCATAAAGACGTAAAGCAATTTTAACTTCTTTTTCATCATTATTCATTTTTATTTTTGTTTTCATTTTTATTGTGAGACCGGTCTCAGCCTTCCCAATCTAAACAGCGTCCAACATATTGACAGCTATTCCAGCTGCAGCTCCAGTTGCAGCTCCGTCTCCATTCTGTTCAGCCAGGAAAGGCAAACTAAAGAAAAAATCGCTGCATGAACACCTTACTGGCTGAACAGAATGGAGACGGAGCTGCAACTGGAATAGCTGTCAAAATTTTGAATACACACAAATTCAATGATTCGAGCAGAACACGACGCAGCTGCAGACGGAGCTGCAGACGCAGCTGGACAAGTTGGCCAACTTTTAACTTTTGCTTGCAGCTTTTTTGACGTTTCAAAATTGCGAACAAAACAAAGTGTTTACATGTGGGTTAAAGTGATTTTTAAACTCTTTTCAATCACTCATAGAGCCTGTTTAGATTGGGAAAATTGAGTCCGGACTCGTGAGCCTCCTCGTGTCTACATTAGAAAATTTGAGGCGCCTCAAACCACATATAAACAACAACAACTTCAATGTTTTGCGCATTGAAACAACAACAAATGAGACTCATGAGTCGGATGTTTATGCTTTCTTCATGCCTCACGACATCCCTGACCCCCCACTTCTCTTGTCCAGAAACCGCCGTGAGACCGGTCTCAGCCTTCCCAATCTAAACAGCGTCCAACATATTGACAGCTATTCCAGCTGCAGCTCCAGTTGCAGCTCCGTCTCCATTCTTTCTGTTCAGCCAGGAAAGGCAAACTAAGACGGTGTTCACATTGGACTGGCTCCTCCGACTTTTTTTGACGTCTCTGTACTTTATCTCACTCTCACTTGATGGTGAGAAAGAGATGGGAAGGACAGGCAGAATATTTTAAATTTTTTGAAAATCTATGGATTTTTTTTGACGTTTTCTTTTGTGACAACTGCTTTATCTCTCTGTACTTTTTCTTTGGCAGACAAATACTACACAATTCAATTTTATTTCATTGGCAAATATTTTGAACAAATTAAATTAAAGTTTTGGAACGAAAAACAAATTAATTAATCCCTCAACGAGCTCGGATTTGTGTTTTCTTTAAACGACTTCTCAACTTCAAAGTGAGTCTGTTGGTGAGTTTATGTCTGAACAAAAGAAGTTGGATGAATGTCAAAATTAGTCGGAGGAGTCAGTCCAATGTGAACACCGTCAAAGAAAAAATCGCTACATGAACACCTTATTCGAGTTAATATAAACGTATTGGTAGCACTGTTTGAGATTTGAAGTGTCAGAAGACTGAGACGGATGTATGATGACTATTCAACTCATCTCTACCTTTGACATTTTACAAATTTGTTGACGTTTCAGAAGATTAATTTTCCATTCCACTTTGTTTAAATTTGTAGAACAATTATTTAAGGAATTTTATTCAAATGGATCTTATTTTGTTAGTTGGAATTGCTGTTGCTCTCTTAGTTGTCATATTTACCATTTATTTCTTGCAGAAGAAATCAGGACAAACAGGTAACTATTTCAGACTTCCAAAATAAATTTATTCATGAAATTCGTTTTTATTAACTGCGCAAGCTAATCAGTCAAAACAACACCACGAAAGAGCAACTGCTTTCCGACCAACCGAAGGCATCCCCCGACGTGCTCAAATTGCTCGCAATCAGCGCAATCGCCTTCGCAACAATGCGGCAGCAAATGCAGCAGATGACCACGAAGACGTCCAAGAAGCCGAAGAAGTCCCTTCAACTAGTCATGAATTTTCAGAAGAAAAGATGGGAGCCAAAAAACGAGCTAAACTGGAAGCGAAGGCAGATAAACGAGTTCAACGCGAACAGGAAATGAAAGCCAAGGAAGAAAAGAAGGCCCGGGAAGAGAAACTAGACGAGGAGAGAAAGAAACAAGAAGAAAAAGAAGCCGAAGAAGATCGGAAGGTGGCTGAAGCAGAACGTTTGGCTCGTGAAGAAAGAGAACGCAAGGAGCACGAGGAATACCTGAAGATGAAGGCAGCTTTCAGTATTGAAGAGGAGGGCTTCGAAGAGGGAGAGGATAGCGAGAAAGACAACTTGCTGCAAGAATTCGTTCAGTATATCAAGGACAACAAAGTGGTTGTCCTTGAAGATTTGGCAACACATTTCAAACTAAAGACTCAGCAGGCCATCGATAGAATCACTGACCTCCAAGCAAATGGAACCCTCACAGGGGTAATTGACGATCGAGGCAAATTCATCTATATCTCCGAGGAAGAGCTTATAGCCGTGGCGAAGTTCATAAAGCAGCGAGGACGGGTTTCAATAGCTGAATTGGCAGAGTGTAGCAATAAGCTAATAAGCTTAACTCCAGTCAGTAAATAAGATTTGATTGTTAACTTTTAGAAATGTTTCCTTTTTATAAAAATTACACATTTATGTATTGTATATACAAAAATAACGGTAGATGAAATTTCTTTTTTATTTAATCCATATCGTCATCGTCCATGTCATAGTCGTCGTCTTCATCTTCACTTGTCTCGTTGGGATCATTAGCCTGTGCTTTGCACTTGGGGCATTCACACAGGAAGATGTAATTTTCTTTCAGAGCCTGTTGAAAAACGTTGTTTAAGCTAAATTTATCCGCTTACTTTTCGTGCAATTTAGACTGTCTTAAAAATTACGTCTTGTCTTGCCGACACATAGTTATTGTCATTTTTAATGATTAAAAGTAGATATACATTTTCTTACCTTTTGTCTCGAATGCCTACTTCGTTCTAATTGACAGTCGTCAAGGTATGAAATGCATATTTCATCACCTGGTTGAATTGGCGATATAGCTTTAAGAACAACAATATCATTTGAGTATGGGAAGCTTGATTGGGCATTCGGTACACAGCTGTGATTGATTTTGCTTTGTAGTTGATAAAGACCAGATCCTTCATTGTTAAGGAATTCGCCAGCAACTGAGAGGGAGATAGTATAATGTTGTGTTAAATTTAATAAAATCAATAAGGACTGCTTATATGTATGTACGTTAATTTATTTTAAATACAAAAATTATTCTTTTAAATAATTTTAATAATAAACTTTTTGGATCCACAAATGCCTAATTTTTAAGAACTTATACAGGTTTAATGGGACCCATCTATTTTTTTGCAAGTAATTGATTTTTATTTGGAATTATGTAAAACCAGTTATTGGAAAAGAAAGTTAAACCTTTTTGAAAAATATGGCCCAATCAGAACATTTTTGTAAGTAATTCTGGATACGTATAACGATCATTTTTTTTTTTCTTCGCACTCATTTTGAGAAGATTCGAGACTCTTGAGGCTTTATCGAAGATAGAAAAGTTTGGAATGCCCTGAAATTTTCGTAGATTTAGAAAATTCATACGAAAGTTATTTTAAATGGATACTTAATTTGTAGCGAACAAATAGCAGTAAGCAAATTAATAAAAACGTTGAAATTTTTCGTAACGCAGAGCCGAGTTGGTTGGAGAAAATTGATTATAAATTATAAAGGTGAGAAGTTGAAAACAGATATTAAAAACCCTATCTTCTCTTTAAGCAAGTGGTTGTTTGGCACACTTCTATTACCGGAATAGCTGTGAAGATCCTTTTTACTTGCGATATACATACATAGGTACTATAGGGCAAGTTTTGGATTCGTGCAAAAAAAAATTTAGATAACAATCAAACATAACTGATTCAAAATAGCTTTTTATGGCCTTTAGTCCTACAAATTGGCTTTTCGTTCGGCTTACTCACTTGAACTCATCAGTGACATAGTGAGGGCTTTGTCATACGCAATTTGTATTAAGTTTAGTTCAACATGAATTTTTCAACGAAAATCCACTGTAAACTATATCCAACAAGATTAGAATTCCTAATCATTCATTAAGCTGGAAGTTTTTTTGCCCGGGACCAGGCATAGTTTCTATATAAGAAGGTTTTTATAATACAAATTCTATATACTACAGAAATAAATCAGCCAAGTAGAAGACTTAGCATTAAGGATTGGACTTGTTGAATTATTGATTAAAAATAGCTTAACACAAATTGCGTATGACAAAGCCCTCACTATGTCACTGATGAGTTCAAGTGAGTAAGCCGAACGAAACGCCAATTTGTAGGACTAAAGGCCATAAAAAGCTATTTTGAATCAATAATTCAACAAGTCCAATCCTTAATGTCTTCTACTTGGCTGATTTATTTCAGTAGTATATAGAATTTATATTATAAAACCTTCTTATATAGAATCAAACATAACATTACGATGATAGAGAACACAAAAAAGTGACATCATTCCGTTTGTCTGTCTGTTTGTATCTAAAGCCTAAACCAATGATGCGACTTGCTTCAAATTTTGAATTTAAGGTTTTTTGTAACTCTCTAGAGGGGAAATTGAATTTTTTTTTAGCTATAAAAATAACGGTACTTGCCATACAACCGTTAAGGAAAAGCTAATTTATCTCAAAAACGGCTCCAACGACCTTGATAAAAAAAATCAGTTTATTATTGTAGATTTGGTGTACTTTCAGGTAAGAAAAAAAAATTCCCAAAAACATTTATTAACGGTACCTGCTATACATATAACGTTTTTTTTTATTTTCAGTTTTCTTATCCGATTTCAATAAAATTTTTTGCACAAAAGCTTTGTTAGAACATAAATAATACTGCATACCAAAATTTTTTTCCATATATTCATATTTTTTTTCAAGTAATCATATGGCATACTCATTTTAGAGCTCTAAGTTATTTATCAGGCTGTTCATACAATTAAAAGAACTATTTAAATGCTTTTTTATACTTTTTCTATAATTACTTGAATATTTTTTAAAGTTCTTAAGTCCCATACAATCTGAACATAAGAGCAAGTACGTGCGATCCGTGCATTTTATTTTTATATATAGTGGCCCTTGATTCGTCAATAATTATTTAAGGCATGATTCTTGGGCATATTCTAAGAGAAAATTGCATGGAGCCCCTCCCTGAGCCAGGGGTTGTGGCAATGTCTAAAAGATTGGCTTTAAATGCAATGTGCTATATGTATATGTTTTTTAAAACAAGTTGTTTAAGCGAACAGTTTTTGAGAACCTAAATTTCAAAGTCAGTTGATATTTTTCAAAATTTTGCATAATTAAGTCTATTTCCGTGTTCAATATTCAATGCTCTAATTAATTTTTAGTCAACTACCGAAAACCAAATTTAAAAATCTTTCTTAGCTTTTGAGAAATAAAACAAGAAAAAAAAATTAACTTTTCCCAAAACCCGAAAAATGGTTAAATTATGGATAAATTCATGAATAAATTAATTTTTTCGG
Organism: Dasysyrphus tricinctus; assembly: GCA_963921185.1. Lineage (NCBI taxonomy): Eukaryota > Metazoa > Arthropoda > Insecta > Diptera > Syrphidae > Dasysyrphus > Dasysyrphus tricinctus. The sequence continues at coordinate 16,369,321 of OY992533.1, read as the reverse complement.
GTTTTCTTTTTTGATAAAAGTACCTTGCGTTTTTTCTTAATTTCTCAAAAACTAAGAAATACATATATTTATATTTGGTTTCGATAGTTAACTGAAAATAATTAATAATTGAGTTGAGTCGAACACAAAAATAGCAGTAATTACGTAAAATTTTGAAAAAAAAAAGTTAAAAAAAAAAATTGACTTTCCCTTTTTTTATTAGAATATGGGACATCCTGTATGAAGTAGGCAGTATAATATATCGACATCCTGTTTTTTTTTTATTAAATTAAAGTTTGCTTGTCCGTATATTATATCGAGTTGAATAAACGAAATAAACTCAAAGAAGTTTCACTTACATTCTCCGACTTTGTTATAAAGATCATCAATATAATTATCGAGTTCTTGTTTGGCTTTTTCATCCAATGGTAGATCTGAAACTTTTTTTACCCACTCGGCCAGTGGGCTAGTTGCAATTCCTTGGCTATTTGTTCCGATCAATGTCATTAGGGATTTAAAGGCTTCTGGTGTGGTAAACTAGAAGAGAGAAGAAAAACAAATTAAAATCTGAAGCTTATTTTTTAACAGTTCTTCATCATACAAACTTACCACTGCAAACTGTTCAGTATTGAATGCATCTCGAAAAGCTATAAACAACTGTTCTAATTGGATCTCAAAGTTCTCACCCAAGATCTTGTGATAGATTTTTTGTTCGATATTAACTGAAGTGCTTTGGAAGGATTGTAAGGCTTCGAGGAACTCTGATTTGTTTTGACTCTGTTCGTACATTGCCATGAGACGTACAATAAGCATTATTGTCCCAGTTTCTGGAGGATAGTGCATTTCTCTAAATATACAAATTATGCCTATCTTAAATTCTTAATGAACTTCCGATTTGACTTACTTCCAAATATCTCTCAGAGCATTGATAGGGTGTTTGTCATCGCCAACAAATGGACCCATACATCCTACTTTGTGATATTTCTTGAAAGCTTCCATACGGCAGTCTTCGGAACAGTATCGTAGTTTGCATTTAGGGCAGAAGGTAAATTGAGGTAGCCAATTCAGTGTAGGACAATGCTCAGGTAATGGAATAACCAGAGCTGGATTATTGGCCAGGCGGCGAACATTTTCTAATGTTGTTTCCAAAGGACGCATACAATGGTCACATGCGGCATAGCCATATGTTGCATTCCAAGTAAATTGACATGATACAAAGGGTTCTTCTTCGAAAATGGTATCCCCTACGGCAAAGGCTCTAAGGGCTATCATAGACCGACCCTTATTGTTAATAAAACAAAAAATGTATTATAGAAAGTTGCGAGGAAATTTCAACGCGTCCACCTACCTTTCCAGGGAGAATTTTAACTTCAAATGAATTCATCGAGGAACTTTACTTGAATTCGAATCAAAATAGACAGGACATAGGATAAGGAACTAAGAACCAAGAAAGATTTCTTCTTCCTTGCTGGTTTTATACTTTTGGTTACCTTTCAAGCCGAAACCAAAAGCCGACCCTCGTGCGTCGGCGATAAACAAGACAAACGTCACTCGCTTGTCAGTTGCCACACTTGGTCCCGTAACACCACAAAACCCAAACACAAACATGTCTAAAGCACAATGATGCCAAGATAACTTTCTGTTCAAATTGTATTTATTTCTGTTTTCTGTACTTTAAAATTAAACATGACTTGAAAACATTCATTCGACACTACCTACAAGGTAACCTATCAGCTGATGCACATGAGCATTTTAAAAAGACAGAAATGATTGCAGATCTGTTATGATTCTATCTCTTTGTCACCCTCGTTACGTTTGATACACCTGTCTACCGTAAATATTTTCGTGAACGCCGAAAACCCATCGGAATCGGATAACCCAGCGGCTCCATTGGCAATATTTGAGGCAATAAATTGCCTCACTCATTGCTATTGCCATTAATATTGCAAATGGAGATGCTTTATCAATGGCAATGGCAATATTGCCTAGAAGATGAGAGGCAATTATTGATTTCCATAGTCAAGGCAATAAATTGAGTAAAAATGGGGTTTCCCGTAATTGACAATGGCTTCTTTATTGATTTTTTCAATTAAATCGTAGAATATGAGAACGCACATGACAAAATATAGTGAATTAAAATTAAATTTAATTAAAACAGGGGATTTGAACAGCATTTGACTGTACTTGCAGTCAAATATTTCCATACACAGATTTTATAATTGAAATTGCCTGGCAATGAAAATGCCCACTCAAGCAGTAAATTGCCATTCCTATTCCAATTGCCATCGCCTCAAATATTGCTAATGGAGCCACAGCGTAACGTGCGTTGAATGTGACGCAAATATTTGTGGGCACCCGAACGTTCAAACTTACTTATTTTTTTGCTTCTACACAAATATCTACCCAAATTTGTATAGATCTGGACGTGGCTTGAGAGCAAAAAACAGTGATGTTGACACCAAACGAAAAGGGCATAACTAGTTTTGACAGCTCAGTTTCTTGGGGCCCAACTATGTAACTCGATTCTACAAAAAAAAAGTTCGAATTCACAAAATCTCAGCACACTAATTCTTAAGCTAGTGCTAATAACCGGAAATAGAACAGCACTAATTCAAGATTCTGTGGCACAAGTCAGAAGCATTAAAATTTTAAAATTTTACTTTGAATTTCTGTGACTTTCTGTGCATTTCTGCGTATTTTAGTCCAAAGTTCATATAAAAAATTGTTTGACAAAAGTTGGCTCTAAAAATCACAGAAGTTAATACTATGTTCCCACATGAGTGAAATCTCGGATTTCAGATATTTCAGTCCAAATCTTCACATTTCCCCATACAGTTTTAAGATTTCGAAATGCGAGATTTCGTTGAAATCTCAATGAAATCTTGTAACGATGTGAGCTTTTCTTTATGAACAGACCCATTTTCAGCTTTCACCATACAAAGGTGAAAAGCTTTTTGATACAAATTAAGATCTTTCACTCCAACGCTAAGCAGGCGAAAAGAGAGAGTATGATATTGTATTTGATATTTGGGTGGAGAGAAATATAAACACATAAGAACACAATGGTAATTGTTTGTGTTGATATGAGGCGAAATCTTGGTGTTGGCAGTGTGAACACCAATTTGAAATCTCGAAAGTTTTCAGCTGAAATCTCGGATTTCGCTTTGGTCGGAACATAGTATAAAATTTCAATTTTCATCGTTTCTCGACATGATTTATCGAATCGAAAGTTACAGAACATGGTTCCAGACCTAGAACTTGCGCATACGTATAACAATTGAGTTTTGGCAGCACTCATCTCCATGGCTACCAATTCACCCAAACAAAAAAAAAACACCGATTTGTTTCCATTTTATTTGATAATTCATATTCAACTTTTGTATCTAATCTACTTCGATCTTTTAATTTTAATTCTTCATTTCTCATTAATGTCTGTATAATTCGGAGACCGGTGTAGTAATAAATAAGGTCGAGTTTTTTGGCAAAATGGTAATTTATACCAATACCAAATACACATTCAATTGATTGATAATATCAAAAAATCAAACTCAAAACTCCAAATTTTTTTAATGACTATTTGAAATGGATTTTAAATAAAAAATAGTGTAATCGCCCACATGTTTGGTAAAGTTTAATTTATTTATTTTTTTTCAGGATTTTTCAACAACCAGAAATAGTACCCAGTCCAACTCCAATAGTCGCTTATCTTTTACAGCTGAATGGTATCAAGAAGAAGCTGGAATTATACGCTTATTTTTAATATATTTCTATCCTTGCGATCAATCTCTTGAAGTAGTAAGTACAAAAAATTATAAAATTATTTTTTTAAAGTACCTATTAAAACCATATTAAAAACAAAGTTTGAGCAAAAATCGAAAAAAACCTTTCTACGACGAACTAGAATGCCAGAATTATCTGTTAAGGACTTCTTTATTGGTTCAAACATTTGTGTGTTCGGCAGGCAATTTGATATTGTCGATTATGGAGATGAAGTGACGAAAAATAGCTTAGCAAAATTTCGAACTAGGTGAGTATTGAAAATTATGATTTATATTTTAAACATGACATAACAAATATATTATAAATCATATGTACAGAACGTTTATGCTGCTTAAGCCTTCAATCATTCAGCAATTAGGAGTTATCTTAACCTATTTGTTGGAAAGTGATGTTCGTATTAGTGAGGGTATGATGGTAAAATTCTGTCCAGACACAGCTCGAAGATTCTTAGGTGATGAAAATAATGGAGAAAATAAAGCGTAAGTCAAATGAATATGAATTTGTATTTGTTGATTGGCCAATTTCTTGTAAAAAAAAACAATGAGTGAAAAAAAACGTTGTTTAAAAAAAGGTTAATTTCAGTAAATATTTCTAAAAGCTTAAAATAGCTAAATTTGTCTTTAAAATGATAGGATCTAATAACATAACTAGTACTTAACAACATAAGTACAAATTTTTTACACCATATACTTATCCAACCCAAGTCGTCCTCCACTTTCAGCTTATTATTTTTTTTTTTCTGATGCTTATGATTGTATCAATGGACTGCTAGGAAATGCATTACCTTTCAGCTTAACTTTGGACTTAATTTTAAGAGGTTAATCCTCTTTTAACAGCAATACAAGAAATGAAAGTATCTCCTTTTAGACGCCTCCCTATTTTTTTTTTTTTTCTAAAGTTAAACTTTTTATTTGTTGAGGAGAACAACCCCATTCCTTATAATTTTGCACTTTTCTCTACTTTTTAGGATACTTATGAATGATATTCTAACAGGATCATCTGTTGGAATTGTAGCTATCGCTGACAATATCATCCATAAATTAAGGTCTTGCCAAAGTCAGGATAAGGATTCATTCAATTCTGATGTTCATCCCTCGTTGAGAAAGTTATTCGACGAAAAAGATTTTCGACGTGGTATATATTGTTCGCCAACAGAGTCTGATGTTAATAGGGTAAGTTTTTGGAAGGTTTGCTAAAACTAGTAATGGAGTACCTAATAATTTCGTTTTTGGATTTGTAGGATATATCATTTTTCTTTAATCCAAAAAGTGGTCTTAAACTAGCTACTACATGTCAAAACACAACACTTGCTGTGATAAAGCCTCATGCCATAAAAGAGGGTAAGTAATAAATATAAGGAATTTTAACTCATTTATCTGTCTGTACCGTGTCGGGTAATCTCACCTTTAACTAGATAATGTGGCTTTGTTAATGTTACATTTTTATTCTAATTCCAAACTCTCTCGACTGTTCGCCATATAATTCTTTAGCAAATGTAGTAATGATTCGTGGTTAATTTTGTGTGTTTAAAAATGTCTTCAATTTTAGTATAGTGCCTGAGGGCCAGTCGCTGATACAAAACTTAAATATCTGTGGTGTTTGGTAGAAACATGATAACTCCATTTTAAAATTTGCCTCCTTACCTCCACTTTAAATAAAGCTACAGACTAAACGGATAAACCGATTTTTCTCAAATTGGAAACATAACTTTTCAAGGACTATGTTCACAAATGTTCCAAATTTGAAGAAAATCGGTAAACTAATTTAGGCTCTAGCACGATTTAAAGAGGACGTCAAGACGCAAATTTAAAAATGGAGTTATCATGTTTCTACCAAACACCACAGATATTTTAGTTCAACATAAGAGCTAATGTGACAGTTTACGCTGAGAAAAAAGTAAAACATACATACATAAGTGTTAAGTAGAATTTAAAGATTTAAGTTTTGTATGAGCAAACGGCTCATTAGTCCCCTTAACAAAGAAGATTCCTGCTTCCTCAAACCTCAAAAATATGAACGGAATCATCACGTATATGGTCAAATTGTAACTTGTTTTTCGAGAGACAGATACATTTTTACTAACAGCAATTTCAAGAACAATATTAAAATAATAAAATTTATAGCTAAACTAGGACACATCATCTCAGAAATTTCAAACTGCGGATTTAAAATTAACGCTTTAAAAATGCAGCTTTTGGAACGTGTAAACTGTGAAGAATTCTACGAAGTTTATAAAGGAATATTACCTGAATACATTGTAAGTTCTTAACATGTAAACAAAATGTACTTTAAACAAATATCTTTTTTTAATTAACTAGCCAATGGTAGCAGAACTAGCAAGTGGTGTTTGTATGGCACTTGAAATTGACAGCAAAGATAACACTTTAGATATTTATAAAGAATTTCGAGAGCTTTGTGGACCAATGGATCCAGTGAGTATCAAAATTAAAAAAAAAAAATTAAAATAACCTTTATGTTATAGGAAGTCGCCAAATTGCTTCGTCCAAACTCCCTTCGAGCCAGATTTGGAACAACTAAAGTAAAAAACGCAATCCACTGCACTGATCTCAAAGAAGACACAGTTTTAGAAATCCAATACTTTTTTAAAATTCTCACTGAATCATAACATTACTTTTATCTCTAAAAAGAATATACAACATCCGTCCTTAAGTCGAATACAAACAACAATATTTTTACATGTTTTCATTAATTAAACTACCGCTACTCAAACTCCTCACTAACTGACTATCAGATAAGTTGCTCTCTCTTAAGTCCTCTTCCCATTGTGTTCGATCATCAAGTAGATAGTGATAAGCTAAAAGCCCGAACACAACAGTGCATACGATCATCAAAACAGCATAAAAGAAATATCCAGCACTCTAAGAGAAAATCATATTTTAGAAAGTAGTGATATATATTTTGGAATTATGTTCAAACCTGTGATTGCAATATATCCATCTCGGTTATAATGACCACTAAAAGGTTACCAAAGGCGTTATTAAGAAACCAAGCCGCTGTGACAACCGATTTCATTGACAAAGGCGCCTAGAGAGGCCAGATAATTTAAAAGGATCCATTGAATATACATATAAAATTCTCTTACTTGAGTAAATGCAAACTGCAGCCCGGGAATCGACAGAAATAGTTCGCCCATCATTAAAAGAGCAAATTGTGGCACCTGCCATGCAATATTTATTGATTTATATGGTTCTGTCTAAGAAAACATATTAGTAATGGCACTTTTGGATATTTTAAATAAACTCACGTAAATCATTTCTTGCAAAACACCTGATGCAATGAATGAAAACGCCGAACAAACCCCACCAAGAGTAACACTTTGCAAAGGATTAATTTCCATATTAAAGTGTTTCAATACAGGAGCAAGAATATACTGCCAAAGAGGAATAAATATAAATAATAATACTGGTCCCATTGCTTTGGCTTGGTCAGCCTGCAAAGTCACACTCCCAATTGTCGTATTCATTTGAGAAGCTTGAAAAGTCCAACTCGAGTCTTGTTGTGCCAAAAGAGCAAAGTATATAGGCAATGGAATAAAAAGTTTAAAGATCTAAAGCGACAGAGGATCGTGTTTAAAAAAACAGCTTTGAAATTGAATAATTCACTTACGAACCTTTAAAATCTTTGAAACGTCATATACAAATGACTCATCATACTGTCCAATAGCATGATGTAACCAATAGCCCTTATGTGCACTTCCTTGGTTCCATTTGTTTGCCAATGCAACTTTAATGCATCCATAAAACTTGACAAGAATATTTTCATCAGAGAGCTTCTCTCGTTTGTAGAACATCTTACCGATTGTAAAGAAAACTTAAAGAAAGTACTTGTCACGATATTGTGTAAGCTTTTTGTATAAAACTTACTCCATGATGCCAGAAAAGATACGCCCAGAGTTCCGAAAACAGCTGGATAGCATTCAGCTATTTTGAAACATGTCGTGTTTGCTCTCACCATCGGTGGTAAAATTTTACTTAGAAAAATTCCAAAATAATACACAAAATAATAGAGTGAGAAATATTCCGTTAGAAGATGACTCTGCTCAGGTATTTTAAATTGTAACGCTCCTAGTGATGTGATGCAAGCTCGAACTGATCCATTTCCAATTGAAATAAGCAGAAGTGACAGGGAAACAAGGAAACTTCAAAAATAAGCTTAATTTAATTTTGTTGTCGAAAATCTTTTTTATATATTTTACGTTAAAGAAATCCCAATCGTTGGTAATGATGTGAAGATAAGGAATATCCATCCAACTGCGTATATAAAATAAAACCAGGATATTGTTCGGATGTTCCCTAGATAGCTATCTGCTAAAACTGCTCCGATTATTGGACAAAATTGTCCGAAAAAGTTGAAAATATGTAGAATTATGGTAGAGAGGTCTTCACTGAAATATAGTTCATCTCGCAGGTAGAGTGCCAGGATGGCTAGGGAAGAGATAAAGTGAAACATGTCTAAGTCACTTCTCAAAACAAAGATAAGTCCTTGTGCATTTAATAGTGTGTTTTCGTATATTTTGAAATTTTTAATAAAAAATATATTTAAATTAAATTACAATCAATATAAAGTTTCATTAAATTAAACGAGTGCTCAAATCTATTTATTGAATTCGTTAAATAACTAACGATAGAAAGCTTATACAACTAGTTTACATTAAATATAAATTAATATAGTCACTTACAATGATGTATTGAAATCAACTTCAGAAAATGGAAAAAAACATTAAATTTTTCTTAGAAAAGAAATCGTACTTTTTCAACAACAACTTGTTTATCTCTGGAGTTTAGAGCGTTAAGTTTTTACGAATCATTTAACCTCTAGTGAGATATTCCGCATTACCATTTGTTTGTAAGAATTTCGGTTATACTTTTATTATTTTCGAAATTCAAACTGAAAATTAAAAAAATAAATGCTTTCAAAACAAGAAAGAGTGAGGCAACTATTGCTAAATTATCGTATTGCTAATTGGAAAAATGGAGTACAAAACAAACAAATTTTTGATAATTCGAATACAATTTTGAATAAAGTCGAATAGAACTAAAATGGATTATTATTCTATTTTTGATCTCAGATTCCGTGATATGGGATCCTCGGAGCTTATCTAGGGCGGGGTGAAAACCAATTTCGGCTAACACGATTATCCTCGAAGTTGCATTCATATTTTTTTTTCGATGCACTGTTACTCGCAAAGGCCCCAGTTGTGGACTGCAAGACTTTGATTTTTTTAATAGCCTTTAATGAAGCTTTCGACGCCTATACTTCTTTTTTTGCTATCGTTCACACCCAAAATCTGCTGTGGGCTCTCGGTCTATTTGCTTTTTCTTAACATTTAAATAAAAAATCTGGACTGATCTTTTTCGCTTTCGGTGAAAATTCAAATCGAAGTCTGTTCAAATTGGGATATACATATAGCTTTCAATCCCCCGCAATTTCTAAAATAGGCCTACGTTCAACTTACAAACATTTCAAGCAATGTACTCGAGAGAGGGAACGAATAATTTATGGGACAAAACTTGTTTGAACTTAGTAAATTCACTATCATGCCGGTACGCAATACAACAAATGTCGATGCAATACATCAAGTTTGCGAGCAGGGTGATGCATGTTTGAAATAATGAACACTCGACACAAAATGTGAGATCGGTCCGACAGTACCTTAACATATTTCTCCCTTTTTATTTTGAATCGATTTAGTATACAAAAATGTTCACCTTGAAATTATAAAACATTTCTTGTCTGAGGTCCAACTTTCTGCATAATAGATAGTGCCCACAAACAAGGGACGGTAAAGTTCCTATAATTGCATTTTTCAATAAGAGCGATATAAAAGTTAGAAATCTCAACAAAAAAATATTTAAATACCAGAGGGCTACTCTCCGTCAGCAGTTCTAAGTATGTTGCAACTTTGTATGTATCTTCGATTCACATATCTCGGTTTATTCAAAGCTACCTAATTTTTACACCGATCTTGTTCGTATTTTAAGATTTTTTCGAGCTACACATACCCCAAATTTCAAGTATAACAGTAAGTACAAATAAATAAACATCCTCTTTGTTTTCACATTAAGCTAGTAAATAAATATCTACAGTACATTGTCCTCGAACAATGTACATAATTCACAAACAAATATCAACTACAATCTAACTGATAGCAAAAAATAGTCGCGCGAGATTAACAAACAAAAATATTAAATTGCTTAAAACAATGATTTGTTGTCTGTAAAGAATTGCAGATACTCACTTCGGATTCCATTGGCGGCGAATGCTTCGAAAAATTTTGCAATCAAAATGAAAACCACTGCAATGGGATATCTATACCTTCGTGGGCCAAAGAAATGTGTCAAGTTATCCTTTTTAGTTTTATCCCCGTCGATCAGTGGAATTGCTGTGATATATAAAAAACCACATTATATACTCTTTTGTAATATGATCTAACGATCAAAAATAAATCATTCACCATACAGAACTACTCACTCTCTTCACTTTTAAAATTTCTTCCGCAAAACATTATTTTATTACATTTGTTTAGCTTTGGTTGATTCGGTGAAGATAAAAGAATAACGGAGTTTTAAAATCACGTAAATGATGCTAAAGGGATTATTTTTTACTGGGGGAGTAGATCAGTCGTATAAAGCGTTTCAAAACATTCTGTGATAGATAAATTGCGTCTTCATCAGAAGCTTCGTCTAGGCAGACTGATAACATTTTCTTGTTTGCCATACTATTGCAGTAAAAATACGTGTGCTTCTAAAGCGTTTCTCATGATTTTTTGTCTATTCTGTTGTCTTGGTTCCCTGTTATATTAATCTCATGCACTTTTCTTTCAACAAACACGAATACCAGTTTCTTGCTTCACACGAATGATATACAAATCACAGTAAAAAGATAGCGGCGGCAGTGAAATGGGTAGTAGTTTGTGTTCAGAGATAAGGTTGGAACTTTAGTAGAGCAGATGTATATTTGCGGAGATTGTGAAGGAATTTGATATCTTAACTTTGGTCAGATGCAGCTATTTGTCGTCATCGGTCGGGTGGTTACAGGTAACGAGTGATGACAAAAGAGTTTGCAAAAAACAAACCATATTGATGATGATATACACACATATTATGTATATTATATACATATTTGTATGTTCGAATGCTTGTATGAAAAACACATGACTTTTGCCATTTCACATGTTACTAATTAATGGATTTGAAAAACAATTTACATCAACGGTAAATCTCATCTTATAAATAGTTAAGTACCTACAATCTGTGACCGACCTCTTCGAATGAACGAATGTTATTTATTCACCAACTGATACAAAATAATTTGGAAAGCCATTACTAGTCACAGTTGAGCTCAAGTGAGATCGTCGGGACGAAAAGCCAATTTTTGTGCACTCAAGGCTTTTATTATAATTATTATTATTATAAATTACAATATAAAATAAATTTACATTATAATATAAGAAATTAACAGCGCTAGCTACCAGAGACTTATGGCTGGAAATTATAAATCTAGTTGATGTTGTAATAGCTTCCGGATATACATACGTGTGTATGGGGCTGTCAGAGGCTGAAAGTTCAGCGACTAAGAATACATCGAGGGAAGCCCAGCCTCCGACATAGAAAAGGCTTTTAAAAACATTTTTAATAAATAAATTTAACAAGTCCAATTAAATAGTGCTATGTCTGCTTATTGGCCGATTTATTTGCTTGATTGACCCCTTAAATCTTTTGTGACTCCGGAAAGAACTGAGCAAGGGAATTTTAATTAAAAAAAAATACAATATTATATTTACCATTACAAAAGCAATAAATCTAGGGTGGCGGATCGGCCAAGGGATTATTTATTGAAGTTAACGTAATTAATACGTACAAAACTGGTAAACCTCAGTTTAGTCATGCATAAAGTTAAGAGGAAAAGAAAATATAATTCGAATGTTACAACTTTAACGTATTAATTGAACTTGAGAACGCATGCAGACCACAATATAATAATAATAAAGTTTACTTCGAGTTTTCTAACTATTTGCGATAACCAGAACACCTAGTAGGTATTTGCTCAAACTGCTTTTAATCGTTTTCAATCTTCAATTCAACCGAGACGGGTTGGATACTTCATTGTAGGAACTTGTTAAACAAGGCCGAACGGCATCCACACAAAACAATCAGTTATTTATCTTTACTTACTTGATTGTGATAGGTAATGCACAATCACACCAATACTGCGAGGTTGAAATTATTGTTTTTGCTCGATTCTTAATTGAAAACGCGCAATTTCTCAAAAAAAATCCTTTATTTGTTTTTTTTTTCGTTCGATACAAACATACATGACTTCATTTAATAAACAAAAGATATCCTTGTGGCGAATTGGTGAATAATGGTTTAAGATAGAAAAAATGAAGAATGTTAAGACCTCACAGAAAGAAAACACTAAAATTTCTGATCCTGAACATGATTTTCTTTCTAGACCAATTTTTTCGCTTCAAAGAAACTCTTCAAATGTCTCATCTGCCAGAAGCCCATGATCACCAAGACAGCGGTCTGCGCCAGGGACCACCAAAGCACTCTAGAGTTTGTGCTCTCACTTGTGTGTCGGAAACGTTCTTCCCTGTAACGTTGATAGTTTTGTTCTTTGGTAATTTGTTCGACCTGGTCGAGCAATTGGCGGATACGCAGCTGAAGTTCAGTTAGCTTTTCCTTTTGGGCGACATTGGCGTAGTCGATGGCATGCTCTCCTACCTGGATATCCAGATGGACACGCAGCTGTGATCCACTGAACCAGGCGGTGCTGTTGGAGTACATGCAGATGACATGCTCACCGGGAGTATGGGATACGAAGGAAATACGACCCTCTGAACTATAGACACGAGACAGAATCATTTTGTCGTCGCTATCACGCACTTCGACGTGCATTCCAATGTTGGGTGATGAAGGCATGAAGCCATTTGAGCGAGGGTCATAGAGTTCAACTTTGTAATTCACTGAAAGAAGATATACCAAAATAAGGTTTATGAAAAAAGAAAATAATGGAAAACTCATTTGGAAATTCACCAATCACAGTGGTCTCATCAGGCACTTCTTCGATGAAGCATTTTCGCTCCGTCTCTGCAATGTGAAAATACAAACCAAACACCGCCTGAGTTGAGCACAACAAAAGCAAAACATACGAAATGTATTGCACCATTATTTTAGAGAATAATTGATAGTAAAAAAAATAACTATAAAGTTTTTAATGTTTCTTTCTATTCGCAATTGCTACTTATGCCCGATGCCAATGCCAACACGTCATGAAAAATTTCTATACGAAAAAATTTGAATGAATTTTTTGACAGTGAATGAAATGAACTTTTTGACACTGACAGTTTTAGCTATTTCGTTAAGTTTTATGGTGTGCTTGGATACAACACACTAGGTGTGTTTTCCTTGCCCGAATGAGCTTGGACAAAAAAAAAACGACGGCGGGGCTAAGCAATTTACATGTTAAAAGCACCAACAACTAAGCCCTTTCGGGCTTAGCTAAGCCCAGAGAATTTTCGGGGCTTAAGGTGCCAGTTATAGCTATCATTGAAACTCATCATTGAAAACTTTAATGATTGATTTTGAGACGTTTGGAAAGCAAAATCAACTATTATTTTGATGGACGATTATGCTCAAGACTTAATAAATATTTCTAGTCAAAAAAAATTCAAATAGGCCCAACTTTTCACAAAAATTGACTTTTAATTTTTCAATGATCATTGGTCGCTATGATTTCGAAATTTGAAAATTGCAGAAAGGAAACAGAAATCCTGGACGAAAAGTATGTTAACACTTTTGTTATAATTTAAAATAGCTGATTATACTTGTAAATAAATTTGCAGCCCGAGAAAAATATGTCGACAAAATCCAAATCCATGAAAAACTGTGGGGATGGGAAGAGATCAACAATTTTTTTTAGCAATGCTAGTGGTGAGCATCGTTGTCGAAGCATGAAACTGATAAAGAAAGGCATCTTTGGTTCTGTGGAAGCGGAAAAGGGCAAAACCCACCAATGAAATGATACTGTATATTTTTAATCAAGCATTCCCCGATACTGTTAGACAATTATGTATATTATTTTGTAATAAATAGATACATTGAATGGTTTAATTTTTATTAATAATTTTATTTAATACATATGTAATATAATAGTAATAAACGCCCAGTGGGAAATTTTCAAAAATTCACCAAGGAATCCCCTGCTATTTCCTCGAGGAATGGAAGCTACACCCAAGGAATTTGAGGTGAAAGCATCGAGGAAATTAACATGGGGTTGTCATTGGTGTTCACCAAGTGATTTTCTTGCAGCCCGAACTGGTGAAAAAGGCAACACTTTTTTCTAATGAAATCATTACATGCAAGTTCCTCGTAAAAAGTATTTCATGAATTCATTGTGCTATTCACCGAAATTTTTCCTTGAGGACGAAATTTCCTACTGGGCGTTAAAGCTATCCAACAGACAAGCTTTTCACCTCTCTGCTCAGCCAGTGAAGCAACCAGGAGAATGGTGGCCAGATTTACAATAAGGGGTTAAATTTGAATGTCTTGAAAGATCTTTTTGGTTGTTTTGTAGTAGATACTGAGTCATCTAGTGGCAATGGTACCATTTTGTCTCCACTTATGGATCTTGTAGGTCATTGAAATATTCATTTTAGGTATAATGATGTATTCTCTTGTGCTCTCCAGCTGACGATGGCGGTGGTGCATCTGCCTCGGGATTTTTGATCTCTGCTACAGCATTCATCTTTTCACTCAGGCTTGAATTTCTTCCACACATATGGAAAATAATGCAAAACTATCGAAATACTATGTAGTCATTAATTACTTGTTAATACTATTAATCTAATTCTTTGAACAAAATATTGTTGGTTTGTTTTGATTAATTTCTTGTATTTCAAATTTGACATTTGAATCAAAAATTATTTGACTGATTCACAATAGCATTTAATTTAGATTTGTTTGATTTGTTTTCATCTAGTTTCCAACCTTATTTCATGCAAATTTGATTCAAATTATCTCATTTCGAAATGTGAATTTGTATGGGAAATGAGGTAATTTGGGATCTAATTTGGAAATTTTCAACGAAATTACCTCATTTGCTCTAATGAAAACGCAGTATTAGGCTTTATTTGTTCATCAAAATAGTAAATCATTAAAATTTTCAATGAAGAATTTCAATGATAGCTATAACTGGCCCCTAACTTTAGCCCAGATAAAAAGTTTATGCCTTCATTAAAATTCATAAGAAATAACATTTTTATCAGTTAAGCACCTTAAAATTCATAGACTTAGAAAATAAATTCTTCTTACCTACAAATGTATACAAAATCGAATGATTAAGGGAAATAAAATTCTCTTTTTCATTCATGATGGACACAAAATTTTGTCATAAATATTTGACCAAATTGAGCTATTTATGCAACGCAAAATTTAAGTTATAATACAAAATATCAGAAATCAATTTCAAAATTTAAACTCAGCAACATTAAATATTAATCAGAAAATAATAATTACAGAAATATGTGCATACAAATACTTCCAAATCCAAAATATAAGAATTTTAATAAATGAACGCGGAAAGTTAACAAAAGTAAGCTTTACTGAAGAAAAGGAACGCACTTCCTTTAGTACATTTATGCTTCTTTTCAGTGACTGTTCAGTCACTACAGTAGTGACAGAATCAGTTGACATACTAGAGTTGCATCCAAACCCTTCAATAACTCTTAAAATCGAAAGCGTTCTTTTTCATTACAAATCCTAACCATTTCTAATTTGTCAAACATAGAACTTAATGTTATTGGTTATAATATAAGATTATGTTAATTTCCTTTTAAGAATAATCAATTTTTAATATTTTTGATTTGTCCTTCGAAATTTATAGGAAGAGTTTGAATGGACTTAAAAATTTACAATCGAGGCATGTTTATGTTTCTACAAAATTGAATCATCAAACAAAAGAAACCTCTCTTTTCATTCAGTATAGAAATTACCTTATAAATATTTCACCGAGAAAAATTAATGAATCGCAGAACATGAATTATAACCAAAAAATATCATAAATCGATTTCAAAAATCAAAATCGACAGCAGAAAGTATTAAATTGAAAATAATTACACAAAAAAAAATTCCAAATCAAAAAATAAGATTTCGAATTTAATGAACGCTGAAAGTTAACAAAAGTTGGCTTTAAATATAAGTGCAGTAGGCTCGATTTAAAAGCAGTAGATTTGTTTTACGAAAAAATTGCATTAAATCTATTGAAATCATGGCAAAGTGGCAACGCCGTTTATACACAAAACTGACGCTTCTAACAAAAAGTGGTGCAGTTCATGGTTCAATGCGTTTAACTTTTTTCAAATTTCCCTAACTCTGATAGAATGGTCCCCTCTTTTCAAAATTTGACAGGTTTTACACATTTTTTTGTAAAAAGATACCAAACAAACACAATGGGTGTTCGCGTACCTCCCAAAACTACGAATTTAAGTGCCTTTCACATGAGCCGCGAACTGCGAATGCGAATAAATTTCTTTAGGCAATTCCAAGCGCAAATATCAAGAAATAAGTGTTTTAACTTATCAAAAAAGTGAATAAACACCCAATCTACAATTTTAAAAAGCAAACACGAACAAAATTTAGCTTAAATTTTTAAATTTAGCGTTTTTATATATTCTACGCGACCACCGAGATATTTTCTGCAAACTGCCAAACACTTATTCGCAATCCACAACATTAGGACGCATTCCATAAATCTGCGAATGAAAAATTCGCTCGAATTTAACCTCAAATTTTTTAGCACCCATTTTACTGATTTATTTTTGTATGACTATTCGCGTCTGTCGGCGACCACTAATGTGAAAAAAATGTCAAAACTCACGACCATTCGCAATTCGCAGTTCGCTATTCGCAGCTCATATGAAAGGCACTTTAGCCCAAAGTTCTTTCAAAGCTCATATAAAAAAATAAAATTCGTAGAAATTCGTAGTTTTCGGAAGTACTCGAACAGACATCTAATGTGTACTCTCTGAATGATGTGTTGACACTCACAGCTGCTGCTCACAAATTTTTGATGTGTAAACATCTTAGCTCTCGGTATTGGTAAAATTGAAAATCAGCTGCAACGGATATGGGCTCATGGTTCCGTTTCGAACCATTTTGTTTGTTGTAGGTAAGTAGAACTCTGTAAACTCGAAAGGGTAAGGTAGTTTTCGTTTGATATTTAATGGTTTTGGTATTTGCTAAAGTGGAGTGAATTCCTTACACCCCGACTCCACAGTAGATAATTTCTCTCAGATAGCTCGTCTTGACATTAAATATCTAATGGAGTCACTCCGTTTCATCTCTTGATTGGATATCAGGAATATCTCTGCAATCATATCTTGACAGAGATATTTGACATAAATTTTGCCATTTTGTTGCTATTTTTTCTAGAAATTATATTATTTATTTCTTTGTTTTGTATCCATATGCTGCTTTTGATGTTAATCTCTGCAATCGCGGGTGGCAATTTTGGTTTGTGATATTAAGTTTTATTTGTTATTTCTTAATTTGAAATGTCATAACATAATTTGCAAAGTGGAGCATTTTTTTATTTTTCTCTAGTGAACTGTGTTAAATGTGTCAAAAAGAAGAGTTGCAATGTCATATTAAAAAAAGTTACTTTGAGTAACTTTTCATTTAGGAACGACAAAAGCTAAAAATATGGCTGATCTGTCAAACAAATTGGTTGAAAAAAAGTCGAAATAGATTTGGAATAACAAATCAAGAACAAATTGTGATTTCATTAGGTTTATTGAAAAGAACTTTTATCAGTATTTCGAAAATGCATACATTTTTCAAAATAAATTTCATTTAACTTCATTCTAGCACAAAATAGAATATTTAAGCAAAAATATTGCTAATTTGTTTTTATCATTCATTACTAGCACAAATTTCTTTAATAAAAATCGATCAAATCGGATAAAAAATGTCGCAAAACGTAGAAAAAAAATTTCCAAACTCACTATCGACGGTAAATCAATTAAATATTAAACTAAAAATATATTAGCTTTATATTTTCCCCCAGATCTGATCTGGATTGTATATGCATATGTGCATGTATTACAAAAACAACGCAAAATACGACTTTGCTTTTGGACTTCGATTTGCAAAATAGTTCTGACCATACACCCTCAGTACCTTTTTGCAAAAATGAGTTTTTTCTCTGACTGGTAGCTGGCTTTTTGTATTGAAGATAGGGAGAAAAAAGAGTAGAGAGAAAATACAGAAACAAAAGGATAAACGGGGATAGACATATAACACTCTTGTCGTACTGGGATCCTTTTTGTTTTATTATGATAATCTAATCCGGATCAGATCTGGGGGATACTTAAATAAAGCTATTATTACAAAAATGAGAACAATTCCAAACCAAACGTTCGAGAAGCAAACAAAAGATAACTCAAAATGAAAACATTGTGATTTCAGCTGCTTTTGATGGATTAACCATTTCAACTCAGTATCAAGGAGATGAGTTGGAAAAATGTACTCAAAGTTACTTTTGACACTTTAACTTTGAATCCAGGAACAACTTTGTGACGTCATAAAGATAATTAAAGTAGCTTAATTTGTGATGGTTTATTTGCGGAGTAGTTTTTCGGAAGGGGTTTTTAAATAGGTTAATTCACTATAAATTGTGTCGTGCGACCATTTTGTTTGAGAGAGTTTGTATTACAGATTCCTAATTTTTGCCATACGTGGTAGGTAATGAACCGATCCCTTACCCTCAGGTGAAAACGAATGTTTACATATCTTCAACGCGAGTCCCGGTACTCACACATTTTTTTTTGATACTGCCTGACAACCCTCGGTGTTGGGTGTTTGATCGATGATGTGTTCACAATTTCATTCATGAGCCGTCATACACGAAACAAAACACGAATTATTATAGAGAATTAGTGGAAAAAGTGCAAACAAAATAAGAAAAAGGTATTGTATGTGATGTAAAAAAAATAATTTACACGATTCGTTGCGGAAATAGCCTCGAAATAAAAACAAAACAATTTTCTGAGAGTAGTGGAATTGCTTTGCCTGACGGCCAACAGAACTGGTAAGTGTGTACGCGAAACTTTTCACGCATGATATCCAACACGGGTGACACTCAGGTTTGATAATGTGTACCACACTTTAGTCAATTCAAAACAATTTTAAACACTTTCAGACCGCCAAATTTAAGTGCCTTTCACATGAGCTGCGAATGCGAATAAATTTGTTTAGGCAATTCCAAGCGCAAATATCAACAAATTCATGTTTAAACTTTTCGACAAAGTGAATAAAATGTCCTTATGGATATGGATGGGAAGAAATGGCTTGGGGTCACGGAATGAAAATGGTGACTTGCTTGTCGATTTTTGTAACGCGAATCGTCTTGTGATTGGTGGGACTGTATTTAAGCATAAGACGTGCAACAAAATTACCTGGGTGCATCCAAATGGTCAAACCGAAAACCAAATTGATCATATCATGATTCAGCAGCGATGGAGGAAGTTTATGTGTGATGTCCGGAGTATAAGAAATGCCGATGTGGGAAGCGACCACCATTTGGTTCTGATGAGTCTCAAACTACGAACCGCTGCCGTACAAAAACCAGCGCAGGATGCAGCAACAATTGATGAGATGTGGGGTGAAATTAAAAGTGTTTTTATGGAGGCTGTACCCAAGCGAACCAGTATTGTCTCTGCAAACGGTGGTACGGATCTGGACGTTAAAATTAGAATGAATAAAGCTCGTGCTGCCTTCGGTACCCTGTCCCCAATTTGGAAATCCAGTCAAATCTCCTTACGCACTAAGTTGAGATTCTTCGAATCCAATGTCAAATCCGTGCTGTTATATGCTTGTGAAACCTGGAAAGTCAGGTCTACTATTTCGAAGAAAATGCAGGCTTTTGTGAATCGCTGTCTTCGCCACATCCTAAAGATTCGCTGGCCACAAATGATATCAAATGAGGAATTGTGGCGCAGGACAAGACAAGAGCGGCTGGACGTCGACGTAAGAAAGCGTAAATGGCGTTGGATTGGTCACACACTGAGGAAACCAAACGATGAAATTGCATAGCAGTCCTTTGAATGGAATCCTCAGGATGCACGGCGGTTTGGAAGACCAAGAACAACATGGAAATCAACTGTCTTAGCGGAAGCAGAATCCCAGAGAAAGACGTGGCCACAGCTAAAGTACCTTGCAGCAGACCGTGAAGGATGGAGACGTTTTGTTGACACCCTATGCCCCAGCCGGGGTTACACGACACGATGATGATGATGATGGATTTCACGAAACGCGTTTTTGCCTTTAAATGATGTTTTTTGGTTTCACCAAATGCTTTTATATTTACGAAGATTTTAAATGCCCTTGCAAACTAAAAGCTCGTTTTTATCTCACTTAATTTTAAGCCATTTCAGTCAACAACAGCTGATATTTTGCTGTCAGAATAATTGTCCCTCATCCACAAAAAAACCTAATGACGCGTTGAGCATTATGTTACGATTTTGCATCCATTAGAAGAAGCGGCTGCAACGCGAAAGTAGAGATTATTCAATTTTTGCGTGCGTTTTGACATTTCGATTTCAATCTAGGTATGTGACCGTCTTGTGTTGAAAAAAGTTTGAACTTTTTTGCTCGATTTATCTCGACGCGGCCGTAACGTTTGTTAAATGTAACGTACGCATCGCAAACGCGTCATTGTAAACAGCCATAATGCTCGGAGGGGCACTTAAGTGGTCGGAAGAAAACAAGCGAATACACGGAAAGCATATGACACGGCTATAATTGCGGAGTGGAACGTTTCGTCAAGCTTCGTTCAATTTTGGCTACGGAGCGCACCTCACTTAAGTAAAACTGACATTTGGCGAAATAGGAATGCCAAAAAGAGATAGATGATATTTACATTATGGGTATGTATTCTCCTTTTGACGGTACGGAAAGCTACTTTTCGTTGGTTTTTGATATTAGCTTCAGTGCCCTTCCGACTATTAAGGCCTGGTCAAACAGAACACGATCCGGCGATACGATCAATACTTCTCTGTGTAAAAAAGATCGCGGTGATCAATAATTTCTCACAAAGATCGCTGGATCGCGTTCTGTTTGACCAGGCCTAGTTCTAGCTATATGCCTGAACTTTTTCGTTGACAGCCAAATCTTTCAACGCGACGATATAAGGTAGAACTATAATAGTCGGAAGGGCACTGAAGCTAATGTCAAAAACCAACGAAAAGTAGCTTTCCGTACCGAAAAAAGGGGAACACACCCATAATGTAACTATCATCTTTCTCTTTTTGGCATTCCTATTTCACCAAATGTCAGTTTTACTTAAGTGAGGTGCGCTCGGGAGCGCACCTCACTTCCGTAACCAAAGTTGAACGAAACTTGACGAAACGCTCCGCTTCGCAATTATAGTCGCGTCAAATGCTTTCCGTGTATTCGCTTGTTTTCTTCCGACCACTTAAGTGCCCCTCGGAGCATTATAGTTCTAGCTATATTCTGCGCTTCCAGAATTGCGCCGCAGTTCATTAAACACAGCTAAAATATTTGTTGATGCGAAATAATTTCCCTTGAAGTGAACTATCTGTTTAAAAACTTTCCAGTCTATATGCGGTCTCTGAGCTCATGCTCTAATTATTTTGCATTGAACTTGTCCATTTATTTTTGTTTTGGATTTTATTTTTAACTTAAATTTCATTACAAAAAAGAAGTTTTATAAATTACAATGGATACAGAAGAATTAGATATACTCGATATATTGGCTTACAATTCTGATAAAATATTAAATGAATTTGCAAGTCTGGAAAACGAAAGCGAACAAAACCAACTCATTACATCCTACCTCAATAAAAACAGCAAAAGTAAAATTGAAGCTGTTGAGGATTTTGAGAAAGGTAAACCTATAGATGAAAATTAAACCCTAAATTTCATAAACCTATATAAAACGATCTTTAGATTTGGACTGGTTTAATGTCACCGAACCAATTAACATAGCCGAACTTAAAGGCAAAATAGTTATACTCGATTTCTTCACCTATTGTTGCATTAACTGCATGCACATTCTACCGGATTTGAAATCAATCGAAGATTCCTACCCTGTGGAAAATGGAGTTGTGGTGATAGGCGTCCATAGTGCTAAGTTCGATAATGAAAAAGATTCCTCAAATCTGCTATCGGCAATACAACGCTACAATATCACTCATCCGATTGTGAATGATTGCAGTTCAAGCATGTGGACAAAGCTAAAGATCAAATGCTGGCCTACTTTGTTTCTGATTTCACCAACTGGTTATCCGCTGCTTGTCCTGATGGGCGAAGGACATGGACTGTTTCTGAAAAAATTTATTGCAGCGTCGATCGATTATTATGGTGCCTCTGATGATTTGGATGGGTCTCCCCTACCTCTGAGTCCGTCGACAAATTTGACAAGTGCCTCAAATTTAAGGTTTCCCAGTAAAATCTGCTGTCGCCCTCAAACAGAAGATCATTGTGAACTAATTGCAATCTCTGATTCTGGGAATCACAGAATTCTAGTTCTCAATAGTAATGGACACGTCTTGGAGAAAATTGGAGGATTCAATTCGGGTTTTATAGACGGTGACTTCAATGTAGCTAGATTCAATTCTCCCCAAGGTCTTGCCTTCATAAATAGTGACGAATTGGTTGTTGCTGACACGGAAAATCACGCCATTCGAAAGATATGCTTTAGAGAAAGACTCGTGACGACTATTGCTGGCACTGGGCATCAAGGGAATGATAAAGTTGGTGGAGCCTTGGGAATAAAACAAAAACTGTCCTCTCCATGGGATGTTGTTGCTTTTCGGACACGGGACATGGACATGTCATTTCATGTGGATGAGAAGAGTGTACACGAAAAAAATGTGATCCTAATAGCTATGGCCGGAACACACCAAATATGGGGTATATTCTTGGATGGTATCATATGGTGGAAGTTCAAAAAATACGAACCCTTAACGTGTGCTGCTCTAATTGGCAATGGTTCGGAAGAGAACCGCAACAATTCGTATCCACAAAATGCCGCCTTTGCTCAACCATCTGGATTGGCTTTGATGAAGGATATGCTATTGATTGCAGATAGTGAGAGTTCGAGCATAAGGAAAGCGTCTATGATCGACGGAAAAGTAACTGCAGTTGTCGGAGGTGATAGAAATCCACTTGTAAGAAGTTTTTCTAGTATTATTAATAATTTAACACAAATTGAAAACATAAAAGATAATAGGTCTTTTTTGAAAAAACACCTAGTCCAGTAACCATATACCGGTAGTTCTGATTTTTTGCTGAGTTGTTTATGATGTTGGCTTAGTAAATAATCCAAGTTCTGGTATAAAATTAAAAAAAACTTCGAAATTTTCGCGCTTTTTTCAGTAATTGTCGATTTATACCTGGAGGAATTGTTTTTGATGAAAACGTTGCTCTACGATTTGAAATTAACTAAATCTGCATCAATTTTAGCCGAGAATCGTCTTTGTAGACCCAATATTTTCCAAGAGACTGCCTTTCAAAATGTGTCAATAATAAGTTTATAACAACAAGTAGTAAAATTGACAGTACAATGATAAATACAGTGTACTTGGCATAAGATGCTTCAAAGCTCTAGAGCAGAGAATATCAATTTGAAAAAAAAAAATGTAGTTTGGGTCAAAAGCAGAAACAAACAAAAACTACAAGGTTACTGGACTAAACAGGTTTTTGCAAATTTGTAAAAATGATATTAAATTCGTTGATCTTTTTGACACACTTTTCACTTTGATTTAGATGCAAAAGAATCAGCTTTATATGTGTTCTTAGATATTGAATGTGATTTCGACAGAATCTCCCATCATGCTGTAGATAAACAGCTCTAGATTTACTGATCGAATAGAATGGTGTAGCTGTAGTTGTAGCGTGTAGCACTTTCAAAGTATAAAGATACAAAAATATTATACAGTGCCACAATGAGAAGCTATAAATGTAGCATGAAATGTATGGTGTAGCAGAAGTTAACAAAATTCAACTCTTGCTACAAGCTGCAGCTACATTCATTCTGTTCAAGGGGTTAAAAGACACTGAGCAAAGTGCACCAGAAATCATCACTCAAATGGGATGTCCTCAGAGAGGAGCACTTTCACCTTGTTTTGAAGTCTCGTAGTGAATGAGCTCCCAAAAATTCTTACTTCTTAAAGCATACGCTGTCTCGACTTCGCTGATAATATTTTTGTATCAGTCTTATGGGAGTTCAAAAGAACTTTCTATGATATACCGATGTATGAGTGACATAGCAAGGAAATAAAGTCTATCTTAGCAAGACTATTGCTTCTTAGCCATACCTTCAGAAAGGATAGTCTACTAGCAATTATCTGGCGAAGTTCAGAACAAAATCTGGAGAAGAAATCCCGAAACTTGAACATTGCCATTCAATTCATTGGGTACTGGGCCAAACTCCAAAATAATGTCAAGTAAAATGAAGAAACAGATTTTTAAAGCATTAGAAAGAGCAGTGACATCTTTTCCGAGATCTAAGGCTTATTGCTGCATAGAAAAACATTTCAGTTTCAAATTTAAAGTATACTATTTACTTTTGTCTGCACATAATATTTGTATATGTATGTATATATGTATTTTAGATAGAATACCTATTCACATTCCGTCGTCCATATTTAAGCAGGAAACTAAAGTAATTTTTCGTAATAACATTATATTGAATTTCATTTTTTGTTATTTTTATATCAAAACAAATTTTCTAATTTTATATGTTAATTATCTACTTTTAGAATTTATTTGCTTTTGGCGACAACGACGGAAAACAATATTCCGCAAAATTGCAGCACCCGTTAGCTGTAGCTTATAATCATGTTGATGAATATTTATATGTCGCAGACACCTACAATCATAAAATCAAACGCGTTGAAATTACAACCAATGCCATAGAAACTTGTCCGATTCGAGAAAAGAATAATTACAAGGAATTGTTTCAATTTAACGAACCAGGTGGCCTTTGCGTAGATTCTAGTGGCAAAATGTTATATATCGCCGATACCAATAACCATACTATTCAAATTGTAGACTTAGAAACCATGTTGACGTGGCCGCTCAATATTAAATTTAATTTAACTTGCAATGACGAAGGCAAGGGAGAGCAGATAGCAACTTTAGACAAAACCATTCGAATCAATAAAAAATGTGAGATGGTTCTTAATGGTATTTTATCGCTTAAAAACGGTGCTAAATTGACAGAAAGTGCACCTCAAAAGTGGAAACTTAATTTACCTGATAAAGGATACTCAGCGGAAACTACATCCGGCCAAATAATTGATGGAAAATTTAATATTCATATTGATATCAATAGCATGGATGCTTTAGAAAATCGTGCACAGTTACATTGCCAACTGAGTATATGCAGTGGTAGTATTTGTATGCGTAGAGAATTTATCACAAATCTTAATTTTGTTGAAGACTCTGATTTGGATAGAACAGTCTCCGAAAGCTTGATGTTCTGTATTAGCCCTGATAATGTTCTTTTGTTATGAGTAATAAATGTTTAATATAATTCTTTGTATATACAGTTATTCTTTATAAACTTCGGCTTTATGACGAGAGTCACACTTAAAGTAGAATAGGCTTATTAAAAATAAGTTTTTAAATCTTTTACAACAAGATAGTGAGCATGCAGAAATGCAGAATACTTTGTGGAATAAAGAGTAGAAAGAAATAAATGGCGGTCACGACCGACCCAGCTTGGTAAACCTACCCGTTTTGATATATCGTCCCCTGATTGCAAGAACTAGGTAACTCAATTTTCTATTTTTATAATATGTCAGCAAAAACGGTATTATTTTTTACAGTTTTAAAGACTCTTAGTCCAATCTTTTCTACCATTGACAAGTGTAGGATAATTGTGAAGTTTAAGGAAAATAAAAATTAAACTTTTCATCGTGCTCTAGCAGCTAGGTTTCCATAAAGGCTGCTGTCTCCAAAATTTATGAAATTGAGTTACCTAGTTCTTGCAATCAGGTGACGATATGGTATCATTATTCTTTTGGGCTGCAGATCGAAACGGGTTTGAGATGCGGGATTTGTTGACCATAGCCTAATGTATAATTGTCGACGCTTACTTGCCGTAACTTACAACCTATTGGATCATCGTCCACGTTTTGAGGTCTACAGCGATATTCCAAACTATGACTGGTTCAGATGCGCATTATATGCTTCATCAGGGGATGGTCCAGTTACATGTGCAGATGCGACGTTCTAGTAGATTTTCGTTCGCTCTATGTACATGTCATCAGTTTTCGAATGGAGGTCACCATGTCTTTATGAAGCCGGATATCTTCCTTGGATTACGTTCAAGTGAAAAAAGCTTAGGTTGTGGTATTGTCTACGTTTAAAAAAGGAGGATATTAAGACTCATTGCTATTCGCAACTGAAACTATTTACATCGTGCCATACTTGTTGACCAATACTGAAGCGAAACCAATCCACCTGACCCACTACGCACCGTAATATCCCTTCAAAATTCTGAGGTGAATATTAGGTCTTGATTTCATTAAAGTACCATACAGAAAGCTTAAAATCCTAATTTTAACCACCAACCCCTTGCAGGGTTGCCGCTATATTGATTTAAAGAGTGAATTCGTTTTTAACATATAATATCCGTAATTTTAAATTTATTGAAAAAATAATACTGTATTCCTAACAATTTTTCAAATTTTGTGTATTTAACGAGTTATAACCAATTATAAGCAAAAAAAAAGAGTTCACACTTTTAAGTTAAATATTTTTTTCTTTCAGTAGTACTGTTTATAATCAATTGTTTACCAACGGGGAAGACATTTTTTATTTTTGAGTTCGTTGAAGTACTATAAGGAAAGCTTGACACCATCCAAGGCTTCCAAATGCAGCATCACACTTTAAATATTGCAAAATTTTACCGTCCTAATTTTCTTGTTTTGAATAAATAGCAAGGCTCGTTGTTAGTTGCAAAAACAGAATTAATACTCTTTCACTCAAGATGGTGGAAGCTTGCAGAACAAGTATAATCAAATCACGTATCTGATATGCAAAATAACATTTATATATTTGAAAACTCAAATTAATACATGCTCGCCTTTACTCTTATAAGCTTCTATTTAAAACAAAATTAATGTGAATTTTCTGCGCTCAATATTATGTGATGAATCGATTGATAAAAAATAAAGATTGATAGTTCACATAATTTCGAATGACTTCCGATTTCTAAACCAATCCATTAAAAATATAAAAATCAAATATGTAGTTACTTGAAAAAATTGATCTCGAAAAATTGTGATTTTCAAACGAATATAAAAATATGTATACAATTTTCTACCAAGTATCATAGACCGAGAGCCCACAGCAGATTTTGGGTGTGAGTGATAGCAAAAAAAGAAGTATAGGCGTCGAAAGCTTCATTAAAGGCTATTCAAAAAATCAAAGTCTTGCAGTCCACAACTGGGGCCTTTGCGATTAAACAGTGCATTGAAAAAAAATATCAATGCAACTTCGAGGGTAATCGTGTTAGCCGAAATTGGTTTTCACCCCTCCCTAGATAAGCTCCTCTGTAGTACCTCGTGGCATGATGGTTAGTGCGTAGGACTGTCATGCCGAAGGTGTGGGTTCAATTCCCAGCCGTGCCACCTAAAAACAGAAATGTTTTATCCGAGGTACTGCCTCTTGCGAGGAACTGACAAATCCTCCAAGAGTATACTTGTCATGAAAAGTGCTTCTCATCAAGCCGTTCGGACGAGGCCCTGGTTCTCCACGAGCTGTTGCGCCACCCAATTTATTTTTTTTTGTATTTATAGATAAGCTCCTCTGATCAAATATCACGGAATCTCAATCCATTTGAGTGTATAGTTCACTCTACCACCGAACCGTTTAAAAAATTCAAAATTCTAAGTGAAAAACGGTTCTTTTAAACAGTCTGGTAGGGCGACACTATGATCTCAGATTCAGTGATATGGGATCTAGGGAGGGGTGAAAACCAATTTCGGCTAACACGATTATCCTCGAAGTTGCATTCATATTTTTTTTGATGCACTGGCCCCAGTTGTGGACTTCAAGACTTTGATTTTTTTTAAATAGCCTTTAATGAAGCTTTCGATGCCTAAACTTCTTTTTTTGCTATCACTCACACCACAAATCTGCTGTGGGCTCTTAGTCTATCATCCTGATTTATTGGGAATTATTTCTTAGCTTCTAAGCTTCCCCGTTTTTGACTTTTAAACTTTCATATATCTCCATTGCATTATTTTTGCGAATTTTTCATTACATCTACGACGTTCTTGTAGTTGCATAATCTATCGAATACCGAAAAAATATCTTTTTACCTTTCCCCGGTTAGAAAACATCCAAAACCGAGTTCACTCCTTAAACCAAGATGGCGGAAATCCTGAAAAGGGTTGATGGTCGAAAACTTGGATTTAAGCTTCCTTTAAAGTACTCTTATTATAACAAAAAAAAGATGTCTTCCATAACGTTTTATTAAATTCCCTTAGGAGCTGACTAAATATACTGGACTAACTCCCGTTGTTTTTTCTTCGGCGCTATAGTAAAAATTACTCCATACTGATTGGTCTCATTACTGGGGGAAATTTGGACCAATCCCCATACATTTTTGCCCATTCTCCTTTATTATCAATGTAAAAGTTTTGTGAACAAAACTAATTTAGAAGAATTTAAAAGTTTTTTTTTGTAAAAATGCTTTGCAGAAAAAACATCCTTGATATCATAGCCGATTTTCGTTCTCATCACTTTATTTCATTAAATAAACAGAAAAATGGTTTATACTTCTATTTTGATATTCATACCTACATGTAACTGTTTTATTTTTATAAATCGTTTCGAACTTTTGCAGAAGTATTCTTGGACAACAGTACCTTAAGAGACCCGCTTCGCAGGCTCCAAAGATTGTTTGAACAACATTATGAAAACAAAACATTTCACACTTTTACTAAATGGCGCTGAAAATTTTTAAGTTTTAACGGTAAATTCGATTATTTGGGGGTTTAAGAATCACGAACAGTATGTATAGGTTCTTTTGAAATATACATAGATATTACATACAAATTTTGAGTGGTATATAAACTTCGAAATTTTATCAGACGCTAACCTTTGAACCTAGAGGAAATTGGTTGAAATTTTTGAATACAAAACTGAAAGTTCTTCTAAAAATTTAATAGATGAAAATTACCGTTGACAAGTAGTGCTTAGGTATAAGTTAAACTGTTCTCACTGTAGTAGTTTGGGAAGGGGTCTATATCCCACGTTTAAGGGAATCTATTGGGTAGCTAGATGGAATGCGTGATAGTAGGACATAGGTCCAATCCAATTATGTCAAAGCAAAACACTTACCTGCCTGTCTTCCGAATGAGGAGTGACGCTTGAAATGGTCTTCGGCTACGCGGTTTGATACTAGAACACTTTTACTTTTACGTTGACCTTTTCCGTCCACTAATAAAAACTAGGAGTGTTCATACGTGAATAGGAATAGGATGGTTTAGATAGAACACGTTTTCACCAGAGAATGGGCGCATTCACCGCAAGATCTGAAAATTCAGATATGAAAATTCAGAAATTTTATTACGTTGAATGCAAAAATATCTGAATTTTCAGTCGAAAGTCAGCTGTTTTAGTTTTGTCAAAATATTGCATTTACTTTTGATTTTTACATTGGAGAGAATTAAATTAGAACTTTTATTTTATTTGAAAATTAAAAATTAACGATGAATGAAGTTATCAGTAACTTAAACAAGTAAAAAGTAACTTCACCAGTAAATGTTAAGTACTATTTTTCCGATAACAGTCCAAAGTAGCACTCTTCACATAAAATAATTTTTTGAATCTTCCAGCGAAACATATAACACTTACGATTTAAATTTGGATAGCTATAAAATTCACTTTTCGCAGTATGTGCCCACTTCCATCAGTCATCAAACAGTAAAGTTCAATTCTCATTTGAATATGTTTGCGCTTTTTTTGGCAGAACGTATCTTCCATCCCTTTCATCTGAATTTTCAGATGAAAATTCTCATCTGAAAATTCAGAATAAAACGTAACCAAACGTAACCAAAAGTCATCTGAATTTTCAGATATTTTTTGACAGTTGACCAATCAGAAGCCAGATATCTGAAACTTTGAATGCCCCCAATATCAAATAGCCAGCGGAACGTGCCCAGTTGGCCAGTTTATATTTCTGAGATCTCAGAGGGCTCAGAGGACTCTGAAATATAAACACGATTCCTCACAAAAATTTCTCACTTTTCCCCTTAAAAACTGAGACTGAAATTTTTTAGATTCGCTTGCTCAGATATTTTTTGTCGCAGTGAATTACATAGGAAGAAAAGAAAAAGAGAGTTGTTTTGACTTCTATGTGAAGAATTGTGTTTATATTTTATCCTCCTGCTCTGTCAAAAAGCGGAGAAAAATTACTGAGCGCTCAAGAAATATAAACTGGCTAAGTGTACGTGAGTGAAGCAGCAAGAATCATAGATTTTAATATAATACCTAGATGGCCAACATAGGATCTTTTGTACAGAGAAAAAGTGAAGCTTTGCGACCATTTTGTTGGAGGCAAAAAACGTAAACAATCGAATTAAATGCCTTATAGTGGTTTCTCTAAATAAATGTTCATATCTTGGAATTTAGAAGAGGTAATAAAATGATTTTTGTATCAAATGAAAGGTATTTTTGTTATCTCTTAAACGATAACAAAATTATATAGCTACGTTTAATAAATTTTGAGATATTTACATTTAACTTCTTGTGAGAAATTTTTTCTTAGTCTTGCTTTTGTACACTGATATCTTTTAAAACTCTGTGATGAGGTGTACATTTTTTGGTATTAAAAGAAAGCTTAAATTGTTGGCTTTAATTGCAGATATAATTTATTGTCATTACTCAGATAAATATGGCAAAAATACCATTTTTTCTTGTTACTGTATTTGCACGCATAGACACTACCAGCACTAGGTATTTTTATATTTTTGCAATCTTGCACACTTTAAAATCACGTTTCATAAATAAAAACCAATTAAACAAATACAAATACTTTATTTTAGAAAAATCTCCTCTGCAAAAAGCAAACAAAACACAAAACACAATAGAATTGTTGTTGTAAATGCCTCCAATAAAATGGTGGCCGAGCTTCACTTTTGAAGGCGAAGTTGGTTATCTAGGTATATATTAAAGTCTATAGCCTAGTACGCTGCTGATGCGAAACGAAATTTTTAGTTGGTCTCCAACAAGACAACGAAATGCTAACGAAAACGCAGCGAAAAATATTTATTGTCAGTTACACCAATTCAAAAAAATCAAAACAAATCCAACTGAAAAAAAGAGAACACACACAATTTCATTTTTCATTTTTCCGCACACAATAAATGTCCTGGGTAAAGCCTAGTACGCTGCTGATGCGAAACGAAAAATCCCATACAAAAATGACACAGCGAAATCATAAAGCCTAGTACGCTGCTGATGCGAAACGAAAAATCCCATACAAAATTGACACAACGAAATCTAGGGCCCTACACACGATCAATATTCATTGGGCGCATTCACCGCAAGATCTGAAAATTCAGATATGAAAATTCAGAAATTTTTTTACGTTGAATGCAAAAAAATCTGAATTTTCAGTCGAAAGTCAGCTGTTTTAGTTTTGTCAAAATATTGCATTTACTTTAGATTTTTACATTGGAGAGTGCTAAATAAGAACTTTTATTTTATTCGAAAATTTAAAATTCAGGATGCGTGAAGTTATCAGTAACTTAAACAAGTAAAACGTAAATTCACCAGTAAATTTTGAGTTATATTTTTCCGATAACAGTCCAAAGTAGCTCTCTTCACATAAAACAGTTTGTTGGGTAGTTCGAATCTTCCGGCAAAACATATACAACACTTGCAATTTAAATTAGAATAGCTTTTCAGTTAAAAAATTTCACTTTTCGCAGGGAGTGCCCACTTCCATCACTCATCAAACAGTAAAGTTCAATTCTCATTTGAATATGTTTGCGTTTTTTTTTGGCACAACGCATCTTCCATCTCTTTCATCTGAATTTTCAGATGAGAATTCTCATCTGAAAATTCAGAATAAAACGCAATCAAACGTAACCAAAAGTCATCTGAATTTTCAGATATTTTTTGACAGTTGACCAATCAGAAGCCAGATATCTGAGACTTTGAATGCCCCCATTGACAATAATTATTGAAGACATTTTCTGTCAAAAAACATTGATGCAAAACTGCCACCACACGTACCAATGAAAATTGACAATAATTGTACGTAAAATTGTATTATTTGGCTGCAAGAATGTTGCATCGGGTGTATCAGTTGTTTAATAATAAATTTATTTGAAATTTAAGAGAACTAAGCCCAAAAATCGCCATTCCTTTTTCTATTTTGCTATTTGCTTTATTTTTGCCACCGACTCAAACGTCAACATGACAGATACATTGAAGAAAACCAAATTGATTTTGGTTCTCATCAATGTCGTCAATGTTCATTGACAATGACATTGAAGAGCATACGAACGGTCAATACTCAGCGAAAAATGACTTTTTCACTGAATATTGACAATAAATATTGATCGTGTGTAGGGCTCTTAAGCCTAGTACGCTGCTGATGCGAAACGAAAAATCCCATACAAAAATGACACAACGAAATCATAAACTAAAAATTTAGTTCTACTTTTCGTTCTGCAGTACGCTGTTCGATGAGCGAAATTGAAAATTGTAGCAGATTATTTGGAGAAGTCTACACTCTTTTTTCGCACACAATTAATTACCCAGACCATTTATTGTGTGCGAAAAAATGACATTTGTGTTTTTTCGTGTTTATTTTTGTTGTTTCTTTCATTACAGCATGGCTGCTTGTGATTTTTTTGCATTTGCATTTGTTTTAATTTTTTGAATTTGTGCAACTGTCAATGAATATTTTTCCGCTTCGTTTTCGTAAGCATTTCGTTGTCTTGTTGGAGACCAACTAAAAATTTCGTTTCGCCCCTCTTTCCTCCTGCCCTTCTCACCCAGGAACTAAAAGTTGCTGGCAACTCAGTTTCCTCATGTGAAAGGGCACTTCCTTTCACATCTAGGTTAATGCTATGTTCCCACCAAAATGAAATCCGAGATTTCGGTTGAAAACTTTTGATATTTCAAGCTGATGGAACAAGATTTCATGGAAACTCTAGATTTCATCGAAATCTTAATGAAATCCCGCTCCACCAAGTCGAGAACTCCAAATTTTTCAGCTGAAATCTCAGATTTCGTTTTGGTGGGAACATAGTATAAGGTGTGTTCAACCAATAGACTTTCAAAGGAAATTTCAAAAATTGCCTGGAGATTTGTTTCCTCGTGTGAAAGGTACAAAAGATTTTTAAGGACATTAATAGAAAACGTCAAAAAAATCTCCAGCAACTTGTTTCTTCGTGTGAAAGGGGACTAATTTCTTATCTTCAAGATTTACGAAATATATTTGTATGGTAAATCTTCGAGATTTAAAGAAGATTTGAGGTAAATCTTATTAAATCTCAGATTAGCATTATGCTATGTTCCCACCAAAACGAAATCCGAGATTTCAGCTAAAAAATTTCGAGATTTCAAATTTGTGGAGCAGAATTTCATGAAGATTTCGTTGAAATCCAGAGTTTTTATTGAGATTTCGTTTAAATTTCTATGAAATTTTTTCCCAGCAGCATTGTATATAAATTCTATAGTATTCTCATGAAGAAAAAAAGCTCGTGGCCATCTATGCGTCCAAATGTAATACTAATTTTTGTTAAGGGATCTCGGTAAGGCGATCACAGCGAACCTATCGGCCAAATGTCTACCTACAAAATAGTGTTTCATGAAAATACTATAGATTGGATATACAATGCCAGCAGTTCAAAATATTGTAATATTTTCTCAGGTTCGTTAATAAAACTTATAGCCCTATTCTGGCGTTGTGAGGGCTCACAGGTCACAAGCTCTTGTGAGGTTTGTTGTGATTCGATAACATTTTCGGTATTCGGGGAAAATCATCACAAGAAATCTCACAAGAAACTCACCACGATTATTGGGCACGTTCAAACATGTCAGATTTTCATGATTTCTAGTTTTATTGGGCTCTGATTGGCCGACTGTCATAGAAAGACAGATGAGTGAACTTTCAAAATGTTCTGGATTTATGTTGAACACACCTACATATTTCTTACGTTAAGCTTAGTATACAGTTCTTTTGAGTAAAAAAATTCTTCGAGGTGGGAAAAAAAAATATTTTCCACAAAGAAAAAATGTCCGTGGTGTAAATTTTTTTTTATTCGCCGTCAGTTTACACTTTCGAAAAAAAAATCTCAATGAGACTGATCCATTGAAAAACAAACACAAATGCCAAACGCAATTTTTTTTCGGAAAAAGAATGTCAGTGACATTGTTTTGTACGAAAAAAAATCGTGGTGAATATAAAATTTGTTTTCTTTGGGTAGTTCACAGTTCGATTAAGAAAATTTAAACGTCAAAAAAAATTTTTCTCGCAAAAAGGCTCCCATAAGAAATACATGTAGTTTTTTTTTCGTCAAGGAACTGTATACTTAGCTTTAAGCTAAGTATACAGTTCTTTTGAGTAAAAAAATTCTTCAAGGTGAGAAAAAAAAATATTTTCCACAAAGAAAAAATGTCCGTGGTGTAATTTTTTTTTTATTCGCCGTCAGTTTACACTTTCGAAAAAAAAATCTCAATGAGACTGATCCATGGAAAAACAAACACAAATGCCAAACGCATTTTTTTTCGGAAAAAGAATGTCAGTGACATTGTTTTGCACGAAAAAAAATCGTGGTGAATATAAAATTTGTTTTCTTTGGGTAGTTCACAGTTCGATAAAAAAAATTTAAACGTCAAAAAAAATTTTTCTCGCAAAAAGCGCTCCCATAAGAAATACATGTAGTTTTTTTTTCGTCAAGTGCCCTATTACACGACGACTTAAGAGTCATGACTTTTTTCGAAAACAAATGAGTGCGAAGGTGAGATCAGATGTTTTTTCTCGTTCGCACTCATTGAATTTCGAAAAAAGTCATGACTCAAAAGTCGTCGTGTAATAGGGCACCAAGGAACTGTATACTTAGCTTTAAAAGAAATATGATTTGTTTGATTTTTGTTTAATAAATTAGCTAAGCGCATGCAAGAATGTTTATTTTTCATTCATTTATTTATTTATTTTAAGGAGGAGGCAATTAAGAAAAACACAAACAAACATGTAAATGCCGTAATATTCGAAATCACAAGTAGTGTTACTTTCTAGTTGTGACGTCCGCCGAAGGAGATCACAGTTTCGATAGTTTTTGTGAGGATCACAAGCTGTGAGGTTGCTGCCAGAATACGAAAACCTCACAAAATCAAATTAAACTCACCTTGTGAGGTTGTTGTGACTTGTGAGGTATCAGTGAGGTTTGCCAGAATAGGGCTGTTATTTACTTTATTTAAAACGCCCACTTATTTATTTTACAAAATAAAACACTTACTTTTCTTACTGCAAACAAAACGATTTATTATTCACCACTGAAATTAATTCACAAACTTTACTTTTCACTTTTATTACAACCAACTTTATTCATTCACGATTAAAAACAAACTGTGTCGCTGCCGTTCAAACATGTGCATTTTATACTTGTTTTCCAAACTCTGGAAAGTAGTGGAAGATTCTGGTCTCTGCTTCCAGAGCTTTCTGTAGGGGAAATTTCCCAATAATTTCCCTTCCAAAAGCTTTTATTTGACAGCTGGTAAATCTGCTATAATCCGGCAGATGGCGCTTCTTTCGTTTGAGAGTTTCTATAATTATAGCTACTAAGGGTATGTTTGCACTGCGACCGTAAGCTTTATTGTGTTCGTTTGTTTGCTTTTCGGAGTCGTTATAGTTCATATTTGGAAAGTCATTACAATAGCTGCGTTTTATTATCTCTGGGTCTGGGTCGAGGTTATCTTTTAACATGCATTACAAAAACAACATGGGATCTAGGTTTCTATCGAGGTTAATTTCAATAACCCAGATAGAGGTTTACACTCTGACCGGCAGAGGGCTATTTACCATTGTGAATGGATGTCAGCAATTTGTCAGCAGTATTAGGAATAGAGAGGAAAAGAGGCAAGTGCTTACATGAAAAACAAATAAACATAAAAAAAAGAGACTTATACACAGCACTGCTTTTGCACTAACCCAAATCGTTTTATTTTCACGAGGTGAACCATATGGGTTATGAGTGATAATAAAACGCGGCTAATATGAAAAGTTTTCAACCGAAATCTCGGATTTCGTTTTGGGGGGTGGAAATGTAGCATGACCCACAGGGGCCCAATTCCGCAAAGTGAGTTTTTTCTGTGTATACAGAAAATCGTTTACACTTCGATTTTTCTGATTCCGCAGTAGTGAGTTTGAAATTTTTGACACATATCGTGTGCACTATCAGTCAAATTTATTTACACTTGTTTTGAGCGTGAATAGAATGTGTACACGGAAAATCATTCACACATGCGGAATTGGGCCCCAGTACACATATTGAAGGTATTATCATTAGCGTTTTCGGTTTTGTTCAGTTCAGTTCTGTCAAAATCAGTGTAAAATGGTGAATCCCGTGACCCCCACTCGTTAAACATCAAAATTTGTTGTGTGTTATGTGTTCATTTGTTACTTATTTATAAGCAAATACAATTGTTTCAAGCTTTTTAGTGTTTATTAACATTATTTTGTCATGCAAATAACTTCGTTGTTGTTGTAATACAGCGGACGGGGTCACGTAAGGCCCCATCTTTTCTTTCTTTGACAGTTCTCATTTCGGACAACATGCGCAAGATATGTGTACTGTGGGTTCCACTTATCTGCAGTGCGATGATAAGATTATATACATTCTTTATATATTTGAACGGAGAATATTGTCCCACTAACTAAAGCATTCCCCCTCCGCCGACTTGACATTGAGCGCTCAGTGAGATTTTATTTGGTCAGATGCGCCCATTTTTTATCGTTTCGAATGATATGCCATGATTTCGCAGTGATATAAGAAATACACAATGCTAAACAACAACAAAAAACAGCCTTTGGGGGAATAATTCGCCAAGTTTTTTGTTGTTGTTTAGCATTGCGTATAGGTATGTCGTATTTTCTATCGTTGCGAGCATTGACCTATTATATATGGACTGCCAGGAGCCATATATAGTATGTCAATGGTTGCGAGTGATTCGCTGACGATGGTTTTTGTTGTTGTTTAGCACCGTGTATCTTTCATATTTTGTCGTTGTGAATGGTTATCATTTTGCGAGAGCCTTACGACCACAGTACACATATTAAAGGTAATATCATTAGTTTTGATTTTTGTTTCTTCTGCGCATATATCAAAATTTGTGTCAAATGTCAGTATGTATTTGTTGTTGTTTTTACGTGTGTTTAAGTCATCACACTCCCAGCCATTTTTATTTCTGACAATTTCAATTTTAATTTGTTGTTGTTTTTACGTGTGTTTTCTTCCTCACTCGCACAGCCATTTTTTATTTTCGACTGACAACCTGCGCAGTATAATACCTTAGATTTGTGTACTGTGCTTACGACGGACTGTGGCCTACAGTAGATGCTTTTGTGTTCAATTTTTAAAAAATATTTAAAATTCCAAGAACAAAAAGGCGAAAAACGAAATCTTAAATTTTTGAGCTTATGGAGCCACCCCTTCTGACTTGCTCGATTCAAGCCGAGCCTTCGACCTTTCAAAAATAAAAACTGCGATTTTGCTTAATTGCAGTTCGATATCGACGATAAAGTCTATCACTGAGATTTCAATTTTACCAAACTGTTGACTTTCCAGGCGAACTTTATTTGGGCGAGTCGCAAACGGTAATGCGAAATCGTCACATTATGCAGACAACATTTTTGTAGTTTCACCCATTTCGGAACAAGTTCACTATTTCTTCACGACTCTTCTCGCCTGTTTTGCAATAATTGCAGTTCGATATCGACGATAAAGTCTATCACTGAGATTTCAATTTTGCCAAACTGTTGACTTTCCAGGCGAACTTAATTTGGGCGAGTCGCAAACGGTAATGGAAATCGTCACATTATGCAGACAAAATTTTTGTAGTTTCACCCATTTCGGAACAAGTTCACTATTTCTTCACGACTCTTCTCGCCTGTTTTTAAGTAAAATGATTGGATAGTTGCAGAATTTGTTTCGTAAGAATTGACAACCATAATGCTTAAATACCTACCTTGTCCATATGACGAGCCTCCATATATGAACTTTTCATATACCTAGGTACTGCTACAATATCCAAATTAGGTAAAAATGATATACGTTTTAAGGATAATTCACCCTTATTACGATAGTCGTCTAAAAGCGACATTTGGCGTTCCAGTAAAACAACTACCGTAAAAGTGGTGATAATAGTGAAGAGCGGAGAGAACGCTTAACTTTTAGTTTCATTCAAAAACCAATTGTCGTTTCTAGAGCCTTGTCGTTTTTCTGGCGTTTCAGTAAAACGACTATCGTAATAAGGATGATAACACCAATTTTGAATGGGGCACATACATTTTAGTAGGTACGTTAGTGTTCATCAACTTTTTAACGTTTTCAAAACTGTCTACTTTTTATATCGCGCAGTACTATTCAATATAAAACTCTTGCATAAATTTAATTAATTTATAATTTAACTGGTTCCTTCAATATAAAAATTTTAAAAAAATATATAAATTATAAAATAAAACACAGTTGTTGTTTTGTAAAGATATGATATCCTAATCAAGCCGCCGCAGCAATTTTCTGTAAGTATTGATAAATACCATTGAAATTCCCACACAATGAAAATATTTTTTTTTTTGGAACAACAAACTTAAAGAAAAATGTAATTGAAAGAAATTAAACGAATCACAATTCTTAAGCTATATAAGAAAACACACTTTAAAATATTGATCTTAAAGTATCTAATTTTATAATCCCGCAATTATGACTTCATGCTGGGCTTCATCATCCATTTCGGGCATTTCCTGTTTGTGGATAACCATAGATTGTGTTATCTGACCTTGATCGTCATGGTTTTGTAACTGAGATGAATGGCGAGGCGCTGTTTGGCCTATAAATT
The DNA here is from genome assembly GCA_963921185.1 of Dasysyrphus tricinctus. Classification (NCBI taxonomy): domain Eukaryota; kingdom Metazoa; phylum Arthropoda; class Insecta; order Diptera; family Syrphidae; genus Dasysyrphus; species Dasysyrphus tricinctus. The sequence goes on along the minus strand of OY992533.1, from coordinate 16,330,424 downwards.
AAAGAGCAATAATCAAAAACAGTTTTAATAAGGCGGTTTTAAGCATACCATATTTCTCGTGGATTCCTCGGTGCCGCTTTAGCGCAAAGCGATCAGCAAACGCTGCTGAGCAAATATCACATTTAAATGGTTTCTCACCGGAATGAACCTTGGCGTGATTTTTAAGGTGGGCTGCTTGACTGAAGGCTGATCCACAGATGTCACATTTATATGGTTTCTCTCCGGTGTGGATTCTACGATGATTCCACAAAGTTGCATGGCGGGCAAAACCTTTATCGCAGACTTCACACACATAAGGCTTCTCGCCGCTGTGAGTTCGTTCGTGATTTTTAAGATGGGGTGATTGAGAGAATTGCATTCCACATGTCTGGCATCTGTAAGGATGACAATAACAATTTTATAGTTTGATTGCATTAAATTTCTAGTAGCAAAAATATTTACAATACTCACTTGTAAGGCTTTTCACCAGTATGTATTCTAGCGTGATTTTTTAAATAAACCGCTTTTGCAAACGCTAAACCGCAGATGGTGCATTTATAATTTTTCTCCCCGCTGTGTAACTTCTTATGGGACCATAAACTGGAATACCTCGAAAATGTCCCACCGCAGATATTGCAAGTAAAAGGTTTTGGTGTTCTAGAATAAAAACATTTGTTAAAAAAACAATTACTTATATTTTGTATGGCATCATTTTGAGTATTTACTCGGATTTGACTTGTCGCTGACTGCCACCTACAAATATCACCCCTGATCCATTGCACTTTTGACATTTCGTGACTGTTGCAAGATTTCTCTTTTTAACTGGATGGTGACCAACAATGGTTTCATTACAAACACTATTATCAGTTATTATTTCTTGCTGCTGCTGATGTTGATGTTGATTTTTCCTACCACTATTCGACGAATTGCCCCCATTACCCTGTTGTTGCATTGGAATAATGTTCTGTGCATTCAGTGAATCCATCGATGATTCACTAGTTCCACTTGGAATTTCATTCATTTCGAATTTTATTTCTCCATCAGGTGCCACAAATATTTGTGTGGGTGTTGCCTGTGAAGTTTGTGTTTGCATATTGCCATTTGAATTATCGTTGTTAGCACAATTATCACAACGCACTATCTTCGGGCCTTTTCTTTTTGTAGGCTGCAGGATTTGTCCACCACATGATATACATTTTGATTTTTCTAGAGTTAGAGTTTTTGCAGTTGTAACCGTCACCTCGTTTGCCGTTTGCTGCATGGAATGTGAGCTAGCGGGTTCTAATGATTCGGTAGCAACGATTTGTATCTGCCCCAGAGGTTGTCCATTCTCGGTTATTATATTCTGAGTTTGCACAAGTCCCTGTGCGTTTACTACAGCGATCTGATCCTGATTTGTATCACTACCATCTTGAGCATGGATGCGTTTGTGATGATTCAGTAACGTCAAATGCGAGAACATAAGACCGCATACATCGCATTTGAAACTAATATTCGAAATTGTGTTCTTTAAAAATAAAGAGGTCTTTTATTGGATTGTAATGAAATTACTAAAAGAAAAATAAACTTACGGCAGCGATGGGTTTATTTATTACTTGTAAACGACCTTGATTATCAACAGTGGCTATACCAACAGTTCCTCCTTGATTAAGTTGCATTTGATTTACCAATGCATAGTTGTAACCACCAATGGGTTGGGCGATGTAACATGTTTTATTATCATCAGTAGTTAATTGGGCTAAATTAACAGTTGTTGCGTTACCCTACATACAATGAACAACAAAAAATAAATCTTTAAAAAATGACAAATTAAAACCAATATGTATCTTTGTGTGAATCATTTAGCCCGCGCATTACCCCAATTCACTATTTCCGATTTTTCTGAGAATCCAAACTGCCTAGGTACATATATATGCGAAAATTTGCATGATTATTATTTTTTTTTTTAAACTACTAGTTTTGAAAAAAATGACAAGTTTTTGTTTTGTATTGAATGGATTTGATACCCTGTAGTTAAGCATCGGGAGCATATAAAATTACTTTTATTTTATGTAAACAAAATTTAAACTTACATTTGTGGTAGTGTAACAAAATGTTGGATAATCTTGCTGACTTTTTTGGCCCTCTATTTTTGGTTGTTTTAAAATTGTCCCATCCGCCGTTTGATATTGAATTGTTGGCTGACCGTTTTGAATGGTATTTGTTGTGAACATTATTGTTTTGGTTATGTCTTCCATATCGCTGAAAAAAAATAGTTCCTAGTTGTTAACATATTTGTATTCATTTTAGATAATTTTGTATCACTGCAAAAAAACCTGCGTTGTTTTTGAATATAAAGCAATGTTACTTTAACGCTTCAGCTGTGCTGTGGTTAGCAGGGGTTTGCAAAGTTTCTACTAAAGAAATACAGCAGAAACTAGATACAAAAGTAAAGCGATTTTTGTCAACACCGTCAATTTATCTGTTACATTTCTTTTATTGTTTTAATGATCGAAATTATTTTGATGGTTTAAACAGAAGTTTAACCCAATTTTGAAAATATCCCTTTCGGCCCCAACAAAAATAAATATTCAGTTGACTCTCGATTTTCTGGCATTCGATTAACCGGGAAATCTTCAAACTCAACAATTATTGATGCATAAAGGAATCAATGGTGGATTTCACTGAATTTAACCGTGATGTTTTTATGTGTTCGCTCGCCAATTAGCCAACGACGTTTTCAGAGAACAATCTTTTGTTTTGCTGTATAGGTATGTATGTATATTTTATATATCTGTGGTGGTTTGTAGAAACATGATAACTCTATTTTATAGTGTCTTTACGCTCACTTTACATCAAGCTAGAGCCTTAACGCGTGAAACGATTTTCTTCAAATTTGGAATATTTATGAACATGATCTTTAAAAAATTATGTTTCAAATTTGAAAAAAGTCGGTTCATCCGTTTAGGCTCTAACTCGATATTAAAGACTTTTTAGGTACATATATATCATGAAGAAGTTTTTAATAAGAATGAAAAATAATTAACATACAATGAGTACTAAACAATATTATACAAAGTAAATTAGATATATATGAACTAAGTTTAATTACATATTCCAATACCGCCTCTTAATTTAAATTAACATAAATAAATTAACTGCATTAAATTAGAATACTTAAAAAAAAATTAACAAACTATATTTTCAAATTTAAGTTATTGCGATGTTTCTCGAATGAAATTCGATTGATTCCTTTCGTCATCACATCAGCTAATTGATCGGCACTGGGTTTGTATTGCAATTTGATTTCATGATTTGCAATTGATTCACGAATAAACTTATATTTTTCGTCTATGTGTTTCATCCTTTTGTGCTCACGAGGCTCTTCTGCCACCTTAATACATGACTGGTTATCCTCGTAAATAATTGTTGGTTTGTTGAAATAAAACCCATTTCACGAAGCAAACTTCTCAGGCATTTTGCCTCACAGACTCCCTGAACAAGCGAAATGTATTCCGCTTCTGTAGATGATAAGCTTACAGAAGCTTGTTTTCTAGAGGACCAACTAATGGTGTTGTTGAACACTTTAAAAACGTATCCAGAAATCGATTTTCGGTCGTTTTTGTCGCCAGCCCAGTCTGCATCAGTGAAACCAATCAACAAATCTGCTTCTTTATCTCGCCTGAAAACCATTTTAAGATCCAGAGTAGATTTAATGTAACGTAAAATCCTCTTCGCATGAACAAAGTGTTCAGTGGTGAAACAACTTTGAAAACGACTGAAGTAGTTTGTTGCTGCACAAAGATCTGGCCGTGTAGCAAGTGTTGCGTACGTCAAACATCCAATTAATTCCCGATAAGGCAGATCAGGCAATTTATTTGGATTTCCTTTTTCCAGATTCAGTCCGAATTCCATTGGAGTCGCTACGCCTTTGCAATCACTCATGCCAAACTTTTTGAGAACATTTTTTAAATATTGTGTTTGACTTAGGATTATCGTTCCTTCGTCAATGTTCTGTTCGATGTGCATTCCCAAGAACGTAAAACTTTTCCAATGTCTGTCATCTCGAACTCACACTTCAACAAATCTTTGATAACATCTATTTTTCGCTGATCAATGCAAACAATCATTAAGTCGTCCACATACAACAAAATGAAGCTTTTAAAATTAGTTTCGCCCTTTACGTACAAACATTGATTAGATGCACAACGTTTGAAGCCAATCTTCAGCATGAACTTATTGAATTTTTCATTCCAATTTCTTGACGCCTGCTTAAGTCCATAAAGAGCCTTGTTGAGTTTAAATACTTTCCTTCCATTTTTTCCGAGAGTTCACCTTTTAAAAATGCACTCTTTACGTCCATTTGGTGTATATGCATGTTGTTGTTTGTTGCAATAGATAATAGTGTTCGCATTGTTTTGCTACTGGAGCATAAGTTTCACTATAATCGAAACCAATAGTTTGCGAAAATCCTCTTGCAACTAGACGTGCCTTATATTTGTCGATTTCGCCATTTGCTTTCCGCTTCAATTTGAATACCCATTTACATGATACTGGTTTTCTGCTTTTTGGTAAATCACATACGGTCCTAGTTTGATTTTTAACTAGTGATGAATATTCCTCATTAATGGCCTTCTCCCATTCACGCCAATCACTTCGTTGTTTTGCTTCAGTGATTGTAAGAGGATCATTATCCTCAAATTGCTGAGCTGATAATGCAAAGTGTGCATCAATCTCCCATTCTCCATATCGCTCAGGTGGTTGTCTATTTCTTGTGCTGCGTCTTAAATCGATTTGTTCGATGTCATTTATGTCATCCGTATCGACATCTTGGTTATTGTTAAAGCTGTCACCGATGCCATTCGTATTGATATCGTAGTTATTGTTATCACCGTTACCATCTACATCGGCACCGTGGTTAAATGATGATTCTATAATTTCAGGTTCCGTTTTGTTTTTTACCAATTTTATTGTCTCCCGCCTCTGAAACTGATGAGTCGATAGCCTTCTGTCGATTCAAAATAGAACCTTCGTTGTATATCACGTTTCTGCCCACAATCAATGTATTACTCTCCAAATTCCACAACCTGTAACCATTCGGCGCATATCCCAACATGATACATTTCACAGTTTCAAACGCTTTTCTGCTGGAATGTGGTTGTAGCAATTCGCAATAATGTGATGCTTTTTTATTTCCAGCTGAGGTAGGTCAGCGGGGTCCAGGGTCTACCGAAGAAAGCAAGAAAAACTCGGTCAATAGATTGTTCAGGAACTCCAGTTCCAAGCTAGTTATTGTTTATTTACTATGTTTTTTTTTACAATTTTTTTTCTTTACTTAATATAAGTTAACATAATATTTCATATAAATTAACGGCGGGATTTCGGCGGAGTAGGCTTTGGACAGCGAAGGTTGGGATGAATTCCCTAGTCCAAGCGTACGACGGTGGTTAAGACAGCGAAGGTTGGGATGAATTCCCTAGTCTTAACTATTTCGGCGGAAGAGGCTTTGGACAGCGAAGGTTGGGATGAATTCCCTAGTCCAAGCGTACGACGGTGGTTAAGACAGCGAAGGTTGGGATGAATTCCCTAGTCTTAACTATTTCGGCGGAAGAGGCTTTGGACAGCGAAGGTTGGGATGAATTCCCTAGTCCAAGCGTACGACGGTGGTTAAGACAGCGAAGGTTGGGATGAATTCCCTAGTCTTAACTATTTCGGCGGAGAAGGCTTTGGACAGCGAAGGTTGGGATGAATTCCCTAGTCCAAGCGTACGACGGTGGTTAAGACAGCGAAGGTTGGGATGAATTCCCTAGTCTTAACTATTTCGGCGGAAGAGGCTTTGGACAGCGAAGGTTGGGATGAATTCCCTAGTCCAAGCGTACGACGGTGGTTAAGACAGCGAAGGTTGGGATGAATTCCCTAGTCTTAACTATTTCGGCGGAGAAGGCTTTGGACAGCGAAGGTTGGGATGAATTCCCTAGTCCAAGCGTACGACGGTGGTTAAGACAGCGAAGGTTGGGATGAATTCCCTAGTCTTAACTATTTCGGCGGAAAGAGTGCTTCAGACGGCGAAGAGTGGGATGAATTCCCTAGTCTGAGCTGGATATAGGAAGAGGAGAGCGGGGGGGGGTTTTTCACGGCAAAAGCCAAAAAGTTGTGAAACTCCTACCTGGTAGTGACAACCAGTAGTGTGTTTCTATTAGTGCGTAACTAATAATTGTGGGTGAGATTATTTTTTTACCGAGTACTCGAAATTGGTACTGTGATTCTGGCAAGAAAAATAATTTATGGAAGAACGATTCGCTGTTTGCCATGTGCTCTGTAGCACCTGAATCCAGAATGAATTTTATAGATGCGCTTCCTTGATTTGAATTTCGCTTGACTGCTGCATTCATTATTGATTCTGGTTCATTCATAACGTCTGCTTTGATTTCATATTCGCATTCAGTGATCGCGCTCAGCGAAAAAAACAGCTTCATTTGATGACGTTGCATTTGCACTACCCATACCAGATCTGTTCTTCTTGAAGAAATTCTTTTTGCCCGGTTTTCTTATCTTCTTGTTGCATTGAGACTTAATATGACCCGCCTGGCCACAACCATAACATGTAATATTTGCGTTCATTGCAACCGATGTAGATCTAACACTTGAAAAACCAGATCTCCGTTTGTTATACTCGTCCAACAATCGGCACTTGACAAAATCCAATGTTAGGCTTGTCTGTTCTATCGTCTCGATAGCAATCACTAAGGTGTCGTAAGATTTTGGCAATGTGAGCATCAAAGAAATGGCGATATCGATGTCCTCCATCTCCTTTCCAGATCCCTTCAAGTCACGAATCAGTCTATCGAAACACAAAATATGATCCTTCATGTCTTCACCTTCACGATAGGCTATTGAGTGCAGTTGACGTTCCAACAAGATTCTACCTGCAATTGTTTTACGTTCAAAAATACTTGCCAGTCCATCAACCATCTGCTTCGCTGTAGATTTTCCTTTGATGTTTTCTAACTTGCTATCATGCACGCTTTGAACAATAATATTTTTCCATCTCTTTTCTTCATTTAGTAAGGTCATCTTCTCTTTAGCATCTTTCGCAGCATCAATTAGCTTCTCAAGACCTTCTTCAATATATATCCCCAAGTCTTTCTCATCAAGTGCAATTTCGATGCGAAAACGCCAATTATTGAAATTGCTTCCGTCGAACAGCGGAATACCAGTTTTGGTGTTTACAGATGATGTTTCAAACATTTTCAAATATATTTATTTTCACCAAACTTTATTGCATAAAACGTTTCTGGGCCAATAACCTAAAGACTTTTTAGGTATATATCATGAAGAAGTTTTTAATAAGAATGAAAAATAATTTTTAGTTTTTCTGTAAACAAAACATACAATGAGTACTAAACAATATTATACAAAGTAAGTTAGATATATATGAACTAAGTTAAATTACATATTCCAATAGATATAAAGTGGACGTAAAATTATAATATGGAGTTATCATGTTTCTCCAAAACACCACAGATATACATATAATTTTTTTGAACGAAAATGTAAATAAACGTGTTAATGTTTAAGGCCTTTGCCAACTAAAACAAACTGTAGTTTTTTTGGAATTCAGAAATAGGATATTTTCAAAACTATAGTTTTCTTTTATTTTCAGTGGTTCGGAGTTTATGATGTTTTGTTATTTCATTTTTTTCAATAAACAAGCTGCAGTGCCAAAGAATAGTTCTTATATTTTTATTAATTAATTAAATTGACATTCTGGAAAATATGTAGCAACTAAGGCCAGTTGCAACATATTTGACATATTAGGCCAATTTACCCAAATTGCAACACGTACAGGTAATATTGCAACAAAATCAGGCAGTCCACTGCGCTTTACAAGATAGGAGGCAAAGATAGTAGTTATGTGATGAGTTGATCGAATGATAGTTCCGCTTGCATGAGCGATAACTTGGTTGCTGTGGCTAACTTTCAGCCCTCTAATCTGAGAAGGGGCGACAACTTCAGACTGGGAAGATTCAACAGAAGCAGCACTCAAAATTCACTGGCGTACAGAGGACTTTTATTTTTCAACAGTCTACCTGAAGAACTAAAAAATGAGCATCGAATTCAAACTTTTAAACAAAAATTGTATATTTTCATTATTAATAATTTATAAAATTCGAAGAATAATATATTTCAATTTAAATTTAGCCGTCATAAATAAATAAATAATACATTTTAAATTTTCTATTTAAAACATTTAAAAATTTTGTATTGTAAAAGTTTTAAAAAAACTAATAAATAAATACTACTATGTGCTGGTATCACATCAGATGGGGCCAATTCAGATTTCGGGGATAGTTTTTTTTTAAACCCATCTCTTCATTTAAGTGTTCTTAAAATTAAAAAATACGAAGAACAATATAAAAGAAAAGAACGACTATCTGAAGAAATTATTTAAATCGAAAATTATGAATTAAAATAGGAAATAATTAAAAGGCTCTATGAATTAGCTCCAAACAAAAAAATTTGAAAGAAAACCTAATATTTCCATACAAATTTAGGTGTTATTAGAAATGAAGGAACAATTAAATGTTAGGCTTATTTTCAACAAAGTTAGGACTTGCTGCATTGCTCATAGTAAAGCCTAGTACATACTTGTGAATCATGTCGTGAATCCATACAAAATTTGCATTGTTGTTCACCCGTGAACGTGCTCGTGAAGCTGTGTGGAGAGTTTTCGTTCACGAGCAATTCCTCCAGCAACTCCTGGTGAACAGTTGACAGTTTGATTACAATAGAAAAATGCCTCATTGGAGGCATTGTGGTTTTAAACGTCAAACGTTCACAACACACTCGCAAGTCTGTACCAGTGAGCAATGTCAAAAAATCACTTTCTCCACTGGTGATTGTTCACTTCACAAGGAAGTATGTACTAGGCTTAAGGAGTTATTTCGTGATGAAGTAACCGTTTTTCTGCCTATCTAAACACGTGTCGAACAGATGTAAAATTTTACGTTAATTTTGTTAATCGATTTATTCCAATGCCTATTGGTCGGAGCGAAAAAGTCTGCGTACATGAAATATTTAGCTCGCAATTTTGAACAAATGTTGTCATATGTCAAACTCTCTACTGTTTGTCGCTTAAAGTATAGAAAGCGGCAAAATATCCAAAAAATACTCCGGTAACCATGTGATGTTTGGAAACTTCGTGGCTCTCTATCTTCTTAGCGATTCACTACAGAGAGAATGACCTTTGACAACAATAGTTCAAAGCTGAAAGCTAAATATTTCTTGTACCTATGCTAATTTTTCCTCCGACCAATAGGCATTGAAATAAATCGATGTAAAAAATGTACGTCAAATTTTACACCTGTTCGACACGTGTTTAACCGGAGGCCACACGAGCGAGTACTCGCTAGCGAGTTGGGTTCATACATTAGTTTTCAAGTCACTCGCCGCCCTACTCGCATCGAAAAAGCCAAACCAGTTGACTAGCGAGTAAGAAAATCTTCTATATATTTGTAACTCGCTAGCGATTACCCGCTCTGTGGACTCAGGGTTAGATAGGCGGACAAACGGATATTTCGATATTTCACGTTTGGAGGTATAATCTGGGCTCAACAAAAATAATAGTGAGGTTCCTAAATAAAATAAATGGGATGAAGTTTTAACCTTTTATTTTGACACTAGGTAGGTATCAAAATATGTATGTAGTTTAAATATTTAAATTACCTGATTTGGTAATTTTCGAGCCTCATTAAATTGGTGTTGTAGGTAAGATGAATTGTTTGATGTCGTGAATGATCAACCCTGTAAGGAAAAAAATGAAGACATACTTATGAGCATAATGAATGTAAATGAAATGATCGTCAAAAAAAATAAAATGCACGACTGGGTCGCACGTTCTTGCTCTTATGTTCAAAACACTGTGGGCTTAAGAAAATTGTATAGGCATACAAACATGGAAATTATGAGACAAAAATGTAGAGAAGCATGAAATACGACTTTTAAATTGGATAAAACAACTCTTTTGACAGCTTTATGTGGAAAAAAAGAATGCCATCTTAATTCTTGATTGAATATGATTGTATGGGAAAAAAAATTTTAAATCGTTGGAGCGGTTTTTAAAAAAATTAATTTTTTATATATAAAATTCCTAAAACATTTTTAAGAACAAATCTTGGTATGCAAATCTAAAGTATATATTTATGTGTATATAAAAACAAAATTTGAAAAAAAATGTAAACCCGTTTTTGAGATACCTATCGAATTTTCAAAAAAAAAATTTGAAACTTTTTAAAAATCCAAAAACTTTTTTTTTTTAATTTTGATATGCAATATTATTTGATCTTATCTGAATTTTGTACATAAAAAAATTCATCTAAATCCGTTTAGCCGATAACGAGAAAATTCAAAATAAAAAAAAAACGTTCTATGACAGGTACTATTAATAGTTGCTAAGTGTAAAATTTTATAATTTTTGGTAGTAGATTGTACTAATTTTAGTATATGAAAAAGTTTAATCAAAATCGTAGAGTCGTTTTTAAGCAACAAAATATTTTACTTTGCGTTTTTTTAACTTTTCGTGTAAATTCACAAACGCATCGTTGCAACAATGATGCACAATCATTTCAGCCAAACATTCATAAATGCATCAAACTCGCATCACTTTTTGCGTAACATGTTCATTATTTCAAACTTGCATCAAGTGATGCGCAAACTTCAAACAAATTCGAATCAAGAAAATTCTTGATGCGTTGTTGCTGATGCATTTGTCTGATACAAATCAGCTGCGTTGCGCATCAGCATCGCAAAAAAGCAGTGATGCGGAAACATATGACGTTTATGAATTTACACTTCATAAATGTAAAATTTTTTCTGAAAACAAATCGATCATGTCGTTTTCGAAATATTTCATTTTCCAAAAAAAAATTTGAAACATTTTTTAAAAATCCAAAAAATATTTTTTCAAAAATGTTGGTACCTACACAAAACTATTTATATTTTTGGGAAGCTTCTGTGTAAAAAAAAATAATTGAAATCGGTCGTACCGTTTTGAAGAAAATCAAAAAAAATGGTTCTTTGAGAAGTACCATTAATAACCATTTCTGAAAAATGGTTTTCCACCAAAAGAAAGCCATTACTAAAATAGATTTATTGTTTTTTTTAAGAAAAGTTGTCGAGCCGTTTTTGAGAAAAATACGATTATGTAAAATTGCTAAAAAAAAAATGTATGGCAGGTACCGTTATTTTTGATTCTAAAAAAAAATGAAAAAAACGTGTGGGCATAATCACCAAAAACCACTATGTAGGTACCAAGTTTGAAGAAAATCGATCGAGCCGTTTAGGCTGTAGACGAACAGACAGACAGACAGACAGAATTGTGCCACCCACTTTTTTGGTGTTCTCTATCATCTTAATATCATGTTTGATTGTTATCTCAACATTTTTTTTCGCACGAATCCAAAACTTGCCTTATAGTACCTAGGTATAATCGTAAGTAAAAAACTGACCAAAATGGGAGAAACTAAGTTTAGTTTGGGTATTGATACTTTTTGAATTGATTAAAGATCCCGGAAAATGCATAATGAAGCAGAAGTGGGTCCCTAATCTGCTCATAAGGCCAAAAATATTGATGTTTTTATATTCTACTCTAAGCTTACAGTAGAAAGTAAGAGATAATAATTATTCTAAGCTTAAAGGATACCTATGAGTAGTTTTTTGTTGAAGGTTGGTTCATTCAAAATCATCCAAAAATATTGATGTTTGTTCTACTCTAAGCTTACAGTAGAAAGTAAAAGGTAATAATTATTCTAACCTTATAAGGGATATAAGTAGTTTTTTGTTGAAGGTTAGTTCATTCTAGATGTTTTATCTTTTGATCACTTCTGTTTTGATTTCATTCCGTGTTCAAGACGTACCTATCGTTCATCTTACTTTCGTTAAAAAGTGTGCTACCTCATTGTACTGGACACCTACGTGTCCCGGTACCCATTGAAGTGTGAAATTAAGTTCGATCATGCTTTCTGATCCCGAGCCTCCTGGGACTGATAAATCGAGTCGACTTTATAATAGAACTTGCATCGCAGATTTTCAAGGTCAAGGACCTTCAGTAAGATGATACGGATAACAAAATGTCTTTTTTATTGTATAGACAAAGACAATTTTATACAAAAGATAAGGATGCAACCAAAACAAAACATTTTTTGTTCAACGACAAATGAAGAAACCACAAAAGAAAGACGCGCACCGCAACACCTTCTTTAAAATAATATTTTAGTGACTCAGTGCCTCTCTTCACAAAAAAAAATGATATCTGAGCTGAGATAGCGCTAGGAAGGAAGACTGAGCAAGAAAATAAACCCAAACTAGTCCCCATCTCCCCATCCCATTGCATTGCCTATTGACATCATTCGAAAAAAGAGAACGAGAAACTTCAATATTAAACAAGACCAAGTAGTGAGTGATTCATGGTGTGATGCAAGATGCGATATCGTTTGTTGGACTGTTGAGAAAGATAAATACAACTGTATATGTGCAAGCTTTATATATAGATATGGATTATGTGTGGAAATAGCAAAAGTATATAATGATTTTCGAAAAAAAATGTAAGTGAGAACAATTAGATACTTTGCACCAAGGCACTAGTGTCATAATTTTCTTTCAAAGAGAAACAAATATTTTTAAAACATTATTATCAAATCAAAGCAACACTAATTGATTAACCTTTTTCAACCAGTCTAGTTTCGTGTTCGTGGTCTATCCATCCTCCTTTTATCCATATAAAAAAAATATATAACTATTACATGTAATCGGTGAAATATCGCAACGCGGCCATGTCTCGCTCTTCCTTTCTACCCTACCCCTAGTGACACACAGTACACATATTGTAGATATGTACACATATTATAGATATGTGTACTGTGCTAGTGACAAACATAATTGGCACAGGGATGTCAAATGTTTATATTTAGTAGGTAGGAATGACCAAATTCTGGTACAAATACTCTACAACCGAAATTTAATTACAAAATTACGATGTTTCAAATCAAGGTAATAATTTACATATTTGTATAAATATTTTAAATAATAAAAAATTTCAATGCTTGTCGGCTGGGCCGTTTCTGAGAACGTTCATCCCATGAAGATAGGTGATTGGACGTACATGGAAAAGAAGGCAACTGCTTCATCTCACTTTTTACTACCACGTTCGATTAGATGCTACTCTTTGCTCCATAATCACAATTTTTTGTAAGGTATAGAAGAGCATTAGCATCCCTGGTTTTGGGTGATGTAAATGTGTGTGTGTAGTGCTTGGAGGTTTCGGTCCTACGCCCGTTATCGATAAACCCTTCTCACTTCTTCTGGTGTAATACGTACGTATAGCTATATTGTAGCAAATCGATGTAGATGTTGAAAGATGACGAAAAGTCTCAGCACAAAATTTTATACCTACGTGTTCTTTTTTTTTCACACACAAGGCTTGATTTCTTTTTTCTTTCGTTCAGGAAATACATTTTCCATTTCACATCCAGTTTCTATTTAAAAAAAATGTCAACAAAAACACTCGCAAGAAACAAATTTAAACAACTTAGGTATTTAGTACACATTCCTATTTTAAACCCAAAAAAAATGATTACATAAACGACCATGTTCACTGGAAATTTTCTCAAGTTAGCAGGTACATACATTACATATACAGGGAAGCAAATATATGAAATTTTTGTATTTCAAGGTGGATACTAAGAATTTAATTATATTTACCTTCAGATCAATTTATTGAACGTACGAATAGTGTTGATTTTGCTATTAACAATAATAAAATCAAAATTTGTTTAATTTTCCACTTTTTTTTTAAAACAAGAAAATTCACTTGAAAATCTTTTGTCTCATTTTCAACAATATGGCGGTCGTCTAAAGGAAATGCGTAGCTATATCTTTCTTCTCTTCACCGGATGAAAAAGTGATATTTTATTCTTTTCAAAGTGTTGTTTATATCGTTTACCTCTTCGGTGAGCGTTTATGAAAGAACTAACTAACGAGGTCCGAAAGTAGTGAGAAAGGGATGTGCTACGAATTTCTCACTTGTTTATTGCGATGTTCGCTTTAAAAAAAGGTCCGCCTCGTCTCACTCTTCTTTTCCTGAAGAGGTAGTTTTTTTTTACTTGCTTTGTTTCCATGCAAGCCCAAAAGTGACATCTGTGATTTGACACTGTAACTTACTGCGCATATTGTCAGGGATGTTATAGGGGACTATACAAGGAAGTGTGTTAAAATTGAACGCGAAGTAATTTGGTAAATTTTTCGTTATCCAAATTATGACCGAATCTTTTATTCTTGCAGCAGTATTAATAAAAAACTGGTATCCGCTCCCTAACACACGTGTTAACTGGCACACGGATAGACAACTTGTCCACTTGATAACTTTTCTTATTAAAAAAGATATGATATCTTTCCAGTATTAATCATTTCACCAAATTCACCACTTCATCAAATTATGGTGATTTTCTAATACATGTGTCACATGCATGCACTGCCTTACGAAGTGTATACTGGTAGTAGTAAACGGTGCTATCATACGCGTGCGTGTATGTGTTAAGAAGTTATCCGTTCATTATACGTGGAATCTGGCTAGTTAAAGTTATCCGTACGTTAGCACACGTCACAGACTATTACGCATTTGTTAATAAAAATTACTAGTTAACAGATGTATAAACGCTAGCATGTTGTTATCCGCCGTTTATTAATATGGGGGTTGATCTTTTAAATAAATTTGTCCTCTTGAAAACTAAAGCCGAAAACGAGAAAGATGGTATTAACGTTCAATTACCTCAACTTTTTTCGTGTTTTTAAAATTTAAGGAAACTACTTGAAATATATCTCAAATGAAAGGTCTTAATTCCTTGAGTACGAATATGCGCGTGACAGACGTCTAAGTGGCCCCAAAACCCCCGACACACGATTTAACACGGCAAAAGAATAGACAAACTAATTTTTGTTGTTATAAATACTGGTAGCTTTCCAGTCGTGTCAATCCGGCATAAAGAAGAAGCATTTTAAATGTTTACATACTTCCAAACCAAAAAAATCTTTATAAGTAGGTAAAAATTACTTGAGAAATGTATTTTTGGAATAAAAGCCTAGTACGCACATCTAGACAAAATTTATCTCCCATATAAATTTTTCCCAGGACAAAGTTTATCTCTTATTTTTTCCAAGTGGTACGCATCAGCTCCAGCGCAAAATTTGACAGTTGTAACCGCTGTACGTGAAAAGGTAAAAGAAAGGTATCCACTTAATTTTGCGCGGAAAAGAATGCTCGAAGCAATATTTTTCCGGACCAATTGTAACGTTTTACATATATTTCGCTTTAAACTATCTCCCGGTTTTATTCTTTCCATTATTAAAACTTGTGAGGATGCACGACTGAAATAAAATATAAAACGCGTACAGAAAATGATCACATGGAACGATAATAGAGTAAATAGAACATCTGTTTTAAATCAGTGAGTGGCGCAGCTAATGGAAAAAGGGTACAAAAGGGCCACATACAGTTACGGGAAATATTTTTTTTTCAATTAAAATTTAAATTGCTTCCCAAACCGAAGTTAAATCGAGTCGGAATTCGCAAACAGAGTTGGCAAATTTAATTGGATTTTGGGAGCAGTAAAAAACTGAACATTTCTGATTTTAGCAGGGTTTTTATAATCTATTGACATCACATACATCCCTCAATGGAATTTGACAAATGGCTTGAAAGAAGGGGGACGAACTATATTTTAGGCGTTTTCCTTTGGAGGTGGCGAAGTACTTGCAAGTACTTTGCCAGCTTTTTTCAATGGAACGCATCAAACTGCTTTCACATGTAAAATGTATCTACTCGCGCATGAGAGCATGTGCAGTTGGTAGTACTAGATTAGGGTTTTCATCTACTCGTAAGTACTTCGCCACCTCCAAAGGAAAACGGCTTTTGACGGAAAATGTGTATTTTGCCCTAAAATCGCCTTTAAAAAAAAACGACAGTTTCAGACTGAGGTATTTTCATTTTATATTACCCTGAGGCCACACGAGCAAGTACTTGCAAGCAAGTTGGCTACATACACTGCCTGTCAAATTCGTAATTTGCATTCCACTTGCATCCCACTTACTTTCTACATGCATTCCACTTGCTTGTCTCCTAATTTGCTTCTCAACTTGATTTACTACTGGCTTCAAAACTTACATGCAAGTTGATAAGCAAATTGCTTGGGTTTGTTTATGTACCCCGAGGCCACACGAACAAGGACTTGCAAGCAAGTTGCAATACATACAAATTTGTTTACTAACCCCGAGGCCACACGAGCAAGTACTTGCATGCAAGTTGCAATACATACACATTTGTTTACTAACACAAACAAACCCAAGCATGCTTATCAACTGGCATGCAAGTTTTGAAGCCATAGTGAAGCAAGTTGAGAAGCAAGTTGGGAGACAAGCAAGTGGAATGCAAGTGGAAAGCAAGTGGGAGGCAAGTGGAATGCAAATTACGAATTTGACAAGCAGTGTGTAGCCAACTTGCTTGCAAAGTACTTGCTCGTGTGGTCTCCGGGTAACACAAACAAACCCAAGCAACTTGCTTATCAACTGGCATGCAAGTTTTGAAACCAGTAGTGAAGCAAGTTGAGAAGCAAGTTGGGAGACAAGCAAGTGGAATGCAAGTGGAAAGCAAGTGGGAGGCAAGTGGAATGCAAATTACGAATTTGACAGGCAGTGTATGTAGCCAACTTGCTTGCAAGTACTTGCTCGTGTGGCCTCAGGGTGTATGTATTGCAACTTGCTTGCCAGTACTTGCTCGGTGTGGCCTCGGGGTTAGGGGTATTCACGATCTCGTGCAACAAGCCTTGTAAAATTAGGCGTTTTCCTTTGGAGGTAGCAAAGTACTTGCAAGTACTTTGCTAGCTTTTTTCAATGGAACACATCAAACTGCTTCCCTTTGTAAAATGTATCTACTCGCACATGAGAGCCTGTGCAGTTGGTAGTACTAGATTAGGGTTTTCATCTACTCATAAGTACTTTTTGCCACCTCCAAAGGAAAACGGCTATTATAAAATTTTATTTTCTTACAGTCGATCGTGACCGCACTTCTTTTATCTATGGTTTACTGTAGCACAAAAATTTCACAAACAAATATCAGCTGACAAAAAGAATGACATTTGGCGAGTTATCAAATACACAAGGGAAAACTTTATTATGATGTACCTATTTTTCTTTTACAATAGGGTTGGAGTATAGCAAAAGTGTAAAAATGTAAGAATTTGACATTCTGTATATTTTGTTGTTGTAGTGCAAGAAAGTGTTAAGGCTCTCCCAAACCAACGCGAATTCGCAGCGAATCATTCACAATAGCACAAAATATGACAAAACTACAACAGCTGTTTTCCTTTGGAGGTGGCGAAGTACTTACGAGTAGATGAAAACCCTAATCTAGTACTACCAACTGCACATGCTCTCATGCGCGAGTAGATACATTTTACATGGGAAAGCAGTTTGATGTGTTCCATTGAAAAAAGCTGGCAAAGTACTTGCAAGTACTTCGCCACCTCCAAAGGAAAACGCCTAACGTCAAACAACAACAAAAAACAGTCGCAGTCGTCGGCAAATGTTTCGCGTTAGTTTGGGGACGCCTTAAAGGCTCTCCCAAACCAACGCGAATCATTCGCCGACGGAGCGAAATCATTCACAATAATACAAAAATATGAAAGATACACAATGCTAAGCAACAACAAAAAATCGCCTTTGCGAATAATTCGCTACGAATTCGTGTTGGTTTGGAAGAGCCTTTATACTTTTACACTTTTGCAATGATACAAGACCAGTTACATCGGATCGTGAATACCCCTTATTGTCTCCCACTAACTGCATACGATCAATTTTCTTGCTCTGCAAATGCTTTGAAAGAATCTGATTTCTGAATGTTAGTTTCAAATTTATGTAAATATAATTTTCCAAAATTTCTAACTACGCTTCTGTTCTCATTTGACTTTTGTTTTTATATCTACAGCTTCAGAGTTTGTCTTGAGAAAAAAATGTAGAGATACAATTTGTCTTTGCTCGATCTGCGTACTAGGCTTAAATTGGTAAATATCTTTGGCAGAAATTAGGTCTGTTCCTTTACTTTGAATTTCTGTGATTTTCTGTGCATTTCTGCGCATTTCAGTCCAAAGTAGTGTCAAAGTTTATATAAAAAAAATATTTTGACACAAGTTTGGACTAAAAATCACAGAAATCCAAAGTAAAGGATCAGACCTATTTATTCCAAAACAAAAATTTAAACATGTATTTGAAAAAACTGGCCTAAAGGGCCACTTGTACAAATATTTAACTCGTGGTTCAGCAATTTTAAAGGCTCCCCCAAACCAACGCGAAACATTCGCTGACGACGCGAAATCATTCACAATAATACAAAATGTGAAAGATACACAATGCTATCATAAATCCACAAAATGAGATTTGATTTGTTTTTGTAATCGTTTTTCTATTGATGAATTTGTCCAACAAACACCACCTTCTAAAGTAAACAACACTGTGAAATGCCAAATACCTAAACTAATACTTATCAGACGTTTCTCCCTCCAAAACCCATTTGTTTGCATTGTTGTATTTATCAAAAAAGTTTCAAATAGGCCCAAACTTCCACAAAAATTGACTTGATTTTTCAAATGATCATTGGTAATATTAGGTCTGATCCTTTACTTTGGGTTTCTGTGATTTTAAGTCCAAATTTGTGTCAAAATATTTTTTTTATATGAACTTTGACACAACTTTGGACTGAAATGCGCAGAAATGCACAGAAAATCACAGAAATTCAAAGTAAAGGAACAGACCTATTACGTTTTCATTAGAGCAAATGAGGTAATTTCGTTGAAAATTTCCAAATTAGATCCGAAACTACCTCATTTCCCATACAAATTCACATTACGAAATGAGATAATTTCAACCAAATTTGCATGAAATTAGGTTGGAAATTTGAAAAAATAAATCAAACAAGCCTAAATTAAATGCTATTGTGAATCGGTCAAACAATTTCAGATTCAAATGTCAAAATTGAAATGAAAATTAGCAATCACTTCAAAATAAATAATTTACCCGGAGGCCACACCAGCGAGTACTCGCTTGCGAGTTGGGCACGTACATTAATTGTTAAATCACTCGCCGCTCAACTCGCTTCTCAACTGGCTTCGAAAAAGGCAAGCCAGTTGACTAGCGAGTAGGAAAAGTTTCGATGTATTTGTAACTAGCTAGCGATTACTCGCTCGTGTGGCCTCAGGGTTACGGACAAAACAAAACTAGGTAAATTGTTTCTATAATAAATGAATAAATGGTTTATTGATAATTTTCTATCTGTGTACAAAATTAAATCCTACCAGGAGGAAGGTAAGCCCAGTCGCAGCACCATCATTGTCAATAATTGGATGTGCAATAAGTATAATAACCATGTCAATTAATACTGGGGCAAATACGGATATAAAGCACCCGGATAACCGAAGGGAAACGAAGACAAAACATCTTGCCAGGTTCAGGAGACGCATGGCCCGCCAACTCTTCAGTCTGTGCCCTATCAACAACGAAGTTGTTAACAAGCTAAAATAATCCTACTATTAATATACTGCGCTGCACCCTACATCACCCAGGGATACCCCAAATTGATCAGGGATAAAGGCTCTCCCAATCCAACGCGAAATCATAGCGAATCATTAACACCCCGATTCAGAATCCGACGAACGAGCTGCGGAGGGAATCAGACTCAGTTTTGACATTTTTACTATGAGCCAAATGTCAAAATTCGGTTTGATTCGCCCCGCAACTCATTCTTCGGATTCTGTAATTGGGGTGTCTTTCTCAGTACGCTCAGTACGCTCTCACAATGAGTATATTCACACAATCGATGCCGCTCCGATACCGATACGCTATAGTTCGGCTTCCGATTCATTTGAAAGAATACTTTAACCCAGCGGCTCCATTAGCAATATTTGAGGCAATAAATTGCCTCACTCATTGCTATTGCCTTAAATAATGCAAATGGAGACGCTTTGTCAATGGCAATGGCAATATTGCCTAGAAGATGAGAGGCAATTATTGATTTCCATCTTCAAGGCAATAAATTGAGGAAAAATGGGATTCCCCGTAATTGTGAATGGCTTCTTTATTGATTTTTTCAATTAAATCGTAGAATATGAGAACGCACATGACAAAATATAGTGAATTAAAATTAAATTTTATTAAAAACAGGGGATTTGAACAGCATTTGCAGTCAAATATTTCTATACACACATTTCATAATTGAAATTGCCTGGCAATGAAAATGCCCACCCAAGCAATAAATTGCCATTCCTATTCCAATTGCAATTGCCTCAAAAATTGCCAATGGAGCCACAGCGTAACGGAGCGAGATCGTATCGAGAGGGTATTGATATCGAAAGTGTGAATATATTTCACATTCTCGATGTCATATCTGTCAATCATATTTATATTTATTTCATTATTTCAATTATTAAGTGACATGTTTTGAATATTAATTAGCTTTCTATGTATATACGTTTCGTGTGTTTTTAAGGCTCTCCCAAACCAACGCGAAATCATAGCGAATCATTCGCAAAGTCAGTTTTTTGTTGTTGTTTTGCATTGTGTATCTTTCATATTTTGTATTATTGTGAATGATTTCGCGTCGTCGGCTAATGTTTCGCGTTAGTTTGGGGGATCCTTTACTCCTTTTTTAAATTTTCGCGTTTGTCTGCCTTGCGTTTGTGTCGGTCAGCAGGTTGTGTTAGTGCATCGATTCGTTTATTCTTGATTCATGTGTGTTGTTAGCTTACATACATACATACCACATCTATCTGTCAAAGAAAAGGCAATAATGCGACTAAATATTTGCCTTCAGAGTATCGCAGCCTTGATGAACCCAAATTCTTCTTTTATAATTCTTTATCCAAGAGATATTTGCTAAACTTTTTTGCGAAAGTCAAATACCAAAAGTTTTAATTTGTAAAAAAATTCAAATATAAACAAAATATTGGGGCTGTATCAGTATTGAAACAACAATGTGGGGTTTTGTATCAGAGCGAGAACGTTTTTGAGACTTCATCGGTATCGGCACTAAAGTGTGAATCTAGCCTTAAGGTAGAATTATAATAGTCGGAAGGGCACTGAAGCTAATGTCAAAAACCAACGAAAAGTAGCTTTCCGTACCGTCAAACCAAAGTTGAACGAAACTTGACGAAACGCTCCACTTCGCAATTACAGTCGCGTCACATGCTTTCCGTGTATTCGCTTGTTTTCTTCCGACCACTTAAGTGCTCCTCCGACCATTAAGGTAGAACTAGAATAGTCGGAAGCCAACTTAAGTGGTCGTACGAAACCGAGTGAAAACAAGAAATTCATATGACGCGCACATAATTGCGAAGTGGAGCTTTTCGTTTAGTTTTCGTTAACTTTTGCCGTCGGACGTAAGAGCGCTCACCGACCGCCCTTTTGTAAGTGGGCAAATGCAAAATCAAGATGATGGTGGTAGTTTTTCAACTTTTTTTTTCTGTTTTATGTATGATCGAAGTAAAATATTTAATTTTCTTTTAATTAATTTATATCATATCGAATTTTAGTGGCTTCGCAAAGTAAATTAAATTTGAACAAAAAATTATTTACATTTTGTTTTCCACATTCAACCACTTAAGTGTATTATGGGTGATTATGAAACTGACGTTTCAGAAAGCTACTTTTCGGTCGATTTTGACATTAGCTTCCGACAGCTTCTGCCTATTCTAGTTCTACCTTTATAGCTCTAAGGTAGAACTATAATAGTCGGAAGGGCACTGAAGCTAATGTCAAAAACCAACGAAAAGTAGCTTTCCGTACCGAAAAAAGGGGAACACACCCATAATGTAACTATCATCTTTCTCTTTTTGGCATTCCTATTTCACCAAATGTCAGTTTTACTTAAGTGAGGTGCGCTCGGGAGCGCACCTCACTTCCGTAACCAAAGTTGAACGAAACTTGACGAAACGCTCCACTTCGCAATTATAGTCGCGTCAAATGCTTTCCGTGTATTCGCTTGTTTTCTTCCGACTACTTAAGTGCCCCTCCGAGCATTATAGTTCTAGCTCTAGCTTACCCCGAGGCCACACGAGCAAGTACTTGCAAGCAAGTTGCAATACATACACATTTGTTTACTAATGCTATGTTCCCACCAAAACGAAATCCGAGATTTCGGTTCAAAACTTTTGATATTTCAAGTTGAGGCAACAAGATTTCATGGAAATTTCAACGAAATCTCAATGAAAACTCTAGATTTCAACGAAATCTTAATGAAATCCCACTCCACCAAGTCGAGAACTCCAAATTTTTCAGCTGAAATCTCAGATTTCGTTTTGGTGGGAACATAGTATAACACAAACAAACCCAAGCAACTTGCTTATCAACTGGCATGCAAGTTTTGAAGCCAGTAGTGAAGCAAGTTGAGAAGCAAGTTGGGAGACAAGCAAGTGGAATGCAAGTGGAAGGCAAGTGGGAGGCAAGTGGAATGCAAATTACGAATTTGACAGGCAGTGTATGTAGCCAACTTGCTTGCAAGTACTTGCTCGTGTGGCCTCAGGGTTAACCCCTGCCTTTTTAGTCCCTTTTCACACGAGGAAACTAACAGCCCTATTCTGGAGTTGTGATGCTCACAAGTCACAATTTTTTGTGATGTTGTTTTTGTGAGGTTTCTTATGAGGTTGTCACAATTTCGTATTCTGCGAAAAACCTCATAAGAAACCTCACAAAAAAATTCACCACAATAAGGTGATTTTCTTATTGTGAACTCGCCCAGCTGTTTGTCAAAACAAATTCGTTTATTATTTTCAAAAAGAAGAACAAAAATTATTTTATTTAATAATAATGGAATCTATTGGTAAGAAATTCGTTGAAATGTTTTAACATTGGTATTTATATCTTATAATTATTATTTTGTATTCAAGATAAACAAATAAATAAACGAGCATCGCGGGAGCAGCTGGAGTTTTTTATAGACTTTGCCAGGAGAAATCCCGAACTCCTGGCAAATAAAAATGACCCAACAAACCCTCAGCGGGTGAGAAACATGTGGAATGACCTCTCGGAAAGCTTGAATGCGATGGGTGGTCCCATAAGACCTACAATGAAATGGAAAGAGGTAAGGAATAGGTAGATGACGGTGTGTTATATAAGAGTGCCCCAACCAACCGTAGTCGAGAGAAACATTTTATAGTTTTTCTGAAGCAACTTGAAGGAAAGAAGGCTTGAGTAGCTCCCGAGTTGTAGTGGTGCTTATATCCGTTCCATTGACGCCTTTTTAAATCAGCGAAATGATTTTTTACTGCGTTGTAGATTAACTAATACAAATACGTTGTCATACCAAAACTTCTTCCTTGATTTTGAATATTGAAACAGTTTTGAGTTTCAATTAATGTGTACTAAGTTGTTTTTTAAACCATTTCTAACAAAAATACAAAATTCGAAAGCTTTCCATATAAAACTAGTTTCGTCATTTTTTTCAATGTTCAAGAAAATGATGAAATGTGTGCCATAAGCAAATTTTTTGAAATTTTTGTTTTTTTTAGAAATGGTTTTTTAAACTACTTAGTATAGTGTAATTGTAACTCAAAACCGTTTCAATCATCAAAATCGAGCAAGTAGTTTTGGTATAACAACGTTTTGTATGTAACACTTACAAGAAATTCCCATGATTTTCCATGAATTTCTTGTAACTGTTAGATACAAAACGTTGTCATATCAAAACTACTTGCTCGATTTTGATGATTGAAACGGTTTTGAGTTACAATTACACTATACTAAGTAGTTTAAAAAACCATTTCTAAAAAAAACAAAAATTTCAAAAAATTTGCATATGGAACACGTTTTATCATTTTCTTGAACATTGAAAAAAATGACGAAACTAGTTTTATATGGAAAATTTTCGAATTTTGTATTTTTGTTAGAAATGGTTTAGAAAATAGCTTAGTACACATTAATTGAAACTCAAAACCGTTTCAACCATCAAAATCAAGCAAGTAGTTTTGGTATAACAACGTTTTGTATGTAACACTTACAAGAAATTCCCATGATTTTCCATGAATTTCTTGTAACTGTTAGATACAAAACGTTGTCATATCAAAACTACTTGCTCGATTTTGATGATTGAAACGGTTTTGAGTTACAATTACACTATACTAAGTAGTTTAAAAAACCATTTCTAAAAAAAACAAAAATTTCAAAAAATTTGCATATGGAACACGTTTTATCATTTTCTTGAACATTGAAAAAAATGACGAAACTAGTTTTATATGGAAAATTTTCGAATTTTGTATTTTTGTTAGAAATGGTTTAAAAAATAGCTTAGTACACATTAATTGAAACTCAAAACCGTTTCAATCATCAAAATCAAGCAAGTAGTTTTGGTATAACAACGTTTTGTATGTAACACTTACAAGAAATTCCCATGATTTTCCATGAATTTCTTGTAACTGTTAGATACAAAACGTTGTCATATCAAAACTACTTGCTCGATTTTGATGATTGAAACGGTTTTGAGTTACAATTACACTATACTAAGTAGTTTAAAAAACCATTTCTAAAAAAAACAAAAATTTCAAAAAATTTGCATATGGAACACGTTTTATCATTTTCTTGAACATTGAAAAAAATGACGAAACTAGTTTTATATGGAAAATTTTCGAATTTTGTATTTTTGTTAGAAATGGTTTAGAAAATAGCTTAGTACACATTAATTGAAACTCAAAACCGTTTCAACCATCAAAATCAAGCAAGTAGTTTTGGTATAACAACGTTTTGTATGTAACACTTCAAGAAATTCCCATGAATTTCTTGTAACTGTTAGATATAAAACGTCGCTGTTATACCAAAACTACTTGCTTGATTTTGATGGTTGAAATGGTTATGAGTATACAAAGTAGTTTAACAAACAATTTTTAGCAACACACAAATTTTGAAAAATTTTACTACTTTACGAGTATATTTTTATATTTTTAGACTTTGACACATTGGAAACATTCGTTGAGATCTCGAGCGAGGAAATTAAAGTGTCAAAATCTGATGACTGGTGGCGGTCCTCAAACCGAAAAAAAATTAAAGAAATTTGAGGAGAGGGCACTGGAGTGCTTTGGAACCATAGCGGTGGATGGGCTACCAGGTTTACCCACCCTGGGCCTTCCTGATACTAATAAAACTACCCCAAATGCCTTACAGGTATAATTCTTAACTTTTTTGTATGTCGAAGTAATGCAAGTAATTAGTTTTTATTTATTATTTTAGTATGAAAGTGATTACGATGTGGACAATGTGGAAGAGTTCCTGCTTCCTTTAAGTTCCCAAACTGCCACAGCCCCTTTGGAAAAAATAATTGCTTCAGAGGTATATTTCTGTTCTTTTTTATGTAGAAATACAAGTAATTAGTTTTGATGTATTATTTTAGTGTGAAAGTGAATGCGATGAGGAGTATTTGGAAGAGTTCCTGCTACCTTCAAATTCTAAATTAACCACAGCCCCTTCGGAAACAAAAAAACCTGTATCGACACCAGTAAGCCAACCTTCCAAAACAATAAAGAATGACAGCACTCACAAATTGGTACAATCCATAATAAAAAAAATGGATGAAAAAGAAAAAAAAGATGAAGAGATTTATAGAGAATTCCTTAAAGTGCAGAATTCTTTGGCAGAAGCAATAAAAGCTCTTGGAGAAAGCGTCCGTTACCTTGCTGACAGCATCTCCCGGCACAATTCATTATCCAAACCAAACGATGCCAACGATTCCTTTTCATCAAATAGTTCTTAAAAAGTTTATATTTGTTTTAGACCGAAAGCCAACGATATAAAAAGTCAAGTCATTTGCGTAACATTGTAAGTATGTTATCAATAACAGCCTTTGAGGGGTTGAACCAATAAACGTTTATCTGCCTACCTAAGCACCTGTCGAACAGGTGTAAAATTTTGACGTACAATTTTTAGATCGATTTATTTCAATGCTTATTCATCGAAGGGAAAAAGTGTGCATACAACAAATATTTAGCTTGCAATTTTGAACAATTGTTATCATAGCTCAAACTCTCTGTAGTTACTCGGTTACCTGAACAATTGTTCAAAATTGCAAGCTAAATATTTATTGTATGCACACTTTTTCCCTTCGATGAATAGGCATTGAAATAAATCGATCTAAAACTTTTACGTCAAATTTTACACCTGTTCGACACGTGTTTAGGTAGGAAGAGAAACGGTTATTGGTTCAACCCTCAAAAAGGCTATTATTGATATGAGTTATAATGTTACACAAATGACTTGACTTTTCATGTCATTGGCTCTTAGATTTTTTTGTTTTGTACCAGAGATTTGAAAGAATGCAATCATTTTAGTATTGCAATCAATTGATCAAAAAGACTTATTTTGAAGTATTTTTACTTCACCTCAGTACTTTAACTTCAAAATGTAATTCCCACTCAATCTTGAAGTCTTTAGCAATGCAATCATTTAAACCAGTAAAAAGACTTTAAGTAAAAAGTATGCAGTACTAAAGACTGCTTGAAGTATTGAAGTCTTTTACAAAGAATGCATTCTTTAAGTCTTTTGATTGCGGTCTTACGACTGCAGTTAATTGACTGCTTTGAATTCTTTTAACCGCTTGAAGTCTTTTGACTTCAAGCAGTCTTTAGTATTGCGTTCTTTACTTTAAGTCTTTCGACTGGTTCAAATCATTGTATTACTAAGACTTCAAAATTGAATGGGAATTAATCGTTGAAGTAAAAATACTTTTAAAAAGTAATTAACTGCATTTGCAAAGAAGTTAAATGACTGGGATTTCAAAGAATGAAATACCAAAGTATTGCATTCTTTCACAACTCTGTTTTGTACAATCAATAGCAATGTTTTATGTAACGTTGGCTGTGAATTATATTTTTAGTTTTTTATTTGAAGTTGAATTATGATTTTATTTATTACTAGTTTAAGCATTTTGAAAAAAAAATTAAGTTTTTGTTTACAAATCACTTTTTAATTTAAATTATGAATTTATTATGTAAATACATATGTAAATGTGAAAAAAATCGTTGTTTTAGTTACTTATATTAACTTCTAAGGAGTTTATATAGCTTTGACGTACTCTTCTTCCCTCTGTTAAGAAATCACTTGACTGTCCATTTCCAGTTACGAGTTCAGTACTGTCTTCATTTTGCAGTGACAGTGTGGATTCATCAAAATATATTCTATTTTCTTGCAATAAATTGTGCAAAATGGTACAGGCGTATGTAATGTAAGCAACTTTTTCATGTGAGTAATGAAGTTTTCGATCATTCAATAAACACCGGAAACGTGATTTCAACACACCAAAGCTTCTTTCAATAACATTACGAGCTCTTATGTGAATTTTATTGAATTCTTTTTCTTTATTTGTTGTTGGTTCGCTTACAGGAGTTAATAACCATGGCTCCAAAGGGTAGCCACTATCACCCAATAGCCACTTAGAAATCGAAGTGTTATGGCTTTCAATTAGATGAATGCGAATATTGGATGTCGACCATATACCAGAATCATGGCAGGAACCAGGGAATTTCGCGTTGACATGCAGAAACTTAAGGTCAGAGTCACATACCTAGATTTCAAAAACAAAATAGCAAATAAGTTTACAACTATAAATAATACAAATAAAAAGGCATACTGCTTCAACGTTAACACTGTAGTATCCTTTTCGGTTCATATATAGCTGAGCTGGAGTTGTCGGGTTCACCGATCTTGGAGTTACAAGAGATATGTGGGTACAATCAATAGCTCCGATGGTTCCTTTTATATGGAATTTATTAAAAAACCTATGCAATAGTTTTCTCAATGTTAGTAAACTTTTTAGAATTATTATACATTTGATTATACTCGCCCAATTTTTGCATTCATAATCTCATCATCTGTGGCTGGAAAACGTATCGATTGTCCTTTGATCTTAAGTAAAAGTCGGCAAATATAGGTTACATTTCTGGAGACTGTTGATTGGCTTACAGGAATGATGTAGTTGTTAGCTACACATTTTTGATAAGAGCCATGGGCGAGGAAATAAAGCACTGAAAGAAACTATTTTCAAGATTATTCACTTTAAATAAAAATGGAAAGGCCGAATTGTGACTATACTCGAATGACGAATGGGAGTGAAGTGGCTTGATCATCATGTGACTTGAGTTCCTGGATAATGTCCCAGCACAATGTTTTTGGAAACCGAAAAAATTTGACAAAAGTTTTGTCTTGAAGGGCAAACGGATCGTTCATATCCCTTAACTGTCTTAGCATTCTCCTGCGCTGTAATCTTAATGAGTTATTTATTAAAAAACATAGGTATAGTTATTTACTTTTATAAAAATGTGTGTTAATTCTTACCTTTCATTTCTAGATGAGTCTTCTTCCAAAAGATGCACCAAAATCATATTCAACTCCATTTTCCTTTACTTCTTTTTATAGTTTTGAGTGACAGAATATCAATTAAGTGAATTATGATCTGCCAAAGAGCACATCACAATTTTGAAGTTTTTATGAGGGTCACAAGTTGTGAGGTTTTTGCTAGAAAACGAAAAAAGTCACAAAATCAACTTCACCTCGAGTTATGAGGTTATTGTGACTTGTGAGGTATTAGTGAGGTTGCCAGAATAGGGCTGTTACAGCCAGCAACTTTTAGTTCCTTGGTGAGAAGGGCAGGAGGAAAGAGGGGTGAACAAAATCTCCCCGTTCGAAGATTCGAAGAGATTTTTTTTGACATTTCCTTTCACATCTAGGTTAAGGTGTTTTCAACCAATAGACTTTCAAAGGAAATTTCAAAAATTGCCTTGAGCTTTGTTTCCTCGTGTGAAAGGTACAAGAGATTTTAAGGAGATTTATGTGGTTTTCCTTTTGACCAAAAAAATCGATTTTTTTGATCTCTATTTGATCCCTGTCAGGTTTTCGCTTTCCTTTTGACCAAAAAAATCGATTTCTGTGTGTCAGGGATCAATCTCTGCAATCCCTGTTTTAAGAGGGATTTACACGTACTTGCACACATACCAAAGTAAAGTGACAATTGTCGAAACTTCATTTCATTATATTTGTCATTGAATTTGTTTATTTTAAAATTCGGAATTTTGTAAATTGTCTTCTGTGCAATAAATTAAATTATTCAATTATACAATTAAATATATTTGGAACAATTGCATATGCTTTCGATCGGGTGTGATAAGATTTATGTGTTTGGTGTACTGGACTCTTGTTAGAAAAAGAATTTTCACCAGTGAAGTGGTTCAAGTTTTTTTTTTGCGTGGCGGCTACAAATCGCCTTCAGGGATGCCTAATACCTACTCCAGAGGGATAACAAGTGCCTTTACATGACCAAATGGCTGGATTTACAAAACCCACTTGCATTGAATTGCATTAATAACAAAAATCCAGCCAGAGAAAGTGATGGCTTTGAAGTTTATTTTTGTATGAAATAATTGACATAGTTTCAGTGTTAATATATGTTAAAAATAAAATTCCCACTACAGATAAAAAAATCCCTAAATTGTATTTCATTTTTGATTTAATGTAGGTAAAACTTCCATTGCTAATTGTTTCTTTTTATTTCGCTCACTTTTGTTTTCGTAAGTGAAGAGTGTGCACTGAGCGCATTCCCTGTAAATGACACATTTGTTTAAAATGAATAGAAAAAAGATGGATGATTCCTTTCATTAGTAAAGATGCATTATAAATATATGACTTTTCCTTATGCCGAACTGGAAAGCTACTTCCCGTTGGTTTTTGATATAAGTTTTAAGGCCATGGTCCACCCGGACTGTAGCGCCACCTTAAGTAAGTAAGTAAGTTTTGACTCTTTTTATACGAGTAAAGAATGGTTGGCAATTTTTTTAAGTCTTCTGTTAAAATCTTTTGATCATTTGACGGTGTTTATACAAGCTTCACGTGAGGTGAGGCAGAATTGTTCAAAAAAAAAAAAGTTCTACCACACTTGGCCACTCGTTATTTCCAAGAGATGAGAGTGAAATAAAAATAAGTGACGTCAAAATGAGTCGCCTCACGTGAAGCTGGTATGAACACCGTCAATCACATGAATTCTTACATAAAATACCTACTCATAGGAATTTTTCCCTACGCATTCTATCACTGGTCACGTCAACGAAATGACGGAAAATTTGATATGCTACACATACAAGTACAAAAAAAATCAATCCCAATGTGTGTTCTATTTGCCACGAAAAATTAGCAATTTCGGATCAAAATCCCTACTGGCAAAAGGAAAACGACATAAAACAAAACGTCAAAAAATCTCCAGCAACTTGATTCTTTGTGTGAAAGGGGACTTACCCGGAAACCACACGAGCGAGTACTTGCTAGCGAGTTGGGTACATACATTAAAGGCTTGGTCAAACAGAGCGCGGTCCGACGGGACGGTCAATACTTTACTGGGAAAGTAAGAACGCGACGGTCAAATTTTCTTTGTAAATTTTTACAAAGATCGTCGGACCGCGCTCTGTTTGACCAGGCCTTAATTGTCAAATCACTCGCCACTCTACTCGCTTCTCAACTGGCTTCGAAAAAGCCAAGCTAGTTGGCTAGCGAGTAGGAAAAGTTTCGATGTATTAGTAACTCGCTAGCGATTACTCGCTCGTGTGGCCAGAGGGTTACCTCATTTGTCCAGTTTATATTTCTGAGGGCTCAGAGAATTTCCCCAGTTTTGCTGTCAAATACTAAGTAAAAAAAATGTTTGCTCCGTCAGCTCAGTGAGCGCTCATGAAATATAAACTGAACAACTGATTTCACCAACCGAGCTGGCGTCATGCTGTAGTGAAACCAACCAATCTAAACAGGATCAAAGTGAAGATTGACTTTTGTGAATGAAAGAGAAAGGAATATATTGCTATTTGGTGAAAAGTCCTATATAGCTTGTCCTCTTCTCTATATTCTTTGGTCTTTGAGGGCTTCGGATCGTTTTGAGTTTGGTTTTGTCCGCATGGCAGCAGCTGGGAATTGTTATTTTTTTCGTAAAATCTGTATATTCTTATATCAAAAATAATGGCCTCGCTTTTTATTGTCGATACGGAAAGAAATCTAAATCTTTTGGAAGAAAGTGATAAAAAAGGTCATACAAACAAATCAACATATTTCTGTCCGAACGATGAATCAAAGTCACTTTTGCATAAACCAGTGTTTAAAGATGGAATCGATCCTGGCTCGGAAGAAGAAGATGATGGCGACTATGGAGGTAAGCAATTACTAAAAAAACAACAGTATTTAGTTATCCTTTTAATTATTCTATTCAGGTCTACCACCACCTAGTCAGGATATATCCCATCTGCTGAAGAAATTTACCGAAAACGAGCCGAAAACAAAAGCCGAGTGTGACATGGAATACGCCATCAATGCGGTAAAGGCCGCAGAAGCATCTAAAGCAGAACATAAGTCTAAGAAGCCCTTTCGATACCAAAATCGTCCCAACAAAGATCTACTTTTTCCTGAATATGATAAAAGCACTGGAAAAATTTCAGATAGTTTGTCTGAAACAAATATCGCTGAGGAATTGAAAACTTCAAACATAAATGGCATAGAACGAGAAAAGTCCTTACCTCAACTTCCTGATAGAAAACTACGGGATCTTAGGCGGGTAAATATCTAAATCTAGTTTTATTAATTTCCTTAGTTCGATAATACCTGCAAATGACGAAATATTCGACAGCTGAAGCTTGTTGAGACAAGTAAAGTGACCACTTATTACATTCGCAGAGGTGAAGTAATACACTGGTCTAGACTCAAAGTGAGAACTTAGCTTCACTCGTTGTTATCTTAGGAGCGATTGTTAAGCCTCTAATCGCTTCTGTAAGGCCGACGAGACATTATTGCCGCACTTTTAGACTGTTGTTTAATATGAAGTGATTTTCTTCAATTTAAAATACGTGCGCATATACCTATGTACATCTATAAATAATGAAGCGTTCGTAAAGCTCTCCATAGACGATGTATTCTCTGAGATGGGTTTGTGGTCCACATTGATGTCTTCTTTAGTAAACTGATTTGCAATAAATCTTTTTGAACAAATTAACAACATGACGAGAGGTTTGATGGTTAAACATAATTTCCTTTTCTATACACAGATTGAGAACGCAAAAACGAAGGGTGAGGGTTGGTTCAACATGCAAGCCCCTGAAGTGACGGAGGAGGTTGAAAACGAACTGAAAATCCTTCAAATGAGGTCAGTTCTAAACCCCAAACAATTCTATAAAAAGAATGATCTTAAAGTATTGCCCAAGTACTTTCAGGTAATTAATCGAAATAATCTTAATTGAATACAATAACATCTTTAATTTCAAGATTGGAACTGTGCAACATTCGCCTCTAGATTACTATAATGAGCGTGATACTCGCAAAAACAAAAGGAAGACTTTGGTTGAGGATTTGTTAGCTGATGCAGAGTTTCAAAAGTTCAACAAACGAAAGTACAAGGAAGCAATAGCGCGCAACGATAAATATGCTCATAGAAAAGCAATGAAGAAGATGAAAAAATTAAAAAAGAATAAATAACAAAACAAAGTTTAAATGTTTGCTATTATGCAGCAAATATGTTTCGATTTACAGATTTTGTTCAATACATATTTCTGTAAATGAAACCAAAACGAACAAAAATCTACGAAAACACTTAACTTAATTGTTAAGAATTAATATTTATCAAGTAAGTATTTATTAATCAGCTAAGTTAACAACCAGGGACGTATATGAAAAAATGAGGTAGATATCAATCTGATCTAACGAGCTCAAAAAGCAGAACTCGGACTTAAGTTAATGTCCAAAGGAACTAATTCATCTAAACGATTATACTTATACTTTGTTGGGTTTCGTATCAATCTCTTTTTAAGTTTCTTTTTAGATATTCAGGGCATGTTTCACATTCTCTGAG
The DNA here is from genome assembly GCA_963921185.1 of Dasysyrphus tricinctus. Taxonomy (NCBI): domain Eukaryota; kingdom Metazoa; phylum Arthropoda; class Insecta; order Diptera; family Syrphidae; genus Dasysyrphus; species Dasysyrphus tricinctus. The sequence goes on along the minus strand of OY992533.1, from coordinate 16,297,522 downwards.
TAAAGTTCTGATTAGTTATTCGACCCATAAATTCTGAGGCAGGGTCATACGTTCACAAATAAAAATTGTTTATAAATTTATATTTTAATCAGGTGGGTCATAAGACAAGAATTGTGAATTTTTCTTCTGTGGACTCATTACCCTGTGCTAATATTTATGTTTCGGATATCTAATGAGAACTTTTTTAAAACATTGTGAAACGAACCCTCAATCTTTAAAAAAAATATAATGCATGTAAAAGATGTGATTTTAGGTTTTTTTTTTTGTTATTTTGGGTTTGCTTTGCATAATTGCCGGAGGGGCACTTAAATGCGAGCAAAACGAAATTGGTTACTTAATCTTTTTTTTTAATTCAACTTGTGGTAAAAACCAAATAAAAATTTCAAGATATTTTTTTCACACTTAGGGCCAGTTGTACGAATATTTAACTCGTGGTTCAACTCACCGACTTCGGAGAATGGACTGAGGTTCAACGGTGGTTCAGGCATTAAATTGGCTACTATAACATACTTGAACCTTGAACCATCGTTGAACCTCAGTAATTCCGCCGAAATCAGCCAGTAAAAATATTTGAACCACGGATCAACATTTGAAACACGTTTGTACAACGGGTCCTTAGACCCATTTGCTGATACGATAATTCAGGATTTATGTATGTTCTAAAGGGTCCGCCAAATGGATTTTTTTGAAAATGCTATAAAAAAAAACTACTGAATATTTTCTCAAATTTCTTTTTTTATTTGAAAGTACAATCCTTCCGGTTAATAATGGAAAATAATTTCATTCAAATGGCTGCTTCGCTAAGTGGGCCTGCGATCGACTTAGAGAAGATGCCGATTTTGCCAAAAAAAATCATCTTTTCAGATGAAGCTCATTTTGATCTTGGCGGGTATGTAAACAAGCAAAATTGTCGCATTTGGGGCACAGAAAACCCGCACGCCATTGAAAAGCCGATACACCCAAAACGAGTCACTGTTTGGTGCGGATTTTGGTCCAGACTCCAGAGGCATAATTGGGCCATTTTTCTTCGAGTGACCGTTACAGTCAATGGCGATCGTTATCGGGCCATGTTGAACGAATTTTTGTTCACAACAATTTAAGAGGAGGATATTGGCAACATTTGGTTTCAACAGGACGGCGCTACGTGCCACACAGCCGAAGCTACACTCCATGTAGTAGTAGCATTTTCAAAAAAAAAAGAAGTTATTTGGCGGACCCTTTACTTAAAAGCTTATGCTCTTCATTTTACTCTAAGTAAACTAAGTAATGTCAAAATCATACATTTCATACAATAACCAAAAGTATCATACAACACTTCCAATGATAATATATCTGAGAAACAGAAAATTGTGTGTGAAGATGTTGTATGTTGTATGAAATGTATGTGATGTATGATCCGAGAAATAGGCGCCTGGTGCAACAAGCCTAGTAAAATTGTAAAATTTTCTGCTCCCAATCGAAGAGGCCATAAGTTCCCTATTTGGAATTTCCACCAAACGTCAGAATCACATAATCAAACAAGCGAAGACGAACCAACAAAAAAATCTCAGTTGAACATAAGTCAACTGCGTGAATAGGTAAACAAAATCTTTCAAAGGCACGAACTGTGAATCAAAAAGGTATTTTCGTATCTTGTTTTTTGTTTGCTGAAAAAAAAAGTTCCAAACTTTTAAGGGTCTCAAAATTTGTTTGTTCTCTCCGACATTTACGATGGTTTAAATACGTTGCATTTATACCGTTATTCACCCTTATTACGAAAGTCGTTTTACTAAAACGATACGGCTCTAGAATTGACATTTGGCGTTTCAGTTAAAACAACTACCGTAAAAGTGGTGAGAATAGTGAAGAGCGGAGAGAACGCTTAACTTTTAAGCTAGAACTATAATGCTCGGAGGGGCACTTAAGTGGTCAGAAGAAAACAAGCGAATACACGGAAAGCATTTGACGCGACTATAATTGCGAAGTGGAGCGTTTCGTCAAGTTTCGTTCAACTTTGGTTACGGAAGTGAAACTGACATTTGGTGAAATAAAAATGCCAAAAAGGGAAAGATGATAGTTACATTATGGGTGTATTCCCCTTTTTTCGGTACGGAAAGCTACTTTTCGTTGGTTTTTGACATTAGCTTCAGTGCCCTTCCGACTATTATAGTTTTACCTTTAGTTTCATTCAAACAGCAATTGTCGTTTCTTTAGCCTTTTCGTTTTTCTGGCGTTTCAGTAAACCGACTATTGTAATAAGGTTGATTATTTTGTATTAAAGTTGGCCATAAACGACCATTCAGGGGCTCAATCCGCAAGAGGGAATATTTTTTCTGTGTACACATCTACACATCAATTTAAGCGATTCCACAAGTGTTTTAAAGTTTTTGATTGTTAACGTGTGCACAATCAGTCAAATTTATTCACACTATGGCCTTTTCGATTGGCAATCCAGAAGCGTTCGGAATGCGTGTAAACCCTTCTGAAAGTGTTCTATTGGCATTCAGAATGACAGTTCTTCTCCTGAAAAGAACAGAAAACGATTCTGGATTTCATTTTAGAATCGAAATCAGAACAACTCACACATTCAAACACAAAATTGTCAAAATGTTGTCAAATATTGCAAAAAGTAAATTTTTAGCTAAAAATAAGTAAATTTCACACATTTATTGTTTTATTTTCCATTTAGAATATTATCTTCCCATTTTCTTTATTGAAAATTATCATACTCGTTCATATTTGTTTCTGCCAAGTTTCGAAATGTGAAGAACTATTTCCATCCGCTTGTGAAGTTGCACAAATACAGGGATACGAAAACTTCATCAGAATCAAACTACACGTGCCTGTTTGTTTTATTGGCGTTCCGGATCGGAGAGTTCTTCCGAATTGCCAACCGAAAAGGCCATTACATACCGGCTCCACTGGGCATGAACCATGCTTCGATTATGAACATGGCTTGAAAAAAAAAAACAATGGAGCCTCAAAAATCCATGTCTGAGCAGTGACATATTCATACAAATCAGACTGCTGATTGGATTGTAGTTTGGATGTTGGGCATCGCTCATGTCTAGTGGAGCCAGCATGTTAAGGTAGACCTATAATAGTCGGAAGGGTACTGAAGCTTAAGCTAGAACTATAATGCTCGGAGGGGGACTTAAGTGGTCGGAAGAAAACAAACGGAAAGCATTTGACGCGACTATAATTGCGAAGTGGAGCGTTTCGTCAAGTTTCGTTCAACTTTAAGTAAAACTGACATTTGGTGAAATAGGAATGCCAAAAAGAGAAAGATGATAGTTACATTATGCGTGTGTTCCCCCTTTTTCGGTGCGGAAAGCTAGTTTTCGTTTCGCTTCAGTGCCCTTCCGACTATTATAGTTCTACCTTTATGTCAAACACCAACGAAAAGTAGCTTTCCGTACCGTCAAAAGGGGAACACACCCATACTGTACTTATCATCTATAGCTAGAACTATAATGTTCGGAGGGGCACTTAAGTGGTCGGAAGATAACAAGCGAATACACGGAAAGCATTTGACGCGACTTTAATTTTGAAGTGGAGCGTTTCGTCAAGTTTCCTTCAACTTTGGTTACGGAAGCGAGGTGCGCTCGGAAGTGAGGTGCGCTCCCGAGCGCACCTCACTTAAGTAAAACTGACATTTGGTGAAATAGGAATGCCAAAAAGAGAAAGATGATAGTTACATTATGGGCGTGTTCCCCTTTTTTCGATACGGAAAGCTACTTTTCGTTGGTTTTTGACATTAGCTTCAGTGCCCTTCCGACTATTATAGTTCTACCTTATCTCTTTTTCCAAATGTGAGTTTCGTAAGCAAAGTTGAACGAGACTTGACGAAACGTCCCACTCCGCAATTATAGCCGCGCCATATGCTTTCGGTGTATTCGCTTATTTTCTTCCGACCACTTAAGTGCCCCTCCGAGCAATATAGTTCTAGCTTGTCGCAAATTGTGAATCGAGTATTTTTGTATAGATCATGACGGTTTTCCCACTAAAACTTTCCGAATTATTGTTTTATTATGCTTATTTAACTATTTTTCACTATTGAAATTCTTTATTTTATCAAAAAAAAAAAACAGAAAATGATTGAAACTATTTTGTTAGGCCTGTTGAATTCTCTTTTTTTGTGAACTGTCAAAATTAGAAGGAGAAAAGACGAAGATAGTTTTTGGAAAAGCCCAATTGCGCGAAATTTCCCAAAGTCAAGTTTTTATGAAAATTGAAATATCCTCAATACCCAACTTTCTGATCAGAGAATAGGTTTGTTTGGTTACTTTTGTAGCACGAAGTTCAACAACTGTCAAATTATTGAAGGAAGGGGAAAATTCTTTCATAGAGGGGAAAAATTGCTACAAGGTTAACAAACGCGAAAAACCAATTTTGTATCACTCTTGTGTACGAAACTTCAAACGTGACACACACTATCAAACACTACAGACAAATCTTAAGACAAACACAAACAAAAATACACACAGACGTGGATTTGACAGTTGTTTACTTTCTGCACACAAAAATTTGTGTAGCAGAAATTTGCAAGATTTTTCATGGAAGGGAAATTTCTTGCTCTCTCATTTTGCTCTCTCGTTGCTACACTTTGGAGTTAACAAACAGGAATTTGTGAAATGTAGTGCGACGTCGTACGAATTCGTACGAAATTTCAGTAACCAAAGTCCCTTTTCACACGAAGAAACAAGTTGCTGGAGATTTTTTTGACGTTTTCTTTTAATCTTCTTAAAAATCTCTTGTACCTTTCACACAAGGAAACAAATCTCCAGGCAATTTTTTAAATTTCCTTTGAAAGTCTATTGGTTGAACACACCTAAACCTAGATGTGAAAGGAAATGTAAAAAATCTCCTCAAATCCTCGACCGGGGAGATTCTGTTCGCCCCTCTTTCCTCCTGCCCTTCTCACCCAGGAACTAAAAGTTGCTGGCAACTCAGTTTCCTCGTGTGAAAGGGCACAAACAGACCTTTATTTGATATTCTCTGCTCAAAACGATCCGAAGCCCTCAAAGACCAAAGACAAAGAATATAGAGAAGAGGACAAGCTATATAGGACTTTTCACCAAATAGCAATATATTCCTTTCTCTTTCATTCACAAAAGTCAATCTTCACTTTGATCCTGTTTAGATTGGTTGGTTTCACTACAGCATGACGCCAGCTCGGTTGGTGAAATCAATTTTCAAATTTGATATTCTCTGTTTCTGATTGTATATACTCTGTGTTCTTGTTTATTGCTTTTGCTATGGCGAACTGAAGACAAATTAAATTATGAAAATGAATGTTATGTTATTGAAAATATTTTTGTTTTGAAAAAAAATATACAGTATCAATTATATTTTAAATTATTTATCTAACATTTATTCTTTCTATCCTTCATATTTTTTTTGGCTCGAAACCCCATTGTGCTTGGAATCTTTGATAGCATTTAAATTTAAGGACTACTTTCAGTTTCTTATTATTCCATTAAACACAAGTACAAGTAAATCTGGGAACTGAGTTCTTCAAGTTGCAAGTCGAATACAGGAACAGTCTTAACTCGTCAGTAGTTATTGTGTTATTGCATTCATAGATTTCATAAGCCGAATTCTTCTGTGAATACAAAACTATAACCCCACTATACTTGAGATATGTTTAAAGCTAAAATAATAAGCAATATGGCAATCAAAAACAATTTTGTAAGATCAATGGTCTTAAATCAAACCAACAATATGATTTAAATTGTTTAGTGTTTTTCCAGCGCTGCTTTGCAAGCAAACTAACAGCGCATCAAGAATCCCTTATGGCAAGGGGCCTTCCGAAGAAGTCTCCAATACCGGGTGTCGATCACATTGTTATTGTTGCATCAGGGAAGGGTGGTGTGGGAAAGTCAACAATTGCAGGTGAATTTTTATTTATATTTTGTAAATACATTTGTTTTTGTTTCATATAAAATTTAAAGCAAACTTAGCAGTAAGCCTTGCCTCGCTTGGCAAACGGGTAGGACTTTTGGATGGGGACATTTTCGGTCCATCAATTCCACTCATGCTGAATCTGAAAGAAGAACCGCTAGTGGACAGTCAAAATTTAATGATTCCTCCAATTAATTACGGAGTCAAGTGTTTGTCTATGGGACTCATCTCACAATCTGGGGCAATGATCTGGCGGGGTCCACTAGTTATGTCCGCCATTCAGAGACTACTTAAGGGTGCGGCATGGGGTCCTTTGGATGTTCTCATTGTTGACACTCCTCCAGGAACTGGAGATGTACATTTGTCCTTAGCCCAGAACGTTCCGATTTCTGGTATTCTTCTGGTCAGTACACCCCAGAAGGCGGCCTTACAAATAACAGCTCGCGGTGCCGAAATGTACAAAACGTTGAAGATACCTATATTTGGTTTAGCTGAAAATATGGGATACGTGGTTTGTACAAACTGCGAGACCAAAATGAGTATTTTCAAAAATGAAACAAACAAGTTTGCCGAAGAAATTGGAACAGGGACAATTGTAAGCATACCAATTGACGCAAAAATAACGGATTGCTGCGATAGTGGTACTCCAATGGTAGCAAAATATCCCGATTCATTATATGCTGAAAGTTTTCGCCATTTGGCAAAGAAAATTTTAGAAAAACTGCAACCTCAAATTTAAATATAAACTAAAGAACTGAAAAATTTGTTTATAAATTAATATGAAGAGATTTAAATTTGATATAATAATTTATTGTGTTCATTATTTATAGTTATCATTCTATGATAAGGAGGAATAAAAATAAGAAATGTATAAATATTTTAGTAGTGCACTTTATATGGGAAAAAAAGGTTTTGAAAAAAGGTGAGTGGCAAACTGTAAGTAGGTAGTAAAAAGTAATTGCTTATCGTAGAAATAGAAGCGGAATTAAGGAGGCTCTTTAACAAAAAACTTTGAAATAAGCAATCGATAATTATGAATACGCCCCATTGTTTTGACTAAAGTGTTTGTAGATTGTGGATATCAGACCTACAAAAAAAAGCAGATATATTTTGTAATAGTCTTGATATAAAATACATATTTTTGTTTGCTTTTCGCGCTTTCAAATAAAAATATTTTAAAAAATTTGAAAACCGATTTTTTAATAAATCTTCACACAAATACATATGCACTTTTTAACGGTTCCAGAATCCGGATATGCCACTAGCTCAATTTTAAGTATTTTTTGGCTATTTTTCCTTGTTCTTGTTTGCTCCTTTCGTATACATATATTGTACCCTGATGGTGCCATTGTCTAGGAATGTTACTTAAATCCATCGAGCTTAGTCGATAAAATATAATATAAAGGTAGGTCATAACTTGGCTCATACGATTGTTTTCTTTTCGATTTAACTAAATTTGAACAGACTGCTCTATTGAGCGTTATGTGTTGGCACTCCAGGAGTTCGTTGGCTTTTTTTTTTAAGAATTGTAGTGGTTATACCCCCCGAAATTAAAATAGGAAAGCAAGCTCTTTCTTTTGAAAAATGTAACGACAATCGATTTGTAATGACACAATCTCGATATTATATTTTTATTTTTCTTATTTATCGTAATAAAAAAGTTATGATGAAAAAAGTAAGAAGTGCCAAAAAAACGTTGAACATTTTTGGACTGTCCCCAGGGCCGTAATAATGAATCGATTTGCTACGACGAAATCTCCATACTGCATTTCTTTTTTTTTTTTTAATTTACCGTCATTAAAAAGTCATGATGAAAAAAGTAAGAAGTTCCTAAAAAAATTTGAAAATTTTTGGACTGTCACCAGCTACCAGTGCCTTAATTATCAAAAACTGCGATACATATTTTTATAAATGCACATTTTTGGCCTCCCTCGGGACATTTCCTATTTTTAATTCTGATAATATATTTTTTCCATGCGTACTAAAAATATTTTTCTCACTTGCGCTCGAAATCTTTAGTGACGTTTTTTTGCAAAGTTGTTGTAAAATAATGTGATCAATGCAATAATACATTTTATCAACGATATTCATGAGATCGATAAAGGGGCTTATTTATAAACCATTATTATCAAAATTGTATATGGCGCAGGTGACGGTCCAAGAATGTTTTTTTTCGGCACTTTTTGTCATAACTTTTTTTTACTGAAAATAAAAAGAAACTGGCGTATCGTTGTAACAAATCGATTACTGTTACATTTTTTAATATCAAACAAATTAATGGCGCGCGCAGGTGACAATCCAAAAATGTTCAATTTTTCTCGGCACTTCGTAGTTTTTTCATCATAACTTGTATATTACGGTAAATAAAAAAATATAAAATGGCGTATCCAGATTTTGTCGTAACGAATCGATTGCCGTTTCATTTTTCAAAATCGATACGTTTTTGCGGTGCTGGTTACAGTCCAAAAAAAAAAATGAATCGAGATTTTGTCGGAACAAATCGATAGCCTTTTTATTTTTCAAAATCGATGCATTATTACGGCGCGCTGGTGACAGTCCAAAAATGTTCAAAGTTTTTTTTTTCGGTACTTCCTACTTTTTTCATCATAACTTTTTAAATTAAAAAGAAAGGAAGCATTTTTACGCCACTGGTGACAGTCCAAATAGTCCAGTCAAGGCGCCATTTTACCTTGCGTGCAGAGGCAAGGTACCAAAGTTCTGTGAATATCTCGGCTCTTAGCTACTATGTATATTAGGGTGGTCCTTAAATTGGACATTGTCTTGGATAGCCCTCATTCGATTCAAAACATAGAAAAACAATTTCCCTAATTTTTTCAGATTTTTATTCCACCGCCCTGGTCTCCCTTTTTTCACTTGAAGGTACAAATAATGGAGTTAGGATGATTCTTATAACACGCAAAAAAAAGTCAGAACTTATAGATTAGATTCGACGAAAAAAAATCGTATGGGAGGAGGGGTCTATTTCCCCCCGTTCAGGCGGGAGGGTTAATTTTCTAAAAATTTGACCCAAAATAAAAAAAAAATATTAAAAACAACGGGACCACTTACAATGGCATGCTATACTTCTTTTAAAAGCCATGAATCCAGTCTCTAATATATTTTTTAAATCAAGTTTTTATTGTAAATAGTTTTTGAACAAATAATTTTCAAAACATAAAAATAAAAACAAAAATAATAGTTTTTTACGTTTGAAAATTATTTTTTTCAGAAACTATTTACAATAAAAACTTGATTTAAAAAATATAGTATATTACTAAAAGTACTTGAGAGTGCTAGGACGCCATATGGCCCTAGGCTCAATGATAGGAAAATCCCTTTGCACACCTCCGCGTGGTAGAAGGCGGGTAACGCTAACGTGCAGGGGGACCGAATGGATGCCGGGATAAGCAGACAACAACCCAGCTATGCTGGTCAGGGCACAAAATTGGCCTTGGGATGGTTAAAAGCCCCTTAAGACGGATGAACTGCAGGTGGCGGTCATCTGAGCTTATGTATGTTAATAATCGTATCTCGGAAAACACCATGGTGGAAGGATATATGCTAATACATGAAATATGACAACAAATGGAAATGAGTCCCCAAGAGGTAACCATTTTATGGAGAATCCTTCTGTAGCTTCGGCTGCTGTCAACCGCACATCGGATTTGGGGGTGCGGCATCTTTCGTGTACCAGCGTCAATAAAGACGCCATAACAATAAATGAATCGTTAACAAATAGAAGAAGTCTTTTAAGAAGAGCAAATGATACTTTTGGCTACCGCATACGTACGAAAATCGGAGCATGGAACGTTCGATCCTTGTACGGCGAAGGTAGAACCGAGCAGGTTGAGCGTGAAATGCTTCACCTTAAGATCAGTATCCTGGGCATCAGCGAAACTAGGTGGAGAGGAAGAGCCGAATACAGAGCTGACTCTGGGCAAACGAGAATGCTGTATTCCGGGGAGGATGAAAGAGAGGGTGGCCAAAGGCTGCATGGTGTCGGAATTATGTTGGACGGCGTAGTCTTATATCCTGGGCGCCCATTTCTGCAAGAATAATGACAGCAAGGTTCCGTTCAAAAAGTCGCATCGTCACAATAATTCAGTGCTACGCCCCCACAAATGAAGCGACCGAGGAAGACAAAACCGCTTTCTACACTCATCTTAACTCAGTTTACAGTGGTGTTCCAAAAGCCGACATCATAATTGTCATGGGAGATCTCAATGCCCAAGTCGGATCAGACAACTACGGTCTAGAACGCGTCATGTTGAAAATGGCTTGGGGTCACGAAATGAAAATGGCGATTTGCTGGTCGATTTTTGTAACGCTAATCGTCTTGTACTGGGTGGGACTGTGTTTAAACATAAGACTTGCAACAAAATCACCTGGGTACATCCGGATGGTCAAACTGAAAACCAAATTGACCACATCATGATTCAGCAGCGATGGAGGAAGTCAATGTGCGATGTTCGAAGCATTAGAAATGCCGAAATGGGAAGCGACCACCATTTGGTTCTCATGAGTCTCAAGCTACGAACTGCAGCTGTACAACGTCAATCACAGGGTGCAGCAAGGAATTCGAAGTTCAATACAAATGCTTTAAGTGATCCCAACATATGTCGTTACTATGTCACCAACCTTAACGACAGAGCTTCGTCATTAAACGGAATACAACATTCAACAATTGATGAGATGTGGGGTGATATAAAAAGTGTTTTTATGGATGCTGGATCCGAAACTGTACCCAAGCAGTCGAGAGTAAGAGACTCTTGGATATCCCAAGACACCTGGTATAAAATCGAGCTTCGCAAATCGTTGAAGATGCAAATAAATGCCGAAGCGGATGCTCAACGAAGAACGAGATCGCCAGGACTTTTGCAGACCGCGTTTCTCTTTCTCTTAATCTCTCAACAAGCCCGCCACAAACATCGTCTGCAGAGGACCAGTGGAAACACTACCAAAATGCCATCAGGAGTGCGGCCACTGAAGTGCTGGGTTTCACTAGACCACCACAACGAAACCCCTGGTTCGATGAAGAATGCAGGCTGGCGCATGTAGCAAAGAATGAGGCCTACCAATCAATGCTGCAGACTAAAACCAGAGCTGCTGAGAGAGCAGCCCGGGAGCTCTATGGGCAAAAACGAAGGGAGGAACGCCGACTTCTCAGGAGGAAAAAGAGAGAGCATGCGAAGCGAGCGGTGGAATCTATTGAGGACTGTAACGGCAGGGGGGATGTTCGAAAGTTCTACCGAAGGGTAAGGCAATCTACCCAGGGCTACAAGGCTAGAACGGAAGCCTGTCGTGATGAGAGTGGGAATATGGTGGTAGACACACATTCCGTGCTGAGGATTTGGAAGCAGCACTTTTCAAGACTGCTAAACGGCGAAGATGGCCAAAATTCCGCTTTAAGGCAGAACACTCCATTCAACCTGGACGACGATGGTCAATATTTCCGTCCACCCGACCTAAATGAAGTGCGGTTAGCGATAGCCAAGCTGAAAGCGTGCAAGGCTGCTGGTGCGGATGGCCTGCCAGCCGAGCTATTTAAAGCAGGAAGAGATGACTTGGTAGGGAGTATACACCAACTTATCTCCAAAATTTGGTCGGATGAAAGTATGCCCGATGAATGGAACCTTGGTATAGTGTGCCCCATCCACAAGAAAGGAGATGCTCTGACCTGTACCAACTACAGAGGTATAAGTCTCCTCAACGTCGCATACAAAATCCTGTCATCTGTACTCTGTGATCGCTTAAAACCGTTTGTCAACGATCTGATCGGCCCCTATCAGTGTGGTTTTAGGCCCGGCAAGTCAACCGTCGATCAAATGTTCACACTACGACAGATTTTGGAAAAAACCCAGGAGTTTCAAATCGATACACACCACCTCTTTATCGATTTCAAAGTCGCATATGGTAGCGTAGATAGAGAAGAACTATACAGAGCCATGTCGCATCTCGGCATCCCTGCCAAACTCGTCCGCTTGTGCAGGATGACGATGGAGAAGTCTCGCTGCTCCGTCAAAGTTGGTAAAAACACCACCGAACCCTTTGATGTCGAGAAAGGTTTGAGGCAAGGCGACGCGTTATCATGCAACCTGTTTAACATCGTACTTGAAGCAATTGTACGCAACTCGCAAGTAAACAACAGAGGTATAATTTTTCAAAAGTCCGTTCAACTAATTGCTTATGCAGATGATATTGACATCATAGGGAGAACGAAGCGAGCTGTTACCGGCGCGTTTGCAAGTATTGAATCGGAGGCGGCGAAAATGGGTTTGGCTGTTAATGAGGACAAGACGAAGTATATGCTATCATCAAGAAAGGAATCTCAACATCATCGACTCGGGCAAAACGTCACGATGGATAGGTACAACTTTGAAGTCGTCAAGGACTTTGTCTACCTGGGCTCCACTATCACATCACAAAATGACATCAGTGCAGAGATCAAACGAAGAATTACTCTTGCCAACCGCTGTTTCTTCGGGCTAAGAAGTCAATTGATATCAATCAAGGCATTTGAGTAGTAAAGCCCTCTTTCAAAGAACCAAGGAGACCTTATATAAGACCCTAATTATCCCGGTCCTGCTGTATGGGGCAGAAGCATGGACCCTGTCAAAAACGGATGAAAATCTGCTTGGGTGCTTTGAAAGGAAAATTCTTCGGGTGATCTTCGGTCCAGTATGTATCGATGGAGTATGGAGGAGAAGATTTAACAACGAGCTTTACGGGCTTTACAGCGACGTCGACCTGGTCAAAAAGCTGAAAATACAGCGGCTGAGATGGCTGGGACACGTGGAGCGTATGGACACCGACGCACCAGCCCGACGAGTCTTCGAATCTACCCCTGATGGTCTGCGCAGCAGAGGAAGACCCCACCTTAGGTGGCGCACACAAGTGGAGAACGACCTCAACCAACTTGGAGTGCGTAACTGGAGGCAGCTAGCTAGGGACCGAGCTGGCTGGAGGGGCTTGTTGGTTGAGGCCGTAGTCCACCCTGGACTGTAAGTGCCATCTAAAGTAAGTAAGGATGCTCAACGAAAGGCTGAATTGCGCTTAGCACATAAGATGGTCTATCGATGTGTGAGACGTGACAAGAGGGTGAGGTTAGACGGTCTCGCGGAAAATGCGGAAAACGCTGCAAGAAGAGGAGATATGAGGGAATTGTACCAAATATCCAAGGAATTTGTCGGGAAGAAAAGCAACACCAATCATCCTGTAATGGATGTGGATGGTACACTTTTGGTATCAATCGAGGATCAGCTGCGCAGGTGGAAGGATCACTTTTGTGCCTTGCTCAGTGAGGATTCTGTCGAGCAGAGTGCTGAAGTGCCCCAGCTTAACGAGATGCGTAGATGATATAGGGGTATTGACATCAAACCCCCTACAGTACTGGAAATTCAATCTTCGATAAATCTTCTCAAAAACAACAGAGCAGCTGGACTTGACGGTTTACCAGCCGAGTTCCTGAAAGCTGACCCTATCAGAACGGCTAGTATTCTACACCCGTTGATACAAGCTGTGTGGGAAAACGAAATCTATCCCAGCGACTGGAAGGATGGTGTAATTGTTAAGTTGCCAAAGAAAGAATTGCAACAATTGGCGAGGTATTACAGTTTTGTCCGTTTTTCCAAAATTAATGGAGCGGATAAAGGTTAGAATCGAGTCTACACTCAAGAGGCATCAAGCTGGTTTCCGCAGTGGGCGGTCTTGTGTCGACCATATCAACACTGCGTATCGTTCTTGAGCAGTCTGCGGAGTTTCAATCAGCGCTTTACCTCATGTTCGTGGATTTTGAGAAGGCCTTTGACCGAGTCAACCGTGAATGTATATGGAGATCACTTCTTGGTAGAGGAATTCCCCCAAAAATTGTTGCCATTATAAGAGAGTCCTATAACAACGCAAGATGCTTTGTTTTACACAATGGGCAGCTATCCGACTCTTTCGAAGTGCGGCAGGGTGTGAGACAGGGAGATGTTCTATCGCCAATTCTCTTTCTACTGGCGATTGACGATGTTTTGACGGCCAGCGTTGGAACAGCAGAGAGGCAGGACATTCAATGGAGACCGTTTGAAAGGCTTAGCCACAGACTATGCCGATGATATATGTCTCTTGGCAAATAACATCAGCGGGCTGAACGGGATGTGTCAAGCTCTGAAGGTAAAAGGAGAGGCGAGTGGTCTTAAAATAAAAAGCAAAAAGACAAAAATAATGCTCACAGGCCGCTCCACACATCAGCGTATTTTAATACAGGAGACGCCAGTTGAAGAGGTTGAACAATTTAACTACCTTGGAATTATTGTTTCAGCAAATGGTGGTACTGATCTGGATGTTCAAAGTAGAATAAATAAAACTCGCGCAGCCTTCGGTTCTCTCTCCCAAATTTGGAAATCATGTCAAATCTCCTTGCGCACAAAGTTGAGATTCTTCGAATCCAATGTCAAATCCGTGCTGTTATATGCTTGCGAAACCTGGAAAGTCACGACTACCATCTCAAAGAAATTGCAGGCTTTTGTGAACCGTTGTCTACGCCATAAAAGTTCGCTGGCCACAAATTATATCAAAAGAGGAATTGTGGCGCAGGACAAGTCAAGAGCGGCTGGACGTTGACATAAGAAAGCGTAAATGGCAATGGATTGGTCACACACTGAGGAAACCAAACGATGAAATTGCAAAGCAATCATTTGAATGGAATCCTCAGGGTGCACGGCGGGTTGGAAGACCAAGAACAACATGGAATTCAACAGTTCTAGCAGAAGCAGACTCCCAGAGAAAGAGTCGGCCACAGTTAAAATATCTATCTGCAGACCGTGAAGGATGGAAACGATTTGTTGGCGCCCTATGCCCCAACCGGGGTTACAGGACTTGATGATGATGATTGATTTCATAAGATTGGGCATTGAAGATGTTATGTGTGTCATGTGTTAAATGCTTAAGTTATATCATGATTAATATTTCAGTTTGATAGACTTTCATATCCTCCTCTCCACCACTTTGAAAGCGATTATTTAAAAAAAAAACCAAAGCCGTTGCTTCAGTCTGGTTTAGATATCATGCTGATGGCGAATTTCTGCGATCTTTATTATACTATTGATATACATACGTAGGTTATAATTTTCTATTAGTATTCTCTTTACAACTTCCCTCTCCCATCAGGTTTTTTCTTGGGGGGTTCTTGGGGGTTGGTTAGAAATTAATAACGTGTTTCAATGGTTTCAAGTGTGTTCCAACGAGAGTTTTCTCGTAAAAAAAAAAAAATATAACAACACAAATTTGACATTGGATTCGAAGAATCTCAACTTAGTCCGTACCGCCATTTACAGACACAGTTCACAAATATGAGTACTTCGATTCGCAGAAACAATACTGCCAAGGTAGTTAAACTGTACGACTTCTTCCACCGGCGCGGCGGTGTCTCCTGTAGAATAATACGCTGCTGTGTGGAGCGGCATGTGAGCGAGCATTATTTTTGTCTTTGCTGTTTATTCTTAGACCTCTCGACTCTCCCTTCACTTGCAGTGTTTGGCACTTCCCGTTCAGCCCACTGATGTTATTTGCCAGGAGACATTTATGTCATCAGCAAAGTCTAAATGACTGAGCTTTTCGGTCTCCATTGAATGCCCTGTCGCTCCGCTGTACCAACACCGGCCGTCAATACGTCGTCCTTTGCCAAAAGGAAGAGAATCGGCACTTACCATTTTTTAGAAATAGTAGAACACAAAATATGTTATTTTATAAAGGAATACAAATTTTGAATAGCCTTCCTAGTAATTTTAAATTAGAAACTAATATATTTAGATTTAAGCACTCAATTAGTTATTTTGTAAAAAACAATTATTAATGCATGTATTGTAAAAGTGTTTAAATGGCAAATTTAGTACTATATAAATTTATACTTAACTAAATTAAACATCTCCTTGTCTCACACCCTGTTGCACTACGAAGGAGTCGGATAGCTGTCCATTGTGTAAAACAAATGATCCGAACAGTGATTCAAAAAATCTCTTTCCTGTGTCTTGCGGTTGTAGTTTAAGTTCTCCGTTTCAGTGAAAGAATCGCATTGTAATTGATTTTATAATTTTCTTTATTTTTATTCTCATATTAATTAACATAAAATAATAGCCAAATAAATAAAATTACCTTGAAATAATAATTAAATTTATCTGATTTTTCATTTTCTTATAACACTCAACAAGTATTTATTTTCGTTTCCCCAGGTAGAGGAGTAAATAATAAAATAAAATGCATAACACTTTTATTATATTAGATGTATATTAATTTGTAGATTTGATTTGATTTGTTCTTTTTATTATTATATTTTAAACGTTATGTATGTATATATTTTCTTGCAGTGGTATAAAGTAAACAATATTTCAAATTATTTCGATATTTCAAATCAAAATCAAAATGCCTTTAACAAAAAAAAAAAAAAAATAAGAACAAAAAAAAAGGACAAATATGAAAAAAACATTAAACAATAAATTAAAGGTTATTAATACATATTTATATTTTATATAGGTATTTTTATATATAAATATAAATAAATTTATTTTGCTATTCAATTGGTTCCATTGAGAAAACTGTAGCTAGATTTGTTCAATATACAAGAAATTCACAAATCAATATTATTTAAATGTTAGAAAAAAAAGTTTTCTATTCACATTTTCTTTCCTCGAAAAGATTAGCAAAGAGTTTGATCTACAAACAGAAGATTTTACATGTTTGCTTTTGCTTAATTTCTATGATTAAATTTAAATTTTTAGAGATGTGTTTTGCTTTGCTTTTCTAAAACTGCGCCCTTTTCTCAGTTTGATTTTTATGAGCTTGGATTAATTTACATAATAAAGCGTTTGTATAAATGCATATAACGCATTCAAACAATTTATAAAAAACATTTTTTTGTTCTGTGATTTTATAATAAGTGTTTCCAATGATTTATTGCCTAGAGATATGGGTATCAATAATATAATTTTAGATTTTATTTTGATACAAAATCGATTTTTTTTCTGGCATAATTTTGATGTATTATTTTTTTTTGTCATGAAGAACAAGAGCTTATCGACAGAAAACAATTTAGAAACAACAAAAATAAAACAGCTAAGTGTATTACAAAAAATAATGATCATGAACGTGATACATATAAGATGATTATAAACGGGGCATTCATGTCTCCTCGGAGTCCGTGAGTTTTGACACAAACCTCCCAAACGACAAAAATACACCTAAAGTTGATGTTATGAATCGATAAATGGTTGGCTTCGTGTGTAGTAAAAATTATGTAAATTGTGTGTGAATGATTTTGAAAGCACTTAAATATACGAGAATATAAAATATACAATTAGAGCGACAAATACAGTTACATATGTAAGGGACTTTCTGAAAATAGCTTTAGCTAAATCTTCGAACTTAAGTTTTAGCTCGGCAATTTCGCGTTTCAGCTTAAGATTTTCAGCTTGTGTCTGCCCGAATCTCTCTTTGTAGAGTATCAATTCCTCTTCATTCAATACCGCAGCGCTATTCATGGCAACTTTTTCTTCTTCGATGAGTTTTTCAAATGACTCTTCTGTTGAGCTTATTGAACATGTCGAGTCAATTTGCTCATCTTTTTGCAGCTCCTCTTCGATGGCTAAATTCGTACTTATTAATTTGTTTTCAGCTACTTCTTTTTCTAAAGCTTCGTTTTTCTCGTTCAGATTTTCAATTAATTTCGTTAGATCAGAAATTTTATCTTTTAAAACTTCACATTCGGATTGAAGGGTATTCACTTGGATCGAAGTTATGGATTCTTTGTTTTCGAGCAGTTGCTGAAGTCTAAGGACTTCATTTTCATAATCGGCTAGATCTTGGGCTTGTCGGACAAGTTCCGCTTTGTACTGTTTGTCTTCCTCATCGTCTTTTACGATTGTCACTTGTATTTGCACTTCCGGTTGTTTTGATTTTCCTTCTGCTGACATACGTGTTTGGATTTCTTGTTTGCACAACTCACTGTATGTTTCTCGCAGAAGTGAAACAGTGTAATTGAGCAATTGGTATGATACGTTTTCAAGATGCTGGATACCATTTTCAACACCGGCAATTGTAACATGTGTATTACCTAGTTCTGACTCTAGTTGCATAAGATTCCTATCAACAAGTTGTAACTTATTGGTGACTTGCTCTGAAGACATAATTGGAGACGGTGTGGCGGTGTTGCTCGTGTTGGTGTTATTGGTGTCGATGGAAGATTTTTCCACTTCATCATTATTTTCACTATCCTCGCTGGAGTCAGATTCATTGCAAATTGCTTGCATTATATCGAGAGATCCTTCTTTTGAATTTAGATCTGAATTTTCTAGCCATTTCATGATTGTTGATTTGTTTGCAGCAAGATTAGTTCTTTTTTCCTCGTGATTGGTTGTTTGGTCGCTTTCGTTGTCGTTATTTTCGTCGGGGTCTATAATATCGGTAAGGGTTGTTGTAGTGCTGCAGCTATCATTTGTTTTAACGGTGGCGACATAATTTGTTGCACTGACGGCATCTACTACGCTTTCCTCAGTGTATTTTTCCTAGAAAGGTAGATGAAAACCAAATATAAAATTAAGTCAGTTATTAAGTTTTGTTTTTATATTTTGAACTATAAATTACTACAATTGGTTACTTTTATATTTTTTTTAGATTTTATCATTTTGTTTTGAGTTCACAGACTCACTGCATCCATCATGTTTTGGAAAACCCTCCACACAAAAAACCCACAAAACATTTTCGAATTATAAATGCAAAAGTGAGGAGGGTTTTTGGAATTTTCAAAAAAATTTGATTTAGTCTCAAAATTTCGTTTAAAAAAAGTATAACAAAAGTTCTAAACTACAGGTCAATTAAATTGATTGCTTAAAATCGAAAAGAAAAATAACAGGCTTAAATTTGTGGAGATGTTTCATGTTGTTATTCAAGAATTATTTATGTGTCAAATTGAAATTTTGTGGCAAGAATGTTCTACTAGATAAGAGCAATGTCTTCATTCGCCCAATGACCTAACCGTTAGTTATTTTCTTTGTTGTCCGAACTTTAACATTACTGGGTTGGCATGGAATACGGAAATATTTATCAAACCAACTAATGCACATTTATGCCCACGAAATAGTAAAATGATTAATGAGAATTTTGGTAATCTTAATTTAAAAAATGACGAAAATACCAACAGTCCAATAAAATTTTAATTTAAATTAACCAAAACATAACTTCACAGCAATAGTATCGTATCGTTTCCTACTGTCTGGTATGCAATTAACTTTGGTGCGATATTATGTGAGTTATGTACTGAACCAAAGCTTCGTACCGATTGTTTCTCCTATACCTTAACTCTGTAATAATATCCTCTATATATTAGTACGTAAACACTTTTATATGAGGGGTAGTTTCAAAACTCCTATTCCAGTCTTTCAATTCGAAACTCATCTTTTCCCTTACAAGTCAAAATCTGTAGCAAAACTCTTCTTTTCCTTTAAGTTTTCTATATTTTCAAAACTTCTCTATTCCTACTATTCAACTTATATTTTAGCTTTAAGACTAATCGCTTTTATCATTTTCGTAGCTTTTAACTGTTTTTTTTTCATTTCACTCTAAATTCTCAAAAGTGGAAGAGTTTTGAAACTATGCCTAAACATTTTATGTCCCTTTTTAACTGACTTAATGGCAACATATTTTCATATTTTTTTTATAGCCAATCGATCTGGCAGAATATAATTTTTGTTTATAGGTATGTATGTTGCCGTTAAGACATTAATAGAGAAAGTTCGAGTTTCGACCATTGGGCGATACTATTAGATTTTAATATAGAATACCTTTCTCATCTGGTCTTCCTTGTCTAACTGCTCCGAGCGTTGCAACAATAACTCTCCAATTTTCTTTTTATACTCCTCACATTCAGTTTCGCTATCCTTAAGCTTATCAGCTAGATCGGCAACAGCAGCATCGAAATTGTTCTGCTCTTCGCTTGTTTCACGCTGGCACTTTTCTACCTGGTCCTTATACTCACTGTACTCCTTTTCCAGGCTCAACAAACGTGTATTAACGTCCTGTAGATTTTGCTTTGTATATCGAATCTGATCTCGCAGTAACGAACACTCGTTCTCGCTGCACGTATAGTCACGCTCCACTTTAGATAATTTTTGCATTGCTTCCATTCGCTCTTGGTACACTTTGCTTAAGGCTTCTTTGGCTGAATTTTGATAGATGAACTTCTCTTCTTGCAGCTTAAGTATCTCCTCCTTAAGCTGATCGACAGGGGAACTCTTTTGGAGAAATTGCAACTTATTTTCAAGCAAGTCGATGCGATTCAATAATCGATCTTCGTCGATCATCGATTGCCAGCAGATGGTTGAATTTTTACGGGTAGCGTCGAGAATATTTTGGATATTTTGCAGTTTTGCCTTGAGTAGCTTCTCCCGCTGGGACGTCTCTTGCATGTACAGGTTCAATCGATGGAGCTCTTCGAAAGAGATTCGGCTATCTCCTCGAAACGGACTATCTTGCGTGATTGAAATTGCCTCCCTGCCATCAGGTAAATATGGTTTGACCGACGCAATGATACATCCATGAACCTCTTTGCGCGAGTTTTCCATTACTTCAACGCCAAATTTCACGACATCGCCGAAATTCAGTTCGACTGGTTCCGAAGAATTGATTTTTCGATCGTTTATGTATGTTCCATTGGAACTTTTCGTATCCTTGACGTAAAACTTTCCATCGTTGGAGTACCAGAGGACGGCATGGGTTCGAGAGAGCACCTTACAATCGAATATAGCATTGTTGTCCGATGATTTGCTTTTGGCAATAGAACGACCAACTTTGCATTCAATATTTGGTGCAAGGTAAATGGTGCGGGTCTGGAAGGGATGGGAATCGGGTTGACACACAAGTACCATTCGAGCCACGTTCGAATCACATCCGGGTTCTTCACAATCCGAAGAATCATTGAGAATAGTGGTCGTTCCATTATTACCAACTGATGTTAGCGTACCCAGGGTTGCATTTGGAGCCCCAACTGCTGATACCGTCGACACGGAAGAAGGTGGCAGAGACGAAGGTGCAGCCATCATAAGAGCATTCGTTTCAATTATTTGCGATTGCTTTTTAACATCATCATAATTCATCCATTCTTTACTAGCAATTACCATAACTGCAAATGAAAGCAAGTTTGAACGTCACAACGTTCGTGTTTTTCTTGTTTTTTTTTTTTTTGTTAAGATTTTTGTTTAAATGAATTTACCTTAGCAAAAATAATCACGATAATGGAATTCTGAAATTTTTTCCGTACAAAGAAAATCATTAAAATAAAACGTCAAGCAAATTTTCCCTTAAGTGTCGGCAGTGTAGTTTTTGATTAGCCACATACTAGATAATTAAAAACAAATGGTCCTTTTTAGAGGGATTATTTTATTACGGGCGCAGTCAGGAAAGTGACATCACTTTTCCTAATTATTCAATTAAAGAATATTTCCGAAAGTTCGTAGTACAATATATTACTAAATTGAACCAAAATATCTAGTATTGGATTTGTATTGAAGTGTGTCATAAAACCACAATACATTTATTTCCGTACTGCCAGTGGCTGATTCTGATTGCATTAACTATACAATACCCGCAGTTTACACAGGAAATTTCTGATTGTGATGGTATCACGAGCACCTAACGAACAAACTTTGACAGACAAGTTGAAAAGCACCCTTCCTTTTTGACGAATTCCGTTTTGGAATGACTGTTCTCCTTCTGAAAAGAGAAAATAAAATGCTTCTATGTAGGATTGAATCGGAATCGGAGCCAGGGCGCGTTAACACTTGAAAACGTAGAGTTCTTCTGGATTAAAAATCGAAAATTCCATTACTCATACAAACTTTAACCAAGCACTAATCCTTGCGCAAATTCGGTTTTATTTTTTAAAGTAGCTCAGTTTCATATCAAGTGAAAACATGAAATTTCACTGCAGTACTTTTTGAGCAGAAAATCACAAACCTCCAAGAAATTCTCTCAAAAATGTTGACACTGCGAAAAAGTACGTAAACCCAAGTTCAAAATACTGATGAAAAGTTAGAAGTGTTTGACGTTTATTTTTATTTATTTTCACACTGACATTTGGTCTAGCTGAGAATCCAGGTAATTCTTGAATAGAAACTCTGAGATAGGGTAATTGGTATTGTATTTATTAACGCAAAACCGACCATTTTTGAGTTTTTACGGATATTATTTTTCAGTGTCTGATATGTCAGTCGTTTATTTTGACTTGACGTTTAATAATTTCCCACAAAGTAATGCCGTTTTCATGCGGGTACATCGGGTAAAAGGGACAAAAGTGATTTCTCTAGATAGATAATTGTCTGTGTGATTACTAGACATGCACTGAACATGGCCAGTTATTTGAGTTGAGAAATCGGCAAACAGCAAAAGCTATGTGTCATATGTAATTTTTGGGCCAGGGCGTGATTAAAAAAAGTTTTTCCACAATTTCCTGTGTTTATTGATTAAAAAATTTTGTTTGGCTTGGAATTTAATCAAGTGCGAAAATGAATACAATTACTAGTGCAGCCCAATTCCAAATACCATCAGCCCAAAACGTGTTTTAAAGTTTTTGTTTTATTTTGATTTTTAATCTTATACTCAAGCCGTAAAACCAAGACGATCTCCAAGTGCAAAAAACATCGATAAATATGGCCTTTTTTTAGAAAGCTAATTTTGTATGCGAAGTTTTTTCGTTTTTAAAAATATTATCTGTGCAATTTAAATAGTGTTTATGTTTATTATAGGTATACCTATATATTTACATACGCACAATATATAAATGTTTATATATCTATGTATATTACTATTATTGTGCAGTTAAACCAAATAAGAATAAAAGAAACAATTTTGTTTGCTCATCAAAAATAAAACGACAAAGGAGATGGAATTTTATTCACTTTTTTTCTTGTAGATAATTAAAGGGGAAAATCCAAGAAAGAATCTTATTCCTCAATTGTGTTATTATTGATTGTTTTTTGTCTACAAGCAGCTTGAAAGAAGATAATCAATGAGGTGAGTTTTTCAGTGAATTTGTTATATTGTAGGTATTTAAGGAACATTTTTCAAGCTAACCTACGTGTTCTATATAATTTTCCGCTTCGTATCCCGTGCCCGTCCCGTACTCGTCCCGGTGACAACAAGACAGCAACCAACTGTATCTGCATGTATGTATTTGGTTTTGAGTTTTGTCGTCATCATAGTGATAGTCTAGTCATAGTGAAACAGCTGAACCAGAAAGTTAACTAGAAATTCAGTGAAATGCCGTTTACTTATACTAACTTGGCTTTGCAATTGCCATAATGTATGTACCTAGTTTGTGTTAATAATAATAACACTTATATTACTTAAGAGTGTTGTAACCACGGTTGCCACTCAAAAAAAAAAGAAAACAAATTTTCCCAAAACCCCCGGACGAATCTACCCATCTTAGAAAGAATCCTAAAATTTGATCGCATAACTTTTTCTAAAGAAATCATAATGAAGCATCGACGATACTTTCTGAGTATTTTAATTATGAAACAAATGGGAATAATTAAATTTCAAAGTGTGCTGATGATGAAGGTAGTAATTTCTTTTGCTTCAAAATTAGAACAGCGCAAATTTTCTTCAGATAATTTTCAATGAGCCCCAGCGGTCAGCCCTCACCATTCACCAATTAGAAAGTGCACTACACTAAGCTCTGAACGATTTATGTTAAGTTAATTTTTATAGAGGGTCAAGTGTTGCCGAACAATTTGTGTTACAGAAGAAAAAATATCCATATCAAGTATGTACATAGTAGCTTTGCAAATTGCCAACAAAAGAGATTAAATGACTTTTTCATTTTTTCCTGTAAGGGACCGTTGTGGAGATAATTAGATTTACAGCGCTGTAAGATTCAGTATATCACATAAAAATAGAAGAATGCAAACAGGGTTATTGGCATAAATGTAATGAGTAACAGGCTGGAGGAACGAAATTATGTTCGGTAAAGACAGAACAAAAATTCGTATCTTCGCTTGTTTGGGTGGAAGAAGGAGTGTTGTTTCTTATACTGGCGATAAATAGGTATTAAATATGTATATATATTTCATGCTAAGTTATGCATTCGTAAAAAAATCGAACTCGAGATTTTTAATCATATATGAAATAACGATGAAAAAGAAGACAAAAAAGTAGGCTCGCAATTCTGTCGGAACTTTATGCAAACCTTAGGTAGGTATGGTCTGAAAAGTGAATGGTCAATCCAGACTGACTTATAATACCTGTATACATTATAAATTCTGAAATATGAGAAGAAAGTTTGGTTGAAAGTGTACGTACAACTTTTAATTCTATACCTACCATGATAGAGGCAATGGATCGTATGCAAAAAGATATTCTCTTTTCTTAATTTTCTAAGAAATTTCTTACTAAAATAGTAAATCATACGTACCTATGCAAACTTATATACACATCGAGTACGATCTCATGTTGTGAGCTCTATGTATTTTAAATCGTTGAAAACGAAATCACATCGAAAGCTCGATATGATACCTACCGTTTTATTTTGTTATGAAAAAAGATAAAAGATAGGTATGATTGATTTAATGAGATCGTGCTCATAAATAGTTAAGCATTTCCCTTACTCGGTTTAAATGGTTATGAAAATGTATTTTTTGTTAGATCTTTGGCTGTATACCTAATTTTGTTTCTAATAAATAATTCAAACAAATGATGTTAATTGCAAATGAAGTAGGTATCTTCTTTAAACGCGATTTGGAAAAAACATACACAATTTGATGGAACTTAAAAAAAACGTTTCTATTGAAAACGAAATTGTTTGGCATTCGGCAGGTACCTACTTACATATTTGCATTCAATATCGAATCACAGTGAGAACCCCGAAAACCAAAATTTTGAACAACTATGTAGGTACCTTATATTTATAATTTGACACCTTCCTAGGTATGAAGTGAAAAGCTTATGCAAATATTTTCAAAGTGCATTATCTAACTTTTTCGTATAATGCAAATATTATAGACTTTTGACACTGCAGTTTCTGAAACTTACTAACTTACTTATCCGGCTCCCGATCCTTGAAGGGTCTCTGCCTGAGATATTGCGGTCTTCCATCGGTTGCGGTCCCTCACAGCGCTCTTGCGTCTATGACCGCCTGGTCCCTATAGCGGAGGTCTTCCTGGCCGTGTCGAACCTGGGGACTGGGATTCGAAGATTTTCTTGGCTGGAGCGTTGTTGTCCATCCGCTCGATGTGGCCGAGCCAGTGTAGTCGCCGTGTTTTGGCTCCTTAGACTACATCCACATCTTGGTACAGCTCGTACAATTCACGATTTAATCTTCTCCTCCAATTGCCCTCTTCGCATATAGGACCAAATATCCGCCGAAGAATTTTTATCTCGAAAGTGCCCAGTATCGATTCCCCTTTTTTACTTATTGTTCAGCACTCGGTGCTGGTAAAATTAGCGTTTGGTATAGCGTGCACTTTGTCTTTGGAGAAAGGAGTTTTGAACCCATTTGTTTGGCCAAACCGAAGTAGCAGCGGTTCGCTAGGGTAATTCTTCGTCGGATTTCCACTAGGGTGTCGTTCGTGGAATTGATGTTTGTTCCGAGGTATGTGAAGTCCTTGACTACCTCGAAATTACTGCTACCAACAGTGTCGTTTTGTCCTAGGCGATGGACAGATGAGGCTTTGTTTGTTGATAGCATATACTTAGTTTAGTCCTCATTTACTTTAAGACCAACGCGTTTCGCCTGTTCATCAATAGCTGTAAATGCTTCAAGTACAGCTCTCTTGGAGCGGCCGATGATGTCGATGTCGTCCGCATAGCCAAGCAGTTGAAAAGACCTGTTGAAGATAGTGCCTTCCATGTTAACACCACTCTTGCGCACTAACTGCTCCAGGACTAGGTTGAAGAAATCACATGATAGCGCATCTCTTTGTCTGAACCCTGTACACGTCTGGAATAACTCGGATGAGCTGTTACTTATTTGCACGTTGCACCGCTTATTTTGTAACGTCATGCGGCATAGCTGGATCAGTTTTTTCGGGATCCCGAGTTCCGACATCGCCAATAGAAGCTCTTGGTGACTTATGCTATCATATGCGGCTTTGAAGTCGATGAATAGGTGGTGGGGCTCGTCTTGAAATTCGTTGGTCGTTTCCAGGATTTGCCTCAATATGAAAATTTGGTCTATCGTTGATCTGCCTGGCCTGAAGCCACACTGGTACGTGCCGATCATAGTGTTGCAAAAAGGTTTTGAACAATCACATAGTACGTTGGAGAGGATCTTTTAGGCAACATTGAGCAGGGATATGCCTCTGTAGTTCTTGCAGGACATAGCATCGCCTTTTTTGTATGTTGGGCATATGGAGCTATTTGACCAGTCATCGGGCATACTTTCCTCCTCCCACACTTGGTTGATGAGCTGGTGCATGCACCCTACCAGGACATCTCCTCCATACTTGAAGAGTTCCGCAGGTAGGCCATCCGAGCCGGCGGATTTGTTGTTCTTAAGCTTGTGGATGGCTTTCTTAACCTCTTCGGTACTGGGCGCTGGGACTGGATCTTCATTGACTGGTCTTATGCTTCTTTGTTCCTCAGTTGCCTCCTCTACATAATGCCCATTAAGCAGCTGCTGGAAATGCTTCTTAAACACGTCTACAATTCCCTGTGCTTCGGTGACTAGGTTACCTTCGCTGTTTCGAAGAGCTTGCGTGCCAGTCCTATAACCAGATGCCAGTTGCTTGGCTGTTTTGTAGAACCGGCGGGTGTTGGTGGCGGTGCTAGACTCTTCGAGATACTTGAGCTGAGAGGCTGCGGATGCTCTTTTCTTTCTACGCAGGGTTTTTTTCTCTTTCCTTCTCTTTTCACGGTACTCCTCTCTTGCTGCTCTTGTTTTCCGTTGCAGCATTTGCATTCGTGCATTTTCCGTCTCCTGCTTCAATACCGCGCATTCATCGTCATACCACGGGTTCTTTTTTCTGGGTGGTTGATAGCCTATGGTGGTCTCGGCTGTCTCCTTAATGATGTCGCGATATTGGTTCCACTGGTTGTTGACGCTTGTGGCTGGGTTTACGGCAGAGAGTTTCCCGGTCAATTGCATACTGTAGTTTCTGGCTTTCTCAGATGTGCGAAGGCATGCAATGTTGAATTTCTTCCTTTGGGCGGTCTTTGTTTTCTTTTCGTTGGACAGTCGGGCTCTGAACTTTGTCACAACAAGATAGTGGTCAGAGTCCACGTTTTGACCTCGGAAAGTTCGCACGTCCAAGATGTTCGATGCGTACCTTGCGCCAATTAGCACGTGGTCGCCTGGGGAATCTAGTGCTACTTATCCGATTAGTCGGAAGCCGTTATCTGTTGTCGTTTCGTGGAGGATGTGCTTTCCAACTAATCCACCAAAGATGTTTTCCTTTCCGACTTAATCATTGAAATTTCCGAGCACGACTTTGAAATCGTACTCCGGACAGGCTCCGTAGGCTCCGTCCAGGAGGTCGTACAACTCCTCCTTGTTAGGCCATCTGCACACGACGCGTCTCGTCATAGACGCGTACTGCGCTTGTATGCAGATTATGTGCAGTTTGTGTGCAGCGCACATTGATTTCAATGAATAACTGCACACGAGGCGTACGCAACACATATTCATCACAGCACACAAGCAGCAAATTGCTTGTCGTACAGCAGTGTCAGTATCTTCGATGACGCCGGTCGTAAATGTTTCATTATGTGCATGGACAATTTGTTTAAAATGTCAGATTCATCGAAAAATTTGTGATATTGCTGGAAATTGAGTGTTTAAATAATAATACATGACAAGAATACGCCAGAAGAGACTTGAAAGAAAAGGCAAAATGCAATGGTCAGTTGAATTTAATAAATAAAAAGATTGATATCTTTAATACAAATGACATGAAATGCAAAATCAAATAGATTTTTGCAAAAAATATTATTTAACGATGACGACACGCTTCGTGTGCAGAAGATTGAGCGTAGAGAAGTCGTCGCTGCATGACGAATCTTGTACACGTCTATGACGCGACGTGTCGTGTGCAGAAGGCCTTAGACTCCTCAGCTTAGGGGCGTGTACATAGATTAGGCTGATGTTTTGGAAGGTAGCTTTGATGCAGATGACAGCCAGGCGATCGCTAATCGGCTTAAAATCGATGACTTTCGATCTGAGTCGATTTCCTACGACGAATCCGCATCCTAGCATCTGCAGTCTTTAATAACAGCTGTAATAAATGTTCAATCTTTTCTGATCCTATCCATCGTATCTCCTGGATCGCGGTAATATCTGCCTTGTACCGCGAGAGGACAGATTCAAGCTTTTGAGTAGCACCTGGTGTATAGAGTGTCCTTACATTGCAGGTGCATACTCGTAGGTCAATTTGCAATTTGAGGGGGGTCGTTATCCGAGGCTTCTCGCATCTCTCTCATAACAATTGTTTTCTTTACTGTGTCGGGTCGTTAGCCCAACGCACTAACCTCCAACCTGTAGGGCCATAGGTTTAATGTTGCAATTCTTTCCTTGATCAACATTCGCACTAACAAGTTTGGCAAGTCCTGGCATAAAGCCAAGACCAGGATCCGGCAGCTACCAACTTCGAGGTATTGTAAGCACTTGATGTGTAGGAAAAGATACAGCTCGAGGCCCCCAGTTCCTACAACATCCAACACCTGAAACTGAAACACTGACTTTAAATATAGGTAGCTAAACAAAAAAAAAATATAAAAAATCAACGAAAGCACATCTAATGATGTGCTATAGGTACATAGTTATTTTGAAATGAAATACTCAATTCTTGCATTTGGTTTTTAAAGTTGCTTAAAAGAATAGTTTTTGAGAGATTATTTCAAAACCAATTTTTTTTTTTTTAATTGTGATTTTTTTAAGTCGATATTTTTCAAAATTTTACTTAATTATGTGCTGTTTTTGTGTTCAATATTCAATGCCCTCATTATTTTTTAATTTGATTTATATAAAAATGGACTTCTGGCTTTCAACAAAACTACAAAACATTACTGTAACAGCCCTATTATTGAC
Source organism: Dasysyrphus tricinctus (assembly GCA_963921185.1). Classification (NCBI taxonomy): domain Eukaryota; kingdom Metazoa; phylum Arthropoda; class Insecta; order Diptera; family Syrphidae; genus Dasysyrphus; species Dasysyrphus tricinctus. The sequence goes on along the minus strand of OY992533.1, from coordinate 16,268,586 downwards.
ACGATTCAAAACTAGTTTTAATGTAAAACTAGTTTTATAGGGGTTTAGAGTTTCAGGTTTTGAACATATTGGTATTATTCAAATAAAAATTGACATCTAAAACTCTAAAACACATCGCTGTTGAGTAAGAAGACCACGCTCCAATGCAGAAATGCATTATTGCTCTTTTCTGCATTTTTCCCAAATATCTTTTGAATCCCATGGTTGAGCGTATAGCGCCCATATAAAAAAATAAAGCACATAAGTTAACCTTTTCAACGATACCTGACACATTACTGTTGAGTTGTGCAACCAGTTACCATATTAAGAATGCATTTTAGTTGTTTTTGCTGCTTCAAAGCCGAATATCTTTTGAACCCCATGGTTTGGAGCTTGGCTGCTATATAAGAAAATGAAGTACTCTCATTGACCTTTCCAATGACGTATGACACATTTCTGTTGAGTTGGTAGACCAAGTGCCAATCAAGAACTGCATTATTGTTATATTTGGGGTTTTTCATGTCCAAGTAGCTCTTAAGCCCCATGGTCTACAGCTGATAGACATACAAATATTTGAAGAACATATTATTTCCTTTTCAAAAATGTATGGCACATCGCTGTTGAGTAAGAAGACCACGCTCCAATGCAGAAATGCATTATTGCTCTTTTCTGCATTTTTCCCAAATATCTTTTGAATCCCATGGTTGAGCGTATAGCACCCATATAAAAAAATAAAGCACATAAGTTAACCTTTTCAACGATACCTGACACATTACTGTTGAGTTGTGCAACCAGTTACCATATTAAGAATGCATTTCAGTTGTTTTTGCTGCTTCAAAGCCGAATATCTTTTGAACCCCATGGTTTGGAGCTTGGCTGCCATATAAGAAAATGAAGTACTCTCATTGACCTTTCCAATGACGTATGACACATTTCTGTTGAGTTGGTAGACCAAGTGCCAATCAAGAACTGCATTATTGCTATATTTGGAGTTTTTCATGTCCATGTAGCTCTTGAACCCCCGGGTCTACGGCTTAACGGCCATATACAAAAACGTAGTACATGCAATAACCTTTCCAACGATATGGGTGATTCTCCACTAAAAGCTCCTTTTCGTGGCCCCGGCCAAAAATGGTTAAAAACATGAGAAAATTAAAAATATTTTAGAGTTAATAATAGCATAGGGAATGTTTCTAACTGGCCCACTTCTTAAATCTAAATAATTGCAAGTAATTAATTAGAAAAAAATTACATTTAAGGCCCAAATGTCATTTCCGTAACGTGCCTCCTCCTCGTTTCAGCACAGAAAAAATGATTTTTTAAAACTTTTAAATAAAAAAAATAAATTCTGATTAGATTCCTGCATACAAAAATTGTTGTTTGATATAATTGTCCTTAAAATGAAATTAATTAATTTATAACAATTAACTTAGAAACTTACAAACATGTGTCCCCAAGTATTTGCATCATTTCCGTAAGAAAAAAGTAAATGCTTTTAAATTGAAATTAAGAGCCAGCAGTTTATAGAATTCAACCTAAATGAAGAAATTCAACCAAGTTTTCTTTGAAATATATTCAAAACATTGGATAAGAAATCAATTTCGATTGTTATTTTCAAGTTAGTGGTTGAATTCGTCGCGTGTTCCATTAATTACGTCATTTCCGTAAGTGGGTGTAATTTTGTTACTTGAGAGTAAAACAAAATTATTTTGTTACAGTTTTTTGGTGTTTTGTTGCGGAATGATTCATACTAAATTCGAAAAAAAAATACATTCTTTTTCAAGTCTAAAAAGTTAAAAAACATCGATTTTCGTCATTTCCGTAACGTCATTTCCGTGCCCTGTCTCTGAATTACGGAAATGACGAGTTGTTACGGAAATGATTTCAGAGTATTTTTCCTTTAAAAAGCATGGATTAGTTACAAATTCTCCAATTTTTACATTACAGTACATAATAAAAACACTTTAAGGATAATTATGGGCCTTAAATCCATAACAAAATCGAGCACAGCAAGATCTTTTAGGTACATATATGCGGTCTATGATCAGATCTTTTATACTTCAACATTTTGATATTTTTGTTCTGTGCTACAAAGTGGAGTTAGGGAGAAAAGATTGATATTCTTTTCGCCACTATATGCAATTATGATATGGTTATCTTCCGTAGACTCAATTTCAAAAATACGGGGAACAATCCTTCGTCATTACCACTATTAGCTTATTTCTGACTAAAAACGGTTAAGTTGGCAGAATGTAAGAATGTAACTTAATATTACCCCTTCCACTTCCTAACGCTTCCATATCATATCTTGACTTCAAGTAATTTCAGCATTGTTCATTGCAGGTGTGAGTTTGGAATTCTTTAAGCATCACAAAATGCCCGAATTTTGGCACAACACCGCGTCGGGCGGTGGAGGTAAAGAATTGGTGCAGTAGATTCACCTCTACTTGCGTCCAATGGTCATCGGTTATCCGTTTTTCTTAGTTTCTATCATTAATGGCGTCTTCGTGGACATTAGAACGGGTTTCGAATTAATGTCCTTATTACACTTCACTTTTTTCGACTGATTGTGTCAGTTTGTGCATTTGAAACAAAGCAGTACCTATGATCTTAATTTTTACCCTCCGATGTCGCTTATGTTGTTGCTTAAATATGCATTTTTAAAAATTTAGGAGAGCTGGTATTTCATACAATTTCTTCTTTTCAATGCATGCTTCGTATATAAAATCTTCAAAGATGTATCTCAAAGCTAGATTTCTATACTAATACCTACTGATTTTTGAATAAACCCCCCCCCCCCCCCCCCCCCCCATCTCATTCGACATCCTGCCTACGCCCTTGAATTAAACTGTTATCTTCAAATGGGCACATCCCCACAAATTCCCTTATCTTATTTCAAATTTACTTGTTTCACACGATTGAAATTGATGCATTTCATAAATGCATTTGTATCCCTTAGGATGCAAATACCTAACCATATACAGATACGAGTATTTTAAATAAGAACAAAGGTACTCAATGTTATGTTTAAATTAATTTGAGTATAGACACCTGTCAACTTATTAGTTTTAACAAACAAAAATTGTTATTTGCTTTATATTAGCAGAAAATGTAATTTCGGTACCAGACTATCATTTCCATAACAAAGGCGTCATTTCCGTAGCAAGACAAAATCCTTAAAAACGCTTAAAATCAAGTGGCCGGACTTTTTAATTATCAGATATAGTTTAATTTACAACAAACATTAAACGTGCATCACTTGTTTCTTAAATTAAGGTAGGGGACATTTTGGATGCTTAAAAGGAGCTTTTAACAGAGAATCACCCATATATAACACATAAATGTTGAGCAGGTCATCCAAGTACCAATTAAGAAATGCATTATTATTGTTTTTGGTGCTTTAAAGCCGAATATCTTTTGAACCCCATGGTTTACAACTTAACGGCCATATAATAAAATGAAGTATTTGCAATGACCTTTTCATTGATGTATGACACATCTCTGTTGAGTAGGTAGACCAGATCCCATACATTTTTGCCCATTCTCCTTTAATTAAAAACATGCATTTTTAAGAAGTTGCTTAATAGGTAAAATGGGACATGATATTATTATTCTTTGATTATTTTATATTTTTAGTTATGAAACATCATTTTTGTTGTTATTAATTTTATTTTGGTAATAATAAGAGCATTTATCAATTTAAAGATTATTAAATATATTCAAATCCAGGCAGTTATAGACCAGAGTTTAATTTCATGAAAAAGTTGCTTATGTTTTGGCCAACACCGTATATATATACGTGGCCCAAAATTGCACATTTGAAATTTTCAGACATGAAAATGTAATGCATTATATAAAATTCACATTACCTAGGTACAACCTACTGTACGATTGCAACAAATTTATATAATTTCTTTTGTTTGTGTCTTACATACCTAAATAAAGCAGTTGTATTGTTCAAAGTATGCATACCCACTTAGATCATAAAAAAAAGAACAAACGTTCGATTTTTGTACTGTAGTAGTTTTATTAATTTTCAATTTTCTCAAAAACTAGAAAATATAGAATCATCTAGTTTTCAGTTTTTGATTAAGAATTAATTAAAGCAACAAATATCAGAGGAAAAAAAATTGTAAGGGTATTCATGTAACAGCGTAAAGTCGTCGTAAACGTAGTAAAGGTTTAAACTTCGTAAATCTGTCAAATTTTCCATACAAATTGTGACAGAATTTGAAGTTTTAAACTCTACAACGTTTACGACGGCTTTACGCTGTTATATGAATACCCTTACCCCCATATTAATAAACGGCGGATAACAATGTGCTAGCGTTAATACATCTGTTAACTAGTAATTCTTATTAACAAATGCGTAATAGTCTGTGACGTGTGTTAACGTACGGATAACTTTAACTAGCCAGATTCCACGTATAATGAACGGATAACTTCTTAACACATACACGCACGCGTATGATAGCACCGTTTACTACTACCAGTATACACTTCGTAAGGCAGTGCATGCATGTGACACATGTATTAGAAAATCACCATAATTTGATGAAGTGGTGAATTTGGTGAAGTGATAAATACTGGAAAGATATCATATCTTTTTAAATAAGAAAAGTTATCAAGCGGACAAGTTGTCTATCCGTGTGCCAGTTAACACGTGTGTTAGGGAGCGGATACCAGTTTTTTATTAATACTGCTGTTAGTATATAATATTACAGTATTGAAAAATTACACTTAAAACTTTTTTTTAAATGTTTTTTTTCCAAATTTTGAGTTTAAACCCCGTTTTTTTAAAACTATGCATAGATTTAACTTGGTTTAATATATCACTTGATTTAATATATAATATTTGTAATAGAACAGAGTATTGGCTTTAAAAAAGGTGTAATACTAACCGTTATTTTTAAATAATTTTTACATTTTTAGTAATTTTTTTTATAAAATTGCCCCTCAGTCCCAAACGGGGGGAGATAGACTTCCTCTCATAAAAAAATGCTTGTATTAAACTATTCTACAAAAAAACCGTTATCATTTCTTGGCGCCTAAGTTATCGTTCTCTCACCAAAATTCTTTTAGAAAAGCGGGACTACAAAATTTCGTATTTGGCTCCTTTCTGGCGAATATCCTTATGACTTTTACAAAAAGCTCGAAAGTATATGGGTGATTCCGTGCCAATTGTGATTCTTTGTGTCCAGTGCTTTTTTTGATATTTAATGTAAAATGTTTGTATATATGTATTTCTGGTTTGAATTGGGTGAACGGCTATTTACTACAATCTACATTCAATATCAGAACTAAATTTGCTACTTATTCCACATGGCTTGCGAAAGTGTAGTCAAAATGTCAGTACCATGGCATGTCCGTTCCTTGTTTTTCCAATAAAATCTACTATTTCCGAATTAAATACTTCATTGGATAAAAATGCTATCTTTAGAAAAGTTTTAGTGCAATACTTACTTGACAAAATTTTGCAAAAATTAATACAACATACTTATTGCTGAATAAAATAATCATGAATGAATGTTGTCCGAGGTTTTATTTTTATTTTTGTAAGCAAAAGATTTCCCGCTCAACCGCCATTTTGTTTTGGTTTGAACACATTTGTATTGTGGTTTTCTAAAAGAGACAGTTTTTATGTATAGTTAACAACAGTCATTTTATTTTGTACTTTAAGAGTGATATGTTTTCATGCGATAAAAGTATGTCACAAATTTATCTGTCAGTACCGTGGTAGTATTTTTAAAGCATGTTATAACATGTTTTTGGTTGGTTATCAGAATTTTGTATTCCTTTTAACAGCATAAGTTAAAATTGTCCTGGAAATTATTTTTCGCAAAAGCATAGAGAAGTGAGGTTACATAAACTGTCTAAATGTCAGTACCGTGGCATTTAAATACTTATTGGACTTTAATTAAATAATTTCTTGCAATAATACTTTTGTCTACCAATTTTCTTTGTAAGAACGGTAGCAATACCTCAGACGAGTCAAACAAAAATCATTCCGTGCAATAAAAACTAAGAAATAACCCAGCACAAGAAAAAGGGTTGCCCTTCAGAAGAACGGACTTCAAAAACGAAAAAGAGATAATTTTTTAAAGAAAAAAGAGAAGAAGAAATGTCAAGAGGTCAAAACGTATTAGACAATCAAGAGTCTCAACAAAAATATGGTCAAAAAGAGGGAGACAAAATTAAAAATAAAAAAAGAAAAAGAGTGCCATTATCTACTATTCCAGTTTTAGTACATTTCACTTTATTTTTTGTTCTTTAAAAGTTGTAGCAAAATGCTTTTACTGATTTGATACTCTGACTAAATGAAGCCACAAACACAAAAAAAAATTGTTTCCAGGAAGTTTTAATTTTTGAAAATTTTCTAAAAAAAGAATCACAGTTGGCAGAGAATCACCCATATATGTGTCATTTTCATCAAGGTTTTCTGTTTTTCTTCTTAGTTGCCAGTAATGCCAGGTTTGGCAATAACCACAATACACATATTAAAGGTAATATCATTAGAGTTTTGACATTTTTTCAGTTCTGCGCATACATATATCAAAATTAGTGTCAAATACCAATATTTGTTGTTAATATGTTGTTGTCTTTACGTGTGTTTAATAGCGTTTTCGTTTGGTCGTCCGGAAGAATTCCGAATGCTTCTGAAAACTTTCGTTTGGCACTATATGTTCTTCTTCTGTCATATTTAATTCGGGATTTAAAGAAAGAATCAAAAACAGAAGCACACATACATGCGCACAATTGAAACGCCAAAATTGTCAAAGGTATGTAATTTGTTTGTTATTTTATTTTGGAATTGCGATTGGGAATTATACAAATTTTGGAGTTGGAAGGAACCAATATTATATTAAAATGGATAGAACAAACATTTCATCCGTTATCGTTATATTTATACCATGATGCGGAATTTTTGCTAAGATAAGGAGTTTACTCAAAGTTAAAAACCAAGGTGGAGACATTCGTTGCTTTTATTGAGGAATATCAATTGTCCAGTTTATATTTCTGAGGGCTCAGAGAATTTCCCCAGTTTTGCTGTCAAATACTAAGGAAACAAAATTTTTGCTCCGTCAGCTCAGTGAGCGCTCATGAAATATAAACTAAACAAATATTTCGAGAAACAGCTGTGTGAATGTTTCATCACTCAAATGCAACCAATCTCAAACTTCAGAATACAAAAATCTGGATCGGAGAGCTCCGGAGGCTTCTTCCGGAATACCAAACGAAAACGCTATAACTCCTCACGTTCACAGCCATTTTTTATTTCTGACATTCAATTTTGACAACCTGCGCATTATATACCTCAGATTTGTGTACTGTGGACAACATGTATGTACCTATGTATGTATTTTTATTGAGACTTCATAGATTACATTTTTGTTTTTACATAAATTAATTATTTTAAAGCCGACTTAGACTTGGTCTGGCTGTCACAGCACAATTTTACTAGTTTCTAATTATTAAATTAACCAGAAAATTAAATTATAAACTTCGCAGTTAGTTAAATATAGAGAACATGTTTGCTCAATTGAAACATGACAGACTACTGTGGACAACAATTATTCAATGATTTAAATTAAACCTCTTGTTGGAACACCCTTTGCATACGAATGTACGAGTTCCTTTCAAATAATACCTGCAAGTTGAAAGAACTCTGAAACATAACATTTGTAAAAACGCAAACAACAATGAATACCCACGTTGTTGGAAATTATCCAATTTTCTTCGCTTCTATGTACCCCTACTCTGGTCATTTTCGTTAAAATTATTCGCATTTTTACAGCAACAGATTTCTATGCGGAAACCAGATTCATATCGAAACAAACGCATAGCTAGGCTTTGATTTTCTCAATCCGACTTATTACGGATTTTCTTATATAAATTGTTATGGTCACGAATGTAAGGGAAATATTAACAAATATTTATGGTCTAAGAAATAATTCCTCCGATGCGTGTGTCCATTCGATATAAAAACAAACTTGATATGTGTAGTAAAGTGCTAAAAGTGTGCTAAAGAATACAGTTTTTCTTGATATTCAACTTTCATTATGACCTCACCATTAAAATTTGGAAATACGTTGCAAAGCAAAACGAATCAAAATCGGAACCTATTAACTAAATTCGACCTTTCATCGACCAGCCGACAATCGAAGTAAAAATAAAAAAAAATCCATTCAAAGGGCGAATAAAAACTCATGAAAAACTCGGCCTTCGTTGATTGCCTTCGGCACAACTGAGATTTAAATAGAACAAGGCAGGCCTGAAGATGCGTGTGTACTATATAAGACTATGTTTTTATTTGTTTTTTGGGAATTGCGGATGTAAACCTTATGCATTTTCTAATTTAACTATAATTATCTATTGGGTGGAGATGAGAAATGAGTTGTAATTTTGCATTGAGATGCATTATAATGTTTTTGTCCGAAAATTAGCAATCGCGTAACAATTTATCTACTGGCGCTATCGCTGGCCGCCCGCCTTTAGCAGGAAAAGCACATGTTACGAAGTTACGTCCAATTGGTTACTAATTTTATATAAATGTATGTACCTATAAATGGTTTTAGTTGCCTACCCTACGTCTGTGTCGTCGTTACAGAACCTCAATTTATATCAGTTTACATGTTTTTGGTATCATTGACATGTTCTGTTTATTCAACCACTATTTCAAATTATTATCTAATGAATCACACCATACTTTTATTCGATGTGCTATGACTTGCGAAACTAGCAAACACTAGAAGTGATGATAATGATGATCTGTCTAGACCTAGATCTGATGTTTGGTTTAGTGATTTAAAATGGTCAAACATGCAAAAGACATTTGTGCTTGTGCTGGCAATTGAAATATTTTTTTTTACAAATTGAATTTGAATTGTTGGAGGTTAGGGTTACCTGACAGTAGAGTTATTGGTGTAGTTTATCGCAGATATTTAGTGCACTGTTTATAGTTTTGAATGATTCTTCTTTCAATAATAAACTTCAAAACGAGGAGTAAATAAAATAACCCTTCAATCAATTTTGGTATTTTGTAGAACTAAGCTTAACTTTTGATTTTTTTTCAAAATTAAAACATTTAGCCTGTCATAAAATATGTAATTAGTCCAATTTATTCGTTAAAGTACTATGTATCTGTATTTGAATAATTTTGATTTTGTTTTTAAAAATACCTTTCAGAATGGAAGTCAGCAGCAATAATCATTTGCAGAGTACTTCATTAATACACCCGCAGCAGCAACAACAACAACAGCAGCCACAACAAACTCACAGCTGCAGTATTACATCTCTTAGTCGCAGTAACAGTCCGGCCAGCTCAAATTCAGAAATTGAAAAAGAGTTTCAAGATATAGACTTGAATAGTTCAGGCATTGCAAGTAATAAGAGCAATGGTACTTCAAGTGGCGGTAGTACAGCGAACAGCATTATCAATAGTACAGCTGGAGTAAAGAAACGCATCTCAAGTAGTCGAACACCAACCAGAAAAGCAAGAAGAATAAAATTCTATCGCAATGGAGACCGTTTTTATCCTGGCATAACCATTCCAGTTTCAAATGAACGATACAGGTTTGTAAAAAGAATTTATTTTCAAACATTTACAGCGGTATAATGAATCATTTTATCATTAAAGGTCATTTGAAAGCTTAGCAGAAGACTTAACTAGACTTTTAGAAGATAACGTTAAAATTCCTGGAGCAGTACGAACTATTTATACATTAAGTGGGAAAAAAGTAAGTACATTTAGGAAGAACATACAATTGTAATTTGGATATTGATGATAACTTTCATTGCCAAATCCATTGTGACCAACGAATCCGAAGGAATATTCACTTCATAAATTGAACTCAAAATTTGTCAATATCTTATCTATAATTATTTTTTAAGCATTAAATGTAAAGTCTTCAGTCAGTCTCTAAAACACAACCTCCACAAACAAATCTCTTATACTGAACTAAAGCAATGTGATTGTTGGTGTGATAGATTTTATTTTGCACCACAATGGTTCCATGCTGTTAGCTGTCTTGGAAGTTGTTTTTTACTTTATATTCCTTTTTTTATACTTTTTTAAATTTTTAAAATAATAAGATTAGAGAAAAAGTAATTTTTGTGTACCAATTTTTGACATTTATTGATATGCGTTTGAAAACCTAGTTTCAAAAAAAAATTTATCAACCCGTTTTTGAAATATTGAATTTTCACAATTTTGATATGGAAATTAACATTATCCTTTTGCATACAAAATTGATTGAAATCGGTAGAGCCGTTTATGAGAAATAGAAAATAAAAAAAAACTGTTACATAATATGTAACAGTTTTTGGCCAAAAACATTTTTTTCAAAAAGTACACAATGCTTAATTCATATGTAGATTTTTTTTTATCAAAATCGTTATAATATAAGTAAGTCAGAGCAGCATGTAGTTTGGTAAATACTGCCAGAACAATGACTGTTGAAACGACTTGTTTTTGAGATAAATGAGCTTTATCCTTAAGAAAAGCAAGTTTGGAGCTAAGCAAAATTAAATTTCCTTTTCTAGAGATTTATCAAAAGAAAGTTCAAAATTTGGAGAAAATAGCTTCATTGGGTTTTTAGACTGTAGATCTAGGTACAGACAGACATACAGACATAAGCAGATTTGTGAATTTCCTTGCGTTCTATTACACAACCATCGTAACTAAGCGATTCATAATAAAATGCACGACTGGATCGCACGTACTTGCTCTTATGTTCAGGTTGTGTGGAACTTAAGAACTTTAAAAAATATTCAAGTAATTATAGAAAAAGTATAAAAAAGCATTTAAATCGTTCTTTTAATTGTTTAAACAGCCTGATAAATAACTTAGAGCGCCAAAAAAAGTATGCCATTTGATTACTTAAAAAAATATCAATATATGCAAAACAAAAATTTAAAATCGTTGGAGCCGTTTTCTTAAAAATTAATTTTTTATATATAAAATTTTTGTAACATTTAAAAAAAAAAAAATTGGTATGCCAATTTTGAGTATATATTAATATACATTTAAAACTGAAATTTCAAAACAATTCATCAACCCGTTTTTGAAATATTGAATTTTCAAAAAAAAATTTTGAATCTTTTTTTAAAAATCCAAAATTTATTTTTTCAAAAATTTTGGTATGCAGTATTATTTATATTCTAACAAAGCTCTTGTGCAAAAAATTTCATTGAAATCGGACGAGCGGTTAATGAGAAAACCAAAAATCAAAAAAACCGTTATATGACAGGTACCGTTAATAAATGTTTTTGGTGATTTTTTTCTTACTTAAAGGTATATCATATCTACAATAATACACTGATTTTTTTTTATCAAAATCGTTGGAGCCGTTTTTGAGATAAATAAGCTTTTCCTTAACGGTTGTATGGCAAGTACCGTTATTTTTTGAGCTAAAAAAAAATTTCAATTTCCCCTCTGGAGAGTTACAAAAAAACCTTAAGTTCAAAATTTGAAGAAAATCGCTTCAGTGGTTTAGGCTGTAGGTTGAGGTACATACAGACAGACAGACAGACAGACAGACAGACAGAATTGTGCCACCCACTTTTTTCGTGTTCTCTATCATCGTAATGTCATGTTTGATTGTTATCTCGAAATTTTTTTTTTTGCACGAATCCAAAACTTGCACTATAGTACCTATATCGCAAGTAAAAAATCGGTTACGAAAGTAGAAACTTTATTAACGATGTTCAAGTCCAAAATGGTGTTGTAGGATTGTTTTTGAAAATAAATCTTCATGGTACTATGGCCATCATATATTTTTTTAGAGGGGAGAATGCATTGATCCAAACTTCAGGGCGTGGCAACATATAATATGTATGGATTTGCATAAGCTATAATGCACTAAGCAGCAACAAAAACAAAACTGCAGGCCGCGTAATTAAGTGGCTAAGTTGATGATATGACCGACTTTTCCGCGTAATTCTAAATTATTAATAATTGACTACCCGGCCATGACGATTAATATGACATCTCTAAAGCAATTTGCTTCGCAATCCAAAATAAAACTTCTGTAAGCCAATAAACTCATTCCTATAATCATCATAATTATGAATCATTACCATGATACCAAATAACACCACTGAAAGCAATTCCCTTTGTAAGTCGAACTAAAATTCTCCTGAGTCAATAAACTCATCTCTATAATCTGTTTAAAAAAAGAACTACAACAAACGCTACTGTTAAAGACGTTAAATCATAAAATAAAAGCAATAAATCATGCTCTCTGGGTTATTATTTTATGTGGTAGGGGTGACCCCCAGGTATAACGTACTAAAAGTCCCTAGACCAGGGCCGCGAGCTGTAGGCAGGAGGGGGGTAACTTTTCAGGGATATTTTGAAAACTTAGCGTTTAAGCGGAAAAGTGTACACTACAAAATGAAAGAATAATAAATTTCCTACAAAAAAAGTCTTATTCTTATTTTCGGTAGGATAAGGTTAAGAAAGATAAGAGCAGTAGAAAATTAAAAAAATTGAAAAATAATGTTATTGTCTTACAACATCAATGGTTTTTGATCGATTTACTCAGAAATATCGGAAAAAGTAAGTATATATTGATTCATGGTCATCCCACGGACATTATGAGAGTAAGTTATGGTGTAAAGAAGGTGGTTTTGTTTAAAATGTCCTTATTTAATATTTTTTGATACAGTGTTTATTTTCATATGAGAAACACTGTTTCTTCAAAGGTAAGAAGTACACAGCATTTTTCCAAGTTGTTGGCCAATACTTTATGAAATAATTTTTGGACATATTCTAAGAAATAAATTATATAAAAGGGGATGTTTATTTCCCCCTTTTTTCTATAAGGGGGGGGGACAAATTCCCAAAACATTGAATTAAAGTAGAAAAAAAGCTATTTAAAAACAACGGAAATACTTACAGTACTGTGCTATACCTTTATTAAAAGCTTAAAATGAATTCTTTGCTTATATAGGAAATAAAGTTTACAATTTTTGAAAAATTCGTTTAAAAACTCAAAATAAAAAAAAACAAAATTGAAAAATGTTGTTACTTGATTTTTCATTCTTTATTTTATACTAAAAAGTAGTTAATTGTCTTTAATGTTGTTATTAGTCTTTAGTCGAAAGCTGAAAACCAGACGGTCTTAGGAGTTTAAGTTTTTGAGAAAATTGAAAATTATAAAAACTACGTTTTTTTTTAATCATTTTTGTTGATTTAAAATGATTAAAAAAAAGTTGTTTTCATAATTTTCAATTTGGTTTTTAAATCAAGTTGTTTAAGCGAATAGTTTTTGAGAAATTAAATTTCAAAGTCAAATTTGTTTAAAAAAATTGTGATTTTTTTTTCTCAAGTCGATTATTTTTCAAAATTTTACGTAATTAAGTGCTATTTTTGTGTTCAATATTCATTGCCCTCATTATTTTAAAGTCCATTACCGAAAACCAAATGTTAAAATCTATCTTAGTTTTTGAGAAATTAAGAAGAAACGAAAGGTACTTTTACCAAAAAAGCCCGAAATAAGGATTAAATCATGGATGAATAAATTCATTTTTTCGGGCTTATTTGGGAAAAGTACCTTTTTGTTTTTCTTAATTACTCAAAAACTAAGAAAGATTTTTACATTTAGTTTTCGGTAATGGACTACAAAATAATAAGGGCAATGAATATTGAGCACAAAAATAGCACTTAATTACGTAAAATTTTGAAAAATATCGACTTACTTTGGAATTTAATTTCTCAAAAACTATTCGCTTAAACAACCTGATTTAAAAACCAAATGCAAGAATGGAGTATTAGCTTTCAAAAAAACTATAGCACATTATTAGATGTGTTTTCGTTGATTTTTAATGTTTTTTTGGCATGTTAAGTCAATTTTTCAGAAATTGCCCCCCTCTGCCTCAGGGAGGGGAGATACAACTTTCCCCCCATACAATTTTTTTCTTAGAATAACCCCTGGAACCACACCCTAAGATACTTCCACTCAGGTGCGGGACACCCTGTATAATCAAAGAATTCGTTCTAAGCTTTTAATAAAGGTATAGCACAGTATTGTAAGTATTTCCGTTGTTTTTAAATAGCTATTTTTCTACTTTAATTCAATGTTTTGGGAATTTGTCCCCCCTCCCCTTATAGAAAAGAGGGGGAAATACACCTCCCCTTTTATATAATTTATTTCTTAGAATATGTCCAAAAAATTATTTTATAAAGTATTGGCCAATAGCTTGGAAAAATGCTGTGTACTTCTTACCTTTGAAGAAACAGTGTTTCTCATATGAAAATAAACACTGTATCAAAAAATATTAAATAAGGACATTTTAAACAAAACCACCTTCTTTACACCATAACTTACTCTCATAATGTCCGTGGGATGACCATGAATCAATATATACTTACTTTTTCCGATATTTCTGAGTAAATTGATCAAAAACCATTGATGTTGTTAAACAATAACATTATTTTTCAATTTTTTTAATTTTCTACTGCTCGTATCTTTCTTAACCTTGATCCTACCGAAAATAAGAATAAGACTTTTTTTTGTAGGAAATTTATTATTCTTTCATTTTGTAGTGTACACTTTTCTGCTTAAACGCTTAGTTTTCAAAATATTCCCGAAAAGTTACAAAAGGGGACATTTACCCCCCCCCCCCCCCCCCCCCAGGTATAACGTACTAAAAGTCCCTAGACCAGGGCCGCGAGCTGTAGGCAGGAGGGGGGTAACTTTTCAGGGATATTTTGAAAACTTAGCGTTTAAGCGGAAAAGTGTACACTACAAAATGAAAGAATAATAAATTTCCTACAAAAAAAGTCTTATTCTTATTTTCGGTAGGATAAGGTTAAGAAAGATAAGAGCAGTAGAAAATTAAAAAAATTGAAAAATAATGTTATTGTCTTACAACATCAATGGTTTTTGATCGATTTACTCAGAAATATCGGAAAAAGTAAGTATATATTGATTCATGGTCATCCCACGGACATTATGAGAGTAAGTTATGGTGTAAAGAAGGTGGTTTTGTTTAAAATGTCCTTATTTAATATTTTTTGATACAGTGTTTATTTTCATATGAGAAACACTGTTTCTTCAAAGGTAAGAAGTACACAGCATTTTTCCAAGTTGTTGGCCAATACTTTATGAAATAATTTTTGGACATATTCTAAGAAATAAATTATATAAAAGGGGATGTTTATTTCCCCCTTTTTTCTATAAGGGGGGGGGACAAATTCCCAAAACATTGAATTAAAGTAGAAAAAAAGCTATTTAAAAACAACGGAAATACTTACAGTACTGTGCTATACCTTTATTAAAAGCTTAAAATGAATTCTTTGCTTATATAGGAAATAAAGTTTACAATTTTTGAAAAATTCGTTTAAAAACTCAAAATAAAAAAAAACAAAATTGAAAAATGTTGTTACTTGATTTTTCATTCTTTATTTTATACTAAAAAGTAGTTAATTGTCTTTAATGTTGTTATTAGTCTTTAGTCGAAAGCTGAAAACCAGACGGTCTTAGGAGTTTAAGTTTTTGAGAAAATTGAAAATTATAAAAACTACGTTTTTTTTTAATCATTTTTGTTGATTTAAAATGATTAAAAAAAAGTTGTTTTCATAATTTTCAATTTGGTTTTTAAATCAAGTTGTTTAAGCGAATAGTTTTTGAGAAATTAAATTTCAAAGTCAAATTTGTTTAAAAAAATTGTGATTTTTTTTTCTCAAGTCGATTATTTTTCAAAATTTTACGTAATTAAGTGCTATTTTTGTGTTCAATATTCATTGCCCTCATTATTTTAAAGTCCATTACCGAAAACCAAATGTTAAAATCTATCTTAGTTTTTGAGAAATTAAGAAGAAACGAAAGGTACTTTTACCAAAAAAGCCCGAAATAAGGATTAAATCATGGATGAATAAATTCATTTTTTCGGGCTTATTTGGGAAAAGTACCTTTTTGTTTTTCTTAATTACTCAAAAACTAAGAAAGATTTTTACATTTAGTTTTCGGTAATGGACTACAAAATAATAAGGGCAATGAATATTGAGCACAAAAATAGCACTTAATTACGTAAAATTTTGAAAAATATCGACTTACTTTGGAATTTAATTTCTCAAAAACTATTCGCTTAAACAACCTGATTTAAAAACCAAATGCAAGAATGGAGTATTAGCTTTCAAAAAAACTATAGCACATTATTAGATGTGTTTTCGTTGATTTTTAATGTTTTTTTGGCATGTTAAGTCAATTTTTCAGAAATTGCCCCCCTCTGCCTCAGGGAGGGGAGATACAACTTTCCCCCCATACAATTTTTTTCTTAGAATAACCCCTGGAACCACACCCTAAGATACTTCCACTCAGGTGCGGGACACCCTGTATAATCAAAGAATTCGTTCTAAGCTTTTAATAAAGGTATAGCACAGTATTGTAAGTATTTCCGTTGTTTTTAAATAGCTATTTTTCTACTTTAATTCAATGTTTTGGGAATTTGTCCCCCCTCCCCTTATAGAAAAGAGGGGGAAATACACCTCCCCTTTTATATAATTTATTTCTTAGAATATGTCCAAAAAATTATTTTATAAAGTATTGGCCAATAGCTTGGAAAAATGCTGTGTACTTCTTACCTTTGAAGAAACAGTGTTTCTCATATGAAAATAAACACTGTATCAAAAAATATTAAATAAGGACATTTTAAACAAAACCACCTTCTTTACACCATAACTTACTCTCATAATGTCCGTGGGATGACCATGAATCAATATATACTTACTTTTTCCGATATTTCTGAGTAAATTGATCAAAAACCATTGATGTTGTTAAACAATAACATTATTTTTCAATTTTTTTAATTTTCTACTGCTCGTATCTTTCTTAACCTTGATCCTACCGAAAATAAGAATAAGACTTTTTTTTGTAGGAAATTTATTATTCTTTCATTTTGTAGTGTACACTTTTCTGCTTAAACGCTTAGTTTTCAAAATATTCCCGAAAAGTTACAAAAGGGGACATTTACCCCCCCCCCCCCCCCCCCTCCTGCCTAAAGCTCGCGGCCCTGGTCTGGGGACTTTTAGTATGTTATACCTGGGGGTCACCCCTACCACATAAAATAATAACCCAGAGAGTATGATTTATTGCATTCATTTTTCCTTCGTTGACTGGACTACTGGTTTGACACGTACATACTACATAACTCTCGCACCGTATCTTAAAACTTTATTTATATAAAATACTTTTTAAATTTCTATTTGTTTTTTAATTTAAGATATCAAACATTGACGAATTTGAAGATGGCCAAAGTTATGTATGTTCCTGTAACAATGAACAATTCAAGAAGATCGACTACAATTCCCAACAGATCGTCAACAATATTCAAAACAAGGCCAATAACCGCCTGTCGAAAATATATCGGCCATCGTCACCACTTAAAAATGGTACAAACGGTAGTCCCATTCTGAAAGCTAGCGAACGTGATATGGTGGTTCATCCCCGCATTGTGACTCTTATTCGCAATGGAACAAAGCCACGAAAGGTTAGTTTATTTTCTAACTTTAACAGTTTCAATTCAACAAAACTATTTTTATAATCAAATGATATTTTTAGATAATGAGACTTTTGTTGAATAAACGTAACAGTCCCAGTTTTGATCATGTGTTGATTGCCATTACACAAAAAGTAAGGCTAGACACTGGATGCGTGCGAAAGGTCTTTACCGTGTCTGGAACACCTGTTCTACAGTTAGCCGACTTTTTCGCTCATGACTATGTTTTTCTTGCCTACGGTACGGAGCGTGTCAGTCAGGATGACTTTAAGTTAGAAACTGAAGAAAACAAGGTCCTCAGTCAAAATGCAAAGACACTACGTAATGGTACGGCGTGTAAGGGCCCAAAGCCAAAGATGCCGGTTAAAAGCAAAAATATGTACATTACGACACACGAATGTGTGGAAGAGACACTAAACGATAGTGGCATTACAGCACAAGATCTTCCTGCTGAAATCAGAGATCGTTACGCCCTGGGCAATGTCATCGGTGACGGAAATTTTGCGATTGTACTTAAAATTAAAGACCGACAAACTTCGAAGCCTTTCGCTCTCAAGGTAATTGATAAGAGCAAATGCAAAGGCAAAAAACACTACATCGATGCCGAAGTGAGAGTGATGAAAAAATTAAATCATCCTCATATTATCTCCTTGATAATGGACGTTGATCAGCCAAGCATAATGTACTTGGTGCTTGAGTATGTAAGTGGTAAGTTAAATTTAAACGATGGAATTAAATTGCTTTTTCAATTTCAAACTATTGGTATTGTTTGTTTTTCTTTTTTTTGAAAGGTGGTGATCTTTT
This sequence comes from Dasysyrphus tricinctus, assembly GCA_963921185.1. Classification (NCBI taxonomy): domain Eukaryota; kingdom Metazoa; phylum Arthropoda; class Insecta; order Diptera; family Syrphidae; genus Dasysyrphus; species Dasysyrphus tricinctus. The sequence continues at coordinate 16,250,301 of OY992533.1, read as the reverse complement.
TGATGCAATAACACGAGTAACAAGATTCTCGGAGGAACAATCAAGGGTAATGATTAAGCATTTAGCCGCAGCAATGGCGTATTTACATTCCATGAGCATAGTACATAGAGACATTAAACCAGAAAATTTATTGGTAAGTAATTTTTGTTAATGGATGAAAACCGGCTTCTAGTAAGTAAAGTTGGTTTATCAAAAAATGAGCCAGAAAAGTCTCTTACACATGGTGTGACAAGCAACCAAAGGGTGATTCCATAGAAAACGACCCTTTACGAAAAATCACAAAATATGACTTAGAATTGAAAAAACGACCGTTAGACAGTTTTAAAAGATTGCATGTTTCATTTTAAAAGTGAAATTATCAATAATTTTTTTTATCGCCGCTAATTTCGCAGCTCGAACCACTTTGCAAAATAGGTCTCCAAAAGTCACTTTTTGTTACCAGAAGCTCAAAACCCTATTTTCAATAATTAATTGTTTCAAAATTTGAGAACTGGTGGTTATTTGCCCCTATGAAAACTCTAAGCACGTTTTCGTGTCATTTAATTATTCAATAGTAAATACAATTTTAGTTTTTAGGCAGTTGATTCATAAAGTGGTTAGTGTCACGCCCGTAACAAAAAAAAAATGATGTTTCATTACTAGAAGAAAAAATTTGTTTCAATGTGATAATTTGGGGAAAAAAGGAGAATACTATGATCTACTGTCAGACAAAATTTCAAGACGTTGAAATTAATACTGACCGCGTATTTAAAATTTTAAGCCTATGTCACACCCGTAACAGGTTGGCATTTCAAATCATAATCATTCTGTTTTTCAACTCAATTTTAGTTTTGTTGCTTTTAGATATGAAATTCATGACGTAGGGATATAATTCTAAGAAAATCTACTTTAAATATGATTTGAATCGGCTTTAAGTGAAAGATTTCCCTATTTTAAAAGAAAATGGAAAAATTCTCATTGAAGTGACAAAACTATTCACTTTTCAGTGAGAAAAACTTCATTTTTCTAGAAAAAGTGTTTCTGATATCATGTGAGAAATGATTATACATCGATGACAAAAATTTCCCGTCAAAATATAGTATATTATATTGTTTTAAGGCATACAAATCATGCTCGGTCACACCCGTAACGATGACCTGTCACACCCGTAACGTTTTCAATTAGAAATTTTGTATAGTTTTTCGTAGTTTTGGTTCTCATTTCTTAACTGAAACTGAAGATCAACTATCTAGGTAAATATTTGCAAAAGAATGATACAAACTTTTCATGCAATATTTTACACCACATGGAAATTAGATATCTTAATCGCAAATCAGCAGTTTTCTAAGGTCACACCCGTAACGCAACCAAATTGCATCCTATAACTGAACCACTAATTTTTCATACTTTAATATACTATTTTTTTAAAAAGGCTTCAGGTGTCCTATAGAATAGTAAAGTAATTATTTATAAATTGGTGTAATCTTCTGTTTATAAGTCAAGAAAAACCGAACTCAATTTAGTTTATGAACTTATTTAATTTATTTAATATAATAAAGTAAAAGGTAATTAATATGAAAAGTTAAAAAAACATATAATCGGACTCGTTTTAATTCGCAGCTATCTTCTCAGTCATCTCTCAATTACTAATATATTTGTTGCAAATCTCATTGTGTTGTCGTCTCTATCTGTATCTATTTTTGTATCTTTGTTTCTGTACTGTTCGATTCGGAGGATAAATGTGGTTAAGTTGTTTATGGACAGTGGCGTAGTTAACATTCGGCCATTCTAATTAACAATCGCCCTCGATTAATCTATCTCGAAGTCAGCAAAACGGATTGGTCTTTTTCGAATTCTGGTCGGTCGCCCCTCTGCTGATGTTATCTGATTTAACACGTTGGATTTAATACTTTCTTCATCACTAGACTGTGCATTGTCCGTTGGTACTCTTTTCATGTCATCTACTGCAGCTATACCATCATAGAATCTTTGTGACCTCTGCATTTCAGGAACATCTTGAACTCGGTATCGGTCTCCTGGTAAGACTTCAGTTACAACGTATGGACCCTTATATTTAGGCAGCAACTTCTGGGAATCTCCAGTAGCACCATAAGCTCGTTTAACCATAACAAAATCTTCAGGTAGGTACTTATTTGCTTCGCACCTCTTGCGGTTATATAGTTTCTGCTGATACGCTTGATTCTCTTTAATAACCTCACTCAAATTTGCTCGAACGTCTTGAATATTTTTAGATATTTGTCCCTTGTTGAACTCGTCATCGATAAGATTTCCGTCAATACTTCTCGGATCATAATTGAATAAGACCTCAAACGGCGTCTTCTTTAAAAGAAGTACCCTGATCAGTAATGATACGTGTTGGCGCTCCAAATGTGGTAATCACATCTTCAAAGACTTTAACAGTGGTATGTGCTTTCACATCTCGTACAGCTCTCAACACACAAAATTTGGTGAACCCATCTATGATTGCCAAAATATACTGGTTGCCTCTGGAACTTCGAATAAATGGACCAAGATGGTCCGCATGTAAAGTATGAAATGGTAACCCAATCTTGTCAATTGAATGAAGAAACCCTTGTTTTTTACCACCTGGCTGTTTATGATAAAGACACTCGATACAAGAGCCAATAAAACCTTTAACATACCTTCGCATTCTCGGAAACCAGTACTTCTCTCTTATCTTCGCAATTGTTTTGTCAAACGCAACATGACCAAAATTATTATGGCAATTCATAACAATTTGACTTCTTGCACTTTTTGGAACATACCATTTTAGCTTGTCGTCTTCTTTTTTGAAAACTCGACCATCACTCAACTCGTACTCTTGATGAATTTGTTTTTCAGCTTTATCCAAATTACTCGTCTTTTTGAGTATCTCAGCTATCTCGGAAATTCTGGTATCGGTCTTCTGCAGCATAAGTAACCAATCATATTCTTCTAATATAGAATAAAGACAAACTAGATCTGCAACTGTCTCAGTCTCTTCAGCCTCACAGAACGGATTACGGCTTAATGCATCAGCATGTCTCATTCTATCTCCAGGTCGATGCTGTATATCAAAATTATATTCCATGAGCTTCAGCCACCATCTTCCGATTCGAGGAATTAAATGTTTCTTCGTCATAGAACCTCGAACAGCATTGCAGTCAGTAAAGATTACGAACTCTAAACCAATCAAGTAAACTCTGAACTTTTCTAAAGTCCAAACTACCGCTAATGCCTCGAGCTCCGTTGAATGATACTTTGATTCTTCTTTAGTTGTCTGTCTGCTACAATACGCTACTGGATGCATTTTATTGTCATGCTGAAGTTGTAGTAGAACGCCTCCCAAGCCATCTTTACACGCATCAGTGTGCACCTCTGTTTTCGCTTTCGGTGAATACAAACATAGGACTGGTCGCTCAATCAACTTCCGTTTCAAAAGTTCAAAACTCGAGTTCTCAACATCTGTCCAATTCCACTTGACATCTTTACGGGTAAGAAACGTTAAGGGTCTGACAATCAACGCATAATCTTTGATGAAAGATCGGAAATAGCTTGTAAGACCCACAAACTGTCTAATCTGATGAACATTCCGGGGTGGTGGAAGCTCAGCAACACTTTCTATTTTAGTTGCATTAGGCTTAACATTCCCATTTCCAATCTCGTACCCAAGATGCTCAACTGTGTTGTACAAGAACTTGCACTTTGTTGGATTAAGCTTCAAATTGGCTCGCCGCAAACAATCAAATATCTTGGTTAAGTTCTCTATTGCCTCTTCTTCGTGTTCAGCTGGGCACAAAATATCATCAAAATAAGCTAAAGCAATGGTGTACCTCAAGGGGCCAAGGATTTTGTTGACAAGTCGCTGGAACGTTGGTGGGCCATTAGTAACCCCAAATGGCATTCTAAGAAACTCAAAGTGTCCGTCGGGAGTCACAAAAGCTGTTAAGTGGCGAGATTTACTACTAACAGGTATCTGATAATAACCACTCTTCATGTCAAGCATCGAAAAAAATCTTTTATTACTCAAACTGTCTATCTGGTCGTTAAGAACTGGAAGTGGTATCTCACAGATACTTGAATCTTCAACGCATGGCTTTCCTCGTGCCAGAGTAACTCCTTTCTTAAAAACGATCTCCTTTGAACTCATGTTAACAACTGGAATGTTTACCTCATCTTAAATGCTCACAACGCAACTCGGAATTAAAGAACCTCCACGATTTGCACCTCCATCGATGAAAATATCTGACTCTGGCTCCATGTCGTCAGCACATGCAGTTATAAAACCAATGTAGCCCGCTGGGATGACTGTCTCTTCTTTTGCCCATAATTTAACTTCCTGCTTTGGTAAAGGTGGTACTACCAAGTCCTTAAAACACTCCTCGTCCTCGATCTGTCGCTCTTCAAAAACTCGAATGTTGTTTCCTCGCTTCACAATGGTAATATATTCATTTTCAGTGAAAGGCTGTCCAATTAAAAGCGGAATCTGAAGAAATTCATCTGGGACGACATGAACTTTCACCTTTGCCTCTGCTTGGTCGACTTCAAGGCTAGCCTCAAACACTCCCAATGACGAAATTTTGCCCTTGCCGAAACCACAAATAGTGTCTGATGTCTTTTCATATGGAATGTTAAATTGGCTTGCAAAAGAATTTCTGAGCATAACACATTTGCTTCCATTATCAATATACGCTTTCACCTCATGTCCGTTCAACTTCGCAGTTTGATAGTATTTTAAATCTTTAGACGGACCCTCAGATGAATTCACACATGTAACTCTATAAGCTGATTCATTCTTGCCGACACTGGCTGTTGCGCTCGATGTACGAAAATCTGTTTTGTTCTCTGGACAATTTTTAATCATGTGCCCTGGCTTGCCACAACGAATGCATTTTATCTGCACTTTGCACTCACTTTTATAATGGCCAGGAGTAAGGCATCTAAAGCATTTAATTTCATCTTTTGGCTTACCTTTAGTACAGAATTCCTCTTTGTGTCCAGCAACTTTGCAAATTGGACACTTCTCCAAAACTAAAGCATGACTTTTATACTCAGCGCCTCTCCTCACTGGAACAGGATCCATAACTGAAGTTCCCATTATTTGTGAATAGTTTTTTATGTCTCTAACAACTTCGTTAGTATCAGCATGTGTACGACACAACAGAAATTGTTTCAGGTCTCTCGACATGATTCCATCGATGATTTGTGTTTTGATCTCTGTGAAACTCAGTTTGAGATCATTACACATTCGCATTTTCTCAAAGAAATAATCAATAATGTCTTCACCCTTTCGCTGTTTGCGCTCTAGTAGCATCCTCCATCTGTCTGCTGTATCCAAAGGACTCGTAAAAGTTTTCTGGAACTCCGACTTAAATGCAATCCAAGTGGATATTGTTAAGGAATTGTACCAGCTCTTAGCAGCTCCAACCAAATGAAATCTAACGCACTCCAGACGAAACTCATCCGACCACCTGTTGAGATCAGCCACCGCATTCACAGAATGTAACCAATCGCGCGCCTCACAATCATTTTCCTTTCCATTAAAATTTTTAATGGATTTGTTGAAATCTGGCATGATTTGGTATTTAACATCGTTTGATTGATCTGCTCCCTGCGGGGTGTTTGCTTTTAACGCTTCAACAAGCAATTTAACCAAACCTTCGGCGTCCATTTTTGCTTCGAGACTCTGATGTCTTTTTATTTCTCGTTATAGGATGACGCAATCACACAAAATCTAAAGGCAATGTGCATTCAATCCCGCTTCTGAATGTAATCTTCAGTTTATAAGTTAAGAAAAACCGAACTCAATTTAGTTTATGAACTTATTTAATTTATTTAATATAATAAAGTAAAAAGTAATTAATATGAAAGTTAAAAAAACATATAATCGGACTCGTTTTAATTCGCAGCTATCTTCTCAGTCATCTCTCAATTACTAATATATTTGTTGCAAATCTCATTGTGCTGTCGTCTCTATCTGTATCTATTTTTGTATCTTTGTTTCTGTACTGTTCGATTCGGAGGATAAATGTGGTTAAGTTGTTTATGGACAGTGGCGTAGTTAACATTGGGAATAGTATGTGAATAATTAATAAAATATGGAGTCTCACTGTCACACCCGTAACGATGGAAACACCCCAAAACCATTATGCTAGATCACTACCATGTTTTACGTATTTTCGGGTATACCTAGACACGTATTCGGCATTTGGTGGGCATCGAACATATTCATGGGAACCAGAGCTAACATACAGAACGATATTTCTTTCATTCTTCCATAAGTTATTTGATCAAACTTGAACGTGCCTATCAACATGGGCCTTGGTAAACTGACTTCTTTTGGCAATGTATTTTTTATCAAAAATTTGAACCTTTCATCGGCTACTTGCAATGACATTATTTATTTCTAATATACTCCTGAAAGTTTCCACACTTATGCTTAAGTATAACGGTTTTTTTTAAATCTCAAGAGCAACCGAAAAATCTTTTTTTTTGCCCCGGTTTTCAGGTTTTTCTTTATAACTAGTATCCGCCCAGTGGTCGAAATTCGACCATTTAAGATCAATATATTGATATATGTACATGAAGCAAAAGGAATATATTTTAAATTATTAAACTCATTCAATTCAATGAATCTATGTTGATATTTTTAAAACTGCAAGATTGTCACTTGTCAGCTTAAGTTTAAAATAACAATTTCTCACCAAAAATCCGAATCAAATAAATTCATCATTTCAGGCTCTTAAACCCACCTCAAATAAAAAAAAATAAAATATAAAATAAAAACTTTTCAAATAACGGTTTTCGATCACGTACCCATATATACAAACCCAAAAAATTAAAAAAAAGAATTATATATGCAGGTATTCTATTTTTATAGCAAATTCATCAACTTCATCATCGTTACAATGCTTACTTCGAGTGCATAGATTTCCACAGTCTTCATCATTGTACCTGACCACCAATGATCAACTTAGAAATTCTTTTAAAGCACCTTTAATTGTTTCAATTAATTAAAAACTAATTTTCTTATTCAGTTGAAGGAAATGATATACCTACTCTTGTAAATTATTCAACGGAACTCTACTTTCATTTAAAGGACCCCAATAGCTTAAGACGCTACTTTTTCATTTCAGCTAATTAAACAGCCGCCAACATTATACCTGATGCCCTGTTTTTTTCAATAGGCATGAGTTCAGAAAATGAGGTTTCAGAGCCTTCCACTAATTTTGCTCCGTCAAAAAGTGGGCAAGCAGATCCGATATTTTTCCCCAGTAATTTGACAGCGAAAATGAGAAATTTTGCTGAGGAATCCTGTTCACGAGACTGAGATTGCTGAAGGTTTCGAGATCTCATTTTTCTGAACATACCTGATCTCTGCAAATCCGCTGACATTTCTTTAGAGAACGCTTCATGTTAACACTGAAAACTCCCTAAGTCAATTTCTTGAAACTGGAATACCTTTGTATGTACATATTTACATAATGTAATACATATTATATATTATCTTCATATTTAGTGCTTTCTTATTTTTCAATCAGCCATGGTGTGACGTAAGGTGTGAGGTCCGTTGAAGATTGCTTCGGAACTTGCGACCAGCCTTACGAAACGCAAGACCATCTCAACGCATATGTCCCCGCTTGCAAATTATCCATTTTTATTATTATTTATAATAAATTATAAATTATCTAGTTAGTTTTGTGACTTTTTAGTTTCATAAAACATACATTAGTATAACTACCTACTATTATACATGTTAGGTTTTCTTTCTTATGAGGGTGACTTTTGGGTAAAACTAATGAAACTGTAACTTCTGCATTTAATGATAAGTTTTTAATTCCAATTTTTCACCAAAAATCCAAATCAACAATCTTCATCTTCTCCTAAAATTTCATAGATCCAAGCCCAATCCTTAAAAAGATAAAATTCAATAACCTCAAAAAAATCAACTAACCATTACCTAGCTAAACGGCTACATGGACATAATTTTAAGATTCTGCACATCTGTGGGATAAAACCTTTCCAACAGTACTTAGTTCATGCTTTTACGTTTTGAATTAATGGAGAAAAGTGTACTGGAAGATTTTCCATACATTCTCCTAAGCGTATTAATATATAGATTTCACTTACCAAAATCACCAAAACCAACTTTAGGAACTGCAACATTTTTTCTCAAAAATTTGTGTATGCAAATCTTCAATCTTTAAAAAATATTAATAAAATTGCATTAATGATGATTACTGATTTAGATTTCTGGTGAAAAATTGAAATTTCTAATTAACCATGATTCGAAGAAAAAAATTACGGTTTCATAAATTTTTGCTCAAATATCACTCATTTAAGAGTAAAAAATGTTTATTGTTTAGTACACTTAGCTTTAAAAATTATAAGTAAACAAATAATTTTATATAATTCAAAGTTAAAAGTTCAAGTGAGCTCAACTCCATGATTGCGTTTCGCCCAGGTACGATAGTTGGGCTCATCAGTTAGATGACTATCGTACCCTTCTAAGACGCAATTTTGTATCGATGTTTACCGACTAATATAAAAATCACAGCATTAAGATACTATAAATTTTATTATTCTAAGGGAATTTGGTTAAATTCAGACACTTAGAATTTCAAATGCCCGCGCTCAGGCTTTTTATAATAATTGAATATGAAGAAAATTTGAAAAGAAATTCTTCTGTTTAAGTGGAGTGACCGAATATATAATTCAAAGTTAAAAGTTCAAGTGAGCTCAACTCCATGATTGCGTTTCGCCCAGGTACGATAGTTGGGCTCATCAGTTAGATGACTATCGTACCCTTCTAAGACGCAATTTTGTATCGATGTTTACCGACTAATATAAAAATCACAGCATTAAGATACTATGAATTTTATTATTCTAAGGGAATTTGGTTAAATTCAGACACTTAGAATTTCAAATGCCCGCGCTCAGGCTTTTTATAATAATTGAATATGAAGAAAATTTGAAAAGAAATTCTTCTGTTTAAGTGGAGTGACCGAATATATAATTCAAAGTTAAAAGTTCAAGTGAGCTCAACTCCATGATTGCGTTTCGCCCAGGTACGATAGTTGGGCTCATCAGTTAGATGACTATCGTACCCTTCTAAGACGCAATTTTGTATCGATGTTTACCGACTAATATAAAAATCACAGCATTAAGATACTATGAATTTTATTATTCTAAGGGAATTTGGTTAAATTCAGACACTTAGAATTTCAAATGCCCGCGCTCAGGCTTTTTATAATAATTGAATATGAAGAAAATTTGAAAAGAAATTCTTCTGTTTAAGTGGAGTGACCGAATATATAATTCAAAGTTAAAAGTTCAAGTGAGCTCAACTCCATGATTGCGTTTCGCCCAGGTACGATAGTTGGGCTCATCAGTTAGATGACTATCGTACCCTTCTAAGACGCAATTTTGTATCGATGTTTACCGACTAATATAAAAATCACAGCATTAAGATACTATGAATTTTATTATTCTAAGGGAATTTGGTTAAATTCAGACACTTAGAATTTCAAATGCCCGCGCTCAGGCTTTTTATAATAATTGAATATGAAGAAAATTTGAAAAGAAATTCTTCTGTTTAAGTGGAGTGACCGAATATATAATTCAAAGTTAAAAGTTCAAGTGAGCTCAACTCCATGATTGCGTTTCGCCCAGGTACGATAGTTGGGCTCATCAGTTAGATGACTATCGTACCCTTCTAAGACGCAATTTTGTATCGATGTTTACCGACTAATATAAAAATCACAGCATTAAGATACTATGAATTTTATTATTCTAAGGGAATTTGGTTAAATTCAGACACTTAGAATTTCAAATGCCCGCGCTCAGGCTTTTTATAATAATTGAATATGAAGAAAATTTGAAAAGAAATTCTTCTGTTTAAGTGGAGTGACCGAATATATAATTCAAAGTTAATAATAAAATTCATAGTATCTTAATGCTGTGATTTTTATATTAGTCGGTAAACATCGATACAAAATTGCGTCTTAGAAGGGTACGATAGTCATCTAACTGATGAGCCCAACTATCGTACCTGGGCGAAACGCAATCATGGAGTTGAGCTCACTTGAACTTTTAACTTTGAATTATATATTCGGTCACTCCACTTAAACAGAAGAATTTCTTTTCAAATTTTCTTCATATTCAATTATCAAATAATTTTATATTTCAAATAGAATATAATTTCAAAAAATTGCTTTATTTTTAATTCTTTTGGCTCTATGATGAACGACTAAAGCCAAAAGTCCGGGTTTATCTGATTATTACCATATTAAAAAAGGCGTCACCCAGAAGATGGCCAACCAAGATAGGAACTGTTGATATATAGACGCCATGGTAGGTGTTCTTGAAAGGTGTTGATGGAAGAAAACTGTTTACATTCAAACCTTGATAGCATTTTCTATTTAGTCGTTTTAGAAGAACCACAATTCGAAAAATGAAAAAAACTGGATTCGGTTCGACATCTCACATAACAACTTCGACTGCTTCATATAGTCGTGCTTCGTGTAAATGTAAAATGTATAAATGTATAAATTTAATGGGTCGAATTTCGACCACTGGCCGGATACTTATTTACATACCACAATTATTTTGTCGTTTTTTTTTTTATCCATATGCAAAAGTTCAAGCATTCTTCACTGAAAATGCTTTGTCCAATCACGATATTCTATGAAAAAAAAAATACATGTACATACGTACATACACATACACCCCTGTTCTGATTTCCGATCGGAATCAAATCCGTTTACGAAAATGATTTCCGTAAGGATTCAAAAATCATGTTCTGAATTTAGTACAAATTCACTTCCGCAATAGTCGATATTCAAACCTATTTTTTTTTTTTGGAAATCCGTAAAAAGAAAATACTAAACATCAAAAAAGTCTGTATAAATAAGTTAAATTTAAAAATAACATCAAAAATGCATTTGATATCGTGGTCCGTGGCTTTTTAGTGGTGTGTCTGCCCGTATTTGCAACAAAAATTAAGTTTTTTAAATTATTTAAATTCAAGAAAAAAATAAACTTCAAATTAATTCAAAATGTCAAGCTAGTTTTCAATTCACTTGAAAATCAAAACACACTCATTTCGAAAGTATTGAAAACGAAAGGAATTTCAAAACACCGAGAGTTTGAAAACGAAAGGATTTTTTAAGTAATCGGAATTCAGAACAGGGGTGATATACTCAAATTTCTTTTTTTTCGAAAATAAAAAACAAATATTTTACTCACCAAAATTATCAAACCAATTGTTGGAACTGCAACTATTCTTGCACAAAATTCTGTGTGCAAATCTTCAATAAAAAAGAAATAAATTTTATTCATTTCATGTTGCACTTTTTTGCAAATCAGAATAATTTTTTTTTTCGTCCGTAAAATGTCATTAATTATTTTTCCAATCGCGATTCATGTTGTTCTATGCAAACAAAATACATATGTGCATACTTTTCTTTCGAAATTAACCAAATATTTTACTTGCCAAAATTACCAAAGCCAACTATTAATTGCGCGTGCAAATCCTTAATCAATAAAATAAAATCATTGATTTTATAGTGCACTTTTAGCAATCCCAATCTAGATCTGTGAATAAATAAAAATAAATATGTATGTAAATGAAATTTCAAATCAATATTGCATGTATTTACCTTTAATTGTAGCTTTAAGCCAGATGAAAACCCATTTTACTTTTGAAATACTTGAACAAACAAAAAATTGACTTTTCGTTTGCTTTTTAAGCTAAGTATTCTATGTAGTGAATTTTTTTCAAATATATATGATGTTGCAATTTTTTTCAAATAATTGTATTTAAGAAATTCCATTTTTTTTCACCAAAAATCCCAATCATTAATTGCCATCATCTACCAAAATTTCATACTTCTTAGTCCAACGCATAAAAAGATAAAATTCATTAATGCTAAAAATTAAAAATAGCCGTTACTTACCTTAATGGCTAGGTCTGATTACTAGAGAGAAACTCAAATGGGCAATCGACAGCTTCGATCCATATAAATCAGCTGGACCTGACGGTATAATACCAGCTGAACTGCAAATGGCTTCAGACATCATCATCCCCATCCTTGAGATAATTCTGAAAGCATGTATGAACTTAGCATACGTACCAACTTTATGGAGAGAAGTTAAAGTTGTATTCATACCCAAAGCGGGTAAAAGCTCTCATGTAAATCCGAAGGATTTCAGACCTATCAGCCTATCATCATTCCTTCTCAAAACTTTAGAACGACTGATTGATATCCATCTGCGTAGTGCCATAGAACCTAATCTTTTTTCTCCGGCACAACACGCTTACCGCAAGGGGAAATCGGTAGAAACGGCCCTGCATAATTTGGTACGTACTATTGAATATTCCCTTCATCATAGAGAGTATACCCTGGTTGCTTTCTTAGATATTGAAGGTGCTTTCAACAACGTCAGCAATGCTGCAATTTTAACCGCGCTTGAGAACTTGAACGTTGATATTTCACTTAAGGAGTTAATCAGCCTCATGTTGAGAAGTAGAATAATCAACTCAACATTAGGTGACTTCTCTGTTAGAAGATCTGTCAGCAGAGGCACACCGCAAGGTGGAGTCCTACCCCCACTCTTATGGAACATCGTCATCAACGAACTATTAGTTAACTTAGAAGCGGATGGTTTCAAAGTAATTGCGTATGCTGATGACGTTGCCATTGCAATATCGGGAAAGCATCTTCAAATAATTATAGAATTAATGCAAACCGCTCTCAACAAATTACTTAAATGGACAGATAAATGTGGACTAGGTGTAAATCCCCACAAAACTGAACTTGTCCTCTTTCAAGGAAATATAAAATTCCGAATATAGACCCTCCATCAATAAATGGTATCCTACTCAACTTTTCAGACAAAGCTAAATATCTAGGTCTGATTTTAGACAAAAAGTTGAGCTGGAAACCAAATATACAAGAAAGAGTCAGAAAAGCCGCAGTGGCGCTTTTCTCCTGTAAAAAAGCTATTGGAACCAAATGGGGCTTGTCCCCACATATCACCCACTGGCTATACACAGCGGTCATCAGACCGATACTCACCTATGGGGTGGCAGTGTGGTGGACTGCTTTAGATAAGGTAACTTATCGAGATAAGCTAAGCAGGGTGCAGAGATCAGCTTGCATGTGTATCAGCGGAGCTCTCTGTTCGACGCCCTCCGCTGCTTTAGACTACTGCTTAACATTTCACCCCTCAATATATACACTAAACAAAAGGCAGCGAGCACAGCCATTCGTCTCAGAGCCATCTCTCAATGGTCCAATAACTCTATTGGCCATACCATTATTCTGAACAAATTCGAATCAATCCCTAAACACTCCGACTACACCATCCCTCAGCCGGTTTTTGGCCAAAATTTCCTAGTCACAATTCCAACAAGATCCACTTGGGATGATGAGGAATTTTTGAGAGATGAAGCAATTCATTTCTACACGGATGGCTCAAAAACTGAAGAGGGGGTGGGTGGTGGCGTGTACTCAGAACGACTAAACATTAGTCTCTCCTTCCGTCTACCTGATCATTGTTGCGTGTTCCAAGCTGAAATCCTGGCGATAAAAGAAGTTTTATCTTGGCTCAAAGAAAACGTAATATCTACATCAAATATCCGCATCTTCTCAGATAGCCAAGCTGCCCTTAAATCACTAGTCGTAATTTGCGTAACATTGTTAGTCACATCAATAACAGCCTTTGAAGTGTGGAACCAATAACCGTTTGTCTGTCTACCTAAAAACGTGTCGAACAGGTGTAAAATTCGAACAGTTGTAAAATTTGACGTACATTTTTACATCGATTTATTTCAATTTGCGTAAAGTTGTAAGTCACATCAATAATAGCCTTTGAGGTGTTGAACCATTAGCCGTTTGTCTGCCTACCTACACACGTGTCGAACAGTTGTAAAATTTGACGTACATTTTTACATCGATTTATTTAAATGCCTATTGGTCGGAGGGAAAAAGTGTACTTACATGAAAAATTTAGCTTGCAATTTTGAAAAATTGTTGTCATAGGTCAAATTCTCTGTTATTTGTCCTTTAAAAGATAACAAAACACTGAGGTAAACAAGTGATGTTTGAAACTTCGTGGCTTTTTATCTTCTTAGGGATTCACTACAGAGATATGGACCTATGACAAAAATTGTTCAAAATTGCAAGCTTAATATTTCTTGTTTGCACACTTTTTCCCTCCGACCAATAGGCATTGAAATAAATCGATGTAAAAATGTACGTCAAATTTTACAACTGTTCGACACGTGTTTAGGTAGGCAGACAAACGGCTAATGGTTCAACACTTCAAAGGCTATTATTGATGTGACTTACAACTTTACGCAAATGACTTGACTTTTTATGTCGTTGGCTCTTAGACTATAGGATCCGAGGAGTTTATTTAGGGTGGGGTGGAAACCATTTTCGGCTAACGCAATTACCTTCGAAGTTGCATTCATATTTTGTTTTCGATGTAGTGTTTAATAGTGGTGGGCTGTAAGGTAATAATAAATAAATACTTACTTACTATTACTATAGCAAGTTATACATTCTTAAAAAAAATCGAACTTTAAATTTTGATCAAACTTGTTATTACGATTATAGAGAAGACGAACAAAGTTGGGCATACATTTTTTTTTTACAATTTTATATAATCGTATTTTTCTCAAAAACAACTCCACAATTGTTCTGAAAAAAAATTCAATAAATTATTTTCAGTAAAGGCTGGGAAACAATTTTTCAACAAATGTCTATTATTGGTACCTCCCAAAGAACAATTTTTTGTATTCTCGATTTTCTTCAAAACGGTATGACTGATTTCAACAATTTTTTATACAAAAGCTCCCAACAAATATCAATAGTATTGTGTACCAAATACGTATGTATTTCGAAAACGACATGATTGATTTGTTTGAAACTAGATACTTAAAAGTTTTTAAATATTTTCTAAAATAGTCTAAGAAAAAAATATTTCTAAGCAAAAATAACGGTACCTTCCATACAAAAGTTAAAAAACCGTTAGGGAAAATATTTTTGTCTCAAAAATGGCTTCCGTATGCTAAAATGAATGCGATTTACTATCAAAAATTATAAAAGTGTAGTTTTTTTTAGCAACAACTATTAGTAGTACCTAGCTCTCATAGAACGTTTTTTTTTTAATTTGTATGTTATCATTACCGGCTAAACGGATATACTTACTTACTTACTTACTTAAGGTGGCGCTACAGTCCGGGGTGCACCAGGGCCTCAACTAACAAGCTCCTTCCAGCCGGCTGGATTTCTAGCTAGCTGTCTCCAGTTTCGCACGCCAAGTTGGTTGAGGCTCTTCCACTTGCGTGGCCACCTTTTACGCTGTCAAAGACCTCCCGGGCCGGAGCATTGGTGTCCATTCGCTCTAGGTCACCCAGCCATCTTAGTCGTTGGCTTTTCACTTTTGTGGCTAGGTCGGTGTCGCTGTATAGCCCATACAGTTCGTTGTTGTATCTTCTTCTCCATTCCCCATCTATGCAGACGGGACCAAAAATCACCCGGAGAATTTTCCTCTCAAAACAGCCTAACGCGTCCTCATCCACCGCTAGCAGTGTCCATGTCTCTGCACCATACATCAGGACAGGGATGATAAGCGTCTTACACAGGATAGTTTAGTTGCTCGAGAGAGGGCTTTGCTTCTCAATTGCCTTCTTAGCCCAAAGAAACAGCGATTGGCAAGAGTAATTCTTCGTTTGATCTCAGCGCTGGTATCGTTCGCTGAGTTTATAGCGGATCCTAGGTACACAAAGTCTCTGGCCACCTCAAAATTATAGCTGTCTATAGTGACGTTCTGTCCTAGACGTCGGTGTTGGGTGTTCTTTCTTGTTGACAGCATACACATATTTCGTTTTGCTTTCATTCACCGTTAAACACATCTTCTTGGCTTTCTTCTCAATACTCACAAAGGCACCACTGACATCACGCTTTGTTCATCCGCTTATGTCAATGTCGTCAGCGTAAGCGAGTAATTGGACGGACTTTTGAAAGATTGTGTCTCTATTGTTGACGTGAGAGTTTTGCACTATTCTTTCAAGAACGATGTTGAAGAAGTCGCATGGCAGCGCGTCACCTTGCCTAAGACCTTTTTTGACATCAAAGGTGTCGGTGAGGTCTTTGCCGACCTTGATGGAGCAGCGTGCATTCTCCATCGTCGGATGCCAAAACTAGACATTGCTCTATATAGCTCGTCTTTATAGATGCTGTCATACGGGGCCTTGAAATCGATGGAAAGGTGGTGGGTATCGATTTGAAACTCCTGGGTTTTCTCCAAGATCTGCCGTAGTGCGAATATTTGGTCGATGGTGGACTTCCCTGGCCTAAAGTCACACTGATATGAACCTTTCAGTTTGTTGACGAATGGCTTCAGGCGTTCACAGAGTACGGCAGAGAAGATCTTGTAGGCGATATAAAGAAGACTGATGCCTCTTGGGTGTTGGTGCAGTCTAGAGTGTCGCTTTTATTGAGGATCGGGAAAACAATGCTGAGGTTCTATTCATCGGGCATACTTTCCTCCGACCATATTTTACAGATGAGCTGGTGCATACTCCTTACCAATTCATCGCCAGCCGCTTTGAATAGCTCAGCTGCAAGGCCATCAGCTGCAGCAGCTTTATTGGACTTAATTTTAGAAATAGCTATCTTTACTTCGTCGAAATCGGGTGGACGGAATTGTTGGCCTACGTCGCGACGTTGTCGTCCAGGTTGAATTGTGCAATCTGCATAGTAGCGGAATTCGGTTCGTCATCGCCGTTATACAATTTGAAGAAATGATTTTTCCATATCCTCAGCACCGACGGTGATTCTATTACGATGTTCCCCTGATCATCCTTGCAGGCTTCGGTCCGGGCCTTGTAACCCTGGGAGGTTCTCTTTACCTTTTGGTAAAACTTCCGAACTTCATTCCTGCAATGGCATCCCTCTATTTCCACGATCGCACGCTTCTCATGCTCTTTGTTTTTCCTTCTTAGAAGCTTGTGTTCTTCTCTCCTCTTCTGCTCGTAGAGCTCGCGAGCAGATCTGGTCCTTCTATGCAGCGCCGCTTTGTATGCCTGTTGTTTGGCTGCATGTACCTGTCGGCATTCTTCGTCGAACCAGGGGTTTCGCTGTGGTGGTCGTGCAAGGCCCAGCACGTCTTTTTGAATTTTTAAAAAAAGGTTCAAATTATTTTTTTTGAAAATTGATATCTCAAAAATGGGTGGACTTTTTTTTTAAATTTTATTTTTATATGCATATCGTCCCTTGATTGCAAGAACTACACACAGAAAAAAAACGAAGGAAAATCAACAAAAACAATAATTATTCAACATTTTTTGCCAATGTTTTTGCTCCAATGAGCATTCGCTTTATTTTAACATGATTTCTTATAAGAGAAATCAATATTATATCATGTTACAATGACATTGTTTTTATTGTTGAATCAATATGTTTTCATTTTGAAGTAATATGAAAAAACCTGCAAATAAAAATGGAATCCATAGCAAATGAATGCTGAATCAATACGATTATGTTGAAGTGATGCGATCATCATGTTGAATCGCCATGACTATCATATTAAATCTTTACAACCATCATGTTTAATCATTATTATCATTGTGTTAAGCCATTACTATTATCATGTTGAATCACCATCTGAAAGTATAGGAATTCATTATATATTTATTTTATTTTAAAAATACTTTGTGATACTTACTGAGTATTGAACTGGGAACCTTCCACACACGGAGATAACACTCATCCACTGGGCCAACTCGCTAGGCAAAAAACTAGTGCCAAACGTAAGCTTGAGGTATTTTTAACTTGGAATCAATATCAATACCTTCCCGTAAGAATGTATTAAGCAACATTTTCAAAATTTTAAATTAAAATTTTAAAAACCTCTTGCTTAATTATTTATTTGTGTATTTTGTTGTATTAAACAGATTTATGAAGGGATTTTGAGTATAAATAAATAAATAAATAACTGAACAAGAGTTTTTTGTTGATGCCTTTAATTTTTTGCAATTGTTGGTCGATTAATACTTTCTTACGGAAGGGTATCGATATGTTAATCATTTTATTTTACTTATATTTCAATGTTAAAATGAGTTCAATCCTTTTATTTCAACATGGTCTCACACATGAATTAATTTGTATATGAAACCGTTATGATTTAGTAATATTTCCCTTAGAACAAAAAACATGTTGAATCAAAATAAAAAAATTTGTTTAAGTGTTTGCCCGTTTGTTTTAACATGAAAACGCTTTTTTTTACATGAATTTCTTTTAACTTGGAATTTATATACGAATCATTTTTTTTTAACACAACTTCAAAGTTAAAACAAAGCGAAAACTGTTTAATATAAAATAAAATTCCTGTTTATTTGTATTTCAATTTTAACTTAACAGGATTAAGTCATAAATTAACGCTTTGAAATGTTAAAATAAAATAAAAACGAAATGAAATCAATTGATTAAAAAATTCATCTTTTTTATCGAAATCAATAATTCGTCATGTTGATCTTACATTGCGTTATTTTTCTGTGTGTAGGTAACTCAATTTTTAAAATATCTCGGCAATAACGGTATTGTACAGTTTTCAATATTTTTCGGTCAGTTTTTTTCTATTCTAGGCATATAGAAAATATTTCTAAAGAATGTGTCAAATAAACGAGACCTTTTGAGTGTATAGTTCGCTCTACCGGACCATTTAAAAAATTCAAAATTCTAAGTGAAAAACGGTTTTTTAATTTAATTTTAAATGTCTGATAAAATGTAGAAGCAGTTTAAGATACAAGCAATTTTGAATTCAAATTTTGTTTATGAAATTGGCCAGAAGAGACAAACAAATTAAACTTTCCCTCGTTCTCTTGTAGTGCATCTATGAACGTTGCTATCTCCAAAATTTATAAAATTGAGTTACCAACTTCTTGCAATCAGGTCACGACATATATAAACACTTAAGATTTGCATGCCAAAATTTTTCCTTAAAAATGTTTTAAGAATTTGAAATATAAAAAATTAATAAAAAAAAAATCCGCTTCAATGATTTAAATTTTTTTCCATTTTGTTCACCTCAAACTATAAAAAAAACAAAATGTGTGAGTACCTTGAGGACTCGCGTTGAAGATGTGTAAACATTCGTTTTCATCTGAGGGTAAGGGATCGGGTCAATACCACGTATGGCAAATATTAAGAATTTGTAATACAAGCGCTCAAACAAAATGGTCGCACGGCACAAATTATAATGAATTTACCCATTAAAAAACTCCTCCGCAGATAAACCATCACTGGATTCAAAGTTAAAGTCTCAAAAAGTAACGTTGAGTACATTTTTCCAACTCATCTCCTTGATACTGAGTTGAAATGGGTAATCCGTGAAAAGCAGTTGAAATCACGATGTTTTCATTATGAGTTATCTTTTGTTTGCTTCTCGATCGTTCGGTTTGGAATTGATCTCATTTCTGTAATAATAGCTTAATTTTATTGTCCCCCAGATGTGATCCGGATTAGATTACCATACTAAAACAAACAGGATCCCAGTGCGACAAGAGTGTTATATACCTATCCCCGTTTATCCTTTTGTTTCTGTATTTTCTCTCTACTCTATTCTCTAATTTCTCCCTATCTTCAACACAAAGAGCCATCTATCTGTCAGAGATAAAACTCACTTTTGCAAAAAATTACTAAGGGCGTATGGTCAGAATTAATTTGTAAATCGAAATCCAAAAGCAAAGTCGGATTTTGTGTTGTTTTTTAATACATGTATGTACATTAGGGTGGTCCTTAAATTGGACATTGTCTTTGATAGCCCTCATTCGATTCAAAACATTGAAAAATAACTTCCCTAATTTTTTCAGATTTTTATTTCACCCCCCTGGTCTCCCTTTTTTCACTTCAAGGTACAAATAATGGAGTTAGGGTGATTCTTATAACACGCAAAAAAAAAGTCGGAACTTATAGATTAGATTCAGAAGAAAACAAAATCATATCGGAGGGGGGGTCTATTCCCCCCCGTTCAGGCAGGAGGGGCAATTTTCTAAAAATTTGACCAAAAATAGAAAAAATTTATTAAAAAACAACGGGACCACTTACAATGGCATGCTATACTTCTTTTAAAAGCCATGAATCCAGTCTCTAATATAATTTTTAAATCAAGTTTTTATTGTGAATAGTTTTTG
Organism: Dasysyrphus tricinctus; assembly: GCA_963921185.1. Classification (NCBI taxonomy): domain Eukaryota; kingdom Metazoa; phylum Arthropoda; class Insecta; order Diptera; family Syrphidae; genus Dasysyrphus; species Dasysyrphus tricinctus. The sequence goes on along the minus strand of OY992533.1, from coordinate 16,230,116 downwards.
AAAAAATAATTTTCAAACCTTTGTTTTACACAATGGGCAGCTATCCGACTCTTTCGAAGTGCGGCAGGGTGTGAGACAGGGAGATGTTCTATCGCCAATTCTCTTTCTACTGGCGATTGACGATGTCTTGACGGCCAGCGTTGGAACATTAGAGAGGCAGGGCATTCAATGGAGACCGTTTGAAAGGCTTAGCCACTTAGACTATGCCGATGATATATGTCTCTTGGCAAATAACATCAGCGGGCTGAACGGGATGTGTCAAGCTCTGAAGTTAAAAGGAGAGGCGAGTGGTCTTAAAATAAATAGCAAAAAGACAAAAATAATGCTCACAGGCCGCTCCACACATCAGCGTATTTTAATACAGGAGACGCCAGTCGAAGAGGTTGAACAATTTAACTACCTTGGAAGTATTGTTTCAGCAAATGGTGGTACTGATCTGGACGTTCAAAGTAGAATAAATAAAGCTCGCGCAGCCTTCGGTTCTCTCTCCCAAATTTGGAACTCATGTCAAATCTCCTTGCGCACAAAGTTGAGATTCTTCGAATCCAATGTCAAATCCGTGCTGTTATATGCTTGCGAAACCTGGAGAGTCACGACTACCATCTCAAAGAAATTGCAGGCTTTTGTGAACCGTTGTCTACGCCATATTCTAAAAATTCGCTGGCCACAAATTATATCAAACGAGGAATTGTGGCGCAGGACAAGCCAGGAGCGGCTGGACGTTGACATAAGAAAGCGTAAATGGCAATGGATTGGTCACACACTGAGGAAACCAAACGATGAAATTGCAAAGCAGTCATTTGAATGGAATCCTCAGGGTGCACGGCGGGTTGGAAGACCAAGAACAACATGGAAATCAACAGTTCTAGCAGAAGCAGACTCCCAGAGAAAGACGTGGCCACAGTTAAAATATCTATCTGCAGACCGAGAAGGATGGAAACGATTTGTTGGCGCCCTATGCCCCAGCCGGGGTTACAGGACTTGATGATGAAAAATAAAAACAAAAATAATAGTTTTTTACGTTTGAAAATTATTTTTTTCAGAAACTATTTACAATAAAAACTTGATTTAAAAAATATATTAGAGACTGGATTCATGGCTTTAAAAAAAGCTATAGCATGCCATTGTAAGTGGTCCCGTTATTTTGTAATATTTTTTTTTCTATTTTGGGTCAAACTTTTCAAAAAAAAATAACCCTCCCGCCTGAACGGGGGGAAATAGACCCCCCCTCCGATACGATTTTTTCTTCGTCTGAATCTAATCTATAAGTTCCGACTTTTTTTTTTGCGTGTTATAAGAATCAGCCTAACTCCATTATTTGTACCTTGAAGTGAAAAAAGGGAGACCAGGGGGGTGGAATAAAAATCTGAAAAAATTATGAAATTTTTTTTTCTCCACTTAGAGTCATTTGATGCCTATCCAAGTTGGATTTTCAAAAAAACCCAAAATAAGGACCACCCTAATGTACATATACACAATCCAGATCAGATCTGGGGGAAAATATTGTAATATTTTCTCAGGTTCTTATCGAACAAAAATAAAACTTATTTATTTTATGTAAAACTTCCAACTTCCACTTATTTATTTCGCAAATCAAAACACTTTACTTTCTTACTACCAAACAATTTATTATTCAACACTTAAATATACCGAAACTACTTTCCGAAAACAATTCACTTATCTTTTATTACAACCAACTATTTTCATTATTAATAACAAACTGTGTCCTCTGTCGGCAAAACAGGCGCTTTTATACTTATTACACAGGTTCTGAAAACTTCTTGAAGGTTCTGGTACCTGCTTCTTGAAGTGCTGATAAAAGTTCTTTTCAATAAATCTGATGAAGGCGCCAGTTTTAGCTATCATTGAAACTCATCATTGAAAAGATTGATTTTGAGACGTTTAGAAAGCAAATTCTAATATTATTTTGATAGACGATTAAAGCTCAAGATTTAATTAATATTTCTAGTAAAAAAAAAATTTCAAATAGGCCCAACTTTTCACAAAAATTGACTTTTGATTTTTCAATGATCAATGGTAAGGTAGTTCAATCATCGAAATAAGAAAAGTCTTTTTTATGTGGAAAGTTGGGCCTATTTGAATTTTTTTTTGGCTAGATATATTAATTAGGTCTTTACCTTTATTTGTCCATCAAAATAATAAATGATTTTACTTCCTAAACGACTCAAAATCAATCATTAAAATTTTCAATGATAAGTTTCAGTGATAGCTATAACTGGCACCGAAATCACAATTTGTTCTTGATTTTTAATTCCAAATCTATTTTGACTTTTTTTCACCCAATTTGTTTGACAGATCAGCGATATTTTTAGCTCTTATCGTTCCGAAATGAAAAGTAACTCAAAGTAACTTTTTTACATATGACATTGGAACTCTTCTTTTTGACACATTAACCACAGCTTACTAGAGAAACATAAAAGAATGCACCACTTATCAAATCATGTTATGACATTTCAAATCAAGAAATTGCAAATAACACTTAGGGCGGTATTCACCGAGCGCTCATAAACGGCTCTTAAGTTTATGAGGCTCTTAACTCAAGTAATATTTGTGATATTCACCAACCACTCATAGCTCTTTTTCGAAGTCCGAAAATGAGAACAACTCTTCACCAGACACCCCCAAACTGGAAAATCAAACTGTTTTAGAAAATAACCCCACTTTTTTGGTACTTCTTGTATCCTTAAAAAAATGAGTGTTGCATACCCATACATAAACTCTTTGTGACTTCAGTGATTTTATTTTATTTCCACTTAATTTCTTCTAGTTAAGTGTTGTAAGTCCCGGGGTGAAGATGATTGCGTGTTTTATTTTTTTGTTTTATATAGAGAAAATTTCTTACTTAATTTTTAGTTTCCCTAATTATTTCGTTCATACTCTGTTTACTGCGTTTGCGGATCCAAAATTGACTCCTTTGCTTGAAGGAGAGATAGACGTAAAACGTTGCAACGCGTTGGTTTGTATAAGCTGTGTTTAATGAAAAAAAAAATTAAATCAGAACAGAGTAAGTCCCCTTTCACACGAAGAAACAAGTTGCTGGAGATTTTTTTGACGTTTTCTTTTAATCTCCTTAAAAATCTCTTGTACCTTTCACATGAGGAAACAAATCTCCAGGCAATTTTTGAAATTTCCTTTGAAAGTATATTGGTTGAACACACCTAAACCTAGATGTGAAATGAAATGTCAAAAAATCTCCTCAAATCCTCGACCGGGGAGATTCTGTTCGCCCCTCTTTCCTCCTGCCCTTCTCACCATGGAACTAAAAGTTGCTGGCAACTCAGTTTCCTCGTGTGAAAGGGCACTAAGATATGTGTGAAAAGTGTCAAAACAAGAAAGAACAGAAAAATGCAGCTTTGTGTTGACGGGATTGACAGTTGTCTATCGGCTGTGCAATTTCAAAATTTAAAATGTTTCAATTGTAATTTGTATGCATTATTTTTCAATTCAACTTTATTATGTATGAATACATACTTCTTTTATTTATGTATGTTTTTTTCTTCATGTTAAGTCCAAAAATATAAGAAAAGTACTTTTGTGATAAATTTTTGCTTATTATTATCCCAAACAAATAAATCAGCTGGTACTTTGACATTTCTCACTCACTTGCTCCACCTCAAAAGTCGGTGCAGTAATATTGTTCTAAGCTGTTCCCAAAAACTTCATGGGACACAAAGTGATGTAGAATGTAGAACAGTTGGGGGCAAGGTCTTTACTCATGGAACACATCATCCTTTACTTTTCTGATTTTTTCTCTAATTTTATGTTAGCAACAGATAGTTTTCACAACAAAACGGACTAAAACAAGCATCTTCACCGCGCGACTTTCAAAAATGAACTTAAAAAAAATTGAAAAAAAAAAATAAAATCCCTGAAGACAAATGGAAACATAGCAAGTGTGCGTGCGACACTAATTTTTGTAAGGATCCAAGAAGTACCGACAAAATGGGTCAGTGAATTTTCTTGAAGGGTTACTTCAAAGGTTTTCGAATAAGTTTTCGAAGAGAGCGCTCATAATTTTATGAATGGTCGGGACCACTCATAACTTTTATGTCAAGACGAGCATTCTGAGAGAAATTATCTACTGTGGAGTCGGGGTGTAAGGAACTCACTCCACTTAGCAAATACAAAAACCATTAGGTATCAAACGAAAACTACTTTACCTATTCGAGTTTACAGATTTCTACTTACAACAAACAAAATGGTTCGAAATGGAACCGTGAGCCCTTATCCGTTGCAGTCAATTTTCAATTTTACCCATACCGAGAGCTAGTGTTTTTTTGTTTTTGAATACTGAGCGCTAAAAAGTTTACACATCAAAAAATTGTTTTATCTAGTTAAAATATCGTATTTGATGCTTTGAAACATTTTTCTCTCATAATTTCCATATCTTTATATACAATTTTCTTAAAAAAAAACCTTCCGCCTCTTGAACATAAGAGCAAGTATGTGCGACCCAGTAGTGTACTTTATTTGAATAGCCTTTACCGAAGCTTTCGACGCCTATACTTCTCTTTTTGCTATCAATCACACCCAAAATCTGCTGAGGGCTCAGTCTATCAGTGATCATTTTGATTCAAAAATTAATCAGCTGATGACTTGAATTATTATTTAAGCCAAACATTCATTCCTGCCCAAAGCTCAAAGTGACTATACGTATTTCAATGATCATTGAAAGAAATGACGGGTTTTTGTTAAATTGTTGGAGGCACTGTTAAAATTTTGTTTTCATACCACGAAATCAATCAACTTAATAACAAATTTTAGTTTTCCTCGTATTTTGTCATTAAGAAGTTTAAATACAACAAAGTATACTACAATAACAATAATCCAACAATTTAGGACTAGACAATGTGATGAAAAGAACACATTCAGCTCAATCGTAGCATTAGTAATTTTTGAATTACTGTGGCAAATAATTTGAAAAATTCGTCCACATATTGACTTTCTTTTTCATGGAATAACTTCGAAAGATGCAATTTCTCGAGACTGTGTGTGGTGAATAGTGTTGAAAAACATTCTATATCAACATACTTTGTTTAAATATTATTTGTTTTTTTGTATAAGCTTTGCTTTAAAAATAAGTTTGTAATTTTCATTCTAACTAAATTTGTTCTTCAATAAAGACTTATTTTATTATTATTTCTTTATTAAATTAAAGGCTTTTTAACTAAGGAATTTCAATAGGTTATGGGCCCAGACATCCAAACTAATTGTTCATAAAAAGAAAGAAAAGCGGACTCAAATCTCAAAGATTAATAAAGAAATGGCAGATACGAAATTCTCGATTGCGAAGCTAAATAATTCCAATTATTTTATATGGAAATATAAAATGGAAATGCTTCTAATGAGAGAAGGCGTATGGGGAACAATATCTGAAGAAAAACCTAAAGATGCAGGAAATGGTTGGTCAGTTAAAGATAATATGGCAAGAGCAACTATTTGCCTTTCTTTGGAAGATGACCAATTACATCATGTCCAAAGATGTTCTACAGCGAAAGAAGTATGGTCTATTTTACAATCATACCACGAGCGGAGCACGTTAAGCAGTAAAGTGAGCATAATGCGGGACATTTGTAGCCTTCATCTGGAAGAGGATGGAAATGTGGAGAGCCATATCGACACAATGCGGAACCTTTTTACTAAATTGCAAGGGACGGGAGAAAAATCTTTCACCGAAAGCTGGAACGTTGCAATGCTCCTGAGCAGTTTACCTCGCAGTTTTGATACTTTGATAACTGCATTGGAATCAAAACCAGAATCGGAGCTGACGATATGTTTTGTGGAGTCAAAACTTATTGAAGAATATAGACGGCGTCATCCAACTGAGCAAAAGGAATCTCAAAATGCCTTACTGTCGATGAAGAAACCAAGACATTTCAAGAAACAAAATTCGGAAGCAGAGTGCTATTTTTGTCATTCTAAAGGGCACCTGAAACGGGATTGCTTGCGGTATATTAAATGGAAGAAAAAGCAGCCAAAACAAAAAGTTAATGTAGCAGCAGAAAAGGTGAGTGATGAATTTTGCTTGGTTATTTCTGATTCTGATAGCTCTTGTGGAAAATGGATTGTTAATTCGGGAGCTTCATGTCATATTTGCAAAGATAAGGAATTATTTTGTAAATTTGATTCAACTGTAAAGAACACAGTAATACTTGCAAACGGATCACAAATTGAATCACAGGGACAAGGCGAAGTTCGTCTCAAACTTTTAAACGAATTTAAAAAAGAAATAAGTGTTAAGTTTCAAGAAGTCATATACGTATACGTTCCATCAATGCAGATGAATCTACTATCGGTAAAGAAACTAACTTCTAACGGTTGTGAAGTTAATTTTAAAGATGATACGTGCTACATTAATAAGAATGGAATATCGGTTGCTATAGCAAAAATTAAGGAAAATTTATATTCTCTATCCCAACATAAAAAAGTTTTTCTTTCGAATGCAGAATGTACGGGAAGATGTATACATTATTGGCACAAACTTCTTGGTCACCGTTCGATTGATGCGATTTTGCAAATGAAATCAAAGGGGCTTGCTGATGGAATGTCTATAGATAGTTGCAAAGGCCAAAGTTCTTGTTCTGTATGTCCAATTGGTAAATCTACTCGCATTCCATTTCCAAAGAAGATCGATTTAAGTTCAAGGGGGTACTTGACATAATCCATACGGATGTATGTGGTCCTATGGATGTGCCAACTCCGTCCGGCAACAGATATATGCTAACTTTCATCGATGACTTCAGCAGGTATTGCCATATATACTTACTCAAGCATAAATCTGAAGTATTTCAAAGACTAAAGGAGTTCATTGCTATGGTTAGAAATACAATGAATTAAAAACCAAAATTGATACGATCAGACCGAGGTGGCGAGTACACAGGGAAAAACATAGTTGAATTTCTCAAGCAAGAAGGAATATTGATGCAATATACGACAGCTTACTCACCGGAACAAAATGGAGTAGCTGAGCGAAAGAATCGTTCACTTGTTGAGATGTCAAAATGCATGCTTACTGATGCAGAACTTCCCAAGACGCTATGGGGTGAAGCAATTTCAACAGCCAATTATTTACAAAACCTACTGGTCACTCGATCTACAGAAAGAACACCATATGAGCGTTGGTTTAACAAAGTGCCTGACTTGAAGCATCTTACGCTTTTTGGGGAGACAGGTTTCGTGCATATTCCGAAGATAAAACGAAAAAAGTTTGACGATAAGTCTATTAAGATGATATTTGTGGGATATGATTCAAATTCAAAAGCCTATCGCATGCTACAAAAAGACCAACGTATCCAGATATCAAGGGACGTTACTTTTATCAAACAAGAACCAAATGACATAACTCGGAAAAGACATTCAGAAGGGGTTCAAAACAACAAGAAATCGGAAAAAAAATTGGTCGATTTTGCGTTTCCTCCAAGAAAACTGTTAGAAGATACAGAAATAGATGTTCAAAATAACGATATGAATTCATCTATTGACTCATTTTACGGTTTTAGTGATAAAAATACTAATGATAACCAAGTCCAGAAGAAGTATAACTTAGACAGTCAAAAAGATTACAAAACATATCACCAGTCAAATATATTAATCAAGTTCAAGAAGTAGATCCAGTAACATATGAGGAAGCTATTTGTGGTGCAGATCGTAAGTCGTGGTTGAAAGCTATGGAAACCGAAATGCAATCATTGGAGAAAAACAAAACTTGGATTTTGGTAGATATGCCTCAAGATCGGAAACCTGTAGGTTGCAAGTGGGTTTTCAAGCGCAAACATGAAGTTGATGGAACTCGATTCAAGGCACGATTAGTAGCACAAGGATTCACTCAACGTTATGGCATTGATTACGATGAAGTATTTTCACCAGTGGTTTCTCATACAACTTTAAGAACATTATTTGCAATAGCAGGAAAACGAAAACTTTTAATTCATCACATCGATTGCAAAACAGCATTTCTTAATAGTGATTTGAAGGAAACAGTATATATGAAACAGCCCATTGCTTTTAAGATACCAAATCAAGAAAACAAATTTTGCTCACTCAACAAGGTGATTTATGGATTGAAACAATCAGCTCGTTCATGGAATAAAAATACCCATAATGTACTTATAAAATTGGGTTTCAAACAAAGTCAATCATGTTTTTACAATAATATTAAAGAAACCAAAGCAATATTTGTACTAATTTATGTTGACGAATGACGACGTACTTATAGCAGCAAATAATGAAGAAGACATGAATTCCTTTAAAGAAAGTATTAAAAAATATTTTGAAATTAGAGACCTGGGACCATTAAAAAATTATTTAGGATTACAAGTTGAAAGGGAAGGAATAGGTGTATTTTCAACTTTGCAGTCATCTTATATTGAAAAAATTGTTTCGTAAACCGGACTTTCAGAAGCAAAACACTCAATCATTCCTATTGAACCATCTTATGGAAAATTGAATAATCCACAGAAGAATCTCAACAATAACAAAGCATATCAAAAATTAATTGGCAGTTTACTTTATGTTGCTTTAAACAGTAGACCTGTTATATCAGCGGCAGTTTGTATCCTAAGCCAAAAGACAAGCCAACCTACGGAGGAAGATTGCGTAGAACTAAAAAGAGTAGCTCGGTATCTAAAAGGGACAATAAATTTAAAATTATCATACAACGAAATAAGCAGTCAACTACTTGTCGGCTACTCAGATGCCAATTGGGGCGAAGATAAAATGAATCGAAAATCTAACAGTGGTTACATATTCAAAGTGTTTGGTGGACTTATTTCTTGGAGTTGCAGAAAACAAACGTGTGTTGCTTTATCATCTACAAAAGCTGAGTTTATCGCACTTGCTGAGGCAGCAAAAGAGGCTTTATGGTTGAAATCTCTGCTTTCAGATTCTCAGGAATCATGTGATCAACCAATTCTTATTTATGAAGACAACCAAAGCTGTATAAAATCGAAGGCTATAAGGCTATAAATTCAACAACAGGTCGAAGCACATCGATATCAAATTCCATTTTATTAGAGACTATGTTGAAAAGAAAATTATCAGATGCGAATACTGTCCAACAGATGATATGCTTGCTGACTTATTAACAAAACCCTTACCAGCAAATAAATTAGTAAATCTTCGAACGCGTATTGGACTCCTAGACAATATAGAATGAGAAGGGGCGTTGAAAAACATTCTATATCAACATACTTTGTTTAAATATTATTTATTTTTTTGTATAAGCTTTGATTTAAAAATAAGTTTGTAATTTTCATTCTAACTAAATTTGTTCTTCAATAAAGACTTATTTTATTATTATTTCTTTATTAAATTAAAGGCTTTTTAACTAAGGAACTTCAATAAATAGTTCATAAGCTTCGAATCAGTTTAATGTAATTTTAATCCCCCAATATGAAATATGATGCAGTCTTCATACAAAAATCCTTTTCAATTATCTTTAGTGTCTTTTGATCAATTTTTATTTAAATTTAAGATTAGACATAAAACTTAATTCTGTTTCAGGTTGAACTCGATGACAAAGGACACGTTATTGAGCTTAAACTAGCTGACTTTGGCCTAGCTTGTGAGGTAACAGAGCCTCTTTTTGCCGTATGCGGTACACCGACATATGTAGCACCAGAAATTCTTATGGAAACCGGCTACGGTTTAAAGGTAAGCAAATTAAAAAATTTCAGTGTTGATGATGCATTGTTCAAAATTACACATTTTTTGAACACAGATTGATGTGTGGGCAGCTGGGATTATTCTTTACATTTTGCTTTGTGGGTTTCCACCGTTTGTATCACCTGACAATCAGCAGGAACCTCTTTTTGACGCAATCATATCAGGTGTGTATGAATTCCCAGAACCATATTGGTCTGATATTGGCGATGGTGTACGCGATTTGATTGCCAATATGCTTCAATCCGATCCCGATGTAAGATTCACTAGCGAGGACATACTAGATCACTACTGGACTCTTGGTGAAAATTTCGATTACAGATGAATTATAATTCCACATTATTCAGCTTACTTTATTATTATTTATACATAAATTATATCATTTTAACAAATTGCTATTTTAATTTAATTTAATTAAATTTTCTTACTCCTCCCTACGGAAAATTTGTCCACTTTTAGTTTTTATTTGAATTAATAAATAAAGTATTTGTATTTTTTGTAGCCCAAAAATCTTCTGTTGAAAAACGATTTTAATTCAGCAAAGGAGGTTAAATATTTTATAGTTTGTTAATATTTTATTTCCTTTGTTTTTAAATTGTTTTAAAGGCTTCTAAGTAGAAACAGTAAAAGAAAAGAAAAAAACAAAAATAATAACAATACTTCACTGATGGTATTTACTAGAATTTAAAATAAGGAAAAGATCATTTTGTCAAGCTATTTGGCATAGCCGAATACCAATTTGTCTAGTCTATTCAAAATTATTTTGAATAGAAGACGATTAAAGTATAATAAATCATTGCCTTAAATAATCATAGCAACAATTATTAAGAGTGTTGTTTTTTAAACAATTATTCCAACGAAAGATACAAACAGTGTTTTCAATTAAACGGAATTCAAAAATGATTAAAAGTATTGATTGATAATTTATTAATTGGTAATACATATTTACATATTTTTAATATACCTACATATTATTAGTTTAAGTATTATTTTTGATAAGATTTCCCCACACTAAGAACTTTTCATTGAGCTGCAGTTAAGTCATTTGATAGTGATCATGGAAACACATTTTTAAACACAAAGATTTATCTACATAGTATAAAAAGAAGCCTACAAGTGAAGTGACATCAACCTTCAGTAGTCATCTGCTATGTAACGATAAAAAACTGTAAAGCATTTCAACGTTTATTTATTGTCATTGAAGTGAACTCCACGGACAGAAATAGGCCAGCACTTGTAGTCAATTTTGTCTTACTTTATGCTCAATGAAAAGGTGCTGTGTGCTGGAATCCTTACTATATATATCGCACTTTCATCGACATGACCTTTCTCAGCAATGATGGCGAAACAATGGCATGCAAATGATTTAAATTGATAGAATTTTGATTGTCTGTATATCAAAAGCATTAAAAAATATAGAAATAGAAAAGTGAAAGTGGCAGCGTTAGCGCATGTTGTTGTTTGGCTTTTGGCAGCTAGTTTATTAAGAAATTGCCTGTCATTTTTCCGCTAATGAAACTGCTTTATAATTGAGCGCCTTATTAGAATGAAATGATAGCAACACGTTTTATTTTGTTCGTTAATTAACTTTCTTATGACGAAAAAACTTGTGTCTTATAGGATATCATAAAATTCAGTTGTTTGGTAGTATGTATCATGAATACCTAGAAGATGTTTGTTTAACATTTGGTAAAGTGGCTCGGGGAGCTGAGTCAAGTCGAAATTTGTGCCGAAAAACCTGGGTCGAGGAGTTGGTTTTACAGATAATACACTGGTCTGTTTATTTGCATGTTTGTCTACAAATATATTTTAGGTTTTAATAGATACATGCAGTAAAGTACTCGTGTTAATTCAATAATATTTGTTTTACATTGAAATAAATACATTAATGCCATTAATTTTTCTCGAATCTCAAAACCATTTCAACTCACTCTAAATGAAGCACTCAACTCAAGTAATGAAAAACCTGGTTTGAATATTCGACCCTATTTCAACTCCAGCTATCGATCCTGTTTGTAAACGTAGTAATAGTGCAATACAACAGTTATTGGTCTATACTCTTTCCCTACAGACTTATGCCCATACAAACAAAATATCATTCATTGAGACCTTTCCAATCATAATAATAATAATAAAACTTATCAAATGTATGTATATATCAAAAACAGAGGACTGATTTTTATTATTTACTTGGTAAATTAGTATAATTTGTGGCAAAAAAAAGTTGGGTGTACGATAATTGAGAGTAGGTATTAGCGTTCTTTGCTGCATATTCAATTCAAACGATTTACATATACCTCAAACAAGATTTGTGAAGCGTTCCTGGAAAAGCCCAACTTTTGAAATAAAAAATATTTTCAGTCTTTCATATGAAAACCCGTACTTTCGTGAAATAATAATAATAAAGCCTTTTAACTTAATAAGCTTAATTAATTATATAATTTCAAATAAAATATTACTTTAATTTTGTAAAGGAAACTCGGTTACTCTTTAATTTATAGACCGAGAGCCCACAGCAGATTTTGGGTGTGAGTAATAGCAAAAAAGAAGTAAAGGCGTCCGTCGTAAGCTTCATTAAATGTTTTTCAAAAAATCAAAGTCTTGCAGTACACAACTGGGGCCTTTGCGATTAAACAGTGCATTAAAAAAAAATATGAATGCAACTTCGAGGGTAATCATGTTAGCCGAAATTGGTTTTCACCCCTCCCTAGATAAGCTCCTCTGATCACATATCCCGGAATCTGAAACCATTTGAGTGTATAGTTCGCTCTGACGGACCGTTTAAAAAATTCAAAATTCTAAGTGAAAAAGGGTTTTTTCAAACAGTCTGGCAGGGCGGATTAAACACTCAAATGATCTCAGATTCCGTGATATGGGATCCGCGGAGCTTATCTAGGGAGGGGTGAAAACCGATTTCAGCTAACACTATTACCCTCGAAAGTTGCATACACATTTTTTTTTTATGCACTGTTTAATCACAAAGGCCCCAGTTGTGGGCTGCAAGACTTTGATTTTTTGAATAGCCTTTACTAAAGCTTTCGACACCTATACTTCTTTTTTTTGCTATCACTCACACCCAAAATCTGCTGTGGGCTCTCTTAGTCTATTATGTTTTGTAAAACAAAAAAAAATCGCACGAAATGGGAAAGTGAGAATTTATTTCGTATATAAAGTTGTAACTGGCGCGAGGCACTTCTTGCATACAAAACATGATTAGTAAAACTCGCTTCGCACGGTTATAAAAAACCTTGGGTATCTCAATATTATTGCTGTGGAGTGGAGTGTGTAGACAACCGGAATTTCGGAGCTTCATTCAAAGTACATTCCTAAAGAACTGCCCTCCGGAGGTCAGTTTAAGTACTAAAATCCAGATTAAAACACAATTTCATATAATTCACTTTTTCTTGACATTTCAAGTTTCTGATTGTTTGTGCGCTCGCAGAATCTTACCAACATAGTGAAATAAATTAATTAAACAAAATTAAAGAATAATAGTAAATATAACCATTCAAAGTGAAATTATACGCAATTTAATGTAATAATAGGCGTGTTTGTATCATCGGGATCTGGATCTGGATTAACTTTTGCACGTAACACAAAAACAAAATAATGAGAAATTTTCAATTTTTTTTTTGTAACACGTGTTAAAAGTAAATCCAGATCCAGATCCCGAAGATAATAAAACACGCCAGATCCGGATCCCTATGATAGTAAAACACGCCTAATACGTAATATGCAAATCTAAAGCCAAAATTGATTCGCCATCAATGTTATAGAGCTACAAACATACAAATGCAGATAAACATTCATACATTGAAACCAACTTGAAACTTTATACACCTACCTTAATTTTTTGTGAAGAACTTAATAAATGAATTTATTATTAAAAAATATATTTTTAACATAATGTATGTAATTTGGTTCAGTCAAATGATGGAGCAAAAAAGATTCAATTAGGTTATTTCGGAGGTGAGTATTTTCGTTAATTCAAATTTAACTCAAAGAATGACGAAAAAGTGAGATTTACAGTTTGTGTAATTTAAATGATACGAAAACAAATTTAAAAAAAAAAACAACAATTTACATTTTTCTCTAATTCAAAGTCCAAATGGTCTTCTTAGCTACTGGTCACTGTTTTGCTTTTACAAAACGCCGCACAGTGGTCTCAAAAGCGAATCTAGCTGGTCAAAAGTCCAAACAATATGCATTTTATATCAGGGCAGGTCGTACATACATAGGTAGATTTTAAACATGTGAGAGACAATGAATAGAGTCAAATCAACTGACAGAAGACTAGTTTTTAAGCAACAATACCGTTAATTGCAGACACATCATTAAGCCATTAGGTTTGTTCGATGTCAGCACTGTGGCGCACTGGATCGCCCTGAACTCGCTCTCATGTGTTTTATGTGAAACTTTTTTCACCCCAGTTTGTGTTCGATGTGTGTTCGGGGCGAGCACTGAACTCGCTCTGACGCACCCCAGGTTTTTTCTCGGGGAAAGAAATCAGAGCTGCGAAATTGAAATCAGCTGTTGGTAAGAGTTAAATTAATAACAACAGAAAAGAATTAACTTTGCAAATTTTTATGACGAAATAAATGTGAAATAATGTTTTGTAGGTATACTATTTTGTTACTATTTATTAATTTACATATGTATATGTATATTAATAAACGGAATGCCTAGAAAAATATTTGGAAATCTAGTGCCTGCATAAAGATTGAAGCTGCACAAAATAGTACATTAGCAACTTAACATTTTTATCATACAAAAGTAGCACTGAGGTGTTCGATGTGAAATTAAAACCCGAGCAGCCCCCAGTTTTTTGACATTTGAATGACATTCCTCAGTGCGCCCTGGGGCAGGGAATATCGAACAAACCTATTGTTCGTTTAATATTTATGATGGTAAGATTTTGTTTACCTCTTATTATTATGAAGTTTTTTCTTATTATTCCCAAATGGGCTATATTTAAGAAGGTTAGTAATTTTATTTATTTATGATTTACGGTGTTTTAGCTTAACGAACCGTGGCATTTTCTTTATTAATAAGACAAAATTCAAAAAACAATTACTCTGTAGGCTGCAACTTTTTCTGTACAAATCTGTTCAAAAAGATCGAACTAAAATTGACTTCCAGGTTTAATATACACTGAGTTACAAAAAAAGTGGCGCACCTTGAAATTTTGCAATATTTTTAGGTGATTTAAAAAAGTTTTTTTTTTAATACAGTTTTGTTTATTAACATTCAAATTAGTACTTGATTAAAAAAAACACATTAAAATAAGTCCTTCATTAAAAAAAAACTGAAAAAATAAAGCTCTGAGGAAACATAGCGGCATATTATAAAAATGATAACAACTTATCAAAAATTATGACTGCGCCACTTTCTTTGTAACTCAGTGTAGATAACATATTTTTATTTTTTATCTGCCCGTTTGGAAAAAGTTAAGCATAACATCTTACAGGTTGACTGACGACGGTTGTCCAAATTGTTCGGCTAAAAAGTGAAATCAGTGGCAAACATCTCAGAGGTCAACGTTATATTAGCTGATATAGTTTAACCTATGTATATTCAAACCATAATTTAGTCCAAAAA
This sequence comes from Dasysyrphus tricinctus, assembly GCA_963921185.1. NCBI lineage: Eukaryota > Metazoa > Arthropoda > Insecta > Diptera > Syrphidae > Dasysyrphus > Dasysyrphus tricinctus. The sequence continues at coordinate 16,214,837 of OY992533.1, read as the reverse complement.
TTGGCATTGAGAAATCATTTCATCATTATTGCTGTGTGTGGAGGGTTTAAAACCAATTTCCAATATTTTTTTTCGATGCACTGTTTAATCACTAAGGCCCCGGCTATGGACTGCAAGACTTTGATTTTTTGAATAGCCTTTGATGAAGCTTTCGACGCCTTTACTTCTTTTATTGCTATGACTCACACCCAAAATCTGCTGTGGGCTCTCAGTCTACATATGTACATACATATATTATATTCCATCATCTTTCAAAATTTCATCATTTAAATCTACGCCTTAAAAACTGAAAACAAAAATCCGGTCAAAAGGTGACATTTTTCATACATACAAATTTATTAATTATTTACTTGGTTTTGGATCAAAAGTTGACATTTTGGCTTTTGATCAAAAGGTGACAAATTCAAAATTTTTTACTAAATACTAGCTCTACATAATATCAAAACCTACTGAAAAATTAATACATAAATACCACAGTACACATATTAAAGGTAATATCATTAGAGTTTTGATTTTTGTTCAGTTCTGCGCATATTTATATCAAAATTTTTGTCAAATGTCAATATTTAGTTGTTGTGTTTAAGTGTATTTACGTCTTCACGTTCACAGCCATTTTTTATTTCTGACCATTTTAATTTGTTGTTGTATTTACGTGTGTTTATTTCCTCACGTTCACAGCCATTTTTTATTTTCGAAACTTTCAGTTCTGACAACCTGTGCAACATAATGCCTTAGATTTGTGTGATGCACATAAGGAAAAACCAAATTGAAAAAAACTTGACAGACATGCCTTTATTTTGTTTTTCTTATTTTCTAAAACCAAAATGAAAAATTGAAAATGTCACCTTTTGTTGTCAGCTGTATCAAACTCGTTTTATACCCCGGGTTCCTATATGATTCCAACTATGACTAACCATGAATATCCCAATGACATACCTTCAAATTCGTTTGAATAGTTTTAAAGGATGATATTTGTATGTAAATAGGCGTTTTCCTTTGGAGGTGGCGAAGTACTTGCAAGTACTTTGCCAGCTTTTTTCAATGGAACACATCAAACTGCTTTCCCATGTAAAATGTATCTACTCGCGCATAAGAGCATGTGCAGTTGGTAGTACTAGATTAGGGTTTTCATCTACTCGTAAGTACTTCGCCACCTCCAAAGGAAAACGGCTAATATAACCTGAATTGCACGGTACTAGAAGGATTAAGAGGATGGGAAAGAATTTTTGTCGGCACAGTTGATTTAGAATAACGTGTTTATTTTCACACACGACCAACTCTATGTAGATAGAATGCAGGGTACTTTTTCCTCGGAGTGGTTTTTCCCATATTCGAAGTTTTTTTTAGAATAGGAGGAAAAGGTAAAGGGGAACAAAATGTCCGTGAATTCTTCATTCACTTTACTTTAAGTTACAACAGCACATAACTTTAAAGCATCAATCATTTATTGTTTTACTTTGAATTTTACCAACAAATATGTGGCTCAAAACATAAATAATTTACTGTTCACTTTTTTTCATCTAGCAAACATTTGAAATCATTCACTAGCGATATGATGTCACGATTGAGTCGCCCTGAACTGCCAAACCTTGCAATTCTTATTGCATGGATACAAAGCTATCTTAGACAGATCCTAACCACTGGCGAAATCCACCATTTTGTAAAATGTTAATTTGGTGTTCAAAGGGTAGACACGGTGCATTCAAGAGGACACAAGCGTCCACAAGCTTTTTTTCAAAGCGAACCTCTGTCTATCAACTCCTACTCTCACCTCCAAGTGGTGAACATCGGGTGCCTAGTACCTGTAACTGAAGATGGGGTTCCAATCTCTGTGGACGGTTTTAGGGGGCAGCAAACGAGAGAGGGGGGAGGAGTGTTCCCACTAAGGCACTTCTCCTTCATCCAGGCGGCAGCGGAAGAATTCTCAAGATGGAATCAACGGTGGCGTCTACAGTTCCAGTTAGGCTGAACTACTTAGTGAACACCTTATACGGGCTACTACGACATATTCGGAGCTCAGGCCTATAAGGAGCGGTTAATCCGGCTCCCCGCCCTTGGAGTTATATTGTAAGGGTCTGGTCCTCCAGGTTGGGGGTCGTGCCGTCGGGGTGACTTCCCGGCCACGTAAAGCTATCTTAGTTGCGAAGCACCAACAAGCCTCGGATACGGACGGATTTACTGTTGACGAACCAAGCAAACGAAATAAGGACAACGAACTTCGGATCTGCACGTGGAATGTTCTGTCTATCTATAGACCACGTGCAGCCGAACATTTAGCGGAGGCCCTAGACTGCTACAAAGCAGACATCACCGCCATCCAAGAAGTGCGATGGGATGTGCCGGGCAAGAGAAAACTGAAAGACTGCGATATCTACTACGGTGACTGTTACCGACCACAAGGGCAGCGTCTCTTTGGATGTGGATTCGTCGTAAGAGGCAGACTTAGGCAAGAAGTCTTGAGTTTCAACTATGTGAACGAGCGCCTCACGACAATTCGCATCAAGGTTAAATTCGCCAACATCAGCCTGATATGCGCGCATGCCCCCACAGAGGAGAAAGATGACGACACCAAGGACGAGTTCTACGAGCTCCTTGACAAGACATATGAGCAATGCCCTAGCTATGACATTAAAATTGTCTTGGGTGATTTTAATGCCAAACTAGGAAGAGAAGACGTCTTTGGTGGCACAATCGGAAGATACAGCCTGCACGACACCACCTCCGATAACGGACTCGGGCTAATCGACTTTGCTGCGGGGCGAAACGTTGTGGTAGCTAGTACGCAGTTCACGCATCTCGATATACATAAGGGGACATGGCGAATTCCTGGTCAATCAACCGCCAACCAAATTGACCACATTGCGATCGACGCAAGGCACTCCTCCAGTATCAAGGATGTCCGAACGTTCCGAGGAGCCAACGTTGACTCGGACCACTACCTCGTTGTAGCAAAGGTAATGCTACGGATATCCAGACCAAAGCCAAAACAGGGAAAAACTGTGAGGAAGTTCGACGTCGGACGGCTACAGTCGCAAGAAATCGCCAGGTCCTTTTCCGATCGAGTCCCTCGCGCCCTCTTAACTAGTCCTTTGCCGCCAACTGCAAACATCGAGAATAAGTGGAAAAACTGCCAGGAAGCCATCAGAGATGCCGCCTTTGACGTACTGGGCTTTGCACGACCACCACAGCGAAACCCCTGGTTCGACGAAGAATGCCGGCAAGTACATGCAGCCAAACAACAGGCATACAAACCGGTGCTGCATAGAAGGACCAGAGCTGCTCGCGAGCTCTTCGAGCAGAAGAGGAGAGAGGAACACAAGCTTCTTAGAAGGAAGAAGAAAGAGCATGAGAAGCGCGCGATCGAGGAGTTAGAGAGATGCCACTGCAGGAATGAAGTTCGGAAGTTTTACCAAAAAGCAAAAAGAACCTCCCAAGGTTACAAGGCCCGAACCGAAGCCTGCAAAGACGATCAGGGAAACATCGTGGTGGAATCGCAGTCGGTGCTGAGGATATGGAAAAATCATTTCTGCAAATTGTATAACGGCGATGACGAACTGAATTCCGCTAACATGCAAATTGCACCATTCAACTTGGACGACGTAGGCCAACAATTCCGTCCACCCGATCTTGACGAAGTGAGGATAGCCATATCTAAACTTAAGTCCAATAAAGCTGCTGGAGCTGATGGCCTTGCGGCTGAACTATTCAAAGCGGCTGGCGATGAATTGGTTAGGAGTATGCACCAGCTCATCTGTAAAATATGGTCGGAGGAAAGCATGCCCGATGAATGGAACCTCAGCATTGTTTGCCCGATCCTCAAGAAAGGCGATCCTCTGGACTGCACCAACTACAGAGGCATCAGCCTTCTTAATATCGCCTACAAGATCTTCTCTGCCGTACTTTGTGAACGCCTGTAGCCATTCGTCAATAACCTGATAGGTCCTTATCAGTGTGGCTTTAGGCCAGGGAAGTCCACCATCGACCAAATATTCGCACTACGGCAGGTCTTGGAGAAAACCCAGGAGTTTCAAATCGATACCCACCACCTTTTTATCGATTTCAAGGCCGCGTATGACAGCATCTATAGAGACGAGCTATATAGAGCAATGTCTAGTTTTGGTATCCCTGCCAAACTCGTCCGTTTGTGCAGGATGACGATGGAGAATGCACGCTGCTCCATCAAGGTCGGCAAAGACCTCACCGACACCTTTGATATCAAAAAAGGTTTTAGGCAAGGCGACGCGCTGTCATGCGACTTCTTCAACATCGTTCTTGAAAGAATAGTGCAAAACTCTCACGTCAACACTAGAGGCACAATCTTTCAAAAGTCCGTCCAATTACTCGCTTACGCTGATGACATTGACATAATAGGACGAACAAAGCGTGATGTCAGTGGTGCTTTTGTGAGCATTGAGAAGGAAGCCAAGAAGATGGGTTTAACGGTGAATGAAAGCAAAACGAAGTATATGCTGTCAACAAGAAAGGCCACCCAACACCGACGTCTAGGACAGAACGTCACTATAGACAGCTATAATTTTGAGGTGGTCAGAGACTTTGTCTACCTAGGATCCGCTATAAACTCAGCGAACGATACCAGTGCTGAGATCAAACGAAGAATTACTCTTGCCAATCGCTGTTTCTTCGGGCTAAGAAGGCAATTGAGAAGCAAAGCCCTCTCTCGAGCAACTAAATTGTCCCTGTATAAGACGCTTATCACCCCGGTCCTGATGTATTGTTCAGAGGCATGGACACTGCTAACGGTGGATGAGAACGCGTTAGGCTGTTTCGAGAGGAAAATTCTCCGGGTGATTTTTGGTCCCGTCTGCATAGATGGGGAATGGAGGAGAAGATACAACCACGAACTGTATGGGCTGTACAGCGAAGGTGGCGCACGCAAGTGGAAGAGGACCTCAACCAAGCCGGCTGGAAGAAGCTTGTTGGTTGAGGCCCTGGTCCACCCCGGACTGTAGCGCCACCTTAAGTAAGTAAGTAAGTAAAATGTTAATCTATCTATTGGTTCTAGCTGAAAACATGTCTTTAAAGGCTCTCCCAAACCGACGCGAAATATTCGCCGTTGTTTACCATTATTTATATTTCACTTTCATATTTTGTATCGTTGCTATTATGGGTATTCATACAACAGCGTAAACTCGTCGTAATCGTTGTAAAGTTTAAAACTTCGTAATTCTGTCACAATTTGTATGGAAAATTTGACAGATTTACGAAGTTTAAAACTTTACAACGATTACGACGAGTTTACGCTTTTGCATGAATACCCTTAATTTCGCGTTGGTTTGGGAGAGCCTTAAAACTTGAACGTGGACAATGTAAACAAACGTTTTTAACTTTCAATTTCGTTTTAAATAAGTATTTTAAAAGTTAATAATCGTTACATTATTGTAAAACCAATAATTTGAAATATTTTTATTGGAAAAAAAAACATTACCTACATAAAAAGAACTTCATTATCTGTTTGCGCCTTTCTTTGAGAGTTTGTTTATTTTTCAAAGAGTTCAACTGTCAATTGTTTTTTGTTTGATACTTGATACGTCAAGTGGAATTCAGAATTCGGAATTTTCACCGGACGTCAGAATCAAACGAACAAAGAAGAAACCAAAAAAAAGTTGTGAGCTTGATAAAACAAAGAGGAATAACAACAAAAATTAGTGAACTGGATTAAAGGCAAACAAAGTCACGAATTGTGAATCGAGTATTTTTGTAGATCATGATTGTTTGCCAACAAACACTTCGATTTAATAGGGGTATTCATGCAAAAGCGTAAAGTCGTCGTAAACGTAGTAAAATTGTAAACTTCGCAAACCTGTGCCTACGTTCTGTAACTCTCGCATCGAAAAAACTGGTCGAGAAACGATGAAAACTGAATCAAAATGCATGAGTTTCGTTCCATTTTTCAATGATTTTCCATAGAATTTGTGACAGATTTACGAAGTTTGAAACTTTACTACGTTTACGATGGATTAACGATGTTGTATGAATACCCTTTTGTTTTATTATGCTTATTTAACTATTCATTATTTTTGGAAAAGCCCAATTGTAGTTATCGACGTCGTCAAAAATGTTTGCTTCGCGCAATTGCGTCGTTTCATTATTAGTCCAGTAACCTTGTAGTTTCATAGGACTGAGACCTTGCGTCAGGTCCGGTAGTTCTTATTTTTTGCTGAGTTGTTTATGATGTTGGCCTAGTTATAAATCCGATTTTTCGACCTCGAGCGCCGAACGCAACATTGGTAAAAATCCAAAAAACCGCGAATTTTTCGCGGTTTTTTCACTAACATATTGGCTATTTTAACCATTACGCCTTAATTTCCGAATAAAACATTGCTCTATGATTTCAACCTTACTTAATTTGCTTCTATTTGAGTCCAAAGCCGGTTCTGTAGACATTACAGTTTCCAAGGGACTGTTTTGCTGCTAATATCAATTATGTCAGAAATATTTTCCCAGTTCCGTCGGGCACATCAAGGTTAAAAATGTTCATTTCACTTTTTCAGTTCAAAGTTAAAAATATTTTTTTTTAGTTTTTTAAATATTACAATTATATATTTAAAAAATGTATTTCATGTAATTCGTATGACAGTAAAATTTGTGTAACCGTGCTGAGCCGGGTGGGTCAATATATACATACATATATACAGATGAATATCTAAATATGTATCACTTTTGTTTTGTTCATGTTATTGTTTTCAAAATTAAATATTTATTAACAACATTTTTTGAGTTTTAAGTTAACATTGTTTTTTCTCTCAGTTTTTATATGTATATTTCAAAAATGTATTTCATTTAAGTAATTAGTATGAAACTAAGATATTTCTAGCCGAGCGAAGCCGGGTGGGTCAGCTAGTAGTATATAAAACAGTATAATAACAAAAACATGGTCTTTGACATATGCTGCTTCAAAGCAATAGAGCGTGTAGATTGGGCCAAAAGAAGAAAACAATAGTACTGGATGGGGGGTATATATCCCTCCGTTTAGGCGGGAGGGGCAATTTTAAGAAAAGTTGACTTCAAATAGAAAAATAACTTTAAAAAAACAATGGTAATATCTGGACAAAAATCTATTGCTCATCTTAAAGCCAGAAATCCATTCTTTAGTTTTATTTTTAAATAAAGTTTTTTTAGTTGATAGTTTTTGAAAAATTTACTTTCAAGCTCAAAATTTTGAGAAAAAGACGACGACAACTAAAACATTCGCTTCAGATAACTCACTGGTGGGTATTGAACTGAGTACTGTTTTAGTTCGAGTTTTATATGGTTGACTTTAAAAAATCATAACTCCGTTTCTACTCATCCGATCTTCATGATTAAGATCTTAAAATAAAGCCAACATGACACGCTTCACAGTATAAAAAAATAATTGAAAAGGGGCAAACGATTTCACACAAGGAGTGAATGAGCCCCCTTCAATTCGATTTGCAGCATTCTAAATTCAAAAGTTGATGAAAAATTTCACAATTTGAATTGATTTTTAGCTCAAATTGAAGCCCATTTAATTATTCTGAAATGGTAATAAAGCAAAGTTATAATCGGAAACCAGGCCTTAAAGGTTAAAATAGCCATTAACTGAAAAAACAGCGAAAATTTTTCGGTTTTATGCATATCTCACAAAGTTGCGTTCGGCGCTCGAGGTCGAAAACTTGGATTAATGGTAAATACAACACCATAAACAACTCATCTAAAAATCAGAACTACCGGATCAGAGGTAGAGCCCTCCCACCCCGAAGAAAAAGGTTACTAGACTGAAAACGGTGAAGTTGATCATGTTAATTTCAGTTTTCTCAAAAACTAGAAGTCATTTTAGCATTTGGTTTTCAGTTTTTAACTAAAAATGAATAAGTGCATTGAAAATCAAAAACAAAAATAGTACTTAATACTATAAAATAAAAAAAAAATAGATTGACACAACAAAATCGTTTTTTTGTCAAAATTTTGAGTTTGAAAGTAAATTTTTCAAAAACTATCAACTAAAAAAACTTTATTTAAAAATAAAATTAAAGAATGGATTTCTGGCTTTAAGATGAGCAATGGATTTTTGTCCAGATATTACCATTGTTTTTTTTAAAGTTATCTTTCTATTTGAAGTCAACTTTTCTTAAAATTGCCCCTCCCGCCTAAACGGGGGGATATATACCCCCCATCCAGTACTATTGTTTTCTTCTTTTGGCCCAATCTACACGCTCTATTGCTTTGATGCAGCATATGTCAAAGACCATGTTTTTGTTATTATACTGTTTTATATACTACTTGTTGTTTTAAATTTTGTATTGCTATATTTTGAGAAGCCGTCCCTTGGAAACTGTTATGTCTACAGAACCGGCTTTCGACTCAAATTGAAGCAAATTAAGTAAGGTTGAAATCGTAGAGCAATGTTTTATTCGGAAATTAAGGCGTAATGGTTAAAATGGCCAATAAGTGAAAAAACCGCGAACAATTCGCGGTTTTTTGGATTTTTACCAATGTTGCGTTCGGCGCTCAAGGTCGAAAAATCGGATTTATTACTAGGCCAACATCATAAACAACTCAGCAAAAAATCAGAACTACTGGACCTGACGCAAGGTCTAATGTATATAGTTACTGGACTATATGTCATTTTTCTCGTTTTAAGTTTGAGAACAACTAAAATGCCTATTCGCGTACTTACCAAAACTACGAAAAAACGTTCTGTCAAAGTTAATATAAAAAATAAAATTGCAGCAAAACTCGTAGAAATTCGAAGTTTTCAAAAGTAAATGAACAGATTGAGAAATAGCAGACGAGAACCGAAATGCATACCTACGTATTAAAAATAATAGTTTAAACTTAAAAAATAAAAGTTGTTTTCAATTTTGTTTTATTATGATTTTGCTTATATTTAACGATGTTTGCGGTCTTTAATGTGTTAAAAAGTATTTCAAATAATTAAACAGACCACAAACTTCGCTATAACATTTTTCGCGATTAAATTGCATAGATAATTAAATTAAATTTGAAACAAAAATCTATTTAAATGAAAATATAACATCCCTGGCAGGGAGTATAAAAAAGCTTATGTCCACAGTACACAGTACACTTATGTGTTCTGTGGGGTAATTTATTTGTTTAGCATTTTTTGTGACGACGCCATATACGGCATTTGTATGTGCATGCGTGTATATATCATATGTGTGTGGACTGAATCTTCTCAAAATATGCCCAGATGTTTCATTGAAGATAGCAATTCTTGATTTTAAAATCAAATCTTTCAGATTTCAATGAAAAACGACATTAAACTATCACTTTCAAAATGCGTCGTCGCATTGGTCGGTTGTTTTTTTTATTGAGCCCGGAAGTTATAATCAGAGATTATCAAATAAAGATGTCTATCTTTCTTATATCTTTAAAAACCATTTGTTTACATTGTTGTATTTGTAATTTCATTTCGGGTCGAAGAATGTGTTTGTTTTTCACTGTTCTCCACTAATACTTTGCAAATCTAATCCATCCAGCTGTTCGTTTCAGCTTGTGGGCAAATCATACTGATAGCCGAGGATTGCCTTCTATATTTGATAAAATCTCTGGCTATAATCTTGTTTTTATTCGTGGACGGATCAATTTAAATTTATACGTAGACGTACAGTTGAAATAAATTATCGCGGCCGTAGTGTTCGTTCGATCCAAGTGTACTTCTATCCCAACAATGATGTTGACATTTTGGGGACATGCGGGTGAGTGTTGAAGAAATATCTATTTAGATGCTAGAAGCTAGAGTTGTTGGAATTCATATCATCTATGAGAGAGTCCCCCCAGTAAAAAGAAGATTCGTAGAGATTTTCAACGGATCTCAGATAGCACGAGGCCGATCTACAATAGATCCGTAATTTTTTTAATGGAAAATCTCTACGAACTAATAGATCAAGATCCGGCAGCAAATTGGGGTGAATGCATAATCAAAATATGAGTATGAGGGTTGTAGGTGCATGCATCTTGATATCGAATGCAAAGTCGGGCAGGATTTCTTGGACGCCCAGGATTCTTTGATCGTTAATTATTTGAGAAATAAACAAAAAGACGTCGATATGAAAGGATGTAAAAAAAACTTCTGCCTCCGCAGTGATAGACAAAAAATTCTGAGGGTTGCATCTACATAATTCGTCGGCTTAAATGGCTAAAATAAGGGAAGAAGCTAGGTTAAGTGCAAATATTTCCACAGTCGAGAGTGTAATTTAAAGTTCTTCATACCGAAAAAGAAAATTAAAAGAAACCACCACGACCACTTAGTTGAAAGAAGTTCCAATTTGAGAGTTTAAGGAAAAGAAATCAAACCCCACATTTTTATGTTGTTTTGGCAATTTAAACCGACGAATTAGACGTAATATATATCAAAAACTGTAATATATTATGCATTATTCCAAAAATTTGCAAATTGATTCAATATTTTCGAAAAGTATAACGGTTTTTGAAATTCTTATAAAAAATTGAACTTTGTTGCTTGTAAAGTTAAAACCAAAAGTTTTTCTATCCAAAAATTTTTGGAACAGAAATTGGGAAACAATTGGTGACAAATAGTAATAATTGACTGTTTTGGTCATGTCATGTATTACAACAAGAACAAAGAAAACAAGAAAGCATAATTTAAATAACAAAAACCAGGAAGGAATGTTGTTTGTATGATAAAATAATGTAAATGAACACTAAAAAATCTTGAAACAATACTGTATTTTCTAGTAAATAAGTACCTAACAAATGCGAACATAATAAGCAATCAAGCTTATTTATGAGTTTCACGTGAACAACATTCCACACGAAAAAATTGAAATTTCACTTTTCGCCTATTGTGAGTTTCACCCCCGGGTGGCAGACTAGCAAGGTGCTCTTTTGGGCGTTTTTGTTTCTTATATACATAAATGACGCGAAATCTTTTTTAAAACACTGTAAAACCGTTTTTAACCAAGACAAACTAAATGAACACCTACAACATATTAATATGTGACTTAATGCCAAAAACTTAGCCTTAACGTGAATAAATCTAGTTGGTTTTCTAAGGCGTAGGTATAAGACCAGTGTAAACAATGGAAATCGTAATTATGTTACATAATGCTACAGTGCACATTTTTTGTATTGCTCCACAATCTTGTTCGGGTGTCAGAATTCTATAAAACAACGTATGCAGCTTCTGCTGCAACTGAGAACGTTAAGTTGGATGAACGTGGAACATCATACAATGCAATAATATTCATTTTTAAAATGAAACATGGAATACTCCCCCAGTACCTTGAGGGCAATCTAACATGGGTAGCAGAAGTTCAACCCTACAACTTGAAGAACAATGAGGATCTCAGACAAATTCCAAGCAATAGTAGTAGAACGCTAGAGTATTTTTTTCCAAATGTTTGATTCCTTAGCTTACAAAGGCATTTTAAATCTTCTTAAATATAAAAGCATTTGGTGAAACCAAAAAACACAATTTTTAAGGTTAAAAATTAAAAGCCTTTCGTGAAAATGGCCCTTAAACTTTTAAATTTTAATTGATATCTTAATATTTCAACCTTGTTGTTGTAGTGCCTCGTGGCATGATGGTTAGTGCGTAGGAATGTCATGCCAAAGGTATGGAGCCGATTCCCAGCCGTGCCACCTAAAAACAAATGTTTTATCCGAGGTACTGCCTCTTGCGAGGAACTGACAAATCCTCCAAGAGTAACTTGTCTTGAAAAAGTGCTTCTCATCTAGCCGTGTGGACTCGGCATAAAATTGTAGGTCGTTCCATTCCTGCCAACAACACGCACACAGGAATGGTTGAGAGTTGTAAGTCACTAGGCTCTGGTTCTCCACGAGCTGGTGTGCCACCCAATTTATTTCATTTCAACCTTAAATTTGTAATGTACTAGTTTTCTTTTATATTTTAAAATAATCATAATTAAGTCACAAAATTGAATACAAATTGTATGGAGAAAAACAAAAATGTATTTTGTAAAAGTTCATGGAACTAATAAATCTTATTTGTATTACTATTGTTAATATTATTATACATAAACAAGTCGAGCGTTGTACTTTGCTTAGTTTTTCGCAGTTTACCGCTTTATAAAGCAGTCCACCATATTGCAACACCATAAGTGAGAATAGGTCCAATCACCAAAGTATATAGCCAGAGGGTAATACGAGGCTGAAGGCCATATTTATTCCCAACGCGTTTTTAACTCTTTCTTGTATATAATGTTTCCAGCTTAACTTTTTGTCTAAAATATTAACTTGAGAATAGTTGTTTTTTATGAGGGTTAACACCAAGACCACACCGGTTAGCCTATTTAAAGCGTTTTGTAAGAGTTCTTTTAAGGCAGTGGCTATGTAACTTTATTCTACTTTCGAATCCATTCGAAAGTTGTTTTCAAAGCTCATTGGTTTACGTAATATGTATGAAAGTGGGATTAAATTTTAGTGCTTCCGTAAAGATTTGGTAAAGATTTAGCGAGCTGTGATTTTGCGAATTCGAAATTTTTTTGTTTTGTAGAATCGAGTTACATAGTTGGGCCCCTGGTACGGCAATAGCGACATCGTCCGGATAGGCAATCACTCTGTAACACTCCGCTTCCAGGAATGTTAGCAGCTCATTTATCACCAAGTTCCAGAGAAGGGGAGATAGGACACCGCCTTGCGGCGTACCTCTACTTACAGACCTTCTAGCAGAAAATTACTACTACTAAAATTAAATGCAAATAGTAAATAATGTAAATGTAATACAGTTATTCTTTTTTATTGCTTGAAGATGTCTTCTACATGCCCTCTGGTTCTCAATTTGATTTTTGATCATTTATTTGTGATTTTCAATTGCGTGTTAGTTATTTTTTTTTTAATATTATTTATTTATTGAAAACTGTTATACATATAATATGCTTATTAAAGTATAATCATCTGCCAAACATAACGACAAATTTGGAATTTTTCACTATAGTGTTTAAAGCTTTATACGGAAGGTTCTTGCTTTTGAATATTCGAATCAGCATCCTTCAAATTGGCAGCTGTAGATATTTTACGCTGCGATGGCGAAGAATTTGAGATTGGTGCAGTTGTATCAGCAGATAAAGAAACATCTTCATAGTTGGATTCATCATCGACAAGGGGCAATGGCGGTGGTGTAGTTGAGACAGCTGTTGCTGCAGCAACAACAACATCATTCGATTCGAAGAGATTGGCGGTTGCATTAGCAGCGGGAGCATTGGTAGATGCGCTCGCATCACTTAGATGTTCTGCTGCTGATGCAGCTCCATCAGCGGTACCCCGCAGCATGTCAACTGGCTCATCACCGGGAAGTTGTGAATATTCTATAAGAGATTTAGATTGAGATTTATAAATACATACATTGATTAAATGGATATATTCGTAAAAATTAAACTAACCTTGCTGTGGACTCTCCCTTGTGAAAAGACCCATTTTGGGATCAATAGCTGGACGATATTCAGCATCGGGTTCACGTTCTGATGTTGTTGATCCACTAAAGCCACTTATTTCATTTCTACCACCAACTAGATGAGTCGGAGCTCGGGGATTACTTGTTTGAAGTTGTTGGTTATGTGATGTTTTTCTAGTTTTATCCGCCTTACGCCAAAGGATTATTTCCTTTGATTAAAAATAATTAGAATTTAATTAACAGTTGATAAAATAAAGAGAAAAAGATAGAGCATATTGTACATCCTAGAATTTGTATAAAAATATGTACCTGCTGTTTAAAATAGCGGCGATCCTCAGTATCCATTAGAACAAGATTCAAAAAATATTTCACAGAAAACTTCTTGCTTATATCCTTCATTGTAGGAGTCAGGCTATAGCCACCCAAAAATACACGTATTGGTATACTTTCACCTTTACAAAACGAATAAAATGTCATTATTTCAACTGCGCACATCAATTTAAACCAAGACTAACCTTTCACTGGAGCACCATCCATTATTTCATATTTTGCAATATTTTCATTCTCCGTAAATATATTAGGTCCCGAACCAGTAGATTCTCGCTTGATGATTGTAATTTCCATATGTTTAATTTTAATGCGCACAAGAAGGAAATAAATTTTGCCAACAATCACATCTTTCAAATGGTATCTATTTACGTTGCATTACACAATAGTTTTAAAATACTCGAACTTTATTTTAGCACGGAATACTCACTTCGATTTGTTATACTCAAATTCAATGTGCAGACAATCTTCAATGCCAACTTCCATCTTAATCGGAATATTAGTATCAGGATAAGTACACAAAGTATGAACAGCTATATCTACTTCCTTGGCAATGTCACTTAATCGTCGAACAATTGTTGCCCGAAGAAAATATCTTAGACGAACATTAGAGCCATTGTAAACCTCAAATGGTTTCTCAACATTGGGAAACTCAAATGGATAGCTTGTATTCTGAATAAGATCGCCTGGTCGAGCCAATTCCTTTATAATGGTCTTAAACTCATGATGATTACCACGATCGTAGAATAGTTCAATCTGACCAATGAACTCTATTTTGATACCTTGATGTTCAAGTCGGCTTCCGGGTTTCTTAAGTGTAACATTTACCTAGGGTTAATTTAAGACAGACAATCAAAATAAAGAAGAAGTAGGTTCTGAATCAATTTCCAAACCTTTCCTGAGACAGGCTCTCCATCATAGTAAAGAAGACATTTTTCTTTTTTGCCGTCTTCCGTCTTCAGTTCCACCAATTTACGGTTCTCTGCTCCATCAAACACAATATCAAGCTCTGCCGACTGACCGAATCCGAGAAAATGCATGCTTAGTTAAGCTATTTCCAACAAGTCTGATACTTAACGAGAAACTGGAAGAAGACAAATATTAATCAATAAAGCAAGCTAGCAACATGAATTTTTGGATGCTAAAAATGCTGCTGTGTCATTAGATAAAATAAATATAATTCAGTTGGTGGAGAACCAGGGCTTAGTGGCTAACAGCTCTTCACCGTTCCTACACGTTGTTAACTGGCAAGAAAGGAGGCAACTTACAATTTTCTGCCGACTTCGAACGGGTAAGTGGCACTTTCCATGACAAAAAATCGACCGCAGACCTCCAGCGTGTAACTCCAACCATTACACTTAGGGGTACTTCAACTACTTTATGACTTAGGACTAGATCAATCAATATCACCGTAAAGCTGAACTGATGTCCAAAAAAAAGATAACTACACTCGGAAACTGGGTGTAGTGACTTATTTAAAGATTTCTAACATTCAAAGGATTTACTTAAGTCGAACCCGAAACATATCTATCCTAACTGCATCAAAACTAAGCTCGTCACAGTTTCATTTTTGAACTTGTTGTCTTTCTCAGAAGGCATAAACCATAGAGCCCATTCGAACCATGAAGAGAATCATTTTATCTTTGACTTGAACATACACCTGAAATATTATGGATCTTAACTCACATCAGGACATTTGATTATCTTGGCAAAGACAATGAGATGAGACAACCCGAAGCTTTTGAGGTAAACGTTTTTTCTCACTTTCACCAAGGCAGGGTCTTCACTGTAAGTAGAAATTATCCGTTTTCAACAAGTCACAAAAAAGTCTGTCAGTTTTATCGAAAGTAGTAAATGGTGTGCTTGCGATAAGTCGTGGCGAACGCCACCGAGCACCTACACAACCGACTAAACGGATGACTGATTTATTGACGTACGAGTCGGGGGTTCTAGGGGATTCTACAAAACAATTTATATTACGCCCCTCAAGTTATTTTACATTTCGAAGATGCAGCAAACAGCAACAATTTTGGGTTCCATCTTTTGATTGCTAAGTTTTAGATTGTCCTCTAATTTCATTTCCACAAAAACGAAGATAACTCAATAAGAAGATAAGGCCAGTTTGCAAATTGGCCTGCACAACTTCCCAGCAAAATGCATTACATTGAGAAATTGATGATCTGTCGTTGAACTTTGATGTGCTTATAACGATAGGTATGTAATTATTAAGAATGCAATCACTTTAATAACTTTAGTTTCGTTTCATTCAATAAAAGAACAAAGAATTTATAGTAATATAATCGATTTTAAACTTTTAAATATTGGTATTAAAGCTATTTGGAAGTGAATTGAAATCTCTTAAAATGTACCTACTCACTGTTCTTTATGAACTGGTAAAACACCAACAATTAACAATGATATATAATAATTCAACTCAATTTACGATTGAAGGTTTCTTCGATAGCGAAAAATGTAATAATCAATTAATTTTAGGACAAGTAAAAGTTATTAAAACAACAAAAAGGAATTGCTTAACTTTCAAATTGGATGAGAAATTCAACACAATTTATTTTTATTTTACTTAAAATAGGCGAGGCGTGTTCATATCTTTTCTTGAATTTGATTAAGGTGAACTGTCAAAAAATTTATAAATTTTGAAAAGAGGGTGAGAACACAATTTCATGGAAATATACATTAATCTTCCAACACAATGCGCGGCATGCGGCTATGGGCTGATCTGCGTTCTTTTTTTGCAACAAGTGGGTAGGTCTGTTCGTGTACTTCCCAAGCCTCCCAATTTCTACTCAAAGCTCCGAAGTTCTGTCAAAGTTCATATAAAAAAATGAAATTGACAGAAGTTTGGACTGAAATGGGTAGTTTTGGGAAGTACACGAACAAAGGTGGTGTGTTTTTTAAAACCCCGAAGTAGGTATAATTGAACTGATTGCGTGAGTTTAGATTAGTGTATGATTATGTTGATGCTATGTTCCCACCAAAACACAATCCGAGATTTCAGCAAAAAAAAAAAAAAAATACGAGATTTCAAATTGGTGGAGCGGAATTTCATTAAGATTTCGTTGAAATCCAGAATTTTTATTGAGATTTCGTTGAAATTTCTATAAATCTTATTCCAGTGGTTCAAAATATCAAAAGTTTTCAACCGAAATCTGGGATTTCATTTTGGTGGGAACATAGCATTACAAAAGTAATTTTTATTAAAAATTGACCGATATATACCCATTCAAACTTTACCATTTGTTATAATTTTTTTGCAGTTTTGACCCCAAAGCCGCTTTTTCGGTACTTCATGAGAAATTTCACATTCGTAAAAATATTCGAACTCAAGATTTTGATGAAATATGAAATTAAGATTATTGAGAACATTAGGTATATTTAAACAGTAGGTAAGCCCACATTTTTGTTTTCCGGCTGTTTTTAAATGCTTCTAGGCCTACGAGCTGAGCGGCTGGACCGATTATTTAAAGGCTTGGTACTATACTCTATCCAACAAAAATTGTCAGTACAGGAAAGATAGGACGTGTGCTTCTCAGTCTGGTTGCATTCGCTTGCATACAACTGTCTCAAGCTCTCAAGTTAATGCTCTCACAGGGTTTCCATATTTGAATTTTGAATTGCCGCAGATCGTGAAAACTAAAAAACAATATGGAATCAATAGTTTCAAGTATTTACTTTATTTCTAAATATATTTTAAGGTTCTATTTTTCCTTTTTCAATATAAATGGGATATAAATGATGTGATATTTATAATTAAGGGCATATTGCACGTATAGTTAGAGCAAAAGTAGGTTTCTAGACGTTTCTATGTCGAGATTTTTATTTGTAAAAATAGTTTATTGTCTCTTGTATTGTGCGAAAAAAGAATCTGGTACTCATATGTACACCATTTTTTTTATTGAGATTTCTTTAGTAGAGTACCTTAGAAAATTTTGAATGTTTTTTCACAAAAAAAGCCTTTTTTGTGTAGGTTCACATTCGAACAGTATATTTTATACTCGAATGGAGTTGTATGAGCTCATGAGAGATTCAGGGCTCCAAACACTGAAAACAAAATTCAAATTTTTTTTGAAAAATTGTTTTAATTCTTTCATAAAAAAACTATAAAACAACAAATTATTAAAAAAAAAATTAAAAAAACTAACTGCAACGTTACCAAAACATGCGTAATACCGAGTTATGATTAGGAACAGGGTTGTCAGATTGGGCCATTTATCATAAATTGGGCTATCTTTTTCCTTAATTTGCGACAAGAATTTGAAAACTACTACTAAGGCCTAATAAGCTCTCTTATGGTTTGATAACATATATTACAAGCTGAAGGCCTAAATTATATAATTTCAGCAATTTTGATTTTTCAAGAATTCTATGACCTAGTGTAAATCGGGTCACCAAAACTAATTCAACGCCAAATCATTCATCACAATCGGTTTTGTCGTTGAATTGTTACAAAAGGACAAGCGAATAGACGAACATAGGCCCACAATTTGCCACCAAAAATCCGCCATTTTGTTTTTTCGAGAATTTCATGTACTTAGTTTTACTCGCGTCATCAAGACAAATCCAATGAGGTATAATTTTTCAAAATCGGCATAATGGACACTCGAATACACATACATTCCCAAAATCACTATTTCCCGCCTAAAAGCCGCCATTTGGATTTTAAAGAAATTCAGGTACCCCTTGTTAATCGCGCCGTCAAGCCGAATCCAATGCCGTATCATTTGTTGTAATCGGTTCAGTGGTTGAGGAGTTACGTGCGGACAAAAATAGATATCTACAAAAACACCATCGGTAATAAGCATCAACAAAATAATTCTAAAACTCAATTTTGGTTTTCCTATTAATTTTTATAGTAGGTACTTCAACTAAAAAAAAATGTTTTCAGTAAAGCAGACCCATCTGCTGAATTAATTCCGGTTATTGGGGTATCTTGCCCCAGTGTGCGACGGTCATGTTGGAGCGTACGAAATGTTTCAAAGAATTACAACAACAATTCATGTATGTTAATCAGTGGGTTAGCACCTTTTGAAAAAAGCTCGCCCATAAGCCCTGTAGTGACAATTTTTCCTGGATAGACTATATGTACAAGGATAGTTTAATTTGTCATGTAGTCATTGTATATGAATTCTATAGTATTCTCATGAAGAAAAAAAGCTCGTGGCCATCTATGCGTCCAAATGTCATACTAATTTTTGTTAAGGGATCTCGGTAAGGCGATCAAAGCGAACCTATCGACCAAATGTCTACCTACAAAATCGTGTTCCATGAGAATACTATAGATTGGATATACAATGATGTAGTACCAAAAAACGGGCCAAAAGATGCAAAAAATGATAGCAAACGGTAAAGTTTCAAAAGGCTATTTTTGGCAATTTTAAATAAAAACTACTTTTTGCACATGTATATTAAAGATCTTAGTCTTTTCTTTGTTTTGTTGGAGTATGCCTTGAATCGACGATCTTTGCTCCAAAAAAATTAATGCGCAAATAAGGAAAAAACTTAAAAATCTTTGATTTTTCGATTTTTTTTGTTGGTTTTGTTCTTTTTTCTTGCTTTCATTTTTTGAAAAATCAAAAGAGTCTATAAAAATATTTCACATGGAAGGGTGTTTTTTTGAGGGGGAGAGGGAGGAGTTGCATCAAACATCATCAAGTCCTGTAACCCCGGTTGGGGCATAGGGCGCCAACAAACCGTTTCTATCCTTCACGGTCTGCAGATAGATATTTTAACTGTGGCCACGTCTTTCTCTGGGAGTCTGCTTCTGCTAGAACTATTGATTTCCATGTTGTTCTTGGTCTTCCAACCCGCCGTGCACCCTGAGGATTCCATTCAAATGACTGCTTTGCAATTTCATCGTTTGGTTTCCTTATTGTGTGACCAATCCATTGCCATTTACGCTTTCTTATGTCAACGTCCAGCCGCTCTTGACTTGTCTGGCGCCACAATTCCTCGTTTGATATAATTTGTGGCCAGTGAATTTTTAGAATATGGCGTAGACAACGGTTCACAAAAGCCTGCAATTTCTTTGAGATGGTAGTCGTGACTTTCCAGGTTTCGCAAGCATATAACAGCACGGATTTGACATTGGATTCGAAGAATCTCAACTTTGTGCGCAAGGATATTTGACATGATTTCCAAATTTGGGAGAGAGAACCGAAGGCTGCGCGAGCCTTATTTATTCTACTTTGAACGACCAGATCAGTACCACCATTTGCTGAAGTTGCATCAAACAGAAAAATTAATTTTGGTGCAAGGTAAGCACAATGACACATGTTTTTAAGGTAGTTTTGAATGCTGAATCAAATGACATTGCTTTTCATGACAAATGAACCATTGATGCCAAGTTTCATCGACGAACCAGTATTTTCTACTGGTTTCCGGAAATATTTTACTTTTATACTGAAAACATAGTCATGTTTACATAAAAATGACAATAACTTTTTTTCACGGTGGCTGTATCGACTTGGTTTTAGTTTCATTTGATTCAGCATTCAAAACTACCTTAAAAACATGTGTCATATTATGCTTATGTTGCACCAAAGCTAATTTTTCTGTTTGATACACCTCAATTTCCCCCCTCTCCCCTTAAAAAAAAAAAAACCCTTCCATGTGAAATATTTTTATAGACTCTTGATTTTTCATTCTCATAAACATAATACATGAAACGTTTTCACCAAGTTTCATGATGGTACTAGTTTTTTTGTTTTATTTACCCTATTTTACCTGTACCTACTATATTCAATATAGCCTATTGAATAGATCGGAAAACGAGGGGTATAAAGGAACAATCACGTGCAAGGGTTTTTATTATTGAATATGTTTGTTTGGCCTGAAACCGAAAATGCTTCTAAATTCACCCATGCGTTTCTGAGAGAATGGTCACATTGGCCATTTTTCAATATGTTTGGTATAACTCGGAAACTAAGCCGAATTTGACAATTTTTCACTTGAAACTTTTTGTTAAAAATTAGATTTTCTATTGAAATTGATAGTTTAAACAATTTTATAAAAAAAAAATTAAAGCAGAAAAAGTAAACAAAAACCAACCTAAAAAAAAAAAATCAAAGATTTCTAAATTTTTTAATAAATTGTGCATAACTTTTTTTTAAGCAAAGCCATGCATAAACAAAATAAAGTAGAGACTAAGACGGTGTCCACATTGGGTATGAAAAAGTGGATTTTTAATGACTTTTCAGTATTCACATCTCACTTCAATGAAGGAGTGGGAGCGAGATATGAATACTGAAAAGTCATTAAAAATTCACTTTTTCATACCCAATGTGGACACCGTCTAAAGGCGTTAATATGGGATGTTCAAAATTGACAGAGATATGCTCATTCAAACTTAACCATTTCTTATAATTTTTCACAATTTTAGCCCGAAAGCCCCTTTTTCGGTACAATATGGCAACTTTCACATTCGTAAAAATGTTCGAAAACAAGAGTTTGATATAATTTGACATTACGACTATAGAGAATATTAAAAAAGTATGTAAGTTAGCAATTTTGTCTTTCGGATGATTTTAAATGCTTTCAGAGCTTATTTTATAATTAATATAAGATTTGGTGCAAGGTGCCAGGAATATTTAATTTGTCATAAAATACCAAAAAATAAGCTTTTGGGCATAAACTGCGAAAAATGATAATGTTTGAATGGCTATATCTCTCTCAGTTTTCAAATAGTATGGATTTTGTAACATGTCATATTAAGGCCTTAAAACTCTCTCTTTACTTTTATAAGCATGTCTTGAGCGAATTTTTACCCCAAACAAAAAATTATGCGCTATTTAAAATTAAAAATTAAAAATCTTAGATTTTTCGATTTGCTTATGTTAGTTTTTGTTAACTTTTCCTGCCTAATTTGTTTTTATGAAATTTTTTAAACTATCCATTTCGATAGAAAATTTAATTTTGATTAAACAATTTTGAGTGTAAAATTGTCAAATATGAGTTATACCAAAAATATTGAACAGTAGCCAGTGTGACCATTCTCTCAGATACGCATGGGTGAATTTAGTAGCATTTTCGTTTTTAAACAAGCTTATGGGCCAAACAAACATATTCGAAAATAAAAACCTTTGCACGTAATTGTTCCTTTTTAAAAGGTCTATTCAATAGGCTAATAGTCTACACGAAGTGAGGGGAAAGAGGCGGAAAGCGTCAAGTTCTAGTTGTGAAAATGAAAATGCCAAGTTACGTATAATATAAAAACATATTTAAACAATCATTTTATTTTATTATTTCGTATAAAAAACTCAAATATTGCTGCTCAGGATTGAATAAAAATATAAAACAAAATCCCACTCCGAGCGAGGTGTCGTCGCTTATCCAATCAGAAGTGCCGCTTGAAGCTCACTGCGTGGTCGCAACCATATGTTTAAATTTTTTGTTGCCACTCAGGATTGTTTCGTTTTGCCGCTCACTGCATGGCCAACCCCTAAGCTGAAGCTATACTTTTTAGTTTATTCAATTATGTACATACAAGACGCGTTTTATTGGAAAAGGTTATAGCTAGCGCAGTAAAATTTCCCTCGGTGAACAACAACAACCAAAAAGTGTCGATAAATAAGGCAGTATAAAAGTTGAAGTTTAAATTTAGATGACGCTAGACTTGGGGAGAATATAATTCTTATTTTTTATTAATTATCTTTTCTTGTAATAGAAAGTATATAGCGTTTTATTGGCGCTTGTATTGATGCGCTAGCTATAACTACCAATAAATCGCACTAACAATCAATTAGTTCCACTTAGAACTTTTCGAGAACTAGCCAAAATCAGTTGAGGTCCTTGGGACAAATCGAAAAATAGTTTTTAAAAAAAGACAAACCATTGCTGTAAAAAGACAAAAACTATGTTTAATCCAAATCGGTAAAGTTAACGTATGGGGAGAGTTTTAAAACCTTAGGGGAGGGCCAGTTGTACAAATATTTAACTCGCGGTTCAGCAATTTTAGCTCATTGACTTTTGGCGAATTAACTAAAGTTCAACGATGGTTAAGGCATTAAATTGGCTACTATAACATACTTGAACCTTGAACCATCGCTGAACCCCAGTAATCTCGCAGAAATCAGCCAGTAAAAATATTTGAACCACGTTTGTACAACAGGTCCTTACAATTTACAAACAAGTAGTACCAGTACCTCGTGGCATAATGGTAAGTGCGTTGGATTGTCATCCCGAAAGTCTGGGTTCGATTCCCAGCCGCTGCCAACTTAGGCACCAGTTATAGCTATCATTGATACTCATAATTGAAAATTTTGTTCCTCAATTTTAAGGTGTTTAGATAGCAAAATCATTTATTATTATGTTGGACGAATAAAGTTTAAGATTTATTAATATTTCTAGCCAAAAAAAAAATTGAAATAGGCCCAAACTTCCGTATAAAAAGACTTTGAATATTTGAATGATCATTGGTAGGGTGGTTCAATCATTGAAATAATAAAACTCATTTTATGTGAAAGCCTGGGCCAAAATGAAGTCTTTTTTGACTAAAAATAATAATCAAGACATTTGATTTGTTTTTCGCAACAAAATAATAACTGATTTGGCTTTCTTAACGTCCCAAAATCAATCGTTAAAATTTTCAATGATGAGTTTCAATGGTAGCTATAACTGGCGCCTTAAAAAAATGTTTTTTTTTTCGAGGTACTGCCTCTTGCGAGCAACTGACAAATCCTGCCAGAGTATACTTGCCATGAAAGCGCTTCTCATCTAGCCGTTCCATCGGACTTGGTCAAAAGTTGTAGGTCCCCTCCATTCCTGCCAACAACACGCACACAAGAATGGTTGAGAGTTGTAAGTCACTAGGCCCTGGTTTTCCACGAGCTGTTGCGCTGCTAAATTTACTTATTCCAAATCAAGCATCTCTAGCATTATGGCCCATAACAAAGGTAATAAAAGTACCCACTAAGAATATACCACAAGTTAATATGTATATGTATATGGTAACCATAGACACACAGACACACCCGAGCTCTATTTCACCCCCGAACCATTCTTCGCCATAATCATCGCAGTCGTGGTTGGTGTTATGGCTCAAAGCATGAGCTATGCACATACGTTGTTTTACCGGTATGTACTTCGACATTCATATTGAAAGCTCTTTGTATCCCCATTTATTGCCCAGAAACAACAAGAGTAGAAGGAATGTTGATATAAAACCCAACTGGAGCTACCCAGCCCACATCATTACGCAGCAAGATACTTACAAAGTCGGTCGCAAATAGAAAGACATACAAAAAATCAAGTAACGCATATTTAAGAAAAGTGGAAACGGCTGGATAGTGTGTATTTGGGGTCTTCGATTCTTAGGAATTTAAAGGATACAAATTGAGATCAATCAGAAAGTGTGAAAAAACCCACAAAGTTTCGCAAAACATAAAAGTGAATTTGAAACTTAAGGATAAATATGAAACTTTTACATATAACGGTGAGTGTGTGCTGTGATAAATTTTAAAATTTCAATTCTGATGGACACAACATCGTAGTTGAAACCTGTTTTGTGATATACTTTATAATATTTGAATATGTGACACAAGGACACTCAGATTTAATGTTTTTTTCACTTTCATTTCGTGTATCGTTGAAGTTGCAATTAATTGATATTAAGTCATCGCAAAGCAATGAATTGCATACGCCCGGTGGCGGTTTAATCTTATTTTGTTTGTTTTTTTTTTTGAGGTAATCATCTTAAAGTTTTTTGCAGCATAAATTCAATATAGTTAAAGTTTTAAGCGCACAAAAAGTAAAGAGGTAAATCAATTTGAAAAGATAAGTAATGACTGAGTGTATACAAAAATATCGTCCACATTATGACATCGTTAAAAAACAGATACAAATCTGGAGCGAACTACCGTGTTCGTGTCGTAGATACTTGGTCAAGATATAATAAATATTGTGCATAACATTAACAAGATTAAGCCAATGGAAATAATTTCCTAGTTAAAAAAATGAAATCGAGGAAAAATATAGTGTGACGCGACGGTTTTTTATTTTTCTTACTCAATTTGATTGCTTCTTTATTTTGTGCTGCAAGACGTTTAGAAAATTGAATGCATGTATGACGGTCGTACATAAATTTATGGTGATTTGTTCCAATTTGATAATAACTTTAAGCATTTCACCATAAAATAATGATTTTTTACCGGGTCAAAAATAAAGCCGTCATGACCATTGTATCATGAGTGGGGTCGAACAAAGTAGAGTGTCATGAATGGGTCTGTCTGTTTTAAGTAGGTTATTCGAGAGTGACCAATCGAGCAGGAATCAGCTCTTTATGGAGCAACATTAAAAACGTCTGAAGACAGCATTAATTGATCTAGTTATAATTTTTTGACGGTCATGTTTGCAATTATTACAGGAACAAGTTTCCCAACAAGTTCTCTTAACATTAATCAGATAGATTATGAGCTTAGTAAATGACATTGTGAAGAGTTTTACAATCATTAATAAAAACTATGAATAGTTGGCGTCCACTCAAGATTTTTATAGTATCGAAGGTTAATTATAAAAAAGGCTCGTTTTATAATATTAAACGAAAAAATTCTGAGAAGCTATCCGAAAAATAAACACCTACGCGGGGTCATAAGTCTACAGAACAAAAACTTCTGCTCATGAAAAGTAGAGTAAAGTATAAAATTTTAAGCAATCTTGAAAGCGATTTTTGTATTGCAATTCGAAGTATTTTCAGTAAAATATGTTAGCGCGTTTTTAACTAGTATTAAGGCTCTCCCAAACCGACGCGAAACATTCGCTGACGACACTTTTGTTGTTCTGCCATATTTTGTATCGTTGCTAATGATTCGCTATGATTTCGCGTTGGTTTGATATAGATTTAAGAGACGTGACAATTATGCTACATTTCCACCTAACGCTAATCTGAGTTTAATAAGATTTAGCTTCTTCAATCTCGAAGATTTACTATACAAATATACTTTGTAAATCTTGAAGATTAGAAATTAATCTTGTAAAATCTTCCTAGGACAAATACTTTTACAAATCAAACTTACCTATTCTTGGATGGCGCCGAAGGATTCGTTGATAGCTGAATACAGTTCTTCACAAGAACATTCTGTCTCACTTCCTCTTCATAAGAAAAAATGAAACACAATTTGCATTTTTAAAGGTGCTGTCAAAGTAAATCTTTTTTAAATCTTTTTGTTCGGTGAAAACATCAAAAAGATTTATTAAATCTGAACTGGAATAAGCCTTTGGTGGGATCATAGCATTACAGTGCATTTAAGGATTTACTGTTGGTTTGGAATTTTTTTTTTTGGTATGATTAAAATTTAAGAGGAATTCGTTATAATTAATGAGGGGACAAATTCAAAACTATTCTTTTCCACTTTTCAGAATTTTGAGTAAAACGAATAAACTGTTAAAAGCTACAAAAATGATATTAGTAGTGATTAGTTTTAACGCTAAGATATTAGTGACTAGTTTCAACGCTAAAATATAAGATTGGGAAGACCTTTATCTAATTATGGTTTTAAAGAAAATTTAAAATAATGTTCTTCTGTTTTAGTGGAGCGAATGAATTAAGTTCAAATAAAAAAGTTTAAGTGAGCTCTACTCTATATATTGCGTTTCGCCCAGATACAACAGTTTGGCTCATCAGTTAGATGCTGTTGTACCCTTCTAAGACGCAAATTTTGGTCGATGTTTAACGACTCATATAGAAATTCACAGCATGAATACACTGTGAATTCTATTTATCCAGGGAAATTTGATTAAATTCAGACACCTAGAAAACAAATGCCAGTGCTCAGGCTTTCTATAATTATGGTTTTGAAGAAAATTTAAAATAATGTTTTTCTGTTTTAGTGGAGCGAATGAATTAAGTTCAAACAAAGAAGTTTAAGTGAGTTCTACTCCATATATTGCGTTTCGCCAAGGTACAAAATAGTTGGGGTCATCAGTTAGATGGTATGTTGTACCCTTCTAAGACGCAAATTTTGGTCGATGTAATGGATATTCATCCAAAGTTGGAGTTCAATTCTTAAACCTACAGTTGAATTTTCAAAGAAAAAAGACTTAAGTCGTTTTTCCGCTGGAAAAAAAACTGTTAAATTTGTTTAAAAACAAATATTTTTAGCGTTTATCTCGCCTCTTGTTCGCCTGAACGAAAAAATGGTAAAGTATAGTTTTCTGAATCTGAATATACAAAAATGTATCAGGTACTATACGAATATTTTTTGAGAAATTAAATTTCAAGCTCAAATAAAAAAAAGCGATGTTTTTAAGTCGATATTTTTCAAAATTTTACGAAAATAAGTGCTGTTTTTGTGTTTAATTATCAATGCCCTCTTTATTTTTTAGTCCATTGCCGAAAACCAAATGTAAAAACCTTTTTTAGTTTTTGAGAAATTAAGAAAAAACAAAAGGTATTTTTGCCAATAAAGCCCGAAAAAAGGGTTTAATTCTGGTAAATTTATGAATAAATTAATTTTTTCGAGCTATTTTGGGAAAAGTACCTTTTTTTCTTAATTTCTCAAAAACTAAAAAAGATTTTTACATTTGGTTTTCGGTAATTGACTACAAAACAATGAGGGCATTAAATACTGGACACAAAAATAGGACTTAATTACGTGAAGTTTAGAAAAATTTTGACTTGCAAGAACGGAGTATTAGCTTTTAAAAAAAATTAAAGCACATTATCAAATGTGCTTTCGTTGATTTTTACTGTTTTTTTTTGCATTTAAAGTCAGTGTCCCTCCTGCCGGGAGATACAACTTTCCCCCATACAATTTGTTTCTTAGAATATACCCAAGAACCACACCCTCAAATACTTCCACTCAGGTCCGGGACACCCTGTATTTTCAGTTCCTTTGGAAATTGGTTAAACACGGACTGTGGTGAGTAAAATCTTAATAAAGAAAATTCTTGTTTTTTAGTGCATTTTTATCTTCACTTGTCAAACAATTTTATGTTAAATTCAACAATAATCCGGAATTATATCAATTTTTTGTTGTATTTACTTACTAGTTGGTACTAATATTTAATACAAAATAATTTCTTTGAATATGTGTTTGTTGGTATCTGGAGGTGTTTCCGCAACATTATATATTAAAAATTGCCAAGCAAAGAGAAGGTCTTTACCATTTCAAATAAAAAAAATAAGACATCAACACCTATCTTCTTAGACATTAATGATTATTTTCCCAACACGCCTTTCCGTTACAAAAATGTGGAGGTACTTTGACATAAAAAAAAGTATTTTTCCGAAAAGTGCCAACACTGAGATCTTACCTGTAGGTGCGTTTACTCAACATATATCATTCAAACATTTATCTTCTAAGACATCACGTTTGACATCTGGAAGAGTTTTCCCAACTCTACCTATCTTTTAAGACATCAACCGTTGTTTTCCCAACACGCCAGTTGGTATCTTGAGGCGTTTTCGTAATTTATTTTCATGTTCAAAATATTAATAACTACCAAAATATGTAAATTCCACCATTTAACATATAAAAAACTTTTTTCCCGAAAAGTGGCAACACTGACATTTTACTCAAAGATGCGTCTACACTGTTATTTTTTCAATCTGTGAACACTTCCGAAATTCTGTTTATGTTCAAAATATTAAAAACTAACAAAAAGGTGGAAGTCCCATCCCTTGACATAAGAAAAAGTATTTTCCCGAAAAGTGGCGACATTGAGATTTTAGCCGATAGTGCGCCTACTCAACATCTATCTTTGGAGACATCGACCGTTATTTCCAGCGTTACTGAATCAGTAAGTCAGTGAATCAATGATCATCGTTATATAATTTATTTAATCCGTTGAATAACTTACCATAGAGATAAAAATGCACTAAAAAACACGGCTAATGGCATATGTGATAATATCTTTAAGCGCGAATAAGTATAAGGAATGCAAAAGACACAGTTGTGTATTGTATTGCTGAAATGTAAAAAAACTATTCAAAATGATACTTCAACACTTCCTTGAATGACTCACCATGCTGAACGTGTGTTTTGAATTAAATTAGACACTCGCACAGTTCCATAAATACAAACTAGATTTTCTTTTTGTAACTCCTTTGTTTTTTTTAGTACCTCCTCTTATAGATGTATGCATAACCAAACAAACTAAAAATTCTGCAAACAAAATTCCAATCTGTCATCCATTAAACAAAAAAGTAATATATATTCGAAGTATTGTGTCTCCACCCAGAAATATACGAACCACGCCATTCATCGCCTTAACAAAAAAAAAAAATATGAAATAAAAGTAAAACGAACGCAAGAAATTAATAACACGTCTATTCTGTCAAAAAATAACGCAAACCACGTAGGATTTTAGTTACCGCACCCAAACGAGCCATTTATGTTTTGCGTTGCGCAACCAAAAATTGAATTTTTTAAAATGCATAGAGCATGATGGTGCAATACATCTTATCCACAATACGTACATATGAACATATATCACATAAGTATACGCCAGGAATGTCAATAGCAATTATCATCTCGGAACAATTGGCCCAAAAGATCACGCACAGCCAGCGTAGAAATAGTTTTGCGCTCGTCGTCGTTGATTATTCGCGCAGACTTGGTACCTCTTATGTTTTTTTTAAAACGACTACATCTGACTGCATCAGATGACAAGTCGCGTCACCATAACCTTCCAACAAGGTGCAACAAAAGCTGTTGGCCTTGTGCATTGAGTAGGTACAAAAAATCGCAACAATTATAAAGCTCTCAAATTTTCAACAACTATGGTCAGATATACTTAAGTAGATGAAGTACTATAGGTCTATAGTTGGTCAGGACTTCATAATATGTATGTATGTTGAAAACTCAATTGTGGTATCTTTTATCTGTTGCAGTTGCATTAAGAGAATATACTTTCCTGGTCTAGACGCCCCGCTAATATTCATGTTCAGCAGAAGTTGCAAATAATGTGTATGTCAATCAGAAGCCCAGATCAAAAAATCATCAGGCTTGCCCAAGTGTTTCCCATTTAACCTTGGCTGCTGTTGTTTATTACTATAATCGTTGGCATGAATGGAAATTTCTGTCAGAGATCTACTTCAATGGTTTACTTTTTTTGTTTGAAGTGATTGAATAAGAAATCAGTAAAACAACTTTAATACCAGCTTTAGCTTATTGTTATGGCGCAAAATAATAATAGAACTCAAATTGAAAACAGAATAAATTATTAATAGATAATTTTACTTCTAAAGTAAATTATACTAGTACTAAACAGATTCAATCCTGATAAGTGAGATCATGCTTTCAAAACCGCTATTTAGCTGACATTTTTTCTTTTGGTATAATTTTAATTTTCTTTAAAATAGGAAAATAATTAAACCAATTCAGAATTGAGAGATCTTAGAAATGTCTGAGTTCTCAGAAATAAGAACACAGTGGTGTAAAATTAAATTAAAAATGAAAGAGCCTTATGTTAAGGTATCAGTATACTAATTTAGCAACTTGCTAATTCAAAACAACTAACGAACTCTTTCTTAATTTTACCAGTAAGGAAAAGTCGGTCGGCAGAAGGTCAAAATGAACAAGATCTTAAACAATCCTTAAACATTTATCATGAAGTTATAGCCTATTGAATAAACCTTTTAAAAAGGAACAATTACGTGCAAGGGTTTTTATTATTGAATATGTTTATTTGGCTCATAAGCATGCTTAAAACCGAAAATGCTACTAAATTCACCCATGCGTTTCTGAGAGAATGGTCACACTGGCCACTTTTCAGTATTTTTGGTATAACTCGAAAATTAAGCTGAATTTGACAATTTGACGCATGATACTTTTTGTTCAAAATTTAATTTTCTATCGAAATGGATAGTTTGGAAAATTAACAAAATTAGCAGACCCTATCTTTGCTTCAAAAAAAGTTCTGCACAATTTATTAAAAAATTTAAATATCCTTGATTTTTCGATTTTTTTTAGGTTGGTTTTTGTTAACTTTTCCTGCTTAGATTTTTTCTTAAATTTTTTTGAACTATCCACTCCAATAGAAAATTTAATTTTGAACAAAAAGTATTATATGTAAAATTTTCAAATTTGGCTTAGTTTTCAAGTTACAACAAAAATATTGAAAAGTGGTCAGTGTGACCATTCTCTCAGAAACGCATGGGTGAATTCAGTAGCATTTTTGGCTTTAAACATGCTTATGGGCCAAACAAACATATTCAATAATAAAAACCCTTGCACGGCTATTACTTCATCGTCGATTTTCGATTTTTAAATATAGACATATTGGTCGAACTTTTTGTCGAATGGCCCATATCTAAAAATATTTTTTAAGTATTTTGTAAAATAAGAGCACTTCCCAAGTTCAAAGTGACAGCTTTGATATACCAGATTATAAAGAAGAATATTAACAAAAATCTGTTTAAGAAGGTTTTATAATACAAATTCTATATACTACTGAAATAAATCAGCTAAGTAGAAGACTTAGCATTAAGGATTGGACTTGTTGAATTATTGATTCAAAATAGCTTTTTATGGCCTTTAGTCCTATAAATTGGCGTTTCGTTCGGCTTACTCACTTGAACTCATCAGTGACATAGTGAGGGCTTTGTCATACGCAATTTATATTAAGTTCAGTTCAACTTACATGAATTTTTCAACGAAAATCCACTGTAAACTATATCCTAATCATTAAGCTGGAAGTTTTTTTGCCCTGGGCCAAAGTATTTTACTATGAGCTAAGTCCTTAAAAAAAACTTCCACACTATCATTTGCAGATGAAGAGGATGACAAGTTTTGTTCTGAAGTTCGGGGTTGGTTGTATATGTGCATTTAGGTGATGAAACGTTCACACAGCTGTTTTTCTGAATATTGATATTCCTCAATAAAAGTAAAGGAATGTCTCCAACTGGGGCTTTTACTTTGATTGCACTCAGCAAAAAATTACACTGCATGGTATGAAGATGACGATAATGGAGAAGATGAAATATTTGGCCTATCTATTTTTTTCATAATTGTTTGCTTTTAATTCCAAAATTTAGTAAAATGCACGATCGCAATTCCAAAATAAAAAAAAAAAAACAAAGAAATTACATTTGACGATTTTGACGCTTCAATTGTGCTTCTGGTTTTGATTCTGTCTTCAAATCCAGAATCCAAGTTCTCCTCTTTTCAGACGCAGAACTACTGTCATTAAGTGCCAAACGAACGTTTTCAGAAGCATTTGGAATGATTCGAAACGCTTCCGGGCGACCAAACGAAAACGCTATTAAAGTTATCCCCCTTTTTCCCTTTGCTTGCTTAATTAAAATTTAAATAAAACTTAATGAATCACAAATACACATAGTGCAGGCTTATTAACATATTTTTAATCGAAAACAAAGAAAAATTGTTAACAGCAGTTTAACAATTGAATATGATAATTGGAGTTATAAGGAATGTAAAAAAAATCTATTTCCCAGAAGCGGAGTTGGCGGGGGGATTTGGGGGGTGAAAAAGAGAGGGAAAATTGTATTTTTGCATTTTCCGACTAAAGTTGACCAAAAAATGAAAAGTGTTTATTGGAAATGTTGCAGATCTGGCAAAAATCTACAACTTTCATATAAATCACTTTTTAACGTAACCTCAAAATTTCCGAGATATTGGCAAAAAACCGTATTTTTTTCTGGTTTTTGTTTTTTATTTTTCATTTTTCCAAAAATAGTTGAATTTAAATGAAACTTTGTGAAAATATATCTTATTGTGTTCTTAATTAGGATAATTTTTTTCAAGCATAACCATTGATTAGTTTTTGAGATATTAAATTTTGTTTGGAAAAAAATACTTTTTTTAAAATGAAAAATGTACTTCAGAAAATCTTCGTTCCAAGTTCATTTAAGGATCATTAGTTTTGTTTTTATATTTAACCCCCTTCACCATATTCAATTGTTAAACTGCTGTTAACAATTTTTTTTTATAAATGTGTAAAAAGCCTGCACTAACAGTCGCAATTTCAAAATTAAACTATTTTTTTTTTTAACTGAGATTTACACTGTACTTCACTTGAATAAAGGCAAAAATAAAAATGTACTAAACGGTGTGTTATAGTCAGCTTTCATGGCCATACTCCACAGGAAAGACCGTAAGAGTATCTTTTAAATAATTGTGAACACAAATTGCACTACGCTCAATTTTTTTTGCAATTTGGCGGTTTGAATAACCTTCTGCGTGGTAAACGTCTATTTTTGCCTTCTCAGCTGTAATTAAATTTTTACCTTCCCATTTTAATCAAAATTTGTCTATTTTACGTTAACTGTACTGAACTTTAATTTTGCATTAGTTTTCTCAAGAAATATTGATGAATGAATGACGTAATTTCACAACTGCCTTTATTCAAATGAACCAAATTTCGTTGCTTGATTTTACGACGCTTTTTGAAAGCTTTGAAAAAATCGCGATTCTTGGTACAGCAAAGTGTTTTTTTGGAGTGCATTCTCAGAAGTTCCGAAACCTTACTTCACTTAAGAATTTTAATAATGCATGCAATTAACGGGGCCTTACAGTAGCTTTTATCATATAAAATATTTACAAAATCAAGTTTTGAACTTTAACTTTTTTGAGGCATGGCATTACAATAAAGTACATTTCACAATTTTGACATTTAAAGTGTGCGCATTAGTGCGCCCTCCTTCTTTTTTTGTTTCCTTCTACGAATCCAGAAACAAGAAATGCTATCTTTTTCTAAACGACCCCTCTAAAAGTATTTTAAGTACGTCCGAACGAGATAGCCAAGTAAAGCAGAAGTTTATATTTTTTTTAAATTCTTGCTTCACCTTGCCATCTCTTTCTTACCAGGAAATAGGAGTGAGATAAAAAAGAGACGCCGAAATGAGTCGCTTAAAGTGAACCTCATCTGAGCATCGTCTTATATGGTTGCCCAACAAATTTCTTTCAACGCTGAAATAAATTGATTAAAATAAATACTTTATCAATAATTGCAAGTAGAAAGAGGGGTAAATCTCTCACAGAAAGGATCGCCAAAATTGATTCCATTTAAAAGAAAATGTCTGCCTCACCTCTCCACCTCTTTCCTTCCAATAAATAGGAATGAGATAAGAAGAGAGACGTTAAAATGAGTCGCCTCACGTGAAGCTGGTATAAACACCGTCCAATAAGTCATTACATTCATAAATTCAAATAAATTCCGAATCCCAAAAATATCAATTTTGTTTGCCCAACATACGACTGGCGACTGTCATCTATCTATTCTTAATTTAAAGAGTCCACAAATCTTAGGTTATATACTTCAGAGGTTATTAAAATTGAAAGTGTCAGAAATAAAAAAAATGGCTATTCCTGTGAACGTAAACACAAAAACAAATTATGACATTTTACACTATATTGTCAGTTCAGTGGTAAAACTCAATTCTTCACGTTCCGGAAATTTTCAAAACAAAGTTCCCGGGCCTACATTTCAATGTCATTATACTACATATAAACCGTGCAAAATGAGACTTAATTAAAAATTAAATTAACAAATGCGTTTCATTCTAATTCTCTTGTACATTTTTGTCTGCACTTGGTGAGTTTTACCTTTGGACCGACCATATTACCTTTAATATTTGCCCTGTGGGGTAAATCCACCGAGAAATACGACGGAACTTAAAAATTGATTCCTAATAAAAAAAAAATTCATTTTGTTCGTTTCTTACATAAAAAGTGATTGCAAACTATTCAGTAAGCGAAATCGGCTTTTATCTTGTCAACAAAAAAAAAGAGAAAAAGAAATTTTCCATTTATTTTCACACAAATAGCAAGCTCAAGATTCAAACCTGACCTCACTTTATTTTAAATAATTTAATAGAATATAACAATGACAGGTAACCGTTAAGATAATTAAATATTAAATCGCAAACTCATTCTATTTGAATTAAATTTAAAAAAAATGAAATAAAAAGGTGCATAAAAAAACATAATTAAATTAAACCCCTATTTCTACTTAATGGCCTTGACATTATTAATGACTGATTTATTTAGTCATGGAATAATTTTTGACGAAAAACTTAGAAAGTATTGATGAATAATATCCACTTATGTATTTAGATGGCTATTTAACAAATAGAATTATATAATTTGTGTATGCTATCTAGCATCAGCATCCACATTGCAAAGGCGTTGGCAAACTAGATTTTTCGTAATTAATTAATCATTTCTTTACGGATAAGCTGAGTGAGAGTGCCTCCATATGTTAGAAGAGAAGGTGTGGTACACCTGGCTCGCTTGCTTACCAAAACATGGAGATAGATATTTCCCAATTTTGCTTGAGCAATATTAAAATGGACATCAGAGTGTATTAGAAAGGAGTAAGATAGAGTCAACGCAGCTAAATATAATTTTAAGAAGTTAGAGGTGGACATAAATAAATATGTTTTCAATTTACATAATGATTTCTAAGGCCAAAGACAAAAAGAACAAATCTGTGCATTTTCGGAAAGAGTTTAAAACTTAAATTGTGTATCCAAAAAGTAGATTAAAACTATGGTTTTCAGGACATAAAAACGTGTTTTTTTTCTCGGTTTAGTATTGACCGTTAAATACGTTTTTAATTTAGTTATTTAGGGAAATTTTGTTCTTAACATTTTTGCCAACAAACTTTTTTGTCAACTTTTTCCCACTTTCTTCCTCCAAGTACTAATTTAAAGTTTCAGCAATTTTTACATACGTAAGTCTCTCAAGTGACGTAGACCTCGAATTGACATAGACCTATGCATTGAGATCGATCTATTTCTATCAGATGTGTCACTAAACTATTTTGCATTCCAAACATAGCCTTAGCTCAGAAAAATAAGATGACACCCAAAGTTACATTTTTACTGTGAGTTAAGCTATATCTCGTATTGTTGTGTAAATTCATTCTAAACCATAAGACAAATGCATATTGTTTACATTCAATTGCAGCCAACTCTATTGGCCTTTGTCATGGCAACACAAAACAAAATCCAAAACGGTGAGCTAAAACCAGTATTATAATGATAGCCATATTTGCACTTCAGTCCGGGATATAGTTTTTATTTTTGTCAAGTGCACTGGGGCGTATACGTGATATTTTCTTGTAGTAATTTCTATTTTCAGTACACTCGCTTAGAACATAAATTCTAAATGATTTCATCAATCGCAAAGTACCGTTATCGAGTTCATTCTACTACCTTTATTTCTTCTTCCAACCTGCTTTAGCTATTTTCATTTTGAATCTATTTTATTAGACGTTTAAGCACATTTATGCCGCTTGCAGCAAAAAGCTGTCAATGGCCACAATAAACTTGCACCTATTCATTTTAAAGAGACAATAATTATTATTATGGAGCTATGGTCACCATCACCATGTGTGTTAAACTTTTTACCCTCTTGGAATAATTCCCAGTGCCTAATACGTACATGTAAGATTTTAAACTATTCCGCTCAAGTTAAAAGTCGTCGACCTTGATTGTGTGGATTTTTTCTTGTATTGATATTACTGATTTGTAATTGAACTCATGTTTCTTGCAGATCTACTTCGTATTTCTTCCACCTGGTATTGAATTGCAATAAAAACAAAAAAATGTGAAAAGCCGCCTTCCAATTTTTACGGGTGGAATCTGTCAGACACACTACATTTGAAAGAAATAAAAACCGGCTTTTATATTATTGTAGCGAGCTGTTTTCTTTCTTATTTTTTTTTCTAGTAACAATTACTGAAGGCAGTATACTTGCTACCGTTAATATTGATGGTGATGTAGTGTTTCTTGATTGTTAATAACAACATAACTGAAACAAAATGTGGTTTACATCGCATATAGAATTTCGGAATGTGATTCAACCACCGTGTTGACACACGAGAAACATATACTAAAAACAACAGTAATGAAATTGGTTTTTGATGGGCATAGAGAATAGTTAGGTATACTTTACTGGTGGCTGTAATAGAAAATCAGGGTTTACAATTATTATTGTATCAATATCTACTATGATTTTTATTTGTCCATTATAGTTTTTTTAGGTTGATGAAATCTTGATAGACAACTGCTAGTGGACCAGTTGTGTGTAACTTAGGGGGTACAAATTGCTAATAGTAAGAAGGAGAATCTTACAGAAAACACTTAACATTTTCATCTCTGGTCGAAAAAGTTTTGAAAACAAATTCACTAGATTATGTTTTTGAATTCACAAACAATCAACAATCAATAATCGGGCTGAAAGCTTCTAAATACTTTTTTTCCAACTGGAGACAATGAGTGTGTTCCTTTATTCATTCAGAATATTCGGAGTGAATTTGCGTTTATTTATTTAACGGAATATTCCGGATAAACCATTTTGTTTGTATCTTTATAGATTTCGGAACATTTGGAATGCATTCTTTTTATTCCATGTGAAAAGTGTTACATAAGGAGAAATTTCGATTGAAAAAAGTTCCATATCTCATCAAAACGAGTAACTTATCAGAAATAAATTAGAACCCG
This sequence comes from Dasysyrphus tricinctus, assembly GCA_963921185.1. Lineage (NCBI taxonomy): Eukaryota > Metazoa > Arthropoda > Insecta > Diptera > Syrphidae > Dasysyrphus > Dasysyrphus tricinctus. Next base: position 16,177,710 of record OY992533.1, on the reverse strand, counting down.
AGATATTGACAAAACTTGTTATTACGTTGATAGCGAAGACAAAAAAGTGGAAGTCACAATTCTGTCTGTCCGTTTCGCTAATTTAAATTTAATTTAATTTTAATTTTAATTTTGATTTTAATTTTAATTTTAATTTTAATTTTAGTTTTAATTTTAATTTTTATTTTAATTTTAATTTTAGTTTTAGTCTTAATTTAAATTTTTGTTTTAGTTTTGATTTTTAAATTTGATATTCTTCAAACTCGGGACATTTGCGTCTTTTGATCATTCCCCCCAAACATTTTTGTCTACAATTATTTTTAGCAAAAACATTATCTTTTTGTGTCAAAAGTGGCTCCAGAACTTTTCTTTAAAAAAATTCAGTAAATTACTTTACTATAACGAGGTTCCATTCATGAAAGTATGACCGATGAATGGAACCTCGGTATATGTGCCCCATCCACAAGTAAGGAAAAAACCGTTTGTCAAAGATGTGATCGGCCCCTGTAAGTGTAGTTTTAGGACCGGCAAATCAACCGTCGGCGTCGATCAAATGTTCACACTCCGACAGATTTTAGAAAAAACCAGGAGTTTAAAATCGATACACACCACTTCTTTATCGATTCCAAAGTCGCATATGCTAGCTTAGATAGAGAAGAACTATACAGAGCCATGTCGCATCTCGGCATTCCTGCCGAAGTCGTCCGCTTGTGCAGGATGACAATGGAGAAATATCGCTGCTCCGTCGAAGTTGACAAGAACACCACCGAGGCCTTTGTTGTCAAGAAAGGTTTGAGACAAGGCGACGCGTTATCAAGCAACCTTTTTAACATTGTTCTTGAAGCAATTGTACGCAACTCGTAAGTCATCAACAGAGGTATAGTTTTTCACAAGTCTGTTCAACCACTTGCTTATGCAGATGATATTGACATCATCGGAAGAACGAAGCGAGCTGTTACCGGCACGTTTGCAAGTATTGAATCGGAGGCGACGAAAATGGGTTTGGCTGTTAATGAGGAAAAGACGAAGTATATGCTATCATCGAGAAGAAATCTCAACATCGTCGATTTGGGCAAAACGTCAAAATGGATAGGTACAACTTCGAAGTCGTCAGCGACTTTGTCTACCTGTGCTCCACTATTACATCGCAAAACGACATCAGTTCAGAGATCAATCAAAGAATTACTCTTATCAATCGCTGTTTCATCGGGCTAGGAAGGCATTTGAGTAGTAAGGCCCTCTTCAAAAGGACCAAGGACACCTTATACAAGACCCTAATCATCCCGGTCCTGCTGTATGGGGCAGAAGCATGGACCTTGTCAACAGCGGATGAGAATCTGCTTGGGTGCTTTCAAAGGAAAAGAATTCTTCGGGTGATTTTCGGTCCAGTCCGTTAATACCGAGATAATGTAAAAATTGAAAATTGTGTCACCTAGTTCTTGCAATCAGGGGACGATATATTGTGTACCAAAATAAAAAAAAAATAATTTTTTGGATTTTAAAAAAATATTCCATATTTTTTTTTTTGAAAACTTAATAAGTATTTCGAAAACGATGTGGTTTTTTTTTTAGAAGCAAGAATATTTTCAGAAAATATTTTGAATTAATAAAAAAAATAGTGGTAGCTTCTATACAAACCGTTAAATAAAATCTTATTTTCTCAAAAACGGCTCCTACGATTTTCATACAATTTTTTCGGTATGCTAAAATTAGTGCGATCTACTACCAAATACCTAATATAAAAATTAACAGTTAGTATCTATTAATAGTACCTCTAATAGAAAGGTTTTTTATTTTGAATTTTCTCATTATTATCTACTGAAAGGATTTTAACAATTTGTTTATATGTACATATGTATGTACATATGTACATTCAATTTAAATAAGTTTAAATAATATCGCCTATCAAAAAATAAATTTTTGAGTTTTCAAAAAAATAACATAATTACATTATGTATAGGCACAGTACACATATTAAAGGTAATATCATTAGAGTTTTGATTTTTGTTTCTTCTGCGCATATATCAAAATTTGTGTCAAATGTCAGTATTTGTTGTTGTTTTTACGTGTGTTTTCTTCCTCACTCGCACAGCCATTTTTATTTCTGACAATTTCAATTTTAATTTGTTGTTGTTTTTACGTGTGTTTTCTTCCTCACTCGCACAGCCATTTTTTATTTTCGACTGACAACCTGCGCAGTATAATACCTTAGATTTGTGTACTGTGATGTATAGGTATGTACATACAAATATCTCAAAAACGGGTTGACAATTTTTTTTGAAATTAGTTTTTGTATGCGCATTAATAAACACATAAGGAAAACTAGACTTCTTTCAATATTTCTCTATGGTCTAAAATTACAGAAATATTCGGTTTCAATTATTATGAGTTTTGCAGCGAATCTTAGATATAGCCATATGTAAAAGACTATATTGGTAAAAAAAACTTAATTTGTTTCTATCAATTATTACCAAATTGATCATTTAAAATAAATCAATGATATTTTTAAGAACCACCCTAATGAAGGTATACTTAAATAATATGTGAAGGCTTTTTCGTTAAATAGCTTACAAAATTGTACGACAGGTACTGATATTTTTGTTCCTAGAAAATAAAAACTATTAGGTCGTAGAAATCAACAAAAAAACTCTAGTTTATGAAAATCGCCCCAGTCGTTAAGGAAATAGCCAACCAGACACACGGAACGAGATCCATTTTTGTCGTCTTCCCTGTTATTTAAATGTCAGTTTTGATCAAAATCTCGAGCTACTATTTTCAAAAAGCTACAAAACATTACTGTAAGTATTGCCGTTGTTTTTTAATTAATTTGTATCTATTTTATGCAAATATTGTATTAAATCACCCCTCCCGTCCAACCGGGGGCAGATATCTATATATATAGCACGTAAAAAAGGACCTCTTTTTTAATCCTTTTTATACTGTCATAAATTGGGACTTTCATTCAAAAAATGCATAATATGTTGTGTACTTTCTTGAACCGAGAGTGAATGGTTATAAGAGTGATGCGTCCCCATTAAAATTTCAGTTGCTCTTAGAACAGGTTTTAAATGAAAGTGCAAGGCCGTAATCAGAGGGGATCCACTTGATTATATATTTCATGTTTGGTTTCATGTTTTTTTTACATTAAAACAGCGAGCATTAAATGGAAGCCGGCACAATACATTTGTATTTTCTATTATCATTTCAATACAAGCTGACTTTTGGGATTGCTCTTGTGATAAATGCTTGAAGAAACATTTTTACTTTTTGTAAACGTCAACGTTATATTTTGGGTCTGTGATTATTCGAAGACGAATTTTCATTAGGTACATACAAACCTACTACATTGGAATCAAAAATTAAACCTTCTATAAAACTTATGAAAACATCATGAAAACGAAGATTTCGATGTACAATAGTTTGTCTTCTTTAACTCCGAAAACGAAATTTAACTTTAAAACTTTATATCTCACCCAAGTCTAATGAAAAACGTTTATGTTTCACATCAGTAATGTGTTATGGAGAAATCTAGCTCCACCCAATTATCCAAGGCTCAGTAACGATCTCAACCATCTAAATTTCTACCTTGGCATAGAGAAAACTGTTATTAATAACCTGAGTACGGTTTTAAAACATCCCTGAAGCTTGGTTGGTTGCGAGGTGCTAGAACTCTCCAAGAATCACAGCATATCCACTCTAGGCAGGTAATCGCACGACTTTAAGTGCATTCATTATCTGAAAGATATTTGAAAAGTTTAAAGTGTAGAATGTTAAAATAACCCGCTATCATTCTTGCACGTAATTAAGAATAAATTTCAATAAAAATCTAATTTTATATTCCCTAAAATTAGATTCCCGGGTACGACCTTCTCAAAACAGGTGGTTTAGTTGTTCAACTATAAGCCAAACTTGTTTTGCATGTATTCTACAACTTATTTTAGTGACCTGTATACAATTTTATGTAATTTTACACTCAAGTGCGCGCCACCGGTAAAAGGAATTTCATTTATGCAAATTGAGTTTCTCTAAAAAAACAACGAACTCCTCCTAGAATTCGCAAATAATAATTTCTCAACAATCAACTTCATTTTATTGCTACTTTAGATTCTGCAGCTTTCCTCTGCCGCACCTTGAAAACCCGCTGATGCCCGAGAGACCAAGTTGTCTATACGATCTGATTTAATACAAGATTCGAGTTTATTTTCTTGCGGAATTTATTATGCGATATCGACCTGCTGGCCCTGTTTAACTGGACTCCAATTTCACTAGTTGCATAAAAATTGTCTGTAATGTGTATTTTGGCAGTAAGTATAGTATCTAGACTTCTCAAAGTACCTACACAGAGTGTTGGTGGGCAAGATTTGTGTGTGGAGTGTTAGGACTGTGGACCAGTCCAGCAGCTAGGTGAGGTGGGCTCTTGGAATCTATACATTACCAGTTTCTTTGAATTTTGGTTATTTTTGGGTCAGTAAGAGTAAGCCGGTTGAGTAATATTTTTGACGAACTTTATGTACCTACCCAAAGTTACTTACTTAAAACTTGCTTATGTGGGTACTTTATTTGAAATTCTTTCAGGCAATCAAAGTTTACATTGGCTTGAGCGAGTAGTGATCGGTTTAATGGAGGGTAGGAATTTGTATTGAATGAGTATAATGATGGTCATTATTCTTTAATTAAGATGTTAAATATATTAGATAAATGATTTACAATTGCTGGATTACACTAAAAATGCAAAATGCCATTATTTGGCGCTATTTTGGCCTTTCGTTGCTATTGGAATGGCAATATTTAATGGCAACAAAAAATTGTTAAAAAGTGGCAGAAATAACGACATTTTGTATTTTGAGTAATTTCCAAATAAAAAAATTGACCCAAACAATATAAAATACGAATATTCAATGCAAGTATAACAACCTTATCTAACTTAATTGTTTTTCAAATCATTTATTACCATGAAACAGTCCAACCTATCTACATTTAATTCAGCACAACCTTTACTAATTTATATTGCCATCACGATTCCTCCTGATCGTTTGAAGAGTTTCTTTTTCTGTCAACCATTGGACATTAAAGTTACTGATTTATTCGAAAGTGTTTAGAGACCGTTATTACCTATTATTTTTTGCTATACAAAAAAAAAATAAAAACTTTCATTATGATAAACCACATTTTTTTCTCACAACAACAGTAGTGGGCGGCGAGGGGGTGCTTAATAAAAAGCAACAAATGCAATGCGTTCATGAACTTCCTGATGAAGTTTTATAAATGAACATCACGCAAGGAGAGGCTTTGCTTTTGCATCACATCTTTAATCTTGAAATATCAGATGCAAATGAGTTTAAACGAAGGCAATTAACCTGGTCTGGCACAAAGAAAGTGACAGTAAATATAATTTGTTTTCTATTATTTGCAGACAATAGCAATTTGTATATGAAATGGTAGAGAGAGTCGGTAAAGGTTTATTTGTCTTGAAAGTATTTAAGTGTATAGAAGATCTGAGTTCGATGTGATAGAGAGATTTCTATGATTTATTTATGAAAGACCCACCAGGACTTTATTGTTATTATAATATGATAAGACATGAAAATTGGTATCATGTATATAAGAAGATAAATATCTCTTGAATCCTTCACTTTAACGGCCATATAACAAAACGAAGAACACACAATATCCTTTTGAACGTCAAATAAAAAACCGTTGAGTGCTTCCAATGTGGAATTACATTATTTTTAAATTCGGCATTTTGATGCCAAATCTCTTGAACCCCACGATCTACAGCTTATAAAAAAAGGAAAACACGCAGTAACCTTGTATGACACATAACAGTTGAATAGGTATGTGAACTCATTTTACTCATTCTCCTTTGGACTATTGAACTTATTGGGCCCCGCAACCCCCTAGCGTTAATAGCATTGAAATAAATAAAATAGCGAATAACCTGCGTGCCTTTTTATGTTTTCTAAAAAAAAGTACCTTTAAAGTGCTTTTCTCAGTTTTTTAACTGCGACTGAAACCTTTCGCTATTTTACTCGTGGATGCACACAAAATTATTCCAAAATATTCAACTGAAAATTTCGCCCACTTTTGTTTTAAGCCTTTGTTACAGGTGTCATAAATAAACACTATTTTCAACCTTTTACCTTTTTGTGTTTCAGCTCTTAATCGCTGCGACGATAGTTCTAGTCTCCGCTCAAGGCCCAACCCCGCCCCGACTGGACATACCGGGCGCTATACCTATTCCCGCCCGCCCACAATTCCGCAACAATCTTCCACTGCGAGTTCGGCGTCCAGGTCTACGATCACAAACTAGCAATTCCATAGTTCCACCAATTGCCCCAAGGATCATCGATGAACCTAAGCCAGTGACCGAATCAACTGAAGACGAAATCAACGATCCATTTATTCCTCAATTACTGCGTGAACAACAACAACCCCAGTCGCCCCAACAATCTCAATATGCAAATCAAGCACCAAATTACTTTAATGAGCCCAATTCTATTCAGGAAGATTCGCCCATTCACGACGAAGAACCACCACGGTTCATCGAGCGACCAGCACCTGCACCACCTCAACCACCACAACCTCAAAACGACTTTGCTGCTCAGAGGTTTGCAATTGAACGCCAGCAACAGCAACAACCCCGCCTGCAACCAGTGAGAACTCGTGTTAGCAACCGGGAACAACCTCGTCCACAATTCGAAACACAACGTCCCAGAGCGAATACCCCTAGCCCAGCCCGGCCAATTGAACAGAATGTCCTGCGCCAGGATGATTACCGACCACGCAAACCAGTGGCCCAGATATTGAGGAAATATCGGGAAGAGAACGAAGATGGAAGCATAACTTGGGGCTATGAGAACGACGATGGTTCATTCAAAGAGGAACTAATTGGAATCGATTGTATTACCAAGTAAGTAGATATTTTCCCAATTTTTATCAGATTATCATGTTTTATTCAATCATTTAAGGGGAACTTACGGCTATGTGGATCCAGATGGTACCAAACGGGAATATCACTATGAAACAGGTAACAAATGTGACCCCAACAACCGCAATCCCGAAGGACAAGAGTTGCAAAACAGTGGCTTTGTCAATTATGAGCAAAACAAAGCTGTCTTACCCAATGGCCTTGAGATCGATTTGGCTCAGATGGGGAAAAAGAAGTCCAAGCGACCGGGCGCAGTGCTGCAGCAAGCCCAACCGCAACAGTACTATAGAAACTAGACGGAGGAGATTCGCTTCGTGCGCCCTGACCCTACTCCCGTTTAGAGATTAAGAAAGACTTCTTTTGTTTGGATCCAAGTCCCTTTTTTTTATTTTATTTATGAGAAGTTCAGTTTTTAGCTTTTAAATAAAAAATCAAAGTAAAATGTAAGATATTTCGTTCAGGAGGACTGATCAGTAGGGACGTTGCCTTCTCATGGGCGGCAGACGATTCGGCGGCGTAATAGAAATGTCTAGGAAGTCTCCGATACAGAATTTGGCCTGTGCCAGCGTTTTATTATCATCAGCGCCTTTTTGCCCGGAGCAAGTGACTCCAATTTCTCGCATCCTAAATGATTGATTACGATACTCGGGGTAGACGACCGAGAAGTCGAAGTAGGTGCCTTTCTTTCGTGTGTCGGGATTGACGTCGCGAACGAGGGAGGTTAGTTCATGCAGAGTGGCGTCTTGCCAGGTGTAGATTTGAAGTTCGTTGGAGGGAACATTGCCATACATGTACTCAGAAACTGAGTGGTGACGTCCGGTAGAGCAGAAGACTCGAAGGAGCAGCGGACAAGTCTGTGAATTTTGAGATTGAATTTTGTTTTCTTCCAAGATGCGTTTCAAATTATTTGTTTTACCTTTTCTCTGTCGACTTGCTTAGATGGCTGGGATTTTTCTTCAACAATCATTGATTCAACATTAGCCATTTTATATGATTTCTATTCTGTGCTTTAAATAAATACTTTTTTTGGGAAAAATGCAATTTTATAAAATAACAAGGAGGTAAGTAAAAATGCTAAAATTTTTTTTGACAGGTAGTGACATTTCAGGTAAACAACTGTGAGATATAAAAAATAAAAAGTTTCAGTCGGTAATGTAGTAACCCCTGGTTTACATTTTGAAGTGGATAATTGTTGTGCTTTTTTGCAAATCAAAATAAAATCAAAGCAAAGCAAAATCAAGTTACATGTTGAATATAACAACTATGTTCATACAAAGTTAGCTATGTCCAGGTAATTAATTGAAGTTTGCTTCTGTCCGGATAAAAACCGTAATGCCAAACTACGATTGTCGCTGTGTTATTGATAGTTTATATAGAATGGTCAAATGTTTGCTGGTAAGATTATTCAATACAAATTGATTTTCAACTGAAATCTTGGATTTCATTTTGGCGGGAGTGGTATGTTCCGTATTTCATTTTGGTGGGAACATAGGAATGCTATTGATTGGGGTAAAACGAGATGTGCTCAGAATTATAAGTAAATATTCTTTTTCTTTTTGATTTTGGGAAAATATTTCTATTTCAGCTTTCAGGACTTCGAACACTTCACATTGGAGAAGAACTTTCTTAAAATCCTATTCCACATAAAAGTTGTGTTTTTTTGCATGTCCAAATAAAATTGTGTGAAAAAACGACGACAAAGCAAAACAATTTACATATTAAATACAATAACAACTATGCCCAAAAAATTCCAGATTTCAAATTGGTGGAGCAGAATTTCATTGAGATTTCGTTTAATACTATGTTCCCACCAAAACGAAATCCGAGATTTCAGCTAACAAATTTTGAGATTTCAAATTGGTGGAGCAGAATCTCATTGAGATTTCATTGAAATCCCGAGTTTTTATTGAGATTTCGTTGAAATTTTTATGAAACCTTGTTCCAGTGGTTCAAAATATCAAAAGATTTCAAGCGAAATCTCGGATTTCATTTTGGTGGGAACATAGCATAAATCCCGACTTTTTATTGAGATTTCGTTGAAATTTCTATGAAACCTTGTTCCAGCGGCTCAAAATATCGAAAGTTTTCAACCGAAATCTCGGACTTCATTTTGGTGGGAACATAGCATTAGCTTATTCCGGATAATTAACTGGAGTTAACTTTTGTCCCAATAAAAACGGTAATGCCAAACTAAGATTGTCATTGTGTTAAAGATAATTTATATAGAAATGTCACATTTTTGTTGGTAAGATAATTCAATACAAAATGGTAGACCAATGCAAAAGGTAATAAAATAATAGCCCTGTTAATTACAACAACAAACTGGTATAGTTCCGTATTGTTGTTGTATTTAACATGCTACTTTTTTCCAAGCGAAGATTTTTATCTTCGCTTACAAAAAATACAACAACAATTTGGTATAACTCCGTATTGTTGTTGTATTTAACATGCAACTTTTTTCTAAGCGATGATAAAAATGCACTAAAAAACAGGGCTAATGTTGAAATGTCCCAATATAATTTTTTTCGCCAAACTCCATACGGACATGCAAAAAAACGCAGCTAATGTCATCGTGTAATAGCAAATTGGTTACTCACTTATTGCACATCCCTGTTAATTTGCCTTTCAGTACCACCAACATAACAATACAAAAAATACCAAGCACAACGCCAACAACAAATCTGACGCAGATTCCTCTCGCGCAAGCAAAATCAATTTTCTTCGTTTTTTTGCAAATTCCAAAGAAGGAAAGACAAATCTTCTCTTCCTCAAATTCGTTTTAACTTTCCAACGGTATTGGTCGTCGGTCATCGTTTTTGCATGATTTTTTTGTTCGCCGTCCGAAATCGAAAGAAATATAAAAAAAATAATTAAAATAAAGAAGTAAATCTAGAATTTTCCTTCGGAAAAAAGAAAACGTGAAAATAAGTTTTCCAATAAGAAATCCCCCTCAAAAGATAGCGGTAGATTTGTTGTTTTTGTTTGTTGGCAAAACAAAAAGTTGAAAAAAAATTGCAAATCGATTTGTTTCGTGTTTTTCTTTTCAACTTCCACTTCCACTTGCTACTTTACTCCCTCTCGCTCGTGTGTGTCCTGCTGCGTCTCAGCAGCTGTAAATTGTGCCGTAATCGAATTTAGTAGAAGAAAAAATTCTTTTCGATAGTTGTGTGGAAATTGATTAGAAAAAATAAATAAACAAACAAAAAACCGGAAAACGGCAGTTGCTGCAAATCTCAACATTCGGGTTGTTTTATCAAGAATATTCCTAACCGCTTCTCCCACCTGACGCCCCCGGAGCAAAAATAAAGGATACTTAACTGTGAAAAGGTGTTCTGACGTGAAAAAGGTAAGTGAATTTTGTATTCCTATGCAGCTACCCGACGTACTATACTTTTTTGGCAGGGTTTTAAATTTTGTGTTTTGTTGTCTTTTCATCCTATGTCCCTATGAGAATTTGGGACAAAACAGGACACAGAAGCTTATGCAATGATACCAAAAAAACAGCAAAAGTAAACCACAGAAATACATAGTAGCAAATCCTTGAAAGGAAAAAAAAAAAAAACAACAAAAAAAAAAGACATAGGTACCTTTGCCTTGTTTAACTTTCTCGCTTTCGTTTAGTTATTTTATTTGTGTAAATAGCAGCCGCCGTTTGTGGTTATTTTAGTTGTTTGCAGAAAATTAGTGAAAACCTGAAAAAAGGAGGGGGATTTCCCAATATATGTATTGCATTTTGTTATTAGCCCTTCTTAGTGCATTTTTATCTTCGCTTGCAAAAAAGTAGCACGTTAAATACAACAACAATACGGAGTTATACCATGTAAAAAACAGGGCTATTGTTGTTTTTAATGGTTTGTACAAACTCGTCGAAAAAAATACTGTATGAGTTTGCTTAATTTTACATAAACTTTTTGCACATTTATAACTAAACGTAAAATTAATCGTGATGAAATTTATGAAGAGATAAAGGTAAAAAGATGAGAGGATGAAATAATTTAATAAAAATCTACCTGCTATTTTATTTGGAATGTATTTAGGCTCAACTTTCCTTTACGACATCCCGAATTTTGACGCGCGGATAGTCTCATTCGGTAGATATTCACTAAAAACACCAAATATCACAATTTTAGGGTGAGGAAACATTTATACCTACCTAAGTATTTTTAATTAATTTTTAAAGTTTCACTTTTTCCATACAAAATGCATGGAAAATAAATAAAGAAGACCAAGATGGCATGCTAAGTGTTGCCAGACACTTTGGTTTTGGGATATTTTTTTCCCGATTTCTGGGAGATCTCACGCCCAAAATTTTAATCCATGTTCTTTAAACGCAAAAGAAACTTTGCATACACCAAACCTTGCCCCACCCCAAATCCTATAATGAGCCCAAGCAGGGGGTTGCCCATACATACCTCAACTAAAATTAATTAAAAATACTTACAAATGTTTCCTTGCCTTAAAATTTAGATATTTAGTGTTTTCTAGTGATAATCTATCGAATGAAAATATCCGCGTTACTGAATTCCGGGTGTAAAAAGTGCAAAAAATTACCCGATTTTCAAAATTTTAAACATTTTTTAATAGCATTTAGGGGGGTTTCCTCACCTTAAGATTTGAAAAATTTTCTATTGAAATACCTACATACCTACCTACCCCTAAAAAAAAATCAACTTCGAAATCGGGATGTCGTAAAGGAAAGTCGCCCCAAAGAAAAAACATATTTTTCTAAGTACCGAATTGATTTAGATCCAATTCATTGCATTCATTTCGGCGTTTTTGGCGTGTGAATATGTACCCTGTTTTTATTTAGTATTTAATACCTCAACTCTCTTTTTTAAATTATAGTGGCTCTTGTTTTTATGTCCCACTGGATTTGAAGCTTAAGAATTTATGAAGTGTTAACCCGTTTTTCACTTTGAACTTTGAATTTTTAAACGGTCGGACAGCGTGATCAGAGTAGCATAATCTAGGGAGGGGTGAGAACCAATCTCGAGAACTTGACCACTCTCGAAGTTACATTCGTATTTTTTTTTACATAAAAAGTCAAGTCATTTGCGTAACATTGTAAGTCACACATTTTATAGCTTTTGATTTGTTGTTGAACCAAGAACATCTTGTACCTACCTAAACACGTGACTAACAGGTAGTGTAAAATTTGACGTAAAATTTTTACATCGATTTATTTCAATGTCTATTGGTCGGAAAGAAAAAGTGTGCATACAAGATACATAATACAGTACGCCCTCGGTAAAAGCAAACAATAAAAATTCGAGAAGTTGCGTTAATTGATTTTGTTGCTATGACCGAGTCACAAAAACGTATAGCCTTGACTTAGGAAATGAGCTTAACAATGGTTAATCAAAATTAAAATACAATACACTTATGATTTATGAGTGCACAATATTTTGAGAAGCTATAAAAAAACTGCCCAGTTACAATAAAAGTTAACTTTGAAAAAAAGAACATATTTGTCAAACGATATAGAGATAATTGCATGGAAAGTTGCGTTAACTGAGTCACACTTTTTTGAAATGGTACAAATTTGGGTGTTGCTTTAACCGAGGTATTGCGTTTATCGAGGGTTGCTTTTACAGAGGACGTACACTATATGTTAAGGCTGCAATTTTGAACAATTGTTGTTTGTCCCTAAAAAGATAGAAAGTGACAAGTTTTCTAAAAAAACACTCGGGTAAACAAGTGATTTTTGGAAATTTTGCTGCTGTATATCTGCTTAGGCGCCAGTTATAGCTATCATTGAAACTCATCATTGAAAATTTTAATGATCGATTTTGAGACGCTTAGGAAGTAAAATCATGTAGGTATTATTTTGATGGAAAAATAAAGCCAAATACTTAATTAATATTTCTAGCCAAAAAAAATGTGCAAATAGGACCTACTTTCCACATAAAAAAAACTTTTCTTGTTTCAATGATTGAACTACCTTACCAATGATCATTGAAAAATTAAAAGTCAATTTTTGTGGAAAGTTGGGCCTATTTGAAATTATTTTTTGGCTAGAAATATTAATTAAGTCTTGAGTTTTGATCGTCCATCAAAATAATAAATGATTTTGCCTCCTAAACGTCTCAAAATCAATCATTAAAATTTCCAATGATGTGTTTCAATGATAGCTATAACTGGCGCCCTAGGGAGGGACTAACTAACGAGAGTTTGAATAACGGCAACAATTGTTGAAAATTGGAAGCTAAATATTATGTAGGTAGGTATCTTGAATGCACAATTTTTCCCTCCGACCAGCCATTGAAATAAATCGATGTAAAAAATGTACGTCAAATTTACACCTGTTCGTCACGTGTTTAGGTAGGCATACAAGGATTCTTGGTTCAACATCCTAAAAGCTATTAAATGTGTGACTTACAATCTTACGCAAGACTTTGTTTTTCGTTAGCTCTCAGTCTATTACAGCTAATAACAACAATTTATTATTAACCTATTACAAGCTACATTGTTTATTTAATTCATTATAAATTTGATATATTCAATTTTTATTTACAAAAAAAAAAAAAAAGTATAAAATAGAAACATTTAAAGAAAAAAATTATGAAAAGTATAATACACATATTTAAAAAAAAAACAATAATCAAAGCCATAAGATACACACAAAGACTGTATACCTAATTAGTAATAATAAAACTTAGTTGAGTACCTTTAGAGATAAATGACGAACCACTTTCAGTAAAAATTCTCAATATAACCTCCCTGGAATAAGTGTATTCTGACGTCAAAATCGGTAAAAAGCATATTATGAAATTTCTAAATTCTTATTATTGGTGATTTAAATAATAAATTTGTTCGATAAAATGGAGTTTTGACTGTTATAGAGCTATTGCGATTAGACCGAGCTGGGCAGTGAATGTTTATATTGTTGTAGTAGTTGATATTCTATTTTACCACAGATACCTAATTTTATTTAACTGAAACAAAGACATCATCTTGAACAGGTAAAGCGTCTCAGTATAAGTCGTATGTTGCTTAAACACTTTGTATTCTAAAAATCTGGTAAATTTCTTATGTTTTCGATGCACAGTTCTCTCACTAAAGACCCGGTTATGGACTTCAAGATTTTGATTTTTTGAATAGCTTTTAGTCAAGCTTACAACGCCTATACTTTTTTGTTTGCTTTCACTCACAACCCGAATCTGCTGTGGCTCTTGGTCTATTTATTTTATGTTGAAATGATAAAATAAAATAAATTGCTTTGTTTGATAATTTTCGGCATGTGTTTGAAATCTTCCTTTCAAATTCATAATTTAAGATTATGAAAAGAGTCTTCTACCTATATGTATTTGGTTTCAAAGTTAAAGATTTATAATCCTAATCTTCCAATTTTATAAATGCGAAATTGTTTGTTTGTTTGGTTGTTACGATTTCACACCTAAACCGCTGAATCAATTACGATGCATTTTGATAAAGATATATATGGGACCTTGGAGACGGATATAGGCTACTTTGTCCCGCTAAAAACTTATAGGGGGTTAGGAGATATAATATGAATGGATACAATATGAATAAAGAATAATACGTATTATATGCATAAGTATTATAATGTATACTCGTAATTCATAATGAGAATGCATTCATAATTTAAGTGCCACATGTCTTGGAATTAAATTATTCAAATAAGCCTAAAATATTTTAATAGGTACCCACTTCCTGTTTAATTTCACCTATTCGGCTACCACAAATAATTCACCTTCTTAGATACCAAAAATAATTCATTCTACTAATAAAGAAATGTCACACTCTTACACATTCATTTACACACAGAACGATCCCATTTTTAAAACCCTTATCTCACCTTAAACCACGCCACTCTATCCTTCGCTGAACTCTATTAATCACATCTTAAGGCTCAAGAGTTTTTCAATTATGGCACAGGGTTGTTAGCATTTGATGTGGCAGAAGGATATGGAGCGTCTAGATTATGTCGCGACAAACGTTAGGGAAAATTTCAAAAATTTTCCAAAAGACCGTGATTGGTAATAGAAATCTCAAATAAAATGTTACGAATTCAGAATACCTATACATGTACTGCAGATTTTTATAAGTTTTTAATGAGGGGCGACGCACGTCGTCAATATTTTTCAGTTAGGCATTGAACTCTAGCATGAATATGGTTTTGTTTGATCTTGGATCATTGCCAATAACCGGCTCTAACTTCGATATTTCTATGCTTTGATATTCTTTTGTTGGCAGTTTAGCCCCTAAAAGCCAAGTTTTGTGAATGTGAAGTTCATTGTTGTCGAAGACGGTGCTTAGTTCTTATGAAATGACCAATGTTCGGCACCGAAGTGTTTACCTGTCCTAGGGGTCATCGTATTATTAACGATTTTTTCGATACACTTTAATGGCCTAGTCGAGTCAAATGAGTCCATTGCATTTATTTGCAACAATAGCAACACAAACCATTGGAGAAGCTGACGTTTGTTTACGAATAACAATTCGATTTTATGAATTTAAATTCTGCGTAAACACAATTTTGTTTAAATTAATATTTTGTTAGTATTAACTTAAGCTTCAAATATCCTACAGAGTTTTAAAGGTTTCAACATTTGGCCGAATATTGAAGCATATTCACGATAACATCTGTCAATCAAAAATTAAAGGTCTCTGGTCTTCACATGAAAGGCCTCTTTTGTAAAGTTATTTTAATTACTTCGTTGAGGAAGTCTTTAATTAAGTATAAATTCGCTTGCAGTCTATCTTTTTTTTAAGGTTATGTAGCACAGAGTTATTTTTAGAGGATACACAAACAAAACAAACGATTTTCCTGTTTTTTTTTATATTTGTTGTTCTGTCTTCATATTTTGTTGAGTTTCTTCTGTATAATCGAAAGGTCATGTTTGCAAAAATTCTGTATTTTTTTGTTCCTTTTTGTATACAGACGGATGCATAACTTGCCCTTATCGGCAGGTACATACAGTCATACTCAAGTACTTACGTTGATTGTAGAATAGTGACGTAAAAAGTTCTACAAGTCATCATACGAAATTAGTTTAACTCATTGAAAAAATTAATAAATTAAAAAAAAAACAAAAACAATTCTCTGCCATACCTACCTACTTGTAACCATTTGGCAAAGAATGAAACAAGCTCTAAATCGCAGAACGTGATCAAGAACAATATTCCGACTCTTATTCATCCCCTTTCTCTCTATCACCACTACATTGTCATTGTTTGTTGTAAAATCTAATTTGGTCAAAAATGTTTGCTTTTTACGTCAGAAAGAAGATAAATAAATTGGATTTGGTGGGTGAATCTTTTTCTCTTTTTTTTGTTCATTTTTGTCTTTTTGATGGTTTCGCCTTGCTCTCAATTTATTTGTTTGTTTGCCACTTGAATTTTTGAACTCAACTTTGGAGGGAAGAGAGAGAAAGACATGACAGTGGCAGTGGCAGTGGCAGTGGCAGTGGCAGTAGCATTAGCGTTATGGCAATATTGTCTCAGGCTGCCACATACGAACATAAATACTATGTAGCAGTAGCACGCATGGCAATCTGTTTCTATTGTTTAGTGTATTTTTTATTTTTAGTTTTATTTTTAGTTTTGTTTTTATAAGTTTGTTTTTGGTCATTTATTTTAAGAATTTACGAGGAGGAGATAGAATTAGTAAATTAATTCATTTCGCGATGAATTTATACAGCAGGAAGCTAAATTGGAGGTGAGTCCGTATTCAAAGTCTTGGAACCATCAAGTAGAAAGGAAGAAATTGACCATGAGTAACCTCCTCCTACCTGGGAAACCCAATTAGCACCAGAGTGTGCCATTTGAGCTATGGGTGAAAATTGATTTGGGAAAAAGGACAAGTGGATACTGGATATAAGCCTAGTGGATCATTGACCATGCTTTGATCCCGACAAAAATATGATCAACTAGGTATTTTGTTAACTCGCTTAGAGGGTGCATACGTTCTGATCCTTCAGGGGGATCGTACAGTACCAGTTACATATTTGGATGTTACATTCATCTGCTTTCTTTACAGAGTCTTTAATCATGAAATCCAAACTATTCTTTTGATCAAATTCAACGGATATAGGTTATAGCTGTGGCATGGTGTATGTGTATTACGATGCTGACTGGAATTGGATGGTAGCTTGCACAGTGGTACCAACCAATCCAACTGCTTTATCCTCCGATCACTGTGACTTCGTGCTCTTTTCAAAACACGTTGCTGGGTTGCTCTTGGTATTAGGTATTCGACGGAGAACACGGAACATAAGCTACCGAAATTCATATAAGAGCCATTTCGTCGCGTTGAGAAAACATATGAGGTCCTTGATCTTCGGTGAGTTGGTTAAATCTCCATAAAATGTCTTTTTAGATAATTGTTGTCAATTCTGATCAGGATAGAGCATTTACAATGGAAAGTTGTAACGATCCTGTGCCTGCTTTGCCTTGGACGACATATCAGATCAATTGTCATCTAAATTATCGCAATAATTGTTAAACTTATTCATTTACGATTTGTTTAAAGTTTACTACATAATAACTTTCCCCAAATGAGTCCTGAAGGGCTGATTCTTGCCTGGGGCCTATTTCTACGCTACTACAACAGAGCTACATCAACTACATCGTACATTAAAATCCTTTAACTACATCATATTTATTTGTCTGATTCAAACATACAACTGGAGTTATGAAATAAAAGATACAAAAGATTAATAAATTACAAATGTAACTGGTGTAGTAGGATGAAGCTATAAAATGTAGTTGATGTAATTGATGTAGTAGCGCAGAAATAGGCCCCTGGTCAGTTCTTCCGCTCGTTCATTTGCCTCAGTGTTACTCGGACCCGGTAACCAGGGGCCCAATTCCGCAAGAGTTTTTTCTGTGTACACAAAAAATTGTGTGCAAATCGATTTTTGCAATTCCGCAAAAGTGAGTTTAAAATTTTTGACAGAGAGCGTGTACACCATCAGTCAAATTTATTCACACTTGTTTTGGGCATGAATAGAGTGTGTACACGGAAAATCATTCACACTTGAATTGGACCTCAGATGAAAGTGATCCTGATGTTGGAATTGTTGAAAAAGTTTAGAGAATGATGTAGCCGAATCAACGGCTTGGCAGCTGCCTGACTGTCTGTGAGGATAGCTGTATTCAATAATTGAAACAATTATTGTAGTTGAGTTTTGTTTAAGTATTCTTACCTGATTGCCACTGTTTCATCTTAAAGTAAACTTACTAGAAACTTTGCGGTGGCAAAAGAACCTACAGACTCAAAGAAGATTCCTGAACCAAACCCATCTTTAGTAACAAAATTGTTTTGTCAAAATCCCTCGAAGTCATGATGCTATCAGCCTAATCCTTCTAGATGAAAATATAACTAAAACAAACGAACAACAATTTATTCGGAAATTTTAGTTGAAATTGAAGTCCATTCTACCTTCTCATGAATTGCATCATTGCTTTCATAACCACAAGCAAAATAATAAACTATTTGATTTATTTAACAAACACATACTTAAACTTATTAAAAACTTTTCAAACAAATATCCCATTGTAATATTATTATATTCTCGTAAATATTTAAACAAAAACAAATTTATAAAATATTCATATTCAATTTTCAAATATGTAATATTTTAAGTGCTAATAAAATTACTGACAAATTAACAAAAGCACGTGTGACAATCAATGGTTTGGTTGTCATTCTTAATTAATTCACACACGAAATGATTGAACACAACATAAAGTTGTGGCTCGTGACCACATTCGTTGATTTAGGTAGGTATGTAGCTTTCGTTGTTGCATGCCGCCGCAATTGAATTGAAATTTAGCAGGCCCTTTATGACTTGTGGTTTTAAAATTGTTTTTTTGTTGTTGTCTTGTCTTTCAATTGCAAACCCTTGTGTTGGCGATTTTCAACATATTTGATGGGCAATTAAATTATTCTCTTTTTTTAAATGTTTCCGTATAGCATTATGTATACTGAGAAATAATGCTATTTTTGGTTATATGTATGCATAAATACATATACTGTACATAGTACATACCAAATATATGTATATACATATGTATGTATGTATTTATGAAGGTAGGGCGATTTTTTATAAATAGTGCTAAGTGCATTATAAAAGCCTTTTGATAGAACTTGCAGGTACTACATATATGAGTCTATTTTTTGTTTTGACTATTGTCTTGATGTTTACGTCCTCAATTAAAAGAAAATAACTGCTCGCCAATTTGCTATTCAAATTATCTGACTTCAGTGTAATTTCATTGATTCCTTTGAAGTGATTTGTTTTATTTGTATTTAATGGGATAGCACATTATTAAAAAATGGCTTCTTATTATTAAAAAAAAAAACTTGACAGCAAGCTGATCTTTTAATAGTTTTTTTGTTTTCCTATTATTATTCTTAACTTTCATATCATTCATTCATAAGCCGTAATAAGCAAATTTATATTACGTAATCCTTGTGCCCAGTTCGAGAGTGATATAAAATATGTTTCTTCATTGTTGATGCGCCGACGTGGAATTTACAACTTTACATTCCGTGTGTTCTATTTAAACCAACCAAATTGCTTGCAGAATAATCTATCTTATCTGAGTCTAGATCCATGAAGTGTCGCTCCCTGGGACACGATTACTTTTATTTTTCAACAGTCCCAACCACACTGCTTCCAAACACCCAGACCAAGTGCAAAATGGCATCCGTAAAGGCTTCGGTCTTTTGTTGCCTCGAAGCTGGGAGCAGCGTGATGAGACTTGATGCTTGATGTGTACGAGTCACTTGAATCAACATGTTTTGACTTTATGGACTACCCCCACATCTAGGGTAGTTTTTTGTATTTTATTTACTCCTAATTCTCTGGCTGATAACCTAAACCTTTTTTAATACAGTATTGTAGTACAATATACACTGAGTTACAAAAAAGTGGCGCAGTCATACCTTTGGATGTCTTGTTATCATTTTGATAATATGCCGCTATGATTTTACAGAGCTTTATTTTTATTCAGTTTTTTTTTTTTAATTGAGATGAGTAATTACTTATTTTTATGTTAATAAACAAAACTGTATTAAAAAAACGTGTTTTTCACACGTGTTTCTTAAATCACTTAAAAATATTGCAAAATTTCAAGGTGCGCCACTTTTTTTGTAACTCAGTATATACATATAACCTTTATGTATAATGTATAATTTGTATGAGTTTCGCGTTAGTATTTATTGAATTAAATAAAAATTAAAAATTAAAACTAAAAGCCATCAATCAATATTAAAATGTGAAAAGCTATGTATTTGTACTGATTTCGATACATCAAAGACAAATTGAGGCCATGCATTTTTCATTATTTTCATTATTGTAGAGCAAAAATAAGGAACAAATTATTTTCAAACAATTTTAGTTTAAAAAAATTTCAAATACTTGCCGTTTTGAAATAAAGAAACATAGCTTTGATTTTTTTTGCGATATGATCAAAAAATAAATGGTTTTTGATTTTGTATTAATGATTTTTCAAAATACCGTTATAACTGACCAAATAGGCCACTCTTGCACTGAAGCTTTTAATCTTTTTGTGGTTGGCCCCTCAATACAAAACGTTCTATAACTATGGTATGGAGCCGTCAATTCAAAAAATTTAAATGCAGGAATATTGCTTAATAAAAACAGATTCAATTTTCGTAAGAAACTCAATTTCGATAAAATTGCAGTTAAGCCACTATGGCTCTAATGGCCTCAATTAACTAAGTACCTGCCAGGTAAAACACTCTAGTTTTAAACGAGGCCCTAGAAAGTTTTACATTGATGCTAACTAATGCATATCAAGGGTTACTATCGAAATTCTCTATAGAGCCTCGTAGTAATTCGCAATACACACTGTTGTGCAATATTGAAAATGAAACAATACATGGCATCTATTATGACTTGCGATTTGTCGAGTCGAAAGCTACAATGTGACTATATGGCATTACCGTTTACGACTCGCCTAAATTTAATTCGCCTAAAATGACTAAAATCTGAATGTCACTCAATACGTTTAGAAAGCGCTCGGCTCTATCGTCGATTTCGAACTGTAAGACTGAACAAAATGCAGTTTTTTATTTTTGAAATGTCGAACGTTCGACTCGGCGAATCCCAAGTCATAATGGGGGCCATAATTATTATACATTAAATTGTTTTACTATTGTATGATTGGTATAAAGTTTTTTTTTAATATGTATGGGATATTTTGTGATGGGTCTTAACAGAACTTACCCAACAAGTTTTAACCAACAAGGCTCTCACGAATATTTTATAAGTTTTATTTTTCTGAATTTCTCTAACGGAAAACTTCTTAGGGCCTTGATCAAACTTGGCAAAAATTTGCCATTTTTCCAAGTGCGTACACAAGTTCTCTTGCAACAACTTCTTCACAAAAACATTTTAGTTTGACTCGAACAACAAAAATGAGAAAAAGGACCCAGAGGAAAACATAGAAAAAAGTTCTACAATTGTGTTTTTTGTTATGTATGCATTGTACATACATATATTGTTCAAAAGAGCCTCACAATTTATTAAATTATATCATCCACTTCTGCTACCGTTAGTATGGGACAGAAAGGGATTACTATTTTGTATTTTATTTAATAATGAGAAAAAAGGATTTGCGATGGACATTTAGCTATGATGAAAGGATGGATGCACTGTCGTTCGTTTGGTAGATAAAAATAATAATCCTGTCAATATTTTGTTCATGATAACTAAATCTTGCAAAGTAAACGGAAGAAGGAGAAACTATATATAAAATATATAAAAAGAAAATATTTTCCAATGGATAGGTACACCTACTGAAGTTTTTATATTGCGTTGAATTTCTTTTTTTTTTTTTGTTATGAAGCCTTTGTTTTGGGAAAAATATTTAGCTGAAAGACATCTCTATTGTTTGGAATATATATGTATTTGTCTAGTTCATACCCATATATAAAAATATATTTTAAGATAAAATATATACCTATAAATTGAAATACATAATGGTGTTGCGAAATTTTAAATTCTTAAAATAGTTCGGGTTGTTTTCTTAGAAAACTTTATAGATGTTATTTTTAATAGCTCGCCCAAACAAAGTTTTTTAAAATGCCTTTTTTTTGGTATATATTTTTTGCCATTTTTTTTGTTCAGAAACTTAGTTATGTTTAATACCTAGATGTATATGTAGGTATATATATATACGGGTGATTCTACAAATAGTTGAAGAAAATGATGATAATTTCGGCAAAACATTTTTGGAAGCAAATAAACGTAAAAACTAACTACAGTTGAACTTTGGAACGTTATTTCACATAGTTGAAAGCGGTCAGTCAAAAAAATAAAAAAATAACGATTTTATGGCATTTTTTGAAAACAGGTGTTCTTGGGAACTGAATTTTTTTATAAATATTTTCGTATTTCAGGTAATTTTTTCAGAAAATCGTTTCCATCGTCTAAACCAATGATTCCAAAAGTGGTCCAGGTGGACCCCCAGCGGTCCATGGGATATTCGACGGGGGTCTACGTTGACATGAAATAAAAATTGAGGTTCACCAGTTGTAAGTGGGGGTCGATGAAAATGTAACTGGTTTCGATAGTAAAGCACAAAAATGTAGGCTTGGCCTTATCTGTCAATGAAGGTGGACATTACCTACACTAATCTAAGTAGTTCTGAAGTGCTATCAGGACTTAAATCACTTAAACCTAATTTAAATTCTGGAGCTGATGGTATACCTGCTATATTTCTTAAACTTTGTGCTTCTGCACTTTGCCATCCTTTGGTTTGTATCTTCAATAAGTCACTATCCGAAGGAGTTTTTCTTAACACATGGAAAATTTCTTACCTCGTTCCAATTCATAAATCTGGGTCTAAAAATATGGTAGAAAATTATAGAGGTATCTCTAAGCTCTCAGCAATACCTAAATTGTTCGAGAGTATTGTAAAAAACAAAATTGAATTCTTAACTAAAGAATCTATATCGGAATTGCAACACGGCTTTATATCTGGGCGATCCACTACTACCAATATGGCTCTTTTTTCTAGATATGTTATAAATTCCATAGAGGGTAAGTGTCAGGTGGATGCGATTTATACAGATTTTAGCAAAGCTTTCGATTCTGTGAATCATAGTATTCTGGTGCAAAAACTGGAAATCTTTGGTTTCCATTCTAAGTTTCTCAGTTGGATTTCATCTTACCTTACGGGTAGGTCGCAAAAAGTTATCATTGATAGCTCTCTTTCAAGTTCTATCACATGCACTTCTGGCGTCCCTCAGGGTAGTCATTTGGGCCCTCTGCTTTTTAACATTTTTATTAATGACATCGCGACAACTGTAAAATACTCTAAGTGCCTTTTATATGCTGATGATTTAAAGTTATTTTTGAAGAATAAAAGTGTTGAAGACTGCAACCTTTTACAATCTGATATTAACGGAATTGCAGAATGGTGTACAAACAATAGCTTAAAGTTAAACATAAAAAAATGTAATGTGATCTCATTCTTCAAATCTAAAAGATCCATTGACTTTGACTATTTAATAGAGTCTAACCTACTTTCTCGAGTGGTAAAAATCAAAGACCTTGGTATAATGCTAGATTCAAATTTTTCTTTTAAAAGTCATATTGACTACATTGTGGGTAGAGCAAATTCACTTGTTGGCTTCATTAAGCGGAATTGCGTTGATTTTAGTGACCCTTATGCTTTATTATCACTTTATACATCCCTTGTTAGGTCTGTACTAGAATATGGAGATGTTATATGGAATCCAACTTTTAACACATACTCTAACCGAATTGAAAAAGTCCAAAGGCGTTTCACAAAATTTATATTCCTTAAAATGAAGTGGAGATTTTCACCCGATTACAGAGCGAGATGTCTGTTGCTTGGAATTAAGTCTCTAGAATCAAGACGAACAATTCATGATGTGATGCTTGTAAGGGATGTGTTATGTTACCACATAAGATGCCCTCAACTTCTTTCAGTTATACCTATCTACGTGCCACTTAGATCTTTTAGGTCAGTAGATTTGCTTTTTGAACAGTTTCACAGAACAAACTATGGTTGTAATGAGCCGGTTTCTAGAGCTATTAATAATTTCAATGAAGTTTGCCATTATATTGACTTGAGTTGTTCAAGAGATTCTTTTAAAGCTAGTGTTTTGCTTATATTTATTTTTTAATTATTGTACAAATTATATAAAAAATCATTGCCATTACATATTATTTAATTTAAGTCATAATCTGTTAGCTGTAAATTGCTTGTAGATGTAAATAAATAAATAAATAAAAAAAATAAAAATAATCAAAAAAATTAATGAAACAAAAAAAAAATTCCAAATTTTTCGGTGATTTTTGGCAGGCTGTATTTCAGTGAATAATGATAGTATTGCGACTTAAAAAAGGGTTTTTAAGCTTTAAGAATAAAGATTCTCATGCAGTCCTACCAATAACATTGCAAAAATAATATTGTTAATTTTTTGCTTTTTCGGGCTTGAACAAAATTTGTTCAGTTAGGCTGGCATGGTGGTCAGATACCTAACCTGTTTATTTAGTATTAATTCCTTTTTTTTAAACCTCCCTTAATTTTTTTGAGAAGTATATATTTAACGAAGATCAGCGACTGTTACTTGTACAAACTTGCATATCATCGGCTTTCTGTCAAAACCTTATAAATCTTAAAATGCCATTTCAATGTATTTCACATAAAAAAAATCACAGAATTCAAATATCAATATCTCGTAACTATTTTATAGTAGGTACCTTTTTGTGCTATCAACCAGTTAAAAAATCTTTTACGATCTAAGAATTCCATTTTATTACCTTTTAAATTTATTTTTTCTGTCTTCTAAGCAATTTTCCAAAACAGAATTACGAGACTTTGAAATCAAAAAGCCGACGATATTCGATATTCAGTGCAACGCCTGTAAAAACTTGCAAAGTGGCGCCCGAATTTAGGGTTGGAACTCAGCTGCGACGCAGATTTCTTTCTTTAGATCTAATCTTCGCATTTCGAGTTTTGGGAATATGGTAAAAATGTTGCAGCAAGGGGTCTACAGAAACCAGGTTAATATATGAAAGTGGTCTACGAGAAAAAAGTTTGGGAATCTCTGGTCTAAACGGAGAGACTACACCCCCTCCCACACAATTTTATCTTGTTTCGATCCAACCTGTGCCCTGTAGCAATTTTATGCATTTTATGCTAAACAATGTGTACAGCTTATCATTAAATTTCCAAGCAACTTGAAAAATAGAGCAAGTTCGTGCGACCGAGTCGTGCTTTTTATTTTAAAATTATTTTTAAAGAAAAACAGCATTTACTGAACATTTCTGAGGCCTCCAGATAGAAAATCAGTCATTAAAGTGCAAGGGGACCAGGGACTGAGTGTTTTTTTTGGCCAGAAACATAGTAACGCACTGTACGAAAAAATAAAAAAAAATATACCATTAGGGTTTTACTTAGCCTATAATATAATGTAAAAAAATATGCCTACTTACATACATAGAAATTTTTCAGGGTATGCCTTCTTCACAAATGAAATAACAAAAGGACCTAAGATATGGATATGATTTTATTTTCACAAGACTTAATACTTCACGCAGCTAGATCTGAAACTTCGATAGTTTTCAAAGTTAACGATATGTCAGGGGACTGATAAGGACTCCGTGGGACAAAGTTCAATGACATTTTTATTTAATAAAACATATTGTTACTAAAAATATATTTATATCATAGAAAGATACCTATATTATTTAACGTCAAAAATTCAGGGTTCATTTTGGTTTTGGAACTAAAATAAGAGAATTGTAAGAATTTTGCTCCTTGAAAACGGACAGGGGACACGTCAGGGGACTGAGAATTAGACACTTAGAGAATTTTTTTGAGTAATGAAAGTGCATCAGATTTTAATAATTTTGTTTGACCATGTACATATATATGAATCAGATTTACAGTTATAAGAAAAATCAGGTTAAATACTTGAACGGTTTTTAAAATATAAGCGGAGCCACCGAAAATTCCATCATTTGTAGAATTACCCATACCTCAACCAATCTTGACTGTATGCCTAAAATTACGATGGGCCTAAATCGGCTCTAAATGAAAAAAAATCCTAATTTTTCAGATTTTTATTTTGATCCCCTATAAAATAGTCGCTGTAGGGATAAATTAATGTCCCTTTTTACTTGCGATTATAGGTACTATAAGGCAAGTTTTGGATTCGTGCAAAAAAAAAAATTTTAGATAACAATCAAACATGATATTACGATGATAGAGGACACGAAAAAAGTGGGTGGCACAATTCTGTCTGTCTGTCTGCCTGTCTGTCTGTCTGTCTGTCTGTCTGTTCGACTACAGCCTAAACAGCTTGATCGATTTTCTTCAAACTTGGTACATAGTGGTTTTTGGTGATATTGCCGACACGTTTTTATCATTTTTTTTTTAGAACCAAAAATAACGGCACCTGCCATACGATTTTTTTTAGCAATTTTACATAATCGTATTTTTCTCAAAAACGGCTCGACAACTTTTCTTAAAAAAAATTCAAAAAATTTATTTTAGTAAAGGCTTTGTTTAAGTGGAAAACCATTTTTCAAAAATGGTTATAACTGGTACCTCCCAAAGAACCATTTTTTTAATTTTTAATTTTCTTCAAAACGGTAAGACCGATTTCAATTATTTTTTTTTATACAGAAGCTTCCAAAAAATATAAATAGTTTTGTGTACCAAAATTTTTGAAAAAATATTTTTTGTATTTTTAAAAAATGTTTCAAATTTTTTTTTGAAAATCAAATATTTCGAAAATGACAAGATCGATTTTTTTGAAACTCGATATTTAAGAGTTACCTATTTAGTACTCTCTAAAATATTTTTAGAAAAAATTTTACATTTATGAAAAAATAACGGTACCTTCCATACAAAAGTTAAAAAACCACAAAAGAAAATAGTTTTTGGATTTTTAAAAAAAATTTAAAATTTTTTTTTTGAAAATTCGATATCTCAAAAACGGGTTGACAATTTTTTTTTCAAATTTTGTTTTTATATACACATAAATATTTACTTAAGATTTGCATACCAAAATTTTTTCTTAAAATGTTTTAAGAATTTTATATATGTATAAATAATTAATTTTTAAAAAAACCGCTCCAACGATTTTAAATTTTTTTTTCCCATACAATCATATTCAATCAAGAATTAAGATGGCATTCTTCTTTTTCACCTCAAACTGTCAAAAGAGTTGTTTTAGCCAATTTCAATGTCGTATTTCATGCTTCTCTACATTTTTCTCTCATAATTTCCATGTTTTTATATACAATTTTCTTAATCCCACAGTGTCTTGAACATAAGAGCAAGTACGTGCGACCCAGTCGTGCATTTTATTTTTTCTTGCATACAAGGAAATTCGCATTAAATCTGCCAAAAAATTCGGAGCATGTAGGTGGGAAGTAGACAAGAAAAAAATCCTACGGGAGGGGGGTAATATCTCCCCCCGCTTGGACGGGAGGGGCAAATTAATAAAATAATCGCATAAAATAGAAAAAAATAATTAAAAAACCACAGCAACACTTACAGTGATGTTTTGTAGCTTTTTGGAAAGCCAGAAGTCTATTTTCATAGTTTATTTTCAAATACAGTTCTTTGAATAAACAATTTCAGCAAAAACTGTTTTCAACCCAAAAATTTTGAAAAAAAAATATTTTTTCTTCAAAATGTTGAGTTTGAAACATTTTTTTGTCAGAACTGTTCATAAAAAAAACTAAATTTCAACACAAACCATATTAATCGTATAGGACAACTTTTTTGTATAGCTTCTTTTTTAACAGAATTCAGAAGTGGAATACAAAAAATTTCTACCCAAGATATTTTGTATGTGCTTTGAACTTATAATGGATAAATTGAAAGATTTATTCTTATTCTCATACAAATTTTATTTTATTGCTAACGTTTTCAAGAACATACATTCTCATCTTCAGGCTTTGAACTTATTTAAGCAATTTATTCAAATCATCTACAAGTCAAAAAATTTAAAGGAACAAGATTTTGTTCAATTTTTATTAGAGATTTTTGAAGAGCTGTATCTTTGTGATGAGTGGTCGTTTTGGGTAGAAACAAAAAGCATTCTACAGCTCTATGTTTTTTGATTCGAGACTTGTTTGCAAATAATTTGTATGCAGTACCGTTATTGCGTTATTGCAAGAAATTACACGAGATAAAAACATTATTTTTTTGAAGGCCCTCATTTGTATGCATAATTTTTTTTTGATTCAATTAAATGCAATGGTCAGATAACTTAGTTATTCAGCTTCAATTAATTTTTTTTGTGTGGTTTATCTGACTTTTAATGAACAAAGAAACTTTTGGCTCTGATTACCAATATCTCTTTATATCAGATTTATAGACGTTTATAGCATCAAAACTCCTGTAAATTTTCAATTGATTCACCCAACCGTTTTTTTTCACTAAATTTTCAATGTTGAATTGAATAAATAAACAGGTTATCTGACCATTACATTTAATAGACTCAACAAAAATTATGCATTAAAATGAAGATCTTAAAAAAAAATAGTAAATGTTTGTCTCATGTCATTTCTTGCAATAACCCAATAACGACACTGTAAGAAATTTTATTTTCAAAAAAAATCTAAAAAGCTGTAAAATGCTTTTTGCTTTAACCCAATACGACCACTCATCACAAAGATACAGCACTTCAAAAAAAAAAAAAACACTAAAAAAAATTGAAAATGTTTTGTTCCTTTAATTATTTTGACAAGTTGTATCTTTATTGATGAAATCCAACTAGTTTGCATTTTCTCTCAGGTCCTAGACATTTCCAACAGAAATAAAAAATAATAATAAAAATATGCATAACATAATCAAAGAAAGTCAGATTTTCATGATAATATTTTGTTTTCATAACCATGATTAATTCGAGGTAAACGACTTTCAAAATATGGATATTTGATTTCAAGAAAAAATAAAAAAATAAAACAAAAATATAAATGTAATAGACAAAAAAACCTAGCAACAACCTTCATAATGATGATATTATGAGCCTGGGGGAATATTACACGAGTAAATTGCGTTGTGTTGCCTTGGAGCGAAATGTTTTTCCATTTACTAACCAAAGTAGAATCTTGTTGAGTTGGATTTGGGTTATCTTCAAGTACATAGCGTAGGTGTTAGCAGCTTTTTTGAACCAAGTCAAATAATGTAAATTTCAATTGTCATCTATTTTTGGTTGATTATTAAGTATTTTTTTGTACCCTTGTCGGTTTATAAATGGTTCCATTTTTTAAGAGACAATTTTATTTAACTTAGTAAAGGATTTGAAAGCAGTAAGGTTAAAGTTCGAATGAAAATAAAATAGGTATTCACATAGAAAAAAACCATTCACGGGGTTCAAGTTTAACGCGCGTACATTTCGTGTTTCTTGAAAAGTGTCTATTTATTAGGCGCATACTTGAGATAGTATTCATTAACCGAAAAATTAAATGGAAGTTTCATTAGTAGTGTGTTTTTGAACGTTCCGGATCCACCCAAATTCAAAAGGATTCTTATTGGATACTTATTGGATACTTACTGGA
The DNA here is from genome assembly GCA_963921185.1 of Dasysyrphus tricinctus. Lineage (NCBI taxonomy): Eukaryota > Metazoa > Arthropoda > Insecta > Diptera > Syrphidae > Dasysyrphus > Dasysyrphus tricinctus. The sequence goes on along the minus strand of OY992533.1, from coordinate 16,148,250 downwards.
CACTTATTGGATACTTAGTTGATAGTTATTGGATACTTATTGGATACTTCTTCGATACTTATTTTATACTTATTGGAAACTTTCATATTGAATACTTACTGGATTCTCATTGGACTTTTTATTAGACTATTGCTTTTTATTGAATTTAAGGTTTCAGGTTTCTAGTTTCTAATTCTTTAAAGATTAAGAGTTCAATGGACCTACATACATTTGTATAAATATAAACTCAGATCTTTCACGGCATTCAAACAAAAATTAAGTTGTATTAGTAGAAAACAAAAAAAGAGACAAAAACGAAATAATTCAAATAGGTGCCTGTCTGACAACTTAAAATATATTTTGAGCTTGAGAGCATTTTTTCGAAAACGTTTGATGGAAATACATATCTTGATTCACAATGAAATAAGAGGTCACATCTTTTGGTTTTGAAACATGCTAAGAACTTTTTTGTAAGTGTTGCCACTGATAATTTTTTTTAAATTTTAGTTAATTTTTTAACAGAAGCGATGGATCTGCTGAAGAATTGAAGAACAAAATTTACCTCAAAAAGGTTTGTAACTTTTTTCCCTGAATGTGGCAGGCTGCCTTGAATCTCACTATACGTCCATTTTGATTCAACAATCCATAATTCGAATTCTTAAATATTATTTTAATGGATAAAACCACTTCAATTCACTCCAGCTAGACCCTGAAGAAAAAAATAAAAAAAAAAATAATTCAATTCTTTTTATTATAATAAACCTAACAACACCACCCTCGCTGATGATAAATTTTCAACCCAAGGGCTTTAACGAATAAATTATTCCTGTGCTGCTTCTAAGGGATAATCCCAATGCCACGTGAAACATGGAAAATGGAAATTCAATTAAAGTGTTTGTTCTTTTTTTTTGTCAGCAAAACAAAAATAGAAGAATTTTTATTTTTATTTATTTTTGTTCTTCCATGACCCGAACTTTTTGTCTTTTTTTTTTAAGGTTCCTTTTGTTTCTCTTTGAAACGTCACTACTGAAACTGTTCGTTATGTCATGCTTTCAGGTGAATACAAACATAAAACTAAAAAGAATACCAATTTGTGGGAGCATTTTTGAACTGACTGACAGTGTATTTAATTGCAATACACACTAAAAGGAGCTACTCATGAATGTAGAAGCAGTTGCGACGTTATAGTGTGCATGGTGCATGTCACATGCAGCAAGGACATTTTTAAAAAATGACAACAAATTCATCCCGAATTTATATTTTATGGTAAAAAGGAATTTAATTTTTTTTTTAAATATGAAGATATGTACATACGTGCATGATGACACTTGCATTACCGTTTTTATTTTTTTTGTGGCGGGAATTTGTTTTGAAGAGGATGACGACTTTTTGGTATTAAGAGTCATGCCAATCATATTCCTTGGAAGAGCAAAATTTTTAAAGAAATTTGAAGCATGGAGTTTTGTTTAGGTTTCTCTTTAAATTCACTTTGAATGATGATTATTAGATTCGACGAAGGACATTTCTGTATTTTAAAACGTGTGTTTTATTTTGAGGAAAATCGAAAAGTCCTTATGAATTGTTGAGAAACTGTTGCGACAAATTGTTGTAAGTTGTTTTTTTTTTAAGTGGATGCGACTCACAATTTATTTGTTTGGACCAGTGTTGGGGAGCGTTTTTTCAAAGAAATCCCGTTAAAACAAAAATCGAAATTCCTTTTTTTTTCTACCATAATACATTTACAATCTCTTTATTTCCCACAACAGAAAACGTAAACTACTACATTACAATACCTCGTAACGATATACTCGTCGTTCTTAAAGATATTGTAACAAGTTTTTGCAAAAAAAAAAATAAAATCCGCTAAGAAAATACAAGGCACTGGTTTTATATTTGGAACTAACAAAACTCTTTATTTAATTTTATATTGCTTCAGTTGCATAATGAGATTTTTTGAGTTGTGTTTTTCCCTCCAGGAAAAACAATCTTGTTTTTAACGAGGCCCCAACAAGAGCCTTGCAAGGGTCACAATCGAAATTCTATAGGGACTCGTTAGTAAGTATTTAATCTTTAGCCTCGAGAGACAAAACAAAAATATAAAAATATATAACTTTTTAGGCTTTCGCGGTTGTTAATAGACATAATAGATAATTATTTTTCGGATTAGCCGCGTTATAAAAGTTTAAAGAGTGCATTTTGGTACTCACCCCGAACGTTTCGCATCAAATTGCATTGAGCGTGGTCACTGGGAAACTGCTCTTGAGATGTTATGATGTATTATAAAAAGTTGTCTTATCTGGGGATTCGATCCCTGGGGACCGTCTTTTTAGCAGTCCAATCCGCTTATTACTGGACTTATTTGGAATACAGTTATGCAATGTTGAATATGAATTACTTCATACTTTTATTTTTCATACCATTGCATGGTGCTCAAAATGATTTTGTTTTTGTTGTAAACAAGGTATTTCTGAAGGGATACCGACACATGTCAAACAAGTTTGTACTAGCAGGGACCTCCCGAGTACTTCCGAATGGAGGCCTTGACAAAATTTGAAAAAAATTGCCATTTTACAAGCGGGCTCTTTTCGGGATCAACGACTTATGTACTTTTCAGTGTCCGTTATTGGCATATGTAATTTTTTCCAATTAGACACCCCCTAAATTAAAAGTAAATGCAATAAAATAACATACATTTTTGAATATGGCGTCTCAAAGGGTGAAAAATTGCTGTAGCAAGAGAAATAAATACAGCGAAAATATCCAATAGGCGTACATTTTTATGGGAAAAATATAGCCCAGTAAAATTTAGACAGACAAATTAGCAAAACTACGAGAAAATTTCGACAAAGCTGAATTTTGGCAGAGAGCTTTGTAAATATACATAAAATATTTTTTGTTGTGTGTAGAATAACGTAAGCTTCAATTTGTACCTTACCATTTTTTCAAAAAAAAAAAGGATAGTTTTCGACAAATTGGAAAAATCTGAATTTTACTCTATCCACTCCCTTTAAAATGTTTTGTCCCAGCCCAAATTTAGGGGACTTTTTAGGAAATGCTTAAGACATCAAAATAAAGCACCACCGAATTTCAGCTTTGTTGGAATTTTTTCGTAGTGATTTCTTTGTTCATTCTTTTTTATTTAATTTGTATGGTTTTTTGGTTTTAATAAATTTTTATAGACAAGAATTTCCACAAAATCAGTCAGTATTCCCTTTGTCCCTTTTGAAGTTGAAATTCCTAAGGAAAGTGATTTTTCCCATGGTACTGTTATTTTTTGAACCTACACACTCTAGCAACTACCACAATTCTTCACATTTTATACATAATTGTATATTCCCAGCTGGAAAAACAATCTAGCTTTTGGTGAGGGGCTATAAAGTTTTACATAGATACAACAGGGGCCCAGCAAGGGTAACTCCAGAAATTCTCTAGGGCCTCGCCAGTGAAGTAACCTTTTGCCCCGAAAGACAGCAAAAAAAAAGTAAACAGTTTTCTTACTGGGATTCCATCCTACAATCTTCTGATTACCAGTCCTATACCTTAACTACTGAGCTATTTCGCAATACAGTTGTGCAATCAGACCTGTGTACTTAAAGCATAAGTACAAGTACCAGTACAATTACCTTGTACTTGAAATTTTTTAAGTACCAGTACAATTCCTTGGTACTTGTACTTGTAAAAATTTCAAGTACCAGTACCGGTACTTGTACTGGTACTTTAATTCCCCAAAAGTACTCGAAATTTTTGTATTGATTACATTTGTACTTTTGAGATGTACTTAAATCGTCGGCTTAGAGTGTAAAGCGGCTAACTCCACATTTTTTTTTGTCATTATAGACCACTTCAAAAATAGCTTAAAAATACAATTATCTATCAAATCTTTTCAATTTCACTGAATTTAGCAAAACTAGTGCTGAAAAATAATTAATGTTATTTTGGTTTTATTCAAATAATGGGACCATTTTGTATAAATAATTTTGTATACAAAATTCAAAATTGGAGTTAGCTGCTTTTCACTCTAAGCCGACGAAATACTTTTCAATTCCTTTTTAATTCCAAAAGTACTTTAATTCCTTTTAATTACTTTTAATACCTTTTCGAAAAAAAATACTAACTAAAATATGTCTTAATAGTACAGGTAAAATAGGATAAATTAAACAAACGTTTCATGTACTATGAGAATGAAAAATCAAAAAAGTCTATAAGATATTTCACATGGAAGGGTGTTTTTTTAGGGGGAGAGGGGGGAAGTTGTGGTGTATCAAACAGTTGAAAATATAAATTGGTACTTAAAAATTTTAAGTACAAGGTATTTGTACTTAAATTGTACTTAAGTACCAATATACTTAATTACTTAACAGCTCTGTGTGTAATGTTGAAAATGAAAAACTATATACTTTAATTTTTCTTACTATTGTATGATGGGTATAAAATATATGTTTTTGTCATATATGGGGTATTTGTGATGGGATAACAAGACTTATCCAACAAGTTTTACTAGCGAGGGCCTCGCGAGTATTTGACAAGTTTGCCTTGTCTAGATTTCCTCTACGGAAGCCTTTCCAGGGCCTCGATTAAACTTGACAAAAATTTGCCATTTTTCAGGCGGGTTAAATAGATTTTTTCAAGGCAATAAAATACAATTTGGTGAAACATAAATTTTATTAACTGTGGGATGGGAACTCAGTTATTTGATTGTTGCAACATGACTAAATTTTAAAAATCAATACCAAGAAATTCAATTAAGTTTGATCTCTCTTAAATTTAATGCTTTGCATTTTAAATCAATATTTTCAACAGCAAACATTTTTTTAAGTTTTCGCGATTAGTTAATGATTATAAAAAAAAATCAGCAATTATTATTGATTGGATCTGAACTAATCAGTTTGTTCTCTTCTTTGGAGTTGAAACAAAAAGAAAAAACAAAACTGAAAATTAATAGGTATATCAAGAACTAAAAACAATTTCAACGTTACTAAAAGCAACCTTACCTATCTTTTCACAAACGTTTTTATTTTTATTTTTTCAATTAAAAGGTTCTCTCTCTTAAAATATAAATTAATTACTCTGAGGTAAGTCAATACCTTTTAGTTCTTTTTTTGTTTTTGTTCATGGTGATGGTGAATCGTTTTCGTTGAGTAGGTATCCTTTAGAGAAAAGCGGATGGGGGGATGGAGAAAATGAAATTAATTTTATTTTCCCTTCTTGTGAACAAAACCTTAACACTTCTTTCTGTATTTAATATAAATACTAAAGTTCAGCTCTTCGACTTTTTGATAAAAATAAAATAAAGCCTCTTTAATTTACAGTAATTCCTGCTTAAATCGATTACGCATAGTTTGATTAAAAACTAAAAATTCAAATTAAAACGTTAGAGTGAAAATTTTTATTTTATAAATTCCGAAACTTCAGTTTCAAATAAAAAATAATTGTTAACTTAAAAACCGTAAATTGGTAAAAAAAAATCGAAACATACATATACCATTCTTGACTCACGTAGACAGCGTGAGCACACACACTCCTGCACTTCATTGCACCAGTGCCGTCGAAGCAATATTGAAGTACTATAATTTAAAAATTCGCCCAAGAGAAGACCAAATTAACCTTCTCTTTCACACACTTTTTCTACTACGCTTTTTAGTTGCATTACGGAACTTAACTAACTGCAATCAAGCCTGGTAAACCCTCTTTTAGAATGAAAGTGAAATACTCAAATTTATATTCCACAGCTCTTTTTTTGAACCAAGATTGATTGATTGGTGATTCTGAAACTTTTTTACAAAACTTATGCTCTTCCCTTGTTTTCATAGTTTGAAGCACGCGCACAATTTCGCATGAGTATACTTATTTTTACTTTATTTTACGTTCCACATTATCTCTTGTTGTTTGCCTTGCAAGTACATACCTAAACTCTTCCCATACCTTGTAACAGTTTTTGGAATACATCAATTTCAGAGGGGGTGAAAGACTGAGGCTTCAAAGTGTAATTATGACATTAAGCTGGATTTACACCTTCGTTGTTATCGTCCGTGTACGTTGTTCGTTTTTGCCCGTACGCGGAACAACGAAGGTGTAAATGAAAACACCGAACACGAGCAACGAAGAAATTCAAAGTCGTTTTGAATTTTGAATGAACTTTACTCGTTGTTCGTTGTTTGTGGAACAACGTTCACCGAATGAAGAACAAAGGTGTAAATCCAGCTTTAGAATAAACGTGGAACTCATTCATATTTCACTTTATAATTGTTTCACTTTTTCCTATTTTGTCTTGTACGTTTAGATTTAGATAGATAATAGATTTTGGCAGGCATCCATTCTTTAAAGCATTAGAAGAATTGTGGAACCCATTCATTTTTTATTACTCAGAAAGTAAAAAGCGGTTTGAAAAAAAAAAGAATTTAATACAAATCATATTTATAATAGCTGAATTAAATGAAAAAAAAAAAACAATTAATTGGGTTCTACTTTTTATCATATTTGTGACCACAGCTAAAACCTTCAAAAGTGAAGGCCATATTGACATTATTTTCCTAAGAATATAATTAATTCACTTCCATAGGTAAAAGGATGGCGATGGCTATACAATTGCTCATTTTGATGTTTCTGTTTTATACTTAATTTTATAGCCAATATAGCACAAATAACGTTTTCAATTGACGTGCCCGGAAATTGTGTTCAGTGGACTTTTGACCCTCCCCTCCTCCCAATGGTGGATACCACTTGATTATTCAATTAATATTGAATTTCATTTAAGAGCAAGCAAGCCAGTCCAGCCAGCCAGTCAGGGGGTGGGGATTTGGTTGTTTTGTGATGTGGTGGTTATAAGTCAGGCTGCTATATTGTATACATATATATACAGATGAAGGTATAGGTGTAGCTTTGTTGTTAAGTCATTTGATTTTCATCCTAATTTTCTCCTCTTAGCCATGATTATCTACGGTCAATTGAATTCATCAAGAGCTAGAGTAGCGGTATACAATTTCAATTTGTGATCAATTCAATTCAAAAACGTCACGTTTTTGATTATAAATGGCACGTTTTAATTGTGCGGCCTTTTAGACAACTGCTGACGACGTTTTGACAATGAATTAATCAGCTTTCAACTATGTAATCAAGATGAACTTTGTTTAAAGGATTAGACCTTCGGTGAATATAATTTGACTTTTGGCTTTTGGAATTGGTTTTCATTTTAGTTAATTGTAACGAAATTACATATTTCGTCTTTCAACGAGTATCTATCTGCTGCTTTAGCAATTTTGAATAATCAAACTCAAAAAATAAAACCCGCCAACCATGCGTATCATCGTCATAAACCAGACACTCAATTTGATGATTTATGTTTGATTAGTTTTTTTCGCATTATTACAATTCACATTATCTTCTAACCGCAAATATATGGTGGAGCAAAAGGTGCTTCCGAGTTTTAGAAATCCGTTACTCGACTTGTAGTTGTGGTAAGAGGGTGGGCGGGGTCTCACTGCGTTCATTTCACTTTACCGTCTTCATTTGTGGACCGAATAGCATCGTGTCCTCGCTGTGAGCATATTTCTGTTGAAAATTGTCGTTCTGTTTTCGTAGTTTCTAGCAATAGCTGACTCAAAAACAAAGAAACTTACGGTTCGTACATTAGGAATAACTGGATCAAGAGCAAGTCCAACCTCAACTAGAAGACCCACAACTGCAAGGACATGCGAAAATATGCTTTTAGTCAGGGTAGCATTGATTGACAATGATTTTTAAACTCTATTAACCAATGTAAATCAATGCAAAAACAACTTTTATAAAATTTGAAAAAATGATTGCACCAGTTCGGGAGACGAGGTTTCGTCAAGTGTCGTTTGTTGCATGTAGAAATACCCTTTGGCTTTGATGAACTTTGGCAGGGGCTTTCGTGCGCTGGTCAATATATATAATTTATAAGTGGGTGCAAAATTCTTTTCAAACATTTAATAAACACTAATTATGTAATTATTTCTTATTTTTCACTCGTATTAAAATAAATCGTGTGATGTTAAACGCGTTAGAATAATTCCACTCAAACAAGATGTGGCCGAATTGAAATCACCTTAAGATCGATAAATGCGAAACATGGAAAACGGAAATTCACTTTGTTTAAGCTTCGAAAAAAAGTTAAATCCTTATCGATAAAAGTGAATTGTAGAGCTGTTATAGTCGCGGCTAGATTCCGGAATATTGTACGTTTTTGGTACTTAGTTTTGGCTAAGGCCGCGCACTTTATTCTACCCGTATGTTTGCCTTAGCTTGACTTCTCAAAACTGCCAATTTCTACCAATTTTGGTCCAATTTTCTTTTCAATATATGAAATTTGACAGCCTTTCGGACCAAAGTTTGTACAAAAATCAGAACAGGAGTGATTATGTGGAATGTAAATGTTTTGAATTTCACACCAGCCTTAGCTTGTGAACATTTCATTTTCACTCTAAGGCCTTTTGTAGTTACTCTTGTGAAAAAGATAAGAATCTTCGATTAGGGAAGAAGAAAGGAAAAATATCATGCGGAGTAGAAAATTTTTGCATTTGGAAATCAATTCGCTTTGGAGATTAAAAAGGAAGCTGGAATGTAAATTAAAGTTAAAAGTTTTAAACTGCCATTGTATATGCATTTTTCATTTTCACTCGAACTGCTTAAGTAGGTACTTAATTAGAGAGAAATGAAGAGTCCATATAAAATTGCCATCTTGAAATGCTTAACTTTGCATTCCACAGCTTATATTTTAAACCAAATCTAATTGATTCTAAAATGTTGAACTTTTTCACACTACCCCAGCTTTTTCCCTTGCTAACCCATACCCAAAAAATGAAAATTTAATCATGCGAAGATTGTGGAATGCATTAATTTGAGAAGTGAGTAGTAAGGCTTAAAATGTCAAAAAATGTTTACTTTGCAAAAGTTGTAGCTTTTTTAATTTTAAACCAATGTGGAACCTATGAAATGAAAAAAAACCTTGTACAAACTTGCAGTGAAAAAAGGTTTAAAGTTATTTGCTTTTCAATTTTAGAATTTTCAACAAAAAGTTCTTTCTTTTTCCCCAATCCTTCTCACAAGTACCTTCTAACATTTAGGCTCAGTTAAAAGAAAAAATTACTAAATCCAGTTTCAAAGTATGTGGAAGCTATGGAATTAAACGTTTGAAATTAACACCCCCCAGTTGGTTAAAAATTAGTAGAAAAATATTTATTGGATCTTGCTTCTTGAATACGCATATTATATTTGTCATTCCTGTTTGGAAAATTATTATTAATGATACTGGCTCAACCTTTCACTATTTCGAGTGTGTGATTTGTTGTAATACTCCACATTAGGTCTTGGGGACTTTATTTTTGTGGCTCTCTTAGGGATTTTTCTGTTTTATTTTTTTTTTTGTCACTGGATGATGTGTGTGAAATGTTAAGGAAGTAAGAAAATTCACTTCGAAGCAAAACTTCGACGACATAAATCCCTCTTCATCGGTAACAGACTCTTCCACTTGTACGTACAAGTACATGAGGTTCTGTGCAAAAACCCAACGCCTTTCTTACATCCAAATTGTGTTCTTGAATAATGTTTGTTCTTCTACCATACACGTACAGTGAACAGGAGTACCATATTTAGTTGGTGAAAAACTAAGTCCGTGATGCTAATATGTTTTTTTTTCACAATTTAAAACATAAAAAGAACCTCGTTTTTTTCGATTAAATAGATATTAAATACTCTAATCCCACGTTAAATTTAGCCCATTATTTTTAGCGAAGCATATGTGTGGGTGGAAGACTTTTAAATTAATCGGTAAATTAATTTTATCTTAAAGCCTCAAACGGAATTCGAGTGAAATTGTTAATGCAAAATCATCAATGTGAAATTTTTAATTTTACATTTCACATCATTGCCACATGAAAGACTTTTCCTCAATACCGCTTTAGATTTTTACCTTGCTATTCACTTCTCAAAAATTGTTGGATAATTGTGGAATGCATTCATTTTTCATTTCACGAGAGGTGGAATGTAAGTAGGAACATTGTATTCCTCCCTAACTACATAAAGTTCCTGCAAATCTTGCTTTTTCAATAACTAAGCCGAGTCCCTGCAGTTAACAAGTGAAAAATTGAATACATTCCACAATATTTTCTGATTTTGAATTTTCGAAGTATTTATTATTGATTGGCAATATTTGTTCAATCCCTACAGCTGTGTGGGAAACTTAAATCACCGGTCAGTTAATATTATTTAAAAACCTAATACAGAGTTCGAGTTTAATAAAAAGATCATACGGAAACGTCAGTGTGAAATATTTAACTTTGCATTTCACAGCTTCCTTTTTTTGAAGCGAAGTCAATAATTGTTAAACTCAAATATTTGAACTCAAAAACTGACAACATAGTCATTAGAAGATTGTGAATTGCATTAATTTTTCATTTCACAAGGCTTATGAGCTGTGAATAGCCAAATGCGACTTACGAATGGTCGTGAATTTCGACATTTCATTCACATGAATTATTTGCTTGGCCGCAGACATATGCGAATTATCAAAAAATATAGAAAAGTAAAATAGGTGCAAAACGAAAATGAAGTTAAACTCGAGCTAATTTTTCTTTCGCTGCTTTGTGGAACGCGTCCTGATGTTGTGGATTGCGAACTAGCAATAAACAAATTTATCCGCAGGTCGCAGCTCTTTTTTATTAAAATTTTTAAACATGCGACCTTTCAATGTAACTATTAAGGAAAAGTTTGATATTGTTAATCTACTAAATTATTATTGTTTCAGAATAGATTTTGTGGAACGTAAAGTTGAATATTTCACGATGTCATTAAGGGAAACAATGAAATGAAAAGAAATCTTTGAAATTTTTGAAAAAAATAATAGTTTTTTGCTCATCGTCACAATTGAGGAAATAATTGCAGAGTTAAAATATTCACAATAACTTTTCAATTCTTAACTTTTGTCCAGATAAATTTGGATTACAAACCACTGTTCAGTAAAGCAGCGCCTTCTGTTTCCATTAATATTATTTTTTTCTGCAAAAACCATCATTTGCAGTTTGGTTTTTCTTTTGGATGATTGATTTTGTTTTTTCTCTTTTGGGGGAAAAAAAATACACAATGCTCCAGAGGGCAGTTCTTTTTTTGCTATATTATTAAGCCAATATAACTGGAGCTAAAGAAAGTTGGGTATTTTTACCATTTAATGAATGCTTGGTCTTGAAGAGAATAACGAAAAAAATAAAAAGAAGTATCGAAACCATTAAACATAATCTCGGTAATAACAATGATAAATTGCGTTATTCTGGTGTTAAAGAGCGCAGAACGAACGAATTGATGTACTCGTTGAGAATTCACTGTGATAAATAATTTTACTATTAAAATAAAATAAATAGGTATTTTTATTTCTGTGGTGTTTGGTAGAAACATGATAACTCCATTTTAAAATTTGCGTCTTTGTAACCAATTTACATCGAGCTATAGCCTAAACGGGTGCACAGATTTCCTTCAAATTTGAAACATACCTAATTTGCCAAAGAACATGTTCAAAACTATTGTAAATTTGAAGCAAATTGGTAAACTCGTTTCGGTTCAAGGGTTAAGGTTAAGGACTCAAATTTTAAAATAGAATTATACTGATTCTACCAAACACCACAGATCTATACTTATTTTATTTTTATTGACTAAGATTCTCCGGCGCTAGGCTATTATTATGAATTAGTACTTTTAACTACCTTTTTTTAAACACTCAATAAAAAGTATTTTGGTTTCCTTCGACAATACAAGAAATTTTTCTCCTGTTTGCCTTGGCCTTAGCCACCCATTGAGCCAATAAGTTACTTAGGCCTAGAAATAGAAAACATTTATTTTTGGATGCAAAAATTATTTGCATGCAAATAATGCCATGAGATGAATATATATTTTTTTTGGAAATGTAAACCGACCATATAAAAAAATAGATTTTATTCACCACATCTTTTTATTTCGCACGCAAAACAATTGGTGGTCCATTGTTTTGCATGACATTCCATGAACCAATGATGAAAAAAATAATTTTATATTTCACTTCCATATTTTTTTGACATCCGAAAATATTTGCTCATATTTTTTCCCACGGGAACTGCAAACTAGGAGTATTTCGTAGAAGGCGATTTCAAATTAGAACTACTGTAACTCAAGAGATAAATGTTTGATTAGGTAGTTTGACTCTGTAAATTCCGCTGCCAGTAGTCAGTAACAGCTGTTGAAAACACATTCAGCCTTATTATGAGTTTCACATCAGAACAAGCACATTATTCACAAATGCTGTATGTATCGAAGCCCAGAGAAGTAAGTTTCCGTTGTAATAAAAGGCCAACCCTTCTGAGGAAAATCTGAATAAGTTGAAACAAGCTAGAAAGAAGAAGAAGAAGAAAGGCCATATCCAAAGAACCAAATTTTTGGCATGACCAAAATTACGGCAAAAATACTACAATTTCCCAAAGGTAGTAAAAATGTTTGATCATTTGCAAAAACACATTCGAAACACTTATTCGTCCGCGGTTCCAACGCTTGTCTTTAATGACCCTCACTATTTAAGCTCAAAAGATAAAGCCAATTTGCTTGCAGCACAGTTTTTTTGCTAATTCGACGCTGCCTGAGAGTGTCATGACTCTTCTTGTACTTGAGAGCGTCAATGATTTCATGAGACAAATCTTCTTTCGCATTCGTGCAGTGGCAAAAGTTCTAAAAGATCTTGGTATTCACAAATCCGCCGGTCCGTATAGTATCCCTCCCATTGTTCTGAAGAGGTGTTCTTACACGCTTGTAAAGCCACTGCATAAGCCTTTCCATCTGTCCTGCTCTACTGGTCTCTTTCCGATTGGATGGAAAACAGCATTTGTCCAGCCTGTCTCTAAAAAAGGCGAATCTTGTTCTCCATCTAGCTATCGCCCACTTGCACTTACGTCCTTCTTTCCAAGGTCAATGAAACGCTGATAAATTATCAGCTTAAGAAATATCTCGAAGAACGAAAGCTTCTTAATGACCGGCAGTATGGCCTTCAAAGCAAAAGGTCCACTGGTGATATGATGGTATCTAACGGAGCAATGGAACAAATTTTACATCGTCTTGGAGAAAGTAAGATTATTGCACTTGATATTTCAAAAGCGTTTGATAGAGTTTGGCATCAAGCTCTCTTATCGAAAATGCGTGCATTTGGTATGGATGAATCTCTTCTTCGTTGGATAAGAAATTACCTTCCGGACCGATCAATACAAGTTGTGTTGGACGATTTCCAATCTGATATTCATAAAATAAATACTGGTGTGCTCCAGGGCTCCGTTTTGTCTCCCACTCTCTTCCTTATTTTTATAAGTGATCTTCTGTCTGAAACTTCTAATCCATAAAATTGTTGTGTTGCAGACGACAGTTTTTCATATTCGTTTCAAGATTCACTTCCTTGTACTTCGGATGTGGAACTTGAACGGTAGCGTATGTTAAGCTCATTAAATTCTGATCTCAACAGCATTGTCCAATGGGGAATCAAAAACCGCGTAGAATTTAATGCTTCAAAAACTCAATGCTGTCTTTTGTCGTTAAAGCGAAATCCACCCCCTATGCCGCTATCCATGAGTTGCACTTGCATCGAGGAAACCGAACATCTTTCAGCTCACAAACCACCTTCTGTGAAATGATCAAATATTCGACGTCGCCAAAAATGCTGCGAAATGTTTAGGTTTTCTTCAAACATGCAAGACATTTTTCACCCTGGCTGTTATCAACAACTCCCATATCTGGACAGGTGCTCCTAAAACCCATCTCTTGGATAGAATTCAAAATAGAGCGTTAAGAGTGATAGGTGATAGAACTATAACAGAAACATTTTCATCTCTCGAACACCGCCCGCCGCAATGTTCCGTGCCTATCATTATTTTGTCGGTATTTTTACAACCAGTGTTCTAGTGAATTAGCCAGTTGCATTCCTCCCCTTATGTAGTTCCACTGTAATACTCGTACTTCTAGGAATGACGAACTGTCAAGTACAGAAATTCTTTTCTTGGTCGCACTACCCGAATGTGGAATGCTTTACCTGACTCTGTATTTCCCTCTCATTTTGAGAACTATAAAACAAATGTGCATCGGTATTTCCTCTTGTATCCTTCCCTATTTTACCTAAATCTTTTTAATGCGCGCTAATTATAAAAAAAAGATAGAACTTAATCTCTTTAGATAAAGCAAACATTTGTTGCTGTTGCTATGGTATTTATTCCTCTGATAGTATAACTGATGATTAAAAAATCAGCTCTAAATGATGGATTTTTTCATCGTCATTCAATGGAAGAAGAGGAGTCATTTTAAAATTACCGCACCCAGCTTTTATTGACGCGAAGGTCTCGACGAAAGTTAAGGGAACATTCCAACGCATTGGTAAAACCTCTTGCCAAATCGGGTATTCCTTCGTAAAATTTGTAAGAGCTGTTAATTGTACGTTAATAGTGTCTTTGTCTTAAAAAAATACAAATATGTTTTTAAAATTACTTACATTTTTAGATTTTAGATTTAAAAACCGCCAACCAAAGTTTTTTTTTACAACACCACAAGTCGCAAGAATTAGAAACGAAACGAAATTCGGAACACCTCCTTTTCAAAAACGAAAGTATGTATTGTTTTTGTAAATGAAAATCAGAACAGGGGTAATGTTTAACTCTCTAGGTCTCGTTAGGCGAGTTGCCTATTATCCTTATTAGTTTTGACCTTGTGTGTGGGTGGATGTTTATGTATATCCACGGAACAGTTTCATGTTAAATGTCTTCCATTGCACCCAGTATGCCAGTTGCTACATGCATCATATTGAAAAATGGCAACATTACCATCAGCTTGGGTTTAGCTTCTGCCGTTACATTAGCATTAACCATATATAAATATATCCTTACAGAAACACAGACACACACACATGATGAAGACAAAGATATGCAAGAACATCGCACATTTTATGTCATTAACAGCAGCTGCCATTGTTCTCAATCGACAATGTATTTCCTTTTTTCTGTTGTATTGCTCGTAGTTGGGACGAAATAGATTTACCAATTTATCCAACCCGACACACGACGACGACTAGGTCTTCTGCGAGAGTCGTCTAATCCCTGACTTCGATATTGAAAATGAAACGATAAACGCATCTCATTGCATATAAATGCCATTCAATTCAATGCAATTTAAAATTATAGCCTTTAAATTGGAATTAGGAGGTCCCAGGGTATGAGGGAATTTCTATATCCTTATTCGCAACCACATATTCCCTCGATGTACCAACTGTAAAAATGATACATTATTTTTTTCATTTGTATATGAAACAAAGTTTGCTAAACATAAAATTTGTTGTAATAATAAATGCATATTTGCAATTTATTTTATTTTCTATACTTTTCCCCTAGTTGATGAAGTAACATACTCACAAGCACAATACATGTGTGTTGAAAAATGAAACACGAATGAGTTCCACAAACTTTCCAGTTCTCAGTTTCAATTTTACCACTTACGAAACTTTAACGAAGGGAAATAAGCTGAAAAAACGTCTAATTGTTTGAAATTTATCAACTGATTCCGAAATTTTTTTATGAATTTCTTTTTCACTCTAAAACACTGAATTTCAAGCTTACAAAGCAATGTTCACGGATTGAAAAGCGATTGGGGATTATTTGTCACTGATGAGTCACTAAATGTTTATTCAACATTGTAGTTGTTTTCGAGAAAATACAAAAATTAAACCATTTGTTGTATACAGTATACCAGAGGTTCTCAAACCAATAACTTCACGCACTTGTGTACTATTCAATAAAGCTACAGGACTAAAAAAAATATTTGTGAATAAGTTGTAGCTGTTAATTGAACTGTTTCGCCATATTATTTTTTTCTTTTCAAAAACTTCAATAGAATCGCTGAATTTGCGCATTTTCGGTATGAAACTCTACTTTGTGTTATACAAAAATTAAGCTCTTTCCACCCAATCAATTTTCAATATCTGCTGTCAGTACTTAGATCGCCTACCACCTGAAAACAACACATAAATCTTCAAATAAAGAGGAATAAGAATTTTAAAAAAGTCGTCTTGAAGCTTGGCGAACGGACATAAACGTTTTATTCAATCAATCAAACAACCGTTTATTAATAACGACTTAAATGAAATAAAATATAGTAAAAATCGTAAGTTTTCTCGAGAACTCGTTTTATATCTCCAAGGCTTTTTTCATTAAAATTTAATGGACTTTTGCTGTGGTTTAGACACCTCTTCAATGGTCGAAGCACTTTTTTTACTTGCGATATATAAATACAAAGAAAGACTTTTTTGATCGTGGACGTGAGCAAAATTGCGGGTTGGGGTCAGAACACCGAAAACCATAATCCCGAAACCCCTTAACCCAGAAAACTTAAAATCACGAAAACGAAAAATCCAGAAAACCTAAAATCGCGAAATTATTAAATCCCGGAATACAAGGTTAGGTTAGGTTAGGTTAGGTAAATGGGCTGACAGTTGGTTTTGTTACCGTCACACTTAGATCAATGTAGATCCATTGTGGTACCCTAGGGGTTGTGAACCCTATGAAAAGAAACCTATGATACATCCCATGTTAATTCAAGCCCGTTAAGGGTATTGAAGAGTTTCAGCAGGCTATAGCCTGAAAAGTCGGTGAGTATTTCTTGGTCGTTGGAGGAGTGTCCGTTGGTACATAACCACCAGGCTGAGAAATGTCTGTCGTTATATAATCACCTGGCTGAGAAGAAAAACGCTTTTCAAAGGCGTGATCCTTCCTTTGCCCCCACTTGAGGAATCATCCCTCTATCAGGCCCGTAGGAGCAGTGGCTCCATGCAACGTCTGGTAGATGGGTGTGATAGGTCAGTGGTTGGTTTATGTGTCAGTTCGATGAATGTCTGTCATCACATAATCACCCGGCTAAGAGGAAAACACCATTAAGAGGTGTGATCCTTCCTTTGCCCCCATTTGAGAAATCATCCCTCCATCAGGCCCGTAGGAGCAGTGGCTCCATGCAACGTCTGGCAGATGGGTATGATAGGTCAGTGGTTGGTATGATGTCTGTCGTTATATAACCACCTGGCTGAGAAGAAAAACGCCTTTCAAAGGCGTGATCCTTCCTTTGCCCCACTTGAGGAATCATCCCTCTATCAGGCCCGTAGGAGCAGTGGCTCCATGCAACGTCTGGTAGATGGGTATGATAGGTCAGTAGTTGGTTTATGTGTCAGTTCGATGGATGTCTGTCGTTTTATAATCACCTGGCTGAGAAGAAAAACGCCTTTAAAAGGCGTGATCCTTCTTTTGCCCCCACTTGAGAACTCATCCCTCTATCAGGCCCGTAGGAGCAGTGGCTCCATTCAACGTCTGGTAGATGGGCTTGATAGGTCAGTGGTTGGTTTATGTAAACGTACGATGAAGAAATGTCTGTCGTCACATTATCACCTGGCTGAGAAGAAAGCACCTTTAATGGCGTGATCCTTCCTTTGCCCCCACTTGAGGAATCATCCCTCTATCAGGCCCGTAGGAGCAGTGGCTCCATGCAACGTCTGGTAGATGGGTATGATAGGTCAGTGGTTGGTTTACGCATCCGTTCGTTGAAGAAATGTCTGTCGTTTTATAATCACCTGGCTTAGAAGAAAAACGCCTTTAAAAGGCGTGATCCTTCCTTTGCCCCCACTTGAGAACTCATCCCTCTATCAGGCCCGTAGGAGCAGTGGCTCCATTCAACGTCTGGTAGAGAGGTATGATAGGTCAGTGGTTGGTATATGTATCCGTTCGTTAACTGTCATTATATAATCACCTGGCTGAGAAGATAACGCTTTTCAAAAGCGTGATGCTTCTTTTGCCCCCACTTGAGAACTCATCCCTCTATCAGGCCCGTAGGAGCAGTGGCTCCATTCAACGTCTGGTAGATGGGCATGATAGGTCAGTGGTTGGTTTATAAACGTTCGATGAAGAAATGTCTGTCGTCACATAATCACCTGGCTGAGAAGAAAACACCCTTTCATGGTGTGATCCTTCCTTTGCCCTCACTTGAGGAATCATCCTTCTATCAGGCCCGTAGGAGCAGTGGCTCCATTCAACGTCTGGTAGAGAGGTTTGATAGGTCAGTGGTTGGTATATGTATCCGTTCGTTAACTGTCATTATATAATCACCTGGCTGAGAAGATAACGCTTTTCAAAAGCGTGATGCTTCTTTTGCCCCCACTTGAGAACTCATCCCTCTATCAGGCCCGTAGGAGCAGTGGCTCCATTCAACGTCTGGTAGATGGGCATGATAGGTCAGTGGTTGGTTTATAAACGTTCGATGAAGAAATGTCTGTCGTCACATAATCACCTGGCTGAGAAGAAAACACCCTTTCATGGTGTGATCCTACCTTTGCCCTCACTTGAGGAATCATCCTTCTATCAGGCCCGTAGGAGCAGTGGCTCCATTCAACGTCTGGTAGAGAGGTATGATAGGTCAGTGGTTGGTATATGTATCCGTTCGTTAACTGTCATTATATAATCACCTGGCTGAGAAGATAACGCTTTTCAAAAGCGTGATGCTTCTTTTGCCCCCACTTGAGAAATCATCCCTATATCAGGCCCGTAGGAGCAGTGGCTCCATGCAACGTCTGATAGATGGGTATGATAGGTCGGTGGTTGGTTTACGTTATCGTTCGTTGAAGAAATGTTTTGTACGCCTATTGACTGTGGTTGGATAAGTTACCAATCTCATGGTCGTGTGGTTGATAGAGCGTACGGATTTTCATTTTCAAGCCATTTGGTAGCATTAATAAATTTCAATATGTTTTTGCTTGGAATGTCCGAGAGTTCTTCCAAGTCATTGAAGAAGTATCTCCCTAGGTGTTTGTTTCTGAGATGATAAAGCGCAGGGCAGTGACACAGGTGGTGAGGAGTATCCTCATGAATCTCTATGTCACCACATCCCCTGCATAAATCGTCTAAACTGAGTTTCATCTTTTTCTTGTGGTATCCTAGGTGGTTGTGACCGGTGATGATACTCACGAAAAGAGATAAAGACTTTTTATTCAGTTGGATGATGGTGTCGGTCTTTTGTTTGTTGAAACTAGGCCATAATTTTCTGGTTATAACACAGGTATCGAGCGATCTCCAACGCCTATTTGTCGCAGCTAGAGTTCTACTCTCGATTAACTGTTTAAGATTACAGGGTGGAACCTGAACTGTAGTTATTGCCTGATCAGGATCAAGAGTCGATCCGATTCTTGCCAACTCGTCAGCGCTTTCGTTACCTGGGACACCACTGTGACCAGGAACCCAGCAGAGCCTTATATTGTGCTGTGTACCAAGAACCCTTAGCTCTTCGCGACAGCAAGTAACAAGCTTCGATTTGATTTCAATGGCAGAAATCGCTTTTATTGCCGCTTGGCTATCAATGAAAAAGGTGATATCAGCTTGTGGTATTGCCATCATTGAGACTTGTCTAGCAGCTTTTGTCACTGCCAGGACCTCAGCTTGGAAGACACTGCTGTAATCAGGAAGTCTGAATGAGCTGGATAATCCGAGGGTTTCTGAGTAGAACCCTGCACCAACACCTGTATCCATCTTGGAACCGTCGGTGTATATAGCTATCATCGAATCGCCGGTTGACGGCTCGTTTATTTGCCATTCCTCTCTACTAGGAAAGGCTGTCGTGAACGGCTTGTTGAAGTCTAAATGGGGTGTTATGTAGTCAGTGCACACCATATTACCCGAGTATTTCTGTAGAATCTGCGCGTGACCTGTAGCACTCTGTTTCCAGCTGCTAGTTTGGCTAAGCCGAAGTGCGCTCTTGGCTGCTGATTCATGTATATATAGATCTAGGGGTTTTAAGTTGAGTATAGCTTCCAGACCCGCTGTCGGGGTGGACCTCATTGCCCCAGTGATACCAATACATGCCAATCTTTGTATCTTTGTCATGATTTTAAGGTTGGTAACTTTGTCCAGTGAACTCCACCAGACTACGTTACCGTAAGTCAGTACAGGTCTAACTATGGCTGTGTACATCCATTTGATAATTTTTGGGCTTGGACCCCACGTTTTGCCAAATATCCTGTTGCAGGAATAGAAAGCAAACATGGCTTTCTTCGTTCTTTCTTTAATGTTGAGACTCCAGTTCAGTTTCTTATCCAAGATCACACCCAGATATTTGGCATGATCGGAGATTTTGAGCTGGGTCCCCTCAATAAAGGGAATTTGAAAAGTCGGTATTTTCCTTTTGTTCGTAAAAAGGACTAATTCTGTTTTTTGCGGGTTAACCGCTAGACCGCAGTTTTTAGTCCACGTATTTACTACTAATAAGGCATTCTTAATTTGTTCACTAATTGTGGAGGGAAATTTACCTGTCGCTAGTAATGCAAGGTCATCCGCATATGCGACTACTTTTACTCCACTATATTTCAGTCTCATTAGAACTACGTTCATCACGAGTATCCAGAGAAGCGGAGAAAGGACCCCCCCTTGTGGAGTCCCTCTGGAGGTAGATACTTTGATCTGTTCTCCTCCTAGCTCCGAGTTTATCTGTCTGTTTCTTAACATGCACATTATCCATCTAATGATGGCGGAATGTACTTTAAGGTTAACGAGAGCTCCTTCCACTGCCTCGTTTCGGACATTGTTAAAAGCTCCTTCAATGTCTAGAAAGGCGGCAAGGGTGTATTCTTTATCTTTGAGCGTTTTTTCGATTGTGCTGACGACGCTATGCAGCGCTGTCTCAACACTTTTGCCTTTTGAATAAGCATGCTGGGCTGGAGACAAGACCTCCGGGCTCAGTGTGCTGCGAATGTGTAAGTCTATTAGTCTTTCAAATGTTTTTAAGAGAAAAGACGTGAGACTAATGGGTCTGAAGTCTTTAGCTTCTGTGTGGCTGGGCTTTCCAGCTTTCGGAATAAAAACTACCTTGACTTCCCGCCACACCTTGGGAACATATCCCCATTTCAGGCTACTTAGGAATATGTTTTTTAAGTGTGGGATTACAAGGTCTTCACATTTTTGTAGCATCATGGGGAAGACGCCATCTAAACCAGGTGATTTATACGGTGAAAAGGAATTAATAGCCCACTTTATCTTTTCTTCCGTAATCAACTCGGCTGGTGTTGTATTTT
Organism: Dasysyrphus tricinctus; assembly: GCA_963921185.1. Lineage (NCBI taxonomy): Eukaryota > Metazoa > Arthropoda > Insecta > Diptera > Syrphidae > Dasysyrphus > Dasysyrphus tricinctus. Next base: position 16,127,174 of record OY992533.1, on the reverse strand, counting down.
CTATGCAGAGCTCTATTCGCGGGTTGTTATTCACGTTAGAGGTGCAGCTGGGAAAGTGAGCGTTTACCAGAAGTTCCAGTGTTTCGCTACACGATTCTGTCCAATGTCCATTGGGTTCCCTAAGAGATCCCAGAGTAATAGGTCCCTTAGCCAGTATTTTCCTGAGTCTTGCTGATTCATTGGTATTCTCAACTTGACTGCAGAAGTTCCTCCATGAGCTGCGTTTGGCTCTTTGTGTTTCTATCTTGAAATTCTTTTGACTAGTCTTATACATTTCCCAGTCCCTATCTGTTCTAGTCCGCTTGGCAACATTAAAAAGTCTCCTTGTATCTTTTCTGATATTACCAAGTTGAGTTGTCCACCAGGGTGGTTTCTTTTTACCCGCTCCCCCTGATCTAAGTGGACATCCCTTTTCAAAAGCTTTACCGAGAATCCCAGTTAAGCTATCAGTAGCTTTGTCTATTAACTCTGGTATTTGCAACGCATGAGTACTAAGATTTTGTATTTCTGTTCCTACTACCCTATTAAAAATATCCCAGTTGGTATTTCTGAGATTTCTAAATGGTTTACGGGGACCTATGGTGTCGGGTATTGAGAATTCTATGAGCTTGTGGTCAGAGAATGATTCATCTTTCAATACCTTCCATTGTTCTACGGAGATAGTATCCGAGTTGCTCAAAAGAGTGACATCGAGTACCTCTTTACGGTTTTTGGTAACAAAAGTGGGTTCCCTGCCCCTATTCGCTACCAAAATATTATTTTCTATAATAAATTCAAAAAGTGACTCACCTCTATCGTTGATATCAGTGCTTCCCCACTGCGAATGGTGTGCGTTGGCATCGCAGCCAACAACAGTATCCCATCTCTCCAGTGCAGCACGTTGGATGAGTTCCTTGGTTATCTCAGCCGGTGGTCCTTCTGTCCCGTCCCCCGGCATATAGCATGATGCTATTACCAGTGGTGGGAGCCCGGCACGTTCAAGTTTAACCGTCGTTTGGTCTAAACAGCTGTATGTGGATAGAAGAAAGAGGTTAATCTGTTTTCTAGCTACAATACAAGTTCTAAATCTACTGTTAATGCCTACATTTGTGGGACTATACAGCGTGAGTTCTTTGGAGTGTAAGCCTCTAATTCTGCCACCTGCAATCCAGGGTTCCTGAACTAGGGCAACGTCTATGTGTCTACTCTCCATGAGGTAGACTAAGTTGGCACTGGCGGCTTTACTGTGGTGGAGATTAATTTGAATTAACTTCATTTTGATTTTAAAACCCTCCCCTCCTTAATTACCTCTTTCTTGGTAGCTATCAGCCGCAGCCTGCATCGGTTTGTACCGACGCGTACCTTGAAACCAATTTTCCTAAGAAGTGGTAATGATTTGTGATTTAGGATCACAACCACTTCTGTGCCATCTTTTGTCTTCTCGCCCATCTCAGCCACCTCCCAGTCTTGACTGAGCTGGTCGGTGTTGAGTGACCTGAGGTATCTCTCGATTCGATCCTTCGGAATGAGCGGTCCTTTGATGATAAGCTTTGCTCTAGGCCGTGAAAAATCGCCGATTTCCTTCCTCCTCATGAGGCGAAGGTCAGCGTTTGGCCATGGAGCTTCAGCTTTACCAACAAACTCTTGGAGCCATGTAAGAGTATGGTCATCTTCACATGTCAACATTTTGAATCCTTGGAAGGTGCTGAGATTACCGAAGAGTGGCGGTGGCCGGCTCTTAACGATAGCCTCGTTAACCTCCTCAAGGATCCGAAGTTCCATTAGTTGCCACTGGTCATCCGTCAGTTTCCGTGTAGGATTACCATAGTCTACTATGGCAACTTGCTGGCCTACTACAGACGCCTTGGAGACTCTGGCTTTTTTCTTTTTATTGGTCGGTGATACGGTAGATGGTGAGCTCGTATCGTTCCTTGCTCGCTTGGACGTACCTGCATTGGCTGGTGGGTCAGTGGATGGCAGGGTGCCATCCTTAGACACTCCCAATGCGGTATTCCTGGAGCTCGGTTTAGTCGTTTTGTTGTCGTGTCTGTTAGTTATTTGTGGTGTCGTCTGGAGTCTTTGTTTGGATCTGTCCAGAGCCAACCGTTCCTTAACCGTTAAGGTTTCAGGATTTTTGGTTGATAGGAACCGGACAGTCCTCGCATCCCGGAATACAAAGATACCAAGTCCAGAAAAACTATCCCGAAATTGTAAAATAAAAAATTTCCTCCCGGAAACTGATTTAAAAATGTCGTGAACGTGAGCAAAATAGCGAGTTGGGGTCAGAATCACGAAAACCATAGTTCCGAAAACTCAAATTGTCGAAAACCCAAAGTCAAGAAAAACCAAAATCCCGAAAATCTTAAATCCTGGAATACAAAGGTACAAAAGTCCCGAGAATCCATAAATACTATCCCGAAATTATAAAATGAGAAATTTCCTTTCGGAAACAAAGTTCAAAATGTCGTGAACGTGGGCAAAATTGCGAGTTGGGGTCAGAATCCCGAAAACCATTGTTCCGAAAAGCCAAAGTACCGAAAACCCAAATTCCCGAAACACACAAAATCCAGGAAACCCAAAATCCCAAAATTCTTAAATCCCGGAAATTATAAAGTGAAAAATTTCCTGACTGATTCTATTATCGATTCTTTTGGGGCTCTGCGATCTAAGTACCTTATATATTATGTATGTATACTAGGGTGGTCCTTAAATTGGACATTGTCTTGGATAGCCCTCATTCGATTCAAAACACTGAAAAACAATTTCCATAATTTTTTCAGATTTTTATTTCACCCCCCTGGTCTCCCTTTTTTCACTTCAAGGTACAAATAATGGAGTTAGGGTGATTCTTATGACACTCGAAAAAAAATCAGAACTTATAGATTAGAATCAGACGAAAAAAAAAATCGTATTGGAGGGGGGGTCTATTTCCCCCGTTCAGGCGGGAGGGGTAATTTTCTTAAAATTTGACCAAAAATAGAAAAAAAAATTATTAAAAAACAACGCGGCCACTTACAACGGCATGCTGTAGCTTTTTTTAAACCCATGAATCCAGTCTCTAATATGTTTTTTAAATCAAGTTTTTATTGTAAATGGTTTTTGAAAAAATAATTTTGAAACTTAAAAATAATAATTGTATACGTTTGAAAATTATTTTTTTTTCAGAAACTATTTACAAAAAAAACTTGATTTTAAAAACATATTATAGACTGGATTCATGGCTTTAAAAAAAGCTATAGCATGCCATTGTAAGTGGTCCCGTTGTTTTTTAATAATTTTTTTCTATTTTGGGTCAAATTTTTAGAAAATTACCCCTCCCGCCTGAACGGGGGGAAATAGACCCCCCCTCCCCTCCGATTTTTTGTTCGTCTGAATGTTATCTATAAGTTCCAATTTTTTTTTTCGCGTCTTAAAAGAATCACCCTAACTCCATTATTTGTACCTTGAGGTGAGAAAAGGGAGATCAGGGTGGTGAAATAAAAATCTGAAAAAATAAGGAAATTTTTTGTCTCTATTTGGAGTCATTTGATGCCTATCCAAGTTGGAATTTAAAAAAAAACCTATATAAGGACCACCCTAATGTATACGTACAGTGAAAATGGCCCACCCCTAACCAAATTCTTTTTCCTTGAAGAACTTTAAAACGAGTAAAATAAAAAAAAGTAAAAATTTATTTTCAATAAAGAATTGTATTTTCGTTTCAAAAACATCAAAATCTAAAAAAAAATATTGAAAACATAAACAAAAAACAGAAAATAACAAAGTAGAGTGATTATTTAATCTGGAAGTGAAAATTTCCCAGTTGCGTTTTAGTTGTTAAAAGGTTAGTAAACGCGTTTTTAAATCTTGTTTAGAATTTATGAGGGAGTCCTTTTTGTCTCATAACTGAGTAAAGCCAATTTGGAACTGATTCAACTAGTTTAGTGGTGATTCCTGCAGTAAAACTCTTTTCAAGTATAGTCTTTTTCGTTGAAAAATCTCATGTTTTTGAATTTCAATTTCCAATTAAAATTTTTTTTTTTTTAGATTTTAATGTTTTTGAAACGGAAATACAATTCTCTATTGTAAATAAATTCTTACGTTTCTTATTTTACTCGATTTACAACAGTTTTTCAAAGAAAATGAATTTGGTTAGAGATGGGCCATTTCCACTGTCTGTGAGCCACTGTATGTGGGATATTCGTAAAAAAAAGTCTGCCATGTAATTGGTCAAAAAAAGTCAACTAGTTTAAGCAATTCGTCAGCCATATTATAATATCTTTGATCAATAGTTTAAGTTTTTTAAGGTCACGCGCAATTTTTGGCACTTCGTTTGTCGGACATTCGCAAGAAAAGTATATGTGAATGGCCACTAGATCGTGATAAAAGGTCAAACACTTTCAGTAATTGGTCAGCGATAGATTTTTATAGTAAATTTTTCAAGGCCAGAGACTATTATACCATTTGAAAAGCCGCTTTATCGTGATTAAAGGTCCGCTAGTTTAAGTAATTAGTCACCTATAGATTTTTGTAACTATTTGAATATTTCGAATTTTTCTTTCAAAGTGATGGTAATTTTACTATGAACTAGAAAAAAAAGCCTATTACCTAGTATTTTCGGAAAAAAACCTTGGCCACGCAGTGAGCGATACAATTCTGAGTGACAAAAACATTAAAACATATAAGATTGCATGGTTAGGGCCACGACATTTAGTCCAACCAATATCGTAGCGGCGATGCATTCTATTTTAGAAATCTGCTCTATCGTTTACAACCGTAAAATATTGGGTGACAGTGACAGAGCTTAAACTAGGGTGTACGAACCGCCAAGATCAACATCGCAGGGGTTGAGTAAGTAAAGTGAGCAAGCCGGAAATGGTAAAAAGTCAATAAAGAGGTATCGAACGGAAAGATTTAAAAAAATGCTGTTCATCGCATATAAACAGTTGATTTGTACCTGAAAAAGCTGTGCGCAGGATGGCTGCCGCGATTACTCACAAACGAACAGAAACAGGTTTGCGACGATGCTCAACCGAGTATTTGGCTAAGTTTCATCGAAATAAACCCACGAATTCTTGCGCCCCTTGTTGCCATGGATGAAGCATGGGTCCTGAGTTGCAGTCAAAATAATGGACTGTGCGAAGGGAGAATTTGATTGAGTGATGAAATATAGAAAGCAACGGCCGCATTTAACGGAGCAAAAAGTTTTGTTTCATCAAAACACACACCAGTTCAGACTTTTTCTATCGCGATGACAAAAATCCATGAATTGAAGTTTTAATTGCTTCATCACCTTATCCACCAGATTAAGCCCCTCCGGATTTTGTTTTCTTTTTCAAATTTAAAAAAAATGGCCAAGTGGTAGGAGATTCGCCAACAATGAAGACGTTGAGTCTACATTTGATCGCTATTTTGGGAAGTTAAACGCTTCTTACTATAAAGAGGGTATCGAAGCGATTGTACCTCGCTGGAAAAATTTATTGGATTAATAGAGGATTATGTAGAGAAATTAAGTTTCATTTTGTGAAAATGTAAGTGTTTTCCTTGTTAGAATTCAGAATTTTTTTTAACGAACGAAGCAGACGTCCCTATTTTTAATACATACATATTCTAATAATTATAACAAATTTTCAAAATACAAACTTATAATAAATTTTCTTTTCTATTTTCAGGTACGTGCATTCAAAAATAATTTTCTTTCAATATTTCAAAGTGAGTTTATATGTTAATTTATGCAAATTTTTCTATATGTTTATTTATTTATTTTGAAAACTTCACTGACTGTTCCTGAATCCAGCAATTTTGTCGATAAAAGATAAAAGCAATATTTCATGTTCAAAATAATTATTAATTTCCGTCTACTGAAAACGCTGTTCCTTAAAACTTTTGTGAAGAAAAGTTCGTAGCCCTTGTTATCGTAGTGTATTTTAGGATACAAATTGCAAAATGAATTTGAGTGAATTGTGAACAAAACTAACTAAACACACCATGACCAAAATTTCCGGTTTTTCTTAAAACTATTTTTTGGATACTTAAACACCAATATTGGAGCGCATGAATAATATTGTTTGATTACCATTTGTAAAATCTGAGATGAAGCAAAAATATCATTTAGAAACGCCAATTTGAAGTATGTAAATCTTCAAACTTCCGCACGTAGTCTCACTTACATCTGAAAATATACAAATCACCAACATTTCCGGTTGTGAATTACTATTTTCCTTATTGTAGTAAGAAAATGATGAACTACGACAAAGTAAGTTATTTATTAAACATCAGCTTTTGCGAAAACATTCACTTAATTACTATATCATTATATTGCGATGCAGATATGAAATAAAAAAAAAAATTAACAAATAGTTTGCAATGTTGAATGAATGACATTATGCAAACAAAAAACGTGACCATTAAAAGTGTCAGCTCCAAGACCATTTCCTACAAAGTCAAGCCTTCCATTTTTAATTAAAATAATGAAAAAAGAAAAAAGGCTCAATACTCGTATTTGTATTTGTATAACTACTCGGGCGCCACTTTGACATCTCATTGATTTTCAAGAAATGGAGACAAAAAAAAATCAAAATTCAATCATAGTTCCTGGACAAGTCCAAGTTACGATTGACCCACATATTGAACAATTGACAGAAGTGCAATCAGTTTAGGTAACGAACTCTGTATACAACATTCCTCCGAAGCTTCTTCATACGTCACATAAACGTGTTAAGCACTGCATAGAATAAATAGTATTCGCCACCGGGTGTACGAAGCTCAGTCAACCACCCTCACTCACTGCTCTCTGTACCGATGAGTACCTATAGTTGAGAATCGATAAAGTGCATCATCACTTTTGTTTGGAGCTCGTGTTCGATGAACCTTGATGCAGTTCACACGCGTGACAATAAGAAGTGACTGTGAAGCAAAATCAAGGAGCAAACTTCATCGTCCATTGAACATGCGAACACGATTTCTGCACTGATTCTTCATAGAACTTTGGTGTCTCTAAGAGTGTAGAGTCACCCATGAACTATCACCACCAATTATTTATCAGATGAAAGGGTCTTTGTTTGAATTATAATGACGCAGTGAGAACACCTGGGGATTACACTATATAGGTGGGCTTGGAAAATGACAGCTAAATTAAGCAAACCGTCTATTGAAATTAACAGAATATTCCGTGAGGCTTTGGGTACTTTTCTTTTTAAGCCCGATTGGTTTTAATTTTGAAGTTGTTTATGGCTAATACCCGATTCCATTCCAAATGGAATAGGCATCTATTCAATTTATAAAGCAACTTCCGGGAGAAATGCAAATGTTTTTATTATACACACAACTTGTATTTTCCAACAAAATACATTGATCGATAAATTTCAAAGCTTATCACGCTTGTGTGGTCACAAGTTTGACGGCGCACGTTAGAAAGATTTATGGGTTAAAGTCGGGCGCCATTTTAAAATCAAATAATTGAATTTATTTAATTATAACAAAAACTTGGAGTTTATTTCAGCTTAATTTGGTATCATGTATTTTTATGGGTTTAACCAGACCTGTGTACTCAAGACATAAGTACAAGTACAAGTACAATTACCTTGTACTTGAAATTTTGTAAGTACCAGTACAATTCCTTGGTATTTGTTCTTAAAAATTTCAAGTACCAGTACCGGTAATTCTATTAACACTTTAATTCCACAAAAGTACTTGGAATTTTTGTTTTGATTACTTTTGTAATTATGAGTTGTACTTAAATACTTTTTAGTTCCTTTTTAATTCCAAAAGAACTTATAATTCCTTTTAATTACTTTTCGAAAAAAAACTGGAAATATTGCTTTAAACCTAAATCGCCGTGGTCGTCCAAACGCAGTTTTCAGTACCACGTGTTATTGTCATGGTGAGACCAAAGCGAGACCATAGCGAGAAAACCACGAAACAGATCCCCCTGTAAACGGTCACTGTGAGACAAGATCGAGACGAATACAATGACCCCGACACAGAAAACCACGTTTGGATGACCACGGCGATTTTGGTTGAAAGTTATTAATTAAAATACATAAAATTGTAATATAAACAATTTTACGATTTTCTGTCGCAGCGACTAAAAAATGATCGCATCCTAGTCGAATTTTTTGGTGTCATTTGCACTCATTCACATTTAAACTCAAGTGTTCTATTTTTTGTGACTGAATGAATAACACAGCTCAACAAAATAAAAAGTTATTTTTGTGCCTGGGTTCATTTCATGATTTTTTTATTCGTCATGCTCCAAAATAATGGAAAAATACCCACAACCCCCCCAAAGTTTGCTTTTGTAGAGTTGGTAGTCAAAATACCGCTACCATAGTTTTCATAGAAATAATAAATGTTTGCTTTAATATATTCTTTAAAAGAGGAGAGCGGAGGGTAATTGTTACGCCCATTTGGTATCTCTAAAGTATATTTGTGTCACAAACTACACACATTTTTATTTCAATATTTAAGGACGTTAAAATGTTATTAAGAATGTGTCGAAGTGATGCTATTGCATTTTGCTATATATGTGGTTATTTTATCAAAATTCACACTATTATCATTTTTGAAAATATGTTAAGAAACTCAAAATACATGCAGGATGTCTCTAAGATTGAATATTCTGCACGGTCATTTAGAAAAAAATTTAAAAACTTCATTGCGAGCATACTCAGAAGAAAAAGGAAAACATTTTAACTAGCACTTTATGGACTTCGAGAGTAATCGTCATTACCAAGGTCAATAAAATGAAAAAATGATGGGAAATTATTCTATAGGTTTAATTTCAGAACAGCACATTCCAAAATCAGTGTGTTTGTTGATAAAAATTACCGTTTTAATGTTTGGTACCAAACACTAAACAAAAAACTGAAAAAAAGGAGTTTTTGTTACTTTCAATTTTGTCAAAAATTAAAATACATAAAACCATATAATTTTTAAATTTTCACTTAAGATTGGTGAATGCATTGAATATTGAAAACAGAAGAATAACTTTTCACGTAAAATTAAGAAAATTTTAATTTAAACAAAAAATAATATTTTTGATTTTTTGTGTTCAAAATTCTGAGTTTGAAAATTAATTAAAAAAAAACTATTCATGGAAATGACTTAATTTAAAAATATAATTAAAGAATGGTGTATTAGCTTTAAAAAAATATATACCGTGATATTTTTGGTGCTGCCGTTGTTTTTCAATATTTTTTTTTCTAGTTTAAGTAACTTTTTAAAGAAAATTACCCCTCCTGCCTAAACAGGGGAACATAGACACCCCTTCTCATGTTTCTTTTTTTTGTTTAGAACCAGCCTACATGCTGTAGCGTTTTGGTGTATCCTAGTCTTTTATGTTAGAATATCTTAATTAATTGATTCTAACATAGCACATTTTCATGAATTTTCAAATAATGTGCTCCTGACTACAAAAGCAAACTTTTTCACACAAGACAATTTTTTATTTAATAAGTAATATGTAAGGAATAAGAAAATCATATGCAGAACCCAGGCACAAAATTTGTGTTGACCAGTGTAATGTTGCGACAGAAAATCGCAAATGCGATAGTTTTTAAAATTAAAGTTAAAATTAAAAACGTACATTGCATCATAATGGTCATCTTTTTAATTCGTCAAATATTTCTTTATTCAATAACAAAAAAACCTTGAGTCATATTTCATTTGAATTACGACCAAAACGGTTGGGTTTTACTAACGTCACAATATGAATTTATTAAAAACCAGTAACATCTACAAAAGTAAAACAAAAAATTCAAATTTCGGCACGTACCTACATTGTGAGTAGGTAGGTATACTCTTTCCGTAATATCAATTACTCTCATTTCACATATAGACATATCGTAAGATTATTCCTTTCAGTAAATGCAATTCTTAAACAAAAAACATGTTAGTGTTTAAATTGAAATATTCAAATGCGGTTAAAGCAGCCATACTCAAACTTTTTTTTTCATAAGGGCCACAAAGACGTTTCAGCTATTTTGCCTCGGGCCGCAACATGAATTATTTTTTGCACTTAGGTGTTCAGTAATGTATATTGAACGGTTTATTCATTTTAATATAAAAATTAATTTGATTTCTGAAATTTAGAACACGTTTTCAAGATCTGGTTTGTTCCTGCATATGCTAAACTAATAAGTTTATTTCATTTTTTGTAGGATTGAAAACGCTGATTCCCAAACGTTTGAAGATCCAAGATGTTAATTTTTCAATCCAGCGTCGACTTTCTGATTATTTTTCTGTCAGGAACATTATCTATTACCTGAAGTAGAACGAGGAAAATGTATGTTGTGGTCACTCATTTCACAATCTTATTGTTTTTTTTTTTTAGTTTGTGACTTCACTTTGGAGAGCAAAACCGGTCAAACTTCTCAAAATTACTTGCGATTTGAGTTTAATTAGCTGCAAAATCAGTATCTAAGCAACATTTTTGCTTTGTCATAGCGTTTTCGTTTGGTAGGTAATCCGGAAGCACCCTCCGGAGCTCTTAGATCCAGATTCCAGAATGCCAAACGAACAAGTTGCAACCCTTACCTTGATTCTGAAGTTTGGGTTTGGTTGTATTTGTGCACTGGGTTGTTGCATTTGGGTGATCAAACGTTCACAGAGCTGTTCTCTGAATATTGATATTCCTCAAAAACAGCAACGAATGTCTCCACCTTGGGTTTTTATTTTTAGTAAACTTCTTACCTAAGCAAAAAATCTACAACAAGGTATGAAGATGACGATAATAGATTGGAGAGGATTAAATGTTTGGCCTTTCCATTTTTTTCATAATTGTTTCCTTTTAACTCCAAATCTTTGTATGTACAATGAAAATGCACAATGGTTGTTCCAAAATTAATGGCCTTTTTGATTGGCAATCCGGAACAGCCAGCGATTCGATTCGTGTGAACGATTCTCATTTCTATTCTGAAATCAAATTCAGAAAAATTTTCTGTTCTTTTCAGAAGAAGAACTGTCATCTCGTGCCAAATGAACTTTTTCAGAAGCATTTGAAAGGCTACCGGATGCTACGAGAGGACCCAGCGAAAACGCTTTCAGTCATTCGTGAAAACGAAAAGACAAAGTGACATTGGATGTCGATGGAGCTTTTTCCACTTGTTTTTCAAATTTGATGTTTTTCACTGACAACATTCCTTGTTTGGAAATGTTTCCTATGTTGGGCTTTATTTCCCATTTGATTTATTATTTCAGACATTGCTTCATTTTATAAAAGAAAGTGACGAAATCAGGAAGTATCATCCAAAATATTCAGTCTTTTTGTTGGGTGTTGATTCCAAAATTTTGATTTATGGTATTCAGTTTTTCTATGAAATCGCATAATTATGTAAGTATGCGAGGTGAGCTCGACAAGCCACATGCGGCCCGCGGGCTGCAGGTTGAGTATAGCTGGGTTAAAGTAATGTAAGTTTAAATGCATTGTTGTTGCTACACGAAGATAAACTTTGTTCAACAAACTATTTTGTAAAAGCTGTCAGATGGAACCACTATATAAAAATTATGAGATAAATATATCTAATAAGTATTGTCATTTTAAATTTCGTGCCATTTTCGAAATGTAAACATTCAATTGACATTGCGATGACTTTTTTCTTAAAACATCTATGAACGGTGAGGTTATAGTCTGAGATAGCCCCGGTAAAACTACTTTTACTGCGGAAAAACTCCAAGTGAAGTTTTTCAAATGCAACTCTCTACTTAAGCATAGAAATTCTCACCGTAAAGTTAATTGTCAAATCGTGTGGCCTATAAATACATCAAAAGTTATTTTAAGTCAAATGTCAAAAACATTGTTTTTTTCGCATATATCTTTTAAAAAATGTAATACAAACTTGTAGATCATGCAATTTTCTACAAAAAAGTTAAGGCACCTTTTCTACTCCGACTAATCTTGAAGAACATATCGCGTGTCCTTTTCAAAAAGTTTAAAATTACGAAAATAATGGTTTTTGGTTAATCATTAACGGTGAATGCTATCGAAAACAACTTAATACAAAGTTTGTAGCGACGAAACGTTGGGAAAAAGATGGAATAAACTTGTTTTTTTGTTTGTATTAAATACAAACTGACCAAAAAAGCCTACCTAAATAATTTAAAAATATTATATTCAAATGATTGGTCATATAACTAATTCATATATACAAAATTTTATATACATAGGTGAATATAAAAAAGTAGCTTTTAAGAAATCCGCTGCAATTTTTTATTTTTTTTTTGTTTGCATAAATTCATATTTTTTTCAAGGAATTAAGTAGCATACTTGTTTTTGAGCTATAAGCTATCTTACGAGGTCTTATACAATTTAAAAAACGATTTAAATGCTTTTTAATTTTTTTTATATTATTTTATATTTTGTTTATATTCTTTTTTAATATTGTTTATGCATATAGTATATTCTTATGTTTTGTATACAATATATTTTTATATTTTTTTTCAATATTGTTTTTATATTTTTTCTTATACTTTTATATTTTTATATTTTTTCTTATACTTTTTATATTTTATATATTTTTATATTTTTTATTATTTTTTTTATATTTATTTCTACAATTATATACTTGCATATTTTAAAAGTTCTTAAGTTCCAAGCAACTTCAACATAAGATAGATTTAAGTATTTATAATTTATAATTTAAGATTGTTGCGTTAGTATTTAACGTGTTTGAATAAAGAACAAAGAGCAAGTGCGTTCGATCCAGTCGAGCATTTTATTTTTTTAGAGCTGTAATTTCAAAGATATAATTTTAAAAATTTCGTCAAAAGCCAAATAATCCGTTTTTTTTTCGTTTCATTCTTCAATGACGAAGTTGCAAAAAGTAATGTCTGCTCAATGTGAAGAAGCTCGATGACACTTTTTTCCGTAGGAGCGCTCAGTTCCAAAACAAATCAAATATCAAAAGTACCGATTTTTCGAGGACATTACTCTTTTCACCACGTTGGCTGTTAGAAAGTCTGTTCTTTAATTTCACATACAACAAAAGTTATTTCTATCCATTGTTTAAAAAAATTCCAATCTCAAAATTTTGAGAAAAAGAAAAATCTCGACCTGTGCATATATTTTCGAAATACGACATTTTTCAAATCGCAATATCTTCAACTGAGCGCTCGTATATAGCAAAAAAAAATATTCTAAAGAATATTTTTACTATCTTTACAGTAAGAATTAACTTCGTTTTTTTTTGTAACTTAGTCGTTTAGGAGCAAACAGCAAAAACCCGGTATTTTCGAGTTTTGGTCAATTTTTTGAAGTAATAATATCTTGCAAATGTTCACTATTAGAAAATAATAGTTAACGGTTTCTGGACGAGGGTCACATGACCTGCAAATTCCAGTCAACATTTTTCGACAAAAAATACATCGCGAAAAACCTACATATATTTTTCACTACTTTACCGTTTTTGAAATAACAATATCTCTTAACTAATCGCTCATATGGAAAAATAAGTTGTATTATCTTTGTAGGCAATACTATAACCTATTAAATTAGCACAAATTATTTTTTGCAACTTCGTCATTTAAGAATAAAACGCAACAAAACTGGTTTTATGGCTTTTTGAAGAAATAATTAAAATAATAATATTTTTGAAATTTTGTCTCTAAGAAAAAAATATGTGAGTGTTCATGTAGAGGGTTTCATGGTGTACAAACTTTGTCTCAAGTAGTTTTCAATAGCATTCACCGTTAATGATTAATATCCCAAAAACCATTATTTTTGTAATTTTTATTTTGAAATGGTGATATCTTCTACGTGATCAGTCGGACACGGCCGTAGCCAGGATCAAACGTATGGGTGAGCTGACGGTTGTTTTGGGTGAGCTCACATTTTTTAAATAAAAATCATAATGATGTCTACAAAATATAATTTTTTTAGATACTAAAGAATAGGTAGGTATAAGGCACCTATAAAAAGTATGTGTATTTCCCGGTAAAAGGTAGAAATTTTCATAATATAGTGATTGCCTGGTGATGGTACTGAAAAGAGCGTTAAAGCATTTCTGAAAATACAATAGAATTGTTTGACAAATAGCAATAGATTGCTCTTTTTTCATTCACAAACGTTAAAATCCTCAGTTTTTGGAATCTTTAATGTGGAATTTTAATATATAGAGTTGATTTAGAACAAACAGTGAAATTTTTTGATACTAAAATTAAAAATTTAACATCAAAATTTAAGTTAAACTGCATTTAAGGGCCTTTCCGATTGATGACACAATGACAGTTCTTGCCCTGAAAAGAAGAAAAATCCTTTTGGATCTGATTTCAGAATCGAAAATAAAAAAAAAGTTCAAGGTCCTAAGATAAGAAACTCACTTTTATTTTTGCTTTGCAGTTCTATATCTGATAGTTCTTATAAGACGTTACCAGATTCTTAAGCTGCGTCCACATTATGTCGAATTGTGTAGATCAACATCGTTGATCAACAGTGTTGAGTAAGTGTAGACGTGTTGATCGACAAAGCCAATCAACATTTGTTGACCCGAACGTAACCCGATTCAAATGGATAGCAATCGACAAAGTTGTTCAACAAATCTCATTTTATTAAAAACATTTGTAGGGTTTTAATTTCATGAACATAATTTATTGGTTTTGTGCATTATTAATCACATTTTTATTAGATGAAAAATGCAATATTTGTTGTGAATAAGTATTTAATGTTAATAATATCGTTTTAACTTTATTGTTCAAAAGAAAAAAGAAAAAAAAGTTGGGTACCACCAGGGCTCGAACCCAGAACCCTTCGGTTGTATCCTAACGCATCGATCAAAAAATTCCAAACCACACAAATGTTTGCTAATAAATTTTTTCACGTACACACTAGCATGTTGATCGACAATCTTGACCAACAATGTTGATCGGCATAGTGTGGACCCACCTTAAAAGTGCATTTTAGTTTAAGCTATGAACACAAGAGGAAACCAATGAGTTTAAAATCTAAAAGGCTATAATTGTTGAATTTATATGTGTTTTGTGTATTCCATAATTTTCCATAATCGGAACACTTTTTTGAATGAAAAATAACAGATCACGTGTTACAACATGAACACAGAAGAACACAAATAGAACAATGAACCGGGAGTCCCCGATTAACTGACGAAGAAATCAAAGTGTGCGGTATAAAACGGGAAGATTGGTATTTTTGCTTACAATTTAGATTTTATTTCAAAGATAACAGATGTTTTAACTCAAAATGAAAACTTGGAAAATCTTAAAATATCACCGATTTTTTTTGGGTGAGCTTAATATATTTTTAAGTGAGCTAAGCTCACCCTAGCGTAGGCCTGGCTACGGCCGTGCAGTCGGAGGTAAAAATTTCCAAAATCAAAAAAATCAATAAAAAAGTATTAAGTGAACTTGAAAATCAATGCAAACGATACCTATTATCGTCTCAACGCTGTCGCTTTTTCGCAACTATTTGATTTTCAAACTGTTATCCGTCAAAACGTTATCGTCGCGTGATAATCGTTTTACGGAATGAGTGCGCTGCTTTTAAGCATTTTTCTCTCATAATTTTAATATATCTTGAACATAAGAACAAGTACATGCGACCCAGTCGTGCATTTTAATTTAACTGAATTTATTTTCAATAACGCCATACCTAAACAGACAAAATGTCTTTTCATCTTCACATTATTGTCAATATAATTGATATTGGCCTGAAATTGAATTCAAACTTAAAGTATTTTTAATTTGTAAAATTTTTTTTTGAAAATCTAGCCGCAACCTGTCTATCTACTACGTGTATAGGTACATCTGTCGAATGACAATCATTTTTTGATTAGTAAAAAGGCTCATGTGGTGAGTATAAAACTTGTCAATATCAATGAGAAAGAGAATTTCTTAGAAATCCTACTTCCTTTGATGTTGTCAGTTTGGAAAAATAGAAAAACCCCAGGAGGCTTACAACTCAAAGCTCATTGCATGTCTCTCGTTATAACTTTGAGTGAATATGAAACTTCAATTAATCGAAAACAAAAATAAGAACAAAACAAAATATTTATTTGAAATTGATATGTACTTCTGACGTTTGTTCAGGGTCTAGAAACTTGTGTTTTCGATAATATCATAGATGAAGATATATGAAACCAGAAAGCAACACAATTTAATTTCCACTTTGGCGCCTTACTAAATGCGCCATTGACAGAGCTAAATTCAAAGGTGCAACCAACCCAAAATTGGCCCCATTCAAGCTCTTCTCTGCTCTACAGTCGACACCCTCTAGAATGAGTGCTTCATTATTATCATTTATAAAACGTATTTGCATTTGCGTAATGAGCTCCTCAAAAATAACACACTATACTGAGCTTCAATCAAGCGATTTATCCGTCTTATACTTGGATTCAAATTAAATTTTCGTTCTGCAACTGTGATTCACAGGGGGTTCCTTCTCCTTAATTCAGTAGCAGTGGTTATGGATATATTTATTCTGACGATGACGTGCAAAATCGATACATCTCTGCCTCCTGAGATTGTACGCCTTGTGATATCGATATCACATTTCAACACGCAAAGCCAACTCAACTCGAAACGACTCGAGAATAACATTTTCAATCAATCGTCAAAGAAAAAGCAAAATAAATTACAAAAATTAAATTACAACAACCAACCAGCGCCAGCGCCTCCCTACGTCCTCTTTCTATACTTCTTGGACCACCCGATACCTATTCGACACGCGGAAGAGCCTCCTTTAGGTCGTCGACAAATACAAAGCAAATCAGGAGTCGTCGGAATTATAAAATTGAAAATTATTATCGAAGTTCAATTTTTTTTATTTTTATTTTTTTCTTTCGCCGTTTTTTTTATTGAGAATTAAATTGAAATTGATTCGTTCCGATAGTTAGTTTTATTTTACTTTTTTACGAGTATTGTAAATTGAATTTCATTCGGGCTCGATGACGTCTGATGATATGTTTTTTGGGTGAGAATTTGCATACACTTAGAGAAAAGTATACTCGCAATTATTTTACTCTTCATTTCGTACTAGAGCATTAATAAGCTTTTCCATAAATCAATACTTTGTAGAAATTTGTGGAATCATTCAGATTTCTACAAATCTTTAATTGTGAGAAAATTGTTTATAAAGGGTGTTTTCTTAGACGTGTGGCTTTCAAGAAGAAATAAAACGCATACAATTTAATGTTATGGCCAGGAATTAAGCTTTATTATAAAGATGATGGTTTGCCATTATGTTTTAAAAATGATTTCGGGCAAGTGGCTGCCGTGGATGGCTCGAATTAATTTTAGCCGAGGGGCCCAATTTTCGACCACTTTTTGCAGCAATTGGGGCGTATGTTAGCAACAACGCGTTGTATGTATGGCATGTAGTGCCGTCTTATTGGAACCAAAGGTCGTCAACATCAACATCCTCCAATTCAGGCACGAAAAAGTTATTGATCATGGCTCTATAGCGCTCCCCATTGACTGCAACATTGTGGTCGGCTTCATTTTTCATCGTTTTTCATCGCAGCGCATGAACCGAACCATTATTTTGGTAATAAATTTGAACGATTTGCAAACGATGTTCAGGAGTAAGTCTATTCATTATGAATTAGTAAACCAAATTGAGCATAAATCAAGTGACAGCTGTCAAAAAGACTAACTCCGAAAAAAGTATTGCCAGATTGAAAACCACACCTCTAAAAAAAAACACCCTTTGTAAAGGTTTTTCCAATAGGAACGCGCTGATGTTTACAATCTGTGGCGGCTATTTTGTTTTGGCTGTATCCGTCAAATTTGTTGTTTATTATTCCGCCACTGATGCCAAGTCACCATATAAAGTTACACGATTGAGCAACACGTGCAAATGATAAACCTTTATTATGGCGAAATGAGTGTTCTCTTGTAGCAAAGCTGCACATCCATTTGACGTTCTTCCCAGTTGACTATAATTGAGGCCGTGAGTGCAAAAGTGGTGTAATGCTCAATTCAACGTTTGGTGGCCAAATTCAAGTCGACGGATTCAGTGAACAATCCTGCACGTCAACGAAACACAATATTTGCTTAACACATCGTTAAAAGAATTGCAGTTGCCGGTCCACTGTTTTGAATGACATTCCATGATAGCAATGGCTTTATTTTTGCATGTGAACAAATATTTTAGCATTTCAGCTCAATAATTTTTCACATGCGAAAATATTTTGTTTTCGCTTGGGAACTGTAAACTCACTAAATTCGCTTTGTTCGTGCGAGTAAATTTTTTTTTATAATAATAATTTTAACTACATTATATGCCTGTAAGACCTTGGGTCTTTTTAAATGCAACCTGAATTGCATGGCACTATTTAGAAAGAGTAGGAGGATAGGAAAGAAAAAACTTCAGTGGCAACCCTGGAACAGCGGAAACCCAGCCCATATATGTACATACAAATGCATTAACTAAAACATATCCATCAAAAGAAACTTTATTTGTGAAGTATGTAGGTACACACGAGGTTTTAACCTTGTAGCTAATAAAGTTTTTCAGATTAGCTATATAACTTTAGGTGCTTGCACCCCTTTCCGTCCAAAACATAACAATACATAATATGAAACGTATTCTAAAGTTCGATTTATAAAATAACGTTTATTTCTAAAATAATTATTCAAAATTTTGAAGAAACAAATTGGGTGGCAACTGTGGAAGCACGAAAATGCCAGACCAAAATTTTCTCTATTAAATATTCACGAATAAAGTAGGCGTGTTTTGATGACCTTCTTAATGTTCATATTAAGGCTAGAAACGCACTTGCGATTTTCTGTCGTTGCGACTAAAAATACGGTCGCAACTCAATACAATTTCTTGGTCGCATGTGCGTTCATTTACGTTATGGCTCATGTGTTCTATTTTGTTTCTCAGATAAGCAAGTGCCATTTCAAACAACCACTATTAAAACATTACGCTCATCTGGTGAGCTTTGTAACTGCGAAACTCGTGTGGCATTTTTGTTCATACTTAAGAATGCATAATTCATATCTTAAATCTCGCCTCGTAGAAGAAGCTAATTTCTATAATTTGTTGTATTTTGATGAAAAAAATTGGATGGCAACCTTGCACCCGTGGCAACCCTGCAAGTCTTTAGTTGAAGCCACCTAGTTGGTTAGTGAAAGTTTCTGCTAGCTCTTAGACTATTATTAGAAGGTGCTACAATTTGAAGTGTACCTAAGCTTTCCCCAATAAGTCTATCCAGTTAGCCCGGTCCCTAGTTCACTACCTGAAGTTTCACATTTTAATTTGGGGTTAGATTTGAAAACTCTGCAAACGGAAGCATTTCCGTCTATTTTCTCTACATGTCCTAGCCACCTAAGCCTATGAATTCGTGTTTTCTTGATTAATGAGATGTCGCTGTACAATTCATTCAGCTTGTCGGTGAACCTTCACCTTCTGAGCCGTTCAATTGAAATGGGACCGAATATCTTGCGTTGAGTTTTTATCTCAAGGAAACAAAGACTATCCTTCTATTCTCTAAAAAGCAAACCCTAAGCCCCCTTAAGTAAGATTGGTCAGCGATCGCCGAACAGAATAGGGTCTTATTACTCAAATAGCCACCATACCAGCCATTGACAAAAGTTATTCCCTTTTTTGTTACCAGTAGCAATTTTGTTATCTCCAAAATCATTCCTTTCATGATTAATTATGTCAAAAATTTCAAAACTGACAACTTAAAATGAAAGATTATTTAGCAGCTTTTATTTCCATTAATAGATTCATAGCCACAAAGGCGGTTAAAAAGATGTTATGCAGACAGCTACCCCTTTCAACTTACAATATTGATTGATGTTGAAACACACAAACTTTGGCAAAACTTCTGTAATTATCTTGAGAGAAATTTCCCTCTACCATCATCTGTCGGGTTCTTTGAAAGTCCAACTTTTTTTTGAGGCCTACAGCAAAAGTAGCAAATAAAATTTAATGTCACACACAACAGTTATCATGTCCACTGTTTAAAACAAAATGGAAAGAAACAAAAAAATATACAAAACGCCCAACTTTCCCTGTAGGATTTTTAATTTAATAATTTAACAGTTTAAAAGTTTTTGCCTTTTGCATTCGAAGCCGTGTCGTGTCGTATAGCTTATACGTAGGTTCGAAAACGCCTACAAGGTTGCGCTTCAAAAAAAAAGTTCAACGAGTAGAGCATGAACTTTTCTAAAATCGAGCTAATTCGTATATTTTATTACACGCGCACCAGAGAACGAAAAGTTCACTATTTAGTTACATAGTTTATGACTTCTTCCACTTCATGGTTGAAATATACAGGGATGACTAGAGAATTTTTACAGGGATGGTCGTTGTAAATAATCTACTTAGAAATAACTTTTAAATGGTTTAAAGGTTTAAGTGAGAAATGTCAAGCTGTTTTGTGTAGTTCATACATTGAGTGCAAATAAAAAACCGAGGGCTTTACATTTCTCAGTAAATGTCCACATTGTTACGAGTGTGACACTGATTTCATAAATTATTCACACAATATTCTAAATGTATTAAATCAAGCTTAATAACACTGGTCAACAAGTCTTTTGTTACAGAAATATACTTTTCCAAAGGTTTTTGGTGTGCTGAGCTCGAATCTGAGGTCAGAAAAATTCTATCGGATCACATTTTTGAGATATTCCCATTATAAAATTAAAAAAAAAGTTTTTATACCCGTCCTTTTTGCCTTACCTTTGTTTGTTTTCCTTACACTACTGGGGCTATTCGCAGTAGTGAATAGCCTCCTACCCACCAAAGCGAAAGTAAAAATTGATCCGAGTCAGATCATGTGGATAATAAAACGCGGCTAATGTATCACTGAAAGTAGCTACTTTGCGAATGAGACTTTGCTAGTTGACAAAGGTAGCAGCTGTCACAAATTACAGTGTGACGTAGATATCACAAAATTGCACTTTGAGACAGCAGGCATCGATTTATTACAGTCTGAGATAACAATAGTCACAAAATTACAGCTGATATAGCAGACGTCATTACATTTCAGTCTGCGACAGTAGACGTCAATAAATTACAGTCTCCGATAGCAGGCTTCACGAAATTACAGTCTGAGGCACCAAACGACACTTAATTACAGTCTGAGATAGCAGTCGTCAGTAAATAACAGTCGGAGATAGTAGAGGTCACTTAATTAAAGTCTGTGACAGCAGAGTCATTCAATTACAGTCTAAGATACCAGACAATAGTTTACCTTCGGAGAAGGCAGAAATCACTTAATTACATTCAGAGAAAGCTGTCGTTACTAAGTTCCAGTCTGCGTTAAAAGACTTCACGAAATTACAGTCTGATACACCAGACAACACTTAGGTAATCACAGTATGAGACTGACGACTGCCAGTCAGTAAATTACAGTATGTTATATTAGACGTCACTAAATTACAGTATGTGGTAGCAGAGTCATTAAACTATATGAGCTACCAGACAATAGTTTACACTCGGAGATAGCAGAAGCCACTTAATTACATTCTGAGGAAGCAGTAGTTACTTAATTACAGTCTGCGATAGAAGACGTCACCAAATTACAGTCGAAGATAGCAGACGTCACTAAACTACGGTCTATGATGGCAGACGTAATCTTATTACAATTTCTTGAACACAATCATGCGAGAAAAATATCATGCAAAACAACTATCACAACAAAAACATAAATGTTAAAAAACGAGCCAAGTTTTTATACAGTGGTGGCCAAAATAATAAGAGTGAATCAATAAATTTTCTTCATTTAATAAATTCCTTAGTTAGGTTAGGTTAGGTTAGGTAGAAGTGGCTGTCAATACTAAGTACTGACACACTTAGACCAGAATTGGTCCGTTGTGATACCACATGAATCTTAAAAACTCTTTCCTTACTCGCTAAAACCACTTTGAGCTCCTGACGAAGCGTGTGAGACTATAAATGCCTGTGTTTGCCAGATCACTAGGATCGTTAAAGAAGTAAACTCCTAAATGGAGCCTACATCTGAGGGAAAGAGCAGGGCATGTGCAGAGAAGGTGAGGAATCGTGTCCTCTTCCTTCTCGTCCATGCAGCTTCTGCAGAAATCGTTTGAAGGTACGCCAAGCCGCGCTGCGTGCCTGCCTATTAAACAGTGTCCTGTGCCGAGATTCAGCTAAATCGAAATCGCAGGGAGTGAGTGAGATGAGTCACTTTTCGTCGAAAATCGATTCAGCTAGCAAAAGTGAGTGAGTGAGCGAGTGAAATGAAATGTCAGATTACTCGCCAGATATTCCCGCAGTGACTTGGTGTATGTGTTGGTAAATTTCTAGTTTTGGATAGGTATGTGTGCTTTTCTCAAGAATTCCTATTCATGCATAGGTAACGAAATAAAAAAAAAAACAACGTTGATAAAAACAAATACCCTTTTATTGAATATTGAATCTTATTTTATTATCATTTATGCACATATGTATATCAAATAAAATTATATTCTATTCACTTTCGACACTATTTAACTTTTTATTTCTCAACTCACTTCAAACTTTAATTACGACAAAAAAAATAATTGAAACAAGAGATACTCCATTATTAAAGATTCCAATATTTACATTGTTGTATTTGTTATTTCATTTCATTTTGCGTAACGAGTGTGACAAGGAGGTAGAGTTTAGCTCTTTTATATTTATTCTTTGTCTCATGTTCGAAACTTAATTCGAACTTACTCATTTCACTTAAATAGCTGAATCACTTTTGCGAGTGAAGTGAGATGAGTCGGCGAGTAAGGCGAGTCATCTCATCTCACTCGCGGAAATAGCTGAATCTCGGCACTGTTATGACACCTACAATAGAGCTAATATGCATTCTATTTAGAGATATTAAACACTTGGAGCGTTTGAGGTCAAGGTTTGGCCATACTTGTTTTGTCGCCAAACAAGTAGTGATGTTTTCCCACCTTGTGTTTGTTCTCTTCAACGCATCTTGCTTCAGTAAAAGTTTACACGTAGCGATGGGTATACCAATGTTTACCTTTTCAGGTAAAATGGGTAGTAATGTTCCACTTCTAGCGAATTCCTTAGTAATAACCTGCTAAATTAAATAATAATGTGTACAAATTATATTTGCATTTGTTGTCAAAAATTTACAGAGTTACTGGAAATTTTCTCTAAGTATTTATCAAAGTACCGTTATTTTATTAACGAAACTCAATTTTTCAGCGGACAAAATAATAAGAGTGCAGTGTAAGTTTGCATTATTTCTGGGATATTTTTTTCAGTTCTTAATTTTTTATATCCAATTAACCTAATTAATTGTTTTTAGTTTTGAAACATAAAAAATGGGGCGCGCGAAGCATTGTTCTGAGGAAGAACGCAGTTTGATCTTGCATTTAAGAGATGAAGGTTACACTTAAGATTTTATTGCAAATGCACTTCTTCGTTCTCCGTGTGTTGTCGCCAGAGTATTAAGGGACCGAAATAAAACACAAAAAACGGCCGAAACAAGAGGACGTCCAAAGAAAACTTCACCTACTCTCGACAGAAAAATAGTTAGAGAAGCTGTTAAGGATCCATTTGCAACATCCACATTAATTAAAACAAATTTGTCACTGAATGTTAGCTCCAGAACGATTCGCCGACGTTTGCAAGAAAAAAATCTTAACGGAAGAATAGCAAGAAAAGTTCCATTGCTTAGCAAAAGAAACAAAAAGCAGCGCATTGAATTCGCAAACCTTAACCAAGCATTAGGCAATCCAAGAAACTGGAAAAATATTTTATATAACGACGAAACTAAAATAAATTTGTTTGGATCTGATGGGCGGATTTATGTTAGAAGGAAGAAGAACGAAGAACTGAATCCAAGGAACACCATAAAGACTGTAAAGCATGGCGGCGGTAACATTAAAATTTGGGGTTGTTTTTCTTATGCTGAAGTAGGTCCTATCTTTTGGATCAAAAATATTATGACCAAAGAAACGTACCTCCAAATTTGGGAACATGTTATGCTTCCATATGCAGCAGATAATATGCCATAAGTGTGGACATTCCAGCAAGATAATGACCCCAAACACTTTGCTAAAGTCGTGACAAGGTGGTTTGAACAAAATAATGTAGCGGTTTTGCAATGGCCTTCACAATCGCCTAATCTAAACCCCAATGAAAATCTTTGGAAAGATTTGGAAAATAGAGTTTCTTGTAAGAAAACCACAAATCCGAAGGCACTATGGAAAGAAATCCAAGAAAAATGGTACACAACACCTGTGGAAACATGCCAAAAATTAATTAACTCTATGCCGAGAAGATGTGAAGAAGTTCTTAAAAACAAAGGCCACGCAACAAAGTACTGAAGCCTAGAGGTGACCCATTTACCTTTTTCCTTGATAAAGTATAATTTTAACTGGTTATTTGCCTTATCTTTAGCAAATAACTGATTCACTCTTATTTTTTTGGCCAGGAAAAAGGCAACTGAAAACAGTGTTCTCTATATTTTGCGTTATGAACTTTTGTTGTTGTTAGAAAAATCGACATTACCACTTGCGAATAATATTAATTTACAATATTTGTGACAATTTAAGACTTTTTTCAAAAAATAAATCTTTTTTATGATAAAATTGTAGTTAAAAGATTTCACTCTTATTATTTTGGCCACCACTGTATGTACAAGAAACCTGTGCGTAAAAAGTCTGCCAAAAAAAGTAATGTGATCTAAAATATATGCCAAGTTTTAACTTCATGAAGTTTAATATCAAATATCTTAAGTAAAGTAATATCGAAACAATTCCAAAGCATGACAGAAATTTGGTATTTAATGATTACTGATTAAAGTATGGTGGAGCCAGTGAGGTCAAGTTTTCATACATTTTTAAATCGTGATTAAGTAAGTAATTAAGAGAAAACTTGCCAAGTAAATCCACCAAATTTTAATCAGTAATCATTAAATACCAAATTTCTGTCATGATTTGGAATTGTTTCGATATTACTCTACTTAAGATATTTGATATTAAACTTCATGAAGTTAAAACTTGGCATATATTTTAGATCTCATTACTTTTTTTGGCAGACTTTTTACGCACAGGTTTCTTGTACATATAAGAACTTGGCTCGTTTTTTAACATTTATGTTTTTGTTGTGATTTCACTCCTTTTTGCAAAGATTTACTCTACCAGGTGAAATTAAGCCCTACCACTCTACAAAGTTTCATAATTCTACGACAACCGAAAGTGCTCCATATAAATAATATTAATTCTGATAAAGTGGGTGGATGGCACGCCCCCTGAAAGGAAAATCCCAAATTTTCGATTTTTTTCTTTCTAAGTACTTCAAGCCCTACCAATCTACCCATTTTCATCGTTCTACAACAATCGGAAGTGCTCCATATAATTTATAAGAATTTTCCATATAATTTATAAGAATTTTTAAGAATGTGGGTAGATGCCACGCCTCCTGCATGGAAAATTCCAATTTTTCAATTTTGTTCTTACTAAATATTTCAAGCCCTATCTACCTACCAATTTTCATCGTTCTACAACAATCGGAAGTGCTCCATATAATTTATAAGAAATTTTAAGAATATGGGTGGATGCCACGCCCCTGAAAGGAAAATTCCAAATTTTTCAATTTTTTTCTTTCAAAGTACTTCAAGCCCTACCGCTCTACCAATTTTCATCGTTCTACAACAATCAGAAGTGCTTCATATAGTTTATAAGAATTTTTGAGAAAGTGGGTGGATGCCACGCCCCCTGAACTGAAACTTCCAACTTTTCAATTTTTTTCTTTGAAAGTACTTCATGCCCTACCGACCTACCAATTTTCATCGTTCTACATCAATCGGAAATGCTCCATAGAATTTATTAGAATTTTTAAGAAAGTGGGTGAATGCCACGCCCCCTGAATGGAAAATTCTAGTTTTTAAATTTTTTTCTTTTTAAGTACTCCAAGCCCTTCCGACATACCAATTTTCATCGTTCCACATCAATCGGAAATGCTCCATATAATTTATAAGAATTTTTAAGAAAGTGGGTGGATGCCACGCCCCCTGAATGAAAATTGCAGATTTTCGATTTTTTCCTTTGTATGCGCCACAAGGCCTACCGTTGTGCGAAATTTCAAGTTTCTACGATTTCGGGAAGTGCTCCATAATTTTGATGATCTGTCAGTGAGTCAGTCAGTCAGTTACGGTTTTTGCGATTTTTGAAGTCCTATATCTCGGAAATTAATAATGCTAAAGAGTTGAAATTTGGTAAGCCTTCTGTGTTTGATCAGCTCAGCAAATGCTGCGAATTTGAAGTTTCTGACTTTATTGGTACTGAAGTTAGAGGGGGGTTGAAAATGGCCTGAGTTTGTTCCTGTAAAAAGGGTGTAGTGCCGCGAACTTGGCTGGGCACTACCGTGCCCTTTGATAATGCGATACAACTACTACTAAACTGTGCTTTCACTGTCATTCCAATAGCCTTAGTCTTTCAAAAACAGTCTCACCAAGTTTTCTTGATCAATACTATTCTTACTTTGGCAGATTTCAGTTTTTCTTGTTTGTTCACGTTCTTTTGAAATTATTTTGGTTCAAATTGGGTGTGAACTATATTCCCCAGAAAAAACTAATTTATAGCCCTATTTGTTCCTTCGGATTTCTATAATGCAAATTAATTAACGGCCGCGTTGGTGGTGGAGCAGAGATGTGATGCATCAATGCAAAACTTTTAAGAAAATTGTCCAAAATTGTAGTTTGGAATTGTTACGAATGTGTCACTTGAATTATATTGAATGTGACAGGTTAATTTGTACGCGTGTGAGAAGTATGATTTAACGCATGATTGTGAATATAATAAACAAAATTGTGATGGAAAATTAGAAAATATCTCTCCAAAATTCTCACTCGTTTTCACACTTCTCTCCAAGCACCAGCTGAAACCCTAGCTAAATTATAGTATATGATTTCAGTGGAGAATGTATCACAGAACACAGCTGTTCTCTGAAAATTAATTTTACTCAAACATTTCAAAGAATATTGATTAAATATTTTAAATCATCCTCGAACATTTTTCACATAAGTTCACATTAATCTCAAAAATAAAACACCCTGTCACAACTTAGCTCGAGAATTGATGTGCTGGACAATTATTTCAAGCACTAAATTTTGACAGATAATCGCTGTACAAAAACTTGATTTTTCAGCTGGAGCAACGTACCTCTCGGATAAATGTTGGTCTAAATTTTGGAGAGGACTTTGTATGGGAGAGAAATTTTAGCTCGATCTGCGTACTTGGCTTAAAGTGAAATGAAATCATATTTCACTTCAATCGGAATTTACTATTAAACTCTAAAACTGTATTAAAAAACTGAGGGATTAAATTATAAAATGCCAACAACAATAAAATTTTGTCTGAAGTGAAGGTCACAATATTCTTCTTACATACATACTTCTTGGTTATTTATTTTGTTGGTATTACAACATTAAATTCTTTCGTAACGAGTGTGACACATGTCACTTTTTGAATCAAAGTACATACAATTATCCTACGTGGCTGCACCATGTGTCGAGATAATGAAAAAAGGAAACGAAAAAAAGAGCTTTTAATAAAAAAAAGGCGTTCCCTATTATGATCGTGACTATGCCGCAAAATTTTTGTTCAAAAACTATTGAATTATTTTCAGCACACCCTGCGTATAAGCACCCGCTTTTGCACCAGTCTCACTGCATTCCTTTTTTATTATTTTAGCCCCCTTGAAGTAACCCACAAATTAAAGGCAATCATCATCATCATCGTGTCCTGTAACCCCGGCTGGGGCATAGGGCGTCAACAAAACGTCTCCATCCTTCACGGTCTGCTGCAAGGTACTTTAGCTGTGGCCACGTCTTTCTCTGGGATTCTGCTTCCGCTAAGACAGTTGATTTCCATGTTGTTCTTGGTCTTCCAACCCGCCGTGCACCCTGAGGATTCCATTCAAAGGACTGCTTTGCAATTTCATCGTTTGGTTTCCTCAGTGTGTGACCAATCCAACGCCATTTACGCTTTCTTATGTCGACGTCCAGCCACTCTTGACTTGTCCTGCGCCACAATTCCTCATTTGATATTATTTGTGGCCATCGAATCTTTAGGATGTGGCGAAGACAGCGATTCACAAAAGCCTGCAATTTCTTCGAAATGATAGACGTGACTTTCCAGGTTTCACAAGCATATAACAGCACGGATTTGACATTGGATTCGAAGAATCTCAACTTAGTGCGTAAGGAGATTTGACTTGATTTCCAGATTGGGGACAGAGTACCGAAGGCAGCACGAGCTTTATTTATTCTACTTTTAACGTCCAGATCCGTACCACCGTTTGCAGAGACAATACTGCCAAGGTAGTTGAACTGTTCGACTACTTCAACTGGCGTCTCCTGTAGAATAATACGCTGCTGTGTGGAGCGGCCTGTGAGCATTATTTTTGTCTTTTTGCTGTTTATTCTTAGACCACTCGACTCTCCCTTCACTTGCAGTGTTTGGCACATCCCGTTCAGCCCACTGATGTTATTTGCCAGTAGACATATGTCATCGGCATAGTCTAAATGACTGAGCCTTTCGAACGGTCTCCATTGAATGCCCTGTCGCTCAGCTGTACCTACACTGGCCGTCAATACGTCGTCCATCGCCAGCAGGAAGAGAATTGGCGATAGAACATCCCCTTGTCTCACACCCTGTTGCACTACGAAGGAGTCGGATAGCTGCCCATTGTGCAAAACAAAACACCTCGCGTTGTTGTAGGACTCTTTAATAATGGCAACAATTTTTGGTGGAATTCCTCTACCAAGCAACGATCTCCATAAACATTCTCGGTTAACTCGATCAAAGGCCTTTTCAAAATCCACGAACATGAGGTAAAGCGGTGATTGAAATTCCATCGACTGCTCGAGGACGATACGCAGGGTGTTGATATGGTCGACACACGATCGACCACTGCGGAAGCCAGCTTGATGCCTCTTGAGTGTAGACTCGATTCTATCCTTTATTCGCTCGAGTATGATTGTTGCCATTAGTTTTGGGAAAACGGACAAAACGGTGATACCACGCCAATTGTTGCAATTCTTTAAGTCACCTTTCTTTGGCAACTTAACAATCACACCATCCTTCCAGTCCCTGGGATAGCTTTCGTTTTCCCAAATGTTTTGTATCAGCGGATGTAAAATACTAGCCGCTGCTACGGGATCGGCTTTCAGGAATTCAGCTGGTATTCCGTCCAGTCCAGCTGCCTTGTTGTTTTTGAGGAGATTTATTGATGTACGAATTTCCGATTCTGACGGGGGTTCGATGTCAATACCCCTATAGGACCTGCGCATCTCGTTTAGTTGGGGCACTTCAGCACTCTGCTCAACTGAATCCTCATTTAGCAGGGCACAAAAATGGTCCTTCCATCTACGAAGCTGATCCTCAATTGATACCAAAAGTGTACCATCCACATCCATTACAGGATGATTGGTGTTGCTTTTTTTCCCGATAACATCTTTGGCTATTTGGTACAATTCCCGGATATCTCCTCTTCTGGCAGCGCTTTCCGCATTATCTGCGAGTCCATCCAACTTCACCCTCTTGTCACGTCTCACACAGCGGTAGACCATCTTATGTGCAATGCGGTACTCTCTTCGCAAGTCAGCCTTTCGTTGAACATCAGCTTCGGCATTTATTTGAATTTTCAACGATTTGCGAAGTTCGATCTTATCCCAGGTGTCTTGGGATATCCAAGAGTCTCTTCGTCTCGTTCGCTTGGGTACAGTTTCGGATCCAGCCTCCATAAAAATACTTTTAATTTCACCCCACATCTCATCAATTGTTGAATTCTGGATTCCATTTAATGACGAGGCTCTGTCGTTAAGGGTGGTGACATAGTTTCGACATATGTTGGGGTCATTTAAAGCATTAGTAATGAATTTTGTGCTCCTTGCTGCATCCTGCGCTGGTTTTTGTACGGCAGCGGTTCGTAGTTTGAGACTCATCAGAACCAAATGGTGGTCACTTCCCACATCGGCATTTCTTATACTCCGGACATCACACATAGACTTCCTCCATCGCTGCTGAATCATGATATGATCAATTTGGTTTTCGGTTTGACCATCCGGATGCACCCAGGTAATTTTGTTGCACGTCTTATGCTTAAATACAGTCCCACCTATCACAAGACGATTCGCGTTACAAAAGTCGACAAGCAAGTCACCATTTTCATTCCGTGACCCCACGCCATTTCTTCCCATCACGCGTTCCAGTCCGTAATTGTCTGAACCGACTTGGGCATTAAGGTCTCCCATAACGACTATGATGTCGGCTCTCGGAACACTACTGTAAACCGAGTTCAGATGAGTGTAGAACGCGGTTTTGTCTTCCTCGGTCGCTTCATTTGTGGGGGCGTAGCACTGAATAATTGTGACGTTACGAATTTTTGAACGAAACCTTGCTGTCATTAATCTCGCAGAAATGGGCGCCCATGAGATCAAACTACGCCTCGCTTCTTCGTTCAACATAATTCCGACACCATGCAGTCTTTGGCCACCCTCTCTTTCATCTTCCCCGGAATACAGCATTCTCGTCTGTCCAGTGTCTGATCTGTATTCAGCTCTTCCTCTCCACTTAGTTTCGCTTATGCCCAGGATACTGATCTTTAGGCGAAGCATTTCACGCTCAACCTGCTCGTATCTACGATCGCTGTACAAGGATCGAACGTTCCATGCTCCGATTTTCGTACGTATGCGGTAGCCAAAAGTAACATTTGCGCTTCTTGAAAGACTTCTTCTATTTGTCAACGATTCATTTATTATTATGGCGTCTTGATTGACGCTCGTACATGAAGGATGCCGCACCCCCAAATCCGATGTGCGGTTTACTGCAGCCGAAGCTACAGAAGGATTTTCTATAAAAAGATTACCTCTTGGGGACTCATTTCCATTTGTTGTCATAATTCATGTATTTGCATATATCCTTCCACCATGGTGTTTTCCGAGATATGATTAATAACATACATAAGCTCAGATTTGACAGGCACACCCGCCTTTTGTATGGTCAAACACATAACTGCTCGAGGCCGCCCACTATGGGAAAACAGACGCCTTTTGTAGCCGCCCAATATGGGTTACAGACGCTACCTGCTGCTGCCGTTGGCCTTTTACCAAAAAAAAGCTCCTCCGCCACCAGACTATCATGCCGTTGACCGCCACCTGCAGTTCATCCGCCTTAAGGGGGCTTTTAACCATCCCGAGGACAAGTTTGTGCCCTGACCAGCATAGCTGGGTTGTCTGCTTATCCCGGCATCCATTCGGTCCCCCTGCACGTTAGCGTTACCCGCCCTCTACCACGCGGAGGTGTGCATAGGGATTTTCCTATCATTGAGCCTAGGGCCATATGGCGTCCTAGCACTCTCAAGTACTTTTAGAGGGCAATTAAAGGCAATAGTTTTTCAAATTTACTACAAAAATGCAGTTGTATAAGTGGGCGGAGAAGGCTTAGGCAGTGATGAGATGGTAACACAAGTGGTGACCGGTTTCAAATTTAAATCCTTTTGACATTTTAATTAAATCGATCGATAAAACTCTAGTCTAGAAGGACACGCTTTCTCTTGTTCGCTCGCTCTCTCCTTCTTCTTTGGAATTAATATCCTTTTATAAAGGATTTCATTGTGCTTGGTTGTTTGTAGATATTGTTTTTATTTTGTATATGCCCTTTAATTTTGCATATCAAAAGCAGTAACGTAAAGAAGATGACAAAAAATAGAATTAGACGGGATATGTTTTACTACTTGGGGGCGTTGAGCGTACGTACGTTTAGAGTTTTATTTAGAATTTTATCTGCCTTGAAAAAAAAAACGTAAAGGGATATTTTAAGAGAATATTGTTGTAACACAATACAGTCGTGAATGTTAGAAGGCACGAAGGATGCACGGGATACGCAAAAATAAGCTTAAGGCAAAATAAAAGGTTGCGTATACGCCCAAGTGACCAATGAAAAAAGTTTCGATTTAAGGGTTTGAAGAAAAAATTTCTTTCACTTTTTGAAATAAGAAACTTAAAAATGAATCAATACATTTAACTGTTATCAGATCGCACGTTTATATTGTGCTTAGAGCGTTTTGGGATTCAAATTGGCTTTCAATTTGAACAAGATAAGTACATAAACTTGGGATGTCGAAATTATTCAAGAGACCTTTATTGGTTAATGAAGACAGTTACCCTGAGGCCACACGTGCCTGTACCGGCTAGCTTATTGGCTAAATACATTAACTGTCAAATTACTGGTAACGAAAAAAGCAACCCAGTTGCTCAGTACTGGCTCGTGTGGCCTCAGGGTTAGGTTAATAAAGACTTTTGATAAGAAAGACCTTCCAGAGATTGTAAGGGGTTAGGCAGTTGGGCTACTGTTGAATATTATGAGAGGTTAAGACAGTTCTAGATGAAGGGAAACACGCGAATTAATATAATTTTTTGACGAATACTTTATAATCAATTGCATACATTCCATGGTTGGTGAAAGTGTGGCAGACTGGGACTGGCACCTTATTTGTATAAAAAATCATAAATACCATTTGAAAGGACACGACACACAACATTAATAAAAGGTCAGCTTAAGGGTTTATTTTTGGAACTCGTAGGGTTTCTTTTTGAAATAAAACATAATTGTATTGGCCTTATTTTTGTATTCAATCGAAAGGTTGGATTACATTATTTAAGTTTAAAACATAACATCACGCATAACGTCACAGACAAAAATCATGTGGGGTGAAATTGCACAATTATGGTGGCCTGTTGAAAGGTCCATTTTGCGAAATAAGTCGAACGACTCAAATGTTTTCTTTAGTAAGTTAATTGTTAGAGTTGCTGGTGTGTGATTTAATAATTATTTGTATGCAAAACCTACTAAAAAATTGAATTTGTATCAAAGCGCACGTTAGTGCCCAGGCAAGTTCCCGGCACTACACCCTTTTTACAGGAACAAACTCAGGTGATTTTCAACCCCCCTCTAACTTCAGTACCAATAAAGTCAGAAACTTCAAATTTGCTGAGCTGATCAAATACAGGTGGCTCACCAAATTTTAACTCCTTAGTATTAGCGTTTCCGGAGATATAGGACTTCAAAAATCGCGAAACCCGTAACTGACTGACTAATTCACTGATTCACTGACTCACTGACTCACTTACTTACTCACTTACTCACTGACAGATCATCAAAATTATGGAGCACCCGACATTGTAGAAACTTGAAATTTCCTACAACGGTAGGCTTTGTAGTGCATACAAAGGAAAAAATCGAAAATCTGCAATTTTCTATTCAGGGGGCGTGGCATCCACCCACTTTCTTAAAAATTCTTATAAATTATATGGAACACTTCCGTATGTTGTAGAGCGATGAAAATTGGTAGGTCGGTAGGGCTTAAAGTACTTAAAAAGAAAAAAATTTAAAAATTGGAATTTTCCACTTAGGGGGCGTGGCATCCACCCACATCCTTATAAATTATATGGACCACTTTCGATTGTTGTAGTACGATGAAAATTGGAAGGTCGGTAGGGCTTGAAGTACTTTGAAAGAAAAAAAAATCGAAAAATTGGAAATTTCAATTCAGGGGGCGTGGCATCCACCCACGTTCTCAAAAATTCTTATAAACTATATGAAGCACTTCTAATTGTTGTAGAACAATTTAAATTGGTAGAGCGGTAGGGTTTTGACGTGCATACAAAGATAAAAGTAAGAAATGTATGATTTTCAGATCAAGGGGCGTTGCATCTATAAATAAATAAATAAATTGGGTGGCGTAACAGCTCGAGGAGAACCAGGGCCTAGTGACTTACAACTCACAACCATTCTTGTGTGCGTGTTTGTTGGGCAGGAATGGAGGGGACCTACAGTTTTTTGCCGAGTCCGAACGGCTAAATAATGAGAAGCACTTTTTCATGACAAGTATACTCTTGGAGGATTTGTCAGTTCCTCGCAAGAGGCAGTACCTCGAATAAAACATTTCTGTTTTTAGGTGGCACGGCTGGGAATCGAACCCACACCTTCGGCATGACAGTCCTACGCACTAACCATCAAGCCACGGGGTACTACGGGGCGTTGCATCTACCCACTTTTTAAAAATCGTTTTCAATTTATATAATGTACTTCCGATTGTTGTAGAACGATGAAAGTTGGTATGTCGGTAGGGCTTGAAGTACTTTAAAAGAAAAAAATCAAAAAATTGGAATTTTCTATTCAAGGGGATTGTAATTAGTAATCATTAAATACCAAATTTCTGTCATGATTTGGAATTGTTTCGATATTACTCTACTTAAGATATTTGATATTAAACTTCATGAACTTAAAACTTGGTATATATTTTAGATCTCATTACTTTTTTTGGCTGACTTTTTACGCACAGGTTTCTTGTACATATAAAAACTATTTTCTTTTTTTAACATTTATGTTTTTGTTGTGATCATCATTTTCAAAAAAATATTTCTTGCACTTTTAGAAATCTTATTTCTTCTCAAAAATTGCTCCTACGATTTTAATCAAATTTTTGTTTGTGAACAAAATTTCTGAAAAGTTAAAATACTATTGCGTATCAAAGTTCTCAATAAAATGATTCACCATTTTTTGTATTGAAATTTCACTGCCGTGGCAAGCGAAAATGTGACAACCGTGGCATTTCAACATTTGTACACATGTAAAATCTGGTGTAAAAGAAATTAACACTTATAGTGCGACTACTCTCAGCATTAACTTAGCATAAGTAAGTTTTAGAAATTTAACATTTTTAACACGCTTTTATTAGTTTCGGCTGTAGGTATGTATGTATGTATATAACGGAATCCTTGGACGTGATTTTGACCCACTTCAAACGGTCAGATTTGATTCAAACTTTGCACACTTGTTAAAGCCCGATGACAATACAATAATTCGAGCAAAATATCCAAATATCCTGATTAGGTTCGCCAGGATTCATACATTTCTTTTAGCATCCTTTGCATGAGAGTAAGAGAGGTTATGCCTGCGTGCAGCTCCACTTGGCTGAGCAAAACGGAGTAGAGATTTTCTAAATCGAGATGCAACTGTTAACACATCTATACATATTAAAGACTGTTGCTTTATAGCAAATCGAACTATAAAGTGAAAAATAATCTATAGGCACCAATTATGACTTGCGATTCGCCGAGTCGAACGTTCGAATGTGACTATGGAATTACAGTTTGCGACTCGCCTGAATTTAGTTCGCCTTAAATGGCTAAAACTAGGAAAATTTGAATGTCACTCAATACCTTTAGCAAACTTTCGCCTCTATCGTCGATGTTGAACTGTAATTCTTGGTGACTTTGAACAAAATCGCAGTTTTTATTTTTGAAAAGTCGAACGTAGTAGGGGCCATAGTAAAAAAAAATAAAAACATACTTTTAGAGTTAAATCAAACTAAAAAGTTACCTAACAAAAATTCTTAGCATGAGAATAAAATTACTGACGAGAAAATTAATGTCACTGTTTTAAAAGCGTGGGTTGCCTTGTATGATATTTTTTTTAAAACTAACTGCATTTCGGAATGAAACCAGTGAAAAATTATAACGATTGATACCGAGCTCTTAAATTCCATATCGCCATTTTGAACTTATTAGGAAAATGTGGAAAGAAAGGATGAAGAAAAGGGGGACCTACTCAGTGGGTAATTTTCAGTAACAGAAAAAACAATTTAGACAGCCCGGACTGGGAATCAAACCCAGATCTATTCGTTACGCGCCATGAGCTCTAGCGGTTAAGTTATCCGAGACACGTACCGGATTTATATTTCAGTCAGCTGTTGGATATGTCGAATTAGTTTAAAAATGTCGCAAGGCAAATCACGCTTTTAGAAGAGTGACATTAATTTTATCGTCGGTAATTTTATTCTTATGCTTAGAACTATTTTTTACTTCTTAGTTTGATTTTTAAGTTTTTTAAACCATAATTTGTTTCCTTTAATTTTGCACTCCCAAATGTTTGCGGAGATTCGTCCATTTACTGAAAACTAGTATCTTGACTTGCGATATATATGTACATAACTAGGTACTATATGGCAAGTTATGCATTCGTAAAACGAAATTGAACTCGAGGTTTTGCTCAGACTTGTCATTACGTAAAAAGTAGGTCTCACAATTCTGTCTATCTGTCCGTCTTGCTGTTTGGCTACCCGAAATTCCGAAAACCCAAAATCCTGAAAACCCACAATCCCGAATACCCAAAATCCCAAAATTCCAGAATCTCGAAAACCCAGAAATCCGAAAACCAAAAATCCCTGAATTTTGTTTTTTTGGGATTATGGGATTTCGGGAGTCTGGATTTTCGGCATTTTAGGTTTTCTTGATTGAGAATTTCGGGATTGTGTCCGTCTCCCGTAAAAAATCGTTAAGGAAAATATTTTTTCCTTAAAACTACTCCCACGATTTTTATAATACTTCTTCTATATGCTAAAATTTGTGCGATCTACTACCAAAAATTATAAAAATTACCCGTGTTTTTTGGGGATTTTTTGTATTTATTATTATATTACAGTGCCCCAATAAAACCCATCGGCAGCTGCCTATATTTTTGTATCTGAAATATGGTACCCTTGAATAGCTGTCGAAACACAAAAGCGAATTTTATTTTATCGGCAGTGATCCTACTTGTTTATTGTTTGTTATTGTTTTTGTTATTCGTGTAAAATCTTACTGTACTACGGATAGCTTTTCCAAAAAAACACAGAAATTGAGACTTAGCAACTATTAATGGTACCTCCCATAGAATTTTTTTTTTATTTTGTATTATAGGTACTATAAAAAACGACTCGACAACTTTTCTTAAAAAAAATTCAGTAAATTTATTTTAGTAAAGGCTTCCTTTGGGTGGGAAACCATTTTTCAAAAATGGTTATTAATGGTACCTCCCAAGGTACCTCCCAAAGAACCATTTTTTTTTAATTTTTGATTTTCTTCAAAACGATACGACCGATTTCAATTATTTTTTTTATACAGAAGCTTCCAAAAAATATAAACAGTTTTGCGTGCCAAAATTTTTGAAAAAATATTTTTTGGATTTTTAAAAAATGTTTCAAATTTTTTTTTTGAAAATCAAATATTTCGAAAACGACATGATCGATTTTTTTGAAACTCGATATTTAAGTTTTTAATTTTTCAGTATTCTCTACAATATTTTTAGAAAAAAATTTACATTTATGAAAAAATAACGGTACCTTCCATACAAAAGTTAAAAAAACCACAAAGGAAAATATTTTTTTTGCTTAAAAACGACTCCTACGATTTTGATTAAACTTTTTTAATGTACTAAAAATAGTACGATCTACTACCAAAAATTATAAAATTTCACACTTAGCAATTATTAATAGTACCTGTCATGGAACGTATTTTTTTATTTTGAATTTTCTCGTTTTTGGCTAAGCGGATTAAAATGATTTTTTTTATATACAAATTTCAGATAAGATTAAATAATATTGCATTTCAAAATTTTCAAAAAAAAAGGTTTTGCATTTTTAAAAAATGTTTCAATTTTTTTTGTTGAAAATTCGATATCTCAAAAACGGGTTGACAATTTTTTTTCAAATTTTGTTTTTATATACACATAAATATATACTTTAGATTTGCATACCAAAATTTGTTCTTAAAAATGTTATTAGAATTTTATATATAAAAAATTAATTTTTTAAGAAACCGCTCCAACGATTTTAAATTTTTTTTCCTATACAATCATATTCAATCAAGAATTAAGATGGCATTCTTTTTTTCCACCTCAAACTGTCAAAAGAGTTGTTTTAGCCAATTTCAATGTCGTATTTCATGCTTCTCTTCATTTTTATCTCATAGTTTCCATGTTTTTATATACAATTTTCTTAAACCCGCAGTTGCTTGAACATAAGAGCAAGTACCTGTGACCCAGTCGTGCATTTTATTTATTAACAAATTTCAAATAAGTTCAAATAATACAGCATATCAAAATTTTCAAAAAAAAATTTTCGAATTTTTAAAAAAAGTTTCATTTTTTTTTTTTTTTTGAAAATTCGGTATCTCGAAAACGGATAAAATTTTCTTTTTAAATTTATGTTTTATATTCACATAACTAAATACTTAAGATTTGGATACCAAAATTTTCCCTTAAAAGTGTTTTAAGAATTTTACTTTATAATAGTTAATAATAATTTTTTAATTTATTTTTTCAAGAGAGGATTTTAATAATTTTTTTGAAAAATACTCTTTGAAGACCATACATATCTCGAGACGTAATGTTCCTTAGTTTTTCTCTTTGTCAATAAGCTTATATTTAAAAATAACCTCTAAGGCCGTTTTTAAAACAAATTCTAAACAATGTAAAGAACATAAAACATCAATTTTTGTGCCAAATACTTTTTTAACTAAAAAAGATATGAAAAATTTGGTTTAATACATTATTTGTAAAGAATTGTATAAGCTATTTTTTGTTTAAGATTATTTTTTTGATTAGACAAATAATTTATAAGATAAACACGAAAAACCGCAAAATAAACATGTTGCACATTCCTGCCACTAGAGCTCGCCTGGGATCTATGGGGATTTTACACTTCATCTCCTAGACTTAATAAGTGTGCCAAGTTTCAAAACTGTTGAATTTGTTTTGAGGTGAGGGCATATTTTTTTCTTCCTTGACTGGACTTTTGTGTCACTATAAATATTCCAGAGAGAAAATTCAATTTTTTGCACGAAAGCTATGTTGGTATACTTACCCTATAACACAAGTAAGAAAAAACAGTATCTCTCTCTGTAGCATTCAACGAAAAATACTTTTATAATTTTTTTTTTTGTTGGAAAACGAAAAGATACACACGTAAAGTTATGAAAGTAAACACAAAATTTAATTTTCTCCGAAAATTGTTCAGAAACTTTTCAAGCTTCGAAACACCCTCCCTCCGCCCCATCCCATTAATTTAAAAATAAAAAAAGGAATAAAAGATTACCCTTTAAAAGCTTTTGAGGTAAAAAGCAAAAGAGTATGGGAGTCAGTAGAACTCCTAGACAGACATACAATTTGATACCAAACTAAGAGTGCACCCAACAACTCTGCAAACAACCATCAGAATCATTCAATTTACCACCACCACCACGGATAGATTGCATTCACTGTTCGTTGTTCTTGCCGTCCTCATTGCTGCCCTCCGCCGGCCGTCCATGATGCTCTCTGGAGTGCTAGATCCTGTTTCAACATTAAGTGGATTTAACCGGGATGAATCGAATTGGAAATGAAAACGAAACGATAAGAGGACGTAGGGGTAAGTATGTAAGTGATATGGCCTGGAGCAATGATATATACGGCGACGGCGATGCTCGGCTCCTGGGTATAAATCCTCTGCTCTTGGTCTTGGTTGGGCAAATATTTACCTCTGTAATTAGTAGGCTGAGTGTTGGGATGAGTTAGTTGTTCAGTCGTCAATTGACAGGAGGATTCGCCATCTATGCTGGTTACTGATGGTATATGGAAAGCTCCGGAATATCGAAATGCCAATGACGATGCATTGTAGCACGTTCTAATTGGATAAGTGGGACTGAAAATAGGCGATCGATGGATAGAGGGTTAAGAAGGTCCTTGGCCTTGGCAATCATCAGGCACGAGGATGGTGGATTATTTCGTTAACATAATTTTATTTGTTTGCGCTCTATATGGAAGGGAAGTCTATCCTGAGAGTACCTACCATTTTTTATGGTCAATTTAAAAAAAGAAGAAAGGACCTTCGCCTTAATCCATTTCTCTTTTGATTTTGATATTATCAGTATAATAAAAGAGCCATGGAAGGATATTCGATTTTTATAGGATTACGGAAACTGAAAACAAAATCGAGTTTACTGTTAATTACCTATTCATTTTCTATCAAAAAGCTTATAGTTTATTTTATG
Source organism: Dasysyrphus tricinctus (assembly GCA_963921185.1). Classification (NCBI taxonomy): domain Eukaryota; kingdom Metazoa; phylum Arthropoda; class Insecta; order Diptera; family Syrphidae; genus Dasysyrphus; species Dasysyrphus tricinctus. Next base: position 16,087,443 of record OY992533.1, on the reverse strand, counting down.
AGCCTTTATACGAGAAGATTGTAGAACTTAATGTGCAAAGATTTCATATGCTCGAATGAAACAATACAATAATTAAAATATGTACCTATATATGCACATTCCACATACAAAGATATTTTCCAATTACGATATATGTATCTACCCAATTCCACATCAATTCACTTGTATAATTGCATATTCATGTTCTGAGGTAAAGTTTTAAGAGAGATAGAGCGAGAGAGAGAGATATAAATGTATGCATTTTTGCATATAAAGGTTATAATAATTTGAATTTGATTATTCAATGAACATTGAATCGAGCCGTGCTGACCTTTTAATGTTATCTTTATATTTTCAGAGAATTTACTATGGATTTTTTTTTTGCATAGCAAAAGTTCAAATTGAAACGAGCATGAAGCAAGAGGTGCAAGTAGTTTAAAATATTTTTCTTAGGAAATTATTTTAATTGCAGAATTGAGATGTGAAGCAATTTTAATGGCTGAAGTATTCATAACCTTTTTTCATAGAAACTTGAAAAATAATAATTAATTCGTTTGTGATTTTTAGAATTTTTCCTCACTTTGGTTTTATTTGTTAAGCACAAAGTTTATATATTTATTTACATTTGTCTGTAGGTATAGTAAAGTAAAAGTCATGTAATAAAGTGTTGATAACAGTTGGTATACAAGACCAATGACCAGACAATCTGATAAGAAGCTGTCTGACCTACGGTTGTTGCTTATGGGCTTGTGAGATGAGATAAGGGGTAAATTCAACATTATGTGCTTGTGGAAGTGTACTTAATTATCTTCGGTAAGAATTGCAGTTCAGCTTAAAGGGTCCAAAGGCTAACTCCAGTTTAATTTGTTCAATTTCCCTTCGTAACAATACCTTCCAGATCCACCTGGCAGGATATGGAATTCTTAGAAGATCAATCAATTCACTTCTGCACCGACGGATCGAAGACCAAAAATGGGGTTGGTGGAGGTGTGTACTCTGATTGACTAAATTTAAGTCTCTCATTCCGTCTTCCTTATCATTGTAGCGTATTCCAGGCGAAACTTCTAGCGATAAAAGAAGAACCTCGGATATCCGCATCTTCTCTGAAAGTCAAGCCGCTATTAAATCTTTGGAGTCTGTCTCTATAAACTCAAGAACATCCCTTAACTGTGGAGCATCTCTGTTGGAGATGGTGCCGGGCCATGCTGACAATTTCGTTGTATGCTTGAGGTCGCTGTCTTGTTGGAAGACTTATGAATCAGTTAACCCCATTTTCGCAGCACTACACCGCAAATTGTCTCTTAAAATATTAAGGTAGTCTTCAGTCCTCATCGTATTGTCAATAAAGACAAGGTTTCTAACTCAAGAAGACGTCATTCATCCCCAGACCATTACCAAACCTCCTCCGTGCTTTTGGCAAGAAACATGTTTATTTCAGTGTTTTTCAGTTGCCATATTTTAGGTGGCTGTCTTGAACCAAAAATCGCAATTTTGCTCTTGTTCACTTACGATCATTTCCCAGAATGATGAACCCTAATTCTTATATTTTTTGGCATAAAGAAGCTTTCACTTTGGATTTTTTTTTCGCAAAGGTAAGGCTATATGGTTCGGTAATGGTCTGGGGATGTATGGCGTCATCTGTGGAAACCTCGTTTTTATTGACAGTACGATGAGGACTGAAGATTACCTTAATATTTTAAGAGATAATTTGCCGTATAGTGATGTAAAACTGGGGTTAACTGATTCATGGGTCTTCCAACAAGACAGCGACCTCAGGCATTCATTGAAATTGGTCAAGGAATGGTTACTCCATGGTACTTCCAAGGAATTAGAAGATCTTTCGCAAGTGCCAGGCTTAGACCTCATCGATCATTTGTGAGTTTATCTGTATAAACAGATCCAAAAGAGTACAATATTAAGCAAAAAGGCACAAAATTCAATTTTGTTTGAAGAGAGGCAAAAAATCCCTGCCAAATTGACAAGGACGCTAGTAGAGTCAATCCCCAGTCGCATAGAAGCTGTCCTAAAGGCGAACGGGAAGCCGACGAAGTATTGGTTTTAAGTTTTTCGCTTTAATTGAATAGTGTACACTTTTTTTTTACGCCATAATAATGAAGTATTTTTTATTGAATTTTACTATACAACTTTTTGTTAAGTTTTATATGCCAATTCATTGAAAATCAACCGCTTTAAAAAATGAGATAAGTCTTTTCCTAAAAGAAGAATCTATTTTCTTCAACAGAGTTACAAAAAGCCAGTTCACAGCCGTACACTTTTTTTGACGCTCACAGTAAGTGCTTCTCATCTAGCCGTTCGGACTTGGAAACAAATTGTAGGTCCCCTCCATTCCTGCCAACAACACACACTCATGAATGGTTGAGAGTTAGTTGCAAGTCACTAGGCCCTGGTTTCTCGCGAGCTGCTAATTTAATTTTTTTTATTGCTTTTCGTTAACTTTTTATGCTTAAATTCTTTTACAATTTTTTTTCAAACTATCCATTTCGTTAAGTAATTTAATCTTTCACAAAAAGTTTCCGGGATATACCAAACCTATTGAAAAGAGACCAATGTGACCAAAAATGTAACTCGAGATTTGATGTGCCTTGTCATTACGATAATAGGGAAGACAAAAAGGTAGGTCTCTCAATTCTGTCTGTCTGTCCGTTGAGCTTCACCCTAAACGTCTGGATCGATTTTCTTCAAACTTGGTACACATAGCGGTTTTTGGTCATTCCCCCACAAGTTTTTTTTAGTTTTTTTTTACCAAAAATAACGGTACCTGTCATAAAATTTTGTTTTGGCAATTTTACATAATCGTATTTTTGTCAAAAACGGCTCCACAGTCCTTAATTAAAAAATTCAATAAATTTCTACCTAACTTTGAGTGGGAAATAGTTTTCCAAAAAATTGTTATTAATGGTACCTCTCAAAGAACAATTTTTTTTTTATTTTCGTTTTTCTTCAAAACAATATGACTGATTTCCAAACATTTTGTATAAAGAATTTTCTAAAAAATATTAATACAGTGGACTTTCGCTAACTTGAACACATACGAAACCACGTCTGTTCAAGTTAGTGGATTGTTCAAGTTACTGGATTAATCCAACAAATGATTGTTTCTTGCGTTTTTTGCCCAAACTTGACACTTTTTCCTTTAATATTAGCTTTTGTTTTGCTTCATAAAAGGTAATATTAAATAAATTTAAAAGTTCAACATAAAAAGAATTAAAAAAACTTTTCCCTTTCTTAATGTGCTCAATATTTATTCCTGCCCTTAGCTTGAGTTTCAAAATTAATTTATTTTACCGTTAACGAACGTAGTGAGCTACAAAAAGGAAATTTAAATTGATCAAATACATTTTTTTTTAATTTCTGTTCAAGTTACAGAGATTGGAAGTATATTAACTGTTCAACTTATAGAGTTTGAAATGAAAAAATTCAAGTTACCGAGCCTTGAAAATTTTCTGTTCGAGCTATAGAATACCTACAAGGGAAAAATAGCATGTTCAAGTTATTTGATCGTTCAAGTTATCGTATGTTCAAGTTAACGAGAGTCCACTGTAGTATTGTTTAACAAACTAAAAAAAAAGTATTTTTTGGATTTTTTTGAAAATCGATACTTACCTTTTTAACACCCTATAATATTTTAATAAAAACTTTTACTTTTATGAAAAAATGACGGAACCTTCATACAAAAGTTAATAAAAATATTTGTTTTTCTCTTTTCTCTTCTACGGTTTGGATAAAACTTTTTTCGTTGGCTAAAATTAGTATGATCTAACACCACAAATTATAAAAAAATTAAACTTTGCTATTATTAATAGTCATGGTTGTAAAAGAATGCAATCTTTTGTGACTTTAATTAAAAGATTGCATTCATTGACTTCACTTTGAGACTAGTTCTTCAAATTTTACAATCACCATTCATTTGACTTAAAAAGATTGCAATAATTTCTTCCCCCAATTATTTTACAGCTATCAATTGAATGCAATCATTTGAGAATGCATGCATTCTTTGCATTTTTTGCATTCATTTTCATTTTTGTATTGATTTTACAATCTTTGAAGTTTAGCGTTTATTTGACTTCTTCAACATTCTTTGTATTCGGTAAATCGCATTAAATTTTTCACTGAAGAATTCAAAAGAATGCAAAAACCCTAAATGAATGCAAATGAGTGCAAAAACTCCTAAATTAATGCAAAAGAATGAATTGATTGCTGTAAAATTATTGAGGGAAGAATAATTGCAATCTTTTTGAGGCAAATGAATGGGATTGCAGAATAAAGTCGCAGTCTCAAGTGAATGAATGCAATCTTTCAATTGAATTCAGTAAACAAAAAGATTTGAATTCTTTTACAACCCTGTTATTTTTTTTATATATACAAAATTCAAATAAGCTCAAATAATAAAAAAAAGAAATTTTTGAATTTTTTAAAAAAAGTTTACAAATAATTTTTTGAAAATTCGATTACTCAAAAACGGGTTGACATTTTTTTTTGAAATTTAATTTTCATATGCGCATAAATATATTTTTAAAATCTCTATAACCAAAATTTGACCTTAAAATTTTTTTAAGAATTTGATAAACACAAAAAAATTTTTGTAAAAAACCACTACAACGATTTAAAATTTTTTTTCATGCAAACATAATTAATCAAGAATTAAGAGGGCGTTCTTTGTTTAACCCCAAAAAAGTTGTTTTAGCTAATTTAAATATCGTTTTTTTATGCCTTAAAACACATTTCTCTCATAATTTCCATGTCTTTGAATGCAAATTGCTTAAACCCTGGGCCTCTTGAACATTAGAGCAAGTACGTGCGACCCAATCCTGCATTTTATTTTGTTGGAGTACCTTCTCCTTGTCGTGACATACGAGCGACTAGGTTTTGTAATTTTACCCGGTTCCGGTTGGCCATTAAACAAAAAGAAAAACATCACACGAGTAACACGAGCAATGGCTTATTGCGAAACACACCTCCATCCTCCATCAGACACCATCGTCTATCGCACAAATTATATTGCTCAACGAGAATCCATTATGAAGACTCGTGTAGGTATACGCTATTTGTTAAAAGGTGAAAACCCTATAATTCAATATTAACAACATCTTCTGCAAATCTCCTTCCCCGTACACGTTTTTCTATTCTATGTACAGGGTGTAATAATTGACTTACGACTGAAACCTGTTGGGAAGTTACTGAGAAGTTTTTATTCATTAAGTGGATTTAAGACTAGAGATTTTGTCTTCTATTTGAAACCTGGGCTCTTTATATTTATTTATATAGGTTGAATATTTTTTTTTTTAGACAGAGCAACCATGTAAAACTGATTCTTGGAGAAATAAACCAACTGTTGCGCTTTTGTTAATTTGTCAAAGCTGATGTTATCAATATCAGTTCGACTGTGTGGGCCATAGGGTTCAGGTTGGTCGTTTTTTGCCGGTGATCGTCTGTGCCATGGAAGATACCCTTCATCAATTCAAGTTGTATTTTAACAACATTTTAAGATCTTTCAGATAGTAAACGTCTTATCTGAAAAATCCAATACCTACTTAACTGCCATGAAAAAGTCTTAGGTGTATACATTTATTATTGCTAGAATTTGCTCTCCCGAAAGATTTTAGGTTGAGACGGTAAAACCCTGTATAACACAAATTTTTATTGCCTTTGAGGATACTCACAGGGCTTTGAAAATTTACGTTCCCTGAGTTAATATTCACAACACATATTCATAGCCTTATCTTGGGCAAATCAAGGCCAAAATCAACAGCCGTCACAAGCTGAATAAAACATAATCGCTCAATATTTTTGCAGAGTCTATGTAGATAAATATTCCATTCAATTTAATTTAAAACCAGGACCTACTATGAAATATGCAAAACATACTTTCATTTATTTAAGGGATGAAAGGAATTCGTGCTTCAAAGAAAAAGAAGAAATGAAAACAAGACTTTTATTTGTAGAATTTGGTTCGTGGAAATTAAGTATCAGTTGCAATTTTTACTAAACAAAGTAGACAAATAAGCCGAGATGGATCATTCATTATAATTGGGATGACACTGCTGGGATTTGGACTATACGTTGTCTTGTATCCCAAGAAAAATTTAATGAAGCACAGTGGGAGCTTGACTTACAAAAGGCGTGTGTTTGATTGGACATATAAAATAGCTGGTTTAGCAATATAAATTCTAATAAAATGCTTTACTTAATATTAATACTAGCTTTTCATTTCAGTTTGCGGTTTAATTTTTTTGGAAGTGTCTCCACAGGTGAAAAGCATGACTACTTATCGTCGTCGTTCTTCTATCAAAACTCCACAAGTCCATTTCTTTCGAAACCGATAAACCTCTCGTGAATACGATATATTTATTAAAATAAAAACATTTTAGTTCTGTAAAGGATCTCTAAATCTTATGTTGGTCTATTTATAAATTCCCAAAATCAAACATTTTCAAATTCTGGTTAGTACAAATCCATAAAAAGTACCGATGTCTCAAAATAAATAAAAATGGGTTTAGGGAGTTTTCATTGAACAACGACGATATGTACTTATTTTACTCACTGCGCTGAACTTTGACGGTTCAGCTTGCATAATGAAAATTTTCAAAATACCAAATATTTATTCTAAGTTTATTTTATTTGTCTCATCGATTTATTTTTGGACTCCTTTCGAAAATTTTACCATATTTTTGAAAGCAACTTGAAGTTTCGTTTGAGGAAACATTTTAGAAAATCATAAATATTGTAATTTTTAAAAATTATTTCTACAATTATCTGTCCAATTTTGTTACGTTTAAATTTGTATGTTTCCTTTTACTCATTAGATCCATTGTCCGCCATTTTGAAAAAAAGAGCGTTAAAAAAAACGAAGATTCAATTTTCTCGGCTTCTATTGGACTAGTAAACATTTTTGTTCGATTTTGAAGGTTAAATGTCTTAAAATTTTTGCTTACAAACATTTTCGCCATCTCTTTCCAATGAAAAGTTATTGTCAAAAAACTGTTGACATTTTGTAGTAAAAAATGGTACGAAAAAACTATTAAACTATTATTATAGAAAACCTGATTTTCTTAATTTTTGTGGATATAGATTTTATGTGAAACAAAACATGAAATATTTCGAATGTTGCTTCAAAATAATAACGGATTCTTGTAGAGGGACACTATACAAGTTGTCTATTTCTTTAGATGGGAGGTCTATCTGCTACCGTTAAGGGAGGAGGGGCAATTTTGTAAAAAAAAATTATGCAAACAATAATTGTTAAAAAGCGTAGAAATCTGTTTTTTCATTACATTTTTTAATCCAGTTACATTTGTCAAATAAAAAAAATACTTTCAATTTAATTTAAAAGTAGTTTTTTTTTTACAAAGATTACTGATATAACCGGATTGAAATATTGATGTAAAAAAACAGCTAAATGTCTGTCCAATGTTGAAAAGAACAATTTTTCAAAGTAATGTGCAAAATTGTTGTTAGGTCTATTTGTTACCACTATGGGAACGGTACGATATCCCGCAAACTAAAATCTGGAATAACGAAATACATTTTTTTAGAATCTCGAATAACGAAATCTCGCTAGTTAAAATCTTGTTTTTCATAATCTCGCAATTACAAAATCTCGCTTTTAACTATCTCGCATTAAGGTACATCTCTAACCGAAAAATCTCGAAAATTTCAACAAAAAACTCGCAATTTAAAATTAAATAAATACAAATTTGCTGGCGCAGCAGCTCGTGGAGAACCAGGGCATAGTGACTTACAACTCTCAACCATTCCTGTGTGCGTGTTGTTGGCAGGAATGGAGGGGACCTACAATTTTTTGCCGAGTCCAAACGGCTAGATGATACGCATTTATTCATGACAACGACAAGTATTCTCTTGGAGGATCTGTCAGTTCCTCGCACGGGGCAGTACCTGAGGAAAATCATTTGTGTTTTAAGGTGACAGCAGCTGGAAATCGAACCCAGACTTTCGGACAGTCCAACGCACTTATTTTTAAGGTGGCATTATGCCACGAGGTACTACAATTAAAAATCTCGCAAATTCAAATCTCACAGCAAAGAATCGCACACGGCTTTTACAAAAAAAAATATAGTTCGCGAACGATAAAATTTTCGATCTATAAAAATGTATAGTTCTCTCACGAACAGACTTAATACTTTTTTTTTTCTGTATCTCTCGTTCGTGAGAGATCGGAAAAAATCCGGTAGAATATAGTTCTCTCACGACAAGGATCTGAAAAGATCCTTAAAAAGAATCACTCATCATCAAGTATTCAGTTTATGAAGTGGTTCATTTTTTGAAATAATTTTTGTTGAAATGAGGAAAATAATAAAGTCATTTGAGTAAGTTAAATATTTGTCTTTTGAAGAAGGTGGTAAATTGTCAAAAGTTCGTAAAAAAAGAAAAAAAACTTTTAAAAACAGGGTGTTTCAAAAATATATCAACATTCTGGAACTCCGTTTTTCCTTCCCTTTTCAATACAATTGACACAGGTGATGGCTTAGGCCGCGGCCACGCAGTAAGCGGCTGAGCGGCTGAGCGGAAAAAAAATTATAAAACATATGAAATCACATAGAAGCGGCCACGCTATGAGCGAGCGGCGAAACAAAATTCTGAGCGGCTAAGCGGCGCCGCTCAGCAACCAAACCTGTTTTAATTTTTAGTAATGTTCTGAGCGGCAAGAAGTAAAGATGGCCAAAGTAAACATTGAGTTGTTAATTTCGTGTGTGCAATCTACATTTTAACTACTAATCGCTCAAAAGCAGTCGCTCAGTGCCTGGCCATACGTCGCTTAGAGCTGCCGCTCAGCCGCTTGCCGCTCAGCCGCTTAGCCGCTCAGCCGCTTACTGCGTGGCCGAGGCCTTATACAGAATTAAAATGAAAAAAAAAAAAATACTTTCGCTCAACGAACCATGAAGTTGTGAAACACTGTTGAAAATATTTCTTTGGTTCCTAGCTTTATGTCAGCTCCTACCTGTGTCAATTTCATTGAAATCGCTCAAAGAACAACAATGTTGCAAAATGTCGTATTTTTGTTGAAACACCCTGTTTTTTCCTTTCAATTCTGTCTCAGCTACACCCTGCACATTTGAAAATATCTGTTTCTATTTTTTTTTTTTATTGACCGGATCAAGAATGGGTCTTCAATAGTTCCCGCGTGATAAATTCGGGATTGAACCATATTTTACAGATCGCAGCAAATTAGATTCGATCGTGATAACGAATTTTATTGTAAAAGATCCGAAAAGATCGGATCAAATATAAAATTCTCTTTTGAATTTATAACGAGAAAGGCTTGTTTTTCTTACCATTTTTATAACTGATGTCATTTAACATTCCTAGTTGTCTTTTACGCGTTTATCATGGAACTACAAATATTTTCTTGTTCAAGGCCAAATACGATTAATGCAACTTGCACATGACCCTTTAGGACCCTGGAGGATATCTCGCAAAATTTAATTGGATTGCAACAAATAAATTTTTGTAATCAAAATCTCGAAAATAAAAATCTCTTGCGAGATTTGTGAAATCACTGATTAAAAACCACTCTTTAAGTAAGTTGCGTTCTTCTTTTAATTTTGCTTTCCAGCTTTTAGCTAACACAAAACCAAAATCCCTCTTTTTGCATTTCCAAATTCATATAAAGAATGGAAAAAAAAGTTCTTGAAGACACAATAACCAACCCTTGTAAAGAATTTATTGAAGTTCTCAAAACCCTCCTTCAATTTTCTTTGCGATCATTGCTTGCTGAGATATTGATGATCAAAGACAAAACGATCGTTCTCCAGTTAAAGTCAGATATCTCAACGAGAAGTGGACGAAATTTTTTCAATTGCGAAGACCAAAAACAGTACCAATAGAAGTGGCTAATTAAAAAAAAAAACGGTTTCTGAAATATTAACAAAGAATTGAACTTTCTTGTCCCATTTTCAGTATCAAAAGGCCAACTTTGACCCGCTATAACTTCAAGATTAATTAAAATACAGAGCTCGTCAGTAGCTCATATTTTGAATAATTTTATTGTAACACTTCCTTTATTTTGTTATACAAAAAAAATCGATCAAGTAATTAAATAAAAATTAAATCACCACCCTTTTGAAAATGATGGCTTTCCAACTACACCGGGCACCCCAAAAACTTAGAGAGATGTAGCCCAACACATCGTACTAAAAACGTTGTCCATCGATTAATACAATTTCTATGAATTTGTTTTCATGGTTTTCTCTAAATTGTATGAACAAAGTATGGCAATCTTTTTTGTATAGAATTACATAAGCTACAATTTGTATCTTCACATTTTTTTCCAAAAAGGAAAAGTAATAGTTTTCGAGAAATTAGCAAAATAAAACTCCAAATTTAGGGTACTTTAGAGTTTAGAGGTCAAACCAAAGCTCTCTGTCATAAAATTCGTAATTCCGCCATTTTTTCGTCAATTTTTTCTGAGCTATTCGACAAAGTGAGAACATAAAAATAAAGATCATACAAATAACTTGAGATTTAATCCTTGAGATTTTTGGATCATCACAGTACATTTCACCTAGAATACATCTTGTGATATTAACAGCCTTCGAATCAACATACTTTCCAAAAAGGAAAAAAAAAAAAAAGGAGAATAGGAGGTGCCTCTGAACAGACAATAACAAAAAATAAGCTTCTTTACTCACAGAAGCTATCAGCAATAATAATAAAAAAAAACTCAATATTTATTGAGCGATAAAATACCAAACAACGCAACGGCTCGACGAAATAAGCGCCGTCCCTTAGGGCACATATTCTTGCTCCACATTACTTCAATAGTTGACTACATTTCCAAAGCTTATAGAATTCGTTTTTTATTAACAAAAAAAAAAAAAACACAAAAAGAACCCAAACAACATCGTGTCTACAAAGATGACCTTTTATCGATAAAAAAAGAAAAAAAAAGTTGAATGCTAATACATTTTCAATTGTTTGTCGAACGTTTTTGAAATAAAAAAAAGCCTTAAAATAGCTTAAGAATTGTGTAAAATAGAAGAAGGCTTGCAAGGGGTGATGTTGCGAAATTAATTTCTAACCTTTAAAAAAGGATTATTTTGTATTAAATGTTTATCAAAATCAAGTTACAACGACGCACGACGGACGGTGACACTGACATTGCGATGGTGCTTGGGGCAATTTCTTTATAAGAATGTTTTTAAATTTGTAGACATCGGTATTTTTATTGACATAAACGATTATTTAGTGAAATTGAAAGGACTGTTGACTTTTTAAGTCGTTTTCCCCATCAGAATAGTTAAGAAAAGGGATTTGAGTGGATAATTTATTTTTGTTTTTTCTTAACGGGTTGATAATAAAATGGGGATTCTGTGACTTTGGATATAGTTTTCGGTTTTTGTCGATGTTCGACTTGGTTGGGTAGTTTCGTCAAGTCTTTGATTCCGAGAAAAAATGGTAGAGAAAAGTTAATTAGAAAAATCCTCTTTCTGCACTTTTAGATAAGAGGAAACCTGAGCCATTGTAGCTATTTTAGTTGGCTGCAAACTTTTAAAATCAGGGCATCAAAAAAGTTCTTAAAAATATACTTAGGCCTGGTTCACACGGCAATGCACCACACGTTTTTTTTTTAGTACAAATCCAAAACGGCAATCGTACAAACGACGTGTGAAAGGGTCTATGTAGAATGTATACGCCACTTGCCGTGTGAACTAAGCCTTACTTTAATTACTTAGCTCCTTGACCCCTCCGTGGTGCATAGTGCGTCAACGCTAAAAGCTAACTTGTTCTATTTCTGGAAATGTGTTTGAGCTCTCCCCAACTTTTTCTTAGCGTTTGAGATGATTTTTCGATTGTTCTGGGCCAAGTTTTTCTCTGCCCCCCTGGTCTTCTGCCATCGCGAGTAATCCTCCTCCATTGCGCGTCTCGCAATAGAGTCTCCACCTGTATGGTGTGTTCAATCCTCTACCACTTCCTTTTTTTGACCAGTTCTCCGATGAAGTTTGATGGTGTTCGGCCGAAAAATCTTAAGTATGTTTCCAGGACATCTATTCACAAAAGTTTGCAGCTTTTTTGTGACAGGGGTTGTCATTTTCCGTATAATTCACCCATATTGTAGTACGGACTCTACGTTCCAGCGAAACAGTCGTTGTTTGGTCTTCGTACTGTAGACGTTGCTCCTCCAAACTTTTGACAGCATGCCGAAAGCAGAGTTCCTAGAAATGTAATTTGTAGATCTTTCGTTTTCCCGGAGTTGATCCTCAACCCGACTTTATTCGCTTCACTTTCCAGATTGCTTACCATCTAATGTAGATCTATGATGGTGTGTGAAAGCAAGCAAATATCTTCCGCGTAGTTGAGATGTAACAGAAAGAAAAAAGCGCTTGTTCGTCTAGGACATCTCCAATAATAATGGTGATACTAAACACCGCTGTCGAATTCCACTATGGATTTCGAAGTCTGAAGGTACCCATCCCTTATGCAAGACCTGACAAGTTGCACCCTCATGTGCAGCCTCTCGGATATACCTCTCCTGCGTAAGGTTAACCAAATAAAGTAGATGGGGAGTGCAACGGAACTCCACACATTACTCTATTTTGATCCTTAAGGTTTTGATTTGATCTACGCACGATGAACGCTTGCTCTTTGTCGAGACTAGAACCTAAGGTCTTTGATTCGTTCCAAGATTATTTTGCAATTTTCTTTGCCTTGCCACCGCAGGTAGCTCACAGAATCCCCTCCAGTTTCTGCCATCCGTAAGGTCCATTAGAAATAAAGGTTGCTATTGAAGGTAGGTAGGCACTGAAACATCCTCAATTTGTCTCAGTGACGCACTTAGTTAAATCAGAGTGCAAAAGATGATTAAAAATGGTAAAGTATGAATGGGTGTATATCATTGTCGAAATTACTGCTACCCCAACAGTGACGTTTTGTCCTAGGCGATGGACAGATGAGGCTTTGTTTGTTGATAGTATACTTTGTTTTGTCCTCATTCAATTCAATACCAACGCGTTTCGCCTGTTCATCAATAGCTGTGAATGCTTCAAGTACAGCTCTCTTGGAGCGGCCGAAGATGTCGATGTCGTCCGCATAGTCAAGCAGTTGAGAAGACCTGTTGAAGATAAATAAATAAATTGGGTGGCGCAACAGCTCGAGGAGAACCAGGGCCTAGTGACTTACAACTCACAACCATTCCTGTGTGCGTGTTTGTTGGGCAGGAATGGAGGGGACCTACAGTTTTTTGCCGAGTCCGAACGGCTAAATGAGAAGCACTTTTTCATGACAAGTATACTCTTGGAGGATTTGTCAGTTCCTCGCAAGAGGCAGTACCTCGATTAAAACATTTCTGTTTTTAGGTGGCACGGCTGGGAATCGAACCCACACCTTCGGCATGACAGTCCTACGCACTAACCATCAAGCCACGAGGTACTACCCTGTTGAAGATAGTGCCTTCCATTTTAACATCACTCTTGCGCACTTTTTGCTCCAGGACTAGTTTGAAGAAATCACATGATAGCGCATCTCCTTGTCTGGACCCTGTAGACGTCTGGAATAACTCGGATGAGCTGTTACCCATTTGCACGTTGCACCGCGTATTTTGTAACGTCATTTGGCGTAGCTGGATCAGTTTTTTAGGGGTTCTTGAGTTCCGACATCGCCAATAGAAGCTCTTGACGACTTATGCCATCATATGCGTCTTGAAGTCGATGAATAGATGGGGGATCTCGACTTGAAATTCGTTGGGCTTTTCCAGGATTTGCCTCAATGTGAAGATTTGGTCTATCGTTGATCTGCCTGGCCTGAAGCCACACTGGTACGTGCTGATCATTATGTTGCAGAAAGGTTTAAGACGCTCACATAGTAGGTACGTTGGATAGGATCTCGTAGGCAACATTAAGCAGGGATATGCCTCTGTAGTTCTTGCAAGACATAGGATCGCCTATTTTTTGTAGATTGGGCATATGGAGCTATTTTACTGTTTGGGCATGTCCTTACTCTACCTTTGCTCCAAGAAAATTTATGCGCAATTAGGTATGAAAACTGATTGTTTTTTTCGTTGGTTTTTGTTAAATTTTGTCTATAAAATTTATGTTTAAACCGTATACTTCCATAGAAAATTTAATTTTGTACAAAAAGTCTCAAAAGCTAATTTGTCCAATTCGGTTTAGTTTTCGAGTACCAATACCAAAAGAAAAATTATCAGTGTGACCATTCTCACTCATTCAACGCAAGCGTGAATTAGAAGAATTTTGTGGTTTAAGCATGCTTATGCCCCAAACAAATATTTTATAAAATAAAAACCCTTGCAAACAATTGTTTATGTCTTCTCCTCATATTCCAATACATATATTCTACATATTCTAGCCTTCAGCATAAATTTGTGAGTGTTCCTGTGCACAGGCTTAAAATAAAAAAAAATACATAGTTAGAATTTCTATTTTTACACAGCGAGAATATGCTTCCGTATATTCCTTATGGTTGACGATGTACATATTTTCAAATATTCATTTGTACTTTTATTTTAATACAAAAAATTACAAAACAAGTTTTCCAACAAGTTTCGAGTGCCCTAGTTAAAAAATAACTTTCCCAACAGAATATTTAGAAACTTCCGATGTGCCATGTGTGTGTGTCTGTGACATTTCCACAAGACCATACTTCATCCACATCAATTTCATTCTGAAGTACGCATTCACTAGGAAAAATGAAATGATAATACAAAAAATAATAACAAAAGATGACATTCGTCTCGAAAATGTTTCAAAGTCAAAGCTAGTCATCACGACGAGCGAAGACTGACGACCGACGACGACGTATCCACTCGCCAACGTAACGACACAATATCTAAAAGTTACATCTTCAATCTAGCTGGTTTTTCGTTACAAAACTTTCGCTTTGAACCTTCCTTATCCAATATAATGGCTTCCAGCTGTATACACAAACTGAAAAATGTCATTTCCCGCCATAAGAGCTAAGCCACAACCAGGGATGTCCTCCATCACAATTTTGAATAGATGTCAAGACATATACCTGACTAATGAGAACATTTGACCTTCCTGGGTGTCTCATAGTCATAGTCATTGTCTTGGTCGGTAGTGAGTAGAGACATACATAGTTGTTGTCGCCAGAAGATGGATTACATGAAGAATTATTTTTAGCACGAAACTACGGCAACAACACAGCACGCAAACTTTTTGTTTATCTCCCTTTCTCTCTCAATCGGTCTCTTTCTGTCTTTCTACCGTTGTGTGACAACCCTGATTAATCTACAAAAATCCACTTAAATCAAGTTGTGGTGGAAATTTGAATGAATTCCACCACTCTGAGTTCTGAGATAGCGAAGGCGATGGTCTCTCTGTGGTCGTTTTGTTGAAAAGTGTGATTGTTTCCTTGCAAAACTTTTTCCCATTAAAATGTCGTCAGGATATTTTCCATGCAGGAGTAGAGATGGCAATGACTCATTTTTGAACCAAGAAGACCAACTATGTACTTTATTGCAATTGTGGCGAGAACCAGGTTAGCACCTACGCAGTCTACACAATGATAATGGTCTGCTCTTGTTTGTTTGTTGTTTGTTTTTGTTGCTTGCAATGTCATTGAGTCATATTGTTTTGCGAATTCTTAAAAACAAAAAGATAGTTCGTCTGGAATAATTTATACAAATAAAGAGGATATTTCAATTCGATAGAAGAAAATAAAGTTAGGATAATTCAAAAAGTTTTTTTAACGAGACGAGTTTAACAGCGAACGTATTTTTCTTGTATTCTCGTTGGGAAACTATCGTAATGAGATCAGCGCAGAGTTTATGGAGGGTTTGGTTATGTTGTAGCTGATGCGATAAACGATTCTATTAGTGAGGCGGGCAGTGATGAAATTGAAGCTTGAGTTGCAGCTCTAACTGTGCTGCTAATTTATTATTATTGTTCTTCTTAGTCATTCGACAAAATATTAAATAATAATCATAGTTGAACCACCAATAATACTTGAAGGGTCCAGGGAAAAACGGCTTAAGTCCCCTTTTTGAAAAAAAAAAAAAAACTAAACTAATGATGACATCTTATAGATTTTTATGAGTACTATCTGATGAAATATGTATGGCTCTCTTCACATAGGATTTTGAAAACTCGCAAAATAGCACACTTTCTAACAAACTTTTTTTCCAAAATTTTTAGTTTTGCTCAAAAGTTTAGGCAAAGCGATATTAAAAAAAGAAAAACTTGTGACTAAACCTAGCGATAGGTCAGGTAAATAATTAAAAGGAAATTATATCAGACATTCAATATACTTCCGGGTGCAGTCCTGTCAAAACAAAATAAATTTCAAAAACGGTACAATGTCACGCTTGTGAACATTATTTTATTTTAAAACTATATTTTGAAAATCTAGATTTGTCTGAATAAAATGCAAAAACCATTTCCAACTATCATGTTTGGTTCTTTCAGAAGAACATTTCAAATAAAATATTCGAAATTTTGGTTCCAACGTCGAATGTCCTTTTGACTCATGCCTGCATATCTCTATCTCTATTTTTCCTGTTCTTATTAATTTTATCCCAAAAACAACATTTCATTTAGCAGCTTCTCTAAAAAGTGGGCGTGGTAGATAGTTTGAGAGGCATTTTTTGTTCTTCACTCGTTTTTATAACACTTTTAGAAAAAAAAAACTAGAAATTATTTTCTAAAGCTAAATTTTTTGTCAAAAATGCCCGTAAAAGCTAGGCGTGGTTGTCCATATTTTTTAAAGACATAATAAGGGAATCTAAGCAACAATACTGTGTATAATGTCAGCTTGCACTCTGTACAATATTATATACATCTCAGCTCACATCTCTGTTTAGGCTGGCAACAAATATTTATTTTTTTAAATAGAAAGGGATTTGAGGCATCAATTTGGTATAATTTTAAGTTTAGTTTTAAAAAGTTCGCTTTAATTCTAATACGAAAAATCATACAATAAAAAGGAGTTTCATTCAGCAGGGCACATTTTTTTCCCGTGGGTAGGTGCAAAACCTTCAAAAGGTTCTATGAGGACCGAATGACGCGTGCTCTAGGTCTGTGAGGTCCTAACTGCACTAAAACCTCCCCCAATTCCCGATTGCATCAACTAAGTTGAAACTTATCTAGCAATTAATTTTGAACGAAGTTAAGTAACGTGTTGCAGGTAACTTTCCGGTTGAAGCTCCTGCTTATTCTGCGGTTTTAAAGCCTTTTTCTGTTCACCGCACCGATGTGAAGGTTTTGTTCTTCGCAGACGTCGTACTCAATTTGACTCGTCAAGAATGTCAATAATCTTTGAATTAGTTTGTTCTATGTTTTTGCGCAAAACACTTTATTTCGTCCCGAACCGTAGGAATCCCAAGATCCCTGTGAAAACCTTCGTTTCATATATACCATGGTGCATTTACAAATGACCTAAGCAATTTATTTTCAAACGTTTGTCAGTTAGAGTCAAAGTTGTATACCGTAAGTCCAAATAGGTTTAAATACCTGCCTGTATAAAATCAACTTATTATCAATACTAAGCTTAGAATATTTACCGAGCAGCCAGTTCATATCGGTATTAAGAAAGAAGGGTAATCTATTTATTTATTTTTATAAGTTATTAAATCCACGTGGACTGGCTTTAGTTTTTTGAGCACTATTCGCCATGGTTTTGTCCACTCATTAACATTTTTAAGAGCATTTTCTAATTTAATTGTAGCTTCGTTAATCGTTTTGCCTACTGCTAGTATTGCAGTATCATCAGCAAACGTGGCTACGATAGTGTCTTCTGTTTAAGATATATAACGTGTCAATAAAGGGTTAAGAACTGGACTTAAAACACTTGCTTGTGGTACCCCAGGCACTATTTCGTTGAAACTAGAATATTTTTTTCCGTGTCTTACACGAAAAAGTCTTTTTTCTAGATATTTAGTTTAGAATGTTATAAAGCCCTTCTGGCAGAACTTGTCTTAATTTGAATTTGAGGCCTTCGTGCCACACCTTGTCAAACGCTTGCGACACATCGAAAAAGGCCGTCGAACAGATTTTCTTTTCTTCAAGATCTCTCTCAATTATGTCAGTTATTCTATGCACTTGATCAATTGTCGAATGCTTGCTTCTAAATCTGAACTGATTTTCAGGTATTAATCGTTTGTCTTCTATTACACTAGTTTACAAAATTTTGGGTCATGGTAGGGTCCTTAGAAAAAATATATTTTCTAGACTAATTTTGGGTCACTGAACACGAAAATCAAAATTATTTTTTTTTTCCAAAGAAGCGTTTTCGAGATATGCGCAAAAATCATTTTCTCAGCTATTTTTTCAGATATTCCCATAAATTTCGCTAACGGCATAGCTAATTTACATAAAATGTGTATTTTCTGAATGATGTGATCTGTCTCCTTCCGACGATGTACTGCTTGTATAAGTCGGACTGAAATTTTGTAAGTTACAGGCATTCAAATTTTGAAAAACGAGTATTTTTGAAAAATTTCTGGTTTTTGGTTACTCCATATGGATAGAAAAAAAATATTGAAAATAATTTTAAGGACTCAAGTGAAAAACAATATTTTTAACAAAGATTTGAGCCAAAGTTTTTCAAAATCGGATGATTAATGTAGAAGTTATTAAATAATTAGTGAAAAAAGGCAATTTAATTTTTTTCGATAAAAGTCATATAAATGTATATTTGGGTGTCTGTTATTTCCCAAAATCATTTTTTTAAATCAGAAACCCCTAAAATCAAAATTCTATGTCCTTAAATAAAGTTTTTGACCAAAAAATGTTTGTCTTAGGTGATAAATCGTTGCCTCTTAGGCCATTCTCTTTCCCAAACAAAGGAGAATTGAACACACCAAACTCCAAGACCAATAATGACGTGATATGTATCGTTGGAAAGGTATTTTTATGAACTACAATAGTTACTAAAAGAGTTCATTTCAAATCTCTATGTGAAAAAAGTTATTCGCTAGTAAAGGATAGTTCTTTTCACATCATAATGCGCTGAAACACAATTTTGGCCAGCGAATAACTTTTTTCACATAGAGATTTGAAATGAACTCTTTTAGTAACTATTGTAGTTCATAAAAATACCTTTCCAACGATACATATCACGTCATTATTGGTCTTGGAGTTTGGTGTGTTCAATTCTCCTTTGTTTGGGAAAGAGAATGGCCTAAGAGGCAACGATTTATCACCTAAGACAAACATTTTTTGGTCAAAAACTTTATTTAAGGACATAGAATTTTGATTTTAGGGGTTTCTGATTTAAAAAAATGATTTTGGGAAATAACAGACACCCAAATATACATTTATATGACTTTTATCGAAAAAAATTAAATTGCCTTTTTTCACTAATTATTTAATAACTTCTACATTTATCATCCGATTTTGAAAAACTTTGGCTCAAATCTTTGTTAAAAATATTGCTTTTCACTTGAGTCCTTAAAATTATTTTCAATATTTTTTTTTTCTATCCATATGGAGTAACCAAAAACCATAAATTTTTCAAAAATACTCGTTTTTGAAACTTTGAATGCCTGTAACTTACAAAATTTCAGTCCGACTTATACAAGCAGTACATCGTCGGAAGGAGACAGATCACATCATTCAGAAAATACACATTTTATGTAAATTAGCTTAGCCGTTAGCGAAATTTATGGGAATATCTGAAAAAATAGCTGAGAAAATGATTTTTGCGCATATCTCGAAAACGCTTCTTTGGAAAAAAAAATAATTTTGATTTTCGTGTTCAGTGACCCAAAATTAGTCTAGAAAATATATTTTTTCTAAGGACCCTACCATGACCCAAAATTTTGTAAACTAGTGTTATCGGCTGCAGTCGCAGGAGTAGTATTCTTTCAAAAACTTTCGATATAATAGGAAGAAGCGAAATCGGTCTGTAAGAATTCTTTTCATGAGATGGTTTGCCAGGTTTCAAAACCATTATGACTTCCGCAACTTTCTGGGAATATATTCTAACCTTAAAGCGGCATTTATTATATAAAAGAGGTTTATTAATCCCTTACGAGGGAGCATTTTTTAGAATGTCTGCCGTGATTAAGTCATATCCTGGAGCTTTATTGGACTTAAGCATACAAAAAAAACTTAATGGGAACCTTAGAAGGTTGTCACAAACTATCACTATTTAATTTTATAAATTGAAAATTTGACAATTTGAAAGACTTCTATGTACTTTGCGGTTTTTCTACAGCCTTTCTTTAAAATGTAAAAAAACTCCCTCAAGTTTGATGGAAACATAAAGTTGTGATATAAAATCCTTTATTCTACTCCATTTGTTCAAATTAAATTGCCAGTTAAGTATTGTACATACAATCTATTTGAAAAATGGCAGCCCGATATTTTTGTTTTTAGTACAAGTTTATCTTTCATTTGGAACCAATTTTAGTCTTGAACACTTTGAGCTAAGCTTATGTTCGGAAAACAGTGTGTTCTTAATAGGCTTACCAATCAATAGGGTTACCAAGATCATTCGATCATATTAAATAGGGCAAACATTAACTTGCAATTTATGTCAGTGAGCTCTACACTTCGAGTATGGTTTTAACCTTGAGCCTGATAGTTAAATTTAGTTCTAAAAAGTGCATCGTATGCAGAGGGAAAAAGCCACGGAGTCTATTTTTGTAAAAAACATGAACTGAAGTTTGTATTGGATTGCCTCTTGAATTATATACATACATACGGTTGATGTGTATTGCTTATATTTTAATTTATGCTGTCTAATAGAACCCATCATCAATGAATACTGACCGAGTTAATATCTGTGTAGTCAGTCTATCGAAAACTTATGACTTGTAGTAAATACAGACGTTAATGTTCTCAAAACATTTGTTGGTGCATTACTATGGACCAGCTACATTTAATTATGGAATGAGTACACCATCATTTAAAACTCCCCAGCCATTCATACAAAAAATCTAGGTAAGTGTAAAAGTTATATATAGTATCGTTGTGTATTGAATATAGGTTTTAATATGTACCCAATACATATCTAGAACCATTAACATAGGCATTCTGTAATGACTACATACACCATACCTACTTAAGGCCCGCCAGATATTCGAATAGAAAATTGTATTAATTACAGCGATTTGTCTAATGAATACAAGCTACATACTTTTATTTAGTCAATCAAGAGAACACGTCTTGCTTGAATCTACATGGTTTGGTCACAGCATTGGGTAAAAACCTTAAATGTAAACTCATTATTAATTTCATCCAGCAGTATTGTGTGCTCGCTCTGGGCGTAAAAGAATCTAAATTGAAATCCAAGTAGATGTCACTATTACGGGGAAAATGTTGTACTTTAACAAAAAACAAGGGGAAAAGAGCTGCAAAGATTCATTGCATTAATGTAATGAGTTACATAAAGATATGGACTTGCTACATAAATATGTGGTGGGTACGTCCTACATATGTATATATTTTTCCGCGTTCGTAAATGTATTTGTTGCATCACTGCCAACAACAATTGTTAACAAGTGGTACTATTTATGCACCATTTTGGTAAACTTTGCTTTCATTCTTGAGAGCAAACACCCAAGCTTCTATTATTTGCTAGAAAAAATTTAAAATTAAATTTTACAACTAAGAACTCGACTTATATGTACTCCCAACGTATTTATGTAGTTTGTAACGAGTCCAAATGTTTATGAAATGAGTCAATATGTCTATGTACTCATTACATATTCATGTAATGCCCATATCTACGAATACCCATATCTACGAACTCACTAGTTAGAGCCCACAGAATTCTATAATGGCAATTCACTACCAATAAACTTTTGTAGTCAATACAACATTTCAAGATATAATAAATACAAAATGTAACGAAGCGTTACACTTTTTCGCTTATGCGCCGAACCTCCTTTCAAAATTAATAATTATTTACCGAGCCCTAATGTTATTTACCGCACCGAACCCTGGGTTGATTTAATACCTCTACCCATATAAGGAATAAATGCAACCAGAAGTTGTTTGAGCTGAACACGCATGACGTTGTTGGTAGTTTTTCTGCTGTCTTTTAGTTCATATTTCCTTGTGCCTGAAATGTTAACATGGGGAGGTTGATTTTCACTACTAATTTGTCTTCTGCCTTACCTGTTGTTTTGTACCTATTAAGTGTACGGAAAGGAAGAATACCACGGTGATAAATTCAATTTGGGAACCAAATTTAAATTAGCAAGTAGAAACACACTGCTGGGTACGAAGTGTGCCAGATAGGAGTTTCGAAAAACTTTATGCTATTAAACTTCTACCTCTTCCTGCATCTGTCTTTCCCCCCCGTTTATTTCTACGCTCCACTTCTTCAAAGTGTATCTTGGACAAAGGACTAACATCTACCGATTTTTCTTCTAGTCTTTCGCTAGGAGCAAAGCCGTGTCCCACCGATTATTTCAGTGCCTACCCTTCTTCAAAGTGTAACAGAGACAAGCTAGTTTCCACGAACCAAGCACCAATTTTTCTCCTAGTTTTCCGCTAGGAGCAAGAAGGTTACATTGTACCTGTTTCTTTCTGCGCTCCATTTCTTGTAAGTGTAGCGTGGATAAGGCTTAGCCGTAAACGATTTTTCTTCTAGTCTTTTTCTAGGAGCAGGTCCGTGTCCCACCGATTATTTCTGTGGTTACACTTCTTCAAAGAGTACCATAGACAAGCCTGTCATCGCGGATAGTGCACCGATTTCTCCTCCAGTCTCTTGCTGAAGGCAGGGCTGACCCCACACCCGTATATGAAATATCGTGTTATATTACTGTAGGAATACTAATTGTTATTTATACGAAATACCCTGTTATAAAAAAATAATAATATAGAGAAGGAAAATTGTAAAACACTGTAAACTCAATTTGGAATTAATAAAGTTTGTTTTGATTGGAGTTTGGAAATTCTACCCAAGTTTTTTGCTTTCTTTGGGATAAACCCTGGACACCGACGAGCCTACCTTAGCCTCGACAAAAAAGCATCACAATAAGTTATTTGAAATGATCCGTTTTTGACTCCTTGGCAAACCTGCCTAGATATACCTGGCAAACCTGCCAAGGTATATCTATCGTTTGAGTGACATTGTTTCGGTTAAATCGCTTTTTATACTTACTCTTATCTCGTCTGAAAATCTTGCCAAGTTCAGATTTTATAGATTTAAACCCCCTCTTCATACAGTTAAGTTACATTGCTTGTTTAACTGTTTGTATACTTATCTTATTCCTAGTGTGTTTGAAAGGTTATACTCATAAGATGGTCTTAAGGTCAAATAGTATTAAAAATTTGGCTATTTGTAGGGTAAAATCGGGTAAAAACAAAAATTAGTAACGGATTTTAAAAATTCTTTTTTATTGTTGTGGGTTCATTGCTTAAGCGCTAAATACCTTACAAAATTAAGATTTTGATAAGGTTAAATGGTGAATGGTAAAAAAAACTGATATACCTATCATTCGAAAAAAAAACTTTGGCCAAATTACACAAATTACCGCTTCAGTGACCGAGTGAGTGAGTGCCATCAGTGATCGAATGAACGAGTAACCACATCAAATTTTGGTATACTAGATTGCTCAAAACATGAGCGGTAATGCCAAACTCACATAATTCAGTCACGTATTACTCGATAACTGATGCGGTAATTTTGCCCCTGTATTTAAACAGACTAAAACTTTTCTTCTCAACTGTGCCACTTTTCAAAAAGTTAAAGTTGTATGTCCTAGAACTTTTTATCCATTGTTCACTACGCAGAACTGTGACCCCCCATTGACGTATATTCTACGGAAATGTTCTCCGTATTTCATTGAAATTTAGATTTTTTTTCTTGCAAAGTCGTATGTGGGGTGTAAATTATTTTTTATTGATGCATCAAACACTTTCTATACGCAGAGGCTTAATCAAAAGTAATATTTGGACTTCAATTAGGTGCTGTGGCCGGCGCGGTGGAGATGGGAAAAATAGAGGCACATCTGAATTCCATGGCATTTGTATGGGCTTTTGTCGGTTTTTATTTGCGGGAATGTGGTTCATGAGAAAAATTACATCCAGAAAAGTAATTTTATGGCGGCCGACCCATCAAAATGAATGGGAAGAGAGCAACAGCAGCATCACCAGCATCAAAAAAAACAAATAATCTGTTGGATGATTGTAAAAACATTTCATGCGTTTACGTCCGCGAGTTGTTGAAATTGATCATTGAGAATTTGTGTTAACAGAGGAAGTGACGTAAGTAGGCATCGCGCACCGCACACACATCATAATTTATAGCGCTTTGGAAGGAAAAATACTGCATGACCGGTTCCTATATTTTTTCTGATTTGATTGGCACAACTGTTTACGAGAGACGTTAATTATTGCGTGCGGTTTTTCCCCAAAAAGACTTTGCAGAATTGTTATTGAAAAACCACATACACGAGTGTAGAAATAGAAACATTTCAATATGGGATTGATGTAAGGAATTTTTTGAGGCAAGATATTTTTTTTAATTAATGGATTTCAAAAAGTGTTGAAAGTTGAAGACTTGATTGAATAACAAATATTTTTTATTACCGCATAAGAATTTCAATATTTTTCCAATGTCAGTTGAATTCTTTTTTCTTGACAGACATTGTTTCTGTCTTTGATTGATATTGATACATGAAGATGGAGATGGCATTGCTGGTTGATCACTTTGCACCAAGAATTCCTCTGTATTACTTCACGGCACTGAAATGAGTTGTTTTACTTCCGTAGTTTCAATGGAGTACATTCCAATCATTCAACTCTTACGAAATGAGTTATCAATTATGTTACGTCACGTTGCGTAAAGGGTTGAGAGAAGGAGAGGGGGCACTGACGTGCGTGTGTATTTATGTATGTGCCGTGAATGGTAATTTCGCATAGAAGTTTGACTTCTCTAGTTAGTGGCTAAGTTGTTACTTTATGTGACAGTTTTTATTTACTACTGAGTATCTAAAATGAGAATACCGAATGTCCGAAATCCCCATTTGGAAAATCCCGGATGAAAAATGTCAAAATCCTCAATACAATCGATATTAAATCCCGAATATCAATACTTTCTTAGTTCTATTTTAATACTTAAGGAACCAAACTTGTTTCTATCGCTTGGGTTATGTTCATTTTGGGATCATAACATTTTTTCGAATGATAAAAAAAAAGCTCGAATTTAAAATTAAAGATTCGGAATTCTGTCATTCGAGATTCTGGCATTCGGGATTTGATTTAGCCGTTTGTAATTTTGTCGTTTGGATTTTGTTTTGAATTTTTGCACATTCAGGTTTTTGGCATTTGGACTTTGTACCTAACACGGTAAATAGTTGACTTTTTTACCATTGGAAAGAGCCAATTTAAAATTAATAAAGGCAATTAAAAATTCGACAGGAACATTAGGTTTTTTGAAAATTACTTAAGACTGCCAAATGGATCTCCAACTTCTGGGAAACAGGAGAGGAAAATATATTTAATATGTATGTATATCATTTTAAAGGGCATGATATCAAATATTCTATTTTTCAATTCTGTTTTTAAATAACAAGAAACCAACCAAATAACCCGAAACTTTCGCAGAATGACACAAATGTTCGAATAAACTTATTAACTAAAGAAAATTAGCCCAAAAACTGGATTTTTTTTAGAAATAACTCATTTTATAATTTTTTTTTGTTGTCAATAAAAAGTCGTTGTTTTCAAATATTTCGAATTTTTAATAAATCTCATTGCCACAAGATGGCTTTTTCTTCGAAAATCCACGTTATGTAGTACGATCGAATCAAACAAACAAACATTTGCGTTTTCTTTTCGAACTTTTATCCGGAGGCCTCTTGAGCAGACCTGTGTACTTAAAGCATAAGTACAAGTACCAGTACAATTACCTTGTACTTGAAATTTTTTAAGTACCAGTACAATTCCTTGGTACTTGTACTTAAAAATTTCAAGTACCAGTACCGGTACTTGTACTGGTACTTTAATTCCACAAAAGTACTTGAAATTTTTGTATTGATTACATTTGTACTTTTGAGATGTACTTAAATACTTTTCAATTCCTTTTTAATTCCAAAAGTACTTTAATTCCTTTTAATTCCTTTTCGAAAAAAAATACTAGAACTAATATATGTCTTAATAGTACAGGTAAAATAGGATAAATTAAACAAAAAAAATTAGTACCATCATGAAACTTGGTGAAAACGTTTCATGTACTATGAGAATGAAAAATCAAAAGAGTCTATAAAATATTTCACATGGAAGGGGGTTTTTTTAGGGGGAGAGGGGGAAGTTGTGGTGTATCAAACAGAAAAATTAACTTTGATGCAACATATTCATATGACACATGTTTTTAAGGTAGTTTTAAATGCTGAATCAAATGAAACCAAAATCAAGTCGATACGGCTTCCGTGAAAAAAGTTATTGTCATTTTTTATGTAAGGATGACTATTATATTCAGTATAAAAGGCTTGTTCTCGCCAGCTCATCAGCTCTCTCGTTTCCCTGTACATCACTGACCGGGAACCCAGAAGAGTCTAATGTTATGCTGCATGCCAAGCTTCGAATATCAGTTGCAGAAATTTATTTTATTGCTGCTTGGCTATCAATAAAGAGGGTGATATCAGCTCGTGGTATCGCCATCATTGATAAATATTTGCGTAGCTTCTTTTATTACTGCCAAAACCTCGGCTTGGAAGACACTGCAAAAGTCCGGAAGTCTGAAGGAGCTAGCTAGTCCCAGATTTTCCGAGAAAATTCCTGCACCAACTCCAGTGCCCATCTTCGAACCATCAGTGAAGATAGTTATCGTAGATTCATTACTGAAAGGTTGGTTGTTTTCCCACTCCTCTCTATTAGGAAAAGAGGTAGGGAAGGGTCTGTTGAAGTTTAAATGGGGTGCTGTGTAGTCTGTGCAAACATTATTTCCCACATATCTCTGCAGAATCTTAGTATTACCCAATGTGCTTTGCTTCCAGCATTAAGTCTGACTTAGCCGCAGGGCACTGTATGCTGCAGATTCTTGCACGAATAGATCTAGGGGTCTCAAGTTGAGTATCTCTTCCAGTCCCGCTGTGGGAGTGGTTTTCAACGCCCCCGTAATACCTACGCATGCTAATCTTTGAACTTTCGTCAAGGTTTTCAGGTTTGTTGCTTTCTCAGTTGCGTTCCACCAAACTTAATTACCGTAGGTAAGTATCGGTCTAACTACTGCCGTGTACATCCACCTGATAATTTTGGGATTGAGTCCCCAGGACTTTCCAAAGATCTTATTGCACGAATATAACGCAACGATAGCTTTCTTTGCTCTTTCTTTAGTGTTGAAACTCCAGTTCAGTTTCTTATCAAGGATCATACCCAAGTATTTGGCCTGATCCGAGATGAGGGTACCATTTTAGCCACAGGTTTTATGGTACTAATCGCAGCATAACCCCAACCCTCAAAAAAACACCGTTTAACCACAGATATTTTTATAGACTCTTCTTATTATTGATGTTCATGACAAATGAACCATTGTTGACAAATTTCATCGACGGACCATTATTTTCAACTGGTTTTCGGTAATATTTGACTTTTATACTGAATATATAGTCATCCTTATATAAAAATGACAATAACTTTTTTCACGGAGGCCGTTTCATTTGATTCAGCATTTAAAATTACTTTAAAAACATGTGTCATATGAATATGTTGCATCAAAGTTAATTTTTCTGTTTGATACACAACAACTTCCCCCCTCTCCCCCTAAAAAAACACACTTCCATGTGAAATATTTTATAGACTCTTTTGATTTTTCATTCTCATAGTACATGAAACGTTTTCACCAAGTTTCATGATGGTACTAATTTTTTTTGTTTAATTTATCCTATTTTACCTGTACTATTAAGACATATATTAGTTCTAGTATTTTTTTTCGAAAAGGAATTAAAAGGAATTAAAGTACTTTTGGAATTAAAAAGGAATTGAAAAGTATTTAAGTACATCTCAAAAGTACAAATGTAATCAATACAAAAATTTCAAGTACTTTTGTGGAATTAAAGTACCAGTACAAGTACCGGTACTGGTACTTGAAATTTTTAAGTACAAGTACCAAGGAATTGTACTGGTACTTAAAAATTTTAAGTACAAGGTATTTGTACTTAAATTGTACTTAAGTACCAATATACTTAATTACTTTACAGCTCTGCTCTTGAGTAGGTACCTACTGGTGAAAGTTCCATTAAGTACCTCCTTAAAGTAAGTCTTTTTTTTTTTATTTGTTTACTGATGCTTTTACATAAATATAAATTTTTCAACCACACATTTCATTTGACGAAAAAATAAATAAATAAATATAAATTCCTTGGAAATCACTTTTATGTTATTCTTTTTTTGCATAATATAGTTGGTTGCCAGTTTCATTACAGAAAATACCACAATCCTAAAAGTATCTCTTGGAATAAAAATACCACCAACTAAAAGTTGGCGTTTATCCCTTCTCTCTCACTTTTTGTCCTGCCATCCCTGTGACTGTGCCGTGACTTGGTTCCACATTTCATTTTATCACACATTCTGCACATTTTTGCCAAGAGTTGTTTATGCCAGTTATGTAAATGTATACGAACTGTCCCTAAAGTTTTGCTCCTGTTTTTGATTTATGCTCAAATGATACTGCCATCGTTAGCTGAATGTCGTCGTAGTACTGTCGGTATGTGAACAGTGGAGTATTTGTATCGAAAAACTGGGAAAATATATTTTCTGTAATGTGACTTTGTTGATTGACTGGAAAAAAGTATTGATAACAAAATATACTCTAGCTTGGATTTCATACTACTCTGACAACCTTCCTTTCTACAGAACATGACATTTGGAAGCGTGTTTTGGTGGTTGTTGACTTGATAAAATAAAATACTATTTCAGCACTTGCAACACCAATGTTTTTCGATGAAGTGCAGCTGTGTGCTGCGGATAAGGGCTATCGTGAATAAAATTTGTATGGGAATGTTGCCTTGCTTTGTCCCCATAACTAAGGTCGAATTTAGCCAATTGGAGTGACAGCCTAATTCCCCTGAAAAATGTATTCCCGATACCAACAAACTCCGAAAAAAACTTGACCGTTTATGTTTATGTTAATGTTAAATGTATATCTGTGGTGTTTGGTAGAAACATGATAACTCCTTTTTAAAATTTGCGTCTTTGCGTCCACTTTACATCGACCTACAACCTAAACGGGTGAACCGTTTCTTCAAATTTGAAACATAATTTTTCAAAGGTTATGTTCATAAGTACTCCAAATTTGAAGAAAATCTGTGGCCTCGTTTACACTCTAGCTTGATTTAAAGTGGGCGTAAAGACGCTAATTTTAAAATGGAGTTATCAGGTTTCTACCAAACACCACACATATATAAATATAAATATAAATATAAATATAAATATAAATATAAATATAAATATAAATATAAATATAAATATAAATATAAATATAAATATAAATATAAATATAAATATAAATATAAATATAAATATAAATATAAATATAAATATAAATATAAATATAAATATAAATATAAATATAAATATAAATATAAATATAAATATAAATATAAATACAGTCAAGGTCCAGTATAACGTATGATATAATGTCCAAGGTACATTCGTTATATCGAAATTTCGTTATATTGAATACTTTTTTTCTACAAAGAATTAGCTATTGTTTATTTTTCAACATTTTATCTAATACCATTTTCTAATGCAACCCAGTTTTATCTTCAATTCCGTGAGAAAATTAAAAATTTTAACATTTACATACTTTATATAAGCAAAAATGAGGGGATCAATTAATCAAAACAAACAAACGGTTTACACAAATTTCTTTTCTTAATTCGTGTCCGTAACAAAAAAATTAATTATTCTTTAAAATTTTAGTTTAATTTATTGAAATTCGTTATTTGTTCGTTATATAGAATACCTAATGGGCTTTCAAAAAGCGTTCGTAATATCGATCATTCGTTATATCGGCATTCGTTATACTGGACCACCACTGTATAAATATAAATATAAATATAAATATAAATATAAATATAAATATAAATATAAATATAAATATAAATATAAATATAAATATAAATATAAATATAAATATAAATATAAATATAAATATAAATATAAATATAAATATAAATATAAATATAAATATAAATATAAATATAAATATAAATATAAATATAAATACATATAAATATAAATATAAATATAAATATAAATATAAATATAAATATAAATATAAATATAAATATAAATATAAATATAAATATAAATATAAATATAAATATAAATATAAATATAAATATAGATATAAATATAAATATAAATATAAATATAAATATAAATATAAATATAAATATAAATATAAATATAAATATAAATATAAATATAAATATAAATATAAATATAAATATAAATATAAATATAAATATAAATATAAATATAAATATAAATATAAATATAAATATAAATATAAATATAAATATAAATATAAATATAAATATAAATATAAATATAAATATAAATATAAATATAAATATAAATATAAATATAAATATAAATATAAATATAAATATAAATATAAATATAAATATAAATATAAATATAAATATAAATATAAATATAAATATAAATATAAATATAAATATAAATATAAATATAAATATAAATATAAATATAAATATAAATATAAATATAAATATAAATATAAATATAAATATAAATATAAATATAAATATAAATATAAATATAAATATAAATATAAATATAAATATAAATATAAATATAAATATAAATATAAATATAAATATAAATAAAAATAAATTATTGAAATCAGATTTTTCGTGACCATTTCAATGCAAATGTTTCTCTGTTCTGCTGAACAAAAAAATATTTCCTTTTTTTATTTCGCTTCCATCATATTATTTGTGTTTACGAAAATATGTGTGTATATGATATCCATTTTCCGTTTTCCTTTTCCGTCGCATTTCCTTGTTTGATATTACTTAAAACCCCATTTGACTAACCCGCCTTTCAGCTACGTGAATTTTCTTCCTTCAAAACTGTACCTTATCATCATCACCAACCCACCCACAGAAACCCCCCCATTAGTAGCAGTTCACCCATTCAAATAGTAGAACGACAACCTAACTGTATTTATAATCATTAATACTGTGTGAAAGCCTCTTCTTTATATTAAATATATTGGTCATATTGGGACATTATTATTAAATAATAAAGAAGAGAAGGTCCTTTAGATAGATAGCCAGAGCCATGACGTTCCAAGCACAAAGAAGCTTAAGGCAACGGTTCTCGTTCGTTGTTCTTCATTGTTATTTGATCGGTTTGTTTGACAAAATGTTTGACGCGTGGTTTTTTGTGCGCGATAATTGAAAATTTCAAATTTTATCGGTGAATAGTGAAATATACTTTTTGCCACTAGGTTGGAGTGGGATGAATTCATCAATATCCAAGGACAAGATTATGATATTTTAAAATGGCGCTTTAATGAAGCGGATATACATAAAACTAATGGGTGTTCTTTTTTTCTTGTATATTGTAATGGAATTGTCACTTATTAAAAATGAGAATTCTTAATATTTGACTTTGAAATCGATGAAAATATTGAAAGACTTGACATGGATTTTAGTTTTTTTTTTTAGAATATGTCTCAGAGTTAATATTTCGTCTCTATATACTCGATCTTCCCAGCTGGAAGCCATACTAGTACTTGCAATTAAAGTGTTGTAGGACAGCTTAAAACACAGCACGTTGGATAGGATCTTATTATGCGACTTTTAACAAGAATATGTCTCGATAGTTCTTGCAGAACATATGATCGCCTTTCTTGTCAATGGTAATCCATCCGAACCGGTCGGCGGCCTTGTTGTTCGTAAGCTGTTTGATAGTTATAAATATCTACCTCCTCCATTATTCGTTAACTAAATGCAGCTTCTCTTCTTTTCTTTTTACCCGCCTTACATTTTGTGCTTCCCTGTGCTTCGGTGAATAAATAATCTTCACTGTTTCGTTGAGCCTGCGTACCGGTCTTAAAACCAGGGCCAGTTCCTTGGATTTTTTATAAACCCATGGGTGCTTTTTTGATCCCAAAAACCTTCGATCTCCTGGGGCCATTTTATCAAAAATTTTGTCTGTGTTATTTCAAATTCAACTCTATTATGCTGGAACAACAAATAAAACACCCTGTAAATACTCAAAGAACGGAAAGAAGGTGAAACTTTTCTTGACATACATAATTTGCAGTTGCAATTTTATTCCCCATTCGATCTCCATTGTTAAACTTTTAGTTCTATTTTGTGCTTTTCTTGCCATCAACTGCAGCTGGGACAAGTTAAAGCAATTACAGCATCAAATTTCAGGGAAAAAATGAGAACAAAAAATAAAACAATTACCATGGCAACTCTATTCCAATTAGTTTTTCGTGTTATACAGCGGCTCTATTATTTGAATTACGCAATGAAATTGAATATTTTGTATTCTCTTATTTTTTTTTGTTGATAGGATTGTGTGGTTTTTGGAGGTATACCTAAGGATAAAGGATATTTCTGTATTTATGTTGGAAACTGTTTATTTTTGGTATATCATAATAGTTACCTACTGGCATCAGATAATTGTTTTTTTTTTTTTTTTTCAATTATAAGTTCGTGCAGATTATTTTGGAAAATTAAATGTTATTATTATTGTCAGCAGGAATACGTGCTGCTGTGCGTCGTGTCGTTGGTTGGCGCTGTTATGGTGGAATTAAATTCGATATTGAAATAGTTTTTCTTTCTATTTCTTGAATAGGGTGGTGTACCTTTGTATATATGTGTTATGTATAGTGTGGCCCTGATAGAAAGGTTGGATGGATGTGATGTATTTTCAATTTAAAATTGATGTAGCTATGAAGGGAGTAACAATTAATTGAAATCTGTTCAAAATTGAGAAGGAATTTTCGCTTGAATAACTGATGATTGAATTTCAATGCTTTGTAGATTTGGTATGATGTAATGACTTTTCAATTAAATATTTCAGTATGCAA
Organism: Dasysyrphus tricinctus; assembly: GCA_963921185.1. Classification (NCBI taxonomy): domain Eukaryota; kingdom Metazoa; phylum Arthropoda; class Insecta; order Diptera; family Syrphidae; genus Dasysyrphus; species Dasysyrphus tricinctus. The sequence goes on along the minus strand of OY992533.1, from coordinate 16,054,473 downwards.
ATACAAATACATACATAGGTACATATGTATATTATCAGGGCTCGGATTTTGATGTCCTTAAAAACACGAAATATGCACATAAAATGAGAAGATATGCTCATTAAAAGTTGAAATATGCTAATAATTATATAAAAACAGTTTAACCTTATTGATTACACTAATATATCGATAAAAATAAACAAAACGCAACGAAAACTGCATTTATTTGCTTCTAACGAATTACCTCACGAATGCGTTTCGATAGATCCTGTCTATCATCATCAGCGCACACGACTGATGATAAAAATGTCATCTTCATCTTGCAGCATCATTGTTCCAAAGTGCAAATCATCGTTTTGGTAACATAACGTGAGATTAAAAGGTGATGAGCGAAGTTAATATATGAACAATAGAGCACAACAAAAGAGAAAGAAAAAGTTAGCCTATGCATCACTGTGGGTGGTGTACTTGTCAGAAGATAAAAACAAATTCAAACTAATCGGAACAGACAAGAATTAATATTCCCATTGTCAGCATTCATCGATCTCTCGTCTTTTTGGATAAAAATGCTTTCATAAGCATCTAGACGTCTAGGATCATTCACTTGTCGTACCAATTCCAAATTATTTTGCGAAACGTTGGAATGATCGTTAGTCAGTACATGATTCGCTAAAGCGGAAGGTCTACAATTGTTTGTGTTATGTACGTTGAATGTTCTTTAAAACGCGTTTCAATATTCCGTTTTGTTTGTCCATAATACACCTGTTCACAATCACCACACTGTACTGAATAAATTCCCGATTTCTTTAAACTTTCCGTTTTATCTTTCGTTGTTCCCAAGATGTTCTTCATTTTATTGTTGCTTGAAAATACCATTTTCATGTTGTTGCGGTTGAATGAACTTTTTAATTTGTTTGTTAAAGCTGGGTTGTTTGAAAAACGTACTCTTTTCGGTTCATCTTTTTGATCAATTCTTTTATTTTGTGCATATAAGTTGTCATACTCGAGTTCCGAATTTTTCTCATATGTTTTATGATGAGATCATCAATCATTATTTTACTATATCCATTCAAATTTGCAACGTCTATAATATCGTCCCTCTTCTCACGAACTGACGTATCTGCTTTTTCAATATTTTACAGGAGAGCAGTTTTTAGTTTTGTGTCCTCCTTCTATAAGCGGTACTTCTGTGTTTTATAACGGTTTTGGTATTTTTTTTTTTTGTAAAATAACAAGAATATATTAAAGTTTCAAATGATATGAGATTCAATGTAAATGCAATACTTAAAACAGTTACAAATAATCGATCAACCAGATACGTCAGTTCGTGAGAAATTTTAGTGACAAGTTTTAGTGTCGTGGCAGTATACACAGACACCACAGTTTTGAAAAAAGCTTATTAGTGAAGCATTTAAGTGTTGTGACAGTATGCACAGGTATTACTGTTTTGAAAAAAGCTCGCCCATAAGCCTTGTATTGACAATTTTTGTTTGACAGAGTATTGTAAACAGAAAGAACCGAATGCAATTTAAATTTAATTTAGTGATAGGTCAGTAGCAACATCTTAGCATAAACTTAAAGCGTTTTTATTTCTACTCACCGATAAATGCACCTAGTACCTGAAACCACTTTAGTTACACAATAATTTGCAATAAAACGGAAAAATGCTACCCACATAATTGCAGTTACGTCTGTTCGTGAGAAACTTTTTACCTAAAATTGCAGTTATGCCAACTATGTCATAACGCATTGAACCATGTTCCAGACATTTTTCAGGGAATCTAATGATGTAGAAATATGCAATGAAGTTAACCAAGCACATATATGCCCAAATCTCAAAAACGACAATTTGCGAGTTACGTCACTTCGTGAGATGAGGGACGATATGTTCATACTCTCTTTTATAATTGGCAACTGAGAGTGGCAATTTACACAATCGATGGATATAATAATGAAAAGCCGCTTTCTTGTGTTGAATTGGGCAATGTGAGTTACTAGGAATGCAACGTTTTGTACTCGTTGGTTTGTGGTAAACAGCAAAACTTAAACGTCCATCTTGACTCCGTAATAAAAGATCTAAAAACGGTAACTTTTGATCTACTTCTTCTTCGACCGTGAAGTTTATTGTTTCATATTGAGAGTTAAGTAGGGTAAGTAAATCCGTTATTTCCGATTTCTTCACTATCGCAAATATGTCATCTACATATCTCAACCATATTCGTGAGAGAAAACCCAAATTTTTTCAAAAATTATAAAAATATGCACGAAAAATATGCTCAAAAAGGCAAAAAATAAATTTATGGTAAAATATGCCAAAATATGCACCAACGATTGAATGCCATTTTATCCTATGTTCTTCGTTTACTTCTACTCTTATAAAAAAAAATATTAATAAAGAAATTCTAGCCCTGTATATTATGTACCTACATATGTAAAGGCAGAATGTGGAGTGAATACCTACCTACTGTACCTTGATATAAAAGAGGATTTTACGGCTTTAAGTCCACACAAATTGGCTCTCATTTAGGTTATCTCAATTTGGGCCAAAGATGAAGTCTTCACTTATTCACTTTTTCACTTTTTCACTTTATAGTCAAAAATGGTGATAATTGCCAGTTTTTGTGGACTTAGAACCATTGAAAGTTATTTTGAATCTATAATAATTCAGCAAGTCCAATTTAATGGCGACAAGTCTTCTACTTGTTCAATTTCACTGGGTCCACTTTTCCATACATTATTTTGAGCGAATTCCTTTTAGTAAGTTGCATAGTTACTAACATCGAGAAGTCCCCATGACCATATACATACATAAAGTGGGAGTCTATTTTCCCTCCATATATCGTCCAAATATTCAAGGCAAGGTAACCAAGTGTGTCGTTGTATCATTTACATACCTGTCATTAGCTCAAATCTTAGTGGAACCTTACAAAGTCTGAACGGAATCACTTCTAACCACAGACCACTTTTTTTTGTGGAGAAAGCCCTATTGTCCCGATATTCTGGATGAATTTCTTCTACTTTCCTTTGTGCTCCATCCATTGTATCTTAAGTATCACTGATTTTAAGCAGAGGTTAGCTGTCTTGTTTTTTTTTTTTTTATTTTTCTCAACCTTCAGATCGAATGCTTCCATCTTTCTTTTTGACAAAAACCACCAGTGTTACTAAAGAGCTTTATTTGGAACTTTCGATTAGCCCATCTTTCTTCATGGTCAATATAGTCTGCAACAGTCACTTGGCCAGTGGAATACGTCTTGTTAGTTGAAAAATTAGTTTCGTCTCCTGTGATGATTCGATGCAGCTGTGCTCGCCCAAACTGTCAGTTGGCTGAAAATATGTCAACACGCTCATGAAGAAGGCTGCCAGCAACACTGAGTTCATGTTGCCTATGATTACGGTGACCATCCGTTCATTATAATACTGAACTGTTCTGTATTTGAAGATGTTGTTCATTATGGGGAGAGTACGATAACTTAAGCGCCAAGAAATGATAACGGTTTTTAATAGAACAGTTCAATACAAGAATTTTTTCTATGGGAGGGGGGGTCTATCTCCCCCCGTTTGGTCAGTAGGGGCATTTTCATAAAAAAAGTACTTAAAGAATAAAAAAATTATACAAAAATAACGGTAATACTTACAGGTAAGTTTTATACTTTTTTGTAAAGCCAATACTCCGTTCTATTTGCTAATTTTTAAATCAAGTGAAATCTATGCATGGTTTTTGAAAAAAATAATTTTAAACTCAAAATTTCCGAGAAAAAAGCATACAAAATAGGTTTTTTCTGAAATTCGTTGCTCTAATTAATTCTTAATCAAAAACTGAAAACTAGATGATTCTATGTCTTCTAGTTTTTGAGAAAATTGAAAATTACTAAAACTACTACCGTACAAAACTCGAATGTTTGCTCGTTTTTTTATGATCTAAGTGGGTATGCATACTTTGGACATTTCAACTGCTTTGTATATATTTGCTTAATCCAGATTCTTTAAATGCAAAAGAAACTGCATACACCCAACCTCGCACCTACCCCAAATCCTATAATGTGCCCAAGCAGGGGGGTTGCAGGGGGGCAGCATGCCCCCCCCATACATACCTCACTGTTTATGTATACGCCAGCCGTAATACGTAAGCAAGCAAAAAACAAACATCCCATACAAAAGTAGTGTAGTACCTCGTGGCTTGATGGTTAGTGCGTAGGACTGTCATGCCGAAGGTGTGGGTTCGATTCCCAGCCGTGCCACCTAAAAACAGAAATGTTTTATTCGAGGTACTGCCTCTTGCGAGGAACTGACAAATCCTCCAAGAGTATACTTGTCATGAAAAAGTGCTTCTCATTTTAGCCGTTCGGACTCGGCAAAAAACTGTAGGTCCCCTCCATTCCTGCCAACAAACACGCACACAGGAATGGTTGTGAGTTGTAAGTCACTAGGCCCTGGTTCTCCACGAGCTGTTGCGCCACCCAATTTATTTATATTTATACAAAAGTAGTTATAGTAATTATCGATTTTTTCAAAAACTAGAAGACATAGAATCATCTAGTTTTCAGTTTTTGATTAACACCCCTATTACGGTTGTCAATTATCAATTTGGTAGTTGATAAACCTTGAAAATTGGTTTTTTAAACTCAATTTATCAATAAACTGGTCAACAATTCTTTTATATTTTTTAATTTTCTTGTTATTAGCAACTGTCTGCATCATTCTCAATGATCAAAACTTTTATAAGACGGATTTTTAAACATTGAATTTTAAATTTATCAACTATCAAATTGATAATTGACAATCGTAATAGGGGTGTAAGAATTAATTAGAGCAACGAATTTCAGAAAAAAAATTATATATAATTTTATAGTTTTAATAAATTACACTTTAAACCTTTTTTTATGCTTTTTTCTCGCAAATTTTGAGTTTAAAATTCATTTTTTCAAAACCATACATAGATTTCACTTGATTCAAAAGCTGGCTAATAGAACAAAAGAACAAAGTATTGGCTTTAAATAAAGATATCATACTTTGTTGTAAGTACTACCGTTATTTTTTAATATTTTTTTTACATTTTTGGTACTGTTTTTATGAAATTGCCCCTCCCACCCAAACGGGGTGAGATAGACCCCCCCCTCCCATAGACAGAAATGCTTGTATTGAACTGTTCTACAAAAAACCGTTATTATTTCTTGGCGCCTAAGTTATCGTACTCTTGCCTTCATTATTAATTATTTTGTACACGAAAACATATAAATGCTCTGTATTTTATTAGTTGTTCATTATTTGTTCTGTATTTCTTTAATTTTGTTCAAAAACATTAACGTACATTAACAATAACATAACAAGTACATAACAATAACATTGGGAACGTACAAATTTAATAAAAGAAACTGATGATGCTAACGTGCCCTTAGTTAGTGAACGAAGAAATAATAAATCTAGTACAAATTTATTTTTCCTTGCCGCCCTCTATCGCTTTTGGCATCATCTGTCATGTTCAAGGCAAAAACTATTCATTTTATGAACACATCAGCTGTCTGTGAACTGTGTGTTGTCTGCGTCTGCGCTGAAGAATCGAGATTTGTAAGTTTTATTTGAAATTATTTTAAAAAAGCAATTCAATATTGAAAATTATTTTAGCTTACCCTGATGCCACTCAGGAGGAAGTGTGTATTTAATAAAGAACTGAAAAACCAGTACAAATTCTTGACCTAAGTTTTTTTTTTGTTTTTAGTTGTTCTCCAACAAGACAGCGAAATGCTTACGAAAACGAAGCGGAAAAATATTCATTGGCAGTTGCACAAATTCAAAAAATTAAAACAAATGCAAAAAGAAGTTACAAGCAGCCATGCTGTAATGAAAGAAACAACAAAAATAAACACGAAAAAACACAAATTTCATTTTTTCGCACACAATTACATATGGTCTGGGTAATTAAATGTGTGCGAAAAAAGAGTGCAGACTTCTCCAAATAATCTGCTACAACTATCAATTTCGCTCATCGAACAGCGTACTGCAGAACGAAAAGTAGAACTAAATTTATAGGTTATGATTTCGTTATCATTTTTGTATGGGTTTTTTCGTTTCGCATCAGCAGCGTACTAAGATTAAAGCAAATACTGAATTGATTAGAGCTTCATAATATATTTATTCTATTTTAAGTTGAGCCATTTTTCCTCAGAGGATATATTTATTATTAAATGGAATAAATGATCGAAGATTGAGTTGAATTTTGTTTCTTTTTTCTTTTGTTCATTATTCAGCTTTCTAAAATATGGTCACCGTACCTATGATTGGGTAGCTTGAGAATTTTGGCCTTCATGGAGTTTGAGTTGTCACAGTACACATACTTGTGTGCGTTAACTTCGGCGATCATAGTTACCCCCGACACAAATTCACATTACTTGACTATTTCTCCTTTATTGAGATTCAGTTCTGCCAAACGGATCGTAGGACGAACTTATTCGTAAACTAATGCTGATGCTTCTCCTTTTGCAATGTTCATAAAGGTTGTTGGTGTTGTGTAGCCATGTCATTTTCACCAAGCCTCTTTGTACAATGGGCAATTCCATGGTAACTCACGTTACATTTGGGAGAGTTTCACGTCCTCTTTCATTAAAATTTCCATACTTATATAACTATAAATAAAACAAAATATAAACTCTATACATGGTAATGATTTCGACTGTTAGGAAAAAATAAAATGTTTGCGAAAAATATATTCTTTCTTAGAAAAAAATACTAAAACATGTTGGTAACTCACGTTACCCTATTCGGACACGGGTTTTGTAGCAGTACTGTGGATATTTTCTAAAAATTAAACAAACCAAGAAAGCTTAACTGATTTGGTGAATTAGATAAAAGAATTTATCAGCCTAAATATATCTGTACACAAATTTTAAATTATTGAAAATATTTTATACAAATTTAATAAAGTATATGGTAACTCACGTTACAAAAAGTCGGTAACTCACGTTATTTCACGTTTTTAATTTAAAAATTTAGGGCTAAGCCTTTTATAATTTTATTTTCTTTTCAGCCGTATGCTTGTTACTTGTAGGATATTTTTTATTTCTAATTTTAAAACTAGCGAACAATAGACAGGGGGCAAGATAAATTTTCCATTTTTCTATCTTCATGTCCACTTTTTCATGGAATTACCCCAATGAAGGCTGTGCCACCGGTGTCAATTGTTGCAACGAGTTTGCGGTATTATTCCAAATCCAGCATTAAGCAGGTTCAACTCGCTGTTTATCGTGGGAAGCTTTTGTCTAACAACAACATTATTCAAGTTTTACTCGCTTACCCGATGAACTCCTTGAAAAGCGTTTCCACATGCTTCCATAAATGTCGAACGCTAATAAGCCCTTTTCAGAACGTTCGTACATCCAAAAAACAGGACATCAACTCTCCGACTTTGAGTGAATTGACTGTGCCTTGTCTTGTCTTTTATTGAAATTTCAAACACCAAGATCTCCAAACTGGATAAAGGTATACTAATTGACCAAACAAAACAATTTGAATATTTTCTCTCAATAAAACAGTGTGCTTATATATTCTAAGACACAATTTCCTAACCAAATTCAAGTCAATCAATTTTCGAATGCCAGAGTTGTGTGTGTGGTGGACGCATGAATTTGTGGCAACAACTTTCAAACCACTATTTTATTTTAAAGTGTCCACTCCAATATCATCATAAGATTATGATTATAATGTGTTGGGTAGATAGGTATGTGTTATGCTAGAATACCATCGATAGATGTACATTACATATGTACATATATCCATCACCAAGTACGTAACCAGGAATATGTAGGAGTTCCAGGCTATTTCAAGCAAATATTAATTTTCTTTTCTTGGAGTTTCTTGCAGTCTTATTGTATCCTTAAAAAATATTTATTTGGAAAACAACTAAGGCGACATTGACTTAACACAAGAAAGATTTGAAATATTTTATTTAGAAAAATATTTTCTTATTCTTTTATTGGAGTGTCAGTTTTCAATTTCACCAATTTAAGCCTTAAAGTTTATTGATGACGCTGAGTGTACCATCATTATAATAAAAGGTGATTTGCAATGATATAATACAAAAAACATTATTCCTCTCGCATAAGATATTGAACAAACACTGGCTGGATCACCTCCTGACTTCGGCCCTGTGCCTCTTGTGCAACCATAGGCTATTGTTTTTGGTTTGTTAATCAAATTCCGGATGAGTCAATATTGAATATGTGGTAAAATTATAACCAAATTGAGATATGGCATAATAATATTTTACGTACCATAAATAGGTAAAGTTTTGCCATTGACAGTGCAATTACACAATACAGAATAAGATAGTAATCTGTATTTATGTTGGTTGATGAAAAAAAAATAGATTTGGTAAACAAAATAAAGGCTAATCCCAGCTATATAAGAAATATCTGATTGAACAACATTAAGGTATGGTTTCAATATGTTTTCCATGTGAATTCTACTATTCCAGTGTTCATGGTATAGGGTCATCCAAGAAAAATTGTCAAATTTGTCACAGATCGAAATGGTCGATATTTAGAAACAAGTCCAAAATATAACGCAATGCTCTATGCTATCGCTTTTATATATTGTTAAGTATTGAACATTTCCTTAAGACGAAATATGATGGAAATGTGACAATTTTGACAGTTGACACCAAATTTTAGTATCAACTTGTACTCAAAAATTGCAATATATTGTTTTATAAAAATATTGGTGCAGTATTTATCTTAAGGCTAAGATATTAGGACGATACTGCTAAACACTATCGTAAGTTTATTCCAACTTACTGACTTTTCCTTAATTCCAAACACTTCTTAACTATTAGGTATTTTGCTAAAATCATTTCTGTAACAAGCTGAACACGGGTAAGACAAGACACATTGGTAGTTCGTACAGAAAAACTAACCAAACACACTTTTATTGACATTATGTCTCATAAACAATGTTTCATTTTCGAAGAATTTTGACAGATAGGCACCGAAACCGTACTAACTCCATAAGACACTTTAACTAAAAATATGATAAAATGTTTGAGACAAGGAGAATGCTAATCACGATTATAATTTATCAAGTCATCGGGTAAAATTGACACCTATTTTCTAGTTCTCTGTATAAATCTTATGTCAAACTAAGAATTCTGACAGTTGACAGTTACAAATAATGCGCGAAACAGATTAAATCAGCACCAGCAAAAGCGCCGTCAACAGAAAACAGCACGCTCTGGACAGCAAGTATTTCTCAAACACATTGCCACGAGCACCGTCATTTCAACTGTTCGACATTTCAAATAGAAACAACAGTTAAAAACAAAAACAACAAGTTCCATGTCCAAGGTATTTTATTTTTTGCAGCGTGATTATAGTTGCGGAAAAGTTGCCAGCAATGCACCAGCAACAGCAAGCTAAGGTCTTTGGTCTAACGACGCTGTTGACGTTGCTGGTGCTGGAGTAATCTGTGCTGAACGATTTAAATACGTTGGTTTTAAAACCATGGCCGTCGCTGTTGCTGGTGCTGTTGCTGGTTCAATATGTTTCACGCTTAATGCTGGCCTTACACCAGGCAATATTATTGCTCAATAAATGCCTGAACAGAATAGAGTGCTGCAACTGGAGCTGCAGCTGGAATAGCTGTCTGCTGTCGTACGTGTTTTTTTTTACGCGCCCACGATGTAGCTGTACAGCGTTCTGACATTTCAGCATCGAAAGTACAAACTAAAACAAAAATAAAAATAAATAATGAAATAGAAGCTAAAATTACTTTACGTCTTTATAAGAGATTAAAAAAAGTTTGAAACTCAATTCAACCCCCATGTAAATACCCGGTTCCACACGGAATTTCGAGAAACCAGACAAAATGACAATATTCTGCCTTTTCCTTTACTTTGACTTTCTGTTATTTTAGCGCTTTAGCAGTACTTTGAACTAAAATACACACAAATGTACAAAAATCACAAAAAATCAAATAAAAAAAATAGACATTAACAAAACGCTAATTGGGTCAGCTATTTAGTCTGCTCGTGGCCGCTATTTCTACCTACCTATCCAGCCGATCTAGCTTTGATGTCCGTTACCAACGATGTTTCATCCATTTACTTATTGAACTACCCTCCTCCCTTGGGCTCAGTCAAATATACATACTTCTATATCTGCTCTGTTAGTCCAGAGGTAATTCGCCAAATATGTTGAGTTGACTCATTGTTAAACTCGGGATCTTAATTGACTTAAAACCTATTTGAGAAGTTAACTCGGGCTTAACCCAGAAATAAAGATAATAGCATTGAAAAACTGGTTCTTTGGTATAGCGCCCCTTAACGTGTAACGGCTAGTGCGTATAACTATCACCCTAACTGTTTGGGTGTCAACCTATTCATCCTAAAATGTATTTTTAAGATTAATTAATTCAACAAGTGCCTCTTATCCTAGTCGTTCGGATTCGGCAGAAAATTATAGATTCCTCCAGTCTCGCTCACTTAAAGTACGCAAATAAATGGTTGAGAGTATAAGTCAATGGGCCCTGGTCCTCCACGAACTGTCACGCCACAAATTTATTTGTAATTCTCTTAGGCCTAGTTTTTTAGTATGAGATCATCCAGTTTTGGGTTAAACTGGACTTAACTCCTGAATAGTGTTAATTTCGAGTTGAGATGGATTTCCTAAAATAGCATTAAAGAAATTAATAGTGAATTAATATGCAGGGAAAGCCAACTGAAAATTAACTATGTGCTGAAAATGTGGGCTTACAAAAAACCCCAATTAAAAATGTGTTAATGGCAGAACCCCTCGGTGTTACTAGTTCTTAGCATTGTTTCATTGTATGTTTACCAAACTGGAGTGACAATTTGATTGATGAAAATGTATCAATGTGCTCTCAATAGTAATTTGAAAGCTGTTTAATATCAAGCTGGGCATGTTTTAAATAGTAACTTGCCTATTTGTTCGTGCTATCGACTTTTTTCACCAGAAAGTTGACGCCTTGCCGAATATTAAAAACTGTCCGCAGTGTGATTAATACCTTATCGGAAAAGATGCTGTTCACCCTTTTCTTTTTGTTCTTTTTAGTAAGCGTTTTTTAATTCTGTACCTTGGTTCCAAAAGGGCCAATTTCCATTTTTTACAATATTGACTTAAGTACACTTTTTGAGCAGAAGATGTTTTACGAATGTAATAAAAGCCAATGTGTTCCAATTGTTTCGTAACAAGATACTAATGATTATAGAAAGTTAAATTTTCAAAAGTAATAAGTATTTTTGGCAATTAAAAAGTAAAATTGCCTCTTTTAAAACCAAGGTACAGAATTATTGCATTTCTTAAATTTTAAGCGCCAATCGCTTTAAAGAGCAAGTATGGTCAACCTAGACGGGCATTTCATTTAATATTCTATTTGCCCATTGAGTAGGTATAAATTGTAGTTCATAGGTAGGTACTTGTCTTTGTTAATTTAAACAAATTTACTGAAAATCGATATTCAATAAATAAATTGCCAATCAATGTCAAAGTGTGTTTTTTTGTGTTGGTGTGTCCGCAATCTGCGTAACTTTTCAGGTTAGAGATTGATTACTTAAGTCTACAGCCTAGCCTATGACACATCTATTGAGATAATTTTTTTATTAAGTGGGTTCTTATAAGATGGCTTAAATAGATACGTTGATACACAGATGTACTAATATGCACCATAAAATAATTAATTTTGTTTCTTTGAGAAATTTATAAGTGCCTATGACCAACTAGGTATGGTTTAGAAATACAAATAATCTCATTTATGCTAGCATTGTAGATAAACATTGTGCTTCTCATATAATAGATGGCGTACTTTTTTTGTGGGTTGTAATTTGCTTCCTTTTGTTTCAACATTTTGTGAGTCAAAATTTTATTGCAAACTCACTTTCAAATCAATCAGTCATTTGATATTTTGCAAACAACTTTCTAAAAAAGATTTATTTTTTCGCTCGTTTTAAGTTCTTCCTTTAAGTGGTTATACCACACGAACGTGATAATTGCAAAGTATTTGGTTTTCTTAACAAAAAAACTAAAAATATAAAAATACATAAAAAAGAAACAGAATCAAGATTGATTGAGAAATTATGGTATAGTCTGTGGTTAGAAATGGAAATAAGTGCGTCGATCAATGAAAAAGAAGAAAAAAACAATTTCATTGATGGTTTTTTCGTACAAACTGAAGATGTCCGCCTGTTGCGTCATTTGATTTGATTTCTCCAAATTTCATAAGAAGCATTTGGTTGCGTATTTTTATTTAATCATACAAATTGCGACACATAACAAAATAATTTATCCAATTGATATAAAACTTCTTGTTAGGAAAAGCATATCATGTTGCCTTTAGTCAAAGTTGAAGAGCAACGAAAGTATGTTCACGGAAGACGGTGATTTGGCTTTCCTAGCAATTCCGATTTAGACAGCATGTCCAAAGGGGAATCAAAAACCCCATTAATTTTATTACTCCTTAACTTATTGCTGTTTGCAGCCCCGAAAGTGGACATGCAAGCCATGTTAGCACCGTCGAAGAAAAAGTACTGGGGTCAATTCACGATCTGTGAAATTGTGAAGTGATAAATATGATAACGCCTTCACGCCAAATGCTATTCTCGAAGTGTGAAAAAAATTAAAACAAATGTTTTCATTTGACGATTCTTTTATCACAATCAATTCATTCTGTAAAAACTAACAAAAACAAATTGTGCTCATTTTGATACACCCAAGTCGCCATCTTGGTCTTGCATTTTCTTTTATTTTTGTACTACGGTATGTGTATCTCAGACCATCTTTCGTGGAATTACCACATATTTGACATCGCCAAAAACGCTGCTAGGTTTTGGGTTTTCTCTTCGACGATCCAAGAAATTCTTCATCCCTTCTGATCTGGCAGTCATCAATTTTTGTTTGCTTTGTAAAGCTCTCCCATCAAAGTCATAGGAGTACCTATGACACACTAAAATCTCAATCTCACTATTTTATTGCTACTATTTGCAACAGTACTCTGGCGATATAGCAAGTTGCATTAATTTCCTTAAATATTTCAGCCGTACCTAAGGAATTCTGTTTACACTTGAGATCAACTACCGAAGAACTGTAAAGACGTTTTATATGTCAAGCTTTTTTTTGTAAAATCACACAAATCAGGTGTTAAGATCCTAGAGCCTCAGAAACGACCTAAATAAGTCAAGCGCCTCATAAAAGACTACTGTATCACTTTGAACTCATAATTTTTAAATTGTATATTCAAGAACTTTGTACCTTACGAAGAAAATATTAATTTAACAAACATTTATTCCAATTAAAATACATATTCAAATTCTTTTCTTGCAGAATATATAAAACCAACTCTATATCAACTTTACGACTAAACCACAAAAACTTAAAACAACGAACAATCAAACAACTCGAAGACAAAAAATGTCCTCCACATCACCGCCGCAATCACAAGAGGACAATAGCTCCTCACCAACAATTAATCAAACAAACAACAATAGTAACAACAACAATAACAACACTACAGCCACCCATACGGGTTCCAATAGTGGCACAAACAGCGTTGATAAACTCTCTCCGGATCAAGATATATATATAAATCCTGTCGATGGCCTTCCCTCCCAACATCCAACTCTACCCGAGTTGGATTCTTCAAACGAACACAACGAAGTAGATTTGGACTCATTTGATGATCTGCCCACCTCGATTATTGTAACGAACATCCATTCGGAGGTGTTTGCTAGTGACCAAATGAAAGCACAAATGGAAGATCTCTTTAGGACTTTTTCCGAAGCGGCTACGTTCCAATGGCTGCGTAGCTTCCGAAGACTGCGCGTGAATTATGACAATGCAATCGATGCGGCCAATGCTCGCATTAAGCTACATCAATTCGAATTCAATAAAAAGACCATAATCAACTGTTACTTTGCACAGCCTGTGACGCCTGTGTCACACAAGAATCTCCAACCACCGGCCCCGGTGAAACAGTTTCTCATTTCGCCCCCAGCGAGCCCCCCAGCCGGATGGGAGCCACGGGAGGAAAATGAGCCGTTGGTGAACCACGATCTTTTGGCAGCGTTGGCCAGTCTTACGCCTGGTGAGAGCCACGAGCTACATCCACAGACCGAAGACCAGCCTGCAATTATCGTGCACACAGCTAAGCTGCAAGATAGCAGCGGTGTTACCGCCGCCAAGCAGCCAATAGTTCATACCAAATGTCCTGAGCGGGCGTAAAACTGTACACTGAACACATTTTTCTTTCGAACCAGATAAAGGAATTATAGAATTTAGAGGTTTATTACTACACAAATACATTTATATATGCTTATATATAATATATAAATACATAATATACAAGAAATGGATATACATATATATAAAACAAACAAAAAATAATAACCATATAAATCGAATAAAACAAAACTACTATAAAAGAAACTAAATGAAATTAAAAAAAAGAAAAAGAAATTAACAGGAAGAAAAATGTTATACATTTTTTGTGCTAAAAATGAAAAATTGTTCATTAAAAAAATTGTAGGTATCTTAAATGAATTTTTAATAAATGGAATAATATCAAAAATAATGATATAGTTGTTATTGTAAATGTAAATAATGTTGAATTATATAAAAACTAAAAAAAAAACAAAATTATCAAATACTAAATTTCTCTAAGTGATGTGAAATTAAACTAAAAAAAAAAGAATATTGTATCAAAAAATAAAAACTAGTTTTGTTAAATAAAAAAAAATGAAATTCAAATAAAGAAAACAAGAAATTATATTGCAAAACTTTTTTTGTATATATAAATATTTTTTTATACACATAACATAAAATGCATAAGGAAAATAACAAAGTATTCATGCAACAGCGTAACGTGCGTCGTCGTAAACGTAGTAAAGTTGTCAACTGCGTAAATCTGTCAAATTGTCGATACAAATTGTGACGGACTTACGAAGTTTAAAACTTTACTAAGTTTACGACGGCTTTACGCAGTTGCAAGAATACCCTTAATATTTTTATTTAACATTTTTAAAACTTTTATTTCTTGTAGCTGAAGATATAATTTTAAAACAATAATAATATTACATACATCGTAAATTTAAAATATTTGGCTGTTAAATTTAGTATTGAACAAAAATTGTATTATTAAATATCATAATTTACATTGAAGACTCCAGTGTAGCAAAACCATTCATTTTAAAATTGATTCTTCATTTTAACATTACGTTTTAATTTGTATTTTTATTGGGGCTTAATCATAGTCAGCTTTAAACTGTTGCTAAACAAACAATAAGTTATATTCATATACTATTTTATGGGATTGATTTTCATTCTTCCATTCTATTTCTGTGGTGTTTGGTAGAAACCCTGATTACTTCATTAAATAACTTTCGTTAAATTTTACATCGAGATAGAGCTTAAACGGGTTGGCTTCTTTTCTTCAAATTTTAAATATTTGTGAACGTGGTCTTTGAAAAATTATGTTTCAAATTTGAAGAAACCGAAAATCATTAAGGCTCTACCGAAAATTTTTGTATGGAGTTATTTTTCTCCCAAACACCACCGATTTAAACCAACAGTGAGAAAAGTAGCTGTATCCATTGCGCCTTTGGTTCTTAAACTATAATTTAATAAAACATTACTTTAGAAAAACGACTATGAATACGCCCCATTATTTTTAAAAATTCAATCGATTTTTGTATTAAATTCATACATTTATATTATTCTTTGTACCGTCATTAAACATGGTTATTTTGTTCTCACCAAAGGAAACCAAACAGTACACTTATTGATCAGCCCTATCATTGTATCCAATCTACACTGAATTAAATTGAATCTGTCCTAAATGTAAGAATTTTGTACTTTAGTACCCGTTCAGATTGATGAATCGTATATTCCTCTGTAAAAAATGACAAATTTCACAGAAATGCACGATTCAGTGCTATGGACGTATTTAAAACGAAAGATTGTGCTCGGGATATCTGTTTCGGAAACAAATTAATGGATTTATTTCATTTTTAGGCTTCGGTTACAGTAGATCCGTAATCTGGAGGTCTGTTACTTAAAACAAAAATGATATCGTTTTGATAACTGTCTTTTCTCTACAGATACTTATGAAAAAGATAGCAGTCGTCAATCGTTTTATTTTATGTAATAGACCCCCTAACGAACATGTCCTGATGTATTCTTCAGAATTGTTCGTCAGAAGCGGGTGGCTTTAGGGAATGCCTTGGAGTTCACACAAACCTTTTCAATTCTACCTGTTCCGACGAACGATAGAAAAACATCAAATCAAATTGCTACCACCTAAAACCAAAGAAAGTTTTTCTCTGAGGTTATACCTCTTGCGAGGATCTGACAAATCCTCCAAGAGTTTCTGTTACCATGATTTATGCTTCTCAGCTAATCGTTCAGACTGGGCAATAAATTGGATAAATAAATAAAAATAAATCTTCCTCACTCCTAAAACCACTTGGATCTCCTAAAGAAGCGTGCGAGACTATAAATGTCTTTATTTGCCAGATCAATAGGATCGTTATAGAAGTAATCTCCTAAGTGAAGCTTATGTCTATGGGAAAGACCAGGGCAAGTACAGAGAAGGTGAGGAATCGTTTCTTCCTCCTCTTCCAAACAGCTTTTGCAAAAATCGTTTGAAAGTACGCCAAGCCGCGTTGCGTGCCTGCCTATTAAACAGTGTCCCGTAATGACACCTATAAAAGAGCTCATGTGCAGTCTGCTTAGAGATATTAAGCGCTTGGAGCGCTTTAAGTCAAGGTTTGGCCACCAAGCCTGAAACCACCTCATCAAATATTTTTCTCTCCAGTTCCAGTAGTTTTAATTTGAAACCATATCAACTGTTATTGTACGAAATAAGGAAAAACAATAATTCGGACATCAAAGGGTTAAGTCAGACAAGGGGAAACCTAGAATTTTTCTATCCGATTGTCTCTTGCCGCCGGACATTCGTCGATATTCCTGAAACCAAAAGAAATATCATAAGCAATATAAGCATTACGATGGTAACTTCTCTACAATCGTAGATTTCTTCGAACAGATACTATGGTGGGGCTGAATATATTCGTGGACTCTTGTTCGAATTTTCTCCTTAATGGGCTTATGTCATTATAATACTTATAAAAAAAGGTCAGATTTTTGTTATAAGATATAAAGAAACCTTTTGGCGATGTTAAAGTTAGAGATCCGATTTTAGGTCGTACAACTTTTTAGAATCGCCTTTCGATTTAGCGTCTTAAACATTGAAAATTTAGCTGCAGTTATTTTAAGGAACGACTTAATACAACCTGCAACGTCTTGGAAGTTCTAGCTGAAGAGTGCTCAATAGCTAACTCTGGCATTTTTTTTCAGCGATAAACCACCCTTCCATGGACATGGACCGCACTGATTATTCTTTGCGATACCTAAAAAGGCAATTAAATTATTTAACTTGTAAAGTTTGTTTTTTTATTTCAAATTCAAAACTAATGGAGTGGTTAAAAAATATAGTTTGGTAGTTTTTATGTTATCATGGCTTTTTTCGTGGAGTTTCCATTGATTATTTTTTGTTGGCTTAGTTTTACATGTTCTTTGAACAAAATGTTAATGAAACGAAATCTTAAAATTCCTCAAAAACAAAAAGCCTAATATTCCTTAAAATTACGTAACTCAAATATTTAATCAAAACCCCATATACAATCTTTAAATGACTTTTTAAAATTAGAACACTCTTCTCAATGGATATTTTATTCAAAAAAAAAAAATACTGTCAGTGTATGAATGTAATGTAAATAAATATTATTTTTTCTAATACTTAACAAATTCATGTATGGCTTTTACTGTACTTCGTGTTATAAAAAAAACAATACAACTAAAAAACAAAATCAAGTATATTATAATGAATCATTGCTAAAATATGTATATTTTACTATGTATGAAAAAAAAACAATGCTGCTGAAGTCGATGTAATCCACTAATTATGAAAAAATACACACAGAAAGAAGCAATTTGATCTAAAACTATTAAAATGCTATAGTTGAATATAAAAAAATTCAATTTACTTGAATATAGAAAAAAAATTAATTAAAATTTAATCTAAATGTATATTTTATATGTCATCTTTAAGTCTGTTTGGTAGATTTTCAAACAGAACTAACACCGTGTATAACAAGGACTAACTAAAATTTAAACTGAAATACCTAACCTATTATGATAAAAGTAAAATAAAAAGAAAAACAACAAAAACTTATGATAATAAGAAAAGAAATTAATTAGAATTAAAAAACACAAGTATATGACGATAATAAAAGAAAAAAAAATATAGTTATTGTTTCAAATTAAATTTTGGATTTTATTTAACCATTCGTTCTGGAATCTAGGAGCTACGTAACGTGGCTACAAAGGTAAAATGGTAATCGGTATGCGGATATGTGGATATTTGGCTTTGGATATCAAAAGCTAAATTACGAGTGCGAGTAAGTATGCATTACTTCAAAACTTAATGTTATTAAGTTCTAATTTGTTTCTATTGTTAGGTACCTCTCTCTCCACTCTAATATCATGCCCACCCTCTGCTATACAATTTTGGTCTAAATAGTCGCTCTATTATCAATAGTAATTTGAATACGCGGATAAAAAAGACAAAATGGGAGGGGAAAAGGTGGGATCACTGGGGGAGAGGATACAGCAATTGTTTTTATTATACTTGAATCAAAAAAGTCGAAAATCCAGTGCACTTTTAAATAAAACTTAATTTTAATACATAAACTAAACAAAAATTCGTTACTTTTTGTTATTTTCAATTTTCTCAAAAACTAAAATACATACAACCATCTGGTTTTCAGTATTCGACTAAGTACTAATAAGAGCATTGAATATGTACAACAAAAACAGTACTTATTAACGTAAAATTTTGAGAAAAATCACTTTAAAACATTTTGTTTGTCCAAGTTTTGAGTTTCGCAGTCAATTTTTGAAAAATTATCCTTTAAAATACATTTATTTGAATGAGAAATTGAAGAAGGGATTCCTGGCTTTAAAAAAAGCTATAGCATGATATTGTAGGTGCTACCGTTATTTTTTTTTTTTTTTTTTTTAATTTATGGTATATTTTTAGAAAATTGCCCCTCCCATCTAAACGGGGGGTTATAAACCCCCGCTCCTTTGGAATTTTTTTCTCATCTCGATCCCACCTACACTCTCCATAACTTTTTGATGAATTTCAAACTAATCACTAAAACGATAAATTTGCCATATAAATGTAAGGAAAATCGAAAAATTTTCGATTCAGGTACACAAAACACGCTATAACTTGAGAACTACTGGTTCGATCTTCAAAATTGAGGTATCCATCGATAGGTTAACCTGTCCGCACTATATACAATATAAAATAGTTAAAGGTGTTCTTATAATTTTATTGACTTAGAGGCTTTAATAGAAAAAAAAGCACATTTTGGATATAACGGTCAATTTTGTTGTTGTTTTACAACCGATTTTCATGATTTTTCCTTAATTATAATCAAGAGCAATAAGCGGTCATTTTGACATATAAAACTTTTCCGTACGTTAACCACAAGCTTCAATATACCTTCTTGAATATTCTCCAAAGCAAAATGTTTCAAAATTCCAGACTATTGGTCGGAAAAATTCTAAGTCCGAAAAATCAAAAATAAATTGTCTAAAATTGTTCATAACTTGGGCAATTCTCTTTTAATCTACACAAATCTGGTGTCAAATGAATGATAGCACAATAGAGATTATACGATCATAGGAAAAACCCGTTATTATGAAACAAATTTGCTGTAGAAGGACCAACTTAAAATTTAGAGAAAAATTCATACTTTTCGAGCACATTTCGTGGGAAAATCGATGAAAAACTCGAAAATGAATGTACTAAGAAATTAATAGGCCTGAAGGGGTACTTAAAATATGAGGAAAATCATGTTTATTAAAATATGAAGCACAGTCAATGTTGTTTGTATGCGTAAGTAAAAAAATTTCAATTAGGTGTTAATTTTCACACCCTCTTTTGACTACGCTCATAAAATTTTTCAGACTTCATTCTTGACATCCTTACAAACATTTTGACATACATATATGGCTGTGCGTTGTCTAAAAGCTCATTATCTCATTTAATATAAGGAGCAATAACATTTAGGTAAATTCTAACAAATTTCATAAAATTGCCACTCCCGTCTAAACGGGGGGTCGTAAGCCCCACCTCCGATACGATTTTTTTCTCGTCTCGATTCCACCTACACGCTCCATAACTTTTTGATGCATTTTAAACAAATCACCGAAACAAAAAATTTGCCATATAAGTGTAAGGAAAATCGAAAAATTTTCGATTGAGGTGCACAAAACATGCTATAACTTGGGAACTACCGTTCCGATCGTCAAAATTGAGGTGTCTATGGGTAGGTAAACCTGTCCCCAATAAAAACATAATACAAAATTTAGAGGTGTTCATATAATTTTATTGGCTTAGAGGCTTAAATAGATAAAAAAGCACATTTTAGATATAACGGTCAATTTTGTTGTTGTTTTAAAACCGATTTTCCTAATTTTGATTTTATTGTAATCTTGAGCAATAAGCGGTCATTTTGACATATAAAACATTACCGTATCTCAACCACAAGCTTCAATATAACGGTTTGAAGATTCTTGAACGGAAAATTTAGCAAAATTCCAGGCTATTGGTCGTTGAAAATCTTTGTATTGAAAAATGCCCAGATATGATTTATAACTTCTGTAGTTGTTTCTTGATCTTCGTAAATGAGGTGTTAAATGAAAGATGGTACTACAGAGATGGTTCTGCAACAACAATACTCACAGTTTTATTCGGTATGCAGTAACAACCAGGAGCTGTTGGTTTTTTACAGCAAATAAAAAAGCATACGCATTTTAAATTAATATTTTTCATTTATTAAATTTTCTATTCTATTATGATACTCGTAGAATTATATTAAACTACTTATAACATTAATAATAATTACAATAAACTCCTCTTAGTGCAAACAAGTAGTTTCATTTATCCTGCTATAAAATACATTATGTACTCGCGAGGTACAAACAATTAATTTATAATATTTCTCTAATAAAGTTTTGGTAACAATTTTGGAATGTTGTTATATTAATGCATATACAAAAAATTCAAGTTTGGACCTTTACTTTAACATTTAACAATTTCAAAATCCAAACAAAACAGATTTCTATAATTTAAACAAATAACATACAAAAAATTGAATATTTTAACAAATTTTACATCTGTAGAGTATTAAGTTTCTATCAACACTACAAAAAACAAAATCTCTTCTCTCATTTGAGTGAACACGTCTGTTCACTTGCGATCGATGTCTTTGAGTGGCACCATATGCTCAGGATCATCTTCTGGGTAGGTTGGTTTTCTTCCTGCGCACTGACTGAACCAAGTGTCACCCTTGCCGAAGTTCTCACCATCCTCGATGGATTCTGGCATTGGTTGATTCATTGTCTCTGGTAGAAACATCACCCAGAAACCAGACAGCAATGAAATCACTCCGAAGACGACTGCGGGAATCTTTGGATCGAAGGAATCCAACAAGGTTATCAGAGGGGTTAGGGCACCAGCGAAACGAGCACACATCGAACCCAGTCCCATTGCTGAGTTTCTCACCACAGTCGGGAACAGTTCGGCGGAGTAATTGTAAATCACTGCGAAAGATCCAGCAATGAAGAGTTTGCCTATCATGACAATGGCTGTTGATGTGGTACTTCCCTGCAAGACATAGGCGGCAACAACGCAGCAAACGCCGCCACCTAACATCAGAGTGCTGGTAATTGAACGTCTACCCAGTTTGTCGAGAACAAATATGATGGTAATGTAGCTGGGGAACTCAACCAGTCCCATGATGAACAATATGAGGAAGGGATTTCCGTAGAGCTTTCCAGCACTCAACGACAGACCATAGTAGACTATTGAGTTGGCAAACCAACAGAGGCAGACATTCAAGGTTTTCATTCGAAGATTAGGAGTTTTGAAGAGGTCTGTCATGCCAGCGGAGGCCTTCGTTTCCAGACCGGCTTGCATTTTAGACTTTTGAATGTAGTAATCTTTGTCGACAGGAATTCCAGATCCATTTATTCTCAGACCCTTGGCAACTATGTTCACCGCTTCAGTAGCTCGACCTTGGGCCCATAGCCATCGAGGAGATTCATCCATCAGCCACCAGTGAGGAACCAGGAGGAGTGCATGTAGTCCATAGACAATCTGAAGGATCTGTCTATCTTTGATAAGTGCTCCCCACCCAGCAACAAGCATAATACCTCCAGCAAATACACCTTGAAAACTTATTCCACAGGATGTTCTCTTACTCAACCCAACCAGTTCCATTGTGAGGACGAAACCAGTGATGTACGATCCAGCTGACCCAAAGATACCCAACAGAAATCGAACAAACAAAAACGCATGATATTGTGGCACGAATGCAACTCCCACGCCTAAGATCAACTGCAACAGTGCCGACCAGCAATAGACTGTTTTGCGTCCAATTTTATCCGCCAATCTACCCAGTACAACAGCTCCAGTGAAGACACCCAGCATGTACATCGTTTGGGCAATGGAACCCAACCACCGGTCACCACACACGAAATTCCATTCGATTGTTCTCGATGATTGGTAGTAGGTTCTGTCATAAACATAAGACTGGCATTTCACAGTATTGTTAAGACCATCGAACATATGACAGGAATCCAGTTCTCCAGATGGTTTTACGGGAATAGCTGAGAGAATTTCTGATGAATTCCATGGAGCGTAATCGGTGCCATTATCAACACCTTCAATGTAGCATCTATGATCGGGAACAGCGGCAACAGTTACCAACGACAGCATATGCAAACCAGCTAGCAGAGCAGACAAAATGTGCAGGATAAACTGGTAAAATTGGTAGCTTCCAAAATCACCTGAAAATAAAAAGAAAATTAAGTTAAAAAGTTGGAAAAATCAAAGAAAAAATTTATTGTAAAGAAATTTCAAGAATTTACTTCTTTTGAATGTCAAACTTCAGCCGCCATGTTTGTCAGATTATTGTCAACAAGAGTTGCATACTTTTAGGATTATATAAAGAAGGAGTTTGCGACTGAATGCAAATCAATGTCCTCAAAATAGTTGCATATTTTTAGGAGATTACAAACATGGTTTTGTGAAGAAACTCAAAATTGAAATATGCAACGTTTTTTTTTAACGAAAATGCAAATTCAAATGTTGAAAAAATTGGGTCCTTAAACTAGATGTTAGGATGAACGATGGATACACAGACTGACAAAAAATTAAATTGTTTAGACTTCTCCTCTATCGTAAACTTAATGCTAGGCTTGACTAAATACTGGGCTTATAGTGCAAATCAAAAGATAAGGTATGATCACACAGAAATACGACTTCTCTGAGATGAGAAACTGCATGAGAATTAGAAGTTTGTAGCTGGAAACTGGTCCTTTCTTATGATGCTAAATTGCTCAATGCTGGATTAACACGACTGTTTAAATACCATTTTGCAGAAGTTTTTTGACAAAAATTGCCGAAAAAGTGTGGAACGATTTGTTTGTAACTTATGGAAACAACTTTCTGCAACAATAATAGGTCCGTTTTACTTTTCAATGTTTTAAAGGTGAAACTAAGGCGGCGGCGCTTTACTAGGTTGTACAAAAATTTACAATTAAAAATTACTTGAAGGTTGGTAGCCTTTGCAATTATGTAGGGCATGTCTATCAACCTTGAGATAAAAAACAGAGTGAATGTAAAATTGAGTATGAATATAGCGTTTTATTGGTGTCAGCATCGCTGCGCTGGAAAAAGGCACCTGTGTCGTGCGTCTCTTTCACATTAGGCACTACGGAATTCTGTGAATTTGTGTGAATTGGCGTTGCCATACTTTTGGGAAATAAGGAAATCAATCTGACTTTTGTTGACAGACCAAACAGTATGCATATTTCAGAAAATGAGATCACGGAGACTTCAGAAAATTTTTCTCCGTCAAATAGTGAGCAAGTGGATCCAACATTTTTTCCTTAGTAATTTGACAGCAAAACTGAGAAATTTTGCTGAAAATTCCTGTTCACAAGCTGATTGCTGAGGTTTCTGAGATCTCATTTTTCTGAACGTGTCTAACAGGCACAGTACACAAATCTAAGGTATAATACCGCACAGGTTGTCAAAATTGAAATTGTCGGAAATAAAAAATGGCTGTTAACGTGAGGAAGTAAACACAACAACAAATATTGACAGTTGACACAAATTTTGATATATGCGCAGAACTGAACAAAAATCAAACTCTAATGACAGCACACATATTAGGTTTGTTCGTTGAAGTTTACCCAGGGTTGACCCAGGTTTTCTTAACAACCCCAAGTATTGTCAAAAAAACT
This sequence comes from Dasysyrphus tricinctus, assembly GCA_963921185.1. NCBI lineage: Eukaryota > Metazoa > Arthropoda > Insecta > Diptera > Syrphidae > Dasysyrphus > Dasysyrphus tricinctus. The sequence goes on along the minus strand of OY992533.1, from coordinate 16,030,114 downwards.
TGGGGTTTTCGGTTCTCAAAAAACACCAAAAGGTCTTCTATTGTGTTGTTCAGATAAGAAAGAAACAAAATTTCTTTTAAAAATGGATAAAAATAAACCACAGTCTTCGTTTTCTATTTCTTTTTGTTATTATTAAAGTAAGCTTGTGTATTCCTTGAATTTCCATTTAAAAAACAATAGAATTATCTGCAGCATGTATATCCACAACAAAAAAAAAATGCTTTAGAGCCTCATGTCACTTTGGCAATTTATTCTTTACCAGATCTCGCCCCAGCAAAAAACCTAGTTCTACTTCCGGGCGAGTTCAGGGCGACCATAGGTCACAAAAAACACGGAATTTGCTGGCCGGGGCGAGTTCAGGGTTTTCAAAAAACGCTTTGGGGCGACCCCATGGTGACTTCAGGGCTCAACGAAAGAACCGATTAAAGGTAATACTATTAGAGTTTTGATTTTTGTTTCTTCTGCGCATATATCAAAATGTGTGTCAAATGTCAATATTTGTTGTTGTTTTTACGTGTATTTAAGTCATCACGTTCCCAGCCATTTTTATTTCTGACAATTTCAATTTTAATTTGTTGTTGTTTTTACGTGTGTTTTCTTCCCCACGTTCACAGCCATTTTTATTTCTGACTGACAACCTGCGCAGTATAATACCTTAGATTTGTGTACTGTGGGTATATTCAGATGAGATTATTTTAGTAATATTTTTAGTATTATTATAATTTAAATAGCTTATAATTAGAGTATGACATTGAAGATGTTAGGGAGATTGATTAAATCTTTCTCAGCAATCTCAATCTCGTGATCCGGATTAAGCTAAATTTCTCAGTTTAGCTGTCTTTTTATTGAAGAAGAAAAATATGGGTTCACTTTGCTTACATTTTGATGGAGCGAAATTTGAGCAATCTTCTTTTCCTGAACTTACCAAATTTCTGCTCAAAGAAATTCCTTGGGGAGAGTTTGTCAAGAACGTTTAACTTTCTTGTGAGCGCTTTCTGCTGCCCAAAACTACCCTAACTTTGTGTACTGTGGGTATATTCAGATGAGATGAGACCTCAGCAATCTCAATCTCGTGATCCGGATTAAGCTAAATTTCTCAGTTTAGCTGTCTAATTACTGAAGAAGAAAAAAATGGGTTCACTTGCTTACATTTTGATGGAGCGAAATTTGAGCAATCTTCTTTTCCTGAACTTACCAAATTTCTGCCCAAAGAAATTTCTTGGGGAGAGTTTGTCAAGAACGTTTAACTTCCTTGTGAGCGCTTTCTGCTGCCCAAAACTACCCAACTTTTGAAGTTTGAAACAGGAATTGGGGACAAATTGGTGTCAGTCGGCAGTTTTGGTCAGCATTTTGAACAGACCAGTGATTAATTGCGATAATCGATTAAGATTGAATGTTGGTTTGAGGAGTTGTATTTTGAGATTTTAGACACAAAAATTATTCAATGCGTAAGTTAACTTACTTGCAAGTTTCATAATCGGTCAATGCCGTGACTGTCGTTTTCTTGAGTATCGTTTTGTTGCCTTTGATTTCGTAGGTAATTCGTAATTGGGGTCCTGTTCTGACAGGTTTTACACATTTAGCTGAGAAAGCAACCAAACGAACCTGTTATTTAAATATATATCTGTGGTGTTTGGTAGAAACCTGATAACTCCATTTTAAAATTAGCGTCTTGACGCCCACTTTAAATCAAGCTAGAGTGTAAACGAGGCCACAGATTTTCTTCAAATTTGGAATACTTATGAACATAACCTTTGAAAAATTATGTTTCAAATTTGAAGAAAATCGGTTCACCCGTTTAGGTTGTAGGTCGATGTAAAGTGGACGCAAAGACGCAAATTTTAAAATGGAGTTATCATGTTTCTACCAAACACCACAGATATTATCTCTATGGCACTCTTGCCGCGTTAGTGAGGCATCACAAATATATTTGTTTATGCATATTTTATTCTTTCTGACGTACCAAATATACTCGTATTTAATAAATAAATTAATCAATAATAAGTTTATTATAAATAAAATGTCAACAAACAAATTTCAACTTTGTAACGTCATTTCTATTTATTGTCAATTCTATTACAATTATTTCTTCAGCAAAAAAGAGATCGTGGTTTTTGAGGTTACCCTATTCTAAGAGTAATTTAATACAATTGCGATCAATTTAAATTGTTTATTAACAATAGCACTGACCGACGCCAAGTTGGACAAACTTTCAATAAGGCATAACGCCATCGCTGACATAATTACTATCGTTGCCAACACTATGGTTGTAAAGTCGGGAAATTGTCTTTTAATTTTGTGGTTTTATTTTATTAATGGAAATAATTACCAATATAAAAATACTACACGTTTTTTGTTGTTGTTATAAACCTTACACAAAAACAAAGTTATTAAAAACAGATACGCTTAGTTAACTCATTTTCCATTTTTTTATGAAATGTAAACAATTGATTAGTTGGCATTATGTTGACTGGTTCAAGTGTCTGATAGTGATGACCATAATATTTATTGATTTGTAAGTTTTATTGAATATCTATCTGAAGTCTAGAAATCAGAAGTAGATTGAAATATTTTTGATATGGATTAGTAGATAGCTGTTATTAAAAAAAGAGACCTTTGTTACCAAGTGCATAGCATACCTATATTTTATTTAGGGGTAATACTGGCTCTAGAACCTGACGTTTCTAAGGAAATTATACAATAGTGAAGGCCTTTAGCTTTGATGGTTACCATAAAATATATAAACTCCTCTCAGTTTTATATAGAAATTTAATTTTATCTCCGCTTAAAAACCCTTGTGATCGTGCTCTCTGTTAACTCTGCTGCTATGTTTCAGAAGTCATAATAGATTTGTTTGTTATTTATTTTGTTACTTAAAAATATGTTATATGTAGATTAAGAGAGATTGGATCATGTGCTACTATATCTATTTTATTATCTACTGGTTAACCTTATTTATTTTTAGATAATCATTTATGTGCTACTTAAACACACAAAGCAATTAATATTAATCTGTAGATGATAAGATTTTCTAATACCATGTATCTTGATGATTATATTCTTTTTGTAGATGTTGTCAATAAAGTATACTTGTGAGTACACAGCTACAAGCAGACTTCATTAACAACTTCGAAATAAAAATAGTTAGAAGAATAATGTAAAATGTATGTACAGTGTAAAATTCGAATGACAGGATTATCGGAATTTTAGGATGGCTTGAGCTTGTGATGGAATACAAATAAAAATAAAAAAAAAAAAATTAAATTAACACGTCTACGAAATTAGCACTAATTTTTGGGAATTTCAGATAAACTGAGTAAATAACTTTATAATTCAATTTCTTTGATGTAAATGAGTTGTAGAATAAACACAATACAGAAATTATAGCTTTAGTTATAATGTATATGTCGTCTATGCTGCAATTGTGAATCCAGCAATTGTAAAAGATATAAAGTGAAAACAACGCAAAAATTTAAACTTTTTGCTGTATGTATTAGTTTCAAAAACAAGTTCTAAAAAATGTATACGCTTTTTAAAAATAAACAGGAATGTTGTGCTAAGTTGATAATATGAATTTAGCCATTAAGAAAATGTAATGCTTGATATTTTGACAAAATATTTGCTAACTTGACGTTGTATCCGTATCCACATCCATATCCATATCCATATCCATATCCATATCCATATCCATATCCATATCCATATCCATATCCATATCCATATCCATATCCATATCCATATCCATATCCATATCCATATCCATATCCATATCCATATCCATATCCATATCCATATCCATATCCATATCCATATCCATATACATGTGCATAAAAGAAAAACAGGTGTCGCGACGGCTCGTGGAGAACTAGGGTCTAGTGACTTAAAAATCTCAACTATTCCCTTGAGCGTATTGCTGGCAGGACCGAATTAAACCTACATTGTTGTACATTCAAAATCATTCAATATAAATTGATGTATAATGCGCAGCATGTACTGCACTTGTGTGTGAATTTCCATTTACACACAAGACCCAACTTAAACCTACAATTGTTTGCCGAGTCCAAACGGCTAAGATGAGAAGCACTTTTGTATGACAACATTTACTTTCGAAAGATTTGTTAGTTCAGTTAGTTAAGAGAAAACACAGAATAAATATTTAGTGTTATTAGGTGGGAAAGGCTGGATGGTTTACCAATCCCAGACCCCTTTGGTATGGCAGTCCAACGCACTTACCATTACGCTGCGAGGAATACCCGTATCTATTATACGTAGTTAAGGACATGGATGAAGGCTACGGATTTTAGATACAAATTATGGATATAATTTACGGATTTATACGGATTTTGGTAGGGATACGGATTTTGGGTATGGGTTATAAATGCGATTATGAATACGGATACGATTAACAAATAAAGGCTATGGATTCGGATACAGATTTTAGATACAGATTACGTATAAGGCTTACAAGGGTACGGGTATGGATTGCAAAAATGAATTACGGATAGGTAATACGAAGTTGTATCCGCAATCCATGTCCATTGTCAGTATTCGTGATCCGTATCCATAACCCGTATTTGTATCCGTAATCCAATACCGTACCTGCAACCTGCAGTCAGAAAGTATCTATTATCCATCCGTATCCGTAATCCGTTAAAGTGCCTCTACACTATCCCACAAAGTATTGACACATGGCAGAATAAAGTGGGAAAGAATTTCATACGACTGCCAAATTTGTGTGATGAAAATGATTTTCATATATTGCTTCCACATTTGCATCAAAAAAATCAGTTTCACCATAACCTCAAACGCCCAAGTGGGATAGAATGTGTGATGGTTTTAGAACCGATCTTAAATATTTTCAGGTATAAACACATGTCAAATCGTGTAGGATGCGATGTCAAGTTATGTGTGATGAAATTTCATATTTTGCTTCCACACTATTATACATGACTTTCTTCACACTTTTTTGACATGAATTAATACTCAATGGGATAGTGTGGAACGGCTATTAACGTTATTTATTTCTCATATCCGTATCCATAATCCGAATACGTCAAATGGATACAAAACGGACTGGAGGCGGATCAAAGATGGAGCGAAAAATTCTACGTAATTATGCGTGTCTATGCTATATAGTGAAATTTTTGGATGCACTTAAACCGAACAGTTTTAAAAACGGTTTTCGGAAGAGGTTTTCTCTTCAAGATTGATGAATCAGCTTTCAGGAACACCTATTAAGAGCCGTCGCATTGGAATAATAGGATTGATCTAAGGTTCATCATAATCCGAAAACGCTTATTATTATAACTCAACATACTTTTCGGGCAAGTCCATGCGAGAGAAGAGATTTCAATATCTCAAATAGTTTTTAGATTATAAATTTTCGACAAAAAAAGTAGGTTGTAAAATTGCTCTATCCTGCGTTCGCCCTAGCAATTTGTGGAGAAGATTGTAAATTTATCCAAGAGACTAAACGAAATGCTTATTAAACCTGAAATATTCTAGTCAACATTTAGGTTGGTACCAGCTGCTGTCAAAGTATCTAGTAGATATTAATCAAACTATTTTGTCTGAAATACAAATTTATAGTAAAAAAAAGAAGAAAACATCACCCTTGACACAATTATTTTGTTTTTATTTCTTCCAAATCTTTTTCACTTCTTGAATCCATGCGACACGATTTTGAATTTCAATGCTTATTTAAATATGTATGTATGTATGTATTCGTATGTTTTTGGTTTTTATTTTTAAATTGAATATGATTCAGCAAAATAGCTACATAAATATTTATATGCCGATTAATTAACATCTTTAGTTGAATGAACAAATTCAATTGTGCGAGAAATCGATCAAAAGAAATACCAACACATGTTTCCGAATTTCATTCTTCATTTAAGCTCTGTTAATTGCTTAAAACTTTGACAGGTTCATTGTACTTGCATGGTTTTGGTCTTCGTGTGTTAAAATCGTTTTATAAAAAATTCTTTGATTTTAATGATGATTTAATTAAAGAATTTATGATATTTAAATAGAATCAAGAGCGGGTTATTTATATTTCAAGTAGGAGAACTCTTGTTTTGGTTAATCGTCAAAATAAATTAGAGCCCCGGCAGCTCGTGGAGAACTAAGGCCTGGTGATTTAGACTCCACGAATCCATTGTGTGAACGATATTAAGGGGATCTTCAATTATCAGCCGAATACTAAAAAACACTTGGTAAAAAGATCGTATTCGATACCTGATGATACTACATTGGTTATTCATTAGTAAATACCAAACTGAGTTAATTCATAAGTGGTAAGTGTCACACTCGTAACGAAAATATTTTAATCTTTACTAATTTTAATTTAATTTAAACATAAAAAAAAATATTATGAGTAATAACGTCAGAACATATTTTACTGGATTTGAAAACTTTACTGAATCCTAATTGCAAGTTTGAAGGTTGTGTCACAGCCGTGACAAAAAATATTCAGAGTTTTAGCACTACAAACATAAAGAAGAATATTATGTAGGTTAGATTAGGACGTTAGGTAAAAGGGCTGACGCACACTGGGACCTCTTGTATGGAAAGCGTGCTCAAAACGTAAAATTGAAACTAACGGTTTCGAATAAAATTGTAATGTGGATTCAAAGTTGACATGATTGCTTATCAATATGTCAAGTTTTGAAGTTTTTGGGAGACAGAAAATAAGCGATAAAAGCAGCAATTCATGTAAATTCTAAAATCCATTGCGCAATTGTTGGTCATTTGAAAATTCGAAAAAAATAAATTCGTGGTGAATTCAAAAATATAAAAAATATATTGGCATCAAATGAAGGTCAGTAAAAATAAAAAAAATGTTTTTATCAAATTAGATGAACATATTTCACTTGCATTTTAAGAAAATTGAAAAGTTACGTAGAAAATGTTCAAAAATTTTTTTTTTGATTTTGCGCACGATGCTTTTAAAACTGAATATGTGGTCTAGTAGTATCAATATTCCTCTATATGAAACAGAAGTCAAAAGTGAAAACATGGTGCGCAAAACCGAAATAAGATTTTTTGAATATTTTCTACGTAACTTTTCAATTTTTTTAAAATGTAAGGGCAATATGTTGTTCTTATTTGATAAAAATATTTTTTCATTTTCCACTGACCTTCATTTGATGCCAATATATTTTTTATTTTTTTTATTCACCACGAATTTATTTTTTTCAAATTTTCAAATGACCTACAACTGCACAATGGATTTTAGAATTTACACGAATTGCTACTTTTATCGCTTATTTTCTATTACCCTTCTGTCTCCAAAAACTTCAAAATTTGACATATCGATAAGCAATCATGTCAACTTTGAATCCACGTTAAAATTTCATACGAAACCGTTAGTTTCAATTTTGCATTTTGAGCACGCTCTCCATACATGAGGTCCCATTGTGTGACGGTTGATCTTGTTACCGTTATGCTTAGATCTATGTAGATCCGTTGTGATACCCTAGGAAATCGTATTCCACTTAATGTAAAAAAAAACCTATGTGTTCTGTTACCAGTCAAGCCATTTAGAGGCGTTGATGAAATTCAGAAGGCTATTCGCCGAAGTTCTAGAAAGTTCCATAGAAATGATTTCCTAGGTGTTTCTTTCTTAAATGACAGAGTGCTGGGCTGTGGCAAAGGAAGTGTAAGGTATCTTCATGTGCTTCTTCGTCGCTGCACTCTCTGCAAATGTCGTCAGTACTGAGCCTCATTTTCTTTTTATGGTATCTCAGTAGGTTTTGTCCGATGATTATGCTGACAAGGGAACGGAGATGTTTCTTGTTCATTTGCATAATTTTGTCTGTTCTCTGCTTATTGAAATTTGGCCATAACTTTCTAATTGTGCCGCATGTTTCAAGCAGATTCCATCTCTCATTGTTTTTTTCTGATATTTTGTTACCAATATCCTGTTTGATGCTACAGGTTGGCACTTTGATGTGTTGTTCGACTTGACTTGAATCAAGCGACGAACCCGTTTTCGCCAGCGCATCAGCTCTCTCGTTTCCCTGTACATCACTGTGACCGGGAAACCAGTAGAGTCTAATGTTATACTGCACATGGAAACACTGATATTTGCGTAGCTGCTTTGGTCACTGCTAAGACCTCAGCTTGGAAGACGCTGCAAAAATCCGGAAGTCTGAAGGGGCTCGCTAGTCCCAGAGTTTCCGATAAAATTCCTGCACCAACTCCAGTGTTCATCTTAGAACCATCAGTGAATACAGTTATCGAAGATTCATTACTGAAGGGTTGGTTGTTTTCCCACTCCTCTCAATATTAGGAAAAGAGGTAGTGAAGGGTGCAAACATTAATTCCCACAAATCTCTGAAGAATCTGAATATGGCCCGCTATGCTTTGTTTCCCTTTCTCTGGCGATTGACGATGTTTTGACGGCCAGCGTTGGAACAGCAGAGAGGCAGGGCATTCAATGGAGACCGTTTGAAAGGCTTAGTCACTTAGTCTTAGACTATGCCGATGATATATGTCTCTTGGCAAATAACATCAGCGGGCTGAACGGGATGTGTCAAGCTTTGAAGGTAAAAGGAGAGTCGAGTGGTCTTAAAATAAATAGCAAAAAGACAAAAATAATGCTCACAGGCCGCTCCACACATCAGCGTATTTTAATACAGGAGACGCCAGTTGAAAAAGTTGAACAATTTAACTACCTTAGAAGTATTGTTTCAGCAAATGGTGGTACTAATCTTGACGTTCAAAGTAGAATAAATAAAGCTCGCGCAGCCTTCGGTTCTCTCCCCCAAATTTGGAAATCCTGTCAAATCTCCTTGCGCACAAAGTTGAGATTCTTCGAATCCAATGTCAAATCCCTGCTGTTATATGCTTGCGAAACCTGGAAAGTCACGACTACCATCTCAAAGTAATTGCAGGCTTTTGTGAACCGTTGTCTACGCCATATTCTAAAAATTCGCAGGCCACAAATTATATCAAACGAGGAATTGTGGCGCAGGACAAGTCAAGAGCGGCTGGACGTTCATATAAGAAAGCGTAAATGGCAATGGATTGGTCACACACTGAGGAAACCAAACGATGCAATTGCAAAGCAGTCCTTTGAATGGAATCCTCAGGGTGCACGGCGGGTTGGAAGACCAAGAACAACATGGAGATCAACAGTTCTAGCAGAAGCAGACTCCCAGAGAAAGACGTGGCCACAGTTAAAATATCTATCTGCAGACCGTGAAGGATGGAAACGATTTGTTGGCGCCCTATGCGCCAGCCGGGGTTACAGGACTTGATGATGCTTTGTTTCCAGCAGATAGTTTGGCTTAGCCGCAGGGCATTTTATGCTGCTGATTCTTGCACGAATAGATCTAGGGGTATCAGGTTCAGTATCGCTTTCAATCCCGCTGTGGGGGTGGTCCTCAACGCCCTCGTAATACCTACGCATGCTAATCTTTGAACTTTTGTCAAAGTTTTCAGGTTTGTTGCTTTCTCAGTCGCGTTCCACCAAACTAGACTACCGTAGGCTCGTATCGGTCTTTTAAAAACAAAATTAAATAAAATGCACGACTGGGTCGCACGTACTTGCTCTTATGGTGAAGACACTGTGGGTTTAAGAAAATTGGATATAAAAACATGCAAATAAGGAGAGAAAAATGTAGAGGAGCATGAAAAACGGCATTTAAATTTGTTAAAACAACTCCTTTGACAGTTTGAGCTGAACAAAAAGAATGCCATCTTAATTCGTGATTGAATATGATTGTATGGGAAACAAAAATTTAAAATCGTTGGAGCGGTTTTTAAATAATTAATTTTTTATATATAAAATTCTTAAAATATTTTTAAGAACAAATTTTGGAATGCAAATCTAAAGTATATATTTATGTGTATATAAAAACAAAATTTGAAAAAACATTGTCAACCCGTTTTTGAAATATCGAATTTTCAAAAAAAAAATTTGAAACTTTTTTTAAAAATTCAAAAACTTTTTTTTTAAAAATTTTGATATGCAATATTATTTAATTTTATCTGAAATTTTTATATAAAAAATTCATTTAAATCCGTTTAGCCGATAGCGAGAAAATTCAAAATAAAAAAACACGTTCTATGACAGGTACTATTAATAGTTGCTAAGTGTAAAATTTTAAATTTTTTGGCAGTAGATCGTACTAATTTAAGTATATAGAAAAAGTTTAATCAAAATCGTAGGAGCCGTTTTTGAGACAAAAAAAATCCAAAAAATATTTTTTCAAAAATTTTGGTACAAAAAACTATTTATATTTATTGGAAGCTTCTGTATAAAAAAAAATAATTGAAATCGGTCATACCGTTTTGAAGAAAATCAAAAATTAAAAAAATGGTTCTTTGGGGGGTACCATTAATAGCCATTTTTGAAAAATGGTTTTCCACCCAAAGGAAGCAATTACTAAAATAAATTTATTGAATTTTTTTTAAGAAAAGTTGTCGAGCCGTTTTTAAGAAAAATACGATTATGTAAAATTGCTAAAAAAAATTGTATGACAGGTACCGTTATTTTTGGTTCTAAAAAAAAAATGAAAAAAACGTGTCGGCAGAATCACCAAAAACCACTATGTACCAAGTTTGAAGAAAATCGATCGAGCCGTTTAGGCTGTAGACGAACAGACAGACAGACAGACAGACAGAATTTTGCCACCCACTTTTTTGGTGTTCTCTATCATCGTAATATCATGTTTGATTGTTATCTCAAAATTTTTTTTTTGCACGAATCCAAAACTTGCCTTATAGTACCTATAATCGCAAGTAAAAATCAAAATTGAGCGCAGTCTTCTTTATCAGACTGACTTTTCGCTTTGCAGTTTCATCTGTCAATATGCCAAAGTCTAAACTGTCACTTTGATACACACAATTTGGTAGACATCCCTATTGTTTGACAACATGGTTAATCAATGACCGGCGAATTGACAGCAAAAATGCAACCACTCACGTTTTTTGTTCAACGTTACACATCGTAATCATTGATTTAAATTTCAATAAATTTCCACTGAACCTTCAAATCATTTTACCATTTTTGTTTTGCTTTCAATAAAATTATTATCGACCCAAATCTTAAGTAAAATAAATTACATATACAATCTCTTACGTAAACTCCACTGGAATCTGGTGAAAGGGTAGCAAAAACTCAAGCTCAAATCAATTATTGTTCTGATATAGATATTTTTATAACCAGCTAACCGTCACACTAGCGGCCCCTTCTGTTCCGCTATTAATTTGCTTTACAGCCCTACCCCATCATTTTACTTTGCTCGCTAAATTAACTCCTATAAAAAAGTCAGAAGATTTACAATTGTTACAAAACAATCAATTACATACTCGAATATGCTAAATAGTGGCGCTGGCTGCTGTGCCTTTTTGAGTGAAAAACTCATCGCTTACGTTTGGCTGCCATTTATTTGGCTGCTTGTTGACACAATCATGATGTAGAATCCAAACATTCTAATTACTATAATATTACTTCGCGCGTACGCTAAACACATGATCAGTGGCCGCACTTCAAACGATCGCTAATGCCGATGCCGGCGCGCGAAACGGCCACAGTCTGCTTAAATAGGTGAGACCAATATTTTTTTATTTTTTTTTATTAAATAAATTGATTCGCATGGCAAAGCACAAGCATTTGGTTTAATTCAAGTAAGTCTGCTCCTCCAGCTATGTACGAAGCTCCTCGTCGTCGACGTCGTTTTGTTCCAATTTCAGTGTCGCATTGCTAGGTGTGTGGAGTGGATGGATATGACTTCTTCTTCTTCGTTTCTTAAATTACAAAATCAATTGCAATTGACAGTTTGTACTTTGCTGATCATTTGTGATAGATTTGCTGAATTGGAGGGTTGAGTCGCGTCACCAATTACAGTGACGGACTTTGAGCTGCATAGAGCATGTATTTAAAGTAAACTTCTACTATCGCTGAACGCTGTGGGGAATCACTCTATCTAAATGGAAGCTTTGCTACTCTTAGTAGCTAAAGATAGGTGTGAATGGGAAAACTGGTGTTGTAATTTAAAGACCAATAAAAGGTTTTTTTTTTTTCTTTTTCTTTTTTTTTCTTTGAAATTGAACCAGGCCAGGGACTTCCTATTCGATTTCATTTTTTGCAGGCTGGGTACTTTTTTTTGTTGAATGACTTCATTGTGAATACGAGACTAGTCTCCTTCAATTTATTATGATTTTAAATGAAAATTTAAGATACATAGATTTAATGACTTTATTCAAACAGCAAAATTGTAAGAAGGCGATTCCGTTGGAAAATGACCTCAGATTGGAAAACTGTCAAAAAATCAATGCAACGAACGCTTCAAGTTCAATATCTATTGCTTCTTGTCATATAGAAACTAGCAGTCTTATTTATAAACGTTGCCTAACTTTAAACAGCCGTAAAAAAAGTTATAAATAAACATTTTACAGCAGAATCGGTTATTAGGGTTAAAACAACAATAAAGCAGAAATCTCATTTTATACTATTTATATTTTTAAGTAATTATTTTGAAATAAGTACAAACCAAACTCAAAAATATTAAAATTGAACTGTAAGGTTGAATATTAGTTTAACCAAGATATAAATGCTAGGTATTCATAGGGCTCACAAGTTTTACACAGGCCTGTTGTAAATATATAATCTTAGGTAGTGGTTATCGAGAGTGAAGTTTGGACAAAATTGGATTTGCAGTTTGTCAAAAACTATATTTTTAAAGCGATACAACGTTCGCCATACTCTACTTTCCACTTATGAAGAGTTACAATCAAATTAATTTAAGGTAGAACGAAGTTCAACGGGTCATCTAGTATTTAAATTGTCTTTTCAAAAATCTTTTCAAAAAACTATAACTTAATTGACCTAAAGACAACAAGAGGTACCTATATTTTCAAAAACTCATATAAAAAAATCTATGGCTGACCAAATACTGATACTAGTTGACCCCTTATGACGTTTTATGACCTTTCAGATGGTACACTTTTCTGCGAATACCTCACAAATAAGGTGCTAAGATCCCGAAGTCCATTTAGTTCGAAGACGACTTTTAAATTGAAAGTTATTGTTACATCAAAAATTACATGAGGATTAGTTAAAATTTCAAAATTGATTTTCTGTTTCCTATTTACTTTTTTAGGAGCACGTGTGTTTCAGGTGACTATTTATCTTCAAGTCATATTTTAATTAAAAATACACTCGTAAAAAATAAAGGGAACAAAAATGCCTTTAACTTTTTTGTAGTGTTTTTGAAGAGCTGTATCTCTATGAAAAGTTGATATATTAAAATGAAACGGGTTGGGTGCGAGATCCCAAATGCCGAAATCCCGAATATTTTCTTGAATAAAATTTTTGAATGGAATTTTCCCAAAAATACATTCTTTTTTGGCAAAAAAAAAAAATAATAAATAATACACTAGTCAAGTAATTTGAAGAGACAAAAATGTTAAAAATTTTGTTTTAAGTAGGTTTTGAAGAAATTTATCTCTGTATCTTCATGTTTCTAATGAGTGATTTTGTTAGTGTAGGTATGTTTGGTTTTTAAAATAAAAAAAAAAACTGAAAATATGCAAAAGCGCATGAAACTTTATTGAGTGATTTATTTTTTAAAGATTACTTCATGTAATAGTTGACCACGATTGCGCTTTAATATCCATCTTGAAGGTCCAATTCTGGCATACTTTTTCCAACATAGCGGCTGGTATCTCACTATTAACACGCCTTATGTCTGGAATCGTCATAGATTTATTCGTACAGACAGGAGAATTTAAAATTCAGTAACATACATATTTATAAGCGCTGGTCGGGCGTAAGTCTTTCCACGATGAAATGTTAGTATTAACTGAGCATTTCAGACTCTGACATGCGATTTTTTAACAGCAATTTTTTTTAAGATACTGTTATTGTGCAACGATTTGAAAAAGCACGATATAAAACTGTCTTCATCTTTTTAAACCTCCGGTGAAGGGAAAACAAAATCCCCATAAAGTCGAAAAAGGGTCTTGTATAGGAAATTTTCAAAATTGTCCTTAAATTGTAAGCTGCATCACTTTTTAGTTTGCTTTTTTCATAGAAAGTCGAATATATCAGGTTAACTTAACTAGTAAACAAGTTATCTGACAACAACTTTTGATTGAATCGAAAAAAATTTCCAACAAAATGACACTCTTCAAAATACCTCTCATGCTATTTCTTATCGTGGTGCAATAACTGTATCTGTAACTGTATATCAGGCAACACTGGTTCGTTTCTAGCTAGTTGTGTAGAAATATCGCTCGTGCTTAATTTTTTTTTTTTAAGTTTTTCGTTAATTTTTATTAGTGTAATTGACTTTATTCACTCTATAAGTGAATAATTTAATTTAATTTAATTTTAATTTACGTTTTGCTTTATTTGTTCTTAGTTTTGATATAAATTACCTTATTGTTTAGTACTTAGTAAGACTATTTTTTTAAGTTTTGTGTGTAGTGTTTAGTTTGTATTCCTCTATTTGAGTGAACTTATCGTCGATTTTTTTCCTCTGTATATCTGAGTAATAGATCCCAATCTTGCTTAAAGTCGATTTTAACAAAATCCGTCAAATTAATCACAAGTTTCACTTCTAAATGGTTAGCTTAGATCATTTTAAACATAGCTTGAGGCGCTTCTAAGCCTTAAGAAGTGAAATTTGTGTTTTATTTTTACAGATTTTTTGTTAAAATCGACTTTAGGCTAGATCTTTTACTCAATGCCACACTTGCTACTGCTTTGGATCTTATAGTCTCACTGGCTATGGCTGGCTTTGATAGCGGCTTGGCTGTTCACGAAAAATGTCATCTCCGACGAGCTCAGTAATTTCTTGTGTACCATTTCTGCCGCTTTTGCAATAGCGTAAGTCTCAGCCTGAAAGACACTGCACTCATCTGGAAGTTTATATGATTCTCTAATACTAAGAGCTTCACAGAACACCTCAGCTCCTGTTCCGTTTTCTATTTTTGATCCATCGGTGTAGAAGGGAGTACCCTGTTAGTGGTCGGAAAGTTGGGTTCACACCCATGCCTTTCGGGTATTAAAATATAGAAGTGTTTGCTAAAACCTATTTTCGGTGGTATGTAGTCAGTCGTCACATCAAGTTCAGCCACTGTGTCATACCTTTGCAGAATAGACCCATGACCATATGTATAGGTGCTGTGCTTCCAAGAGCCCAGTTCTTTAAATCGAAATGCGCTTTTGGCTGCTGTTCATCTTATGTGCTCTTCCAGGACTGGAAGATAAGGAAGAAGAAGGGGCCAGGCATTGTTTCTATAAGGAGTTTTTTTTGTATACAAATTTATCGCGAATGCTCTAATCCCGAATGTCCAAAATCCCGAATGCTAAAATCCCGGATGGACAAAATCCCGAATACTAAAATCCCGAATGGAAAGAGTCCCGAATGCCGAAAATATCGAATCCATTCGAGATAAAATCCTGAAATTTAATACTATTTTAGTACTACTGTAGTACTTAAAAAGATCTCGAACTGCTATTTTTGATCTCAAATGACAAACGAGATATGTACATCTCTTCAAAAACCACTTAAAAACATTTTTGTCCCCTCAAATTATTTGACTAGTGTATTATTTTTTTTTTTCGCAAAAAAGCATGAATGTTTGGGAAAATTCCATTCAAAAATTTTATTCAAGAAATTATTCTTAAAATAGTTTAATTAAATAAAAATACGTAGATATTTTGTTTATCTACACCCCTATGATATTGTTGATCGTTTTGTTGTATGTATGCATTTTACTCTTAAATTAAAACATACACACAATTTGAACAACTGAACAATATACCGAAAAGAAAACTTTTTTGCAAAGTAATTAGTATTAACAAAACGACCTTGTAAACAATAAACAAGAAAATGCACAGACAAATGAGTTTCACTTAAAAATCTGCCGGGAATTTAGACACTCAACACTTTTGACAGTTAATCGTGTACAATAAACTTAACACCGTTATATAGAAAGACAAACTTTAAAACGCTTATATTTTCGTTAAAGTTTATCCACGTGTCATAATTATCTCAGAGTTGAGAGTAAATGAGCCATTTTTTTTTTTTTTTTGGAAAGTGGAATAAGTCCACTTTTGAAAAAATTAGTTAGTGGCGAATTCCATGAAGTAATAGTAATGTCTTTTTGTATTAATAATCCTAAGCTTTATAGAGCACGATGTCTTCCTTATTTACTCGTAAACAAACGAAAAAATATTGTAAAATTTATTGAAAATCATTTTTTTTTTTAAGTGGTGTAAGTCTATCTTTCGTTATAAATATAATTTTAGAAAATGTAAAATTGCGATTAATATTTATTAGAACGATTTTAGTATGCACTATCCCACTATAAGAATCAGTTAAGATTTGGACTTTAAGAATAACATCATACACAAGATAATGGTATTTTTGCTCTGGAAATTTAATGAGAAGCGTGTTTTATTGGGAAAAAGCTATCCGCAGTACAGTGAAATTGAATACAGAATGGCTGCCGATAAAAGTTAAAGTAGAATCCTGCTGCGGATACACTTTTTACGTTTGTTCGAGTATCGAACTCGATTGAATAGGATTTTAGTGTGCCGACATTGGTACGATTGGTACTATTATGTGCCTCGAATTCTCGATGGCGATGTTCGTAGAGAAGAATTATTTTGAATGATCTGACCCTGTTTAGATTGTAACTTTTGTCATGACGATGTTTTTTGTAGAAGAAACCGGTGAGGAGAAAATGTTACCCATAAATTCATCGTCATGGCGGGCGTAGTGAGCAATTACAGTCCAGACAGGGTCGTTCGTAAGTGCATGGTTGTTTCGTTTTACATTTTCGACAAAATGAAAAAATGATCCTATCCTGCGCTATGCTAAAAAAAAAACAAAACACGGCCTTTAATTAGTTTAAAGTGTAAAATTTAGCATTTTTATATTTTATAAGTGACAAATAAGATATCTTATGCGGACTGTCAAAAGATAATTCGCAAACCACAACATCAGGGCGCATTCCACAAAGCATTTAACTTAACATTTTCTTAGCACACATTTTAAAAATAAATAAATTGAGTGGGGCAACAGCTCGTGGAGAACCAGGGCCTAGTGACTTACAACTCTCAACCATGGCTGAATGAGAAGTACTGAACTGCAAGAAGAACCCTCAATGACATTGGTTATATCTCAGCGGTTCAAAAAAAAAACTGCATTGTCAGTAAAAATGGTAGGGTGCGGTTTAAGTTCGTTAGAAAACACAGAAATTGGAGAGTAGGTAATTGGAAACGTGTAGTGTGGTCAGACGAATCAGAATTCAATCGGTTTCAGCCGCCTACTATCCAATTTCTGTGTTCTCTGGCAAACTTTAACCACACCTTAGCACTTTTTTCCGACAATGCAGGCTTTTGTTTTTTAACCGCTGAGATATAACCAATTTCTTTGAGGGTTCTTCTTGCAGTTCATCGGCTAACGGGCTTATTAATTGCTAAAGAAGCATGATTTCGTGTTAAACACTTATTCGCTTTCATTTCTAATATCCTTCGAGGTGCGTCCGCATCCGTCAAAATTTCTTTGCGGCCTTTGACTTGTGCTTTAAGAACAATAGCTCGCCTTTTCTGGACTTTTATGACCACCGATTGGCTTATTTTAAGCTTCTTAGCTATTTTTTGCTTCGAGAATCCACTCTTTGTCATGACTACAATACTGTTCTCAATCTGTCGTGATAGTTAACTCATTATTTTAAAGAGCAATGAAATTATCATAAACCAAAAACTTGCAAATCTAACGGCAAATTTCGATATTTTTGCTGATTAACGCTTGGTGTGCAAAATTCAGTACATGCGATTTATTTTTGTTTTATATTGGTTTTTCTTTTTTAGAACTTGCTCCTTTCCGTTATGTTTTATATACAGTTTTGTTGAGAATTATACATAAAATACAGGGCAAACAAAATTTTCAATTTGCTTTATTATTTCTGTTCTTATGCGTAAATAAGTGCGCGAATTGCAAACATGTATACTCATTTTTGCTACATTTACCCTACTATACAGGGTGTCCCGTACCTGAGTGGAAGTATTTATGGGTGTGGTTCTTGGGGTTATTCTAAGAAAAAAATTATATGGGGGGGAAAGTTGTATCTCCCCTCCCTGAGGCAGGGGGGGGGGCAGTTTCTGAAACATTGACCTTAAATGCAAAAAAAAACATTAAAAATCAACGAAAATACATCCAATAATGTGCTATAGTTTTTTTAAAGCTAATACTTCATTCTTCCATTTGGTTTTTAAATCAAGTTGTTTAATGCTACATTTCCACCTAACGCTAATCTGAGATTTAATAAGATTTACCTCAAATCTTCTTTAAATCTTGAAGATTTACCATACAAATATATTTCGTTAATCTTGGAGATTAGAAATTAATCTTGTTAAATCTTCCTAGGACAAATTGTTTTACAAATCGAACTAACCTATTTTGACATGGTGCTGAACGATTCATTCGAGACTCGATTCAGTTCTTCATTGTTTGATACGAATAAAACATTGTCTCTTTCGCACTTCATAAAAAAATTTAAGCACCACTTGCATTTTTGAAAGTTTTGTCAGATTTAATCTTTTTTAAATCTTTTTGTGCGGTGGAAACACCAAACAGATTTATTTAATCTAAACTGAGATAAACCTTAAGTGGAAACATAGCATAAGCGAATAGTTTTTGAGAAATTAAATTTCACCATATTTTATTTGCTATTATGAGCGCTATATAACGGTTTTCTTGATTTTCGATTTTCCCATTAACGGCGCAGCCGATTTAAATCAAAATTTGAATGCAATTAAAATGTCAATATGATTGCGAATCAAAATTTTGGATTTAAAAAAATATTAAATTTTAGTTTTTTTAATAGTTCAATTTTTCAGAAACGTGTTCTTGAATTTTTTTGAAACTTGGTTTATAAATGCACCTATATTAATAAATACTCTAAAGTGGCATAACAAAATTTTAAAAAAATGTTGCCAAAATTTTATATAGAAAAAATTAATTTTTATATTTTGTTTCTGTAATATTATATACTTGCATACTAGCAATTAGAACATAAAAGCAAGGACGTGCTATCCAGTCATGTGTTTTATTTATAAATGTTATATAAGATACCTACCTAATAAATTTGATTATTCACGTAAATAACATTTTCTTTTTAATTGTATATTATTTCAAACACTAAAAATCAATTTTGTTAAACAATGCCTGGATATAAATATATGGACCTAAATTTTCTTGATTTTTTTTTTTATAATTTCTTATAATTGAAAAATGGAATAAGTTTATTTGGGGCTTAAGCCCCGTTAAATTTCTTTGAGAATTTTAATAAATTTTATTGCATTTTAAAATTCAACACTTTTATGACCAAAAATGCGTCACCTGAATTTTTTAACATTTGCCTATATTTTTAAACCCATAGAAACGCAAAACCTTAACTACTCGAAACATGAAAAAATGGACTTATGTTATACCTCTTTAAAAAACAACGGCTCAAATATTAAATATTAAAGATTATCATGCAAAATCATAAGACTATCATAAACTTTGTTAACGTCAGAAGTTAACGACGTCATTTATGCGTTTATGAAGAAGTTTTTCTTATTAAAATATAGCTTATAGAATAAACCTTTTAAAAAGGAACAATTACGTGCAAGGATTTTTATTATTGAATATGTTTGCTTGGCCCATAACCATGCTTAAAACCGAAAATGCTACTAAATTCACCCATGCGTTTCTGAATAACTCGAAAACTAAGCCGAATTAGACAATTTTACATTTAATACTTTTTGTTCAACATTAAATTTTCTATCGAAATGGATAGTTTGAACAAATTTTTTTAAAAATTTAAGTAGGAAAAATAAACAAAAACCAACATAAAAAAATCGAAAAATCAAAAACTTTTAATTTTTTTTTTCTAAATTGCGCATAACTTTTTTCGGAGCAAAGATACGCTCAAGACATGCATGAACAAAGTAAACTAGAGTCTTAAGGCCTTAATATAACATGTTAAAAAAGCCATATTATTTGAAAATTGACAGAAATATAGCCATTCAAACTTTACCATTTCTTATCATTTTTCGCAGTTTTTGCCCGAAAGTCTATTTTTTAGTATTTTATGACAAATTTAACGTTCCAATCGGACCAGCCGATGTATATAAAGTTAGCAGGACACTTTTGGAAATTCGTGTTAAAAACTATCCTATCATTAGTTGCTAATTAATTGCGAATTAGTTACGCAAAAAAAAAATTAATTGCTTTTTTGGTTTAGGAAAAAATGGGTGTCCTGCTAACTTCATATGAACTTAGCAGGACAACTTTCTCAAAAATAGAGATAATCGAGGTGAAAAAAGTTTATTATTGAGGACTAATTAATTGCGAATTAGTTACGCAAAAAAAAATTTAATTGCATTTTTGGTTTGCGAAAAAATGGGTGTCCTGCTAACTTCATATGAACTTAGCAGGACAACTTTCTCAAAAATAAAGATAATCGAGCTGAAAAAAAGTTTATTATTGAGAACTAATTAATTGCGAATTAGTTACGCAAAAAAAAATTTTATTGCATTTTTGGTTTGCGAAAAAATGGGTGTCCTGCTAACTTCATATGAACTTAGCAGGACAACTTTCTCAAAAATAAAGATAATCGAGCCAAAAAAAAGTTTATCATTGAGAACTAATTAATTGCGAATTAGTTACGCAAAAAAAAATTTAATTGCATTTTTGGTTTGCGAAAAAATGGGTGTCCTGCTAACTTCATATGAACTTAGCAGGACAACTTTCTCAAAAATAAAGATAATTGAGCTGAAAAAATTAGATTATTGAGAACTTATTAATTGCGAATTAGTTACGCAAACAAAAATTTTTTTGCATTTTTGGTTTGCGAAAAAATGGGTGTCCTGCTAAGTCCATATGAAGTTAACAGGACACCCATTTTTTCGCAAACCAAAAATGCAATAAATTTTTTTTTTGCGTAACTAATTCGCAATTAATTAGCTCTCAATAATCTAATTTTTTTAGCTCGATTATCTTTATTTTTGAGAAAGTTGTCCTGCTAAGTTCATATGAAGTTAGCAGGACATCCATTTTTTCGCAAACCAAAAATGCAATAAAATTTTTTTTTGCGTAACTAATTCGCAATTAATTAGTTCTCAATGAAAAACTTTTTTTTGGCTCGATTATCTTTATTTTTGAGAAAGTTGTCCTGCTAAGTTCATATGAAGTTAGCAGGACACCCATTTTTTCGCAAACCAAAAATGCAATTAAATTTTTTTTTGCGTAACTAATTCGCAATTAATTAGTCCTCAATAATAAACTTTTTTCACCTCGATTATCTCTATTTTTGAGAAAGTTGTCCTGCTAAGTTCATATAAAGTTAGCAGGACACTTTTGGAAATTCATGTTTAAAACTATCCTATCATTAGTTGCTACTTAATTGCGAATTAGTTACGCAAACAAAAATTTTTTTGCATTTTTGGTTTGCGAAAAAATGGGTGTCCTGCTAAGTCCATATGAAGTTAACAGGACACCCATTTTTTCGCAAACCAAAAATGCAATAAATTTTTTTTTTGCGTAACTAATTCGCAATTAATTAGCTCTCAATAATCTAATTTTTTTAGCTCGATTATCTTTATTTTTGAGAAAGTTGTCCTGCTAAGTTCATATGAAGTTAGCAGGACATCCATTTTTTCGCAAACCAAAAATGCAATAAAATTTTTTTTTGCGTAACTAATTCGCAATTAATTAGTTCTCAATGAAAAACTTTTTTTTGGCTCGATTATCTTTATTTTTGAGAAAGTTGTCCTGCTAAGTTCATATGAAGTTAGCAGGACACCCATTTTTTCGCAAACGAAAAATGCAATTAAATTTTTTTTTTCGTAACTAATTCGCAATTAATTAGTTCTCAATGAAAAACTTTTTTTTGGCTCGATTATCTTTATTTTTGAGAAAATTGTCCTGCTAAGTTCATATGAAGTTAGCAGGACACCCATTTTTTCGCAAAGGAAAAATGCAATTAAATTTTTTTTTGCGTAACTAATTCGCAATTAATTAGTTCTCAATTGTCAAATTTTTTCATCTCGATTATCTTTATTTTTGAAAAAAATGTCCTGCTAAGTTCATATGAAGTTGGCAGGACACCCATTTTCTCGCAAACCAAAAATGCAATTAATTTTTTTTTTGCGTAACTAATTCGCAATTAATTAGTTCTCAATTGTCAAATTTTTTCAGCTCGATTATCTTTATTTTTGAAAAAAATGTCCTGCTAAGTTCATATGAAGTTAGCAGGACACCCATTTTTTCGCAAACCAAAAATGCAATTAAATTTTTTTTTGCGTAACTAATTCGCAATTAATTAGTTCTCAAAAACCAACTTTCTTCAAATCATTAATCTTCATTTTTGGGAAAGTTGTCCTGCTAAGTTCACGTGAAGTTCGCAATACGCCTATTTTTCACAAACGAACAAAAAATTAATTTTTTTTTACGTAACTAATTCGCAATTAATTAGCTCTCAATAATCAAATTTTCTCAGCTCAATTATCTTTATTTTTGAGAAAGTTGTCCTGCTAAGTTCATATGAAGTTAGCAGGACACCCATTTTTTCGCAAACCAAAAATGCTATAATTTTTTTTTTTGCGTAACTAATTCGCAATTAATTAGTTCTCAAAAACATTTTTTTTTTAATCGTTTATACACATTTTTGAGAAAGTTGTCCTGCTAAGTTCATATGAAGTTGGCAGGACACCCATTTTCTCGCAAACCAAAAAAGCAATTAATTTTTTGTTTGCGTAACTAATTCGCAATTAAGTAGCAACTAATGATAGGATAGTTTTTAACATGAATTTCCAAAAGTGTCCTGCTAACTTTATATACATGACCAGCCGTTCGGTCTGTAGGTCTGAAAGCATTTAAAAACAGCCGAAAAACGAAATTGCGATCTTACATTCTTTTTAAAAAATTCTCTATAGTTGTAATGTCATATTATATCAACATTTTGATTTCGAACACTTTAGGAAAGTGAAATTTACCATATTGTACCGAAAAAGGGACTTTCGGGCCAAAACTGCGAAAAATTATAAGAAATGATAAGGTTTGCATGGGAATATCTCTATCAAATTTTGAAC
The DNA here is from genome assembly GCA_963921185.1 of Dasysyrphus tricinctus. Taxonomy (NCBI): domain Eukaryota; kingdom Metazoa; phylum Arthropoda; class Insecta; order Diptera; family Syrphidae; genus Dasysyrphus; species Dasysyrphus tricinctus. The sequence continues at coordinate 16,007,007 of OY992533.1, read as the reverse complement.
AAATATTCATTTTTGAGCATGCCATACATACATGAACATGGTCTCTACTTTATTTTGTGTGTGCATGTCTTGAGCCCATCTTTGCTTCAAAAAAAGTTATGCACAATTTATTAAAAAATTTAGATATCCTTGGTTTTTTGATTTTTTTTAACTTTTCCTGCTTAAATTTTTTTGTAAAATTTTTTGAACTATCCATTCCAATAGAAAATTTAATTTTGAACAAAAAGGATTAAATGTAAAATTGTCAAATTCAGCTTAGTTTTCGAGTTATACCAAAAATACTGAAAAGTGGCCAGTGTGACCATTCTCTCAGAAACGCATGGGTGAATTTAGTAGCATTTTCGGTTTTAAGCATGCTTATGGGCCAAGCAAACATATTCAATAATAAAAACCCTTGCACGTAATTGTTCCTTTATACCCCTCATTTTCCGGTCTATTCAATAGGCTATTAGTTGAAAAACAATTCAAAAGAGAATAAATACAAATTTAGAAACAAATAATATTTTGTTACTATTTTTATTAGAACCTCTAGAACAAAATAATGCCACTGGCTGAATAAGCTGATTATAGTTAACCACATCAAGAAGATTTGTCATAAAATTAACGATTTAAGGACGTCGCAAAATTTACGACGCAAATGAGAGATTCATCCAAGTAGCCATAATTGTTTTGTCAACAATATATTTTCATGTGGTTTTTGACACATTTAATGCAGCTTAAATTGGCTCTATCTAATCTACCTACCATTTCTTGACGTTAACGATTTATTATGGCCTTGAAATTTGTAAATACGTCTCAGAAGAGAAAAAAAATTAAACACCAAAAGCTAAACAAACCAAAGCTCATAGTATTTTCTCAGGTGTTGAAGGTTGTCACATTTATTAATATTTTTTTTAATTTCAAATTAGGTAATACTTGCTCTTCAATAATAATGATCTCTATATGACGCCTATATCAAATGCCATTGTTAATAATAATGAGTTGTGAGTGCTATCAGCTGCATATTTAATTGAATTATGGATATCTTCATGTGGTTAGTTTCATACTTAGTTTTTTATTTAATCCTAAACTAGTGGTTTTGTATTTCACTTCCACTCGAGGTACTAAAGGGTGTTTTATTTTTAACGACAGAATATTACTTCTTTTTTGAAGAAAACCAACATATTTAGTTTGTGGCAAATCACCCAATACCAAAGATGCTCACTGGCCCAACGTTTTGGTCGACATTACAGATCACACAAAATAAAAAAAATGACCAAAAACCACGCAACATTAAAATAGGTTTGTTAAGATGTTATGTATTTCAAAATGAAATTTAAAATGAATTATCTTGGATTTCTTAACTGAATTATCAACCAAGTTGAAAAATAACACCCTGATAATTCGTAAGTTCCTGAATAGTTTTGCCTGATATTTTCCCTGATCGCAGTCATTCACATTATGAAAGGTCCAGGGGAAAACGGCTTAAGTCCACTTGGGTTGATTCCCAGAAAAATTAAATTTTAAGTTTATTACTAAAAAAACGCTTAATCAAAAGAAGAATGGAGGAAAGTATCAAATTATTTTGTCGCACAGATGACTTAACTATGCAAACATATATTGATTTTAACTTAGTCAAAAGGAGATTTAACGTTAGAGCCAAAATTTTAAATGTAGGTATGTATGTATGTGTGTATATTTGTAAAAGAACCGGACATGATAACCGGAAACGGGTTTTTGCTTTTTATTCTGATATATTAGTCAGAAAATAAACTGGACTGTTTTTTAAATTGCATTTGTTTTGACAAGTCTTTGACATGAAGTGTTTAGAATATCAGACATTTTTTTTTGTAAATTGTTTAGCTGACATGTCGCTAGGTCTAGGCACAAGTTTTGATTTTTTAAATATAGTTTTTTTTTTTTACACTATCAGATCTTAGCCGAAGAGAGCTTAGTACAAGCGACATCTTGCAACCAAAGAATTGCCAAACCCAAATTAAGTGCTTATCAGGCTCATCACTTAGTGTAGTGTTAGTAGTTAGTAAGCAACAAACTACTTAAAAACATACACTTTACAAAATTAAATTAAAAACAATAATTATAAAATAACAAATACAATGACATCATTATTAATTCTCCTTTGTGCCAAAGTTTGAATCTGAAGAAGCTTAATCCGGTGTTCGTAAGGAGGAAGATTATAAGGATCGGACCACGGTAGTCCTTTCAAGGCGAAAAGTATAAAATTACGCTGTACTGCTTCTAGTCTATTCTTATGGACATCGTAAAAAGGAGTCCATACCTGTGATGCGTATTCAAGATGAGGGCGAACAAGACTGTTGTAGAGAGCGAGGGTAACATAAGGATCCTGAAATTCCTTAGACCATCGTTTAACAAACCCTAACATAGAGTTGGCCTTGTTGACTATTAAATTGATATGCTTCGAAAAATCAAGATTAAAAGTAAAATGAACCCCTAGGCCTTTGAAACTATCAACACGACGCAATGTGTGCTGCGATATTTCATAATCAAATGAACTAGGAACTTTTTTGTTAGAAAAAATGATCGCCTGACATTTAATAGGGTTGAGATTTAAACCGTTTTTACTACACCAAATAACAAAACTGTTTAAATCTTCTTGCAAAAGTAAACGATCACTCATAGATTTGACGCTTTTGAAAATGTTCATATCATCCGCAAAAATCAGAATTTCACTATAACGTATATAGAGGGATACGTCGTTGATAGCTAAGATAAAAAGAAGTGGGCCCAAATGACTACCCTGTTGAACTCCAGACTCATAAAAGTCTACAAGTTGTCATCATTAGTTTAGTTGTTTTTAAAAGTGGATATGTGAGTGTGTTTTCAATGGTGTAGTAAATAGTCTTTTAATTTTTATCAAGAGACATTGCAATGACATTTGAATGTTGTCAATTCGAAATGGAAAGAAATTTAAAATGACACCTCTTGCTGGATAACCCTATATCATTATGAAAAACTACGGTAATAAATTTGAATCGAAAAAGTTAATACCGCACTATTTATGTCTACAATCGAAAAAGCTATACTTATTCACCCAGTTTAGAAATGTTATCACTTCATAATAATTCCGGATTTATATCTGGAAATCATTTTAATTACATGAAGGGTTATATTTACTATCTATGACAGAAAGGATTACTTCTTATTTCGTATTCAATCAAGCCAAAAGCTATCAATAAAATAAATAAAAAGCATAATTTATTTAGATAGGTCGTTAAAATAGAGATTAGCGTGTCCGTTATTTCCCAAACTAATTTTTTTTGGAAAGCACACCTCTTAAATCGAAAGTTTATGCCGTAAGAAAAACATAAAAAAATGTTAGTAATTTTTGACAATATACCTTCTTAAAAAAATACATTAAAAAATTAATTCAAAATTATAAGTAATTTATTTCAATATTTAATTTAAGTAAATATTTATATTTTTACCCTTTTTTGACACTTTTTTATATTAAATATATTTTAATATTTTTTCGTTTCAAAAACATATATCTGTATTTTGTAAATATTAATTTGAAATCCTCATGAACTGTTGGACAAAAATAACAATATTTAAACAAAAATCATAATCAATGCCATCCATGGATTAATAGAAACTACTAATGTATGTTTTTGATGTTTGAGGTTATGATTCAATCAATCGTGTTGACAATTTTTTAATTGATCAGTTCATTGTTTTTGGTTTTCAAAAATTTTTATAATTTGGTATTATGTATATGGCAAACAAATATTAAAAAATAGTTCATTATGTCTTCATTAATATCATTATGCCAAAGAAGGGTTTAATCTAAAAATATTTACTTAAGTTAAAAATTGAAATAAATTAGTTGTACCTACTATTAATTTTGTGCTAATTTTTCTAATGTCCAGTTGCACCAAAATTCACTAAAAGCGGTTTTTGCTAAAATGGAGTTCAAATTTATCGGACTAATAAATTTATTTAGGTTGCACCAATCTATTTTGCGCATTTTTTAGCTAAAAAGCAGTTCATGAACCACCCCTGGATTTTATCATATGTTTATTAAACTGAACGAAAAAATTTAACCAGTGCAAGTGAGATAGAAATAAAGAAAATGTGAATACACAATAAACAGAAACAAGGTATTCTCATTAGATACAGACAATGCGCCATCTAGGTGTTTTTTTATTATTATTTATTATTTTCTTTTTTTTAGAGAAATTATGAAACTATTGAAATAGATACCAACTAAACACTAATATTTTTTTCGACACACTCTTGGAAATTATGAACAAATATTTTAAAGCGACGCACAGTGGGCTCAAAAGCAAATCTAGCGGGTCAAAAATCCAAATCTCTGTAAACGAGTGGTGTGTGTGTCCGTATCTTATTTAAACACCTAAATAGCCTAGCAGGTGCCAAATAGAGAGAATAGTTATTACATGGTTATGTGGACAATTAATTATTTTTAAAAGACAAGAAAGACACAGAAATAATGATAAAATGATGTCTCAATGCCAGTTTTTGGACTAAATTATGGTTTGAACATAGGTAAAACTATATTAGCTAATATTATGTTGACTTCTGATATATTTTCCACGGATAGTTTTTCACTTTTAGCCGAAGAATTTGGACCACTGTCGTCAAATAACCTGTAAGATGTTATGTTTTACTTTTTCGAAAACGGGCAGATGAAATATAAAAATATGTTATCTATATTAATCCTGGAACTTAGTTTAAGTTCAATCTTTTTGTACAGGTTTGTACAGAAAAAGTTGCAACCTACAGAATAAATGCTTTATTAATTTTTTCTTACTAATAAAGTAAATGAAATGGTTCTTTTAGTTAAAATACCATAAATCATAAAAACAAAATTACAAACCTTCTTAAATATAGTACATTTGGGAATAATAACAAAAGAGTTCATAACTTTTCAAACAAATAAGAGTTAAACAAAGTCCTACCATCATTAAATATTGAACGAACAATGACTGAATGATGTGTCTGCAATTAACGGTATTATTGCTTGAAAACTAAAGTCTTCTGTTAGTTAATTTGACTCTATTCATTGTCTCTGACATGTGTACAATCAACCTATGTACTACCTGCCCTGATATAAAATTCATATTTTTTGGACTTTTGACCCGCTAGATTCGCTTTTGAGACCACTGTGCGACGTCATCGAATTCAGAAAATGGATTTCTCTGTGAATTTGAACAACTCCGACGGGACATCTCGCCATTTTTTGGTTAAGTTCGTTATCAGATGAACACAATGATGGCCAGTCTATAATTTTTCTGGAATAATTTATTTATTTAAGTAGTGAATTATAAATAGGAAACAAAATGCCTTCACCTGTTGTTTTCGTTATTTTAATTTGGAATTAACAATATTCCGTCAAATAAAATTGAATTATTTTGTTTGCAGGTAGTTAGACATGTTCGTTTTAACTTGCTTTTAAAATTTATCTGGAGGAAAATGGAATTTTAGTTTATTGGTTCGTTTATTGGCCTGTTAGATTAAGAAGTGGTTGGTGCAACCGATAAATGTCATTTTAAAATTTAACAAAGCAATAAATATTTAAAAGAGGTCGGTGCAACTGGCCATAAGGAAGATATTTTCTAACAAAAATCATTAATTTTTTTTAATTACTTTATTCAATGAGAAAAAAATATAAAGTAGAAAAAGGTTAGAAACTATAAATATTTAATTAACTGAAATAAATTATTAAAATATATTTTGTTTTTATTAATTTTTGAATGTGTTCCTTTAAAGAAGATACATTATTCAACAAATAACAAAAAATGAATGAAAATTAATAAGTAAATAAGAAAAGTAAGAAAGTTAAAAATAAAAATATTTAATAATGTAGGTATTTTCATCAATTTTTTGACGTGGTTTAAAAAAAAAGTTATAACTTAATAGTAATCAATGAAAAAAAAAAACATAAACGACAAAAACTACTGAGATCGAGAGAAAAAATAAATAAAAATTTAAAAGTATTAAATAACTTTAAAAATCGAAATAAAATATAATTTGTATTTGTTTGATAAAATTTCAAATACATTTCTTAAACAATAAATCAATCAGAATTAACAAAAAAATAGAGAATAACATAGTTCGAGAGAAAAAAATTAAATGTTAAAAGTGTGAAATTCTCATTCATCAAATTTGTATGGGAAAAGTATTGACCTTAGAGACACGGGTTAAGGACCTCGGATCAAATTTTTTTTGGTCAACGGCATAAACTTTCGATTTAGGGGATGTGCTTTCCAAAAAAAGTGAGAGAAATAACGGACACCCTAATAAAGATAATAATAATGTAAGGGAATGTGTTTTCTTGGGATATTAAAAATCGCTAATTAAAGTAGGTTATAGTAGTTCATTCCTATAAATTAAAAACCATATCCAATAAGATTATGGGTATTATACAAATGTTTCGTTTTATTTAAATTAGCTTAATTATCATCAGCTACAAGCTTGTAGTATTTGACGTGCAGTGTAAGATACATTTTTAGGTTTTTAATTTTCGGAAAATTCTTGCCTTACCTGTCTCCCTCTTTCTTACTAAGAAATAGTAGTAAGATAAATAAAAGAGACGTCAACGCGAAGCCTGTCTGAACACCGTCTATTGATTTGGCAGACTGTACTGTATACACGTCTCCTTCCAGCATTATTTTATATTCTCCTTGATTTATGATATTTACTAAATGTTTCAATAGTCTTGACCTTAGAGCTGAGTCACAAGTTTTTCTAAAACAATTCATTTGGAAAATTTTCTTTTAAAAATTCTTAGAATTGCTACTTTATTTTTAATTAACTGTTTATTATTTGAAATGTTTGAATTCTGTAAATATTTTTCACTAGCTTTAGAATTGCTTATACACTTAGTATCGTGCCTCAAAGTAAACACTTTTTTCTACATCTCATAGACTTACAATTCGCAATAAACAAACCTATACTCTCATTTGCACATTTAGACCTTGTCATTTTATAAGTAACTTGAATTATTTTAAAATGTCATTCATTGACTTAAAAACTTAACATTTGAAATTAGTCAAATAATGCATTATAATTTGTTACCAAGGAAATCTTATTGGAAAAGCTAAATTTAGATATTTAGAATTAAGTGTCACATTAACAACACCTCCACAGTCTAGAAAATTTAATACAAAATTATATGCGGTGAGTTTGCAATTAATATTAATGACATGGAAATGCACAATGCCGGATCATTTGGGCCACGCGTATCTTTGGGCCTCGTTGGTTCAGAATAAATTGCATTTTTTATATTCTACTTGCTCGTTTTGGCTTGCGGTATAGGGCTAGTAAATCAAAGAAAAAAATATTTGTTTGTACTTTTTTCACACTTTTCGGGGAGAGTACGATATTTGTATTGGCTCCAAACATTATTAACGCCTTTTTGTAGAGGTGTCAAAAACAAGCATTTTTTACTATGGGAGGGGGGGGGGTCTATCTCACCCCGTTTAGGAGGCAGGAAAAAAATTATTTAAAATGAAAAACAAACAAATATTAAAAAAAACAACGGCAACACTAACAATGAAGTACTATTTTTGGTTGCATTACGGGTTGACATTGGATGTATAGGATAAATTCAAAGTTTCTTTAAATCCAGATTCTTTAAATACAAAAGAAACGTTGCATACACCCAACCTCGCACCTACACCTACCCCAAATCCTTTAGTGTGCCCAAGCAGAACAGAAAAAAATTAAATAAAATGCAGCTTATATCTTTGAAAATATTGATCAAGGTTTGCAAAGTAACCTTTGCAAAAATATATACGTAAATATAGATGTAGATACATAGATATACCTAATATATGCCAAAAAAAATCATAAAAATAAAAACTAAAACCATAAAACCTATTTAATGATTCATTTACCGACAGACATAACTTATAATATATTATTGTATGTACCACTACTAACGCCTCGGAAGTTGGTGTGCATTAATTTTCAACTTTAAATTAAATTTCAAGGCAAACATTAGATAAACGATTTCGTTTGTTGTCTTATCTATCAAACAAAGTGCCTGCAGTGCAGTTTAAAATATACGAGTTTTCTTTTTTAAAGCTCAATTTATGACCTTAAATTGTTGCTTGTCGAATTCAAAAGCGGAACAATTAAGCTTATGGGAAATATAATTTTAAAAGTTTCAAGGTCGAAAAAAAAACTAATAATTTTCAAGATGTAACACAGCAAAAGGCTCGATACAAACAAATATATTATTTGGATTTTGACAGCTGAAGAAATACATAGCTAGATAGAGGTTAAGGATAAGTTTCTAAATAGCTTTTAATGGCCTTTATGTGGTTTTCGATAGTATGTTTGAAGTACTCCTTTTCCACTCCTTTTTTACTCCTGCTACTCCTTATTTTCCATATTCTATAGGAGTGCAACAGAACAAAAAATCAAATGAAAAAGACATTAGATTCCACAAAAATTGACGTTCTGTCTCTTCGATCTCACTTGGAATTAGACTCATAACCTCATCAGGTGAACTAAACAAATAAAAAACGTATTGGCAAGATTCTCACCAGTTAACTGATGAGTCAAATGTTTTTTTCCTTTGGTTTTACAATACGTTTCATTCCTATGCAATATGGAAAATTTGGAGTAGTAGTAGTGAAAAGCGAGTGAAAAAAAGAGTACTCCAAACATCCTATCGAAAACGAAATAAGCTAGATAACCGGGATGAAACGTCAAATTGTATGCTGTGATAGTCGCAGCGATGTCAAAGTTGAAAAGTACTAAAACCAACTTCTACTTTTACTACCTATGACCTAAAGCTACACGCATTGCAACACAAATGCTTGCAGGTACTGTCTTGTTGTTCTATAAAGAAAATTGTATTTTGATCTTGATAACATGTAAAAGGTAATAGAACGACAATGTAATATCATGAACATGATTTAAGAAACTTGATAAATTTCTATTAAAATTCTTTAGATTTTATGAGTTAATTGTTTGTTAATTAGTTGAACTCATGTAGTTTAACGCCATATTTTGTATTAATCAACAAAGATTTTTAAATTTGTTTTTTATTTATTTCACTGACAAAAAATTCCTATTAATAGATATTTATACACAGATCGGAAAGTAATGTTGTTTTTAAAGAAGTTTTTTTTTTTAATTAAATCCTTAGTGGCCACTATTTTGAATTAAAGGCTTTATTAAAAAAAATCACATATAATCGTTCAGATGTGAGTTTTACAATAAAAGTACACTACCACCAACTAATCCAGATCAGATCATGATTATATAACGAATATAATAAATCATCATCATCATAAATCATTTGAATAATAAAACACATCTTTTGTTGAAAAATTCAGCTATAGACAAAGGAACTTCTTCCCAACCTGGACTATTAAGCAGATGTGTTGTCTATTTATTTTTTGTTTTGCAGTGATGATCTAGTTTTCTATCATATTTTTCGGTGAGCTATCAATTAGGTATGTGCTAATTGCTTTTAATTGACTGATCATAGTTTTTTCAATTGCTTAATTTCTTAATTGACGTGATATGTTTGGAGTGTTTTGTTAAAGTGGTGTCGATAATGTCTGGGCGACGCACTATTGACTATTTACAGAATTCTTAAATTAATCATTATTAAAAAAAAAATGATAGCTAAAAAAGTTTTCAAGTACCTAGCTGATGCGGTTAAATTTCAAAGTTGCAGCTTCAAATTTTAAAATAGAACAGCGAAAAGGTTTTTTTTTAAGATACTGAGATTTTATTTACATTCAATTAAAGTTTTCAAGTTAGAAGTCTTTTGAGCAGTTGAATAGATAAATTCATATTCAGGAGTGGGCTTTCGTATTTGAGGCCCCAAAGATATCTTTTGTTTTTAAATATATAGTCTTAAATCCCAGGAAATTCGACAAAAATAAGAAAAATCTTCAGCATACTTTTTCCGCAAGAGGAATATATTTTGCGAAAAACGCGCGCAAAGAGACCCAGTATTTTTCCTTAGCATTGGTATAGAGAAAAGTTATACTACATTAAAACAAAAAACTGCTGTTCGAATACAAATTATACTTTTTGAGGAATTTACCAAAAATTAATGTTATCCCTTTCAACAACAAAATCAAAAGCCGTGGTTCTAATTGAAGAATAAGCTAATGACGTCAAAACAAAGCTCTACTGCTCTACACCAAAATAAAGAGACCTTTCTCGCCCAGAGAAGTTGAGTCCAAATATTTCTATACCTATTTTTCCTATTAAGTACATGGTATCCCGAAACTCTACGTCAAATGGGAACCGAGTGATAGGGTAGGTTATACGTGTACTAGGTAGAATAAGAAACAAAAATCCATCTCACTTGGTTCAATAGTAATAGCAATATTTAGAAAAGTAATAAAAATCGATTTACAAGGCCATATTTTTAGGTACTGTGTGCACAAATTTCTAAATTTCAAATTATTATCCTTAATAACCATGCTATTTGATCACAATCATAAATCCAAAAACAAATAAAGTAAGAAAAATAAAGATTGACTGAGAATCTTTCAAAAAAAAAATTGTAAGCTAACTTTGGCACTTCGTATTTAAAAGAAAATGTAATATACTACTGCTGTGTTCAAAAAAATAGTAGTGTTATTAATTGAACGAAAAGAAGATTTATAAAAGTGTTATCGGGAACAAACTTTTAATGAGCTTAATTTTAAAACAAAATGTGTTTATCCTTATATATTTTAGAAGAATAAATATTGGATTAATTTCAAAGAAAAAATAAAAAAATCTAAAAACAGCTGATTTTATGCATTCATTTAGAATGGCATAAAATCAGCTGTTCAAAAAAATAGTAGTATCAAATGTATTTAGATAGAAAAGTTAAAAACGTCACAAAAAATGCAAAAAACTTATAAGCAAATGAATTTATATTAATATTCTGTTGATTACCCCCTTACTATTAATAAAGCCTTTTCAACGGCGCTAGTTGCGATCTACCAAACGCACGCTCATTTCATATTTCTACCCAGTCCTTCACAACTTTTCAAACCTCGTGGATATTAAGTGGTTTAGTCTTCCTCAGAGCTCTTTAAATATCACCCCACAGATTTTAAGTGAGATTGAAGTCGGTTGATTATGCGCACTAAGCCATATCGTCAGTATCAATAACTCGAAAACATTCTTTGAACTGCGCGAATCGTGTGTTATGGGTCACAATCCTGTTGAAAGACCAATTTTAAATACAATTCACGCTTGGCGTAAGGGAGCATAGTTCTACCTAAAATAACAAAAGTTACGCTGATCCACGAAACAATCAGTGAGTTGTATTGAACGAAAATCATAATATGAAAAAGCATTCCCAAGCTTATATTTGTACCGCCTGCGTTTAACATTTTGTATCGTATATTTTGACGGATATTTGGCAATGGGTGGCGTACGGGCGTATCGCCGGGATAAACTACGATCAAAAATAATAAATTTATTTCACTTTTCATCAATATACCACGCCGTTTTTCCACTTGTAAGATTAAATGATTTTTTTAGATGTTGTTTAAAGTGTTTATTCTTTTATATTGATTAAAATTTATAACAATGATTAAAAATTATAACAAATCATTAATATTTACGAGTATGTATAGTTATGAATACTGAAGAGTATTCGTTCCGCAGCGCTGTAAAACCTCAACTAATGAATATATTTTAAAAAGTTAATAGTGAAAATTATTCCTTAATTCCATCTATAAAAATGGTCTGACGTCATTTTCTTGTAAAATTATTAGAAAAAAAGTTATATCGACCAATAGAAATTTTTTTGTCAAACTTTCATGGATTTTCGCTTATAACTTTTTTATTCTTGGTTCTACGACAGAAATTCAACTGACAAAAATTGTAGATAATCTTATTCGCAACAAAAATTGTTAATTATTTTTTCTGTGAGACCTATAGTTCGTCAGATAAACCATAAAAACCATTTGAACCCCTTTTTCCAAGATGGCGGCCGCGGGACAAACTTGGATTTAACTTTAAACTGACCCCCCTTGATATCTAAAAAAGAAAAAAGCATCCTCTAACAAATGCAACCCCAAATGTAACTTTTCAATGGACTAATATTTTTACGTGAATTAATTATGCTTTCTTGTACTCAAAAATCGGTTTAACATGATATTTTAAAATCAAACTAGTTGTTTTGGCTTATTAAAAGTGCTTAATCTTGCGATAGATTATTGAAAAATATATTATTATTATTATTATTATTATTTATTAACAAGTAATTAAAATTACATGGTAATGGTATTTTAACGAGTCTAGCTGCGGAGACTTTAGTGATATTAAGTAATTTTGGTTGAATTGTTACTTAGTGAATACAAAAATATTGAAATTCGAATAAATATTAAAATTGGATATTTAACAACAAAATGGGTGAATATTTAAAAAAAAAAAATAAAAAATTGAATTTATTCTCTAGGGAATCTAGGAATTCCCTAGGAATAGGGAATCGTCAAAGCCAGTGGTTTGACAAATATAAACAAAAATGATTGTTTGCCGTTAAGAGCCTCCATTTAAAATAAATTGAATGATTTAAACATTTTAAGGCTCTAAGCCACTTGAGCTATAAGCGCGAGTAAATGCGAATCAGTCACGTTTTTTTCTTGTTACATACATATATAATTTTGAAATTGCAGTCAAAAAATAGCTTCCTCGTAACACCTTTTTATCTGGATACTGAAATCCTTAAGAGTGTTCCGAACTGAACAAAACCAGTCATTTGTTAACTTATTTTTTGCGTATATAAGACCGGTATTTTTATTTTCATCAGATACTTTGTTATATAAAACTTTTTATTTTTACTAATTGGTCACTAGTAGGCGTTTTATTGTACTAAAAAAGCAAATTTACACAAATTTTCGGTCAAAAAGTGGCTTTTAAGAATTAAAAATTTCAATATCAGATGGTACAATTATGATTATATAAGTAATGAAAATTGTGAAAAATAAATTGAATTTATATCCACTGCAGAAAAATTTGTCAAAAAAATACCGTTAGGTATAAAAAATTGACTGTCAAAAATGCGTTTTTTTTTATTTACAAGCATTTTTATTTTGTACTATTAAAATGTTTATTAGGTACAAAATTAAAATTTGTCTCCAATAGTGGCATAATAAAATTATGAAATTTTATGGTACTAAACATTGTTTTGCAAAAAATGCTATAGTATAGGCTACATTTGCTTTGAAAAACACCCATTTTTGCCATTTTCTCGTTTTCTTAGAGGCTTTTACCAAAAACAAGAGCACAAAATACAAATTTTTTCCAATGATGTCCTAGAAAACAAGTTTATCTGTCCATAAACACCTTAATCGTTTTGATTGGACAAGTACACGCTTCACAATGTCTTAAGATATTTTTTTCCGAATTTAAATGCAATGGCAATAATGGATTAAAACGAATTTTTGAAAATCTGAAATTTTGTTCACTGATTTAATAAATAAAGTACATAAATGTATGTGATCAAATAAACAAAAAAATTAACTCAACAAAATTAAAGCTTAATTTGGTAAGATCACATACCTTTTAATAAATCAAAACAGCAGTCATCTCAATCTTAACACTCGATAACTAAATTTAAATGTATTGCTATACTTACATACTCGTACATACTTAGCAAAAAAAACTATTATTCAAGGTTTTCAAACAAGTAACTACAACAACCTATAATGCATCAACTTAATTTAAGCTTCATTGCATTGCACCATTCCTTCAGTTGAAGATTTCAAATCAAATGAACTTATGGTTAAAACGGATTCCAAAAAGAAAAACAAAGACTTGCTGTTGCAATAAGTTAACACATTTTCCTCATCACGACTATACAAAAATGTTGAATTAATTTCGAACTAAAGCTCAAATTTTCTATTTCTTTATTGCTTTGGTGTCAAATTTCATGACACACATTCAAACAAAAAATCGTTCACATTTCGCAAAAAACCAAAACACATGTTCTTAAAAAAAAAATTATAAAAATTCTTTTTTTTCAATGTCAAGACTGTACAGTTATGTTACACTCACCTAATTTTCCCATTAGGTCCTCCAAAACATAATCAACCGCCATTATTTCTTCTTATCGTTTTCCAATTAGTACAAAAGAAGTAGTAGTTGTTGTTTACTTAAGAAATTAATCAAATAAAACCTAAATAGATTGTGATAGAACTAGAATTATTGTACGCAGATCACAAACAAAAATATTATTAACACAAAAAATCAATGCAGAGCTTTTTTTGCACCCTTTCACTTTAATTATATTTCACGCGCCAAAATTTTAATACAAAAAACACTTTAAAAAACAAGTTTTTGGTCAAAAAACTAGACGGTATGGGTTTGTTTTTATTTTTTTTTTTCTGACAATAGAGCATCACATGAATGACGACAATGACTCTTCGTTGGTTTTGTTTCGAATCGTCGTTGTATGATTGATTGTCATTATCTCTTGAGAAGACAACCTTATCAACAAGCGCACAGCCGATGTCGGATACAGGCAAAGTTAACAGCAAAAAGGAAAATGCAAGCAAATTAAAAAAGGCTAAGCAGGCACCATCCAGCCGATGGCGCGAACGCAATGAAACTGAACTGAAATTGCAAGCGAAGGAACTCGTCCACTCTCGAACGAAGCCTAGCTGAGGCAGCAAGAGCTCTCCAAAAAGAATTTATTGGCTGCCGATGTCGTTGCCAATGTATACTCCTAAAATATGGAGTACAAAACTTTTGTGACGATCGTTTTATTGTAATTTGTCAGTGACGATGACGTGTATATGATATGTGTTAGAAAGATCTCTCTGCCAAGTTGGCTATATCGATAGTGTGGACTGTGGAGTCGTTCGACAAAAAGCTTTTTCGTAAGAATTCATGACAAATAACAGCGGGGAGGCTTCATGGAGTTGATTTTATTAGTCTGAGGTCTACCTTTATGGTTGTTGGTTTGGTAGCGGCGTTATCTATATAGACTTGCACACTGTACATAAACAAAATTGGGGGAAGGAATTTGTAAAGCTCGCAATTCATATCAATTTCTGCCGGTTTTTCTGACAATCGAACTTGAACTTGCAACCGAAATTGTTTATTTTTGGAAGGAGGTGTATTTAGAAGAAGCATAAATGTTGTATTTATGGTTCGTAGCGTGGGCGTGTTTTTTTTACTGCCAAAGCACGTGGTACTAAACATTTTTATCGAAAGTGTTACAACGCATATTTATAGTCTGGAAGCCAGCGTTGCGGATGACCAAATAAATTCAATAGAACGGGTTCACGCGATTTGATCAACAGCTGTTTTAGTGGAAGAAAAATGTTTTTTATTTCCAACTTTATATTTAAGAGTTAAAGTTTTTAAATTAGATTAAGATATTTCGATTCAAGTTAAAAACGAAAAACCTACGACAGTGACAAAAGTCGTCTATGGGGTCCACATTTTTAAAAATTAAATTATAATTCGAGTTCTATCAAAAACTAAATCCTGATCAATATCCATACAGAAATAGTCCGTTTCCCGAAATGTTGTCATATCGATGAGACTAGTTTTTCTTAAAATCAGTTGGTTTTACGAAAAACAGTGTCAAAATATTTCTTTGTGACGAATTTCATGAGATACAATCATTGCTTTTCCAGGTCCTTAAAAAAAATGTTTTAATTATGTGAACTTTGAATTGATCGCAGTCACATATCGTCCTCCTTATGCCGGAATCATGAATGTGCAAATTTGGTTAGCAAGTTTTATAAATGTATCGGTATATCGAAGAAAATATAGTATTTCAAAATATCAGTAAAGCCTTTATGTTAAGACTGTTTTCATCAAGTAAAACTTTTAAAAACGATGTTGTAATATTTTCATTTTTGCACTTTCATATTTTTGGTTTAACGTGGATGATATCGTTTTCGTTCTATGAAAAGTTCATTTTTATCAAAACTGATGAACCTCTCGTAAATAAGATATATTTAATGAAATATACATATGACACTACATTTTTATCTCATTTTTAATAAACTGAAAATGAAATTAAAGCGGAACGTACAATTTCTTATTCAAACTTTGATAGGTGTGAGTGGGTACGCACTATATCCATAAATGTAAAAATGTCACAAAAAATCTATACAAAATGTGATTTTCAAATTAAATTTGTCAGATTCTGGCAGCTTTTCTTGATATTTCAGAAATAAAAATGAAAAATTATTTCAAGGTACACTCAGTTACAAAAGTAGATATACACTGGATCCTAGAAAACACTAACCTTGATGTATATTTTCTTTTAGAACATATTGTAAAGTGAAATTTAATTTAGAGAAATGCTATCCCTTTCTTAAAAATACTTTTTATCCCTTTTTTGCTCTGCTGACACTTTGATACATTAAATGAGAAATACAATGAAGAAAAAATGTAGTCATACGGCCTTAAAAGGCCTTAAATCTTATTTTGGTCTGTATCTAAAAGAAAAATCCATTAAATGTACGTTGTCTCAAAGCGTAAAAACAAATCGTATGGCAATAGTTTCGCAATACAGCTCTTTTACTGCTGTATTGATAGTGAGCTGGTGGCTGGTGTAAGGCCCGCATTAATTTAGATAATTTTACTGTGTAAAAGTTTTTCCTAGGAATTTTTTTTTGGAAAATAAATTAGTTAGTCGCTAAGAAGATAGACAGCAGCAAAATTTTCTTTAAAAAAAAAACTCTCAGGTACATATATCTTCTAAGGGACTAACTTTCTTTGTGTAGAATTACCTAAGTTACTATTTTTAAGCTTCACATATTTTAACTGATGGTTAGGTTAGGTTAGGTAGAAGGGCTGACGGTTGATCTCGTTACCGTCACACTTAGATCTATGTAGATCCGTTGTGATACCCTAGGAAATCGTATTCCACTTAATGTAAAAAAAAAACCTATGTGTTCTGTTACCAGTCAGGCCATTTAGAGGCGTTGATGAAATTCAGAAGGCTATTAGCCGAAGTTCTAGAAAGTTCCTCTAGGTCGTCATAGAAATTATTTCCTAGGTGTTTCTTTCTTAAATGACAGAGTGCTGGGCAGTGGCAAAGGAAGTGTAAGGTATCCTCATGTGCTTCTTCGTCGCTGCACTCTCTGCAAATGTCGTCAGTACTGAGCCTTTTTTTTCTTTTTATGGTATCTCAGTAGGTTTTGTCCGGTGATTATGCTGACAAGGGAACGGAGATATTTCTTGTTCATTTGCATAAATTTGTCTGTTCTCTGCTTATTGAAATTTGGTTATAACTTTCTAGTTTTGCCACATGTTTCAAGCAGATTCCATCTCTCATTGATTTTTTCTGATATTTCGTTACCAATATCCTGTTTTGGTTGGCACTTTGATATGTTGCTCGGCTTGACTTAAATCAAGCGGCGAACCCGTTCTCGGCAGCGCATCAGCTCTCTCGTTTCCCTGTACATCACTGTGACCGGGAACCCAGCAGAGTCTAATGTTATGCTGCATGCCAAGAACCCTAAGCTCTTCGCGACAGCAAGTCACAAGCTTCGAATGCATCTCGGTGGCAGAAATTGCTTTTATTGCTGCTTGGCTATCAATAAAGAGGGTGATATCAACTCGTCGTATCGCCATCATTGATATTTGCGTAGATGCTTTTGTCACTGCTAAGACCTCGGCTTGGAAGACGCTGCAAAAGTTCGGAAATCTGAAGGAGCTAGCTAGTCCCAGAGTTCCCGAGAAAATTCCTGCACCAACTCCAGTGTCCATTTTCGAACCATCAGTGAAGACAGTTATCGTAGATTCATTACTGAAAGGTTGATTGTTTTACCACTCCTCTCTATTAGAAAAGAGGTAGTGAAGGGTCTGTTGAAGTTTAAATGGGGTGTTGTGTAGTCTGTGCAAACATTATTTCCCACATATCTCTGCAGAATCTGAGTATGGCCCAATGTGCTTTGCTTCCAGCATTTAGTCTGGATTAGCCGCAGGGCACTGTATGCTGCAGATTCTTGCACGAATAGATCTAAGGGTCTCAAGTTGAGTATCGCTTCCAGTCCCGCTGTGGGAGTGGTTTTCAACGACCCCGTAATACCTACGCATGCTAATCTTTTAACTTTTGTCAAGGTTTTCAGGTTTGTTGCTTTCTCAGTCGCGTTCCACCAACCTAATTTACCGTAGGTAATTATCGGTATATTTTATTTGAACTGATAATTAACGAGAAATTTGCAACTGAATTTCACTACCCCCCACCGCACTTTATCACCATTCCAAATTTAGGGTATCCAATATTTGAGCTCTCCGAGCTAAATTCAATTTTATCGGAATTGTTTTGTAGTTTAGGAGCAATATTATTCCTTCTTGTTACAAGCATATGATGTGTGCAGTTTAAATTAAAAGGTTTAAATTATGATCTTTTCTGTTACACGAACTGGCCCAAAATTCATAAGTTCACATTATGTAAATGAGAGTTTACTGTAATACCCATTTTTTTTTTATTTGAAAAATTCCTTGTGAAAATAAATTTAAAAAAATAGCAAAAATGGCGAAATTTCTTGGTGTTATATCAACTAGCTACCAACATCCTTCCGATGATTTGGTAATAGAATTCACGGACCTGGATGTGTTGGCGAATTTTCTTTTCTATGAAACACAAAATCTGTCTTACGAATTTCAACGAAAATCCGAAGTTGTCAAAGAACAAGAAATAAATTTGTGTCAAAATTTAAACAAAGTAAAAAAGTACATTTTGTGAAACGAACCATTACAGCATAATTGTTTCTTTTTAGATAATGGAGATTCACGAAATTGAAAGGTCAATGAACAAAACTTCTCAGGAATTGGATCAAGAATTAGAAAAAATTGGATTTTGTCTAAAAAGCATGGAAAAGTCAATAGATTGTCTGGACATAATTCCAACAAATTTTGTTGCTTGTAAATGTACATCGAATCCAGAACGAAATTTAATACTAGAAAAACTGGTAAACGTTTCTGAAGAATTTATGAGAATCGAAGATAAAGTAGATGAAATAAAGAAGGAAGAAAATTGCACTTCTCGTATTGATACCTGTGATTGGGTGAGTTTAACAATACTTAATTCTCTTCATTGAAGATAAACTCTCTCAGTCCATTTTTTTCGAAACTGAGATTCCACTCATTGATAACGCAATATTAATTGAATCAAAAATCAGAATTTAAATTCTTTAAAATGTCTCTAAAGGTGAACGTCCACGATCGCTTTTATGGCCTTTGTCATGTTTTTATTTTTTTATTTCTCCATCCAATGATTCATGAATAAAATTCCTCTTTTTTTTGTTGGGCGTTCGACATAGTCAAATTCATACTAACTATGGCATTCATCGTTTTACTTGAATGAAGCGTACCGAAAAAGTCATATTTAAATTCCATCTCTCATGACTATTCACACTGATAATCCACTAATCCACTGGTCCTCAGTCGTTGCTCCATTTATAAATACGAAACGTCCAAGAATTCAATTTTAAAGCTTTTTTCAGTTAATATAACAATTCCAAATGTCTCAAAATAAAAAAAAGCATATTCGAGGAAGTGAGGAACTGCATTGTTTAGTATGCAAAAAAATATTATTGCTTAGTCATCTCATAAAACTAGTTTGGAAAATAGGAATAGTTTGGAGAGACTCATCAAATATTTCCATTATTTTGTGGGAAAATAAAAATGCCAGTCAAAAAAAAAAAAAAAAAAAAATAGTATTACCCCTTGGTGTGATGGGGAGTGCGTTTAAATGGCACGTCGAAGGTCTGGGTCCGACTGCTTATGCCACCTTAAATTGTATTACCCATCCCTTTCTGCCGGCACACACACAAGAACGTTTGAGAGTATAGCCACTAGGCCCTGGTTCTCGCAATCTGCCGCCCTACCAAATTTATTTATTTTTAATATAAAAGGTCATTAAAGGCTGAAGACAAATCTTCACCGTTTTTTTTTACCCCATTTTCTGCCAACTATTGTTTCGGATGATATCATTTCAATTTTGTTTAAAAAAAAGTTTTTCTAAGAATACCCATTCCTTTTCCACCTTCTTCTTCATTTTAAAAATTTTGAACTTAAACTTTAATTTCGTTTTCATCAACGAATACTTTACTTCCATCTTAGACTAAGAGCCCACAGCAGATTTTGAGTGTGAACGAAAGCAAAAAAAGAAGTATAGGCGTCGAAAGCTTCATTAAAGGCTATTCAAAAAATCAAAGTCTTGCAGTCCACAACTGGGGCCTTTGCGAGAAATATTGCATCGAAAAAAAACATGAATGCAACTTCGAGGATTATCGTGTTAGCCGAAATTGGTTTTCACCCCTCCCTAGATAAGCTCCGCGGATCCCATATCACGGAATCTGAGATCATTTGAGTGTTTAATTCGCCCTGCCAGACTGTTTAAAAAAAATCGTTTTTCACTTAGAATTTTGATTTTTTTTAACGGTCTGGTAGAGCGAACTATACACTCAAATGGTCTCAGATTCCATGGTATGTGATGGAGGAGCTTTTCTAGGGAGGAGTGAAAACCAATTTCGGCTAACACGATTATCCCCGAAGTTGCATTCAAATTTTATTTTCGATGCACTGTTTCTCGCAAAGGCCCCAGTTGTGGACTGCAAGACTTTGATTTTTTTAATAGCTTTTAATGAAGCTTTCGACGCCTATACTTCTTTTTTTGCTACCGTTCACACCCAAAATCTGCTGTGGGCTCTCGGTCTATCTAATTAACCTGGTTTTTACGTTAAGTGGAAAACAATTTCCTAGGGTATCAAAACGGATCTAGTGTACAGTAACAAGATCAACTGTGAGCCCTTCTACCTAACCTAACCATCTTATTAACTATATAAGAAGGTTTTATAATACAAATTCTATATACTACTGAAATAAATCAGCCAAGTAGAAGACTTAGCATTAAGGATTGGACTTGTTGAATTATTGATTCAAAATAGCTTTTTATGGCCTTTAGTCCTATAAATTGGCGTTTCGTTCGGCTTACTCACTTGAACTCATCAGTGACATAGTGAGGGCTTTGTCATACGCAATTTATATTAAGTTCAGTTCAACTTACATGAATTTTTCAACGAAAATCCACTGTAAACTATATCCAACAAGATTAGAATTCCTAATCATTAAGCTGGAAGTTTTTTTGCCCTGGGCCAGGCATAGTTTCTATATAAGAAGGTTTTATAATACAAATTCTATATACTACTGAAATAAATCAGCCAAGTAGAAGACTTAGCATTAAGGATTGGACTTGTTGAATTATTGATTCAAAATAGCTTTTTATGGCCTTTAGTCCTATAAATTGGCGTTTCGTTCGGCTTACTCACTTGAGTAAGTTGAACTGAACTTAATATAAATTGCGTATGACAAAGCCCTCACTATGTCACTGATGAGTTCAAGTGAGTAAGCCGAACGAAACGCCAATTTATAGGACTAAAGGCCATAAAAAGCTATTTTGAATCAATAATTCAACAAGTCCAATCCTTAATGCTAAGTCTTCTACTTGGCTGATTTATTTCAGTAGTATATAGAATTTGTATTATAAAACCTTCTTATATAGAAACTATGCCTGGCCCAGGGCAAAAAAACTTCCAGCTTAATGATTAGGAATTCTAATCTTGTTGGATATAGTTTACAGTGGATTTTCGTTGAAAAATTCATGTAAGTTGAACTGAACTTAATATAAATTGCGTATGACAAAGCCCTCACTATGTCACTGATGAGTTCAAGTGAGTAAGCCGAACGAAACGCCAATTTATAGGACTAAAGGCCATAAAAAGCTATTTTGAATCAATAATTCAACAAGTCCAATCCTTAATGCTAAGTCTTCTACTTGGCTGATTTATTTCAGTAGTATATAGAATTTGTATTATAAAACCTTCTTATATAGAAACTATGCCTGGCCCAGGGCAAAAAAACTTCCAGCTTAATGATTAGGAATTCTAATCTTGTTGGATATAGTTTACAGTGGATTTTCGTTGAAAAATTAATGTAAGTTGAACTGAACTTAATATAAATTGCGTATAACAAAGCCCTCACTATGTCACTGATGAGTTCAAGTGAGTAAGCCGAACGAAACGCCAATTTATAGGACTAAAGGCCATAAAAAGCTATTTTGAACCATCTTATTAACCTTAAAATTTCAATAACTCTCTGATTTTCACTGTATAATTCGCAACTTTTAGTTTATGTCCACTCTTATGTCGTTTTCCATCTAACCAGCTCAGAATCGTTTTTTTTAAATTAAGATTTTCACCACGTAACTAGTTCCAAAAAGAAAAAATAACTGAGCACCCACTATATACAAAAACGCTTTCAACAAGCTAACAATAGCTAGTCAGATCAGTTAAGACTTCGTGTCAACCCTGACAAAACAGAACTTGCCCTCTTCTTCAGGATATATTGAATCCCTCAAATAGATATGGAGATAACCTAAGATACAAAAAAGTAAAAGTTGCACTTTTCTAATGCAGAATACCATTGAGAGTAAATATGGTTGTCATTCCAAATTTCTCATTCCTTATACATTAGCTGTGCATCTCGGTAGTTGGACCGATTCTTAAATTCGGTGTGTGGCAGTATCTTCAATCTTTAAATAAAGCGATAAACGTAGTAAGCAACAATCAGCTTGTTTGTGCACAAGCTCCCTCCTGAATAACATAATTCTGATCCATCTGACAAGATTGATATTTTAAGCAAACAATATTATGAAATGCAGTACTTCCTATATACGGCATGAGCAAACTTTATTCAACTATTAGTCTGCTTCTGGCTTAATAATAAATAAATACAGAGGCGGAACAAAAGGAGCAGGGCCAATTGACTAACAACTCACTCTCAATCATTCCTGTGTTCGTGTTGTCGGCAGGAATGGAGGGAATCTACAGTTTTCTGTCGAGTCCGAATGGTATGATACAATTGCGCAGTGAGTTCCTAATTTTGTCTAATCGACTCAAAAAACAAATCGACTGAGCCTAAATAGGAACTACCTTTGCTCGATTGTAACGACCAAACTTGACCGTATCAAATTACAAGGTACACGTATTGGAAGTTTAGAAGCGGATTGGGTACTTAGCATTTTCTTGACTTAAGTTAGCCTTGACTCATAATATTGTTAATACAATTCTCTTCGAATCTCATAATCGTTAGGTTGAACAGTATAGAAACTTAAATGACTAACCTCAAGTATGAAATGTATCTTACTTTGATTTAATCTTCAACCAAATATAGACAAAGAATCTTCACCTATTTCTGGACTTGCACACACAAATCTTGGAGAATATCGAGAAAAAGTCAGACAAACTCATCGACCAACTTAAGGAAGTAGATGGAATATTCATAAACGCACACAGTAAGTTAATTTATTCAGTTCCAAATATTCTAACGCCTAACTATGACTTGCTTTCAGAAAGAAGCATCGGCGCCTGCTACCACAAACCAAGACATGACCTTTCTTCTTCTCTTTGCTAACAAAAAAAATACAAAATATTAAAACTCAAATTTTATAGAAAACTTTTGTTCTTATTTCAATGACGTAACAAAAAACTTTAATGCGAAATGGAATTAACAGTTATGAAAGCAAGTGAAACGAGAAGCTTAGCTTTGGTTTTGATTTTCTCGGAAGAAAATGATATCCTCAGCAATGATACTTGTGCTGGGCCTTTGTGTGCCTTGTTGGTCTGTAATTTCGCCGTAAGTTATTTTGCCCTGAACCATTGTCCGTTGACCTTTCTTAAGATAGTCCATAACAGTTTCTCGCAGAGCTGGCTTGAAGACAACCACACGATGCCAGTCGGTGCGTTGAGCCCAATCGCCATTCTCATATCTACATACATACATGCCGAAGGCAATTCAATTGAAGACGAACGGTAGTTGTTAAACTTAAGAAACTCACCTGTAATTATTGTGGGTTGCTACAGAGAATGTGACCACGGGATGTTCCTTGTTGCCTTTGAGTTGGGGATCAGCTCCCACACGCCCCAGAATAGTAACAGTATTTACAGCTAAGGAATAATTTCATTTAAAAAATCCTATTAGATAAGTGCCTATGCCGGTAGCTTCCTAACTTACTTTTTTCAACTTTCGGTGGAGCGTTGGAAAAGCATCTGGAAACAACATTCCTAACCACAGATGGTGTGAACTGAAAAGTTATATGCTCAGAGTAAATGATTGATTGTATTCAATTAGATAAATTACCATTTTTGTCGATGAAATTAAAAGCATTTTTATTTGAGGTTGAATAAAAAGCCGGCAAGCAAAATATAAAAGAATCACGATGCAGAGTGCAGACAGTTCAGTTGCGAGTTGTCGTTGTCGTTGTGAAATTAATTGAAAATTTGAATGTCAAGTTGACATTTGAGTGTGGAACGTAGATGTGTTCATAAATGCAGTTTTTGTATGTGTAGCAAAGACACAAATCATTATGAACGACACCGTTTGTTTTTGCTAACGCCATCTGAGGGAGATAATTGACAAAACAATGCAAAACCACGGAACTTTTTTAGGGAAATAAATCCGATATGTCCCCTACTACACGATGATTCTTTGGGTTTGACTCTTTTCGAAATTTTGTAAGTGTAAAGGTTCTCCCAAGCCAACGCGAATTCGCAGCGAATCATTCACAATAGCTGCGTTTTTTTGCATGTCCATATGGAGTTTGTCGAAGAAAACGACATCGGGACATTTCAACATTTGTTTACCTTGCATTGGTCTGCCATTTTGTTTTGAATTATTTACCAACAAACATTTGACATCTCTATACAAATTATCGATAACATAACGACAATCGTAGTTTGGCATTACCATTTTTATCGGGACAAAAGTTAAAGGCAAACAGAGCGCGGTCCGACGGGACGGTCAATACTTTACCCGGAGGCCACACGAGCGAGTACTCGCTAGCGAGTTGGGTACATACATTAATTGTCAAATCACTCGCCACTCTACTCGCTTCTCAACTGGCTTCGAAAAAGGCAAGCCAGTTGGCTAGCGAGTAGGAAAAGTTTCGATGTATTAGTAACTCGCTAGCGATTACTCGCTCGTGTGGCCTCCGGGTTACTGGAAAATTAAGAACGCGACGGTCAAATTTTCTTTGTAAATTTTTACAAAGATCGCCGGACCGCGCTCTGTTTGACCAGGGCTTAACTCCAGTTAATTATCTGGACTTAGAACCTGTTGTTCAAACGTGGTTCAAATTTTGATCCGTGGTTCAAATATTTTTACTGGCTGATTTCGGCGAAATTACTGGGGTTCAGCGATGGTTCATGGTTCTAGTATGTTTTAGTAGCCAATTTAATGCCTGAACCATCGTTGAACTTCAGTTAATTCAACAAAGTCAGTGAGTTAAAATTGCTGAGCCACGAGTTAAATATTTGTACAACTGGCCCTTAGCTAACTCTATATGGACATAGTTGTTGTTGTATTTAACATGTAAATTGTTTCGCTTTGTTGTCCAGTTGTCAATTTGATTTGCCTACAAGCTGAAACGAACAGCTGTGATGGTTGGATTTGCAAAGTATTAGTGAAAAGCAGTGCAAAGCGCACACATAGAACCAACTAGACACTCAGCACATCATTCAGCACAGTTTTTTTTTGTTGCAGTTCACATCTATTCTTCGACACGAAATTAAATTACAAATACAACAATGTAAACAAATGGGTTTTGGAGGGTGAAACGTACGAAGGATTGGCTTCTTTATTTGATATGCTCTGGCTAGAACTATAATGCTCGGACGGGCACTTAAGTGGTCGGAAGAAAACAAGCGAATACACGGAAAGCATATGACGCGGCTATAATTGCGGAGTGGAAGATTTCGTCAAGTTTCGTTCAACTTTGGTCACTGTAAAACTGACATTTGGGGAATTAGGAATGCCAAAAAGAGATAGGTGGTAGTCACAGTACACAAATCTAAGGTATCTTACTGCGCAGGTTGTCAGTCGAAAATTAAAAATGGCTGTGAGCGTGAGGAAGAAAACACACGTAAAAACAACAACAAATTAAAATTAAAATTGTCAGAAATAAAAATGGCTGGGAGCGTGAGGACTTAAATAAACGCAAAAACAACAACAAATACTGACATTTGACACAAATTTTGATATACATATGCGCAGAAGAAACAAAAATCAAAACTCTATTGATATTACCTTTAATATGTGTACTGTGGGTGGTAATTATATCATGGGTGTGTTCTCCTTTTGCAGGTACGGAAAGCTATTTTTCGTTGGTTTTTAACATTAGCTTCAGTGCCCTTCCGACTATTATAGTTCTACCATAACATGCTGGCTTCACTAGACATGAGCCATGCTCGGCCTATGAATATATCCAGAAAAAAGCCAATGAAGGCAGAAAAATCCATGTCTTGACATGTCAAATAAAACCATCTATTGAACGCAACATGAACGTGCGTGTGAGTTTTTTCTGGGTTTCGTTGTATCTCGAGGTAGCTGTATATAAAAAAAAGTCTTTATACTGCCATCTGGAGTCTTCAGGGCGTGTATTATTGTAAAAGATATAAGTAGTGGTGACAGAGAAATGACACGACATGACATAATTTGCCCAGCGAGAAAACATCTGCTGATTGTTGATTGGATTGTGGTTGCGATGTTGGACATCTGTATGCCCTGTGACGCCGGGGTGTAAGGCTTTTCACTGTATATATATTAGCCCTGTTTTTTAGTGCATTTTTATCTTCGCTTAGAAAAAAGTAGCATGTTAAATACAACAACAATTTGGTATAACTCCGTATTGTTGTTGTATTTAACATGCTACATTTTTGCAAGCGAAGATAAAAATGCACTAAAAAACAGGGCTATTATTATAGTACTCTCATGGAACAGCATTTTGAGCTTCAGGTTCGGCTCGTTTTTGGGCTCGGTTGTGGCGCTGCTAACCACGGCGAATTGCTTCTGTCAGGGGGATAAGACAGAGAGGATTATATTTTTTTATTCTGAAAACAATAAGGGGGATAAGGGAGATGGGTGCGTCAGCTGTTAGTGTCATGGCAACGACAGAATGAGGTAGAGAAAATAAGTAAAATGTTCATACACGTATATGAAATTATACAATGGTGTTGTTTTTTTTTTATGAATTAATGAATACGTAGGTATATCTATAGATATAGGTACAATTATTTTCTTGCAAAAATTGAAATTCGAATTAAAATTTCCAATCTTGGTTTCAAAATCAATTTTCAAGTGTGTATCAATATAGATATTGATTAGCTCACGTATTTAATAAGATATGTGCTTTCTTAATATTTTTTATAGTGCATGCATTTATTTAGGTGTCCAATAAGGAGTTAGTTTTGTAAATTAAAATATTTAAAGGGGGGAAAAGGGGGTAAAACTAAGTGAAGGTCGAAAATCTATTTTCTAAACGGGAAGAGATAAAAAGTTGATTTTTTCACGTTTGATAGAAAATAAAATTCTAAGAAGGTTGTTAGACCAACATTTAATTCTAAAAAATCCCATTTAGAAGATATTAATTTTTGAAAAATGTAAATGTTAAAAAAGCTGTCTGACAAATGTCTTGCTGTTGACTAGTGGAACGTAGGATAAAAATAAAATTTATACTCGCGGAAAGCAGACAGAAAAAAAATTATCCATGTTTAAGCAATTTTTGATAAAGGTACATTTTCGTGCTTGATGGTTTTTTTAAAAACAATGTTTTTTTTTGGTGAGTTTTTAGAGGTTTTTAATTTTTAACTTTTTGAGGGGTGAAGAGAAAAACTTGATATTTTACTGAGTGGTAACTATTGTATATTCTAGTATCTGGTAAAAATTTCGATTTTCTAGAACATCGTTAAGTGGAGATATTTGAAATTTACGCTAGTTTCAAGCTCCATACGTTTCGATTTTCACTTTTCAAAACTCAAAAGTTAATGAAAAAATTCAGAATTATGAAAAATAATCTACTACATATTTGTACCTCCAACCATCTTCTAAAATAATGTTTGACAATGTTTAAGGATTAGTTCATCCCAAACGACACTATGTAGGTTTAATTGGCTTTCACAAAATCATTTTTAATTAAAAATTTAATAAAATGGGTTCACTAATAAATCTTCAACTTCAAAAGTTCTAAACGGATCTTCACGATTGAAGTCTTTAAATGCACTCTTTGAGATAGCCAACAAATTTGCAATAAAAAATTACCAACAGTAGGGAACAATTTTGAAGTAAAAATTATTTACATGAGTATACTTGCCCTACAATTTGTATATCTGTTCAACTAAATCTTTTTATTTCTCAAAAACGGCTACTACGATTATGATGAAATTTTTTCTGTATGCTAAAATTAGTTTGATCTACTACTAAATATTAAACAAAAATATACTTAATAAGGTAAAATTTTGAAAAAATTGGTTTAAAAAAAAATAATTCCTTTTTTTTCAAAATTTTAAGTTTGAAACTATTTTTTTTCTATCATTTACAAAAACAATTTTATTTTAACAGATTATTAAAGAATTAATTTTTGGCATTCAGAAAAGCTATTGCATGGTATTATAAGTGTTGCCGTTATTTTTTAATAATTTATTTTCTATTATAAGTCAATTTCTTTGAAAATTAACCCTCTCGCCTAAACGGGGGGAAATGGACCCTCCACCCAAAGTAATATATTTCTTATCTAGGCCCAACCTACACGCTCTAGACTTTTGTCGTACTTTTTCAAACAAAAATTTCAATTTAATAAGTAATTTAAGCAAATAACAAAGTTTTGAACTATATAAACTTTATTATCGACCACTATTATGTATTTATGATTCATTTTTATTAAGAATTTACCTACTTAATTTTATAGAAAATACCTCCCTACATAATTGAAAAACATTCCTCTCTATTAATTTCATTAAAAACATTTTTTTTAGTGGCACTGTGGTTATAGATATATTCTTCATAAATTTCTATTTTCCCAATTTACTAATGTCACTCATACAACCAAACCAAAAAAGTCCAATATAATCTCAATTTTCAAACAATACAACCATATTACGGAAAATTGATAAAGAAAAACCCACAAAATTGATGTTTTTCTTGTCTCCCTTGGACTCCCATAAATTTTGTAAGCGTTGTTCTCTATCTTCTTAAATTCGTTTAACCTTAATATTCATTCCTATTGCCTAAATTATCCGCTCATTCTCCCCGCTTCAATTCGCCGCTGCTGTAGTTCTGGTTCGCCGCTATAGAGGGAAACCAAATCGTTCCTCTTCATGATAGTACTATAATAAAATATACAGGGTGTCCTGTAAATAATGGATAACCTTGCAACTGGTTGTAGCAGGCCTTATGACCTTTCCAGAAAAAAATATAAAAAAAATATTTTCCCTGTGGTTACTATGTTATGATGTTTTTTCCAAAAGTTGTTAACAAGTACTACTTTCCTCAAATACGTGAACGCTATCAATAACCTCCAAATTTGGGTTGGACAAAGATTTTCTCTTTTGATGTGTAAGGGGGTTCAGTGCAAGTATAAAACTCGATTTTAGCTGTTGAAAGCCAAACCATTTGGCCACCATATTGGAAAACGAGTTCTAAAATGTTTTCCATGTTTTAAGTGCCCCCTCGAGCATTATAGTTCTAGCTTTAGTCTTGTCGCGCACATGCAACTTCTACCACAACAAAACAGTTTAGTCACAAGTTGAGCAATGACCGCACACATAAGCAACTTCACAAGCAATCGCAACGAAACTAACCAACACCAGACATAGTCCCGTCAATTTGTGCTCAAAAGGGCTCTTTGCGAGAAAATGGTGGGGTAGTTTTGATTTTATCCCTGCTTTATGTTTTCGGGGGTGCTGAATCCGAATCTGAGGTTCGCGAACAAAATTTCGTGACGCAATATGAAAAAAGCAAAAAATAGCTCAAATACTATCAGTAATTCGTGAATTGCATCAGAGTCCAATTGAAAGTAAAAATAATTTCCAACAAATCTCTGTTGAAGGGTTTTTCTGCGACAGCCCATTTAGACATAAGCGCTAGTTGCGATTTGACGTGTTTTCAATGTTTTTGAAAATCCACTCGAAAACACTAATTTACTACTTTGGGTGATATAATTTTAATGGTGGTTTTTGATGCGCTGAGTTCACGTTTTTGAGATATTCGAATCTGAAAATTAAAAAAAATGCGTTTTTGATGCAAACCTGGGGTTATATTATTTCTCGAGGTATTTTTTTTTCGAATTAATGCTTTTGGTAATTCCAAAGTAAGAACCTTTAACTTCGAGATTCTTTTTGAATCTTCCAAATACCTTCACTCAACTTTGAGAAAATCATTAACTAGTTGTTAGCCTTCGTCTTAATCTATATAATTTAAAAATACGCTAAGTTCATAAATTTCAAATAAGGCTTTCTTAGAGAGAAATGTGAATGGATTGTTGCAGAAAAACACCTTGAACCAAAATTTGTTTGAAATTGTATAAACTTCCAATTCACTGATAAGTAATTTTTGAAAAACCAACAGTTACCGAGTTATGGGCTAAAAACTAAAAACACTTTTTGCATCTTGCGTCACGAAATTTTTACCGCAAACCTCAGATTCGGATTCAGCACCCTAAAACGCAGGAAAAATTAAAAACTACCCCAAAATTTGCTCGCTTATAAGGGCCCTTTAAAAAACAAATTGACTGGATTATTAGCATTTTTTCAACTAAGGAAGTTTAAGACGAAGGCTAACAACTAATTAATGATTTTCTCAAAGATGATTGAAGGTATTTGGAAGATTGAAAAAGAATTTCAAGGTGAAATGTTTATACTTCAGAATGACTATAAAAAGTAATTCGAAAAAAATTACCTCGACAAATAATAGAACCCCAAATTTGCATCAAAACGCATTTTTTTCCATTTTTAGGTTCGAATATCTCAAAAACGTGACGTGCTAGACTAATTTCTAGGCCAGATTCTCCTGTAGTCCCTCGTGGCATAATGGTTAGTGCGTTATACTGTCATGCCGAAGGTCTCTGGGTTCGATTCCTAGCTGCTGCCACCCAAAAAACAGAAATGTTTTTCCCGAGGTACTGCCTCTTGCGAGGAACTGACAAATCCTCCATTATACTTGTCATGAAAAAGTGCTTCTCATCTAGCCGTTCGGACTCGCCCAAAAATTGTAGGTCCCCTCCATTCCTGCCAACATCACACAGGAATGGTTGAGAGTTGTAAGTCACTAGGCCCTGGTTCTCCACGAGCTGCTGCGCCACCAAATTTATTTTATTTTTTATTGCCTTTGTCCTATTCTTTTGCTAAGGAAATAAAAGAAAAAATACATTTGTTCTCTTTCGCATAGAGAACCTTATGTCACTTGGAAAGTATTCTTTATGACACAAACTGAAAAACTGATTTCGGGCAACCGTCCAGTTTGCAATGCAGGGCAGGGGCAGTGCAGTGGTGTTTCGTGGAAAGTGCACCTCCTTTTCTAGAAACAGGGCCTGCAAGTATAGCGGTTCAATTTTGAGCAGCAACATCTTTAGTTTTACCGATGACATTCTGAACCTATCTTCGAATTTTAAGTCACTTTTGAAATTTCGGTTGCTACTGACTTGCTAGATCTTCCTTTTCAAGTCACTCTCCGTGGAATATCACGTTTATTTTCATTATAACTGCTGAATAACACCTCATTTAACGTTTTAAAACAAATGTTTTAGTTTCAACACGGAAGAAGTTGGATACTATCAATAAAATAAAGCTGAGGTTTGGACGGTTTTCACTAATATGCGGAAATTACAGGCTACCTGAAACTTGCACAGATAATACAAGTAATTGCTAGTTATTTGTAGTATTAGTGACTATTATGAACCAGCATTATTGTATTACGAATGAAAATGTGCTGGTACTTTTGATTATAATACTTGTAGTTTGTACTTTTCTGCTGCTTCATTATGAAACGAAATTGAAACAAGTACAAACAAAACAACAAGACTAATAAATACGTCTGTGAAGTTATGTAGAAGGGCAACTTTCACCCACGCAAATGGGACCTTGACAGGAATTTGCAGTCTTTTGCAGTTATTTTTGCATTTCTATTCCCGATTTTGCAGTTCGCCAAATAAGGGTGTAATTGAGTGACCTGTTAACTTCACAGTGAAGTTAGCAGGTTACATGGTGTATCTCAGGAACCAAGCATGCTAGGAACTTGTAGTAAGGCTCTAAATTTGCAGTTTTTTTGCATTTGTTCAAAATTTGAAGTCCTCAATTTAAAAATTTCCCAAATTTGACTTCAATATGTAGTAAGTAGGTCACATCGTGTACCTCACGAATCAAGCATTCTAGGAACTTGCAGTAAGGCTCCAAATTTGCAGTTTTGTTTGCATTTCAACGATAGGCTAGGTCAAAATTTTGAAGTCCTTTTTTTGAAAAAAAAAAAAAAATCATACTGACCTGCTAACTTCACACTGAAGTTAGCAAGTCACATGTGTATCTCAGGAACCAGGCATTAGGTTAGGTTCAAAATTTGAAGTCCTCAATTTGAAAAACATTTCATACTGACCTGCTAACTTCACTGTGAAGCTCAGTATGAATTTAAAAAAAAAAGGAAAAAAACTGCAAATTCCTGTCAAGGTCCCATTTGCGTGGGTGAAAGTTTCCCTGCTAACTTCACAGACGTCTAATAAATAGTAATGCTTTGTACTTTATTATGAAGCAAGGCCCTGGACGTCCAGGAACGACTGCGTTATCTTCAAATAACTAAAATTGTCAGTACAGGGAAGATAGGATGTTTGCCTCAAAGTCTGGTTGCATTCACATTCACAGGGTTTCCATACCATGAGTTATAAATTTCCGCAAATCGAAGAACAATGTGCATATGGTAACCATGGATACCATTTCAAACATATTAAAAAAAAATCCATTTATCATTTTTCAACACACCACACCTTTTCAAATGAATATGATGACGTAGCCCTTTGTGAATGTTTCAAAACTTAGTGAGAATAACTTTCATTTTCTTAAAAACTAAAATCGTACAAATTTTAACTGCATTTTAAAGGTTTATTCAGAAATACAAACAAATAAAAGGGCGACAATCAAAACGACAACCCTTTTGGCTCTCACCTTCATAAATTTTGTTTTCAAAAGCTTCAAAGCCGAAAGTTCTTTCATAAAAACCACTGAAAAAGCTCTATTATATTGTTTCGACTTGGCAAATGCAACTCTGTTGGAATGTGATTTTTTTTTGTTTTATTTAAGGGAGTTTACGATCAGGATGCTTTTGACATTGAAAGAAGACAGTCATGTTGGAGCGTACAAAATGTTTCTAGGAATTACAACAACAATTATTCAGTGGGTTAGAACCTTTTTCAGTTTCAGATTTTATTATTTTAGAGTTGTGATGGTATACATAGGCATCACTGTTTTGAAAAAAGGTATACCTACGATTCTAATGCAAATTTAGGCAGGGATTAGATTTTAAATCAGAACTGTATTTTTCAACCTCTTCGCCTCCCTGTTTTCACATTAAGTTTGTACCTAATTATAGTTGCACGGTTATTTTTATAACACTCGAAATAATGGACAACCCTACAACTGGTTACAGCAGGTCTTATGACCTTTCCAGAAAAAATATAAAACAAATATTTTCCCAGTGGTTAATACGTTATGATGATGTTTTTTTTCAAAAATTGTTAACAAGTACTAATATACGTAGTACTACGACCATGAATGTACAATGTTTATTGCTTTTTATTTTTTTAATATTCTAGAATAACTGTTGTAATCGGTAGGTAGTAAAATTTAATACCCAGTAGTTATTGTATTGTTTTAATTATAATTTTTTTAAATTATTTTTTCAGTACAAATATTTGTTTTCAAAAAGTTTGACCACCTCTAAAAACTTCAAGTTGTAGAAGAACATGAATGGCCAATTACTTATAAAAGTTGTCTATTTAATTTACTTTCCAAAATGTTGTAACACATGCTTGTGCATACAAAAAATAACCAAGAAAATTTGTCATTAAAGCCTAGTTTACAGTTCCTGTGTGCAAAGAAAAACCTACGCAAATATTCTCGCATGTCAAAAATAATGGAGGTGAAAGGCAAAATTAATTGAATGTATGATTAGTTTACAGTTTCATGGCAAAAAAAAACATTGCTGTCGTGGAATGTCATGCAAAACAATGGACCGGCAATTGTTTTGCATGCTAAAAAAGTGTGGTGAATAAAAAAAATATTTTGGAGGGACGGTTTACACTTCCAAAAAAAAAATTTTTTTCACCTCAAGGCTTTATTAGCATGCAAATAGTTTTTGCATCCAAAAACATTTGTTTTTCCATTTTTAGGCCGATTGTTTATTAATTAAGGGTAAATTAATGCCTCAGTGGGTGGCTTAGGCCAAGGCAAACGTTTTTTGCCTTGAATATTATTCAATTTGATGCACAGAATAGATGGAAAATCGTTTTGAAAATTTTGATATTTTTTTCGCATGGGAACTATAAACTATGCTATAACCCTCCTATTTGGTTAGGATAAAGATTTTCTCCTTTGATGTAAGGGGTTTTATTTATTTTTTTTAATTTATTTTTATGTATTTAAACGAAATTTCCTAAAAACTGTAAGATATAATATCTTATAAGTTAGTCTTAAGCTAAGTTTAAACAATTAAAAACACCTTAAATAACTTCACTTGAGTCGGCACAAAATTTGTTTTCTTTTGTTAAAAAAAACCACTTTACATTTAACAAAGTAACAAAAAATAAACAGAAAACAAACGCGTAACTAACCTGAATGCATTTCGAAGCTTGTGCGCTTCATCATCAGCAATCACGACTAAACGTTGGGCATCAAGAATTAAGGAACTGTTTCTCCTGTTGGACTGTATAACACACAGCTATGGTCAAAGGTCACTTTTGCGAATTATACGTTGTTTTGGCAAATAATATTAAGTAGGCAAGATTCGATATTGCCGTTGTCTAAGTTGAGTGCGTTAGGGTCTTTTTGTATGAAGAAAGATTCGTATGCATCTAATCTCCTCTGGTGATGCATACGAATCTTTCTTCATACAAAAAGACCCTAACGCACTCAACTTAGACAACGGCAATATCGAATCTTGAAACCAAGCGGACGAGATGCAAAACCAGACAGTCTGTCATATTTTCTTAACCCGTACACATAGCGCACAGTACTATTAAAAGCGATAATGAGCTGTCTTTTGCTTACAAAGTTGCAGTTACAGTAAATTTCATATCCATAAATCAATATCGGAATAAAAAGAGTTTTTGCCAGCAATAAACGGGTGTTCTCCGGTGTAAAAGACTGAGTTACCCATAATGTACGCAGTACACCATACACTTTTCCAACTAGAGAATTAATATGGTTATCCCAAGTCAGGAAACGATTAAATGTCACTCTGAGGTTTTTCGCCGTTTCCACATATTTGATAGGAGCATTGCTCAACACGATGGAAGGAAAATAAGAAAGATCTATTTTATTTCTAGAAATAACCAGACATTTTGATTTCTTTGGGTTTAGAATAAGACCATTTGAATGAGACCAATCTTCAATTCTTTTAAAGTCTTCATTGACACATAAAGCACCATGCTCAATACTGCCTGAACAGAATGCAAGACGCAGCTGGAATAGATGTCAAAAATGCTGCAGTAGATGTCAAAAATGCTGCAGTAAAAGTTAAAAATTGTTCAACTCTTGCAGCTCCGGCTGCAGCGTTTTTGACATCTATTCGAGCTCCGTCGTGCATTCTGTTCAGGCAGATAAGCCCGAGGGGGCAGTTTAAATAAAGTTGGACATCATCTGCGTACATATGGGAGGAACAGTTCTCAGTTATAGTGGGAAGTTCATTTACGTAAATTGAAAATAAAAGAGGACCAAGAATGGACCCTTGGGGGACGCCAAAACATTAGGTAGGTTCAGTGCAAGTATAAAACTCGATTGTAGGTGTTGAAAGCCCCACCAGTTGGTCACCATATTGGAAAAGGAGTTCTAAAAAGTTTTTTGTGGTAACTTAAGTATCATAATAAAAACATAAATGATAAAAAATTGTCTTAAGTAGACTAATATCGAAACAACTCAGAATTATGACAGAAATTTGGTATTTAATGGTTAATGATTGACATTTGGTGGATTCAGTGATCAAGTTTTCATACATTTAAAATTGTAAATTACTATGTAAATAAGAGAAAACTTGCCAAGCAAATCCATCAAATTGCAATCAGTAATCATTAAATACCAAATTTCAAAATTTGGAGTTGTTTCGATATTACTCTACTTAAGATATTTGATATTTTAAGCTTCATGAACTTAAAACTTGGTATATATCTATTTAAGATTTCATTACTTTTTGTGGCTGACTTTTTACGCACAGGTTTTTTGTACATAAGAATTTAACTCTTTTTTTAATGTTTATGTCTTTGTTGTGATTTCACTCCTTTTTGCAAATATTTTATTTTTCCAGGTGAAAACCAAAACATACCACTCTACCAAATTTCATCATTCTACAACAACCAAAATTGCTTCATATAAATTGTAGCAATTCTGAGAAAGTGGATGGATGCCACGCCCCCTGAATGGAATATCTCATATTTAAATTCGGGGACACCCCTGAACAGATTCCATCAAGAAAATAAGTTCAGCAATAAATTGCACCCGCAATGTGAAGTTTACACGATAAAGATATATTTACAAAAAGTAGCAACTAACAAACTTACTGTGAAATTTGGTACAAAATGGATTTTGTCTGCATACATCTAAAATAAGAAAAAAAAATTATTAATACTTTGTATTTTACTTATTTGTTAAACTATTATATAAAAGAATAAATGTATAATTGCATAGGAAGTACATATGTTTGTTTTTGTATATATTTGTCAAGTATTGAGCATGGGGACGTATTTGCATTGTGTTTTGAATTTAATTCGCTAAGAAGCTAATCAAAGCCAGCTTTTTGTGGAAGAAAATAAAAATTTCCAAAAGTTATTGTTTATTCAATCCATTATTTTCGATCTAGATCTATTGATCAGAGATCACAGTTTATTATCTTGTACACGAGGCACTCTTTTCTGCCCAAGGACACTGATTTCTCATTTCTTTTTGAAGCCTAAAAGAAACAGTAGCACATACGATACATTGCGAAAGAATAGATGAATTTGATTCGTAGTTGAAACTGCAAAGAGAGCACAATTCACTATTATCCCAGGAAAATTAGACTTTCACTTCGAAAAAATTGGGACAAAGCTGATTTTTGTTGGAGTGGCTTATTATGACGTCTTAAGCATTTCCTGAAAAGTACCCTAAATTTGAGCGGGGCTAAATTTTGT
Organism: Dasysyrphus tricinctus; assembly: GCA_963921185.1. Lineage (NCBI taxonomy): Eukaryota > Metazoa > Arthropoda > Insecta > Diptera > Syrphidae > Dasysyrphus > Dasysyrphus tricinctus. Next base: position 15,969,821 of record OY992533.1, on the reverse strand, counting down.
AGGGGGGGTGAAAGGGGTTGAAGTTCAGTTTTTTGGGAATGTTCCTAAACTATCGGTTTTATTGAAAAAATGTGAAGGCAAAAATTAAAGCTTATGTTATTCTACACAAAAAATGTTAACATACTTTTTTTCGTAGAATCAATAGTTTCAGAGAAAAACGTTCAATAACTTCATGGTGCAGTGAGGTCCAAAAAATTTATAAAATGTTCGCTTATCGCTGGACAAATTTTGTTTTGTGATTTATGTTCAAGTACAACTCCTTATTGTAAAATCAAGTTTTTGGGGTATTATTTATTTATTTCAATTCGTTAAATGCTAACGTGAACAATACTTATACATATTACTTAAAAACTAATATATATTACAAGTTATTAAAGAACATAGTTTTGAATTTAATGCATTTAAGGTTATCATTTACGGACTCTATACAAAAGTAAAATTTATTAAATATTGCAATCAATTGATTAAGGGGGCTATTTGCACCATAGTTTGATCTACTGAATATATGGCCTAATGGTTGCTGTAATCTTATACTTGTACAACTAAAACTGAAATTAAAACGACTTAGAACCGATGAAGATGATATTAACCCATTAATAATACCAACTATGAAACAAAACTGCAAATACTGCCTATGATTAGTGAGTGAAGGAAGATTTATTAAAGCCAGTCTTTGAGAATAAGGAGGAAGCATATTTTCATGTGACCATGGAAGAAAACGAAGGCAGAAACGCGAAAACCTTCTTTGAATTGCTTCAAGTCTGTTTATATGAATGGAGTAGTGAGGTGCCCAGACTACACAACTATATTCAAGTATTGGTCTCACAAATGAAACAAAGAGAAGCTTAAGAACGTAAGGGTCACGGAAATCGCGACCGAATCTCTTTATGAATCCTAGGATCTTATTAGCTTTTTTAACTATGTAGTTTAAATGATCATTAAAAGTTAACTTAGGATCAAGAATAACTCCTAAGTCAGAGAACAAGGAGACTTTACTGAATCAAATGTGTAGTTAAAAATCAACGGAACTTTTTTGCGTGTAAAACTCATGGTTTTACACTTGTCAACATTTAAAACAAGACTATTTTTACTGCACCATTCCCTAAATATTAATAAGTCTTCCTGCAAAAGTTGACAGTCAGAGGTAGACGTAATACTTTTGAAAAGCTTAATGTCATCAGCATAAATAAGGACAGATGAATTCTTAACGATTGAAGCCAAGTCATTTATAAATAAAATAAATAAAATTGGACCTAAATGGCTGCCCTGAGGGACGCCAGAATTGACAATAAATTGAATCGAACACTCATTACGAAATACAACACTATAAAGCCTATTTTTTAAATAAGATGAGATCCAATTTAAGAAATTGTTATTAAAACCTTGATTGTTAAGCTTTAAAATTAATTTATTATGACACAATTTGTCAAAGGCTTTACTAAAATCGGTAAATACACAATCGACTTATCCACGTTTTTCAAAAACATCTAAACTAAAAGATGTGAAATTAAATAGATTAGTAACAGTAGATTTCTTTTTGACGAAGCCATGCTGATTATCACATATAATTGAAGTACAGTGAAAGGAAGGGGTGGTAGGGGAAAGGGAATGGCCACCATCTTGAAAGCACGGTTGATTTTGTTTTTGTTTAATAACTCGTTGAAATTGCGTTTTTTCAAAAAAATGACTTAGGGACGGATTTTAGATTTTTTTGTCTAATTTTCCTGGGCTATATGATGGAATTGGTTGGAAAATTAGTTGATGTTACAGAGGTAGAGAAAATGCTGATAAAAAAGGGCCAAGTTGCTAGCTGCTATCGAATTTTAATATCTAAAAAGATACAACAAAAATATCTATACAATTTTATCCCTTGAGTAATCTATTTCAATAAGAACTATAGTTGATAGATTTGGGCATTAAGCGGAACCCACCTGGAAAATTGCAAGTTTTTTCCGAGGTTAATCCAGGTGCTGGAAAGTTTTCCGTAGTTGAGGGAAACTTGTCAAATGAGGTTCTTGCTAGTACAAACTTGTTGGGTAAGTTTTGATATCCTACCAGAATTTCTCCGTACGTGACAAAAACAAATAGTATAAACTATATGATGGGTGCTATACCCATAGTAACATTTTATGAATAACTTAAGTGTATATGTGGTGACCTGTCACTGTCAGTAAAGATTTGTAAATTAAATATATTTGGACTTGATACAGTATACAATCTTTCAGTCTTAGGATATCCGTCGAACAGAACGGATGTGTCACAGTTAGAGATATCCGTCAGTCTTGGGATATCCATCAAGCAAAACGCACGCGTCAGTGTGCAGGGAGTCGTAGAACAGCCGTCGGACTAGGCAAACGCAACGGGACGAACCCAGGCTACTACAGTATACATAGACATTTTCGACATTGAAAATCATGCATTCCGACAAAAAAGTCCTTAGTTGAGCCTATTACCCTGCTCATGCGAAACCAAAAATCCCATACAAAATGACAGCGAAATCATAAACGAAAAATTTAGTTCTGCTTTTCGTCCTATAGTGTGAGTTGACGAGCGAAATTGACTATTGTAGCAGATTATTTGGAAAAGTCTGCACTCTTTTTCTCTTTTTCGCACACAATTAATTACCTAGACTATTTAATGTGTGTGAAAAAATGACATTTGTGTTCCGTGTTTATTTTTGCTTTGTTTTTTTTTTGCATTTGTATTTGTTTTAATTTTTGTAATTTGTGCAACTGTGAATTAATTTGTTTCCGCTTCGTTTTCGTAAGCATTTCGTTGTCTTGTTGAAGACCAACTACAAATTTCGATTCGCATCAACTAGGCTTAAACAAAAATCTCAAAAATCCTATCTTTATAGGTACTATAGTTACAGTAACTCTATTATCTGTGATGGTATTTTTTCAGAGCCACGTAGGGGGGGGGGGAGGGGGGTTGCATTAAGAATGGTTTCGTTATTTCTTGGACAAAATATGTGCTCGGGAAAGGCGAATTAAGTATTTTGTTCTTGAATCTCATACAGTAAGGGCGGTATTCACCGATCGCTCATAGTTTAAGAGCATGGTATAAAAATACAAGGTATGTTGTATATGAGATGAAGGGTCGCGATATTTTGTTTTGTGTGACGTCATAGCGAGAGTTCCCAACACATATCTCTAAAAAATAAATTATTTATTATTTTACTTGAAATTTAACAAAAAATGATTTCAAAACATAAATAATTTATTGTTTTACTTTGAGTTTTAATAACGAACAGCTTAAAAAAAAAACAAAAATGAGTGTCGCACGCACACATATACTCCCTTCGAGCAAATTCACTCACCCGCTTTCTCGGTACGTTTTGGATCCATAAAAAAATGAAATTCCATGTGACTTCGGAGATTTTATTTATTTTCGCACCAATTTTTTTTTTTCATTTTTGTAAATCACGCATTAAAGACCATTGTTTGTTTAGTTTTTGGTTAATAATACAAACTAAATTCAATTGTAATCTGTTTTATCCTTCCTCATTTACTTAAAGGGTTAAACTCAAGGGTTAAGTTAAGATGAAACTTTCAAACATTTTAGATTTTAAGGGCTGCATTCACCGAGTGCTCATAAACGGCTCCTAAATTTATGAGGCTCATACCTAAAATAATATTCGTGCTATTCACCAACCACTCATAGCTCTTTTTCTAAGTCCGAAAATGAGAACAACTCTATCTTCACCATGCACCCCCAAACTGGGAAGTCTAACTGTTTTCGAAAATGACTTTTTAAGCAAATTCACTTACCGCACTTTTTCGGTACTTCTTGGATCCTTAAAAAAAGTTACCCTCGGCATTTGTTTGTTCCTTGTCTGCGGATGTAGGTAGGTAGAACTCGGTAGGAATAATTTCTTTAAATACTTTTTGCTTCGATATTTGGTAGGTGTGGTATATTTTGTATCTCACAATACATGCGCAAGTGGATCAACGGTAAGGTAGGGTAAGACCGCACTCGACGGAACTTCTTCAGTGGAGTTGCGTGACACTGCGCATCACTCTACAGCACTTTTTTGACGTACCGCACTCGATCTGGAGCTACCCGATAGTACATATATCCGTCACTATCCTTGAAGGAAATTAGCATGAAAATAACACCGCACTCGACGGAACTGCACCGCAATATATTTCTTGTATGAGCTATATCACACTAAGCGATAACTGAGCTTCACGGTGCAACACTATGGGAAAAAGTTGATAATCTGACCAATTTGGTCGTGGCCTGATGTTTTTGTTTCGTTTTTCTGTGCCAGGTAGGATGTGGGAAGTAGAACTTACATTTTAAGAATATTTCGTGTAAAAAAGCATTACTCTTTAATTGATGAGTGAAGCCAATATGTACTATCGGGTAGCTCCAGATCGAGTGCGGTACGTCAAAAAAGTGCTGTAGAGTGATGCGCAGTGTCACGCAACTCCACTGAAGAAGTTCCGTCGAGTGCGGTCTTACCCTACCTTACCGTTGATCCACTTGCGCATGTATTGTTTTATTATTAAAATCTAAAATGTTTGAAAGTTTCATCTTAACTTAACCCTTGAGTCTAAAATGGTGAAATTAATCACGATATTGATGAAATTCTGTAAAAATACTGCAACGCTATCTAGTGGTTAAAAGGTTATCAGAGGATTTTTTTCAGCATCTGTAAACTGCAAGGTTAAACTGCTAGAAAAAGTTCCTTCAAGCATCTGAATCCTGAATCTATTATAATCTTGGGTCATTGGCTTCATCAGCAACACTACTTGACTTGAGAATGTAAATCATAGAGTTCCAACTATTTGCATCTGTTACACCTCCACCTCCAGATCCACTCCTTAACACCTTGACCCAAATTCCGAACACCAAAACTTAGTAGACAGTCTGAATATGGCAATACATCCATAATATTAACAACAAAAAAATCACGAAGCCAAACTAACCAACCTCCCCACCCCCTCTCTAGCCATCCCATCAAAACACAACCATCTGTCTTTATAGTAATGGAAAAATTTGAAGGTAAAACTTGGACTCGAAACTTTTGCTGAAAACAAAGAAAAATAAAAAAAAAATAAAATTCTTTCACCAACTTCCCGGCCATAGCTTGTATTGTATGAAAGCAGCCCAGCTCGTAACAGGAACGAACCAAAAAAAAATATACTCCAAATCAACATCATTACAAAAAAGGCTCGTCTCACTTCGAAATATAAAAGAACACCCTCCCGCCTCTGCCGCCACCACTCCGCCCTTTAGCCCTTACGAGGGTGATTGATTGCAAGGCAAACTTTTTCAAGGGTAAGACTGCTGCGTATATACGTAACGTATACAGCTCCCATTTTGTTTAGAATCCATCCGGAATACCGATATCCTGGCATCTACGACCAACGTGCTATAGCGAGCGTGATACTACTGGTGGTTGATTTAAAGGTCCTGTAACTGTTATGCAGGATAATACCCTGTGTGTAGAAAACATTATTATTATTATATACGTACTCACACTCCAACACACTTGATTAAGACGGAGTTTTTTTCCGGTGCCATTCTGTTGCACGTTTGACAATAGGAAATAGTTCAAAGCTTCTTTTTTTTAGATCGGAGTGGAGCCATGTAACTTGACACCAAACAAATTTTTTAAAACATATACGCTTCGAACTATAAATTTGCTTTATTAAGGGTATAAGCCATCATCGTTGGTTTCTTTTCGAATCATAAGTTTTTTTGACACTGACAGCTCTTGTGCGCTCAAAAAATTAACATAAATTCAGTATTACATATTGGTGTTGGGTATCCTTTCTAGTTGATAACATAAATATATTACGTCATGCTTTCATGGACCGTTAATCCCATCTTCGCTACTTTCTCAAATCTCACAAAAGTGAGTAAATGGACGGATTTTTGAAAGGTTATGCCACTAGTGTTTGGCGCGAGAGTTTTGCACTATTCTTTAAAGAACAATCTCAAAATCTTCAACGATCATCACGACCAAAATAGCCGATGAGAAAAAAATTGATAAATTCACTAATTCTGAATCTAATTTTCAACATTTTATATCAAAAATCATTTTTGACATGAAAGGTTTGGATGAGATCTTTTTGACCTCGATAGAACATCTTGCATTCTCCATCATCATCCTGTTCAAACCGACGAGTTTGGTAGAGCTTATAAAGCTAGAATTTTTCCTTAATAGCTCGTCTGTATGCTGTCATACGCGATCTTTAATTCTATGGAAAGTTGCGGTACGTGTCGAATTGAAGTTCTTTGGTTTTTTCGATGACTTACGCAATGTGAACGTTTAGTCAATGGTGGACTTTAATAGCCTACGACCAGACTGATATGGACTTATAGGGTTGCTGACGAACGGCTTCAGACGTTTACAAAATACGGCAGAAAAGATCTTGTACGCCATGTTAGGCAGACTAAAGTTCCGAAGTTCTACTTTCTTGAGGATCGATCAAACAATGCTGCGATCCATTCATGGACATGCTTTTCTCCAAACTTTCTTATCTCATGCTCCTTCTTTTTCATATTGAGAAACCTGTGTTCATATATACTTCTGCTCATGAAGCTCTAGTTGCTTCTATACAGCGCCACTCTACCTCTTAGGCTATATACTTGCCGGCAGCCATCATCAACCCAGGAGCTTCGTTGTAGTCGGCTTCTTGGTAATGTTTCCAATGGTTATCAATATTTGAGGATGTCTTAGAACTCTTTTTTTGGCTCAGATCGTTATATTTGCTACAACGAGGCAGAGGTTTGAGCCAATGTTGAAAAAGCATGTTTGTAAGTAGATTTGTGAGTTTGACAATATGAGGAAGTTCAAATCAGTCTCTGAAATCTAAACACCCCGACTTCACAGGGCATACAGATGTCCAACATCACAATCCAATCAGCAGTTTTTTTCTCGCTGGGCAATTTATGTCATGTCGTTTCATTTCCCTCTCACCACCACTACTATCTTTTGCTATAATACACGCCCTTTAGACTCCAGATAACAGTAAAGATACTTTTTTAATATCCAGCTACCTCGAAATACAACGAAAACCAGAAAAAAACTCACACGCAAATCAAACTTCAAATCTCATGGTCAAGCTTTGATCAGCGTTCACGTCGTGTTCAAAAGTTGGTTTTCCTTACATGTCGTCGACAAGACATGGATTTTTCAGCTTCCATTGGTTTTTTCTGGATATGTTCATAGTCGGAGCATGGCTCATGTCTGGTGGAGCCAGCATTTTAACAGTTTTTACCGACGATGCAACTGATGGTGACGTTACACTGGAAGCAACCATCAACCGGTTGAGCCGTTTCAGTAGGTACATCACTTACTTCAACGGATTGCACTATTGCCATCAAAAAGTCTCTTGGAGTATGAACTTTTCAGACAAAAAAAAAACACTTCAAAAGGAATAGAAAAACGACTTTAATCAAATGACTCAGAGGGTAGGTATATCCGTACCAGAAAAACGTTGGTATTCGCAAGGGACATCACTTGTGTTTTGTTGTGCGTTTCCCTGGGTTGTTTAGAAGTTCCTCGCAGAGGCCAACTTAACAAGGTCTATACTGTCTAAGCAGATGAAATGCAATTCGAATAATTGAAAAAGCTGTCAGCAACCACGGTCTTAGTCAGAGGGTGTTTTTGTTGCTTTTCTCTCAAAAAGGCCTCCACTTAGTTGGAACCCTTTTGGTCAGCTCCAGCATCAAAGAGTCTTTAGAAACCTTGGTTATATTGTGAAAAGTGACAATAAATGTTTATTGGGTTCCGCATTCATTTTGTTCGGTTTGCTGCGTGCACATTATACAACCCTTAAAAAAAAACATGACCATAACCCAAAACCATAACCCACACCTGGCCACAGTCCAGGACAAGAAGGCAGGTGTTATAGCTCTTTATGGCTGGCCGTCAGGCCGTTAGGCCGTCAGGCAGGGAGCTTTCTGTGTCGGTGTGGTTATAAATTTGTTCAGTCGTTTTTCCTTTATTGAGCACTTGTAGCTCATTTTATCTCCTACTTCTCCATCTCTGGACAATTTCTCTTCTCTTTCTCCAGGGAGATGACCCAGAATATGGACGGCTGTCATAGTCCATAGCTCAATGTACATACATACATACACATGCACATACTCGTACTGCACATACATACATAAATATCAATCCAAAAACGATGGAAGTTTCGGGATATAGGGTATACAATACAATTGTTTGTATTATATTCTGGATAAACTGACATGGTTGCGGAGGGAGGAAGACGATAGGAAAGGGGGCGTAATGTGCAATGTGTATGTATGATGGATTGTCTGTCTGTATATTGTATGCCGGTGAATTAAATTGGTCAAAATGAAACATCGGGTAGGAAAAGTGGGATCATTGAATGGCATTTATGAGGAGTCAGTGAGGGGTGGCTGGAGGGAGAGGGGTGGGGGTTAGTTCATTTGGATGGAATATTGAAGCGAGGAATGAGTTTAAGCACAAAATGTGTAGCAGTGTGCTTAAATTTGCAGCTACAGCTACATATAGGCCCGGTTGATTGGAGTGCATATTTTGATTGAAATGATATTTAAGCTTTAATGTTAAAGAGTTGAAATTTACCCTATTACTACGACCGACCGACAGTGTAATATTTTTTTGATTACATTTACATACAAAATGCTTTATTTTTGGTAGATAAATTTATTTTGGGTATCTATAAAAGCGTAATTATGTACAATAAACAATGTGAAATGTTAACATATACAAACACGCATATTTCAATTAGATGAAAATCAATTTTTGTTTCAAGGGGATACGGGTGAAAGGGTAGAAATACTTCCTATTGTCCCTGCTTACATTAAGTCCATAGGAAACTTCGATTCCCGAAGTGTAGTAGAAACAGAACTGTTATGGGACAGTGAATCACTTCCTTGAAATAAATTAAAGCTCACGTTTAAACAAGGTAATATTTTAATATAAAGTGACCCTTTGTAGATAATATTCTTGGATTCGGCGATCTATATACACATTCAGCCTTATTGTGAGTTTCATCCAAACAACATTCCACCGCAAATATTGACATTTCACTTTCGCCTATTGTGAGTTTCAGACGAAAAATGTTTAATGTTCGGAAGCTCCCATTATTATGAGAACTCTACAATTCGTTTCGGGCCAAAAGTATCGTAATTAAGAGCTAATTCACTAATTTTTTGACGGCAAACGAAAGAAAAACAAAAGTCCTATCTCATTGCGGCCACGCAAAAATTGGATGCCAACTGATAAAAAAAAGATTGCATGGCGCAACCGCTCGTGGAGAACCAGGGCGTAGTGAATTACAACTTTCAACCATTCCTGTGTACGTGTTGTTGGCAGGAATCATGACAAGTATAATCTTGGAGGATTTGCCAGTTCCTCGCAAGAGGCAGTACCTCGGATAAAACATTTCTGTTTTTAGGTGGCACTGCTGGGAATCGAACCCACACCTTCGGCATGACAGTCCTACGCACTAACCATCATGCCACGAGGTACTACGGGTGCCAACTGATAGCTTTAGTCCAAACATTTACGAAACCACTGGTCGGACAAGGGACAAACCTTTTCTGGTCGCAATGGTTAGAAAACGCAGTTTTTAGGTTGCCTTTTTCGCTAAATGTACCTATAATACATATAAGCAACTTCCATAAATGTGGTATCGAATGGAAGCTAAGACTGTCGTCTACACGATACCAATGATCGGACAAACTTTTTTTGACTGTTGCCACGAGTCCGACCACTTTTCTAAAATTTTATATGATTTTACTTAGTTTTCCCTACTGGAAAACGCAGTGTTAAGAAAAAACGATTGTTTTTTATATGGTCGGACTGGTCGCACAGCCTGTCCGACCATTGGTATCGTGTAGACGACAGCCTTAGCTATCATTTGATACCCCATTTATAGAAGTTGCTTTTATTAATTGTGTTTTTTTTTGTATGTCCGAATAAAATTGTGTGACAAAAAAAACGACACCAAAGCAAAATAATTTACAAGTTAAATACAACAACAACTATGTCCATATACAGAGTTAGCTAAGTCCAGATAATTAACTGGAGTTAACTTTTGTCCTGATAAAAACGGTAATGCCAAACTACGATTGTCGTTGTGTTATCGATAGTTTATACAGAAATGTTAAATGTTTGTTGCTAAGATAATTCAAAACAAAATGGCGGACCAATGCAAAAGGTAAATAAAATTAAATTGGGTGGCGCAACAGCTCGTGGAGAACCAGGGCCTAGTGACTTACAACTCTCAACCATTCCTGTGTGCGCGTTTGTTGGCAGGAATGGAGGGGACCTACAGTTTTTTGCCGAGTCCGAACGGCTAAATGAGAAGCACTTTTTCATGACAAGTATACTCTTGGAGGATTTGTCAGTTCCTCGCAAGAGGCAGTACCTCGAATAAAACATTTCTGTTTTTAGGTGGCACGGCTGGGACTCGAACCCACGCCTTTGGCATGACAGTCCTACGCACTAACCATCATGCCACGAGGTACTACGATGCAAAAGGTAAACAATTGTTGAAATGTAGCGATGTCGTTTCTTTTTCACCAAACTCCATATGGACATGCAAAAAAACGCAGTTATTATTGGCGCAGTTATCGGAAAATGCAACCTGAAAAGTGCAACAACATTTTTTAGTTTACATTTCATTTCAATTTTCAATTTTTTGTTTTGAAAATTAGAGAGATAGTCCAGGAAACTAACCGTCGCGTCAGTCAGATTCCTCATTATGGCTATTTTATATGTATTTTATTGGATATGAAAATATTTATTTGCCAGCGTTAGGGTGCCAGAAAATCTATCCACTACCAATTTGTCGATCATTTAAGAAACCTTGCAGAGTTTACGTCAGCTTGATTCAAGGAATGAACTCGTTTTCTATATTTCCCATCTATTTGAAGAGAGAAATGTGTGTTTTTACTGGTATTAAAATTTCCGAGTCGAGTTTTAGTGTAACGAAAAACCAAACGTGACGAAACGTTGATGCCATTATGTGGCTAAGTGGTGGAAGGATGAGAGCTAAAATTTCTATTGATAATCTAATATTTTGTAGTGGAATAAAAAAATATGAATTATAGGAGATACAAGAGGAAGAAATTGCTCTTACGCCTATTTTTTATTTTTACTTGCGATACATAATGTATTTAATAATAGATAGTACTATATTCTATGGCAAGTTATGCATTTGTAGAAAAATCTGAAACGAAGTTGATCAAAAATTGACATTACGATGGTAGGGAAGGCGAAAAAAGTATCTGGCAACTCTTTTTGTCCGTTCGGCTATAGCATAAACAACTCGATCTTGAAACTTGGTACAAAGCGTTTATGGGTCATTTCCCCCATAGGTTGTTTTTAGTTTTTATTTACTTCGACAAAAAATACCATAAAATTTGTTTGCAATTTTACAAACTTTTAATTTCTCAAAAATGGCACGACAACAGCTCCACAACTTAACGAAAATCAATAAATTACTTTAAGTAAGGGATACTTTTGAGGGGGAAACCATTTTTCATGGACCTCCCAAGGAACCATTTTTTGATTTTTCTCGAAATCGATATGACTTGTTTTATGTGCAAGCTTAAGTATAAATGTTATATACCAAAATTTAATGAAACTTTAAAAAATATTCGAAAATTTTTGTTTGAAAACTTAAAATTCCAAAAATCACATAGTCGATAGTTTTGAAAAAGTTTTTAACAAATTTTAAAATATTTAAATAAAATATTTTACTTTTTATATTTTGATGAATTTTTACAGTTTGCTATCTACTACCGAATATTAAAAAATGCACACTTACAGCAGTATTAATAAAAAAAATGGTATCCGCTCCCTAACACACATGTTAAGTGGTACAAGGATAGACAACTTATCCGTTTGATAATTTTTCTTATTAAAAAAGATATGATATCTTCCATACACGTGTGCGTGTATGTGTTAAGAAGTTATGAGTTCATTATACGCGGAATTTGGCGAGTTAGAGTTATCCGTACGTTGACACTAGTCACAGATTATTACACATTTGTTAATAAAAATTACAAGTTAACAAATGAGGTGATGAGAACCAAAACTCGCCATATCCAGAAGAAAATGGTAATTGTTAAATATCTTTTTAACGGAACTTTTAATAAGACAAAAAGATTTCAAAATCTATAATTGGATATAAAAAATTATTTTCTAACTACTCTCATTTAAAAGTTATTAAACAATTAAATTTGGTTAGGGAGAGTTTTTCTGAAATGGATATGGCTAGTTTTGGTTCTCATCAGCTCAAATGTATAAATGCAAGCACGTTGTTATTCGCCGTTTATTAATATAGGGGTTAGCAACTTTTAGCTCCTATAGAACAGTTTTTTTGGTTTTGAATTTTCTAAGAATCGGGTTTTAGTTAATTTTTGTATGTACTAATTTAAAATAAGTTGAAAAAACATTACATATCAAAATTCTCAAAAAAAAAAAAAAAAACATTTTTTTAAATTTAAATACTTTAATTTTTTTTGAAAACTCGATATCAAACTGCTTGAAATTTTTTTGTTTAATTCAATTTTTTTATGCATATTGATAAACACTTAAGATTTTTATAACAAAACTTGTCCTTCAAACTATTTTTAGAATTTTGTATATACAAAATTTGAAACCACTCCAAAGATAACAAAAAATATATTTTTCAACAAAACTGGGGTGGAAATGGCTTAGCTGATAGTCGTTGATATAGCTATCTCTATCAATAGGGAAATATAGAGAGAGCAATGGTCAAAACGACTACGACAGTCATTTATTTTAGCGATCAATACGGAAAAATTACAAACAAAAAACATTGAAATTGAATCTGTCTCGTAGGAAAAGAAAAAGAGTGCAGTGTGCAGCGTTTTGCCAAACGTGACAAAAGACATCGCATAAATGCCATCGCAGAATCCCGAATCCCAAAATTGAAATCCAAGAGTCTAACCTTCAGAACATATATTATGTAACGTTGTTGTTGTAAACGCACACGCAATTTCTAATACCAAAAACGGTACTAATTCATTCGAGATTCTACTAGCCTTCAAATGTACTTTTTGTAGGTAACGTTTATATTTGTTTTCATGCTTGTTTGTACTAGATGATTTTGATTTTCAAAATGGGTTGAAATGGTCTTTCTATATTATGAGCCTGATTACACGATTCGTTTTTTCGTTCGTTTCGTGTTTTGTCCTTTTGACACATTTGGTGAAGGGTGTAGAAATGTTGGGGAATGAAATAACGAAAGCACTTAAGATTTTTACGTTTATGATTTGACAAATGAGTAGAAGCGGGGAATGCTTATAAACTTTAAATCAATAAGATTACAAATTGTTTTTCATAATTAAATAGGTCTACATTTAAAAAAGAAGTGATTTATAAATATTTTTGATTATTATTAATGCCTATTTTCCAATAAATGAACATCAAATTTTTTGAAGCCAAAATCACGCTCTATATGTATGAGTAGCTACATATGCTTCAGGATTTTTGTACGTTCGAAATTTTTGCATTCAAGATTTTGTTTGTTATTTCGAAATTTCTGTCATACAAGATATATGCAAAAAGATGAGTTCAAGCAGTTTAGGTAGATCTCACGTGGTGAGCTTGATCTCACTGTGATGAGATGATCTCATATTGAAAGCTTCTACGTGTCCAGTTATAGCCATTCCACACTATCCCACTGAGTATTAACACATGTCAAAAAAGTGTGAAGAAATCATGCATAATAGTGTGGAAACAAAATATGAAATTTCATCACACACAACTTAACAGCGCATCTGACACGATTTGACATGTGTAAATACATGAAAATATTTGTTGGTTCTAAAACCATCACACTTTCTTTCCCACTTGGGCGTTTGAGGTTATTGTGAAACTGATTTTTGATGTAAGTGTGGAAGGAAAATATGAAAGTCAGTTACCTACATCACACAAATTTGGCAGTCGTATGAAATGTCTTCCCACTTTATTCTAACATGTTTTAATACTTTGTGGGATAGTGTAGAGGCACTTTTAGTGAATATTTTCATCAGTTCTACCGATTAGGGTGTATATATGTTAGAGGGAAGAACTTTAGCTTGTGGTTTTTTTGACATCACTCTAGTCCAGTGTTTTTCAAACTGTGGGTTGCGACCCCCTAGGGGGTCGCCAAGAATAACTGGAGGGGTCGCGGTCGCGGTCGCAAGCCATTAGGTACAAGGTACTAAAAAAAATAAGACACAATTTTTTTAGGAAGACGGGTGCAACTGTTTTTCTTTTATTACGTGTTCAAAACTTTCTTGTATGTTGAGGCGTTGACAATAAAAGCATTTTCCTATTGAGTTCACATAGCTATGAAGTGGTGAATGGTACTGACAATTTTAAAGCCTCTTTTACCAGTTCTAGATATTTTCCTCTTCTCTTGTTTTTATCCAGAAATTATCAATGGTTTTAACATTAAATTTAGAGCATACCATCTGCAGCTAAATCTATAAGATTTTCTGTCGTCTTTATCGATGAAAGATCGGCCAGATGGACTGATATATTCAAAGAAGGATTAAGTATCTACCTCTGTCCATTTTCACCTTCAGAATAGAGATCTGGAAAGTCACTTAATGGTTTTTCTCCTAACTATACAAACTTTCATGAGAGGAATGTGAGAGCGAAAATTTTCTGAACCATGAGAAAAGAATCATAAATTTTTTTTAACTCTGAACACAAACGAAGTTTTGCGAGGAGTTCTCTGAGTTTTTCTTTTGCGGTAGTAATATTTACTTGTCTCCCTTGGAGGCTCGTATTCAAGATGTTTAAGTGGGCAAAAAGATCAGCGAGAAATGATGATTTTAAAAGCCAAGTGGAACAGAAAAATGATTTGACTATCCAGATTTTGAATCTTGTACAAACATCAATAATTATTCAGCTTTTAATTCCAGAACAGCAGATTTTGGGTGTGATTGATAACAAAAAAGAAGTATAGCCATTGAAAGCTTCATTAAAGGCTTTTAAAAAAATCGAAGTCTTGTAGTCCACAACCGGGGCCTTAAAGATAAACCAGTGAATTGAAAAAAAATATATGAATGCAACTTCGAGGGAAATCGTGTTAGCCGAAATTGTTTTTCACCCTGCCCTAGATAAGCTCCCCGGATCGCATTTGAATGTTTAGTTCGCCCTGCCAGACCTTTAAAAAAAAAATCAGAATTCTAAGTGAAAAACGGTTTGTTTAATAGTCTGGCAGGGTGAACTATATACTCAAATGATCTCAGATTAAGTGATATGGGATCCGAGGATTTTATCTAGGGAGCGAAGAAATCCAATTTCGGCTAACACTATTACCCTCGAAGTTGCACTTATACTTTTTTTTTTTGGATTCACTGATTTATCTTTAAGGCCTCGGTTGTGCACTACAAGACCTCGATTTTTGGAATAGACTTTAATGAAGCATTAAATGCATATACATACTTCTTTTTTTGTTATCAATCACACCCAAAATCTGCTGTGAGAGCTCTTAATCTAAAAATACCTTTCCTTTTGACAACCATCTGAGCTCTGTTTGACAAAGAAGATTTTGATGGTCTCGATTCATGTCGCTTTTTAAATAACTGATAAAGTATTACTATTAAGAATGTGGGCGTGGGGGGTCGCCCGGATGTTTTTACCAACAAAGGGGTCGCGTACTCAAAAAGTTTGAAAAACACTGCTCTAGTCAAACAAATCAAGGCAAAAAATATTTTCCAGTATTGTTTAGTGTTTTTCGAAGAGCTCTATCTTTGTGATACATATAAGTGGTCGTATTGAGATGAAAGAAAAAAAGGTTTGTTTATTTCGCAGCCGTAAGAAATGACACGAGACAAAAATTTTCTATATTATAATTTTTGGAAGTGTAATTTTTGTTAAGTCAATCAAAATTTGATTAGATTTTTATTCAGCTTTAAATAACTTTTTTTTATGATACTGTACAATTTAGTTGTGCCTGAGATATCTAGATTTTAATAAATAAAGTTACCGTTAGTAAAAAAAAGTTCACAAAATGGAAAGTGGTTCAATAAATTAAAGGTATATTAATCTGAAAATCTGCACGCCGACGTTAATCATCTAATAAATATAAGCAAAAGGGCAAAAGATTTACCAAAAGACCATCACAAAAAGTCCTGCCCTGAAGGGATAAGGTAAAGTAAATTGTCCTTAAAATATCTTGAAGGGTTTTTTAGAACATATATTCAAGTTTTTAAAACTGTCTTCGAATTTCCTATGTTGTCATTACCTACATTAATATTAGGGATCAAAGATTGAAGTATGTTTTTTTGAGTAAAAGTCGGATATCTCAGGAAAAACAAAATTGTTCAACAACACACACTAAATCTGAATAGACAAGTTCTAACAACACATCGTAATTCTAATTTAAAAAATTGCTTAGAAGAACAAAAAACAATGATTTTTTTTACTCGAATCGGTAGTAAAATGGAGTTCGTAGATCGTAATAGGTTTAAAAACTGGTTGATAGAGCCGAAAACCGGCAATGTATGACAAGTACATATGATTGAATAAGAAAATCCAAGAAAGTGACACCCTTCAAACAATAAAAAAATAGAATGTTTTTCCTGTGCAATAACGGTACCTATGTATGTACCTTCAAAAAAATTATATGCAAATAAACCTAAATACAAGGAACATGAAGCTATAGAAAGTGTTTTAATTCATCTCAATACGGCCACTTATCACAAATATCTCTTAAAAAACACTAGACAAAACTAATTTTAATAATCTTAAGCAAGCCATACACGACAGAGCCAACGAGCCAAATGGCCTCGCACCGATTCAAAATCGGTCGTGTGTGGATAATACGACTTAATTTCAAACATAACACTTTCATTTCCGTTTTCAGAAGAAATTTCTTCTCCTACTCTTGCACAGAAATTACAATCACAACTATTTAAGATGAAGAGCTTTGAATCGATCTCATATTCATCGAATCAGAGCTGTTGAGAGGAACTCATTTTTTTTGCATATGAAACCGAGTCCGAGTTCGGTTCTGTTCGATCAATATCACCTGTGAGTTCAAGCTCGTTAGCTCGGACTCTGAGATGTTGCTCACCTTTTAGCATACGACCCAATTTAATGATGCCAATGTGCCCAGAAGTCAAGCCTTATGCTACATTTCCACATAACGCTAATCTGAGATTTAATAAGATTTACCGCAAATCTCCTTTAAATCTTGAAGATTTACCATACAAATTTATTTCGTTAATCTTGAAGATTAGAAATTAATCTTGTTAAATCTTCCTAGGACAAATACTTTTACAAATCGAACTAACCTATTCCCGTATGGCACTGAAGGATTCATTTATGGCTGAATTCAGTTCTTCACAGAGGAAACATTCTATCTCACTTCCTCTTTATGAGAAAAAAAAGCGCCATTTGCATTTTAAAAGAGGCTGTCAAAGTAAATCTTTTTTAAATCTTTTTGTGCGGTGGAAACACCAAATAGATTTATTAAATCTGAACCGAGATAATCCTCTGGTGGAAACATAGCATTACTTACTTATTCGGGATTTAGTCCATTCGAAATTTTGTCCATTCGGGATTTTGTCCATACGGGATTTTGACATTCGGGATTTTGGGTATTCGGGATTATGGCTCATTTTTTGCCATTCAGAATTTTCCGTTGGAAATAAATCCCGAAAACAACATCTCGTCAAGGACTTAGCAGTACCGTGTTGGTTACGGATGAGAATAAGATGGACTTTGACACCTTACTTGAGCATATAGATCTGCGTTGGCGAACCAATGGCACGCGGGCTATTGATGGCACGTCACAAAATAAACTGTGCACTGGGATTTTTTTCTTAGTAGTCACTAGACAACTAGCTCAAGACTGTATTGGAACGTCAGGCATTTTAAATTATTTTTTTTTAATGGCACGAGGTTCTAAAAAGGTTTGCCATCCCTGATCTAGATGGTGGCGGTAGTGTACCGGTTCCAAACCCAAATGAGCAATTTGCCACAACAAATTCCCGCATTCGCACCTGCTCATCCAGTTAAGCCGAGAAAGCATCATCAACCAAATCCCTAAAGAACTACAAAACAGTAGCTTTAGACGGCATTCCCACTGAGCTTTATCAATCAGCACCACAAATATTCGCGAAAATGCTACATCCATTAATAGCGCCGACATAAGAAGACGAAAGTTTTCCCGTAATGGAAAAAAAAGGATTGTCAAACTACCAAAAAAAGGAAATTTACGGATTGCGGAAACTCAAGGGGGACCTGTGTCGAAAATAATCTTGGAAGGAATCAAAGATCATCGGGATTTTGCTCTCGACATAGAGCAAGCGAGATTCCGGGCAGGCTCATTCTGCATGGATCAAATTAACAATTTAAGGATCAAAGTAGAGCAATGCGTGGAGTTCCGTTTCTGTTCCCCTCTCCATCGGTTCCTTATCGATATGGAAGAGGCTGACAGTTTGAATCGACATTTGTTTTGGTTAGCCTTACGCAGAAAGGTTTATCGCTATTATCAAAAAGATTCCGAACTAATTCTATCTAGATTTACGTAACCCAGAAGAGGAAGTACATTTATGTGAAAGCTGCAAGTATACATATACACGACATGACTTTTCACTACGTAGTGAAAACACACGGACTTGGGATTCCAATTTGAAACTATTTGAACTTTCACTAGCCAAACATTAAAATCGAACTACAAAGTAACACCTCCACCACCAGCCAAACCAACGAAATAAAACAATTGGTCTATTTTTGATTTGAAAAATAATAAATTGGATTTATTTTCTTTTGTTGTTGTTGCTTTTTGCTTGTATTTTTTTTTTCAACTATTTTTTATTTTTTTGTAATATCAAATAAATATTTTGTTTTGTTTAAATATAAAACTAGGTTTTGTTTTTTGTTTATAAATAAAATACTAATTTTTCACTTATAATTTGTTTTTTTATTATAACATATCTCTCAATATAATGTCTTTAAATATAATATATCATTTTTATTTAATACTAATATATTTATAATTAATATTTACAATTAAAAATTTAGCTATATCATCTTAATGGGCTTTAAGTTTGTTCTATTTACAATGCGTTTGCTTTAATTATTTTGTTTTTGTTCTTACTTTTTGTATAAATACAAACATAGTTTTAAGTTTTACATATTTAATTGAATTTGTTTTTGTTTATGTTTTGTTTTCATGTTTAGCATTTGAGTTTTGTTTTTACTACACAAAAAAGGAAAGAACGGACAATGAAGTGGGTATTTATTTTTTGTGGACTGCAAGATTGATTTCTTTTTTGGAATATTAAAACATAAATAATATTGCCATCATGTTTCATAAAAACAAATTTTGTAGATAATACTCTCAATTTAATTATAAATTTTATTAATACTTAATCTTCATTGTAACAATTTTTTTTGTAGAAAATTTTTGAATTAGAAGCAGAAGGACAATGCTAAACACAAAATATCAATTCGAAGTTAAACTTCGTTAAAATCGAAGTTAATATTTATATTTTTTAAGTTTTCACAACCTGAGCAATATTACAATTTTTTTGTATTGATTGAACAATAGTTTATCGGTTTTGTTTGTTTTGACAGTTAGAATGACAAACAATTCAATTCAGAAGGATGGTTATAAGGTCACCGCAATGAATGTCAGCAGCACTCAATTTTTTTGTTGAAGAAACCATTTAGACTGAGAGGACAGTTCAAAAACTTTTTATTTGTTTGCTTTTGGAACTGGAACTCGCTGTTCATTGCATTGAACCTACACAGGGCGGGTATGTTCATTAGGTAACTTAAAAGTTCAGTCTTACAACTGATACTAACTGCCAACCATTATGTGAGCCGGATGTTCCAGCTCGTTGTCGTGGACGGACGAATATCGTGACGCACTTAACGCCGATACTGGTGAGACGCTTTTAAACAGATCGTCTGAGGAGAGTTTACAGGAGGGCACCAGTTCGGTGAATTCGGATCCTAGGCCGAAATCCATGTCTAGGAATCCGTATTCCCAGGTAGATGCCGCAGCGGCCGCCGCAAATGATGACGCTGAAGATGAAGTCAAGGAGTAGGTTGATGATGATATCGTTGACAGAGTGGTAAAAGTTGTGGGCGTGCTGCTCGATAAAGGACTAGTCAATGATGACGATGAGGACACTGAACCATTGTTGTTATTGCTTTGCACTGAAGACGCCGTAAATGTACCACTGATTGAAACCGTCGATGAGTTTAGCGAGACGGGCGTTGCCGCTGGCGGACTGGTTGATGATGTGGCAGGTGGCAGGATTGTGAATAAGTCATTATTGTTCAGAGGATCTAGTGCAGACTGAGAGGATAAGCTCAATACAGAGCTCCAGTTGATGGAACGGTTTGAGTCATCTTCACCGTATCCTGAGTCATTATCACTAGATGTCGTTGTGCTTGAAATTGGTGTCACCGGGGTGGGTGCAACCGGACTGGGTGTGGCAGGAAAAGGTGTCGCTCTGCCAGACTGCGATTCCCGGAATGGGTAGTGATCATAGGGATGCAGCGAATCACCGTTGTTGCAGTGCGGGTGTTGCAGGTGCTGATGGTGTTGCTGCTGAGGGTGTTGTTGATGCGGATGCTGATGTGGCTGGTTGTTGAAGAGGCTAGATTTGGACATAGCGTTCATGTAGGGCGACTGTTGCGTGCAATCGCCGTTGCGGCTATCAGCTGGCTGCTGTTGACTATGGAACTGGTTGTGTTGATGCTGATGCTGCTGCTGCTGTTGTTGTTGCATTTGGTGGTAGTCCAGACTCGTTACTCTTGCACAACCCATGACTGGCGAATAATCTCCGCTCACATTATTTGACTGCTGCTGGTGCTGCAAGTTTTGCTGATGCTGCAGATGCTGCTGTTGCTGCTGCTGCTGGTGGTGGTGATGATGACTATTGTGGTGGTGGTGGTGGTGATGGCTACTTCCATGGTGAGGTACATGGTGATGCAGATGACTTTGATGTGGATGATGCGGATGGTTAAGATGATGTTGTTGCTGTTGTTGGTGCATTTCCTTCGCTTCTGATTCAATTTCCCTATCGATGTATTTTAATGTATTGCAAATAAGCACCGAGCGGTATAAGGATTGCTCAGAGACCTGACGGAAGCGGGACAGTTTGAACATAGAAAGATTGCGAATCTTCAGTCGAACATCCTTGTAACAGTTTTTATTCGTATTGCACCATGTGCCAGCGCGACCATCACAGCATCGTTTTAAGGGATGCCTTGCATCCATTCCATTGCTATTTCCACCCACCATTCCAACACCATTTTGATTGGACAAACTACTAAAGCTTGTAGGACTGCAGCCAAGCTCAAGGTACGATTTCCCATTCTCGGCACATCGAATCGTCTGCTGCGGAGGTGGATACGCTGCCTCAGGTGGCACATAAAATCCATTTTGACCCGCTGAGTTGCCCCACTGCGGTGCAAATCCGGCATTGGGCGCCATTCTTAAGTGTTGATTACCCGTTCGCGAGCAGTTTTGCTGCGGAAAGGGTTCCGAATAGTAGTTTGGTCTGGTATTATAACCATTGGCAGGAGAATAGTTACGTTGCATAGCAGCTGGATTGCCTCCTGCTCCAGGATTACCTGCAGCAGGACCACTTCCACCACTTCCGCTACTGGCTGGCGGGCACGGATGGTATCTCAATGGACAGTAAGTCGGAATGATACTTTCCTCTTCTTCATAGTCATCTTCAAAATCGTCATCATCATCGTCCATTTCATCCGTACTCAAAAGTGTCGTTGCCAATGTTGAACGCGTCGAAATACTACCCCATGGATCGCTAGGAACAGCAACCGCTTGCAGCTTCGAGATACAATCTACCGGCTCTGAGGTATGCCACGGCTCACATGGTACCGCTGCCACTACTTCTAATTTAGCAATGCTATCTTCACTCGACGACGATGATGTTGCGGAGTTTGTTGCTGTCATAGTAACCGGATTACCGTTGCTCGTTGCTCCTGTCATGAGCGCTGATGGAGCGCTATTAAAAACTTTATTCTCATCACAAGTAGCTGAGTTCTTGATTAAGTTTCCAGCTGCTCCTGCTGCTGGGGCAGAGCTATTCGTTGAAGAGGAATTTCCCATGATAATTGTTGTTGGTGCTACTGTTGATGTTTCATTGTTGTAATTATTGCTACAGGTATTGTTATTATTGTTAATCGTTGGTGTAGTGGTCGTCGTTGACCATCTACTGGTCTTCACTGGTGGCGGACAATTAGTATAAGCATTAGCATCTTTGCTATCAAATGTAATCTCATGTTTCCGCTTAGTAGCGGCTGTTGCTTGAAGACCCATTGCTGAATTAATCTGCAAAAAACAAACAAACAAAAAAACGATTTTTATAAATTTGAATTTGAATAAATGAAGAAGGAAAATAACGGCTAAAAAAGTCATGCCAAATTGCGCCAAAAATTTAAATAAAAATAAATGCAAATTGAAAAAAAAGCTCTCTCTCACTTTCACTACCATTTCACAAATAAATTATCAAGGGTGACATGCCACATGATAAATTTATTGATCCTCGTTCTTTTATACACACAAACTCGCAAACTCCCACACCCATACCAATATAAGTGTGCGAAATGTGTCTCGGTTGTTGTTGTTTTTTGTGTGTAAGATTTAATACATCTAATAAAAATAAATGAAGCAAGAATTTCCCGCCAGGCTTTTTGCCACCACAGACAATTCGTTTGGGAAAACGAAAATTGGAAGAAGGACCATAACGTCTCCAGCTCCTCTACGCTCAACGTTATGTCGTCGTACTTTAGATATACAATTTGATCCACAAGAGAGAAGCAACGACAAAAAATAAAAATAAAAAAAATGTTATCAACGAAATGGATAAGACTGCGAAGACGATGACGACCGAAGCAGGCAGTGGGAGCAATGGCAGCTCCAGCACCAACCAACAAGAATATAAACGAGGCAAAAAAATATTATCGAAGGATTCTTCTCTCCAAACCTACCCTCTTCCTCTGAATGAAAACGAAAATACGCAAAAGACAGGCTATACTACATATTTATTCGTATAAGATTCTGAATTGAAGAAGAAGGGTGGCAGGCAGCAGTGTGGGGATGAAGGCAAAAAAAATCAACAGAAAATAAAGTAAGTCCCTCTTCCTATCCCCATTTTTTCTTGTACTTTATTTTCTTATTTTTTTTTGCTGTGTCCTCGTTGAGGAAATTTCTTTCTTTAATATCGCCATCGTCTCTCTGATATTCTACCTACTAAAGTACAAGTCGACTCAAAGCCTGAAGAGGCAGGGGACGTCGAACCCATAATATCGTATAGGAGAGTAGAAAATAAGAAGACAGAAAACAACTCCCTTCAAAAACAACCCCATCCCACATTTATACACATCTATACCACGAGCAATTCCGTCCTAAATCCAACAAAGCACCATCATCCTACACGATGGTTGTCGTCGTTGTCGTCGTCGTCGACGTTGCTTCAACCCTCCATCTAGAATCGGTGAAAGGATCTACACCGAGGTCGTATTCTATCCACAGAGCACACAAATGTTCATTCCAAAATGGAAAAAGTAAAGAACAAAAAAGGAGGGTGAGGCTGACACAAATGCCCCTCTTCAATCCCAACCGCCCGTCTATCTAATGCCTTAGCATTTTATAAGAACGACAGTCATATACCGTCAGAATCCAGAATGTACAATGTGTACCCATGTGTCTCTATAGGGTAAAACGACCGTCGCCGACGACGATAAGGATGGGAACGACGAAGAGGCATCGCATGTTATACCGAACCAAACCCAACCAACATCCACCACTCTGAAGGGAAGGCACACCAGAATGGAATAGGGCGCCGAGCTACGAAATACATTTACTAAATTGAAAGAGGGTTGGCAGCAATGGTATTACAAACACAGGGCGAGAATACAAAAACCAAAAAAAAACACAGCAACTTGAAATGGGACTTAAAAAAAAACGAGGATGACGATGACGATGTAGAGGACTTCGACTATAGAACGACGACTACGACGTTTTATATTCACAGTACGGTTCTCGTTGCCAATATAAGGGTGAGTTTTTCTTTCTACTTCAATCCCATCTCCAGTTCTAGCAGGATGAAAAACTGAAGGCAACTCACTAAAAATGGAAAAAAAAATGGAAACACATTTCCCAACGCTATAGATATAATAAATACACAGCTACGGGTGGGCTATGCTTGATAGGTTTAGGTAGAGAGATACACAAGGACTCTTTCTACGGCTGCCTTTCTTCCTTTAATACCACTCCGGATTTTAAGGGAAAAAGGCAAAAAATCCATACCTAGATAAAAATACGGTAAGGAAGGTTTTTTCTTGTTGTGTTTTTTTTTTTCGTTGTCATCGTTAGTCGTTCGAGTCGAGTCCTTCTCTGGTAGTTTTTCCCTTCGAGAAGAGAGAAAAATTGGAAATCCTTCTTCACTTGGAGTGATTTTCTATAGAAACGACAATTCGTAGGATATATATATTTTTATTTGGAATCTTAAGAAAAAAATGGAAGATATAAGACAGGACGGGGATTGGGACTTGGGCTTGTGCTTGGAGTTCGAGCATTAAGTCCCGTCATCATTTTCGAGCAAAGGTTGTTCTTTTTTATTTCGGCACATTCTGTTTTCTTCATTTTTTTTTGATTCCAAGATCTTCGGCCCCATTCTACTCTAGAAGCTAAGAGTACTGGCTTTTCTTTGTAGACTGGAAAAATGTTCATTCCATGTCATATATACATAGATATATACACTACACAGCGAGAAACGACATCATCCATGGTTCATGTATGTTTTTTCTTATTTTATTTTATATGTTGGGTGGGTGTTTTTTTTTGTAATGTGTGTGTACGAAGCCAAAAGAAGTAGAAAGTTCACAAGAATCCATCCATTCGTTTTTGGGTGCCGACATTTCGGGGCCTTTTTCCCACTTGGATATCTTTTTGGTAAACTTCATTTTTTTTCATTTCCATTTTCTCCTTCTTCTCGTATACTTTTCTTCCACCCTAAATTGTATGTCAAATTTATTTTCGTTTCGTATACGTTTTTCCTATAGTTTGGGAATATAAAAAAAACTCCAATTATTTTAATGCGACCCACGATCTATTTTTGTCTTCTCCTCGCATTATTCTTCCAGTTCTGTATTTTTTTTTTATTTTCGTAATTTTTGAAGATATTTCTTTTTTATTTTCTTTTTTTTTCTAAAAGTATGTTGTTTAAATATACACATGCTCTTAAACGGAGATGCAACAATATTTATGTTGCAGAGATGTCAAAATATCATAAACAAATCTTAGAACAAAAAATATTCATTCGTTTTTTTTTTTTTTTGTTATTTATTGAATGACTCACGGGAGATATCATAGCATTGGTGTAGTCATACGCAGTCATGCGATAAAAATTCTCTGCACTTAGATTTTATATTCAATGAAAGTTTTGCGTTGTGTAGATGACACGAGTTGCTGGAAGTGGATTGTTTTTGTCTTTATAGTACTGATAGTTATTCGAATGAGTAAGCTATTGAATTGGTTCGAGGTACAGAGGTGTTTGTGTTTATATGAATGCGACATATTTTTAATATATAGCTTAATTGATAAATATGCAATGAAAGGGTACCTAGACGGGTGGCATTTAATCTGTTTTTATTTTTTTAATGGAACGCAACACAGGTGTATTCTAGAATTGAGGATGCTTAAACCCAAACAAAGACTGTTTTATTTTTTTAAGTCGTGTTTAATTTTTGAATGGCACACAAGGTCTATTCCTGTCTTAAGGACTTGCATTTCTTTTATGTTTTCTGTCAGTTTTCTAAACTTAATTCTTAATACACAATCGAATCACAAAAAAGTTTTTAACATGAAAATCAAAATCAAGAAATGGCGCCCAACGCTTTATCCTAACAGTCTATATTGCTTTTACTCTTTGAAATGAGGGTCTGAAGAGGTAACCTTAATTTGTAATTCTTATACGTAGTGCACAGAACTTAGTTTCTACGAAATAGAATAGACCACAAATAAGTTCCTGAAAATTCCAAACTTAAGAAATGGCGCCCAAAACAGGTCTCTATCTTTGTAACTCTTTTCGAATGGGGCCCTTAAGTGGTGTTTTGATTTCCGAAAAGCTTCAGCAGTGAACGCATTCAATAGCAAAATTACAGCAAGGAGATTAAATTGGAACCTATTGATCATAGCACCGTCGGAAAAAGAAGAACAGATCTTTACTGTTCCTTATGTTCTCCATTTTAATTTTCCAATTTTAGGAAATATATAACAATAAAAAATACCTAAGATGTCAGAACTTAACTCAAACTGGGGTTATTTGGATCTAAGAAACCGACTGTCAATTGATTTCTTTTCAAACAAAAACAATAAAAATAACACCCACAGCCAAGCAATTAACCTTGAACTCAAATTCTCATTATTACAACATTCATTTCATAAATCACGCGCCTTGCTCTGCTTAACTTCAAAGTGCTCATTAAAAGAAAACACTTGTGGCATGAATTCACTGAACTTACTTAACAAAAAACAAACACATTTTACTCCCATCTCCATTCTACACATCTACACCATTAATAAGCCATTAAAATCATTCCAATTGACATAGCACATAGACCAACAAAAAAAGTAAAACGTCATCCAACTCAAAAATCTAAATGTCAAAATCCCTTTGGTCTACAATGTTAACTTCAGCCAAATCTACTCTACAAACATAGCCTGAGCACTAACGCTACTTAGATGACCAAGTTCATCCCCTCGAAATCAATTCAATGGAAAATTCACAAAACGGAAAGGATACGAGTATAAGTTTCGCCAAGTCGATAGGTTTGTATGGTAGGTATGCCCCATCAACTTAACTAATGAAAGCATGACAGCAATCACCAAACCAGCGACAGCACCAGCACCACCATAAGCATCACGACCATTCATTCATCCCCACAACGATGTGACAGAAGGCCATCTTGCGATCAAAAGAACCTTCATCATCCGAAGAGGTAGCCATTATCATCAGCATCATTAGAAGTGAGGTGAAGTTTTGGACGAGCACAATAATCGCGTCTGGACAAAATTTTAAACGTTTTATTTTTTTTGTTGTTGCTTTGCTTGCTACGCTTTGTGTTTATGTTTTAATTGGGTTAAAAATAGAAACTTTGAAAGTTGTTCTTTTTGGTTTTTTTGTTGGTACCGTTGGGGTAAGAGATACTACACTTTTCGGCGAATGATGTTTAAAAAGAACAAATGTAAACAGAGAGCAAAGTCAAAGAGTGTACGAGGAGCACTTTTTTTTATTTTCATTTTTGGGGGGATGCGGGGATTTGCAACCGAAAATAAATTCAGACAGAAAACAGAGAGTAGGAACAGGATGCGGGCGGCTTAGCATAGAGCAGCGAGCCAACAAGCAACACAACAGCAGTGTAGGTAGGTATATTATAAGTTTTCAACCGTTTCGTGAGTCATTCTACAGAATGCAGCCGTCGGCGGATGCACAGCGCCACTTTCGTTCGCATCGCACGTGGTAAACAATGCTGTGAGGGTGGCTTCTCCAAATAGTGGCAGTGGCAGCGAAAGGGTTTTTAGTCGTCTCGAATGTTTATTTTTTTTAAGGTTTTCCCCTTAGCTTGGTTTGGGATATGCGAACAAGAAGTGGTGAAGAGATGAAAGAGTTGGTTGGAAGTAAATGCACACTGCTTGTGTTGTCGTAGCGCATCGTTCGCAACGAAATTTAATTTTCAAGGGTAAAATTCGTTAAGAGGGATGATTTTCGCATCAAAAAGAAAAACGAAAAAAGAGGTTTCCCTTTTGAAGGGTGAATGAATTTCCATGAATATACACTGCATACGAGAGTTTGGAACGAAGCGAGAGCTGGAAGGTAAAGGCGTTTATGCATTTACAATAGGGTGGTGGTGGCCAATATACGCGATCTGAATGGAGGTTTATCCATATGGGTTTTTTGAATAATTGAAGAACTGCTCTATTCCTTTTACTTTTTTGTTTTTGTTGCTATGTTGAAGGACGACGGTTTAGCCCTTTTTTATTTCCTCACTCTCTCTCTCTCTTTTTTTTAATGTTTTCCATTTATCGGCAAAGTAGTAGAATAACCTTCAGCTCATGAAGAGTGAAGACGGTACAAACGATGAAGGAAAGGGTAAAACAGCAATGAATTATTTATATTTCAGCAAGCACAACGAGGGAACGGCTCAGGCTCGCCACGAGGAGCAAAGACTTATTATACCTAAATGGGGGGCTGCTTGCTGCACGACGACGAAGCCCAAACGACTATAATATGAGTGGGAATATCCACAATATGGTGGTACATACCACCGAACGCCACACAAAACTGGACAATCAAACTTTTGAAGGTCGTTTATAGTCGTGGGTGCTTGGTGGCTGTGATGCCATCGTTTTGTCGTTGTTTTTGTTGTTGTTGCAGGTTTCACGGGTGCTTATATTATTACGTTTTCCATGAAAGAACAAAAAAAAAAATAAAAAGAGAAATTTGGGTCGGTGGCGGTGGATCTTATTTTAATTTATTAGCGTATGGTAACCAGTAGAGTATATGAATAATGTCGATGAACTGCGTTTGTGACGTAATGGGGGCTCACGTTATAAAAACAAAACGGGACGAAAGATAAATATAAATAAAACTAGGACACTTGTTGTGCAGCACTTGTGAAGTTGTCCTTGGTTTTTTTACTGTTTGATTTATTTATGACCCAAAGAGCTTGAATTGTATTATAATTTTGGTAATGTACGTTTGCCGTAATTTTAAGAGGGAAAATCAGTTTTGATTTCGGGATTGTTTACTTTTTGTTTTTGTTTTCTTTTTTTGAATCTACATATGTAAATGCAGTGCGGTTGGCGGTAGACAATTGAGACTGAATCAAATTATATTTAAAAATGATATTGGAGCTAAGAAGTGCGCAAAAGTAATTTTTATTTGATAAATGGCGCCCAATATGGGTTTAGATGTGTTTGTTGAGCCATAAAAGTCAAGCTATCTTCAACAGAATGGTTCATACTCAAAGGATAAAATGTTCATAACAATCTCGGCTTCATGTTACAAAAAGAAAAAAATGGCGCCCAATGTGAAGCTTTATACAAATGGAGCCCTACCTTGGTTTTCATACTGCTCGGAGATCCATAAATAATCAAAGCATTAACTGGATCATTCGTTTTCAAAGGCAAACATTTTCATATCAAACAAAACTTCATGTTACAAAAAACGAAAATGGGCTTCAATGCTAACCTTTAAGGCAAGCCAATCTTAAGCTTTCTTTTAAAAGCAAGGTTACATCGAATTTTGGTTTTGTCTTAAGGATTTAGTACGATACAATTTCAACGATTAAAATTCAGCCAAATTTCTTACAAAAAAAAACTCGTTTTTTGATAAAAAAAAGAAAGCCACAGCCTCGAAAACCTCTTTTCTTTTTTATACTACATACCATTAACCTTAAAAAAAGTATCAGTTAAATTTATCTAAGCACTCTTCTAAATTAAAAACTTTTACAAAAATATAACTGAAAATGGCGACCAACGTGGATTTAAAAAAAAGATTTTAAAATCCATAAAAAAATTAAAACCAAAGCAAAACTGTTGCAGACGACCTAATTTAATTTCCATTTCCAAACAAATCACCCAAGAAAATCAAAAATATTCCCAAGACAAAACAAAAACCTTGTAACCTCTTTTTATTTTGAATGTTTCGAGTATTTTCATAATATATCTACATATAAATCTCCAAAAATAACAATATTAATATACACATTTTCGTGTATTCTTAAAAACAACATATATAAAAATTTTGGGAAAAAATTCCAATATTTTTATTTTTTCGAATTCTTCCTTAAATTTTTTTTTTTTGTTTTTATTTCGTTAGTTTTTTTTTGTTAAAAGGAAAGCTACAGCCATATCTATGACGCCAATACAAATTTTGTATTTAAATTTTTTTTCTCCGACTGCTGGTATAAAACAAAATAAAGTATACAAAAATAATAAAACGAAAAAAGCTGTGCTGCTGGTAACTAAACGAAGTATCGAATGAAGAAACCAGCCAAGCAACTAGTCACAAGTGAATTGCGAGTTTTGTTGCTGCTACGGGCCACAAAGTTGAATAAAAGGCAACACAAATATATTTATACCCGTACATAAAAAACTCCAATGATTGAATAAAATGAACAACGACGATGACGATCGACGGACTGGCCTGGCCCGGCCGTTGCCTCCATCTCTCTGCCGCTACAACCTCCGTCGTTGCCTTCATCATAATCAGCGACACCGCGCCGCCACCGTCGCCATTTTCATCGTCAAAGTAGCTTTCGTCTCAGGTTTTAGATCGTTGAATCGCTTGCTTGCTTGTTTGGCTGGTTGATTTTATTCGGTCGTTTGGATGGTTGCTCGGTTCGGTTATCGCCTGGTGCACGCGCGATCGTTCGAAATGGGCTCGTTGTCATCAAAGTTGATGATGTTGACTTTTGCTATACACTGTGAGGTGCTCAACGATGTTACGCGACTCTACAACAACAACTCCTATATTACCAGGAATATTTTACGGGTCGCTTTTTCAAAGCCAACAGCAAACCAGCTACGACGACAACAACAATAAAATACGATATTAAAGCACCAAGGTAACCATAAGAGAGCTGGAAGTGGCAACTACTTGGCGGCGGCGTTGGCGATTGTTGGCAGCACAGCATTTTATTTCTGTTTATATTTATTTCTTATTTTTTGTTTTGTATGAAATACAACAGTGCCGCTTGAAAACCTGCTGTTGCGCCTTTGCGTCGACAAAGGTAAAGCTACGACGAGTACGATGCGTCTCTTAACTTTCTTCAGATATTTTTTTTTCGTATTTTCTGGAAGTTTTGTTTTATGTCCGTTTGACTTTTTCAACAGAAAAGGTACCTCATCGCAAAGAAGTCCCCATACGACCTACCTACACATAGCAACGCTACCAAAGAACCAAAGACTTGATTTCTTCATTCTTTTTGTGGCCCGTTTTTTTTTTTTTTTTTGATTTATAAGAACGTTTTGAAAAGACTTTTCCCCACAGCCACGATATGCTTATGGGTGTATGTTTATAACTCATCTTCCCACATATCATGGTTTCTCTTCATTACATCCATGAAGAGGGAATCTTAAAAGAATTTACATTTGAAAAAAAAAAATATTGCCAAGCTGTTGCTTCTTGTCCCCTCAATAAAAATGACTACGTCGCGACTTACGATATACAAGAAAAAACTTGCCTCGTAAGGCACACTCAACTTTTCTGTGTCAAATCGATTTTTGATTTGATTTTTGAATGTGCATAGAAACTCAGTTTGTCGAAAGATAAATAGATAGGTAGTCATACGGATGCGATTCATATGAATGAAACCTACATGCCGGCAAGTTTGCAACGAGTGCGAGTAGAGTGGCAGAGAGCTTTTCTACCCTAGACTTGGTAGATATTTGCCTAATTTCATTGGTTCCTTGCCTCTAAAAGGAGACACATCGAAGAAAGATATATTTCTAGCGGTTGATTGGCCAAGCAACAAACTTCAAAAATCAAAGCTCTGCATATATCATAACGTGGTGTAGTTTCCCTGAGTAGGGGTGTAGTAGGCCCCATAAATGGTTTTCCCATGGTCGACTTACGGAAACTATGTGTTAGAAGGAACAAAATATTTCCTTTTCCTTGTTGTTTTCTTTAATTTTTGCGGAAAAGCTCAACGTACGCATGGCGAACATGCAAAATTCACCAGACGACACAGCTATGATAATAATGATGACAGGAAGAAGAAAATACTCGCACATGGCGGGCGGTGCGGCGGTGGCACACTTCACGATACTAAAAACAAAACACAAAAAACTTGCTAAGTTCTGTTCTGCTTCTATCGAGTTTGTTTTGATTATATTTTTGAAAATAATAGGGGTCGTAGTAGCAGTAGCAGGTAGAGTAGTGTAGTAAAAAAAAAACAAGCAAGCATATACGCGTGCTATGCTACGTGCCATGAGAAATAATGATAATAAAATATATAAAGAACACACAAAAAATGTAAACAACCATTTAGAATGGGGTTAAGGAAAATAAAAAGAGAAAAATATGAATTGAGACGATGACGATGGCGAAACAAACGAACGGACGGACGACTTTATAAATACATCAGTGCTCGCTCAGCTGATGGCAGCAGAACAGTTTATGCATTGTTTTCGGGTTGAATTACTCTTGCTGGTACCTACTATATAATACTCTCCCATTATGTCGATTTATGAATGAAATCGAATCGAGAAACGAGATGACGATGTCGATGTCGATGAAGATGGGCAAAGGAGGCGGCATATCTGGGATTTTGATTTGTTGCGTCAAGTGGAGATTTGATTTGGCTTTGTTTTGTATGTCAAGAGAGAGCATGAAATTATGATTCATTATTAAGTGGGTTATCTGTGCAGTCAGATATTTTGTATTGTTTATTTGATGAATAATTACATTATTTTGAGCTTCCCCAAGAGATTCCATGTAAGTTCAAGGTCATTTTGTTATGTGAAATGATCAACTGTGGTTCATTTTGAGGCATAAAGATATTCAGTAAGCACATATAACATTATACTTTCTGGCTGTAAAATTAGCTTTGCTTAATAAATAGTCTTAATATATAGAAAACAACATCGAATGGCGCCCATTGTGAGACTAATGTTGTTGCAGATCAAGTTATGCAATAAGTTTTAAGACATTCTTCTGGATGAATGCATACAAAAATAGCTTTACTTTACAAATAAGTTTAATATATAGAGCATTCACTGTATGAATGGCGCCCAACGTGAAACCAATTGTTACATATCGAGTTCTGCAAAATGTTTTCGTATTACGCATAAATGAATGAAAGAATAATATTTTGAGAAATTTGTGAGGCTTTTTAAGAAAAACTTATATATTATTGAATGAAAGAACAAAAAAAGGAATTTAGAACAAGACAGTTTCAATTGTTTTGTTAAGTGTAACTAGCATGAAACATTTCAGTTTAGTTTTCAGCCTAAATTTTAAATAAACAAGTTATAGCTTCTCAGTATGACAAAATTGGAGCTCAAACAACAAATGGCGCCCAACGTGGGACTAAATGTCAAGCTACTGTAACTGTATGTCAAGAAAATAATGTTTTTTTTAGGTTGTAAACTTTTCTTGAGAATAATTTAATATACATTAGTTCAAAGTCCCTAGGTAACGAAAAAAATAAATCGACAGTTACTCAAACATACTTCTTTTATTTACAATTTGTAATCGTGCCTAGTATGAACATAATTTAGTGAATACCACTCGACACAAATAAATGCCGACTGCTGGTAACATAAAACTCATTTATGCACATTTAAAAAAAAAAAAAAAATGGCGCCCAACTTGAGACCAACATTAAATCCCAAGAAAACATATAAATGGTATCAACTGAGATAAAACAACGCTCCATATGAACCCGTTTCATTTATTTTCAAATAATGACTATTCCCAAAACCTACCCACATACCACATACCTTTACCTTTGTTAGACGAGTTATACCCAAAGAGCTTAAAAAGATTCCCGGAAAAAAAAGGAACAAAAGCCTATATTTACTCAGCATAAAGTCAATAGCCTAAAAAGGCTAAAGTATACCTGGAAATTTAAACATTTTCCCTTAAAGAATTTCCGGCACATTTCATATTGTTAGCAAGAGACCTTGACAGAGAATCTATTTTTTAAAGCCACCCCCAACTTCAAAAATAAAACAAAAATTGAGACTTCAACACGACCTTCAAATAAAGCTCCTTGAATCACAAACATATTTTCGGGAAAGGATAGAGACCCACACACAAGTTCTAAAGATAAAAAAAAGGAAAACTTCAAAGTCACCACCACTGCAAAAAAACAAACTGAAAAAAGAAAAAGAATATAACGACGTTGACAATATTATTTCGAATAGTTTATAGGGATAAAATAATATACACCGGGCATATAATGTATATCAGTAAATTTCTGCCTGGTGTAGCCAACAAACCCGATGGTCCTATACAAACGTCAGAAAATACCATATTATACGGGCGACGACGATTTCGGTATTTTATTTTATTTTATTTTTGTATCCATAATGAAGGAAGGCAAACCTTCTTCATCTTAACTAAACTACCATCGGGGTTTCTTATGCATTTGTTGCTGGCTGGCAGCACTCGCCCTTCTTGGTTGTAATTTTTCGTTTCCTTTTCAATTTTTATTGATGGCCTTTCGGATGCGATAATTTTTTTTCACTTCTTCTTCTTACTTGCTTGCTTGCCTTCGTTTTGAGTTCCCTTCACCTTTTCAATTCAATTTTAGGTAGACAGTTGGGTATCTTTTGGGATTTTCTTAGGCCTCATCCATACTTAGTTAACAACAGAAAAACTACAAACTGTGTCGGCGGAAATTTTGTTGATGGAAAAGGAAAAATAAGAAAAAAAAAATAATCCAGAGAAAGAACGAAGGGTCAGGGTTGTTTTTGAATTTGCCTAAATGAGATTCTTTTATGTAGAATTTTCCACAGACCGATTTTGGGTGATTTGGGTATTTTAAGAAGAGGTCACTGCAACAACAACATCATATAGAAAAATAGAGGCTCGCCAGGTAGAATAAATTACTTTATGGTATCTTCCTTTCATTGCTGCAATAACTCATAGAAAATGATGTATTGATAGCTCTTTGGCGGAGTTTTACTATTTTTATAAGGAATTTACAAGGATTGCAATTCGTGTCAATTCTAAAAGGGAAAAAGGATTTTTTTCTCGTTCAAGACACGACGTGATGAAGAAGACAGGAATTCGATTATATTTTGGTCAACCTGAGATCAGGATTGAGCAGGTAGCTGTGCACTTGAATGAGAGATTGACAGATGATTTGTTACTTATTGCAAAGTGTGAAAAGATTTTTTGAATAACAAAAAAAACTTACACTTGACTCATAACTTCCTGAGAAGACCAATTGGATTGCTCATTTAGACAGTTGAGCCGAATGCTTTTGGATGGTACCTTGGAAGTGATACAAGTAGCTCTGACTTTGCTTTCCAAAGTTTTATCGGACAGAACCTTAAATATCCACCATTGTCTGGGAAAAATTAATGTGTGTTACCGAAGAAGACACTACTATTCAAAATAAGGAAATATTAATATAAGTACCGTGTCAGTTCCTCTGCTGTCAAAAGATGCTTTGGGAAAACTGACATTTTCTGTAATATTGTTAACAAACTGCTTTTTACGAAAAACAAACTACATTTTCCAGCTAAACAGCGATTAAAAACCACACTTTCGGAGTATTATATTAGAATAATGTAATAATGAAAGCAGGAGAGATTTAAAAGTAGCTCAAACGCTTGAGCTAAGGAAAGCTCAATGTGAGCAACTTTTTAAATTATACAAATTATTATCAGCTTTATCATTTATCTCCTTAATTCGAGTCAAAATCCGATCTTAAAATCTTCGCTCAAAACTTTTCATTATGAGAGCAACAAATGAGCTAAGCTAAGCTAAATAATAGTAATTGTATACGCTATTAGCAAAAAGTGAACAATTATTCCTACCGATATCATCTTACAACTTCGCAATCTTTTCAAATTCAAGGTTTCAAATCAAACACTCAACTTAATAAAATATAACATTCCCACCATCTTATCTTGACAGCACCCGAACACATCAATTAAAGATATCTGCCCTAGTTCTACCATATCATCTCGATAAATTCCACCAAAACTTTTCGCATCCCATAACAGTACAGACAAGTAAATTTGGATCTCAAAACTTTCCACCACATTCAACGAAGTTTCAACAGCACAACTACAACAACCTGCCTCACTATCCCTTGCAATAGTACGTGACTTAAAGACTTAAATAGCTCTCAAGTTCTACAACTCTCCATCTACACTATCCTTAAACATTTATAGTTTGTTCGCACAAAAAAAAAGGAAAGCCCTAGCAATCTACCCGACCTTTATATTTACTGCAATGCACCGTCATCAAGTAACATGAACTCATGCAAATACATAAAAGAGACAAACAATAATACTCGCGAATTCTGGTCCTCTCGTATAAGCTCCTTCCCGATGCAGTCATCAATTTTTAGGAACTTGAAATATTGTTTTTGTATAGATACATATTTCCGATAAGAACATTGGCATTGACAAAAGCAAATGCCGTGAATCAATTCAGCAGTAACTCAAAAAACCTTGGTGGCGGCAGCAAAATTTGTTATCAAATACCTTCAATCAAAAGTAAAAAAGTAAGAAAAAATAAAACAGGCACTGATAACTCAGAATAACAGCAAGCGACGAAGATAAAGAACTACGAAACACCTACATTGAGTGAGTAATCAATGACTCAATCATTGCCATATGTACTCGGTTTGATAAGACTAACAATAAGTTGAAATGAAATAAAAAGAAAACGGAACAATGACTGACAACTATACGAGTATTTTTCCATGCTAAAATGTGATCTCAGAAGAGGGATAGGTACTTTAAGGAACTTTTCTTAAACCTTCGAAAGAACTCTACGCAAATGATTGGTATTGGATGGAGAGGGGATGGGGAGGTTATTAAAAAATAATAAAATACATGCGCCAACTTCATTCTGTTCGGAAATTCAGAACAACTTCATTGCGGAGAAAATAACAACAACATTTCTAGGTACTACGTATTGAGCGATACCCTGTTATTTTGAAACTACTAGAAGCCAGATATGCACCAAGACCAAGCCGGTTGTAGAGAAGCTATAGTTCAGTATACCTATCAAATTATTATTACATTTGTGTCTTGACTCTTTATACGCGCAGCAGCATAATAAAAGTTGACGACGCAGAGGCAAAATCGCAATCAAGAAAATAGCACACAAAGGCTGGAAACACCGCCAAATTAGCACCAGTCGTCATTCTCATCCCCATCGCCATCATCATCATCATTGCCATCATCATCAACAACAAAAACAACAACAGCAACAGCATTATCATCATCAACTTCAACATCTCGGTTGCTCGTTGCTGTTGCTATTGCTGCTGCTGCTACTGCTGGCTAGCTGCTCTCGGTTCCTATTATTGTCCGACCGAGCTGTACGTACTGTACTTTACCAACCAACCAACGAGCACACCGTACCGAGCGAATAATGTCGACGACGACGACAACAACGATGACGACGAAAGGCATTTCGGTATTTTTGTTCCCAAGTATAAAACCCACCACTGATGCCAGTTTACCATTGCCATCAAGGAAGTGCGATAGAGACACCACTCATCGACCGAAAGAGAGGCCAATAGCACACATAGTGTATCACTTCGTTCGTTCGTTTACCAAAGTATTTCCACATAAAATGTATAAACTGTGGAAATCGACCAGACTCGAAACGAACCCCAACGATTGATGCCTCGCACTGGTTCGTTCAATGGCCGAAGTTGCTTCGGCAACGATTTCCGATTCGCTCGGTAGCCCAGGTCGAATTCCTCGTAGATGAAATTCCACCGACAGCGCAATTTAGAGAGAACAGACGCAAGCAAGCGAAAAGCAAGGGAACAACAACCACACATTCAAGATTATATTCATAAAGAAACTAATACAATTTCGATATACACAGAGTACAGAGAATACAGCGCAGAAGAGAGAGTCAGAGGCAGGCAGTGTGGCAGCAGCAGAGTAGAGTAGAACAGTGGAGGCAGCAACAACAACAACTACAGCAAAATCGTATGGGTTCGGGTCGAAGCTGGCTGGCTGGTTCGTCGAACGAGGTACAGAAACAGCACATCATCATTGTAAGAGTGCTCCAATGTGGATGGAAACAGCAGCGGCAGCAGTAAAGACAAAGTGATGGCGATGGCAATGGCGGCGGCGGTGGCGGCGTCACTCGAAACACCACTGTGTCGTTTCGTTCGTTGTGCTTCGTTGTTAGGGTTTTTTTTTATTATTTGTTGTTTTTTGCTTTTGATATTTTCCTTGCAGTTGCTGGTGTTCGTCGGTACCGATACCGATGAA
This sequence comes from Dasysyrphus tricinctus, assembly GCA_963921185.1. Classification (NCBI taxonomy): domain Eukaryota; kingdom Metazoa; phylum Arthropoda; class Insecta; order Diptera; family Syrphidae; genus Dasysyrphus; species Dasysyrphus tricinctus. The sequence goes on along the minus strand of OY992533.1, from coordinate 15,931,851 downwards.
GGTAGATTTTTCGAACTGGAGCTAGCTTCTAGCACTGGTGGTGGATGAATAGCTTTTCGATGGCTGGTTTAGTTGGACTGACTGAACTATTGTTGTTGTTGTTATTATACAGTAAAGATTAAAATTATGTGAAAATACAATTTGAAGAAAATTTCTTTTTCTATTCCACCACACATCGAGTGACTTTTATGTCGAAGCTAGCTAGTTGTTACTGTTGCTGCTGTTGTTGTTGGTGCTGCAACTTTCTGCTGAATATTTGTATATGAAAATGTGCATCGACTTTCAGCTAGCTAGTAGGTACGTACGAACGTATCTCTAAGAGGTTTTTGCCTGCGATTCTCATCATCATAGGCAGCTCACAAACTTAAAGTATCGAACAACAACCACTATGTTGTTCTCGTTTTGTGTGTCGCTGCTGACTTAAAAGATGACGTGATTTGTACAGTATGTTCGATAAATAAGCGGATGAAAGAGCAGTTGTATCTAGTAGAAGGTGGATATTTTTATTTTATTTTTCAATGAAGAATAAAGATGCAATGTGATGCAGGATGTACAAATAAAAATATGATCAGGTTGTGACTTGATGCTGAATGTACTTTGCTTATTTGGATTTTGTTTTTGTATCAGCAAAGCAATTCAGATTTCATTGTATAAAAGATCGGTTGGTAGTTTTTAGTTGATCATTTTAGTTTATTACGACTGATGATGGTTTCGCAAAAATAGAATTCGATGAGTCAAGAATTTGAAAGAGAATAATTTGGCGCCCAACGTGAGTCAAATGATGTGAGCAATAGTCTGCAAGGGTGAAAAATGTATTTGTTTTAAGATGATCGTATCAGTTTAAATGATGTTTAAGCAATGAGCTGTAAGGATTAATCGTGTGGCCAGTCATCCAGAGGCCATATTAGTCCAATGGATCGAAGAAATTAGGTATTTATGTATATTGTATCAAAATAGCCGGGCCATGTGACAGAATATATGGAAATAGATCGGAATCTTCCCACCAAAATGAAAAACCACTGGCAGATTTTGGGTAAAAGAAAACAATGTTAGTGTAGAATTTGTAATCATAGAACATTATTTGAAACTGGCCCCCAACGTGTTCTATAATTTCTGTCTTGATTTAACTCTAGGTAGAAATGAGTTGTCAACTATCCAAATTCAATTAAGAAGTCTCGTTTCTAGTGATGCAACAAAACTGGCTTAAGTGAAAGAGGCCAAATGAGCCATCACGGATGGGGCGTAGTGATCGTAAGTTAGAATTCACTTGCTCTGCTAACATAGACAACAATTACAAAACTGATGGAGTCATTCTTTTATAGATTGGAAGAAAATAGAATTATATTGAAGATAGGGAGTTTTTAATATATTTTGTGAACTGGCTACTAATGTGGGGTCTTCACTTTTATTAATTATCTTAGAAGTGATTATAATGAATTGAAAGCATGGTCATATTAGCATTTTGGATAAAGTATACATCGATCAATCCTTCCAGCATTAACATTAAATAAACGATCAGGTTTAAATAAACATTGAAAGGAAAACAAACTTTGTCTTGATCGTGGCTTTATTTTTTTTTAAGTTTTAAGGTCCACTGGAGTCTTTTGATCGTTAATGATCACCAAAGTTCTCATAACGATAGGAACTCAGCTGCAAGCTTTCGACAGCTTACCGCAGTTAGACAGGAAGGAAAACTAGAAAGCTAAGTATGAATATTTGCGTTTCTAACAGATCACTGATTTACCAGTAGTAATCTTTCAGCCCTTAACATTTCTGTTACACCACCCTTAGTTTTGACAGTGAAACTTCAAAAATCAATCAAAGAGGAGACAACAGGAATAACAAAAGAAAGAAAACACTCCGCACTGATTCCTCAATCTTACATAATCGACGATCGATGCACGCACTGCTCCCTCAGTTGTACCGATCGTCAGACGATTTCCAGGCAAATAAAACTGACGAGACTGCTATTGCCATACTCGTATAAACAACAAACCAAGCAACTTCATCATCAGCACTATTAAACTCTTGGCGCTACACCACCATCATCGTCATAATCATCCAACCAACCAACCAGGCAGCACGGCACACCGCACATCATTTGCCTATCTTTCAAGTGATTCAAGCTTATGCCGTGCGTTTCCAACATCTCGAACTGAAATCACCTCCCTCTTTACTCTCGCCCTCCTCCTTCGACACATACTCCTTACACTCTTCTGATGCATCAATCATTTTATAACGTTTGTAGTGAACTTTCCCAAGGTAGCGCAGCCGAGATGATAATGATGGTTGCTTGAATGTATTTATGTCGAAAGCTGAAGCCGGTTGACCGACTCTCACAAATCCAATTTTTTTTCATCTGTTTCTCCATTTCTATAGTAACTTTTTCTTTTGTATCTACATACATATATATAATTTACACATTTATTTTCTACTTTGTATTGTTTTGTTTGGATTACATTATTGTACCGACGATGATGATCAGATTCACAGGTGAAATAAGCTCCCACAGATGTATGTATGTTCTTCCCATCCAACAATAACAACAACAACAAACCCACTGGCTTTTCCAACCATCAAACAAACAACGAAAAATTTTACGTAAAATTTAATATTAAAGAACATGCGTATAAATGAACGGCTTTAAGAACCTGATCTCTCTTCAAAAGTTAAAGCTTATTTCAATTTATATAATGGATGAATTGATACGGTAGGACGAGGGATATAATAATATGAGTGGGATGGTTTGGTATGGTTTGGTTAGGTAGATTGGTCTACTTTGCTTGTTTCGAAATATGTACGTAGATACATAAATATATAGAAAAACGAAATGAAAACAATTGAGTGAACGTGGAGAGAAGGACGAGGGATGAGAATTCCATTTTACAGTGGAGAATTAAAAAGGGGGTGTACAAAATTGTGGGCAGATTGTGGTATTTACTCTCGTAGAGCACCAACATCCGAGATGCCTACATTCAAAATTTTATCCCGAAAATAATGAAATCAAACTTTGAGGGACAGTGTATGAATGTTTGTATCGGTATCGCTGTCGGTGTGTGTATGTAGGTGGTTTGTTATAGAGCCAGGAAAAGCATCAGAATAATCATTTCAGGATAATGATTTTACTCTATACCTTCATGCATGTCTATCTCTTTTGCTCTCGAAACGTTTGTATGATGTGTGTTGTGTGTTAGCCTGAGCTGTCAGTCAGGTATAAATGTATTCCACCCCTTGGTGGTGCTTTTTCGATGGAAAAGCAGCTTTACTATACTCTGCCATGGTCCTATAAGTAAGGGTGGTGGTGTATATTCCATGTTTGTATATCTTCATCCCAATGATAAAATAAAATGATAGATATGTTTGTGTGTGTTTTGTGTATGAGAGTGTATGAGGCTTAATGGTTGTCATGGATACAAGCCACCAACCAACAACACTGACATTCACCCATCTCCCAACCTACCCACTCACCACCATCATCCCCAACCCCTGAATCACTACCGAACTCAACAATATCACCCCACATTATTCTACCAATTTTACCACCCACCACCCTATTCCTGTTAACGATAGAATAAAAGCTTTTTCTTTCTCTGGCACTGCCATGCACCCTTACTGGTAGATATGTACGTGTATATTGTAATAATTATTATTATTATTATTTTATATATCTAGGTTGACTGTTATACGGTTTTATAAAATGACGAGAGCTTGGGGGTGATGGTGTATGATATTGCTGCTGCTGCTGGAGGTTTCTAGAAAAAGGTGACTCTATGGCATAATAGTAAGGATAAATATACCACCCCCTAGATCTATGTTATGTTCGTAGTGCCTGCGTAGGTGTTCATAGTGAGAATGATTATTTTATACATACACACAAACACATACACACATATACAAACAGACACGAAAAAGGGAATGGATTGTAGGAGCCATGGTTGTTGCTGTCGTCATGACGTACAAAAGGCTGGGGATATAATAGAAACGAGCGCAGGGTTATAAACTAACCACATCAGGCGAGGCATTTGCCGAGCGAGGACGGACGAGAAATGGAAAACGAAGGGAATTAGGGTTGGGTGGTTGGTTGTTCGTTCGAATGGATGGGGGTTTATGAACTAAACTGAATGTGGGAAGAAGGATATAGCAGCATCAGAAACAGGCAGACAAGTATGATCGAGGGAAGGAAAATACTGCTTAAAATAGTGTATCGGGAGGAAGTGGGTTGCTGAAGCTGATGTGGCACAGTTAAGTTCAGTATGGTTCAGGTGGTCTTTGGTCGGTTGATCTGTGGGTGGTATACCAGGACTTGTTCCTTCTGTATGTGTATGTGTGTGTACAACTGAGTTTTTGCGCTACGTAATATCATTGCAGAGATATTAAAATTGGATATACATTTCTCTCTTTCTCTTTTTCTCTATACGTATAAATGCTGATGTAGATAGAACAACAACCGAGTGGAGCATGGTAGTTTCCTCTAGAACCTACTAAATGGATGAATTTGCGCGTAGGATTGTGTTCGGTTATAGGTAAGTACGTTTATCACTGTGTAGTGTGTATAGATGTGTATGTTTGTGGCTTTTGTTTTACCTGTTATGCGTTCATTACATAACCTCCCTCACACTTTGTATATTTAAATACAAAATATAAACCCTTGTTTCAGAACTTAGTTGTCGGTCTGATGGTTGAAAATTCTCTTTAATGAAATAAAAAAAATATATACATATCTAGGTCTTTTTTCTGTTTAATGGAAAATTGTGATCCTACACTTTTTGTTTTTATCATCAACATGATGAAAAATTGTAAGCTCCTTTGAGGATGATCAAGTTCTTTTTGAAAAAAAAAAAAACGTTTGAATACATTATAATCTCATACAATGACATTTGTAGATAGAAGGATATTGTGTAGTTTTTTTTTTGTTAAAGAAAGCTAAGGTTTGTAGTTTGTGCCTAGAAATACAACTCGTAACTTACCACGGTGATTATAATAATTAGATTTAATTCACCACTCTATTTTTCTATACTGCTAGCTGTTACCCGGCCTTATTCAGGTTTGCTTCATAGAATAGAAAGAGTACCTATTAAGAGTTTTAAGCGCTTTTGTTCGGGTTGCGAAAGTGTGTTATCAGGTGATGACTGGGCAACCATTAGATATGGTTATGGGGTTGATGATGTGTTATGGCTTGCTTAATGGTTGTGCCGACGACTTTACGTGTTTCATTCCATCCAACCACCCACCATAGCCATTACTGCCGAATGTACTACATTGACCATCACACAATATTGGGTGACGTAACCGCATAACTTAAAATAGAAAACAAACAAACAAACTCAACAAAAAAAAAAAACTCCACGATGCGCGGCATTCTATGGTGCTTGCTTAGCTGCAAGCTATATAGGGTGCAACCCGTTATCATTGTGAGTGAATGTAGGTGCACGAGTTGGTATTGAATTCAATTGAACGTGCATCATCGTTGCTGGGGCATCGTCATCGTCATCATCAGTTGCAGTCATGCATCTTTTACTGCAATAGTTCTATTTTGTTTAGGTTATAGGTGCCGGCGATTTGTTGGTTTAGGTTGTGCTATGCACCTCGGTTAGAAAATGATGGTGTTAGTAATCACCGGCGAATTGACTTAAGGTGGTTTAGTGGTTTTTGTGTGTGGGGAAGTTTTTTTTGTTCGTGTTTTGTTTTTGAAGGATTTTCATAAATGATTAACTTTTTGATTATGGATTTTGACAGTTAAATTTGACAGTAGTTACAGTAGGTGCTGTAAGTTTCGTTCGTTTAGTTATTATCTGTAAGTTTTGCTCTTCTAGTCAAGGGAGATATTTTCTCCACAGCAAATTCTCCATGTTTAGAAATTATAACTGGCAATAGATATTTTGACAGCTAGTTTTGACATACTTTAGATGCTGTTTTTACTTTAAGTTCAGTTTAAACTCAGTATAAGTTAACTTCAGTACAAATTTTAACTCCAATTCATCTTTCAGATTACATGAATTTGGCATTTGATCTTTTTGCAATCTGTCAAACTTCAAAACGTGACGTTTAATGTCTTTCTTTATAGTAGTGAAGTTTCATAGTTTTGTTTTGGGTATTTGATTTCAAATAAATACATATTTCAATATATTAAAGCGAAGCGCTCTATTGCTCGCTGGCTCCTCCACTGGCACTAGGGTTGAGGAGAGGTGGCACTGAAAAGTGATGTTTCTATAATTTGATATTTTAATTCTTTTCTATTTGAGTAACGTTACTTAAACTTAAACGTTATTGTCAAATTCAATTTGTCTTTTTTTGAAAAAGTGAGTGTCAAAACACCAAGTGCTACAATCCTTGTCATTTTGATTAATCGTTAATCGCTTGAATTTCATTCCTTCACACTTTGAAACAAATACAAATGTCAGACCAAAGAAGACAACGAAGACGAAACAAAAAAAAAGAAGAAAATCACCGATCTCTCTAGCCTCATTTCGCAGCCTGACAACGTTCCGTCGAAAATTTTAAACTTTAAATCATCATACAAGCCATACAAGCACCAGCAAGTGGCCAACGAAAAATGTTTCCTTTGCTGTGTTGCTGTTGTGCTTGGTTGTGCGTTCGTGACTTCAGTCAATTACTCATGCGCGCATTTTATCGATGTTGGTTTGGCTCGGCTCTGGCTTTATAGACTCACATCTTTCGTCTTTTTTTTCAACTTTGCACTCACTCGAATGGAATTCCATTCCATACGTCGTCTGTACGTACCTACGTCCGTCCGTCCGTCGTTCGTTCCATCATTCGTTTTTTCTTTGTTGTTTTATTATTTTAATATAATATGAAACTGTGCGACTGTTGCTGCCCCAAACGAATGACTGGCATCGGAAGGTCTCTTGATTTGCCTCGAGTTTATACAAATTTTGAAATTGTTTCTTAGTCAGGTTTCTTTTTTCCATTTAAGTTTTGTTTTTTTATTTTGTTAGTTCTTTTTTTTTTGTTCGTCTTGTTTCTTCTTCTCATGTGATTTCTGATTCATACATTTATCATACTGGAGAGTGGATGGAAAAGAGTGAAGCAATTTATTTAAGGTCAATTGGAATATTTGTAGCTTATACATTGTGTGTCCGTTTTAAATGTTTTTGTTTTATTTTTGAATACTTTGTAAGTTTGACGAGCCGAAAAAGTCAACGGAACAATCCAACCATTATGCACACAACAAAATAATAATTAATCAAAATCAACAAGTTATCGATAAAACACAATCAGCTGTTTGATATTTAAATCGTTTATATTAAGTGGCGCCCAACACATAATCAGAAAAATTTTATTCTTCGGCACAATAAAGCGCACACACAACCCCCAAAATTCTATTATTATAGAGTATGCTTTGTCTTTTGTTTGCGCCAGTCATGGTGATTTGTTCTTTTCCGCTCTTCAAGAATTTGCAAAGCCTCAAAAATTCGTTCACCCTTTTGGATTTTTCTTTTGTGAATAAAATATCCAGAGTATTATTATTTCAACCCCAAATATAACGAAATTCCACCCACAGAAAGGACATTAATTCACCACCAACCCAAAAAAAGGGTTAAGCTCCAACCTTGACGTTTCAGCAACCATACAACAATTTTATAATATTTTTTGGCTATCGATTGGTGCCGGGGCTTTGGTTGGTGCTGTGTAGCAGCAGCATGCCTCATGTACTACAAATACAAGATGAGTGAGACCAATTAATTGAATTGTCATTGCCCTACAAAATCGAAGAGAAAAATAATAACAAGAGAACTAGAAAAAACCAAAACAAAAGGGGAACATAAAAATAGACTAAAAAAAAAAAAAAAATAGTAAAAGAAATAACAAACTGAAATAGAACACGAAAAAGAATAATTATGTGTAATTGTTAGGAATGCACTGACAGATAGCAGCGCGCTCAAAAGCTGATAGTGCAATGCAGCAGTAAGCTAACATGCAATTCACAGCAACTGGTTGAGTTTAATAAAATAATAAAACAAAAAAAGCAGTGAGGCGAGGTGGCGGTAACAACGACGACGACGGCGAAGAAGAAGAAAATTTAAGAAAATACTAAGGAGGAGGATTTCCAAAGAGAGCGAAAAAGAGAAAATTGCATTTCAATTCAAAGTAACCACGTGCTCGGGGATGTATAATTTATTTACCTTATTTTTTTTTTTTTTTGTATTTATATTCTTCTTTTGTTGCCTTCTTATCATTTTTATTTCTTTTTTTAATGTGCGTATATGTTATTTTGAAGATATGAATTGTATGACATTTGAATGTGAGACGTCAAACTCGATAAAATAGCAACATTGAGAGGGTGGTAAGTTATAAAGAATTATTTACGTCATCGTTATGATGCGATTGAAACCACTTAGGGATAAGGGAAGTTTCATTCATCGTCTGGTATTAACTAACTAGGGGAAAAGGTGGGTGTTAAGTCTATTCTTAGGTTCTTAGATTGAAAAGAGGAATCTTTCGGATGAAAAGATGTCTGGCAATGTTAACAATATTAACAGTTAACATTTATAAATCGTCGGTTCAAAGGTAAAACTAACTAACAAATTACACTTTTGAAGGAAATTCGATTAAACGATTAAAAGTCACGTTCCGCAAATTTTTAAATAAAGCTCCCATGCATACCTATCAATATCTATCTATCTTATAAAAACCGTGCAAAATGAGACTTTTTAGATTAACAAAATACATTTCACTCTCATTTTTGAAATATTTTTTCTGCACTTAGTGAGTTTTACCTTTGGACCGACGAAATATAACATACATAAAATAGGAGTAAAAATTGCCCATAAAAAACAAGATATTTTAAACAGTGATATACTGGGCGCCATTTTCACAAAATACTGTTTTTTTTTATTACATAAGAAAATAATTTATTTATATGAAATAAGAATAGACGTAGTTTTGGTAAAGTAACAAAAGTGTAAAATTATTTATTTAAAGAAAAAGATATTTTGAAGAGTCATCCGTTGGGCGCCATTTTAACAAAATACCATTATCTTATCCAGTATAATATTTTTTTTCTTAAATAAAGTAGGGATTTTATTTACTTTAAATAAATCTCCAAACCCGAATTCTAGAGTTCTCGTCTCAATTCATAATCAAAAACGAAAGGTTTCAAGATAGCCACCTCACATTGAACCAGCTTCACATTAATCAAATCGACTTTTACAGTTCGACTAATAAGCTCAAGCCGTGAGTCGTCGTCTAGAAATAGAACTGACTCAGATGGTTTTCCCACGTTCAGCAGAAGGAAAAGCATTTTTGAGTCCAACTATTCACAGGTTTGTCCGTTAATAGATTCGCGATAAGCTCGTTTATTTTAAGAACAATAATTGTGTTCCGTTAAGGTTCAACATATTCGTGAGTAAATATTGTTTTTATTCAAAATGAGTTCTCGACACTGAGCTAAGATAGTCAGTTCCAAACTTTTTTTTGAAAGGATCAAACTTACTAAGCCCTAGGTCTAGCAATTACATATAATTTAATAAGTTTCAAAATAACAAAAGTTATGCGATTATTAGTGAGATATTTTAAAACCTTACTGCTTTAAAAATTTACAATTTTAAGTTCCGTATGAGTCTAGTTTTTTGTTTCTGTTTCAAGCGCCAAACAAATAACATTCCAATTGGGAATATGGATCGCTTGAACTTCTGGCTTTTTTCCAGCAACTTAAGCTGAAATTCACCGATGATTGAGGCCATATCCAACATAAGCAAAGTAATGAATCTAAAGTGAAATATTAAACGATTGTGAGTCAATGGTTGCCAACTGAGTATTTAAAATAAAATAAATACATATTCAGCTGAATTCGGCGATAATAATTCCAATTTCAATAGCAAAGTGCATTTTAAAGAATTTATGTTAAAGAGCAACATGTTGAGCAATTGAGTTCTCTAGCACATGAAGTTTTTGACTTCGATAATTCTGCCCTTTTCTCCCCTTCCCCAATCTTTAAATTATAGATTAAACATAAAAAGCAAAACGAATGTGATTTTCTTAAGAGAATAAAGAGAAAACGTCAAAAGAAAAACATGAACAGGGAAAAAAACTTTAAAAAGTGGTGGGTACATAGGGTGTTTATGAAATGACTCGTTTTCATTCCTACAAATAGCTGCAGTCTAAGCAAATGACACAGGAAGAGCTTGTGATGACACATACAACACAGCTCCTCACAGTCAGCAGCTAAACCAAGAAGCCAAGCATCGAATACGAAATACTCGCCACCAATTCAATGAACCACGCCAAGGCAATACCAAGAACTATGATGATGGTTCGGTCGGACGGTCGGACGGTCGGGTTCAGGCGAGTGGCGCTGGCGGGCTAGATGGATAAGGGTGGGTGGATAGGTGGTTTGGCGGTGAGAGGTATAATTCTCATTCCGTTTTGCTATTTTGTGCGCACTTAATGTGTATAGAGTGGATTGGAATGATGAGATGGTTTTGGCGTAGAGCAAGCAAAACGGTGTGTAGAGTGGGGAAGAGGGCTGAGATAGGATGGAAGGGGGTTGCTTATCTAGCAACCTAGTCCCCGACCAACAACACAAACTATGTGTAGTGGCAAAAGTGTTGGTCGATGAGGCAACCAACATGGCAGCAACTGAAAGGGTAAAGAGAAGTAGTATTTGGCAGAGAGTTGGGGGTGATTATGTAGGTGTTGTTGTTGTTAGTTGTTGGAGAGAATCGAGTTTTCGTAGAGTATACATGCTTTACGCCAGCAAAAAGGTCATTCATACTTGTTTTGCTATTTTTTCGTTTATTTTTTTTTCTTTTTGTTCTCTATTTGCATGTGCGGCGATGACATTTGCTGGCTGCTGGTGGTGAAGAAATAATATTTGATAACAGGGTGCTTGCGAATAAAACTCTTGGTGTGCGAATGCACTTTTTTTGTTGTTGGTAGGTGAAAATGATAAGAAATAGTAATGAATCTCAAGTTGACTTTCTTTACTGATTTGTGAAACCTAACGCACCCGTACAAGAACTAGGAAATAAATCTTGTGAATATTCAGGTTTTGAAAAAAAAAACTCGATCAAGTTTGATCGATCTGCCATTTTTCAAACGTCATACCTTGATTCTAGATATCATTTTATTGAAACAAACAATTGTGATTTAATAAGGATGACTTCAATATAAATCAATTCACGGTGGGGAACAATGTTCATATGGGAATATAAGGAAAAAGCAAATGTCATGATTAAAATGTTACCTACTTCAGATCTTTACAAATACCAAAATTGCGTTAAAAATAGAAATCAAGCTACCATTTCAAAAATATTGAAATACCCTACGAAAATTAAAGAAACTGATCTGGAAAAAATTATAATGGAAACAATTATGATCGAAACATATGGATTTATTCATCTATTTTGAAAAGAATGTCAAGAAAACGTATCTACTGTTAAAATTTCACTGAAAAATTCATATTAGACTGCTCTTTCCAAAATGACGAATTACTTAACGAAGATCATTTAAAAAAAATTATCACCACAGCGAAATCGGACATTTGAAGATATTCTTCTTTTTTAGAAGAAAATGTCGAGAAACTCAACCAACTGCTAAAATTTCAAGGGAATTACTTACTCCTTCTATAATGAAGAAAAACTTAACGAAACTAGTTTTAAAACAATTATAATGAAAACAAAGTCGATCGTTACAAGATATTTTTCTTTTTTAGAAGTTTACCAACTGGCAACATTTCATCGGAAAGTGCAAAAGAGATTGCTCTTTCTTAAATTATGAAAAACTTAACGAAACTGATCTTTAAACTATTATAGCCAAATGAAATCGATCTAAGGAAGATATTCTCCTTTTATAGAAGTGATTGTCAAGAAATTTAACCTTCTGTCAAAATCTACTTAGAAAATGAAAAGAGATCGCACTTTCTAAAATGACGAACATCTTTACGCGAAGAGTGATCCTTACTACATCTAAACACCAGTTTTTAGGAGCCTTTAAAATAAGAATTCTACCTAGCAGCCATTCTAGTCAGCAGCCATTGACATCTTAGTTGCAACTATTGTTAAACCATTTAATGAGATGAGGTCTATATTCCTTGTTTTAAACAAAAAACAAAATATATAAATTTGAAATTGACTATCGAACTTCTACGTCAAGAAGTATAACTTTTTTTTTAAACCTTATCTTGAAAAAAAAAATCTATTTTAAGAATTTCAACACCAGTGAAGTCAAGAGCTTTCATCAGCAGAGCGCATTATATATTTAACAAGGATAATGTTTAAATAAAATCGAGGGCTAGAGCAGACTCTGCCATTTAAATATCTTAAACCATCCATAGAAATTTTACGTAAAAAATCTTATCTTAAAATATTGTATGTGTTACCAGTTATTAGTACTATAAAATGGTTTTTTTTGTGATAACCATAGTGATCTAAGACATACCTACAACACTTCGATGCCGATCATGACAGTAGAGAAGAAGATTGTTAGAATTAAATGGCTAACGGGATGACCGCTTCCGATCACAAATAAGATGAGTAGTTAAACTGAGAAACGGTTTCAACACGAGCCAACCACAAACACTCAAAAGTTAACAACAAAAAGCAAAAATTCAAATCAGTTCAATGATCTAAGCAGCGATGATCTTCATTTAGAAAAACCGACTAAGTCGAAAATTTCTTAGAACTCGACGATCTTAATTTAGGGCATTTAAAAAATTCACCACAGCCATGACATTTTAAGTAAGAAATAAAAAATATATTTTTAAATTTATTTTAGATTTATAAAAAAAAATATTTTTACAAACAAAATGATAAAACAGTATGTATGGCAGCTCTCAACTCACCTCAGTGCACATTTTATATTAACAGCTTAATAGATTTAAGTTTCACTTAAAACTTATTTAACAAAAAAAAGTTCTACTGTATCACAAAATTGTACACAAATTTGACATGTTTTACACATAAAAAGATAAATAATCACAAAATTCAAAAACAAAAAAAAATCCAACTGTCACTCTTGCAAGAAATGTCAAAATAGTATGTATGCTGCTGCTGATTGAATATCACTTGCTTCCAATTTGATTTCCCGCTTATAATATTTCTTTTTATCAATGACACTCTCTTACAATTCCATTGCAAATATTTCGTAAATCAACGAAAATTATATATGAGCGGCAGAAACACACAGTAACGACGCACCACGTCGATGTCCAATGCGATAATAAGAAGTGAGATTCGATGTGCACACAAGAGGTAGAAAATAAAATTTCCCAAAACAAAATCGTGTACGACGAACGAAAACCAAAACCGAAGCACCCTGTCAGTGAGAGAGAGAGAAAGAGAACAATACACAAAGCCAAAGCAGCAGCAGCAGCAACAAAAAAAAACATCCGCAACGCTTACATAAGGCAATATTGTATGGGATGGTATAAATATAGTTATATGTATATGTAAATGTCTATTATAGAGGTTGAAATTTGAAGAGTTGGGTTTGGTAGTAGTTGTGTAGGTCGGTGTTTGTGTGTGTGAAAGTACTTCGTTGTGGTGCTATTGCTGGGTGGGTTTTCGAGAATATTGTTGGTAAAAGCATATACAATAGAGGACAGAGAGGTATAAATGTTTTATTTCAATACAGTTGTGGTAAATGTTTACGTATGGAATTTTAAATGATTTCGAAATTAGGTATACTGTAATTACTTATAGAAAACTGTTATCTGGATGGTTCGTTATCTGCTCGTAGAAGCATGTTCTTCGACGACAGTTTGCACGAAGTGACTAAAATTTCTATTATGATTCATGTTCATGTTTCATTTGAAATTTCCAAATGGCAGCACCGCATTGGATAAAATCTCTAATTTTTCTTGCCGCTCCGATTTTTAACTAACTTATGACTTATCGTCGATATTTGACAGTTCGAAATATCAAAGTGACAGTACCGCATTCCGAAGTTAAGCGAGACAAGGCAATTTTATGACATTTTCGATTGGTGATCCAAAATCTATATGACCACTACAGTTGAAAAGAGAAACTACTTCTGTATCAATTCAATAAAACAACATTTAAAACAAGGGAAGACGGTTATAACGTAAAGAAGTATCAAAATGATAGCCCTTCGTTGGGAACCCAGTGAAAATATTTCAACTAGTCATTCTTCTGACATATGTCAATCAGAAAAGCAGTTTGAAGCGGAATGAAGAAAAGAAGTGTTGGTTGTATCAAAAGCATGGATTCATACATAAACGTCAAACAAACAACGTACAGCACTATCCCTATTCGTTACGGAAGATTTTAAATGGAACTATTATTGGATTTGGTTCAATTTTGGAACTGTTCCATTCATTTCGAATACTTCAAACTAAAACTGTATTGCCTGCTTGTCATTAACATCAGTAAAACGTCACCAAAGCTACGTTATTTAAACTTGCAAGATGTTGTGTTCATAGAATAATCTGAGAAATAAAACTTCAAAAGAAAGACTTTTGCTGACGTGATAAGAGGCAATTTGACAGATCTGATGGTATTTAACTTAACGAAAGGAATATAGTACGTTCAAATATTACAATGAAGCCACAACCGTTTAATTATTTTTAAGCCTGACTGTTTTTTGGTTCAGGTACATGAATATTGCCTTCACTTCTATACTATGGTATTACTCAGCTATTTCCACAAGCTTCAAATCGAACACACAGAGTGAATCAACGGGGAGGGGAGAGGGAAGGGAAAGAAGACAGGAAAGCAGCAACATTTTTGCTTCTAAAACTCAAACTCTCTGCTTCCAGAGCTCTATAATACCCGAACACATGGTGGTGGTATAGAGTAGAGATACATATCTATTCAACACATACATATATACATACAACCAAACACTGTGGGATTCCATCCACAATCCATCTGCATTTTCATTTATATCCCAAGAGCATATAATATAAACTACAAAAACAGGGAAGGGAATAACGACGGAAACAGGGTATTAAAGAGAAGGAGAAAAGAGTGGTATTATCATTCGTTTTTTTTTTTCTTTTAACTTTATTTCTTCCTGAATATTTTTGTGTTTTATAATATAAAGCTATATTATATAGATATTCTATTTTTTTGTTGGTTGGTTGTATTTCTGCCGTCAATGCGCTCCCTGACTGTATGGAAAGAATCATCGTCGTCCAAAGCAGCACCCATCAAGCTGGCACAGCACAAAATTATGCTTTGAAAGAGAATCGTTTAAGTTTTAGAAGTTTTGCAGCAGTCGATTTCGACTCTGCTGCTGCTGCTGGCCCGACCGCCCTGCCCTGCCCTGCCTTGCTCTGACTAGCACTGCAACTGAGTATGTATGCGAAGGGTTTCTCCTGTCGTTCTATGCTGGTGGAATTCTTTTCGATCCAAAGCCATGAAATGTTCCTACTTCATGATGTACGAGTAGATATATATGGGGGATCGGATTTTCTACCCAGCTCTAGAGAAAGATATTTTCAAATCAAAGGGAGTGTGTTTTTTGTTGTTGTTGGTTTTTTCGACATTGTAGAATACCGTATGGCACTGAACTGAGACCAAGACACAGAGAGCGCACAAAAAAACTCGTAAACTTGCCAAAGGATTGGAGTAAAATTCCATGCAACGGTAATGTTGATTTGTCAATTAGGAGATAAATCTGTAAAGAGTTCTTTAAAGCTAGCTCAGCGAAGGCGACTGAAGACTGAATAGAGAGTTGCGTGATGGTGGTAGTGGCGATAGTGGTAAAACGATGATGAATCGTCGTCCTTTGGAGTTAGTTACGGTACTTCTAATAGGAAACAGGCGGCATACACTTGTTGGGGTTGAATTATGATTGTCTTTGTCATGTTTTCCGATTGAAATATTAGTTTGGCTGAGAATTGTAGGTCAGGAGATGTTTTTTAAACCTGAATAGCAAAGTATAACCCTTTGCTTGTGAAAACAAAAACTTTTTCTAATGAATAGAAATATAACTGTCACTCTATTGCGAACTCCGAATGGAGCCGGTGTGGGATTCAGAACTGCAAAATATAACTTTCAATCCCTGTAGGTACCTACACACTCTGAATGAAAATGAAATATTAAAAGCAAAATCTTTGTGTGAAATTAAAAGTTTTACAAATGCTTATTTTAGACACAAAATTGATTGATTGACATTTGTCAAAGTTTTGCAGGCTACTTTTGTTCTTGGGTTGAGCTAAAGTGAGGATTCACTCTAAAACTCTCCGTGAAAACCACCAGAAACGCATAAGTAACGCAATTCTGAGTAAACGTATAATTATTTTAACTAGGAGTATGCCTGTAAGACAACGTTTTTTAAATGCAACTTGAATTGCACGACATTAATAATAAAGTAAAGGAGTATAGGAAAAAAAAATTGATGGCACAATGGATTGAGAAAAGGTGTTTCTGTCTCATCCCACGGGTGGCATCCAGTTGAAACTCGGGAATATCTCCTACGATGAGAAATCATTACACCTACAACTCAACTCATCCTTCATTGATCAGCCTGTCAAAATTAACAAATAAAAAAAAAAAACAATTCATTTTAAAATGTACTGTGTTAACCAATCTGAATAGAATAGTACACATTTATTATTGCAGTTCATAGCTGATCTAACCTGTAAGGCAAAGTTGCAAACAAAATTAAATGGCGCCCAACACGAGTCACTTTAGGCAGGGGTACAAGATTCCGATTCTATGATACCAAATTTGATTAACTGAAAGTAGTGTTTATAAAATTGTTGCCGATAGTGGTATTTATTATTACCAAAATCCAGTCAAAGCAAAAGTGGTGGCCTTCCCTTATAAAAGAGCTTCTTAAATGGCGCCCAACACGAAAACCAGACACTTTAGAGATAGTAAACGAACCTGTGATGCAATATGAGATTAAGTCGTCGTTCAATAAAAACTCCCTACGTCCATATTTATTTATTTTGAGATATCGGTATTTTTTATGGATTTGTACTCATCAGAATTTGAAAATTTTTGATTTTGGGAAATTTTTCCTTCCTTGATAAATACACGTAGACCAACATAAGATTAAGATACCACCTTTTACAGAGCTAAAATGTTCATATTCTGTTAAATATCACTAGAGATTTTTCGGAAAGAAATGGACTTACGGAGTTTTCATAGAACGGCGACGATATATATTGGTTTGAATATAGTGGCAATCACTGCAGTGGAATTGTTGGCGCCATTTGTTCAAAAAGGAAGCCATTTCTTTTAAGTTAAACAAAGAATTTCGTTGAATGGCACTAAACTCGAGAGCTTTGGGTCAACTCACGAAATTTTATATTTCGATTTTATCTACGTTTTTTTTTAGGAGAATTCATCATGAGCAAGATCGCACAATATAAATGCTGTACGGGGAACACCAAGTTTTAGAAATTGAACTTTAGCCAGAAAACTTGTTTTTAAATAATATCCACAATTTCTAACGGGCCATTTTTCTCAATACATACATGACAGAGCCAATGAGCCAAATGGTCCCACACCGAACCAAAACCAACCAAACGTGTGTGAAGTCCAAACGAGCCAAATGGATCACGTGGCTCGGTATTGTATGTGCAGCTTAAGGCAAAAACTGTCTCGTGAAACACTTAAAATTCGATTGTTAATCAATAAAATATTTTCCAAAGTAAAATTAAAGTTTCATCCTGATGTGTTTTTATGATATTTTATTCTATTCATCTATTACTAGGCTCAACTTTAAAATACAAATAAATTAAAATAAGACTAATTATTTAAAAATAAAATTATTTCTCTGCCAACCACCGGAGCTTCGAGGTATCTGGTTGAAAATTTGAGTACCCAACAATGCTTCTAACTATTTAGAAAGAACACAAAGTAGAATGAATTTTTTCCCAATTTAAAGTTTGAATTTTTTTGCTGAACACAGCGACTGGGCTAAAAAGGATGTCACACATTGTTTGCCACCTTGCTTCGACCATCATCTCCACCCACCCACCAGAAACAACAACAAAATGTACTAAAAATGAAAATCCAAAGCCAGACAGACAACACAATCAGATCCTAGTCTGGATATATGGCCACTTTTTGACTGGCATGCATTTGTTGCTGCTTCTTCGCATGTCATTAGATACTGCTGCTTCCAATAACGACCACCAACACCACAGAGCGATATAAACGAATGCGTTTCGGCTATTTCGATCATAACTCGATGTTGCATGCATAAATAACAAAGAAACAAAAAAAGCTATGCTGGCTGGCTGGCTGGCTGGCTCTACTGGCTATTGCTGGCGCTGCGCTGCAGCAACAGAAGCAGCAGCAGCAGCATTGCAATGAAATAACTTTTTGACGTTTGATTAGAATGCGAGAATCGAGGGAAGAGATGCCTTATGGTGGTGCTGGGTGCTTTGGTGCTTAGTGCTTAGTGCTCGGCTCGGTGCGCTGGCTGTTAGGCGGCAATGTGGGGGTTGGAGGTCGATTGTCTGGCTCTTCTCGTCGTATTCTCTATTACTCTTTGCTTCTCTTGCGATTGCGAGTTCATTCGGTGGTGGTGTACTCGTACTTTATTTAGTTTTCTTTTGGCCGAAAGAATATGGAAGTGGATGTATAAGTTAGGCCGTTTTATGCTGTGTGTTATGACTTTGTTGCTTTTATTGTAAAGGGAGAATGGGGTTTCGTGTATTTGTCTTCTTTTTTTTTCGCTTATTTCCTTTTTCCCCCAAAAGCAATGCAGGAATTGCACGTGATTTTAGCACTTTACTGAGATTTTATTCCTTTTTGCGTTAGTGCTTCTTCTCTGTTTACGTTTTACTATAAGTCGTTTCAGTTTTGGTTTCTCCTTTAATGCTGCTGTTGTTGTTGTTTTCTTTTCTTTCCTTTTTTTGGCATCAACGGGTGATGGATTGAAAACTTCGGTCGATAAGCGCATTTGCCAGTTTTTTTTTTTTATTTCCTTTGATTTTTATATTTGTAAGGAACTTTTTAAGAGAGAGAGATTTTCACAACGAACATGGAATGTAGGTTACTATGGTATCGTGGGCCGTTTGAATTGAGTAAAAATTTTTGTTTCAGTACGCAATGATGAAGTATAGAGGTCTTGTTGTTGTTGGTTCCTTTTTTTGTTGTTGTCTTATTTAACTGAATAAATCAGTCTTCAGGTGACAGTTTGTGACGCAAGTAAGGACTTAAAGGTTAAATCTTAATGAATGTTAAGGACACTGACTGAAAAATGAGAGTGAAAGACATTTTCTGCAGAACATCAAAACGTGTTCAAAAATATTCATATAGGTATTTCACGTTGGAAATTTATTATTTTGAGGATATATCAGAGACAAAAAGGTCACCCAAAACCTACACGTCATGACATCACTAAAGAGACCTTCAAAAAGCTAAAAAGATATACTTAGGGACTTGAGCTGCCTTAGGCTTCTCGGTATTGAATCAAACAACCAAAAAATCGCTGAGATCAATCGAAAAATAACTCTTGGCAATCGCTGCTTTTTAGTAGTACTCCTTGGCGTTATGGGTAGTGCCGAAGCTTTGGCAACGACTCCACTTGTCACCTACAACCAAAAATATTCTTTCAGGGGTACTGCCTTTTGCGATTAAATGACAAATGCTCCAAGAGTTCGTTTTTTCATGAAAAAGTGATTCTCATATTAGCCGTTCGGACCCGCTAGGAAATGGTAGGTCCCTTCCATTTCTGCCGACAACATGCACGTTGAGAGTTGTAAATCACTAGGCCTTGGATCGACACCAGCTATCGTGAGACCACTGGATCCTTACAACAAGAAGGCAAGTGAGTGCCAAACATTTTTCTAGAGCAACTAAGGTGACCAACTCATGTGTTTTAAGAGAAAAATTTCTTCTTGTTTGTTCATTTAAAGCAGATGCTCCTGTCCAGAAAGGTTTTGATTCAAGAACCGAGAGACAATAGCGGAAGACCGCGACTCAAATTTATCAGGCAAGTTCAAGTGGAGCTCAACCGGTGCAGGGAACTAAGTCCCCGGGAACCAAGTCCACCGAGGGACTTAGTTCTCATTTAATGGGAACTAAGTCCACTTCAGCAAAGTGAACTTAGTTCTCATAGAAGGTGGGAACTAAATTCCTCAAAAACTGAGTGGTTTTACTTCCCTTTAAATGTGAATTAAGTTCCCACTTCCAAGTAAAAAAATCAATCTTATTAATAAAACAGAAATACTTTTCACAATATTGTTGGATATATATAGGATAAATTCAAAGTTTCTTTAAATCCAGATTGTCTAAATGCAAAAGAAACTTTGCATAGTTCCCTCTTCATATTTCAAAATGTGTACTTAGTTCTCATAAAGAAGTGGACTAGTTTCTCACCTTACCTGGGAACTAAGTCCACTTCGTTAAAGTGGATTTAGTTCCCATTAAATGAGAACTAAGTCATTCGGTGGACTTGGTTCCCGGGGACTTAGTTCCCTGCACCAGCTCAACCAACTAAGCGAGCAAAACTGGAGGCAAATAGCTGAAGACAGAGCTGGTTTTGGTACGCTTGTTGATTGAAAAACAGGTTCAACCAAGACTCTAGCAAATCTAACTTAAGAAAGGTAATACAAATGTATCTGAAATGTTATTTCGTAAAGATGAATCGAGATACGAATTCCATAATTAATTTTTACAGCATTCTGGCACAGTTCGATTTTTCT
This sequence comes from Dasysyrphus tricinctus, assembly GCA_963921185.1. Lineage (NCBI taxonomy): Eukaryota > Metazoa > Arthropoda > Insecta > Diptera > Syrphidae > Dasysyrphus > Dasysyrphus tricinctus. The sequence continues at coordinate 15,911,258 of OY992533.1, read as the reverse complement.
ATGATTCCATTCAACAACATTTGAATAAAATATCTCAAGATCTGGTTGGCCTCAAAATCGGGAGAAGCTCTACCTAACCACCCTAGGTCCAGACCAGTTCCAACTCGTTCTTAAAGCTGTTGCTAACGGTAGTCTCTATAAGAAGCCGGAATCATTATTGTTTTAATTTCTAAGTATACTGTTTTCGAAATCGAATTTAACTTCAATTTAATGCACTCGCAAGGAAAATGGGTTTTAATACAATCGTACAATGTTTCTATGGGAGTTCAAATTATCGTAACAGATCTGACCTACAACGAAAAATTGAGATGCAGAAAGAATTTTTTAAATGGCGCCCAACATGAGCCACTTTTGGGATACACAATTCACGATTCAATGATAAAAAAAAATTAAAATACAGAATTTGGTTTAAGTCCAAGCCACTTCATGGATGATTGGTTAAATCTGTGATGCATCATGAGATTTTGTTCGAATATAGTGGCAATCACTTATTCTTTTCTCACTTTATATATTCAAGGACATTATTATTCTTATTTTATTTGATATTAGGAAGCTATGCGCCTCAACACGAGGTATTTCAAATTTTTCAAAATTGTACAAAATCATATAAATCAGAAAAGACGAACGACTGCAAGCCTATTGTTCTCGAAAATAACTTATACGATTTTGATCAATATCTATCAACATGTAATTGTGGGTCTACCTTTTAATGATCAAAACCATTCTGCTCTTAAATTTTCTAGCAAAAATTCGTTTTTTTTTTATATTTATCAACAGACAGACGATTTTTCTGTTTCAATTTTAAATGAGTAAATATTTAAACAAAAACTTGAAAAAAAAATCTTTATTCAAAAGCTCCTCTTTTCCTCTATTTTTTCACCGGACAGACCAGTCGGCAAAATGTCCACCTTGAAAATTTCGAGTTCATTAGAATAGCTTTTCCAAAGGTTATATACATATAGATAAAACTATGCAAATCATTGACTTGGCATCGAATGATGAAGTCAGAGTCCACGATTTTACGTAAGTAGGTACCGCCTTTTTTCCCCAACTACTTATGTATACAACTCTTTATATCAAACAGCACAGCTCATATTATTATAACCCTGTAAAAAAGCTCAACTAATTAGAAAATGTTGAATATAAGTTCATAAAACAGTCACCCAAACAAAAAACTTCGAAATAATTCGACCTCGAAATTTTGCAGCTTTATCCAAATCGATCTTTTTTCCCACCTTGCATGCATCTTCTAAACATATCCAAAAAGAAATATCTTAATACCTACCTAACAAAAAACACAAAAAATAAGATCTGAAAAAAACACAGGCGAAACAAAAAATTTTTTTTTTTGCTCAAAAAATAGACTATCCAAGGACATAATCTTAATCATAACATTTATAGATAGAGAGGAATATGCTGTCTCATCAAGTGATTTGAAGCTGTAAACAACAAAATGAGTTTTTTTTGCTTTTAAATTTTTGTTCGGCAGATAAAGATACCTACTAATACGCAACAGCAACACACTAGCCAGAGCCTCAACCAACTCAAGGTAATCAAACCACGAAGAAGAATTACGTCTATGGCCAAAAACAGATTGTGCGCATTGAAATTAATTTTTGGCTGTTTTGAGAAATCAAAATTTATTAAGAAAAAAAAAGAAGAAATTTCAACAAAATAATCAACAAAAACCCCAACTGGGAGGCTTGATCCGAGTCACCTATTCCATTGAGATAACTAAGATGTTTCAAAGCGAAACGTTCAAGAGCTCGCTGTGGCATCGCAGCAACGAGTCCAACAACGAGCCAAGCAATGAAATTTAATTGCAGGCACAGTGGCAAGTTTTCTTACATTATATGTGGTGTACTCGTTTCGTTTCTTTTCTTGCGTCTTGTTAATAGTTCAAGATTCAAGAAGGAAATCCAAAGAATTTTCTCTTCCGCTAGTGCTCTCTCTCATAAAATACAAAAATACAAAAATATGCCTTAGCCTCTATAGCTTTTTTCATAATAATCATAATCATTCTCATCCACAATGCTGGGCAAATCTGTGTGTGCGGCATACTCGCAACGCAAGTGTTTCTCTTCAATTAAGCAAAAATAATGAAAATTTGATAAAAACAAGAATTTAATTATCTACTGCAACCACGGTGACGACGAATGTTCGACTCGACCAACGAATACTTTTTCATATAGAAAAGTTGTTTCGAAGCACACAAAATCCATCGTGTGACATAAAACAGAGAAGTGAAAATAACCCATACACATCAAAATACACACCAATACCTAAGCGCGCATTCGTACAAAGTCATCATATAACACAATAAATACATGAACACTCATTTGACATTCCACAAAACGTTATGTGAACCCAGCTAGTATAGAAACTTTTCTATACACAGATACATAACCTATATATACACACACTTGACAAGGGTACACACAGCTACATACATAATGACAAAAGAGAAAGAGACCTGTGGGATGAAAGCCGAACCTGAATACACAGCAGCAAAAAAAAAAACAAAAAGAAAAAAATTACGAGCAGTAAAAAAAAAATACTGAATCTGATGCTCGGTTATATACGTTTCTACATTCGAAAAATCCAAATACGAAACGAACCGAACAAAGAGGAGTGTGCAAAGAGATATAAAAAAAAAACTTGGGGGAAAAAACCAAAAAAAAAAAAAAATGTTGAAATATTTTATTTTTAGTTTCTTTTTCGGTCGATGATTCGGTTTTTGTGCCGTGTGCGGTGGTAAAGATTGCTCTATGCTGGAGCCAAGTAGATGTTGTGTGGATGTATGCATGTATATTTTTCGTTTCAATTTTATTTTTTGTTATTTTTGTGTCGCTACGTTATACCGACGATGGAGTTCAGCGAATTTTTGCGTTTGAATATGAAACTGCTGTGCAGGTCTTTCTTCATATTTATTTTTTTTTCTTCTAGGGTTACCAGGGTTTTTGGAGAGTTAAAATTGTGAGATTCATTAATTCAATTGAATAAAGTTAATAAAATTCACTCACAACGTTATGTTTTTATTTTATTCAAAGAATCCTGTGTTGGTCATCATCGGAACTTTATTCTTAAATGGCACCCAACGCAGAATTTAGGAATCTTCACACATTAAGTGGGACATCAGCAAAATGCTGGCGTTGATTGTTTTTATATTAATTCAAGGAGTTCTATATCAAGCATTTAAAAACATGGCGCCCAACGCAAAATTTAGAAACTTGGAAAAAATTTAGTTCAATTATCGCAATTGCTGTATATATATATTGCTTGTTATAAGATGAAATTTTGTCTAATATTTCTGATTTTTTTTTACATAAATGGTGCCCAACATAGAACTCAACAGTCTAGAAATATTAAACCAAAGCATCGGAATGTATAATATTCTTGTTTATTTTTTATTTTAAGCTGAACGATTTTGATGAAATTTTGTCTAATATTTCTGATTTTTTTTACATAAATGGCGCCCAACATAGAACTCAACAGTCTAGAAATATTAAACCAAAGCATCGGAATGTATAATATTCTTGTTTATTTTTTAATTTAAACTGAACGATTTTTTTTATTCAGGGAGTTTTATGTCAAACATTGAAAAAAAAATCAATAAATGGCGCCCAACACAGAACTTAAAGATCTAGAAATATTTAACTCAAGTCCCGAAATATAAACAGTTTTTGTTTTTTTTTATTTTTTGTCGAGTTTTTTAGTTCAAGGACTTTTTTGTGAAACATAAAAAAAATAATTAATGGCGCCCAACATAGAACCAACAAATCAAGAAACCTTAAACTCAATCACGAAAATGATATTATTTTATATTATTACTGCCTATTTAAAATGATTGTACTTTTTAACTGACCACTACTAGACTTCGAGCATTGAAAAAGCAGACACCAAAAATGGCGCCCAATACTGATGTTTAAAATCTTATTCAAGAATCGAAATGTACATTGAAGTAGCCGTTTTATTGAAATGTGTTTTTAATTCAAGAATTTCTATCTCCAACATTTAAAATAAAAACAGCGTATCAGGAGAATGAAGATATTTACTTCCAAACTCCTTAGGTTAATGCCATAATTAAATACTTTTGTATGAAAAAAACGCACCCAGTGCTGTTATAAATATGATTTTTCACATAAAAATGAAGGACCATTACTCCCAAAACATACTATGTACTAAGAGTACCCAATGCAAAATTGAAAAATATATAATACACTTAAATTTTGGTCAAGCGTAAAAATGGGAAGTTAATTTTTTCCATTGCAAACTGATTATTGGTTTCGAGCAAAGTATTAAACATGATTTGAGGCCGTGAGTACCTGCAATTTTATTGAAATTAAGTTTTTAACGAAAATTGAATCTATGTGTTAAACAATATTTCTGCATTTAAATTTTTTGAATTGACGGCTTCAGCTTCATCCCATAGTTGCAGGACTTTTTGCACTTAGATATGAATGAACTACCAAGTGATTGAGAATTTTGAAAATAACTTGTTACATATTTGTGGTCTACTGAAAATAATGCAAAATGCAGTTAGTCCACTATGGCTCTCACGGCCTAATTTTAGACCGTTAAGAAATCAAACACCAAGAGCTTTATATAAAAAAAAAATAAATTAAATGGCACTCAGCATACAAACTTATTTTTTTTTTATATATTTCGAAAAGCAAAAGTTGTTAAAAACGTACTTGATTTTTTCACAAAAAAAAAAATAATAATGAAAGTTACTCAAACATATTGATAAATGGCGCCCAGAATTAAGTCTAAAAATGTTTTTCGGATTAGCCGCGTTATAAGATTAAAGAGTGCACTTTGGTACCCGGTGACCACGCTCAATGCAATTTGATGCGAAACGTTCGGGGTGAGTACCAAAGTGCAAAATAATTATCTATTATGTCTTTTAACAACCACGAAAGTCTAAAAAGTTATAGTAAAAATGTTGTTCCTTAATCGAGATGTTCATAGCTGGTTTAAGGCTTATAGCGGTTAGTAGATAAAAAGTCATTTAATAAATAAAGCATGAGGGTTGAATAAATATTCAGTCAAAAAATAGTTAACAGTTAGTCTAGTTATGAAGTTTTATAATAAGCAAAAAACTATTATGTATTGTTAAATGGCGCCCAACATAGGAAGACAAATTTTACCTAACGTCTATTTCGTATTTATTTTGTACGGGGGATTACTCCACGCCTCTATTCATTCATAAGTGAAGTAAAGTGTAATCAAAACTTAAGGAGAAATAAAAGAATGGAAAGACGGGACGCCTGTTTAATAATAGGGGATTAGAAACTCCTATAGAATTACAATTTTTTTATAATTTTACTTGGGATATTTGAAAATATATATTTTCTTTTGCTAGCGGTGTTTGTCTCAGAGAATGAACAAAGCATTTCTATGAAGCGTAGGAATTTTGTGATATCTTGGATCATCTATTCTACCCCAGAATTTAAAATTTTTCCTCGTTACAATTAAAAACAACGTTCTACATCTGCCATATTTAGCCTTCTTTCTTGTGGTGGCTGGCAAAATATTGTGGAGCTTAAACTTTCTTGAGTTTCACATGAACTTTTCTAATATTTCCCGGGAATTTTGTCCACATTTTTTTTACAAAATTAATTTTGTTTTGTCAACTTGATGCGGTAACCCTATTACGTATTGGAAAAAATAATTTCTCGAGGTTAAAAGAAGTTGTTTGGTGCCTGCTTGCCAACCTACCTTTTAGCTTCAACCAGCAACAGCAACAACAGCAGCAGCAGTACCCATCAATGTTTGAGTGTCCCTCAATTCTAGAACACAAAATAAAAATAAAACAAAGTTCTGTTGTCGTATTCTTGTTGCTGTTGGCTATAATATGACTTGACTGCTACGAAGCTATGATGTATCTATAGCAACTCAAGTCTAAGGCAACGGTTCTCAAATGTTATATCGTTGGCTTTCTAGATATATTTAATTTTTTGCTGTAGTTGTTGCTTTGAATATCTCGAAAAAAGGTATCGAACGAATGAACGTACGAATGCATGCATTGCCACTGCCACTTGGATTCTATGTGTTACGACTACGACGATGACTATTGAGGTCTAGCTGCGCTGCCTATTTATACTTTTAGTGTCTCTGGGATACAAAATAACCATAAAATAGAAAATTATAGGCAAATAGAGATATGAGGGGATGATGTGTGGAGTGTAGTACCCTCTTCGAGTTCCGCTTATAGCAGGGAGGACAGAGAATAAAATGCAATTGGATTGCAACATGACTTGGATGGTTGAGAGGACAATATACTAATGCTAACTCGGCCTGTTCTCGATCTCGAAGCGCAGCAATTGTGTTCGATGTGTAGAGAGATTTTTAGTGTTGTTTGTTTCTTTATTTTCATAAAATAGGTACCTACCCACAGTTTATTTTTTTATTATTATTTTAAGCTTTTCTCATAATGGACTTTGACAGTTCCTGTTTGGATCTCATTTTCTCTTGAGTATTTTATTTGTTTCTTTTATTTTTTTGCGTAGGTAGGCCTTTTATTTGTGTATTTAATTTTTTGCTCTTTAGCTGTTGCTCGTAACAGTGGGTATGAATGTGCAAATTTTTAAATAGGCTGCAGTTTTCTCTTTAAAATTCAAAGCACCATTATCCACAAACCAACCAAACCGAATGATTAGGAAACTAATAACATAAAGGAAACGAATAAAAATACCCAATGACATTTAATGAGAAAACCAGCTAAACGATAAGAACTTGTGTATGAGTGTCTAATGACAGTTGGTTCGTATAGTGCACCGTGAAGCAGCAACACAAGGATGACATTTCTTCTTAAGAGATTTCTTCTCTTTGGGGTTTTGGAACATTCATTACCTTATCACAGCAGTTTTGGGTAAAAAAAATACGAAGAAACATAAAATTATGTGACATACGATGGGGTTACTCTTGAATTGAGTAGTTGTGTGTCGAAGTGATGTGGAAAGCAGCAAAAATATAAAAACAGAAATTAATGAAGAAGAAAGAAGCAATGAGAGCTAGCGCCATCATGGACACATGTTTTGACATTTATGGATGGCATGGGTTGGGATGAGATGAGATGTTAAAGGTTTGTTTACCTTTGGGTGTCATTCTTACGCTCTCTGCCCTCAGTTTTGTTTTCATTATATTTTTTTATTGCCATATTTTTGTTTACATTTACGCAATGCTAGAAATCATTTTTATAAATTTCCCTATTCTGCTAATTCGTTGGGTGATTTGTTCCTCTTGTTTCTATTATTATTATTTTTATCGTTATAGACGATTGTTGTATCTCTGTTATTAGAAATATATAAGGTGAAAACATTGAAACACATTAGACGTGTGAGACTTATCTTTTTGAGGGGTTGTTGATAAGCTTGTTAGAGAGAAAAAATACTACACAAACAAAAACAACTTAAAAGGGGAATCATTATGTTTTCTTTCAATAGAAACGGTCGCCGTCGGACGAGGCGCGGTGGTTGGTTAGTGAATGAGGTATTTTATCTTATCCTTTTGCGGATGTGTTCACACTTGTTGAATATAGGTACTCTTGAAAGTTATGTAATTAGCTTAAAAGTTAGTTATGGTAAGAAGAACAGAAAGTGAAGCATGAGTTTGTGATATATTCTTGCTGTTCTGTTGTTAGTGTTTTTTTTAACGAGTAGTAGTGATCATATCTTTTTCGTTTTTATCAGTTAGCATTTTTCCGGATAATGATGACAGGCTTAATGTCAAGAGTTTGAACTTCTTAAAATTTTGACTTGTAGCTGATGTAAATATGAATGAACGCATGTATGTACATATGTATGTATATCGAGTAATGGATCTGTCAAAATCTATCTCGAGATATTCATCGAATTTTACTCATATTTGACGGCCCTACAATTCAATCTCACCTTTAGTTTCTATCGAGAACATTACAACTAACCTAATCATCTCTCAAATTTCCATATCTATAGTCTGTGTTATTTTAGTTAAAAGTTTAAAAATGTTATTTAATTACTCTAAAAATGTACGGTTTCTTCCATATAACTATAAAAAATCTAAGATTTAACGACTTAACGATAAAACTATGAAAGTAAATCTTTTTTTTTTCCAAAAAAAAAAAAGGTTCTATCTATGAATTTGTTTAAACTATCTTGGTTCTTATCTTGTACCTACATATCTTCTATTTTTTAGCAATCAACTATAGGTTTAAAAATAACCCCATTTTTGTATTTCTATTTTTGTCAAAAGGTTTATTAAATTAATTAGACTAGACAAACTTCTCATTTATAGATTCTTTGATAGGTTAAAAACAACATTCATTTTCATATTTATTTATTTGAAAACAACAACTTTATTTTAAAAGTTTTTATATGAAAATGAAAACCATAAAAATGCAGTACAAACTGCGAACAGAAATTTAATATTTCACTTCAATTTGTGATTATTTTAACAAAAATTGTATTCATAAAATGATTCTGATCTTAAAAGACTCAGTTATTACCAACAAAATCAAGTCAAGTTATAATTTATACATAGCCTTTCGATCGACTCGGATATTAACATCACTACACCATTGACAAGCTTTGATTAACTAGAGTTTTGAAAGTCGATACAATTGGGTTGGTGCCTGTTAGTCATTTATAAATGATTAAATTATGATTCATATAGGTTTAGTAAAAAATCCCAAACGCCAAAATTCCAAATCACAAAATATAAAATTCAATCACAAAACTCCGAACCACATACATATATGTTGAGTACCAAATCCCAAACGCCAAAATTCCGAATCACATTTTGCAAAATTCAATCACAAAACTCCGAACCACAAAATGCCGAATCACAAAACATATAGATATGTTCGCTCTTCTTAATTTAAAATTATTTACAACCTATTTTTCATTTATATCTACTAACTGACTATTGAAAAATTGACCCGAAGGAAACTTTTTCAAATATTTTTAATTTTGTTTGTTTAATTTTTCTTTAAATTACAAGTTTGTGCTCTTCGAAAAAACTATTGAGAAAAGTAAATTTCTATTTACTTTTCTATGTGGACCAGGATTTATAATCAAAGATTATTTAATGTTTTGAAGTTTTACAACTGTCTTTAAAAAGAAATTAAGTTCAGGATTCTGGGATTCGGGTGCTTAGGATTCGAATTATTATGATTTGTGTTTTAGGATTGACATTTTGGAATTCAGTACCCTACGATTTTGGACTTTGGGGTTCGGGCTTCTTATAATGTCTTATGAAATTTAGGAATCTGTTATTCGACAACTTGTTATTCAAGAATTTGTTGTTCAGAAATTTGTTATTGAAGAATTTGTTTATCCGGGGTTTTATTTATCCGGGGTCTTAGCCGTTCCCAGTTAATATGGGAAATAATATTAAAAATATCATGGAATGTTCTTTTAAGTGGAATTCTCTGACAAGTTCAATATTCTTCTCTATATTTTTATTTTTCAGATTTTTAGGATTTTAATATTACAAGCTTTTCATTTTTCACGTTTGTGATTCTTCGTAATTAGGTATGAATTTTTAGTGATTTCTGAAAAATATCTTACAGCATTTAGTAACGTTTTTAGTCATAAAGATACGAAATCAATTTATGTAGTTATGATATTATTAACTTTTATTTGGTTAAGTAAGAACGGAAGTGATCTGAGCAAAAATTTTAGACAAAACTAAGCTATGTAACTTGAATCACTTATAATTCATATTTCTTTTGTTATCAAAATACAAAAATATCAAAACAGCACTAAAGGAGTCTCATGATCGGTTTGGCACCAAGAAAAATAGCTTTAACTTCATTGGAATTATTAACCCACCAAGTTGAGAAAATTACAGTTTCATAAATTTTCGTGCTCGGATTGTTCGAAAATGGTCGAATTTCGACCACTGGTCGGTTACTAGTACTAATTATTTTCACTTTTTTCAAATTATTGTCTCTTTTGAATAAAAATTCTTTTAAGATTCGGTAGCAAAACATAAGATAGGAGGTTTTGACAGAAAGGCGACGATATAAAACATTAAGATAATCAAAAATGAGTGAATGAGTGTTTAAAATTGAAATATTTTCGAAACTAGCTTAGCACTTAGACAATCTATTAACAATGTTTATAAATAGGGTTTTTGAGTTGGACAATTATTGTCCAAAGTTCGACTTAGGTACTTTGCAATGCTTGTTTCTAATAATAAATTAATTTACGTAATATGTTTCTTATAAGAAAAACGGGAACAAGGACCTTGTGCATAACAATATTTCTTAAAACTTTTGAATGAAATTTTTTTCAAAATATTGAGTTAAGCTTTCAAAAATTTAAAGTTTTTTTTTTTAAATTTAAAATTTAATTAAAAATGATGACGGCAGAGTTTTTCAATTAAAACGAGCATAACCAGACTAAGCACCACTAAAGGAGTCTGATGATCGAGGTGGCTCTCGTGAAACAGCTATAACTCCAGCCTATATACTTGGTGGTAACACACGCAAGTTGTTGTTGTTCATTCAAAATTATTCAATATAAAAATAATATTTGTTTTCTTTTTTTTATTTAAATCTTTTTTCAATTGTTTTATTTTCATTTTATTTAATATTTGTTTACTTCAAAACTAGTTATTAAAAAATGTTCACGACAAAATTTTTCACAAATTTCGTATAAAACATTTTTCAAAATGCAAAGAAATACAAATTTTGCGGGGGAACTCATCTTTTTCGTTTTTTTAAGGAAGTTATATCTAAAACAGAGGACAAAAATATTTATTATAAGTAACTTTTAAGATTCTCTAAGAATTTCATGTATACTTAATTTTGTTTTAACATATTTAGTTCGGCAACAAAGGACGCAAAACGTCGAAGAACGCCACAACATTCATCATCGCTATTTTTTGTCTACAATAAACTTTCCACCCACTAAGTTTATATTTTTAAAAGCTTATGAACATAGGTACTAGTTATTTTCATACAAAACTTGTTGGAAATATTATCATTAACATTTTGGATCAAAACTATTTTTGAGACAGAAAAACAGCTTTAACAAAACCTTGCAGAAATCAAGGAGGCAAAGAGCGTGTATTTCAGTGTGTATTTTAGAAATAAAATATGCTGGGACTTGATTATAAAATCCGAAGCGAGTTGTATTTGGTGAAGAAAATTTCACAGTGCTAGATAACTTTAGTTTTTAGTTTCGGAATTATACTCGGTTAGCACATCAAATTTCGATGGCCTCCTGAAGATTTATCTTTAATTTTTAAAGTATATACTTACTCCAAGACTTTCTAAACGAACTTGGCTGCAATGTTTCTTTTTATTTTGTCTTAACTTAATAAGAAACTTATCTTTATGAGTATTTAAAGCTGATAAATGACAATTTCGACATCACTTTGAAAGAGAAGCAAAGACCTTTTCTGATAACAGAGATATTAGTGGTTGAAATGAAGAACGGCTCAATTGACATTGATAATTTTAAAATGAGTTTTATGAAAATGTTTTTTTTACCATTTAAGTGAGATAATATTAAAAACGAGATTTTGTGCTAAATGTTATATAGAATGTGCGTATATTGGAAAATATTGCGACACAAAAACATTAAAAAGGATTTTGAACCCAACAGGGAATCTTGCGGAACAATGTTAAGAGCATCATTCAATAAACAATGATCAAGGATATACCAAAACTGTTAATGTTAGAGCAAATATCCGCCTGATAAGTGTTTGCTTAGTTAAGTAGAGAAAATCTAAACGAGGAAAATGTACCAACTTTTTGGAATTTTTTCGGTATCCCCGCATATATCAAATTGAATTGATTGAGTTGAATGCGTATTTGACAGGTAAATAGAAGATCGTAGTATGGACTTCCCGAGAGTATAATTTTTTTGTTTCACGTTGCCAAAAGTTATATAACTGGCCAGGCTAAAGAGAATTTTGAAAGTTATAAAACTTTCTAAGGCCTTGTATTATTTTTCTAGTTGGGTTGTGTGAGAAGAAAGAATACAAAGGTATTCATTTTCAACATTGAAATGGTGAAGAAGTGATCCCAAAATCTAATCCCAGATTAGACAACTTTTGTTTGCTTTTCGAAGCAAAATGGTACATAACTGTACTAGAGAATTTCGATAGTAGGCCCTTGTTGGCGTCAGTATATTTTCTTGGGCCTAGTTAAGAATTTTATTGTGTTTTCCATGTTTCAAACACTTTTTTCTTGTTCTTATCCAGTGTTCATTTCTAGAAGTTGGTTCCACAGGTTAATTTAAATGTCAGGATTTTCTTAATTTTGACGTTATACATACCTAGCTTCATTCAATTGCAATACATTAAGTTTAGAAGATTGGTCTGCAGTTTTGAAGAAAAGCTTCTCACTTTTACTAATCTAAGTTCACATTCTATATTAAACGGTAATTAGTTGCGAAGTCATTCATATAAATTGAATTTCTTTATACATTTAGAATTCTTTAAAAAAAAGAAGCATTTTCCCTCAATCACAATTCCTTCTAATTTTAACTATTTTATCACAAATCAAAGCCTAAGCTAGAAAAACCAGCTAAAGCTCGTTGCAGCTATCTTTTCTTTAGAACTAATTACTATCGATCGACAGAGGACAACTTTCACTAGCTATAAATAGCCTGAACTTCATTTTACCCTCAGACCTAACTAAACCCGCCTTTGCTTTAGCTTTTTTATATTCACAAGTCCATGATCTTGGATAAACCCAAAATTAAAACAAACAAAATATATTGTATCCTCTTAAGCGAACAGGTTCTTTCACATCAGTAAGCAACCACATCCCTTCTGCAAAATCCATCAAAATCACCCCCTCTATTTTTAATATCACATAACGTCTAGCCAAATTCTAAACAAAAAACGCCTCACAGACCAAAAGTAATACAAAAAAACATCAAATATAAATATTTGAGAAAAAAGGAAATGAAGACAACAAGAACATGCATATAGGCAGACATTAGAAAGAAATACCTGTTCGGCATTTGTCAAATTTGACATTTGCCCCACACATTATATCTAGGTAGAAGCTAGACGGTACTTGTTACCCTTACGCGACACTTGTTTCTCGCAAAAATATAAATAAAACAGAATAACAAGTGTGTGTACCTACTCTGCTTGCGGTTGCATCTATCTCTACTGCCGCAATAAAAATCAGAAAAATATCTCGTCACTCATTTGACTCATTTTTAGGTTTTTTTTTTGTTCTTAAAATGTATACCATGCATCATCGCCAAAGTCAATTCGATACTGAACTGCTGATAAAAACAAGATTCCAATTCGAGTGAAGTACGAGAAAAAATACCCTAATACAAAAATAACAACAGGCAGCTAAAAGCTAACGCGCAAAAGAGAACAAACGATTCTTATTGCATTGTGCAAAAAAAAATAAAAATAACAAGAATATAATATGCAAACGTTTGTCATAATTGCTTCCAAGAAAGAAGAAACAGAGATATAATGTGACAAGTGCACGGAGAACAAGAGACCACACAAAAACAGAAGAAATAAAAAACAACAAACATATCAATAACAATTATTATTATTATTATTTTTAAGTAGGTATGGCGGTAAGTCTCTATAAAGACACAAACTAGCCGGTTCAACACTTCTGTCAAACAAATGTCAAAATGTTTGTTTAAAAGAAAATAACAAAACTGTCATCGATATTATAAAGCAATTAAGTAATTAATAATCTGCTGAAGTAGCAGAGAAAAAAACTTCAAAACCAAATCGCCGAACAGACAAATGTCACTTGAATTAGAAAAGAAAATTGCGCGCCTAAATTAGCACACAACAATCAGCTCAGCTTAGCACAGATCGAACCCAATTGGATGGATGGATGGATGAAGAAACAGTTACACAAAAAATGTAAACAAACATTTCGGGGCTGCATAACTTTTTTTAAGATTTGTTCGAAATTAAAAGCAAAGAAATAAACATTATTTTAAATTGTTTTACTTACATTAGGATCTGTCCACATTTTCAAATATATTATTCACACTTCTATCCTGATGACAGTTACAGCTGTCATTGTGTGGAATTCAAAAGAAATAAACTTTTAAAAAATCTTCTCCACCGATTTCACAGAAGGCAAATAAACTTAATGTTTTTATTTTTATAAATTATTTTAGTCACTGGTATTTTTGAAATTTTAAATTTGTCCCAAAAATTATATTTAGCAACTGTCAAAAAAACTTTCGTATGTCACTTTCAGAGCACCAAATTAATGTTTCAAGTTTTTTGTTTTTTTTTTTTCTAGTTTTTTATGTATTTTTCAAAACTTTTTTTTAATATCTTAGTTTTGTTTATATTTTAACTAATTCTTTTTCAGTTTTGTGTCAATATTTTGTATATGTCACAGGATTTGAACTTTATTTTTGCAATTTCACAAATAAATTTCATTCAAAAATCGTACGATTTGTACGTGTTTCTAGTTAAAACTCTCTGTGGTTATTTTTTTTTTACTTTTTATATATTGCTGCTATCAATCTACGAAATAATTTGTATTTTCTTAGTTCAAATTCAGAATTTGAAGAGACGAACTTCCGCACGCCAACCTATTTCATGAAGTGCACAGGCCATACTAGTTTTGTCGTATTCCACCATTCCGATTCGATTCGGATGTTTTTTGCTGGTGCGCACATTTACAGTGTACGGCAACTGGCTGGCAGGTCGGTCTCGGTAGCAGCAGCAGCGCAATACACAAGCAACCTACAACAATGTACGAGTGTATCTACAACGGTGAAACACCATTGAAATGAATTACAAACTGAGTCCAATAGAGGTCGCTAGATGGCAGTCTCTTGGCAAAAATACAAAAACCTAAAGAAAAATAACATACAAAAACTCAGATATTTCAAATCAGCAACGAATACGACGACGACTCAGTTCAGTCGCCATCGCAAGCTAGCAGTCGGACACAATTTTGCTGCGAAATATTCCCGTGCATGGTTGGAAGTGCTCTGTGTTGTTTGAAAATAAAATGTTCGATATTTCAGATACCTACATGGGATTTCACTGTATGTGTGTGGATTTGATGATGTACAGTTGTGTGTATCTATGTATCCATTATAAAACCAGAACAGAGATGTGGTAGACTGTGGACGAGTGAAGGGAGGAAAGGAGAAATGAAAATGATGAAAAAAAAGAACAAGATCCAGCAACAACGTATAACTGCTCTATAGACTTGTATCTAGGGTTATGTAGAGGTTGTTTATTATGAAGGCGATTGTGGACCCGAATAATGTTGAGTATATGCGAGTGTATGTGTGTGTATGTACGTAACGTTGGTTGTGGGTTATATACAGATGAAGAATATTTAATGCTGTTCCCTCGAAACTTGAATCTGGTTGAAAAGATAGATATGCGGTAAGGCAGTGGCGTTCGTTTGAGCTTAAAGTTCAACTTTAATGAAGGTCTTGCAGAGAAGTAATGGTGTTTGTTGGGTATTAATATTTAACAAAAAAAAAGGAAATTGTTTTCAAGGCATCAAATAGGGGTATCTTGATGCAAAAACAAAATAAAATAACGGCATTTTACTCAAAAGATTATTTAGATACGAGGGAAGTTTGAAAAGCTAGACCCAACTTTACGTTAGGACTTTTTCATCATGATCTCTCAAATCAATAGGGGGATCACAACTTTCCCACTCAGTGACCTCATTCAGACATCGGCAGACCGAACGGTTTTGGGTAGAACCATTACTGAACCAAACTAAATGACGTTTTTGTTGCATTTGCTTAGACATGCTTATATTGCCTCTTAGATAGGTTCGGTAGTTGGCTCCTTCAAGAAGTTTCTCTATCTATCCAGGACGCGAACCGATGTCATCCTGTTATATACCTAAAACAGCCTCTACATTATGTTGATTTGCGAAAAATTTAAGTGTAGACAAGCTTATCAACACCTCCAATCAATTTGTACTGACCCGAACCCAACCCGAATCAAAGTTGTTTCGGCTGAACACAAGTTTTAAGTCTGGGCGTGTTCATCAACACAACTGTCAGCTGTCAGTTTTATTTCGTCGGCCCATGATATACAGAAACAAGGTGGTATGCTCATTGTGTCTTGACAGTTATGGTGTGACGTCACTATCATCTGGGTTGGATACAGGATATAAGAAAAGAATTTCATTTCATTGTATTTTTTTATTATTTTTCTATTTTAACCAGTTGATGTCACTTAAGAATAATTTATTTAAATTCTTGATTCTAAAATACAGTCTACACTTAAAAAATAGTCGGTTAACACTTATTTTAAAAGGCATAACCTTGGCTTTTTTTATATCAGTTTCCATAAACTTCCTGTCTGTATATAAAGATTAGTTATTTTTCTTAATAAAATAATATTTTCAAGAATTCTTGCATTTGACTTGGTTTCTGAAGTCCACCTTCCTATAACTTTTCATCCACCCACGTAAAACTGCTGTAAGTATTTTGTCGTTTGGCACTTTGCACCTTAATAAGGAATACTGCGAAGTATTCAATGGCATATATTTTTAATTCCTCGAATTTAAGTGATGAAATTTTTTCCTTTTCTTCTGTTGGTAATTCTTCATCATGTTCTTCAAGATCAACAACTTCCGGATCTATTTTTGATGCAAACACTTAAGAAAGCATTTATGTTACAAGTTTATTATCGTTGTTGTGGTCCTCGTCTCTTTTTGCAACGTTGCTGTAGTCACTGACTTGTCGTCAATGACTAGTATCTATCGCATTCCAGCGTCCTGATACTAGGGATATTTAAAAGCATATCGCGAAGCCTATAGTCACTCTCAATAAAATGTTCTGAGTAAATACGATTATTTTTTAAAGAAAATTTGTTCTTATTTCCACAAACACAAAACCACAGTTTGCATAATTTTGTGCCTTTCGGAAATAGTGAAATATTAATTTTAGTTAAAAATTTAATCTGTCCGGGGAGTCATTACATCCCAAAACATCAAAAACAACAATTTTTTAATTTTTAAAGTTTATTTTTTAATTGAAAACACATAAACTATAAAAATCCAATTCAAAACTTCTAAAAAACAACCTCACTTGTCAAACTCGCAGATGATTGTGACGTCACGCCTTATCAAGATGGCGGATTGGGTTTTTTAAATGAGCATACTTTGTTTCTATACATCGTGCGTCGGCCAGTGTATTTATATTGATTCTTAATGAAGAAAACGTACAAACTGTTCAAAAAATACTACAAACACAAACAACACGTACATAGACACGTGCGTGTTGGTCGACAATGTAAATAAACAATTTGTTGGACTGTTATCCCGGAGGTCTGGGTTCGACTCCCAGCCGCTGCCACCTAAAAACAGAAATGTTTTTTTCCGAGGAACTGCCTCTTGCGAGGAACGGAAACGGACAAATCCACCAAGAGTATACTTGTCATGAATAAGTGCTTCTCATCTAGTCGTTTGGACTCGGCAAAAAATTTAAGGTCCCCTCCCTTCCTGTCAAAAACGCGCACGCAGGAATGGTTGATAATTGTCAGTCACTAGGCCCTCTCCGCGAGCTGTTGCGCCACCAAATTTATTTTATTTTTTTAAATAAACAATGTTAATCGGCATAGTGTGGACGTAGCTTAAGGATTCGAGTGTCTTTCAATGTCAGTTTCATAACTTTCAGTTTTAAATGTTTCTATATAATCTCCCACAAGACGGCCAAATCCTTACGAAAAAACAGCCGAGAAATATTGATGTAGAGTTTTACCAAATCACAAAAAAATAAAGCAGAAAGAAATACAAAACAAATCACCAAAAGCCATGGCGTAGTAAAAGAATAAACAAAAACATAAAAAACTAAGATGTCATTTTTCCGTACACAATTTATGGTCCGGGCAATTAATTCTGTGCGAAAAGAGAGTGGAGACTTCTCTAAATAACCTGCTAGAATTATGAATTATACTCCTCGAACAGCGTTCAGCACAACGAAAAGCGGAACGAAATTTAACATAAATGATTCCATTGTTTCAATCCAAAAAGAGAGTGGAGACTTCGCTATATCTGCTAAAATTATTTAATTTAATATACTAAGCAGCAGAACGAAATTTTTCATTCATGATTTCGTTGTTATTTGAGTACCTTTGGAGTTTTTTGTTCCGAAAAAAAGAGTGGAGACTTCTCTAAATAATCGACTTCAAGTTAATTTCGCTTTTCGAAAAGAGAAGCAGAGACAAAAAATCGTTTATTATTTCGTTTTAATTTTTGTAAAGAATTATTCGTTTTACGTCAGCAGAAACGAACAAGGCTGAAGCAAGGCCTGCCCCTCTATTGTTTAAAAAAAAAAAACTAAAAGGGCCTTCCGTAGGTATACACAGTTTCTCGTTCAAAGACACATAAAAGATTCTAAATACAGCGAAAAATTTACTTCGCCTAGTCTTTTGTAAACGAAGCGTTTCGTCGTAGACAAAAAACACAAACCAATCAATTGGACAAAGTTTAAAAAATATCCGATATTTTACCAAAGTTTTGTAAGCGACCTTGAAATTCTACGCTTGGCATACTGAAATCTACTGAAATGCTGTGATCCATGAGTTTCACCTTGTGTACTGTGAAGAGTACATGCAGCTAAGGACACCTGTACGATTGTCATACAGCTCAGCCTAACTGTGCGATTCATTATTGAAACGTTAGATACAGTATATGGCGAGACACTTCATGTATCAAAAATCTTAGGCCCATTTCACACATACTCGGCGACCGGTTAACCGGCAGCGGTTAACCAGTTTGTCAAAAATAGTATGCATTCACACATACCCAACAGTCGGCAATATTATTGTTATTGTAGCGTATACCCTACCCATCTCTTTTTTTGTCCATGTGTTTGTTTATAGTTCATGCAATTGTTGTCTTTTTTCTTTACACTACTGTCAGCATTTGCAAAACAAAGAAATCATCAACCCACCAGACTAAACATTAATTCTTGGAAAAACTTGGCTAATATCAATTTAAAGTGAAAAATATAAGATAGATCTGTGTAGTGTTTCCACGGCCCAAAACAGATCCCTAATGCCCAGTTTCACATTCTCGTTTAAGGCATGAACTGAGTTCAATTGTTCTACTGAACTAAAGTTTAAATCAAAAGTGGACTTGAAACTTCCACTGTGAAACTGGGATGAAGTAGATCAACTTTGATAACACGTCAGCGTGTCGTGTCAAAATGAAAATGACGTTAAATTCTTCCAACCAAGTGGAAGAGAAATTGAATGTTTCATACGTCAAAATATTTGTTTTAACTTTCAAACGATGAGATTCTCAAATAAATATTTTCAGCACAACATGGAAAGCTGATGTCGTTTCCCATTTTTGTTTCACTCATTCTGCAATCCAAAGGAACACTGCGAATTTCTTTAACTCAATTTTAAAGTTTTTCAGTACGAGAGTAGATGAAAATACTGACTGACACTAGTTCAAAACAGAAGTAGAATTAAAATCTATAAAATTGTATGTTTTCACCAAACCTCCATCGTTTCAAAAAGAAAATGGTACGTAATTTCTCATTAAAAATTGGAAGAGAGATGGAAAGTCGACGCTTGGGAGAAATTCCGAATTCTTGAATGAACGCAAAATGGGAAATTAAGTAAGATTTTGTATGCTATTATCTTATGAAGATTGATGCTGTTTTCCACCGAAACTTAAATTTCGTTCAAATTAGTATCGTAAGGTGGAAGTTCCGGATCTTTGGTTGAACACGTTCAGCGCGAAGTGGGAAAATAAGTTAGATTTAAAAATCTATTGGTCTTATGAAGACGTATGCTATAAGTATGCCATGTTTCCAACGAAACTTTCATAACTTAATATTAATCTACGTGGTATGTTTTCTAACTAGCGTAGTGGAAACCCCGAATTCTTGGATGAACGTATTCAGCGCGAAGTGGGGAAATAAGTAAGATTTGTAAGTCTATTGGTGTTATGAAGACTTATGCCGTGATCAAACGAAACTTAAGGAGAAATAAATCAACGTGATGTGTAATTTTCGTTAAGTAAACTGACGGATAGCGGAAGTTCAGAATCCTTGGATGAACGCATTCAGCGCGAAATGGAAAAATAAGTTAGATCTGTGAGTTTTTATGAAGACCTATGCTATTTTTTCAACGAAACATAAGTTAAAATAGATCTATGTACATGTCTTCCCAACAAAAATATTGATAAGGAGAATAGAAGTTAGCTAGACCCCTTTCACATGAGATTTTTGGCAGTGGCAACTTTTTTTGTTTCTAAACGAAACGATGGCACCGTTCAACGATGTTAAGACAATTTTTAGCATTCCTTTTATTCATTTGTGTCGATCTTTTTACAAAGACCCTATTTTTGAATGAATACATACAGCGCGATATAGGTATAGGTTAGGTAAGGTTGAAATTACTGTCAGTCATAAAAATTAACACACTTAGACCACAACTTGTGATACCACACGAACCTGGAAAACCCTTTTCCCTACTCGGTAAACCATTTGGAGCTTCTTATGAAGCGTAACAGACTACCTATGTCTACGTTTATCAAATCACTGATCATTGAAGTTCAAATCTCTAAGCGATATTATGTAGGTTTATAATAGTTCGATTAATAAAACTATTAGTCCTATGAAGATCTGTTTATTCCAATTTTTTAATAAGCAATTTGAATTTAATTTCGAATTAAACATGCATTAATGTTCCATTTAATACCAGAACTTGAAGTTGTGCAATTTCCAAAATTATTAAAGTGCTCATAGTACAATTAAGTGAGGCAAGTTTGCTTGAAATATATTTATAGTAAGATAGAAATGCCGAAACAAAATAATTCTCAAATTGAGCAAATATTTGCTCAGTTTCGATAGTTTTGTTTATTTACTTTGTCGGAAAACAATTATAAACTGTAATAAAACACAATTTCAATCAAATTGAGGTAATTGCAGGTGATTTCAAAGTTGTGACAATGGGGCGAATAGTGACATTTCTGGGATGACATCCTAAAATATTTAAAAACTGGGTAATTTCGTCCGGTAAGAACACAGTTTAAGCTAAGTGCAATAATTTTACATTCCATTTTATATAGATAGCTTGTTTTCTTGATAGGTAATCAATCATCTTAAAATATATTTCTTCTTAACTCCCTGAGAACTGGGCAAAAAACTACATGCAGAAACTTGACTTTCCCCTGGTCATCTTGCTACAAAAGGTTGTGTTCTGGGCCCGTATCGTGTTAAACCAAAGCGATCGCTAAAATAAATGATTATCGTTTTGACCATTGCTCTCTCTATATTTCCCTATGATTATGATAGAGATAGCTATCGTCAAAACGACTATCAAAACGACCATCAGCTTAGCCGATTCCACCCTGGTTCTTTCATATTGGACATGCTACATAGACATTTGCCTTATACTTCTCCTTCCATTTTTTGATTATGATCTGGCGATAAGTCATAACTGCATCGATCGATGGTTAGAAGACTGCTGTTTATACATTGTAATACAGAATTTGGATAGACACATGTCCGAAACAACCGAGTTTTTAATTTCAAGAGTAGAATTTAAAAAAAAATACTAAATTTCGAATTGAAAAAAAGCTTCTTAAAGTAAACTCGCAAAATTTTAAACCGCCTAATGTTAAGGTGAAAGCATGATTCTGCTTCACAATTTAATACTTTTAAAGCAGTTTATTAGCTTTTTCTTCTTTTGTTTAATTAGCTACAGTTAAACACGCCTAAAAATGTGACAGTTCGTGCAAAAAACTTGGCACACACATTTTTTTTTATTTTTTGAATGTCAAAGAGTCATATGAAGTTAGCACGATAGTAAGACTCAGTCTTTCAGTGTGTCATCATTTTAGTAGGTATCAGAGTTGCACACGAGTTAGCTTCGGAAACATGTTTTTTAGTCAATTTAGTTCCTGAGTTAACATACAAAATTTAGTGAGAAACCTCCGGACTAACTGAGCGAATATTTTTGACAGATGTGTGCCAAAAACTATTGAAATCAATGTGCGACAATTGGAAAGAGTAGCACTCCGGAAACAGTTTTAACATCTTCGACCAACATTTTGTACGTGAAAGTGTCACAATTTTTGCAAATGACATAAAATGTCATTGTGCTTTGACATTTATGCTGTAGATAGATGGGTAATAAGTTGAAAAAAAAATCACTGATTTCGAGCCAGATATTTTGCGAGCAACGATTCAAAATGCCGTGTAACAAATACAAATGTGATATCATATTTTCAACATAATGGCATCAATTTTAGTAACAAAATGGCAGCCAATTCACATTATGATTTTACTTCTACCCCAAAAACTTTGAACTTTGAAAGCCTTGATTTTGAGACACAAAATTTACTAATTTTTGGAAAACTTAATTTTGGAAAACTAAAAAATACAATTTTGGCCCCAACTAAAAGCTTATCAGTCCCTTAATTTTCGACTACAGTTTCTCACGGTGAAAAGTGTCAATATCCTCCAATTTTCAAGGTTAAATTTATTTTAAAGCAATCTCCTAATGAGCCCAACCCAAGACTCATCAACATTTCATTTAAATCAATTGTCAAAGTACAAATGGGAACCATGAATTCCCATTCAACCCTCCATTAACGTCACCCTTGGCAAACACAAAATATCTGTTTATTCAAATTCAAAAAAAAAAGGAAAAACAAAAACTATTTTTTCTCTTAGTTCATTCTTGTTTTTCAGTAGGATTTGTTTTTTTTTTATTTTTGTTGGTGTATATTCGTTCACTCAGTTCCATTTTCATCCATCTACCATTAATTTCTCGTCCTCTACTTCTTCTGCGTCCGTCTGTAGTGTGTGCGGATGCGGAATCAGTACTGCTGTAAACGTCAAATCCGAACATTTTAATATTTTCCCTTTGCTGTTGGCTCGTTGGGTTGGCTGTAGTTTGCCAGAGATCTCTTCGTTCGTATATAGTTGCTTCAGCCGTAGAGCTTCTCTGCCGTTCCGTCGCAACACCACTCCCCTTCACAGCACAGCAAAGCACCACCTAGCATTCTGTAATAAGGCTGAATCAGGGTTTGATATTTTTGTTGCGATATAATGACAACGAAGATACGACACACAGCCACGAAAGAGATACTCCTATGGAAAAGCACCGAGCTCCGTCATTCTGACGTTTTGTCGAACGTCAGTTCATCACACCACACTACCCGCCCGCTCGTCCGTCGGTTTAGCCGACCGACGACGATACGTAAGGTTTGGGATTTTGTATGACACAAAATGAAACTGCTGCCTTTGCTTGGTGTGTTGTTGGTGTTGTCGCTTGATGGATCCCATGGATCCATCGTGTATGTACAGGTTTTGGGTCGATGGTATATCTATGTAGCTGTAGGTACATAATTAGGCTCTAGGTGGCTCCCTATGTGGATGAGCTTGTGCGATGAAATGATGTTGCTGGCAAGTGTATAACTGTATATACTTCATATCTATAGATAAAGCTACAGCAAGTATTTGGCGTTCTTGTTGTTGTATTTGTATTTGTTGGTGGACTTTACTGCCTGCCTGCACGTACGTCGTTGTCTTCGTCGTTCGTCGTCGTTGCTGGACGAGGAGCTCAGATTTGATGTGAAGGTTGGATGTTGGTTTTTCGGATTGTTCAATGTTCAGTGCTCTGCGTTTTATTTTTACAAATGCAGCAGCTCCACTGGCGGCCAGATCCGATAGATGACTGTAGTCTATCTCTATATGAATGACGAAAGTTGAAGTTTCAATATCTCTTCTGTTGCCATCGTCATCGCCATTGCCGTCGACATCGCCATCGTCGTTGAAGTTGCCGGCTGGCGTGTTGCTCATCGGTAAGTTCGCAAAAGCATTAAAGACTTCTCTACTAATGGCAGTTATTTCGAAAAGAAATGAAAAACAACAATTTTTGAATTTAAATCGCTTGAATCATCATCATGAACCATTGCAAATGGAATGGAAGAAGAAGACGAAGAAAGTTGGTTTTATTAATTTTATGTTGGATTTGGATGCCACATCGCGAGGCACATTACGTACACACCGGAGATACACACAATTTCGAGTGTTAGGCAGCGAAATCCTTAAGAATGCAGTTGAAAGCAGTTGTTGCAGAAAGCTTTCAAAATGGGCACGCAACATTATTCATAGCAATCGAATGATTGGATGCGCGGAAAGTTTAAAGTACTTACATATACATACAAACATCACCACCCAATGGCCAGACAAGGTTGTTGTCATTGATAATCTTTTTTATTTGTCTGCTGATTGATTTTGGGGGATGGAATTTAGTTGACTCATTGAATAGGAATCATTTTTTCAGAATTCTCGTCTGGTTTATTATACATTTTAATATGGAATAATTAATAAACTGCACTTTCTTAAAGTAAATAGGTATAACAACCAGGAATTGTGAGTTTTCAATAAGAATTGCTTTTATTTCTATTACTTTCTATTTACTTTCTATTTCAAATGTTTATTAAATGAAGTAAACACCGAATCAGAACCTAGATTTCGAGAAAAAAATTCAAAGCATCAATATAAGAAACAACTGCAGCAGATAGGAACATGCATTCAAACCAAACAAACAAAAAACAAAATGGGAGTACAGAGAACTCCCAACTGGTGGTATCAAGAAAGTCATACACTTTTGAGAGATGTCGGCTTATGATGTTAAAATAGGTAAATTGAGAACCTTTCAAAACAAAAACATGCATAAGGTTAATCCATATTCGTGAATTTCAATTATAGGCCGAGCCCGTTTCTCTATTCCAAAAAGGGGAATTTAGTTTTTCAAAGAATTTAACTCGTGAGGAGAGTAACACGAATTTGATCAATGTTTCTGTGTTGGTTGCAGTTGATTGGTGGCGGTTCAACAGTGACATTCGAAAATGCCTGAAAACTGAAGGTGGGAATCCAAGAGAAGGAACCAGTTTAGATGGAAGTCAAAGCCTTACAACTGTAGAAAAACGAGTAAATGGAAGCTCTGGTGGGGTTAGCTAATTTTTTAGCAGTGGATTGAGCGACTGAAGGTGAGAGCCCAAGAAATGGAAGCAATTTAGATGGAAGTCAAAACCCTACAAATGCAGAAAAAAGGGAAGCCAATTTGTATGGAGGTCAAAACCTTACAAATCCAAATCGTAGTTACGCAAAATATTTCGTGGTGGAATTACTGCACGAGTTTTTTAATAGCTAATAACTAATGAAAATCTTATTCTTGTACAAAAAAATGTACAATAATAAGTTTTTTAATTATTGTCAACTTAAGAATCCAGATATAAAGGGCAGCTCTGTGAAAAAGGGGATACAATTTGTAAGCAGTTGTTTGGCAATGGTTCAACAATGACAGTTGAAAATGCCCCGATAACTGAAGGCGAGAGCTCAATATATATAAGCAGTTTAGAATGAACTCTGGGGGGGAGGAGGCGGTTCCATCAGTTTGCTAACAGTAGATTGGTGATAGCTCGTAGTGGCAAATGAAAGAGCTCAAATAACTGAGGGTGAGATGCCAAAAAAATTGGAAGCACTTTAAATGGAAGTCAAAACCCTAAAAATGCAGACATACATTCAGATGCAATTCCTTCAGAGTTTTACAAAAATACCAAAAATTTGTTTTTAAAATAAAAACACAAAATATTTGTAAGAAAAAAACATTTTTTCTTGGAAAGAGAACAACAAAAAACATTAATTAAGTTAAGTTTAAGTAACATTAGTTATTAAAAAAGTGAACTTTTCATTTAAAAAAAAAAATAAATACCTATATTTATCAAAAAACCATATTTCGTCAGTAAGTGGAGTTTTATTGTTTTTGACCTGAGTAGTAAATGCGTCAATTCAAAGTACCTATTTAACAATTTCTTTAAGGGGTTTCAGTATTGAAATACAGAAGAGAATACATCTCTTGCCGAAAAAGATTTCACAAAGGATAATCTCTATTTTCCCACCATTAAATTTAATTTGCTATAGAAGATAATAACATCAAGTACATCCTCTCATCCTTCATAATTTTATTAAGAAGAAAGTAAGAGTCACCCCTCTGATGCGGTCAGTTAACAATTTAATAATAAAAAAACAAAATGGACTTACCTTGTTTGTTGATTTCAGAGCCACTCATATTACAGCCGATCCTCAGGATAGTTCTTTGTTTTGATGGCGGAGTTTCACGTGCATACTTTTTTGACGGTGGATGTAGTATTTTCTGTATTTTTGTCTTCCAGTCAAACACAACTGTTAGATCCACAGCGCTAAAAATTTGTAAATAAATAAGCACTTTAGTTTTGTTTTTGTTAGCTTATATAAAGGGTCTTTCAATAGGGACGCTCGAAATTAGGTATGTTAGAATGGCCATGTTGTTAAAGCAACATCTATCAAATTTGTTGTGAATTGTTCAGTAGTCACCATGGTAGGTTATAGCTTTGAACGACTTGTGCAAATAATCAGTGCTCCGTTCCAGAAACTAACTTACTTATCCGGCTCCCGGGCCATGGAGGGTTTCTGCCTGAGATATTGCGTTCTTCCATCGGTTGCGGTTCTCGCACGCTCCCTCCAGTCATCGAGACCAAGCGCTCTTACGTCTGTAAACCGCCTGATCCCTGTAGCGTAGGTTCGGTCTTCCTGGTCGTCTCAAGCCTGGGGGCTAGGATTTGAAGATTTTCTTGGCTGGAGCGCTGTTGTCCATTCGCATTAATGTGGTCGAGCCAGTGAATTCGGCAGGTTTTCGCTTTTTGGACTACATCCACATCTTGGTACAGCTCGTACAATTCACGATTGAATCTTCTCCTCCAATTGCCCTCTTCGCATATAGGACCAAATATCCGCCCAAGAATTTTTCTCTCGAAAGTGCCCAGTATCAATTCCCTTTTTTTTACTTATGGTCCAGCACTCGGCACCGTAGAGTTCCAGAAACGTTGATCCGAATTTTTGCAGAAACAAGAAATAATAGTTTAGTTTTTTCTTTGGGGCTTTATTATGCCGCTGAGAGTAAACAATTGATGCCTCCAAATCCAAAGTCAAAATAATGAACAGCATACAACAAATTCAGCCAGGTTTATGCGACAGTCATTGAAAATTGGACCTTTGGAATATGTATATGCCATCATCAAGTAAAATCGAACGATATTACATTCCATACTAAATACCATGAAATGCGCTCTTAAGTATGAAATCAGCTCATTATGAGCTAATATCTCAAACACACATTAACATTTAAAAATTGAGCGTCCGTATTGAAAGACTCTGTAAGTTCTGGGCTTACCTTTGGCTGTATTTACAATTTTCTATAACAAAGATCATATTTGCTATCTTGATAGACTCAGAAGTCATTAATGCGCATATTTTTTTATTTGCAGGAAATTCACACATAGTCAAGGGGGTTTGCTGGAAATCACAACTTCGTTGACGAAATTGTCGAACTTCTACTGCCAAATCTTAGCTAAAAACTACATATTATTTTGAATGACCTCTGGCACTTTTCGCTAATCTTAGCAAGCAATGTTTTTCTGTGGCTTTTCTGCTTTCGCGACTACCCAATCATGTATTGAACCCAACGCATTTATCATCCGAGGATTGCAAATAAACTGCCTTCTAAAAAACGCGAGCTTATTTACCTGGGAATGTACCTAGCTGGTATTGGATTAGGCATCAAGCCCTGCCAGTCATTGCTTATATTGGAAATCAACGAAAGATTATTGTCAAAGCAAGGGTAGGAGCCCCTTTTTCGGAAAAGGTTAATCTGGATTCAGTTACACGCATTCAGCATGAGCCTGTCTTATCAAAAAAACGTCCATGGGTTAGGTTAGGTAGAAGCACCTGCCAACAGTAAAAAATTAACACACTTAAACCAAAAACCTATTTTATGGTGATACCACAGAGCCTATGAAGCTTACTAACTTACTTAAGGTGGCGCTACAGTTTGGGGTGGACCAGGGCCTCAACAAACAAGCTTCTTCCAGCCGGCTCGGTTTCTAGCTAGATGTATCCAGTTTCACACGCCAAGTTGGCTGAGGTCCTCTTGCACTTGCGTGCGCCACCTTTTACGCTGTCCACCTCTACTGCGCTATCCCACGGGGATGGATTCAAAGACTTTCCGGGCCGGAGCATTGGTGTCCATTCGCTCTAGATGACCCAGCCATCTCAGTCGTTGGCTTTTCACTTTTGTTGCTAGGTCGGTGTCGCTGTACAACCCGTACAGTTCGTTGTTGTATTTTCTTCTCCATTCCCCATCTATGCAGACAGGACCAAAAATCACCCGGAGAATTTTCCTCTCGAAACAGCCTAACGCGTTCTCTTCCACCGTTAACAGTGTCCATGCCTCTGCACCATACATCAGGACCGGGATGATAAGCGTCTTATACAAGGACAGTTTAGTTGCTCGAGAGAGGGCTTTGCTTTTCAATTGCCTTCTAAGCCCAAAGAAACAGCGATTGGCAAGAGTAATTCTTCGTTTGATCTCAGCACTGGTATCGTTCGCTGAGTTTATAGCGGATCCTAGGTCGACAAAGTCTCTGACCACCTCAAAATTATAGCTTTGTTAGTCCGATTATGTCAATGTCGTTAGCGTAAGCGAGTAATTGGACGGACTTTTGAAAGATTGTGCCTCTAGTGTTGACGTGAGTTTTGCACTATTCTTTCAAGAACGATGTTGAAGAAGTCGCATGACAGCGCGTCGCCTTGCCTAAAACCTTTTTTGACATTAAAGCGGTCGGTGAGGTCTTGGCCGACCTTGATGGAGCAGCGTGCATTCTCCATCGTCATCCTGCACAAACGGACGAGCTTGGTAGGGATGCCAAAACTAGACATTGCTCTATACAGCTCGCCTCTATAGATGTTGTCATACGCGGCCTTGAAATCGATGAAAAGGTGGTGGGTATCGATTTGAAACTCTTGGGTTTTCTCCAAGATTTGCCATAGTGCGAATATTTGGTCGATGGTGGACTTCCCTGGCCTAAAGCTACACTGATATGGACCTATCAGGTTGTTGACGATCGGCTTCAAGCGTTCACAAAGTACGGCAGAGAAGATCTTGTAGGCGATATTAAGAGACTGATACCTCTGTAGTTGGTGCAGTCCAGAGGATCGCCTTTCTTGAGGATCGGGCAAACAATGCTGAGGTTCCATTCATCCGGCATGCTTTCCTCCGACCATATTTTACAGATGAGCTGGTGCATACTCCTAACCAATTCATCGCCAGCCGCTTTGAATAGCTCAGCCACAAGGCCATCAGCTTCAGCAGCTTTATTGGACTTAAGTTTAGATATGGTTATCTTCACTTCGTCGAGATCGGGTGGACGGAATTGTTGGCCTACGTTCGTCCAGGTTGAATCGCGCAATCTGCATGGTAACGGAATTCTGCCCAAAAAGTGGTAGATGTCCTCTATTTCTCTCAAGTTACACAAAGTGCAGTTAGATGGAAGATCTTCCCTGTATGGACTGAAGCTCAGAGGCAACACTTCAACTCTCGCCTTGAATATCGTGTTTATTTGATGAATATTATATCTCTCATTGAAGTAATTCAGCTCATTTAAACTATGGTTCAGTTGACTGTAAATCAATCTACTTGCAGAAACCTGCTGCTTTCTCCATTAATCCGTGGTGAATATTCTCGTCTAGCTTCCGAAGAATTTCACCAAAAGCTGAACCCCAATTGGATCGGTCTTCCCATCTAAGGACAGCTCCACTTCTAATTCCTCTGCCAATTGTTACAAATTTTGCAGAAAGTTCGCAATTCTCTTAGGAAGTTGTCAGATCACTATTTTTGGAAGACGACAATCGGGAAGTTTTATTATTCTTACGTTTTGAAATGAAACCTGAGAGTAAAGACAATAATTGTTCTCAACGTAGTTATCGTAGGTATCGTTAAGAAACTTGAATCATTAGCTTTAAATCAAGGCTAAAACCACAAAAATCACTTCAGGAATTTAGGAGGTGATCGTTAAATTTGAAACATGAGGAAAACTTAGTGAAATTGAAGCAGGGAGTATCTGGAAAATTAGTAATTTAAAACAAAATCCAGTGCAATTCATGGTCTTGAAGGATTCTTTCCCATTCGTCTTCCAGTGCCGTTTTAAGTTCATTTACTTTTTCAAAAGCTGGATTTCTGGCTCTTAAATTTCGCTAAAGATCATCCAACATATGCCCGATATGGATAAGGTCTGGGCTTAGTGCTGGACAGTCCATCGTGGCAACACCAACTTCCCCAGGGAATTTGACAGTTCCCCGCACAGTGTGGCATCCAGCGTTTTCGTGCATTGGAACGAATTTTTCGCCAGGATACATAACACGTGATCCACCAAAATATCAAAGATGTAACAGTTCGAAGTAAAACCTCCTCCGTACGCACAAAAACCAGCTCGCTTTTGCCTTCAATCGAAATGCTTTCCCATATCATAACAGATCCTCTCCCGTAAGTCAGAGTTTCAGCAAAACAATATTGTGCAAATCGCTCACCAGGTCGTATGTATACTCTGCATCAATAATAGCTTCGATGCAGACACATTCCAGACTCACCCGTGAACATAACTCGGCTGTATTTGTCCAACTTCCCAACCGGAGTGTGCGTGAGCAAATCGTAGTCGCGTCAATTTTGGTCTCTGGCAGTATGTTTCAAGGTAAAGCCGGCTTCGTTAAGTCGTCTCCTAACTGTCAATTCAGTAACGACACTTTCTCTTACCTGTCTGAGCTGTTCTGGATAACACGAAAACTATGCAATGGATTTTATGTTTTTACCCTCAGTTTAAAACTTAAAGTTCAAGCTATAAAACCATACACATTTTAGCATAAACACTGTATCCATGAAAGTCGTTGTTTGTAGAACGCAAAACGAGGTGATTCCGTGCTCGTCAGTGTATTTTCCAAAAAGTGGAAAATGATTATTATTTCAAGATAAAAAATTTATTTATTTCCTAAAAAAAAATAGTGGTAAACGAATCTAATGCACGATATGGTTGCTGTTTTTTAACTAATACTTAAGTAGCTGAGAGTTTTAAAATATCGTGTATTTTAAAATTTGGAGGTGATTATAAATAAAAATACCCAAGAACATGAATATAAAAATCTGTGGAACTTTTTTAGAGAAAAAAACTGTTTTACGTGATTAGGCTTGGGTTTTCCGGTAAATAGAGGCTGATCAGCAGTAGAGACTGTGATGATAAATAGCAACTACGGTTTTTAGCCAAAAAACTACTAAGCCGCTTTATTCTTTTTAGTAAACATACTTACTGATGAGTTGTTAGTTTGGATTGGCCGTGACAAAAAAAAAGTTAAGTTAAATAACAGTGTACCAGTACATGGTGTCCACTATTGTTCAAAATTGATTTACCTGACTTTCTCTAACTTGTAGATTTAAGACTTTTTTATCGTGGTGCTGAGACATTGTAAATAAAATTAGATGAAATCAATCAATCAATTTCAAAATTTTCCTAGGTATTTGGCACTGCGTTTGGCTGGTAATCTGGTTCCTTCTGGGAGTGTAAGGGTGATACTTCTGTAGCTTCCAGCTGAGCGAACGCGTCTGCCCCCTGGTATTCTGAAGCAGGCAAGCTCCAATTTAGATGAGTTGATCCGGATACCCCATTGGGTGTAAAATTGGAAAAGTTTGCGGATGTGCGCCTCGACTTTTTGGAGAGCTATCAAAGGAGAAAAATATCTAGGTAAGCCATCAGCGAAGAGAAGGTTGTCGCATTTACTTGAAATTGCTTGGTCAAAGGTCATGATGCTATATAGAAGTGGTCCAAGCTTCGACCCTTGGACAGCTCCAGCCCTGATGCTCTTGACTGTTGATTTGCATTTCTCCAGTTGCACGAAAAAGTTCCTGGAAGAAAAAAACGAAAGTATAATTTTGATTATTGCTAAGGGAAAGTATGCGGAGTTTATGGATAAGGGCTTCAATCTATACACTACCGAATGATTTCTCGACATCCAGAAAGTATCCGACATCAATTTGATTGTTGTTTTGAGTTGTGGCTAAATCATGATGAAACTTTCGGAGCGGGTGCAGGGTGGAACTGCATGTCTGGGATGATGTTGTTTTCGCTGCAGAATTTCTTGAGCTTCCTGAGTATCAGCTCTTCCAAGAGCTTACTTTGATTTTTGAGGAGGGATATCGGTGAGTAGTTGGTGACCATGTTCTTTTCACCACATTTGGGAATCGCCACGGTTATTGTAGTTTCCATTTCTGGGGAAAGTAAACGTTGTTGATGCAGTTGTTGAAGACGATGGCTAAAGACACCATCACCTTTAATGGAAACCTTTTTAGAAGAAAGTTGGATACCCCATCCAGTCCAACTGACTCCTTTGGTTTGGATTTGCCAATAATTTCAGGGGGTGCTTAAGTTTGGGCTGTCGACTGGATCGCTTGCAGGATTGGTATCGCTTAACATCGCCCTATCCAAGTTGGGTATCAGTGTCTGCTGGATGGATGTCTCAATTTTGCCAAGGAAGACTGGATCATCAGATGGATTTGACATGAAGTTTCCTTCAAAATGGGAAGCGAAGGCTTCAACTTTGTACTGTATCGTTGTTGCTTCTCCATTGTTGGTGATGATCGTTTCAAGCATTGGTGATTTTTGGCCGATCAGTCGGTTGATGTTTTTGAAGGCGTCAGGTCTTAGGTTTGATTGACTGCAGTCCCTTCTGGAATCGGTTGTTGTTGTGGTGTTGGATGGAATTCCGGAACATAATGTTGGCACACTGAAGTTCACTCCACACTGTCTGATAGTTCCTGTTAGTTGTGTTGAGTTCTCGCTGGTGCATCCTTTGAAGACGTTTCCTAAGTCGTTGTCTATGGGCATCTAGGTTTTGGATATACTGGGAAAGGTGTTGATATCTACCCTGGGCTGCTTTTGGTCGCCAATGCGTTCGCAACAGCCAGTTCCAGACAGTAGCCTGTTTACATCAAGTCTTGATGAAGTTTGATGCTTAGCAGGACAGCTTCATGGTCGCTCCGTACTATTGTACAGGTAAAGTTGCTGATTTCTGGAAGAATATGAATAAAATTAGATGACAAAATAAAGAAATCTAATGTTTATGGTGTTCTGGGGAAGGTTGGTTAGGGTTGTTAAATAACTACCAATGAGTGCTGATCGCTGTTGGTATCCAGCCAGTGAGCAATCGCCTTGCCTTCGTTGGTGACAGCAGTATCCAGTCAAGATGATGCCTTGCGTTGAAATCATCACCGATGAGTCCATAAGTGCTTCTTCTAAGGATTCTGTTGAGAACTTGAAGATCGCTGTGGATGTTTCTCATGCTCGATTTGCATTTGAAGTACACACTGAGGTCACTCAAGGGTCGTTTGCGATTTTTGGAACATCAATTATGGGATACTCGTAAAGAATGTATTGCATCCGATAGATTACTAGGTCGTGATAAAAAGTGAACTATTTTCAGGTTCTGGCGCTCTTAATTAAACTATTATTACTTAATGATAATACCACAGATACTAGGAGTTTCATAGATATCGCATCCACTACAAATAAAAATTGCAATTTTTTCAATATTTTGTGATTGCAAGCTCTTTTGTTTCATCGTCAAAAAATCGAGTCGGTTGATCAAACTACTGATGACTTGTTGTTGACGTTTTGTATTTATGTCTATGTATGTAAATCTATCTTTTTTAACATCAAATGTGGTCCATAACTCACACAATATTGATATGACTGGGATGTAGCTCTACGTCCCACGATAAAAAAGTAGTCATTTTTATTTGCTCTGCGTGCGATATCTATGTAACTCTAGTATCTGTGATAATACCTTTCGGCCTAAGAACTATATTATGTCATACTAAAATATTGAGATCGTTTCTTTTTTTGTACCAAGAAGAATTTTACAAAACACTCGGTTTCTTTATCATTTTTCTATATTTTATATAAGACTTTAAAGCTACATAAAAACTAAATTAAGGCTTATCAAAACTACTTACAAACTAGAACAGCCACAGCAAGCATTTTTGGGTTTTATCATTTTGTGGTGTTTTTGTTTGGTTTTTAATTTTGTTTGTTTTTTAATTTTTTTGTTTTGTGCTACCTACCTTGACTTTCCCTGCATAAAATTAGCTACCTCAACCTATGTAAGTCAGCCATGACAGAAACAAAACAAAGTCAGCTTACCGATGTCTGAAGGAACTTCATTTTCATGTTTTAACCACTAGAACTGGTTCTAGTGCCCTACCCTTTCTATTCGATCCCGATCAGAAACAGTCCTACTGAACCATCTTGTGCGAGAAGGTCTTGACTGTAAAGGGCTTTGGAGACGCTCGAACATGGTGCGAGTGAACATGGTTCGAGTACTATGTTCGAGTTGATTTTACTTGTCTGCGGGCTAGTTCGAGTACCAATTATTTGGTGCCACTAAACAAAAATTTGGTCTCACCCAAAATCAAAATTAGTTTGATATTTTTCGATGTTCGAGGGCGGGTCTAATCGTTTGTCGTACCAAGTTCGACTGTTTGCAGACCGGTTTCGTATGTTAACTCGAACATTTTTGCTTTAATTTTTACGTTTCAATATGAAAAATAAAAAATAAAAATGTCAAATAACTTGAATAAAAATAAAATAAAGTGTGACAGTGAATAATTGTGAATGACATATAAGTCGTAAAAAATAATGAAGTTTCGAGTAGTTTGGTTTCTGCTTTGTTTCAGTGTTTGCGGAGTTTAGTCCGAACTATGTTCACTCGCACCAAGTTCGAGCGTCTCCAGGGCCCTTAAAGGAGCCGCCTATCTACAGTTCTACGGCCGACGTGGTAGATCAGCGGAACCGCCGCCCTATCCTATTAATCAGCCCTCGGCTGTCTAAATAGAGGAATGCATCAGGCGGAATAAAGCCGCTTAAATGCACACTCTCGAAGTATTCGTTGTTAGGGTTATAAGACCTGTTTAGCTGATGGGTCGAGCGTCGAGGACATCGCTCTTGCAATGTTACCCCGAATTAGCTTCAGCAAGAAAATATCTATCCTGTTTTATGTTGGCGCCGTTTTTTAGAACCAGGTTAAGGTGTTATGTGTAATCCCAGACAGCGTCTAGAACACTGCCTCTCAAACATCCTTATCTTTTCCATTTGAAAAAGGGCAACGTTTAACCAAACTGGGCATCCATAGACAATATATGGATGAGGATCATGTAGTAAATCATCTTCACCCTGCTGTCAAGCCCGCAGCTATAAAACAACCGTTTCGTCAGGTTAAAAGCTCCCCTAGCCGTGGTCAAAACAGCATTTATAAGCTGTTTCTTTAAAAAAAAAAAAAGCAACGATGATTTCTATGTAGTAAAGTTCATTGTATAATGAACATTAAAATAAAATGATCTTACATCATAACTCTTTGGAATAAATAAATTTAATATTTACTTTTTTTTAAAGGAATCAGAATAATTTTAAACATAGGTGTTGTTATCTTAACGAAATGTTCAAAAATTGATATAAACAAAAATTCATAACCGTTTCTTAAGTTCCCTGACTTTCCCCGGATTTCTAGAATGATCTATGAATACCAAGGAAATGGACTTTTGTCAGTTAACTTTTAAAAAAAAGGAAAGTTATCAGTAGGCGGAAACTCATTATTTTTATACTAAGATTGATAAAGAATATGTTAAAAAATAAGCTTAAACTAACGAACTTACTTTGAAATTTGAAGCAAAAATTAATTTTGATAGTATTAACCTTAAATTAGAAAGAAAAAATGTATTAATATTTTGTTTCTACGATTTTTAAAAAAATATAAGTAGAAATTATAACAAATATTGTTCATCGGGTTGCTTAAGATAAGGAAGGAAATATTGCTTCGATCTTCCAAGAAGAGGTGTCTTAGTCACGGCAAAAGTATCACAAGTGTAGAAAATATAAACGAATTGAAAGCGTCCATACAAAAGCTGTGAGTCTTGGAAAGATATAAGAACAAGTATTCTACAAAATTGACTATTTTTTTTCATATTTGTGAATAGATTTTTTAAAATTTATAATTTTTTTTTATAATTTTGATCAATCAACAATATAAAAACATTTAGTATACATTAAATTCAGTTTTTTTAATAGAAACAAAAAATATTAAGAGAAAAAGTATCCACATATGCCATAGTTCACGTTTCTATAAACAACTCATCACAAAAAAACTTAACTATTTTTTTTTAGGTTTTTGCCCAAGGCTACCGATTATCTACGAATTTAATCGAGCTAGATTCATAGAAATTCAAAGTTTTAGGAGATAATGAATTCACTTGTAATTTTGAGGTAGTCAGAGACTTTGTCTACCTAGGATCCACTATAAACTCAGCGAACGACGCCAGCGCTGAGATCAAACGAAGAATTACTCTTGCCAATCGCAGTTTCTTTGGGTTAAGAAGGCAATTGAGAGGCAAAGCCCTCTCTCGAGCAACTAAACTGTCCCTGTATAAGACGCTTATCATCCCGGTCCTGATGTATGGTGCAGAGGCATGGACACTGTTAACGGTGGATGAGAACGCGTTAGGCTGTTTTGAGAGGAAAATTCTCCGGGTGATTTTTGGTCCCGTCTGCATAGATGGGGAATGGAGAAGAAGATACAATAACGAACTGTATGGGCTGTACAGCGACACCGACCTAGCAACAAAAGTGAAAAGCCAACGACTGAGATGGCTGGGTCATCTAGAGCGAATGGACACCAATGCTCCGGCCCGGAAAGTCTTTGAATCCAACCCCGTGGGACAACGCAGTGGAGGTGGACAGCGTAAAAGGTGGCCACGCAAGTGGAAGAGGACCTCAACCAACTTGGCGTGCGAAACTGGAGACAGCTAGTTAGAAACCGAGCCGACTGGAAAAAGCTTGTTGGTTGAGGCCCTGGTCCACCCCGGACTGTAGCGCCACCTTAAGTTAGTAAGTAAGTAAGGCTAGGAATGCGCATGGACTATTCAATCGCAATAGAAAATAGAAACACATTAGTTTACATGTGAATTAGAGCACGTTTTATGAGCCACTCACAAATTTCAAAACGCGAAAAATTTTAAATACAACGACTAAAACATCGTAGTCGCAACAAAAAAAATTCAGGCACCGTGATTCTCATTCACACGATTAGTAAGGCTAGGAATACACTTGCGATTTTCTGTCGTAACGACTTAAAAAAGTGATCACAGCTTAGGATGAATTTTTGGTTTCATATGTGCTCATCACATTTAAAATCATGTGTTTCATTTTTTGCAATTGAATAATAATAGTGCGACAGAAAATTTCAAGTGCGTTCATAGCCTAAGCCGCAAGAAATGAGACACGGTTTTAAATGCGAATGCACAGATATGTATGCGACTTAAAAATCGAAGCTATCACCGAAATGGAACCTCTTCAATTTGATGACCATTTTTTCTGTCGTAAAATTAAAAATAGATCAAATGAAATTAAATGAGCCTGCATGCACATGCGAAATGTTGTACTGACTGCAAGTGAGTGCATGGCAATAGCTATTTTCTAATCACAATGCCGTTCCTATGCTGGTCTTCAACAAAATACATATTTTTTTGAAACCTTTGCGTGCATTCAAATTAAAAGTTGATGTTTTTTTTTTGGGGGGGGGGGGAGGTGGGTATTTAAGAATCGCGGAACCCGATTTTTTACTCACACCGACTGAAAATTGCAAGTGCGGTCCTAGTATAAGATATTTTATAATAGGTTCCTACCGTTAGTTTTGTTACTGATTTAAAAAAAGCCCGTCGGGGAGTGTCGATTAGGCTGGAGCCAAAATTACCCACAGAATTGCGACACCCACTTTCTCGCCTTCTCTACTATCGTTTCATCAATTTTGATCAAAATTTTGAGCTTTTTTTTAAATTCGATGCATGCAGAGCTAGTCATATAGTATAATATGTATGCTGTTTTGCATAAGATATGACAAGTGGCTAGAGCGTGTAGGTTGGGTCGAAGTTACAAAAATCATATGGCAAGAGGATTCTATTCTTCCCTGTTTAGGAAGGGGGGGAGGGGGGATTTTTCAAAAACAAAATTAAAAAACAACAAAACTAATCGGCACCATAGATTAAAAATTTCGAAAATGACAATCACTAATAGAGAAGTAGGTTTCTTATCGTAAAAAGCCAACCGCTGGAGGAAACCCAGAATAAGTTTTAAAAAGCTGGGAACAACTGCAACGATTATATTCGATAAAAAAAATTCTACTTCGTCCTCGTCTACAACATCCCTCAGAGAAAGCCAATTTTGACTCCTCCTGTACTTGAGAGCATAAGAATTTGTATCCATAAATTCTCAATGTTTTTCTCGAAGAAAATTTTTAATTCAAAAACATTAAAAATTATAAAAAAGCGAAAAATTTCTTGTATTTTTTTAAAGACCGCTGTTATAATGCATCTTCTTGCCTTAAAATATCTGTGTTATACAATCGGAACTATGTATACGCTCGAGTCTCCCCTTGGGGTACAAGTGCAGTTGAAGCCACAGGTTAAACTCTTTGAAAATGCGACTCATAAATATGCAAACAAATACATAAACATTTGAAATAAAATGAAAGTTGCACATATACAATACATACAAAATGTAAATACTCCTACTTGCATTCTTTTTAGGGCAAACATTAGGTTTTCCTTTATTTTTGGTATTTCATTTCTAAGTGACAATTCCTTACCTCAATAACCTGTGAAACTCGTTACTTAAAACCTTAAATTATCAAAACATCTAAGAGATAAAAATAAAAATTAAAAAAAAAACAAAAAAAAAGTCAACTAACCTATGAAGGAATCGGAAACTGAGTCCTTCGAATATTTTTTCCATTCGAAAGCAGCAGCCAACAACGACATTGACTAAGACCAATTTCTACTCAACGTTAGCAAAGCCAACTGAACTTATAATAAAAAAATGAAAAGAAAAAGAAAACACAAAAAATTTCTAGCAGCAAGAAGCAGCACCAGCATAAGAAATACTAAGAACAACAACAACACAAAAAACACCAGCAACGAAAATCATTAAATATCTACTGGAGTGAGGTCCTTCGTTCGTTCGTTCGTTCCTTGCTTTTGTGTATACTCGTAGTATATGACGATATGATGCTGCTTTTGCTACCACCGATGCTTGTTCTTCTTCGGCTTCAAGGATATCCTCCCACCCTTAAAGGATACTCACACACAAATTCTGTGTTGTACGGTTGGTTGATGCTTGAGCAATCGTCTCATCCCTTTTTTTGTTTGTTATATTTCTCTCCCACTACAGTTTCTCGTAGGAACAATGCTCCGAGACACAATGCTTGTATCTGTATCTCTTTACACCTACCTTTTGGTGTGTATCCTATATTAAGACTTATTTTCGAGTACATTCTAAGAACAGGGCGTTTCTTAAACTTTTTTGTATACAGTTAAATTGGTACTTTTAAAGAAGTTTTAAAGTTCTTAATCTGAGAATAAAATGTTTATTCGTTTGTCTTAAGAAAATATCAAAAATATTACAATTCATCAACAACAACAACAACAACAACAACAACAACAACAACAACAACAACAACAACAACAACAACAACAACAACAACAACAACAACAACAACAACAACAACAACAACAACTGTTAATGAAAAGATCAATAACAATTCACAAGGTTTTTATATTATTGTTCTCGAAATTGATGAATTTTACATTTATTGTGAATACTGACAAAACTGCATTGATTGTGAATGGATATTTAAGTTTTCTTCAAAACTCTCTGTCATTTGATAAAAGTAGGAATACAACTTTGCAAAATGATTATCATCAAAGAATTTATGAATGAGAAAATTGGATAAAAACCAAAGATTTGACAGCAATAAGGGTAATCATGCCACATCCACAAAGCACTAGATAAGTTTATCATTTGGTCAATGAACTGTCAAATTTTGTATGGGAAATGGTTTACACAATACGGTTAATCTTATCCAAGGATTGTGCTGTGGAAAATTAATCAAATTATTTGGGTGATATACTTATCCAAGCGTCATTGTGACTTTTAGAATTAGGCGTGATCAGAAATATGATTAGGTGATACCTCAGAGAACTTAAAAAAAACTCTGACCATGTTTTGTAACAATCGCATCGCGATTATTTGGCGATGAAAGTTGTGAATTAAAACGTAGTTTAATCAAGAAAAAATAATTAGATTAGAAAAGCTACTTTAAGTCAATTATTAAGGCAGAACTTGAAAGGCTCTACCCAACCAAAGCTAATTATTCGTTGACGACGACCAAACTACATCAACAACGTGTTTTTTTCATTGGAATTGACGTGTTGTTATTGTTGTCTTCCTCGGCGTCAACGAGTGATTCAAATAAGTTAAGGAGATCCTTAATAGTTACAAGCTGTCGAAAGCAGATGTCATAAACCAATGAAAAATATATATAACTCTCTCCTTTTGACTGTTTGGAAAGCTACTTTACGTTTTTGACATTAGCTTCCGACTGCTTCCAATTATTATAGTTCTAGTTTTACATATTTTTAAAAATAACTTCGACATCTGAACACGTCTAATCTGTCACACATCTAAGCTGTCAAATAAATTTTTGACCTTTCATATTTGACGTTTAACTGATTCAATAACACAGCATTGAGCCAAATGAATAGAAAGGTCATTCATGCAAACATTTGCGTGAACTTATCATTTTATGCAATTGGTAAACTTACGACGCACAGTGGGGTCGAGGTGGAAAAAACCTCATATATAAAAGTGTTTAATATGGCATTGTGATACACTTTTCTTTCAGTATTTTTAATGCGGAATGTAGCAGTTATAATGATTTTATAGTAAAAATTTGCTTTTGGCCGAAATAAGGGGTTAAAACGGACCAAAGAAATTTTAAGCCTTTAAAACTGATATTTTCCATGATTCCTCCATCTACGGATTATTTTTTTTTTTAATTTTTCTT
This sequence comes from Dasysyrphus tricinctus, assembly GCA_963921185.1. NCBI lineage: Eukaryota > Metazoa > Arthropoda > Insecta > Diptera > Syrphidae > Dasysyrphus > Dasysyrphus tricinctus. Next base: position 15,870,486 of record OY992533.1, on the reverse strand, counting down.
TTAATGTACTGTGTTTATATATACCTTATTGTTTCTGATGAGAAAATAATTTACCCCATTTTTTCGATTACACCGAAAAATCTAGCCAAAATTTGAACATCGGATGTACTTCCGGACTTGAGTAGCCATACAAAAAAAGCTCCACCTTCCTAGGGTCTGTTTCAGCTCTTTTCAGGTAGTACTGGTGGTAATGAAGATCCTATTAAAATTTCATCACCAGATTCTACCAGCTTTGTGTCACGGTAAAATTTGCCGTGACAAAAATCGTTCTTTTGTTGTCCAAATCCACGTTCCTACCTTTCCAATCGTTTCTTTCCTAACAGGTGTTCCTTTCAATATACTGAGAGAGAGAAGGGCAGCCATGGTCCATCAGCCATTGGTTCACTCTCTCATTATCTTGAAGGAACAAAAATTGTTACTATCATTCCTGGCACTAAAGTGGATGAGTGATCGACTCCATAATAAATAACAGACGAGCGGTCTGATTGTATCCAAAAGCGTTGGTGACAGATGGTCCCCAAATATAGACAAATAACGGACAGACGGGCGGTCTGTTCTGAACCATAATCCAAAAGAAGCATGGGTGACAGTTGGTCCCCAAAACCATGATGTAACTCCTAAGAGAATGGCCGAGTGCCCAACATAACTTCGTACTATTGAAACATGAAATTTCGGTGAACATTTGGTTCCCGAAACGATGTGACCTAAGGGAATGGCTGAGTGCCCAACATAACTTACATACTGTAAGAGATGGAACGTTATCGTCTTATTCCCCAAGCCCCTCAAATCTAACAAAAATCCACCGAAGTAGTTTGTTTAGAATCGCGAGTAGAGAAAAATTGCCAACTTACCTCTCCGAATTTAAAAATACTGGTTAGGGTTACTTATTGTTTATTTTCGCTGCCGAAGTTCTCTTTTAATTTTTTGCGGTTTACTTGAGAATCTTGGAGGGGAAAAATGTATTTGTTGGTCGAAATTGAATTTTTTGAGCTTTTGCACTTTCTTTTCTTCTTTTGATTTTCTCAAAAACAGTGGGAAAAATAGTGGGAAAATGGTTGAATGCGTTCATCGTATTCGCCGCTCCTGGAAGTGAAACCAGCGATCGGCGAATTATAGGATGACGTGGCATTAACAACATGTATGTGCGAGTAAGTAGGACCGCTGGATTTCATAAACGGTAGCGCTCTTCAGCAACTAAGCTGAGAGTAGCTTACAAATCCGCTTCGAAATCCGCGGCTTCCGATTGGCTGAAAGCACGGGGGATGAGTACAAGAAGTGGTTCGAATAGACATCGAAAAATCTAGACGGACACTTCTTGTCAGAGTGGAAAAATTGGAGAAATTTGGAAGAAGAGATAAAAGTGGGAAAGTTTAAGAAATTTAATTTTGATTTAAGTAAAGTAAAAAAAGTAAAGTAAAGTATATGAAAAATTGAATTAAAAAAAGGTGAAACTAGTGGTTGGAGTTGAAGGAGAATTTCGAGGCAGGAAAAGTTGGTGAAGCAGGAAAATTTTGGTTACAGGAGAGGAGAGTTGGCAGTATTTTTCTTTATCCAACAAAGAAAAAAAAAAGATAAGTAAATTACATTATTTAGTAGGTAGATTTTCAAATCGTTTAATTCGCTTTTTGGTGGCAAAATTGTGCTAGTTTTTGTAAAGTTCGGTTGGTTTTTGTTTCCGCTACTTCATCCTGAAATTGCAGGACTCGTGACCCCGCTTGAATCTTCTTTGTTCATTCGGGACAAAGAGATAACGTTCCATCTTAATAACTGCTATTTTTGTTATAGTTGATTGAAAAGATTTTGGGTTTTAGCCCTACTCCAAGCAAGGTTTCCCAAACGAATAAATAATTTCACTTCCCAATTCGGGAATATAAACTTGTTCTTTTTATTTAAAATTCTTTCACCGTCGGTTTCGCTTCAGAAGGTTTGTAATTTCCTTCAAAAACAAAAAAAATTGCTGGCGCCCTTTTATTTTTTTTCAAATACTACGCCCCTGTGGCAATCAAAATCATCAATTTCCTATCCAAATTAATTGTAAAATAATAAATCGCGTTTATCAAATTAATTGGTGAACCCACCCCTTAATTTGATCTAGCCGTGGTGGTAGCATCCAAGTGCTATCCTGGGTTACAATTCCGAATTCGATAATCGAATATCGCTTTTTCTCTTTTGTGTTGACATTCGTGTTGCAACCAAAAGACATAAGTCATTTTAACTTCGCTCGTGCCGGTCGGGTTTTCTTTTGTCGTCGTTTGTTTTTTTTGTTTGCAATAAAAAGTAATTACTAATAAATTATTCGGTTCTCGGGCTCGGAAAAAGTGTAACATTTGGGATCAGTGAATAAAAATTCAATTTAAGAAATAAGATAATTTCTGATTGAATATAACCGGTTCAATAAAGACGTGATTGTTTTTTCACAGAAGTCAAAATGGAATTTTAAAATTCTATTATTCTTCTTCAAAAATGACTTTGAATCACTCCAATCCGCCTTTTCTTCTCTGAAATATCGTTATTTACTTTTTAGTTTCCACCTAACCGTACTTGATAAAAAATATCCCACTATTATGAAAAGTTAAAAGTTTCCCCTTAACTCTGATCATAAAACGGATGATACCATTCAATTTAGCGGGTGCAAATACATACGAAATGATACCGCTTAGACGTTTTTTCCCTAAATCGTAGGTTTGGCCCCACTGTGCGACGTAGTATGAACACCCTTAATGTGTATTTTATAAATGAACTATTCGCAGTAGATACATTTCGTAAAATTTTCAAATAGAAAGGTTTCGATCGTATTGATCATTTCCAAAAAAATTGAGAGCAGAAGAAATGCCAAGTTTTTGTTTTTAGTTTAAAATAAAGCTCTGAACAGAACCCGAGCGTGTTCTGAACATGCTCTCAACAATGCATGTTCTAAATGCTCTGAATTATTTTTGAAACATACATACCGGAACACCAAGCTGTCAGCATTTGACATTTCACATCTCAAATGTTTGTGTTCAGTATTTATTCTATTTTCAGCTCATTGAGTGCACTTTGAACACGCTCAGAACACACTCAGAACGAAAAAAGAAACACATTTTCGAAGCTCTGAACGCTCTGAGCTAAAAAAGAAACACAATCTGATTGGAACTAAAAATAAAACTTTTCCATTAAGAAAAGTGCTTTAAGTGCAAAAATCATCAAAATCTGAGTATGAGGGTTTATAGGTGATATCGAATACCAAAATCTGGCAGGTTTTTTCTCAGCCTTTAATAAGGGTGGGGGGTTGAAAAGAACTAGGTCTTCTATTTTATTGCCAGGGTTATAACCAATTTAATTAATTTGAAGAAAAAGGATATAATGCTCTGTCATTTTCCTTAAGAATAAACATCTCATCCTGACGCGACGGTCCGAATAATAGAGCTCAAGATATAACCATTTTATGCGAACCTTTTCACCTATTTTTTGGAGATTTTAAGCAAAACACAAAATCAACAGAATAATTCCGATAAAGTAATTCGATATCAACATGTACCTATAAACACTCATACTCAGATTTTGGTTATATATCCACTCCCAAAATTTGCTGTAAGCTTATTGTTGTACCATAAATATTGGCATTCAAAGCAAGTTCAAATTGTCAGAAGCAAAGGTTTCTGCTTTATGACACACAGTAACAGCATCAAAGGGAACAACAAATTTCAGGGATTCTGGAGCCAGCAGCCCTTTCGCCAATGAAAAATGGACTGAATGGTGTGTTTGTTGACGTGAAATTTCTGGTAAATTTTCACATTTCGCTGTCAGAAACCAAAGCAAAAAAACACAACACAAAGTTTGGGAAACTTGGTGAAAATTTCATATTACCAAAAAGGCATAATTATTGACAGAAACAACTTCTTGTCAAAAACAACTTGATATCCAACAAAATGTTGAAGGCACAAAAGTACAAGAACTATGCAAGTTCTTGAGAGAATCCAAACAGATGTGTCTGGTCCACAAAGCTCAATTGAAGCATTTTGTGTGTTTCGGGATTTAGTTAGGATCTAGGGATTTCTACATAGTTTTTTTCTGGATTTTGGGCTGTTGCGATTACATAATGGGATTTTGGGTAGCATTAAGCTATTATAGTTTAACTTAGAGCGCCCGATTGGGGCCAGTAAATTAGTTATAAGATATTGATAAGTAGGCTAGTTTTTAAAAAAAATTTTCTAGCTTTAAGATATTTATAAGACAAATGGAAAATAAAAATGAATTTGAAAAAAGGGAGGTCAATCTCTCATAGTTTAGGGAGGCGGGGTACATTTATAAAGAACTTAAGGTGCAAAAAAAATGTTAAAGAACAACGAAAAAGCTTACAGCAATGTTTTATAGCTTCTTTGAAAGCTAGAAGTCTGTTCTTTAATCATATTTTCCAAACGAGTTATATTTGTAAGTAATTAAAAAAATTGAAAATTTCAAAAACTATTTTTAGTTATGTAAATTGGAAGTGTTTTTTGTTCAAAGACTATTGACAAATATAACTGGTTTGAAAAATATAATTAAAGACCAGACTTCAGCTTTCAAAGGAGCTATAAACATTGTTCTTAGCTTTTGCGTTGTTTTTAATGCTGGCATCTGGCAACAAATTATATCAAACGAGGAATTGTGGCGCAGGGCAAGTCAAGAGCGGCTGGACGATGACATAATAAAGCATAAATAGCAACGGATTGGTCACACACTGGAAACCAAACGATGAAATTGCAAAGCAGTCCTTGGAATGGAATCCTGAGGTGCACGGCGGGTTGGAAGACCAAGGACAACATGGAAATCAACTGTCTTAGCAGAAGCAGAATCCTACAAAAAAGGCTTCAAATTCTCCGAACGACACAGTTGCAAAGACAAAGTAGAAGATCGTCAACGCAACCAACAAATTTTAGGACAGCTGTTCGAAAATAGCGGATGTTTTTCTGTATCAAAACAAAACTGTTTACCTACAGTTGTTTGAAGGAAAACAAAATCACAGGCCACAGCTCACCACCAAAAAAGAATAACAAAATAATCTGGAAAGAGCAAGGTTATGTTCCACTTTGAAATGGATTAGGACACCTGGGAAAACTCTAAAAAAAAAACGCGTCTTGGTGGTGTGTAAAAAAATAGATTCAATTTATTGCGGCCATCAATGTTTTTGACTATAAAATATTAACGAATAGTTGGTAACCCTATCGATATTTCTGAGATTTGCAGCAATTTATAATTCTCACTACATCAACCTTGTAAGAGCCTTAAAATAAAGATAGCTTATTGAAATCCATGATGATCAGGCTGAAAGGCAAATATCCTATCTTCTCTGTACTGCAAATATGAATTTGATAGAGTATAACAAGTTGTCCTCATTCAAATCTCATATGTATTTGGCCGAGGTGACTATCTTATTTATTGACACTGATATTAAGAGCTTTTACATACTATCCGTTCCTAACAAGGTGTCTTATATTTCTTGAATTTAAAATTTTGGACCAAAATGTAAAAGGACTGCTCTCAAAGGCCATCCGCAGTGTTTCCAAAAAAAAAATGACTTAAAAATATAAATAAATAAATTGGGTGGCGCAACAGCTCGTGGAGAACCAGGGCCTAGTGACTTTGTTGCAACTCTCAACCATTCCTGTGTGCGTGTTGTTGGCAGGAATGGAGGGAACATACGGTTTTTTGCCGAGTCCCAACGGTTAAATGAGAAGCACTTATTCATGACAAGTATACTCTAGGTTACACTGGTCCAAAACCACTCTCTGGCTTTTTGAATATGAAAGATTTCTAAAAAAATGTAAGTCACAAAAAATTATTTTTAAGATTTGGCAGCACAGCTCGTGAATATCAAGGTCTAGTTACTTATAATCTCCACACACCACATCTAAGTCTGTAGGAAAAGAGGCAACTTTTTTTTGCAGAATCGGAAAACCTAAGCTAAGAGGCACTTGATCACGAAAAGATATAATTTTGGAAGATTTGTCACTTCCTTCCAAGAAGCAGGACGCCTGAAAAACATTGACATAGCTTGAAATAGGCTGGGATTCAACTTTAGACCTTCAGGTTGACAGTCTAACACACACGCTAACCACTGTGCCAAGGAGTATACTACCATCTCTTTTAAAGACCTCCCCTCCACTGCCTAACAAACCAATTATTATTTTGTGAAAGAATTTTCGTTACACCCTATACCTTCATCATCTCGTATAACAAAGTACCACAAGAAGGTTAAGAAAGGCAACAGCAACAACAACAACACAAGCCACTGCCACCGCTATACTCTTACGAAGGCCAATATAACATAGGATTCCAACCTCTTTCAGAGGGTACAAATGTGCGAATACAAACTGAACAGCAACCCAACTATCTACAGCAGCTACGATGGAAAATTCTGATTAAATTTCTCCCAAAAGTCGTCTGTCTGTCGGTTGGAGCCCAACCAGCTTCACAAATCCCCCCCCCCCCCCCCATTTTAATCCAACAACAGCTCTAATAAACACAAGATTCACCCTCTTAAACATGGAAATTTTCAATTCTCTGTGTTTTTTGGGGAAAACTTCTTTGGCTATGAGTAGTTTTGGAAATTTTGTGTTTGTTTTTTGTTAAGCTAAGGAATTGCAGTTAGAGAGGACAACTAATGCGCTTATTCTCCAAAACTTACGACAAAACCTCACAAATAAAAAAAAAACAATAAAAGCATACAGATACTCTTCTACTTAACCATGTGCTTTGGGGCACTTTCTTTCGTTCAATCTGTCTCCCCTAGCTATCTATCTTTCCGCAGAGGCAACAAGTTACCATTAATCAAAAACGATGAACGGAATAGAGAAGCAAAGTTAAGCAAATGGAAATGTACGTACATGACGTAGTGTGTGGTGTATCATCGCCAGAAAGTAAAACGGCAATGGTTCCATATGCACACGTGTGCGTGCCTGGCCCGTCTCCCGTTTTCCAGTCCCGACCCTGGTCTCCGTCTGTTTCCATCTATTTGGATATCTCGAATCTCGATATTTTGGGTAAAGCGTAGAGCATAACGCGTCTTCGGAATTGTATTCGAGAAACTCTCTGAATTGAAAGTTTTCCCATTCATTCATTCATTCATTCCCGAGCGTAGAGTGCCATTGAATGTCTCGCGTAGACTTTGGCATCGGCATCGACATTATGCGCCTTTGCTATTCCTGTTGATGGTTTTGTGCCGCTATATTGCCTACTCCCAAAGTGAGAGGGCGACTATCACGAGGTTGATGATGATTACCAACACGTAGTGGTTCGTCGGTCGGCCGATCTGTGTTAGGTATGTGTATGCAGAGAGAGGGTGGTGGTTGATGCATTTTTGGCATGGGCGGTGATGGAATAAGCCAGGACGATAAGGGGACCTTTCCCTTTTCATACGGTCCTTCTTCTTTTTATCCCCCGGCGGATTATCGTTTCAACAATGACATTTTAGAACTCGCGCTCTCATGTTGCACACTTGAGTCCGTTAGCGAGGGCTTTAGTCTAGCACTTTCCCTTTGGTTTATTTATTTTTTTTTGTTCTTTTTTTTGTTCTTCGGAAAATGTGGAGGGCTGTAAATCAAATTGTCTGGCGGACTGATGGTCGGATGGATGATTTAGATGCAACTTGTAGCATTTTGTTTAGCGAATAGATGTCAATGTTTGAATTTTATACAATTGCGTTGTTTGATATTTTACTTGTTTAGTTTCATAAATTTACTACACGTTTTATTCTTAGAAAAAAGGGAATCATTTTGAATGGACTAATTGAGCCTTTCATCGCTTTGTGAAGCGATAAACTTTGACTTTGAAGAGACGGATTGAAAATAGTGAATGTGTACCAAAAGGTGCGTGTTCATCTCGGATAGCTGTCTACTCTTCTGTGAGTTAATTTCATAACTGTGTCCACTTTTCGAGTTTTACCAACAAGTGGTGCTTGAGAGCTGCTGCAGTCTTTTTACTCTGAAATGGATACACACCTTAAAAGATAAATGAGATACACACACAAAATATTAAACATAAATCGAATTTTGCAAAAATTGAGAAAACTTTCAATTTTTAACTGTCCCTATATGAACTAATTTCTCGAGAGCTGTTTGAGAGTATCTCCCAGTCATTTTAGTCTTAAATGGATTCGCACCTTAATTTATCAAAAATAAAAAACGGACATTTTTACATTAAATCTTAAAAACCGGATTTACGAGACTGACAAGATGCCATTATGCTGTGATTTGCTATCCATAGAATTATTGTAATCTTTTTTACTAACCACTAATTGTTGGAAAATTACAGATGGAGTAATCATATCACGCATTATCTTTGACGTTTGGAAAGTATGGTATTCAAACAGAGCAGCTTCAAGGTAAATAAATAAATTGGGTGGCGCAACAGCTCATGGAGAACCAGGGCCTAGTGACTTACAACTCACAACCATTCCTGTGTGCGTGTTTGTTGGCAGGAATGGTGGGGACCTACAGTTTTTTGCCGAGTCCGAACGGCTAAATGAGAAGCACTTTTTCATGCCAAGTATACTCTTGGAGGATTTGTCAGTTCCTAGCAAGAGGCAGTACCTCGAATAAAACATTTCTGTTTTTAGGTGGCACGGCTGGGAAACGAACCCACACCTTCGGCATGAAAGTCCTACGCACTAACCATCATGCCACGAGGTACTACAGCAGCTTTAAGGTACATGCTTATCAAATTCGAACAAAATCACTCGACCTAGCAATTAACTTTTAATATGGGCACACACAATTCTTAAATAAGTGATGACCGTTTTTATTATTCAATATGTCCAGCAGGTCACACTGGTAAAACACCTTGCAAAAGTTTAATCGCACCCTGTAAACTGCATTTCATAGGAAACTCCAATCGTATACAGGCCTTTTTAATATTTTGTATTTTATGGCGACGATAAACAAGCAAAAAGAACTTAACGAAAAACTCAGCAACAACAGTTTTGTCAAGATTGCATAAGTAGGTAAACCCTCATCGTATGAAAAATGCATTTATTCTGTTGCATTTATTTTTTATTGTGGTTTGACAAACAACAATGACGATTGGTACACATTTAACGAAAGTTGAAAAAGCCCAAATTGTAGCTTTTCGCGAGGAATTTGGCATTTAGAGCAATCACGAAGAAAATATCGGACATCGGACCCTGTTATCTGAAAATTTCTACACGATCTGGAGACGTATAGCACAACAATCCGACCAGGCGTTAGCAGAAGGTAACAGGTGTTAATCGAAGAATAAACGGTTCGTCCAATGCGATTGGTTCTTTGCCGGAAATTCGAAGTAAGATCTTAGTAGTCTACTCTGGACACAAAAAAAGAAATCAAAACTCGGGTTAAGAAGGTAAATGATCTTGGGATGGTCACCAGCTTAAACAATTTTTACTCTTTATTTATAACCATAGAAAGAGGGGTTTACAATCTTACAATATTTTTTAAACTTATTTAAAATAGCATGGTATTTCATAAATAGTGAAGCTTAGTTCGGCAGAGCTACAGGAGGAGACTCGGCCCACAGTATTCACTTAGAAGAAATAAACCAGGGACAATACGGTTGGAGTCTGATTCCAGCCCATGGCTGGAGAATTACTTTGTTGCCCAATCCTTCACTCAGAAGAAGCAAGAAGGGAGTTAACGGTAGGAATCTTATTCTAGCCCAAGGCCAACCCAAGGGCGAATCACTCAGAAGGAGCGAAAAGGGAGTTTACGGTAGGAATCTGATTCCAAACCAAAGCTAACCCAAGGGATAACTGTTTATTTTTGGTTTGAACACATAGCCAAAAAATGAGTATGAGGGTCTGTAACAAGATTCTGTGGACTAAAAGAAAATAAATCATTTTCCATTTTTAATAACTGAACTGAAGTGCATGTGCCCCTAACACAATAGTCTGAAGACCACTATTTTTATCACCTCGTCCTTACCACGTTCGCCAAAAATATCCTGCACAGACTTTTGAATTCGATGTCAGGAAGTATGCACCTACATACTCTCATACTCATCTTTTGGTTATGCGTTTAATCCTAAAATGAACAGCCAGCTCTTAGACTATAACATGAGCTTATCAAAGTTGCTGCAAGCCGAGATCATCTGGAACCTCATGTCTCTTATTATATTTCGAATATAACAAATTCGGAATTAACACGAGTCGATAAGCTTAGACTTTTTCTGAAATTCGTACCTCTTCATGATTTTATTGCCACAACACAATGTGAACTGTAAGGAGGACGAATGCAAAAATCGTATGACGTCAGATCCACGGAGTACGGCGCGCTCTTGTTGTTGCTCATCCATGGTGACTGAGGGTGCTGGTAGTTGATGTTGATGGCGTTGGGTGTAGAGGAAATATTATGTGTGTGGGATTAGGAATTATGGACCAGGAGCAACATGCCCTGTTGAATCTTGCATGCATGCTTTGTAATTGGAGTTTCGTTTTTTATTTCTAAAAGCGTACTTAGGTACCTACAACCGAAAAACTGATAGAGGTAGTGCGAATCTCAAGAACGGCTTAATTCAGCTGCAATAACAGTTTTATTAAAAGAGATCCCGAGCAAGCTGCTTCCTGTCATCTAGACCAAGCTTTCTAGCATCCACGATGGCTTGGTCTTCAAACCGGAGGATCGGTCTTCTTTGTTCTTTCGAACCTTGAGGATGGGATTCAAAGACTCCACATATTGATACAGCTCATAAAGTTCGAGGCTGTATCTTCTTCTCCATTTGAACTCCTACCTCCTTTAACACAGGACCAAATATACGTCGAAGAATTTTTCTTTCAGAAGAGACCAGTATCAGCTCTCCTTTGCTACTAATCGCCCTTGCTACTTGTAGCCATAAAGCAGGACTGGCAGTATAAGGGTTTTAATAGAGCGTAGGCTTTATCTTGTTGCTATAACAGTGACGTTTTGTCATAGCCGATTGGCAGATCTTATATTGTTTATTGATAGCATGTATTTGGTCTTGTTTTCGTTTCCTTTAAGATCAAGAAGTTTCCCATGATGTTCTTCAATTTCTGCAAAAGAAAGACAGGCCGTAATAGGCCTGTTGGGAGCGGCCGATGATGTCGGTATCATCGGCATACCTTAGAAGTTGGACAAATCAGTTGAAAATACAGCCTTCAGTGTTAACGCCTGCCTGCGCACTATAAGCTCCATAACAAGATCGAAGAAACATGTTTGGAATAGTTCAAAGGAGCTTTTCCCTAAGTTGCTCATTGCATCACGTAATTTCCAATTTCACGTGACACAACTGGATCAGTTTTCCTAGAATCTCAGGTTCAGCCATTGCTATATAAAGCTCCTGACGGTGAATGCTATCATATGCGGCTTTGAAGTCGATAAATAGATGTGAGTCTCAGCTTGGAATTCGTTGGTCTTTTCCAGGACTTTAATATTTGGTCTACGGTTGATCTAACTGGCCGGAAGCAACAATGGTACTTGTTGATTATAGTTTTGCAGATCGCCTTATGACGCGTTGGAAGAGATTATGTATGCTAATCGAATAAGGGTCATTCCGAAAGGTTGAGGTATGATAGATTACATCGTTACCGAAAAAAGGTTTGAACAAAAGTTAGAGTTTTTGTTTCTTCACTATAAATCAATTTTCCCTCCTAAGCCAAACTGTTCCTTGAAGCGACAAGGACGATACATGACCACTTACTTTACAGAACTCATTTCGAAGACGATGTCTAGTTTAGAAGATGCCAAAGAAGAAAATTGCAGTAAGATGTTTGATCAAATATCCGAAATTGCAGGAACTACTTTCGTACTTTCAAACAATCTGAGTAAAACTAAATTTTTGTTTTAAATATAATTCCGGCGTAGATAAATACAAGACATTTCTTAGAATGCTGCTATCTCTAAAAATAAGAAAGTGCAGACGATATCATTCTTTTCAAACTTAAAAAGCTTGGGGTTTCCCCATTTCTTTATATCTTGGTTTCGGTCCATATTATTAAGTTCACCGTCAGTTTCAAGTACTTTTTAGAGTTCCATACTGTCTCCAATCATCATATCGTGTCCTACCCCGGTTGGGGCATAGGGCGTCAACAAAACGTCTCCATACTTCACGGTTTGCAGCAAGGGTGTTTTAGCTGTGGCAACGTCATCTCTGAGATTCTGCTTCTGCTAAGACAGTTGATTTCCATGTTGTTCTTGGCCTTCCAACCCTCCGCGCACCCTGAGGATTCCATTTAAAGAACTGCTTTACAATTTCATAGTTTGGTTTCCTCAGTGTGTGATTAATCCATTGCCATTTACGCATTCTTATGTCGACCTACAGCCGCTCTTGGCTTGTCCTGCGCCACAATTTCTTGTTCGATATAATTTGTGGCCAGCAAATCTTTAGGATGTGGGGTAGGACAGCCTTATCTTTGTCTTGACTATAAATGATGGTTGAACTGATCTTACATCAAATAGAGTTGTAATCTCGCTGACGAAACGAGTATTTCATTCTCTGAAAACATGCTTTCACTGAAAAAAAGTTTAAATAATTTTATACTTGTTACCAAAATAACTTTATTTGAAAAATGTGAAGCTATCACTTTCTCCCTATCACTTTCTCCCGAAAGTGTCCTCCTTAGTCACAGGCAATACTCGATTATTTGTTAGCCCGTTTTTGTTGTTAACTCGATTCCAGACCTGGGAGTCATTTTGACTTCCACTAGAAACATCATAATTGGTAAGGCCAACTCAGCTCTTGGCTTCGTAAAACACTGGTCAAAAGAATTTTCTTGGCGGTGCCCCAGCTCGTGGAGAACCAGGGCCTAGTGAATTACAACACTCACCAGCAGGAATGGAGAGAACCTTCAATTTTTCCGAGTCCGAACAGCTTAGATGATAATCACTTTTTGATAAAAGGTACTTGGAATATTAAGCACTTACTTATGAGGAAAAAAAGTTTTTCTTTTCATGCGGCAAAGGCTGAGCTTCGATTACCAGAACTCCAGATTATACTACTTTAAAATGAATACCTTTATCCCTAAACATAAGTACAAATATATCGCCAGAATAAAAACAAAATAAATTCAACCAACAACGTCATCGTTTAGTTGTATGACATTCAATAGCTTAAAAATTAGAAGTAGTTTTACCTACTAAAGAGAATATTATTTCCTGCAAACCCGCCACTTCAATAACGAGTAAATTTTAATCGAAACATGAACCTCTTCTTTCAATATAAATCCACGTTTTTTTTTCTAAAACAATTTAACTTGGACGTTGCATGCAACACCTACAAAATCCCTATCTGAAAGATCGAATAAACACAATTCTCATCTATTTCTACGACTGCTATAAATGACGCATTTGTACTTCTCCCTCAACACACATTATGCACATCAAAAGCCACCCACTCATTGTATACCTGTGCCAGTCAAAAGCCCATATAAGCTAACATCCGACGACTACGACTACGACGACGACGGAAAACGACAACGGCAAGGGTAGTAGTTGGTGATGGTGGTGCTTGCCAGCCATAAACGAACAAACGACGAGCAAAACTACCCTCAAGTTTGTCCATCACAACTTACCTAACTGCTCTCTTGACTATACGGCCAGTACGACGCCTTCAATAATGTTCCTTTGTGTCTGTAAGTGTGTGTCCCGTGCCGTGTTCTGCTGTTAATACTTTCGTAGACACACCGTTTGTCGTCTTCAACCCCAAATCTACTCTTCTACCAACACAATACAACAACAACATCGCATACACTACACATTTTGTAGATCCAAAGTCCCACAGCAAACAGCAAAGTTGATGCAATCAACTTGCTATTTGCCCCAAGAAAAAACAACAACAAAATAAAAAGTAAGAAGTGGTGTTGGAAGGGAGGCAGATTGAAGAAAATAAAAGCCGAGGTCCAACGTCATTTACGACAGAACGCATGCCATCCCTGCACCCTGCGGACAGCGCACAGCACATAGCACAACCGCCTGTCAACTTTTCTTCTTTGGATCAATTTGTTGTGCCGCAGTGGCGGCGGCGGCGACGACGACGACACAGCAACGAAGACTGCGGCGACGACGATGATGACGGTGTCGGCGACCACCTTTTCCCATCTCGCCCATAATGAATCCACATGACATGTACCGTGAGGATGGAGTGATAGATATAAAAAAAATAATCAGGCTGTTGCTGTAGTTGAAATCGAATAACAGTGCTAGTCAAAATGAACACAGGGCAAAAATTACGAAAGCAACAAAGTAAAGACGCACAAACATCAAACATAAAGAGAAACCAACCTTCAATCATGAATAGTAGAGACGACAGTTATTTGCGCACACTTAAGTGTCAACGTAAACTACAACTGAGAAGCTTTTTAGACCTTTAATCGACTTGAATAAATCCAAAGTTAACTTTAAAGCTGCTAGCATGCAGTTGCGCAAGCGCAACGTAAAACTTGACGAAATATAACTAATCACATCGAATCTTAAACAAAATTTATGATCAATCGACTGACGAAGTGTAATTTCAACTTTAAAACTAACTGATGTACACGGAGCTTAAAAAACACACTAAAATTTTTACGCAGGCCAACACAATGTCAGTTGCCCAATCTAGTTTATATTTATGTACCTTTTCGAAGGTTCTTGATGTCCTGAATTCGAATCTGACCTCAGAATTAATTGCTCAATTGGGTAGCCATGCAAAGTTAGCGTGACAACTGCCGAATAATTGCCACAAGTATGCTGTGAAAACAAAATTATTGCCGGGCTTTTGAAGAGGTGTGGGCGAGCTGTTGTGTAAACATACATTTTGTTAGTTGTACAACTTTTACAAAAATCAAATTTAAGAAATATGAAGGGTAAGAAATTTATGAAGTAGCAATTCGAAAGAATGAAGTGTCAAAACCTGAATCTAATAAGCTTATGATACACTTTCAATTCAGTTCCTTATCCGAAGAACGATTCCGCAAATCTGGAAACATATATGAAAACCTGAGGATGCTCTCTTGTTTGCGAAACAGTTTAGTGGATTCAAGAAAAAGTGGAAACACAAAAAAGAAGTCGGAGACAAAACGAAGCCATGGGTTACACCAGCATTTATTTTGTTAATTCCAGGGTGGAAACCGTCTAAGTAATTCGAATCGAACTCTCCGACCGTTGATTTTTAGTCCAACAAATAAGAAGCTTGTGGATACCAAATAAGAGTTTGATGTGAAAACATATGTAAATCAAATGTTTTTGAAATACTCGTATCAAACCCAATCATCTTTTTAATTTCTCTAAGACTATGTAAAGATTGCATCCAATTTTTGGTGAGATATACCATCACATCACGAGTGGACGTAAATAGTGCTACGAAAGCTATACTGTCAGTCATTAAGAAGCTTTCGTTGCTCAAGATATTTCTTGGGATGACGTTTAATCAGCGTTTAAAAGACTTTCGACTTTCGACTTTTGAAGGAAGTAATATCATTTTCCTCTTCGAGTTCGGGTTTGAGGTTTTTATTAAGGGTTCCAATTATTTTTGGTTCTACAGTTTTGCGGGACGCAATTTTCCGCCTTCTCGAGTGCGATTTTCAACGAACTCATTACATGGTGTTTTTCAAAGATGCGACAAGGGGCTAGGTTGGCTAAAATCAAGAAGAAAACTTGATGGGGAGATGTCTCTTACTACCGTGGA